>JBBELK010000256.1:0-2738164 GCA_037783545.1 Henricia sp. BOLD:AAB3569
CAATTTACCATGGCAACGCACGTCATACTTAGGCTGTCTATTTGGCATGCGTCCGCATCCCCCCCCCCCTCCTCCCCCCCCCCCCCTCCCCCCCCCCCCCCCCCCCCCCCCCCCCCCACCCACCCACCCCCCTACCCCCGCAATCCCAGCGTACGCCCCAGATCATTGCCATCAGTTTAACTTAATGCTTTGTATCAGGGTTAACCCTTGGAGCCCGCTTCCTGACGAAATTCCTGACGGATTACGCCGTTATCCAAGTTGGTCTTCTGTCAACTGTGGGTATGCTGGTTCTCATTTGCATCAGCAGAGGGACGTACAGCATGTTCCTTGGTGAGTTGTGTAGAAGACGTACCGTGAGGTTGTATATTCCTCTTTTTGAATAGAATTACAGTTTTGGGAGATTTGCACTAGCTGTTACCTTTTACTCAGTTCTGGTAATTTAGAAACTGTGGCAACTAATGTCTTTTTATTTGGTTTCCTTTCTGCTTTTTAGTGAACATAGTTGGATGTTTTCATGTTTTGCCGCCGGTCATTCTTATGTCGAGGATGTCAAAGATAATTGCGCCAAATCTGCAAGGTAGTATATGATTTCAGAAATCATAAAATACGGTATTTGTGACACGCTCGGCAAATATAAATGTCTTCTCACACAGCCTGGGCTGAGTATTTGCGACTATAACCAGAAATCAGTGGCGGATCCAGGCTCATAAGAAAAATACTACTCTCCAAAAAAGAAACGCAATTTTCTTAAAACATCAGTTTTTTTTTATCAGAACAAAAGTTTGTTGAATGAAAGTGAACGTGTGGATAGAGGTCATTTTGGAATTGGTTTTCAAGACTGGTTCGCCTGTCTTCCCAGGTCAAGAGGACCTGTTTGAACAAAGTGATTCCCACAGTTATGAAACGTGCCATATTTTTGCTTTTGGGAATATCGTGCAGACCCGTTAATAAAAGTGGCTTTCGGAATTTTGGGTTTTAACCTAATTGAACCTGCGTGATGGGATGAGCTGGCCTCTGGATCCGCGCGTCTCCCACACAGCTTTAGAAGTGCAAGAGCCCAGCCTGGGGTTTCCGTTACATGCTATACTTTCAAAACATCTGGTACAGTGCCTAATCACCATTGAAATGAAACAACCAAACTTGGGATGAGAGAAAAATCGTGAGGGCCTTATCGGGATTCGAACCCGAGACCTCTGACTCACTGGGCAGATGCTCTACCAGCTGATCTATAAGGCACAGTTGGTATACTCCCTCGGGTTTTCCCTATTGACCCAATTATTCTCTCGGTGTTGCATGGTAGCGCAACTAGGCAAAGTAACGAACGCAACATCTGGTATGGTGCCTGATCACCAAAGAAATGAAACAACCATCCCAAGTTTGGATTTTACTTGGCGCTCTCTGCCTTTAGCGGCCCTCGTGGAGGCTGAGTCAGCCTTACCACAGAAGGTGGTCATGCACGTTACTGACTGATAAAATGTTACATCTTTCAGCCTCCTCGAGCTTTCGATCAGAGTATATTGTTTGAGCCGTGTATTTGTGTGCCATATTAGGTGCGCTGTTCTCCCTGACCGGAACAATGGAAAGCTTGGCCGGTTTGTTGGGGCCGTTTCTGCTGGGGTTAGTCTATCAAAGCACGCTAACCACTTTCTCAGTGGCCGTGTTCGTCGTCATGATAGGGCTAATGCTCATTGCAATGGTTATTGTTGGGTAAGTTCATGTACATGTATTATGTTTTGTATACAATTTTCGTGAAAAGTCAATGATGCTTATGCCTCAAATTAGCCCTTTGCGTATTTCACGTCACATGCATCGCGTCTGGTTGTATATACTAACGTACTTCGCATGCACACTTAGTATCCACTTGACCAGACTAGTTTTTTTGTTGCTATGTGGTGCACGCGTCAGGTGTAAAGTACAGAATCAATTAATCCCCGTATAGGAGAACATGGCATACAACAGCAAGACTGTTGGTTGCTAGGCAATGGCGTGCATCACGTGGCAACAACAGTATGTGACTTTCTAAACTGTATCTCCATTTGAATGTGAACAACTCGGGGCACCAGACATAGTGCAAATGTTACACGGACTGTCTGAAATGTTATACAAGAACCAAAATTAACGGAATGTGTTGATAAGAAAGATGAAAGGTGGGACCGGCTTTCAAATATCTGAACATCATGTAAGCTAACATGATGCATGCTCTAGTATGACATCCATATAATTTCTCCTCCCTTTGCTGCAGAATGCTGATGGTTATAGAAAGCCGCAATGACCTAGAGTATCAAACATTGGAGAGGGAAGGCGATGAAGAAGATGAAGAGGCTTAAGACGAAAAGAAGAATGATCCAGTAATAGACGAAATGAATGATGCAAAATACAGCAATAATAACGCCATACCATCTAAATTTACATTTTTATGTAAATGGCTTTTCCGAATAAGTGAAATGTTTTAAAATGTTTCCCGTGCAATTTGTAAATAGTGTAAAATAACTTACAATTATTATAGGCGTTTAATTTGGTATCATGCATGGTGTTAATAATAATCGGGAAAACTGTTTAATGACGTAACGTAGACACCGAGGTATCTTTAACTCTTACGATTACTTGTAAAGTTATATTGTCCGTGGTTCTCAGCAAATTTGATTTTTTTCTCCAAACGAATTTTTGAAGCAATTACTTTATGCTGGAAAAAAATCATACTTTGTATTGTAGACATTGGCAATCCTGTAAATAACCAAATTTTAATCGGAACGACTCGAGTCGCTCCACTAGTTCGGCGCGACTCTGGTGCGCCTGTATAAAACGGGTGTTACATTATGAGTGTAAACAAGTCGCACTTGTATTTTAAAAGAGGATGGCATTATAAAAATCATTGATAACATTGATAATAATTCTGGGTTAAAGATATGGTGAAATAATATTCAGTGATTATAGTATTCCGCCCCCTTTTGGCGTATTAATGGAATTTGGTAATTTGCATTTTGCATAGTCCACAGGATTTCTGTAAATAATTAAGTTCTAAATGCATAAAAACACAGCAAGTTGTAAAATTATCATACATAGGTTGGTCTATATCACGTGTATTTTGTGCTATAGGAATAAAGTTACGTGGCTATTTAAAGTTACTGGTATGGTAATACTGCATTATACATACATGTACATTTCCCTTTCGACCTCAAATACAATACGTAGTTCCGACCTGTCAATCAAGCCGAACCCGCCGACCAATCGCAACAAAGCTAGCAGACAGCGCGTACATCCGAGGTCAAAGTGCATTGCCTCACAACACGCGATTTTCTGAAGATACAGTTTGTACAGTGTTAATGTTGTATGCAGTGTTCCGGGTAAATTTTTAGTTTCAAGGCCGGGCGATTCGCTGTTCAAAGGTAAGAAAGCACGCATTTCATGATATATGACATCCCTGTATTACTGGCCCTTTACTTTTCTAAGATAACTGTCGACCCTGAAACATGAATACCTTTCAGTTTTCTCCAATGAATCTGTGCTTTCCGTGCTTAAACACCTCCGACTATGAAATTGGCCCCTGGTTGGTGCAGCGTTTTGCGCGGAACTAGTTGACTAACCAAAGACGATCGGTACCTGAGCATCGGTGCGGATCATTGTCAGAATGACGTTTGACCAGTAGTTAACTGTAGTAATGAATCGAATAATGCAACATAGCCCGTTTGTAACTCTTGGTGGCAGCAGACACCTTTTACCGTGCCGTTAATACAAGCAATAAATTAATCGCCAGCATAGCATTATGCTGGATCACGCATTCTTTGCAAACACAAAGGTGGACAACGGGAAAGTTAGTTGCTGTCTAGTGATGACTCCGTTGTGATGTCACGATCGTACACGTACATAAATACTGATTAAATTTGTTGAACGTGATGTCAATAAAAAGGGTTTAACGCCTTGTGCCACAAGTGACTTGATGTACGTACACGTGTATAAAATCCACAAACCGATTAGCCCTTTCTAAATCAAGATACTTTGGAAGCTACACTTTTATTCTATGGGCTTTTATTCAACGTACTACCTTTCGTTAAATGTTCAGTGTATAGGCCTACCTCAAAAAAGATCTAACGAAATCAAATCTACCTTAAGCTCACAATTCACAGTATTACAATGAGGTCGATTTTGAAAAATAAAGTAGGGATCCTTTTACTCACAAATAATATTTACATGTACATTGCACAGCAAATATACAAGTTTCATAGAGTTTAGTGCAAGAAAGGCATGGATGGGAAATGCGTGATTTTTTCAGAAATAGCTAGGCTATTTTTTCGTGAATTGTACCCAACTTTTTGTGTAGCACCTGCCACCTATAGGCTGTTGGTAAAAGCGCGTTTCGTTGTTTTTTGTAAGCTCTTAAAATTGCCAATAACGTATTTTATTAGTTCACAGTCGATTGAAATGTTGACGCTTTGTGAAACGTTCTGAATGGTGTAACGATTAGCGCACACGACACACTTCAGCGCACTGATTAGTTAAAGGCCATTGTATCATTTGCAATAACCCAATTTTTGCTTCATGATTGGCTTCTATTTACTCAGTGTTTGCTGAAAGCCTGAAATGCTTTCGTTTATGTCCAAAATGGTACTTTTCTTAATTTAATGGTACTTTTCTTAACTTAATTTTTTTTATTAGCGTACACAAGTCATTATAAAGCATTAACACAAACACTATGCAGAAATTTTAACGGTTTTTTGAAACAGCATTACATCCATCAGGGGCGGATCCAAATGGGGGTGGGGTGGGGGGTGGGGTGTGGGGGTTGGGGGGGGGGGGGAGGGTGTGGGGGTTGGGGGGGGGGGGGGGGGTGGGGCGTGTCAAGCACCAAGCGCGACGCCCTAACGGCGTGGGTTCCGTCCGGGGCACGTTTTGGATTCTAGATGCTATGTGGTGCGATCTAGGGCAATATTTAACCACTTTAAGCAGGCAAAAGTGTGATGTCATGATCCCTATTGCACGGAGGCGTTATTTACTGGTCAGGCGCGGCGTGTTCAATATGAACTGTTTTTCTGAGCGTTGTGTATGACAATGTTAGGTGTCTAGGCAAATGAAATAGTGCAAATCTCTACACCAAGGTTTGCTTTCGGCAGAAATAAGGTTAAATTGAGCAGTTCACATGTAGAGAGGCACTCAAGCATGTCATGCTCAATTTGGGGTTACCAATTGGTGAAACTGACAATTAGGAATAGCTGCCATCAGTCATAAACGTTTTAACATAGATGCACACAAAAAGAAACAGAAAAACAATATTGATAAGTTTCTTTTCATGTTCAGTATATAAGCTAATTGTAGTTAGCTTCAGGATGGTGTGACGGGTCACGGGTCATTTGTGACAAAATATGGCCGCACGGGGATTTGTACAGATACGCTATTGATTGTATAGGTTTTGCCTGTCGTTTGCAGACGTTCAGTTAACTTGATTTTTTGCGCTGCTTTGAGTTTTTTGCCGTTTTGAATTTGATATTATTGTTGGTTAAAAAAAGGCAAGATTGTGCATGCTTTGGTGGTTTTAAGTTCGAAATAACTTTGTTAACAAAGACATTATATATTTTACGAGAATTATGTACAAATACAGTACGATATTAATAGCCAATTTACATAAGGCTCCGTTGACATGCATTGATAGATATCTGAAATTAAAATATTAAATTAAAATGTTTTCATGAAATGATCAAAAACTAAATTGACAAGTTATGAAGATAAGCGACACTTTCAATGCAATTTTCAAAGCGTATAACAGTATGTACAGTATAACAATAAATTGTAGTCCCGTGCCTAGACCTGGGGCCAATTTCATGGCGTCGTTTAGCAAACAAAATTGCTTAGCACAGGATTGCTTTGCTTAATTTTGCGAAAATGAGTTGCCAGCCAAAATGGCATGTGATGTGTATTTACTAATAATTTGCTACTGTTTCTAAAAACACAATTTGACAATACATTATTGGCTTGTAACACATTTTACAAAGCAAATCTATTCTGTGCTAAGCAAATGTTTGTGTTAAACAGCGCCTTAAAATTGGCCCCTGGTGGGGATACTCGCCCAACATTAACAGGGGCCAATTTCATGGCGTTGCTTAGCACGAACATTTGCTAAGCACAGGATTTATTTGCTTTATAAAATGGATTACAAGCCAAAATTATACACCAACTTGTGTTCTTCGCAAGAGTAGAAGAATACCTTTCAATACACATCACTTACGATTTTGGCTGGCAATCCATTTTTGCAAAATAAAGCAAACAAATCCTGTGCTAAGCAAATGTTTGTGCTAAGCAACGCCATGAAATTGGCCCCTGGTCTGTTCACTTTCCTGAAAGGCTCATCGCTGATTTGTTGACACTAGTCTTAACGGCAGACCCATTCACAAAATACGTCTGACAACTATATGGAGCCGTCATCGATAGTACGCACACTGCAATGCATATAGTTCCGACCTGTCAATCAACTGAACCCGCCGACCAATCACAACAGAGCTAGCAGACATCACCCACATAGGTCAAACTGCACTGTCTAACAACAACATGATCACGCGATATGTTCTGCCGGCCCCATACAATTTGTACAGTGTTGTATGCAATGATCCGGGTGAATTTTTGGTTTCAAGGCCAGTCGTTTCGTTGTTCAAAGGTACAAAAGCACGTATGTCATGATATGACATCCCTGTATTACTGGCCCTTTACTCGGTGTTTTCTAAGATAACTGTCGACCCTGAAACATGAATACCTTTGAGTTTTCTCCAATGAATCTGTGCTTTCCGTTGAAAGTCCCATTGCTTTGTGCGTTGTGTGTCGCCATTTTGACGATAGCGTGTGAGCCATAGCAACAATATCCAAGGGGGCGGGGCTAACGAGGCAAACTCGGAACTATGCATTGGCCATTTGATCAAAACAGCGTGCTGTCATAACATGCGCGCGCGTGTCAACCAATCAGCGATGAGCCCACAGATATTTGGTCATGAATATTTATTTGCGCAGTGGATGCCACATGGCGATTGGACGGCGCAGGACAGTCAGCATGTGGTTCCAGTGCGTTAGGTTGGCGCCTTTGCAGCTGGAGCCGACAAGCACGTGACCAATGCTGGGGGTCTTTCCCCCAGGGGCGTTCTCGGCCACAGTCACTCGCACCGTGACTTTCTGTGGAAATAAATAAATGAAATATATGCACAAAATAGCTGAAATTCGGAAAGGCACCATCGGTGAAAATTGCATTCTGACCCGTGCATAAAGTGTGTCGTCAGTTTACAGGAGGTTTAGATGCAAGAAAAACGCCAACGTGAACGGCACGAGATCGTTATTTTGAGGAAATCTTAGAACAGACGAAAACACAAAATTGACAAATGTGACTTTCGTGGAAAGGCAACTCTTTTGCCATGACCAAAATTCGAACCTGGGTTTTGAGACCTTCTAAAGATATGACCAGTGCTCAAAGCCATTTCGCGTTCACGTTTGCGTTTTACCGTGCATCTAAATCTCCATATTGGCTAGTAATCTGAAACGTCAATTGATAAGTGCATAAAATGAATCGTTTGAGGGCTCTGTGTTCTTACATCAAGGAGATTGGAGGGCAGTGAAAACATCATGGCTTCGTTGTAGATGGGGCAGTTGTCGCCTCGTTTGATGGACGATTTCTTCTTGGTTACTTTTTTACCCCCTTGAAGGAGATAAACTTTTACAAAGGGATCTGTGGAATAAGATTTATATAATACATGTATATAGTATTATGCCATATAGTCATAGTTATGGAAAGGTCGCGTAAAAAGTCGCATTTTGTCCTAAAACTAAAAGGTTCGTGCAATGGCCTAAAACGGATTAAGCTTTAATGCCCGTATACAGGATTTTCAATGCCCCCCAAAAATTAATGAACCATTTGACCGAACAAAAAAAAACACATCCCACCTTACTCAAATGGAAGATAGAAACGGTTTCATCTAACGCAGTTTTCTCGGGACGTAAATGAGGTACTGAGCTGACTTATACACAGGTTGGTTTTTATCTCACATAATTATCAATAACACACGAGGATAACGCCATTTGTAACAGTAATTTTCTAATCCTGTGATGTCTTTAATGTGACCGTGTTTCAACAGCCGCGTCCACATGGTCCTACCTGCGCTCGCTTTGCTGTCCGTCCACTTGAGCCCCCGTGCTTTGACGATAACAACCGTAAGGCGCTCTGCTGTTGGTAGATAGCTCAAAGAAAAGAGAATATCGCCCAAATCGGCTGGTTTCTAAAAACAAAATCCACAAAACAATGGAAATATGTTATTGAAAATATACATGTGGTATAGTTTTGACACAAGGCAAGAAATTGACTATAAGAGGGAAGTAAACATAATTATTTATTTACATGAAAGTCTTGTTCAATGACATTGTACTTTAAGCACAAAACGAGCAAAATGCTAAAAATGTTGTTGCCTTAAAAACGGGTCACTATTTTACCTAGTCCTTAGCGTATGTGACTTTTTTTTATAAATGGACGCTGGTCTGTTTGACAATTTTCACTCTTGCAAGAGTGGTTTTATTTCAAGTGAACCTCAGTGGAAAAGATTTTCCAATGAGGTCTCATTTAGTAAAGTGCACCCAAAACCTATTTTTCAGCAAGCAAATTCTGTCTCGAATACATAGGCAATTGCGGTTAATATCGAGAAATTCATGTCCGGTATATAATGCTGTAGGCCTATATAAAGATCCACATGCATTTTTTTGTGTATTGCGAACACATCATTATAATGCGTGTGGAATACGCGAAGACGTGTTGGGTTACCAATTGCAGAGACCCAGAGGCAATTTAGTCACATCTGAGAAGGAGGTCAAAACCCCTTGGACACCCAACGGCAGCACTGTCAGCGATATTATTTCAACCTCGTCAATTATACATGTTAAAAGGTGCAGGATGTGGGAAATCTGCAATCGATATAACCAGGGATCGAGGTTGGAGTGAACATATGTATGCACCACTACAGTAGTTGTGAATACATCGACATGTATACACATATGTGAAGAACTTGTGACGCAACCTTTGAAATAACTTAAAGGGCCTGTGACATCCTAAATAACTTTGTGCCTAAGCTTTGCTTCATAATGATGGAATACTTGTTCAGCAAGACATACTATTGTTCGTTTGGATGTAAAATCAATAAAAGGTGGCCTTTTGCAACTTTGAAGATTTCATTGCAATAAATCACAGACAGAGGGCGCTGTTTTGAGTGCATCACATAAGGAAGACAGAAGGGAAAAGTTAAGAAAAAACATAAGACTTCAAGTTGGACTTGTGGCAAAATGCTGCAGTTTCTACCCCCAGTTTTATCATGGCTTACAGCAGGCAACATGTAAATCAAACTCAAACAGCCATGGATTACAAAAGTTTCAGGAAAATTGAGAAAAAAGTGGAATCGTTTGTGCACAGTTGAATGTGATTTTCCTGTCTGTGCCTCTTGTGACATCGTGACCTTGGTCATGAATATGCATATTTTCATTAGCATAAAAACTAAAAACCTTCGTTTTAACCCCCAAAGCAAGCTCCAAATAGGATTTTTATGACTTTAACTGAGTAGAGTGGTTTTAAAGCATAGATTTCATTGATAAAAATCCTAAATAAGGGGCCCTTTAAGCAATGAACCAATGAACTCACCTCGTTTATATCACTTAGATTAAGCCACGTACTGAACGGACCGGGCAGGAGGTCCACATCGCCGAGTTTGAGCGAGGTTTCCCCCACGGCTTCGTGCCGAGCGTGCCGGTCGTACGAGAACACCGTAAACTTGAGCGAGTGGTTGACCAAGTCGTCTCTCTCCATTTTTATCGTGATGCGCTCGTTGTACACGGGGTTTAAACTTTTGCGATACACCTGGGTCAATTTTAAAATGAACCAAAAAACTTCATGAGTTGACAAGCAACATCGTACTTAAAGGCCTATGTATTTGCAAGATAAAACTACAGATTCGTGAAATAAAGTGTAACATATCTAAGGAAGAGTGTTGGTAAACTAGCCTGAAGACATTTTAGCTACTTTGATGCATCAATGCTTCAGAAAATCTATCTATGGATTTTGTGTACAAGTGAATGGTAAACATTTAGAAAACCACCTTCGGTTGTCAATTTCCAGCATGAAATACCATTTTGGACGGAAATAAATTCATGTGGTGTTTGTTACCATTGCTATCAACACTTTGAGTAAGGTTTTTCTTGTCAACTCATGAAAAACAAAATTGGGTCATTGCAAATGATACAATGTGCCTTTAAAGTGTTGATAGCAATGGTAACACGCATTTTTACCCTTTACACAAAAACGAGTAGGTGCTTTGTGGCATCATTTAAATAGCCTCGGCTATGGCAGCCTTTGCGAAAGCGCTATTGCCTGAGTGTGGGAAAAAAATTAATGCACTAAGTGTAGTCTAATGGGAACGAGGTGGACACAGCTTACCTTTGTTTGACCTTTCAACTCGTGTTCCGGCATCAGGTGAATTTTGACATACGTGTCTGAGGGCGAGGCGTTATCCCATGATGCTTTGAGGTCTGCAGCTTGCACGAGGGTTAACGTGAAGCGGTTGAGCTCGGTTGAGTAATCCATAACCACTTCGATCTGTCCAGCTCTGTTAAAAAACGATTTTGTTTATCAGACTTGGATCCTGTTTTCGCAAATGATAAACAAAGACATGTTCGTGACGTAATTACCAATTACACCAATGGTGAGCTTTCCGTCAGAAAACAATGCTTTTCATTGGTTAAATTAATCACAACGATGCTGAAACGTTGGGTAGATTCATATATATCTAACCACTGGATGCGGCAACGCCCTCTAATTTTAAAGCCACCATACGCCATCTTAGTACTCCCAATACAATGCCTTGCCTAGTCTGGTTATACTATCTGCACTAGTCTATGCATGCGATCGTATGGACCGGGGCTAAGCATTGCCTTGGGAGTACCATGGCGGCCGGCGTGTGGTTTCAATTATCGTATAGCCAGCTGCCGTTGCATACTGAATCTATTGTAGCTTCAAACATTTATTTTTACCGCTGCATGAAAGACGCAGCTTAGCTTCTTTTGGTAAAATTGAATATTTTGTCTGTTTCTTTTTGTCAGTTTCATTTTCAATTTTAACGACGTTGGTATAGGCCAGGATGGCGTCTGCGACACATGACAAAATTAATAATATTTGTATGTATTATTAATCTAAAATAAGTTCAATCGATCGTCCATACACGTTCATGAAGTTATCCTGCACCGACGACTCTGACGTCACGGAATTGAGAGATTCGCTGGAGTAGCACCGTACCAGTTTGCGCATGAGCAGATCGTCCAGACTGCTGTCCCGTGACGTTGACGACACCTCGCCGCCATCTTGGTACTCGCAGTCCGTGGGTTGCACGGAGCCACCGCTGGCGGTGCTAGTGGTGAGGGCGTGCGATTCCTGAGCAGCGGCCGAGATGGCTTGCTCGGCCTTGGCGAAAATGCTCTCGTATTGAACGAATCTGCCCGGATCATCCTGTGTTATATCGGTGGACTGGTCGACCTGGGAGGGAAAATGTCAGGGAAAAAAAGAAACAAAAAGAACAGGGGACAACTTCTCGGAGCTGTTAAGCACAGACATTTCCCTAGCACAGTTTATTTGCTTTGCAAAAAAAAACGGTTATATCAGACAAAATTGTACGTCAACATGTATTCTTAGCAACGGTATACAGCTGCAGAATGCCACTCAATCATAATACACATCTCATACGATTTTGTCTAACCAGTTTTTGCAAAGCAAATCAATTTTGTGTTTCTGTGTTTAGCAGCTTCATGAAACTGGCCCCAGATTATTACGAAAAGCATGTGAATGATAAAGTCTGATCGTGTGAAATAATAGTGCATGGTGTATCTTCATTTTCAAGAAAAGTGTAATAATGACACCACACAAGTGTAACACCACACTTTGTAACAAATGTAACAAATTTAACAAATTGTAACAAATTTAATAAGTCAATTTTTCCCCGTTATATACACATATGGACATGTCCGGGTGCCAATTAATGTTCTTTATCAACAGTACACAACACTGCCATACAATTGCCAGTGCTCCCGGCGACTTCTTATGTTCTCTTTCGGCGGTACGGCAGATCGCAAATTCCAATAATGACCGCGGACCATAAATTACGCCTATCATAATGATGTAAACATCATCAAAACCCCCATACGCTGAACTCGGTTTGTATACAATATTCCAGTGCATGTATTTATTTAATTCAGTCGTGCCATACGTTCGTCGTATTCGTGCCAAATACACCCGGAACAGAAGGGAAACAGTATAGTCCAATTAAAATTATTACAAACATGAACACATAACAAGGAGCAAATCACGTTTGTGCGGGATCATTAGGGAGGTTTCGGTCGCATACGGTTAGGCAAAACGACGACTATTAGTGAAATTTACGTCATCGATTTGTGCGTACTTGTGCCGTTTACACAAATATCCCAAGTGTTGTTTTGTTGTTTACACTAATAGCAACGCCTCTACACCTTAGTAAAAAACGGACAGCGAAAGGTAACGATTTTGAGGTTTGGCTAATCGTAGTCGTAATCACTAACCGTGCACACCGAAACCTCACTATTGTGTCCGTTTGTACAATTAGGTCCGCACTATAGACGACCGTTTTTTCGGTATACCATTTTGACTCCACGTATACGTCAAAATTAGCAATTTCATAAAATTATAAATCTGACCTTTTATTTCTGTCTCTGAGATAAAGTGGTAACCCCAGGCCTTGGAACGGTAAACATGTCACCTGACAGGTTTACTGTGAAAGGTGACAGATTCTGGCCAATCACGGCAAGTGTTATTTAGGCCTGGTATTAGGTGACGTCACGCAGCTCTTCGCAGGATCTCATGCGAAGTTGAGCAGTGGTTAGGTGCGGAAAAACCGCGCCAAACCACTGCGTAGGGGTATTGCAAACCGGAAACAAAAGGTCAAACATTTTTATTTGTTTGTGACAATTTTATTAATTGAATCGATATATTTTAAGGTGCTTTTCCATTTATTGGTGTTTGGGCGCTTGGCAAACGCGGTACGGTAAAGTGATAATTCAAATTAAAGGCACTGCAGGCTCGTCAGCAATGCGCGCGTGCCAAATTCGTACCACGAAATACGCAGCTCCATAGCAAAGGCATGGAGCTGCGTATTTCGTCTCACGAATTTGGCGCGCGCGCATTGCTGACGAGCCTGTGCCTTTAAGAAGATCGTCGCAACGTTAAAACTCCGTTGTCATTCTCTGACTGGTCTCCGGAAGTATGACCCGCCCGGAGACTTACACGGTGTATTGCGTGCGATTGTACCATTTTGTCCGAAAACCATTGTGTCTGCTTGTACCATTAGGTCCTGATCATTGTGTACGCCGAAAAACCATTATGTCCAACCATTGTGTCCGTTTGTACCATTATGTCCGCACCACTGTGTCCGCAAAAAAAGCTTTGGGCACAACAGTTCAAAGTGGCACACTGACACTGGACCTGTAAACATGTCTGTATTGAAACAGGAGCATATACATCCCGAAGGAGCACATTCGTCTGCTGCATGCGTTCTTGTCCGCAATCCGCCATACCAGGCACACTTTGCGGCAAATTGTAATAACTATGTGTGGCCGAGGAAACAACACGTGCAAAACCACGTCAAACAAAGAACAACACCTTCATCCCTCGTCAACACATACTATCCTCAGCAGTTCCAACATAACACACACACACACACCCTCAATCCACTGCCATACCTGAGCCATCAGGTGTCTCTGGAGAAAATCCCCAAATTCTCATCCGCGGCTTTATAAAACCAGAGAGAACGAAATCCAAATCACGCCCCTCGGCGATCGAGTCACGCACGACGCTTTAAATCCAATTCCCTTTTTTGCAGTGATGCGGCGTTGTGTGAAAAGTCAGGAACCGATATAGAGATGTTCCACACAGTCATGTAACGCTTGTCACCAGGATAAAAGACTCAATGTACAGCCGTACACTCCTCCGTCCACGGCTCAAAACAGAGCACTGCATGCGACCAAATCAAGCCACATGCATATCCACGGCTGAGGAAATATTCATACATTACCGAGGCGACACCGGTGCTTGTGTACAGCGTCATTCACTCTCAGCATATCGCGCATTCATATCGATTGTAAATTTATAGCGTCACAACAGCCTCCTAGTGTGCGGCAGTTGCCATATGGTGTCCTGCGGCGAAATTCGGTTTAACTGTGCCAAAACTGTCTGGATTTCGCCTGTCAAAGTTGTTTCCAAGGGATCATTTCTTTATTTGCCAAGTTCTATTAACACAGATAGCCTCGACTGTACGAATTTTACTTGAGATTATAAAAAGTATACCATAATATGAATAAATCGCAAAAATAGTAACCTATTTGCACAACGCCTTTGTTTCCGTCCGACTCCGGCATCTATAGGGTTTAGATATGGGTTAGATGGATTGAGCATAGAAACCGAAGCCATAGGAAAGCTCAGCAATGAGGAAGGAGGTCGGGTGGGCGGGGGGAAAAAAGGTATATATATAATAATACTCACCAGAAGCTGGCCGCCGAGGCCAAACTATTATCTTACCACCGTTGAGACATACAACCGTATACCGTCCTCTGCCGACTCGTTCCTTCTCGTCCAAATACTCCCCACCTGCCACCTTGGTATACTCGAGACTGCGTAGATTCCTACGCAGCCCTCAACGTCGGCGGTTGTGCAAATAGTAACCTATTTGCACAACGCCTTTGTTTCCGTCCGACTCCGGCATCTATAGGGTTTAGATATGGGTTAGATGGATTTCGCCAAAACCTGCCCTCTTAGGCCGCCGAGAACCCCCAAACCTGCCCAAATACACCCCAATCCTTACCCAAACCTCAAACGAAAGCGGGAGACTGTATCAGATAGAAAGGAAAGAAAAACTGGACTAGTTGTCTTGCTGCCTTTCTTTCATTTTATTTTCTTCTCTTTTCTTTTCTCAAGCTGTCGCTGCCTATAAAATTGATTAAAAAACAAAATGGGTAGTTTTGTTAGTAGGTGATGGCATTTTTAGACATATCAGCTGCATGTAGATGGCGGGAAAGCTACGCGGGCCCCGAGGCCCGAGTTCAGACGCCTATAGAATTGTCCGACGATATCTGCCATTGGACTTTGTTCAGCTGTGGAGACGGCGTCGCGTAATACCTGGACCGTGCTCTGACGCCTCATCACTCTCTCAACCTGGGTATAGTGCTTGTACGTCTTCCGCGACGCCCATTGGCAGTGGTCCATCACCTGCTCGTCCGATGCATCCAGGAGCCGCAGTGTGGTTGCTACCCATGGCACGGCTGTTGTGCGCTCTCAAAAGCTGGTTTTCAGGGTTGTCTGTTGCGGCAAAATACATCTTCAGCCGTGAATTCGGTCCGTTAACAGGCGAAGGGTTTGTTTACGAGGACTCTGCGATTGGCCGCCAAGGGGCGAAAGATCAACCAGACTTTGAACTGCGCCGACTGGATCCATCTTTCCTTGGTCCTGCAACTTTGGAATCATTATCAATGATGAGTCACCCTCACTTGCCGTCTTGCCAATAGTGTGGCTGAATAAAATATCGCCTCCTTCGATCCTTGTTATTTTTCAGGTTCTGATTCCTCCTAGGTCACCAGCTCTGTCTCCGGCCCATTATAGGCAGAGGAAAAGGGCCAAGTCTCGTTGTACCACGTAGCGCTAGGGGAAAAGACCTTCGCCTTTGCCAAGTCTCCAGGATCGGTCAGTGATCTCTTTCACCGACCATCGTAACTTATCAGAAAACAATGGAATTGCCTGCTTTGAAGTAATGTGAGACTCAGCCTGCTCCAGCTGCATTGCATTCATGTATCTACGAACTTGGTGAGAGATGCAAGGGTTTGCGAACTTTTATCCCACTCGCCAGACTTCGGTCTTAGCGAATGAGTTAAAGTATGCCCTTATCTGCCCAACATAAGAGTCCACGGTGCATGCCGCTAATATAAGCGGGCACCCACAAGAGCGGCAGCCGATTTCACGAAAGAGTGCGCAGCTTGCGCAACTTTTGCAAAATGGCGCAAGCCCTATAGCTTGCGTGTAATTTTCACAGGAATGTTGCGCAGCCTACGCAATAAAATGTTGCGCAAGCGGACTTACGCAGTGCGTAAGGATTCGTGAAATCGGCTGCAGATCCCGTGCTTACCCAAATTTTTTCACCCTAAGCCGTGAATCTGCGTGCGACCTTCTGAGTCACGATCGATCAAAAAGCATAGGATGTCAAGTGGTGTCACTGACTACAGATCCTCCCCTTCAGTACAGCATCATTTGCTTTGATGCTTCCGCAGAAATCGGTCTATATGCTGCAAATAAGTCCGCTCTTTTGCACTCCATATCCCTGCGTATCCAACTCGTTTCCTAGTTTTGTCAGCCTGGTTGCCGCACTGATCATCTTGAAAAAGATACCAAAACGCTCTCGTGAAGGGGAGGGCATGATTGAAGAAGAAATTTAGCATTGTATCGGAATTCCCGAGGGCAAGCCCGAAACGGATCTGAAAACAGCCGCAGCCTGCGCTGGAGCTTAGATATCCCATCATCGATAGGTGCACAATGTCCGCAAGATCCTGCTCCACGATGTAATCGTTCGAGAAAAAACTGCCAGCTAGCATTCATGATAGACCTCTTTCAATAATGAGTTGACTACGGAGACTGAGGGATTGATGTCCACCATCTTGGTTTGGCACCTTGAGGAAAGAACAAATATGCATATTGGGAATTTTTTCCCTGATCAGTTGGGCAACAGCGCGAAAAACCCCTACCACGTCAAGTACACCCTGCGAAGGGTCGGTCAATCGGCTGAAATCATTTATGCCTCCGCGCAGAACTGCCACCTCCGGCTGAAAAGCCCTGCAAGATACCACCAGATGTCTACATAACGGGGCCATTTTTGTGCCTCCGTTGGCTAACATTTTCACGCTCAATGCCTTGGGCCAGCCGAATCCTTTGAATCCTCTGAACATTGAGTCGGACACAAGGAGAACATGGTGACGCTTAACGTAAGCGATATCCATTCGGGGGGTGACAATACGTGGGAAGTAGCACTGGAAGGCCCAGAGCTCAAACCCCAGCCCTTGAAAAATTCGGGACATTCTAAAAACCCCTGCTTGACCTGCCTCTGACAGGCGAAAGGAAGAACTTGAGTGGAGACCCGTTCCTGCGCGCCGGGACATTTGACGAAAGTGACATCAAATCAGAGGTGAAAACCTGTGGGATTACCAGATGAGACCTAGGTCAACTTGAGCGAAAAATTTGCCTCCAAGGAGAGGGCAAAACAAAACATTAAACTTCAACATTTTTGAAAGCGGTTTAGACCAAGCTCGGAGGCCAGTCCAAGCATCCACTACATTTCTGGAATCTCCAACCACATCCACCATCAAGTTCCATAGCGAATCAAAGACTGAGAGCCACACAAAATATAGATCAAGGGCCTCCTTGCGACATATACCCGTGTGTCCCAAAATGTCTGCGGACCAGTAATCTCAGAAACTTACACTTAGTTGAGCGAGAGGTTGTCTTCAGCCGACGCCTTCTCGGGAAACTCTGATGGTCGTCTTCCACGCATCTCGGTCCAGCATCAGCGTCCTAAGCTCAGTTGTTTCTTGTTGTGTTGCGTCCCTCTTCAGCTGATCTACGAAAGTTAGTCTCCTCCTGCCCTTGCTCCTGTTTGCCATCGTCTGGTAAGACTAGGGTACCGCCCTATTTATAGCCAGATGCGTCTGCCGACAGTGCAATGCGATAGCAAGGTGGCGGCCTTGACTTCAAGGGATCAGCTGCGAGAAGCTATCGACAAACCTCCAAAATAGAATCTCCTTCCGCACTTGTGGTGACAGAGGCGTAGGCACGAGATCATATCAAGTGTAGATATGAAGGAGGAGCATTCCCTCAGAAACAAACAAACACCAGAGCAAAACTTTGGCCTTTGCCCACAAAACGTTGCATCTGTTTTAGAGCATTTTATCCTTCCGCAAAATTGTCTCTCGTACCTCAGCGAATGATACCTTTTTATGCTCAGGAATCGGAAATGATAGGGTTTGGAGCAGATGCCGAACCCGAGATGCACCATGCTGTTCGATGGCTGCCGATGACTTTTCTTTAAGTTGCTGAACAAGCCGAGCTTTAAGTGTATGTAGCGTACGACGTAAACGGCCCTTAGAGCTCTGATGTAGGAACCGTCCCCATGCATGTCCTGTTCACACCGCAATAAAACAAACACGAGTGAAGTATTTTAAACCTTCGTATACTTTGGCCCTCCATCGCTGGGATGGCACTTGCCAATGAAACGGTCGTCTATCCATATTTCTGTGTGTATACCTCTGTTCTTAAGCCATGCAGGAAGACAAAGACCAATGGATTAGTAAACTTATGCACAGTTTTTTTTTTTTTTTTTTTTTTTTTTTTTTTTTTTTTTTTTTTTTTTTTTTTTTTTAAACCAAACCCACTCGAAGCCGGAAAAGGTTCTGGACTCCTTGGTCAAGAAGATTTGCTTGTATCCCTGGCTGTTGTCGGTACTTGAGAAAATATCGCCTTTGGTTATGGGTCTGACAACATTGCCTAAAGGTACCACACTGAAGGGTGTGTCCTTGCGCCAAAGATTAGGTCCCTTCATTGATATAGAAGCAGACTGTCAAGGCAGTCACACATTTCGGCGGCTGTACTTCCTTGACCCTACCCACAACGTATATAGAGCCCTCTATCCACCGCCTGGTGATTGTGTCTATGAAAAGGGCGACATAATCTTGACAAATGAGCGCATTTAAAATACCTTTCGGTGGGCAATTATAAACAGCAATTCCTGCCCCTGTATCAGCCATGAAACGACTGGAAAAAATTATACAGACTAATTCCATGATGAAGCCAACCATGAACTTCGTCCCTATTGGGTGACTCTGCTAAGATATCGTCCCAAAGCACCAGGATCATTGCTTAATGTGCCGGCTACAAAATAGTTGGATCTCTGAATCCGAGCGCCTATAAATCTACCTGTAGTCTACCAGAGAGAACTTCAGGCGGGGTGGGTGTAAAAGGGACTGGCAAGCCACTTGGTTTGCCATTGAAAATTACCCACTGGGAGGTGCCTCGTTTCCGCTTCGCTGCGTGCGTAGCGATGGGATCAAAGATTGATCAAAATCTCTCTCACACAGATGACTCTCCAGCATTTTCAAATACCACTGGTACTCAATGGTACTGGTTGTTTTTTTTTTTTATTTTTTTTTTTTTTTTTTTTAGCAAAACTTTGCGAACGGGGTACTTGAACTTTGGGATTCACAAAATGGCACAAAGAGGTGCCCCTGGACCACATTAAAATCAGCGTGCTAGCGAAGGCCCATCAACATGGCATACAGAGGCCCGCCCTCTGCCAGGTACAGAGTACATATATGCGAAATAGAAGTACACTGTACCCCAAACATGGCATTCAGAGGCCCGTCCTCTGCCAAATACAGAGTATGCGAAATAGAATCACATTGTACCACAAACATGGCATTCAGAGGCCCGTCCTCTGCCAAGTATAGCGCGCATATGTGCAAAATAGAAGTACATTGTACCACAAACACGGCATTCAGAGGCCCGTCCTCTGCCAAGTACATTTGTACTTTAAACATAGCATTCAGAGGCCCGTCCTCTGCCAAGTACATTGCACCATAAACATAGCACTCAGAGGCCCGTCCTCTGCCAAGTACATTTGTACCATAAACATAGCATTCAGAGGCCCGTCCTCTGCCAAGTACATTGCACCATAAACATAGCATTCAGAGGCCCGTCCTCTGCCAAGTACATTTGTACCACAAACATAGCATTCAGAGGCCCGTCCTCTGCCAAGTACATTGCACCATAAACATAGCGTTCAGAGGCCCGTCCTCTGGCAAGTACATTTGTACCTTAAACATAGCATTCAGAGGCCCGTCCTCTGCCAAGTACATTGCACTATAAACATAGCACTCAGAGGCCCGTCCTCTGCCAAGTACATTTGTATCACAAACATAGCATTCAGAGGCCCATCCTCTGCCAAGTACATTGCACCATAAAAATAGCGTTCAGAGGCCCGTCCTCTGGCAAGTACATTTGTACCTTAAACATAGCATTCAGAGGCCCGTCCTCTGCCAAGTACATTGCACTATAAACATAGCACTCAGAGGCCCGTCCTCTGCCAAGTACATTTGTACCACAAACATAGCATTCAGAGGCCCGTCCTCTGCCAAGTACATTGCACCATAAACATAGCGTTTAGAGGCCCGTCTCCTGGCAAGTACATTTGTACCTTAAACATAGCATTCAGAGGCCCGTCCTCTGCCAAGTATATTGCACTATAAACATAGCACTCAGAGGCTCGTCCTCTGCCAAGTACATTGCACCATAAACATAGCATTCAGAGGCCCGTCCTCTGCCAAGTACATTTGTACCATAAACATAGCATTCAGAGGCCCGTCCTCTGGCAAGTACATTGCACCATAAACATAGCATTCAGAGGCCCGTCCTCTGCCAAGTACATTTGCACCATGAACTTGCGCGCATCTGCTCGCTGAGCTCCGTGACCCTACGCTCAGCGCAGGAAAATGACACGGAAAACAGCCCCTCACTGCGAACTTTTGTGAGTACATAAAAAAAGTACGTCTATGTTTCTCCCCAACTCGCTATGCATTTCAAAGTACAGAGTATTACCTTTAGTTTGGTTATTATTTCATAAAATATATGATGCACGGGGAAAAGGGGCTTTTTTCACTCAAAGAACGGGTGTTGAACCTCAAAATCGGCAAAGTCAATGGAGGTCAACACGATTACTGATCATTTTTCAGTAGGTTGTCTCACTGAATTGAACGGCACGGTCGTTCTCTGTGACACACAGATTCAACTCGCACTTATGAATAAACTACATAAAATTCCCGTCCCACTCATATATGAAACATTTTGATTGGACAAGGGGAAAAGGGGGTTTTTTGCTTCAAATCATAGAATGTCTCTCATCTAAGACCATGACCCGATTGTAATACGCAAAATATGGTTACATTGCACATGTACCATAAGCCTGGCATTCAGAGGCACGCCCTCAGCCTGGTACCGAGTACACATGCAAATCAAGGGTACATTCATACAGAGGCCCGCCCTCTGTGTATCGCACCTGCAATATAAATGCTCATCAAAGTTGCACTGCCCTTTTTTTTTTTTTTTTTTTTTTTTAGGTTAAAATAGGTAACTTTTCCGAATAGAAAAAGTTATCAGCCCCCACTTGGCACCAAGAACGTAAAAAATCCGTCAAGGACCAACGCCAGTCGATCAAAAACAAGAAACGACCAAATGGCTGGCAGGTCACCCAATCGACAGGGCCATGACGCAAATGCACATGTGCGCGCACATGTGCACATTGCACACACACCATGTACATACGAGCGCACGCGCACATGCACAACATGAAAAGCACGTTTCAAGAAAAAGGCCTGCATCTCCAACTCCCGACGTCGGAAACTTAAGTTTTTGATATTTTTCGTTACAGAGACACGTAAGCTTTATAAATTCGTTCGCTTGTGTAAATTAATTTTTATTTTTAATCCTTTCACCGAAACACGGGCAATGCAACTTTAAGCTTGGTGTCCCGAGGCCCGTCCTCTAGCACACACGCCATTTATGGGTATATTACACTTGACATACAGGGACCCGTCTGTGCCTAGTACCTGTATCTATACACATAGAAAACATGGGCACATTAAAATTTGGCATTCATAAAATTGATTTTTATTGAAATTTTGAATTCAGAGACCCGTCCTCTGCCTATGTACACGCCCTTATGTACCAATACCAAATAAGAGTGCATATTAATAGGGATACGCTAATTCAGAGGTCGGCTGTCTAGTAAAGGGTACCCATGCCAAAATTAGCGTCACATCAGAACTTGGCATCTCAACTTGGCATTTAGAGGCCCTCCTCTGCCTGGTACACATGCAAACTATGAGCATATTAAACTTGGCATTGGGAGGCCCGCCCTCTATCTAGTATATAGAGTACGTGGGCAATATTTACTCGGTCCGTCCTCTGTCTAGTACCGAGTACATGTGGAATATGTATTACCACTTAGTATTCAGAGGCCCGATCTCGGCAAGTACACATGTAATCTATGGGTACTTTGAACTTGCCCTTTAGAGGCCCGTCCTCGGCCTATACAGATTCTGACTGGGGTTATGACGAAACTTTAAGTATTGTCAAGCCAAACCCCCAGTGCATCTATGCTTGCTGCCTAATGGCGACACATATCTATCATTCAGTATAATTGACGTGCTCACGAACAACAGCATAGCATTCAGAGGCCCATGCTCTGCCTCTTCGAAGGAACTGGAAATTAAGACATGGGCTATTTCACAATAAGTGTACACTTTCAGTCTCACTGGCAAATCGGGGTAAAATTTCAAACTTGTCCAACTCACAAAAGTTTGTTGATCTAAAAACTTCAGGATGTATACTAATAATTCAAAAAATATCAGAGCGTGGCATTATGATTAACGTGTTTATTTTTTTTCCACTGAAATAATAATTTGTAATTGGTTGTCTGGAGAGGACATTTTGTTAAACACAGAATATCACAATATAATGGCCAGACTAAATGTTGAAATGGTAATGCCATGCACTGTCCTGTTAGAAGGAATGGTACTGTTAATTTTACAAACCTAACAACGAAATATTTCAATCATGGTTGACATGTTATATTACAATTGAATGCTGTCCTGGAGAGGACAAATGTTTAACGGATTTTCCACAACCCTGAATATGATCTTGATAAAATTTACTCAAATCTCTTCCACGATCAAATTGTCATATTTACTCCATCAAATGTGTCATGTGATGATACAAACATCTTTGTGAGTACATATCTCCAAACTATTCCATTGTGTGGAATACCTTGACCTGGAGAGGACATTACCATATTTTGTTTGTTTGTTTGTTTGTTTGTTTGTTTTTTTTTGTTGACCGAATTACACCAACCCAAGTTTCACAATATTGTTGAACACTATATATCCATGATTGATCACCAAATGATCACCACAATAATGCATCATCAACAAATGATTGCACTTAAACTAATGCAAAACTTGAAATGAGACTCCAAAATGGTGTTAAAAGTGCATGTAAATAGAGAAATTAAAAACGAATAACTCGTAGAATTATGTAAAAATAGTTCTGTAGCTTGTCCTTCATATTACCCGTCATATAAAATCACTCATAACATGTATATGCACTGATAAAGTTATCCAGGATGGGTTAAACTGTAATCTACTCAAATGACCACCCACTGTGAAATAGCCCACATGTACTCAGGGACCAGTCCTGGTCCATAGAAATACGATCTAGGCCTTGATACTCGGAAGCCCAACCCGTGCTTCGTAAATTGCCTAACAAAAGATGCGCTTAAACTGCGCGTTTGGGGGCCCGTCCTCCACTTCATACATTTAGTAAGCAAGAGTCCATTCACTTGCCACTTAGGGCCTGTTCCGTTACCTATGAGGGCGCTAACACAGGTACCTTGAAACAAAAGGCCAGAACCAGATTTCCCAAATGCTAGGCTGACTCCTTTACATGCTATACATGCTCGAGCAATAACAAAACAAGAATTGTGAGGGCACTTTCCGAACTACGAATCTTGAAAGAGGCCCGCCCTCTATCATCTAACGAACATGCCAAACTGGTATTTTAATTCCCACGATTCAAGGGCGTGCCCCGTTTATAAACATGCTAGCATTGCACCCTGAGCCTTGTTTACCCGTTGGAGCATTCGCTCCAGATTTCGGCGTTGTCCTCCATATAGATCCATAGGACGCCAAGGTGAACAAATTCTCCCTCCAGCGGTCTTTCAGACCTTGCAATTGGTCGATGTCTTGCCAACCATCCTTGGCATCCGCCTTTTCCTATAGGGAGCACGAAAAAAGCAACATAGAAAATTGAAATTTCGGAAACTGTTTGTGTAAACGCCAATTATCGAAAGCATTTCACCTGCCCATGCCTTCTCCGACCCACGCTGTACCTTGGCCGCCTGGCTCCATGAAAAGGCGGAGAAAAGCACTGCTTCGGAGACGCGTGTGTTAATTGTTATAATGCGTACTTGTGCATGGTGGGCTTAGTAGCCCAAACTTAATTAAAGAGTCGTATGCATTTGTATACGTACAAAATATTTGGCTGTATACCTGTGGAATGGCTGGGCCCCCGTCGCCACACGGGTGATACCTATAAAATACGAGCCTGAGGCTACTAGGCCTAATTCGCCATATTTATGGGCCTGACAGATGTTTTACCAAAACTGAATAATATCTTATGACATATAAAGCATTGAAGCAATTCGTACCTCAACTAAGGCGTAAATCATGTCCATCTTCAGCACATTCAGCAAACGAGTACATGTAGTTGGAAACTTGTCCGGTACATAAAACACGACGAGGCAGCATAACCCGCACACAGCATTGGCACAATAGCTAGTATAATACACACGCAAGCCCAATGAGGGGTGCATTGCTTAAGGCACGCGAAAATTCAAAAGGAATTACTGGAGCGCGCTCTACCATTGTTGAGAAAGAGCCAATTTGACTATGTACGTACGTATAGGCTTTACCCAACGTAGTGCCAACCATGCGTGCGGTAACGGCGATTGCTTGAAGCTGCGTAATGATACTGTTGCGCGGTGCTGCCCACACCTCGCAAATGTTTAAATGCCTCTAAATTACTCTGGTTACCTGATTTCGCCTTACAAAACATCCCAAACTCGACGCTAGGTAACACACTGCTGCACTTTCATTTTCCTCGAAATATATCAGCTAATGGATGATAATTCAAAACCATTGATTATCCCGAGCGATCACACACACGTCCACCCGACGGGTTGGTATACTCGAGACTGCGTAGATTCCTACGCAGCCCTCAACGTCGGCGGTTGTGCAAATAGTACCGATACCCGAGTTACTTTGAGTTTTAGTTCATCGCATCTTATGAGCCGGTTTCGTAATGTATCAAAATTCATGGCTGTTTTCATGTGACATTTCCTACTGAAGAGCTATTTCATTCACCTGTTACTTTAAATTCGATTTCAGTGGTTGGAATTCATTTTGCATACATTTACTCAGTATAGGACAAGCACCGGACAAGCTTTGTGGTCGTTAAAAGCAACTTTTTGTTTTAAAGTACACATGGGGACATGGGGACATGGGTTCAAATCCCACTCAGGGCAAATTTTCCATCAAACATTTATTCAGACAAAAAATATACACTGTATACGTATGGATTATAGCACACATTACGATAATTCCCTATTCAAAATAATCTAGAATAATGTAAGTTAAGGCATGGTATACGCCTATAGCTATTTTTATAAAATTTGTATTAAATGGATTCATTTTCCAAGCAATTTTCCCACAATTGATATCAAATCCAGTGAAAAACGTTCAGCCTGATTTTTCCGCCGAGGGTCCGCGACAACCATGAAACGGACGTGTATAGGCCTATAGTGCTTGCAATCGTGCAGTCGCGTACATAATTACCTCGGTTAAAATGCTCAAAATAGACGTATGAGGGTTGAATCGTAAACGTACGGTGAACCGTGTTGACCTGGGGCCAATTTCATAGAGCTGCTTAAGCATGAACAATTGCTTAAGCATGAAAAACCTTGCTTGATAAAATGAGTTTACCACCAAATATTTCATGTGATTGTCATGGTAATGAAACAGTCCTCTAACACTGGTCATACACTATTTCTATTACATGAAGATTTCACTGGAAATTCTCTACTAAGCAGTTTTTGTGCTTAAACACCTCTATGAAATTAGCCCCTGTTTTCTCATGACGTGTTTTTAGATTATGCCAGTTATGGAACGAATTAATTGCGTGGACCTTCAAACTACACACAGGGCGGCATATGCGACGTAAATGGTCGTAATAGACCCTTTACACCGCCAGCCATGACAGGGACCGGTTTTCATATTTAAACGATGTGACAATAGATCCACAAAGTGCCTACTCGTGCATGACGCACGGTGACAATGTGACTGCCCCCTGTCATAGCCGCCCATGCAAAGGGTATTAAGAATAGCGCTGGCGTTGGTGGCGCTATTTCATGTGCTCCGGCGCGTTTATGGCGTCACTCAAAATGCGTCGTCGGCCATATTTGTGGACAGGTTTTCTTTTTAAAATTTATTTATTTAAATTTATTCAAATATATTGTCAATACTTTTGGTCCAACCAAAAGTACCAAGATCAGACGCATGCAGTACCTGATAGGATGTGCCGTAATCTGTCTTGATGAGGCTGGTTTCTTCCTCATTTTGTCCCAAAATGAAGTTGACGAATCGCTGCAGGTTACACGGACCGCAGAACTTGGCCCACACTGCGGCCACGCCCACCCCAGCTGCTGTAAGGCCCGAAATGACTAAGGCAACGCCGATAACTGTCATGGTGGCATTCAGCTTTCACTGGAGAATCTGTAGCAAAAGGAAAGTTAGCAAAGAGAACCTGCACGTAAGCAATAAAGGAAGACTTACAAACATTTAACCGTACTCTATACTCAATGCATATAAATGTTCCAGCTGATTGGAAACTATTACAAGCGGCATTCTCCATGTGTGATTGAGGATGTGTATGATAGAAACCAACCTGTGTATACGTCAGCTCAGAAACTTACGAGAAAACAATGAAAAGCAGTGAGTTAATGCTTTCAAGAAATTATGCAAAGCCACCGTCCTATTTAGGCTGGGTCCCAGGCTTTTTTTTTTTTAAACAAAGCCATAATACCGCGGAAGTCAAAGACCTAGATTCGTTTACATGAGGGCGCCCTTGCAAAAATGTAAATGATTGTGTGTGCACACACATTTATATCAATTTTATCTTTAATTGCCGTTTTCTATCATCTCGGGGGAATCATATATTTATATTATATTTAAAAAAATTATTTCATTTTCCGGGATATACAAATCCCTGAAAACAGACAAAACAGATTACACATATGCCCTACACAAAACTGTAAACAGAACAGAAAACAGTACCCAAAAAGCTCCCGTAGGATTGCCCAAAAGAAACAAGTTTCTATCGAGGGGCTCTCCAAACTAATTGGATAATACATTTAAGGATAAATAGGGCCTATACATTTAATAAAAATATTTACAAAAAATCATTGCATTGGACGCTTGAAACCACTTCTATCTTCCATTTTCCGGTCAGATGGTTTATTAATTGTTTTGGACATTGCAAATCCTGCATGGCTTTAACTATGAAATAAACAAATCAGCTGAAACTGTCCGAAGAGCTCGCGGAAGGCTGACAGCTAGACAGTCCTGTATCGATCCAACCTTGAGTGGGGTTCTGGCTTCCTGTCTACTCGTGAATATTTGGAAGGTATTGGAAGAGCGTTGTCGTTTTAAGATCAATATTTCAGCTATTGTAACGGTTGGAGGATTAAGAGGAACACAGCGAAAGATAGGGGAAATTGTCTGATCAACCTCACAGTGATGTATGGAACCTGTTCATCATGAGAGATTTTTGAATCGCGTGATGGCAGCAAATAAACTGTTCATTTTTTCATTGTTTGAGCTAAAGTGCGCATGCTTAATATGATCCCAAATTTGTTTGCTTTATAAATGTGTTAATTGTTAAAATTGCTTGTCAATGTCTGTTTTTATAGCAAGAACAGCAGAACACCCATTTTTATAAAGCAAACAAATTTTGGATTAAGCAATTTTTTTCTGCTAAACAGCTTTATAAAATTGGCCCCTGGGCTGTTTGCTGCCACCAAGAGTCTCAAAAGTCTCCCACTGCATTCGCGTTCAATTTAATGTGTTTTGTAAGATTTTGTTCAGTACCGTTGCAAGTAACTTCTGTTTCATGCATATTTAGAGTTCCTTGAATCATCATTAGCTATTTGAAGTAAGTATTGTATTGTTTTTAAATCACGAAAAGGTGCCCTGTCATTGGCGGATCCGGGGCTGAGTGGGCTATAGGTACACCCCCCACCCCTAAAATTGTTTTTAAAAAAGTGGGGGTAGTGCGTAGAAGAGAGGGAGGGAATAACACAGTCCCATTGCCATAATCTATGGGAGTAGTCCATGTATAGCTTGGACCCTAAATATCACTTGTTAACATTAGGTCGGGAGTTTTGAAAATATGTTGACCGCCCCCCCCCCCCCCCCCCCCCCCCCCCCCCCCCCCCCCCCCCCTCCCCCCCCCCCCATCCTTAAATGTTCTGGATCCGCCTATGAATGTCAGGAATACCAGCGAACGATATTGGTTCATAATTGGGCTCGTTAAAAGACTTTTAGGTTGGTCCCTTGAATGACAATAATACATGCATTTAAAAAGAGGATGTTCTGATATTATCAAAGGGCGTTGTTGGTTAACGAATGGGCCTGAACCATAATGACGTCACGCGGTTTGTTTACATGCGCGTAAATCCATGGTGGAGGCTCTGGGTACCAGACTGCATTGTTTCATGTACATTTGATTTTACCTGAACGTAAATTCTGCACTAATTATGTACACAACGTGGAGATGTTTTATTGCAAGTAGGAACAGCGTGGCAACATTATGCTCATTTTGATGCATGTTGGTGAGGTGAAATGCAACAATATCGGAAAATAAATTTGCAAGTGTATCACAAAACCTAGGAAAAGTTTCATTTTACGGGAAGAATGGAGCCAGGAAAAGAAGCTTGCGGACAGTAACAAACATGGCAGATTTAGGTCGTTCCAACCCCGGATTCACCCTCAGCCTCGTCCGGTCAAATTTGTCAGGTTTGTCACTTTAATCTAGGTGATGGTTGTCGTCTGAAATACAAGGAGGCGTTTCGTTCTCCTGGCAAGTAGAAGGCTGTCCAAGTGTACGATTGAAGTGGGTAAGAGAAAGATGGCCCCGGGGAGTGACGGTCGAGATGGGTCTTCGATAACCCACGTGCTCCACTTGAAAAAAAGAAGAAAAAAACTAGAAATCTATCTTTGTTGTGAACGTGTTCGAACGTACTGGCAAACCTCGGTTGTTCATTTTGGATCTGATCTTTGAAGGGCCCGCTACGGTTATCAAAACTCACTGTGAAAGCTGTTTTGGGTTTTATTTATACGGTTTTTTTCGCTTTAAAGGCACAGGCTCGTCAGCAATGCGCGTGCGCCAAATTCGTGCCACGAAATACGCAGCTATAGCAAAGGCATGGAGCTGCGCATTTCGTGGCATCGCACTGGTCATTCACTGTACTTCTTGTCACTAATTTGTGGGTTTTTTTCTGGCAAATTTTGAAAAAAATCGCTTATTACATGCTTTATGTTGCCTGTTTTCAAAAAACTGTAGCATAAGCAGTTTTGTTGTTTTTATTTAATTGGTAACTTCCAAAAGTGGCATGGCCCAAACGAGCTTCCTAAACGGTATTTTCTTAGCCTTTCACCTCATGTGGCCCTGGTTCAAATCCTGTCCGGGTCAGTGGATTGGTGTTTTTGTTGTCCCTGGGCATTTCTTCATCGTCTTCTCTTCACAGGTTTCTTTAGGCTTATGAGTTACACAGCCATGGACATTTTGTATAGGAATCCTTGTTTTTTTTGTACCATGCAGAAAGAAATAGCGAGTAATAATATAGCCACTTATAAACAGACAATTAAATGGTAATTTTAAAAAATGAACACAAATGAATCGCGATCACACCTGTATTAGTTTTTGAACATCCAGAATCAACCCCACCCCCATTCCCCAGCCCCCACCCTGGGGCTATAATGAAGACGTTTGCTTCGGCGAACTGATGTGGACGTGAAACCTGCCGAGGCGAGGTCAAGTGCGATCAAATGAGGGCAGGTGTCGCCGCCTTAATTGGGTTCACTCGGCGTGTACGATCACGGCGTTATTAGCTCTAGCTTGGGCAAGCTTCAATATTGTAAATGTGTTCTAATAATCATTTATTTATGCTCCAATTCTCATTAAGCACAGGCGATATATTCTCCGTGAATAATTTTCACGACAGAGATATTTAGGCTAGCTTATAAAAAATTAGCAGAAGATGGCCATTAAACAAACCGAAATTGCTGCTAAAATATAATTTCAATCTAATAATTCTTGTGGGCATTATCCCACATTGTTAACAACATTTACCACTAATACATGTGAAAGGGGAATTTCGTAATGTATGCAGATTCCATGCAATACAAAACATTGCTCTTGACGACCGCAAAGCTTGTCCGGGGCTTGTCCTACCTAGCAACAACTAATGTATGCAAAATGAATTCCAACCATAGAAATAGAATTCAAAGTAACAGGTGAATGAAATAGCTCATCAATAATATTAAAGACAATGCCACAAGAAACATCCATTAGTTCGGATACATCATAAAAACGGCCTATTGACATAGCATAAAGATATGGACTTGTTGTTATAAGAGGAAGCGTGCAAAAGACAAATTGTGTTGCCAAAGATGGGGGAAGCACATTATAAATGGTGGATCTTTCGAGTGTTTTTTTTTCCTTTCAGTCCATGATAAAGATGCAGCACTGTCAGATTCAGGAAATATCGATCAAACACTTTACCTTCCCTTATCGACCTGCCTCCCATCCCGGTAATCTGTTGCGCACGGATATTATTGGGGAATTTCAGATTGTCATACAAAATGAGGCTCTCAGTGCTTTCTTTTGTGAACAAAATTGCAAATGAAAAGACGCGTGAAGTAATACAATGGCTCAGCATCTAAAACGAGGCTCAGAACCTGAAACGAGGCTACCATGCAGTGCTTATTTGAACATTCTCAATAGGACAATTTTTTTGCACAAAAATTAAAGTTTATGTTGTACTCCAAAAAGAAATACAAATTCTTCATAGGCTATTTCTTTTATTTGTTGAATACAATAGACCTGTGGACGATCATGCATGCACTCAAACATGATCAATTTCGAGAACTCCGATGAGTGTTCAAAGCATTTCACGTTCGCGTTTTACGTGCATATAAACATCCCTACTATTGAACAGATGTTCGGGAGAATCCATTATCAAAAGGAGTGTATTTTATTATTTTTAAGGTACAAACTTGTCTCAAAAGCCCCACAGTTACACCGGCCCGACGACCAGGGATCGCGGCAAATCGTAGAAAGAGCGAGAGACTCCAATTTGGATGTGGAAGCAAAACGATTTGTGTAATCACTGCACTGCTTTAAATTAGTCTATACAGAACATATGTGTTTTTTTAACGATATCCTTTTATTTTGTTGAATACAATAAACGTGTGGACGATCATGCACTCATGTGCTTCAGTGATTTATTGATATATTCATCGAATTATATAATGATCCCCATAGCAATGAAATGTGACATTTTCTGTTTCCGAGAGAATTATGTAGTTGTGGACTCTCAGAAAACACATTTTGTTGGGTTTAAGCCTAATTAAACCTGTGTGGGATGAGCTGACCTCTGAAGTTATGCCTCTCTCAAATGGCCCTGTATAGAAGCGCAGGAAGGCAGTTACGGATCTTATATACGGCTCTTACGGATGCTGATGCTGTCAGTGTTGCCACAAGAGGAGGTCATACATGTTAATATGTTATAACTTTCAGGCTCTCAGCCTCCTCAATATTTCAGGCTGGGTATAATTTGTGTTTCTATTTTTATACTGAACATTTCTTGGTAATACAATAGACGCCTAAAATTGGCAGCTTAACCACTCGTAAAAACACAACCATCCATAAAAAGGCGTCACCGGTTCATTTAACGGAATTCAAATTAAAAGAAAATACTAATTTCAGACACTCGTGCCCGCCAACACAGATGCAAGGCACAAGTGCGTGGTGAAATTGCAATTATCAGAAGCACAATTTTCAAGAGTTTAATTGCGCAAGTGATGAAGAACACGACACGACATCACGAAACGCAGCAGACAGGTTGTGCATGACTGAAACAGTAAACAAACATAGCTCACGTACCTTTCAGTTTCACCAGAGAAGGGGAGAGGCGAGGGGAAATCCTGATAAGGCACTATCGAAGGGGAGGCATTTCACCACCATGTGGCCGCCTGTTCGCATTTAGGGCCCGCAGCGCAGACACAGTTGCTGTGTCGCCGTACACTGAACTAACAGTCTCCACGAAATTGTTTAGAAGTAGCATGTGATATCACGAAGTAATTGTATGCACGTTGTTGCCATACGAAAGGTGCTAATGCACCATCAACTGGGGAGACCTCATAATCCTCGTCATCACGACAACTTCACGGAGTAATGCACATTCTCCACATTTATGCTACAGGGAATATTTTAATTTCTCACATAACGGCCACAAGCACACTCGAATCTGCCCGACCTATACTCCGTGTATTAAAGAACAAACATTGTACGCGCCGTATCCCATCACATTTTAGCAGTCTCTTGTCTCAGTCTATATACGGCGAAATTTGCTCCTCTATGTCGTTGCTATAGAGACCATTGTGGCGCTGTCTCATTTCAGAAGGTGCGCTATGCCAATGAAATGTCAACGTTCACATCAATGTGTGACGGTTTCAGTGTTTTTTCCACGTGTAGACTTGATTTCAAGTCCAAGATCTCGTAACATATTGCTTGTCTATATAGACCGTATCGAATAGCCGCCATTTCGTGGGGCAGTTTCTTTGTTCCTTGAGGACATGCATGGTTGCACATATTGTGCTTCCACTGTTAAACGGTTTAAGTAACAAAAGGTGCCCCACAAGATGGCAGCTATTCGATACGGTCCATGTGCTGCACGATTTGAGACCGAGTGAATGCCCCTTGGCACCCCCTGCGCCTTTTTACCTCAACACACTCTTCCCTTTTGTTAACGCAGTACTCCCCTAAAATCCGAAAGGAAATTCGTTGGATGTTTGACACACAATCGGGGAACGCAATTGGAAGGGGGCGGGGGTTCACACGGTCTCATTTCGTGCACCAAATGTGCTTGACGGCTGCGAAAAGGTGTTTTTCTTTTTTAGTTTACCCACTCTGTACGCTGATTGGATGCTGGAATAGACAAGTTCCCAGTCTCTAAGTTGCACAAGCCAAAAGAGGGCGCTTCGGAAAACAAACCACGATCACAGACTTGGAACCAAGTCTACTCCGGTTGGTTTGGTTCTGCAGGTGTACGTTTTCTGTGCTAGTCTATAGAGCATGGCTCGAAGCGATGTGAATTTATTAGAACGCAAATATGATGAATTTTACATCAGAAATCGGTGGAAGTTACCATTAACTATTTTCCACAACTGGGTCTCCATGTTTTACTTGTCCTTTCCAAACCAAATATTTGGTCATCTTCTTTGTGCAGACATGTGTCATCTTAAAGGTCACCCAGATGCGAGCACAAAATGTTGAAACGATAGGTTTTACATCCCCAGCAGGTGCACTCGAGGTGGCGTGTTTCCTAGCACCTCTGCTCGGGCCGCAAGTGTACAAGAGTGTCCGTATCGTTTTACCACTTGATAACACCAACAATACGCAGAGCCACTCAGATTCCAAACCCACGTATACATGAATGATGATTGGCCTCCTGAAGCAGTGCTGTGGAATGCAAATTGCTGAGGTACCAGACTACTTATGCATTCAAAGAACGAGGTCTGGAGTATACGTAACTGATACCTTTCCAATTGACAAATTTTAATATAGCAACGACATCTTCGTCTTGGATGCTGAGCCATTGTATTACGTCACCCGGTGTTTTTTTCTTTTGAAAATTTCACCACAAAAGAGAAAATACCGAAACCATTGTTTTCAATGACAATTTTAAATTCCTCAATAGAAGGCGCTTTGTGGGATATATTGTCACATCAATGGCTGCCGGTGTAAAGGGTATATATATGTATCATCTCAATTATGGAAAGTTGACGGGTTGAAGATTAAAGGAACACACCTTCTTTGTTGGGCTATTTTGGGCTCGAAATAGACCCATACATTATTCTGAAGCGCATTCGAGAGTAAATTAGATATATCCTGAAAAGACGCCGTCAAATTTAGCCGTTTTTGAGCACTTTTGAAAAATCCAATGTCACGTGACTTTTCGGAACCGAATTCTGGTTCCGAAAAGTCACGTGGTCTTGTGAGTTAGTTGTATTTCCAGCCGTATAAAGGTTTGTTACTGCAGAACTGCACCAAATTCAACTCTGATTTCCCCCAAATATTTATAAGTAATTGACAAAAGAGAGACTATTTATACAGGTATGAAACAAAGTTAAACATAAAATTCGAACATAATTGTTTGTTTCGAGAGTCCGGAGAACGGGAGCGAGCGCGTGCTACGGCAGGCTACCGTGGAGTGTAGCGATTTGCCCCGCGCAGCATGCACGGCAAATATGAGTGCACACACACGTACGTAGGCGTGTTGCTTCGTTGCACGTACACGTGTTCGTGAAGAAAAAAAAACATGATGCCAACTCCTCAACAAGAAAACGGAAATTCCTATTCGGTCGTCCGGGCTGTCCAGTGAAATCGTGAGCAGAAAATTTGAGATATCCTGAGCAGGAGAAGAGCGAATCGTTTGTGCCAAAGTCGTGAGGCTCTCGCCTAGTTGCAACGGCTGGTAAAGCTATATAACCCGTCTTTTGGCCGTCTTTGTTATTTTTGCACTTCTTTAGTAAATTACGGAATATTTTGATGAAATTTTTTTGGCAACAACCATCAAAAAGGTGTTGTCAATGCTGCTACATCACTAAATCATGTAAACAGTAGGCAGGTGTGTACCTTTAAGAAAACAATTTGCACCACACACTGTTCAACTGTCGAATTTGTCTTTATTTTAACTTCCATAGATGCAACAGAATTAACAGCCTTTAAAATGAAACTCTCTTCTGTCTGCTAACTTGTGTGAGGAGTAAACGTACTCAATCATTCCTCGATACCCCAGGTCCAAGTGGACCTGTTTGAACAAAGTAATTCACACAGCAATGACATGTCATTTTCCTGTTTCTGGGAGAATTTCGTGGTTACAGGCTCCCAGAAACATCTTTTTGTTGGGTTTTCAAACTGATTAAACCTGTGTGGAATGAGCTAAACTCTCTGGAGCAGTGCGCCTCAAAAGTATATAGAGGCTATAGCTGATTTCTGCGAGTGCTGACAAAACGACATAAATAACACCCTTATAGAGGTATCTCTTTAGATTATATGCATTTTAATTGAATGTAAACTGCTATTCGGAAAGGATTGGAACGTATGTATGAAGGCATTTTTCTAATCAGCAGTTTCAATTCCATAGATAGAAGTGATTTAGGGGAGACGGTAAAACCGTCCTTCCGCGTAAAGGCGCTTAGTTTCCTTTGGTCCGTTTTCATCCGTTTTGCGTGCGTTGCGTTTGCGCTGCACTCGGTCTATGGAGCGATTCAAACGCAACGAACGCACGAGAAAAACGGACCTAAGGAAAGGCCGCTTAAGTATATGCGGGTTTATTCATAAGTAGCCGCCTTCTTGCAGATAAAGGGATGCTGTCTAGTGCAGTAGTGATCGTTCCACGTTCCTCGGGTGTTGAAGAAGTTGATCTCCGAGCAGTGTTCCCCAGTCCTGCCGCTGTTGTTGGGTTCTCTGCTGTGCCAGTTCAGGTAGGTTGTGGCGGGAGACCCGTCTGTCCACTTGAAGACTCCCTCCTGACCAATGTCGTTGAAGCCGATCCAGGTGTGTCTGTCATTCCCTTCGCCTTGCATAGAAAAACGGAACAGGAATTCGTTCTCTTCTTTGGAGAGCACGGACGCGAGGTGCGCTCCCTCGGCTCTGAAACGAGCAAAAAGAAACACTAATATTGAGATTTGTTCCCGCTGCAAAAAAACGATAAAAACCAACCTATAAGTCGGCTACAAGATACGTCATCATTTACGTCCCAATAAAAATATATTTAAAAAAAGGTTTGCATGCTTTCAGAGAAATCGTGCGAAGCCACCATCCTACTTGGGCTGGTTTCGTGGTTCCAGGGTACAACAGGGGCCTGACTTCGCGGTTTATTTAAATATGAAAGCCTGTCCCCTAATTTCAACCCACGCGTGCTGGAAGTTCCATAAGCGTGACCAGATTTTTCTAAAAATGTGATTAATTTTTGTTCTAACCAAACAATCATTTAAAATACCTCCACCGTGCACGCGTGACACGCTATTGGAAGAAAACAGGCAATTTGCAATCCCCAATTTGGATTGGTGGAAGCAAAAAGGTTTGTATAATAACTGCACTGCTTTAATTTGCATAACCGGGTAAATTCGTTAACTAAACTTTGGTGGATTATTGACGATATCTCTGGAAATATACGGATTGAGGGCGCGAAATTTCAGAACGGTAATGAGAAAAATATGACACATGCTATCATGGTATCAAAATCTCAATAGGCGAATCTCAAATTAACCAATTTGAGACCGGTCTGCGCACTTCCATTGCTTAACACGAACAGCCTCTTTATCAAACGCGGAAGTGAACTAATGTACGTACGTGAATGCACAATCAGTCACATGCCACGCAGAACAGCACACGTACACACTCAGTCACTGTACAATACTGTACTGGTAGTGAATGCGTACTGCCGACACGAAGAGCCTCGGTTTCGACGCAGAATGCGCAGAACGGGCTAATGTGAAATTCGTCTATAGACCGTATCGAATAGCCGCCATTTCGTTGTGCAGTTTCTTTGTTCCTTGAGGACATGCATGGTTGCACATATTGTGCTTCTATTGTTGAACGGTTTAAGTAACAAAAGGTGCCCCACGAAATGGCGACTATTCGATACGGTCTATACCCATGGGGAAAATGGGAGGTCAAACATCTGGACACGCTCCTTTAATTGAGAAAAAAAGATAATACTCACACACAATGCTTTTCGGCTTCTGCCCAAGTCTTACGTGTGCCGACAAGTCTGTAACAGTCACCTTCCCAGTGGACATAGACACCGGGACACGCAGGTGGACACACGTCTGTCGAGAAGGCCGTGGAGACAAAAACACCAAGGAACAGACACAAGACTAACGCCTTCATCTTGTATCCACAATTCTGACAAGTGAACGTTGAAGAGTTGCGCGATATTGGTTAAATGTGAGAAGTTATGTCCAATTGTAGGGAGTTTTGAACGTTTTCAGTCCCAATCAATGAGTTTAATTCCGCAGTATAACTGAACAAAATCTAACGTTTTGTAAACGGCCAAATTACAAAATCGATTTGAAACGTCGGTGTGAACATGACAAATTTTGTCTTAATTGGATTGTTTCGTGAAATTGCATTTTTCAAAAAGACAAACTATCGGAAAGAGTTCCAGCTGGTGTAAACTGGACGTGATAAATGTTTTAATGGACACAGACTTCGTCACGTGGTTAGTTGACGGCATCCGTTGTCGCGCTTGTAGATTTTGTTGTTATTTTAATTAGTGCACAATTAATTGTGTTTGGCATGTCAAGAAAAGAGTGATTATTGTATATCGACTTTATGTGGTTATATAAACTGGTAGAAACATGACATAGAACACATTGACCTTATCAAACCGAAATTAACGTTCTTTACACGAAGGAAAACCTTTTCGACATTTACACGGAATCCCGCAGGAATTAGACTTTTGGAAATCTTTATAGATGGCACTCTCACCTTTTTAAAGTAATAAAGTGAAAAGTCATTCATTGTGTGTTGCCAACTAAAGTTACCGTGCTGTCTGCAAACTAGTAAAATGTTTCCCTACGCTTTAGCAACAGATGTTTCAGAAATATACCGACATTTTAGACCCAGTTATACTCCGGTAACTGACGTCACAGCGGGTATGTGGTCCCTTTAGGGAGTATGGTGTGGGAAAGATCGCAAGGGCGCCCTCATCGGCTCTCCGTTCTTGAAGATGGAGTCAGTTTAGACTGGTTCCCGTCCACATATTCCACACAGGAGAATATAAGGACAGGTAAAGGGCGCTTCATCTTGATCTGTATAAATTGGTCGTCTTTGCGCGTGCGCATTGTGTTTTTTATATTTAAAAATTGGCCAAGCCGTTTGCTTTAGGCAATGTACTTTATTTACATAATTGGATATGTTCGACACGCACGGCCAAGTTACAAATGTCAATGCAAAATCTGCGCACTTACTAAAACAATACAAATAACCACGTGACGGGCAGAATTCTGCCCGTCATGGCTGCCCTTTACCGATCCCTATATTTTCGCAATAAGCGAACCAATCTATAGGGATCGGGAACCAATCTAGAGTCAGTTGACCTCTACACAGTGAGCATTTTCAAAAACAAAATGTCCATGCAAAAAATGAAGCAACTGCGCGGCGGCCATATCACTCAAGAAAAGTCAACCTTAAGACTGCTCGCAGGACCATATACGACCACTTGCATTCCACTTAAAATACATTCCAGTTTAAGTATTGTTTTCTTTTGAGTAAAATGGCCGACAGCGGCTTCATGGCGCCACGTACAGTCCATTGTATGCATATCAGTGGACGGGCCTGGCTAGCTCAGGGGAATTGACATCATTTATTAATTTCAATATAGGTAGCTGACATTAATGATCTTCACGCGCACATTTTTCACAAAGCTAAGATTTAATATTTAACAAAATGCTAGACTATGATTTTCATAAATTATTATGTTTGCAAAAGTGCGCAAGCCGGCACTGAAGTTCAGCGAGAAAAAAAGGTCCGTTGTGGAAATGAACGTACTAAGATTTTTAATCACTCAATAACATTTTATTTCCATGTCATGCGAATGTATGCACATACATGTAATAGTATTTTCATGAATTTGGTTCAGAGCTACACCAAGAGGACCGGTCGGGTATTATAGACCATTTGCAAGGCGGCCATGACAGTAGAGGTGACATTGTCACTGTGTGTCATGGTTGAGTAGGTGCTTTGTGGATCTATTGTCACATTTAAATATCCTCCCCTTTATCATGGCCGCAGATGCAAATACTCTATATAAATGCTATAATCTCTACAAATAGCAAAGGGCGGTCGGGTTGGCGTAGTGGTTCTTTCCTCACCTTTCACCTCTGGCGTCCTGGGTTCGAATCCGGGGCGTGTATGTGGATTGGGTTTGCAGTCCGTACTTGACCGCGTGGGTTCCCCCGGGTATTTCTCTGGGGGTTTTCTTCCCACTTATAAAACTGCATTTCCTTATTTGTCATCTCAAGTTGATAATAAAGTATAGTTAAAGCTTAAACCGTATAGTTGATGGCATAAAGGGCCTTTGTTGCCGAAGATCTAGATGCCACGAAATTAACATCAACAACAACAACAACAAATAGCAAACAGTTTATCCTGTTTCACATGAATAGCATCGGGTATACTGACGTACTTCCTTTTACACGCACACTTGGTATCCTCTTGACCAGACTAAATTCTTATTGCTATGTGGTGCACGCGGCAAGTGTGATTTTACGCATTCATAATGCGCATTCGTCGTAACTGGAACAGAATCAACTTTAGAACCACATAATTAAAACATTAACTGTAAGTTCAGAGAAAGTTCAAATTTATTGTTTAATGGTGGTTTATTTTCATCAGACTAACCATTCAGATTCAGTTGTTACTTGCACAAATCTACAAGTATATTCAAATCTGTCTGTTATTTCAGCTAAAACGTGAACATTTCAAGCATAAGTTTATTTTGCCTATATACTGCAATTTTATCAATAATATTTTACATTTTGCCTGCATGCAATTTGGAAATGAAAGTTGTGCCATTTTAACTGCTATACATTAGATTAATCTTGAAAGCTGCAAGAATTAAAGGAATGGGCTCGCCAAAGGCGAGTTGAATTAGTTACTGTATTAAATGTTTTCATGAACGTTCTCATCGTTGAAATCCACACATTCGACGTTTCGTGTATATATATAGTCTCTTCAAGCAATATTTTATACTTTCGACATGCAATTAAGTTAAGCTAGAGTTTCTTCCTTAAATAATTGAATTTTTGATCATAAATTATTAACTAAAATATATGTGGAAAGTACGTGCGTATTACAGTCACGCTACTATTTTTGTAACCTGCTTAATATACACTTTAAATCGGGTGATGTGTTCTGTAGCCAATTTCGTATAGGCTGTTTTTTGAAGGGGGTGTGGTTCGTATCAGGTGACTGCATCGTGATTGACAGCTTGAAACTAGGAATGTGAGGAAAAATTCATAACAACCGTGATTTGTTCTTTAAAACAACTCCTATACATTTTGAGAGATTATCGATTTTATTCAGAAAATTTAATCGACTAATTTCTTTATACGGAAACCTGGCTATCAAATTATCAGACCTCAATAACAAGTGGGGCCATCTTGCAGATAAAGCGGTGCAGCCGGGTGCAGAAATGGTCGTTCCAAGTCCCCCTGGTACCGAAGAAGTTGATTTCTCCGCACTGCTCCCCGGTCCTGCCTGCGTTGTTTGGTTCTTTCTTGTGCCAGTTTTTGTAGTTCACGGCAGATCCGTCCGTCCAGACGAAGTTCCCTTCTTTTTTGTGGTCGTTGAATCCGGTCCATGTGTGGCCTTCGTTGCCTCCCTTGCCTAGGCCGGACAGACGGTCCACGAAGTCGTTTTCTGCCGCGGAGTGGATGGAGACAAGGTGGGCGCCGTCCTCTCTGAAATGATATCAACAAAAGAAAACATATTTTTAATTTATTGCATGACAATGCAAATTCCCCAGAAAATGTGTTTTTCCTCCCACTTCTTAAACCGCACTTCTTCGTCATCTCAAATTGATAATGGAGAGCTAGATTTCGCAATCCAACTGGTACGCCGTTGTTGCATAGTATAGCTAGGCTACGTTTAGCTGACTGTTAATGACAAGGCCAGCTCGTACGTGGTGCGCGTGCCCATGGGCAAGGCACTTTGCCCCAGTATTCTCCTCACCCGGGACTGGAGTAAATGGGGACGAAGGTTGATGTTTTTGTGACCTTAACTGAAGGAAACAGTTACCTATTGTATTGTGTAGTCGAGTGGGTCGTTGTCTCGCAACGTGAGGTTATAATTAAACCCCCGGATGGAAACTAGATGCTGCGGGTTCGATGCCACGTCGTGGTACCCGAGCACCCACAAATGCCCCATCCTTCAGAAGGGATACAATGTCTTGAGCCAGTGTGTTGTTTTATGCAATTAATGTTTGTGGAAGAGTACAAGATCTATGCATTATTCAGCCTACGGCTCGCGAAATAAAATTCCATTATCCAGTAAATAAAACAAAAATTGCTCAACTTAAGATGCAAGAAAACGAGGCTGTACTAACCTACACCGCTTTTCAGCGTTTTGCCACGTTTTGCCTACATCATAGAGTTTGTAGCAGTCGTTCTCCCAGTTAAGATAACCCCCTGGACACCGAGGACCACAGCTGCTAGCAAGGACGGCGGACACGAGGCCCGCTAGGCATAGAGCGACTGGTAGCGAGTTCATTGTTGTGACTTCCAAGTACTCGGGGTGACGATTGCCAAAAATGTAAAGTTTTAACAAATTGCGTCTTTTTATATAAATTGTGGAATCCTGTATTGATCGTTTTCTAGAGCATCCTGTCAATCAACACCAAAATGAACAGACAACATAACATTTTAATCATTCTGTTGTGTTGCTTTGTGTAAATTTAACAAAGCTGGTCCTGATCGATATTTTCACAGATTTTTGTATTCTTTAATTAAAAACAAAAAAATAAGAGAGGCATTCACGAGGTTTTAAGGGGAAAAAATTGTAAAAGCTGTAAATAGCCTGCATACAAAAATTGAATTCGTTGAAATTTGGAGAAAATGTTTTGACCTGTTTACCCAAAATTCAAAGCGAGACCCACGCGCGGCGTTCGTTTTGCTAATCCTCTCTGTCAAAACCAATTAATTAACTTACAATGAATTTCTTCACCAATGTCTTAGTGAAGGTGTCTATAAGATTTCTCAAAACGTTGAAAGTCAACTCTCCTAGGAAAGCCTGTGACAGCTGCCGAAAGCTGTGGCACCCGGAACCATTATCCGAAAAAAAAACCAACTAATTTTCACTTTCCTGTCATTAAATTGTTTTCGCCCGAAGTTCACTTCACATTTTGATATTTTTTATCCGCCTTTTCTTTCATAGGCCCATCCACTTCTGTATAAAAGGTTTTGTGAAATGAAAATTAACAACCAGCTCGTTTTATACACACATCAAAGGACTAAACTGCTCTGGACAAAGAGGCAAACTCAAATTTGTTTTTAATTCAGAAAGAAGTGACTTTTTCACTACTTCAAAATTTTCTCGACAGGCGAGGGCGCTGTTTATTGCTTTTCATGGAGGGAATCCACAGTTGAAAAACAAAGAAAGAACGTTACATTTCAAACAGAAACAACAGCATTTTTGACCCAAACAAACTTGTCAGGATTGCAAATGACCTACTAAAAAACTCAGTAAACTGATGTACATGTACAGTGTAGTTCATGATTATCAAGAAGTCACTGAAAATCCTATTTCATGTAAAATGCATTATGCATGTACTTCCTCTCGACGGGCTGGGACCATTGGCTATTGTCAATATAGGCGGAGTTTATGTAAATTTAAGCGTCCGCGCGAAAAATGAACTGAAATCGTTTGGCCCAAAACTTGGAGTTGCTGTAAAACTTAGCAACATTTTAGTATCCTTCTCAAAGAAAATACCATTTTCTGGATTTCTTGAGTAGTTGTTGCTGAGTTAGTCAAAGAGGTGGTATTTTAGAGGTCAGAGTAGTCCTAAGACTTCGATTTTTAGCGAAATTTGGTGGTTGCATTTCCGCCCAGTTCGATTGTGTTGGCGCGCCATTTTTTGTGTTCGTGTTGTGTTGCTGGAGTGTTGGTTTGTCGTCTGTGAATAGGCGAAACTTGCTGTGTGATGTCGCTCTGATCACACTCGGTAAGTGCGTTTAATTTCACCAAAAATTGATTAAACTTGTCACCTTCTCTGTTAATTTAAACCATCAGTAGGCCCAAGTGAAAGTGGCATGATAAAAACATGAAATTAACCAGGGAAAATCACTGATTTGGCCTGGCATGTCTGGCCAGCATGGCCAGTCTGTTTTTTGTTTTTGTTTTTCAATCTGGGAAGGAATTCCTTGAAAAGCTACCATACACATTTGCCATGAGACTCCATGCACTAAGTCTAGTATGGAGCATGACAAAAAATCCTGTGTTCTTATAAAAGAAAAAGTGCCGGAAAAAAAGTCTCTGCAAAAGAAAAAAATTTAGTAAAACGGTTTTATAAAGTGGCGCGCACGTACATGATGGAAAGGGTTCGAGTTGTCCCGGGTTCGAGTTGTCCTTGGGGTTCGAGTTGTCCTGGGTACGAGTTGTCCCGGGAAACCGTTGTCCCGGGTACTACTCGTCCCGGACACGAGTTGACCAGGGTGTCTTTTTTTGGGTTCGAGCTGTCCCGGGTACGAGTTGTCTCGTTTCCATCACCACACACGTGCGTTTTCTGTGTTGTTTTGGGAGTCAAATGAACCACGTCACAATGCATTAAGCACATCATGGAGGAAGAAACACATGTTTCTTCCTCCATGAGCACATGTTGCACCTTTTCAAACGTAGACTTACAGCAAAACACCAATAAGATGCCTTTATTTTCTGATTTTTACAACCAAAATAGCAGTCTGCACACTCAATAGGCTCAATAAGTTCAATAAGTTCTATTAAGCTCAATAGCCTAGGCCATAGACTAGCACTGGTACATAGTAGACAAGGTACATGTACATGTACAAAATTTATAGTGTCAATAACATAAAATCACTTTTTATCCAAAGTTTTTTGCGCAGCATAAGAAGATGGCAGACCTGGCATCGAGTTTCACCACTTTCCTATTTCCCGAAATATTTCAACCCCTTGATGGATTTGACGAAGAAATACAAGTAGAGATAAAAACAGAACATAATGATGGAACTGACAACAGGGCAGTAGAGGGCGACTCTAGTCGCAGTCCGTGTGTGTCGTTTAAAGAACCATTAAAACTTGAGTTTGATCCAAAAATGGACATCAGTAACACGGATACGCAAGAGCAGGAAAACAGTCCGACCACGCCTAGCAAGCCCAAGGAACATCATCTGCCTTGCTTGAGCCCGTTGACTCCCACGGCCAACCTTAAAATCCTAATCAGTGCAGCCAGTCCGGAGATTCGTGTCTTGGCTTCTAAACGTCAGAAGAAGGCGCTTTTTGACGCGATTGCAGACCACACTTCGTCTCTGCAAGAGCAAGAACTTGAAGGCCTACAGGAGATTGAGATCGAGTGTTCATCACAAGGAGAGGACGGGGGCGAGGATGGGGATAAGCCAATCAACCGAAAGTCCAAATCGCTGGGTCTGCTTTGTCAGAGGTACACAGGAAAAAAAAATGAGCAGCTTGATATATTGTTTTATTAACAATTCTGTAACGTTTCGCAAAATGCTGAAATAATGATACAATTCTCTAAGTTCAAGCACTTTTGAAAATCTGTTGGTCTCTATGGGCTTGCGTGTTTTTAAACTTAAATTTGACAAGTTTATCAACAGTATGTAATATGCGCTAGTAGCGCTACGAAAATGAGTCGCTTCTCACACAACCGGTTCGGTGAGCCGAGTTTTTTGCGACCATAAGAAATCAGCGGTGGATCCAGGCTCATTAAACTACAAAAATACAATAGAAATTTCACGAGGTATCCACAAACTCCAGACATGGAAGAGTACCAACTTTCCATTGTGTGTTCGTAATTTAATGAGCCTGAATTTTAATGAGCCACGGTACTATTTTAGTTATGGTCACAAAAACTCGGCCCATGTTGTGAAATAAAAGACTAATTTTCGAAGAGCGAAGAGAGAGGTAAATTTAAAAGAGCTTTCATTTTCGCATAAAACATTCCTATTGGTCCCAATAATTGCTCAAAATGACTTTCGTAAGTTTTTATTTTTCTTTCTTCATTGAAACAGATTTCTGTCCAAGTATCCCGACTATCCCGAAAACGGCCTTGCCATGTCCATTTCCCTAGATGCAGTTTCTAAAGACTTGGGTGAGTATAAATAATTTCTGGCGGAATGAGTCTGATGTTGCACAGTCTCGGCCAAGTTTTTGCGACTAAAACCAGAAATCAGCGGTGAATCCAGGTCCATTAAAATGCAAAAATATAATTGATATTCTAAGCAGTACTAGGGTACCAGTGTTCTCCACTGCTAAATATTTTTTTCCGGGTACGCTTAGCAGCGCCCTTATGCAGTGAACACTAATTCGCCGCGTGAGGGCGCTGTTCAAAATAAATGCATGCAACTGCCATGGTCGTTATGGATCGCGGATTGGGTCGCCGATGCGATATGCGTGGTAAGTGAACGATAACTCCAGTGGCTAGCGAATCATGTTTGGTGACTTTACACCTAATTTTGGAATGACTTGGCTGTACTTTCAAAGTGTTTTAGAGGGGAAAAGTGTTTGTCCGGGCGCCAACGGTTCCTCTGACAATTTTGTCCGGGCGGTGTGCCCGGACAAGTCGTGGAGAACGCTGACTACGTAGTAGTGAACGCTGCCTAGAATCTTTGGGCAATGCCCAGAATTTCCTGGGTCGGCCGCTAATTTCTAGCACTTGTCATAAACATTATTACCTGCTTATGGCCACAATGGGCATTAGGTTTTAGGTCGCTTGTATAGCCACTATGGTCACTAAAGGGTTCATATTAAAACATCCATGCAGTTACTTGGCAAATACATGTAAAGAGTTGATGTGTCGGAGTGCCGCAATATACTTCTTCTAAGGTATGGTTGTCTCGACTTCAGGCTGAGTGTAAATGTAATCATGGTATTGTTACAGACATTGCATAATTTCTGTATAATTTACAGAAATAGTTGAAATCGCCGGGTACTTCAGCAAAATCCCATTTTATCTTTTGTTTTATAATTTTTTTTTCTTCATTCAGGTGTTGAGCGGCGCAGAATCTACGACATCGTTAATGTCTTAGAAAGCATTGAAATGGTCAGCCGAGTTGCCAAGAACAAGTATCTTTGGCATGGCAAAATCAACATGGATTCTACTCTTGCTAGACTAAAGGTATTCAATAAACCTGATTGACGATCTTGATTACTGGTCTTTGGTACTTTTCTCATTAAAAAGAAATGCAATTTTATTAAAAATATTAATTCTTGATCAGAACAGAAAGTGTGTTGAATACAGTGAATTTGTGGATAACGAGGCACTTTGGAATCGCTTTCAAGACTAATGCTTCAGTGGTTTCCTCCAGGTCCAAGAGGACCCGTTTGACCAAAGTGATTCCCATAGTAATAAGTGCAAGATTTCTGGAAGGCACACTCTGGTTTAACAATTCTTACGGGAGGTTGATACAGTCAGCCTTGCCACAAAAGGTGTTTATATTCACGTTACTGAACAATCAAATAAGTTTAATCAGCCTCTACGATCTTTCAATCAAAAGAATGATTTGCATTTTTTTGTTTACAATATACACTTGTGCTCAAGCAAATCTTTGTGCTTCAATATCTACCGTACATAATTTTTGAAAAACATTCAAACTTTCTTCTTCTGTAGTGTCTGGGCGAGAAAAGGCGATACGCTGACCAGATAGAGCATCTAAGAAGATTGCAGAAACAAAATGGATTCTACGATGAAATGGAGACCCCCTCCCACCAACCCTTCCGAGACATCAGTAACCTTGGCAACCAACACCAAGACGTCGATGACAAAAAAGAACTTGACAAATTCGATGAAGACACAAGTAAGTCACTTTAAAAAAACATTTCTTGAATTTCTGTTGGTGAACAGATAAGTCCTTTTACAGTTTACTGATTAAAATATTTCATGGGCTGTTTTGATTTTTTTTGTGGGAACGAACTAAGAGCAAGTTTGATTGGCGACTAGACTTGACCATTGGTTAAATGTTAACCCGTTGGTATCGCGCAAAATGCTGCATTAACTCAATGCCCTGAGGGCTGGTTCCAAATGGTCGACCGGACACGACTAACCATCGTTGACTAGACTGCGTTCGATTGGATAGTAGTGAATTAAACAGACTACAGGGCTCGAACATACATGTAACAGTAGTCCGGTGGCCAAATACCAGTCAAAACTCTCGCAGACCAGTCAAAACACTGCTCAAAAAGTCCAGGTGGACCAGTCAAGATAATCTGGTACTTTAGTTCTTCAAAACAAAGTACCCACAAGCGCATCATGGGTGGCATTTTTACATGTAAAAATTACATGTAAAAAATGGAGGACCACTCAAGATGCTGGCTGACCAGTCAAGGTGTGACCACAGTGGTCCGGGTGTCCAGTGTTAAAAAAAGTTATGGGGAAGCCCTAGACTAAAAAGGACAGTTATGAATTTTGACTTTTTAATTTTATTGTCTCAACAGACCATCGAAGGGACAAGTCTCTGGGTATTATGAGTCAGAAGTTTATCATGCTTTTCCTGGTTTCAGAGGTAAGTCGATTATATACAGGCTCAATGTTTCATTTTTGTTGGTACAGGACATAACATATCTAAAGAATGTTGGTAAACTAGTCTGCAGGCATTTCAGCTACGTGTACATAGATCCAGCAATGCTTTAGAAAACCTTTATAATTCAGGCATGGTTTTTGTGTTATTCAAATGGTAAAAAAAGTATGTGCACACATTTTTTAAAAACCATCTTCAGCTGTTAATTTTTTTTTTATGTGTTTTTTTTTTAACACAGCTGTCAGCACTTTGAGTAGGTTTTTTTTTCTTGTCAAGTCACAAAGTAAAATTTTGGGTCATTGCAAATAATACAATAAGCACTTTTTCTTTTCAATTATTTCTTCTAAATTATTTCTTCTACGTTTACATTGGCAGGCCAAAGTCATCACGTTGGATATTGCAGCCAGAGTGCTAATAGGAGACATCAATTATGAAATTCGAGAAGGTTCTAAGTTCAAAAGTAAGTATAAAACACTGAAAATAATTTCCACAATAAGGGAAGTTGAAGGTTTATTGAGAGCAACTTAACTACAGGATTCTCCCAGAAACAGAAAAATGTCACATTCATTGCTTTGGGGATAAAGTTGTTCAAACAGCAGCTGATTTCACGAACAATTGCATAGCCTGCACAACTTTTGAAAACGGCGTAAGCCCCATAGGCTTGCGTGTAATTGTCATAGGAATGTTGTGCAGCTTATGCAATAAAAAATTGCGCAAGCGGGCTTACGCAGTGCGTAAGGTTTCGTGAAATCAGATGCAGTTCCTTTAAAACTTGGTGAAATCACTGAAGCGATACAGTCTTGAAAGCGATTCCAAAGTGATTGGTCGATCAGTGCCTTGTTTTCCACAAGTTCACTGTATTCAACACACTTCTGTTAAATCGATATTTTAAGAATTTGTTTAAACTTATACAAATTTCAGTATTGTCTAAATAATAAGCACTACAATTTCTCCACCCCCCTCCACCCCCAGCTAAGGTACGCCGGCTGTACGACATAGCCAACATCCTCACAAGTCTGAACATGATCCAGAAAGTCCACGTACATGAAGGACGAAGTCGTAAGCCAGCATTCTGTTGGACCGGGCCTGACCCAGACATTAGTCATCTCGACCCAAGTGAGTATGGCAGAGGGCATTATGTTTCCTCTTTTCAATGTTTTACACTGCTTTCAAAATAGTGTTGGGACTTGATTTTACTGGATGTATGTGATTTCACATTTGAAAGCTGAATACTCGAAATCAAACGGGGAAAAAACAAGTATTTTCTATACTTTTAATTTCCATGAAATTGAAAAAGTGTGTGAAACTATGAATTGATTGCTTACCGTGACGTAGAACATCCAGGAATGTTTGGGTGTCACCGGTCACGCGCGCCAATAGACGCACATAAACACGCGTACAAAAAAAAGGCTGATAGCAAAACAGTTTGTACTACTGTTAGCTGAAGACCAAAAGTACCATTTACCTCGACTTAAATCTCTCTTTTCCTTTGTGGTCTCTAGGTAATGTCAGTGTGGAGAACACTGCTCCGTCAAGACAGTCATTCTTCTCTACACCAGCAGGTACAAATATTTTCTTTATGTCCAACTCTCTTCATGTCAAACTCCCCTGGCCTGTAGACTTAGCGATTCCAACATTTTTTTTAAAAATCAATTAATTCTGATTCTGATTTCACTTAAAAATTGCCATATCATTCGTATTTGATTCTATTATCAAAACAAACCTGATACAAAATACTGCCAAATACTTGCCAAATGAAACGCTGCCAAAATTGAATCATTAATCTTCAGAATTGCCAGGAATTGCCTAGAATCGTCAAGATAATGGAAATGCCCTTCGCCCAAACATTTTTTTAAAAAGAGTCAATCTAAAAGAGCTGAAACAAAGCTGTTATGTGAATTTCCTCAGAACAAGTTTAATTATATTTGATTAGAGGTGCGTGACCAGGGGTCGATTTCACAAAGAATTGCTCACATCCCTGTCCTCCTCAGGTCCTATGCCTACCGTCTCTCAACAAGACCCCAAGCCGACTCAAGCCTCCCACTCCAAGGGCAGTAAGAAGACACCCTGGTCCAGACACGCATCGTTCAATGCCATCTGTGAGGTTGTAGAGAGGGAGCGTAGGTCGTACTCATCGGCACCTAGCAGCCCTGCAAAAGACTGTAGTCAGGAAGAGGCCTCGCCAGAAACGCAAATAGGTAACGGGGAAAACAAATTTGGTTTTATTTCTAAGTAAATGACGGTACACTAAGATTGCTCGCCAAAATGTATTTGAAAACCGTTTGCCAAAAGTTTTAAAATTTAGGGGGCCATATCTCCCAAACCACTGACCCGATTGACCTAAAATTTCAGATTTGGTGCTGTGGGATCCCAATCAGAAAGTATGCGAAGTTTCATTAAAATCTGAGATGGTCTGGGTTTAACCCATTGGGTGATTTGACATGGAATGACCCTGTGATTGAGTGCACTGATACATTTGGGTCTTTCTATAAATTAGGGGTCCAATGTTGGTGTCCCCTGTTACATTTTACATCTTGTTTTTGTAAATTCAGGACTCATTCTTTAAATACTTTACATCTCAAAGAGTGAGTACATAAAGTACAATTCATACAAAATGGTTTACAGGCATTTTAATGATTTTTGTACGAAAAATAACACATATCAGGTGTAACGGGGGGACACCAAATGTCACACTTTTGGACCCCTAATTTATAGAAAGACCCATTTAACTTGATCATTTTTCCTAATCTAGAGTTATCCACAAAAGATAATTCTTGGAAAGGAGTACATATTTCCAATATCTAAGTCACTTTCAAATCGTTTCAAACAAACAATGCGTAATTTTGTCAATTCAAGTCTATTTTGTGATTTAAGCATTCTTTGAAGCATTCTGTATAGAGGTTTGACGTAATGAAGACTTGGTTTAATTCTAACAGTTTGGGTTAAAATCCTGGCCACATCGATGGTGCATAAATTGTTTGGCAAGGCATGGATGTTGAAGTTGCGTCTCTCCACCCAGGAGTAAATAGGTACCTGAAATGGCTGTAACCCATTAGCGCTTGTGTCAGGCTGCTGGGGGCTGTATACTCCCCAGGGAGTATATTGTAAATGGTCACGAATAATTTGCAAGGTAGATATTGGCTATTTAAGTCTACACCATCATACATGTAATTAGTTTCTTGGTGACACAAAGGCCTTTTTCCAAATCTCGACTTGGGCTCAGGCCCAGGCTCCGGCTCCATGTAAACCACATGGAGACGGAGACGGAGACGAAGTCGAGATTTGGAAAAATGCCAAAGTATGTTCAAACTATACTTCAGTTTAGTGAACTGCTTTATATTTTTTATATCCACTTTTTTAGATGAGAAGTTTCAGCAAGACTTCGAGGCTCTACGATCAAAGTACCCCAATCAAATGTCCAAAATCTACGTCTCCCTACCCGAGGACCAAAAGGAAAATGCCACTTTAAATAACCCCCAGCCGAGCATTGCAGTGTCCGCTTCAACCCCAAAAGGCACCAGCCTTGCGAACGCAGCCCACATTGCCCCTCTGAATCCTAAGGTCATAGTGTCTCCTATCCCGGGGTCCATTCCAGTGGGGAGTTCTCGACGAATCTCCGATTCCATCGCGATTCCTCTCACCTTTAATGTGATCAAATCGGGTGGGTCTTTCGTCATGAGTAGTCAAGACGGATCTTCAAATTCGGCCGATGCCTCTGTTCCGTCTTCGTCTCCCAATGGCGTCCCAAACCAGCAAACTGATGGCAAATTGGAATACTGGCCGACTACCAAACGTAGAAAACTAAACCAGAATACCACTGCGTCTCTTCAACTAAGTCTTCCGGATTCCGCAAATGCCATCCTGCAAGGACAAACCCAGTATCTTCCAATCAATTCTCGGCTCGTGCACCCGCAGACGGGCAAAGCGTTGCAGACGGTCATTATCAGACGAGAAGTGTCCGTACTTAATAAATCCCCGAATGGGCCACTTTCGACATCAACAACTGAGCAAATCCACGATGGAAAGCCGCAAAAAAATGCATCAAGAAAGACGCCAAAAAACCACCACAAGAAACCTAGCATCACTCTGTCAAGTACCCCTGAAAGCACAGCCAACAGCATCCAAACCGAGAACTCTCCAGAACTTATTTGTACGGAGAACTTGTTCGATGATGTCATCGTTGACCAAACTGTCTTTAACATGGATCTAGACGTGAACCACTGCATTCAGCATTCAATGGAGCTGGGAGACCAAAAAGAGAATACGGACAAAACAGGTTTGAAGCTTGACAAATCAAAAAATATCAAGAAAACGGGCATTCAAGGGGAGAGGAAGGTACGCAAAGAAAAATGCATGAGTTGTTGAATTGCTGAAAGCAAGTTGCCAGTTTCGTTGACTTCAAATGGTTGTTTTCTCACTTTTTAAAATATTTGTTGAGTTCACTGTTTTACTTTTTGGTTCGTTGTTGAATTTAACTGTTTGCGTTCTATCTCAGTCACAATCTCACATTTATGTATTTCATGAATTGCAAGTTACCATTTACTGATCTTTTTTCTGTTGGAGTTCGTTGGAACTTCTCTTTGCAACGCATTTCTCATTGAGCATTTTTCTTTGAGTTTCATCTTATCCTTTGCATGCCAGTTTTGTGTGCAGTTGATGTTCTCATTCGCAAAGGCTCATAAAATCGGATCATGATCCCATTATTTACACTGGTTGCATTGCGTGTGCCGGCCCTGTGCGAGTCTGTGTACTCGGACTCTCCGCCACTACAAGGGAAATTCGAATGATTTCTCCCATTTTCCACCTTTCTGTTTTAGAGACATGCTGGATAGTATGCTTGATATCTTGCAAAGAAAAAAATGCTGAAACATTGATACCTGGGGACAATTTCATAAAGCTGTTTAAACTGTTTAAACAAAAATTTGTTTGCTTTATAAAAAAATGGGTTAATACTCAAAATTGTTTGTCAACTTGTTCTTAGCAAGAATAGCAGAACAACAATCAATTTAAATACATGTACACATCACATAAGATTTTCGCAAACAAATTTTGGATTAAAGGCACAGGCTCATCAGCAATGCGCGCACGCTAAATTCGTGCCACGAAATACGCAGCTCCATAGCAAAGGCATGGAGCTGCGTATTTCGTGGCACGAAATTGGCTCGCACGCATTGCTGACGAGCCTCTGCCTTTTAAGCAAATTTTATTTTGCTAAACAGCTTTATGAAATTGGCCCCTGAACTCTGGTTTTCGTGAAAATGAGTAAAAAAGTTACCGAGGTTTACACACACTTCGCTGGCAATATTTGTCATCTAATCCCATGATCCTTTGCAAATGCACACAACGTTTAATTATTTTTACAATTTTGCAGTAAATTTCTATCTTGTTATCTGAAGTTAGACATGAAATGTTTCACATGTAAACGCGTTTTATTATATGTACATCAAATGCTTTTTCATACTCATCCCCATTAGCCTGTATTAAAGGGAAAATAAAATTGTCATTTGAAATCATGGCAAACTTTCCCAGGTAACTGATGTCAACACCAAGAGAACACCAATGCAACAGCAGAATCCATGCAGACAGAAGCATTCCAAGAGACACAGGAAGCGATCAGTAGTGAGAGCTCTCCACTTGTGTCCCGAGTTCAGACAAGGCCCAATTGGGAATCCCGACAAAACAACTGGAGGACCGGCGAATTCTGTGCCCTCCAATGAAAACCTTAAACCGGGGGGTGAAAATGGAATTCGTCAAGTCAACAAAGAGAGTGTTTTAGCACAATGTTCGGTTAATGATAACAGTAAATTTAGAAGTAATGGGAAAAACGGTAGTTTGGACTTTGGATTGGACAAAATTGGCAAGGATTTTGGCGACGATAATGAGGATTTAGCTTGGCCGTTGCATAACACATCTGAAGAGCCCCCACGGAAGACTGTTTTTAAGAAGACTGTATCAAACCCAAAGTATGTCTTAGCACCGTGGTCTGGGCCTCCACAGGCAAGTCTGGCGTCCAGTCTCTCCCTCCCATGCTCTCCATTTTCATCTCTTGATCTGAACGCCGGGAGCAGTCTGTCTCCAGACTACAACAGGCCGAGATCGGTGTCGGGTCTTGGGAACTGCGAAACCGGGAGATGGCCGTTAATTAGATCGCCGAGTATCGCTGGGAGGGATCTTGTGGGATCGCCGGTCCTCTTCGAAAGGTTTGGTGTAAGGTCTGACACCTACAAAGCTCCTGTCCCAAGAAGACCGCTTCAGCCTGTTCAGCCGAGTGATTTGGGTCTGGGATGGAATATCTTGCATCAGCGTCGACTGCATGGAACAAATATGGTCCATCAGATGTCCCCTGTTCCCTTCTGCAGTGGAGCACTTGAAGCACCTGTCCTGCCCCACTTGAGGTCGGCTTCGCAAGACCTGAATAACATGATCAGGCAAGGCTCTCCACCAATATTTGGCCAGTATCTATACAATGGAAGGCTGCAGCATTCTCCCGTAGTCCAAGAAAGCCACTTTCGTCCCGTATCAAGCACAAGCCGCAATTTGACTCTCTCTTTCGTTTCGGGTCAATACCTGCAAAATCCAAATCCACAATTCTGGAACCCTAACGTTCCAAGCTCTCAACAAGCTTCCTCCAAAACCTGCATATCACCATTTCCAGCTCGTCCACGCTCGCAGTCCACTCTTCAACCAGGTACTGGGGTACTCCCTGGCACAGTCATCACAACTGTTGATCAGGGTTCTCGTGTGGCCTTGCAGGGGAGACAAACTCCGCATGCCTGCCAACGATCTGCCAAGTACAATCACAACCCGTATTGTGACACTACAGGGTTGATAAGTGGAAATGGTCTAGTACAGCCTACTGTCCATGACGGTATAAACAAGTATTAGTCAGGCCTTGAAATAACCCACGGCACCACGGCAAATTGCCATCGGTGCCCTATGCTTTTGCCGTGTTGCCCTTAAAAAAGTCTAACAGAATTTTTTTCTACATTCAGGTGCCCTTTATTCAAAGAAAATTGCTGTGCCCTTTTGAAAATGAATGAAAATGAGGCCTGATTAGTTATTTAGGCCGGGGTCATGCGAATTACGACGTCCCAATTTATTGTAGTATTACATTAGTATACCGGTACATGTAATTGGTCAATGACGAGAATTCTCATCGTTCGATTGTAATCGAATTACAATAAATTGGCAAAACACGTGTGTGTGATACCATTTCGTAATCGTATAACAATTACAATCCATCCCATCAGCCCCTGTGGTAACCTTCCCCATGCGCACGCGCGTACCTTGCTTACTTTGCCATTTACAGGGCGCCAGGCGCGGTGAGGCAGCAAGCATGTGCACGCAACACAGGGAAAGCCACTGCAAGGGACGATGGGATGGATTACAATACGATGACCAGATTGTGTTGTTCAAGTGACTTTATAATAATATGACTACAATCCGATTATAATAAGTTTGTCGTCTGACCCCGGTCGTCGTTGGAAATATTACAATCGTATCACAATCGAGTAATTACGAGATTTTCTCATGTGACCCCGGCCATAGGACGTGTTTGTTTCGGACGGATCCAGATTCAGATCTGCGCAGATCCAATTCACGTGACTTGAATTCCTAGTCGAGAGCAGTTATGTTTGTTTCTGCACGTAAAATAACTAGGGATCTGGATTCGGATCTGTCGTGAAACAAACACGCCCTTAGACTTGTATCCCCAAGTCGAGTTAAATTTGTTTGTGAATTTCATTTTTGAATTTGACAAACTTCAAATTTTTCCTGGATGGTCATTACAATAATTTGTTTTTATATACATATATGTACATGCATTACAGATTACATACACTTTTTAAACTTCATTTTTAGCCATTTTACTTGGTAACAACATGCACAGGCATGGATCAGAGTAAATACCTCTCAAAAACATGTTAACAGTGAAACTATTTTGTTAACCCACACAAGATGTAAATAAACACAATTCTGTGCTTTTACAGTGTAACAACATTTTTATTAATTGCTAAAAAGCAATTTTCAAGTGTCAGGGCAGGAAATTCGTTACTGAAAGGCAATGCCATTTGTGTATTTAGGAGCTTGCAAAGGGCACTTCCATTGCAAAATCAAAAAGTCTATGAGAGGATTGCAAAAGGGCACCAAGGCCAAGACCAGGGGCTATAGAGGCCATGGCCTCCGTGGCCTCTGTGAATTTCCAGCCCTTACACTTGCATGATGAAATAATTTTAAATGATTTGATTCTCTAAAACTGCAGACTACATTTATTTGTGCTATGATCTATTTTTACCTTGATAAATTTTAATTACAAAGTCACTTTTTAAAAATAATTTGTGATGCTGCATACTCGAGATTTTACGCAGCTGTGATGGTTTTATAGGGCTTTTACCATAAAAATTATGTTGTTATGGGCCTGAATATAGACACAGCTCTGTGTAGCAAAGAAATGGAGCTGCGTATTTCTGTCATCATTTTGAGTGAGGTTTTGACAAATTCAGATTTTGGGAAATTGTCAAATATTAACCATTTAGTATCCTGAGCTGCCTTGTACACGTATTTATCCTGTTTTTTATAGCTCAATTAAACTAAAAGTTTATAAATTGTATTCTGTATTAATGTTTATGTACGGAAAAGCTTAATTCTATCTTAATGCCCAATGGGTTGATGATTAATGAGAAGAGTTGGTGCGATTTCTGAATACACATATTTATTTGTAAAAAGACATCTTTATCTGAACTCTCATCAAAGTTAGATTGTCCTTCCTCAGCAAATTCAAATTTTGTTTTGGACAAATTTTTATAGCATTTACTTTATTTTAACCAAAAAAAAATCATACTTTGTATTTTGGACATGTGAAAAAACGCCGTTTTGATATGGCTGTTTTTGCGCCTTGCCGCTACTATTGGCAGAATTCCAATAATTCAAAATATTTACAGTAATTATTCGATAACTAAACGTTGGTCGATATTTGTTTTCTTTTTTCGTTGATGTCTCATTTGCAAGCAAATACCTTTTGTTTCTAGAAAAAAATCAATTTAAAAAATTTATATTTTTCGAGGTGCCACACCCAAAATCCATGGACAATACAATTACATATTTTAAAGACGGTACCACCCAGCCTCTATAAGTCCCAGCATTACTCTATGCATTATTAAGGCTAATAATAGTTTGTTCCCTTGAAGAGCACCAAAACAGGTCGACTCACCATTCCTATCAAATTTAAATCATTTTGAACGCATTATCGCTTTTTGTTTAAATATAATCTCTCTATATTATATTGTAGACTACCTCTAAAGTGAAGTACATGTACAAATGTGTTTTTCATCAGCTGATGAAAAATTTAATCGTTTTAAGTAAAGCAGCTTATGTCAATTTGTAAAAAAAAAATCAATTTCATGAAAGCATAAAACTACCTATAAATATTAAAGAATAAGGGAATAAAATAGGTTTGTTTTGGTTTTAACACGTTGACTGCCGAGTATAGTTTCACAGGGCGTTCCCATTTTCAACGAGTATAATCGTAGTGGCAGAATCCTGTACACCTGTTACTTACGAGTATACTCGTAGTCAACGTGTAAAAGCTACTATTGAATTCATAAAGCATATTTGTGTAAATTCTCTTTTTCATTCAATGTACATGGGCATTCTGAATTATGGTAGCAGACAGTTTTCCTAATTAGTTTAGCAAAAATTGTGACATTAAAATGTCGAATTCCAACGATTACAGACCCTAATATTCTGACTTATTTTGTGTCAAGCATGTTGTGTCTATTTTCCCATCAAACATATAACACGCTGCATGATATGATACTGAGTGAACCCCCTACCACCGCTGTACCTCGACACCCACTTCCCTTTTGTTAATGCATGACTTCCCCTAAAACCTGAAAGGAAATTTCTTGGATGTTTGACACTCAATGGAACAATTTAAAGGGGTTAGTTCACTAGGTCTCATCGTGCACCAAATGAAAGCTGTTACACTCATACATATATTTTACCAAAGCCATCTCAACTATTGGATGAGCATGGTATGATATACACGTATAGACCCCTTGCACCGGCGGCCATGACAGGGGGCAAGTTTTCATATAATGTGACAATATAAAATTTGTCCCATCCCTGTAAAGGTGGTGGGTACGAGCGAATAATTTGTACCCACTCCCAGGTGTTAAAAAATATTTGACTATTGTGTGAACCCTACCAGCTGCTATATTGAGTGACAAAAAGACAGAAAATCAATTCCAATTTCCTGATGACACAAACTATCTCTAAAATCAATCATTATTCACAAAGATCAATCTGAGACCTGCCATGCTAGAATTAAAAATGTACACAGTGTGAAAATTTATTTTTCAACCATCACTTTCAATTTATCGGATCACACTTTTTAAATGCGTCAATATTTGATTCAGTTTCAAATCAATCGAATTGTGTGAGTTTATTTACTAGTAGTTCAAATACATTTACAAAGTAAACTACTTATTACAAATATGATTTAAAAGCACATATTTGACAATACATAAATATACAAATACTGGTATAATCTATCAAAATTGTTTTACCTAAAACCATACATCACCACACAAGCACACAATTTCCTAGTAAAACTATAATCAACTTCCTTGATATAAAAATTTTCACAAATATTATATTCTTGATTCTAGAAAAGTGAATGCGTAAAAGAATGACAGAGTATTTTTGCACAGACTCAAACTTAATCCAATTAGAGAATGTTGTCCACACCAAAGTAAAGCCTGCTGCACACCTTTGCGATTTACCGGCCATTCAGCATATCGGCCCACATACTGGAAAGGTGTGTGCTGAAACAGGGCTGCGCTCTAATTACACAAACATTTGCTCAATGTGGAACGGATTGTTTGCCAGAATACGTTGTAAAGATAGCGGCATCCACTCCCTAGCAGTCGTAGCGAAGCTGTAATGTGGCTCGCTGCTGCTTACCAAATTTGAGGAAATGTGACACGTTGCCATTGATTGTGTATCGCCAGCGATAAGGGTAAAAACCACGAAAAGTGCGATTTATTTATTATTTTCAAAACAAGAAACCATCGTCTGTCATTTTTCATGTCGCGTGCACCATTTTGAAATGACTTGCAAACAATCCAAACAATTTTCAGTAAATTTTCATCGAAGACCATTAATTACTTAAGCACTGCTGCAGAATTATCTTAAAAACTAATCATGTTGACGTACATCATTTTAAAAATACTCAAGGAAAATTTACCAGTAGTTTACCAATACATGTACTAAGGTTTCACAAAATGCACTTTTTGTTCAATAACTACACAATGTAGTTTTTGTCGACCAATATTCCAGCTCGTATAAATGTGGCTCTTGGAACCAATCCAATTTACATAACGTTTAAGCAATAAATACTTGCGAATTTAAAAAATCTGACTATGCTGCAACCATAAATAATCCTAATTTGTAAGTGTCAAGCAAAACGTCTAAATTGCTTCTTGTGTTTTTACAAAAGATTTCCTTTTATGTACATTTACATATGTTAATAAGTGTGCCAGTCTGGGATGATGCTTAATGATACAGAAATAATGTTACTAGACTACAGTGCATGAGTGTGTGCATCACAGAAAACGCTGGACCACTGTTTGAGTTACTGGACTTAGTTACAGCATCCGTATTTCAAGCCCCATGATTTTATTTTTCCCGCGTAAAATGATACCTTTGTGGGAGAAATTGCCAACTGAGGGTGCTCAAAAAAAGGTGTCTGCAGACAACTTTTTTACCATACCCAAAATTGATTTTTAGGTTTTCTGAAGTACATGTATTACTGCATCTGTGTGACTGAAGTTTCTACAAGGCAGTTTATCAACATTATTCTTTAGTAATAGTTATAAAATGCTGTTGTTCTTGTTTTTAAAAAATTTCCAATCTTTAATATGAAATATTGAATTGTGACCCAAACCCTTGTGATCTTACGCCAGAAAATCCTGGACAAAATCCCTTGCTCAAAAACATTAATTTTATCACACCAATTTTCAAGTACAAAAATCCACATCCCCGGTCCCCTTTGTTCTTCATTGTTTTCATACATGTATAATACAAGTTCCGGTTTTAACAAGGTACCAAGGACCTCTTATTAACAACACCCTTTCACTATACCTACTTATCTATCAAAATTTCAGCAGAATCACATAAATTAATAAATGTATAAAAATTATTCATACAAACACATGATAAAAACATTTCATTCAAATACCATTTTTGCACAAAATGTATCTAATTAAATAAATTGCGGATTTTAATTTTTCTGAATCAGGGCAAGTAATATATACAAACATGTCCGCTTCGTACTTTGAGAATAAAATTTTAAAAAAACTACGCAGTTTTCCCAAACATTGCAAGTACTGTACACTATCAAATGGCAAGTTTACATTTTTAAGAACATAATGTGGAATGTTAAGCTTAAAAAAATGATTTCAGGTAAAATATACAGCAAAACTAAAAACAAAATTGATAACTTTAAATGTACTGTGATGTTAAATATGACTTGCCAATGTGACCAGTTGGTGAGAAATACTACAGCTGCGATTTGCTTTGTGTGCAGAAACTTTGGCTGCGTTCGGGCGTGCAGTTCTCGCTACGCTGGAGTAATGCGTGCGCAAGCGGGTTACATTACGTGAACGGCATGTCCGCAGTCTGCATGCGTGAATGGCCATCAGTCAAGATGGCCGTCTCTTGCCATGACTGCGCAAAAAACATTGCTCACAAGAAACTGAAGAAAATACAGACCATAAGTCATGAGAACCTTCGATGACGTCTAAAACAAACCTTATATTAGTGAGTTGTTGTTTCAGTTATCCAGTTGGGCAAATTCACCAAAAATCCCACCCATATTCCACCATCTTTGTACAAATCACATGACACTCGTCAGGAGTAAAAGCACACTCCCCATTTGTCGGGGAGTAGCGAGAGCATACTCTCACTGACCCGAGTGTCGTTATTCTTGCCGTTCGCATGCGCAGGAGTATACTCATGTTAACACGAGTACACAACATTTATTACAAGTTTTACAACAAGTTGACACAAACTTTACAGAAAAATGTTCTATTTAAATCAGCGTGCAATGGAACAAAATATTGAGCGCCAGATGACCCATAAAAAAAAAACTGACCTTACCTACCTTTTAGCACCTCCATTTTTCAACCGTTCCACCCTATCAAGCTTGGCTATATTCTGCTGCAGAGTGCGGTTCTCGGGATCCAGCTTTAACGCTTCATGGTAGTGTCGTCTGGCATTGGTGTAGTCACCGTTCAGATGGAACAAAGCTCCTAGGTTTAGGTGGGCCGAACTGTGGTTAGGATCGAGTTTTACCGCTTCTTGATAACTCTGTCAAATGGTCAAGAGATGAATGAAGTTAGTTTTATCGCGAAGGCAATTAATACACAAAACTGTTACCAAGCAGCAGGACCTGTAGTAAAATTACACTGTAAATTAGTGGCCTTACGTTTCGACCCTAGCTGGGTCTTCTTCACAGGCAGAATTGCAAAGGCATACCAAAAAGAAATTTGGAAATTAATGACAGAATACAGGACTTACAATGTCCCAAAATGTTAATTAATCATCTAGAAAATAGTGCAGTGTAAACCCGCCCTTAAGACAGCATACCTGCAAAGCTTCATGGTGTTTATTCAACTCTTTAAGGCAGTTACCAATCTCAAAGAGTAGAGCAGCTTTCTTGATGGCTTCGGCATTTGGATCCAACTGGAGTGCCATAGTGGCGTGCTTCAGAGCCTAACAAACAAACAGTGTTGTTACAAACAGGTTGTTAGCCTTGTATCTGGTACTTTCCTCGCCTTCCACCTTTGTGGCCCTGGTTCTAATCCCATCCGGGTCAGTATGTGGATTGGGTTCTCAGTCGATGCTTGATTCCATGGGTATTCCTCACATGTTTGTGTGTGGGGTTTTCCTCCCACCTCTAAAAACCGAGGTGGCTACACTCCAATGGTAGAATTCTAGTCACCGGTATTCCAACAGATAATGGAATCACAGTGTCACAGTGCCCTACACCAATTAATATACATGTACACTGCCTAGACATCCAGGTGGGCAGGGCCTTGCAGCTAAGTTAGAAATAGTAGGGGAATCCACTTCTGTTTGTGAACAGATGTTTCAGGATCTTTTAAGTGTGTTACACAATGCACTAGACCTACGGCTTTACATCCCATCCAAAGGATGGAGCAAATTCAGTTAAGTGCCTTGCTTAAGGGTGCAGGTACCACGGATGAGCCTCCAATCTACAACCTTAGGCTTGTCCAACCGAAGATTTCGAGTCTGTGACCCAAACCACTTGGCCTGTTACTCCAACTTATCTGGTTGGAATCCTTCTAAAAAAGAAAAAGTTTAGACACTGTTCAAATTGTTACCTCTTTGTATTTCTTTGCCAGTACGTATATACTAGCCAGCTGTTTGTGTGCCTCTGTAAACTCAGCATCAATCGCTACGGCAACAAGAAGCTCCTCGATGGCTTTATTGACACGTCCCAGTGTTGCCAAGACTTGAGCCTGAAAATTGTTGATACTGAATTTTTAAAAAACTTATAGAATCTCGGGATTAAAACAAAGTGAGAAATTAATATGCTTTTCAACTTCACAGAGGGACAGAAGAAAATAGAGCCAAATCTTGAGTCCCTGTTTAAATTGTTGTTACAGCCAGCCAGCAGGGGCTGATCCATGAATTTTTCTACCATTTTTTTGGTGTCAGAGCAGGGAGATTTCGACCCCCCAACCCACCCTCTGGATCCACGCCTGGCCAGTGCCCAATTTCATGGTGCTGCTTAGCAGCTGATTTTGTGCAAACAGAGGCTCTGGCTATTTCACGGAGACCGTAACCCTAATCACTGCAAGATGTTTATTAGCTTCAGAGGCAGAATTTGTTTAAAAGACGAAACAGTGCCCATTTTGAAAAATGCCCAAGCTCAAAAACATCACTGAAATTGGCGCTAGTACCTTTGCTTCTCCAGCATATTTTGTTTTCGAAGGCAACGAAAAGCCAATGACTACCCACAAAGGAGAGGCCACTCCTTTGCCACACCCCTACCCCGCCCCTCCTATTCTTTGCTAGCTGAAAACGTTATTTCTGACTTACATAGTGTGTTCTAGTCTCAGCGTCCGTTGGGTCGAGTAGCACGGCTTCTCTGTAAACTTCGTGGGATTTCTCAGGTCGGTTCGTGTTGAAGTACAAAGCCCCTAGACTTGCCAACAGTCCAGCATGACGCTCAATGGACAGAGCCCTGTGCAGAACCAGAACAGATACATGTATACAATTATGGTTCCACAATAAAAAAATTGTATAGATACTAATACTCTTGCTTCATTAGTTGTTTGTTAAATGCATTATAGACCAATCCGGTAACTAAGGTCTCCTTCCCTGTATATCCGCCATAGCTGGGGTGCGTCCAGTGCATGGGCTGTGCGTTTTGTGTTGCTGTTAGAACAGAAAGCGCTCATCCATTACATGCACGAACACGCCCCCTCTTGCGCAACTTCTTCAAAGTAAACAAATGCAGCTTCTAAGTTCAGCAACAGCAAAAACATACAGTTCATTCAGTGGAAGCCCCCCAGCTATGGCGGATGTACAGGGAAGAAGACCTTAGTTACCGGATTGGTGTATATAAGAACAGAACATTATTTTTAATCAATATTTTCAATCTATGCCCTTCATTTTTTGAGAATTGTTTTTTTGTGCATGTCGACTTCGTTTCCGTTAGGGTGGGTTCACACTGACCTATTTTCGTCCGTCAGACATACGTTACATCCGTTGTGCATCCGTCCGTCGCGTAATCACACCTAACGGACCGGAGGTGACGTACGTAAATTTTACATACGCCTGACAGACAAAAACAGTGCAGTGTGAACCCACCCTTATACATGTACACAGCAGAAGTACATTGTAGCCTTTTCGCATTACTCTTGGTGGCACTTGCAATGTGAATTGCTTGAATACCACAAAGGTCTTTGGATAACTGTGGATGGTTGGGGTTAGAGTTTTAAAGGAGCCATTTTTCTCAAACTATACCTCAGAAACAGTTCCTCAGATTGTTTGGTTTTGCCAAGTCTCCTCAGAAGACGTGCCTGGTTGCCGATGGTAACCGTGTGATTGGGTTGAAGGTGGATGCATACCTTGTATTGAACATACGCATCCTCAAAACGACCTGAAAAATACGTTATATCATCTTAGGGGCTGTCCAAGATTCAACATCTTCACGGTTCTACGAAGCATAGGAAGGGGGCGGGCCAGGAGGGGGTCGAGGGCCGCGTAGGACTTTACATGCACTGTAAAATGTTGACACTTCATGGCACTGACAGAAAAAATATTATTTAGTATTTCGGGTGGACGGTCTTGAAAAATACTATGCTTTGTAGAACCGTGAAAATGTTGACAGTTTTGGACGGCCCCTTAAAGGCACAGGCTCGTCAGCAAAGTGCGCGCGCCAAATTCGTACAACAAAATACGCAGCTCCATAGCAAAGGCATGGAGCTGCGTATTTCGTGGCATGAATTTGGCGTGCGCGCATTGCTGACGAGCCTGTGCCTTTAAAGAGTAAATTAAATGATTTATAAAACTAGTTTCTCATTTAAATGAGCCTTTTGAACGTTTCGCATGAATATCGTCTGGTGTACTGACGTACTTCCTTTTACATGCACACTTAGTAGCTGCTATGTGGTGCATGCAGCAGGTGTGAAGTACAGAAACACTATAAACCGGATATAAACGTCCACATTATTAATACCTGTATTTGTCAGGAAAGCCCCATAATTATTGCAATAATCCCCGTTCTTTGGCTCCAAGGTGATTGCGTTCAAGTAGAGTTGTTCCGCTTCGATAAGTTGACCTTTTCCCTCTAGTAGTGAAGCAAGGTTGGTGTGAACATCGGCGAATTCCGGGTCCAGATGGATCGCACGGCGAAATAACTGCTCGGCCTCGTCGAGTCGGCCAAGTTTGCTGTTAAATGAGCAACCGAAATGGGTAAAATGATTAAAGATAGTATACATGATTGGTAAACTGTTACAAATAGTTTTATCCCCCTGTGTGATTGAAGATATGCATGATTAAAACCAACCTGAGCAAAAACCAGCTCCGTTACTTTGTCTAACTGTTGAGAAAACAGTCAAAAAAGAGTTTTCAGTCATTTCGCCCCAAAACCATTTCGCCCTGAACCATTTCGCCCTGAACTACGGCCTGTGCACGAAGTGGTTTTAGGGCGAAGTGGCATTTGGGCGATGTAGTGTTTGTACGAAGTAATTTGGGGCGAAATGGCACTCGGCGAAGTGGTTTGGAGTGAAATGGCACTTGGGCGAAATGGTTTTGGGGCGAATTTAATTTTTGTCTCATGAGACGAAAACTAATTGTTTTACTCATTTCTCGAAGACAATAGCACTTCAGACAAAACCATTTCAGGGGAAGTTTCCTACGGTCATCATGTTTATATTGTGTAAGTTAGGCGTAAATCTGTGAACATTTCTGATTTTCGAGATTACCAATGATGTATACTGCCTTTAAACTTATGACTTAAATATAATTTAGAATGCTAATAATTTCTTCACTTCCAAAAGTGAGTGGGTTTATGACTTTAACTAGCAGAGCCATGTAGAATGTAACTAGTGCCGTGCGACGAGGCATGAGTTGCACAGTGCGTACCTCTGTTAATTTGTGTACTTGGACTCTTTGCCACATGGGAAATCTACATGATTTATGCCATTTGCCACCTTTTTAAGTTGAGATGTTGATCAGTACACTTGATATACTTAAAAAAACAAATGCTGAAAATTGATATCTCTTTTTGTATTCATGCTTTAGTGGGATACTGTGGCCAAGTGGCTTAGATCTTTTGCTTAGGTCAATGACTTGCAACGAATGAAATGAAAACTTGGTGCCGTGGGTACGCTGTGCCCTTAAGCAAGGTACTTAACTACAGCTGCTCCATCCTTTACAAGGGATGTAAAGCCATTTCTCCAGTGTGTTGTGCGACGCACGTAAAATATCCTAGAGCATTCTTTCTTAAGTGCTTAAACCTCATCAAATAAAATAAAATGTCTTTGTTAATTAATTATATTTTCACAAATCTTGAACTTAATACCCAAGTTACTTAAAAATGTCTAGTGCACAGGCAAGTGTCCCTATTCACCACTTGACAGAACCCACAATATTTAGAAAAATGACTCCCTTGCGTTGTTACCATGTAGTTGCTGTGATGCTAACTTTTCTTCGTCGTAAAATATGATTTATACCTGGAAAGACTCATTTTAAATGCGTCCGTGCAAGTGGTGAATTTCTACAGATGATTAAAACTTTGACATTAAAAGGTCTACTTGCCAGCTACGACCATGAATCCTACCTGAGATGATTTCCAAGGTTGAAGTGCGCCCTCACATGGTTAAGATTGATGCGAATTGCTCGCCGGTAGTGTGCTTCTGCTCGTTCTGGCTCATCCTTCAGCAGAGTTCCTAAGTTGTTGTTGGCACTCGCGTGTTCTGGCCACAGTCTGAAAGTTTAGGGTTAAGAAAAATGAGTTTATTCCAATCATGAACATTTATTTAATCATTTATCAACCAAATCCAACAGCAATCAAGTCGCCGGTTACAGGATGGCATATTGAATGCATTGAAATATATTGAATAAAAAGCTCCAACACCATTCAAATACAAATCTATGGGACAATTTGAAAAGAGAATTGAATGAAAAATTTATAAAATGTATAAGCAAACATAGAATAAGGGGAAAAAATGTCTTCAACATTCAGATTCGAACCAGAGACATCTGACACACGGGGCAGATGCTCTACCAGTTGAGCTGTGAGGCACAGTGGAATACTCCCTCAGGTTTTCCCCAAGACCTCTGGCATACCAGGCAGATGCTCTACCAGCTGAGCTACGAGGCGAAGTGGCAAACTCCCTCAGGTTTCCCCTAAGACCTCTGACACACCGGGCAGTTGCTCCACCAGCTGAGCTATAAGGCACAGTGGTATATACTCCCTCAGGTTTTCCCTAAGACCTCTGACACACAGGGCAGATGCTCTACCAGCTGAGATATAAGGCGAAGTGGTATACTCCCTCAGGTTTCTCCCAAGACCTCTGACACACTGGGCAGATGCTCTACCAGCTGAGCTATGCGGCACAGCGGTATACTCTCTCAGGTTTTCCATACTAATCCAATCTTTCTCTTCATGTTGCACTCCAGAAAGTGTTCCAATGATTTTGTCAAAGACAATAGTCATAGACTTTTACCTTGGGTGATTGTTTTCATACCTGAGCGATGTTTGATAATGATGTACAGCTTCTTGCCTCTGTCCAGTGTCCATTAAGAAGTTGGCATAGTTATAATGCATCTTGGCATTGTGTGGTAACGTCTCAAGTCCAGACCTAATGAGAAATGAAGACGAGATGCGAATACGTTTTTATAGCAGTGCTGTAGTCGAGTATCATGTACTAAATACTGAAGTGATTACAAAAATGTACTTCGAAAAGCACTTAAGCTACGTGTAGGAACATTCACCAAATAAACACAGATTATTTTATGTTTACGAGGGTTGTATCGAGTCTCAATCTGCTCGAGTCTCAAGTCAAGTCAAACTGCCTTCGAGTCCCAAGTCAAGTCAAACTGCCTTCGAGTCCCAAGTCAAGTCAAACTGCCTTCGAGTCCCAAGTCCAGTCAAACTGCCTTTTAGTCCCAAGTCAAGTCAAACTGCCTTCGAGTCCCAAGTCAAGTCAAACTGCCTTTGAGTCCCAAGTCAAGTCAAACTGCCTTCGAGTCCCAAGTCAAGTCAAACTGCCTTCGAGTCACAAGCCAAGTCAAGTCAAACTGCCTTTGAGTCCAAAAGTCAAGTCAAGTCAAACTGCCTGTGAGTCCCAAGTCAAGTCAAGTCAAACTGCCTGTGAGTCCCAAGTCCCATTTGACACCAAAATCAAGTCAAGTCAGGCATGTTGGTCAAGTCGGGTCAAGCCAAGTAGTTACGACAGTAAACTTGTTCAAGTTAATTTCAAAATGAATCTAAACACTGAAACTTGCATTCATAGGTTTCGTAGTGCTGAAATACAATTTGGTCCTGAAAATGTCCAACAAAATTGCATAAAAGTTCAATTTCATTTTTGGCACATTCGAGGTTCGAGTCTCAAATCAAGTCAAGTCAGTGAAAATGGAGACTTGAGTTGACTCGTTCTGAGTTGAGTCCGAGTCATTACAACACCGTTTAAAAAGCTTTTAATTGATGGCTCAAAGATATCAAAACCCAACTGATTACCTGAAGAGGGTTTCCCTTGTCTCCCACACCTGATTTCTGCTAACTGTCCTCCCGACGTACAATACGGCGATTAATGCTGCAAGCATTGCCACGATGGGTGTTCCATGCTTGCTACTTACTCCCCTCAACTTACAGAGTCCATGAGCACACAGGATACAAAAACCCAGACTGGAAAACAGCGAGAAAATGCATTCATTTGAGATGATTAACTAAACTCCCTATGGCAAATCACAAAAAAAGTTGGGTTTTTTTGCCCAGTTTTTTAATAAAATGGCAGAGCCCATAGTACAAGGCATTGCTCCAATGCGTAGTTCCCACCTACGGACCCATGTGACCATTTATGACCAATCACAACAGAGCTGCGCAGACAGTGCCCACATAGGTCACAGTGCCCACACATTACACAGTGCGTCTGCTCACAAACAAAAACATGTGCATGTACGCAGTGCTCCGGCGTACTGCTTGTATGCGGTTGCTCTGAGTTAGTTTTTTGTTTTAATGTCGGGCGATTCATTGTTCAAAGGTAAGAAAACGCGTATGTTATGAATATATGACATCCCCGTATTAGTATTACTGGTCCTTTACTCAGTGCGTGCTATGATAACCGACATCCCTAAAACATAAACACCTTTGAGTTTTCTCCAATGAATCTGTGCTTTCCTCATTGCTTCATGCGTTGTGTGTCGCCATACAATAACTAAGGGTGGGGTTAATTGGGCAATCTTAGAACTATGAGTTCTAGCCAGGACAGCGTGTCTCACCTTGGAATGTAGAGAATTCGTTCAGCTACCACAAAGCCCACTCTAATGAAAAGATTTGACGCTGGTAGGAATGGAATGACAAGGAATGATAGACCCACGACAAGGATTCGTCTCTCATTCTCCTGCAAATGGACAATTCCATGAATACTAAATTCTAATTAATTTTACAACTTTTCTCCTTTATCGTAGTTTATGGGGATAGCCATGTTGATACTTTGTTTGAGCACGCATCCACGGTAAAGGGGGCATTTTGGTAACACAGACCATATTTTCGAGTAAATACCTTTGTCTGGTCTCAAAATAAAAGAAATAAGTTTAAGTTGTTCTGAAGAGATAACTTAGGCCCAAAAAAGGTTACAAATAGTGTGACAACATGCCTTTCTAAGAACCCCGAGTACAAATTTCCAATATACGCTCGTAACCGGGATGGACACTTGTGTTACGTAACTGTGGAAAGACCCAGATGAATTTGTTTGTCAATTGAAAGTTGCAAGTAGCATGGAATGTATAAACTGTATTTAATTGCCAAATGAGATCAAAATTTACTTTTAGTTTTTTATTTTTCTGGTAAAAACTTCTAAAAAATCTTTACTTGAACATTTTGTAGCAGCACATACCTTATTGACTAAAAGACTAGCAATTGAAAGTGCTCCAAGAGTAACAAATGTAGCAACGGTTGCTAGGTTACGGACATCCCATAATGATTCCACCAATGGAATGCTGTTCATCTGCCAATCATAGGAGAGCGTCGATGGGCAAAGCAGCAGCCAGGCGTTGAAAAAAACTAGGTAGGTGTAGGTCAGAAATCTGCAAAAATAGTTCAAATTACAATTAACACATAGGGAACAGAATACAAATCATGCTTCTTGCACAAATTAATGTATGCAAAGCATATAGAAGGTGTGATCTCTGATGTTACGGCAGGCATCAAATAATTGGGGGTGTGGCCATAGCTGTGCGCATGCAGCTATGGCATCAATTTGGATATGGAATCGCCAGCACAGATTTCCATTAAAAGCTAGATACGAAATGACTGTGTTATTGAATGGCACATCACCGTAACCAGTTTGGAATACATTTGGAACGAGTTGGCCGCAGAAAGTGTCTATCTTTAAAGGGCATTGAGGTAAATTCAGTGTGGCATAAAAACAAAAAAAATTAGGTTAATGGCCTTGGTGGCCTTAGCATGGCGGCCATGACAGGGGGCAGTCCCATTGTTACCATGCGTCATGCATGAGTCATGCATGAGTAGGTGCTTTGTGGTTCTATTGTTACATCATTTAAATAGGAAAACCTGCCCCCTGTCATGGTCGCTGGTGCAGAAGCTCTATAGCACTCACTGGTAACAAGTAGTGTGTCTTATTACTTCTCAGAGCTTTTAGGTAATGTTAACGAATGTTCCTTATCAAGGTCAATAACCAGAGTTATCCAACAGTAGGCACCCTTACTGAACACAAGATTTGAAAGAGGATGAGTCAAGCTATGATTACATGCCTATCAATTAAGGGTGTGTTTGCAGAAACTTGAATTTCACTGAGTTGAACATGGAAGAAATACAGGGCGGTTTGGGGCACTTCGAGGAGAAAGCTGCAGGGCGGTTTTGGGCGCTTTGAGGACTAATGGGTTAATGCCAAGACCTGTTGACAAATCCAACAACATGGTATCTTCCAGTGCATGAACAGTACTTTCTTGTCCTACTAATAAACTAACACCCATGACACATAAAGTGTAAACTCCTTGGCGTGCGCATTTTTGTAAACAAAAATTACTTGTTTTAAGTGATGGCAAAACATCCACAATTTACCTTGTAGAAAGACGAGGCGCAAACGATGCAGGATTGTCTTGCTCCGAGAAGTGAGGTAAATGACCCTGCAGCATCCAGACCCTTACGACAAGCAAAACGATGACCTGAAAACAAAAAGATAACACAGGAATATTGGGAATCCTTTTGACAAAAGCTACTTTTCCTGTGTTGTAGTACTTTAGTCAAAACTCAAGTGGGGGCGTTTGGGGGATGAGTGTGGGACGAGTGTGGATCGTGTACGGGGCAAGCTCGGGGAAAGCGCAGGGGAAAGCGCGGGGAAAGCGCAGGGGCAAGCGCAGGGGCAAGCGCAGGGGCAAGCGCAGGGGCAAGCGCAGGGCAAGCGCGGGGCAAGCGCGGGGCAAGCGCGGGGCAAGCGCGGGGCAAGCGCGGGGCAAGCGCGGGGCAAGCGCAGGGCAAGCGCAGGGCAAGCACGGGGCAAGCGCGGGGTGAATCCGGGGCAAGTGCGGGGTGAGTCTGGGCGAGTGCGGGCGAGTGTGGATGAGTGCGGGGCAAGTAGGGGCGAGTGCAGGGCGAATGTGGGGCAAGTGGAGAGCCTGGTATAATAGGGAACAAAAGGATGAAAAGGTCTCCCCAAGGTTCTCACGAAATAGATATGTGGATTTTACTCAAAAGGAGGAGTTTCCATGGTATACTTATCTGTCGCAAGTTGAAGTATTTTATATAAGGGACATTTGGTCAAAATTTCAGCTCAGGAAAGTAATTCTGGTTTAAATAGGAACGTTTGAAAATTGCTTTTGACCCTATTTGTATTTAACAAAAGGATGTCTTCACAAGAATACAAATTAAAGTATATTTGTGGGTGAATGTGTAGGGTGAGGGGTGAGTGAGTGAGTGGGGGCAGGTGGACCTAGGGAGGGGCATTGATAGCAAACGAGTAATGAGCAACCAATGAATGATTCTGTATACTCACTGTTGTTATAACAACCACACACCGTTTTAACAGTGGCATGCCTCCCTTCCCAAATCGTCGGGTTAGAAATACTCTACAAAATGCAATGTATATTAAGATGAGGTTAGACGTTAGGCATGCAATGAATGCTAAGATCTACATGTTCTGAAAATACATATCGTCTGTAGTGTGGCCAATCTCGCATTTAAAAAATAAAAACGAAAAGGCAATTTATTTGACTCAACTTTAACATATTCCATGTTCTGTCTGTTTTACATTCCAATAGTGCACATTTTGGATCGATATCTTATTTCAAAGAAATGACAAATTTGTCCTTTTTATTCAAATCTGTTTTTTTGTTTTTTACATTGAAACAACAAATTTAAATCTGGCCAACCGATTAAAACAAAAAAATCAGTTTAAACTTTTTTTTAAAAAGAAAACCTTTATTAAATTCAAAAAAAATGTACACTTTATGTTTTAAAATTGAAAAAAAAAGTAACTATGGCACCGTCTTTTATACATTGTCGTTGGAATGTTGTCGTTGGAATGCAATGTTTAATCCGAACAAAAGTATTAGTTTTTAAGCAAAAGTCGAGCAATACTTGTTTAATATTAACGAGTGTATGAAAATAAAATTTAAAAAGTAAAACACACCTGATGACACCTTGTCTTGAGGTAACCATGACATCATATGCCAAAATCACACCCAATACAGTAGCACCATGCTCCTTACTCAAGAGTGCACACACTGCTCGTAGAAGCGCAAGTACCAGACTGACTGGACGCGTCGTGACTGCAAATCCGAATTTACCCTGCCAAATGCTCCTGATGGATAAAACAAAACAAAAATCATTTGTCAAATGTATCTATAAGCACCAGCAACAATCTTTGGTGTCGGCCGAACGGTTAACCGGTTAACCGACACTTGAAAGACTTGCAAACCGGTTTCTGAATTAACCGTAAATTCCTATCCCCAATTCAAAGTGTACCAAGCTGAGACTTACCTTTCATAAGCAAGAAATGAAAGCAGAAAAAACAAACAAGCCAGCATGTCTGCACGGCCCACCACTCCTGCAACCTGTGAAGGATAAACAAATTTATGCAATTTTTAAAGAAGTATACCTAAGAAACAAATAAAGATACTGTGCTTAAAGAAATATGACCCACTGAAAAGAAGATATGAACTTCACAATTAATTGCAGCAATGTCGTTTTGTCAAAAATCTTGGCGAATTAATTTTTGCATAAAACTTTCTCGTCCATTCGCACACAAAAATGTAATTCTTCAAAAGTTTTAGACAAAACGGAGGCACCCACAGTCATGTTAGCAAAGATTATCCAGTTGATGCCAAGATTATGCCAAGCATGAGAAATACTGACTTTTGAGAGTCATTTTAACATTCATTGTATGAATCTTCTCACCAAAAGATCATACTTTGAGACGTACTCTGAGTCAACCGCCCCCTGTGACTATACATTGCTAGAATGTATTTACACGTCGTCCTGCCGGCGTCAAGTGGTTAAGAAATAGGATACAAACTAATTGGTAAACCTTTCAGTATACTCACTGCTTCTGTGTGTATTGGGTGCGTTGCAAACAAGATGGCGGCCACCATAGCAGGCAATGTGTCACTAAATACGACTGTCTGGCAAACGTAGGCAAAGAGACCACTGACAACACCATGTAGGATGATGTTCACCAGATGGTATCCAAAGGGACGCAAGCCGTGGATGATGAAGTTCAACCTGAAATACAAAATGGTTTTTAGGGAAAGGTCAAGATTGATAGCAGGCCTACCATCTCAAGATCATTGAGGGCCAATAGTTATCAGGTGCTATTGTTTGACCTTTCACAAAAGGTCAAACAATACTGCTTTGGCATTCATCGAGGCCACAATTAGCGGTGTTCAAGTTTACACGGACAAAGTCAAAACTTTACTGTCTCAAGATGATCTCAGAACAATAGTTTGCACCATCACCCTCGTGAACAGTTAATATTTGTGAACAGTGTACTAATTAATGTACTCATAAACATTCATTCATAAATACCTTAGACAGTTTACGCATCCCTATTGGCTGAGAGCACGTCGCGTGGGCAGTTTTAAACTAGCGATATAAATGACCAGTGATAATGCCCGGCCGGCTGGCCCGCGTTGGTGCCCTGGTCAGCGCGTACCGGTATATGGAACACGCACAAAAACTTCACGTGTTCGAAGCCAAATTCCGGTCGTGTGCTTGCACGCGCAACACGCGCGATCGAACAAAAAAACAACTTGACGCACAGCTAGTAGCAGTTGTACGAACGCGGTGTTGACACTGTGGGTGTAGTTTTACCGATTTACACAAAAAGGTATTTATGAATGGGATTGAAAGTAGGTTTGTCCAATCTTAAACAACTCGTTTAAAACCAGCTAGTTGGTTTTAAACGTATGTTTAAGATTGGTCAAACCTAATTTTAAATTATGTGTACATTACTTTCAAATAAATGTAAGACAAACCTGAACGTAGCAACACAGAGCGGCCTGTAGGATTTGTGACTCGTATTGTCCCAAATCGGCTTTCCCCAAAAGTCGTCAATTAACAGGTTAACCAACGGAGTATCGCCGCGAACATCGTGGTTGTTCTTGATAGCGAAAACATCGTCGTGGACCAAGTCGTGGTTTAACGTGTTGGCATAACACAGCACGGCGAGCAAGAAAACGGCACAATACGAGCAAACTTGAAGTCCAGTTGGAAATTGCGTATTTTGAGACAATTTTGTTTCGTGAACGTGATTCTGTGAAGACGACCGATGAGCAAGAGTTGACCCATTTGATGGGCGGAGTGACTTGGAAGCCACGCCCCTTGGAGGGTGTCTTTTGTTTGCCAGTCTCTGACGAGGCGCCATTTTCTCAACAGTAAGTTACTCTGATCACAAATCGAAGCTTGTGAAACGTGCATTAAACATGTAATACGCATTTCAAACCATGTACCAAGTGAATTATATTGCACAAGCACTAGGATATTCTCTGAAAAATGTCTCATTCATGCAGACAATTGATACACCTGTTCACAGCGCACAAGTCACTCTTTGTACAAAGTACGAAATGAAAGAAGTATTTCCTGAAGAACATTCCACGGAAAGAATGCAAGCTTATTATCGAATTCGGTCCACATTGCGCTTTTGTTGTCATATCCTGTTCAGGCTGTGTAAAAACATTCATATCTTGGTGGGGAGTATAGTGCAAATATGTGTGACCTTCTATTCAACCCACATGCACAGCAAGCCATGTACTAGCTGATAACCTCCGCTGTGCACACCATTACCATAGTCTGGTGATATTACCTGTGGGAGAAAAAAAAATAAGAAAAGTAAAAAAGAGACTTAAGAGTAAGATCAAGGTGGAGTAATGGACAAAATCACGGTGTTAAAGTGCTAAAGGACGCTGCATGCGCGCATAAATGGTTCATCTTGTGCACTAACTGTGCACTAAATTTTTTTGTTTTCTTTAGAAAAGCAACAAATGCGAGAAAAGTGCATGTGGTATTTGGATTATCTGTTGATTCCAGAAGGAATCTTTGTTCAATGTATACAGAGAAAGATAGGCCTACCTTATCTTTAAAAAAACAAAAGATATACATGTATTGTGCTAACCAAGTGCAACTCATTTGCGCCTTGTTTTGATATCCCTCACCCCTCCCCTTCCCCTGTGGTACCCCACCCCTTAGGTGGGGACTTTGTCACATTTTCAATTTCATGCCCCAGTCCAGGGCCAGGATGGGGGACTTTGATGCTCGAAAAGTGACATCCCCCATCTCTTAGCTGGTGTAGCCCAGCATGCCCATGGGAGGGGTCAATTAATAAACCTTATATCGACGTTCTCAAGGCATCATGGGATTGGATGACAAATGAAGCTGGGAATTTTCACACAAACCTATGCAGCTCTGGGGACATGACAACGTTCATCAATTTCATTCTCATTTCTGTGAAGCAATTAACATGTGATCTTCTCACACGCTTTTGATCAAGGAAATAAAGATGCAATTTTTAACAAACATGGTTTTTATTTTAATTGAGCTAAAAAAAAAACTGCATCAAAAATTGCATCTTTTCTTTATGAAGAACGTGTGGGAAGATCACATGAGAATGAAATCGATGAACATTGTCATGTCCCAGAGCTGCATAGGTTTGTATGAAAATTGCCAGCTCCTTTTGTCATCCAATCCCATGATGCCTTGAGAAAGTCGATAAGGTTTAGTTAGTTCCATGGTCATGATGGTTAGGGCCTATAAGCCAGTTCGGAGTCTCGACTGCGCATGCGTCTCCCGACTTTGACGACCAATGGTTTGAGATAAACAAAGGCGCACCCTGTACGTATGCAACGTTGTTTATCTCAAATGACCTTTGACACATTCCTTGCGCGTGCGAGACTCCGAACTGGCTTATTATTATAGGCCTATGTGTATAAAATTGGGATGTTGGTAAAATGCGAAACGCGGAACGGAACGCGGAACCGTTCCGTTCCACTGTACCATGTTCCGCATTCTGTTCCACCCCCCTGTTCCACCGTCGCGTTCCGTTCCACCGTTCCGCGTTTTACCAACGTCCATAAAATTGATTGAACGGCCCAGGGTCAGGGAGGAATTTCCTTCCTCCATGCATGCATGGTTGCACTTCCACTTGTACAAATGTCTTTTGTTTGTTCATTGGTAATCTTTCTCAAGTGGATATTTGAAAATGATTAATAATATAAACACTGTTGAGACGTCTTAATAAGGAAAAAATCGGTTATTTCCATGTGCTACATCTTCAAAAATGAAAACGTACAGGCTAGTAAATCAGCAAGTCCGTGTTGTTCATTCATGTCACAATCTGTGCTATGCTGCGCATGAACTGGTGTTTTCGAAACAGTGGATTACGGTTCCGGGATATTCGTATTTCTCCTTCTTTATCTGCTTTTAGCTTAATTTAACAACTAAATTATTTTCATTTGAGGTTATTTTAGAGCGTTATGTTGTGTTAAACAGGTTGTAGGGGAAATCAGTCGTCTCCTAAGTGCACTTAGCCGAAGTCGCAGATTGTCGTTTCGAAAACACTCAGTGTGCCAAGTCTCTCATCCTGCGACGCTAGGCGGCGCTATACAACATTTGCATGATGCAACTGCGCAGCGGATGATCAGCTGTTTTGCAGTTTCGTCCACTTTTCATTACATTCCCAGTTCTATTTATCTTAAATTCAAGCTTCCAGAATGTGGCGATCTCGAGCATTTGGTGTAGCTGTTGGAGCTGGGATTGTGGCAGTTGGTGTTGTTGCTTTAACGCATTTTCTCAATGGACGGAAAAGGAAAAGGACAAAAATAATTGAAATGGTAAAAACCGGTAGGCCCCTAGGCAGCTAGGCCTACTACTATTTACCGGAAAACACCGGAAAACATACTAAATACCGGAAAACACCGGAAAAATCCTAAATACCGGAAAACACAAAAAAGAAAACACTGGAAAACACATTAAATACCGGAAAACACCCAAATAACTCTTCAAAACATACCCAGAAACAACCGAAAATATAGGCGAAAAACAACCTGGTGTTTTTCTGGTGTTTTCCGGTAGGCCTAGGCTAGGCCTATTTAGTGTGTTTTCCGGTAGGCCTAGTCCCCTATGTTTTCCGGTATTTAGTATTTTTTCCCGGTGTTTTCCGGTATTAGTGTGTTTTCTCGGTAGTATGTTTTCCGGTATTTAGTAGGCCTATGTTTTCCGGTGTGTTTTCCGGTAAATAGTATCACCCGTAAAAACACGTACTTGAACAGCTAGCTCGTACCCAAGACAACTCGTACCCAAAAATTGACATCTTGGTCAACTCGTACCCGGGGTGCCTATGGGCCTAGTTGTGGAAATGCAGGGGAAAAATCCTGCATCTTCTTTCTTTTTCTTTTTTCCTTTTTTTTGGGGGGAGTGGGGGGGGGGGGGATGTTGATAACAACTGGAAATGGAATGTAAGAATTTTAATTTTTGGAATCGCGATTCCAATAAAATAATTAATTTTTATGAAATTCCTGGTTAAGAGTTGAGAAGTTGATCAGAAACTTTTTTCCTTTAAAATGACACATCAATCATCGGTAAGTGCAGATTTGATGGGAAAAACCCAAATTTAGGAGAGAAAAATTTAAGATTTTGTGAGGAAACACTTTTTTTCCAGCCAGTTAATAATAGTTTTTTCTTTTCAATTCCTGTGATATCGATCACTTTGCCCCGTGTCAGTTTGCCCCATGTCAGTTCGCCCCATTACCACTTTGCACCATTGCCACTTCGCATGTTTGTCATCCAAAATGGTCAGTCCATGAGTCTGACGTTCACTGGCGACTTGCTAATGTCAGATTACTTTCAGAGAGCCTCTAGCATCAGAGGCAGTTGGACTAAGTTCTCACCTTCAACACATCAACATGCATGCATCATCTCATCAGTGCGGTCAAATATCGTTGACAGTCCATCAAATATCAAATAGGGGCTATTCATTCGGACCAATTTTGATGATTTCTGTGTATTCAGTGTACATGTAAAATCAAAATTAAACAACAGTACATATTATTGTATCATTCTAGGATGAAATTTATTAATTTTGCTGCATGCATTTTAAAAAAAATTTGCACACCCTAGTAGCGAAATCATGCATTTTATCTAAGTCCGTTCTGATAGCCCTATTATTATCGCTCAATTTAAGGAATGTTTTCACTCATAAATGCCACAGCTCGGTGTTTTAAAAACAACATTTTTGTCGTGATGGTATTTGACAGTGATAACATTTAAAAGGAAGTGGGCTTGTGATGCATTTGTCACAGTTGGGTGTAGTCTCGGCATATCAAGCAGTACTGTGGGAGAGATTCTATGCATCTAATGATAGGCTTAGGACAAGCAGATGAGCACATGCAGTTGGAAACGTGGGTACAGAAACACATAATAGCAGTACATGTAAACCTTGGTTTCCGTTTCAGACTGTTAGTAATGGTATAATAATTACTTTGGAAGATCTTTCAGATCTCGGTTGATGCACATCCAATTATTATGAATTAAAAGATTTGAAAACTGTTACAAACGATGTTCTTACCATGTTGGATTGAGGAGGTAGGGCCTTTACGATCATCCATGTTTTGAGCAGAAAATGAAAACTCCGTCCATGCTTTCGAAAAATTGTGCAAAGCCACTACTTCTATTTACCATTTGAGTAAGGTTTTAAATGGTTGATAATAATGAGGACATACAATAGCAAATCCTTTATAGAGCAGTGCTTTATAGAACGGTTTCACGCTGTCACAGATCACTAAACATCTTCCATGTTTGTCCTCCTGATAGGGAAGAGAACAATAGAGCCTCATGCTCTTCTGTAAGCAGCCACGTGCGTTTCTGCACGTGGTGCTGTTCTCTCCGCGATCTGGAGGACAAACATGGTAGGATTTAGTGATCTGTGAAAGCGTGAAACTGCCCTATACGGAAATCAACAAATTAATATTGTGGAATGCAACACTAATTATGAAAACCTAATTTTGTTCCCCTCTGTGTTCTTTTTTTTCTTCAGATGGATGAATTCCAAAAGGCGCACATCCACATGAAGGATCTAGACAAGGTTGAAGAAATACTGACGCAGTTGATCAAAGACGGGAAGAGTAAACTACAAGTTGTCACCGACTTTGATCGGACTTTGTCACGATTCAAGGACAACGATGGAAGAAAAGTGCCAACCTGCCATGGTAAGAAATTATGTTTGTTTGTTTGTTTGTTTTTACGCAAGCCGCACATTACAAGGGCCATGCTAAGGAAGGGCTACCAAAGTCAAGTGTGAAGAAACCAGACCCTTACACTGAAACAAGACTGGATTAATCAGTCTCATTACGATACACAAGTGATGCCAAGACAAGTGACTAGTCCACATCTAGACAACCAAGTTGTCTATACTATTTTTATAAGCAAGTGTGGTAAAGTGCCCTGCTTAAAGGCCCTATAGATGATCTGTTTTTGAGCGATTCTGGGAATTAAACCATGGCCGGGTACCGTGGCCGACCGGTTTAGGTCATTGACTCGCAATCATAGGTGAAAACTTGGGGTTGTAGGTTCGAACCTCCCCACGGCTACGGTACCTGTGCCCTTGGGCAAGGCACTCATCCACACTTGCTCCATCCTTCGGAAGGGATGTAAAGCCGTTGGTCCAGTGTGTTAGGTAATGAAAACGCACTCTAAAGATCCCAGAGCATTCTTTCGTGAAGAGCAAGGGGGATCATCCCCGGTGTCTCTGGCCATTTCTAATTCTAATTCTTCATGGGTTTCCTCACGCTTGCGAGTGACAGTGCAATGAGCACTATTGAGGAATCCCTGGTATGAATACCAGAAAGAAATAATAATAATAATAATAATAATAATAATAATAATAAATCAAAAGAAAGACATCAACAAACCCATCCGAAGAAATTTCAGCTCTGTCAAATGTACCACACCTTCTAAAAACATATATGCGTCTTGCCGCTCTTGGCTGGTTGTTTCAAATATTCATTCTCAGTCGGTCGCATACTCGTGTCATGCAATCTGTGCATCACGTTGGAACAGCATACACGCAGTACACAGCGCCCATTTCGGACCACCCAGATCAGAAGTAAATCGTTTGCAAATGATCTCAATCATTTCATCTGCGTTGGATGAGCTGACCACCCCATCCATGTGTCTCCCTTGTAGCCCAACATGTTGGAGGGGATCAGGGAAGATGGGGATCAGGGAAGTGGTGCACCCTGCCTCAGTGGCTATTATGGAGGCTTTTGCAATCAGCCTTGCCACAAGAATTGGTCATACACGTTAAAATGGTACATATGTCAGTCTCTTCAATCTTTCATTAGCTGTACGTTGCACTTCTTGTCCTAATTTCATGTTTTATTTTACGATGCAGGTGTCTTGGACATTGCCAAAATATTACCAGAAGAATACAAAAAGAAAGCGGTAGCTGCTCGAGAGCACTATTATCCAATGGAGATGTCTAACACGCTCAGCAGAGAAGAAAAGTACAAACTAATGACAGAATGGTGGGTGCTTAGTGTGTTTGTGTGCCAAGCTTTTTGTTTATCAATTTGAAACCAATACGTTTTACATATTCCTACTTTATATACAGTTGTGCCCAAAATTATTAGAGTATTTTGAATCATGTTAATAAATGAGTTTTGTCTGGCTTACTTATGATAAGTATGTGACAAACAACTAACAAAATAACAACAAGTGACATTTTCTGTAATATATTATTTTAGGGGTATGTATGTCCATAATTATTTATACCCTTAATAAAGTCACTCTTAATAATCAATAGAAAAGCCTTTGTTTTTTATCACTGCCTCCAAACGGTTCCTGTATCGGCTTACAAGGCTTTGGCATGTTTCCACTGGGATTTTCGCCCACTCCTTCGCAAAAGTCTCAAGGTCATTGAGGTCGGAAGGCTTCCTTGCCATCATCCGAGTCTTTAAGTTCCCTCCATTGATTCTCAATCGGGTTGAGATCCAGGCTTTGGCTCTGCCACTCCAGAACGTCCACATCGTCCTTGAACCATTTTGTGACTGCCTTGGCAGTATGTTTGGGATCGTTGTCCTGCTGGTAGGACCAATGCTGACTAAAGGCGTGTTTAAGACTGACTGTGCCTTTAATCGTCCGTTTAAAACTGCCCACATGATGTGGTTTCAGCCAATAGGGATGCGTAAACTGTCTAAGGTATTTATAAATAAGCAGTTTAAAACTCACTCATGTTTTTGTTTTCATTCTGTGTTTAAGGTGGACAACAGCCCATGAGCTTCTTATTGAGTGTCATCTAACAAAAGGTGACATCGCTGAAATGGTGAAAGATGCCGGGATTACACTCAGGTGAGACATTTAAAATCATCTACAGAAATCAATAAACCATGAGATAACAAAATTGATTACAGGAAACTTTCTGGAGAGACCAAATTAATACGAACCTTATATCCAGAGACTGTAAAACCAATACGTGCACAATGAATAGAATAATGGTCAGGGCTTGGAAAAAGAGCTTTATATAAGAAAGAGCTTTATATCAGGGACTTTCTTGTTTTTTATTTAAAATCTTTGGATTTATTTTCAACAAGAGATTATTTGTGATGCTTCTTTTTTTTTTCTAAATTTTTAACCCTAACGGTACAAAATCCTTTAATTTGTACATGATTTTTCATAGGACCAGGAGGTTAGGGCTTGTACCATTGTACACATGTACCTTTGAGCATTGTCAATCAAGTTTCTGATAAAATGCAGGAATACACTTATTTTTGGAATACATTTTTGTTTCGTTTTAAAAAGTAGAAGAAAACAAATACTAAAATTTAAACATTATCAAAAGCCAGTGAATTCAGTTAAGTAGTTTAAAGGGCCCCTTATTTAGGATTTTTATCAATGAAATATATGCTTTAAAACCACTCTACTCAGTTAAAGTCATACAAAATCCTATTTGGAGCTTGCTTTGGGGGTTAAAACAAAGGTTTTTAGTTGTTATGCTAATACGAATATGCATATTCATGACCAAGGTCACGATGTCACAAGAGGCAAACACAGGAAAATCACATTCAACTGTGCACAAAAGATTCCACTTTTTTCTAAATTTTCCTGAAACTTTTGTAATCCATGGCTGTTTGAGTTTATTTTACATGTTGCCTGCTGTAAGCCATGACAAAACTGGGGGTAGAAACTGCAGCAATTTGCCACAAGTCCAACTTGAAGTCTTATGTTTTTTCCTAACTTTTCCGTTCTGTCTTCCTTATGTGATGCACTCAAAACAGCGCCCTCTGTCTGTGATTTATTGCAATGAAAAAGGTCACCTTTTTTTGATTCTACATCCAAACGAACAATAGTATGTCTTGCTGAACAAGTAATCCATCATATTAAGCAAAGATTAGGCACAAAGTTGTTTAGCATGTCACAGGCCCTTTAAGCAAATTTGCATGTGCTGCTACTGTTTGGTTTTCCCCCAACCCTTCTGTGGATGTTTCCTCTCTTCAGAGAACACAGTAAAGCCATGTTTGACATGCTTGAGGCCGTTGGAGTACCTCTTCTAATCTTCTCGGCCGGAGTCGGCGACATCTTACTTGAAGCAATCAATCAAGAGGGTTTACACAGTAACAAGAACGTGCAGATCATTTCTAACTTCATGGATTTCAATAGTGAGGTAAAGTATCATCCTTTACTTTTAGTATAATTGATAGTGGGGTACCGTGGCCGAGTGGTTTGGGTCATTGACTCGCAATCATAGGTCAAAACTAAGGGTTGCGGGTTTGTATAATTGATAGTGGGGTACCGTGGCCGAGTCATTGGGTCATTGACTCGCAATCATAGGTCAAAACTTAGGGTTGCGGGTTTGAACCCCCCACCCCCCGGCTGCGGTACCTATGCCCTTGGCTGCGGTACCTATGCCCTTGGCTGCGTTACCTATGCCCTTGGGCAAGGCACTCAACCACATTTGTTCCATCCTTCGGAAGGGATATAAAGCCGTTGGTCCAGTGTGTTAGGTAATGGTAACGCACTTTAAAGATCCCAGAGCATTCTTTCATGAAGAGCAAGGGGATTCCCCGGTGTCTCTGGCCGTTTGTAATTCTTCATGGGTTTCCTCACACTTGCGAGTGACAGTGCAATGAGCACTATTGAGGAATCCTTGGTATGAATACCAGAAAGAAATAATAATAATAATAATAATAATACAAATGGGAAATCTGGATGCAGTGAAAAACAACTTGGCTCCACCGGGATTCGAACCGCGGACCTTCTGCTTAACGTGCAGACACCTAATTGAGCTATGAAGCCAACAGGTGGTCTTGAATCACTGTAGTGCAGTTGTTCCTCACTGATTGGGATTGGCTATCACCAACCATTCATCCTGGTATCATCCTGGTATCAACAACCATTCAGCCTCAATCCTCCAAAAATTGATGCATCAATGTACATGTAGCCGAAATTTCTGCAGGCTAGTTTATCAACATTCTTCTTAAGATGTTATGCCCTTATTCCAAAAATCCTTAAAACGTTTCATCTTGCAAGCGATACATTGGGCCTTTTACTAGTTTATGGCAGGGATTATGTTTAGCAAAAAATACAAATTTTTAAAAAGGCAAATGCGATTAACCAAAAGTTAAGACCAGGTCAAGCACCACAAATACTGACTCTTGAGAGTCATTTCTACATTCATTGTATGAATCTTCTCACCAAAAGATCGTACTTTGCAACACTCTGAGGCGGCTGCCATAGAGCAAGATTTGCTACACTGACAGGCCGTCCACAGCCGTCAAGTTCAAGTTCAAGTTCAAGTTCAAAATACAGTGCATACAAATGAATGGTGGACAATAGACGTGTTTACACGTCAACCGTGGAAGACGGCGGCAAAGCTGACGTTTAAACTCGTCAACCGCCCCTGTGACAATACGTACATTGCTAGATAGAACGTGTTTACACGTCCTACAGTGTCCGTTTGGTTTCCACATTTCAGGACAAGCTAGTGGGTTTCCAAGGTGAAATCATCCACACCTACAATAAGCATGAAGCGGCAGTACATCATCCCGAATACTTTGACCGACATAAAGAACGAGATAACATCATTCTACTAGGAGACACCATCGGTGATCTTAGCATGGTGGATGGAATGCCGTACACAAAGCATGTACTGACGATAGGATTCCTCAATGATCATGTAAGTAGCAGGGTTTGTAGTCCATCACAAGTCCACCACAAGTCCCTGGGTCTTAATTCAAGTCATAAGCTGTTCAAATGAACTCCAACAAAGGCATTCTTTTGTGCGTGTTCATCATTTGCTTCTTGTTACTGGACTTGTGACGGACTTGTGCGGGACTTGTGATTTTATCTGCTCTGGACTTGTGATATAGACTTGTGATGGACTCGACTACAACTCTGGTAAGTAGGGATAGATTGTAATATATTATACAGTAAAATCTTGTTAAGTTGAAATAGGATAGCTCAAAACTCTGTTTACCTCGAAATAATGGCACATTCCCGACATAAGAATAGGTTTTGTGCACACGAACGTGTCCATACCTCTAAATTCCTGAACTAGGGCCTCTGTTTACTGCAATTGTTTTTTAGCTTTATCCAAAAGAAACCGCAACTGAAATGATCACAAAGAAGTGAGAAAATCTTTCTGTGAGTCTTCTCTGTCAACTTAATCTAGAGATGCAGTGTTCGTAGTGCAGTTCCACTGATACAATAGGGACTAATCAACCCATAACTGCAACAAGTGAAATCCTTATATATTTGACTTCAGTATTTAATTTAATAAGCAATTTCCTTATGAGAAACAGTAAAGGGGGCATTTTGGCAACACCATATTTTCCAGAAAATACCTTTGTCTGTTCTCAAAATAAAAGAAATAAGTTTGTTGTTCTTAAGACATAACTTAGGCCCAAAAAGGGTTACAAATTGTGTGACAACATGCCTTTGTAAAAACCCTGTGTACAAATTTCAATATTTGCTCGTAACCGGGACGGCCTAAAATGTAACACAAATGTCCGTCCCGGTTACGAGCGTATATTGGAAATTTTTACACAGGGTTTTTAGAAAGGCATGTTGTCACACTATTTGTAGCCCTTTTTAGGCCTAAGTTATCTCTTCAGAACAACTTAAACTTATTTCTTTTATTTTGAGACCAGACAAAGATATTTCCTCGAAAATATGGGCTGTGTTGCCAAAATGCCCCCTTTACTGTGGAAAGACCTAGTTATCCTTTGCAAAGATTACAGTATATTGAAAGCCCTTTTAAAAAAATGTTTCTTTACAAAATATCTTACAGATTGAACAAAACCTAGAGATGTACAAAGACAATTACGACATTGTTCTAGTCAGCGATGAAACCATGGAACTACCCATTGCTGTACTCAAGAAGATTCTATAACTCAGGAACATCATCGGGAAACAAGACTGAGGTTACTGGGAGAACAATGAAGTCTATCAAGGTAAAGACAAAAATGTGGGAGTTGAAGACCAAAAACGTCACTGCACAATAGACCTTTTAGACCTTTATCTTTGTCTTGTTCCCCACTGCATAGTACGTGTACCGTGTCGGGCATGATCAGTGCATGTGCGTGTCTGCGCGATAGCGCGTGCAGTCTTCCGTTGTTGTTTTGAGAGAATCACTGTCTGCGTTGCGCGTTTTCATTATCGCACACAATGAACATTTTCAACACGGGGCCAAACTATTTTATTTCGGCAAGCCTCGCTTTCGTTACGTTCATTTTAATAGGGGAAAAAGGAAGATGGCTGCACCGTGATGAAGGTCTATAAAGGGCATTTGTGTTAGCATTCTCAAAGGTTAAGGATTTATGACGATTTTTTTTTTCATTGGACTTTAACCCTTTAAAGGGGCTGTGTTGAAATTGTTAAAAAGTCTACACTGGTTAGAACTGTGTAGATTTCGACACGGGTCGGACGTTCATAGTGTAAAAAGGTCTTTAGTTAACTAATTTTGGGAGTTATTATGGAACATCTCACAGCAAGTTTTACCTTGAAACATAGCTTTTGAATAGAATGTGATCATTATTGTATGGGTTGGTTAACATGGTGAAGGTTATCTTTTTAAACTGGTGAAATCTACAAGCAGAAAGTTATATTCTTTCCGGCCTCACAAAACCTTTTTGAATTGAATTGGGACGAAAGACGAGCATACACGGGGCCAAATGTGTTGATAAAATTTAGCGATGATCTCATTTGGCGATGCAAGTCTTAAGTTTGTTTTTAGGTGATTTGGGGTAGACTTTTCTAATTTAATGTCTTCCATGCAACTTTTTATCATTCAAAACCACTAGGTGTAATAACCAACATCAGTATTTATTTTGCACAATAGAGGGGTCGTGCTAATTAGCGTCAACAAAACGTCAACAAATAATACAAGCATTTTCATGCATAAATAATGTATTGACAATACTTATTGGGTTCCTAAATATCATATCTAATGTATTACTTTTAACGCAAATGCTTTTTAAGTGTAAAATATTGAGCGACAAAGCACGAACATAACGTGTCTTTCATGTAACCCTGCCGGCTGCCATTTTGATTGTGCGGGACTACTCCATTTTTCTATAGGGGAGTCAAAATGGCGCCTTCAGTAGTCTTTCTTGTTTCATTGCATTTTTAAGTGGGAAAGTTCATGTTCTTTTTTACTGAACAAGACTATTTTGTTTCCTGTACTGGCATTTAGAGACCGAAAATTTATCTACAGCTTGTTGACGCTTTGTTTACCCTGTTGACGCTAACCGTGTGCATTGATGCTAAATAGCATGACCGCAATTGATCACATTCACAGACGCCATCTTCGTAGGAAGAAATGCTACTGCGTATTAAACGCTATCAAGTATGCGCACGCACTAACATGTTCCAAACACGAGTTCGTGTTGCTCGAAATTTGTTTAAAATACGGCGCAGCCGATGCACGTCACGAACAAATACGCCAATAATTCTGATGCACGTGGCGATTTGTAGGAAGTGACGTCATTTGAACGTGATCAATAGAGGGATGAATCTTATACAGTAGACAATTTTATAATGTAAATGTCCATTACAAACTAGCAGAAAGTCAGAATATCAATGCAATGTCTTTATAACATTTATTCTCTAAACAGGTAAGGTTTAAGATCGATCTCTGTGTGCAAATGGGTCTTTTTACAGTCTAGGGGTGCTTTGGCAATCAAGATATTTTCCCACAAACACTTTTTCTCTCAAAAGAAACGAAATAACTTAGTTCCATTCGTGCAGTACGCGAAAGTGACATTTTACCATATGGACTGAGAAGCTGTCTATTTTACGGCGACTGTTAGAACGTCTTTGGAAACTTTAAGAACTGCCCGGAAAATTTCAAGCACATTCCACGCATACCTTTGTAAACCAAGCATCATGGTCAGCCTTATAACATTATTCATGAAGAAATGTACTTAGTTTTGCATTTGCGTGTTTCCAGATTGACCTTTGTTTGAATAGGCCTATGTAATTTTCAAATCACTGTAGGTAAAAATCCTTAGTCTCACGTGACTCATGAGTAATGTCTAAAGACGTTCTCACTGTCGCAGTGTAGCACTGAAAAATTGACAAGTTTCTAGTCCCTACAGTGAGCTGTCGCTCGCACGTACATGAACAGAACTAAGTTAGAACGTCTTACACCCCCAAAACAACACAGATCGTGGGACAATGTGCCTGTCTATAATGCCCCTGTATATGTAACTTCCTATGTAACAAGGAAAGAGACGTCACACGTGTCTGTCTTTTTTATATAAGTTAACAATCTGTACAGGGTGGTTTTGTTAACCTTTGGGGTTCTAATTATTTCTTCTAATTTGAGAGAAGATGTAGGAAAATAAAACGAAACATCTGGTCTCAAGACTGGTTTCTAAAACCGGTCGTACGCCTTGCGTTCCGACTCCGTTGCGATTGCATAGACACGGCAAATTTCGAGCATGCTCGAAATTCTGCGATTGCAACGGACACGTACACAAAATCGTGACCACATCGCCATCGGAACGCAAAACCTGTACACCTTGTGATGCGACTGTACAACATGCGCTATCCTGATTGGATCACTGACGAAACGCAAGGTGTATGGCCGGCTTAAGATGTGATCATGATACGACCAGTGCTGAAAGCATTTCATATTTATAATGTGTGCATGTAAACCTCCCTACTATTTAAACAGGTTTGTTAATTTGATCCTTCACTGGTATGTTTTGTTTTAGAAAGATTTGTATACATTACAGAGAAAAGATCAAAATAGTCCCAGAAAATCATTTTCCAGTCGCATTCACAGCTTCTGTTCATCCAAGTGTACAGTACGTATTCATGTATAATTTTTATGGATTGTACAGTGTACATGTATTTTTGAGAAAATATAATGTTGTACATAAGCAGTTGCTTGTTTTCAACTATGGAAATTACAGTGAATCCTGGAACTAGTGCATTGTACATGTTCCTTTTTTTTCGATCTTTTTAAGGAGTGTGATTTAGACTGTGACAAGTTGGGGGAGACATGTTTTGAAGAATAAATTGTCAATCAAAATTATATTTTACTGATCTACAGTTTTCAAGGTACATATAAAATCCCCTTAACATGTTGATAAGGCTCGACCTTCCACTGGTGAATTGTTCGCGTAACTGAAATTAGTTTCAGATGCCAAGCCATTGTATTACAGTCGCGCATCTTTTCACTTGCAAATTTTATCACAAAAGAAAGCTCTACAACCCTCATTTTCAATGACAATTTGAAATGTCTCTGTTAGAGTACCGGTACATGTTTAATGCCCTTCACAGGAAAGCCTTTGCATATTATACTGATAAATTTAAAGGTAAAAACATAAAAGTTTAAGTAATTATATAATATTGGATGTTTTGAGGGCGATATGCCGCACAAGTCATGAAAATACTTTAGCCGAATTCGGTATTTTCATGACGAGTGCAGTATATTCTCATATCGCCCTCAAAACATCCAATATTATTATTGTTATATAAAAAGAAGCTTATAATCTTCTTTGTTTTGTAAGATTTTTGGTTTGGTGTTGAAAACTTCAGTTCTTTTGCTACAACTGCTTTTATTACTGTACTTGCGCGCACGCGGGCTCTGTGCCCACAAAAGCTTCATTTTATATAATAATTGTTAATATTAAAAATATAATACAGAAATTGAATATTTACATGTAAAAGTTTCAGGTGATTTTCTTAATTATTTACAGAAAAAGCAATTGGACGGATTTGCTGAAGTAGGCCTACATCAAAGAACATTTATAGGCTATTGTTTGGCAATCAAGATATTTTCTGAAAGAAACGAAATAACTTCTTCTTAGCATACAGTGTATAGCTTAAACCCTAGTCTTTGTAAAAGAAGTTCTAACTTAGTTCCGTTCGTGCGGTACGCGCAAGCGACATTTCACCGTATGACGAGAAGCTGTCTATTTTACGTCAAAGAACATTTAAAGGCTATTGCTTTCAAGTAATGGACATATTTACAAAAATACTTTTTAAAATGTTTAATGGCACAACAATAGACAGCCGAAGTGTGACGTACGTTGAATTATTTTTCTCACAGCACCAACTCTAAAACACTTTGACATGTTCAAATTTGGGGCATTTGAAATCAGCTTTTTATCACTAAGCTTGGGTGACTCCAGCATTTTCGGAGTTGACTCCGATCCAAAAAATAATCCGCGATTCACGGAAAACAATACAGAGGTTTCGCAACGGATACGTCACAGGTTGTGACCTCATACACGTCTCACTATCTGTTGCACGGCACGGATATCGAGCTCACTATGCGTTAGTCTTGGCCCAAGACTACTCTAGTCGATATTGGTTTGTGTACGCGTTGGCCATATAGTGCGCCCTCTTGCAGCACTAACGGACCAGTCTTTGCTGACTAGAGTGGTCTTGGGAACTTCTCCCGGAAGTTCAGCATTGGGGGCGGTACCGTTTTATGTAAATAAGATCGTTGTCAGGGCTACGTACTGCATATTAAAATATCTGAACAACATGGCGGCTCTACGCAGACAGCCGACAAGATAGTGTCTACTTTGCGCAAAAGAGTTGGTGACATGCAAGAACTATTTCTCTTTGGAAAGAAAACCCGAAATTGCCGCTATTCTGAGGGATACTGTCGATGATTACAGTGCGGCTGCATCACATCACATTTGTGATTCCTGTCGGAGAAAGATCTTAAAATTACAAAATTTCTCTGCGCTCACAAATGAAGTACGTAACCAGTTTCGTGAAACTCAAACTAAATTTGCACGTCTTCATGCACATCGTGATGTATTTGCAACAAACGCAAAATTACCACCATCGCCCACGGATCCGTCTTCCACATCTCCTCAGACGCCGGACAACAAAAAACCAGCATTTGGCCAAGTCCAAGATAAGAAGAAAAGACAAAGTACCTGCAGTCCCGGTACCCCGTCATCAAAGGTAGGCCTAGCGACTTAAAATTAAATGTAGGGCCATGCCCCAGGCCTATACTATACATGCTATATGTAGTCGCCAGGGGAAACAGAACAACTCGTACCCCATAGACCTTATCGCTAATACCGCTTTGGCGAGTTTGCACAAAAGTACAACTGTATTATGGGAAGGAAAATGGGGCAAAGTCTGCCCCGAAAACCTTTTGTGAAAACTCCCCCAAGCGGTATTTGCGATAAGGTCTATGTTCCCGGGACGACTCGTACCCGGGACAACTCGTACCCTTTCTATCATGTACGTGCACTTAACTTTATGAAACCGTTTCAATCATTGTTTTTTGTACAGACTTTTTTTCCGGCAATTTTGGCTTGCCCCTACTTGGAACAACACTTTTACCATGAAGTTTGCAGGACCTCTATCGTGAATTTGCCGGGACGTTTGCCAAGACTTACGGACATTTGCCGGCAATAGTTTTACCAACATTTTACCCAATTTCAGCCGCAATTTTTGCCACAACATTTCCTGGCAATTTTGCGCAATTTTGCCGGGACATTTGCCGGGACATTTGCCAGGACTTTGTTGAAACTTCCACCGTGATATCTGTTTAGACTTTACTGACTTTTGCCGCGGTGTTTGCTGGAACTTTTAGGGACGTTTCGTAGGACATATAAAAAGTTACCGAAATGATAACAAAAGGAGGGTACGAGTTGTCCCGGGTACGAGTTGCCTAGTATTCGTCGTCAGGTTCACGTCCGTTAGATCGCGGACGTGAAATATATTTTTATTTTGCTGTATATATATTGGGTTTTTTCAGCCGAAGATGCATGTAATACTTAGTACTAGTACTAGGGTGGGATTTCAGTCATTTTTTTTTGAACACTTGCACATTACAACATTGCAAATACACAAGAGTGGCTCACTTTTTAATGCTTTCGGGGTTTAAAAGAATGAACGCGATGTACACAAAATGTATGTTTTAGGTACGCACAATACGTTATTATTGTTTTTATTGGTTTTTTTTGGGCCTTATAATTAGATTATCGGTTGATGCTAGGAGGTAATTACCTTCAAATCTTTGTTCAATGCATAAGAACAAATCTACCAAAAGTAATTTTTGGGCAGGACATTTTGGGGAATTTTAATCACTATCCAAATATAAAGATGTCGTAAGCTAATGAAGAGTTTAGCGAGTTGTATTAGATTTGTGAGCACTTACGACACGTCACAAGTCTTTGTGAAACCAACCCCGGGTACACTATAGTTTCAAACTCTGGTAAATGTGTGATGGGAGCAGTATATTAATTATTAGAGGGAGCAGTCGACTGAAAATCATGTTCATATACATGTTATTCATGGCCATTTGTATACAAGAAACAAAGAAATGAAAAATACCATCATGATGTAGTAACTTTTACCAGTACACATAAACTATTCAAATTGCTGATGATATTTAATGATTTGTTCCATTTGTCATTACAGCCACCCAGAAAGCGTGCTTTGTTCAGTGATGGTGGCTCTCGGACAGTAGAGAGAAAAGGAAAAGCTGAGGTAATTTAAGCACATGCAATGTATTATGTCATGTATTAAAACAAGAGTATTCTGAGACTGCAAACCTCCACCAATACTGAAAAATACCACATGGAAAAGTTGCTGACGGCTAAAGTTGCTGCCTACATCTACCTGTTCATGCAAATCCATCCCTAACTTTTTGAGTCATCATGCCAACAAATAGACATAAAGGCCATCGGACAACCTACATATAAATCAATCCCATGACCACCTTGCTGGAGGTAAAAAGACCTTCACTGGTTTTTGTTTTGGACAGGGGTTGTGATTTTTTTCTTTAAAATTTGCTGAATTTTGCATGCACTGGTGCATGTAAATATGCGATAAATCGACCACTGCACATGGATTAATTTGCAATAGTTGAAAGTAAATTTAAATTGTCAGGATTGCAACTTTTAAATGTATGATGGTTGAACATGAATAGATCTGCTTGCACATTTACCTACATTTTTTTCTCAAACAGATTCTTGTTCCAGCGCAAACTGTGAACTCAGTACTGGCAACTATATCCCAGGAGGTTACTAAAATTTGTGCACCAGAAACAAAATCAACGTTCAGGGATTCATCTGTACAAGGACTGCAGAATGCAAATTTCCAAGATCAGTTCAATGAACTACAGAATTATGCACCCACCTTATTGAGAGTTCTTCAGTGTGTTGCAGTTGGGCCTGACATCCACAGAAATAAGAAAAAAGATGAAGCGTCTCTAACCCCCGGCATTGTTTCTGCTGCTGGTGTGCTATTTAACTGCCGTTCTCGAGACATGAATAATCAACAGGTACTTACTGGCCTCACCCTTCTTAATGGAAATAGTAGGAAAGTGGTCTTCAACAGGCTACATGCAAGGAAATTCTCAGCATCCTATAAGACGATTATTAATAAACAAAAACAGCTTGGAGAGGGCCATGATGATAGAGTCAAGCTTTGGGCATCTACTATCCACCAGCAACAACAGACACGAGTAGGGTCCCAGAACCAAGAGTCACAGAGCCAGTCTAAAGCTCAACATCAGTACACATCACAAGATACCTCTGACTCTGAGCATACTGAAGACAACATGTGTTTTCAGCTAGTCATGGACAATGTTGATATTAATATCCGATCCAGGTACACCTCCACAGAGCAGCATGGCTCAGACTATCACATGGCAAATACTATGGCAGTTAGGGAACGTGTCAGTGCATCTCACCTCTCTGATGAAATACCTGCTGTTTCTTTAGACGCAGTTGACTTGGGTGTATTTTTGCCTTCCATCAGTGACAACCAGCTATTAATAGATGAGTGGGCAATTTTGATTGGTCATATCATTGCTGATCACATACCTTCTCTACAGTGGATGTCCAAAGAACTTCCAGCAGATATTCATCATTGCCACATGCCAGAGGCCAAAAAGAAATCTGAAGTGGTAAGATCTTCTTGCACAAAAATGGAAAACAAATTATGCAATAAATGTGTGCTAAAGAATAAAGCCCCATACACGATCATTATTTTGTTAAAGAACTTAATCCAACAAATGTATGACAATGTTCACGCTTGTTCAAGGTTACAATAGAAGCCCCAGTTCACACTATATATTGTTAACAAATATTTTATGGATTTTGTGGATTGTCATTGGAGCTAAAGTAACACGTGACCCAGATATGTAACATGATTTGCTCAGAGATTGAACACTGTCATACATTTCTTCAAATTAATGTGCATGCTCTAACATTGTCCGACATGTTCAAGCTTGTTCAATTTCCAATTTACACGATACATCATCAGACAAATGTTTGACTTTGTGTTTTCATGCCATGATTAGTATTCTGGTGAGCATGGTGAGTATACATGTACTTATCATTGTTAAGTTTTCAAGAAAACTCTGAACACGCTCCTTTAAATCTCACTCCTAAAAACATTATCCTGGCGTGATGAAGTAGTTCAAATTTGTGATTTTAAAAGTACATAACACATGTACATGTTGTGAAAATATTTTCGTTTGTACATGTCTCAATGAAGGTGTGTCTTGGAGTCTTGATGGAGAATGAAAACTCTGCTGAAGGAATTCACGCAATACTGAAACACCTGCATACATATGTTCCTGGTCATGGGACTGAAACCATTAGTCCAGTCTTCAGTGCCGGTGACCTCCTTACCTGTGAGAGAGAACAGAACTGCATCTTGGAGCAACAGAACTCAAATTCACCCAGCCAACGATTTGATGGACTTATCCCTGCCCTTGCGGATTTCCACACTTTCGCAAATTTCTTGGTGGTACGTACAGTGTGTATGCTAGGGATAGGATGTTTAACCGGTTAACTGTCTACCGAAAAAAAAATACAAACTGATTTTGTCGAACGTTTAAACAAAACTCAATTTTATAATAGGGTTATTTGTAATGCCTTGAAATACATTTGTGTGGGTCGTAGTAAAATTTTGAACAGATAAGTTAGGTTCAATGATTTTGGGGGCTTATTAGTGGTATGGTGTGCATTGCAAATGCATCTATGAACACCAGCAACAATCCTTGGTGTCGGCCGAATGGTTAAGCAGTTAACCGACACTGGAAAAAATTTCAAGCCTGTTTCTGAATTAACCGTAAATCCCACTCCTAGTGTAGGCTACTGTATTTTTTTAATAGATGAGATCATCTTGTGCATGAACCACTTGAGATCCTTATTTGACTGTTGGAACTGACTTCACGCGACATTCATTACTACATGTACTCCCATTCGCACCGGGGAAATTGGGCATTGCATCTGCGCACACTTTTTAGTGTAATGTAATTGAACATCTTCAAACGGCCGTTTAACAGGGAAGAGATACAGACGCATACAAAGGCCTACAAAAAGTCAATGTATGTTGGGCAGTTCCACGGTGTCGGACATACATTTTGGACAATTTGAAATTGGATTGTTAGTCCATTAACAGACAAGTGCAATGATTTAGTAAAAACATCTTGCCCAAAAAAATCTTTATTGCCCAATACAGTGGCTTAAATACCAAGGTGTCGGACGTACGGCAGAGAAATTGATATTTTTTACGGTATTTCTAAGACCCAAAAAATTTATGGAGCTACTTTTATTTAAGGAAAAGTTTTCAAATAGGTTCATTGTCATTGTTCATGGCTTGTTTTCTGTCCTGTTGTTATCATTGTTGATGCCATTACTCTTGCTGTTTTAGGTTATGTGGCAACACCTCTACGACACATCATCATCTGCTGACAAGGGGACTCTGTATGGTTCACGCAACTACCTACAATCCAGAAATGTCACAAAGAATCCCATGAAAGACATAAATGCGGCAAGTGATTTAGTTGACATGTATACCAAGTCCTTGGTCATTGCAGCTGCCTTGAAGTACTTTGGAATGGATCAAGTAACATCTGATCCTAAACAAAATAAGTTTGATTTTGCAACTCACAAGGATATTAAACTGTATGTAAAGAACACCCTGGAAGAAATTGTAACACAGTTTGTTATTCCAGAGAGAGATGAAGTAAGCAAGCAAGCTCCGCTATTTCAGTGCATGGAATGTACAAAGGTGTACAAAACCAAGAATGGTCTAAAGCAGCATATTAAGAAGAAACATGGTTTTCAGACAGAAAGGAGGCAATGTAGGGAGGGTGATGAAAGTAGCCAACAAGATGCAGTGTTTAATTATACACGGTGTGCTCTGAGCTTAGGTTTGATTGCCCTAAATTTCACTGATGCAAGAAGAATAGCCGATGGGGAACGTCTAATTAGAATGTATAAATACATGCTATTGCATTTCAAGGCCAGTGGGAAAACGAAATATGGCTTCCAGTGCCTCAGATTGCTTGCCCAGATCAGATGTTTTCTGTCACCACAGATGGCATATCGCTTGACGTGGAATCGGTCAGTAAATACAACAGGAACCATTAATGGGAACATAGAAATGGATCGCGAAATGGAACATCAGAATCGAATTTTTAAAGATCAGTGTAAATCAATGAGGGGGAAAATAACCTGTAAAAGTGTAGAAAGGGTGAGTCATGCTGCACAATGCATACATGATATATTGCGTTGCATTGACAAACAAACAAATGTAAAACGACAGTCGGGTAAACATGCATCACCAGAGAGGAAAAAGGATATTGTTGCTCTTGCCCTGGAAATGCACAAAAGCCAAGTGTTTGAAAACCAACCAGGCAGGCGTTCCTCTTCATTGCAGAGCTTTCCACCATCTATCCTAGCCAGCTTAGATGTACCTACACTGTATCAGTGGATCCGGACAACTTTAAAATCCCTCTCAAGGGAAGCAAATTCTGCTAAGGATTGTAATCAAGTGCAGTAGATATTCTTATTCTCATTCATGATTGGTTGAAAGTACGCCATTCCCCAATAGAAAATCACAGGAGCGAAAAAATATTTTGACCTTTCATGTCGTCAGGAAGTACATGTACATGTATAACTATTTCACTGTGTTTGTGTGCGCGTTTGCACAAGCAGCCAGCGGTGTTCAAATTTGAAAAATAAGTCAATAATTCCTTTAAGATGTCTTTAGTTTATCTCCAAATTCAAGAAATTTCCTTGTACTGTTCTCAGGAGATAACTTTTGCCCAAAAAGGTAAGAAATTGCTGCCACAACATACCTTTTTGGAAAACTTGTGTACAAATTTTCCTATTATGTATGTAACGTGGAGAGACCATTTTGTGACATTTTTTTCTGTCTTTGTTACATACGTCATGTACGTAATAGGAAAATGTGTGCAGAAATGTATGTTGTAGGACTATTTTTCTTACTCCTTCGTGCAAAAGTTATTTCCAAGTTATTTTGTATACGTCACAGAAATGTACCCCATTACTGTGGACAGACCCAGATATGTATACAACTGTAGATACTATGCTATAATACTTGTACATGAGGTAAATGCTTTTATTGTTTTGTGTTGACCAGTTTTCCTGATTCCTCCCCCCCAGAAAGTGTGTTCATGGCTTATTTCTGCAGTTGGGATGACAGAACAGGGGATCTGCTCATCCCCCTTCCATCCCCTCTCGGTAATGTGACCTCAAAAATACACCAAGCAGGGGAGGCGGATCTTTAAAAAGAAAAAAGTAGGCCTTTAGTAAATAAGTTTTTAGGGGGGTTGGAGGGGGAGGGGAGAGGGGTGGGGGGAGGGGGGGGGGGGAGGAGAGAGGGGGAGAGAGGGGGAGAGGAGGAGAGAGGGGGAGAGGGTAGAACAGACAGGGTCATCACTATTTACCTCACAAGCTTAGGGATTGTTTTCTTTGAATGCAGACATGAGCCATTGGTACACTTTGAGAGATTGGGGGCGAGGCCAGCCAGTTTTGAAATTGCAAAATTAGATGCTGTAGGCACTGTGTATGTCATATCAAATATAGGGCCACATACATTTCATGCGCTGACATAAGTAACAAGATCATCATCTGTGTACTGTTGCTGTTTAAGCACAGTAGCTGCTACTTTTCCTCCTAAAATGCATGGCATTACAGCAACTCTTTTTTTTGTTTAGTAGGAAGTACTTTTACAAAGAAATGTACATGTATTTTTGAAAAGTTTTGCTTTTGTTTCAGTAGGAAGTACTTTTACAAAGAAATGTATTTCTGAAAGGTGGTTGTGCTTTCTTGGCATTATTTTGTGGGACTTTGCATAGAGCCGCCATGTTGTTCCAAGTCATTAGTAATTAACAGCAGTCCTATTTAATTATTATCTATAGATGCTTCGAAAGGTGATGCTCTAAGGTTTTTCAGGCCTAGGCTTTGTAGTGAAGTTCTTGTTTTAGAAAGATTTCTTCTAGAGTTTGTACAACTAAAGATCAATGTGCAAAAAAGACTGATGATTGTACACGGGTATTACATGCTCATATTAAGTTATTTGTACAGTACATAATACTGAAGGACTATTTTGTTACGTCTGTTCATATAAAAGAAAGGTTGTATTAAAAGAAAGCCTGCCTCGAGGTGTTCCTTATTTTGGTTAGTTAAAAAAAAGATTGATGCTCATATTAAGTTATTTGTATAGTTCATAATACTGAAGGACTATTTTGTTACGTCCGTTCATATAAAAGAAAGGTTGTATTAAAAGAAAGCCTGCCTCAAGGTGTTCCTTATTTTGGTTAGTTAAAAAAAGACTTGTTCTAAACTATACAGTGAGCTTCAACCAATATATATGCAGAGCTGCCAATCCTCCAAGTTTCTTGGGGCTCGTATCACAGATGAAAACCTTTCTGGATTATCAATTACAAAAAACCTTTGAGATTTTCAGATGTTTAAAGTCGGGAGATCATCAACGTGTTTTCTTAGTGTCTTCAAAATCTGGTACAGTTGGCAAGCTCTCTGCATATGTATTGTATCACAGCATTAAAGACAAAGAAGCCTTTCAACCTTCAATTTTATAACATAAAATGCTGGTTTTACAGCCTTGCAAATATTTATTGAACCACCTGACAAAAATAAGTACACAACAATTTAAGAAATGTCTTGCAGCAATACTTGGTGCCATGTAAGCATTTATAGAGCTAATATTGTCTAAGACCAACCATCATAAACACATCCAGTTTGCTGCTGAAAGACTCTGCGCTGCTGGATGCGATGATTGATTCTGGTAATTAGTTTTGCTTAGTGATGCTAAACCTCAAGTTACGTGTTTTAAAGGAGCGTGACCAGATTTTTCCCCATACATGCCATACACGGATTTAAAGTACCTCCCCAAAATACTATCCAGGACAGAAAAAAAACCAGAAAATTGACAATCACAAATTTGGATGTGAAGCAAAAAGGTTGATGTAGTCACTGCACTTCTTCATTTAACCATGAAGAAGTGTCAAAATCTGGGGGTCAAAATGTTTTCTGGTCACGCTCCGTTTGGTTGCTTTGCCCGTCAGTTTTGGGATAATTTTTGAGTCTTAAGTCTCGATTAAGTTTATGTGAAAACAAAAAAAATGTAACAGGGATGCCACGCCCATGTATTTCAATTCAATCCGACCCTGAAAGTCATTCTGTTTGACATTGGAACACAGTTCCCGAAGCAAACAATTAATTGTAATTTTAATTTGGCTCCAAAAATGTTACGCCTGAATTTGCGCAAGATTCCATTTAGTTGACTGATGCTCCTATATTATATGGGTTTTTATTTCATCTCATTAAACAGCTGGTATTTTTTAGTACTGACTAATACAATAGGAATCATACAAATATAGAGGACACCGTATCCCAACTTCATGGAATGACCATATCAGTTTTGGAAAGCCTCAATCACTTTCATTGTCACTGTATACCACACATGGTTCAGCATATTCAGTCTGGGATGTATAACCTTCATAATATTCTTCGTCACTAGAGTCACTATCATTCAGACTCTGGGCAACACACGCGCCATCTGTGGGTGCTGAATTACTTACACTTCTGTCATGTCTGTTTACAATAGCCCAAGCAAGTTCCCTAACTTCATTACTGCCGAACATATATCTTTCACAGAATTGTGAAAAAGAAAATGAAAAAGATAACTCATTTAATATTTGTGTCACAGTAGTGCTCGACAGGCCACAAGCCACATCGGGTCCAGTATATACATGTTTTGAAGTACCAACAAGCTCTTCTCTCATCTCTTGAAGACCCTTCTGGACCGATGTGTATTCTTCTTGTGATACTGAGCGGGTCATTACTTCAGAACCAACTGGTGATAAAGGCACATGTAGCTTCTTCCTGAAGCAAGTTTCCATGTAACTTGGGCATGCTGAACATGAAATACCCTCACAGCAGCAGTTACATGCACAGTTATCACAACAGTTATGTGGCATTATTTCCTTTTCTTGTGTGCCTGCAACAGGGAATGCTGAATGTATCATTGCTCTTCTGCATTGTGGAGTTGTGATGAAGTCTTTCATCTGTTTCTGAAGACGGGTTTTCCTGTATCCAGGATAGTTTATGACAATGGATAAACTCTGCTGTCCATCTCGTCCAACCCGTCCACTCAGTTGTATGTAATCATCAATTTCACTGGGTGTTCCGAAAATAACAACATTGTGAGCCCCTTTTACATCAATACCTAGTCCAAAAGCTATTGTTGCGAAAAGTACACGCACTACTCCAGCAGGGTCAGAAAAGCTTTGGAGAATCTCTTCCTGAACATCACTGTCAGTATTGGTGTGATACATGTTGAACAATTTGTGATGTGTTGGTGGAAGCTTGCAGCGGAAAACAGAGTACAGTTCGGCACAAATTTTTCTTGACCAACAGTAAATAATTATGCGCTCCATATTTTCCTTTTCTCTGTTGATATCATCTGCAAGCCAACCAAAGATGTCTTCCACATCTTTAAGTTTGGTGTTCAAAACAACATGCTTGATGTTTTCACGGACTGGTCCCTCGTGAATAAGAACTGCATTCCTCATTTGAAGGGCATCTACGACTGCCATTCGTGTTGCAAAGCTTGCAGTTGCTGTCATGGCAGCAACGACAGTTCCAGGCTTAAGCAAACTTCTTAGTTCTCCAAGCTGGGCATACAACTTTCTAAAAGCTAATGTCTTTCCCGACGACTGGCCCCTGTAAAAAGAAGATTGAAATTCAATAATTTCAGTTACATTATTATCTGTTGTGTTTGCCTTAGCATTGTGTTTTAATTTGAATGTGTTATTTTAAAAAATGGGGGGGGGGGGGGGGGAGGGGGAGGAGGGTTGAGGGGGAGGAGGGTTGAGGGGGAGGGGGAGTTCAGATTAGGAAAATATTTCTAAAAGCTAAGTTTGGCAATTTGGCCTCAAAAATTCCAGATAGGTCGGGTTAACGTAAACACACCATTTATTTTGTTTGGCCTAACAGAATTAGTGGCGAACGTGTACATATATATGTACAGTATGTATACCGTATACTGTATACCGTATGTACAGTATGTATACCGTATACCGTATACTGTATACCGTATGTACAGTATGTATACAAAGATATGAAGGAAATTTAATTTTACGATATAGGCCTACTTTCCACTTTTGTTGCAAATGTTGGTTTTCTGTATAAAAATAAATGTTTTCCATTCAAAAACAGCATTCACTTAGTGCACACGATAACCATTCACGCATGTGCGCAGCTCCCTCTGTTGTCGCACTTACTCACGAACCACTCGCACCGTAATTTTTTGCATTATTTTATGCAGTAATTTTATAAGTTATTTATCTCAGAATTAAATGCAACATTTCCGACAGAAGGGCAAGTGAGAAGTAGGTCTATAAACTTAAAATTGGATGATCTGTTGAATCCAGGAGCTTATTTCATTCCAATATTTTTTCAATGTACCCTATATATGGAAAAAACACCAACATGAATTGCATGAACTCACCACTTTATGACACAATGACTCTCATCAATGAAGAGGCCGCATACACGCCTGCACACAGAGTCCAACTGCAAAAATTCTCGGCCTTTGACACTAAACAAGGCCTCGGGACCTGCAAACACAAACGAGAACTGCCCTTGGGCGGCCTTCTCCAAGTGTTCATCTGTGAATCCACCCACTGCGACGATCGAATCAATTTGTAATGTTTTCAGTCGCTCAACTTGATTTAAAGCCAAAGATTTCAGAGGCACAACAACTATCGCGAGCGAGTTGAAAGCAAAGTTATTCATGACATCAAAACAGAGTGGCATTGACTGAAAAATTACGCTTTTACCGAAGCCGGTGGGAAGGCAGACAAACAGGTCATTGCCACCTAGAATAGCGTCAATAGCATCAGACTGCTTCGGTTTAAGCCTTTTCAGCTTTAGCTTATCACAAGCATACTTCTTTTCTACCAAAAATCGCTCATCTTCATCTTTCACATCGACATCAGCCATATTGGTTGCCATTACCATTTTCAGAACATGACCTTGTATTAATATTCCGGTCACATGTAAATTATTTGTTTGCGACCGCTGATTGGTTCCCTAGGAAAAGCTAGGCAAAAACAAAGAAAAAGTTAAAACTTCCGGGAGAAGTTCCCAAGACCACTCTAGTCAGCAAAGACTGGTCCGTTAGTGCTGCAAGAGGGCGCACTATATGGCCAACGCGTACACAAACCAATATCGACTAGAGTAGTCTTGGGCCAAGACTAACTATGCGTAAGCACTAAACGCGTAGTGAAATTTCGGATTTCTAGTGTTTTTCCTCATTTTTCGTAGCCAGGTTGAAAAGAGAGTGAATTACGAATGTCTACAAACTTTTTTGTGCATTTCAAAGCTTTGGATTAAAAGTAAAATTAGTATTGTGCCGGGTAGTTCTCCTGCTGTCGGAAATAGATGCCTTTTAGTTTTGAAGTTGCGAAACCACAACTGACCTATGCATGGGCCATCTCCTCCAGCTGCTGTGTGTAAGTGTCCAGTTCCCCTCGATCTGATAACCTGGGTCCGTCGGACCAGTGACTGTTTATCCTTGGCCCAACCTTTTCAAACCTGCAATTAGAAAGAATCAAGGAAGGGTGGATATCTTAAAGGACTCCTGAATTTTTTTTTGTTCACGAGTTGACAAGAAAAATCTTACTAAAAGTGTTAATAACAAACACCACATGATTTTATTTCAGTCCAAAATGGTATTTTGTGTGAGAAATTAACAGCTGAACGTGGTTTTCTAAAAAAAAGACTTTTTTGCCGTTCAACTCAACACAAAAATGCATGGATTTTTCAAGTATTACTGCACCTATGTGGCTGAAATTTCTACAGTGCAGTTTTATCAACATAGGCTTCTAATCACGAGTGGAAATAATGCTCATGTTAACAGTTTACCAATCAACCTCCACCAAGTCCAATCTCCCAACTTACTTGCTCAATTTGAAGAGTCCCTTTTCTTTCGGTTCCTGCCTCGTCTTCTGCATAATCGCCTCCGTCTTCTTATTCATTGCCACCCTCTTGCTCCCCAGTGACCCCTGACCTTTCGCCGTCTCCATCTTCCCACCTCCGACATTGATTTCATCTCGGTACTCTGTGGTTAGCCGGTTGCTCTGATTGGCCCCTGTGACCTCCCATGACGGTTGCTGCGTCTGTATTTTCTGCTGGTGATCGTAGTATTTCTCTCGCTGGTCATACCACTCGTGTTGGTAACCGAAGTTCAGTAACTTGCTCATGATAGGTTTGTCCTGGTTGTCATTTCTAGGACTAAAGCAGAAGTTAAAAAAACAAAACAAAACATCTTAGGGGCAAGGACTGGCGAGACAATCACAATTACAGTGAAAATTGTATAATGAACATTAAAAAAAACTTATCAAGATTTTTTATTTTTGTAGGCATCTATGTTAAAACGTTTATGACTGATGACAGCTATTCCTAATTGTCAATTTCACCAATTGGTAACCCGAAATTGAACATTACATGCTTGAGTACCTCTCTAGTTGTGAACTGCCCAATTTGACCTTTCTGCTGAAAGCTAACCTTGGTGTAGAGATTGGCATTATTTTATTTGCCTAGACACCTAACATTGCCATTTACAAAGCTCAGAAAAACAGTTCATATTGAACATGCCGCGCCTGACTAGTGAATAACGCCTCCGTGTAATAGGGATGCTTGAGAGTGGTGACATACAGCGTGGTAGCGCAACGTCTTGGCTGCTCCCAGACTAACATATGTAACATTGCAATATTTTTGTTTTGTTATCAGAATTGTGTATACAATAAAATAAATGCACTAATGTCGACAGAATTATAAAGAGCATAAAAACTCACATATTTGCATATCTGGTCTGGCCTTTAGATTTCCCCTCGTCTTTTCTACTAATGTCCTTCTTGGCTATTCTCCGACCAGCGCCCTTAATCTCCGGTAGTTTAAACACTCTCTTCTTGTCTGTAGCTGATTTGTCAGTTGATATTTTATCGTGAAGTGAGAAAGGGGCTCTCCTGGGAGGGGGTCGCTTCCCTTCCTGCTCATCAATGTAGGTTTCCGGGTTGAAATCCTCATGGACCATGTAATCGGGGACGTAGACTTTCCTCACCGTGCTGTTTTAAAGTGGAAGGAAATCAAAGTAAATACATAAATACCTTGGACAGTTTACACATATTCCTATTGGCTGAGAGCACATCACGTGGGTGATCTTTAAGGAGTCCAGATTTTTTCCAGAAAATGGATTTCGTTCTAACCTACAATGTAACAATCGTAAGGGTCTTTCTATAAATTAGGGGTCCAATGTTGGTGTCCCCCGTTACAGTTTACATCTTGTTTTTGTAAATTCAGGACACATTCTTTAAATACGTTCCATCTCAAAGAGAGTACATAAAGTACAATTCATACAAAATGGTTTAAAAGCCATTTTAGTAATTTTTTTACGAAAAATAACACATATCAGGTGTAACGGGGGACACTAAATGTCACACTTTTGGACCCCTAATTTATAGAAAGACCCGTATAACAATCATTAACCCAGCAATCCCCAAAATACTATCCATGGGAAGGAAACAGGAAATTTGCAATCTCCAATTTGGATGTGGAAGTAAAAAGGTTGGTGTAATCACTGCACCACTTTATAACCGGATAAATTAGTTTACAAAACATCGGCGGTTTTTTGACGATATCCTTAAAAATATACTGATTTCAGAATGGTAACGAGTAAAATATGACAAATGATACGGTATGAAAATCTCAACAGCCATGGGAAAAATGGGGGTCTAAAAAATGTGAGATAGACACGCTCCTTTAAACAGACGATAAAGACCAGCTAGTTTTAAATACGTTGTAGTCTAGCTGTAGCCACTTTCAGTGTGTATGGAAAACAAAAACCGCACAAGCCTGCATTAACTTACTTCTCATCTTGTGGTTCTGGTTCAGAATCGTGGTCAAACCAGTCCACCCTAGGGTAGGGCTTGGGTTCATCTGAAGGTGGGGGCCTCTCTCGCATCTGAAGCAGGTCTAAATTTTAAAACAAGACACACAAAAAAAGGTGATAAACAACCAACATGCACTAAAAAAAACCCAAGAATTAAAACAACACTTTAAAACAACACTATGTTTTTGTAAGTTTTTTGTTATGAGAAAAACGACACATTCTGAAGAAATACTTGGGTAAAACGTTCTATTCTAGTTTTGTCCTGTCTTTTCAAATCTTACATCAGTTTTGGGTGCTTAAAATTGCCAAAACCATCTACAAAAACAAATGTAATCTTGGGCTTCATTACCTTTAAACACAATTTCAACTATACTGTTCTGGAAAAAAAATGCAATTTTCCTAAAATATCGATCCTTAAAGGCACAGGCTCGTCAGCAATGCACGCGCACCAAATTCGTGCCATGAAATACGCAGCTCCATAACTGCGTATTTTGTGATACGAATTTGGTGCGCACACATTGCTGACGAGCCTGTGCCTTTAATCAGTGTTTGTGTTAAGCAGATGTTTGTGCTTAGCAGCCCCCCTCACCTCGTCTTCCTCTCTGCTTAGCCAACTTGACGTACTTTGAGTCTGTCTCCCGTATCCAGCCCCTCATCATCCCTGTTTCATCGCGTTCATCTTCATTGATGGCGTTACTCAGCATGGGTATCTGAGATGGGGCGGGGTAGTCCTTGGGGCCTGCATTTGGAGACCTCTTCCTCGGTGCATGGTAAAACCAATCTGGACATGGAAATGAGGCCATCGATTTAACACAGGATTGGAAAACTTTTAAATTGTGTTAATGTTATCTCTATCATTTTGTTTATGTGCGATTGAGGATGTGTATGATAAAACCAACCTCATCTACGCTCCGAGAAAACAATGAAAAACTGTGTCTATGCTTTCAAGAAATTGTGCAAAGCCGCAGTCCTATTTAGGCTAGTTCCATGGTTATACTGCACAGACAACAGAGCCTTAATACATGTACCGGTACCACATAGTACAGTAGTCATGGGCCTTAAACAAACATGACAAAGAAACATTGGCAAGGTTAAGGTAAGAATTAAGAAGTTGATCATGATAATTTTTCTTTAAAATTTATAAAACCCGTAGGTCGGAGAAATTTGATTTTTGGGCAAACAGTCTATATTTTATCGCATGGAGGATCTCAAGTTTGCCCACGATTTCACCGAAACTAGACATCGGATCGATGCGTACTCTATCTTCGGAATATTTACACGCTTAGGTAAGTGCAGCTATTGATGAGCAAATATCAGAGCCAAGGAACAAATTTAATTTGCTTGAGTTTGCCACAGATTTTAGGTTAGAAACGGCAACAGGGCGGAGAATACGACGCCCTGTTCACGGGTCTAGGACATGTAATGCCCAGCTACATGTAGCTGCAGATGCTGCCAGCCGGCGCGACACGGCCGGACGCGAGCTGCGCAAGTAGCCAGGGTTGCGTGTACTGTATGCAGGCGGGTGGACGTGAACGGGTGATACTATATACCGGAAAACACCGGAAAATACCGGAAAACTCACCGGAAAACACCGGAAAACATACTAAATACCGGAAAACACACTAAATACCGGAAAACACACTAAATACCGGAAAACATACTAAATACCGGAAAACACACTAAATACTGGAAAACACCCGAAAGCACCTAAAACACCACCCCCACTACCTGCAGAAAACACCATAAAATAATGTTTTCCGGTATTTAGTATGTTTTCCGGTGTTTTCTGGTGTTTTCCGGTAAATTAAATAGTACTACCGGACGTGAACAGCTAATCTGCAGCAGCACTTATCTTAAAACACGATTTCAACACTTCTCCTACTTACCTTGTGTTCCCGACTTTCCAGCCATTTCTTGAATGTCCAGCTAAGCCTAATTCATTGGCCAGATCTGAACAAGTACAGTACTGTTACTACTACGGCGCTACGTTCAGGAGTGTTTTTTGGACTTTAAACTGAGTTCAAAAGGGGGTGTTTACAGTGTTGCCATGCCTATCTCGCCGCGCCGCGCCAATGTCCTCGCCACAAGAGGGCGCTATCACATCCACGTGGACGTACGTACGTGAGCTAGCCGGAGCAGGTTCACCGAACACACGTCTTGTTTGCGCGCGTTATACACAGCCAAGCGACTCCACGTGCTCACTCAGTCATGAGATGACAGTCCATCTATATCTGTACATCTGCCTTCTTGATGTCTTTATCAGTCTTTGCACTTGTTGTAGCACGTGTGTCAGTGTCCGGAAATCATCTTCATCATGTCATCCTGATCATTGCTGTGACTCATACAGTGAAACTGATCAATTTAATCGGATTTTGAATGCTAAAATAAGCCAGTGTAAACTTGGAGACGACTTATCAGCACTTGATGAAGCTGAACACAGTGCCCAAGTTGAACATAAAGGCGGGGTTATTGGGCATGATAACATGGCCCTTGTTTTGTACAAGCCCACGCATCTGAGTGAATTTCGACAAGAAACAAAGACATTTACATTTGCGGGAAAGACCGTCACGATTCAGCAGAAATGGGAAGAATATGGAGTGGCTGCCGTTGTGTGGGATGCTGTACGTGTTCAAACATTTGTTCAATAGACCGTATCGAGTAGCCGCCATTTCGTGGGGAACCGGCTTTTGTTACTTAAACCGTTCAACAACGGAAGCACAATATGTGCAACCATGCATGTCCTCAGGGAACAAAGAAACTGCCCCACGAAATGGCGGCTATTCGATACGGTAAGTTCACAGTGTTCCCTGAATCACTTCTGTGAAATGTTGAAACAGGCATAGAAGGTTAGGTGCCAGACTGTCTGGAACACAAAATAGTCTGGCACCTTTCAAATCAGCAGTAAACATTTTACAAAACCGATTCAGGGAAGTACAAGGCTGCGTTCCAAACATGCGAATATTAATAATAATAATAATAGACAGTTCTTATATAGCGCATTACAGATCCGACGGATCTCTCACTGCGCTTTCTGCATTATTACCCCTGGTCATTGGGCTCAGTAATATTATTCCTTAATCCTTCTCAGCTCCCTGGGGAGTATACAGTCCCGTGCTGCTTATGCGCACAGGGACTAATCAAACACATTAGCTTTCTCTACCCTCACAGGTACCCATTTCCTCCTGGGTGGAGAGAGGTAATTCATGGCAAAGTGCCTTGCCCAAGAGCACACGCACCATGGACAAACCGGGATGGGATTCGAACCCACGACCTGTGGATTGACCATAGTCTTGGATTCAACACGCTACATCGCTCGGCCATGGTGCCCCATAAATATTGCAAACGTTTGCATCGTTTGCCAACAACTGGTACCCGGCTTTCCATAGACAAGTGCACAAAAGCACTGTAACCAGTGGCGAACGTTGGCAACATTTGCGTAAGTGGAACGCAGCCCTGTTTAGTTCCAGCTATAGTGTAGATCCATTAACCCAGCGGGTGACGGGCTTGGCGGGATCCCTGCTAAACATGAATATTTGCAGTGCAAATAGTCATGTAGTGAAGACTACATTCACAAACTTTTAAATTTTAAACTAGCCCTCAAAAAAGCTAGGTATGGAAATTACACTACACTGTATTCAGAATTGGATGAACCCTGCCAAGTTGTCATTTAATGTGTGGCGCTGTACTCTTGGGGCCATTTTTTACGTTATCTCTCCATAGTTTGAGTGAGATCCCACACACATACATTTTGTGTATGGGTATGGTTTGGCATTTCTCGATGATTTTGCAAAGCAGGATCACAGGAAAATCACTGTTTGTGTTTCAATTAATTCATCACAGATTTCACCTTCAAAATGACCACACAAATGTTATACGTACATGCCAACTAGCTTGGGCTTTGGATTGAAATTACCATAAATGGAAAGTGTGGCTAGCATCTACTATTTACTTGTAATTTCAAGACATCCACATTCCTTTATTTTTAGGAATTGAAACATCAGATTTCTTTTTGTTTCCTTACAGGCAGTAGTCCTTGCTGAGTATTTAGAGAAATGTGTCAAGGAACACCAACTTGTCTTAAAAGGGAAATCTGTGATTGAGCTAGGAGCTGGAACCGGGCTTGTTGGTATTGTAGCATCTCTTCTTGGAGGCAGTGTGGTAACAACCGATCGGTCGGTTGCCCTAGACCAACTACAAGCAAATGTAGATGCCAATGTCCCTCAAACTGGTAGCAAAAGTGGGATAACTGTTAAGGAGCTGAGCTGGGGAGAGAACCTGCACAAGTTTCCCGAGACATTTGATTTGGTTGTTGGGGCAGACATTGTGTACCTTGAAGACAAATTTCCACAGCTTATTAGGACCATCGTTCATCTGAGTAGCAAGACAACTTTGGTGCTTCTCTCCTGTCGAATCAGATATGCGAGGGATGAACGATTTCTGGATATGATGAGGGAGCACTTTGTTGTGGTGGAAATTCTCCATGACAAAAGCAGGAACATTCATGTATTTGAAGCAAGGCTTATCTGATCCATTGACGGATGTGTTATATCTATTGCAACTGTTTGCGCTTATAAAATAGTATGTACAGAAGATCTGGCCACACGAGTCAACATTTTTCGACCAACATGAAGTTGGAACTGGGCATTGCATGGATGCGCTCGTCTACACAACTCAACATGATCCAAAATATCTCGAATGCAGTAGGCTGCTGCCTTCACATGACAGGCGATCTACTCTACTATTGGTCTGTTTCATCCAGCAACTCTAACAAAGTTGAGCGAGAACCACATGGCCCAACTTGTCAGATGATGTTGGACATCGTCTGGAGTGGCGTCCACACCATCCAGCTTTCCGTCGGCCGACTTTGTCTGTTAATGTTGGTTCTTGTTGGCCAACAAATGTTGGCTCATGTAGACATGCCCTTGGAGAAGAAAGAGTTGTAAAAAGATTCACTCTGAATCAAGTTATAATTTATTTTGCCAACATTCAGCACATACAGAATAAGAACAATAAACTTGGGGACGTTTCTATAATTCTTGGTTTGGTGAAGTCATGGGTTAAAAGTCGTGGTGAGGCTGTCACCACGTCTTACAGAGCTTTACATTTATGATCCAACAACCAAATAGGCCTACGGGAAGAGAGATCTCATATGGTCCTTATCAGGATTCTAACCCAAGACCTCTGACACACTAAATAGATGCTCTACCAACTGAGCCTTAAGGCACAATAACATACTGCCTCAAGATCTCCGACACACCAGTCAGATACTCTACCAACTGAGCTATGAGGCACAGTGGTATACTCCCTCAGGTTTCCACAAGGCCTCCGACACACCTGGCAGATGCTCTATCAGCTGAGGCTTGAGGCACAACGGTATACTCCCTCAGGTTTCCCCAAGAATAAAACTTCTCCCAGTGAAGTTAAATGGTGATTTGTTTGATCCACTGATTATACTTATATTGCTATTGGTAGGCCGGTTTACTGATCTTAAATGTTTATATCGCCTGAAACAAATTCTTCAATTTAAACCTCTGTACCATCATTAGACAGCATTATCGACTTGTCTATTTTGTAAACAAAGGATTGATTTGTCCAACATTTTTTTGCACATAAATTCCCATTGCTTAGCACACATTCTTAACATTGAATACCAATTTTGGGCCACATGTAATTTTACAGCGTGTCCATTTCATAATACATGTACTGCCATTGTTAAAAACATTACACTTAACTCACATGCCCACTGATCTAAAGCTAAAATAAATTAATGTACAGTAATTACATTGTTGGTTGACTTCCCAATATTAAAAACATTGGGGCTGAGGTCAAATTTTCTGCCAAGCAGCACAAAACCTTAAAGGAATATAAGCCTAATGATCAGGCGTAATGCATATTGGCTATACTTGAGCACCGTTGTCTTTTGAGGTGTGTATGTGTGCTGTGAGTACTTTGTAAGAAAAGGTTGGCATGTGTATTCCTTCTACAAGAAAAACAGAATTGGTTATTAAAGATGAATTTCTATCACGTGTATTAACCTTGTGTTAGTTCCCCTGTGCTCCATACCCATCGTTTTTGTACTAGCGCTTCAAATGGTTCAGAGTGTGTTGCTGGTCTACATATGAGTTAAATACCTCGATGTGATTAAAAGACTGTCTAGATATTTGTGAGTCCCCCAAGCAACATGACATCATAGACACGTTTTGTTTTCTCCTTTGTCACTTGCTCACCCTTCGCATACGTGTATTTGCTGGATGTTTCAATGACCCTAGTCACTTGACCCTTTACCCTTTGGGCTAACTGATTGTCATTCAAAGTGGAGCTAGCTGATGCAGTCGTTTGAGTTTGTTCAGTTTCTTCTCCAACTTTGTCCAAGTACAGGACGTTGTAGATGCGCTTCCGCCTCTCAGCTCTGCGTTTTTCACCTCCGGAGTAAACGAATGTCTGGTGCTCCTCTGTGACTTTAGTCACTTGTCCTTGCATAACCTTCTCAATTTGCAAGTCTTTAAAAGGAGCGCCACGCTCTACTGTCACCAAATTGCCGTCTCTAGGACATTGTGGTGGATGTTGGGGAGATTCTGGTTCCCCATCGGAGCTGGATTCTTCGGAAATCTCAACGATGTCATCGTTAACTTTGGAGGATTCTCGCTGAAGCTGATACGCCAGGACGTCTGTTGTCGTGATGGGGTTTCTTTGAAGGCCTGGCACGGCCGGCGATGTGGAGGCTACTTTAGGAGAACTTGGCCTCCTGATCTGAGAGACTTTGACCTGAGGCAGAGGGAGAGTTGGTGGTTGAACTTCGGTTGTTAACTGTCCAAGTTGACTTCTGACACCAACTCGCGACTGAGAATTTGAGCCATCGGCTATTATCGGACTTTCCCTTTGCATGGGAGTGGTCTTCATCCGTGTATTGTCTTGCCTCACACCCACGACGCCTTGTTCCTTTTTCTTCTGTGTGGCTTGATATGTTCCCGATTTTTGCCCAATTTTGATGCTGCTACCAGCATGGGTACTACCACTAGTTACAACAGACGGGTTTCCGACTGTCCGAGTATACTGAGGTAGCACTTCGGAGGGGACACATTCTTGTCTAACGCCATGGATATAATCCAAATCCTTGATGTACTTTGGGTGGTGATTGCGATAGTGGGTTCGTAGGTTGTCGCGGCGGTTGTAGAAGCGGCAACAACGCCTGCACCACCAGACAAGTTTAGGACCGTGGACAATCATCATATGACGGCTCAGGCTCCGTTTGTGTATGAAGGTATCGGGACAGTAGCTACATTTGAGCTGCATGCCAGCATACTGGCCGCCGGATCTCTGCCATTTCTTGACACTCCGTTTATTCATTGGCCAGAGTCGGACTGACTTCGGTGGCATCTGAAGAAAGATATTTACAGTAAGATTTTGATTGGTAAAAACCTGCTACTAACTCTATAATTATAACTCAAAGCTAAAACACTATTCCCAATAGAAGAATTTCAAATTGTCATCGAAAACAAGGGTCTCACAGGCATGCAAATGTTAAAAAAAACTTCAATGGGACAGATGAGGAAACAACAACAGCTGATCAGCTGAAAAGTTGCATGCCTGGGCTGCATTCCACATTTGCAAACGTTGGCCAACAATTTCGAGTGGAATGCATTGTGCGCCAGCAACGTTCACCAACAAACGTTTGGATTGTTCGTGATGTTCGCGAGTCATTTCAAAATGGCGCATGCGACATGAAAGATGACAGAAGATGGTTTCCAGTTTTGAAAATAACAAATAAATCACACCTTTCGTGGTTTTCTCCCTTATCGCTGGCGGTACACAAACAATGGCAATGTGTCACATTTCTTCAAAAAAATTGCTAAGCAGCAGCAGCAAGCCACATTACAACGTCGCTACAACTGCTGGGACTGGGCGCCGCCATCTTGAAAACGTAATTTGGCAAACAACCCGTTCCACATTGAGCAAAACGTTGGCCCCAACGTTTGCAAACGTTCACGTAAGTGGAACGCAGCCCTGGTCTCAGTAACCTCACTAACCTGTGCTTTATTAGAGACACTTGGCATATGTTCTGGTTGTTGGTCTGCACGTTGGCATGTTTCATCATCCACAAGAGGCATTTGGAAACTGTTTTCAGTCCATGATTGTGAAGTCACAAGCTGAAAAGAAACATCTCAGTTACACCCGTATGTTTTGATTTGTTTAGACCTTAAAAGGCACAGGCTCGTCAGCAATGCGCGCGCGCCAAATTCGTGCTACGAAATACGCAGCTCCATGCCTTTGCTATAGAGCTGCGTATTTCGTGGCACGAATTTGGCGCGCACGCATTGCTGACGAGCCTGTGCCTTTAAACACAGTGGGCAGTTTTGGGCTGAATAATTTGACTGGACGGTTGGAACCACTTCTATCTTCCATTTAAGTAAGGTTTTTCCGGTCAATACATGCCTTTACGGTTCCCCCACAATTCCCCGAGTGCAGTACTACATGATGGAGCAGAATTCTAGTACATCGCACAGGAGCGCTAATTAAGTTTGATCGTGTGCAAACTAATGGGATTTCAATAGGGAAGTAGCGCTCTCAGCTGCTTCAAACTTGTAAAATGTGGCGAATTTGTGTTGTTACCTTGTATTAATAGAGAGCTCTGGTATTAAATATAGAGCTCTGATACAGATTCATATCAGCCTATCTAGGGTAAAATACTGACTAACTTGACTGTCACGAACTCGGTACACACGCTAGGTGCGGCTCGATGGTGCTGCAGCGTGCACGCCACACAGGCTGAACCAACGACACTAAATGCACTGGCAACTGGCGCCCTGCACCTAGTGTATGTACCAAGTTCATGACAATTCATTCACTACGTGCAGGGAATTGTGGGGCTACCGTAAAGGCACGTATCGGTTGACTAAATGCAAATCCAATCCTATCTATAGACGATGTGCTCTTTGTTTATGCAAAACGCGATGCGTGTGCATAACGCCGGGCATGTTTTGGTTTGCTGTGATGTCAGAGGGAACATCGTCTATGCGGCCACCCAGAACAAACCGTGGACCACATCATGAGCTGCAGGTGTGACGAAGAGTTACTGCAGAGCATACGCAAGAAGAAGAAGTCTATAGGGGCAAACAGCCACATGATATCGCACCAATAAATCATTCAAGTTACACATACCTGGCAGTCACCAGGGCTGTCCCATAAACATACAGGCAATGCATTGGTCTCGCAGGTTGACTTAGTCTCCGCCATGCTCGTAGTGGGTTGTGTGTTGTCCATGGCAAACTGCGGCAGTACTTGCATCTGAAATCAAACCGCCAGTGCATCTCAATTTAACACAAAGGTGAGAGAGATTTCCGACACAGAATCCAATGCTGATTTGATGGCGGTGGCCATGTTTTTGCAATCGACTGAAAGTTACTGTTCCCATAGACCTCAGTTACCGCTTGGGTGAGTTTGCACTAAAATAGAACTGTATTGTGGGAAGAAAAGTTGGGCAAAGTCTGCCCCGACAACCATCCCACAAGATACTTTTATACAGTTCTACTTTTAAAATGTGTGCATAGTCACCCAAGCGGTAATTGTGATAAGGTCCATACGGGTCATCCTCTTAAAACAGTGCCCCTTTAACGCACTCCCCGATCGTGCGTACCGAGGCCTTGTTGAAACCGGCCCCATTTCGCTGGGGGACAACCGACAGAAATCGTGTCGCCTCTCTGGACCAATCAGGACGCTTGGCAGTGCATCGCAGGCATTCAAATGGGATATTTGTCATGTTTGTAAACAAACTTGGGTATTTGTGAAATAATTATTTGACTTGGTCAAGCATATCTGAACCAGCTCCCCAAGTGGGTTTGTCTATCTCTAGCTCTCACCTCAGGCTGGGCATCTCCCAATTCGTCAGCCACAAGGTCAATGACCCCAGGCTCTGACTTCACCATGTCCACCATGTTGTAATAATACCTATCTCCTTGAGCATTGCTTTCCAGCTCCATTTAGAAATCTTATAGTTGTGTCCTGCTGCTCCTGCAGAATAAGCAAAGTTGTTAATATTGTGCATGCATATTAATGCATGTGGGTCTTTCCACAGTAAAGAGGGCATTTTGGCAACACAGACCATATTTTCGAGGAAATACCTTTGTCTGGTCTCAAAATAAAACAAATAAGTTTCAGTTGTTCTGAAGAGATAACTTAGGCCCAAAAAGGGTTACAAATAGTGTGACAACATGCCCTTTTAAAAACCCTGTGTAAAAATTTCCAATATGCGCTCGTAACCGGAACGGACACTTGTGTTACATTTTTAGGCCATCCTGGTTACGAGTGTATATTGGAAATTTGTACACAAGGTTTTTAGAAAGGCATGTTATTTTGTGCCACTATTTGCAACCCTTTTTGGGCCAAAGTTATCTCTTCAGAACAACTGAAACTTATTTCTTTTATTTTGAGACCAGACAACTTTTAGGTATTTTCTGGAAAATATGGTCTGTGTTTCCAAATTGCAAAATGCCAGTTTATTGTCCGCCAGTTAAAGTTGCTGCACGACCATATAGGGCGCTTTCACATGGGGTCAAAAGGTCACGGGTCACTAGTGTTAGTGTCAGTGTATAACAGATTTGTTAACTTTGCGTTTCGGGAAATCGTGTTAGCCTGGTTAGTGTTTCTAACGGATCTGTTAACAGATCTGTTGACTCGGCGATCGATAGGGTTGTGCTGTGTGCACGACTTTCAACACACTAACATAAAATTGTGACCTCCGGTTCGTGTTACACGAGCTTAACCACTAAGTGATTGAAATTTTCAGAATCTTCACGGAGCCAAACAAATGTGGCAATTAATTGTGGGTAGAATGCAAGGAAAATCGAATGCAAGACCGAACACATTTAACTTAAGTTGTGCTGAAAACTAAACCTGAAAGTTCTAAAAAAATAATCAAAATTAACACCACCCACTTCGTTCAGATTCACTTAATCTGTTAATTAACAGTCTGAATTATCCACAAGCTTTAATTACAACCAAAGTTAGAATCCACATGCAGAAACCGTGAAATCGCCTTTTGTTGTCAGCACTAATATTATATTACTTGCAATATGCATTGCAGGCGCTAGGCTAGGCCGGCCTAAATGGCTGACAGGTTGGCCTTTTTCCAAATCTCGACTTGGGCTCCGGCTCAGGCTCCGGCGCCATGTGGTTTACATTGAGCCGGAGCCGGAGCCCAAGTCGAGATTTAGAAAAAGGCCGTTGTTTCGGTATAAAAACAGATAACGATAGAGGGCGGTGTTAATGTTGAAATACGGCAATGAGCTGACATGGCGCTGGTACATGTATGGGGTGATGAGAAGTCATAAAACCGACATTTTTTCCAATCGTTTTCGCGTACGTGCCACACGGTTCTCGACCAAAAACAAGGTAGGCAAGGTCAGGAGCATCAGCGATTAATCTTCCAGCGCCACTGCACGTTGTATTTTCTGTAATGGTAGGCCGAGGGCGGCGATGATCGGATAAGTCTTCAGACTTTTGAGCTTTCAAACATGTCAAACTCAAAGAAGTCAGCAGGGGCCAATTTCATAAAGCTGTTTAGCAGAAAAATTTGCTTAATCAAAAATTTGTTTGCTTTATAAAAATGGGTTAATAGTCAAAATATTACCAAATATTTTATCAACTTGTGTTCTTAGCAAGAATAGCAGATATTCTTGTGAAAAACACAAATTTACATGCAATTTTCACTATTGACCCATTTTTATAAAGCAAACCAATTTTTGATTAAGCAAACATTTCTGCTAAACAGCTTTATGAAATTGGCCACAGGTCAACTCGCAGGATTAAGACTTGACCCTTCACGGAGGTCCGGGAAAGCAAAGTTTATGATAACAATTAGGTTGCGGTTGCTGACATCGTAAACAAATTACTAGGATTTCCGTAAACAGTTTATAATAAGGGCCGTCCACAGTTGTGTTGAAAAATGAAACTCAATTTACACTAACATGATCTGTAACATGAGGTGTTGAACTAACATGAGATGTAACACTAACACGTCCTAAACACCATGTTAACATCGAGTTAACACAGGGTTTGTTCTGAGGTCACAATTCTGATTAAGTTAACAGATCTGTTACACTAACACGCAACCCGGAGTTGAGACTTCGCCCTATGTACAGTGCAGAGAATTAACATGGTGTTAACACCATGTTAACGGATCTGTTAACACGGTGTTAACAAAGTCGTGAAGCTTGCGCGTAGTTTCAACGGCTGGTAAAGCGTATAACCCGTCTTTTGACCGTTTCTTTTAAATTTTGCAATTACGGGATATTTTGATGATCTTTTTTTACAACGACCATCAAAAAAGTATTGTCAATGCTGCTACATCACTAAATCATGTAAACAGTAGTCAGTAGGCCGGTGTGTACCTTTATCCTAACAAATAAAAAAAAATTACGCATTTTGACAAATACGCCTTTTTGCAAAGGTTATAAATTTACATAACTTTTTTGTGGTACGAGATACAATTTTGATGTTATTTTATAAACTGAAGCCCATTTCAAGAGCTTTAAAATTATGTAAAGTTTATCTCTCTAGGTCCATTACTTTTAGATATCTAACTGTCCAAACATAGCAGGTCATGCTAATTAGTCAAAGTTCGTTGACCCGTATCTCAAAAATGAATTGACCAAATGACATAAGATGTTAGTTCTCGGGGTTTCTTGAGGATTCCAACCAGCACACCAAATTTCATTTCAATCTTTGAGGGTCAGGTCCAAAAGCTTGTTGAATTGACATGGAATGACCCTTGTTTATTTTTCAGTGCAGGGTACTGTGTTGGTGTTGCAAAGAATTCATGTTTGGTTCAGCACCGGAGGGATGTGCTCTCATTTGAGATCTTGAAATGTCTCAAAAATAACAACATTGGACCTCTGTGAACGATAACAAAGTTTGCTTATAACATCACCTTATTCTGTTGGTTGGACATCCTAGCACTTTTGTGACATAGCAACGCTGACTGGAGTGAAAACAAATTCGTTCATGCTTAGATACGGACGGTGTACGCGTTGCACGGACAACGGCTTTTTTCCCTCGCTTGTCACTGTGGTCACACACGTATTTTCGCTCCAGACCTACAGTACTGGATGTGACCAGTGACGTGGAACCGACTGACGAAATACAATGATCGTCCGCAAATGGTCCCGCCTTGTGACTTCAAGTCGAATCGGTATTTTCCTGTTGTTTCTCATGCTGACGTGGGTTTACGCCTTCATGAACTATGCCATGTACCAAGCACAACAGGGTACGAGGGAGAGTGACAGAATACGCCAACGGATTCTAGAAGACAGTGAGCTGTATGTCAAAGCGCTAGCCAATGAGGAAAAGCAGGGGCTCAGCGTGGAGAACTCGGGGGTGGTGTATGGTGAGTTGTAAAATGTTTTTGATTTTTGGGGACAGGCACTGTTTTCCATGGTACTACTGTACATTAATGAGCAAGTTTGATTCCCGACTAGTGTTAAAGGGACAAACCGGCTTTGTTGGGCTATTTTGGGCTTGAAATAGACCCATACATGTACATGATTCTGAAAGTCTTTCCGAAATAGACTTACTGAATAGAACTTAAAAAGAAACCACAAAATTTAGCCGTTTTTGAGCGTTTTTCAAAAAATCGAGTGACACACAGCAAATTGCCTCAATGAACCAAGCTATCATGGAAAATTTTACATGCATACTATGTACTGTATGAGGAGCTACGGTACGTACATGTAAACCCATTTGTAAACCCAGGTAAACCCATTTATTAACGGTAAATAGCGGGTAAAACAAAGTTTCTACTGAGCCGCTCTATCCGCAAAGAATGAACATTGCTCACATTCATCACGCTTAGTGAGTTTGCCGGATAAAGGTCACATGCGGAGGTCAAGAACTTGCATTGGATCAGTCATTGTGCAGTCACATCATGTGTAGTATGTTCTGTCCCTAGTATGCGCACTGGGGCCGAACGGTGCCTGTTTCTACATTGGTGCTCTCACCGGCATTTTCCTTCCTTGAGAGGGAAATTTGCCAGGAACAATTTTGCCCGCCATTTACCGGAAAATAGCGGACAAGACCTGTTTCTACTGAGCACAACTGTCTTTTCTGGCATTATCCGGTAAATGGGTCTTGATAGAAATACGCCTAAATACGCTCATAACCGGGACGGCCTAAAATGTAACACAAGTGTCCGTCCCGGTTATAAGCGTATATTGGAAATTTGTACACAGGGTTTTTATAAAGGCATGTGGTCACGCTGTTTGTAACCCTTTTTGGGCCTAAGTTATCTCTTCAGAACAACTGAAATTTATTTCTTTTATTTTGAGACCAGACAAAGGTATTTTCTGGAAAATATGGTCCCTGTTGCCAAAATTTCCCCTTTACTGTGGAAAAACCCAGATGCACGTGTCCACTAAACCTCTACATGTGTAAGGGCCACCTGTTTATTCTGGCCACTTTTTGTCGGTCCCTTTGATTATACAAGTTTGATTGTACATTTACTCTTTGGTGCAGATCTGAAGCGTACTCTGGCAGTCCTTCTGGAAAACATCTTACAGCGTCTGGGAAATGTCGAGCAAAAAGTTGAAATCATTTACACAAACGGCAGTCAAATATTCAGGAACATTTCAGGCAAACATTTTGTCAAAAGTGACCAAATCGATGATCGCCATGGCGCAAGTAAAAAGATTAAAGGGAGTCGAAGAGGACCACTTGTCCTTGAAGACGATGTAAGACCCGTCTTAGCAAAAGGTAGGTATTGGGTACTTTTGGCCGTGTCCAGTTTGAACTTAAAGTAAACATTTTTGTGCTATTGGCACAGTATTTTCTTTTCAAAAACTTTAGTATGCGGAAATACTTAAAGCCCTGATACCTCATTTGCAGTGACCCTAAATTTTATGAGTTGACAAGAAAAATCTGACTAAAAGTGTTGATAACAGACACCACATGATTTATTCCCCGTGTAAAATGGTACCTTTGTGGCAGCAATTGCCAACTGAAGGAGCTTTTTGCCTGCAGACAATTTTATTTACCATTTATAATCATTTAACACAAAAGCCAAGCATAGATTTTTAAGGTTTTCTGAAGTATTACTGCATGTGACTGAAATGTTTACAAGGCGGTTTATTAACATTATTCTTTATTTATGTGGTGCTGTTCTTGTTTTAAAAAGTTTTCCAATAATAGTATGTGTAGTACATGTGCGCAACGCAACTGTATCATGAAGTGGCCATTTCTTTTCCAGTTTACAGGTTCTGTTAGTGTGGCCATGTATTAAAATGAAAGGAATACCTGGTACATACATGTACATGTACAATGTACACATTTGTAGCACTGACTTGTACATGTCGTATACGGTGTATGTGTGTGTGGGTGTACCGGTACGTGTACTTGCCTGAAGCATAGTTTAATGTTTAATTTCCTGTTTAGTTGAGTACACGAAGCATGGAAAATGGATTGCAGGCAGTGTGTTTTTGCAGTGCTGTCGTTTGAGCATTTATAATTGAAAGCATTTTTTGTAATTGAAAACATCTATTATTTATAGGGAATAAAAGTGGGTTTGGCCAGTCTTAAACATACGTTTAAAACCGGATACGGACCTGGATGAGTGATAACGGCCCGAGCCACTTTTATTCCCATTCATAAATTATACCCTTTTTTGTTTAAATCGGTCAAACTCACAAAAATTCTTCGATAATCTTGTCGTTTTGCAAATTACTTTTAGGTACATGCATGACTGTGTTCGTTCAAACTGCTGTGCGTCGAGTTGTTTTTGTTCGATATTGCGCGTAATGCAGTCGTGTTGTACGTGCACGCACACCACCCGGTACTTGTCACAGTGCACATTTTGCTTTGTGTGCATGCGTATGCGTATTTCATAAGCGCTGAATAGGGCGCGAGCCAGGCTAAAAAGTGTTTAAGACTGGCTGGATTTTATCGTCCATTTAAGACTGGCCATGTGACGTGCTCTCGGCCAATAGGGATGCGTAAACTGTCTAAGGTATTTATGAATTTGAAATAAGGGAACTATTGCATTGGTCCATACGATGTTAAATGGATGTACCAGTAATTTGCTCATGCACTGCACGGTACATGTAATATGCAGTGTACTACGGCTGTATACTAAACATACTTAGTATAGTGAATATACCGTGTCGTGTACGGGCAAATTAAATCCATTAATCATCTTTTAATTTGCTTCCATGCAAGAAGTGACACCCATGTGATACACTGATACATGTATGCGCATACTGTCTGCAGAATAAAAGATGTACATGTACACGCCAATATATCAGCTTGAGTACAAGACAAGACCAATCAAAGCCAATAAAGACTGACAGTCCAATACCAAGACTATAGACCACATGTAATTCAAGCAGCCGCCATTACTGGTATAGTGCCAGTGATTTTTCCATTTCAGAAAAAAGAAGTTTCCATTTCAGAAAAAAAGAAAATTCCATTTCAGAAAAAAAGAAATTGACCTCTCCAAAATCCTAGATCCTTTTCCAGGTGATTTCAGCTGTTGAATGAAAGAAATTAAAAACATTCATTACTTAATTATCCATTAAATGACACCACATTAATTTTCCTTTCTTCAGCACCATGAGTGCCTGCTATTAGGTGTGCACTATATAAATGCCCATTAAAGTTGCACTGTCCGTGTTTGGGTGAAAGGATTAACAAAATTAATTCACACAAGTGAACGAATTTAGAAAGCTTACGTGTCCCTGTAACGAAAAATATAAAAACCTTAAATTTCCGAGGTCGGGAATTGGAGATACAAGCCTTCTTCCTGAAATGGGCTTCACATGTTGTACATGTGGACGTACGCTCATATGTACATAGTATGTGTACACATGTACGTGCACATGTACATTTACATGTATGTCAAAACCCTGTCGAATAAAAGACATATGGCCTGTCTTTTATTATTTCTTGTTTTTAATCGACTGGCATTAATCCTTGACAGATTTTTACGTTCTTGGTAAAATAAATTGTGACGCTCAAATCGGCCTAAAATCGGACAGTGCAACTTTAAGTGTATTTGTATAAATATACATGTACCGTAGATGTATTGAAAATAATGATGATTTTCAAATTTCCCTATTTGCCGACATGACAATGTGCACATTTGTTTTCCGGTTTGTGGCAGATTTGATCCTGCAACCAGAAATGAGGTGCTCCTATCTCAGAGAGGAGCTGCAGGATTTTCCAGATTGTGAACGAAAAATTGCGGTAAGTTTAATCAGGAACCTGTGATCATCACAGCACTAAGATTTGTGTGACTGGCCGGCTGGTCTTTATCGTCCGTTTAAGACTGGCCACATGACGTGCTTTTAGCCAATAGGGATGCGTAAACTGTCTAAGGTATTTATGAATGTGGTACATGTTAACAATATGTACATTCCCATTTGCTGTTTCTTAGTGGATGAGACATATGTGGTCGTCAGATCCTTGCTACAAGAAATTTGGTGTCGATGGCAGCGAATGTTCATTCGTCATCTATCTCAGCGAGGTGGAGACGTGGTGCCCCAAACTGGCATGGAGACCACAGAATCCTAAACCTCTCTTGATTGAATCTAAAAGGCCAAAGGTAAGGGGAAACACATTATTATTAAACAAACAACAAGAAATAAGATAGTGGCAGCTGCAGCAATGACTTATTGTTTATATCTAAGCTGCCCTCTGTTGAAAATCGGTCATTGGATAATCAGACTGGATAATAATTCTGTAATCATTGGGCTTGATTCACCAGGCGGTCGTAAGAAAGGACAAGGCAGGTCTAATGGCTATCCTGAACAAAGCCGATGAAACCAAGCTGGAATGGGTTAAGCAGCGTATTGACCGTATGTGGAGTAACAAGTGGATTCCTGCTATAAATGCACTGGAGAAAAAACAGAACCTTACCGGCATTGAGCAGAAAAAGGTACATGTACGCATGGGGCAAAATGGTATAATACTTGGGTTTCACTTGGCTTGACAACAGATGCTATCTGCCATTACTGTGTCCATACTATGGCACGCCAAAGCGAAAAATTATTAAACACTGATAATTTAATGTTGACGCATATTTTCGCAAATGTTGCGCAAGAAAAAAAGTTGGCAGACTGTTGATAGACTGTTTGAAACTGGCATACCATGCTTTTGTTGGCAAGTTTAAAAAAATGTTGAGACTTGTTTTTCAGGGTTGATGGCAAAATTATCAGTGCTGAATTATTTCTGCTTTGGCGTGCCATAGTATGGAACAGTAATGGAGGATGTGATAGTTGTTGACGTCACGCGTATGGCACGCCAAAAGCGGAAATAATTCAACACTGATAATTTTGCCATCAACCCTGAAAAACAAGTCTCGACATTTTTAAAAACTTGCCAACAAAAGCACGGTATGCTAGTTTTAAACAGTCTATCAACATTTAAAAGTCATGCCAACTTTCTTTCTTGCGCAACATTTCCGAAAATATGCGTCAACATTAAATTATCAGTGTTTAATTATTTTTCGCTTTGGCGTGCCGTAGTATGGACACAGTAATGGCAGATAGAAACCGGTTGTCAAGCCAAGCCAAGTGAAACCTATGAATTGATTTGGTCCGAAACCGAGCAACAAAAGAAACGCACATTTTTAGTTTAAGAACAATTTGAAATTTTGCTTTTGTATAAATTAAGTTGACATTGAAATATTCACATACATATCGTCGCAAATCTGACATAGTGACCATTATATACCTCATGCGTAGATTCCAGTCATCTGATTGGTTAAAAGTGGGGGCATTGAATCGGCTAGACCCGGCGCGTATATGCCCACCGGGCAATAGTCTTTGCCATGCCCCGGGCATAGTCATTTAGCGGGTTCCGGACGCATGCATTACATGTGTTAGCATAGCTATAGCTGTGCACCAACTATGCACGTAACTATGCGCTTCACGTAAACATTCATCAGGATGGTAATGGCGGAATATCGATGTCATTTTGTCGTCTGTCGTAGATGATGAAGTCCTTAAGAAAGTAAGAGAAGTGGCCTACAGTGAAAACTGTGTCAGGTGAAATGTGCTACTAAAGTGCCAGGTGATTATGCTACAATGTTTGCTGTAAATATACAACTTTTCCGCCGTAGACCAGCTTCCGAAATCGAAACGCGAAGGACCACTGTCATGACTGTATGATGTCTCGTTACTTTTAACCAGCCAGATGACAAAAATCTACACATTCGGTATATAAAACAAATATTGACTGCTGTTTATTCGGGTCATGGTTAAGATTATAGGCCCTCGGTGATCTCGAAGCCATGACTATGCCCCTCGGCTTCCGCCTCGGGGCATAGTCATGGCTTCGAGATCACCTTGGGCCTATAATCTTAACCATGCCCCTCATTGCAGTCAATATTTGTATAATATGCAATGGCTTTAACACTGCATATTCGTTACTATGTCAGCTTTGCGACGATGTAACAGCTTCATTATACATGACTACATAACATTGTTTTCCTTACAGCAAGAGCACGATCTGCCTTTCACATACACAGAAACCATGTGCAGTAAGTGTGTGTCAGTTTACAGGTGGCTTTGCTGGGCGTTTTTGAGATTCCTCCTCAAACGACTCTGTACTTCTCTGTGCTAATGGGAACCTTTTTAGTTTGGGACATTAACCCTTTCCTCCTCAATAAAAATGCTGAGCCTTCTAAACATGCTAAATGATGCCCTGCAGCCGATTTCACGAAAAATTGTGTAGCTTGCGCAACATTTGAAAATGGCATAAACCCCATAGGCTTGCGTAGCTTATGCAATAAAAAGTTGTGCAAGTGGGCTTACGCAGTGCGTAAGGATTCGTGAAATCGGCTGCCGATGTATGCTTTGTTATGTTTCGTACATGTGTTAAATGTAAAGTGTAGGCTACTTGTCTTCTCCACGAGTCATTTATTTTGTTTTTGGTAGGGACATTTTTACTACTTGTGGGTGCTTTCAAGGAAAGTGCGATATGAGTGGATTGCAGCATCTATAATTTATGTTGTATTATGAGGGCACCCTGTACTGCTAAGGCTGGATTCACACACAGCCATTTTACACATTGATGTGTGTAATTTTGACACACATCAGAAAAAGTGGCGTGCGGGAATTTGGTATGAACCGACGCACTGAAAGTTACAGAATCACTCAACATGCCCAAATTGATTGTATAGTTTTCAGTTTTACTCCAAATTCCACAGGAAATTTATGCACAATTTTATGTGCGTTAACGCGTGAACAAGTTCAGTGTGAATGTGTATCCAGCCTTTATATATTAGTACTGCAAGTTATGCATCCGTGTGTGACATCAATGATGTGTGGCAGTGATGTGCACCATTTCCAAATTTTAGCTACTAAGGGTCCATTCAAACAAGTCAATGTTAAACAATTTTGATCTTCTTTCAAAATTGTGGGTAGGTGGGTTTAAAAAAAAACAACTGAAAATCAAAACAATTTCGGGGAAAAAAAAAAAATTACTTTTGTTAAACAATCAAACAAAAGTGGACGTGGAGAACACAAGATACTAAATGTGTGTTGATTTGTTACATTGTCTTGTACAGTTTGTCTTTGTGATTCTAACAAGGGAATAGCTTTGAATTTAACCCATTTCTGTCTCTATAATGCACCTATCAATTGTGTCTGCCCAACCCCTTAGGTGGGGGTTTGGTTATGTTTTACATGCCCCAGGGTGGGGATTTTGACCCATTGAAATAGAAATGTCTGATAGCAACATATCAGTAAGTGCAGATTTCATAGAAAACCCTAAATTTAAAGCCTAGCGTACATCGACATTGCAACTGGAAGCAACTAGTGGCAACTGGTGTTTTCGTCAACTGGAAGCAACTGGGAGCAACTGATAAGTTGCTCAAAAAGGTTGATGTACGCGTAATTGCAACTACTGGCAACTGGAAACAATCCCAGTTGCCGCGAGTTGCTCGTGTTCTACTTTCTGGCAACTAGTTGTACCCAGTTGCGGTCAGTTGCGTCGATGTATGCGTAGTTGCAACTAGTTGCCGTCAGTTGCACGTGTGTGTCTGAATACGTGCGCGCACGTTGACAGCAACTGCAAGCAACAATTGCTTCCAGTTGCGAGGTCAATGTACTCTAGGCTTTACCGAGTTGCCGTGTCGATGTGCGCGCTAGCTGCGCAACTAATCAGTTGCTGTCGATGTGCGCGCTACGCACACATCGACAGCAACTGATCAGTTGAGTTGCTTCCAGTTGTAATGTCGATGTGCGCTAGGCATAAGAGTGGAAAACGCTTAATTTTTTTCCCCAAACCATGATCATTTACTCAATTCTTTCACCTGCATCACGATGCGGCCAGTGATAGAGACCATGACGTTTCGACTACAATTATCAAGTCTTCACCTAGTCATATTCCCCTGTGGTGAGAGTGGATCTTTAATGCTATACTCCTTAAATCTTTAACACCTGTGCCAAGCTTCTTAAAACCTCACTTTCTAACATGTTCAGAAGGTCCGCAGTTCGAATCTCGGTCGAGCCAAGTTGTTTATCACTGTATCCAGATTTCCTAAACTCACGGACATTGTCCACATATTTATATTCATCTTTTCCTGCGTGCACCTTTAGGTCTTGGTTCACATGGGTTTACTAACTAAAGAGTCAGGGTTCAAGATCGCTGAGAAAGCCTTCTCGGGTGGTCCTCTAGGAGAGCTAGTCCAGTGGAGTGACATCATAGCTTCACTTTACATCTTAGGTCATGACTTGGAGGTTTCTGTCATGTATGCATCTTTGAAAAGGTACCTGCTAGTGTAATTAGAAGAGCATGATCAGGTCACAAATATTTGTGACGCATCGCAAGTACCAAAATCCATCGCACCTCGCCGAACCCGTAGCAAACTTACAAAGGGTTCGGCAAGTTGCGATGCATTTTGGTATTGTGAAATCGACCCCAGATTTTGAACCCTCACTCACCTCATGGGTGATGAGATTTTTATACCATTTGTCATATTTTTCTTATTCTGAAATTTGACACTCTAAATCCATTTATTAAAAAAAACCACCAATGTCTTGAAAACGAATTAATCCGGTTATATACATGTAAAGCAGTGCAGTGATTACACCAATCATGTTGCTTCCACATCTAAATTGGAGGACCAACCTTCAAATAATGTCCAAAGCTTCAAAAAGACAGAGTGGGGTTGACAACCCCTTAATATCACCATATTGCACAAGACACATTGTTTACTGCCCATTTTGAATGAAGTCATTATACGTGTACAGTGTACGGCGTAAACAAAAAGCTACTGTGCATGCCAGATCAGTGAGAAAAGAAACTTTAGCAAGTACATACCTTATTTTGTCCACAACATGAGTTCCTGTAGTAAAATATCAGTGTCATCCCATTCTTAGTTTTCTGAAAGGGAAAGGGGTCATCAGTCAGAGTTGCCCCATCGGAGGTGAACGACCTTTTGACCTAGTCTACATAGACATCGTTGGACTGAAGCAATTTAAAAAGGCAGCAGGACCTCTTTGGAAGCAACTCAAGTAAGGCTACGGTCACACTTGTGATAAGACCGGTCGACAACCAACCACTAATCGGGCGTTGGTTGGTTGTCAGAGGTCATATGGGTCTTTCCACAGCAAAGGGGGCATTTTGGCAACACAGATCATATTTTCGAGGAAATAACTTTGTCTGGTCTCAAAATAAAAGAAATAAATTTAAGTTGTTCTGAAGAGATAACGTAGGCCCAAAAAGGGTTACAAATAGTGTGACAACATGCCTTTCTAAAAACCCTGTGTACAAATTTCAAATATACGCTCGTAACCGGGACGGACACTTGTGTTACATTTTAGGTTAAAGTTATCTCTCGGCAAGGCACTCGTTGGATTGAGTGTGCTGCACTGCGAGCCCGTGTTACACAGACTCCCCCACCACGAAGGGAATCCCCGATGATTTCTTGCATTTGCAACATATCTGTTTCGGGACATGTTTGTCAGTATGTCTGATATGTACATGTATCAAATAAAAAAAATTGCCAATATGGATTTACGCTCACTTGGCCTGGCAATATTTTTCATCCAATCCCATGATGCATTGAGAACATCGATAAGGTATATTGCCGACCGTTTAACGATCATTGAAAACCAATGACAACAATGACATTGAAAACACACTGGATTTTAATTAGGGTTTGTGCATCAGGCAATAGACCGTATCGAATAGCCGCCATTTCGTGGGGCACCTTTTGTTACTTAAACCGTTCAACAATGGAAGCACAATATGTGCAACCATGCATGTCCTCAAGGAACAAAGAAACTGCCCCACGAAATGGCGGCTATTCGATACGGTCTATACATAGGTAACATTTTTCATTCATTATGACGATAATTCCAAGTGTTTAAAACTCAAAAGTGGTCCATTTCTCAACAGTTGTATGCTGCGAGTTATTGATTCTTTTGGCACGGAGCCAGCCTACAACATTCGTGTTTACAGCAAACGAACCGGTCGCAAGACGGACTGGGGCGGCTGGGAACTGCTTCCACGACAGTTCTTCACCATGTTCCGTAAGTTCTTCACGATATTGCACACATATAGCGTGGCAAAAACAAAATTTGATTGGTAGGGAAAAATACCATACACGTTTGCCAGTAAAGACTCTATGCAAAGTCTTTTGAGCAGGATATAAAAATTCCAGGTTCTTTCAAAGAAAAATTTGAACCTTTCATACTGCTAAAATGGCGTTTCTTTACTAAATTTGCACTTTCTGGGTCATTATCATGTCATAGAATTAGTTGCGAATGTTTATGGTATTTATACCGATTGGTATTAGAGAGATAAAAAAAATCATATGATCCTCGTCAATATGAATCTGGCATGCTGCATATGGGCATACATATACATGTATACGTACGTGAAAATTCATTGAATTATAAACTCAATTTCACCCAACAGTACATTTAAGGTACTAAAATTCCATGGACTCTTGGCTGGAATATTACTTTAGAAGGCAATTCAACAACATATAGACAGTTCATAAATGTACATGGAGCTTGCTGAATGTTGGAAAGAAAATGGCTACCTGTTTGTACTGTTGTCGCAACTCTGTTTAAAGGAAGTCCAGGACACATGTAGCTAGGGTAGTTTATTATTAATATTATTATATTTTTCTGGTATTGAAACCAAGGATTCCTCAAAAGTGCCTGAAGCACTGTAGCTTATAAGCCTGAAAAAATCTCTAAAGAAAAGCGATGAAGAAATGCTCAGTTTTTAAGAGGTGGGAGGAAAACCCCTACACATTTCATTTCTGTATTGGGGAAACCCACAAAATCAAGCAGGGACTGATAACCCAATCCATATACTGACCTGGACAGGATTCGAACCAGGGCCACTGAGATGAAAGGCGAGGAAAGTACCACTATGCTAAGGCCAAAAAAAAATAACTCTTTTTTTTTTTCCTTTTCTTTTTTACTGTTTCGATTAAAAACATGCCTGTTGGCTTCATTGTCAACTTGACTTTATTGCTTGAAATCCACTTACCAAAAAAATACTTGATTCCCTGTGTTCTTTTGACTGTGTTCTTTTGTCATTGCAGCACATACACCAGACAACTCTTTCATGGGATTCGTTGTTGAGAGCGGTACAGGCAACATGTCCAATATCCCAAAGAAGCGTAACAACAAAGCCCTTGTCTATGGCAAGATGTCTTACATGTGGAAGGTAGTATATATTTCCTGTATCGCCCTAGGACAAGTAACTTTGACCCTAAATATGGCTTTTTTAACATGGGGACACAACAGGTGATATGTAGGGTCTAAGTGGTTTAGCAGGCATCGCATTTCCGGGCCACACATGCCGACTTGTGTAGTTGACGAAGCATGCGTCATGCAAGGTATTCTTGGCGGACAGAAGCGGTCTCAAAATCGGACGGCAAATTGCACTTTCTGTAAGAATGAATAAGTGATTATTTTTTTAGAGATTATGACCCAGGGACCGCCGGGGTGAATTAATTCGATACAAATGGGAACAAATGTCCATGAGTTTGGGAAATCTGGATGCAGTGAAAAGCAACTTGGCTCCACCGGGATTCGAACCGCGGACCTTCTGCTTAACGTGCAGACACCTACCTATTGAGCTATGAAGCCAACTAGTGGTTTTCGAATCACGGTATTGCAGTAGTTCCTGATTGATTGGGATTAGCTTACTTACAATCTTACAGAATGTAAGTAAGTCATTATACCTCAGCTTAAACCTCGATATCTACATTGTACTTGTACCTCACATGGTGTGTCAAGTGTATTTGTGGCCATTTTGAGGGTTAAATCTGTTACGTTTGTTGGGCATGTGTGGGCAGAGAATTAATGGAAACCTGATGCCTGCTAATTCACTTGGACCCCACATTGCGTCCGTTACATCCCCATGTTGAAAAAGGAAGAATTTAGGGTCCAAGTTACTTGGACTATATTCCCTCCTGTCTTAAATCTGTACATTATTCTCGTACTCGCGTCGCGATTCCAAATTGTTTGCCATATTTTACTACTCGCAACTTCCACACAGTTACTAGGTGACGTCATTAAATCGAGCCTTACACCAGAGACCCTGCCTCGAGCTTGGACAGTGGTGTCAGCCACCGGAGCAGACACGTGTATCACGTGATGGCAAAAAGAACACTCTGGTGTAAGTTGGTGTTAAATGGTCTAAGCTATTCGAATGCCACTTATGATGTCATGATGATGTCATCAATACTCCTAAATAAATGTATTTTGTTTTGTTGATATATATGTGTATGTATGTATCTTCTTTGGCACAGATGGCCAGCATCGGAGCTAAGGTAATATCCAATTTGATTTTTAAATTCCATCAACTCGTCTGTGTGTACAGTACATATAGAGACATGTTCATGCGCATTTCCATCACATGTGCAGAATTAAATACAAGGTATATGTAGTTATGTAGTAGGCTTGGGCAACTGTAACATTTTTTGGATTCAACTCCGATTGCAAAAAAGATTAGCGATCCCATTCAGAATCAATTCCATTTTTCACAAGAAAACACTCAACTTTTGAGAAAAAAGCTTTACAGTCACGTCGCCCAAAAACCACTTCGCCCTCAACCACTTCGCCCTCAACCACGGCCTGTGCACGAAGTGCTTTTTTTTTTGTTTTTTGTGTGGTGGTGGGTGCTGGGGGTGGGTGGGTGGGTGCGTTAACAAAAGGTGTAGGGGGAGTCTCTTTGTCACATCGTGCTGGGTATAAAGAAATGACCGAATGAAAACGAGATAAGAACTTCACAAAGATTGGCATTGGTCTTATGAGAGCTGTCATTTTGTCCGAGAACTGGGCAAAAAATTAAATGTTTGCATACAGGGGCCAATTTCATAGAGGTGTTTAAGCACGAAAAATTGCTTAAGCACAAAAAACTCTTGCTTAGTAGAGAACTTTACCAGTGAAATCCTCATGTGATAGAAATAGTATATGACCAGTATTAGAGGACTGTTTCATTACCATGACAATCTCATGAAATTTTTGCTGGTAACCTCATTTTATCAAGTTTTCGTGCTTAAGCATTTTTTTATGCTTAAGCAGCTCTATGAAATTGGCCCCAGGTCTTTCATGCATTCCTATGGCAGTATATTCCCATTTTGTTTTTTCTAATAATTTTTGTTGGTGGGTTTTAAAATTTTAATTGGACATCATTTTTCACCTTTAATTTGACATAAATTGCATTACTTTCAAACCATGCTCATTGAATACAGTTGATGAACCTTGATAATAAGAGTGTCGGTAATTATATAATATTGGTATTAGAACATGCTCTTTCTGCCATGTAGTCGTATTTCATGTGTTTTGGTAGATAAGCACTTTATACTAGGCAGGCGTCCTAACCACTCGACCACCGAGCTGGCTGTTGTTGAGTAGCTAGTTTGGACCATTTAGCAGCGGGTACTGCAACTGACGATGGAATGTGCTGTGGCTTGCATCAGGGAGAATTATATAATATTGGATGGCTTTGAGGGTGATATGAGAATATGAAAATACTGAACCAGCCGAAGGCGAGTTCGGTATTTTTTATGACGAGTGCGGTATATTCTCATATCACCCGAAAAGACATCCAATATTATTATTGTTATATAAAATGAAGCTTTGTTTTGAAAGATTTCCCGGGAGATTTTTGTCTGTTTGGTGTTGAAAACTTCAGTTTACAAATGCATGCGCTTTTGTTTAATACTGTTGTACAGTATTTTTTGTTACTGTACTCTGGCGCGCACTGCACACGCACGCAATCCATTCCCTTGATCCATGACGCGTGCATACGCGGGTGTTCGTGGTGCGCCCAGCGTGCACGCACATCGAATCTGGGCTCTGTGCTGCACAGTAACAGAAACGCACCGTGTCCGCAAAAGCTTAATTTTATATAATAATGAATATTAATTGGGGTTTGTTTTTCCCTACCTAATGTGACATGCTTAATATGCAGGAGGTCGTGCGTTCGAATCCCACCCGAGAACGCTATGAAGTTTGTCTCATAGTGTCTCGAGGAAGCACTGAGTACACAGTGCTAATCAGGTCACGTCGGGTAGAACAAAACAAACCCCTAGTTAATGTTTATTTTCCTCGACGCAAGCCAAATTACCAGTGTTTTCTCGCCTCCTATATATGCTACATGTACAGCCCTACCAGTCCACTATTTGAGTTCAAAAAAATTAAAATTTTCCGCTGTGAATACATTATCTTCAAAACTTGCTTATCGCTGATGGTTTAGTATAATACTAGTCTTCCATGCCGTCCATTGCAAATGCCATCGTCCCAACCATAATCACTTTTTTTAGCGAAAAATCAGCACAAAAATTTGTCTGTAATTAGGGAAGACACAAATCTAACCGCCGGTACCGACAGCAGTGCCACAGTGGTACCGCTGTCGGTACCACAGTGGTACCGACAGCGGTACCACTGCGGTACTGCTGCGGTACCGCTGGAGAACAGCTCACTTAGTGCAGGCGGTACCGGTTAGATTTATGTGTCTTCCCTTACCTTGTTTTTAATATTCAGCAACAAGCTGGCATTTTGTCTTTCGTTTTGGTTTCTTGTAAACGTTGGCAAGACACTCATTGATTTTTGTCTCATCTTGTTTGTATTCCAGGACGCCAATGCGATGAAGTTCCTAGACATCATCAATAACCGGTTTGAAATCCACGCCACAGTACACATCGACCTTAACCAAACTGACGAGGTTGGCGCCGTGCCGTCCTACGTGCACAACCACGGTATTCTGTCGGGGCACGATCTTCAATTTCTCCTTCAACAAACAAAAGTGAGTGCTTGATTTCCATGGGATTCGAACCGCGGACCTTCTGTTTAGCATGCATATGCTCTAACAATTGAGCTATAAAGCCAACTGGTGGTCTTGAAACATGGTATTATACTTGTTCCTCACTGATTGGGATTAGCTATCATGTGAGCTTAGCAAGCGCCAGTAGCGTCCTCCCTGCTGTTGTCAGCTGACCAATTAGCGCGCAGCATTCTGAACACGTCATTCCCGCCTTTAGCCTTATATTATTATCGATAGCGTCACCACGCCATTCTTGCATTTTGCTCAGATGAGTGCAAGTCGAAAAGCTTTAGCATGTCTTTGTCGTTACTTAATTTCTGATTTCATTGTTGTTGTTTTCCTCTGCAGCTTTTTATTGGGCTTGGATTCCCTTATGAAGGACCAGCCCCTCTAGAGGCTATCGCCAATGGCTGCATATTCCTCAACCCGTCTTTTGATCCACCAAAGAGTAATGCTAATACCAAATTCTTCAAGAAAAAGCCCACGGACAGGGAGGTAGGTTTAGTCTTTTAACCCGCCCTCAGGTCGACCTTGCGACGACACAACAGTTGGCGACTGGCTTTTTATGACCAAGCTGCATTTGAGCTACACCCGTCGGCATCAAATTAGTCAGCGATTCTTTTGAGACCTGTGTGTAGCTCCGACGACATTACGACAATCGGCAACAGACGGCGCTAAAAAATCAATAATCGCAAGAGTTGAACATGGTCAACTTTTGCGACGTGATGTCGACCGTCACAGTTCTATGGAAGAAAACAAGATGCACACGTGACGCGGACGTAGCATGTGCATCCAGTTTTTTTTAGCCAATCAGCGTGCAGAAAAATCATGCCATTGTGCATGACACGAGCATGGTTTGTGTCGAGTTGCTGCTTGATGCTGCTTGATGCCGAGTCTTCCGTCGCGGCGCAAGAGATTCGCAGGTCGACCTGACAGACGGCTTAAAATCGTTCACTAAGTCTGACCTATATTGATCAGACTCAGATCTACTGTGTAGACCCTTTACACGGGTGGCCATGACAGGGGGTAGTCACATTGTCACCGTGTATCATGCACGAGTAGACACTATGTCGACATATTGTCACACTATTTAAATATAAAAACATACCTCCTGTCATGGCCGTCAGTGCAATGGGTCTATGACAGATATGCAAAACTGTAGACAGATATTTCAAAGGCAAAGTGTAATTTTTATAGGAAGGGTCCAGAAGTTGTTGGTTGTAGTTGTGAGCTTGATCACAGACCTTGACTTGAGTCGAGTCTAGGTCCAATCTGGATTATTTTTGCGCAAAGAAAAATTAGGTAAATCTGGATGCAAAAACGAATTGGCTCCACTGAGATTCGAACCGCGGACCTTCTGCTTAACGTGCAGACGCCCTACCAATTTAGCTATGAAATCAACCCCGCTCCCATTTTTCCCATGGGTGTTGAGATTTTGATACAATATCATTTGTCATATTTTTCTCATCACCATTCTGAAATTTCGCAGTCTCAATCGGTATATTTTCAAGGAATCGTAAAAAAAAAAACACCAATGTTTTGTAAACTAATTTATCCGGTTTCATAAAACAGTGCAGTGATTACACCAACCTTTTTGCTTCAACATCCATAAACTGTAAAATATTTGTCTTTTTCCATTCAGCTGACATCCCAGCATCCTTACGCCGAGGTGTACATTGGCAAACCCCACGTCCGGACCATCGACATCCAAAACTTCTCGGCCCTACAGGAGGTCGTAGAGGAAATCAGTGAACGGGAAGCGCCATCACCGTACCTACCCTACGAGTTTCAGTGTGAGGGTATGCTGCAGAGGCTGAATGTCTACATTGTAAATCAGGTATGATGCGCAATGGATGGCAAGTTAACCCTTTCGACGCGGCTAACCATTTTCCAATTTATTCCCCTGGAGCGGGAGACTGCACTTGCTGTTTTGGTTATGCAGTATACATGTATGTCTCTGGGGTTGGAAACTTGATGACTAGTTTTTATTTCAAGTCATAAATCAATTTTAATTCCCAAGTCTGGTCACAAGTCATTTTCCCCAGAGTCAAGTCACAGGTCAAAAACCATAAACTGACTTGAGCCACAAGCCAACAAGTTGAGAGACCAACTCTGCCCTGTGCTAAATTCTGTACAACCGCCTCCAAGACACTTAAAACTGCATATGCATTCCCCACCACACCAGTGGACCAGTGGACCACAACATTTTCAGCAGGACCAGTAGAGTTCTCTAATCTACTGGTCCTTTTGACCAGCATGAAATTCAGGTTAATTTCTACCTTTGTTACATGTAAGTTATCTTGCTTGTTGGCTATAGAGCTTCTGCACCGGCGGCCATGACAGGGGGCAGGTTTTCGTATGTAAATGATGTAACAATAGAACCACAAAGCACCTACTTATGCATGACGCACAGTGACAATGTGACTGCCCCCTGTCATGGCCGCCGTGCAAAGGCTCTATTGAGACTGTTAGGACTTAAAACAAAAACTTATTATTATTATTAATTGCATCAATTGCAGGACTTCTGTGGTCACCCCAAGTCCTGGCCGCCCAAGTCAGCTATGCACATCAAAACAAGCAAAGTCAACCAGTCATGCAAGCACCGATGCATGGAGGATGGTAAATGTTCCTTTCTGTACACTAAAAACATTAGTAGTTTTCTACTATCATCGTGTTTATATTGTGTAAGTTACGTGTAAATCTGTGAACATTTCTGATTCCTCGAGATACCAATCATGTATTCTACCTGTAATCAAGGATGATTTCTCTGGAAATTGGTTAAATAATAATGATTCATGCTATTTGTTTTGTCCTCAGATTTTATATGTGAACCGACGTGGTTTCATTATTTGAACAACAAAAATGCATTAGAAAAGTGAGTACTGAGTGCAGTTACGTTTCACATGTATAGAATACTGATGTATGCACACTTAGTATCCACTTGACCACACTAAATGTTTGTTGCTATGTGGTGCACGCGGCAGAATCAATACTTTGTCCACCGAAGGAGAGAATGGCATAAAGCAACCAGACCATTGGTTGCTAGGTGATAGTCTGCACCACGTATCAACAACAGTGCAGTATGTGACTTCTTAATCTACAACTGAGTCTTTCCACAGTAAAGGGCCCATTTTGGCAACACAGACCATATTTTTGAGGAAATACCTTTAAGTTGTTCTGATGAAGAGATAACTTAGGCCCAAATAGGGTTACAAATAGTGTGACAACATGCCTTTCTAAAAACCTGTGTACAAATATACGCTCGTAACCGGGACGGACACTTGTGTTACATTTTAGGCCGTCCCGGTTACGAGTGTATATTGGAAATTTGTACACAGGGTTTTTAGAAAGGCATATTGTCACACTATTTGTAGCCCTTTTTGGGCCTAAGTTATCTCTTCATCAGAACAACTTAAAGGTATTTCCTCAAAAATATGGTCTGTGTTGCTAAAATGGCCCCTTTACTGTGGAAAGACCCAGTTGTTATCTCTTCAGAACAACTGAAACTTATTTCTTTTATTTTGAGACCAGACAAAGGTATTTCATCGAAAATATGGTCTGTGTTGCCAAAATGCCCCCTTTACTGTGGAAAGACCCAACTCTATTTTAAGTGAAGAAATCAGGGTGCCTACTATTTTGCAAATATTACACGCAAACAGCTAATGAGAGACGAATGCCCAAGAAACATTGGCCCAAATTTGCGAAAGGTGTTATTCACTTAATTGCGTGTAACAGACGATAATCATCAGACAATACACAATAGAAATAAAGTACCCGCATGTTACTAATTCCCAAGTTACACGCGGACAGCAAATCTGTCTTGGTAATAAATGATAATCACAATAAACGATAATCACAAAATTGGGTCATTGCAAATGATACAATGGGCCTTTAAACACTGTTACTCCCCCATGCAGGAGTTTTGGCATCACATGTTCATCTGAAGAAGAACTAGAAGAAGTGTTTGTACCTTCCTTCAACCCCTCACGGTCAAGATGCCAATTGCAGCGACGACCACTCCTGTTTAGCTGTGCTGGACGAAACCCACATGTTATGCGGCTCTGCCCATGTAGGACATACACCAATGGACAAGTTGCCTTGTGTAAAGAATGTGTTTTATGATGTGCCCTAAGATCCTGTGTATAAGGCGTGCCCGTATATGAGGTACGCCTCTAACTGTAGATGGCTAGCACAATGTGTCATTTGACAACCATGACCCACGTAGCCCGAGTGCTGACCAGCAAAAATAGCAAGGAAAGCACAATTGGTTGCACTTACCTCTGTTGCTTAACATTGCTTTATATTGTTGCGCCATGGCTGTTGTATCGAGAAAGATAAAACTGTCTTTCTTAAGGCTAAATTGTGATTCAATTTCACTGGTGGGTATTTTTTACGCAGGTGCGCATGTTTATGTGCGTCTATTGGCAAGCGCTTATACGCACGTGGCCAGTGACACTCAAACGTGGTCGTGCACGTGGTCGAAAGCTATCAATACGCGAGTATAAGGTGCATCCCCAACTTTTGATTTTTAAAATTTTTTTTTACAGACGCCATCTTTGTAGGATATTGAACACCATCAAGTACGCGTTCCCACATCCCCGAATTAATTTCATTTTTATATCTATGGGACATCCTGGAAAATGTTGCGAACACGCGAGTGTTGCCAAAAATTTGTTTTAAAAAAATGCGCGTCACAAAAATTTACACTCAAGATCCTGATGCACGTGACAATCTGTAGGAAGTGACGTCATTTGTCAGAGATCAATTGGAAATAAAAATATCTACATTGCTATTATTACTCAGTGTGCTTTTTCCGGACAACTCGTGTAAGGTCATTGCAAATGATACAGTGGCTTTAAGATATCATATTTGTCTTTAGAGGTTTGGGTTGATTGAATCAAACTCCAAACATTGTGTGCTGCGCATTACCCATATAATTGTTTTTTTATGTATATCTTTTTTTTTCTTCTTTTTTTTAAGTGGAGATAATAGGGAGGTTTCGGTCGCATACGGTTAGGCAAAACGACGACTATTAGTGAATTTTACGTCATCGATTTGTGCGTACTTGTGGCGTTTACACAAATATCCCAAGTGTTGTTTTGTTGTTTACACTGATAGCAACGCCTCTACACCTTAGTGAAAAACGGACAGCGAAAGGTAACGAATTTGAGGTGTGGCTAATCGTAATCGTAATCACTAACCGTGCACACCGAAACCTCACTAATGTCAAAACATTTTAATATGGTCATAAAATGGCTGTAAGTTATACATTGAATTATATTTTACTGAAGAAAATGCAGTATATCAAATATATGATTTTTGCCAGCGATATTTCTTATCTAGTAATAATTTAGTAATAATAATAGTGCTTGCCGACTGTTTATTATTTTTTTTCGCGAGCTGCAGTGCCAACATGTTGGAGATACACAATTTCAAACTAATATTCATTACAGTATGCATGCCTGCACAATATCCATACATTTCAATGTGCAGTATCTGTGGGAATATATTCATAAACAGTATTATAAAATCTCTCGAAAATCACTGATTAAGTTAAAGAAATTACCAAAGATTACATACTGTGGATATTTTTTTTGTGCTGTATGCAAATGTGGCTTTTTACGGCGCTCTGTGAGTGCCATCCCACTTTAGATACCTAAATAATTTATCTCTCCAAGTTGACGGATAACGCGGATTAAATCGACTTCCTAAATCTACTAAGTGGACTGGTTGACTGAGTAGAATCAGGAAGATGACTTGGCAACAAGTGGACTTCGAATTTCGACCTGTCAATTTACATTATCTTGCCAAGTCGACTTGACCCACGTTATAAGGCAACTATCTCGGTATCTAAACTTAATGTTCCTTGTTGTTCCTTGATCCTCTAACACTAGAGAATTAATGACACTGAAGGTAGCACCAGCCCTTCCCCTTCAAGCATCTCCATCACGGTCGACAATGTTGTTGTTGATATCGTCCCCATTACTTGATGCTTCGAGTACGTTCGCTGCACTCTTGTCGTTGCGCTGATACGTTGGTGTAAGTCTCATTTTTTAAAGTCTTGAGTGTCCTAGTGGCTTAGCTATGGACACGGCCAGAGACACCGGGGAAACACCTAATGCTTAACGAAAGAATGCTCTGGGATCTTTTAAGTGCATTACACAACACACTGGACCAACGGCTTTACATCCCTTCCGAAGGATGGAGCAAGTGTGTTTAAGTGCCTTGCTCAAGGGCACAGGTGTACTACAGCTGAGTATCGAACCCACAACCCCAAATTTTCACCTGAGTATTACGAGTCAGTGACCTAAACCGCTCGGCCTCGGTACCCCATCTAAAGTAGGATGGGACTTAGAGAGCACCGTAGTGGTTTTTTTTATTTTTTTAAATTTTGGTTTTTGGTTTTTGTTGCCAACCAATGAAATTAAAATTTGAATGTTAAGTGTTAACAGTACCTAACAACTCATGAAGATGCTTTGATCCCACTGTTAACAATGTACTTGTAAATACTTTCTATAATATGTACATTATTGTTTATCATTTACGGGGTTTGACGTGAAATGACTATTCGCCCTGCATACACGTAGTGCAAAATGCATAACCACCAAATTATGTACCTCATCATATTTGTACCTGCCCGATAAATTGGACATATGCAAAATTAGGGAGCGCGTGTGGTCTAGTGGGTATGAAGCGGAACTCCCAATCAGAGGTGGTGGGTTCAAGCCCCACTATGACCAACGTGTCTGTGTCCCTAGGCAAGGCACTTAATCCCAGTTGCCTCGTCAACCCAAGCGATATTTGGGGAGCTGTTAGGGGGAATGCCACAATCTAACTTCTGATAGGGTTGAGCGCATGGCCAGCTAGTTGAAACGATGGGGTTCTGGTGATTCCCTGATGGCAGCGGTAATAATGGCAACAGTGCAAGGAGCACCCCGCAGGGTGGACATGTGCGCTATATATTTAGAATCCACCAGTATTATTATTAAAATTAAGTTTTAAACTCACTGAAAAGGTAAAATAGTGAAAACCACTCTTATGGAGCCATATAAGGGACAGCTCGTTTTGGAGTGGATATTTCACTTTGGAAAAGAGCTAAAATCCACTAAAAAGAGGTTAAATCTTCACTCAAAAACGAGCTGTCTCTTAAAGGCAAGGCTCGTCAGCATTACGCGCGCGCCAAATTTGTGCCACGAAATACGCAGCTCCATAGCAAAGGCATGGAGCTGCGTATTTCGTGGCACGAATTTGGCGCGCGCGCATTGCTGACGAGCCTGTGCCTTTAAGCACTTGAGGCTGGAGGAAGTGTAAACACGTCGTATAGGCACAGGGGCGGTTGTCTCGGAGTGTTGCAAAATATGATCTTTTGGTGAGAAGATTCACACATTGAAAATGACTCAGCAGTCGGTATTTGTGGTGCTTGACCTAGTCTTAACTTTTGGCCAATTACATTTGCTTTTCTAAGAAAATGGTTTGTTTGTTGTTTTGCCCAGAATAATCCCGACGTCATACAACTGGTTGATAGCTCTTGAAAGAAGTTTTTGTTTAAATGTTTTTTTTAATAACTTTTTCACATTCAGAGAGAACCCGTTTCGCAAGTTTCATTTAGCTGATATTTTTTTTAAAATGAAAATTAGTTGTTTAAATGCTTACGTAAATTTATTAGCAAATTCATTTATTTAGTTTTAAATTTTATTATGTTCGGACTGTATCAATCGGACAATTATTGCCCTGCTCATGACAAAATGTTTACAAAAACCACCATCTAAAAGACTTGAATGTGTGCTGCATAATATTCATAAATTGTAATGTAATGAGAATTATGTTTAAATGCTTACGTAATTTTTTTAGCAAATTAATTTTTTTTGTTTTAAATTTCATATGTTTGGAAAGTATAAAATTGACTTTTGTTTTCGCCTTTCAATACACGTAATAAAAAATAACGCTTACCAATTTTCTTGGTAACTATAGAACTGTATATGCATTAATTACCGTGGAAATTGACTTATCCAATGTAAAATGTTTTTCATGGAATTAAAATGGCAGAAAGCCTTTTGCTCATTTAACATGAATAGCGTCTGGTGTATTGACGTACTTCCTTTTTAACACGCACAATTTGTATCCACCTCACCAGACTAAATTTTTGGGGCAATGTGGTGAACGCGACAGGTGTGAAGTACAGAATCGAAATCGTGTTCATCGTGGGATAGAATGGCATAAAGCAACCAGAAAGTTAGTCTCTCGGCATTAGCGTGCACTGCGTAGCAACAACCGCGTAGTATGTGACTTTCTAAACTGCACATTCATTTGCACGTGAAGAATTCGGGGCTCCAGCCATTATGCATAATGCATTTTCTGTCGTCTGTCACCGAGTGGTCCGATCACATTTTTAAGCCTCCATTTTGTTTTTCTATGGCCGCGTTCTGTTGAGATTTTGATACCATATCATGTGTCAATATTTTCACATTACCGTATATTTCCGGGGATACCGTCAAAAAACCACCGAAGTTTAGTAAAAACTAATTTATCCGGTTCCATAAAGCAGTGCAGTAATTACACCAACCTTGGCTTCCACGCCCAAATTAGAGATTTCAAGTTTTCTGTTTTCTTCCCATGGGTGGTATTTTGGAGAGGTATTTTATATGATTGTTAGGATAATAACGACGTGTGTGTTTGTACCTTTCAACAAAGCATAATACGTAAGGTTACGCAAATACACTGAAGCCCGGTATTAGAAGTCAAGAACAAAGAAAGCTGTGAATTCCACACAATCACTTCAGTCGTTGCACGGCAAAGCATTGTAAACTATTTTCCAGAGAAATAGTGTCGTCTGAATCTCTCACTGTATGTTATACAGCTGAAAATGGAAACCTGTTGGTTTCGCGTGGACAAGCAAGGGAAAAATCTGCCATCTTCTAAACGTTAATACAGATCTGTGGTTTGTTTTCCAAAGGAGCAAAGTAGGAAATAGTACTGTATATGATCATGGAGGAAGTCTTTCCTTCCTCCATGATATGATCTTGCCTACAGACGTCGTATACGGGTTGTGAGTCTATGGAAAGCAACAGAGTTCAAAATTACGTTTTTAGAACTATTTTGCAGAACTTCCTAAAATGAGACTGACATCAAGGATTACTCATTCTATCAGCAACTAGCTAGGATCGTTGGAGAGCGAAGAAAGCCACCACAACGGTAAGATTATTAGACTATTTGGAATGATTTTACTTTAGAAATATTTTAAAAACAGGAACAACAACATTACATAACTAAAGAATAATGTTGATAAACTGACTTTGTTGAAATTTCGGCCAAAGATGCAGTAATACTTCAGAAAACCTCAAAAATCCATGCATGTTTTTTTTAATTTATTTATTTCATTCACCAACAGCGGAATGACCCTCACTTACAGGGATTAAGAAAAAAACAAACCTATATATATATATAAAGTACTAAAACAATATTTATGCGACTCCAATCTTTACAATTTAAATAAATTAATATACATTAACAACATACATATTTAAAATGCATGTACTACAACACCCCCATTTATGCACCCAAATGCCTCTTAAATATAAAACCGTTGTATACTCTTAAAAAAACAATGAATTTAATTGACTGAAGTTGGAAGATGATGAACAAAATCATGTGGTGGTACTGAGAAATTTACAGACCTCTCTTCGAAAAGACTTTACTGACGTTGCCCCAAACACATCACACATCCCATGAAGCCGGTTGTAAGTGGATGAAATTCTCGAGACAAAGCCTTGTCTGGTCACCTCAACACGGCTCCGTGGGATGTGTAAGATGTGGTTGGCAGCGGACCTAGTTCGGCGACTTGGCACATGCAGGCTGAAAGGATTGGCGTCTGTGACATTAAATACATTATGACATGCTTATACAAAAATACACAATCACTAATAGTTCTTCTGCCAAGAAGGGTCTGAAGTCGAAACATGTCACAAAGCTCTAAATATGAGAGAGAATTGAATGCAGTGGTATGATTATGTAGGGTCCTATACATGAAAAACAAATACCGTCTCTGAACCCGTTCTATCCTATCAGACTGAGACTTAGAGATACAGTTAAATACAACAGTGCAGTATTCTAAATGAGGTCTATATTTAATGTACAATACAAGGTGCGCAAAACATGCTCATCCTTACAGGATCTAATATTACGCCATACTACACCAGCTATGCGATTTGCTTTCTTAATTAAATGGTCAACATGTTGTACAAAATTAAGTCTACTATCGATAAGGATTCCTAAATCTCTTTGAACAAACACTCTTTTAAGAACATCATGGTTAATGGAGTAGTTAAACATTACAGGTTTCTTCCTTAGTGTAAGAGTCAAAACAGTACATTTCTTTAAGTTGAGATGTAGTCTCCATGTTAAGCACCAAGAGTCTTCTTGCAACACATAACTTATGGATTCATGTTTGATTTGACAGAAAACCTTAAGATCATCGGCATACAGTAGACACCGGCTTTCCAGACACTGTGGCAAGTCATTCACATACAATGTAAACAAGAGTGGGCCCAATATGGATCTCTGAGGAACCCCTGATGGAACATGCTTCCAATCCAAACAGAAACCTGTTGAATGCATGGTAACAAAAATGTCTGCAGACAAAAAGCATGTTCATGCAGTTGGCTTATATTGGCAATTTCTCCTACATTATTTTTTTTACACGGAAAACAAAATCATGTAGGCCCTAGTGTTTGTAACCTTTGCTGCCTATCAACACTTTTAGTCTTATTTGTCTACCTCATGAATGTAAATCGCTTTGGGTACCTAGTCGGTAACCGGGGTGCACCCAAGTAAATAGGCAGAGATCCGTGCGCCGAGCTTATGAATATTTTGTATGCCCTCAGATTCTTTTTTATAAGAGAGAGTTGCGAGCTGAACGAGTGTGGTCTGTTCTAAACCACCGTATACGCTTATCAACTCCTGTCAAACTTCTAACCAATCAAAACAATTACACTTTCGTTTAATTGCGGGTAGCCTGCCGAGTTAATGCACGGTCGGCCTGTATTTATTTAAACCAAAAACAACTCGTAAATTTGGTAATATATAGTTAAGCATATTCGTTAATTATTGCGATTGTTGCGTGAACCCTTTTCTTTAAACTTGCTGAAATACCACCACCAAGTTTAACAAAGAATGACTATTTTGAGACTTCCTGACCCAGGATAAAAAAAAACCAGAGATAAAACTAGATAAGGTAAAACACTCTGGAAAACCTTGTGGTCCTTAATCAGAAATTTACTATTTGTCGTAATGATTAAGACAAACTTTGTGTCCTTTCGTTGAAATTGCTAAAACAAAATTTGCTGTTTGCAAACTTTTATATACAAGCTGACCCGTGCAGTATGGCGTCGGAGGCTAGAATGACTACCACTACTGCACGGGTCTATCTCCAACTGACTGCACCCTTTGTGCAAGCACCTGTACATTCCGGCCCTTTCATTCCGGACCTTTCATGCCCGGACCAAATCAAGCGTATCGCTTGAATGCAACGCCCAGACATATTTTCCTCGCTATACTTCGTAACACGGGGAAATAAATGTCTTGTGTATAGGATCTGGCCTTCGCCGCGATATGTGGGGTATTTTTTCTTCCAACTATGATTTTGGACAATGTAGCTCCTTTGTTTCAAGTGGAAATTAGGGAATAAAAGTGTACGGATTACACAAATAAAATTGAACAGAATTGAGAAGATGAGACTTCAATGAGTATTTTGGTTGTTGTCCTGAGAAGCTGAGAGAGTTGTGAGTATTTTAAAATGATTTTTGAAAATTGGGCATTTAGCATTCGGTTCCTATGGGAGCCCTATTTACTCGTGTGCAACCTTACGGCGCGCATTATGATCAAATAACCTTACTGTGACTGTGTCCAATACATCGACGATCATTGATGGACTCTTGTTATTAAAGGGGAACACTACGCAGTGCGTGCGGCAAACTTAGCGGTCACTCAACCCTCTTCTGGTCAACCGCACAACAGAGGGCGCGCGCCACGAGAACAAACGACAAAGGGAGCCAAGATATACTCTACCGATCGAAGCTGGTCGTTTGACACGTAAGGAAGTGAAACTATAAAGAGCGCCAAACGAAATGCAAAAGATTTTCCCACTTTTTGATTGGACAAAAATCAGTCGAACTGAGAATGAAAATGTTCAGCACACAGTAAGCTTTCTGTTATATGTGAATATTTCGATGTCAAGTTATTTACAAAAGAAAATTTCAAATTTGCATTTCCTTGGTATAGGCCTTATACCGTGTAAGTTGACCTCGAGAACGTGCAGGACTCCGCGAGACTCGTCGACTTCCGGAGACCTCGTATAGCAGCTTAACCACTGGCAGCGACCGGTTTTTTTTTTCGGTACCATTTTGACACCACGTAAAAATTAGCAGTTTCACCTACTGATTCGGGGTCCACTGTAAAAATTCTTAAAATCCCATTTATTAGTTAATTGAGCAAAAGGTTCGTAAAGTTTTAAATCTGACCTTTTATTCCCGTATCTGAGATAAACTGGTAACTTAACACGTGATATAAAAACCACACGGCCATGACAGCGCGTCGCTGGTAGTCCGCAAGTGGCGCGAAAATCTTGGCGCAGTGTAGTTGGCGCGAATACGGTGCATTATGGCAGTTTTCAAAAGTTCTTGATTCGGCTTCAGACGGTCTTTGCGATTTCCGTCCTGACCATGTGTACTTTATTTGTTTGGGTTTTTGGTGGTGGTTTTATCTACTCTCAACAGAAGTGAACGTTTAAGTTGTTGTTCAAAACAGGTATTTGTTTAGCCACGTTAATATTTCTGAGATGCACCAAGCCTGAGCCTGCTTTTCGTAAAGGTACTTGCAAACCGGAAACAAAAGGTCAAACATTTGTATTTGTTTGTGACAAACTCGGACAACATTTTATTTAAAGAATCGATACATTTTAAGGTGCCTTTTCCATTTATTGGTGTTTGGGCGCTTATACAAACGCGGTACGGTAAGGTAATAATTCAAAGAAGATCGCCACAACGTTAAACTCCCATTGCCATTCACTGACTCTGGAAGTATGACCCGAAACGAGACTTACACGGCCTATTCGCCGGGTAAAAGAATGAACACCAACTAACTTGAAAGGGGAAGGGGAGATGCGGACTTAGTACATTTGATAAATGGGAAGCAGTATTAAGAAAATAAAAGCTAAGGTTTGTCTAGCTATTTAAGACGCTTGGTGGCAGCACACATACCGGTCCTTTTCATATTGAGCATGCGCACTTTAGCTAAAACGTAAAGATACCAGTTCGTTTGCTGCCACCAAGCGTTCCAAAAGTCTCTCATTGCCAAAATATTCCACCTTTCTCGAAAATGATTGCCCACCATGCGTATGTATACCGTTATGCACGATAGTTCAGTATATGTAGTACTTTCTTTTTTTGTGCGTGTGTTCGAAAATCCTATCCTCTACGAATGATTTTCTATTAGTATTTGTAGTCCTGAATGAATTTTTGTTTAGCTGAAGATAATGCTTTTGTTTGGGTAGCAAAATCGTAAATTGTGCTTGCAAGCACAGAGGCACGATTTGTTAGCAGGTTGGCGCCATTGTTCTCTCAAAAATAAAATAATAATAAAACATAAAATATATGTAAGTCTTCCCTTTGGAGAATACTTCCGTGTGGGTTGTTATTAGATGCTGTGTGTACGTGTATATAATTTTGGTCATTATGTAGGCATGTCCGTAGGCAAGGGTTACTCAAGTTTCATCATAACGTATATACCACCTACAGAAAGCTATATTCATTTTCTCAGGGGCAGGCCGATTATAGCTTGAGAAAAGATTTGATAAATCTGAATAATAAAACGAATAATCTTCTTATGTTGACTTACGCAAGGCATTAGCTTTGGAATTGGATGTAGATTAAACAAAATAATCACCCCAGGGCAGCGGAGCAGTTGTGAAAGAATAAAAAGTACAATTTATGAATCTCACGCACATTAGGTGCATGATATACGACAGAGGGTAAACCCCCTCCAATTAATTATGGGTTCATCGGCTGAAGAAGGGATAAACAGTATACAAAGACATACACGTAACCACTCAAATCCTTTATTCCAACATAAAACTTTCATTCCTTAATTTATGTAAATTACAGTCGCCCGCTGTAGGACCATCGAACCCGCCATTCGCCATCGGCATGCTCGGTGGTCGAGTGGTTAAAATGTCTGCCTGGTATACAGGAGGTCGTGGGTTCCAGTCCCGCATGAGGTTTGTAGCGTGTTCTTGGGAAACGCACTTAGTATACATGTATATAGTGCACACCGCGTCGTGAATGGGCAGAATTACTTCCGCTCCCTAACATAAACTTTCATGTTTACAATAAAAGCACTGCGTAAAGGAATTTTAAAATTAAATCTGAACTTTTTGGAGAAAGGTCATCTTGACCAAAATAAGTGCTTGAAAGATGAATTTCATTCCCGAAGAGACATTTCTACAGTTAGTTTCTGCATGAACGTAGTTTATGGCAGGTGCCACAAGACGCCCCCAGGCGGTGAAAAACACCGAACTTACTTATTTGATACATATTATACAGTCCTTAGTCCTTATAGTCCCTCCAGTGCCACCGTATGCAGTGCGTACTTCGTATACTGGACGTATACGACCACTTCGCAGGTGACAAAACTCCCATTTTGCCTAAAAGGTGTGTTGCCGTGTTTACAAGGGCCAAGAGAGCACCTGGGCATATTAAACAGACATCTGGATCGCCATTTTAATCATTGACATTTGATTCTCATTTCATTTTTCGTGACTTGCATAAAAATCCACCAATCTGAATGAATCATTTCTTTCCGATTTGGTGACTTACTGACGCTGGCCGAACAGTTAATTGGTAAAATTCAATTCCATTTCTAATGAATATCGATTGACTTGTGAAACAGGTATGCAGTGCAAATCCTTGCGAGGCGCAAGGCCGTATATATACCTTCCCTTGTACATTTAATGTGGAATCTACGAAACCCCGACGTCCCACCAAAATATTTTTCATCTTTTCCTCCAAATAGCCCGATTTTTAATTTTATTTTTTCAGATATGCCTCAAAATACATAATACGGTTTGAACTTTAAACTTGGTATTGTCTTGTATCTCGTACTAGGGACCTGTGGTTTGTGTGACGTCACGACGACGTCATAAATTATTTAAAATACCCTGTTTGTGTGACGTCGTCATCATCCCGTCACTGCTACGTCACAATGACGGCACTGTTACTTAATTAGAGACAAGAAATATTTTTTGTTTTTGAGGTATAAAAATAAAACCTCAAAAACAAAACAAGTTATGAACTTGAAACTTGGCACAGTTTTAGAGCTCAAAGTATAGTCCTGACATTTGTGTGATATCATGATGACGTCACAGTTACCTAATTATAATAATTTGAAAATATCTTTAAAAGTGTATTTTGGACACAAAGTCTAACTCGTAAGGAAAACAACGTATAAACTTCAAAAATGGGACAGTCTTGCACCTCAGACTAAAGACCCTGTAGTTTGTGTGACGTCACGATGACGTCAATGTTACTTAATTATAACAATTTGAAAAATACCTAAAAAGTGGATTTTTTGAAAAAAATATGGAGCCTAACTTGAAAACAGAACAGGTTATGAACTTGATACTTGGTACAGTCTTAGACCATAGATGTTTGTGTGACGTCATAATGATGTCATCGGTTACTTAATTAGTGGATTTTTGTCAAAAAGCAGTCTAACGGAATAATGCACGGACTTGAAAGTTAGTAAACAGGCCGGCCATGAATATTGCCTTTTTAAACGGCAGTATTGGTCCCAAACCGGCAAAATTCCGGGATCTAAAAGACAAAGGACTCGGCATCGCCTACGCACGACATGTTTTATCCTGCGGGCAGTTTTAATAAATAGTTTTATAAGTTGCGTGATTTATTCTTGATGCGGTTTTAAAATCTCTTGTAAACAATATGGTTTGGCCAACTTGTACCACGGGCAATAGTTGGCATGGTAATGAATGCATGACTCGACGTGTAACCCCGGGATGTTAATTTGTCACTGAAAATGGCCGAAAACATGCAGATTAAACGAATGACATTTCCAAACTGCACCCAGCGTAGGCCGATTGCTCCGGGTTTTAACACAAAGCGAACATTTCCAAGTGGGTATGAGTTCATGTATGACGTGCAAATCTTCCGGCCAAATATTGTACCAGTACCGCATTTTGATTGGATGAATTTAAGAGGAAAAATGTGGGATTCTTATGTTATGTTTTTAGCATCTTCTGACGACGAGGATATACGGCAGTTTTAATTGGAAAGCATCTCAGTCTCACACTATGAACATCTAACAATGGAAATTGGGCACACACCATTGTTACTAACAATGGGGTCACAATGAACATGTACATGTATTTGCTCATAGTGTCAAGATAGATTGATCGGATAGTAAAGTTGGATTGTTATTTTTATTGTTGAATATGTTTATTACGAACACAACACGCTGTATCACAATGAAAGCCGATCTTGGTTGAAATGTCGAACATGTTGTTGCTTAATGTTTCTCGCCCACTTCCACGGTTAAAGTCTTGAATGGATTGGTCGTATGCCATAACTGAATACGTTTTATGTGTCTCCAGATACAGGATATGACACATAGGGGCCTAAATGTTTGTTTCAAGACAAAATTAATATATGATGTCTCAGTTAGTACGTCTTAAGAGTTAAGACGTCTTAATTTTCTTTATTGCAATCCACAGTACTTTCGGTTTAGTGAACTAAGCTCGTATTAATCATTTTATTACCTAGACATACCGCCAAGTACGTGTTTGTCTGTGTAATTTGTATATCTTAATGTACACTGGAAAGCAGTTCAAATTTGTTTTATTATGATGTAAAATTTGTAAATTAATAAATGAGTAAATAAACGTATGATTTAACTAATAAATAAACGATGCTATGCTGGACGCCACATTTACCTCTTTTTAATTCCCCGAAAAAAGCTCTATAGTACGTGGGGCCACACGAACCTCCTGCATATGCATTTTTAACCAATTTCAAATGACCATTATAAAACAAGTTTGACAGGATCAGGGTTTTAATTTGATAAAAGAGCAGCCTCTTTAATCCTCCTCGCGCATATATTGGCGTTAGTCGCCTACGTGTGCTTTATCTAAAGCTCAATTTGTCACGTTTTGTCAGATTAAACCTTCTTTCTTTCCTAGTCGCCAGATATCTTTCCGGATTATCGGTCGTCATCGGTGCTTCACAGACAAGGTAATTTTGGCGAGATTGTTTTGTGTTCCATTTTATTGTCTACATGCTCGGTCGGCCGACGGGGGAGGGTTGCAGCTAAGCTTGTCCTCACGGACCAGGGCCGTGGGAGGAGGGCCTAGAAAGGAGACAACGTGCAAAACTTGTGGGACTCGGGGGAAAATCCAGGAAAAATTGTACATTACCTTTAAGCCCCAATACATCAGATTTTGTATAGTGACCCGAAATTTTACTTCATGAGTTGACAAGAAAAACCCAACAAAAAGTGTTGATAGCAACACCACATGTAAAATAGTACCTTTGTCACTGTCTTTGTGGAAAAAATTACCAACTGAAGGTGTTTTTGGGGAAAACAAAAAAAAATACAGACAATTTTGTACCATTCATTCAACACAAAAACCATACACTGGATTTTTCAGATTTTCTGAAGTATTACTGCATCTATGTGGTTGAAATTTCTACAAGGCAATTTACCAACATTATTTAGTTAGGTAATGCTGTGTTCCTGTTTTTGAAAGTTTTTCATTCATGTAATTGTAATTGTAATACATGCATCTAAAAAAGTTAATTGTCCATAAGACTTTTTAGTCCAATCAGATCAAATGCGTGTGATGCCTTCAACGAGCACATGTAAACTCGGGCCCTGCGTTCTGCAGATCAGTACCTCCTGTCCGTTCCAAGAACAAAAACAAAAGGTTTTGGAAAGAGGTCCTTTAGACAGGTGGCTCCTGATCTGTGGAACGCACTGCCTTTGGGTGTGAGGTTGGCAGGATCAGTCGGTGTCTTCAAGAAAGTTTTGAAAACCCATCTTTTTATTAAATGTTTTAACTAGTACATGTAGTTTGTTTTAATGTATTTTTAGTTTTGATGTACGTTTTTATCCTAATTTTAATGTAAAGCGCCTTAGAGCTTTTTTGGATTTTGGCGCTATATAAGTAATGTATAATAATAATAATAATAAAGCTGCTTTTCACTGCATTCGTCCAGGGGTCGATTTCACAAAGATTTGCGATGCGTCGTAAGTACCAACGTTAGCCTATCAATGACATTTTGTAGGTGCATGGTTGGTGTCATTTACAAGCATGCCGCATGACATCGCCTCCACGGCTCCGCTCAGCCGAGCGATTCCCTTCAAGGTTAAATATTTACTTTTGTCTGCCTTCTGAGTTTTCACATATAGTTGTGCACTTAATTTTCTCCAGTTTCAAAACAATGCACGGAGGCATGAAGAGTCACGAGAAATGACCAAAAGTACGTGTCACGCAGTAGGCTTAATCTGTAATTCTTGCAGGGAGTAAAGGTAAGCACGGTAAAGGGCCAGAAAAATCCTCTAACGTTAAATCTGATTTATTGATATTTCTAATAACTCCATCCTATATAACAAAATGATGACCCTCTAATACATTATCCTCAGAATTATTCATCTGGCACATTATTGGATGAAAAAAGGTTACCTGTATTTTCGCACAGTGGGAGGCCCGCTTTACGTGACTGGGAAACTTTTAAAAACAGGAACAACAGTCTCATAACTAAAGAATAATGTTGATAAACTGCCTTGTAGAAATTTCAGCAACATAGATGCAGTTAAATTAACAATTCAGAAAACCTAAAAAAATAAGGATATTTTTAAAAACAAACTTTCAGTTTGCAATAGGTACCATTTTTACACAAAAAGAGAAATCACGTGGTGTTTGTTACCATTGCTACAGCACTTTAGTCCAGTTGCCAACTCATGTAGTAACATTTTGGGTCACTGCAAATGATGTAACGGGCCAGCTTTAAATTTGATTTGGATATAGGCTCGGACTATTTTTGTACGCGCCCAACAATACTCTGACCCGGAACCCCGGTACCCCATACAAGTATTATGTACTTCTGGGAAATCTTCCAAAACGAAATGGAAAGGTTTTTGCACCAATGCTAACTCAATGAACGTGAGATTACACCGGCCAGCAGTCCGTGAGATTGCGAAACCATGCACGTATGCTGCATTCCTTTTTCATCCTTTCCAAAACTGAGCCGATCGTGGCACGTCTGAAAAACGACTCCCATGATGGATGTGGCCAAACATTTGCTTAAAGAGGAAGAATCCCCCTTGACGAAAATCCAGCATTTAGGCTTTTTTCGATAGTCCAAACATCCCTCTTGCCGACGTGGATTTTTATTATTTTTTAATTGTCGGTTCTAAGTGGATAAATTGCACGCAAAAGTGCGCTTTTTGAAAATGAGATTTTCGCGATTTCTGAAACGCTCATTAGGTATTCATGATATGCGCGTGACCCCGTGACGCAATCCTGAGAAAGAGAAGTCAACACGATAGTTAGCTCCATACGTTTACACGCAAAAAACTTAGAAAACCGTCTCTTTTAGATGGTGTTTTTTGAAGAATTTTGTTGTTCCAAAAAGCCAGAGATATGCCCAGTAGCTGCGTGGTTGCATGTTTTACCAGACACTATGAAAAAAAAATGAGTCGCTCATTCTATAACTTGTACGGCCGATGTCCAAACACGTGGAAACTACGCCGCAGTGGACCGTACACAGACCGCTGTGAATGCCGTTCGTTCCGTGACAAAATCACCCGTCGCAATGCACCAGTATTTACTTCAAAAGAGAGTCACTGTGAGCCACAATTTCATCGTTTTTTCACAAAACAGGTAATAGTAGATTGCTGTCATATTACATGAAGTGTTTTTCACGTTTGTATTTTGAATTACAAGGACAAAATAGGCATGATAAACATTCACTTCGTGTATTTTCCATTCAATACTGCACAGACCGTTTTGTATGTTTCTCAGGATGACGTCAACACCCTGTTGATAAACAAGCCGAGTGACCTCGAGCGTTTCAGAATTTGGGTGAAGAGGGTCGGAACTGCTTTACGTTTTAAGCAAAAGTCTGTCGATTTTTTGTGAAAAACAAATGGTGTTGTAGACACATACACCTCCATGATAAACAGAAAAACTAAAAAAATGTGGAAGGGGGATTCTAGCTGTTTAATCCAAAATGTGTTTGCTTCATAAAAATGGGTTTATAGTCAAAATTGTATGTCAACTTGTGTTTTTAGGAAGAATAGCAGAACACCAGTCAGTTGCAATAGGCCTACATATCTCCAAGATTTTGACTGAAAACCCATTTTTATAAAGCAAACAAATGTTTGATTAAGCACATTTTTTTGCTAAACACCTTTATGAAATTGGCCTCAGGTCATTTTCCTCGACAAGAAGTTACTTTTATCCCACGCCACCTGGCTACGTTTCCGCACTTACGACAGAGCGGAGAAAACTCGATCTTTAAACAACATTTATCGAAGACTGAAGCGTAGGGGTTTCGGGGGTCTAGTGATATCATATTTCGTTTGGCTAATCGTCGTTGATACAGGTATACAGTGGGGATCAGGACACTGGGGGTACATCCGCACTATACTTTGTCTAGAAGTACAGATCTTAATCTTCTGTGACCAAAACCTCGCGTTTCACTCCTGCACTGTCCTGCACGCAAGACGCAAGACCAGCGCGTATCCATAATTGCTACCGCGGGCTCATACGGGTCATGAACGGCTTGGGAACACGACAACAGATCAACCCAAAGCATGGGGCAGACAAAAACACCCCCGGCCTAGCAAACCATTAAAACAAACGTGTTTTTCATTTTGGCTGTTCAGATTTGACCCCCGGGGACGTAGCAAAAACCTCTGTGAGTATCCCCGAAACGGATTTAATGTCTTCGTAAGTACGTTCCTCTACTAAACGATTATTTTGCTCTGAGGGTAAATTATGCTGCAAAACAAGCTTTTGTGTCACTAAATTAACGTTTTTATCTCAAATGTACTTGTCCTGACAGTGTTTAGCCACTGCAGCCTATTTCAAGTTCAGTGTAGTATTTTCCGGGCAATTTTCTCGAAGCTCGAAGTATACGCGTTCTTCAAAACGTCGAAAAGGCGCGCAAATATCTTATGGATTTTGTTCCCATTCCTTTACTCAACAAGGATGTAGTCAGTACTGTCCGAGTCCGAGTCCGAATCCGAGTCCGGTTCCGAGTCATTGGTTTCCGAGTCCTTGAGTCCGAGTCCGAGTCCGGCATACACCCAAGTTCTCAGCAGGCCCATGCAGGCCGCGTCCGAGTCCCGAGTCCTTGTTTTAATCTTAACGGCATTGCTGTCTCAACGATCGTGCCTATATGAACTCTGGCAGCTCGTAAGCTAGCTTTATGGGCCGAGAAAAGTATTTATTTGAAGGGTGAACTATATTTTGAGTGCTCAAAATCATATCAAAGGTTCAAATTATTTATTTCATGTTCTCAAAATTTATTTCCCCAACTTTTGGGCAGCAACAATTCATAAAAGGTGCTTAAAATAACTGTTGGCGCTCAAATGAATATCTTATTGTAAATACATTTTTTAAATTGACTCGGATGGACTCGGCCCAAATCTCAGAGTCCAAGTTCTGAGTGATCGAGTTCAAGTGCAAGTACTTGAAAATCGGGACTCAAGTCTAGACTCACTGTTCCTCAATTGTTTATTTGACTGGATTTCATCAATGTCTTTATGTAATGATACAATTTTGAACATGTCCACGCGCCGGAAATGCCACGTGAAACCTGGCCTTCTTTAGCGGTCGTTGTCGTCCTTTCGCAACTCGGGGCACTAAAATCTTTCTTGGATCAAAGTCCTTAAAAAAAAGGCTCCCATAAAAAAAACTATTTGCTGGGAGCTGAATACATGAGCTTGATTAAAGCCCTACATGAATGACAAAAATAACTTGATCCTGAGCACGAGATTTGTGGGCTGCCGTATCAGCTGCCGAATGTAGGCGAAACTGTTTCCGGTGGCGTACTGTCAATATGACGCACCAGACAGGTCTTCTGACTCTCATATGTTGTTCACAGAGCCTGTCTCGCTGTCCGGTCACTAATTTTTGTCCCAGAGATAGGTCACTTTGCAGATGCTGGCAGTGACAGACCTCTGTCGGAGAGCAGAATTCACCAAATAGCGGTCTTCTCTGGCTGTACACAGCGTTGGTGGCCTTGATCTCGTCTTTCGGCATATATCCCCTGTCTCCTGATAGCGTCTCCACAAACAACCAACTTAGCTTCTGGACACAGCAACCATTTGGGCAACCTCCTTTTTAGTGGAACCATCCTCCAGTAGCTGAACTGATCTGGCTAATTCCGGTTCACTTCAAAATAGCCCCATCCACTGACGCCAAAAGAAGACACAGAAACTGCAACAAGTGCAAAAGCTTTTCCCATTTTGCTTTTGTGGAGAAAAACTGCAATGTCCAGAAATTGCCTTGAATTCAAATTGCCATCAAAAAATGAGGGTCTCGGTGCTTTCTTTTGTGGTAAATTATGCGAATGAAAAGACGCGTAATACAATGGCTCAGCTATAACAGTATACATCTGAAACGAGGCTGCCAGTACTAATTTGAAATTTGTGAAAGAGTTTATAATTGTTATAGGGCAGTGTAGAGTTGTAGGACTCGAGTCCAGGACTGTCACAATTTTCGTGACTCAGACTCGACCATGATGACTCGGACTCGTGACTCACGAGTCACATATTTAACAAAAACCAGATATATATTCGCGCGCTTAATGCGGGATTCTTGGCGAAAATAAATACAGTACGACGCGTGATTATGTACCCTGCACCAGGCTGGCAAGGAGAGCACGAGCCTGTCATCGTTTCACATAATTACTGTACATGCGAACGAAACTATAGAGTGCCGAAGTGTGACGTATGTTGCCATGGTAACTGGCTCCAAACATCATGGCTAGCTGCCAGATAAAACATAGAGTTTGATACGAGTTGTACGAGTGGTCTACGAGTTATAAGAATCCATGCACGAGTTGCAAGAGTCAGTGAAAATCCAGATGGTTTGGCGCCAAATCCCACGCAAATTGCCGAAGTCGGGTAACTTGTACCAAACTCGTACCACACTCGTAACTGACTCGCAGTAAGCTCGGAAAGCTCGTAGTAAACTCGTGACCTATACTTGGGAAACTTCTGCCTAATTCGTAATAACGTCGTGAAACTCGCAGTTAACTCGTAAAACTCGTAGTACAATTTTATCGGGACAGCTCGTACCAATCTCGTATTAAATTCGTTCGTAATTGACTCGTACCAAAATCGAAAAACTCGTAACTAACTCGTATTAAAGGGCCTGTGACATGCTAAACAACTTTGTGCCTAAGCTTTGCTTCATAATGACGGATTACTTGTTCAGCAAGACATACTATTGTTCGTTTGGATGTAAAATCAATAAAAGGTGGCCTTTTTCAACTTTGAAGATTTCACTGCAATAAATCACAGACAGAGGGCGCTGTTTTGAGTGCATCACATAAGGAAGACAGAAGGGAAAAGTTAAGAAAAAACATAAGACTTCAAGTTGGACTTGTGGCAAATTGCTGCAGTTTCTACCCCCAGTTTTGTCATGGCTTACAGCAGGCAACATCTAAAACAAACTCAAACAGCCATGGATTACAAAAGTTTTAAGGAAAATTGAGAAAAAAGTGGAATCTGTTGTGCACAGTTTAATGTGATTTTTCTGTGTTTGCCTTTTGTGACATAGTGACCTTGGCCATGAATATGCATATTCGCATTAGCATAAAAACTAAAAACCTTGTTTTAACCCCCAAAGCAAGCTCCAAATAGGATTTTTATGACTTTAACTGAAAAGAGTGGTTTTAAAGCATAGATTTCATTGATAAAAATCCTAAATAAGGGGCCCTTTAAGCTCGTAGTATACTCGTAAACATTGTGATGTCAAGGGTTTCTCCAAGAGTTTCCCGAGTTCGCCAACTCTTGAAGCTCACGCCCGAGATTTTTCCGTGTGTGAGAGGGCCTTTACACTCTAAAAACACTTTAGTCAAAAATAACTTTTAAAATGGGTCAGCTGCATGGGTGCAACTGAAAATCAGTCAGTAGGACTAGACTTTTTAATCAGGATGACTATATAGAATCTTCGTAATGTCAAATAGATATCTAGTTAAAGCAACTACCAGGCGGAGTCAGATTCATTGTTATCACTATATTTCTAGTCATGTATCATACAGTAACCAGGTCTTTAGGGTCAGCTGGGTGCAGTGTTTTGACTGTTTTCTAGTCGAATTTAACCACGGTGGGTTTTTTAAACAGTGTAATTGTTTTGAGTAGCGCAGTATACATTTATTGCTATATGCGAGTTTCCCTAAATGCCACATTAGGTACATTTCTCCTAAATTCATCTTGAATACAAATGTTCACTGTAAACCATGAAAAATTAAGGAATGACTTGTCGCGTTACACGGGAATGTTTTGAGGAGTCACGTACACACATTGTCCACGTCGCTCGTTATCGATCGGGCGGAAGCAGTATATCACGCAAATACATATTTAATAAAATTAGCATAAACATAAATATTGAACGATTCACATATCCTTCCGCCCGTCGCAAAATAAATCACCCGTGCTTGTCTGTATACTGTAAACATCGTGTGTACTGTAAGTGACGAACGCGTATAAAAAGTTGTGAGCTTGGTTGGCGCACAAACCAGTTTCGTAGTAGAGTTTAGAGCGTGCGTCAGGTGACACTTTGGCGTTTTTCTTTCTGGCATCGGGTGTCTAGTTGTTTGTTTGCTTGGGTAGTGAAGGACTAACGGATCGCAAGATGAGTAAACATTTTCATCATATTTTGGCGGGGATGTCCCTGGTTTTAGTCCTGGCAATCACCGGAGGAGCGAGCGGCATGTGGTTCGGTCGGCCCGGGGCCGGCTGGGTGGGCAACCGGGCGGTTTGGGAGCGGCCCAGGTACCGGCCAGACACCGTGCAGGTCGACGAGTCGTTGGCTGATGACCGGGGCCGCGGTCAAGATGTCGTGATGAGACCGTGGTCCGAAGAAGAAGAAGACAAACGCAATAGTCAACTTCCGTCTAGTTCAAGATATATCTTTAATTTGATAAGAGGTGGGTTGTTTTTATAACTTTCTTGGTTCAGACGCTTAGGCGAAAAAGATGAAAAAGACGCCTTTCAGTTCAGTTTCACAGGGAGCTTGCTTGCAGTGTTCACGTAGCAACAGTCTACGTAGCATTGGTCATCCCCTTGCTAGAATTTGACTTTGGGATTGTGTGTATAGCTGAAAAGATGTCCCGGGTATAAAGAGGGTAATTTGCTTAAGTTTTAGCACTTGTTTTGCGTTTTGCAAGTGTGGTGTTTCTTGAAAAAAATGCAAATTGACATTTTTTGTGGGGTGCAAACTAACGAGCTGACAACAGGTTTAAATACATCCGAAATTTTACTTCATGAGTTGACAAGAAAAACCCGTCTAAATATAGCAATGGTAACAAACACCACGTGGTTACCCCCGTGCAAAATGGTACCTTTGCGAAATTGCCAACTGAATGTGCTTTTACAAACAAAAATTGTCTGCAGGGAGTTTATCACCATTCAATCGACACAAAAACCATGATTGAGTTTTAAGGATTTCTGAAGTATTACTGCATCTGCGTGGCTGAAATGTCTACTTTTAGTTATGTATATTTGTTGTTTCCGTTTTAAAAATTTTCCAATCATATAATCAGTCTCCTAACAGTGAATTTAATTATTGTGAGTATGTGTGTGGTACCGTGGGCTGTACACTAGTCCTAAACTGAGCATTAATAGAAAGTGTCGTAGATGTTTAGTGTGGAGTATGTTATTGTAGGAAATAATACACAAAATGGAAATGAGAAATCTGAGAAGTGAGTATGAATTTCTAACCGAAGGCAAGGATCAGCATTTGCAAAATGAATATGAGAAGCGAGGTAATAAGTACGGGGAAGACAGTATAATTTATAATATACATGATATTTACCAGGCACAGGCTCGTCAGCAATGCGCGCGCGCCGGGTTCGTGCAACGAAGTGCGCGGCTCCGTGCCTTTGCTACACGGAGCTGCGTATTTCGTGGCACGAATTTGGCGCGCGCATTGCTGACGAGCCTGTGCCTTTAAAGGTAGTATACTCGTTTGGTAAAAATGACATGATTTTTACTATTAATTGAAAGCATAGGTTGAGAAAACTATCTTGTAGAAATTTCAGCGACGTAGATGCAGTTGTAATACTTCAGAAAACATGAAAAATCCAAGCACGGTTTTTTGTGCACGAATGAATGGCTCCAAAGATTGCCTACAGGCAATTCAAATAGTTTTGTCATTTTTCTCATGAATGGGGGCAATTCAGACAAAATAATTTTACAGGATGATCATTACCATCTTGATAACAAGTAAGCTTAAAGATAATAATTCAGATTTTATTTTTGGAGAACAGGAGCAACATAATTACATAACTAAAGAACAACGTTGATAAACTGCCTCGTAGAAATTTCAGCCACATAGATGCAGTAATATTTCAGAAAACCTGAAAAATCCATGCATGGTTTTGTGTATGAACGAATGGCAAAAATTGTCTGCACGCAACTTAAAAAAAAAACTTTAGTTTTGTGCATAAAAAAAAACTTTAGTTGGCAATTTCTCCAACAAAGGCACCATTTTACACGGGAAAAAATCGTGTGGTGTTTTTATCAACACTTTTAGTCTGATTTTTCTTGACAACTCGTGAAGTAAAATTGTGGGTAACTGCAAAATGATGTATTGGGCTTTAAAGGCCTATGTATCATTTGCAAGATAGAACTTCTTACCGATTTGTGGAATAAGAGTAACATATCTAAGGAAGAATGTTGGTAAACTAGCCTGAAGAAATTTTAGTTACAACAATTTTTTGTGAGTTTATCAATTTTGTGAATAAATCACAAGTTTTGTGAATTTTCGACCACTTTTGTGAAATTTCACAAAAGTGGGCAATATTTCACAAAAACTGTAAGTAGTCTAGGACCTGGCTTAGACATGTATGCACATAATTTAGGAGAGGATTTCTCAACTGATCTAGGCTAATTTGACCCCAAGGAACAACGTGGGATGTGTGCCAAATTCGCTATCCGGGGCGAAATACCCGAAAATGACCACGCCCTTTTTAAGATGGTCACGCCCCTTTCTTCATCAGAAGTGCTGCTTTCGACATAGTTGTATCTACTGAATTCAACCGATATGAGCTAATATGACCCCGAGGAACAACTTGGGATGTGTCCCAAAATCTCTACCTGGGGAGAAGTACCCAAAACTGACCACGCCCTTTTAAATGACCACGACCTTTATCAGAAGTGCTACCTCTGACATATCTATACATGTATCTGCTGAACTTGACTGATATAAGCTAATTTGACCCCGAGGAACAACTTGGGATTTGTGCCAAATTTACTATCGATGGAAAAGTACACAGAAATGACCACACCCTTTTAAATGACCACGCCCCGCCTTATCAGAAGTGCTATTTCCGACATAGCTAAACTACTGAACTCAACTGATAATTTGACCCCGAGGAATAACTTGGGATGTGTGTCAATATCGCCACCTAGGGAGAAGTTCCCAAAAATGACCACGCCCTTTTTAAAATGACTACGCCCCACATTTAAAGTGCTACTTTCGACATCGCTGTATCTACTGAACTCGACTGATACAATATAATTTTACCCCAAGGAACAACTTGGGATTTGTGCCAAATTCGCTATCCAGGTGAAGCACCCGAAAATGACCACGCCCCTTCTTATCAGAAATGCTATATCCATCATAGATATACTACTGAACTTAACTGATGTAAGCTAATTTAACTCTGAGAAACAATGTGGGATGTGTGCCAAATTCGCTATCCGGGGAGAAGTACCGGAAAATAACCACACCCACTTCTTATCAGAAATGTACTTCTGACATAGTTGTATTTTCTGGGTTGCTCAAAATGTTCGGAATGGTTATAATGTTTAGGGGGTCATAGAAGAGTTTTAAATTTATATTTTGATAGAAATTAGATCTGTACTGTGTATTAGAGGGCAAAGAGATGGTCTTTGCTTTGGAAAGAAATATAGCGGTATTTGATGGCAGAGCTCAGCAAAATTTACTCTTGACTTTGTGTAGCAATCTGATGATGGTATAACTGTTTCTTTTTAGGGTGAGGTCGTTCTCACTGCTCATTGTGCTTCACCTTGTTCAAAGTATACATGTAGTTAAAGGGTGAAAATTATCGAAACAATCTACTCACTACAGCTTGGTGCACATTATTAAAAAATCTAGCTATTCGTGTTAATCCATACTGCTGATAGGGTGCATTGCCTACCCACCCCTAGAAAAATGCTATGTCATGACGGAAGTCATAACACGATTTACTAAGTACTGTGTGAGTGCACTGTAGAATAAGAAATAGACATTCGTACAATTTAAGCATGGAACGCTTACGTTAATAAATATTTGGCAATTTATATATGTACCGGTAGGTAGTAAGGGGTAGTACATGTATCTATGGTAATGGATAACATTTTTGGCAATTTCTCTAATTATCAAAATATATATTCGAAACTCTTCTATATGACCCACTAAACATCATGGCCATTTTGAGCAACCCAGATACCCAGCTGTAACAGTTTTGAAGATACAGCTATGTCGGAAGTAGCACTGCAGATGAAAAGAGGAATGTTGTCGTTTTGGGGTACTTCTCCCCTAACAGCGAATATGGCACACACCCCAAGTTGTTCCTCGGGGTCAAATTAGCTTACATCAGTTGCGTTCAGTAAATACAACTATGTCGGAAGTAATGCGCTTCTGACGAAAAAAAGGGCGTGTTCATTTTTGGGTACTTTTCCCCCAGGATTTTGGCATACATCCCATGTTGTTCCTCGGGGTCATATTATCTTATATCTGTTGATTTCAGTAGATAAAGCAAAATTAAAAGTACATATAGCACTTCTGATAAGAGGTGGTGTGGTCATTTAAAAGGACGTGGCCATTTTGGGGTACTTATCCCGGATAGGGAATTTGGCACAAATCCGAAGTTGTTCCCTGGGATCAAATTAGCTTGCTCTAGAGTAGATACACCGATGTCGGAGATACACTTTAAATAAGGGGCGTGGTCATTTTTAAAAGGGCGTGGTCATTTGTGGGAACTACTCTCTAGGTGGCGATTTTGACACATATCTCAAGTTATTCCTAGGGCTCAAATTAGCCTTTATCAGTTGAGTTCAGTAGTTTGGCTATGTCGAAAGCAGCACTTCTGATAATATGGGGCGTGGTCGTTTAAAAGGGTGTGGTCATTTCCGGGTACTTTTCTATCGATAGTGAATTTGGCACAAATCCCAAGTTGTTCTCGGGTTCAAATTAGGTTATATCAGTCAAGTTCAGCAGATACATGTATAGATATGTCAGAGGTAGCACTTCTGACAAAGGTCGTGGTCATTTAAAAGGGCGTGGTCAGTTTTGGGTACTTCTCCTCGGTAACGATTTTGGGACACATCCCAAGTTGTTCCTCGGGGTCATATTAGTTAATATCAGTTGAATTCAGTAGATACAACTATGTCGGAAGCAGCACTACTGATTAAGAAAGGGGCGTGACCATCTTAAAAAGGGCGTGGTCATTTTCGGACTTTTCGCCCCGGCTAGAGATTTTGGCACACATCCCAAGTTGTTCCTTGGGGTCATATTAGCCTATAACAGTTGAGTTATCCTCTCCTAAATTATGTGCATACATGTCTAAGCCAGGTCCTCTACTAAAGCTTGAAATTCACAAAACGAGGCGTTAAACTTGTGACCTTTCCACAAAAGTGGTCAAAAATCACAAAACTCGTGACCTATTCACGAAAGTGGTAAATTCACAGAAATGGTTGTAACACGGTCCCTAAATTTACGGCGAAGAGTATTTTAATGTTCGTGTATTACCGTTAAAATTACAGCAGAAACCTGGCAACTCGCTGCACACCTTTCGACCGTAACATTTACGGTCAATTAATTACAAGAATTTTGCATGGAGCGATGTGTAATATGTGCGCGATATAAAACCCAACTAATATAATATTACAGTGCCAAACATCCTGCCTAGGTTTTACGTCAAAATGTTTATGCTGTTTCGGAGAAACATGGATTTCCTTTAAACTTGTGTCCGAAACGGATCGTGTTCAGTTGGTCACGATCGCCAGTGATATGTGTATGACAGATTGCGTGCGGTTGAACGAGTGTTAAAGCCCAGCAGTTCTAGTTAGGCCTACCCGAAATATATTACTTCACGAGTTGACAAGAAAAAACAGACAAACATTTAGTGAAATTGTACCTTTGTGCACATAGGGAAAATGCCAACTAAGGATGCTTTTTAAAAATCGTTTGCAAATGTGTTTTTTCCATTCATTCAACACAAAAACCATAAGCGAGGGAGCATGCACATAAAACCTGCACTCCTCAAGCTGAGGTCGCCAAGTTGGGTGTTCGGTCTGCGGTTGGGGCTGCTGCTGAAAGGGGCGGGGGAGTTGCTTCCGTACCTTGCACCCTCCAGCCTACGCCCTGCTACTAAAGTGTGACGTCAATTGCCATGGTATACTTGGGTCTAAACATTCGCTGGTAATCTGAAATGCCCATTGGTAAAGCGCAGGATAACAGTTCACCGGTTTAAGTCAATTTAGTGTAGACCCAGTAACCTTGGTAACACACAAAGGGTGACGTTTTTACTTTAGTAGTCTATTAAGCATTAATCCAGTTTAACCTAGAAACCAGAATTTTTAAACTGAAAACTAGAAAGCCAACTTGAGTGAACAGAACCGGGTTAACAAGTAAATAAACAAAGAAACTGGGTTATTAGCGCGGGTGGACATGTCAGTTCTTGAAAGTCATGGCTTTTAACCAATTTATGTCAATCATCCGTTGCTTTTTGGAAAACATTTATTGACGACTTGTTTTGTAACGAAGGCGCCCAAAGAATTAAGCAAACTCAATTGTCAACAGTTTGTACAACGGATTTTTCAAAATGCACTTTGTCATATGTATTTAGGACTGCGATCTAAAAAAAAAATCAATTTATCGAAAGAATTGTTAGCGTGTCCCGAAATTGTGTTTTATAATTGTTTATTTCATGTCTAAAATCAAGACTTTCAGACCCTTTTAACAAATCGATGCGAAAATTGGAACAGACTGCTTTGTTCCCACAAAATGAACGTTAAGTAATCGACGCCGTGCATGTAATGTATTGCTTAAATGATTTAAATGATATGACAAGATCCACAAAGTGCCTATACTCGTCGTGACAATGTGACTGGCCTCTGTCATGGCGGCCCATGCAAAGACTATATTGGCAAAACAGCAAGGCTTTCCTTAAAGTCCCTGTATATGATCTGTTTTTGAGAGATTCTGCGAATAAAACCATTATAAATCAAAAGAAAGACATCAACAAACTCATCCGAAGAAATTTCAGCTTTGTAAAATGTACCACGTTTAAAAAAACAATGAAAATCCATATGCATTTTCCTGGTCTTGGCGGGGTGTTTCAAATATTCGTTCTCAGTTGATCGGGTACTATGTGGCTTGCGTCATGCACTCTGTGGCGCACATCATATACTGCGTGTGCGCGCGATCCATTATGCACTGAGGTACGTGTGAACTCACTGACAATCGCGGACGTCCATTTGTTCCTCTTTTGTTTGGACATAGTCTATTTTTCCTTACTCTCGTTGGTTTTGTACAGGAGCGAATCGCGGACGTTCGCTTGCCAATCGCGGACGATATTGTTCTCTTTGTTAGACCTCCCTAAAACGTCCACGATTGTTTGGGAGAACAAGCGCATCGCGTTGGAACACGCACATGGAGTACACAGCGCCAATGCATTTTGAACCGCGTAGATGCGAACCAAAAATAAGTAAATCGTTTGCAAACGATCTAAATAATTTCATCTTTACGGATTATTTTCTGGTAATATTATATCATTTTGAGCGAAAACCTTTCAATGGATAATTGCTATTAATTCAATCTTTACTTTCAGAACTTTTCCCCTGTAAACTCGTCGATTACTTTTTGGGATCATTGCAAATGATCCACTGGGCCTTTAATGACTCCCTCGCGTCGTTACCATGTCGGTTGCTGTGACGTTGACTTCTGTCCATTGTAAAATATGATGTATGCCCCGAAAGCCTTCATCTGAAAGCAATCGTGCAAGTGGGGAATGGGGAAGTATAGGGGAGTCAATCTGTCACATATCATGCTGCGTATAATGCATCAAAATTCATGGATGTTAGTGATGAGCTATAGTTCATTCACTGTTACTTTAAATTCGATACTTTAAAATCGTTACTTTAAAATATACATTAGTTGTTGTTAGGTATAGATCAATCCACGGACAAGTTTTGTTGTCCTCAGGAACAACTTTTCATTAGTATAATTAAAACCACCGAGGCCTATCTAATATTAATATACAAGTTAATAAAATGTATACAATTACATTAAACCCGAAAAGAACCCTGCAAAAATACTATAAACAGCTACTTACTTAAAAAAATAAATAATAATAATACAAATTTAAATTAAACACATTAATTGAACAGGGCCCAATTTCATGGAACCTGTTAGCACACCAATTTGTTTAGCACAGAATTTCTTTGCTCTGTAAAATGAGTTACCAGCCACAATTGTATGTCAAATTGTATTTTTAGGAACAGGAGCAAAATATCAGTAAATACACATCAAATACTATTTTGGCTGTAAAATAGGCCTAAAGCAAAAAAAAACGGGTTCCATGAAATAGGGCCCGGGATATTTCCCGGAATTTCAATCGTTTTAATGTAACAACTTTCAATGTAACAACAGAGACCGTAAAATTCAGATCATCCTCACAAACGCAGCTGTTCAGTTCATCCTTCCTTTTAAAAATGGTAATTTTGTGTGTGTTAAAGTTGAGTTTTAATCCCGGATATGGTTACAATACAATAATCCCCTTCAGTGTTCTATAGTTACCAACTATCTTGATGTCAGACTCTGGCCCTGTAGCTAAAGCCAGAGCCATTTATTCCGATGAAGCTTATAAGGGATCAAGTATACGTACGTCAAGGCTTGTACGCGTACGTACGTATTAGTGCCATAGGTGATTATGTGGTGCATGTCTATACTACATTGTGTTTTGTTTTACTAACTTAATTGCGATCACAAGATGACTTGTGCACCAATGGGTCTTCATATACGACGTATCTCTTGAACGTCCGATGTGCGGGTCTGGAGAGTTGGCGTTGTTTAAGGAATTTAATCATGTTTTTAGCCATTTTCAAAAAACAAACCAATTATGACTATGTATATCTTTTAATCAAAAATTGATTTAGCTTGCGTTAGGGAAACTGAATGTTTTGCCCTTACCCGACGTAATTATTAACACTGTATACTCAGTGCTTTCCCGAGACACTATGAAAAACTTCATAGCGTGCTCGGTTAGTATGGATAGTATTTTTGGGAGAGTATTTTAAATAATTGTCAGATTAAAACAAAATTCATTTTTCTGACCACGCATCTTTAAGCAACAATTTCAGTCATCAGACGTTTTCTTCTTATAGCTCATCATTTGCATGCACAAATTGTCAACTGAAGGTGTTTTTTTTTAATCGTTTGCAAAGTTCGCAAACGATTAATATTATTACTTTATTTTCTTTTATTAAGCCTCACTTACATTCGAGTTTAAGTATGTACTAATCGCAAAACTCAAGATGTGGTAGGCCTATACGATGAATGGACACGAATAATCCAAATTGCTAACGATACTGGTAATATACATGTAATGTATTTTATGCACACTTCATTTGTGCGCTAAGCGTGGTCATTGATGTGAAATGCTCTTACGCTTGGGCAAATCTGAGCGCTATATCCATCACAAAAATTTGCTTAATTTTTTAACAACATCGATCTCGGTTGCTGCAAAAATTGTTATTGCACCGTGTTATAGATTACGAAAGTGTGACGTCAATTGCCATGGTAATTGGATTTAAACATCCGAAACTTCCATTGCTAAAACGCAGGGATACAGTTCACTGGTTTAAGTTTAGACTCAGTAACTATGACAACGCATAAAGGGTGGCGTTTTTGCTTTAGTACTTTATTACACGCGAACGGCAAAACAGCAATTTTGTAGTAAAACTCTCCCAACCACGCACAAATACTTAATTTTTGATCGTGCGGAAGACTATCGACCGCAGCACAACTTTCTTCAATTATTCATCCGCCCTTTCTTCATGCGCAGTTGCTACCATTATTAATTAAACACTATAATAAAGTTACATTGATATGCTTTTAACTCGGTATTGATCGCGGTTCGACGCACAAATTGTGAGCGAGCATTGGCGTATAAACTGCAATTTTTAGGTGACAGTGACGTCAGCCTGGCAGAAATTCTAAAGGTATCATGATGCATGGCGATAAATATGGACTGCTTTAGGTTCGTTTTATCAAATTTGTACACAGAGCCCAATGACATCTTACAGCGGACAAATTAAAGGCTGAATTTTTTTTCTCCAGAAAATGGATTTCGTTTTAACCTATAACAATCATATAAAATATATCCCCAAAATACTATCCATGGGGAGAAAACAGGAAATTTGCAATCTCCAGTTTGGATGTGGGGGGGGGGGGGTGGGGGGTGGTGGGGGTGGTGGGTTGCTATAGCGCCCCCTCAGGTCCCCTCTGCATCCGCCAATGGGGGTTTCCGTAGATACTGTATACATGTATGTGTAGTGCACGTACGGTACGTTCCTAACGCAAGTGAAATGTCGAGAGAGTCTCCTTAATGTAGCCAAGTCGGATATTAATTCCGTAGACAGTGTCCCTCTTTGCCGTATACAATTAATCGAGTTTTCAACCGAGGAAATAAAGCGACAATTTTGGAGTAAAAGTACACTGAAATGATCCTGGGATAACCTAAATCTATTTGACTCTGGCATGTAATCTGCATTCCATGTTTGAAATAAAAGAAGAAATCTCCCCACCCACGTTTGCTGTTTTCATGAATCCATTGACAACGCTCCGTTGGGTAGGTTATCAGTGCTCCCCAACTTGTTGTTGTTAAATATAAATTTCAAGTCCGGGGAATGACAATCATAATCACCGGGCTTACTAAGTCAGAAATCGACACTCTTCCAAATTTCCCCCGAGTAGCAGTTATTTATCTCTGCCAACGGTACAAACTCCGCACCGGGCGTAGAAAATACGTCAGCCCGTGGCTTAGCCCGGCTCGCCGAGAAAGAGAATAGGTTTAACAGTTGTGATCCAAACCGACGGCAAAAAGCTGTCAAATTAAATTTAGGTCGTCTGTGATCATGTACGCAGTCGCATTGTCACCGTGCGTTATACACGAGTAGGCACTTTAAGGATCTATTGTCACATTATTTAAATATGTAAACCTGCCTCCTGTCATGGCCGCCTGTGCAAAGGGTCTATATACTCGTGTTGTAGCGCAGAAACTGTCAACTGACTTGTTCGCATCGTAACATGGGCACTCATTTCGCGGGGTATTAGATTCGAATCCCGGCCATGGCAGGGGTTTTTATCATTATTTGATAAAATGGGGGTTTCTTCCGAAGCAGACGTTTTTTTCTCCTCATTTCTGATGGCACTTTAGTGGTGATTCCGAGAACTTTTTGGACGGTAACTGGGCAAGGGAAATTGTATTTATTTATTTTGTTGGGGAGGGGGGGGGGGGGGGGGGGGGGGGTGTGTGGTCTAGCAACCATGCAGATATGCCGATACGGCAGATCTGACCGGCAAAGATCACTAGCAAATTAGCCAAAATTTTGAAGTATATGTGTTTTCGGAATAACATTCTTTAGTACGACGTATTTTGCTAGCGGAAGATTTCGTCTATAGGTCTGAACCTCTCACATAATCCCTCATTGCTTGGGACCAATTCGCCATCGACGTTTGTAACTATCAAGGGTTAGAAACTCAGCTTCACATGGTAGTCATTTGCTAAGATTTTATCGTCGTGGAGTAACGATATTTCGTCTCTGTTATTGCAGGTAAGGGCCGAGTGAGTACCACGAAGCGTAGTGCCGAGTGCGAGCCGGGTGAGTTTCGATGTACCGAAGATGGTAGCTGTATCCCCCAACAACTCGTCTGCAACAACCAGCCCGACTGCCCGGCGGGAACTGATGAAGCACAATGCAGTGAGTATAACCGCCGTCTTATTTAAGCAACCAAACTAGGAGTGAGGGGAAATCGTATAAGGCCTTATTAGGGTTCGAACCCGAGACCTCTAACACATTGGGCAGATGCTCTACTAGCTGAGCTATGAGGCACAGTGATATACTTTCTCGGGTTTTCCCCAAGACCTCTCACACACCGGGAAGTTGAGGCACGGTGAAATTCTCCCTCAGGTTTTGGCTGTGTGCAGTTCCTTTTTCACCTTGAAAAATAAAATTAATACGAAAATAACTTTATTACGAATGAGAAATGGGCTTAAAAGCCAAACCCCGCCGCACACCATATAATCCGACCACCACCCAATCTAGGAGCAACCAACCCTTTGCACAGGCAAAATTGACCCGGCAGTCATATTGTCACCCTGCGTCACGCAGACTTTCTTTAGTTATTGGTTGGACGCCCGATGTGTTTCGTTCATAATGCATGTATGTGGCCATTAAAAACGAACAACGGCTCTCAAAAGTCGCTTTTCTCCAAAGAAAAATATGCCTTTGTCCACGCTTTAGAAGCTACGGATGAAAGAGTCAGAAAAGAGTTAATGGATATCTTTATACAATTTTTACGACAGAGAACACGGTTAATTACAGCCAATTAGTTTATAAATATAGCCCTTAATGTTTGTAATGGGCGAAGCAACTCGGGCAGATATTGAAAGGGGTGAATTATTGAACGAATTTGCGGTAAAACCTTTTCTACTGCGATTGTTTGGAAGCGTGCGGTATCTTTCGTTTGTAATGCATGTAGGCTTTCGTGGTCATAACGTGTAATAATGTAAAACGTAATACCTCATGCAGAACTTGTTTAATTTGGTTCATTGAATTATTAATTTCCATTACATTTGCAGTGACCCAAAATCTTACTTAGAAAAACTTGACTACGAAAAGTGTTGATAGCAACGGTACACTTACTTCGGCGCCAATATCACCTAAAAACTTAGTGCCAGAAATTTTGTACGACTACTGAAAGCGCGCTCTTGTTGTTATGACAGCGCGCAGATTTAATCGAATGGCCAATGACAGTGCCTGTACTGTCGGCGACGCCTCCATACTTGTCAGACGCATTTAGTGAATGACCTAGAGCGCCACCAAGCGTTGGAAGATATCCAATATGCCCTATCCGACCTAGACCGCCACTAATAACCATTGGGCCCAATTAAAGCGGAAGGGTGGTTCAATAATTGTGAAGGACGGTTATTTAATTATTGCGTTAACCAAACAAAATCTAGGCACTAAACTTTTTCAAACGGACCACTGTTCCTGTACATTGGGCATTAGGATGTCTTGGGTCTGACATAATTGGTTCTTGGACACAATGGGTCGAAAATAATCAGCTCTCGGACGTAATGGGTCGGACATAATCGGCACTTGGACACGTGGATGCGAAATAATCGGCCATTAAACACAATGCACTAGAACATTGCGCTTGTTGCTCAACAAACAGTCTAGCGCAATGGAAAATGTAATTCAACAAAATATACAGCCCTTTTGAAAATAGAACAGATCGACATGCTGAAACAGCGGAAGATCTTTGGTCCACCATCCATTTTCTGCACGCCGTGCAGCGCAGATTAACTATTCTACAAATAATTATGACATGATACGTCAGGGTTTGTTTACACACGCAAACGTCTATGGAGGTTTCAGGGGAAAGACGGTATGTGGGCGACACAGGGAATGTACACATGTAAACGAACCATGACGTCATTATGTTATGGGCGATTTAATTATTGTGAATTGCTGAGGTCCGATCATTGAATGGAACGATTGCGAAACATCCCTTATTTGGAACTTTGTCTAATTCTTAGACATATAAACGTTTATTTCTCTGTGAGCTAATTGGCTATCCTCCAACGAATGGTGGCGCTCTAGGTCATTCTCCTTCGCGCATTTGTATGGACTCCTTCCACTGTTGCGCTCAAAAGGAGGCTGTTCATGCAAACGCCATGGTCCAGTTAATGTATTAGGGTACATTATTCTGCTATTAAAACATTAAACAAAGTATATACGTACATTCTCGGGACCGAAGCTCTTGATGAGTTCATATAGATTTTCCAAGTTGGCATATTGCGATAAAAATCTTTCTGACCTTTCCTTAAGAGACCAATATAAACTTGTCGATTCAAAAAGCATCTGAAACTGTTTGCATGATGTGAAAACTGCTTTAAAACATCTCCTATACCGTTCAAAATTCTTCACTCCTAAAAGAGACTGACATTTATTCTGCTCCGATAAGCCACCCGACATGTTGCTCCTGTCTCCCTCGAGCAACAGTCTCAAGGAGTTCTTGTTTGAACCATAATCGTAGCTTACCGCCTTTCTCTTGAAAGATAAACGGTGATCCCTGTTCTAAACTACGTGGTTGTCCTTGAATGCCAGTAAACTCAAATGGCGTCCTCGCCGCAAGACGCCCACATCAACGCACGCATACTGGTCGTCCTTAGAACGCGGCATTTACGTTTTTTTCTGCTCAGGCTTAATAGAACACCCTTTGCTGCGTTATACCCCAGCCTTTAACATTTGAGACGCAGTTTTTCATGCATACAACGATTGAGGGCTTCTGTTGAGAGTTTAAAAAGAGAAAAAGCTGAAGAAGTACCAGTTTTCTAAAATTGGCAAGTAGCCTTTTTCGTGTATAACATTTGCATAACCGCTGGCGCCCCGAATTCTCCACTTTTAAATGGAGGCCGGTGCATGTAATTTACTAAATCACATACTACGCAGTTGTTGCTACGTGGTGCGCGTCATTGCCTATAGCAAACAACATGAGTCTGGTTGCTTTATGCTATTCTCTCCTACGGTGAACACGGTATTGATTTTGTTCATGTGCTTTACACAAGCTGCGTGCACCACATAGCAATACACGTTTAGTTTGATCAAGTGGAAGTTTGCATGTGAAAGTACATCAAACGTTAATCGTGCGAAACACGCAAAAGGCTAATTCACGAACAACGCTCCCGGAGTTCGGAAACGGTATTCGTCAATTTTATTGTGAATTCTGCGAATGTGCCTCTCATGGCCGCCAGTGCAAAGGGTCTATACAAAGGACTTCACGGTGAGTCATTGCCCCTCAGCTCCCCCAATGGAGCAGGGATTCCGCTGGCGAGTGAGAGGTGGAGAACAACGAAACTGAAAAATAACGTTAAATATTTGTATGTACAGTGATACTAATTTTTGGAGTAAAACCTTGCACAACGTTTCAGGTTTGCTTCGAAATTAAAGAAGGTCGAAAACGTCAGGTCCAGAGGTTTGACATGCAGTTCTGTCACGGCGTTTGCCATATTTTACTATTTGCAGTTACTTCGTAATGTTTGAATGAACATGCTATCACAAAGCATGTGCATGACACCAATCACGAAATGTACATGATAATGTTTTATGCTATTATATAATTTAGCCAAAGCACGAAGCACACTACATACTACATTATCATTAAGTGCATGGTATGTTCATATTGCGAAGCAGTGCTGCAAGTCGAGTTACTTGTACTATAAACAGTTACTTGCAACATAAAAACTAAAAATGTTCCTTTATCTTCCCTTAAAATGCACAAGATATAACAAGAAATATGTTCCTGGGTCCTCATTGACTTGTGCATTTTTCCTGCTGTGATTATTCCCCATAGCCATAGCGAAACATGATTTGCCAATGTGTAGGTGAATTAAGAAAATGGTTTAAACACTGACAAGTAGTTTTCTGGAATGATAAACAATATAATAATATTGCATCTATTGCATGACTGTACACTTTAAATTCTCCTTCAACACTGCATGTCACACACGTCCATCCCTCCCTGGTTTTTTTCTCCCACACATAGAGTCCCCTATTGGACCAGCAGCCTCGGCCGACCACGGGCCGAGAGCCTGGGACATCGGTGCCCGCTCCGACGCCCGTCACGACCTGATGAGGTTCGACGAATGCGTGGAGAGGCTAATTTACGGATTACGTGTTGCAGGCCCGTTCACTCGTAGTAGTTACGACTGTCCGAAGGGTTTCTCCAAGTGCGAGGCCGAGTCCCGACAGTGCTACGACGATCGTTACGCATGCGATGGGTATCAAGACTGCCCCAACGGGTCTGACGAGATGGGGTGTGGTAAGTAAAAGGCGTCCACATTTTGTGAATCTGTTCAACAAAAATTACCGGCCGCTAAGCATATGGTCCATATGCCTAAGTGCTAATGGTGTCGCTTTTTATCGTATGTGCGTTTCTCCTACGAACCGTTTACTTCCCTAAGACCGCCTTCATGTCAACATTTCGACGACACAAAACAGTCGGGGACTCGCTTTTTATGACCAATCTGCGCTTAAATTACGCCATTATTTTATTTCTAAATGTCATCCGACGGCAATAGTCTAAGAGCCAGTGGTCATTATTTTATTTCGCGGAAATGACCATTTTGTATCGTGGGCGTTTTTGGAAAGGTCATACCTTGAGTTACGCGGTTAGTAGACTATCTACCTTCACATTGGATTTTACCTCTGATAATCCATAATAATTGGTTCTTTTTGCAGAATCTTCGCCTTGTTCAGCCGAAGGTTTCATCAAGTGCAGCAACAACTGGCAGTGTTTCGACCGAACACGCACATGCGATGGTATCGTGGACTGCCGTGACGGCTCAGACGAGAGGGCCTGCGGTAACTGATTGTTACATTATTTTGTTTCTCAAGTAGTTTCTCGGTCATTGAAAATAGTTTTGAGGTATTATATAAAAAGCACCATTCTTCAAACATTTAAAAACGGAATGACACCGATGCAACAGCTTGATGTACAGTAGTCTGTGAAGATCCAAGGATTGAGGAAGATCCAAGGATTGAGGCAGATCCAAGGATTTTCGGGCCTATACTAAAACATGGCTCTGATCTTCGTTTCGAACCAGCCTTGCTTGTTCTTAAAAATATCAGCGAACAGAAGACCACAATAGTCCGTATTGAATAGCTGCCATCTTGAGGTGCAACTTTTGACATTTGTGAAACTATATGCATGTCCTAACGGAACAAGGAAACTGCCCTACAAGATGGCAGCTATTCGAAACGGTCTATATATTGTTGCCAAAATGGGGCTGGATCATCCCTGTGGGTATATAGATCAATGGTGCGATAAACCAAAGGATTTGTCTCGACAAGTATATATGGCAGGCAGCGCTATAAAAAAAAAAAAAAAATACCAAGCAATGATCTTTTTCTCTTTTCTCACTCCACAGAGACCAAGGCGTGTGTTGACGCCGATCAGGTCAAATGCGGAGACGGCAAGCAATGTTTCACAGCCGAGTACACATGCGACGGCATCATAGACTGCACGGATGGTTCTGATGAGCATAACTGCTGTAAGCTCAATTGGCAGTGTGATTTACAGGGTTTAAAATAAAACGAAAGCAAGATATTATATTACTAATTGTAACTAAAGTATGGCACATATGAATCAAAGGGAGATATCCCATGTGAGGGTTGAATCTCCTCTTTAAAATGAAACCCCGATCATGCCGTTATGTTTCCGGTTGACTGAGCAGTGACCAATGTTATGCTAGGGTCTAGTTAGGGATTTGCGCCACTTTTTTTAATGGCGTCTATGACCCAAACCATAGCCTGTTTGGGCATCAAGTATCCATTAGCAAACCCAAGAACCTTCAAAAGAGATACTTCACGCCGTACCGCAGCAAATAATTTTCACATTATTTTATACTTGTAGCTTTGTTCCAATGCCGGCATGGATTCACGAAATGCGCAAATGGTCAACAGTGTTACAAGGCGTCCTTCCAGTGTGACGGCATAGCTCACTGCGTCGACAGTAGCGATGAAATGAACTGCCAAGGCAAACATCACGGTAAGTTGCTGCCAGATACCATGGGAAGTACCATAAACAATGGGAGACGTTTGAGACGCTTGGTGGCAGCAAACAAACTGGTCCCTTTTCAATTGCTACGTCATATTGATCATGCGCACTTTAGGTCAAATGTGACGCAAGCAATGGACAAGGACTGGTTTCCCATTACAATAGGTTGTGGTTAATGCGATTGCTTTAGAATGGTGGATAAAACATTTCAGTTACATGTTTTTGTTTCAGTATTCCAATAAATGTCCCTGCTATGTTTACCCCAAGATTGATTTAACGTAATAACCAAAGGGCCTCATCAAGATTAAATCCCGAGACCTCTGACTCACCAAGCAGACGCTCTACCGACTGAGCTATGAGGCACAGTGGTATACTCCCTCAGGTTTTCCCAAAGACCTCTGACACCCTGGGCAGATACTCTACCAGCTGAGCTATGAAGCACAGAGGTATAATCCTTCAGGTTTCTCCAAGACCTCTGACACACCAGGCAGATGCTTTACCAGCTGAGCTATGTGGCACAGTGGTATACTCCCTCAGATTTTTCCCGAGACCTCTGACACACCGGGCAGATGTTCCACAAGCCGAGCTATAAGGCACAGTGGTATCCCTCAGGTTTCCCTATGAGCTCAAATTTTCTCTCGGTATTGCATGGCTGCACAACTGGGCAAAGTGACGAACTCATTATCTGGTATGGTGCCTAATCACCATTGAAATAAAACAGCCAAACGTTGGATGAGAGAAAACAAATCGCAAGGTCCTAGTGATTTTTCTCATCCCAAGTTTGGTTGTTTCATCTCAGTAGTGATTGATAGCATCATACCAGATGATGCGTTCGTTAATGTAATACGACATGGAATTGGACTCAGACACTGCAGTTTTCCTTTGCTGCTATGCAAAGACTGAACTTTCAATGCTCTTCTTCTTCTTTCGTATGATCCCCTAAATTTAAAGGGATCTGGTTGCTGAGATTAGCCGACTTAAGTCGTTGCCCTGTAGCCACCTAGGAGGTTCTTCAGCTTGGCCACGAAGTGCGAGAGAACAGGAAGAAATTCTCAGTTTTTTAGAGGTGGGAGGAAAGCCCCACACACCAACGTGTGGGGAAAACCCACGGAATCAGGCAGGGACTGAGAACCCAATCCACATACTGACCCTGACGGGATTCGAACCTGGACGGGAATCGAACCAGGGCCACATTGGTGGAAAGCGAGGAAAGAACCGCTACGCCAACCCGATTCCCCTTTCAATGCTCTCATTTCAGCTGTGTCGAATGCCTCCCAGTCCATATCGGTGCCCGAGTGGCAATGCAACACCCACGAGTCGTGTGCAGACGGCAACAAGTGCTACCTCCAAGGGCTTCGGTGTGACGGGGTGTCTGCCTGTGACGACGGCAGTGACGAGTGGCAATGTGGTAAGTTCTCTCCAAATGATCCATGGCACCCAATAAATGCTCTCACATTACTGGTGGGAAATGTGATCACTAAATGGCTCGCTGAGACGCATGTGTCTACGTCTGAAGCTATTAACAAGCATGGTAATCTTTTTTGCTATAAACGCCTTAGATACATAATGTAATGGGCATTCTACATGTAATGGGCGTTCTGACGATGTGAATGTGAATGTGAATGTGCACGTTGTACAATATATCACAAATTGTGTTATGCAGCTTCGCAATTACCAATTTCCTGCAAATAATTAACAATTGATGAATATTGCAATACCCAAGTCGATTTCCACTTAATCAAGACGTTATTTGGTAGCCAAAGCTGCACCTAATTCATCGGTTCTCCTGTCGAGGCTTTGCTGAAAATTATTACCTATGTGATTATCATATAGTTTTGGGTAGAGCTTTCTGCGATGTGGCTGAATGTGGGCCATCCCATGTGGGAAGAATGTGGGACCCATGTGGGCCCCAGATGGGCCGTCCTCTGTGGGTTGAATGTGGGCCATCCGTTGTTGAGACACACACCATTCGAGATGACATCACGTGATGTCACATGCTCTTTTCAAAATTCCCCAGCATCTACCTCGTGCCAATTCAGTAAAGTCAAGTGCCAGGACAGGTCGCAGTGCATATGGGAGGCGTGGCTATGCGATGGAGAGGTGCATTGCAAGGACGGCAGTGAGGAACGAGGTTGCTCAAGCTACGTTCCTGAGTTTGATCCTGAGGTAAGATCATGTCACTTGACGACGAAGGACATGTAAACACGTTCCGGCAAAGTATATAGTCACAGGAGCGGTTGACGAGTTAAGACGTCGGCTTTGCCACCGTCTTACATTGTTGACGTGTAAACACGTCCATTGTTCACTGACGGCTGTGGACGGCCTGTCAGTTTAGCAAAACTCGATACGTGGCGGCCGCCTCAGAGTGTTGCAAAGTATGATCTTTTGGTGAGAAGATTCATACAATGAATGTAGACATGATTCTCAAGAGTCAGTATATATGGTGCTTGACCTGGTCCTAACGTTTTGGCCAATCACATTTGGCTTTTAATTTTTGACACAAAAGTGATATTTTTGTCAAACATTTGGCCAAGTTCAACAAACTACTAAACTGCAACATAACAGGCACAATCAACCAGCGCCATGAGTAATTATTTGTATTAGAATGTGCGCTTTATAAATCTGTATTATTATTATGTGGCGTCATGTGACAAGAGTCGGTGTCAACAATTGTAAAAAAGTAGCTAAATCTCCGCAGTTACAGGGTCTAGCCTCTTGTAATATGTGCAGGTCGGTGAAGGTGAATCTGGCAAAAATCCAGATTCTGCCATCGATACAACAACCCGAGGTCCTACGGTCGACCCGGCTTGTGAAACATCTTCCGTGCGGCAGGAACAACACCAAAGCCATACGGGTGGCACAAAAGTGACTGCTGGTGATGAACTGACAGGGAAGTACCGTATGTAAAAAGAAACACAAGATCAAGACACCGAGAATTACACGTGACGTGTGGGAGAACCGGTAAAGCCAGGATACGATCAGATACGTAAGGGGTTTAGACGAATGGATTTTTCAAGCGTGTGCCCTGTGTGGGGAAATTGTTGGAATATATGTAAAAAAAATTATTTTCTTGAAAAGATCTTACAAAGCATGCGAAGAAATTCTAAAGGAGCTTTCTGTTATAAACCTGACAGCCGATTTTACGAGAAAGTGCGTAGCTTGCGCAATTTTTGAAAATGGCATGGGCTCCATAGCTTGCATGTAATTATCGCACGAATGTGCAACTTACAATCAAAGGTTGCAGTAGTGGGCTTTCGTGAAATCGGCAGCAAATGGAATAGCTGCAATTTTAGGGCAACTTTTGTTTTTTTCAAATTGGTCAACAGTGCAAGTACAGAATGTGCAATCATGCAAGTCCTCAAGGAACAAAAAATGCCCTAACAGATGGCAGCTATTCGAAACAGTATACTATTTCACTGAAACGAGCAGGCTATTTTGTGATATATTTCGGCTTTTCGTCTGTAAATAATTTGAAATGCTGTCTGCTGCCTTTAATTGCCTACGGCAAACTAACGAACTTGTCAGTGATCACTGCGATACCTTTCTTTCGATGTCTTTCGAAGTTTTCGTAAATATATATTGGTTATTTTTGTTTTTGCTAGATAGCACTTAGACTTATTTTCTTAGTTGTAGACCTAATATTAACGCTATATTGCAAAATATTGCTCATGAACATCCTCTTTCAAGATTGGCACCCTATAGGAATTTAACATTTAAAGCATCAATCATAATTAGGCAATTAAGTAAAGGATTTTATTTTATAATAACTTAAAGATACAGGGTGTCCCAATGTCTAGTCCAACCCCAGAATCTATAGGGAATCTTCTTACATAGTCTCCATTCCATCAAAATCACGCTGAAATTAAGTAAGGTCAGTGCATGACTGCCTATCTTTGACTTATTCTAAACTGGGCGGCTAATTCTTGTCGTCAAATAATCAGATCTGGTTCATGACATAACTTAGTTGATTATCTTAATGACAGTGTATCTTGGTTTAATTTGTCATTGATTATCATTTTTAAAGACTATTTCTCATGCAAGTAGATTTCTTCAAAATCTTGATTGGTGTGGCCTGGACATTTTTTTGGGACACACTGTTTATCAAACGTTTTCGATAGTGTATCACATAATTATCACGGGAACCTGCATTTGCGAAACGGCGGCTCTATCTTTCTCAAAAGCATTATGCATGACTTGTTAGCATGCACCGATCTGAGATAAACTCGCCGAATACCACATTTCGTGACGGGCAGAGTAGTGTTTAGGGTCTCTCGGTTTTCAACGCGACCTCATGCATGACATTCCATTCATATAATAGTCAGATATACCTTTTTATTATATTTATTAGATATTTATTAGATATTTATTAGATATCTATTAGATATTTATTAGCTGTTTATTAGCTGTTATGCATAAACAAACCGCAGACTCTCTCATAGAGACCCTAGAATTACCGCGAGCTTAAAGATGACAATTATCTTTTTTCTCAGACTCTTTTTGGTTTCCGATTTCAAATTAGTTTTTTGACCACCCACGTTTTTAAAAAAAAGTAATGATCAGCTCCCAATCGAAATGGGCGTCGATGTGTAAAGGGCCGACTTGGAAAAGCAAAACGCACGTTTCTATAGACCGTATCGAATAGCTGCCATCTTGTAAGTCAACTTTTGTTGTTTAAGTTGGTAAACAGTGCAAGCACAAAATATGCAACCATGCATGTCCTCACGAAACAAATAAACTGCCCTACAAGATGGCAGCTATTTGACACGAAAACTCTAAGTGTTTTGGCCCCAACCCGGAAAATGTTATTGCCAAATCCTGGTGGCGCCCACGTACATAAGTAAATGCCTTACTAAGTTTAAGCAAGCCGTTGTTAATATGCTTGTAGCTTAACATATGTAGATACATAACATATAAAGAAAGGTGGGATTCTGCCAAGCACCTCCTGATCATGGTTTTTGTTTTTGTGTTTATTGCAAAGATGGGGCAGGGCACTTGTCACCTTGAAACTTACAATTGACAAACTTTCGAATTAGCACTGTACTAGCAGCCTCGTTTCAGATGCTGAGCCAATTGCAAATTTTATCACAAAAGAAAGCACAGAGACCCTCATTTTCGAAGACAATTTGAAATTCATAAATTGACCGAGTATAATATGGTTTCAGCGTAACAAATGAAGGTCAAAATTACTGAAATATTTTCACTTGTCAAATACGATTATCAGTTTTAATGTTAGAGGTGTATTTATGAAGGGAAAAGTGCGTTCAGCTCTAAAGCATTTAACTGTTGACGCACAATATGCCTCCCTGCCAAATTTGCTTGAAAACAAAAAATAGAATAGCGACGCAATTTGCACTGCTTGAAGTGACAAACGTAATGTACATAATTACTGAAGTATCAAATGATAACATTTATTGCTAAAACTGTACGCTTTTTTGGCGACCACGACGTTTACTCGGCGAAATAAGCCGAAAGACGATAATAAAAGAGCAGTCTTGCATTATGCATTATGGATATGAGGTTTCAGCTGTTATTTGACTCTATGCGTGTTGTGCAATTATTGCTATGTGAAATAAACTCCTAAAAAAATTCGGAAATTTAAAGAACATGATTTCGTAACAAAATATAAACTGTCAGTCAAACTTGAGTTTCCGAACTTTTGTGGGAGTTTATAACATGGGATCTTACAATGTCCGCATCCCCTATCGGACGGGTTTTTGCCGCGTGATACGTAAAGGATAATGCCCGAGGTAAATACCCAACACGATATATGTGACAAATACCTCAACGCATAAACACCCGCCCTCCCCTAAAACCTGAAAGAATCCTTCAAAATTCCCTGGATGTTTTAGACACAATGGGGGAACAAAGTACAGCATGTCATATATCGTGTTGCATAATGGAGGTATACGCGCCATTCTCAGTCACGAATGGCGCGTTACCGAGTGGCATTATCCGACTTAACCTAGCCTATTGTTCTAGGTGCTCAATTTGTTTCATGAATGGCGCGTGTTTCTACCTTTCAACAAACATGCATTACGTAAGGTTAGCAAATACGTTAAAGTCTGGTAACAACAACAACGAAGAAAGCTGAATTCCACACGAAACGAGCTGATTCTTTCATTCAATAACTTCAGTCGTTGCAGAGCAAAACATAGTACATGTATTGCAAGATAAATCTCTCACTATGAAGCTGACAACGTTTGGAACCCGTGTTAGTTTCAGTGGACAAGCAAAAGAAATATCTACAATCCCCTGTGGAATAGTGTTGTCTACAGTTACAAACGTCGTACGGGTTCAGTCACAAGTGGACAGCGAAGACAGCCGAAACAATGGTAAGATTATTACATTATCTGTACGATTGTTCTCTCATCCCTTATGATCTGAAGAGATTTCCGTTTACTGTCCCCACTAATTCTCTTTTATATAACTCAGTGACCACCAAAAGGCGTTAATACTTTAAAGGGAGGTGAATTTAGAAGCGACAAACATTTCCTTGAAAATACTTGAACATCTCGGCCATGTCCCATAGACTTAACGCACGGCATCTCAGGTGCGACCAGTAATTCATACCCTTCTGATTGCAATTAGGCGAGATTGTACAAAGCTTTAATCAGAAGGAAAACGGATTTCGAGTCCAGTCGTTCTTGGTCCCAGGTCAACTCGGACCCAACCAAGTCGGTCTGAAACCCACTCGGTCCCAAGGAACTCCGCAGCCATGGGAAAGATTACTACATTTCCTATAAGCCTATTTGTATCATTTCATTTAAAACGGGATCGTATTGACCTGGGACATAGTTAACCTGCACTATTGCCCCTTCCCTCAAGTAGGGCCTATCTTCTAAACTTGCGGTAATTGCGATGTCTATTTACACTGGCAAAGACTTAAAGGCAGTACACATCATTGGTAATCTCGAAAATCAGAAATGTTCACAGATTTACGCCTATAACTTACACAATATAAACATGATGACCGTAGAAAACTTCCCCTGAAATGGTTTTGTCTGAAGTGCTATAGTCTTTGAGAAATGAGTAAAACAATTAGTTTTCGTCTCATGAGACGAAAATTCAATTCGCCCCAAAACCATTTCGCCCAAGTGCCATTTCGCCCCAAACCACTTCGCCCGAGTGCCATTTCGCCCCAAATTACTTCGTCCAAACACTACATAGCCCAAATGCCACTTCGCCCCAAAACCACTTCGTGCACAGGCCGTGGTTCAGGGCGAAATGGTTCAGGGCGAAGTGGTTTTGGGGCGAAATGACTGCAAACCCTTTTTTAACTGTTTTCTCAAAAGTTAGATGAAGTACGGAGCTGGTTTTTGCTCAGGTTGGTTTTAATCATGCATATCTTCAATCACACAGGGGGATAAAACTATTTGTAACAGTTTACCAATCATGTATACTATCTTTAAGGGTTCATATAGCATGCACTGATACCAAGGATTTTCCTTGTTTGACCTATAAACCATGTCAACATGTTAATTTGATGATAAAAACGCAAAATTAGGAGGGAAAGTGTCATGAGTTTACCAATGAAAAACTTACAATTGTGACCCCACTTAATCGGTCACGTTTATTATATATACTGAAACGCAAAAGAAACTTACCACCTTTTAAACCTTTAAATAGCAACAATAACACTGTGTAGTAGTGTCCTCACTGTCGGACCAAACGGTGTCTGAAGTTCACTTGAACCTCCAATGGTCACTTCATGGCACAGCTGTTGAACAGCTGTTTTGACTGTCGGTGATTAGCCAAGGGGTATGGGATGATTGTAATGAGCTGCACATGATGTCTTGATGTTGGCTTTAAAAAGGCCAGTGCAAAATGGGCATTTCAAGCAACATGCCAAGACTGGTAGGCAGGATGCACCGCCTGTATCCAAATCAATGGTGGCCACACACGCTATTGAAAGGGGACCGACATCGCACCCTCTTCTGTTCTTTACTGTAGAACAAACTGATGAGATGGTGTATCTTGGTCAAAAACTTGACATGTAATCAATAAAATGCCAATGTTTCAATTAGCAATTGTTGGTTTGTTTTATTTTAAACTGTTACAATTTCATTACATTTTAAACAAGTGGTAAGTTTCTTTTGCGTTTCAGTATATAAAACCACTCTCACAGTTCTTGCCAACACTCCCTAGCAATTGTTCATGTTGGTTCCTTTGACAGAACAATTGCTGGGGTAGTGATGGCTGGAATGTGTGGCATTTCATTTGGGCACACCTGGCTTGGAGGAATGTGAACATTCTTGTTTATTTGACCATGACTACACCAAACATAAAAGGGGGTTATTTTATATTCAAGTAATATTTACATGTAGTTCTCCTTTTAGTATACCAGCATAAAATAAAATAAAATACTGTATACTCATACAGAATATTGGGTGGGACCACTTGGGAAAAAGTTCAAAAAATAAATCAAATTAAACTCCTTATGGCTTATCCCCATGTTGGATTTACAGACCGGGGGCCACTTTCATGGTGCTAATGTGATGGCCTATTTACTAATATTTTGGTACTTTTCTAAAAACACAATTTGACATAAAATGTTGGCCTATAACACATTTTACAAAGCAAAGACATTCTGTGCTTAGCAATTTTTGTTGTGCTGAACAGTGCCATGAAATTGGCTCAGGTTATAGAGGATGCATTGTACTGTAGACAGCCCTAGTGTGATGTACGTTGCCATGGTAGTTGGCAGTCGGAAAAAGCACCATTGCAAACGCACAGGGACACGGTTGAGTGATTTTTAGTGTACAACCAATTGCCTAGGTAACTAACAAAAGATGACATATTTACATACTACTTATTATGGGCGTTTAAATAAAGATATGTACAATTTACAATCAGAGATGCAAGATCCATTGAGAACTGTCTAGTGCAATGGTATTCATACCAAAGATTCCTCAATAGTGCTCATTGCACTGTCACTCGCAAGTGTGAGGAAACCCATTTAGAATTAGAATTAGAAATGGCCAGAGACACCGGGGATTCCCCTTACTCTTCACGAAAGAATGCTCTGGGATCTTTAGAGTGCATTACCGTTACCTAACACACTGGACCAACGGCTTTACATCCCTTCCGAAGGATGGAGCAAGGGTGGTCGAGTGCCTTGCCCAAGGGCACAGGTACCGCAGCCGGATTCGAACCCACGCCCCCTCCCCCCTGGATCCGCCCCTGTCTACATCAAAATCTAAACAAGGTCCAGGTAACCAAGGTGTGCAACCAACTGGCAACCAAAGTGAAACCATTTCTTGGGTTTAATTTGTTAGTATAGGCTACTTGTATGCTTTAACTTTTCTATTAAAAAAAACGCCTTCATTTGGGATTGTCACTGAATAGAAGCTTGATCGTACCACATGTAAAACTGAATGTAGCAATATATGTAGCCAGATAATGTAAGTTTAAAGTTGGAATGGCCAACTACATAGTATCTACAGTCGAACATTGATAATAAGAGCACTGTTAATACAACATTCTGCTTATAACAATATCTGCTTATGACAATATCCTTGAAAATATACGGATTGACAACGCGACATTTCAGAATGGTGATGAGAAATATATGGCAATTGATATGGTATCAAACACCCATGGGAAAAATGGGTGGCTCAAAAAAGTGATCTGGTTACGCTCATTTACAAGTTTTTATTTAGATCTCACTTGTCATCTGTCTTTTTTTGGCTCACTTCTTAAAGACCCTGATGAATCTGACACTCTCCGACTTGACAGACTTCCGTCCATTTCTCCCAACTCCAAGTTGGCTTTTTTATCGTGCCGTTTCTTTAAGAATCGACCTCCGATGAATCCCAGAGCGCTCCCCCCGAGGGCCACAACCGTGCCCACTTTCATCCCTGCGTAGAGGCCCACGGGACCCCCGAGACATCCACCGATAATCGCTCCACCCACGGGCAAAACAACGGCTTTAAGAGTCGACGCCTGGCAGGGAAATTTGACAAAAAAATCGCAGCTAATTAAACTTTCTGCCAGCTATCGTCAGTTATTCTTTGTTTGTCGTTCACATCTCCCCAGAGACATTTGCCATTGAAGGCAGTTGTTCAGTTTAATCACACTTAAACACTGCTCCGGGAAATGTTTTGTTTTGTTTCACTCACGATGGAAAACACGTTAATTTACAATGTTTCGGAGAATACTTAAGATCGTATAAAAATAGAGTAGAATGAATGTATAGAAAAAAACTTCAGTTCTGCCTTTCAAAATTTCCCAGTGCAAGAATAATTATTGAAAATGTCACATTACCCTGGGCTGTATTATTTTAATGGTGGGGGAAATTTAGGTGATACCTGAGTCCCCCCTAACAAACAGGCCAACAAACATAGTCCAGAATTGATGAATTTCAAATTGTCATCAAAAACAAGGTTCTCTGTGCCTTCTTTTATGATAAAATGTGACAAGCGTATAATTTTCAAGATAAAACTTTACTGATTCATGGAGAGTGTAACATATCTAAGGAAGAATGTTGGTAAACTAGCCTGAGGAAATTCTAGCTACTTAGATGCATCAATGCTTCAGAAAACATTCAAAATCTATATATGGATTTTGTGTATAAGTGAATCATAAAAAAGGTCCCGTGCACTGGACTTTCTTTTAGAAAACCACCTTCGGTTGTCAATTTCGGCATGAAATACCATTTTGGACGGAAATAAATTCATGTGGTGTTTGTTACCATTGTTATCAATACTTTGAGTAAGGTTTTTCTTGTCAACTTATGAAAAACAAAATTGGGTCATTGCAAATTAGATTTTACACAAGTGAACTCTATGCTACAGCTGTGCCAAGGAGTTTAGTATGCATAAGACACGCAACACTAAATAGACGAGGCAACTGATCATGTAAATTTACCAGCAAAATAACCAGATATTTGATCACCCCAACTAATTAACATGCGTTTGCAAATTGAAAGAAATATTTTAAACAAAATAAATTGACAATTACCTGAATGAGATATCGACGACCCCTTGATACACTTTTCTCAGCGCTGTCTACATTGTCAGCAATACTGTCCACTGTTTCGCCTTGTGTCTGTTAATATAGGAAGTGTTATCTTATTTCGGTCTTTTCTCGTGAGTTTAAATACTGAAAAAACAAATTGTGTTTATCTTAAGATGGTCAAAGTGAAAAACATGAAGGGGGAAAAACCAACTACCACAAAATCCTCTAAGTAATTACAGTACCAGGTGAGGTGTACTTGTGAGATGCTGCGGTTCTTGTGACTGTTAGAGTTACATGTATTGTGCGCTGCGCAGTTGTCCGTGCTCATTAGGGTAAGTTATACCTTGTGTATGCTCAATTTGCTTCCAAGTTATTAGCTTCCAAAAAGTAACGGTCTTCAAGATCCACCAATTGGGGTACGTAGCAAATTCTACTTGTGGCAATGAGTGATAGAACTATTGTTGGATACCAAATCTCCCGCTTATACATAGTTCCGACCTGTCAATCAAGCCGTACCCGCCGACCAATCACAACAGAGCTAGCAGACAGCGGCCACATAGGTCAAAGTGCATTGCCTCACAAACAACATAACGCGATTTTCTGCACATACAGTTTGTACAGTGTTGTATGCGGTGATCAGGTTGGTTTCAAGGCCGGTCGTTTCGCTGTTCAAAGGTACGAAAGCACATATTTCATGAAATATAACATCTCTGTATTACTGGCCCTTTACTCAGTGTGTTCTAAGATAACTGTCGGCTCTGAAACATGAATACCTTTGAGTTTTCCCCAATGAATCTGTGCTTATCGTTGAAAGTCCCATAGGTTTGTGCAGTGTGTGTACATTTTGACAATAGCATGCGAGGCATAGCAACAATATCCAAGGGGGCGGGGTTAATGCATAGTTCCGAGATTGCCCAGTTAACCCCGCCCCTTAGATGTTGTTGCTATGTGCTCACAAGCCATCGAAAAAAAATGGCGAGACTACGTACAAAGCAACGGGACGCACAGATTCATTGGAGAAAAATCAGAGGTATTTATGTTTTGAGGTCGACAGTTACCGTAGCACACACTGAGCGAAGGGCTAGTAATGCAGGGATGACATATATTTCATAAAAATGCGCTTTCCTACCTTTGAACAGCGAATCGCCCGACATTGAAACCAAAATTCACCCGGTCACTGGCGCATACAACATACAAACTGTATGGGCAGAAAATCGTGTGATTGTTTGTGATGATTGCATCACTTTGACCTATGTGGGCGCCGTCTGCTAGCTCTGTTGTGATTGGTCGCGGGTTCGGCTTGATTGACAGGTCGGAACTATGCATTGTGCAAAATCGAAACTATGCATTAAGGGAGTAAAAAGTTGGTTTTGCTGGTCTGAAACTAAGTTTAAAACCACCGTGAGACTTGAAGGCTGATAATGGCCCAAACTGCAAGGCTTTCCTACATGCGTTCAAAATGCTCGTTTTTGTTTGATCATGCGCATTAACGCATTGCACGCATGCTGTGCATTGAACATGGCCGGGTATTAAAGCTTACTTATTTTTTTGTCACACTTTGTGTCAAATTTGCTTTGCCGCGCACCAGACTAGAAATAAACGCTTAGCATTTTGAACACGTAATTCCCGCCTTTAGCCTGATACTATTGTCAATTAGCGTCATAGCGCCATTCTTGCATTTTGCTCTGAGTGCAAGTCGAAAAGTGTTTTAGCATGTCTTTGTCGTTACTTAAGTCTATTTTCCGATTTTGCAGTACCAAACACCTATTCAGACTAGAAAGTGTTTAAAACCAGCTGGGCCCTTTAACACCACCCATGTGACGTGCTCTCGGCCAATAGAAATACGAAATCGGCCTCGGGCATAACAACGATAATGAATCAATTTACCCGAACGTGTGTAGCAAAGTCATGGATGACCGAATTTAACGACATAAGATCATTCTGGAGATTCTCCCACGATTCCATGGATGCTTTGCTCTGTAGCTCTATTTGCTTCTGCATTAGGTGAGCTAGTTCAGCTTCTTTGCTGTCGGTAGATGTAACATCGTCGGAGTTGGCCGTGTCGTGATTGGCTGCATCGGTGGTGGCCGTGTCGTGATTGGCCGTGTCTTGATTGGCTGTGTCGTGATTGGCTGTGTCCTCTGCATTGATCACTGACAATAAGAGTAAGTGAAACTAATATTATGGGTTATTCCATGAAGTTCAAAAACAAAGTGCGACGTTTCTTCATTTCCACAAAATGGTCAATACCTGAGCAACAAGTAATCAATTATGTAATGATGTTGCATGATATGAGGCCTGTTCACACTATGAAAAATCTCCGGGTTGTACATGGGTCCGGCAAGTGTTAAATTTTCCAATAACATTTCAACACGGCACTGACTCGTGTAGAGCGCTTGACCCATGTTGAAACTAACCCACCTCGGGTGAAGAGCTCTCGACCCGTGTAGAGAAGTTTGACACGTGTTGAAAACCACAGTTAAGTTTAGACCCGTGTACAGGGGTCGAAATTAACAGTAGTCCCGTAGTCCGAGGCTAGTGGTTTTAGCCAGAGGACTAGTAGTTGCCATATGGTGGTAGTCCTACCGGCTAGTGGGCCTATACAATGTATGCTGCACTACATTATACATGTTTTTATGCAATATAAAGAATGTTTCCTGTTAACATTTCAACGTTGGGAAAACAATAAGCAGTCAAAACGATGTGGCACTAACAAGTTCAGGTTCTCAATCTGCAGCCGATTTCACGAAAAAGTGCGTAGGTTGCAAAACCTTTTTAAAATGGTATAAGAACCATAGCTTGCATGTAATTATTGCAGGTATGTAGTGCAATAAAAAGGTTGGGCAAGTGGGCTTAAGCAGTGCGTACGTGAAATCGACTGCAGGATTATTTTCTGTTTAATTTTACTTTTTGTATTTGATCAATACTACACAATTAACGAATGTCCAAAATGTAGACATCATTTGTGTACGTTTCTGCAGGAATACTAATAAATGATGGCGGACTAGTGAAATGCTGATGTGACTAGTGTTGGGGGGAGGGGGGCATTTTATGGGGAAACGGAGGTTCCTCCATCAACACACCTTCATAATCTGAATTTTCAAGATGCATTCTTAAACTTGACTCCTCATCTGATACCCGATCAATAGGACTTGCTCCCCCTAACGGCGACTGGTCCACGTTTTCCATCTCAATGAATTGCATGACCTCATGAATGGCCTCCTCCTTCACGGGGGACACCCTACTGTCAAAGGACGGGAGATCCTTTTGAATAATGTAGCTCCTTGTTTTTTCCATCTCTCGGATGTTGGCTTTGAGTTGCTGCAAACAAAATGTTTTACTGTGACTTAACAAAAAAGGCAAAAACAGCAATGTGTATTTCAATTGCAGTCAAACTCTAATTTTATTTCTCCAAATTTATGTGCTGGTGCGTCTTGAGTGCAAGGAAAGTGATTTTTCCACACGATTTTGCTCTGCATGTCATGGGTCCGACTTGGTCATGCATGGGTCCGAGTCGTTCAGGTCCAGTCAGTCGTGGGTCCAACTTGGTCCGAGTCGGTTTGGGTCCGATTTGACCTGCTCCTCATAATCTGAAGTACGATGATGTCATATCCATATCACAAATGCGCCATATGGGTCTTTCTATAAATTAGGGGTCCAAAAGTGTGACATTTGGTGTCCCTTGTTACACCTGATATGTGTTATTTTTCATACATAAATCATTAAAATGGGTTTAAAACCATTTTGTATGAATTGTACTTTATGTACCCTTTTTTTTGAGATGGAAAGTATTTAAAGAATGTGTCCTGAATTTACAAAAACAATATGTGAAATGTAACGGGGGACACCAAAATTGGACCCCTAATTTATAGAAAGACCCATATCACCAACAACTTGAATTCATTGAAAAACCTATAGCTATCTACCAGTCTTTCTGCTTCACTAAAAAAAACAATAGACTCAACAATACCTGGACTGTTTGCCTTGCATTGATCCGTTCAATTGTCAGTCTGTCCCAGTTTCTTTGCCTCTGAAACTGTCAAGAATTAAAAGAAACTGTGAAGATACAAGATGAAACTCATGTATACATTATTGCTACATGTAAACAAAGAACAAGATGATGACCCACTGAATAGTGGATACGAGCTTTATTACAGAAGATATGCTGTCAAATTGCAGTCGGGACGAAATAAGCATACCAGTTTTGGTGGAAATCAAGGTTGAACAATTTATTGCATCCCACCATGTCATTCACATCATTCGATGTCATTTCAGTGATGTTTCGTCAAGTTTTTTGATGGGATGAAAAAAACTCTCTTTCGAACGACGGCCGCGCACCCGGTGATATTGATGTTTGGCGGCTTAAAAATACGGCAAACAGTGGCATTTGAAGTAAAAAGTAATGCATCAGGACAACCTGAGCGTTGACAAGTACACCACTGCCAAAATGACTAAAGAATTGTAAGGGATGGCAAAGATTGAATAGGATATGCAAAACCCAGCGACAAAATTTGAAAAAGTTAGCCAAACTTTTGCTGCGCATTTGCAAACTGTTACACAGCCCCTTTCAAAAGGCAATAGAGCTTCTGCACCAGTCACCATGACAGGGGGCAGGTTTTCTTATTTATACCTGCATGTCCAAAAACTCCAAGTTAATCAGACAGCAGGACTATTACGTATACATTGAGTATTGTTGTTGCTTAAACTCGATGTGACAAACCTTTTCGATGTTTATCCTGTGCTGTCGTAGTCTCTCCAAGTCTGTTGGGATAACAATCTTAGTAAACTTCTGTATGGATGGATCAAACCGTTTGAGCGGCTGTGAACCCTGGACGGAGGAGTACAGGCTGGTGGTCATGGATTCATCATCACCAAAGGATGCCATCTTGGGTAACAGCTTGGATCAAGCAGTGTAGGCCTATGTATATCAGTAATTCCTAAGATTAGGGATTGAAAAGTGGGACATAGGCCTATGTTTATTTCATGGGTTTAAAGGCAGACGCTCATCAGCAATGCGCGCGCGCCAAATTCGTGCCACGAAATACGCAGCTCCATGCCTTTGCTAGTATGGATCTGTGTATATCTGTTGATTCCAGGAGGTAATTATCTTAAAATCTTTGTTCAATCTGAACGAAAAAAATACCAACTCATGAACTCGGTCAACCATACATGCATCATCAACTTTGATCAACCACTGGCATGACTGGCACTGCATGACTAGACGTCTGTGCCTTCTGGCACCCGTAAAATAAAAATAAAATCATGTTTTACAATTTATACCAATTGTTGTCTTGTGGAGAGTTCTGTCGCAATAGAAGGCGTTTTCTAACAAGACTAAACACTTAAAATTTGAGTAAAAAACTCGTCAAACATTGTGGACGTCAACAACCAAAACATTGTCATCGTGAAATATATAGGGCGTCCTCTACCGGCCACAAAGCCACAGACTTACGTGCACAGAGGGCGCCCTATGTGTTTTACACGATGCAAAAAGCCCAATAGTTTTTTCGTATTAAACTTAAAGTAAGTGAAATCGTTTTATTTTTTAACTCGATTTTACTGTTTACATGAAGCCTGGAAAGAAACAACAACCAACAGGTAGGCTATAAGGTAAAGCAACAAGAGAAATAAGTGTAACCAATATGCTTTTGTCACTCATTTTTGTGGCCAAATAACTTTAGTCTGGAAAACCGCTGAATTTGGCAACGGTCTGACGGTAGGCCCTAGCGACTTGGAAAAAAAGATCTGAATTTTTATTTTGAGTTAAAACCATTTTTACACAGACAAGCTGCAATAGATTTCAAAAATACTTTTGTTGCAAAAATTCATCAAGCGGTTGCTGTTTTATGCTTGTTAAATTGCGTCCAATTTACGTGCGGAATCGATCGTCAATGAAAATGACCTAGACGGCAACTTCAAAAATTGTGATGTGATGCAAATCGCCCTCTTTCAAGTCTTTGCCGCACGAAGCATGTTATTTTTTCTTGGTTAGTCTAAAATTCAAGCGTTACCGGTATTTATCTAAAGTCCAGCATGCATTTTAAGAAGTAATAGGCATTCAAACATTTCTAGGTGTGATGTACCGTAACTACATGTGTACATGTATTCCGCCCGCCCCACTAAGTCGCCACTTCGCCCTGGCCCATCGCCCCATTACCACTTCGCCTCGCCGCCACTTGAAAATGGCTTAGGGCCTACAACTTTTTTCATCGGCTAAAGTTTTGAAAGGCTTTTGCAGGAAATAAAGTATCTAATGTCTAAACAGTAAAATGTAAGCAAAATAATAGAACAAAATACAGACATATCACTATCATTCACAATAACATCAGTTACGGTCGATGGGGATGGGGTGGAGTGGCGATTGGGGCAAAGTGGTATGGGGCGAAGTGACCAACATTGTCGGAAACGATGTCGAATTCAGCAAACATTGCGCTGTCGAGTGTGACAACAAAAGCTCGTTTAACCACGGAGGAAGGAAATTCTTCCTCCATTGTTTAATGTTGTCAAATTTGAATTTAAGTAATTAAACTAGGCAAAATGTGAACCTGTTATTTTCAAAATAGTTTTGGTTCCTTACCTGGCTCTCCAAATTTCTGCACAAATAAAAAGGCTTCCTCTTTCCTATGCATTTATGTGCAATTCTCTCTGGAAATTGACCCGTCGCTTGTCGGCTCATTTCATCGTGCGCAGCGCACTTAGAGCACCATCTGTTACTGCATGACCTGTGCACATTGCCTACAGCCTATTTAGGGGTTTTCCTTCATGCAATGGAATTAGCATAATTTGTACAGCCGACCTTTGACATGTATAGATTGGTTTCCGATCATATACTAGCATTCCGCAATAAGCGATAGGATTGGGAGCCAGTTTATACATGTCAAAGATCCGGTGTACCAATTATGCTAATTCCATTGTGTGCGGAAAACCCCGAAAAGGTCTATTACATCATCGGAAAGCCTATCCTCTATAGACTGCCGAAGTGTGACGTCGGTTGCCATGGCAATTGGCTCTAAACTATCATGGCCGTTGGGAAAAGTACCATTGCAAAAGCACTGGGACACGGTTCAGTGATTTTTAGTTTAGAGCCAATTGCCTAGGCAACCAACAAAAGATGACGTATTCACTTCGGCAGTCTATTTGTCAACTGACCAAAGTTCAACTGTACAGAAAAATTCTCTTACGAAAAATAGTTCATCAAGGACAACAAATATATATTTTTTGGGTTGCATTTTAAACCAACATTATTGATTAAACTAGTATTGGAAGAAAATTGTATAAATGTTGTAGAGCAAATAGCATTTTACCGAATCAAATCGGTATGTGCTTTTCAACTCCGAACCAAACATGTCATTCTGTTAAGAAGAAAATCCCTTTTCTGTCGCCGAAACGGCCGCTTTGATGTCACATAATTTGCGTCCAACTACAAGTCCAGTGTACAAGATACAACACATTGTCATTGAACACAAGACCTATGGTTAGAGCAGACAATAATATTTGCAAAAACTCTTTTGGCGAAAGACCATTAATGTAAGTTACAATAAATGTTTGCAAAACTGAATGGGCGAGTAATTTCACAGCATATTTTTTTGGTCAATTTCGCGCATTAAATATTAAATATATTCGATCAAAAATAAAGGCCAAATTTTTGAATAGTAAATTATTCGAAAATGCACAGACCTGTAAGTTGTCTTATTTATACATTAAAGTACGTAGATACATTAGGGATGGGACGGTTAACCGTTTAACTGAAACAAAATGAAAAACCTTTTTATTTCGAACATTTAAACGAAACCCAATTTTAAAGAATGTACAATAGTTTTCAGATGGTTATTTGTAATGAATTCATGAAATGGATAAAATTATATGTGGGGAAGTAAAATATTGACCAGATAAAGGTTCAACGATTATTTTGGGGACCTAGGGATATTGTGTGCAACGCATTGCAAATGCATCTATAAACACCAACAATAATCTTTGGTGTCGGCCGAACGGTTAACCAACACTTGAAAGAATTGCAAACCGGTTTCTGAATTAACCATAAATTCCCATTCCTAGGATAAAGTATTATAAGGATAAAGTATTATTATTGGACAATCTTAACGATTATAAGATTCTTGTTTTGTAGATCTACATGTAAATGTACAGGCTCACATGTATTTTACATGGACACCACATACAAGTAGTTTAACAAGTCAAAACATTTTACTGGCCACACAATGCAAGTACTTATTCTTGTGGGATAGGCCTATGGTTTTAAATTTCTGAAATGAATATTGAATGATGTACGTAGACTGGCTCGAATGATATGTAGTTTTTGAGATATGGCATGTATATGCCTACACGTCACAAAGTGTGACCCAGCTTCGTTCACGGACAAACCCGTAAGGGGGGGGGGGGGGGGGGGGGGGGTACCAATATGAGAATGCCAGCACACGGGGGCAAAGGTCCATTTCCTTTCAGATGCAACTGAAATGTAAACAAATGATTTAATACAAAGTCAACCCTCCCTATAGAGAAACCTTGCCCCTCCTGTTTTTGTGCATGTGATATTACACCCTAAATGATATCCATGCATTACGCGACACTATAGGCCTTTTGATATTGTTTCGCTTTCATTTATGTGCTGTTTTCTTGTTTTAACTTAGAAATTCCGCAGATTTTAAATAACAGCAGTGTTTCTACTCAACACCCACGTTGTGGTGATCATGTGACAGTGATTGTTTCAATCGTTGATGTTCTGGTAAGTTTTGCCTGGCAATTTTTGTTTTTGTTTTGTTCCAAAGCAGTTCTGGATATTTTGGTCAGCAAGACACCCAGAAATAATTGAAAAAGTGGTGAAATTAATTTTTGTTAGTGTCTGAATATCTCTTCTTTCCCAGACATTCCTTATAAATATAGGTGTGTAAAATATGTGATAAAATACATAAATTTGCATTTTTATGATTCACGTTCCTTAAATAGAATGTGTTTGCAGGTTCAAAGGGCAGTTAATGCTTAGCTCTTTGGTGGTAATCTTGTTGATTCCAGTTAGGGTGCCATTTTGGGTCTCATGGAAACCATACTATATACATGTATCGGTACAGTATGTACATGTACCACAGACAGCAGAGGTCATTTTCATACATGTAATTTGTTTGGTTGAGGCCAAAGACCAACAAATATGTGCAATCCCACACAACAAACAATCATGGTGATAAGGCTAACTTTAGTGCACGTGGGTGCCATGTGAACATGCAAAGTTGCAACAGGTACATGTACATGTACCATTTTTACCATATATGAGTCTTTCCACAGTAAAGGGGGCATTTTGGCAACACACATCATATTTTCCAGAAAATACCTTTGTCTGGTCTCAAAATAAAAGAAATAAGTTTCAGTTGTTCTGAAGAGATAACTTTGGGCCCAAAAAAGGTTACAAATAGTGTGACAACATATGCCTTTCTAAAAACCCTGTGTACAAATTTCCAATATACACTGGTAACCAGGACGACATAAAATGTAACACAAGTGTCCGTCCCGCTTATATTGGAAATTTGTGCACAGGGTTTTTAGAAAGGCATGTTGTCGCACTATTTGTAACCCTTTTGAGGCCTAAGTTATCTCTTCAGAACAACTGAAACTTATTTCTTTTATTTTGAGACCAGACAAAGCTATTTCCTCGAAAATATTGTCTATGTTGCCAAAATGCCCCCTTTACTGTGGAAATACCATTTGTAGGAAATGTGATGTTGTGGTTCAATTTCCCATTTACCAGATTTTTGACCCTCCCATTTTTCCCATGGCTGTTGAGATTTTGATACCATATCATTTGTCATATTTTTCTCATAATTATTCTGATTTTTCGCGCTCTCAGTCGGTGTACATGTACTTTCAGGGATATCGGCCATAGTACCATGGTAACTTTGGTAGTCAATTCCAATATTTAAGAAATAACCCCTGTAGCTGTAAAAGAACCACATTCTGGCATCATATCAAACGTTTCACATCTGTGCTGGAATATCTGGCATTATATCAACGTTTCACATATAATTGGGGCAAACTGTGCAGGGATTTGGGTCATATTTTACATGTATGTGATCTCTGGGAGATCAAATACTCATGGACATTTCCCAAACTCATGGACATTTTTTCCACATTTGTATCCAATTAATTCACCCGGTGGTCCCTGGGTCATTCTCATTTCAGTAATCCCCAGCAGTCCAATCAGCCAAGATGTCGGTGACCATTGACGACTGCCGACGCAAAGAAGCCGAGACGCTGGTGACATCACGCTTCAAGATGTACCTCCAGAAGGACAGTTATCCCAGCAAGAAGTGCACCAAGACAGAATTTGTCGAGAGCAGCATTGCCCAAGAGGATTCCGAGACGGTTGGATCATTCTCTGATGATTCCTCGGATGAAGCAGGCAAGACTTTCAACTACAGTGGTAGGTTTTGCAGAAGTAATTCTAGAAAGTATTGTAAAGTACACTGTAAATGAAACCATGTGTTGCATATTTTTAGCAAAGTATAATTTTTTGTTTGTCTAGATTCAACAGTCTTGTTTTTAACTCTTTCCCTGCCAAGTACATGTATGTACGATCTAACGTATGTACTCTGAAATTGCCAATATCGTACATCTACGATTTCAAGTTGATAATATGTTGTCTTCAAAAATGCTAACACCGTACATGTACGACCTAAAAATATCGGTAGAGGGCGTACTGATCTATCATAAAAATGCAATGTCGTTCATCTACGACCTCCGGTGCGCCCAGTGTGGACGCACATCAGATCAGGGTTCTGTGCTGCACAGTATCAGAAACGCTCGGTGTCCACAAAAGCTTCGTTTTATATAATAATGATAAATAATGTGAAATAATTAAAAATAACAATTTTTGTTAATATTTCTTTTGTCAGAACTCATCCGTTGCCAGATATGTGGAGACAAAGCTTCTGGAATGCACTATGGTGTGTATTCATGTGAAGGTTGTAAGGTAACAGGACCTAGTACACTTCGGAAACTTAAGTTTGACTCACAATTTCTCTCTTGTTACTAAGTCATTTTCCTTGTGTCATTTGTTACAATTAAAGAGCTAGAATCCCCCTTGAAGGAAAATCTAGCAGTTAGGCTTTTTTCGATAGTCCAAACATCCCTCTTGCCGACGTGGGTTTTTTTAATTTTTTGTTTATTGTCGGTTTTAAGTGGATAAATTGCAAGCAAAAGTGTTTCTCAGGATGACGTCAAAACCCTGTTGATAAACAAATCAAGTGACCTCGAGCGTTTCAGAATTTCGGGTGAAGAGGGTCGGAACTGCTTTGCGTTTTAAGCAAAAGCCTGTTGATTTTTTTGTGGAAAACAAGTTGTGATGGTGTTGTAGACACATACACCTCCATGATAAACAGGAAAACCTAAAAAATGTGGACGGGGGGATACTAGCTGTTTAAGCAATTGGGGGATGTGCAGAACAGCTGAATATGGGGGTGGGTGTAAAGTGAAATGTCACAAAATGCATTGCTATGGTCAAAAAGTGTATTGACACACTCCTATCCCCTAAGCAAAAGGGAAATGCACTGTATGCGATAGCAGTGAATTTTGTGACATTTCACTTTTATACACCCACCCCCATATTCAGCTGTGCTGCACATCCCCCAATTGCTAAATCGTAACAAATGACGCATCATTGTAAAGAGGAATAACGGGGCTTTCTAATGATACCAAATTCAAGGAAACTAAATTGGTAACGAGAGATAAATTGTCAGTCAAACATGAGTTTTCAAACATCTTTTGAGAAGTTTACATTAAAAAATGAATCAAACATTTGTGGTAGAGTACTTAGTTATTGTGCCCTAAATTCAAACCTTGTCAAGAAATTTATGTTCGTTATCTGATTATGATATCTGTCATTACAGGGTTTCTTCCGACGCACCCAGCGGATGAAACTAGTCTACAAACCCTGTCCATTCTGGGAGAATAAACCCTGTGACATCACTATCAAGTCACGTAACAAGTGCCAATATTGCCGCTTCCAGAAATGTATCTCACTGGGCATGTCAACCGGAGGTGAGGTCTAGTAGGGTGATATACATGTACCTCACAGTCTATAGACCATTCCCAGTACTCCTTACTTTCCAGTGCATGCACTGTGTTTTGTGTTGTTAAATCGAACAGCATGCATCCATGACGCGCGCATCACACTCTTCGCACACACAAATTTACACGCAGCCTTTTTGTGCGTAGAGGCACTTAATCACTTAATCACAAAGACACTTAAAGCCATTGGTCCAGTGTGTTAGGTATCGGTAACACACTTTAAAGATCCCAGAGTATTCTTTCGTGAAGAGCAAGGGTATTTCCCGGTGTCTCTGGCCGTTTCTAATTCATCATGGGTTTCCTCACACTTGCGAGCGACAGTGCAATGGACGCTTTTGAGGAATCCTTGGTTTTAGTACCAGATACTAATAATAATAAAAACCCTTTATTGTGTATTTTGTTTTACTGCTAGACTCGGATGGACTTGGCCCTAATCTCCAAGTCCTTATTTCTGGAGTCTGAGTCGGAGTCTTAACTGGCCGAGTCCGAGTCTTAACTGGCCGAGTCCGAGTCCTTGAAAATACAAGCTCGTTAAAATGATGGTACTAACCTCTTTCCTTATTTTTCACCTTTTGAATTTCCGAAGCTGTTCGTATGGGTCGTGTACCACGTGCAGAAAAAGAGAAACTACTACTGGAAATGGAGCAATTCCGGGACAACGTCATACAGAATGAAACGGAGCAAGAGCGGCAGCACAGGCTGTTTGTGGACAGGATTTATGGAAACTATGCCGGCCATTTTGAAGGGGAGAAAACGGTGGAAGAAATTGAGGGTTTCAGAACGTACGTCAACCAGGTGAGTGGTCTGTGTATTTTGTCAAATGTTAGCCTTCTCCATGTAACATTTACATAATGGCTAACACTGTACGTCATTGTCTAGCAATCAACATTCTGTTTGCTGTCTGCCATTCGTTCCTGCGACAAACAAGGTATAGATTCTGCGTGCACCACATAGCAACAAAATTTAGTCTGGTGAGTGGATACCAAGTGTGCATGTGAAGGGAAGTAAGTCGGTACACCAGACGCTATTGATACAAAACATGCAAAAGGCTCATTTGTTGTCAGGTTTGCTGTTTTGAATGTCACTTTTTGGAAATAAAATGAATGCATAGTTCCGACCTGTCAATCAATCGAACCCGCCGACCAATCACAACAGAGCTAGCAGATATCACTGACATAGGTCAAAGTGCACTGTCTCACAACAACATGATCACGCGATATGTTCTGCCGGCCCCATACAATTTGTACAGTGTTGTATGCGATGATCGGGGTGAATTTTTGGTTTCAAGGCCGGTCGTTTTGTTGTTCAAAGGTACGAAAGCACGTATGTCATGATATGACATCCCTGTATTACTGGCCCTTTACTCTGTGTGTTCTAAGATAACTGTCGACCCTGAAACATGAATGCCTTTGAGTTTTCTCCAATTAATCTGTGCTTTCCGTTGAAAGTCCCATTGCTTTGTGCGTAGTGTGTCGCCATTTTTGACGATACCGTGTGAGCCATAGCAACAATATCCACGGGGGCGGGGCTAACTAGGCAAACTCGGAACTATGCATTAAAAGAGCCACAAAAGGTGTTACCTATTCCAAACAAAAAACCTCAACTTGATATTTCGTAGCTTACATGTTTATGCTATGTAACATTGAACACATTTTGTGAAATAATGATTTACAGTCTACCTAGCCTTGTACAAGGCTATGAAATTGTGTGAATCCGTGAAGAATTTGCCTGTATGCTATGCAGCGAAAGTGCGCCATCGCGCGGTGAATTGTAGTCAACTGCAAAATAGTCTGATTACTAAAATATCTTGGTCTGAATCCTGACTTCTCGGGCGAGGCTGTATCATAGCCTTGTTCTTTCTGTATTCGATGTGTTTTATGGGCAGAGACTCTTTATGCAAATTTTTCGAACAGAACACCGAGACGCGAAAGCTCATTGGTTAACGGTTGTTTTGACAGAACAATACGGTGCCGTTTGAAAAATAGCAGATTTTCCGTACGTAGCCTATACCCAGTTGGTAAGTTCACAAACACGTCATACCTTTACAGAAAATATGTGAGGGATATCTTCTGGTCTTCGTGAAAGTCATCAATTTGCAATTTGCAGGCTGCATAATTCAAACTACCGTTGATTTCCTCAGTTGTAACACTACGTGTGATGTCGCCATAATTGCATCAGACAGGCCTACGTACTGTACACTACACATATGATGGCACACAGGGCACTACGTTTGCCGTACGTGCCATAAACGTACTACATGTGTACAACACAACAACAACACTACACATGTACGACGTACAAACATTTATGCTTTCAAACCGGTCACGTACGCACCATTTGACTCTAGTAGTGAGCTCTGATTGGATGTTATGTAAGATATGAATATTTATAAGCACTCGGGTTTCGCATAAGTAATTGCGTCGGATTTCGAACGCAGATATAAAGAAACACATAAGAAATCGAATACAGAAAGAACAAGGCTATGATACAGCCTCGCCCGAGAAGTCAGGATTCAGACCAAGATATTTTGGTAACCAGACTATTTTGCAGTTGGCTACAATTCACCGCGCGATGGCGCACTTTCGCTGCATTGCATACAGGCAAATTATTCACGGATTCACACAATTTCATAGCCTTGGACAAGGCTACAGTCTACCAGAAGAAAAACCTCAACGTAGGGCTTAACAAAAATTACCTCGAGATTTTGAGTACTTCAGGGGTGTGGAATTTCAGATTTTAAGCTGATTTCAGCTTTTTTTTCTCACAACATATTTCTGCTTTTTCCCCTCATGCGTAAGCGTTGATTTTATTTTCCGCTTTTTTTACAGTACGGTACTTGCCCACTTGCTAGCGCACGTCATGCGTCATGTGCAAGCCAGCATTCAGTACAAAATTCCATTCTCGAAGCCATAAAATGCACCAACTGGGGACATTAATTCATCAAGATGTCAGTGCAACTTATTAAGTGGGCCCTGGACCCCACGCCGTAAGGGCTTTGGGCTTCGCGCTCGCATTTTCAGCTTCACGATTCTTTGGGGGTTCTCTACTCACACCCCTGGTACTTACGGGCACCTATTACCCTGATGTTGTCCGTGGGTCATTGCAAAGGTTTTTTTGATACAGCCAAAATGAGACCCGAAATCCTTGAAAATCTCACTTGCTGGCCACATACTTTTTAACACATAATTGTACTTTTTGTGCCATTGTAGAAATGCAATATTGCTGGCAAGAATTATGAAACTGAAACTACTGGTACATGTATCACTAGTATGCAAGTATAGAGTATCGGCCTGTTGTCTGGTATAGGTGGATCATACAGACAGCTATTTAAGGACACTGTCTGAAGACGGTAGATATGTATAGAGCGGTTTCACACTGTCACGGGTCATTAAATATATCCCGTGTTTGTCCTCCAGATCGGGAGAGAACAATAGAGCCTAGTGCTTTTCTGCTAGCAGCCACGTGCATTGCTGCATGTGGCTCTATTGTTCTCTCCCTGATCTGGAAGACGAACGCGGAGAGTTTATTGACCCATGACTTGAAACCTCCCTCTATAACAGCACATACAATGTATTTTTTCTCCCTAAATCGAAGGCAATGGAGGTGACATTCCCCACCGGCATTATCTTCACCATACCTCCAGTGGGCATATCCCCCGAACAGCTCGCTGGGAAACCACGGGAGCTGACCAATCCGTTTCATGTCAGCCGCCACCTGTCATGTGCCTCCGAGATCGGAATCCACAAGATGGCGAGCTTCCTTAAAGGTGTTGCTGAGTTCCGAGCGCTCTCTGCTAAGGATCAACTCATTCTCTTTAAGGAGTCGTGCTTTGAAGTTGCGATTACTTGTAATGCTGAGAGGTAGGACAAAACAAATTTATATATTGAACCCGTTACTCCTAAATCCACCAAAATCAATACGATTTTACATACACCCTAACAGTTTACTGTTTACATAATGTAGCAATCTAGAATCCTTGACAATAATATTTTGATGGTCGTTGTGAAAAAAATATATAAAAATGTCACGTAATTAACTAGAAATGTTTAAAATTAACAAAAGAGACAAATGTTGGGCTATACGCTTTACCAGCCGTCGCGATGTATTATGTGTTTGTAAATAAAGGTGGCGTTCGATATGGGTCGACACGTGTTTAACCTTGATTCCTTGTTTTCCCCCGACTCATCACACCTTGCATGATCCCTCAGGTCAGCGCCGACTCGAGTAAGCACATCGAACGCAACGTTTTGGTGTCTTTAACGCCTACATAGTGTTTGTAGGACATTATTTTCCAACAAGAAGAGAAACCAACCGCGAATGACAAAAGCAACTCGCACTTCGTGCTGGTTTCTACGGCTGGAAATACAACTAACTCACAAGACCATGTGACTTTTCACAAGACCACGTGACTTTTCACAAGACCACGTGACCTTGAATTTTTAAAAAATGCTCAAAAATTGCCAAATTTAACGGCGTCTTTTCAGGATATATCTAATTTACTCTGGAAAGCGCTTCAGAATAATGTATGGGTCTATTTCAAGCCCAAAATAGCCCAACAAAGCCGGTGTGTCCTTTTAAAGAAGCTTGTTCAGAATTCTCCAGAAAATGGATTTCGTTCTAACCTAACAATCGTATAAAGTACTTCCCCAAAATACTATCCATGGGAAAAAATCAGAAAATTTCCAATCTCCAATTTGGATGTTGAAGCAAAAATGTTGATGTAATCACTGCACTGTTTTATGTAACCGGATAAATTAGTTTACAAAACATAGGTGGTTTTTGACGATATTCTTGAGAATAAACGGATCGAGAGCACAATTTCAGAATGGTAATGAGAAAAATATGGCAAATGATATGGTATCAAAATGGAGGCTCAAAAAATGTGATGTGAACATACCCCTTAAAGTGCTAGTAAACAGTTTTTGAAAAAAGACTGAATTTTGCTTTGCTCATTGCACAAAGTAAACTTTTGCCCATTGAAGTTTGTATGTTTTTTTCATTGTGCAGCACTTTGACTTTTAAGTAAAACAAAACCACGGTTGGCGAATAGGCAACATTGAGGGCGTGCTCGGACAAAATGTTTAGCTGTGGAGAACACTGCCATAGGGTGGACCCCTTTTTCTATGCACCACATTTGACATCCTTCCTTATCCCAAATCCCCGTCATTAATGGCACCTTTGTGTAAACACAGGTATCATCTTGGGATAATTCACTTCCCCGAAGACAACACGTATGTTCAAGAGCAGAGGATGGAGGAAATCTTGACTCGAATGGAGATTCAACAGCCCAAGTTTAAGTACATCACACGGTTTAATGCACTCAAATTGACTGGACCAGAAAAGGCGCTCTTTACGTTGCTCATTATAATTGCACCAGGTAATTAAGCCCTTCCGTGCGAATCCTGTCATATGTTAGTCTTAATATACAGGGTGTCCCAAAAAAATTCCAAGCCAAAGCAGACAATCTCAGAATCTAGGCTTCCCCGGATTCTGGTACAAAATAGTCTTCATTTCATCAAAATCAGACAGTCGGATCTATGTCATCTGATTTGACAATTAGAACTGACCACCCAGTTTATGATAATTCAATAGACAATCACTGATCTTGCTAAATTTCAGGCTGATTTTGATAAAATAAAGATGTTTTTTTGGTGCAGTAATTTTTCTTGGAATGGTAGGCATACCACTTTCAGGTTCAATGTTTTCTGTATGCCAGTATGGCCCATATGGCATACGTATTGTGCTCTAATGCTCCCCTTATAATGTCTGGATTAGGCTCAAGCAGCTAAACAACAAGCACTTTTCTCTCTTTTTTCAAGCATCCACGAACAAAAGCCTTTGAACACGTCAGTTTAGGAGAATTAGTTGAGATCTCTAAATCAGTACATGTATATTTGTTAAAATAGGTAGGTAACTTGTTTATGAGACCATACTGGCTCATACGAACAGTACTCGTCCCCGGTTTCTGTGGCATGGAGTGACTAGGAGCAATGCTACTCCCTAGCAACTAGTTGGATTCCCCAACCATATTTGCTGGTACCCATTTATACACCTGGGTGGAGAGAGACAACGTGGAGTGAAGTGTCTTGTCCAAAGACACAACGCGGTGCAATTGTTGTGAACCATGGACTTCTCGACCGAAAGTCCGACACGCTATCCACTAGACCACCACTTCTCCACGTCATATTTGTTAAAATTGCAGCGTTTTATTCCTTTTTCAGACAGAGTAGACCTGACGGACCCCGCCACTGTTGAGGCATTCCAGTTCAACCTCGTGACAGCGCTGTCTTTAGAGCTAGCCCGTAACCACCCCACTAAGCGCAACATACTTGCCCGTTGCGTTAACCTCCTCACGCTATTACGGGACGTCATGCCAAACCAGATCAGTAAACTAAATGCGATCATCAGTATGTTTGATGGTCAGTTGCCAGTCCAGCCAAGCCCACTCATGAAGGAGGTCTATCGTCTCACGTGATCGTGGTTCACCAAAGTAGTCTCGTTCCCATACCTGATGGGGATACTCGCCCAACAGGTCCAGTCACTTTGCTGAAAGGCTCATTGCTGAATGCCAGACCCATTCACAAAATGCGTCTGATAATTATAGACCATCGTCAATAGTACGCACACTGCTATTGGCTACTCGTTCAAATCGGGGCACTGTCATAACAACAAGAGCACGTCTTTCAGTAGTCAGGTGCCGACGCACAGTAGTCACGACGCTATACGATACAGCCACTAGACTGTGTCAGTGTTTCAAATTGTTGTGTATGCGAACTGTTGCGATTGCATTAGACTGAGTTTGGGGGAGGAAATTCTTCCCGTTTGTCCAAGAACGTTGTCATAAAGATGTGCCAGTTACTAGATACGAACCTATAATGTGATAAAAGTGAATAAAGCTATGTGTTTGCTTCCTGAGGAGACCATTAATGTTTGTTACGGTACTAGTGTGTACCTGTGAGGTTTCCACGCTTTGCCCGCTGTGCTTATGATAATGAACCAAAACCTTCGCAGCCAATCAGTGATGAGCCATGACACAAGTTTTCCAGACTTGTTGGGAGAGCATCCCAAGTAGGACTGGGTACGAAACTACCATTAAAGCAACAAATCTGCTTGCCGCCCTCTGTGGACCTTGACGTCATGCAGAGGAAACCGTATTAAGAAGTATACCGCTGTAGAGCATCTGCCAGGTGTGTCAGAACCTCAGAGGTCTCGGGTTCGAATTCCGATTAGAATCATATGATTGTTCTTATCCCATAATCATATTTTTATAGATATAATGAACCTGAATTCACAGCCCTTAAAGGCAGTATACATGATTGGTATCTCGAAAATCAGAAATGTTCACAGATTTACGCCTAACTTACACAATAAACGTGATGACCGTAGAAAACTTCCCCTGAAATGGTTTTGTCTGATGTGCTCTAGTCTTTGAGAATTGAGTTAAACAATTATTTTTTGTCTCATGACACGAAAATTCAATTCGCCCCAAACCATTTCGCCCAAGTGGCATTTCACCCCAAACTACTTCGCTCGAGGTACATTTTGCCCCAAATCACTTCATCCCAACACTACATCACCCAAATGCTACTTCGCCCCAAAACCACTTCGTGCACAGGCCGTGGTTCAGGGCGTAGTGACTGCAAACCCTTTTTTGACTGTTTTGTCAAAAGTTAGACGAAGTACGGAGCTGGTTTTTGTTCAGGTTGGTTTCAATCACACGGGGATAAAACTATTTGTAACGGTTTACCAATCATGTATACTATCTTTAAGCTGAATTGCATGAAGCTTACAAGGGGAGTATGGAGAGATATTAAGACTAACTTGTAACAAAACTGCATACTATCTCGTTTAACAACGACTTCACCAGTATGATCACGTACCGGTAAATACAATGCGAAATTGCTGTGTCGAGTGTGCTGTGTTTGTTTGCTTGTTTTTGTTTTGTTCATTTTTTTTCTTCAAACTGTCCAGATGATCAAGATCTGTTTTACCTAGTGTGTACCATTGACTTCAGTAATTTCAAGACGCCCTTACATGATTGACAAACTTTTAAATACAGGAACTGGGTCTTTCCACAGTAATGGGGTACATTTGCAAAAAAAAAGTCGATTCCTTTCAGATGTCTTTTAGTTTATCTCAATTTTAAGAAATGTCCTTGTACTGTTGTTCTCAGGAGATAACCTTTGCCAAAAAAAGTAAGCAATTGCTGCCACAACATACATTTTTAAAATGTATGTTGTACAAATGTTCCCTTTACGTATGTAACGTGGACAGACAAATTGTGACTCTTTGTCTGTCTTTGTTACATACGTAATATACAAATTTGTGCACAGGGTTTTCACAAACTTATGTATGTTGTTGGACTACATTGTATTTTTCTTACTCCTTCCTGCAAAAGATATTTCCTTAGTTTAGCTGTATAATTTAGACATTTGAAGTGAACTGGGACCTAAGATCTTGTATGTCACATAAATGTACCCCATTATTGTGGAAAGACCCATCTACAGCACAGCATAACATAACTATTACAAGATGTACGAAATTGTAGAAATTTCGGCTACATAGGCCTAGATGCAGTAAGACTTAACAAAATTTCAAAAATAATCAATCCATGCATGTTTTGTTTTGTGTGTGTGTTGAATGAACGGTAAAAATTGTCTACAGACAATTTTGTTTTTAAAAAGTACCTTCAGTTGGCAATTTCTCCTACAATGGTATCATTTGATATCAACACTTTTAGTCGGGATTTTCTTGCCGACTCGTGAAGTAAAATTTTGGGTAAATGCAAAGGACGTATTGTGCTTTAATTGAGCATTTTAGTCACCACAAACCGTCCCGGTTCTCTGAGAGTCGGACACACATGAAAACAGTGTGACGTCACGTCATGGGTGCCTTGAGAAAGCTAAATCTGAACTGTTGACTGCTTTTTGTATAATAGTATGTATACAGTACTTATAAACCTTATTATTTCTTTCTGAAAGCCGTATAGTGGTGTACCGATGGCGGAGGGGGAGCAGGACGTGGTGTCCCGGCCCTCGGATGTTTTTTTTCGAAATAAATAAAGGAGAAAAATCAGGGGGGTTGGGGTGGGTGAAGAGGGCCCTCCTCCCCCCCCCCCCCCCTCCCCCCCCCTCCCCCCTCCCCCCCCTCCCCCCCCTCCCCCCCTCCCCCCTCCCCCCTCCCCCCTCCCCCTCCCCCCTCCCCCTCCCCCCCTCCCCCCACCCCCCACCCCCCGCTGAGCGACATCGGCGCCCGAATGGCCTCCCCCTGACGAAATTTATCGGTACGCCACTGCTTTTTGTAGGGACAAAGTATTTTGCAGGAATACAATCATCGGGCAGAATGTATCTAATTGACTATTTGCACAGGCGGCCATGACGGGGTATAAGTTTTCATATTTAAACGATGAGACACAATAGATCTACAGTACACAGTACCTACTCGTGCATGATGCACGGTGACAATGTAACTGCCTCCTGTCATGGCCTCCCATGCAAAGGGCCTGAAGACATATGACTCCGCAGTGCCAGGAATAGGTAGCTTTCCTAAACTATGGGCCAATGGTTCTTTATGACAGTTCATAAATGCACCTAACTCTACCCCTAGCACCCATTGAATTGATAGTGCATAAGTATGCGGGGTCATCCACGTTACATATTGCTAACATGTCTTTATCTGTGATCCACCTAATGTAATATGATTGAACCAGGTAATTGATTTAAGTACTAATTTATGAATAAAAGCAAAGTATTGTAAATAAATGTCTTGCTGAAAATGAAATTGACTAATAGATTTTTATATTTGGCTTATTTGAGAACGCCTTTTTGTAAAAACAAAAACCTCATTGCTGAAAAGTTTGCTTAATAGTGTAAATAAGATATTGCTTTAAACTGCGTATTTTGCACATTATATATACATGTATATTAAATGTAGTGCATTCTATTTCTAATAAAGAATACCCGGTTTGCTAGAAATTATTGTTGTTGAATTAAGGACATTATTTCCATCAACTACATGTATACACGTGGTCAAAATAGGGACTGCGTGTAGTTTAGTTTGCGTAATCAAACAAAGGCTAACTGCCAATCGACCATGCCCCACATTCCTTTCATACCGCGCATTCCACCCCAAGCCTTTGTAACCAGTTGGTTCGGTAACAATAGTCACTTCAGGTTCTGGCGCGCAGGTTGAATGTCCACACCATGTAAATGCGTCGTCGTTGTGCTGAATTATAGCTAATATTACTGAGGAGTTTTCGCTGACAAGATCCATCGACAATTTTTCACAAATTCAAAGAATATTTTGATGAGAAATTCAACGCCATTGCCCCACCGAAGGATAACATCAAAACAGCGCGGATTGCGGAGCACGACATCGATTTAGTTATCGATGCCATCCTACAAGCCAAGCAACTCGTTTCTGATCGCAAGCAGAAAATAAAGACGGCAGACACGAACAAGGCAGGGTGGTCGACAGTCTCGCATCTGGACCAGTAGAAATCCGTCAAAGCGGCCAAGGAGGATCTGAAAGAAATTGAACGTCGCAAGAATAAGAAACGAGACCACCAACATGGCCCTGGTTTTTTCAAGATCCTGCTGATTGTCGTCTTTTTCGAGGTAGGTTAGTCTAGTTAACTATAGTCACCCGCCCGAACTTGCTCTATGGTGTTTGCTGCACCAAGAGTTACAAGCAGTCCACATTAATATCTTGTACTTATGGTGTTTGCTGCCACCAAGAGTTACAAGCAGTCCACATTAATATCTTGTACTTATGGTGTTTGCTGCCCCCAAGAGTTACAAGCAGCCCACATTAATATATTGTACTCATAGTGTTTGCTGCCACCAAGAGTTACAAGCAGTCCACATTAATATCTTGTACTTATGGTGTTTGCTGCCCCCAAGAGTTACAAACAGCCCACATTAATATCTTGTACTTATAGTGTTTGCTGCCACCAAGAGTTACAAGCAGCCCACATTAATATCTTGTACTTATGGTGTTTGCTGCCACCAAGAGTTACAAGCAGTCCACATTAATATCTTGTACTTATGGTGTTTGCTGCCCCCAAGAGTTACAAACAGCCCACATTAATATCTTGTACTTATGGTGTTTGCTGCCCCCAAGAGTTACAAACAGCCCACATTAATATCTTGTACTTATGGTGTTTGCTGCCCCCCACGAGTATGGCGTGTGGAACGTTGCACTATTCGATAATGCACAAATATATGTGCGATGTTCGACATATATGTGCGATGTTTGACATATATGTGCGATGTTTGATATATATGTGCGATGTTTTTTCATATGTATGCGATGTTGAAAATATATATGCAATAATTTGACATATATATGCAATGTTTTTTTTCATATGTATGCGATGTTAAAAATATATGTGCAATAATTTGACATATATATGCAATGTTAAAAATATATGTGCGATATTTCGACATATATGTGCGATATTTCAATGTGTGGATGGGGTCGCGGTGTTCGTGATATGTGGGCATGATCTTTCATAGATTGGTTCGCTTATTGCGAAAGTGTAGAATATGTGGACGGGAACCAGTCTATTCTCCTGTGTGGAATATGTGGACGGGAACCAGTCTAGATATCTTTCAATGTATGTGCTAGACTGGTTCCCGCTCCACATATTCCACATACAACGACTGAATAATTCAGTCTAGTCAAAACATTTTTGGTCCGGGTACCAGACTGTAGTTAGGTAGCGCCCAGCTATTAATCACGTGATGTGTATCACGTGATGAGAAACACGTGCGCGATGATTTGTTTATATTCAGAGACGTAAAGATAAATATTTATCTCTACGTCTCTGAATAAACCGTACCACACCATAGGCTACGCGACGAATGAAGGTCAGAAATAAAGGTTATGGGGCCTGCAAGGGTGACTCGCCGTTAAAGGAGCGTGTTCAGTAAAACAAAATAGGTTTTGTTTGTATGTTTTAACTTAGCAATGAAAATAGCTCCCAAAAATAATATCGACGAGGAAAATAATTCAATGCAATCCCCAGTTTGGATGTGGAAGCTAGCTTTATGAAACTGCTCATGGTAGCCACAGACCTTTGTGGATGTGGAAGCAAAGAGGTTAATTACTGCACTTTTCTAAAGAACCAGATAAATTATTGTGCAAAACATCGGTCTTTTTCCGGCAATATATACGGATTGAGAACGCGAAATTTCAGAATGGTCATGAGAAAAATATGAAAAATTATATGGTATCAACATTTCAACCCCTATTGGAAAAATGGGGGGTGGGGTGAGGGGAATCTGCTCTAAAATGTGATATGGAAGTTGAGATCTTGATATCTTATTGTCTGTCAAATTTTTCTCGTTACCATAAAGAAATTTCACGTTCTCATTCCGTATATATTTTAAGGATATCGCCGGAAATTTAATAGACTGATGTTTTGCAAAATAATTTATATCTGGTTCCATAGAACAGTGCAGTAATTCACCTTTTTGCTTCCACATCCAAACTGGGGATTGTATTTTAAAAAATTCCCCGTCGATATTAATTTTGGGAGGTATTGTATGATTGCTAAGTTAAAACAGACAAACAAAACCCATTTTTTACTGAAAACGGTAAGTTTAACGGCAAGATCGTGCCCACATATCACGTCTCCTGTGTGGAATATGTGGACGGGAGCCAGTCTAAAACACACGCACATATTAAAGGATAGACTGGTTCCCGTTCCCTACGAAGTATCCAGACGTAATATATTGGGACGGAAACCAGTCTATGGCCCAACTATGGCTGTACATATTGTTATTTTTACGGCTTCCGGAAATGCTCGAAAGCTAGATGGAAAGTTAGGCACAATTTTACACACATATGCCGCGCTTTTTCAATGATTTTGTACCGTCGTTAAAGGGAAAAATTCCCCATTTTTTCCCTTTTAATCAGTGAGAACATCCTCAAATTTATTTTATAAGCGCCCCGAAAGATTTGGTCAGGGGAAAACCTCAGCCCAATTACATTTTTTAAATGATAGATCGAAAAATAGGCACAAATTCTCCACGGTGTACTGTTACACGATCGGAAACATTTTGTCTTTATTGGAAACCATGATATACCATTTTTGCACGGGTAATTGCGGGGTTGTCTTTTAACAGATTTTATAAAACGCCAGATGAAAGAACCAAAACGCAAAACGCAGAAATCACAACAACGAAGACAATTATCTCTATTTTTGATGGGTGATAATCTTTATTTAATTCCTTCTTGCTCTAAAACTCCTATTTTCTATTACAAAAAGTCAAATTCACACGTTTTTCTTCTTAAGACGACAAATGTTCTTATATTGTAAGGAGATTATCTTAATTATCAGATAATCATACCAGAAACAATGCTTTTTACAATATTTCTATGTAAATCAGAAACTGGGTTTTAAAAATTACCCCTCGCGAATTTACCCGTGGCACCCCTCGCAAATCATATCCAACTGTACAATGAATAGCGAACTTGGTTTATAAAAACTACAAGTGTGTGCATGTAAGGGGCCCTGATTGGCATCCCTCGCGAATCATATAGCCCACTGTACAATGAATAGCGAACTGGGTTTATAAAAACTGTGTGCAAGGGGCGCCGATACAATGAATAGCGAACTGGGTTTATAAAAACTGTGTGCAAGGGGCGCCGATTGGCACCCCTCGCGAATCATAAATTTAATTGGGTTGAGGTTTATTCTGACCAAATCTTTCGGGGCGCTTATAAAATAAACTTGAGGATATTCTTTACAGATTAGAAGAAAACAAATGTGCAATCTGTCCTTTTTACGATTCTACAAAATCATTTGAAAAACCTTTCATCTAGCTTTGATCATTTCCGGAAGCCGTGAAAATAGCAATTTGTACAAAATCCTGCCAGCCGAAATTCGGCCCGAATTTCGTGCTAGGTTCAGGCTGGTGAAATATCGCACATATATTTTTAACATCGCATACATATGAAAAAACATTGCATATATATGTCAAATTATTGCACATATATTTTTAACATCGCATACATATGAAAAAACATTGCATATATATGTCAAATTATTGCACATATATTTTTAACATCGCATACATATGAAAAAAACATTGCATATATATGTCAAATTATTGCACATATATTTTCAACATCGCATACATATGAACAAAACATCGAACATATATATCAAACATCGCACATATATATCAAACATCGCACATATATGTTTAACATCGCACATATATGTCAAACATCAGACATATATTTGTGCATTATCGAATATTGCAACGTTTCACACGCCATACACGAGTTACAAGCAGTCCACATTAATATCTTGTACTTATGGTGTTTGCTGCCCCCCACGAGTTACAAGCAGTCCACATTAATATTTTGTACTTATGGTGTTTAGTTTGCTGCCACCAAGAGTTACAAACAGCCCATATTAATATCTTGCACTGATAGACAGCCGAAGTGTGACGTGTTGCCATGGTATTTGGCTCTAAACATGGCCGTCGGGAAAAAAGTACGATTGCAAAAGCACAGGGACACTGTTCAGTAAATTTTAGTGTGAAGCCATTGCCTAGGCAACTGACAAAAGATGACGTATTCACTTCGGCAGTCTATTTACTGAGTTCGGACGGTCTGTTCTTGACACGGGTTAACTCGTTCTCGCGCCCAAAAAACTGCACACAGAACAGGATCACACACGACCTATCCATCAAGAACAAGTTACCCGTGTCAAGAACAGATCACCTGAACTCGACCACTGACTACTAATGACGTGTGACGCCAGTTTTCATGATAATGATAAACACTCGCTGGTAATCCGAAACGTCTATTATGAAAAGGTTCACTGGTTTTAGTGTAGACCCAATAACCATGGGAACACAAAGGGTGACATTTCACGTTGATACCATCGATATATAATCACTGGATGAAGTATGCAATAGCAGTTGGCTATACGAGAATTGAAGGCATGCGCCGGCCGCTATTGTACCGCACAAACAATGCTTGACCTAGACTGCTCCCCGGTCCATGCGGTCGCTTGCATTCCACTTAATAACACATGTAGACTAGCGAAGACAGTATGACCAGTCTAGGCAAGGTATTGTATTTCGTGGGGTACAATGGCGGACGGTGGCTTCAATTTTAGTGATTATATTCGATGGTTGGTACTCTGTAGGTTTGGGACATTTTGTTCAAGACAACGCGTAACAGTACCCATTGACAACAATTTCAAAATAAGCACTGGCAGTCTTGTTCTAGATGCATAGACGTATTTTCATTTTATCACGAAAATAAAGCACTGGGACCCGAATCGTTTTGGATGGCAATAGACTGCCCGAAGTAGTTACCTAGTTGCCTAGGCAATGGCTCTACACTAAATTCACTGAACCGTGTCGCTGTGCTTTAGCAATGGTACTTTTTCCGACGGCCATGATGTTTAGAGCCAATTACCATGGCAACATCTTACACTTCAGCTGTGTATTTGGAATGTTTCTATGATCTGAAACAATAATACATAGCAACGCGATATGTGACAGGGGTACCCCCTGCAATTGTTCCCCATTGTGTCTCAAACATCCACGGAATTTTAAAGGAATTCCTGTCATGAGGGTGGGTGCGTTTAACAAAAGCAAAGAGTGGCAGGGGGAGGGGGTGGGAGAGAGCCCCTTTGTCAAATATCATGCTGGGTATACAATAATCAGGACAGTGTATGCCTGAGGTTAAGATAAGGGCTTGCACGTGCGTGTTACACGGTCCAAAATTATCTTTAACATCGCCGAATCCTTCAACGCAAGCGACACGTTCGAAAGCCGAAGCGTGCATTCGGATTATTGGCAGGTGTCAATTTTACATTTGGGTCGCCTTGGCAATTAGTCGATTTAGTCCTGCGGCAAGTTTAATAGACCAGGCGGTGGGTGGCATCTGGCGTTAATGGGTCGAGGATTTGGAAGATAACGCGATGTCCTTCATTGGGGAATCTGAAACCGGGAAGGTGGCTTCTGTTCACCTGTTAAGCCGCGATCGACCTTCTGTGCGATTTTTGCTACGAATTTTCCAAGATTTAGGTAAGATTTGTCTAGATAATCTGAGGCTGTCTACAACTAATATACAGCATGCATCTTCAAACAGTGTGTTTGGAAATAATTGAGTAGTTGATTATGGCTTCAGACCTTGTGTACAAAACATATGATACTGGCTGAATGTGTTTTTTCCGTATACATTGAACGAAGATTTTAAGGAAATTACCTCTTGGAATCGACAGATAATCAAATTCGCGCCGTGATTTTGTCCACTACTCTCTGCGAGAATGTTATCATTTATTTATCTCAGAAATGTAACATTTTCGACAGAACATGCATAGGCCTACGTGCAAGTGGGAAATAATATCTTAGAATTGGATGACCTGTTGATTCCAGGAGGTAATTTCCTTCAAATCTTTGTTCAATGTATGCGGAAAAAAATACAAATTTGTAAATTGTTATCACTCCTAAGTTTGGGTTTTTCTATCAAATCTGCACTTACTGATAGGGCCTAAGTCATTAAAATATCAGTGGTCAACTTCTCAATTCTTACCCTTACATGTTTCTCGCTTGATTGTACTCATTTTATTTAACAATGGCTACCTTAAACATTCACGATATGAGTTTAAGATAAAACCCACGACGGCTGGACAGAATTACCTTTATTGTAACCAAAAACTGCCAAAACTGCCTCAGAGCCTTTATAATGACGAATATAGGTCTAAAGCGATTTTGTTTTTAAAAATGTGTTATTCGGCCAGGTGGTTCATGTGCTGATCAAAAAATTGTATAACTTGGGTTCATTATTCTGGAGCTGCCCACCAAACACAACATGACCTCGTACATTAAAGGAATTGTTAATGACGGTCAGTAAATTGCAACAATTTCTAAATTGTCATCTTGCAATAAATTTGCAACTTTTGTTTTATTTTACTATTTTCTGCTGTTGCCTTTGTGTTTTATGTTGTATTGGAGTTGGGGTTTAACTTAATTTTTAAATGTTTGTTTAAATGAACTGTTACTTTTGCCACATATTTTGATTTAAAGTGTACACGGTGACAATTAATTAACGTAAAAGGGCTTACAGCGCGCCATGCAGGCTAAAACAATATTCAGAATAAACAACTTCACTTATTCCAGTACTCGTTAAAATGAAATAACTTGATCCAATAACCCTGGGCCAACACGGCCCAGTATTCACACTGCATAACATTAATTTAACCAACAATCCCGAAGCTTATCCCAAGGCTGAAATTTAGTAAGTGCTTGGTTCTTAATGTTACACTGTGATGTTTCAATTGCAATTATTTCAACCCGTTTTACGTCCAAGCTTTGATCAAATTATTCTGTCTTGCCCAGCATAACCCTCTATACGGTGCACGGGCAAACCTGGTGTTATGTTGTGTAAAATTAACCCGTAAAATCTCCACGGTCGTTCAATCGACACGCAGCCCCCGCGGGTAAATCCATTGTTATTAAGAAAATTCAATCTCAATTGTATGTAAGCCTTAAGTTCTTGGTCGTGTTCTCTTTTTATTGCATCAGCTACACGTACGTATACACTTTTATTTCCCACAACGGGTTACGGCAAGACCAACATAGCAAAATGGCACCTCGGTTGAGGTACGTTCATGACATTTTTGTACCCTAAACGATTTCTTGAATGTGTAAGATTGGTTCACGGCAGTCTTAAAGGAGTGTGTCTGTTTTCCCATGGGTGCTGAGATTTTGATATCATATCATGTGTCATGTTTTTTTTCATTACCATTCTGAAATTTTGCGCTCTCAATCCGTATTAAATTAGAATATTGTAAAAAAACATGTTTTGTAAACTAATTTATTCGGTTACATAAAGCAGTGCAAACTTAGGATGAGAGAAAAATCGTAAGGGCCTTGTCGGAATTCGAACCCGAGACCTCTGACTCAGGCGCTCTACCAGCTGAGCTATAAGGCACAGTTGGTATCTCTCGCGGGTTTTCCCTATGGACCCAATTTTTCTCTCGGTGTTGCTTGGGCTGCTTTTGAGCGCGGCACCAGGGATCCCTGATGCTCCATGGTGCTCGCCCGAAAGCGTGTGTATGCATGTCTGTGACGTAACGTCTCCAACACCTAGGAGCACCAGGGACGAGCGCTCGAAAGCAGCCCTGGTAGAGCAACTGGGCAAAGTAACGAACGCAACATCCGGTATAGTGCCTAATCACCATTGAAATAAAATAACAAAACTTGGGATCAGATAAAAATCGTAAGGGCCTCATCGGGATTCGAACCCGAGACCTCCGACTCACCGGGCAGACGCTCTACTTTCATTATAATCGTGATTAGGCACCGTGCCAGATGTTGCGTTCATTATAAAGCAGTGCAGTAATTACACCAACCTTTTTGCTTCCACATCCATGCTTCCACATCCATTCACCTAAAACTACCACTCTTGATTTTGTATTCATTGCACGGTAACTTAGCAACGGTATCCACCTGTGGTTTTGGCTCATTCAGTTGACGTGCACCTTTTAATTGAAGGTATCACCAAAAAAGATGGTTTCAAATGTATGCTTACCCTCTTTGAAAAGTCTGGTCAAAAGGACACAATTTCCAAGCATGTTTCTTTATTAATCCATTGACGAAAAGTCGTATATTTGATAATCAGTCGACAGCGCCATTAAGTCTGTTCACAGCAACACGAAGCCCTATTAATGATGACCAAGTTTCTTAGACCGACCTTCTTTCATTGTGATTGATCGAGAGAGCTCCTTTTTACATGACCTGATTTCCCCTCCCCCGTCTTAAAGGAAAACAAAACACTTCATATTGGCCGATTCATAAATCCTCATACGAATCCGGGGCACTTGTTTTCAACGTCAGAAGCATCAATTAATTTGGACAATAAACTTTGAAGCCAATGCGGCTATGCTCTGCGTTATATTAAAAATTGAAAGGGAGAATGACGTCAACAATGCGATAAATACATGGATGACGTTGTGATTGAACGGTCCCCCTCCCCGGCTCCAACACGCCGTGAAGTATGAAATTTGTTTGTGAACTGACTCGTGTCCTCTCTAGTCCAAACGCCAAACTGCAAAACATGCCGATTATACATGACGCGTGATCAGACACAGATTAAAAGTGATTTTTCAAATGGACCGCAGGTATAGGCCCTACGGTTTGTAAAAAATAAAAAATACTTCCCTGTGGCACTTTTATAACAAATGTTGCTATGCACGTGATATTATGGAAAATTAAGCAATATTCTGCAGGTTTTTGCTCGTCCTTAAACGCGCGCATCATCTCCATTCATTTGTTGACATCGTACATCTTCGCAAATATTTACACAAATAATTTGTACTAAGCAATATTAGCAAAATACAAAAGGAAGCTGGGAAACAGTGGCTGGATTGCAACCATTTTAACAATTATAGATATCAATGCTATAGTGGGATAGGATGAAGCGCCAAAAGGGCATTGGCTGCGTGGTATTTTGCGCGTTGTCTAAAGCACAGATAAAGCCGCTGGAAACGGGTCGTATTTTAAGTGTTACATTCTCCTTTATCATTATTGGAACACAAGGATTTTCATGGTGGGAAATAATATTGTGCTGTATATATATAAGCGCAAGATAGACCACTCTACCCCGACTTCTGTAGTACGCCAAGGCGCCATTTTAGTGCAAACTATAGACGCGCCTCGTATCTGTTTGACATGCCTCTCGCGAATGCTTCTGTAATTTTCACCACAAAACAAATTACACCACGAGAGGTTCACCAAACTCCTGATCACTCTCACTTCAGTCTTGATTTTCTCCTAATTAGCGTTTTCTGTCTATCTATATGCTGGCAACCTTGTCCCAGCATGCGCTATTATACCCAGCCTACGCGCTTGTTCAAGTTATGGTATACAGCCTTGAACAGTTTGGGCGCAAACCCACGTTCTGGTTCATTGCGTTAGCAGGTCGAACGCAGAGCTGCCAACCCGTCCTGATTTGGGAGAAGACCCCCGGAAAATAGGTTGAGCTCCCGACTTTAGATGCATCTCAAAATCTCTGAGGTTGTTAACTGACAACCCAGTCAGGAGTTACAAAATCAGCCATTTATCCCCAGCAAATATGTTCCAAAATCAGAAAGTATTGGCAGCTCATGCGAACTGTGTACGAGGCTATTTGGCGTTTCTTGTTTTAACATCATTACCCTACAATTATAACGATGAACACATATCAACCGAACGTCGAGAAAATAAATTTAGGGCGCCTAAAAAATCAGAGATGTCTGGACAGAGTTACCTTTAAACAATTGTAAGTCCCACCTTTAGTCACTAAAAAGTGTGTTTATAAACGTTAAACGTCGAGGGGACCGTCCAAAAAAGTCTGAATCTGTAAGGGTCTTTTGGGAGCAGCCTGCGTCTAACTTATGTTAAGCACGGCTTCTCGTTGTTATCTGTGCATGCGAACATCTTGATTAAGCGTCCCAAACTGCAGATGAGAGACTACATTAGAATGCCAGGCGGTGCTCCAAACGCCCACGTGACATTTTTGTTTAATTCTTTGGGGTTTTGAGGGTTTTCACTGCGCGATAGAGTGAGTAGAATCGATCAGCGGATCCGTTCTGCGGAAGTAAGGGTCAGCTTTTCCTGAAGAGAAGGCTAGTCAATATTTACCATGCTATCTTAAGTTCCCCGAAAGACGGAACAATTGAAAGGAAAAAGATTTTGGAGTGAGCGATTCTATACAAGTTTGATGAAGAAGCCGAAAAGAGTTAAACAAGGCCGATGACTCGAGTGCCGTTTCAGGCAATATTATAGCAATCAGACACGGGACGGTCTATACTAGGAGCATATGGGTGCCCGAATGCGCATGCATATAGGCCAGCTTTGCTGCTTCCGAGTAATGCATGATTTTACAAATACCATGCGACGGTCGGCCTTTGAATCCAGACAATTCTAGTCCAGTAAACCAGGAAGTCCGCCAAATGACCACTTAGGCACGTCCCGGGAAAGACGGAGTGCACTTTACTTTGCAGACAAATGATCATAGATCGCTGCGGAATCTGAAGAGCAAAGACTCTGATAAGCCGATCGCGGGGTAATCCCTTACTGTCCCTTAGCGTCACCTTTTTTCATATGTAAGGAATGCTTACAATAACTAAACTTTTAAAACGCCCATTTCCAAGTGCCATAATTTTTCGTCACGAGTTGACAAGTTGGTAGCAACCCCAAAGTGCACATGTAACACCACTCCTACGTTGCTAAACGTATTCAATTTCGCACTCTTATCCACACATACAAGTCATTGAATAATCTATCTCCAGGTTACCTCTCAGTTCATCTATAGGAATTAAGAAGTCTTCATTATGTTCACTATACGATCTCAAACTAGCACATGTCTTGATATTCCCAGATCACGCACTCAAACTGGCGATAGGTCTTTTTCCGTCTCTGCTCCTCGCCTTTGGAACAACTTGCCAGCTACAGTCAAGAATTCACTCAACATCAATTCTTTCAAAAAAGCTCTTAAGACCCACCTCTTTCTCTATGATTTGAGCGATTCGATATCCCTCATTTTTGGCTGTTCCGATTCGGGTCGGAACAGCCTTTGTTTTTGGCTGTTCCGATACGGTCGGAACAGCCTTTGTTTTCGTTAAGATTTTTTTTGGCTTTCCGCACTTCTGCGGAAAGCCTTTGAAACTGTTCTGATTTTTGGCTTTCCGCACTCCTGCGGAAAGCCTTTGAAACTGTTCTGATTTTTTTTTGTTGGCTTTCCGCACTCCTTTTTTTTTTTTTTATTTTTTTTTTTAGCTTTTTTTATTCTTCTCCCAAAACCCCATAGACAAAGCGCATGGTCTTTCGGCCTGGCAAAACGGTCACTTGCAAAGCTCGGATCATCATCAAACTTGGTCACAACAATCACCTCATAGTGAAGTACTGCACAAATGTGTTTACATTTTGATGACGTCATCAGGTGTCAGATTACAAGCGTTTGAAATATATGGCCTTCAAATTGAAACTTCTGTAAAAATTTAACCGTTTGAGATACAAACTTTATTCTTTCGGCAATGGTCATGACTATCCAAGGTCTAAATTTCATACACAGACATTGACCTTGAATCTTGCTTCCTATTGGTCGAAAACGAGGCTGCCCTGTCATTTAAAACTGGTAGCAGATACAGAGATCGGGTCAAAAGTGTTAGTCTCAAGACCTCTTGGGCATTCCAAAAATACCAAAAGTTAAGTCGTGACACGAAAGAGCGCCCTCTAGCGGCAAGTTGAAAAATGGCCAAAACCTATTTTGAAGAGATGTCTGTGGCGAAGTTTTTGCAAATTGGCCCAAAATTGGTGCATATGTTCACTGAGGGTCAGTGAACATGCCCATACCTTCAAAAGTGTGATGACGTCACCAGGTGTCAAATTACACTCAGTTGAACTTGCGTTCTTCTAACGGTTATATATAGAGAACGAAAAGGCCGATGGAGGTCAAATTTTGTGTTTTAGGTTTGTTGTGACTTGGTCTAATGCATATTAGCAGCAAAATTTGGTGGCGTAACGATGACGTCATCAAATAAGCCCGTTTGTGCAGCATACATTTGCCAAGGTCGTTCACTTCCTCTAATGGGCGTATGACCTTGAAACCTAGCAGGGACGTAGACGTGGTCATTAACATATAACATACCAAGTTACATTAGTGTGACGTCCTTTGTTGATTTGTTATGAATTTTTGAATCTGGCAACCTATACTACAGCATACACACAGTGCAGTATATACGAGTGTACATAAGCATGTACAATATGCATACATCTGCACTACCCCATATCCCATAGACAAAGCACATAGTCTATCTCGCTGCTAGAAGGGCCGCTTGCAAAGCTTGGATCATCATCAAACTTGGTCACAATAAGGAACCCATACTAAAGTACTATACCAAAGAGGTTACATCTTGATGACGTCACCAGGGGTCAGATTACATGTGTCTGAAATTTAATGCCTTAAAAATTAAAAAAATTGTAAAAATTCAACCGTTTGAGATACAAACATTTTTGTTTCGGCAATGGTCATGACTATCCAATGTCTAAATTTCATGCAGAGACAATGACCTTGAATCTTGCTTCCTATTGGTCGAAAACGAGGCTGCGTTGTCATTTAAAACTGGTAGCAGATACCGAAATTGGGTCAACGTTGTTAGTCTCGGGACCCCTTGGGCATTACAAAAATACCAAAAGTTAAGTCGTCACACGAAACAGCGCCCTCTAGCGGCAAGTTGAAAAATGGCCAAAACGCATTTTGAAGAGATGTCTGTGGCGAAGTTTTTGCAAATTGGCCCAAAATTGGTGCATATGTTCACTGAGGGTCAGTGAATACGCCCATACTTTCAAAAGTTTGATGACGTCACCAGGTGTCAAATTACACTCGCTTGAACGTGCATCTTTTTAACAGCTATATCTAGAGAACGAAACGGCCGATGAAGGTCAAATATTTTGTTTCAGGTTTGTTGTGACTTGGTCTAACCCATATTTGCAGCAAAATTTGGTGGCGTAACGATGACGTCATCAAATAAGCCCGTTTGTACAGCATACATTAGCCAAGGTCGTTCACTTCCTCTAATGGTCGTATGACCTTGAAACCAAGCAGGGACGTAGACTTGGTCATTAACATATAACATACCAAGTTACATTAGTGTGACGTCATTTGTTGATTTGTTATGAATTTTTGAATCTGGCAGCCTATACTACAGCATACACACAGTGCAGTATATACGAGTGTACATAAGCATGTACAATATGCATACATCTGCACTACCCCATATCCCATAGACAAAGCACATAGTCTATCTCGCTGCTAGAAGGGCCGCTTGCAAAGCTTGGATCATCATCAAACTTGGTCACAATAAGGAACCCATAGTAAAGTACTATACCAAAGAGGTTACATCTTGAAGACGTCACCAGGTGTCAGATTACATATGTCTGAAATTTAATGCCTTAAAAATTCAAAAATCTGTAAAAATTCAACCGTTTGAGATACAAACATTTTTGTTTCGGCAATGGTCATGACTATCCAATGTCTAAATTTTATGCAGAGACAATGACCTTGAATCTTGCTTCCTATTGGTCGAAAACGAGGCTGCGTTGTCATTTAAAACTGGTAGCAGATACCGAGATTGGGTCAACGTTGTTAGTCTCGGGACCCCTTGGGCATTACAAAAATACCAAAAGTTAAGTCGTCACACGAAATAGCGCCCTCTAGCGGCGAGTTGAAAAATGGCCAAAACTTATTTTGAAGAGAGGTTTGTGGCGAAGTTTTTGCTAATTGGCCCAAAATTGGTGCATATGGTCACTGAGGGACAGTGAACATGCCCATACCTTCAAAAGTTTAATGACGTCACCAGGTGTCAAATTACACTCAGTTGAACATGCGTTCTTCTAACGGTTATATCTAGAGATCGAAAAGGCCGATAGAGGTCAAATTTTTTGTTTTAGGCTTGTTGTGACTTGTTCAAATGCATATTTTCAGGAAAATCTTGTGACGTTACGATGACGTCAACAAATAAGCGCGTTTGTGCAGCATAAATTAGCCAAGGTCGTTCACTTCCTGTATTGGTCGTATGACCTTGAAACCTAGCAGGTACGTAGACCTGGTCATTAACATGTAACATTCCAAGTTACTTTAGTGTGACGTCATTTGTTGATTTGTTATGAATTTTTGAATCTGGCAACCTATACTACAGCATACACATAGTACAGTGTATACGAGTGTACATAAGCATGTACAATATGCATACATCTGCACTACCCCATTTCCCATAGACAAAGCACATAGTCTATCTCGCTGCTAGAAGGGCCGCTTGCAAAGCTTGGATCATCATCAAACTTGGTCACAATAAGGAACCCATAGTAAAGTACTATACCAAAGAGGTTACATCTTGATGACGTCACCAGGTGTCAGATTACATATGTCTGAAATTTAATGCCTTAAAAATTCAAATATCTGTAAAAATTCAACCGTTTGAGATACAAACATTTTTGTTTCGGCAATGGTCATGACTATCCAATGTCTAAATTTCATGCCTAGACAATGACCTTGAATCTTGCTTCCTATTGGTCGAAAACGAGGCTGCGTTGTCATTTAAAACTGGTAAGCGATACCGAGCTCGGGTCAATGTTGTTAGTTTCAAGACTCCTTGGGCACCCCAAAAAATACAACAGGTTAAGTCGTCACACGAAACAGCGCCCTCTAGTGACGAGTTGAAAAATGGCCAAAACGTATTTTGAACAGATGTCTGTGGAGACGTTTTAGCAAATTGGCCCAGAATGGGTGCATGTGTACTTTGAGGGTCAGTGAACATGCCCATACCTTCGAAAGATTACACTCAGTTAAAAATCATCCACTCTTTAAACGGCTATATGGCCTTGAAACCAAGCAAGTGCTTGGACCTGGTCATTAACATGTAACATACCAAGTTACATTAGTGTGACATGCATGATTTGTTGATTTATTATGAATTTTTGAATCTTGTCACTGCATGTACATGTACGGTATGCATTCACATTGTACAAAGTGTACATGTATTATACATCATGCAGTCTTACATGCATACAAACATACAAAAAAAGAAAAGCGGAAAGCCATATGCTCTGTTATCAACAGACATACTTCTAGTTTTAGCTTTTTTTATTCTTCTCCCAAAACCCCATAGACAAAGCGCATGGTCTTTCTACCTGGCAAAATGGTCACTTGCAAAACTCGGATCATCATCAAACTTGGTCACAACAATCACCTCATAATGAAGTACTGCACAAATGTGTTTACATTTTGATGACGTCATCAGGTGTCAGATTACAAGCGTTTGAAATATATGGCCTTCAAATTGAAACTTCTGTAAAAATTCAACCGTTTGAGATACCAACTTTATTTCTTTGGCAATGGTCATGACTATCCAAGATCTAAATTTCATACACAGACATTGACCTTGAATCTTGCTTCCTATTGGTCGAAAACGAGGCTGCCCTGTCATTTAAAACTGGTAGCAGATACAGAGATCGGGTCAAAAGTGTTAGTCTCAAGACCTCTTGGGCATTCCAAAAATACCAAAAGTTAAGTCGTGACACGAAAGAGCGCCCTCTAGCGGCAAGTTGAAAAATGGCCAAAACCTATTTTGAAGAGATGTCTGTGGCGAAGTTTTTGCAAATTGGCCCAAAATTGGTGCATATGTTCACTGAGGGTCAGTGAACACGCCCATACCTTCAAAAGTTTGATGACGTCACCAGGTGTCAAATTACACTCGGTTGAACATGCGTTCTTCTAACGGTTATATCTAGAGAACGAAAAGGCCGATGGAGCTCAAATTTTGTGTTTTAGGTTTGTTGTGACTTGGTCTAATGCATATTAGCAGCAACATTTGGTGGCGTAACGATGACGTCATCAAATAAGCCCGTTTGTGCAGCATACATTAGCCAAGGTCGTTCACTTCCTCTAATGTGCGTATGACCTTGAAACCTAGCAGGGACGTAGACTTGGTCATTAACATATAACATACCAAGTTACATTAGTGTGACGTCATTTGTTGATTTGTTATGAATTTTTGAATCTGGCAACCTTTACTACAGCATACACACAGTGCAGTATATACGAGTGTACATAGTACATAAGCATGTACAATATGCATACATCTGCACTACAACATATCCCATAGACAAAGCACATAGTCTATCTCGCTGCTAGAAGGGTCGCTTGCAAAGCTTGGATCAACATCAAACTTGGTCACAATGAGGAACCCATAGTAAAGTACTATACCAAAGAGGTTACATATTAATGACGTCACCAGGTGTCAGATTACATGTGTCTGAAATTTAATGCCTTAAAAATTCAAAAATCTGTAAAAAATCAACCGTTTGAGATACAAACATTTTTGTTTCAGCAATGGTCATGACTATCCAATGTCTAAATTTCATGCAGAGACAATGACCTTGAATCTTGCTTCCTATTGGTCGAAAACGAGGCTGCGTTGTCATTTAAAACTGGTAGCAGATACCGAGATTGGGTCAACGTTGTTAGTCTCGGGACCCCTTGGGCATTACAAAAATACCAAAAGTTAAGTCGTCACACGAAAGAGCGCCCTCTAGCGGCGAGTTGAAAGATGGCCAAAACTTATTTTAAAGGGATGTTTGCGGCGAAGTTTTTGCTAATTGGCCCAAAATTGGTGCATATGGCCACTGAGGGTAAGTGAACATGCCCATACCTTCAAAAGTTTGATGACGTCACCAGGTGTCAAATTACACTCAGTTGAACATTCGTTCTTCTAACGGTTATATCTAGACTACGAAAAGGCCGATAGAGGTCAAATTTTGTGTTTTAGGCTTGTAGTGACTTGTTCATATAACACCGGTCCTCAGACATTTGCATTGGTTGTCAGTCCGAAAGCGAATTTCATTTAATATTTTGTTATTGACATATAAGGCCCTCAATGGGTTAGCACCGGGTTATCTTGCTGAATTATTGTCAAATTACGCGCCATCACGCACTCTAAGGTCATGCAATAAGCATCTACTGACCGTAGTCAAAACATCAACATCATACGGTGATAGGTCATTTTCAGCGGCTGCTCCCGAACTTTGGAATGAGCTCCCATTGTCTGTTAGATGTGCACAGTCTTTAAATGAATTTAAATCATCACTGAAAACTTATCTTTTTAGATGTAATTAGCTGTTAGGTTTAATAACAAAACATTTTTATTGGGTAATGTGTGAAATTCTTGTACAGCGCCTTGAGATGTCTATGGACATATATTGCGCTATATAAGCACCGTTTTATTATTATTATATTAATGCATATTTTCAGCAAAATCTTGTGACGTCACGATGACGTCAACAAATAAGCGCGTTTGTGCAGCATAAATTAGCCAAGGTCGTTCACTTCCTGTATTGGTCGTATGACCTTGAAACCTACCTGGTACGTAGACCTGGTCATTAACATGTAACATACCAAGTTACATTAGTATGACATGCATATTTTGTTGATTTATTATGAATGTTTAAATATTGTCACTGTGCATGTACATGTACGGTATGCATTTACATTGTACAAAGTATACATGTAGTATTATACAGCATGCAGTTTTCCATGCATACAAACATACAAAAAAAGAAAAGCGGAAAGCCATATGCTCTGTTATCAACAGACATACTTCTAGTTTTTTTAGCTTTTTTTATTCTTCTCCCAAAACCCCATAGACAAAGCGCATGGTCTTTCGGCCTGGCAAAATGGTCACTTGCAAAGCTTGGATCATCATCAAACTTGGTCACAACAATCACCTCATAATGAAGTACTGCACAAATGTGTTTACATTTTGATGACGTCATCAGGTGTCAGATTACAAGCGTTTGAAATATATGGCCTTCAAATTGAAACTTCTGTAAAAATTCAACCGTTTGAGATACAAACTTTATTCCTTCGGCAATGGTCATGACTATCCAAGGTCTAAATTTCATACACAGACATTGACCTTGAATCTTGCTTCCTATTGGTCGAAAACGAGGCTGCCCTGTCATTTAAAACTGGTAGCAGATACAGAGATCGGGTCAAAAGTGTTAGTCTCAAGACCTCTTGGGCATTCCAAAAATACCAAAAGTTAAGTCGTGACACGAAAGAGCGCCCTCTAGCGGCAAGTTGAAAAATGGCCAAAACCTATTTTGAAGAGATGTCTGTGGCGAAGTTTTTGCAAATTGGCCCAAAATTGGTGCATATGTTCACTGAGGGTCAGTGAACACGCCCATACCTTCAAAAGTTTGATGACGTCACCAGGTGTCAAATTACACTCAGTTGAACATGCGTTCTTCTAACGGTTATATCTAGAGAACGAAAAGGCCGATGAAGGTCAAATTTTGTGTTTTAGGTTTGTTGTGACTTGGTCTAATGCATATAAGCAGCAACATTTGGTGGCGTAACGATGACGTCATCAAATAATCCCGTTTGTGCAGCATACATTAGCCAAGGTCGTTCACTTCCTCTAATGGGCGTATGACCTTGAAACCTAGCAGGGACGTAGACTTGGTCATTAATATATAACATACCAAGTTACATTAGTGTGACGTCATTTGTTGATTTGTTATGAATTTTTGAATCTGGCAACCTATACTACAGCATACACACAGTGCAGTATATACGAGTGTACATAAGCATGTACAATCTGCATACATCTGCACTACCCATATCCCATAGACAAAGCACATAGTCTATCTCGCTGCTAGAAGGGTCGCTTGCAAAGCTTGGATCATCATCAAACTTGGTCACAATAAGGAACTCATAGTAAAGTACTATACCAAAGAGGTTACATCTTGATGACGTCACCAGGTGTCAGATTACATGTGTCTGAAATTTAATGCCTTAAAAATTCAAAAATCTGTAAAAATTCAACCGTTTGAGATACAAACATTTTTGTTTCGGCAATGGTCATGACTATCCAATGTCTAATTTTCATGCACAGACAATGACCTTGAATCTTGCTTCCTATTGGTCGAAAACGAGGCTGCGTCGTCATTTAAAACTGGTAGCAGATACCGAGATTGGGTCAACGTTGTTAGTCTCAAGACCCCTTGGACATTCAAAAAATACCAAAAGTTAAGTCGTGACACGAAAGCGCGCCCTCTAGCGGCAAGTTAAAAAAATGGCCAAAACGCGTTTTGAACAGATGTCTGTGGCGAGTTTTTTGAAATTGGCCCAAAATTGGTGAATATGTTCGCTGAGGGTCAGTGAACATGCCCATACCTTCAAAAGTTTGATGGCGTCACCAGGTGTCAAATTACACTCGGTTGAACATGCATTCTTTTAACAGCTATATCTAGAGAACGAAAAGGCCGATGAAGGTCAAATTTTGTGTTTTAGGTTTGTTGTGACTTGGTCTAATGCATATTAGCAGAAACATTTGGTGGCGTAACAATAACGTAATCAAATAAGAGTTCCTCAAGTATACATTAACCTAGATCGTTTACTTCCTCCATTGGTCGTATGACCTTCAAACCTAGCAGGTGCCTGGACCTGGTCATTAACATGTAACATATCAAGTTACATTAGTATGACATGCATGATTTGTTGATTTATTATGAATTTTTGAATCTAGGGTATGCATTTACATTGTACAAAGCGTACGTAGTATTATACAGCATGCAGTTTTACATGCATACAAACATACAAATAAAGAAAAGCGGAAAGCCATATGCTCTGTTATCAACAGACATACCTCTAGTTTTTTTTATTTTTATTTTTTTTTTTTGGCTGTTCCAACACGGTTGGGAACAGCCTTTGTTTTCGTTAAGATTTTTTTTTTTTTTATTTTTTTGGCTGTTCCAACACGGTTGGGAACAGCCTTTGTTTTCGTTAAGATTTTTTTTTTTTTTATTTTATTGGCTGTTCCGATACGGTCGGAACAGCCTTTGTTTTCGTTAAGATTTTTTTGGCTTTCCGCACTCCTGCGGAAAGCCTTTGAAACTGTTCTGATTTTTTTGGCTTTCCGCACTCCTGCGGAAAGCCTTTGAAACTGTTCTGATTTTTTTTTTGGCTTTCCGCACTCCTGCGGAAAGCCTTTGAAACTGTTCTGATTTTTTTTTTTTTTTTTTTTTTTTTTTTTTTTTTTTTAGCTTTTTTTATTCTTCTCCCAAAACCCCATAGACAAAGCGCATGGTCTTTCGGCCTGGCAAAACGGTCACTTGCAAAGCTCGGATCATCATCAAACTTGGTCACAACAATCACCTCATAGTGAAGTACTGCACAAATGTGTTTACATTTTGAAGACGTCATCAGGTGTCAGATTACAAGCGTTTGAAATATATGGCCTTCAAATTGAAACTTCTGTAAAAATTCAACCGTTTGAGATACAAACTTTATTCTTTCGGCAATGGTCATGACTATCCAAGGTCTAAATTTCATACACAGACATTGACCTTCAATCTTGCTTCCTATTGGTCGAAAACGAGGCTGCCCTGTCATTTAAAACTGGTAGCAGATACAGAGATCGGGTCAAAAGTGTTAGTCTCAAGACCTCTTGGGCATTCCAAAAATACCAAAAGTTAAGTCGTGACACGAAAGAGCGCCCTCTAGCGGCAAGTTGAAAAATGGCCAAAACCTATTTTGAAGAGATGTCTGTGGCGAAGTTTTTGCAAATTGGCCCAAAATTGGTGCATATGTTCACTGAGGGTCAGTGAATATGCCCATACTTTCAAAAGTTTGATGACGTCACCAGGTGTCAAATTACACTCAGTTGAACATGCGTTCTTCTAACGGTTATATATAGAGAACGAAAAGGCCGATGGAGGTCAAATTTTGTGTTTTAGGTTTGTTGTGACTTGGTCTAATGCATATTAGCAGCAAAATTTGGTGGCGTAACGATGACGTCATCAAATAAGCCCGTTTGTGCAGCATACATTTGCCAAGGTCGTTCACTTCCTCTAATGGGCGTATGACCTTGAAACCTAGCAGGGACGTAGACGTGGTCATTAACATATAACATACCAAGTTACATTAGTGTGACGTCCTTTGTTGATTTGTTATGAATTTTTGAATCTGGCAACCTATACCACAGCATACACACAGTGCAGTATATACGGGTGTACATAAGCATGAACAATCGCCATACATCTGCACTACCCCATTTCCCATAGACAAAGCACATAGTCTATCTCGCTGCTAGAAGGGTCGCTTGCAAAGCTTGGATCATCATCAAACTTGGTCACAATAAGGAACCCATACAAAAGTACTATACCAAAGAGGTTAGATCTTGATGACGTCACCAGGGGTCAGATTACATGTGTCTAAAATTTAATGCCTTAAAAATTCAAAAATTTGTAAAAATTCAACCGTTTGAGATACAAACATTTTTGTTTCGGCAATGGTCATGACTATCCAATGTCTAAATATAATGCAGAGACAATGACCTTGAATCTTGCTTCCTATTGGTCGAAAACGAGGCTGCGTTGTCATTTAAAACTGGTAGCAGATACCGAAATTGGGTCAACGTTGTTAGTCTCGGGACCCCTTGGGCATTACAAAAATACCAAAAGTTAAGTCGTCACACGAAACAGCGCCCTCTAGCGGCAAGTTGAAAAATTGCCAAAACGCATTTTGAAGAGATGTCTGTGGCGAAGTTTTTGCAAATTGGCCCAAAATTGGTGCATATGTTCACTGAGGGTCAGTGAATACGCCCATACTTTCAAAAGTTTGATGACGTCACCAGGTGTCAAATTACACTCGCTTGAACGTGCATCTTTTTAACAGCTATATCTAGAGAACGAAACGGCCGATGAAGGTCAAATATTTTGTTTCAGGTTTGTTGTGACTTGGTCTAACGCATATTAGCAGCAAAATTTGGTGGCGTAACGATGACGTCATCAAATAAGCCCGTTTGTACAGCATACATTAGCCAAGGTCGTTCACTTCCTCTAATGGTCGTATGACCTTGAAACCAAGCAGGGACGTAGACTTGGTCATTAACATATAACATACCAAGTTACATTAGTGTGACGTCATTTGTTGATTTGTTATGAATTTTTGAATCTGGCAACCTATACTACAGCATGCACACAGTGCAGTATATACATGTATACGAGTGTACATAAGCATGTACAATATGCATACATCTGCACTATCCCATAGACAAAGCACACAGTCTGTCTCGGTGCTAGAAGAGTCGCTTGCAAAGCTTGGATCATCATCAAACTTAGTCACAATAAGGGACCCATAGTAAAGTACTATACCAAAGAGGTTAGATCTTGATGACGTCACCAGGTGTTAGATTACATGTGTCTGAAATGTAATGCCTTGCAAATTTAAAAATCTGTAAAATTTGAACCGTTTGAGATACAATCTTTATTCTTTCGTCACTGGTCATGACTATCCAAGGTCTAAATTTCATGCAGAGACATTGACCTTGAATCTTGTTTCCTATTGGTCGAAAACGAGGCTGCCTTGTCATTTAAAACTGGTAAGCGATGCCGAGATCGTGTCAACGGTGTTAGTCTCAGGACCCCTTGGGCATTCAAAAAATACAAAAAGTTAAGTCGTCACACGAAACAGCCCCCTCTAGTGACGAGTTGAAAAAAGACCAAAACGTATTTTGAATTGGTCAAATGTATATTATCGGCTAAATATTGTGACGTCACGATGACGTAATCAAATAAGAGTTCCTCAAGTATACATTAACCAAGGTCGTTTACTTTCTCCATTGGTCGTATGACCTTGAAAACTATCAGGTGCCTCGACCTGGTCATTAACATGTAACATACCAAGTTACATTAGTATGACATGCATGATTTGTTCATTTATTATGAATTTTTGAATCTTGTCACTGTGCATATTGTACATGTACATGTACAGTATGTATTTATATTGTACAAAGTGTACATGTAGTATTATACAGCATGCAGTTTTACATGCATACAAACATACAAAAAAAGAAAAGCGGAAAGCCATATGCTCTGTTATCAACAGACATACTTCTAGTTAGCTTTTTTTATTCTTCTCCCAAAACCTCATAGACAAAGCGCATGGTCTTTCGGCCTGGCAAAATGGTCACTTGCAAAGCTCGGATCATCATCAAACTTGGTCACAACAATCACCTCATAATGAAGTACTGCACAAATGTGTTTACATTTTGATGACGTCATCAGGTGTCAGATTACAAGCGTTTGAAATATATGGCCTTCAAATTGAAACTTCTGTAAAAATTCAACCGTTTGAGATACAAACTTTATTCTTTCGGCAATGGTCATGACTATCCAAGGTCTAAATTTCATACACAGACATTGACCTTGAATCTTGCTTCCTATTGGTCGAAAACGAGGCTGCCCTGTCATTTAAAACTGGTAGCAGATACAGAGATCGGGTCAAAAGTGTTAGTCTCAAGACCTCTTGGGCATTCCAAAAATACCAAAAGTTAAGTCGTGACACGAAAGAGCGCCCTCTAGCGGCAAGTTGAAAAATGGCCAAAACCTATTTTGAAGAGATGTCTGTGGCGAAGTTTTTGCAAATTGGCCCAAAATTAGTGCATATGTTCACTGAGGGTCAGTGAACACGCCCATACCTTCAAAAGTTTGATGACGTCACCAGGTGTCAAATTACACTCAGTTGAACATGTGTTCTTCTAACGGTTATATCTAGAGAACGAAAAGGCCGATGGAGGTCAAATTTTGTGTTTTAGGTTTGTTGTGACTTGGTCTAATGCATATTAGCAGCAAAATTTGGTGGCGTAACGATGACGTCATCAAATAAGCCCGTTTGTGCAGCATACATTAGCCAAGGTCGTTCACTTCCTCTAATGGGCATATGACCTTGAAACCTAGCAGGGACGTAGACTTGGTCATTGACATGTAACACACCAAGTTACATTAGTGTGACGGCATTTGTTGATTTGTTATGAATTTTTTAATCTGGCAACCTATACTACAGCATACACACTGTGCAGTATATTATGAGTATATGCATGTACAATATGCATACATCTGCACTACGCCATATCCCATAGACAAAGCACTTAGTCTGTCTCACTGGTACTTGGTAGAAGGGTGGCTTGCAAAGCTTGGATCATCTTCAAACTTTGTCACAATAAGGAACCCATAGTAAAGTACTATACCAAAGAGGTTACATCTTGATGACGTCATCAGGTGTCCATTTACAAGCGTTTTAAATTTAATGCCTTACATATTCAAAAATCTGTAAAAATTCAACCGTTTGAGATACAAACTTTATTCCTTCGGCAATGATCATGACTATCCAAGGTCTAAATTTCATACTGAGACATTGACCTTGAATCTTGCTTCCTATTGGTCGAAAACGAGGCTGCCCTGTCATTTAAAACTGGTAGCAGATACCGAGATTGGGTCAATGTTGTTAGTCTCGGGACCACTTGGGCATTACAAAAATACCAAAAGTTAAGTCGTCACACGAAACAGCGCCCTCTAGCGGCAAGTTGCAAAATGGCCAAAACGCATTTTGAAGAGATGTCTGTGGCGAAGTTTTTGCAAAATGGCCCAAAATTGGTGCATATGTTCACTGAGGGTCAGTGAATATGCCCATACTTTCAAAAGTTTGATGACGTCACCAGGTGTCAAATTACACTCGCTTGAACGTGCATCCTTTTAACAGCTATATCTAGAGAATGAAACGGCCGATGAAGGTCAAATATTTTGTTTCAGGTTTGTTGTGACTTGGTCTAACGCATATTAGCAGCAAAATTTGGTGGCGTAACGATGACGTCATGAAATAAGCCCGTTTGTACAGCATACATTAGCCAAGGTCGTTCACTTCCTCTGATGGTCGTATGACCTTGAAACCGAGCAGGGACGTAGACTTGGTCATTAACATATAACATACCAAGTTACATTAGTGTGACGTCATTTGTTGATTTGTTATGAATTTTTGAATCTGGCAACCTATACCACAGCATACACACAGTGCAGTATATACGAGTGTACATAAGCATGTACAATATGCATACATCTGCACTATCCCATAGACAAAGCACACAGTCTGTCTCGCTGCTTGAAGGGTCGCTTGCAAAGCTTGCATCATCTTCAAATTTGGTCACAATAAGGAACCCATAGTAAAGTACTATACCAAAGAGGTTACATCTTGATGACGTCACCAGGTATCAAATTACAAGCGTTTGAAATGTAATGCCTTACATATTCACAAATTTGTAAAAATTCAACCGTTTCAGATACAAACTTTATTCCTTCGGCAATGGTCATGACTATCCAAGGTCTAAATTTTATACACAGACATTGACCTTGAATCTTGCTTCCTATTGGTCGAAAACGAGGCTGGCTTGTCATTTAATACTGGTAACAGATACCGATATTGGTTCAATGTTGTTAGTCTCGGGACCCCTTGGGCATTACAAAAATACCCAAAGTTAAGTCGTCACACGAAAGAGCGCCCTCTAGCGGCGAGTTGAAAAATTGCCAAAACGTATTTTGAAGAGATGTTTGCGGCGAAGTTTTTGCTAATTGGCCCAAAATTGGTGCATATGTTCACTGATTGGCCCAAAATTGGTGCATATGTTCACTGAGGGTCAGTGAACATGTCCATACCTTCAAAAGTTTGATTACGTCACCAGGTGTCAAATTACACTCGGTTAAACATGCGTTCTTCTAACGGTTATATCTAGAGAACGAAATAGCCGATGGAGGTCAAATTTTGTGTTTTAGCAGGTACGTAGAGTTTTACATGCATACAAACATACAAAAAAAGAAAAGCGGAAAGCCATATGCTCTGTTATCAACAGACATACCTCTAGTTTTTTTTTTTTTTTTTTTTTTTTTTTTTTTAGCTTTTTTTATTCTTCTCCCAAAACCCCATAGACAAAGCGCATGGTCTTTCGGCCTGGCAAAACGGTCACTTGCAAAGCTCGGATCATCATCAAACTTGGTCACAACAATCACCTCATAGTGAAGTACTGCACAAATGTGTTTACATTTTGATGACGTCATCAGGTGTCAGATTACAAGCGTTTGAAATATATGGCCTTCAACATTCAAAGATCTGTAAAAATTCAACCGTTTGAGATAGAAACTTTATTCCTTCGGCAATGGTCATGACTATCCAAGGTCTAAATTTCATACACAGACATTGACCTTGAATCTTGCTTCCTATTGGTCGAAAACGAGGCTGCCCTGTCATTTAAAACTGGTAGCAGATACCGAGATCGGGTCAAAAGTGTTAGTCTCAGGACCCCTTGGGCATCAAAAAAATACCAAAAGTTAGGTCGTCACACAAAAGAGCGCCCTCTAGCAGCAAGTTGAAAAATGGCCAAAACGCGTTTTGAAGAGATGTCTGTGGCGAAGTTTTTGCAAATTGGCCCAAAATTGGTGCATATGTTCACTGAGGGTCAGTGAACACGCCCATACCTTCAAAAGTTTGATGACGTCACCAGGTGTCAAATTACACTCAGTTGAACATGCGTTCTTCTAACGGTCATATCTAGAGAACGAAAAGGCCGATGGAGGTCAAATTTTGTGTTTTAGGTTTGTTGTGACTTGGTCTAATGCATATTAGCAGCAAAATTTGGTGGCGTAACGATGACGTCATCAAATAAGCCCGTTTGTGCAGCATACATTAGCCAAGGTCGTTCACTTCCTCTAATGGGCGTATGACCTTGAAACCTAGCAGGGACGTAGACTTGGTCATTAACATATAACATACCAAGTTACATTAGTGTGACGTCATTTGTTGATTTGTTATGAATTTTTGAATCTGGCAACCTATACCACAGCATACACACAGTGCAGTATATATACGAGTGTACATAAGCATGTACAATATGCATACATCTGCACTACCCCATTTCCCATAGACAAAGCACATATTCTATCTCGCTGTTAGAAGGGTCGCTTGCAAAGCTTGGATCATCATCAAACTTGGTCACAATAAGGAACCCATACTAAAGTACTATACCAAAGAGATTACATCTTGATGACGTCACCAGGGGTCAGATTACATGTGTCTGAAATTTAATGCCTTAAAAATTAAAAAATCTGTAAAAATTCAACCGTTTGAGATACAAAATTTTTTGTTTCGGCAATGATCATGACTATCCAATGTGTAAATTTCATGCAGAGACAATGACCTTGAATCTTGCTTCCTATTGGTCGAAAACGAGGCTGCCCTGTCATTTAAAACTGGTAGCAGATACCGAGATTGGGTCAACGTTGTTAGTCTCGGGACCCCTTGGGCATTACAAAAATACCAAAAGTTAAGTCGTCACACAAAAGAGCGCCCTCTAGCGGCGAGATGAAAAATGGCCCAAACGTAATTTGAAGAGATATTTGCGGCAAAGTTTTTGCTAATTGGCCCAGAATTGGTGCATATGGTCACTGAGGGTCAGTGAACATGTCCATACCTTCAAAAGTTTGATGACGTCACCAGGTGTCAAATTACACTCGGTTGAACATGCGTTCTTCTAACGGCTATATCTAGAGAACGAAAAGGCCGATGGAGGTCAAATTTTGTGTGTTAGGTTTCTTGTGACTTGTTCTAATGCATATTGTCAGCAAAATCTTGTGGCGTCACGATGATTTCATCAAATAAGCGCGTTTGTGCAGAATACATTAGCTAAGGTCGTTTACTTCCTCCATTGGTCGCATGACCTTGAAACCTAGCAGGTGCCTGGACCTGGTCATTAACATGTGACATACCAAGTTACATTAGTATGACATGCATGATTTGTTGATTTATTATGAATTTTTGAATCTTGTCACTGTGCATGTACATATACATGTACGGTATGCATTTACATTGTACAAAGTGTAGATGTAGTATTATACAGCATGCAGTCTTACATGCATACAAGCATACAAAAAAAGAAAAGCGGAAAGCCATATGCTCTGTTATCAACAGACATACTTCTTGTTTTTGGTATTCCGCACTCCTGCGGAAAGCCTTTGAAACTGTTCTGATTTTTTTTTTTTTTTTTTTTTTTTTTTTTTTTTTTTGGCTTTCCGCACTCCTGCGGAAAGCCTTTGAAACTGTTCTGATTTTTTTTTTTTTTTTTTTTTTTTTTTTTTTAGCTTTTTTTATTCTTCTCCCAAAACCCCATAGACAAAGCGCATGGTCTTTCGGCCTGGCAAAACGGTCACTTGCAAAGCTCGGATCATCATCAAACTTGGTCACAACAATCACCTCATAGTGAAGTACTGCACAAATGTGTTTACATTTTGATGACGTCATCAGGTGTCAGATTACAAGCGTTTGAAATATATGGCCTTCAAATTGAAACTTCTGTAAAAATTCAACCGTTTGAGATACAAACTTTATTCTTTCGGCAATGGTCATGACTATCCAAGGTCTAAATTTCATACACAGACATTGACCTTGAATCTTGCTTCCTATTGGTCGAAAACGAGGCTGCCCTGTCATTTAAAACTGGTAGCAGATACAGAGATCGGGTCAAAAGTGTTAGTCTCAAGACCTCTTGGGCATTCCAAAAATACCAAAAGTTAAGTCGTGACACGAAAGCGCGCCCTCTAGCGGCAAGTTAAAAAAATGGCCAAAACGCGTTTTGAACAGATGTCTGTGGCGAGTTTTTTGAAATTGGCCCAAAATTGGTGAATATGTTCACTGAGGGTCAGTGAACATGCCCATACCTTCAAAAGTTTGATGACGTCACCCGGTGTCAAATTACACTCAGTTGAACATGCGTTCTTCTAACGGTTATATCTAGAGAACGAAAAGGCCGATGGAGGTCAAATTTTGTGTTTTAGGTTTGTTGTGACTTGGTCTAATGCATATTAGCAGCAAAATTTGGTGGCGTAACGATGACGTCATCAAATAAGCCCGTTTGTGCAGCATACATTTGCCAAGGTCGTTCACTTCCTCTAATGGGCGTATGGCCTTGAAACCTAGCAGGGACGTAGACGTGGTCATTAACATATAACATACCAAGTTACATTAGTGTGACGTCCTTTGTTGATTTGTTATGAATTTTTGAATCTGGCAACCTATACCACAGCATACACACAGTGCAGTATATACGGGTGTACATAAGCATGAACAATCGCCATACATCTGCACTACCCCATTTCCCATAGACAAAGCACATAGTCTATCTCGCTGCTAGAAGGGTCGCTTGCAAAGCTTGGATCATCATCAAACTTGGTCACAATAAGGAACCCATACTAAAGTACTATACCAAAGAGGTTACATCTTGATGACGTCACCAGGGGTCAGATTACATGTGTCTGAAATTTAATGCCTTAAAAATTCAAAAATTTGTAAAAATTCAACCGTTTGAGATACAAACATTTTTGTTTCGGCAATGGTCATGACTATCCAATGTCTAAATATAATGCAGAGACAATGACCTTGAATCTTGCTTCCTATTGGTCGAAAACGAGGCTGCGTTGTCATTTAAAACTGGTAGCAGATACCGAAATTGGGTCAACGTTGTTAGTCTCGGGACCCCTTGGGCATTACAAAAATACCAAAAGTTAAGTCGTCACACGAAACAGCGTCCTCTAGCGGCAAGTTGAAAAATGGCCAAAACGCATTTTGAAGAGATGTCTGTGGCGAAGTTTTTGCAAATTGGCCCAAAATTGGTGCACATGTTCACTGAGGGTCAGTGAATATGCCCATACTTTCAAAAGTTTGATGACGTCACCAGGTGTCAAATTACACTCGCTTGAACGTGCATCCTTTTAAGAGCTATATCTAGAGAACGAAACGGCCGATGAAGGTCAAATATTTTGTTTCAGGTTTGTTGTGACTTGGTCTAACGCATATTAGCAGCAAAATTTGGTGGCGTAACGATGACGTCATGAAATAAGCCCGTTTGTACAGCATACATTAGCCAAGGTCGTTCACTTCCTCTAATGGTCGTATGACCTTGAAATCGAGCAGGGACGTAGACTTGGTCATTAACATATAACATACCAAGTTACATTAGTGTGACGTCATTTGTTGATTTGTTATGAATTTTTGAATCTGGCAACCTATACTACAGCATACACAGTGCAGTATATACATGTATACGAGTGTACATAAGCATGTACAATATGCATACATCTGCACTATCCCATAGACAAAGCACACAGTCTGTCTCGGTGCTAGAAGAGTCGCTTGCAAAGCTTGGATCATCATCAAACTTAGTCACAATAAGGAACCCATAGTAAAGTACTATACCAAAGAGATTAGATCTTGATGACGTCACCAGGTGTCAGATTACATGTGTCTGAAATTTAATGCCTTACAAATTGAAAAATCTGTAAAAATTCAACCGTTTGAGATACAATCTTTATTCTTTCGGCACTGGTCATGACTATCCAAGGTCTAAATTTCATGCAGAGACATTGACCTTGAATCTTGTTTCCTATTGGTCGAAAACGAGGCTGCCTTGTCATTTAAAACTGGTAAGCGATGCCGAGATCGTGTCAACGGTGTTAGTCTCAGGACCCCTTGGGCATTCAAAAAATACAAAAAGTTAAGTCGTCACACGAAACAGCGCCCTCTAGTGACGAGTTGAAAAAAGACCAAAACGTATTTTGAATTGGTCAAATGTATATTATCAGCTAAATATTGTGACGTCACGATGACGTAATCAAATAAGAGTTCCTCAAGTATACATTAACCAAGGTCGTTTACTTTCTCCATTGGTCGTATGACCTTGAAAACTATCAGGTGCCTGGACCTGGTCATTAACATGTAACATACCAAGTTACATTAGTATGACATGCATGATTTGTTGATTTATTATGAATTTTTGAATCTTGTCACTGTGCATACTGTACATGTACGGTATGTATTTATATTGTACAAAGTGTACATGTAGTATTATACAGCATGCAGTTTTACATGCATACAAACATACAAAAAAAGAAAAGCGGAAAGCCATATGCTCTGTTATCAACAGACATACCTCTAGTTGGCTTTCCGCACTCCTGCGGAAAGCCTTTGAAACTGTTCTGATTTTTTTTTTTTTTTTTTTTTTTTTTTTAGCTTTTTTTATTCTTCTCCCAAAACCCCATAGACAAAGCGCATGGTCTTTCGGCCTGGCAAAACGGTCACTTGCAAAGCTCAGATCATCATCAAACTTGGTCACAACAATCGCCTCATAGTGAAGTACTGCACAAATGTGTTTACATTTTGATGACGTCATCAGGTGTCAGATTACAAGCGTTTGAAATATATGGCCTTCAAATTGAAACTTCTGTAAAAATTCAACCGTTTGAGATACAAACTTTATTCTTTCGGCAATGGTCATGACTATCCAAGGTCTAAATTTCATACACAGACATTGACCTTGAATCTTGCTTCCTATTGGTCGAAAACGAGGCTGCCCTGTCATTTAAAACTGGTAGCAGATACAGAGATCGGGTCGAAAGTGTTAGTCTCAGGACCTCTTGGGCATTCCAAAAATACCAAAAGTTAAGTCGTGACACGAAAGAGCGCCCTCTAGCGGCAAGTTGAAAAATGGCCAAAACCTATTTTGAAGAGATGTCTGTGGCGAAGTTTTTGCAAATTGGCCCAAAATTGGTGCATATGTTCACTGAGGGTCAGTGAACACGCCCATACCTTCAAAAGTTTGATGACGTCACCAGGTGTCAAATTACACTCAGTTGAATATGCGTTCTTCTAACGGTTATATATAGAGAACGAAAAGGCCGATGGAGGTCAAATTTTGTGTTTTAGGTTTGTTGTGACTTAGTCTAATGCATATTAGCAGCAAAATTTGGTGGCGTAACTATGACGTCATCAAATAAGCCCGTTTGTGCAGCATACATTTGCCAAGGTCGTTCACTTCCTCTAATGGGCGTATGACCTTGAAACCTAGCAGGGACGTAGACGTGGTCATTAACATATAACATACCAAGTTACATTAGTGTGACGTCCTTTGTTGATTTGTTATGAATTTTTGAATCTGGCAACCTATACCACAGCATACACACAGTGCAGTATATACGGGTGTACATAAGCATGTACAATATGCATACATCTGCACTACCCCATATCCCATAGACAAAGCACATAGTCTATCTCGCTGCTAGAAGGGTCGCTTGCAAAGCTTGGATCATCATCAAACTTAGTCACAATAAGGAACCCATACTAAAGTACTATACCAAAGAGGTTACATCTTGATGACGTCACCAGGGGTCAGATTACATGTGTCTTTAATTTAATGCCTTAAAAATTTAAAAATCTGTAAAAATTCAACCGTTTGAGAAACAAACATTTTTGTTTCGGCAATGGTCATGACTATCCAATGTCTAAATTTCATGCAGAGACAATGACCTTGAATCTTGCTTCCTATTGGTCGAAAACGAGGCTGCGTTGTCATTTAAAACTGGTAGCAGATACCGAAATTGGGTCAACGTTGTTAGTCTCGGGACCCCTTGGGCATTACAAAAATACCAAAAGTTAAGTCGTCACACGAAACAGCGCCCTCTAGCGGCAAGTTGAAAAATGGCCAAAACGCATTTTGAAGAGATGTCTGTGGCGAAGTTTTTGCAAATTGGCCCAAAATTGGTGCATATGTTCACTGAGGGTCAGTGAATATGCCCATACTTTCAACAGTTTGATGACGTCACCAGGTGTCAAATTACACTCGCTTGAACGTGCATCCTTTTAACAGCTATATCTAGAGAACGAAACGGCCGATGAAGGTAAAATATTTTGTTTCAGGTTTGTTGTGACTTGGTCTAACGCATATTAGCAGCAAAATTTGGTGGCGTAACGATGACGTCATCAAATAAGCCCGTTTGTACAGCATACATTAGCCAAGGTCGTTCACTTCCTCTAATGGTCGTATGACCTTGAAACCGAGCAGGGACGTACACTTGGTCATTAACATATAACATACCAAGTTACATTAGTGTGACGTCATTTGTTGATTTGTTATGAATTTTTGAATCTGGCAACCTATACTACAGCATACACACAGTGCAGTATATACATGTATACGAGTGTACATAAGCATGTACAATATGCATACATCTGCACTATCCCATAGACAAAGCACACAGTCTGTCTCGGTGCTAGAAGAGTCGCTTGCAAAGCTTGGATCATCATCAAACTTAGTCACAATAAGGAACCCATAGTAAAGTACTATACCAAAGAGGTTAGATCTTGATGACGTCACCAGGTGTCAGATTACATGTGTCTGAAATTTAATGCCTTACAAATTGAAAAATCTGTAACAATTCAACCGTTTGAGATACAATCTTTATTCTTTCGGCACTGGTCATGACTATCCAAGGTCTAAATTTCATGCACAGACATTGACCTTGAATCTTGTTTCCTATTGGTCGAAAACGAGGCTGCCTTGTCATTTAAAACTGATAAGCGATGCCGAGATCGTGTCAACGGTGTTAGTCTCAGGACCCCTTGGGCATTCAAAAAATACAAAAAGTTAAGTCGTCACACGAAACAGCGCCCTCTAGTGACGAGTTGAAAAAAGACCAAAACGTAATTTGACTTGGTCAAATGTATATTATCAGCTAAATATTGTGACGTCACGATGACGTAATCAAATAAGAGTTCCTCAAGTATACATTAACCAAGGTCGTTTACTTTCTCCATTGGTCGTATGACCTTGAAAACTATCAGGTGCCTGGACCTGGTCATTAACATGTAACATACCAAGTTACATTAGTATTACATGCATGATTTGTTGATTTATTATGAATTTTTGAATCTTGTCACTGTGCATACTATACATGTACATGTACGGTATGTATTTATATTGTACAAAGTGTACATGTAGTATTATAAAGCATGCAGTTTTAAATGCATACAAACATACAAAAAAAGAAAAGCGGAAAGCCATATGCTCTGTTATCAACAGACATACCTCTAGTTTAGCTTTTTTTATTCTTCTCCCAAAACCCCATAGACAAAGCGCATGGTCTTTCGGCCTGGCAAAACGGTCACTTGCAAAGCTCGGATCATCATCAAACTTGGTCACAACAATCACCTCATAGTGAAGTACTGCACAAATGTGTTTACATTTTGATGACGTCATCAGGTGTCAGATTACAAGCGTTTGAAATATATGGCCTTCAAATTGAAACTTCTGTAAAAATTTAACCGTTTGAGATACAAACTTTATTCTTTCGGCAATGGTCATGACTATCCAAGGTCTAAATTTCATACACAGACATTGACCTTGAATCTTGCTTCCTATTGGTCGAAAACGAGGCTGCCCTGTCATTTAAAACTGGTAGCAGATACAGAGATCGGGTCAAAAGTGTTAGTCTCAAGACCTCTTGGGCATTCCAAAAATACCAAAAGTTAAGTCGTGACACGAAAGAGCGCCCTCTAGCGGCAAGTTGAAAAATGGCCAAAACCTATTTTGAAGAGATGTCTGTGGCGAAGTTTTTGCAAATTGGCCCAAAATTGGTGCATATGTTCACTGAGGGTCAGTGAACATGCCCATACCTTCAAAAGTGTGATGACGTCACCAGGTGTCAAATTACACTCAGTTGAACTTGCGTTCTTCTAACGGTTATATATAGAGAACGAAAAGGCCGATGGAGGTCAAATTTTGTGTTTTAGGTTTGTTGTGACTTGGTCTAATGCATATTAGCAGCAAAATTTGGTGGCGTAACGATGACGTCATCAAATAAGCCCGTTTGTGCAGCATACATTTGCCAAGGTCGTTCACTTCCTCTAATGGGCGTATGACCTTGAAACCTAGCAGGGACGTAGACGTGGTCATTAACATATAACATACCAAGTTACATTAGTGTGACGTCCTTTGTTGATTTGTTATGAATTTTTGAATCTGGCAACCTATACTACAGCATACACACAGTGCAGTATATACGAGTGTACATAAGCATGTACAATATGCATACATCTGCACTACCCCATATCCCATAGACAAAGCACATAGTCTATCTCGCTGCTAGAAGGGCCGCTTGCAAAGCTTGGATCATCATCAAACTTGGTCACAATAAGGAACCCATACTAAAGTACTATACCAAAGAGGTTACATCTTGATGACGTCACCATGGGTCAGATTACATGTGTCTGAAATTTAATGCCTTAAAAATTAAAAAAATTGTAAAAATTCAACCGTTTGAGATACAAACATTTTTGTTTCGGCAATGGTCATGACTATCCAATGTCTAAATTTCATGCAGAGACAATGACCTTGAATCTTGCTTCCTATTGGTCGAAAACGAGGCTGCGTTGTCATTTAAAACTGGTAGCAGATACCGAAATTGGGTCAACGTTGTTAGTCTCGGGACCCCTTGGGCATTACAAAAATACCAAAAGTTAAGTCGTCACACGAAACAGCGCCCTCTAGCGGCAAGTTGAAAAATGGCCAAAACGCATTTTGAAGAGATGTCTGTGGCGAAGTTTTTGCAAATTGGCCCAAAATTGGTGCATATGTTCACTGAGGGTCAGTGAATACGCCCATACTTTCAAAAGTTTGATGACGTCACCAGGTGTCAAATTACACTCGCTTGAACGTGCATCTTTTTAACAGCTATATCTAGAGAACGAAACGGCCGATGAAGGTCAAATATTTTGTTTCAGGTTTGTTGTGACTTGGTCTAACCCATATTTGCAGCAAAATTTGGTGGCGTAACGATGACGTCATCAAATAAGCCCGTTTGTACAGCATACATTAGCCAAGGTCGTTCACTTCCTCTAATGGTCGTATGACCTTGAAACCAAGCAGGGACGTAGACTTGGTCATTAACATATAACATACCAAGTTACATTAGTGTGACGTCATTTGTTGATTTGTTATGAATTTTTGAATCTGGCAGCCTATACTACAGCATACACACAGTGCAGTATATACGAGTGTACATAAGCATGTACAATATGCATACATCTGCACTACCCCATATCCCATAGACAAAGCACATAGTCTATCTCGCTGCTAGAAGGGCCGCTTGCAAAGCTTGGATCATCATCAAACTTGGTCACAATAAGGAACCCATAGTAAAGTACTATACCAAAGAGGTTACATCTTGAAGACGTCACCAGGTGTCAGATTACATATGTCTGAAATTTAATGCCTTAAAAATTCAAAAATCTGTAAAAATTCAACCGTTTGAGATACAAACATTTTTGTTTCGGCAATGGTCATGACTATCCAATGTCTAAATTTTATGCAGAGACAATGACCTTGAATCTTGCTTCCTATTGGTCGAAAACGAGGCTGCGTTGTCATTTAAAACTGGTAGCAGATACCGAGATTGGGTCAACGTTGTTAGTCTCGGGACCCCTTGGGCATTACAAAAATACCAAAAGTTAAGTCGTCACACGAAATAGCGCCCTCTAGCGGCGAGTTGAAAAATGGCCAAAACTTATTTTGAAGAGAGGTTTGTGGCGAAGTTTTTGCTAATTGGCCCAAAATTGGTGCATATGGTCACTGAGGGACAGTGAACATGCCCATACCTTCAAAAGTTTAATGACGTCACCAGGTGTCAAATTACACTCAGTTGAACATGCGTTCTTCTAACGGTTATATCTAGAGATCGAAAAGGCCGATAGAGGTCAAATTTTTTGTTTTAGGCTTGTTGTGACTTGTTCAAATGCATATTTTCAGGAAAATCTTGTGACGTTACGATGACGTCAACAAATAAGCGCGTTTGTGCAGCATAAATTAGCCAAGGTCGTTCACTTCCTGTATTGGTCGTATGACCTTGAAACCTAGCAGGTACGTAGACCTGGTCATTAACATGTAACATTCCAAGTTACTTTAGTGTGACGTCATTTGTTGATTTGTTATGAATTTTTGAATCTGGCAACCTATACTACAGCATACACATAGTACAGTGTATACGAGTGTACATAAGCATGTACAATATGCATACATCTGCACTACCCCATTTCCCATAGACAAAGCACATAGTCTATCTCGCTGCTAGAAGGGCCGCTTGCAAAGCTTGGATCATCATCAAACTTGGTCACAATAAGGAACCCATAGTAAAGTACTATACCAAAGAGGTTACATCTTGATGACGTCACCAGGTGTCAGATTACATATGTCTGAAATTTAATGCCTTAAAAATTCAAATATCTGTAAAAATTCAACCGTTTGAGATACAAACATTTTTGTTTCGGCAATGGTCATGACTATCCAATGTCTAAATTTCATGCCTAGACAATGACCTTGAATCTTGCTTCCTATTGGTCGAAAACGAGGCTGCGTTGTCATTTAAAACTGGTAAGCGATACCGAGCTCGGGTCAATGTTGTTAGTTTCAAGACTCCTTGGGCACCCCAAAAAATACAACAGGTTAAGTCGTCACACGAAACAGCGCCCTCTAGTGACGAGTTGAAAAATGGCCAAAACGTATTTTGAACAGATGTCTGTGGAGACGTTTTAGCAAATTGGCCCAGAATGGGTGCATGTGTACTTTGAGGGTCAGTGAACATGCCCATACCTTCGAAAGATTACACTCAGTTAAAAATCATCCACTCTTTAAACGGCTATATGGCCTTGAAACCAAGCAAGTGCTTGGACCTGGTCATTAACATGTAACATACCAAGTTACATTAGTGTGACATGCATGATTTGTTGATTTATTATGAATTTTTGAATCTTGTCACTGCATGTACATGTACGGTATGCATTCACATTGTACAAAGTGTACATGTATTATACATCATGCAGTCTTACATGCATACAAACATACAAAAAAAGAAAAGCGGAAAGCCATATGCTCTGTTATCAACAGACATACCTCTAGTTTTAGCTTTTTTTATTCTTCTCCCAAAACCCCATAGACAAAGCGCATGGTCTTTCGGCCTGGCAAAACGGTCACTTGCAAAGCTCGGATCATCATCAAACTTGGTCACAACAATCACCTCATAGTGAAGTACTGCACAAATGTGTTTACATTTTGATGACGTCATCAGGTGTCAGATTACAAGCGTTTGAAATATATGGCCTTCAAATTGAAACTTCTGTAAAAATTCAACCGTTTGAGATACAAACTTTATTCTTTCGGCAATGGTCATGACTATCCAAGGTCTAAATTTCATACACAGACATTGACCTTGAATCTTGCTTCCTATTGGTCGAAAACGAGGCTGCCCTGTCATTTAAAACTGGTAGCAGATACAGAGATCGGGTCAAAAGTGTTAGTCTCAAGACCTCTTGGGCATTCCAAAAATACCAAAAGTTAAGTCGTGACACGAAAGAGCGCCCTCTAGCGGCAAGTTGAAAAATGGCCAAAACCTATTTTGAAGAGATGTCTGTGGCGAAGTTTTTGCAAATTGGCCAAAAATTGGTGCATATGTTCACTGAGGGTCAGTGAACATGCCCATACCTTCAAAAGTTTGATGACGTCACCCGGTGTCAAATTACACTCAGTTGAACATGCGTTCTTCTAACGGTTATATATAGAGAACGAAAAGGCCGATGGAGGTCAAATTTTGTGTTTTAGGTTTGTTGTGACTTGGTCTAATGCATATTAGCAGCAAAATTTGGTGGCGTAACGATGACGTCATCAAATAAGCCCGTTTGTGCAGCATACATTTGCCAAGGTCGTTCACTTCCTCTAATGGGCGTATGACCTTGAAACCTAGCAGGGACGTAGACGTGGTCATTAACATATAACATACCAAGTTACATTAGTGTGACGTCCTTTGTTGATTTGTTATGAATTTTTGAATCTGGCAACCTATACCACAGCATACACATAGTGCAGTATATACGGGTGTACATAAGCATGAACAATCGCCATACATCTGCACTACCCCATTTCCCATAGACAAAGCACATAGTCTATCTCGCTGCTAGAAGGGTCGCTTGCAAAGCTTGGATCATCATCAAACTTGGTCACAATAAGGAACCCATACTAAAGTACTATACAAAAGAGGTTACATCTTGATGACGTCACCAGGGGTCAGATTACATGTGTCTGAAATTTAATGCCTTAAAAATTCAAAAATTTGTAAAAATTCAACCGTTTGAGATACAAACATTTTTGTTTCGGCAATGGTCATGACTATCCAATGTCTAAATATAATGCAGAGACAATGACCTTGAATCTTGCTTCCTATTGGTCGAAAACGAGGCTGCGTTGTCATTTAAAACTGGTAGCAGATACCGAAATTGGGTCAACGTTGTTAGTCTCGGGACCCCTTGGGCATTACAAAAATACCAAAAGTTAAGTCGTCACACGAAACAGCGCCCTCTAGCGGCAAGTTGAAAAATGGCCAAAACGCATTTTGAAGAGATGTCTGTGGCGAAGTTTTTGCAAATTGGCCCAAAATTGGTGCACATGTTCACTGAGGGTCAGTGAATATGCCCATACTTTCAAAAGTTTGATGACGTCACCAGGTGTCAAATTACACTCGCTTGAACGTGCATCCTTTTAACAGCTATATCTAGAGAACGAAACGGCCGATGAAGGTCAAATATTTTGTTTCAGGTTTGTTGTGACTTGGTCTAACGCATATTAGCAGCAAAATTTGGCGGCGTAACGATGACGTCATGAAATAAGCCCGTTTGTACAGCATACATTAGCCAAGGTCGTTCACTTCCTCTAATGGTCGTATGACCTTGAAACCGAGCAGGGACGTAGACTTGGTCATTAACATATAACATACCAAGTTACATTAGTGTGACGTCATTTGTTGATTTGTTATGAATTTTTGAATCTGGCAACCTATACTACAGCATACACAGTGCAGTATATACATGTATACGAGTGTACATAAGCATGTACAATATGCACATCTGCACTATCCCATAGACAAAGCACACAGTCTGTCTCGGTGCTAGAAGAGTCGCTTGCAAAGCTTGGATCATCATCAAACTTAGTCACAATAAGGAACCCATAGTAAAGTACTATACCAAAGAGGTTAGATCTTGATGACGTCACCAGGTGTCAGATTACATGTGTCTGAAATTTAATGCCTTACAAATTGAAAAATCTGTAAAAATTCAACCGTTTGAGATACAATCTTTATTCTTTCGGCACTGGTCATGACTATCCAAGGTCTAAATTTCACGCAGAGACATTGACCTTGAATCTTGTTTCCTATTGGTCGAAAACGAGGCTGCCTTGTCATTTAAAACTGGTAAGCGATGCCGAGATCGTGTCAACGGTGTTAGTCTCAGGACCCCTTGGGCATTAAAAAAATACAAAAAGTTAAGTCGTCACACGAAACAGCGCCCTCTAGTGACGAGTTGAAAAAAGACCAAAACGTAATTTGAATTGGTCAAATGTATATTATCAGCTAAATATTGTGACGTCACGATGACGTAATCAAATAAGAGTTCCTCAAGTATACATTAACCAAGGTCGTTTACTTTCTCCATAGGTCGTATGACCTTGAAAACTATCAGGTGCCTGGACCTGGTCATTAACATGTAACATACCAATTTACATTAGTATGACATGCATGATTTGTTGATTTATTATGAATTTTTGAATCTTGTCACTGTGCATACTGTACATGTACGGTATTTATATTGTACAAAGTGTACATGTAGTATTATACAGCATGCAGTTTTACATGCATACAAACATACAAAAAAAGAAAAGCGGAAAGCCATTTGCTCTGTTATCAACAGACATACCTCTAGTTTTGTTTTTTTTTTTTTTTTTTTTTTTTTTTAGCTTTTTTTATTCTTCTCCCAAAACCCCATAGACAAAGCGCATGGTCTTTCGGCCTGGCAAAATGGTCACTTGCAAAGCTCGGATCATCATCAAACTTGGTCACAACAATCACCTCATAATGAAGTACTGCACAAATGTGTTTACATTTTGATGACGTCATCAGGTGTCAGATTACAAGCGTTTGAAATATATGGCCTTCAAATTGAAACTTCTGTAAAAATTCAACCGTTTGAGATACAAACTTTATTCTTTCGGCAATGGTCATGAATATCCAAGGTCTAAATTTCATACACAGACATTGACCTTGAATCTTGCTTCATATTGGTCGAAAACGAGGCTGCCCTGTCATTTAAAACTGGTAGCAGATACAGAGATCGGGTCGAAAGTGTTAGTCTCAAGACCTCTTGGGCATTCCAAAAATACCAAAAGTTAAGTCGTGACACAAAAGAGCGCCCTCTAGCGGCAAGTTGAAAAATGGCCAAAACCTATTTTGAAGAGATGTCTGTGGCGAAGTTTTTGCAAATTGGCCAAAAATTGGTGCATATGTTCACTGAGGGTCAGTGAACATGCCCATACCTTCAAAAGTTTGATGACGTCACCAGGTGTCAAATTACACTCAGTTGAACATGCGTTCTTCTAACGGTTATATATAGAGAACGAAAAGGCCGATGGAGGTTAAATTTTGTGTTTTAGGTTTGTTGTGACTTAGTCTAATGCATATTAGCAGCAAAATTTGGTGGCGTAACGATGACGTCATCAAATAAGCCCGTTTGTGCAGCATACATTTGCCAAGGTCGTTCACTTCCTCTAATGAGCGTATGACCTTGAAACCTAGCAGGGACGTAGACGTGGTCATTAACATATAACATACCAAGTTACATTAGTGTGACGTCCTTTGTTGATTTGTTATGAATTTTTGAATCTGGCAACCTATACCACAGCATACACACAGTGCAGTATATACGGGTGTACATAAGCATGAACAATATGCATACATCTGCACTACCCAATTTCCCATAGACAAAGCACATAGTCTATCTCGCTGCTAGAAGGGTCGCTTGCAAAGCTTGGATCATCATCAAACTTGGTCACAATAAGGAACCCATACTAAAGTACTATACCAAAGAGGTTACATCTTGATGACGTCACCAGGGGTCAGATTACATGTGTCTGAAATTTAATGCCTTAAAAATTCAAAAATCTGTAAAAATTCAACCGTTTGAGATACAAACATTTTTGTTTCGGCAATGGTCATGACTATCCAATGTCTAAATTTCATGCAGAGACAATGACCTTGAATCTTGCTTCCTATTGGTCGAAAACGAGGCTGCGTTGTCATTTAAAATTGGTAGCAGATACCGAAATTGGGTCAACGTTGTTAGTCTCGGGACCCCTTGGGCATTACAAAAATACCAAAAGTTAAGTCGTCACACGAAACAGCGCCCTCTAGCGGCAAGTTGAAAAATGGCCAAAACGCATTTTGAAGAGATGTCTGTGGCGACGTTTTTGCAAATTGGCCCAAAATTGGTGCATATGTTCACTGAGGGTCAGTGAATATGCCCATACTTTCAAAAGTTTGATGACGTCACCAGGTGTCAAATTACACTCGCTTGAACGTGCATCCTTTTAACAGCTATATCTAGAGAACGAAACGGCCGATGAAGGTAAAATATTTTGTTTCAGGTTTGTTGTGACTTGGTCTAACGCATATTAGCAGCAAAATTTGGTGGCGTAACGATTACGTCATCAAATAAGCCCGTTTGTACAGCATACATTAGCCAAGGTCGTTCACTTCCTCTAATGGTCGTATGACCTTGAAACCGAGCAGGGACGTACACTTGGTCATTAACATATAACATACCAAGTTACATTAGTGTGACGTCATTTGTTGATTTGTTATGAATTTTTGAATCTGGCAACCTATACTACAGCATACACACAGTGCAGTATATACATGTATACGAGTGTACATAAGCATGTACAATATGCATACATCTGCACTATCCCATAGACAAAGCACACAGTCTGTCTCGGTGCTAGAAGAGTCGCTTGCAAAGCTTGGATCATCATCAAACTTAGTCACAATAAGGAACCCATAGTAAAGTACTATACCAAAGAGGTTAGATCTTGATGACGTCACCAGGTGTCAGATTACATGTGTCTGAAATTTAATGCCTTACAAATTGAAAAATCTGTAACAATTCAACCGTTTGAGATACAATCTTTATTCTTTCGGCACTGGTCATGACTATCCAAGGTCTAAATTTCATGCAGAGACATTGACCTTGAATCTTGTTTCCTATTGGTCGAAAACGAGGCTGCCTTGTCATTTAAAACTGGTAAGCGATGCCGAGATCGTGTCAACGGTGTTAGTCTCAGGACCCCTTGGGCATTCAAAAAATACAAAAAGTTAAGTCGTCACACGAAACAGCGCCCTCTAGTGACGAGTTGAAAAAAGACCAAAACGTTTTTGACTTGGTCAAATGTATATTATCAGCTAAATATTGTGACGTCACGATGACGTAATCAAATAAGAGTTCCTCAAGTATACATTAACCAAGGTCGTTTACTTTCTCCATTGGTCGTATGACCTTGAAAACTATCAGGTGCCTGGACCTGGTCATTAACATGTAACATACCAAGTTACATTAGTATTACATGCATGATTTGTTGATTTATTATGAATTTTTGAATCTTGTCACTGTGCATACTGTACATGTACATGTACGGTATGTATTTATATTGTACAAAGTGTACATGTAGTATTATACAGCATGCAGTTTTAAATGCATACAAACATATAAAAAAAGAAAAGCGGAAAGCCATATGCTCTGTTATCAACAGACATACCTCTAGTTTTTTTTTCTTTTTCTTCTTCCACTTTTTTCAGACGCTATTTCGGGCACTTGCACATTCATGATTGACTTCAAACTTCACATGGACATTGGTCACTATGTGAAGTTGTGCACAGTACTAATGACGTCATGATGACGTCATCACGTGTCAGATTAAAGGGGTATGAAGTTTAATAAATTAAATATTCAAAAATCAATAAAAAATCAACCGTTTGACCTACAAATTTGATTCCTTCTGCATATACGATCACTAACAAATGTCTTTAAGATGCGCACATGGCTTGACCTTTGACCTCGTTTCCTATTGGTCAAACAGATTTTGCCTTTCCATTTGAAAGGGGTACAATATATCACGATGGGGTCAACTGTGTTACACTTCGACTAGGGTGGGGTATCCAAACATATAGCAACACCTTTGACCTTCCCTACATGTCAGATTAAAGTGGCATGTAATAATATTCAATATTTAAAAATCGATAAAAACTCAACCGTTTGACATACGATCGTGATTTCTTCATATACAATCACTAACAAAGGTCATCCCGAACACCACATATGTTTATAAAAAGGAGGGGAACAGCCATGTGTTCGTTTTCAACGAACACATTTCTAGTTGGCTGTTCCCATACGGTTGGGAACAGCCTTTGTTTTCGTTAAGATTTTTTTTTTTTTTTTTTTTTTTTTTCTTTTCCTTCTTCCACTTTTTTCAGACGCCTTTTCGGGCACTTGCACATTCATGATTGACTTTAAACTTCACATGGACATTGGTGACTATGTGAAGTTGTGCACAGTACTAATGACGTCATGATGACGTCATCACGTGTCAGATTAAAGGGGCATGAAGTTTAATAAATTAAATATTCAAAAATCAATAAAAAATCAACCGTTTGATCTACGATCTTGATTCCTTCGCCATATACGATGACTATCAAGGGTCTTTGAGATGCGCACACGCCTTGACCTTTGACCTCGTTTCCTATTGGTCAAACAGATTTTGCCTTGCCATTTGAAAGTGGTGCAAGATATTTGGACAAAGTCACTTGTGTTACACTTCGACTAGGGTGGGGTATCTAAAAAATATGTTGGTGACCTTTGACCTTGCTCACTTCCGGAAGTGGCCCTTAGTTTAAAAGTGAAAGGAGGTATTGAGATGGGGTCAATGGTGTTATTATCAGAGGCCCTTAAGCTTTCCAAAAATATAAGTGATGACGTCATCGTACGAAATAGCGCCCTCTAGCGACAAGATGATTACGTAATTAAATATTCAAAAATCAATAAAAAAATCTACCGTTTGACCTACGAATTTGATTCCTTCTGCATATACGATCACTAACAAATGTCTTTAAGATGCGCACAGGGCTTGACCTTTGACCTCGTTTCCTATTGGTCTAACAGATTTTGCCTTGCCATTTGAAAGTGGTACAAGATATCTGGATGTGGTCAACTGTATTACACTTCGACTAGGGTGGGGTATCCAAACATATAGCAACACCTTTGACCTTCCCTACATGTCAGATTAAAGTGGCATGTAATAATATTCAATATTTAAAAATCGATAAAAACTCAACCGTTTGACATACGATCGTGATTTCTTCATATACAATCACTAACAAAGGTCATCCCGAACACCACATATGTTTATAAAAAGGAGGGGAACAGCCATGTGTTCGTTTTCAACGAACACATTTCTAGTTTATTCTTTTACTTCTTCCACTTTTTTCAGACGCTATTTCGGACACTTGCACATTGATGATTGACTTCAAACTTCACATGGACATTGGTCACTATGTGAAGTTGTGCACAGTACTAATGACGTCATGATGACGTCATCACGTGTCAGATTAAAGGGGTATGAAGTTTAATAAATTAAATATTCAAAAATCAATAAAAATTCAACCGTTTGACCTACGATCTTGATTCCTTCGCCATATACGATGACTAACAAAAGTCTTTAAGATGCGCACACGCCTTGACCTTTGACCTCGTTTCCTATTGGTCAAACAGATTTTGCCTTGCCATTTGAAAGTGGTGCAAGATATTTGGACAAAGTCACTTGTGTTACACTTCGACTAGGGTGGGGTATGTAAAAAATATGTTGGTGACCTTTGACCTTGCTCACTTCCGGTCGAAACAGGAAGTGGCCCTTAGTTTGAAAGTGAAAGGAGGTATTGAGATGGGGTCAATGGTGTTATTACCAGAGGCCCTTAAGCTTTCCAAAAATATAAGTGATGACGTCATCGTACGAAATAGCGCCCTCTAGCGACAAGATGATTACGTAATGAAATATTGGAAAATCAATACAAAATCAACCGTTTGACCTACGATCTTGATTCCTGCGCCATATACGATGATTAACAAGGGTCTTTGAGATGCGCACACCCCTTGACCTTGGACCTCGTTTCCTATTGGTCAAACAGATTTTGCCTTGCCATTTATAAGTGGTACAAGATATCTGGATGTGGTCAACTGTATTACACTTAGACCTAGGGTGGTGTATCCAAAAAATATGGTCGTGACCTTTGACCTTGCTCATTTCCGGTCGAAACCGGAAGTGGCCCTTAGTTTGAAAGTGGTAGGAGGTATTGAGATAGGGTCAATGGTGTTATTATCAGAGGCCCTTAAGCTTTCCAAAAATATAAGAGATGACGTCATCGTACGAAATAGCGCCCTCTAGCGACAAGATGATTACGTAATTAAATATTTAAAAATCAATAAAAAATCTACCGTTTGACCTACGAAATTGATTCCTTCTGCATATACGATCACTAACAAATGTCTTTAAGATGCGCACATGGCTTGACCTTTGACCTCGTTTCCTATTGGTCAAACAGATTTTGCCTTGCCATTTGAAAGGGGTACAATATATCACGATGGGGTCAACTGTGTTACACTTCGACTAGGGTGGGGTATCCAAACATATAGCAACACCTTTGACCTTCCCTACATGTCAGATTAAAGGGGCATGTAATAATATTCAATATTTAAAAATCGATAAAAACTCAACCGTTTGACATACGATCGTGATTTCTTCATATACAATCACTAACAAAGGTCATCCCGAACACCACATATGTTTATAAAAAGGAGGGGAACAGCCATGTGTTCGTTTTCAACGAACACATTTCTAGTTTCTTTTTTTTCTTTTTCTTCTTCCACTTTTTTCAGACGCTTTTTCGGGCACTTGCACATTCATGATTGACTTCAAACTTCACATGGACATTGGTCACTGTGTGAATTAGTGCACAGTACTAATGACGTCATGATGACGTCATCACGTGTCAGATTAAAGGGGCATGAAGTTTAATAAATTAAATATTCAAAAATCATTAAAAAATCAACCGTTTGACCTACGATCTTGATTCCTTCGCCATATACGATGACTAACAAGGGTCTTTGAGATGCGCACACCCCTTGACCTTGGACCTCATTTCCTATTGGTCAAACAGATCTTGCCTTGCCATTTGAAAGTGGTACAAGATATCTGGATGTGGTCAACTGTATTATACTTCGATCTAGGGTGGTGTATCCAAAAAATATGGTCGTGACCTTTGACCTTGCTCACTTCCGGTCGAAACAGGAAGTGGCCCTTAGTTTGAAAGTGGTAGGAGGTATTGAGATGGGGTCAATGGTGTTATTATCAGAGGCCCTTAAGCTTTCCAAAAATATAAGTGATGACGTCATCGTACGAAATAGCGCCCTCTAGCGACAAGATGATTACGTAATGAAATATTGGAAAATCAATACAAAATCAACCGTTTGACCAACGATCTTGATTCCTGCGCCATATACGATGATTAACAAGGGTCTTTGAGATGCGCACACCCCTTGACCTTGGACCTCGTTTCCTATTGGTCTAACAGATTTTGCCTTGCCATTTGAAAGTGGTACAAGATATCTGGATGTGGTCAACTGTATTACACTTAGACCTAGGGTGGTGTATCCAAAAAATATGGTCGTGACCTTTGACCTTGCTCATTTCCGGTCGAAACCGGAAGTGGCCCTTAGTTTGAAAGTGGTAGGAGGTATTGAGATAGGGTCAATGGTGTTATTATCAGAGGCCCTTAAGCTTTCCAAAAATATAAGAGATGACGTCATCGTACGAAATAGCGCCCTCTAGCGACAAGATGATTACGTAATTAAATATTTAAAAATCAATAACAAATCTACCGTTTGACCTACGAAATTGATTCCTTCTGCATATACGATCACTAACAAATGTCTTTAAGATGCGCACATGGCTTGACCTTTGACCTCGTTTCCTATTGGTCAAACAGATTTTGCCTTGCCATTTGAAAGGGGTACAATATATCACGATGGGGTCAACTGTGTTACACTTCGACTAGGGTGGGGTATCCAAACATATATCAACACCTTTGACCTTCCCTACATGTCAGATTAAAGGGGCATGTAATAATATTCAATATTTAAAAATCAATAAAAACTACTTTGACCTACGATCACTAACAAAGGTCATCCCGAACACCATATATGTTTATAAAAAGGAGGGGAACAGCCATGTGTTCGTTGTCAAGAACGAACACAGGTCTAGTTATTTTTATTTTTTTATTTTTTCTTTTCCTTCTTCCACTTTTTTCGCACGCTATTTCGGGCACTTGCACATTCATGATTGACTTCAAACTTCACATGGACATTGGTCACTATGTTAAGTTGTGCACAGTACTAATGACGTCATGATGACGTCATCACGTGTCAGATTAAAGAGGCATGAAGTTTAATCAATTAAATATTCAAAAATCATTAAAAAATCAACCGTTTGACCTACGATCTTGATTCCTTCGCCGTATACGATGACTAACAAAAGTCTTTAAGATGCGCACACCTCTTGACCTTGGACCTCGTTTCCTATTGGTCAAACAGATTTTGCCTTTCCATTTGAAAGTGGTGCAAGATATTTGGACAAAGTCACTTGTGTTACACTTCGACTAGGGTGGGGTATCTAAAAAATATGTTGGTGACCTTTGACCTTGCTCACTTCTGGTCGAAACCGGAAGTGGCCCTTAGTTTGAAAGTGGTAGGAGGTATTGAGATGGGGTAAATGGTGTTATTATCAGAGGCCCATAAGCTTTCCAAAAATATAAGTGATGACGTCATCGTACGAAATAGCGCCCTCTAGCGACAAGATGATTACGTAATTAAATATTCAAAAATCAATAAAAAATCAACGGTTTGACCTACGATTTTGATTCCTGTGGCATATACGATCACTAACAAATGTCTTTAAGATGCGCACACGCCTTGACCTTTGACGTCGTTTCCTATTGGTCAAACAGATTTTGCCTTGCCATTTGAAAGGGGTACAATATAACACGATGGGGTCAACTGTGTTACACTTCGACTAGGGTGGGGTATCCAAACATATAGCAACACCTTTGACCTTTCCTACATGTCAGATTAAAGGGGCATGTAATAATATTCAAAATTAAAAAATCAATAAAAACTCAACCGTTTGACCTACGATCGTGATTTCTTCATATACGATCACTAACAAAGGTCATCCCGAACACCATATATGTTTATAAAAAGGAGGGGAACAGCCATGTGTTCGTTGTCAAGAACGAACACAGGTCTAGTTTCAAGTTGAAACTTTAAAAAAAAAAGAGACATGCCTAATTGAGTCCAGGTATACCTGACATGTATACTTTAGAGGAACTTTCAATAATTTCCGCACAGTTGCAAGCAATGATTTCCTAATATCTCGAAGAAATGAGACGTATTTAGAGCTGCCGCCGCCGCCCCCCCCCCCCCCCCCCCCCACTCACCACCCCCCCCCCCCCCCCCCACCACTCACCACCCCAAAATAGACATTTGCAGTAGATTCGAGACATCTCTAATCTCTTTAGAGCTATCTGAAAATCATGTACATATATTAATTACATGGAAAACACTTGTAATTAGTGTTCGAGGTATTTGCCATGTAATCAATGTTCGCGGTATTTGCCATGTAATTAAAAAAGGGGAAAAAATAAAATATGGAGCGAACAAAGCCATGCATAATATAATAACTAGTTCACTGATAGCAACAGTTTTCCAATCTTGTAATATATCTTTAATCTAATTTCTAACATGACAAATTGTACAAATTAGAAGCCATTAAAATCCATCTGAATTTCACCTTTAAAAAGTGTGTATATGAAACTTTGGAATACATCATACAGGGGAATTATTTTGTTCTTATTAAGATTTGAACTTTAACGTGCTTTCGGGTTCTTAATTATGATAAATTAACCTTTTGCGCGTAATATTTGCATAATGGCTGTCTCCCTGCATGTATTCTTCACTTTCAAATTGAGGTGCACTACGCTGTTGTTGCTACGTGGTGCACGCCATTACATAGCAACCAACAGTCTGATTGCTTTTAATTATGCTATTCCTCCTACGGTGAACACGGTATGAATGATGTACCCAATTCACACCTGTCGCGTGCACTACCTAGCAACAAATATTTAGTCTGGTCAAGTGGATGACGTTTTGAGTCCACCAGCTGAAGTCTCCCCTAGTGCACGTGCAATACTCGTGCGGACTCATACATACGTACATGCACAACACAGTATTGTCAAATAGCCGTGGTGGCGTATAAGGTGTCGTTTACTGCACTAATGCTCGTTGAATCTAAGGAGAAAATTTATCACCCACTCCTATTAGTTAGTGTTGATATATTTGTTTTAATAACGGCACTGAAAACAGACTGTGCTGTTACCAGACTACGTCACGTCTCTGATTATTTGTCAGGTAAACACGTCATATTAAAGCCATGCGAGGATATGGTTACGGTAAACGTTTACATGGTCTCCCAGTCGCGTGCGTGTCTGTTAAAGTCCTGCCAGTTGTTTCAGATGAGCTTGATTAGAATACACGGCTATGGATCTTACGCAAACATGCTCGACAAAACAGAAGACCGTAGAGATAAGGTAAACATTGCAACCACATCACGGGTCATATTTTAAAATTAGTGAACAGCCGCGGATTGTTTGCAAAAATATCACGTACATCTGATTAACAATTTGCAAACATTAGTTCTGTATATGTCAGAATTTACAGAACTAATGAAGGGACAGGAATGAAAAAAAATTAAGTCATAGTTATGACTTTGCACAAGCCAAATTTATGACTAATAAGTCACATATTTATTATATGACTTATCGTTACAGTCATAATTATGACTTATATGTCATAAATATGACTTATGGTAAGTCACACTTATGACTTAGCACAAGTCATGTATATGACTTATCGAAAGTCATAAGTATGACTTATAAAGTCATAAATATGACTTGTGCGAAGTCATAACTATGACTTAATTTGTTTTAATCATGTCCCTTCACGCTTCCATATATATATGCAGCTTTGAATGATTTTCTTTTTTGTTTCGATGTTGCAGATTATGAACGTTTGTGAACACATGAAAACTCCGGGATTTGTCGTGGATGTTTAATATCAATGTTTAATATGTTTAATATCAATATACATCAAAATGGCGGATATATTTCAGTTCTGACGTGAAGCACTAACCAGCAAATCACAGGCAGTTCTAATCCATTGCACCATCTAAATCGGCACATAGATACTCTGGGATGAACGTTCCGACCATTGCATTAACGATTTAGTATAGTTGATACACTGTAAATGCCATAACGTCATGGCGTTTACGGCAACGCTGCAATTTGGGTCAATAGCTCTCATTACAAAATGACACAAACATTGAGGACTCGCAACTTGAAGCGTCGATTGCCTGTATAGACGTAGACGCGGAAGGACAATTTGCACGGCCAGTTGCATGGTGCTAAAGCTATTTGCACAAACAAGTGCACAAATTGTTCTTAGTCGAGATGATGTATTGCACTATAGGACTTTGTCCACGTTTGGCTAATGAAGCTTGTCGGGGTTTGTTACGCTATCCGTGGACTTAACGCATCGCTTGTAAACAACAATGTTGACGTCTGCGTTGCGGATACATTTTGAGAGATGTTCTCTTTCTAGTGATTGTCATAGTGCATTTTGGTGTCGTGTGTACTCTTAAAACGGAATTGTTTGTACAATTAATTTAAAATGTTCGATTTTACCGAAGAGTTTGCAACACTCCAAAAATAGTTAGCAAAGATTTTCGCAACATTTTTGAAACATCGCAAAGATTTGCAAAGATTTTTGCGAGAAAAATGCTCGACATTGCAAATATTTGCAAAGATATACGTGCTATGCGATGTCCCTTGTGCGCCACCATGAACGCCTATGCGTTCAAAACTAATATCAGCACACACAACAATAAACCTTATTGATGTTCTCGAGGCATCATGGGATTAGATAACAAACAAGGTTGGCGATTTACACACAAATCTTTGGGGCTCTGTGGACATGACTATGTTCATTGATTTCATTCTCATTTCTGTGAAGCGATTGACGTGTGATCTTCCCACACATTTTTCATAAAGGAAAGATGCAAATTTTGACAAACATTGGTTTTTATTTTGATTGAGCGTAGATAAACTAAGAAAACTTTAATTTTCTAAACAGCGCCAGTTTATAAATTATACAACGGCTGTTACGATTGGTTGAAATACAATGTATACCATGTGAGAACCAATCAGATTGTAAAGTTATAAATTGGTGTTTTGTTTTGAATTTTGTCATTTAATTTCATTTCCCCACATTTAGAAGAAAAATGATTTGTTAAAATTTGGATCTCTTCAATATGAAAATTATGTGTGAAGATCACTTGTCAACTCATTATCAAAAATAGACTGAAATCGATCAATGTTGTCATGTTCGTTCCCAGAGAGAGCACTGTGAAAAAATTGCCATCCTTGTTTATTTATCCAATTGCACTATGCCTTGAGAACGTCGATAAGGTTGATTCATTCAGATCAGCCATGCACGGCCGTAAATCAGTCATCAACCCCCATTTACCCTTTGATCCGAGAGGAAAAGACACGGGGTTTAAGGTTTAAATCCCACCACCAAAAACACACACGCGTGCTCAAACAATATTGAGACCCCTTTCCAACGGCGTGCCGGAAAGCGTCATTAGAGACCGCTATCGTGCAAAGCTCACTCATACAGCCCCGGGCGCGAAAATCAAACTTTGATCACATTAATGTAAAGTCTGTCGCATACTGTCAGGATCCCAGACATATTGGATTATCGGCCCGACTTGAAGAAGGTTTGGATTTAGTTGAGGAATTCAGAATAAGTAATAGCCATCAGCACACTGCAGCGTTCGCAAACATTCGAAAACGAAAAATATATTTGCGAAGCTAGAAATCAGTGGCAGATCAAGCTTATTAAACTAGAGCTCATGTGCTTCACGAAGCACGGATATCAGCCTGAAATAGCTTTTATGAAAGGTTTTTCTGACCTTTGAACAATGTAGAATGTTGGGGAAACATTTGACTGGAAATCAAGATGCTGATGCATATAGTTTTTTTGAACTGGCACTGCTCCAGTGTCACATACAGCATATACGTACGTACAGCATTGCCAAGAATGTACCGATATTCCTCTAGACGCGAGTGTGGCCGTTTTCGTTCGGGCTACATGCAATTCACCATCCGAGCAATACAGCGCGTGAGCGCGCATCATAAAAACGACCAGGAGAAAGACTAGGGGGTATCGCAATTGAGCAATTGGATATACCCCTTTATAGGCCACCGCTGTATGTTGTGCATGGTCCTATACATGTACAAACACGTGCATGACTTGTATTACTATATACTGTGTGTAGCAATCGCCGAGGATCATGAATGCGATGTATTCATACGTAAATTTGCGCGCGATACATGTACATGTATTGTGAATCACCCAGTAGTGATTTATAGAACCAGGTCAGGGTATATCGCACTTTTGAATTTTATTTTGTCATTGATGAAATAAACAAACAGCGAGTTCCAATCGTGACTGGAAAAAAAAATGCATTTTTTTGTTATTCTGATTTGTGTAAGTTCTTCGCATGTAACTTTTTTAGTCTACTTGACAAAGTTTACAATTTCGGCCAAAACTGACCAGTGGTCAGTTTTGTCGATGTTTGGTATTTTTGAGCTCGCCATTGAACGTAGATTCCAAAAATACTACCCAAAGTCCATTTTGGACGAAGATTAAAATTTCGGCCACTGCTGACCACTGACCACCACCTCAAAAAAATTGCGCTTCCTCGCTGACCCCGAAAATGACCTTCATGTTGCCATACGACCAAGTTGAAAATTTCAGCCACTGGACTGACCAATGACCTATAGAACTCTTAAGAAGCATTTTGTATAAGATGGGACTCGGATCAACGAAGATCCTGTCCAAATTTGGCTGAAAACGACAAAGGATTTGGGCAAATATTGGCACATATAGCATTTGGGTCATTCCAAAGAAAATGACCCGTACTGACCATTAGGTAGCCGATGGCCAAATTCTGTGAACAACCCATATGTAGCTTGGTCCAAAGATGTTACTGACCACATTTGACATTAATTGGGTCAAGACTGTGGAAGAAGAAGCATTTTATAATTTTGAAGAAAATGACCAGTAGTGACCAGTAGTTGACCATTGACATCACGTGGTGGTCACCCAAGATAGGACTCCGGTCAAGGAAGACTCTGTCCAAATCTGGTTGAAATCGGCCACGGCGTTTGGCAGTTATTAGCAGATATGTGATGTCACGTGACCGTTTGCCCGAAGAAAGAAAGAATTTAGAAAGAAAGAAAGAAAGAATTTAGAAAGAAAGAAAGAAAGAATTTAGAAAGAAAGAAAGAAAGAAATCGGACGATCACAATATACCAGCGTGCTGCGCACGGCTGATATAAATACACAAATACAACGGACAAACCCGGCGCACTCCTTTGTATTTCTGACATAAAATTGATGATGAGCCAGAATCCGCCAGTTTTAATACCTTAGAGGATCCAGTAAAACATCCTGTACACATTTTGCGGAAGTTGATTTTTATGTTAAAATGTTAAGACAAATTACATAATTGGATACGGATGTGCATGATCAAAGCCAATCTGTGTGTTAAAGTCGGCTCAAATACGTGAAAAATCCGAGAAAACAATGAAAAACTGTAAATGCTTTCAAGGAGCTGCCGTCCCATTTATATGGCTTTAACATGCATCATGGAGGGCAACGCGTGCAGACTAAGTAAATAATAATTTATGTTACATATTGGAGGCAATATGGAGATGTCTGGCTGACCATCGCTAAAATTGACACATTAACTGCACTTTTCCTGACAGTGTCACTTTGATTTCGAAGGAGTGGTGACTATTCTTCACTTGCAGTCACATAGGTCCATCACAGGAACCTCAACTTTTCCTGAGCTGAGGTGTTAGATCTCCGTTAAAGGTAGGCCTATATCTCAGTAATTAGAAAGAGTGCTTCCATGCGAGTTGGCTCTCTTTATCGAGCTCGGTAACTCTTGCCTCCTGATGCTATATTCTCTACCTGCATAAGACAACAATACGTCCAATAATGAAGTACTGTTGTCACATGGCTGGAGCTCCTTCCCTGTCATCTATAATTAGATAGAGTGCAAAGGCGTATTGTTAAGAGTTGGGATCTTTGTTGCAACCTCTTTCTCAAATGTGCCACCAGTCTGTGCGATCAGGGTTCCTCCTATCGGGGTGTTTGAGCGTGAGGCTTTCTGCTTGTTCTCACCCATAGCTGTAGCTTTGCCAAGATGTAGAACAGGGTCATTCCACCTGCTTTTCCCCCCACATACTGCATCTCTTTGTAACTCCTTGTCTGGTGTGTGTTTCCTTCCATCCTACAGTCTAGACTGTTTTAAGAGGAATACTAATTTCTACCTTCAGTCTTCTTGAATCATTTTCATCGTTTGATTTCTTCTTTTAGCCTGCCCCTTACCCAGAGTGGCTTAAATTTCGCCTTGTTTGGGGCGAACTTGCATTAAACAATTGCTTGATGGTTGTTTACGAATACAGCTTTTAAAATGTAACTAGATTCGGAGAAAACCGACGTGGCACTGACATGTTTTTTCGTTAAAGTCACGCATCAGCTGTCGTCAATATAGCAATCATCACTGCGCACATTGAACTCGGGCTTTACGTCACACGCTGAAATGCAAACCTTGGACAGACGACACACACAGAGCGAGCATGCAGATTGCTCTTACGGATATCATCCTAGGGTAGATGGAAGATTATTCCTTCTGAACCACAAGATGACTTTGCTAAGGAGGTTACCGGAATGCGCACAAGTAGATGATCCGTCAATGTGCCGACTGTGGTTTCCCGGAGTCCGCGCCGTGTTATGGGGTATAAGCACACTGCAAACAGATGTACAGTAGTTCGGCTATAGTGTATGGGAGCTTTTCATACTCTGCATGTAGCTCGAGGTAACTTGACAATCATAACATCCCATCAAGTACCTCCCCAAAAGTCAAGTCTTTGGCCATCGGCTGCCAATGGCGCCACCCACATATGTATTCCGATGTTTAGGTGGAAGACACTTATCTTCATAAAACCCATTATATGAAATGTGCACGCGCTGTTTGCAATAATAATTTTATTTGGCTTTGCAGGCCATACTTGGCGCGCAACGCTTGACCTCGTGTAATCATGATGCAGATATCTCACTTTCAAAAATAGTCTTTAAGAAGATGTATTGCTAAATACAGCGTGTCAAATCTTGCCAAAATCGGCAATATACGTGGCACGCATACAAATTGCATCGACGACACATGGCCCGGGAATTTTACACCGCATACCGGGGCAATTTCAACGTGTCCGTCAACAAAACTGAGGGAAATGGCCCCCGAAAAGAAGCAAATTTCACTCATCATCACGGACTGCAGTGCTGTAAACAGGCGTAAACGCCGCGGTATACGCGCGGTGGCATGGGAGCCGGGCATAGGCCGGGCAAGGGGTTGCCGCGGGGATTGTCCATACATTGTGGAAACATAAACGGTTGGTGCCACGTCTTGAGTAAGTTGGTCCCGGACATTTTGGATGACAGAAGCACTTGATCGCGGCTTTAACAGCGAGGTAACACGGAGATCAAAAAACCTTAGTGTTGCAATCCAACGATTTGGTGAGAGAAAAAGTCGTTTCCGGTTTCGCAAACAGGCAGGGTCGATTTAAAGGTCGGTTCTTCTCACAAAATGGATTTAGAAATGTGAACGTTAAAAGAGGAGCGTCGGGGATGGGGCAGCAGCAAAATGGTCATTGGTCAGCGAAAGTGGCTCGTCTGAATATTAGCCGCAGTTAAGCGGGCCTCCCACTGTGCGATTTTTGCCAAGAATTTCCAACGATTAGGTACGATTTGGTACGATTGTGTATAGAGTCTAAAGACAGTCTTTGGTAATCTCACCAAATCGTAACCAATTGTTGGAAATTCGTGGCAAAAATCGCAAAGTGGGAGGCCCGCTTTAGTTGAATGCGTCCACGGTGATCATTGAAGTATTATAGGGGAACCAGACTCCTGATTAAAACAAAAAGGGGGTTTGGTCACGTTTTTCATGCATTTGTATACAAGACGCGCATGTTTTGCACCCGAGGGTGGGGATTTTGGTCACCTAAATGTTGCCCCAGGGGTGGGGATTTTGTCACGCAAAAAGTGACAATACCCACCTCTTAGGTGGGGTAGCCCGGGGGAGGGAGGGGGGTGGGGGGACAATTGATAGGTGCATAACTATGAGCAATTACACGGGGCAATCACATTAGGTGAGGTCACAATTCTGTGTGTGTTACGTATTAGTGTTAGTTTAACAGATATGTTAACACGGCATTAATCTCGGCCTCTAACTGAACGTCCAGGTTAACACCGTGTTAACAGATTTGTTAACACGGTGTTAACACCATGTTAATTCTCTGCACTATGCATAGGGCGAAATCACAACTCTGGGTTGCGTGTAGAACCATATACCCACTTGACATTTCCCAAGATGCCGAGTCAACAGATCTGTTAAACTAACACTAACACGGTTTCCCGAGACGCCGTGTTAACAGATCTGTTAAACTAACACGTAGCACAGAATGCACCCTCACTCACTGCAATTTGCGGTTCTGCGCACGATTTTCAACACACACTAACACGCAGTGTTAAAACGGCGTTTGTTCTGAGGTCACAATATTATGATACTAACACGTAACACACATAGAATTGTGACCTCACGCATTGTCACATCATTTGAATATGAAAAATTGCCCCTCTTATGCAAACTCTCTATAGCAGTGTGAACATGCTAGCTGAGCATGCTGCTGTCATACAAACGGTCGATGAGCACTCCTAACTGACTGTATTTTTCGCCATTAGATCGACTGGGACCAAGCATGGACCAAACAACACCCAAACTGCGATGGCTCTTTCGTCGAAATGCAGGTAGCACATTCTATCAGCTGAGCGGCTGAGGTAAGTGTTTAGCACAAATACGAAACGACAGGTTTAATTTGGAACTACTCTCCGCCGATGCGCAATACAATTGAAACGCATCGTGAGCATGCAACACTCGGATGTGCACAAACTGTATACGCTTTGTTCGTTTTGGATGCTGAGTTTTATACCGTATACCTCGGGCGTTGCCACGGTGTTCCCCAGTCGTTTGGGTTTTTCGTTAAGTAGACGCATGCGGTGCGGAAATTAAACCAGATACTTCCGAACCGGAAAGGTAACTGTAAGCACTTGAATCGGCGTTCTATCCGACCATACGAGTGTTTCGAGATATCATCAGCTCTTACACTATAAGGGTGGATTCACTCAGAGCCTTTTCGCGCGTAAATTGGACGCGCGTCGCTTTGACAAACGGCGGGTTGGAGGGAAGTTAAAGAGGAACGACGGACTGAACATGACATAATCACAAACAAAACATATCCTCTCAAGTTAACTCTGTGGTTTTTAGTGCATCGTTCCTCTCCATAATTCCCCTCGTATTACATCAAATTGCTTGCTGCCAAACGAATACTTAATAAATAGTATGTTAACGCTTATATATCCAGTGCAAACATAAAATTACGAATGAAATGATTGTACGGTGTGCAAAACCTGCCTTGCCTGCTAGGAGAAAACAAATTTAAGTCCGTTTACAAGAAAAAGAGGGCGCAAATAGATCAGCCCATCCCAGTGCCCTGTATAAGGGCGGTGGGTACGTGCAAAGGGAATCTGGGGAACCACAACGATTGCGTATACAAATAAAATTACGCACTTTGATTTTGTATCAGCCATGACTCAAAAGGGCTAATTGTCTTTTTGAACACAATAATGAAGATTTACCTTTTCATGTCTTAAAATCGCTACTCGGTGGCATGTAAAATTTCTGTACGTTTAGTTTCTGGTATTCCTCTCCTGTTGTTGTTATGCTATTTACTGTACACAATCCACTGCATTCTTAAGACGGCAGTAATCTCGACTTGAAGTGGTTTCAATTGCTCTCATGAGTGTCCTAAATACGCAACTCTGCTCCGGCAATATTCAACGTACGATAGGTCAAACACTGCATCCCGAAGCTTTTTCAGCTGCGGGGCTTTTCAGTTCTCAACTACGAATGATTGAGTCCGTTGAAGGGCAGCTAGCTATCTGATATGATCCCGTTGGCTAGGTTTGCAAACATGACCGGAGCCAGAGATTGTCGATATCCCTTCGATCACTATGACGTCCGCATCGTATTCCGAGCATGTCTTACGATAATCGGCCTGAGATTTGGTGTAAGTTGAATACCAAAACACTTGACTTCAAATCATCAGACGGCACGGAGGCAATGCCGTCAACATTAGGGTCGGGATATACTACGGTGCGGAATGTCATTAAAGACAGATTACATGATTGGAGAATTTAAAAAACAGGAACAGCATAACTAAAAAATAAAAAATGTTGACAAACTGCCTTCAAGCCACATAGATGCAGTAATACTTCAGAAAACCTTAACAATCCATACATGGTTTTTGTGTTGAATGAATTACCTCTCTTCACGATAGGCCATTAGTGTAGCGAAATTGGTTGGCATGGATTTGCCCCACTGCATTGTTGGAAAAAGAAAGGCAAGCACGATATTGTTGTGATGCTTCGACGGGATGCCCAGATGGCTCAGTTGGTGGAGCGGTTGGCCATGTATGCCAAGGATCTGGGTTCGAATCCCAGTCGGGGCACTGTAATTTTCTCGTGTTTCTATACCTTCAATACAATTATTTATAGCAACTTCAGTTGGCAATTTCTCCCACAAAGGTACCATTTTACACGGGAAAAAATCATGTGGTGTTTGTTATACCATTGCTATCAACACTTTTAGTCCGGGATTTTCTTGTCAACTCATGAAGTAAAATTTCGGGTCATTGCAAATGATGTAATGGGGCTTTAATTCTGGTAACTATAGTTTGTTCTCTGTATTGATGACGACGATTTATATATCAATAAAAGCGATATGATTTTGCCCAGTTCGATTTAATGCGCTTAATTACCCCTCGAAAAACTGTCGGAATTCGTGTTGACTTCCATGTAGGTAAAGTAATCTTTTTGCATTTCCACCCAGTTTTTAATCGGAAAAAGCGCAATTTCCCTGGATACAACGCTTGTTGTATTACTTGCACTATTGCTTGTTCATACTTTGGTAGACGTACATGTATACGCTTTCAAAACAATAGCGAGAGGGTCTTATAAGTCAGAAGCTTACTGTATTACAAATAAAACTTTTTGCACAAAAATACCACACATGAAGATTTATCCTATACATATGCTTGAAAATTTTCGCTATATTGGAGGGGTAAATTTGCCATATTTTATTATAATTGAGCGAGCGTAAACAACGCTTGGAGGTTTATGGGTTACCGGCGAAGTATTGAGCGTGATGGTGCTCCGTGGGTAACTGGCCCGTCAGACATGTACGCTGACCTGGTAGAACTTGCAAGCGGTCGGCCGTAAACAGTCAAAACAGCTGCACAGCAAATGTTTGAATAAGTTACCCAAGTTGTCGATTTGTATTTCGATCGTGTTTGGCCGATGGCACGTCTTGATCGCGCTGAAAAAAAATCTTTACGTGGTACAGATTATTATCACTTCACTAGAAGCCAAGTTTGTCGTAAATCGGCCTTTTGTCCCCTTTGGCTCTTCGTTCAGGTGCTAATGGTCCATGAAGAGGTTATCACAATATTGATGAACCGATAGTACTACCCATTGGCTATGCGTCTTTAAAGACAGATTACATGATTGGAAAACTTTTAAAAACAGGAACAGCAGCATTACATAACTAAAGAATAATGTTGATAAACTGCCTTGTACAAATTTTGCCAAATTGAAAAAGAAATATATGCTTTAGGGCGGGGGTTAAGAGCACCCCCCCCCCCCCCTCTCCCACCCCCTCTCCCCCCCCCCCCCCCCTCCCCCACCCCCCCTCCCCATCCCCCCTCACCCCTCACCCCTCACCCCTCACCCCTCCCCCTCCCCCCTCCCCCCTCCCCCCTCCCCCCTCCCCCCTCTCCCCTCCCCCTCCCCCTCCCCCTCCCCCTCCCCCCTCCCCCTCCCCCTCCCCTCCCCCTCCCCCCTCGCTGAGCGACGTCGGGGCTCGCATGGACTGGCGACATTTTTCGGTACCCCACTGGCGCCCTCCCACAGTAACGTCCAGCCGCCTCCCCCAGTCGCACCCCTATACGCCTTCCTTAATATTTATTCATGACGGACCAAAGCGAGGCTATAGTTCCACTCATTTCAGTGCCGGATTGTATGCGTGCGATAAGCCTACGAACGTACCGATGTGCTCCAAGTTGACAGCGTAAAACGTTCGTCGTTTGGACCTTTTTAGGTTTGCTTTTGTATATTTCTGAGTGATAATGACCGACAGAAGCAGGGGCATATCAAAATTAGGAGAGACGAAGGACAGATCTTCGAAGGACATTTTTAAAAAAATGATTTTGAACCGTGTCCGGAAATTGGGCCATGCAGCGACGATATGACTCTTTTTCCTCCCTCTGTCGTGTCTGTTGATTTATTACGGGTAAGAATTTACAAGTCGGACATCACGATAAGTTGAAAAATGACTAATTAACTAATGTTAGCCGTCAGTAAGTGCATATCTGATTGAAAAACAAAAATTTGGCAGGAAGAAATTACGATTCATATTTGAACAAATCTTTGCCATTTTTCAGCCGATCTCGTATTCGTATAATTTATGAGGCAGTAGAAGAAGTCTGACTTGTAAATTCTCTGGTACCATTGGTAAGAGTTGAGAAGTTGATCAGAATTTATTTTCTTTAGAATGACCCATCTAGCATTGTGCAGATTTGATGGATTAAATTTCAAGTAGAAAACATTTTAGATTTTGTTCAGCCTGTACTTGTTTTGCACACAAGGTCTGTATATGAAGCCATGATCAACTTCTCAATTCTTTCAGGTACCTTTGTGCGAGAAATTGCCAACTACATTTTTTTTTGACAATTTGCAAATGAATTATTTAGGCCTAGGCCTACCATTAAAAAAATCATGCATCAAAGCAGCATGTATTTTAAAGGTTTTTTTAATTATGGATGAGTGAAATTTTAAAAGGCACCTTTAGTTCTGTAATGCTGTGCGTACCATTTTAAAAGTTTACCGATCAATCGTGTCTTTAAACCTAATGAAGGAAAGCAATAATTGAAAGATAGGGCCTGAACATTTTCTTGTGATAGCAGATTAATTGACGTTATTATTAGTATACAGCTTGCTGTCTTAGTTGCTAATGTCAGTCTTTCCACAAATCTAATTTTTTAACAGAAAAATAATTGTCCCAAGCACTGATGAGTGATGACTAGAGTGTCTATACATGTAAATTGTAAAGAATAAACAAACTTGGAGGTCAGAGTTCAATTGTAATGTAGCATTTATTTTGTGTAGTCGGAGGCATGCATGCTTCCAAGTGGACTCAAACTAAACTCAAACTGTCAAATTTTGTTCACATGTACACTTGTACAGGAGCAGGGGTCGATATCACAAAGATTTGTGACGCGTCGCAGATATATAGCCACATCCATCGCAACTCGCTGAACCTGTTGCGAGATGCAATGGATTTGGTATACTTGCGACGCGTCGCAAGTCTTTGATCCCATGGGTGCTGTTTAAGCTTAAAGGCACAGGCTCGTCAGCAATGCGCGCGCACCAAATTCGTGCCACAAAATACGCAGCTCCATGCCTTTGCTATGGAGCTGCGTATTTCGTGGCACGAATTTGGCGTGTACGCATTGTATAGAATGTGTCAAGCAAGGCTTTAACACAGTTTTGTGTGTGGTTGTCCTTTGCAATTAATATAAGTCACAAAGTCCATACAGCTAGCTGCAGGGCATTTGGGATAAAAGTCTTGTGTAGCTGTAATTTTATCATCATTTATCAAATATGGAAGCCCCAGACACGAAGTAGCAACAGGATATTTTACTTAAAGAAGACCAAAGCGTGGAGACAAAGGATTGCACACTCTTCTGTCGGGAGAAGCCGCTGATGAGAATCTTGTGTAGATGGAGGTCAATCTTATTCCTCATTTTCTGAAAAAAAAGCAAAGGAATCGCTTTTGTTAGGAATTTGCCTAAAACGGCATTTAATTGTAATTACTAAATTCATTTTCCCCATGGCTCATTAAATGCACATTAAGGACACAGCCTTGTCCACCTGAGGCCAATTTCATAAAGCAGTTAAGCAAAACAATTCGCTTAATCAAAATTAGTCTGCTTTATAAAAATGGATTAATATTCAAAATTGTACCTCCCAATTCTTTCCGAAATTTGTTAACATTTCCATGCTAATATTACGATTTCTTAACAGAATTTCACGTTTTGGTGGTTGATTTTAATATGCCGTAATAAAGGGAAATGTAGTGCAGGCATTTCAGTACAATTTTACCACGAAGGCACGACACGAGCATGACGAGTGATCTGCATGTACTGTGTACATGGTGTAGTGTAGGCATATGCAAACATGTCGTTCGTTACGATATTTCATCAGGTTATGCGGATGTAAACACCATCATTTTACAGCATTCCTACCTTTCAAATCTTGCACATACGCCGCTGAGAAGTACCTGTATTCTTTGCAAACTGTCTGTCTTTTGATATAATCCTGGAGTCGACCATGAATCGACGAAACTTGAGGCTAAGCCAAGGTCCCTTGCGTTGACGTCGATAGCTGCCATGCATCGTGCGTGCGTTGAATGGTTTGTTTACTTTTCGGAGGAACTATAGCCTCGCTTTGGTGCGTTTATGAATAAATATTAAGAAAGGCGTATGGAGAGAACCCTGGCTATACGTTGCTGATAAATGGTAAACAGTTTTACCATTGCTAACAACACTTTTAGTCTGATTTGTCTTGTCAACTCGTGAAGTAAAATGTTGGGTAACTGGTAGTGGCAGATCCAGTCTTATTAAAATACAGGAATACAAAGGAAAAGCGGGGGCTACAGCCCCCTGAAATCTATTATATTGCAAATTATGTATTAGGCTTTCAAGCCCCATTGCATTATTTGCAGTATAACCCATGTTTTTTTTTTTACTTCGTGAGTTGACAAGAACAAAACCGACTAATTTAAACAAGTATTGATAGCAATGGTAACAAACACCGCATGATTTTTTTTTCCCGAGTAAAATAGTACATTTTTTAGAAAAATATCCAACTGAAGGTGTTTTTTTGTAAATAATCGCTTGCTTTGCATTCAACACAGCAAAGACATGCATGTATTTTTAAGCTTTTCTTAAGTATTACTGCATCTAGTTTAGTTTATTTATTACTGCATCTATGTGGCATAAATTTCTACAAGGCAGTTTATCAACATTATTATTTAGTTATGTAACGCTGTAGTTCCTGTTTATAAAGGTTTTCCAATCATGCAACCCGTCATTAGCAAACTGAATCAGACCTTATGTTGGTTTTTAAAGGCGACAAAGATTGACAGGTATGGGTGTCAAATTTCTGGGTCAGCTGGTGAAATATACGAGGTATTTTAAGATACAATTAGGTCAAAAATCAATTTTCAACTTTTCGATCGAACAAAACCCCCATTAGTAATGACACCTGCACGTTGTGTCAGCACGGAACACATTTCTGTCTTACCACCGATGACATATCGGCCACCTTACGTATAGTATTGAGAGGATAGAGACGTGAGGGTCGTGTTTATTTATCAGGACCTAGCTGAAATAAATCCCGCGCAAATCGAAAGTGAGGGAATCCAGCATCTGGGCCGTTGCGCGCGGTGACAACATTTAACACCCCGAGGTGTCATGTTATGCATATCGCGCATTACTGTGAGTCAACCGCGCCAGCTGGAGCCAACGGGGATAATTTCTTGGTGCGTTTTGCTATTGGCGTCGCTGATAGCGTAGAACTATTTTGAGATATAGATTTCATGTTATCGCCGCTCTTATAACTAACGTAAACATATTCTTAAGTATCCTGGCGTCTTCTTTAAGGGTCTCCAGAAACTAATTTCCCATACAAAATATTTTTCAGACCATTGTTTATGGTGAATAAAGTTGGCTTTTGGTGTTTTCGAAAATAGACGGATTTTGAGTGTTACAATTTATCCCGTGATCCCCAAAAACTTAAAAGCACAGACATGTTTAAAGGCTTATGTTCAGAATTATGTGATCCCTTGTCTAGTTCCCTAGCCTATGGCTAGAAATTAACACAAAGCGGGATAATGTATATAGGGTCACGGAATGAACACCAAAAAGCTTGATCCCATTCAAGGATGCGTACCTTATAAGGTATACAGACGTGCAGTCGGGACTTAATAAATTTTGTAAATGGAAGATAGCAGTGTTGTAGGACTCGAGTCCAGGACTGGGACAAGAGTCCGACTCGAGTCGCAAATTTCGTGACTCGGACTCGACTCGAGTCACATCGGGAAATGACTCTGACGCAGTCTCGGATTCGACCATGATGACTTGGACTCGAACATGGTTACTCGTGACTTACGAGTCACATATTTAAAAAAAAAAAAAGAGAAAAAGATACCGGTACACCCTAAAAACAGATTGGTTGAGTCAACCAATGTGGTTTTTTTTGGTTAAAATAACCAATATTACATGTATATGGTTCCTTTTTAACCAATCATATTGGTTAAACCAATATGGATTGAAAAAAGCGTTCCTAACCAATATTGATTGGTTGAAAAGGGAAAACATACATGTGAGATTGGTTATTTTAACAAATTTAATTGGTTATTTTTAATGTCAGTTTCCTTTTTTCTAGGACACCCTGTAGTTTGAAATTGTAGTTTCATTCGGTTGAATGATCGTATAACGGCTATACGGTCCTTTGTATTGTGTATCGGTATGTGTTCACAATGTGCTATGCATGACTGGTCATTATTGGCATTCTATAGGTACAACGTATATAAAGGTACAGTTAAGGTCCGTTTCTTCATTCAGGTCGCGTCTACTCTCTGCCGAGCACGTTAACACTACACAACTATACCCAACTTATCGCAATGAAATTAGTTATAAATTCCCGCTAGTTTGTTCGCCCTTAAGCTGAACTATTGTACCAATTTCCAGACTGTCTTTTATGCCTATGAACTAGCATCGCCAATTGTTATCTAGGTAACTTTAGTCTGCACTTTTCCATTATAAAACCGGCTCTTCAGAACTACGACAGATTCGCGGTGAAAGTCGCAAACAGCTGAGGACTCGCACCCGCACTGGGCAACGCAACAGAAGCCTACACGTAGTTCGATTGCACGTAAAAACAGCAATCGACAGACGCCGTGAGCATGGATGAATGCCGTGAGTGACCACTAACGAAGGTGTGGAACATCGACTTTGGGCAACTAGCCGGGAGCGAGCTCTTTCCTGCTCTGTCCTTTCAGAGTCTCATCTCTCTCTTTCTTAAGGTACACATTTCCCCCAAGCCCTAATACTTTGTCATTTTCAGAGTTCCCGGCCACTATCCCATGCTGTATCAATAAAACATTTAAACCATATGTTCTGTGTTATACGACTCATTCATTAGAATCAAACTGTCTTTCATTCGTATGAGCGAAGCGAAGGAGAATGAAATTGTAGTTTCATTCGGTTGAATGATCGTATAACGGCTATACGGTCCTTTGTATTGTGTATCGGTATGTGTTCACAATGTGCTATGCATGACTGGTCATTATTGGCATTCTATAGGTACAACGTATATAAAGGTACAGTTAAGGTCCGTTTCTTCATTCAGGTCGCGTCTACTCTCTGCCGAGCACGTTAACACTACACAACTATACCCAACTTATCGCAATGAAATTAGTTATAAATTCCCGCTAGTTTGTTCGCCCTTAAGCTGAACTATTGTACCAATTTCCAGACTGTCTTTTATGCCTATGAACTGGAAACCCCCCCCCCCCCCCCCCTCCCACCCTCCCACCCTATGAGAGCATTGCTTGTCTTTTGTCGTTTTTTGTTTGTGATTTTTCCCCCAGGTTCGTCGCTTTAAACGTCTGTCTGTTCTTCACAAGGTGAACACTGATGCACCATGCTCGGACAGTTAAGCTATACGTAAAGACAACTTGGTGTAAGGCTTTTTGTCAGTGATGTCGTTATCTGTCACACGGAAAATTAAGGGCGTTCCAATAAGATATTTAAAATCATTAGGTCCTTTTTGCTTTGTATTGATCTGCATCTGGTTTCAATTACTTTTTGCAATTCGGTCGAAGTATGCACGACTGATGTAAATTCCTCCCGTATTTAACACTACAGGCACCATTCAAAAATAGTACGTAAGTCCCACTTCAGCAATATTATTTATTTTCTACGTTGTATTTTCTTCTATACTTTACAGTATCTTATCCATTTAAACGTAATTCATCTAGTCCCTTGAGTATTTTCGGTCGATACGGGCTTATAGGATTATACAAATAGTACTGTTTCGCACTTTAGAATTGTGTCTTTGAACTGTCTTGAATTTGCATAATGACTTGCGTCAATATCCTCCGTTTTTGGCTATTTGGCCAAATGCATGTTTTACGGGCGCGCGAATGAGATATTTTATACGCCAGTAAGACGATTTATGGTCGTGAAGAACTAATATTCCAATTTCCCCTGAATTTAATTTTCAGATAAACGCTTTCTTATATAATTCATATATGAATAACGTTTAAACTACAACTCTGTGTAGTGTTCAAGATGCGCTATTATGAATAGTCCTTCCTTAAAGTTCGTTCATTTTGAACCACGGCTTTTAACACTAACTTAGTTGGGATTTTAAGACCATCTCGAGTCTAATTGTGTCATCCTCTTGCAACAGTGCCCCTTTAACGCACTCCCTAACTCCTGCGTACAGTGGGCCTGTTGAAAAAGGCCCCATTTCGCGGTGGGACTAACGACAGAAATCTTGTCGCCTCTGCTGGACCAATCAGGACGCTTGGCAGTGCATTACAGCATGATTGCAGGCATTCAAATGTAACGCGCGCAGATTGTAAACGCCGTGCATGCATGTGATACATGTACTCGGTAATGCTAGCTGTTGTCCGCGTCGGCGATTGGCTGCTATTTAAAGCATACTGGGGAATCCGTTCCATTACATTCGTCAGCATGCATCCCCGTTATCAAATTGAAAAACTGCGGAGTAAATTAAGATCGTAGTTTAAAGTTTGGTAGGAATGGGACAGTCATAAAAAACGGAACCCAGTACAATTTCTGGAAAGTATATAATAAATCGATTCTTTTTGGCATAACATGACCGAATTGATTAAATTACATCAAAATGACTCGGGCGTGAGTTGGCTCAAGACAACAGCCGGCTCACTCCACAGATTTGGATGAATTGTGTTGGTTCATGGAGTTTAGGATGGTTATTGCCTGTAGAGGGCGCTGTATAATTACTTTATACGCACCAACTTTATGTATGTTGCATCAGTGATTATCCACTCTGGCCTCTAAAGCAACGCTGTGCTTTATTAAACAGTTGTTTTGCCCCGTTCCTTTTATCCACATACTTCTTTTGCTCATTCACTCAAATTGATATTTCATTTTGGACTAGTGAATTAATTTATGCCTATACTTCTCGTTTTTAATGATTCTGATGTTCACATACATTTGTCCATTCCCTCCTTGTTTTCGAGATATCTGATCCTTAGTTTTTCGGATCTCGTACTAATTCATACAACTTAAGTTCTTCGTCAAATGTATTTTAAGCCGCTTCCTTTGTTCACTTTCGCCCATTGCCTTCTTGTTCTTCCCATCTTGTTCTTCCTTCTCGATTCATAAAGTTCGGATCTTTTAATGAATGGATAGTCCCTACGGATTTTTTTCATCCATAATTTTAAACTACTTAAACTCGCTTAATTCAGAATAACGCTAAGCTAGCTCACTTGTATTCTTGAAATCCTCATTAATCGTAATCTTCCATTTCCTCCTTGTCATCTAAAAATTAGTCTATAAAACTTAGATCTCATGCGATAATCTGCTACAGATTAAGTTTCTTGTCATTAAGTAATTTAAGCCTACTTATAGTTACTTAATTCGAAAGTTAACTCTAGGCTCATTTGCGTTTATTCACGTAAACCTAGAGTGGCAATGGTAGTAAACATAAATACATACTTTTAAATTCTCCCAGACTCGAACGAATAAGAAAGTGTTTAACATTCCTGAATTAAAGTACTCGTCTGCATTTTTTATTACATAACAAAATGTACACATAACTCCATTCATCCTTTACCAGGCAAGTTCTTTACTTTCTTGAACAGTTATGGAGGTGACGTTAATTTATGCTTTCGTTAGTATGCCGTGAATAATTTGTTTACCTTTCGACTCCGGTTAAACACGACCGATACTCTTTTTTGTTCCTTTGAACATGACCATTATATTGTATAAGTTATACACACATACATTCTTGTAGCAAATCTACCCTAAACAAAGAATTGATACTCGACACACTTAGCTATGTTCATTGCTTACTTAATTCGCTGGAACCAAGAAACTACCCTTGTTTGGTCTTCAGTTTCGCAGGATCTCTTTAAAGCAATACAATTTATTGGTTTTGGTGCCGATATGAAGCTCGGTATACGTATAGGCGTACGTCTTAAAGACTGGAGGATGGCATCAAACAGATTTAACCGAGTCCCATCATCCCATCCTATTAAAACAGTACCCCTTAATGCACTCCCCGATCGTGCGTACCGAGGCCCTGTTGTAACGTCGCTTAGCAGAATGAAAATTACCCGAGATCTCGGGATGATGATTATCCATCCGCCGCAGCAACTTGCCTGCTTCCCGCAAAATGCACGCATAGCTGGCACAACAAGCTTGATCACCCCAACTGCTGCTAACATGCAGTTCACTCTACTGGCCAATGCGCACAGTATTGTGCATCTGCGCATGCTCGAGGCTACAATACTCATTCATTTAATAACCCTAAGCTCATTGCATGCTACATGTACCTGCGCAGAAGCGTGCTTCCTCCTGTTGTCAGCTGACCAATTAGCGCGCAGCATTCTGAACACGTCATTCCCGCATTATTTTTCTCGATAGCGTCACCGACACCATTCTTGTGTTTTGCTCCAAGTGCGAGTCGAAAAGCTTTAGCATGTCTTTGTCGTTGCTTTATTCTAATTCCGAATTTGCAGTACCAAACATTTACTAAATTATATTTGAAGATGACGCTGTTCTAAAATTTTCACGTGGAATTATTATTGCATGAATTGGAATAATTTTTATAAATACTGTACTTGCGAGTATGAATTTATAATTCCAATATATATATATACATGTGCATGTACCTCGGCGAGCCTATATCGGGCGTAGTTTACTGCTTCTGTTCTTGTGTTCGGTCCTTCCTATATAGATAATTCAAGTCGAATCAAGCTAAGAACAGTATGACGTTTTGGTTCAAATACATACCATATACATTGGTGTAACTGTTAATTCCCGTTATATGGGTTGTAACGTGAACGAGACAATTATTACCGGGTAATTTTTGAAAGCCTAAAGCGCTTAGTTTCCAGAATAATGGCTGTAGTACTATTGAAACTTGAAAAATTTAAAGGGCTGGTTAAGGAGGAAAATATTCATATATACTGGTATATATGCTAGAGAATAACTCGTCGAGAGTAACCTGTTGTACAGTTATATGAAGAATTTTAATATTTAAGTTAAAACGAACTGGACAATGTCCAAAGGCCTCTTGGGCTTGATCAGGTGGGACAGTATGTTCAGTTATGCTAGAGAATAACTCGTCGAGAGTAACCTGTTGTACAGTTATATGAAGAATTTGAATATTTCAGTTGAAACGAACTGGACAACGTCCAAAGGCCTCTTGGGCTTGGTCAGGTGGGACAGTATGTTGAGTGTTTTTCGTTGTCTTTATGTTTGAGTAGATACATGCATGTTTTCCCTTTAGCTTACCCCCTTTGACAAATTCTAATTTGTTTCAAAACCCAGGGGACAAACCTAGGTAATGTGGTAATGATAAGGGGAGTGCGCCTCCTTTTGGTGTCCTAGGATGCACCCACGTTTCCTCCTAAAAAAAAACAAAGAAAAGATAAAAGGAGGTTTTTCGTGGCCTCCGAGCGCCAGCAGTTTTTGCTGCATGGACTGACGCCAAAAGCATTGCCATGTTCCTGGGCGAGTTCTCGATCCCATCAGAGATTTCTCTGATTGTCGTAGCACATGGAAATCTGTCATGCTTACTATTTTGCCTTTTTCGTGTTGTGTTCAGACATTCTTGATGTATTTCTTTCACACGATAGACCTTTTCACTTGTTGTTCAGTACGTTTTGGTATTTACAATGTACTAATCTTACTCTTAATTGTTAAATGTAGCCTATGTTTTTGAGTTTGAGTTGTTGAGAGCCGGACGATGTCCGAAGGGCCTAAAGGGCTTGGTTCCAGATGGATACCATGAGAAGATGCTTTTTCGTTCTAATTACACTCACAAGATGCTTTTGTTTTAATTTTCTCGACCTTCCACAGGTGGAGGTATTACTAATACCATTTAACTTGATGATTATTCGTTGCAATGTACATTGTAGTTTTTTACAACATGTACTGTTGAAATAGGTTGAAAGGTGCTCGGCAATAGAGTTCCCGGCCACTATCCCATGCTGTATCAATAAAACATTTAAACCATATGTTCTGTGTTATACGACTCATTCATTAGAATCAAACTGTCTTTCATTCGTATGAGCGAAGCGAAGGAGAATGAAAGTTCCACTTCAAGTAGCCTTGAATCCAAAACACGATGGTTAAATAAGCATTCTGCAGACCTCACAGTGAATTAGCTTTGTTTTCATACAAGCCACACGCCTGGGAATCACGTACGACTACCACGCTATGAAAACATCCTCTAAAACCCGACTGACACACGGCGTTTCGAGAGCAAGGCGTTTGTATTGAATTATTACCGCTCCAATTTGATTTGGTTTCTCGCAACATTAACAAAAACAATACGCCGGGCGGTTCGGGTCAACGTTTTAAGTCTATTACCACGTTGGCCCGTTGGCCCAGGCATATAGCTCTGCTTTTTTCTAATCTTTTTTTCACACCCGTAGGCTATATGATGGAGAAATGAAGACCCGGGTCTCAACAAATACCAAGAAATCAACAACCGCAAGATAGTAGAGCCCACGGCACTGGGGTGGAATATCAAGGATTTAAGGTATCAAAACTTGCCATTAAAAGCAAAAAGGTGAAAATAAATTCCAAGCACTCAAGAAGAATATTAAGCGGTTATAATGACACTCGGCGCCCGTTTACCCGTGTTACAGATTCAATACATTGAATTAAGATACTAATGTTGTTAATTTAGGCGTCTTCCGCAACTAAACTTAAGGTATTTTATGCCATAAACTATACGGTAATAGCTTTAACTTTACTTTATCATCAACTCAAGATGGCGAAGAAGGAGATGCAGTTTTAGAAGTGGGAGGGAAGCCCCAGAGAAATCTCCTGCGAAAAATCCACACAGTGAAGTAGGGACTGCAAACCCAATCTACATACACTGTAAAAACATTGCACCCAGCGGACCCTGAAAACCTAGTTACTGATAAATGACTAGAAATATAGTGAACCTGACTCCGCCTGGTACATGTAGTTGTTTTAACTAGATATATGTTTGACGTTACAAAGATTTTAGTCATCCTGATTAGAAAATGTAGTCAAACTGACTAGAAAATAAGGGTCCGCTGGGTGCAACTGAAAATCAGTTATTTTTGACTAAGTTGTTTTTAGAGTGTACACGCTCCGGAATCGAACCCGGGACGCCAGATGTGAAAGGCGAGGAAAGAACCACTACACTAACACAAACACGACCGCCCTGATCCATGTACATTATGTGCATCATTATGTGCATGAGCATCAGCTAACGACGGTCATTGTCAATACGCTCATTAATATCTATAATTTCATGTAGTATATTAAAGATATTTATCGCTCCCGAGTCATATACAGATTTCGTTCAATAAACCAAATTTGAGATAGGCATCTCAACTATTAGAGGGCATCATGCAGGGCACTGATTAAAAAAAAAACAGCAAAGACAGCCATATCGTAATCTATTAAAAATATGATTTCCGATTCATGTGTGTAAAAGAACTGAATTCCCAAAGGATTCAAAAAGTTAATTGCTTTTAAAAATTGAATTATATCAACAAAAGAACGTTTTGGGATCGGAGATGAAATAGCGCGCGGTATATAGGCTAAGTGATATCAAGAACAAGCGCGGAAGGGGAGGAGCGAAATGGTAACCAAGAGTCCACAACAAATAAAAGGTACTTTTTGAGAAACGTTTTATAGGTTATTAACATAGGCCCTTTTCACGGGCGTCCATGACAGGGGCAGTCAAATTGTTCCCGTGCGTCATGCACTTTATATATTGTCACATCATTAACATGTAACCCCCCGCCCCGCCCCTTGTGATGGCCGCTGGTGCAAAGGGTCTATGCTATATTTCTTTTTTGTCTGGAAAATGCCAATACCTGTAATTACACTAAAAAGCCTCTCTCACTTAAATGAGCTAGTCCATATTTTTCCCGAAAATTGGTTTCGTTCTAACCTAGCAATAATATAAACATCTCCAAAGTACTACTACTAATAATAATACAGGTTTCATACTGCAATTACTGCACGAAATTTAGTGCACCGCCACAAACGAGATTCCATTTCAAATATGTTGCATTCTATCTGATAGAGCATCCATTCAATTTGTACCAGCGGTCGTTTAATTTGGAAAAAGAGACACACTAATTCGTAAAAGCTCCAGCAAATAACGCGAATGCTTATTTAATTTCGCAGAAGAACGTGTCTGCCGTGTATTCGGGCATTCATATTCGTTTTCATGTAAGTAAATGTGAAACTACAGTGCTTAAAAAAAGACTCACAGGAAATGTTCTTGAATTTTTAAAGCTTTTATGGCTTGGTTCTGTTCATGTTTCCATTCATGTTTCCATTGTGACAATAAGAGATATGATAAGGTATATCTGATGAGTGATAACATGAACTCATTGAGTATGCCATTTTGGATTTCTCTAATCAGGAGAGTAAGCTGTGGCAATTAACCACACATTATGGGATAAGAAAAGCATGAAGGAAGAGACAACCCAAAGAAACATTTTCAGCACGTGTCCTTAAAAAAAATCATATTGGCTGTAACGTCGAATATTATTGTTTGACGCACATGTTTGAATCACATGTAGGCCTACGCCTATATGGAAGGGAGAAACATAACAATGTGAATACAAAAAAAAATAGAAATAAGGAAAATAATGTAAAAAAAACATTTAAATGGTTGATATTTATTGCTCTGTTCTTAATCACGATGAAACTGAGCTCTTGTAATTTAACTTTGGATGCCTATAAACAAATTGGAATGGTGCAACTGTAGCGTTTCGCTCTGTCAACATTCTATGCATTAAACTTGCAAATTGAACGACCTAAAACAAATATGAATTATCCTTTACAAGAATTGCTTGGCCAACAAATACATTCCAACGCAAAATAACAAAACTGAAAACTTGTTTCAGGAAAATGTGTGTCGCCCACTATAGGATATTCGAACCCACCATGCGGCGCACCAGCTGCGTACTCGGTATGTAGGAGGTCATCGGTTCGACTCCAACCCGAACATGCATCTGCGAGTTTTCATCTTGTTCTTGAGCAAATCACACCCTATTTAAACATCATATCGGACCGATGTCGTAAAATTTCAGTAATTTAATTGTCAATTAAAAGAAAAAGCCACGGACTGCAAACATTTTAACGCAATAATGTAAGGAAAGTTGTAGATGAGTTGAAACGAATAAGAGCAGTTGGTTTTACTGTGATTTTAAAACCGATTGTGAATTTAGCCTCCAGAGGTCCGTACTGACGTCGTTGTTGAGCGATTCTCTCTCTCTTTTGACCCGAGGTAGCCTGCCTCCCCGAGGCGTCTTCGATACATCCACCGATAAAACCCGACTTTGCCGCGAGACTTTTTCTTTTACAAACCAGTGGAACTAAAAACAAATGCTGCGCCGATGGGTTGCAGTTGTTTACCGGTAGACCCTCTGTTGCCGCCCCGGTCCCATCGGCCACACTGAAGATTTTGTCTGATAACAGTTGCATCAAGTGTAAGATCAACGTGGACCAGACATCCGTTTTATAAATAGTGCGAAATCAACGGTGTTAAAAGTGCACAATGCCCATCTTAGTTAGTACAAAAATAGCTTGGCAGAGGAATTAAGAAGATAAAATTAATTTGTTTGTTTCCGCTGGGAAAGGTAAAAATATATAATTTTAGTTAGCTATTGGTTATCTGGAAGAGAGCACTGACTCGCAGATATTTAAAAAAGAACACGTTCTCTTTATCTTGGTGCGTGCTTCAACCAAGTTATGTACAGATTACATGATTGGGAAAACGTTTTAAAACGGGAACAGCATCACATAACTAGGAAATGTTGATAAACTGCCTTGGAGAAATTTTAGCCACAAAGATGCAGTAATACTTCAGAAAAACCATAAAAACCCATGCACGGTTTTTGAGTTGAATGAATAGTAAAAAAGCCCCATCTGCAGATGATTTATTTTTTATTTTTAACTTCAGTTGGCAAATTATCCCACAAAGGTACCATTTTACACGTAAAAAATCATACGGTGTTTGTTACCATTGCTATTAACACTTTTAGTAGTTGTTTTCTTGTCAACTCATGAAGTAAAATTTCGGGTAACTGCAAATAAATTGATGAAACCGATGTTCTATAATAAAGAATCACCCGTGTTTATACTCACAATGGATTAGGTCTGACTTAAGACTTATTTTACTTGATCGAATCATTTGTTTTGTGAGGGGGCGGTGGGGGTGGGGGGGGGGGGGGGGTATATAAGATGTGTAACCATAATACAATTAACCCCTAAGTATCACTGGAACACTGTGGCGTCTTGAAAAAAAATGTATTGACTGTATCTCCTCGAACGATGGTCATTTATTCACCTGATTGGCAAGCATCCCCCGGGGTAGGGTAGATGAGCAGTAGAGGTGATTGGCAGGGTCGTAATGTTACAAACCATTAACACCTTGTGGTGTTAATCAAGCTAAAAGGGTCACTGTCATCGGTGTTTCATCCGGCAAGAGTTAATCTCATTTTCCCTTGGAATTAAACCCTCTCTCGCTCGTAAGCTTTTTTTATGAAGATAACGTTATATCAGATGATCGTGATGTGCTAAGCGTATTATATCCGCGTGTAATCAATTACAAATGGACTCACTTACAGATATGTGTTGTGTGCGATTTTTGAATGATAACAATGTGACTGCCCGTGTCATGGCCGCACGTGAAAAATGTAAATAAATGTATTAGCTTCTTCCTCCATGCTTAAAGAATGCAACCTTGTCATATTAAAAACTTGCGGACATTTGCTCATGGGGCCTCTATCACGACTTGGTGTTTAACAAGGGAAAATGTTCCTGGTACTAAAAAACTAATGATGTACCTATCCAAATCGCTCACGATTTAAAAGTGTAAATCGCCCTCTTTCAGTTCCCCACATTTTCAGTTCCCCGCTTTTTCGATTGAAAAATAGACAACTAATCATTTTAAAATCGTATCGCCAATCGAAGCAATTTGCTCCAATGTGTGTTTACTCTTTGAATCTTACAAATTCGAACGGCCCTATTTGCCACTCGCACGGTTCCGCCATATTGACAAAATAGCGAGGCTTTCCTTGCATGAACAATGACTCCCTCGCGTCGTCACCATGTCGGTTGCTGTGACGTTGACTTTCGTCCATTGTAAAATATGACGCATGCCAGGAAAGCCTCGTTTCGAACGCAACCGCGCAAGTGGCGAATTTGGTTTGCTTTGGGCGTGTTCGTTTCGGACGGATTCAGATCGGCGCATTACCAAGGTGAACTCGTTCACTTAATGCAGATCCTGATCGAGATCTGTGCTCTGTGGAATCCTTCTCGAGAGATGGTTCAGCGCTAGATCCAAAATGGCGACGTAAACAGCGGCGAAGATTCTTGTGCGAGTAAAACCGTGTCGTTTCAGTTTTCGGAGGCAACACACGATATACGCGGTACAAACATATTTAGGCTGCTAGTTTATTTACGATGAATGTTGTGGGTGAAATTTCGAACATAAATTTTACAAATTTGGTAAACAAATTGCAATTCACGTGATGAGATCATAGTTGAGAGCAGTTTCGTTTGTTTCTGCGCGGTAAAACAACCCGGATTCTGGATTCGGATCTGTCATGAAACAAACACGCCCTTAGATGTTGCATGCATTTGGGGAACCTATTTCTGTAGCAACAACAGCAAATTTTATTGGACACAGACTACGCCTGTTATACCGACCGAAAAAAGATTATATTTTGATGTCAACTCAATTACAAAATAAATTTTCAAATTTTGATTAAACTGAAAATTTTCCATTTCTTGTGTTGCTTGGTATATAAGGGCATCTTGGGTCAGAGATGTTTATACAGTATAGAGAAAGCACTCGGTGCACGGTAAAGTGCCCATTAGCAAATTAAATCAACAATATAAAAGTCGAAATTAGGCCTACCCTAAATGTCCACTAATGCAATTTCCGATGTACCCATATTTATACATGTACATGATTGTATACACCAACCCGTGCATGACGTTAGTTTCTCGTCGTCTATTCCCCATATTTATTTAAATTGCATGTCTTCTTCCGTTTGCCCAATATTATTTGCCAGGAAACCCCAATGTTATTAATGTACACAATTTGTCCATTTCTTCTAAATTATAATAATATCCGCCATAATAGAGTGCATTTGATAAGAAGGCCACGCATATGCTGGACTCAAATTGATTCGAAGTACATGTACAGGATGTCCTAGAAAAATAAAATAGAAACTCAATTAATTGAGAATTTTGGAAAACGATGACTACTATCGGTTACATCACCATGTCCTCTTTCTTATGACACCAAGAAATGACTGAGCACCGATGGTTTAAAGCGACCCTGTCAGAAATAGCTTTGTACCAGATTATAAATATTTATTATGTTCATCAGCTAAAAACGTTAAAGTTGCACTGCCCGTGTTTGGGCCGATTTGGGCGTAGCAAAAGTTATCAGCTTTCATTTGGTACCAAGAACGTAAAAATTCGTCAAGGATTAATGCCAGTCGATTAAAAACAAGAAATTATTAAATGGCTGGCAGGTCATTTAATCGACAGGGTTATGACGTAAATGTACATGTGCGCGTACATGTGTACATTGTACACATACTATATACATATGAGCGTACGCGCACATGTACAACATGTGAAGCACGTTTCAAGAAAAAGGCTTGTATCTCCAATTCCCGACGTCGGAAATTTAAGTTTTTGATATTTTTCGTTACAGAGACACGTAAGCTTTCTAAATTCGTTCGCTTGTGTAAATTAATTTGTTTAATCCTTTCACCGAAACACGGGCAATGCAACTTTAAACATGATGAAAAGGCAAATAATCACTCTAAAAATCCTTTATTCAAACGTAAACGCTCATGTTTCCATGACATAAGTATGGAATTCCAAAACGTATATACAGGCAAACGTCGTACTTCAACTTTCAAACGTCGTACATCAGTTTTCAAACGTAGCGGTTCAACTTTTTAAACGTCGCGGTTCAACTTTCACACACCCGGTTTACCTTTTCAGCAGAATGGATCCACCCTCGCGCGACGCGATTTAGCACAGATCGACCGATCGCGCCCAAAAGCCGCCCAACGCTACAAGAGTGTGATTTCCAGGCCCAGCGATTTTATAATTAATTTGTTTGAAAAAAATATTTACTTTTTGTTAGGGGAAGTGTGTGCTCGGTCAACTGTCATAGCGCGTGCGCTACCTCCCAAAGTACAGATCAGTAGTCCGGTTTCCGGAAAAACTCGGGATATTTAATAGTATGTCTTTTTTTTTTGTACGTTGGAAAAATGTAAACAGGCAGACTCATTGTGTTCCTTTTATTTTCAGCAGTACATTTTGCCCGACGTTTCTGCCAGCGCGGGTCTGTGATTTCTGCATGCGTATCATAATTAAAACTGCCCGTGGAAATGGACCGCGGAGGTCATTTAGGATCATTAGTTTCGTCTGTCTGACGCAGAAGGTTTTAACGAAGCGTTACGATGAAAAAGATTAAGATTTTCTTTCCATTAAAATTTCAATATCCCCCGTGGCCATTTTCTGTTATGTGTTGGCGTTGCGCTACTTGATTCCTGGAATTGGTCTCGCAAATCAAAGAAGTAATCAAGATGTTTACAGCTAGATAATAAACGTGCACATGAATACATGCAGGCTAAGTGTAAATCCACCCATACTATTACTATTACTATTATTATTTTTTTCTTTCTGGTATTCATACCGAGGATTCCTCAAAAGTGCTAATTGCACTGTCACTCGCACGCATGAGGAAACCCATGAAGAATTAGAAATGGCCAGAGACACCGGGGATTAATCGCCTTGCTCTTCACGCAAGAATGCTCTGTGATCTTTAAAGTGCGTTACCTTATGATGTTATTCGCAAATTTGAACTTGTCACTTCGACAGGCATTGTCAACACTTGACGTATGACGACATTTCTGTATTCTGTAAGAATTTTGTAAATTACAGTCTGGCACATATCATTCATATGTCATTCACCACATTGAATTATTCAGTTATCCGTCTATTGTTGTACTTGACATGAAGTTTCTTTAAAGAAGGGAAATATTAATGTATAACTAAATTGAATAAAATGTCAACGTAATTACGTAAACACATAAACTTTGCATGAATATTTATGCGAGTGCCAACACATCCGGATAATATACAGCACGTGAAACCGTGAAGGACAATTTATCCAATAAATGTCAGCTTCACGGTATCAATATTAAATCTTCGGCAATATATGTATAGTATTTTGCAGGTGTCTGACGGGAGTTTGACTGCTACCCAGCGTTAATATGTTTAAAAATATACCTGTCGTGACTTTGACTGGTTCGCTGCGGCAGCCTGGGGGTAAAGCATGACATTTGAAGCACAACACTTTCGACGTTAATGTGACACTGTCTATAAAGGAAATGAATGATCGCTGCAGTGAGTAGGAATAAAGGGTATTAGCTTTTCGCGTGAATAGCATCTGGTGTACTGACGTACTTCCTATACATGCACACTTAGTATCTACTTGACCAGACTAATTTATTGTTGCTGTGTGGTGCACGCGGCAGATGTAAAGTGCAGAATCAATATCGTGTTCACCGTGGGGAAGAATGGCGCAAAGCAACCACACTGTTGGTTGCTAGGCAATTGCGTGCCCACGTAGCAATAATAGCTTAGGCCTATGTGACTTTCTGTACTGCAACTTCATTTCAAAGTGAAGATTTCGGGGAACCAGCCCTTATGCAAATGTTACATGCAAAAGGCTTATTGGCAAGATGTGATTTAATGCGCTGAAAACTCAGTCGTATTTCGTGTTGACCTCCACAGAAAAAAAACACATTTGTACGCATTTTTCAATTGAAAAAAGTCCTGTTTGCCCGGTTGTGACGAAATGACAACGATCTAAATGGTGTGCGATCTTGATAGGTACACGTTATTAGTTTCTAGTAACGGATGACAATTTAGAGAGTGGCCCGTCTTAGTCGTGAGCAAGTTCTACAAGTTTTTCATATGGCCGCTCTTCATGCATGCAGGATGCTCGAATAGATAACGTCAGTAGGAAAAGGGCAATTGGCATTCGCCAGACTGGCACAACGTTTTAATTTTTTATCTTTAAGGTTTATATGAAATGTTTGTTCCATCGAGTATATACCGAGTGTACTTTAGGTTTTATTTAATTTTTATTTGGACGAATTGGTTTTATTTTTAAATCTTTTTTTCAATTAAATTTTTTTTCAAATTCATTGTCTAATTATTTGTTTTACAAATAAAATAACAAGACTCTGAAAGTGTCCGTAAATCCTGCTGGAATTAGCGGGAGTAGCGAATTGGCATTGGCAAGGCGAAGCTTTTTATCAGACGAATGTTTCCAGACATCGTTCCAGCAAAGCCGGGATTTTGACCCAAACTTGCGCAATTGATCCCGCAGATCTAGAGATTGACGAACATTGGACATTGCGGCACTACAGTCGACTGCCGTGCATCCCCTCGGGTGGAGAATTAATCCTAAATTAACAAATCGGAGATCCAGCAACAATATTTCATTAATTTCGTCAGAGCTACGTTTCATTATTTCCGGATTGGGTCCTCGTTCCCTTGGCATTTACCGTTGGCATAAAAAAAACATGCTTTAGTATTTATTCACATGCAGGATCTTTATTAAAACCGGCCACCTTATTACGAAGAAATATTTTCGAAATTTAAAGTCTTTTTTTCCCAATATTTTTTCAATATAACCAACCCTCCCGGATTATAGGAAGACATCTGGGAAAACAGGTTCATTCCGAGACTCCAAACACATCTAAAAATCCCCAAGGTTGTTAATTGACAAACCATGAGGGTTTTGTCCATGTCAGGACTCACAAAATTAGTCATTTTCCGAAGAATCTGTTGCAAAATCTGGGAGGGTTGGCAGCTATGGGAGCGTGTCCAAATCACATTTTAAGCAAACCACCACCACCCCCCCCCCCCCCCCCCCCCCCCCGCCCCCACCGCCCGCCCCTCCATTTTCCCATGGGTGTTGATATTTTGATAACATATCATTTGTCATATTTTTCTCATTACCGTTCTGAAATTTCGCGTTACCAATCCACACATTTTCAAAGATATCGTCCAAAAACCAACGATGTTTTGCAAACTAATTAATATCTAGTTCCATAAAGCAGTGCAGTGATCATATACCAACCTTTTTGCTTCCACATCCAAATTGTAAATTGGAAATTTCCCGTTTTCTTCCCAGTATTTTGGGGAGGTATTTTATATGATTGTTAGGTTAGGACGAAATCCATTTTGTGGACAAATCTGAACTAACTCCTTTAAAAGCTCCGCTAGCAGAGTTTTTACGATTGGTTTTCGTCCGTGGAATATAAACCCCAGGAAAATTAACTGTTATCATGATTAGCTCGGAGGTATCCGCCGTTACAGATGAAACTAATGACCCTCTGATATTTCCGTTTTTCCGCTCAGTACGGTGTGCATGGCCTTTGTCAGTTGTCACCGCGTGCCGCGAGGGACTGTGGCCCGAGACTCATCACGGGCACCGCTCGGCAACTGGTTGCCAGATAGATTATTTTTTGTCAAATTGCCTAAATCTAGTTTCTCAAATCCCGCAGAGTGGCGCTGCGGAATTATATTTGCACTTTTCTGAATATCTTTGCCAGTATCAAGGTTTTATTGTGTATAGTCAAAGTGTAGGCCCTACGCTCTAGTTTTGAGAGTTGCGACGTTATTGGAAAATTGTTGTCGCATGAGGAATATGCCATCTTTTCTTCTTCTTAAAGATGATTTTTGGTATGGCCATAGCCGACTTTACCTTAAAGTCCAGCAACAATATTTCATCATGATTTGTCGTGGCCCAAAATGTTAATCAACCATTTTACCGAAAACGCCTTTTCAAACTGCCCAATGAATCCACCCGAGATGATAGCTTTTTATGTCGTTCCTTTTTTTTTAAAAAGTCGTTCCCTCTCAATTGCAGCACTTCGACTTTGGAATGAATTGTCCTTTCAGATCAGATCTGGTAAAACACTATCCTCTTTCAAAATATGTCTCAAAACCCACCTCATGCACAAGGCGTTTGATCATATGTAGTTTTTATTTAATAGTGTGTAATCTGTAGTTCAGCACCTTGAGCGCCAATGAGGGTGGATACGTTGCGCTATACATAAATATTCATTATTATTATAAACATTTACTATTACGAGAAAACGAAAACTGAAGACAAATTTAAACATAATTGCGTGTGCACAAAGGTTTTCTTATAGGCCTATGTGAACAAAACTGCGCCCCTGACTACCGTTGTATTATGACTCCTTTTGCTGTGCAGGGGACCAGCTTAAATAGGACAGTGGCTTCGCACAATTTCTTGAAAGCAAGGGCACAGTTTTTGTTTTCTCGTAACACGTTGATGAGGTAGTGAGCTGACTTGCACATTTCTTTGTATTCCAAATCGACGAAAACGTTTTCAGCCATTCTCTGCGGTATCAATGTGCCTATTTTTTTTTGGTGTTAGTTTTTCTTAGAATCCACCCTGCGCACAGACTTTAAACTTTATACTTCAAACAATGGACGCCAACATTTACGATTTAGGCGTAGTTTTTACAATTGTTTCAGCCAATGACGCTCAGTGTATTTTGTGACATAATTCTAAAACGCATAGGCCTAGCTTCATTTGTGTGGTTTTAATAGGGCTCGGGTGTTAAGTTAAAACATTTCCTGTCCAAAGCGGGGTTCCCCGTGGCAAATTACTCATTTCAAATTGCAACGTTGGCATCTCTGCTTTCAACTGTTTAGACTTTGCCCTATAGCTTAATAATCAAATTATTGATGTCTTTGCACTCTTCGATCTCATTCCCACAAAAGTCTTTGTCGCACCGCCCAAATCAAGACAATTTGTGTTATGGCCGAGCGGTCTATAGTGCGTCGAACTCAAGTTCCTGTGCCAGTATACTAGAATGTGGGTTCGATTCCGGGTCGTGACGGGTTGTGGCACTTGTGCTCTTGAGCAAGGCACTTAATCACACTTGTTCCGTCCTTCGGAAGGGATGTAAAGCCGTTGGTCCAGTGTGTTAGGTAACGCACCCAGAGCATTATTTCGTGAAGAGCAAGGGGAGGGAATCCCCGGTGTCTCTGGCCGTTTGATAGTTATTCGAATATCTATGTTAATTGATCCCATTCCTGTAATTGGCGGTCCTTCCGCTGTTGGATGTGGTAAATAAATTCCGCCAGAAACTCTGTTTTTACAATTTCACCGCGTATTCTAAATTCATAAGCGATATTACGTTATGCCCGTTTCTGATTTCATTGCTATTTCTGCGTTTAACATTCCGAGATGGCTTCTAATCATTGCATTCAGCCGCGCCAGGCTCGGCACCGAAGTTGGCAATTTTATTGGAGAAATTAAATTCACACAAACTCCCGCAGGTATTTAATAAGTTCAGTGATTAACTGGACTGAAATGGGAATTCCATAAGGCGGAACCGACAAAAGGGCTGGTTATTCGTGGCACGTTAATGGGATGGGTTATAGCGGGTTATAGCGGGAGGAAGACGGTCAGAGCAAAGGCAGAATACGAACTGTAGTTCCCATCTAACCTGCCTAAGTGGTACTTTTCTCTGCAGCTGCATTTTGTAAGATATTTCTTTTGATGAATTTCTCTCTGGTTTATGAATAACGGTGCCCGTTGGATGGTCGATATGCAGCACTACAGTGGGTGCATTGGCGGATGCAAGGGCTGTTGGCAAAGCGCCCCCACCCCCTCCGCCTCCATTTTCCCTTTACCCTAAATGACGTCCTTCGGCGTTCTTTGAGTCTAGGCGATTGCTGAAGGAAAAGAAAAAAAATGTTACATGTTACTGTTAATACTTCTACGTATATATAACATTTGAACAAGCCTTGACAAGATCTGTCAAGATCGAGATATTTTCCTCAAATTATCCACATGTAAGTTCGCGTTACATTAAAATACTGTAAATATGTACGGGCATTGTAGTGAGTTTTCAACGGCCTAGATAGAGCTAATTTTCATGCGCCATTACCTTTAACTAGGGTCACCTGGGAATAATGCTTTTAATTGTGCTTTTATTTATTTTCGACGAGGTGTTGCAAATATTTAGTCTGTTTCCCGGACCAAAAAAATCCGACTGATTTTAAGGTCCGGCAGCCGCTAGTGTATATACTGCTAAAAAGGAATTCCTTCTGTTTCGAAAGTCCCCGAAGCTTCCCGAATGCACGTCCGGAAGTTATACGTTAATCGTCGGGTAGGATTCATCATTGTTTCGCGAATTTGAATATAGACGCCGCGTGCCGCCGAATGTTTATTTATGATGAAGCAGACAAGATTTGATTTTTGTTCAATGGACGTGTGTAATATGTTAAGGTTAATAGATTACATTTTTATTGGCCAAATATGGAATAACCCCTTTCAAATTGTTACACACTGGTGCCGTATATAGCGCACGGTTATGCGCTCCTAAAAAAAACGCATGACGGAATATGCTCAGTGCTATTTTAAACACTACGGCTACCGGTCCTCATGGAGGGTTTCTGTATGAGATATGGGGTTTACAATGAAATATCAACGGAGCATGGCTAACATCTTGACAGGATTTGTACTGGCTTCCTTTATGTGTAATAGTATTGCATTGCGTAAGTGAATGTATTTTCCTTGCATGGTACCGCTTTGTATGGTAAAACGGTTCCCGTTTTTTGCTCTTTTTTAAAATCTTTTTCCCAGGAGACGCTGCCTTTTTTCGACCATGAGGCATTCCATGAAATGCGATTCACCTCGTCCGGTTAATCCTGTCTTTTTCCTCGTCAGAAACGAGAAAGATAGAAAAAGACCCTCTTCCAGCCGCGCGATGGGTCTGTAAAACAAGATCTCTCGTCGACAAACGATAAAGCACAGATTCCGGATTGGGTGACCGATTCGCATTTCTAGTCGGACGACCAACCAGGGATTAATTCCACCTTCCCCAAAGTGAATCACGTCATCGCATTATCCCCAGTAGCTCCCGGTGTTGTAAGCGAGACCTTTTCTTGTCAACATTTTGAAGGGATGGGGTGATTTATATTATTTTTGTTTTGAAAGAAATAAAAAGAACCATTTTGCAACATTTTCAACGTTATTCGAGTTTAGACGATTGCTGGAGGGAAAGAAAAGAAAAGCGGTTTTGTGTGCCTTCTGATACTTGCAATATACGGAATCTTCGTCAATTGCATGTCAGGCATACAGTGTGAATTCTAGTTCAGGTAATAAGCACTTCTGAAGTACGGGTTTTGCGTAACACCATCTATCAAGTTATTTTCCCATCAATTGTATGAGGTCGCTTTACATTATTGCACGGGCTTTATGGTGGATTTTAAACTGGTTAGATAGCTACGTTGTTAACCTTATGGCACCTTCGGCTACGAATGCCTATTATGCTGTCTACCATCCGGCATTAGAACTTTACTATCAACATAGGATGCCCTGCTGGCCCAATCAAAATATGTTATATTCTTAAAATTACACAAATGCGTATGTAAAAATATTAATAAATCAATCAATCAAAGAATAGAAAATAATAAAATTCGATAATAGTACATGCACTTATACGTATAACCTCATTACAAATTCAAAAACTTTTATATTCACAAAGAAATATACCAAGATAGTTAACATAAACCGATTGGTCATTGTAGGCCGGTAGCTGTATGTTATCTTCACTGCAGTCTTATAATGCAAATGCTTTCGTCATCCCTGGAGGAATTTTCCTGAAAGTGACGATAAAAAGAACAAATGTTGACAAATGAAATTATCGAATTTCATTCCTTACTCAATAACAAATTAATACTTGCATGTGACGTGCTATCCATTTTCGATAAAAATGTGACAGGTTTTTGACAAGACTGAAAAGATAAATGTCGATGTAAATGTACAAATTCAACAAAGCGATCAATTACCGGAGTCGTATACGTACTTCGTGAAATAAACTTGACAAAATCGCACGCACAATATTTCAAAATATCTTGAGGTATCTTGCGAATTTGAAGTATCTTATTCTCTTCACGACAGCATACATGATTGGAAAAACCTTTAAAAACATCAAGAATAACAACTAAGTTACATAACTAGAGAGAAATGTTTGTGAACACCCTTGTAGAGATTTCAGCCACAGATGCAGTAATAATTCAGATAACCTTAAAACTATGCATAGTTTTGTGTCATGGTGTAAAAAGGTCTGCAGAGAAATTTAAAAAAGCACATTCATTTGACAATTTCTCCCACAAGGATATACATTTGACACGGGGAAAATGCACGTGGTGTTTGTTACCATAGTTATCACCCTTATAGTCGGCTTTTTCTTGTCAATGCAATTGATGTACTGTGGCCCTAAAACTGTAAATCAACTTAAATAATTATCAATCCACATCATGATAAAAAATTTGCTGTCGCTTGAAAATGCACTCGAACTGTAAGAAAATTTGAAGTTTGGTCTTTGTGTCCAATCTAATTCAAGTTCTCCTTTTCGGACCTCTGCTGTACTTCGTGATGTAAATCCAGTCCTATAACCATCCGGAGGCTCTTCTGCGAAGATTCTGATACAACCCGTTGTAGATGTGGGCCTGTTCTGACTATGCCCTTGACTCACATTTGATCAGATTATATTTCCATCTTCCCATTTCTTTGTGCAGTCTTTTCTGTCGTGGGAGTGTCTATTATCATGCATTTTCCCCGTCCTGTTCATATTCGTGAAACTGAAATTCACAATATCTTTAAATCAACTAATTTAATTAGCTTTTCCGCAGTCTTCCTGTGGAAACGCATTATTTTGTTCCGGTTTCTTTTGCTATTTCGCTTGCGGTGAAAATAGGTTCTTGTTTTTGTTTTGGTTTCCTTCCCCTAACATCTTTTTTTTTCCTTGCCTTTTTTCCCAGCGGTGAAATGGTCATTATTTTTGTTCGTTTCTTCCCTGCTTTTTCTACATTATTACTTGTTTCTACAAAGACTCCATATAGGTTGCGCAAGGTTTTCTTGGCCTTTTGCCAAGCTTTCATCTTCACCAAACTTAGCCACAACTAAGATCCAGTAGCAGAGATGGCCTCTCAGAATTACGTCATGATGCATCATCAGGTGTCGGTTTAAAAGCAATTAAATTTGAGTGTCTTATAAATGCTAAAAACTCAACTGGTTGGATTACGTTTAATTCTGTCAGTTAATTTTTAACAGTCTGGAAAAATGGAAGCCGAAAGCCTGCCCTGCCTGCACCACTAAGCCAGAACACCGTGTTTGTCTCTCGAGAATTATCGCTCGTAGTATACATTGACGCCATCGTGGCATAACCAATCCCCAAACAACCGCAACGCGTGGCCGGCCCGACACGGCCCGGGAAATAGGGTGTATAATCGGCTGTTCACGATTCGGTTTCAGCTTGCCTGGCGTGGAGTGCATCACTGATTAACAGCCAAGAACTACAGGTCCCGTGAACCGTGCGTCTCTGGTGCCGGCCACACATCAATTATTGCTTTCTGATCTTGCGTCGAGCTGATGCCCTTCCTAGGGATATGTCACTTTTTGAGTGATGTAAATCCTAAAGCTGTGATGCGACACCGTGTACTTTACAGGGGTGATTTGGTATGATAAATGTGACCGATTTCAAGCGATTGCATGACTTTTTTAGTTGGACCGTGTGGGTAGCGATTAATTAACCTCTTGGGTGTAACACTTGCATAATAGCGCCACAAATTCTTCACTTTGAAATGGAGGTGCAGTTTAGAAAGTCAATACACTTATACGTGGTGCGCACCATTGCCTAGCAACCAATAGTCTGGTTGCTTTAGGACATTCTCTCCTGCAGTAAACACGGGGGCAGTGGACAAATCCTGGCTACGCCGCTGGCCGCGTGCACCACATAGCAACAATAACAATTAGTCTGGTCAAGTGGATATTAAGTGTGCGTGTGAAAGGTAGTGAGCACCAGACGCTATTCAAGCAAAACACGAAAAGGCTAATTGTCATCAGACGCATTGTGTTAATAGTAAGGTTTCGGTGTGCACGGTTATAGTGATTACGACTGCGTTTAGCCAAAAACTCAGTATATTTACCCTTCACTGTCAGTTTCTCACTATGAGGTTGCTATGGCGTTGCTACCAATGCAGACAACAAAACTACACAAAAATGGGGGGTGGGGGAGGGGGGGGGCACTCGGTCTTATATCTTGCAGCATATATCACGGGTAGTGTCCAGACCTATTTGGAGGACATTCATATAGGTCTGGGCAGGAGATTATCTCCGCGGCTGTTTCGTGTAGAGGTGAAGGTCCCCCAGAATCTCATCATTTTATGAGCAATCGGACCTGTGCGTGAAATTCGCCGGAGGCAAATTTACCCAAATACACAAGACCGATTTGTTAAACTGTCGACACTTTCTTTTAACGGGTCGTCCTTTCAATATGTGTTGAAGTAATCCATTCTGGCCCGAGGAGGTATTCCCCCAATGTGTCTTTATTCCCCCAATGTGTCCCCCACTTGTGCATGTGTACAGAGCATGGAAGGAACATTTTGTTCGATATATGAACGTACGTTTCGTGATGTTCAAGGGAAATCGTCACGACATATGTCTTAAAATCAATGTATGCGTTTTTAAATTTACCGTGTTGTCTCAATATCCCTTCTTTTAGCGATGTCTTGTTCTTTCGTTTCCCATGTACTTTATCTCATGATCAGAGCTGTGGCTTCTGAAAACAGATGGAGGTAACGAATTAAATCAGGCCGAATTACACAACTCTGGCCGAAATCAAGTTGATTATTTGTCAGCACGCTTGACCTAAAGTAAAGTGGTTTATTGGTCCACATCAAAATGTAGCCTGAGTGGGCTTACGTCAGAACACGTTGACCATAGCAGGGAAGGATATTGAAAGGTATAACATACACACGGACTACACGCGGGAAGTATATAAACACAGTGATAGTCTCAACTGCAGTTATTTCATCTTCAATATATGCGGCGATTTTCTTGAGCCAGTCTTGAGCCATACATTAATTTTAAAGGTTTTTGAAGTAGTTTTGCATTCATGCATCTCTTGTAGGTTTTCCTGGACATTCATAAAACAAGCGTCATTTTATTTGGAGCGAAAATGAACGCTCCTCGAGATCGGGATTGTGTGCAATACGCATGTTCAACATGACGAAAGCAATGGAAAAGGACCGGTTTGTTTGCTGCCACCAAGCGTCTCAAAGGTTTCACATTCTGCTCCTACGTTAAGAGTAACCGTTCGATTTAAAAGCCGCATCGAATAGCATTAACATTCGAAGGAACCTTTCAAATCGCACACCCTGTGAATTTAATCTATCAGTGGGTACACACGTGTGTAATGACTGCAGTCAACCTGTCGGTTTATTTAAGTTTTCGTGTTGAAAGTACCGACATTTGCTATAACCCACAAGTTTATGAAAAATAAATGTCAATGTTGTACATTGACAGCATTGACTTCAAGGGGAAATCGAAATCACGAACAGTCATTTAAAGAAATGGCTTAAAAGTTGAAAAAAATATATTGTCTGTCTTTTAGAAATTGCAGATTTAGGCAGCTTTTCTTTCCCGTACTTATTCGCATTCTCTTTTTGCCTTTATATGAAAAAAAATAACGATGTTGGTTTACATCTTCAACAGAAGGCGGTGTGCTAAATCGAATGCCGATTTTACAGTAAAAACTGACCAACAGTGCGCTGAATTAAATGTCATGTTAAATTAAATTTCTGCACAAAAATTAAATTGAATGCTTTATTTTGCAATTCGATACGTACCAACCAACTGCAGGAGACTGAAAACAGTCTTAACACGAAGGCATATGAATGAAATTGGCCGCTTGAAATTGACCAGAAAAACCTTATTTCTGCAGGCTACCAACTTGAACATTTTTCTTTACATATGGTGTTTTCCTTTACATCCTAAAAACATATTGCTTAAATTCAACCAATGTGGTTGGTAGATATGTGTCCAACAAATCATTGGTTAAAATAACCAATCTTACATGTATATGGTTTCCTTTTTAAACAATCCATATTGGTTAAACCAATATGGATTGGTTGAAAAAGGTTCCTAACCAATATAGATTGGTTAAAACAGGGAACCATGTACATGTAAGATTGGTTATTTTAACCAATAGATTGGTTGGACACATATCTACCAACCACATTGGTTGAATTCAACCAATTTGTTTTTAGGGTGTATAGCATGCATCGTGTTTAATGTGCTGTTTTGTTCCCATGTCCTAGTCATTCTGCCTTTGGTCGGAACGTGATTCCACTAATTTTAAAGTTTACTTTAGATATATTATGACCTTATTCCGTCAGTGAATCTGTAAAAATGCAAATGATATATTGGGTATATTAAAAGAGGTCTTGGTATTTCTGTATGGCTTCGATTGGCACTCCACATGAAGCGTTTCATTGTTTTAATTTCCCCACGCTAAAAAAAAGCGAATATTTGTCAACGGGGTTTTCATTTGCCGAATCGATTCCAAGGCTCTCTATGCAATCACGCCATTTCCAGTTTGTCCTCGTTGGCATGTTGTACTTCCAGATGGCGGGCACATACAACAGGCTGTTAATCGTTATTCCAATCTGATCACATATCCCCCACCTCTCTCGCCCACCAGTAAGATAGACCGGCCGACCCTACTTTAAGTCCGCAGCAGTGAGCGGTAGATTGTTCCATTTACACTACATGTGCATCTGTGTGATTCAAGACCCACCTCTGTATAAAACCCACACGCACGGCGATTGCTGTGACAGATTAACTTCAGAGGCCGCGCGGATTTGATTGGAGCTTCTTGGTCGGTGACGATCGGTTGTCCGCTCGATCGGTTGTCCGCTCGATCGGTTGTCCGCTCAATCGGTTGTCCGCCTAGCGGAATACTATAGCTCCGTTTCCGTCTGACTGTCTCTTGCGCTGTTGATCGGACGTGAATATCTGAACAGATTCGTGGGTGGATTTCATCCGTAAGTATTTCTATCCGATTTTTATATTAACTTTTATAGGAAGTAGAAGTCATTACACATCACTGTACTTGTCATATTGAGCATGATACATCTCTGGTTACAGTCAAGAAACAATTAACCCGACCGGTTTAAGTTAATTACGGGTTAATCTTTTTCTTAAAAAAAAAAGCGTTTCAGATACTTTCATCTTCGAGACAGCTATCTCAAAAAACTGCGTAAGCGCTGCATCGTAATGCGAAATAATAAGCCCTTAAAAGTATTGAAACTTTGTTTCCCACCTTGCAAAGTATGCGCCATCTACCACTGTTTGCAGCGTGTTGCGTTTGCGATTCTGTTTTAAATACGGCTTCGGCTTTCGACTTGAAGACGGATTACATGAATGGAAAACTTGAAGAAGAAAAAAACCAGGAATAACAGCACCACATTACCACGGAATATTGCTGATAAACTGCCCTGTAGAAATTTCAGCCACATAGATGCAGTAATACTTCATTTTTGTGTGTGAATGAATAATAAAATAATTGTCTGCAGACAATTTAAAAAAAAATCTTCAGTTGGCAGTTTCTCCCACAAAGGTACCATTATTTTATACGGAAAATCATGTGGTGTTTGTTACCATTGCTATCAACACTTTTAGTCGGGTTTTTCTTGTCAACTCGTGAAGTAAATTTGTGCAAAATGATGTATTGGGCTTTAAACTGCTTTTGTCGTGAAGGGTGGTCGGGTTGGCGTCGTAGTTTTGCCCCCGCCTTTCTTTAGCCTCTGCGTCCCGGGTACGGGACACAGAGGGGAGTGTATGTGCATTGGGTTTGCAGTCACTATTCGACAACGTGAGTTTTCTCCTAGATTTCCCTGGGGATTTTCCTCCCACTTCTAAAACTGCATCTCATTTTATAGTACATGCATGTATAGCACATTACACAAAGGGACTTGGTATACCGAAGACGACATGAAATCAATAACAGCAACAACATCTTTGTCGAGATTAAGATTGCGCGTCTAGACACAGGTTTCACTGCATACTAACACTGTAAAAGAAAATGGGTAAGTAAACTGTTAGGTAAATGGAATTCTGCATTTCTTGGTCCTTACCTTTCTAGTTGTTAGATATAAGTAAATCAAAATTGTTGGTCATGTTTAAAGTCACGAATGTTGAGCTAAAATTGTTCAAAACTCTCGTCCCAATGTTGAAAGCGTGATATTACATGGACTAGGCCTACTACCATATGTGAAGTGGAATGCGGTCTTTCCTCTTTCTTCCTTCTCTCTTTCTATGTCTCTCTCTTTCTCTTCTTCCTTTTTAAAACCAATTTTAGGGGGCTATATAGCCCCCTCAGCACCCCTCCCCCATGGATCCGCCAATGCCGAATCCACGCGCGAGATCGATTGAATGCTTAGTCACGTACAGTTTGTCACTGCGGACCGGATCGTCTCCTGAAAGAGTAGGGTTTAAACGAGTTAAAACGCAATATACATAACCTGATCTTTAAGATATCGGATAGTAGTGATTAGGTTTTGAAGAGTAGTTTAGGGTTTCGTAGGGATTACATTCATTCTTTCCGTTGTCTTCTGCAACAGTTATCTACATGTATGTGTAAGTGTGGTTCACATGTGCATGCATTATACATACATGACATGTTTTGAGGGCCGGGATGGTCCAGAGGTGTGAGATGATTGGCACTATCTCCTCGCATCCCAACTGAGTTCAAACCTCCAACCATTTTGAAATTACATTTTTTTGACTAACGTCTTTTTTGGTTGTTTTATTCCCGTTGCCATCGAACATTTGTATGGAAATTATGGGGATAGACATCTGATAACTGTCAGTAAGTCTCTAAAGAAATTCACCCAAATTGAACAATAAAAAGAAAGCAAAGTTAGGTAAGTGGAGCTGCAAAACAACCAGTGTGAATATGTTGTTTTTTTAGCGGAATGATATTATATAGGCCTACATCATATATTTACTTTATACGAGTTGACAAGAAGAACTAAACTAAACGTGTTGACACACGGCATGATTAATTTCCCGTGTAAAATTGCCAACTGAAAGGTGTTTTTGTATACTAATCATTTGCAAACTATTTTTACCATTCATTTAACATGCATGAATGTTTAAAGGTAGAATACATGATTGGTATATCGAGGAATCATAAATGTTCACATATTTACACATACTTTACACGATATAAACACGATGATGGTAAAAAAACTTCCCCTGAAATGGTTTTGTCTGAAGTGCTATAGTCTTTGAGAAATGAAGAAAAACAATTATTTTAGACTAAGTACGGAGCTGAATCTTTCCAAATCTCGACTTGGGCTAAGGCTCCGCTCCGGCTCCATGTGGGCCACATGGAGCCGGAGCCTAAGCCTGAGCCCAAGTCGAGATTTGGAAAAAGGCCCTGTTCAGGTTGGTTTTAATCATGCACACCTTCAATCACACAAGGGGATGACACTATTTGTAACGGTTTACCAATCATGAGCAGGGGCTTTAGGGTTTTCTGAAGCATCAGTGCCTATTCTTTAGTTATACAATACTGTTGTGTCTGGAATCCATAAAAAAGGTTTATCTCCAAATGATATAATGGGCTTTTTAAAAAACTTCGGGGAATGACTATATAGGCATTTAGGGTAAATTGATTAAAACGCAATTCCTACCTATATCTGACTATACTTCACCTCTGTGGGTGTACATTCCATTTTAATATTGATTTATATCAATCTGTTACCACATTTTGCATATTGCGTTTTGTGTATACAAGCGAATTTTGTTTATTGGATCGGAAATTGAATTTGTCCTTGCAGTCCATTACAGATCGAGAAATATATGCGAATGACCGTTTGGATATTGACCCACACACATTAAACAATGCATTGTTGACTTTACGGGTTAATAAGTGAATGCGGTGGGTAAAATAGCGTGTATAGGCCTACATATACTGATTACGTGCTTTGCATGAAACAGCACTTGACAATCCCCTTTGACTGCTAACCCATTTTTGCAAAGCAAATTTCTGTATTTAGCATTTGTGAGAAAATATGACGGATGATATGGTATCAAAATCTCAACACCCATGCATGGGAAAAATGGGGGGGGGGAGCGCAAAAAAAATGTGATCTGTGTTCATTTAATTTTGACCTCCCCCCCCCCCCCCCCCCAAAAAAAAACCCTGGAAATAAACTGTGTTGTTAGCATTTTTTGCATACGTATATTAAACATTCACAATGGTCACTTAATCAACAACATATTCCTGATGACGTATTACATGTATTATATTTCAGAAATATCCAAAAATGTGTCTGTGATGTGTATAAAAGGTGGAAATATCGCGCTTAGTTCACACAGCGGCAGTAAATAGACCTTCGTTTTGCCTTGTCGGTCACCAATTTAGCGGGTTATGGCCAATAAACTGTGAACCACACTCACAAGTAAATCTCATGGGCGTATCGCTTAGCGACAGCTATATGTTTGTAATCCTTTTTTATCCTGAAATTAGATCTTGGGAAATATTGCATTAGGTCCACTGGGCTTTTTCAAACGACTGCCTTCCGCGGCGTAAACAGAATTTTCCCGAGGGGTGGGGATGGGTGACGGGACGAGACCTAAAAGTAAAAAGGCTACTGGAGAAGAGAGCTGCAGGGCTCAGAAAGGTTTCGCATTCCGGGTATCCTCTAATTAAATATACAGACTCATACTACCGAGAGAAAGGCCCAAAACCCCCACTCCTTAAAGACCGATTACACGGTTGGAAAACAGGAACGACAGCAAGAATAATGTTGATAAACTGACTTGTAGACATTTCAGCGACATATAGATGCAGTAATACTTCAGAAAACCTGAAAAATCCATGCATGGTTTTTTGTGTTGAATGAATGGTAAAAAATTGCTTTAAAAAAAAAACACCTTCAGTTAGCAATTTCTTCCACAAAGGCACCATTTGTGGAGTTTGTTTTTTAGGCAGGTTTTTCTTGTCAACTCGTGATACAAATTGTTTTTTAACTGCAAATGATGCGTTGGGGCTTAATGCCTGACCGTCTTCGTCATCTTTACTTTGGACCACTCGCGAATACTCCAACTAGAAACTTTGTCCCAGTTCTCTGGTGATTTACATTAAACTGCATAAGTCACTTTGTTCCTGTTAAAGCGTTTTAATCCTGTATTAATTTCGAAAACAAATTACGGTATACTCCATCGTGACCCCTTTCATACTATATAACAATTGCACAAGATCATTGGTTCGATTCCTACCAAACACACTGTAATTTTTAATGTGCATACCGCGTCGTGTAGGAGGCAAATAATTTCATTCTTGTGTATTACAATAATCTTTAATTCCAGTATATTTTCTATCCGGAGTACATGTATTTAACACACGGGAATCCCTTCCCAAAGTCTGTTTATAACAACGGTTTAATTAGACATGACACAATTATGTACGTTGTTTTGACGTGTGCGTATCTTGCAGGGTTAACCAAACCTCATTCAGCCATATCAACGATTGGAAATCACAAGTACCCTCGTACGGATTTCTTCGTCTCCTTTATCCTCTGTTTTACCTCGGTTTAACCCATCCCCTTTTCTATAACCCGCAAACCACGTTCAGCTGAACAACGAACGTGTGTCAACCTCTGTCAATATTTGCCACACAATCTCCGTGCATTTGCTCATAGTTCACTAAACATCGGACATGCTTTCAGGAGCTCAAGGTGTTCAGCGGGTTACTTTTCGTTTAAAAAAAATTCGGTTGTTCGAGACCTTTACTGTCCTTTTACTGTTTTTTCCCCGAATATTAATCTCGAAAATATGAATAGATAATTTCTATTTGACTATGCAGTCATGTTGATATTTTTACATGTCCTGTGATTAAATCATTGATCAATGACATTGCATTACAAAGACGGACACAGTTCTTCCCTTTTGTCTCAATGATGTCCTCAAGCTCGACAACCTGGCCACCATTGAAATTGATGCACAGTTCTGCCCATTGCATCATCTCAAACACACCCATTTTGTAATTTGTCTTCTTGTGAAGACATCCCTCAATATAATTGTTCTCGTGTACAAATAGGTTAGAGGGTCGAAAGCAATTTTCAAAACTGTCCTATTTAAACCAGAATTACTTCCCTGAGCTGATATTTCGACCGAATGTCGATCCCTTATGTAAAATACTTAAACTTGCGACAGATAAGTATACCTTGGAAATTCCTCCTTTTTGAGTAAAAATCCATATATCTATAAAAAGCTCGTGGAGACCTTTTCACCTAGGCCTATAGGAATTTTCTGATGAAGACCTTTTAATCCCTTTGTTCCCTGTTACCTGCAGTCTCCACAGTATACCGGGTATATGGATAATGAACAGCTCTTCTTACCATCTGTATCCTTTGTACTGCAGTTATGCGATTTCTTGGCTCTTGAAGCATAACAGACTTGAAATGCTGCAACGGTTGTCAAAGTCAAAGAAAACGTGTGTTTTTTTCCAACTCGCTCTGTACATCAGTATCGACTTTCTAAATTCTAAAAGACGTTGCATTCCCGCACCAAAGACTAACATATGCATTTAAGATAAACAAAAAATTGAAAATCCAGAGGGTAAAACGGTCATTTTTTTTGCAATCATTTGCCAATGGCTTCTCCAGGGCAAATATGCCCAGAGCACTTTACTCCGACTGCGTTATTTACATATTGGCTCTTCAGCAACCCTTCTCGTGACTGGCAATTTAATTCTCAGCAATCTGAGGCACGTGTCGGCCAAATCCGGCCAAATCACTTGCTCTCTGTTATGTTCTATGCATCCAGCACGTAAATTGAATAATCTAAAACGAATGCAAATATTTCTTTGGATAAAATTGCTTGCACAACAAATACATTCAAACGCTCAACAACGAAATTGATGACTCGTATTGGCAAAAAGAAATGCGTGTTCATGCAGCCTATCAGCGGGTAAACGCGAAAAAAATGAATGACGCTTTCATAATGTGCATGGTAAAAGCGCAAAATCGGCCGACAAAAACCTATATTTACACGAACAAACAGGTCCAGTTGCAGACGAGATTGGTTACAAGCAATCACTTTCACTGTTGCCCAAATCCCCGTAAGAAAATGATAGATTGGTTTTTTGGACGCTGCGGCCAGTGTTGCAGTAATAATTCCAATCAGCCATTTTGGTACACGTTTCTGCCATATGATGCGAAACACGCGCGCACATTTTTCCGTCCTAGACAATAGTGACGTCAACCTATCTGAGAACGAACCTGTTTGTCTACTGTAAATAACACAGTGAGGACTTTCGGTTTTGAAAACTGATTAACTGATTAAATGAGTTGACCAGGGGAAGGTTTTCGCCTGGAATTGTTTTCCTACTTAAAGGCCAGTGGAAGATTTCGCGCGGCGTATGAGTAAATGCCGTCTAGCCGCAAAGTTAAGGTGAGGGTTATTGTTGTTATTCAAGAATGTTCTGTTGTGGAATCGCGTGCGGCACGCAAGACCTCGCGCACGCCACACGCACGCCACGCTAAAGGGGAGTTCACACTAGGCATGTTCAGACGGGCACTACCTTCGAAAGTAAAGTTAACAACGACAGTCCCACTAACAACGACGCGTGTCCACACGGTGCTTTAACAACGACGCGCAGGCATGCACACGGCCCATATACCAAAGGTGCGCGCTCGTAAGTAGCGCGCTACTCATAAGATTTCTCGTTGTTAACTCATAAGTAAGTGCGTCCACACGGTCACTACTTACAAGCTTAACTTTAAGTTAACTTTAACAACGACTTAACTTTAAGTTAACAACCATCGTCTGAACGCACCTACTATCGCGGAAAAAATCACACTGTTCCATTGGTTTGTACACAAACTGGTTTGCCGCTTGTGCGCGGCCTATCGCGATGCGCAAAAGTTTTGAGCTGGGTCAAAGTTCAAATTTGTTGAACTTTGACCGCGGTGCGCTGACCTTTCAAACGCGCAGCCAATGAGGTATCACTGAGAGAAGCCCCAAGTTACCAAAGTGGAATTTTCTATTTTGGAATAATCGGCGATTGGGAGCTCATGCAATGCGGTGAGCGCAGCGCGAAAGTGTGATTTTTCCGCGATAGTGTGTATCCGCCTTAAAGCGGCGTTCACACTATCGCGGTAAAATGGCTTTGCGCGCACAAAGACTACGGGCGTGTTTGTTTCACGACAGATCCGAATCCAGATCCCGAGTTAAATACCGCGCAGAAACAAACGAAAGTGCTCTAAACCAGAAATTCAAGTCACGTGAATTGGATCTGCGCAGATCTGAATCTGGATCCGTCCGAAACAAACACGCCCTACGAAGAAGTCGCGCATGCGTAATAAGCCCCATAAGCCAATGATTGCAAACCGCGCGTCGACGATATACCGGTGACTTTCACAAATCTGGAATTGCGATTCCGATTCCTAAAGTGGAATCGATTCTACTCGATTTCAGCGTGGAATCGCCCAAGCCTTTACTGCATCTATGTGGCTGAAATTTTTACAAGACAGTTTATCAACGTAATTTAGGAGCCGTTCAAAGTTGTCTACATTTTCAAAGTTCTACAGGGAGTATATTATTTTTTCACACCCCATCGCTCCAGCCACCACCCGCCCCCAAATACTACTTGCTAACATTTGTTTGGCAGTACCACGTAATGTCAACGTTTTACAGCACATGTAAAGTCCTACGTGGCCTTTGACCCCCAGCACCCCCCCCCCCCCCCCCCCCCCCCCCCACCCCCACCCCCTACTCTTTGTAGAACCGTGAATACGTTGGCAATTTTTGACAGCCCCTGTTATGTAGTGCGGTTGTTCCCGTTTTTAAAAGTTTTCCAATCATGTAAACTGTCGTTAAACAAATAAATCCCCATGTGTAGCAATGTGCATACAGTTCTTCAGCATTTCAGGCTTACTGCTTCATTAATCCCGTGACGTCACTAATGTGGGCACTAGGTATCAGCAGTAACCTCAGTGGAGACACGCGCGGAAAATAAATTGATACATTAATTGTGCTCCCGTCAGTTTTGTTGTTAAGGTTTAATTGATTAATTGCAACTTGTGTGAAGCGAGGATACAAAAACGTATACTTTTTGGGGGAGGGGGGGGGAGGGGGGAAGGGGGGGGGGGAGGGGGGGGGGGGGGGGGGGGGGGGGGGGGGGGGGGGGGGGGGGTGGCGGCATTCCGCAAGCTCCAGAAGCGAAAATTTTCCGCGGTACTATAAAGAAAACAGTTTGGAGCATGGATATACCTATTAATCAGCGGGGTGGCGTAAAATGAAACAACAGGAAATAAAATGTGTGATTTGTGAAACTTTGGCACGAAGTCAAAGTTTTAAAATCGCTCTATAACGTTCCGTCAGGCATTTTGTTGCTGATATCTGATGGTAATGAGTTCCTCGAGGGGTCGATTGGCTCCACCAGGGGCCAATTATTTTTATGGCGCAAAAATGTACTTATCATGTATTGCTTTGTAAAATGGGTTGCCAGCCAACATTGTAGGTCAAATTTTGTTTTTAGAAACGGTAGCAAAAATATTAGTAAATATACACACGATTTTGGCTGGTAACCCATTTTTGCAATGTAAAGGAAATAAAGCCTGTGCTCAGCAACTATGCCATGACATTTGCCAATGATATTTGCCCATATAGCGTCTGGAACAATCCTTGGCCTCTTGTGACCACTAGGCCTACGTCGGCTATTATGAATAAGACGGTTTGTTTCCAATACATTATCATATCCTTTATACACAATAAATTCTTCACGGTGATCTATGCCATTTTATTTAATAAAAAAAAATAAGTACTTTTTTATATGTATTTTGTTTAAAATTAATTTGACCTCTTTTATCGATATTTTGACTTATCGAAATACTTGTGGAGTCGGCGTAGCGCTGTCCGGCCCAAATAAGAGAACTCAGCTGCCGGTTCGCGATTATGGTTTGATATCGATCGTGTCTATCTGGGTTTTCGTGTTCTTGAAAAAAGTCTTCTGTTTATTCCCGTGCTCAAACATTTCGGAAGAACCAAACAAGAATTCCAGGAGGGATCATCGATTAAAAGAGGCTGGCTTGCTATTCCCGGCTTGTTTGGCCCCGGATCAGTGCGTGCCGCAGAAGCGCTTAAACAAGGCGATTTGAGCGCCCCATGAGTCTTCCAATGGATCTTCTAGATGATCTCTGGCTTTATGGGGGTGAAAATCGAAAATGAAATGGGGCAAACTGGCCAATTACACGCTATTTTCTCACGGTGGCCTTATTCCTCTGTTTTGAGTTTTGACCTAGTTTCCTTTCTAGTATAGGTTTTCCCGACAAATTTCACCAAGTTTCCATTCAATTTAGCGCCGTGCTCATTCAATTGATAGAATGAAATTGAATGACCACGCTGATTGTCATTCATCAATCTAGAAGAATCATTCAATTTAAATCTTCGCGCAATCCATCGTCTTTAAGTTCCATTCGTCTTTGTAAAAGTGCTTTCAAATTAACATCATCGCATCGGTAATTCAATTTCGTGGGGACCAGCACAGAGGGGTCGTTTGGGCATTCATTTTCATTAATATGCAGACATTTTCAAATTTGTTCCAGCATCTTTTCAGGAATTCCTCGTGTCAATATTCCTATGACACGTCAAGAGATGGATGAATGAATCTCTGCAGCGACAACTTCATAAAATAACTTACAAAAGCAGAACGGAAACGAACTATATAAACAAACCAAAGGGTTAATGAACTCGTCAACATCAAGAATTTCCTAAACATTTGTTCATTTATTGACAAGATCAATACAAAAATCCCCAAAAGATCATCAACGATAACAAATAACCTTTCCCAAAAGATACACGTTGAAAACAAATAATCATTACCCTTTTCATTTCGTTTCGCTTATATCTTTTGAATCAGTTGTTTCAATAAAAATTCCACAAACCTATAATGATTTTTAAAAGTAACCCCCAAAGAAAATGAGGGAAAACAATTAATTTAAAAATCACATTAATTTGAACAGACGGGTGATGAAAATGATTGCTCCAAGACGAAATGGAAACGAAAGGCATGGCTATAACCTTTGCTAATTTGAATGCAACAATCGTCAGAATGTCACATATTAAGCATTGAATGCACCAAAACGAAATATAATGCACCAAAACGAAATAGAATGCACAACAACGGAAACGAACGTTTGAAACAAAATGTCGGTTGCCTCAAAATTGAATTTGAAGACCCTATCCGTAAAAAAGAAACCTCAGTTTGATCGGGTGTGAAAATAATCACGTCAAATTGAATGACCAATAACGAAAATGATCAGAAAAACTAAAACAAAATGGCCAGGAAAACCTATATTAGCCAACTTTAATTTGTTTTATTTACTGAACTGCAATGTCATGAGCTTTCCCAAACTTGTGCGTATTATGGAAATACAACGACATTAAGAAAAGAGACACGTGCATCCAATAACACACGGAACATTTAAAATGTTTTTTAAAAAGAAACAAACAATCAACCCAACATGCAAAGAAATAAGTAAAACTAATGTGCAAACATCATTTGAACGTAAATAATAAGATAAATATCAATACATTAAGATAAGACTGTGATAAGATAATTATTCAATGTAATTTTTTGTTGTTAAAGCCCCTGCGATGTAAAGATTTTCTACGAACTTTTTAAAAAAACATTCTTAAAAAAACAGCATGAAAGAACCAAACTTGGGATGAAAGAAAAATACCAACTGTGCCCTAGAGCTCATCTGGTCGAGCATCTGCCCGGTGAGTCTAAAGTCTCGGGTTTAAAATCCCGATAAGGCCCTCTTGATTTTTCTCTCATCCCAAGTTTGGTTGCTTCATTCCAATGGTGATCAGGCAGGCACCATACAATATGTTGCGTTAAAAACAGCATGCACATTTTAACAATAATGCTGCAGCGAAATAACAGAGCCACTTGTCCTTTCGGAATGGTATAGCTTCTCTGTGAGTAAAAATAATGAGTTGACTATATAGAAATCATTAATCATTTTGGAATGGTATCTTCAATGAACGCATTGAAGATCTTTGATAAATGCGTATAGCTAAAGCGGGCCTCCCACTGTGCGATTTTTGCCACGAATTTCCAACGATTAGGTACGATTTGGTACGATTGTGTATGGAGTCTATAGACAGTCTCTGGTATAATTGTACCAAATCGTACCTAATCGTTTGAATTTCGGGGCAAAAATCGCACATCGTATAGCTTTACGCTATACGATTCTTTGCCAAACCTTATACATAGACAACCGCACAAACCCTTGCAGACGCCGTTTGGTATCTTGTCCTATAAGCTGATCCACATAAATTCACCCATGAGACAAGAATTCGCAGCCATGTGAAGACATTCCTCAGGCTCTGGAATGATTGCGAAGGATTCAAGTGTTCTGGGAGTTTTGGAGGGGGCGGGTGTTGCTCCCTTATTGCGTTTTCCAGTTTCAAATTACGTTGTTTCATTTCCTAAACGCACCTTGCATCGTAGATTGCTCACAGGAGCATTTTGTTCAGGGAGCTGTTGAAATGAGCAAGTAGAGAAAATTAAAAGTATCCTTTTTTTCAATTGCGTATCCAGCATAATGGTGGAGCCATTAGGATAGGCCAAGAAAAAAAATCACTTAAAATACCTTTTCAGTTGAAATAGTGTGATCAGACATCAGAATGTGGCCCATTGTATGCATCGGATTGCAGGGAATGGCTTAAACCCCCCCCCCCCCCCCCCCCCCAAGCGCTGCCTTCGGCGACCCGGGTACATTTCGGCCCTGTTTATCAAAGAAAATCCCTTCCTGTTGCATTGTGAAAATCGGACAGTATGCGTGTCTACTGTTTAAAGGATCGGAGTTTGCTGTCATTTTTATATCAGAAATATGTGGAGTTCAGGATTTGATATACATCCTGTTAGACTCATAAACGGACATGTTTACAAGTTTCTGTTCATGTTTGCAAGAGAAAAGCAAGACAAAATGCGGTTCTTTGCTGTTTAGTTCTTAGTCTTTTGACAAGGCCTTATGTAAACTTGTGATTATTACTTGTTTGGTAAATGTGGAAATGTTATGCGACTTGGAATAGTGGGTCGACTAGAGCGGAATATATAAAGGTTGAGTGGACCTTATATACGACTGTTGTTTTGTCATGAGGCATATTACATTATTATCTATAGCTACTGCTACATTATTCTCATTATTCAAAACATTATAGATGTTAATGCTGTCTTCAAAAAGTTATAAAAATCCATGCATGTTTTTTGTGTGAATGAATGGTAAAAAAATTTCTGCAGATGATTTTTTTAAAACCACCTTCAGTTGAAAATTTCTCCCACAAAGGTACCATTTTACACGAAAAAAAATCATGTGGTGTCTGTTACCCATTCTATCAACACTTTTAGTCGGGTTTTTCATGTCAACTGATGAAGTAAAATTTTGAGTTACGGCAAATGATGTATTGGGGCTTAAAATGATTAATGATTAATTTCAATGTTGTGCAAAATTTCAAATTTATTCTGTAGATATGGAAACTGATCTCAAGAGCATTTTCACTAACTCCAATTTCACTTAATTTTCACTAACCATTTGCATATCCGCTAAGAATTTGACGTTACCGGTTAAAATATTATTTATATCACGAAAAAACGTCTCTTGCTGCCATACCAACGGCCGCAGGATCCCGTATTTGTTTGTTTTTCGGTGTTTGTAAAGTGTGTGATCGATAGCTCTGAACGCAGGCCCTGCGGAGTCATGGTAAATCGTCTGTTAAATGCGTCAAGATATCGGTCTGCGTTCAGTTCAAGAGACTGAGCCCCGGTACACTGGGAACAGACTTATTAAGAATCGACGTTTGTAGTTTAATAATAAAAAGAGGAGCGTACTTATGTTTGACAGGCAATCGAATCCGTACCTCGGGCCCCGATACTACAGAATAAAGACCAATACTTCACCACCGCCGGATATTACAGACAGCCGGTGAACGGATAATTGCTATACTCTTTCGAGGAAGTGTTTGGTTCCAAATTAAATTAATTTTTTTAATTAAAATAATTTTCTCTGCTCGTTCCAAATTAATGACTCTGTTAACATCTGAAAATTGCAAATTAACCGCACTGCATGCAGCGACCCTTCCCGATTCTGTCAGTTTCTTTTCCCAATAACACGAGCGAAACAACATACATGTAGGTTAAAGGCAGTATACATCATTGGTAATCTCGAAAATCAGAAATGTTCACAGATTTACGCCCAACTTACACAATATAAACATGATGACCGTAGAAAACTTCCCCTGAAATGGTTCCCCTGAAAGTGCTATAGTCTTTGAGAATTGAGTAAAAAAAATTAGTTTTCGTTTAGTATGGTGAGACGAAAATTTTATTCGCCCCAAAACCATTTCGCCCAAGTGCCATTTCGCCCCAAACCACTTCGTCCGAGTGCCATTTCGCCCCAAATTACTTCGTCCAAACACTACATCGCCCAAATGCCACTTCGCTCCAAAACCACTTCGTGCACAGGCCGTGGTTTAGGGCGAAATGGTTCAGGGCGAAGTGGTTTTTGGGCGAAATGCCTGCAAACCCTTTTTTGACTGTTTTCTCAAAAGTTAGACGAAGTACGGAGCTGGTTTTTGCTCAGGTTGGTTTTAATCATGCATATCTTCAATCACACAGGGGGATAAAACTATTTGTAACAGTTTACCAATCATGTATACTATCTTTAAGTTTCACCTCAGGTCTGGTTTCACCTCAAATCCCACGGTGGAAATTATTCAAAGGGTAAATGCCAACAATGTAATATTCCGTAATAAAACGTTGTTTCTAATTATTCAATATAGGTTTAATGACAGATTACATTATTGGAAAAGCTTCAAAAACATTTCAGCCACATGGATGCATTAATATTTCAGAAAACCTAAAAATGGTTTTTGTGTGGTGAAAAAATTGTCTGCAGACAATTGTTTTAAAAAAGCACCTTCGGTTGGCAACTTCTCCCACGAAGGCACCATTTTACAAGGGGAAAAATCATGTGGTGTTTGTTGCCGTTGCTATCAACACTTTCTGTCAACTCGTGAAGTAAAATATCAGGTCACTGCAAATGATGTATTGGGCTTTGATATACTTTTAGCCTCTATTAGCCACTATTTCTTTTGCGTCTTGACCTTCCTGAAGATCCCAAGTAGGTTATTTGTTTTCGTGCGCGCGCTTGTCGCTATATAACTGCGCGCTGATTTGATTGAATGACAATTAGCAGTGCACGTACTATTGACGACGGCTCCGTGATAGGTCTGACGTTAAGAGTATGATCAACTAATCAGCGATTGGCCCACAGCGATAGTGTCCACATCTGTTGGGCGAGCATCCCTATCATACTACAAACAACTAAGGATGACATTTTGGTGGTAACAGCCATTTATTCCTGAAGAAACCTGAATAAACCATTGAACACAAACCTTAATGCCACCGAACCGCCTTGCAATCACCTTAAAAATACGTTTGACATTGGTACACTAGCTTGCCGCCCTCATCGTTGTAGTCCTATAGACGATTGTGTTTTGTATTTGTCGACGTTATGCTCACGCATCCCGTTTTGCATAAATTTGATTTGGTAATTGTGCTAAAGGTCACATAATTCAAACACGATTTGACAGCGACCTCATTCCTAAACCAAATTTATGCAAAACACGACGGTGCGCATAACACCATGCATGTTTTGGTTTGCAAATTTGATGATATTAAAATTTAGTTTTGTTTACCTTTTTCATTTTGCAGATGTTTTTCGGTGCGATCTCGTAGTATCTATTTCGACAAGTCTGTGGATATAATTGGGCGAAGCTTCTTTCCGCCAGAGGCACATGGATGGTTCGGACAGATGAGCTTACAGTCTACCGCGACGACATCATTAATTTTCGTTTGTTAGCACATATTCTCAGACGACTGTACGAACGTCATGGCGCCCTCTTTAGAGTCAACATCTCGGGCTGCATTTGCATTGGAGGTACAAAACAACTCGCAAGAGGACGACGGTTTAAACTCAACCGAAAAGCCGATATGGTACCCGAGTAGAGACGAAAATCTGGCGATAATTGAAATACTTATTTCGGCTTCTTTGTGTTTCTTAGCGATTATGGGCAACTCAACAGTTATTGCCTGCCTGTGGCGACGTCGGAAAAACCTTTCCCGAATGCATTGCTTTATTATACACCTCTGTATAGCCGACCTGACGGTGGCGTTTCTGTACACCATGCCACAGATGCTGTGGGATATAACTTACAAGTTCTACGCGCCGAACGCTATATGCAAGATTGTCAAGTTCATGCAGTTATTCCCGGTCTACTTGTCATCCTACATCCTGGTTATGACCGCCATAGACAGGTACATAGCTATATGCCACCCCCTGATGGGACTGCGCGGTAACCATACCAGGCGCATGCAATTCATGGTGTTGACGGCCTGGGCCATATCCATGGTTTGTAGCCTGCCGCAGATGTGGTTCTTTAAGATAAAGAACCGCACACCGGACGCGCCCACACCATGGATGGACTGCCGCCACGACTTCCCCAGCCTGGGCGTGACTCGGGCCTACGTCACGTTCTTCACCATGGCAGTGTACGTCATACCCACGTTAATTCTCACGGTAATGTACGGCATGATATGCCGGACCGTGTGGATGAACATGGACAACCTAAAATCGCCAGACGTGAAAAAGAAGCACACTTCACACCAGAAAGACAACAATAACTGGGAAGATGACGAAACGGACAAACTAAACCCAGAGCACGTGGAACTGCAACAAGCAAACGCCACCAAGAAGGAAGATCCATCCGGTCAGAAACCCCAAATGCAGTACAGACGTCACGGGGCTGCCGGGAAGGTGTCACGTGCTAAGATGAAGACGGTTAAGATGACGTTGACAATTGTCACCATGTACGTAGCCACGTGGGCTCCATTTTTCATCTCCCAGATGCTATCAGTGTGGGCAAACGTTACATTTGAGTGTAAGTATGGGAACTTGTCTGTTTGTTGGTTGCCATGGAGAAACGAAAAACTCCACTGAAGCTATACCAAACTATTCTGTGGAATGCATACACGTTCATGCTAACAACAAACATCTCTTCATAGGTCTGTTCAATTTTCCCTGAGAAATTACCTTGAACGTCTTACCAATCGCAGTATTTGGAATAAAATGGGTGACAAGATCACTGAAAACTTTATTTCGTCAATTGACACAAAAAAAGTTGTCATACTCTGGGTCTTATTTGACTAATTTCCAATTAGTCATACGTGGTTTGAATTGACTAATCTTAATTAGTCATGAAAAAGGGTCTTATTTGCCTAATTTAAAAAATGATTAGTCATGCGGCAAAATTAATTAGTCATGCGGCAAAATTAATTAGTCCTGCACACAAAATTATTAGTCCTGCAGAAAAATTATTAGTCTTGCAGGAAAATTAATTAGTCCTACAGTAAAATTAATTAGTAATGTCAGTTAGTCAGCCTGACAAACTTACTTTGTCAAGTGCAATACACGGTGTGTTTCGTATAACGTACTGAAATAGGCCTACGCAGAATACGTGCAATGACTGCACGGTGTGTTGTGTTAATGCAACAAAGACATCCGCAGTTTGATGACGATAATGGGGACAACAACAATGGAAGAGGCAACGATGTACCCATGAAAACATCCAGTTACTATTCGTAGCTCATTTTATAAACTTACTTCTAACTGCAGCGAGAAAAGGAGTCTAACCTGGGCTGACCTAACATTACGAATACGTACTGAGTTGTCCTTATAGATCATGACTATTTTTGTCAATACACGGATGTTGAGACCCGAAGCACGGCCTCAACCATGTCTTTACTCCGACACACGACATAGTTTGAAACATGCAAACCAAGTACTGCCTTAGAAATCTCAGAGTCCCGCACAATTCTTACCTTTCCAGAGTAACGTCACAGAATGTTTAGTCCAGTCAAACACGACCTCATTTTACGGTGCGGTTCGCATGTAATGGCGTCGCACAGCTGCACGAAAACAAGAACTGAAGATTTATTTTCCCCCGACTGATTTCATGACTAACCTTTTATTACATTATCAATGTAAAGAATAATCCCGCCAAAACTCATGACTAATTAAATTAGTCATGAGTTTCGGCTGCATTATTCTTGCCATTAGTAATGCAATCAAAAGTTAGTCATGCAATTAGTCATGGGAAAATAAATCGTCAGTTCTTGTTTTACGTGACAATACAAATTAGTCAAAAGACGATCATCACATTTGTCAGTCGTTCAGATTAGTCTTCCGCTAATATTAATTTGTCCTGCAACAGTTTTAATTTGTCATGCACCAACAAAGATTTGTCATGCACCAACAAAAAGTTGTCAACTGACAAATTGTATACATGACTAATCATTTTGCCCTTGTTTGACTAATTTTCCACTGTGATTGACTAGATAATGTTTTCAGTGATGAAACAGACATCCTGCAACAACATTCTGATTCATAAACCAGTCTCGATTAACTCTGTTGAGCTTTAAAAACCTTAAAATTATCAGTTTTTTAAAAACTTTAGAACGGTATATAGACCATTTGCACGGGCGGCCATGACAGGGGCAGTAACGTTGTCGTCGTGCGTAAGGCACTTCGTGGATCTATGGGAGACTTTTAAGACGCTTGGTGGCAGCAGATAAACCGGTCCTTTTCCATTGTCTACGTCATTGTGACGTAACAATGGAAAAGGACCGATTTGTTTGCTGCCACAAAGCGTCTCAAAAGTCTCCCACTGTCACACATTTAAATATGAAAACCTGCCCATTGTCAAGGCCGCCGATGCAAAGTGTGTATTTGCTTCTGTTCGTTCCCAGCTACCGTTTTCACCGTGATGTTACTCCTGACCAGCGTGACAAGTTGCATCAACCCTTGGATCTACTTTCTCTTCTCAAGCAACGCCGCTCGTGATATCCAGCAGGCATTCGGCTGCCTGCGTGTCTATCGAGGTGGACATAGCCTGGCATCGGACCGGACACATCACGACGAAAACTCCAGTCGCTACGTGTCCACCACGGCTACGGCTGCTGCGTCAATGTAATATGCATTTGGTTGGTTCTCTTGTCCGTTCGAGAACACCAAGGCCCATGCTGTAGAGTGTTGTGGCGGAGAGGTCTAGTGAATCGTATTCAAAACCCTAATTAGCTTCAAAGGTGGGTTTGAATCCCGGTCTGGCCCACCCACGGTACATGTACCCATGTGCAATGACCTTTGCCACGCATAGTATCTCTCCACCCGGCCGGGAGTAAAATGGGTAGCTGACAGAATAGCGAACGAATGTTGGTGTGTTTGATTAGTCAGCATTAAGCGCCTGATAGGCAGCCGGGGCTGTATACTCCCCAGGGAGCTGAGATGCGGTGTTTGGAGTGATTAGTTTAGCCCTATGATCAGGGGTAATGCTAGTGTAGGCGCCTTGATCTAGGTTTCCCCCGATAGGTGCGCGGTATCATTACAGTGCGTGGTATCATTACAGTGCGTTAGTAATCGCCGTCCAGTTAGTAACACCATACATGTACTTACATGTTGTTTTGAAGCAGAAATATGGCAAATGGGAGGAATTATTGGCTTTTCTACATAGCGGCAAGGAGTCCTCATAACTTGAACTAGTAGCACTATGCGCAATAGAGTACTAAAGTGAAAAAATACCACCCTTTTGTGATGCAAAGGAATGGGTCTACACTAAAACCAATGAATTATTTCCTTACGCTTCAGTAGTCACAAAAAGTTACCAATTTTGCACCCGGCTAATTGTTTACGCAGACTCCAATCCCATAAGCCTTTACAAATGTGCACAAGGTTTATTACAACGTAGTTTGCATTAATCGTCAGAATACTAGTCGACAATAACAAATTTACAGGGGAACTTATGGGTTTTAGTGCGTGTAGGAGTGGGAGTATAGGGTGCATGGATACCGTTAATATGAAATTGTCTATAGAACATAACAATTAAAAGCAAAAGCGAAATGTCCTATACGGGGTGTCTTAAAAAGGACACCGATATTAACTTGCTATACTCAATAATGACTGAGAATTTGGAAAATGGCAACTACTCTCCGTTTTATGACCGTGTGCTCTTTCTTATGACACCACGAAATCCAGAATACCTCCATGCATGACTGAGCACCAATGGTTCAAAGCGACATGTCAGAAATAGCCTTTACCAGATGGTAAGCGTATCTGCTAAAAACGAGGGGAAAAAAGGTTTAAAACAAACAAATAATAACTTTAAAAATCATTAATTCAAACATAAACTTTCATGTCCTTTAAAAACCTCTATTTCTTTTTGTAGTTACCGTTTTCCGAAATTCCAAGTCATTATTTAGTAATAATGACTTGGACACCCTGTATATGTGACGTATATTGCTGATCTGAGCAGGCATGATTTTTATTTTCGATTAAGTTACATCTTAATGAGGCACTTTGGATGCCCTCGGAGTTGCTCGGCTTGTTATAATATATCAGGGACAAAAGAGGCTGCAATGTAGCAAAAGTTTTGTAATACAAGAGTTTTTATTCTATAGATTTAATGCATATGTTTAGTTTATTATAGGTCAGCTCCAAATCAAAACATCCAACCTTTAGATACATGTACATAATAATTGTGGACTGTTTGCTGATGTTTGCTTCGCCTATCCTGTGGGAAATTAGGTTAGCTAGCCACAGTCTTGGCCCAAGTGGATCCCAGAGCAATGTGATGTGACATTTGTTGTTTCTGTGAGAATCTAGCTGTAGTTAAGAGCTCCCTGAAAAACAACCTTGTTGCCAATGGGTTTTCAACCTGATTAAATCTGCATGGGATGAGCTGACCTCTGGAGTCACACATCTCAAACACAGCCCTAGAAATGCAGGGTTTACACGGAGCACCTTCGGAAGAGTGGCATAACCTACCTCAGCGGCTCTTACGGAAGCTGTTGCAGTCAGACTGGCCACAAAAGGCATATTTTAAGTGTATTACCAAGCTCTTGTGTCTGGTGAAAAAGCCATTTAGAAGATATATAATGCCTCACATAATGTTTACGCAAATAATGCCTCTTTATTTATTCTATCTTTGTACATGGTATTCAAACATTCGGTATATATTCCATCAACCCAATTACATTTATTTTGTAACAACTCTTTCGAAATACATATTGACAATACTTACAGAATGTAATGTTAAAGGGCAATATATCATTTGCAAGATGAAACTTTCTTGTGGATTCGTGTAACGGAAGAATATTGGTAAACTAGTCGGAAGAAATTCCAGGTATATACATGCGATGTGGCAGAAAACCTTCAAAATCCATGCATGGTTTTTGTATTAAGTGAATGGTAAAAATTGTGCATGCATTTCTTTTTTTAAAACCACTCATTTGTTAATGTCTTACAGAAAGTACCATGTTGGACGAAAATAAACTCGTATTGTTTTTGTTACTGTTGCTATAAACACTGAGTATTTTGTTTTCGTGTCAACTCGTGAAGTAAAATTTTGGGTCACTGCAAATGATATAATAGGCCTTAATATCTATACTCGATCTCTTAAAGGAAGGGACAACACTTGCTTGAAGTTATCAACGAATTTATTCAAAAATATTACCGATGTATTGGCCGGTACATAAATCTTCACGAAAATCAAAGAATCTTGCTTTCAACGTCGGCAACACAATTAATTTTGATGATAAACTCTGCAACTATGTGCTGCGCCATATTTTATATTTTGAAAGGGATGATGACGTCACCATGCAACGATTGTATGGATGACGTCAAGATTGATGCCTTGTTTTCCGACTCCCATACGCCGTGAAGTATGTAAAAATATGTTGTGTCCTGACTCACGCCCTCTCAAGTCCGAGCGCCGAACTGCAAAAGATGGCGACTTACATGCAGCGTACAGAGTTAGGCAACCCTTTGCAAGTGTAAGCCCTTCCTTTAAAGGATGTTAGTACGGCTATGTATTTACATGATGTACGCTATAGGGATTTTAGCAAGTATATATGTACAAGGTTGACCATGCGGTGAGTGGGGCTTGTTATGGCCACAAGCACAATCATTTGTATTATCCATGCGGTCCATTGTTATACTGTGCGTCATCGAAAAAGCGTGAGGAATGACAACAGTTCGGCTTGTTTGCTGCCACCAATACGTAGCATTTTAGATGATATAAAGTATGCTACTGAAAGATAGTTAAGAAATTATAGTGAACCCCATTGTACAAAAACAGATAAATGTCATTCAAAATTTTGCACGTACCTCAAGCTTTACTGTCTTTCCTTTCAGAAAATTGTGAATGACACATTTGTCTTTGCAAATAAACTCTTCGTCTCATATACATGGTATTTTATTATCTGTTTTATTTAACCAGGGTAGCCTTCTCAGTTATAAAAAGAACTGCTTTTCTTAATGGCCCTGGATGCTAAAATTGAATTTTAAAACAAAATATAACACTGATATTATCAATAATAAAAAGTTAAAAGATAAAAATGAGACCTGAACATTCATAGGAGAACATAAAAAGAAAACCAATAAAATCTAGTAAGAAATAAGAAAATAAGGAAACAAACATTAGGATAGAAACAACCAAGATCTTTAAAATAAATAATGACAGAAACAAAGAGTAATCAAAGTTGATTTTAAAAAATAAATAAATAAATAAATAAAAATGTACAAGTAAATGTATATTTCTAAAGTTAATTAATACAATTTAACATAACAAGACACAGCAAGAAAGATCAGTACAAATGAAGTATACAACGAAAGTCTAAAAAGGGGGAAAGATGAAACCGGGAATCAGAGTAAAACATATCCAAAGAACGGTTAAACAAAACATACGACAATATAACGTAAAAGAAAAACAAATAACCACTTGAACCCAGAAAGTATCTCGGTCTGTGTATGAGAGAAGTTAATTTGATCAATCCCAAGGTCTCTAGTTAATCAAACAGAACAGAACAGAAGGGAAAAAAAACTAGTAAAATTAAAATGCAGTTAAAGTAAGGTGTTAGAAAAACTATATTAAATAAGTTAACGTAATATCGTACCGCATGCAGACGAGGTAAGTTGCGGTTTTTTATTGCACTTAAATGTTATAAATACATAGCCTACATGTGTACATACACGTAAATGACATAAATAATTATGTAAAATTTCCGGTCAGTATATTTTCTACAAGGCAGTGGCTAGTTCAGTCAAAACATTGAGAATTGCTGTATTACGTTGCTCAATTGAATATGATTGTTTTAGTCCAATTTGTTAAGTCTCGATCACAGTTAGCCTTTTCCACATTTCACATGACTAGCCACTGGTGTACCGAGTACCTCCTTTAACATGCACACTTAGTATCCACGTGACCAGACTGTGTTTGTTGCTATGTGGTCCACGCGGTAGGACTGATGTACAATCGTGTCGGTTTGAGGTACCACTTAGAAGAAGCCATAAACCCAAAACTGCCGTAAAACAGCGGATCGAGTTTACCCGGGCATATAAACCCACCGCGGAAACAGTGGCGGATCCAGTCTCATTAAAATACAGGAATACAATAGATTTCAGGGGGCTGTATCTCCGTTTTTCCTTTTGTAATCCTGTATTTGAATGAGGCTGGATCCGCCACTTGTGTGTTATTGATAGAATGTGTGTGAATAATGAGCTAAGTGCTAATGTTTAGTCTATGTGCGTTTTCCTAATTATGCTTAAAACTGTAAGTAGTTATTTCTCGTCATTAATCTGACGGTCGCGAAATAAAGTACAGTCGAACCTTTAATGCAGGCTAATGCTGATGAGAAAAATTTTAGGTCAAAATCATTTACTTTTACTTTTTCTTATTTCAAATTGCACAACATTCATGTTATACTAAAGTAATCTAAAAAGTTACGAGGCTCGACAGTAATGTAATTATAAACTTCGGCAAGACAAACTTTAAAAAGATTTTGCACGCCAAAAACAAAATATATTTATATTCACACATTCTGTGTACACGTTGTCATACATATGTGTATATATATAGAATTTTAGAGTACATTTAACTGCACGAATTACACAATAAAAACTACTGTTAATTAAAAAACTGAAATAAAATGTAGATTTAACAAATACGCGAACAGTTTACTGTCATTTCTGTGTGGAGTTTCGGCTTCAACCGTAACAAATTATACGGATTTCCGTCATTCATAAAAATACGGAACTCGGTCCTTTATTTTAAAAAGTTTGTAACAATACAGACAATCCTTAAACAGCTCGAAACCCCGTCCACATTTTGTTAGTTTCCATATTTGTCACAGAGGTACATGTATGTGTTTATAAAACTGTTTTCCGCCAAAAAGCGACAGACTTTTTATTAAAACGCAATTCAGTTCCGACCCTTCTCGCCCAAAATTCTGAAACGCTCGAGGTCATTTGGTTCGTTTACAAGTAGGGTTGTGACGTCATCATGAAAGAAACACGAAACAGCCTGTACAGGAGTGTACATGTATGTTCAGAATGCACGTTTGTCCTTGTAATTCAAGTTACAAATGTTAAACAAAATTGTGTAACGTGGAAACAATTTATAAAATTGCTATATAGCCGGGATGAGCTACGGGGATTTCTAGCCGTTTAATTTGTCTTAAATCCGTAAACATATCAAATGAATAATAATAACATACATCTATACCGCGCTATATATGCATATAGAACAGGGCGCGTAACAACAAACAACAATGCACCTATCAATTGTTTTCCCTATCCCTCCGCTGGGCTACCCACCTAAGAGGTGAGATTGTCACTTTTCGCGTGACAAAATCCCCACCCACCTTGCTGTCAGATGCACAGACCTTTTTATTTCAATTGGTCAAAATCCCCACCCTGGGTACTGCAAAACGTGACCAGCGCGGGGGAAATAATTGACAGATTCATAAACAGATCATGAACGAGAAAACAATTAATACACCTTGGCACATTACTAGCTACAAATTCAGAGGAGAGCTAAAATTAAACTATATAAATACGCTACAGGTACTAATCGGTTCGCATCTTAAATTGCGCATAAGGCTGATGTATGTAATAAAGTTCTTCTTTTTGACATGTCGAGGTACGTTTATATTAAAACAAATCTAGGGATTTTATAGGCTAACGAACTTTTAATTTACATTGCTAATTAAAAACCTCAATCCCCACTTAAGATTAGGTGGTGGCACATACCCGAGTGAGGAATCACTCCTGCAAAATGCTGTCTGCTGCCACCAAGTGTTTCAAATCGTATTTTCACTGTAGTGCAACCCGTGAGCTTCATAAATTGTTTGCTGGAGAAGACATTGCACCACCATTTTCGTGCCTGCATGGACGCGCGCGTATAGGGTTTTTAAAATCACTTCCACTTATCATCATTTGGACCGACGCAATAATTTCTTACTTATGTTTGTAAATATTCGCTAACATTTTCTAAAATAAATGCGACACCGAAAATATTTGCAACGATATATGTGATGTGCGATGTTTCTTGTAAGCCACCTTATATTTTTTTAAAAACTTTCAAAGCGCGTCACCACATGCATGTACGCGGTGTGCAAAACTCTATACGCGCAACTGCATGCATTCCGACACGCTGCTGTACAAACACATATGGACCATCCAGTCCAGCGTTTAAGCCGTGAGTGCAACATTCCTGCAAACGCTTTACATAGTGCTAAATGCTGTCTGCTGCCACCAAGAGTCTCAAATCCTCTTATTTCACTGTACTGCAACATTCCTGCAGAAGCTTCACATAGCGCTAAAAATGCTGTCCGTTGCCACAAAGTCTCAAATCGTACTATTTCACTGTATTGCAACATTCCTCCAGACTCTTTACACAACGCTAAATGCTGTCTGCTGCCACCAAGAGTCTGAGACCGTATTGTCCCACTGTTCAGTATTGCAAAATTCCTCCAGACGCTTTACGTGCAACAAAATACTGTCTGCTGCCACCAAGAGTCTCAAATTGTACTATTTCACTGTATTGTGAAATTGCTTCAGACCACAGACATATAGAACCTATAGACTACCAGTCCCTACTCAAATAACGTTGCCGAGACTGTAATTAGGACGGCACCCGACTATTTAGCAGATTGGGGGCAATTTTTTCAGCGTGTGCACAAACGTAATGGGGCACCGAGAAAAAGGTTAGTTTTTTTTACCAAACAAAATTCATACTTATTCATTTTCGAAATTTCACCATTTTACTTGGTTATGTATATCTACTTTTGTTGAAGTTGTTTTGAAGCATGAAAAGGCTGGTAATTTGTTTAAAAAGAGCTAAACAAGCTGCTTAACAACTGATCACAAACTGCAAGTTGTGTTTAATAATGTTCGTCATGCGCGTCGTGCGCATTATACGCGTCTGCTGCACGCAACGTTTCAAAAATGACAAGTCATGCCCCCAATCTGATTTCAGTTTTGCACCCCCTATTGGCAGTCTATAGGTTCTATATGTCTGTACTCCAGACGCTGGCGTTAAATGCTGTCTGCTGCCACCAAGAGTCTGAGACCGTATTATCCATCACTGTACGGTGCAAAATTCCTCCAGATGCTTTACATGGCGCTAAATGCTCTCTGCTGCCACCAAGAGTCCCAAATCGTATTATTTCACTGTACTGCAACATTCCTCCAGACGCTTCACATGGCGCTAAATGCTGTCTGCTGCCAACAAGAGTCTCAAATCGTATTATTTCACTGTACTGCAACATTCCTCCAGACGCCTCACATGGCGCTAAATGCTGTCTGCTGCCACCAAGAGTATCAAATCACATTATTTCACTGTACTGCAACATTCCTCCGCTTCACATGGCGCTGTTAGGCATTTCCCTTGAGTGATCGCTGTTACTGGTCCGTGCTGCCGTGTAGACGTACATTGGCCTACTGTGATGACCCCGATGACTTCCCGTTCCCCCCTCTGACATGTCGGTCAGATTGGTGTCCGTCCGCAGCGTGGTAGATCGGCCGTAGCGCGACGATCGCCAGGACTTGCAACATCGCAACTTGGTGGCCGCCCAGTTAATCACCCGGAATCTTCTGGAGTTGGGTTTATTAGTTTATGTAGTACGAAAATAGTAGGAGTGTTGGTTAGTTTCTGTTCACTCTGAGAGAAACACGACGGAGAGGGGAAACAGAGCTACAAACACACAAACAATGGGAACGCGAATCCAAAATCAAAGCAAAATGGAACGGCAGAAGGTACGTGTAATACTTGGACGGAACATTTAACAAGAACGCAAAAGGACAGGGCGCATGATTTAAAAAAACAACAACAGAATAACACTAGTCGGACTGCAGGTCGATACAATTGTGAACAATCCAACAAAAATTGTATCATGCAATAAAAAGGGGGTAATGTGCTTTGTACATTCAACCAAATTCGTGCTAAAACATTTCCGGCCTAACGTTATATTTTACTCGGCAATAGACGATGTGCCTTTTGACGTCACAGAAAACCAAAACATGCCCGGCATTATGCGCACGCATTGTGTTTTGCATAGATTTGGTTTAGGTTGCATGTCGAATCGGCTTTGAATTAAGTGACCTTTGGCATAATTACAAAACCATATTTTATGCAAAACAGCGGGATGCGTGCGCATAACTAAGTCTAATTTTCAAGAAAGGGCGGTTTAGATATAAGGAAAGAGCACATCATCTATACTACTCCCCACGTTTGGTGTCTTGGTTGTGTTTTTTTTTAATTTTTCGGAGAGCAAGACTGGGACGCAGATGCTGGGTCTCGGTCTAGAGCGGACAAATTTCCAACGATTAGGTACGATTTGGTGAGATTATCAGAGACTGTCTATAGACTGTCTATACACACAATCGTATCAAATCGTACCTAATCATTGGAAATTCGTGGAAAAAATCGCACAGTGGGAGGCCCGCTTAATGTAAAGTACGATCATTATGTTACGAAATTTCGGATTAAGATGAACTCTATTTCCCGAGTGTTTCATTTTTACCGTAATTGATCTCGTGGATGACTTCGGATTTTTAGTGAATTATATGATTAATTTTTACATGTAATTCTAAAATAGTTTTTACGTGAACAACTGATTTATTTTTTTCCGAATTGTTTCCATAGCAATGCCCTTGGAGCTTGTCCGCAAGCACGCCATAATATGATGTAGTCGTAATACTATTTTCGGTTGAAATCGGTTGAGGAACACAAAACGTATTCAGACGGTTCTCGGTCATAGCGGATACATGCATACTAAAGAATCGGGATTAAATTGCTAATTATTCGGTAATTATGAATACTTTTGAAAAAGAGCAACTATCATCCGTTTTATTACCATGTCCTCTTTCTTATGACACCAACAAACCAAGATTCAGCCACGGGATGACTGAGCATCATGGTGCAAAGTGATATTGTCAGAAAAAGCTTTGTACCAGATGTACAATTGAAAACGTGAAAGTTTATGTTTGTAATTATTTATTATGTATTTGTCCTTGTATCCCTTTTCAGTCGATAAACCTATTTATAATCTGGCACAAAGCTATTTCCGACAGGGTCTTTTTGAACCATTCGTACTCAGTCACCCATGAAGGTGTTCTAGATTTCTTGGAGTCATAAGAAAGATGACTCAATGATGGAATGGATAGTACTTGCCGTTTTCAAAAATTATCAGTAATGATCGAGTAGTTTGCAATTAAGTATCGGGGTTTTATTTAGGACACCCTGTGCAAGGGAATGAGATACATGTAGTAGCTACCTGATTCTTCTTACCGAAGTTCTTGGCAGATGTTGGTGCTGAACAGGCCATAAATAAACGGGTTGATGGCACTACTAAGGAACGGTAGGTTCTGAATGAACGCAGAGGCTCGGAAGGCGGTATTGAGCTCGGCACCATTAATGATGATAACACGAAAGGCGTCTAGGGTGTAGAACACCGAGAACGGGCCCCAGCACAAGATAAAAGCTGTAGCGAGTCAGAGAAAAACACAATTATAAAGCAACACAAAGTTACACCATACTTATCAGGTATAGATTCAGAGGATTGAGAATTTTCTCTGCTTCTGATTGGTTAAATTGAACATGAATATTTATATTCTCTTTATAGCGCCCTCATGAAGTTGTTAAATTAAGGGATAAAAATAAGAAAATTGGTTGGGTTGTCGAGTTGCTTGGTAGTCTAGTGGCGAGACGTAGGACTATTACGACTTACAAGTTCGATTCTGCTTTTAGTCATATTTTGTTTCGTTAATTAAAGAAAGAGTGTGGAGTACGCAATATAATTAATGCATGTGATCAAACAAACCGTAAGCAAAGTCGCCCAACCCACCTACGGAAAGACATGTGCGTGCGGCACCCGATGAGTGTGCCACGAAGCGCCAAAACATTAGTTTACAGGAAACTAAAGTTGTATTTTTATATATATGGCGCCCTTCGTATGCGATCGCCTGTCGAGCACAACGTGTGCCTGGGAAAAATGGTGTTCCTAAGTCTTCGCGGCGAAACACAAAATATTTTAAGTCCTAAACAATAAATACCAGGAAAAGCTTTCTAGCCTTAAATAATAATGCCTTAATGGTTTACCCTTGAAGAAACTTACCAACGATAATACACACGGTTAATTTCAACGTCTTAATCTTCGCCTTTGGAATGAGGCCTCTTGAACTCGCACGGTGCTTCGCCGGTTCCTTTTCTTTAGAGTCTGTCAAGTACAACAAAATTATAGGTATCGTTTCAGAAAGGAATCCAAATTATTTTCGTCCGTGTATCTTGGTGCGACTCTTCTTGTCATTCCAACGACTCAGGACTTCCCTATTGAGTAACATTTTCTTTTGGAGAATTTTGCAAACACGATCTGAAATACGATCTGAAACACGATATACTGTTCCCGATAATTGAATAAGCTCAGAGTTTTTGTTCTGTTTCTGTGCGTCGCTGTGTGCACATATCGACTCAGAAATAAAATTTCAAGCATGCAGATAAAAGGCATGGAAAAAAATCCATCAAATTTTAGAAACATCTCACTTTCGGCAGTCCTTAAAATGTGAGCACCGCTAACTGTCAAATGTACATGATGTGTTCTTTGTTTATATCTATCCTTTGCTTATATCTAGACCGTTATTAAATTTAACACCAAACCAAATTTATGCAAATCAGGGCTTTGCATAAATTTGGTTTGGTGTTCAATTAAATAACGATTTGACATGCGACTTAATTCGACTTTCCACGGTAGGTCACTATATTGTCCCCATTAGATGCCGAACTTTAAAAATTTTGAAAATGTGCGTCGTTTTCAATGATATTTATCTTACTTCCTTTCCCTTTGACCTTCTCCGATTTCGGCCCCATCATGTATTTGCTGCGTCTCCAAATTGACACCACCATGAAAATATAGCAAGTACTAATGACAATCAGTGGGATGTAGAAGAAACCCGATACCACATACAGAGTGTACACCTAGAAAAAAAGAAACGAAAATTTAGTTACAAACTGTTTATTGATGCATTCGTAAAAATACATTTTCCAAAGTTACTATTTTTTTAGAAGAAGAAATTCTCGTGCAATTTCTCAGCAGTGTAGAATACTTAAAATAGTTAGACATGTCTTGGTATCGTATATAGTTTTAAAATGTTTCAGACGTAAGGGGGACACCAAGGTATTTTCAATTACACTTGGCCACACTCGTTCTGCTTAGAACTTGCCCTAAGGGGCCGTCCATATAGTTTTCAACATATAGGTGTTTTTCAGTTATCTAGTTGTATCTTAACATGTTTTAGTCGATACCATGAAATGTCAACATTTTGTAATGTCCTACGCGGCCTTCGACCACCCCCTCCCCCTTCCTACTCTGTGTAGAACCATACAAATGTTGACAACTGTAGATGGCCCCAAATATTGAAAATAAGTTGAGGGCGCGGCATACAAAATATTCATTAACACGCGGCTCACCGATTTTTGCCACACTAAAGTGCTGTAGCAATATATACCTTGTACTGCCAACTTCCGGGCACTAGGGGAGGGGGGAAGCAGTGTGTTTTTCCCCAGGGGTCAGCTTTTGCTTGGAATACTATCGCCGACGGAATGGAAGCAAAGAGAGGAGCGATCCATGCAGTTCCAGCCATGATATTGGCTCTCTTGCCTACGGAAATAACAACATGAGAGTAAAATTACATTTAGGTCTATAAAGAATTTGTAAAAACAGAAATAATCAAGAACACCTATAGCTGTTTCTATGCAGTTTTGAACGCAATATCTGGTATAGTGCTAATCGCCATTGCAATAAAACAAACAAACTTGGGATGAGAAAAAAATCGTAGGTGTCTTTTCGGGATTCGAACCCGAGACCTCCGACTCACCGGGCAGACGCTATATCAGCTGAGCTATAAAGCACAGTGGTATTTTTCATCGGGTTTTCCCTTTGCAACACCGAGAGAAGACTTGAGTTAGTAGGGAGTATACCACTGTGTCTTATAGCTCAGCTGGTAGAGCATCTGCCCGGAGAGTCAGAGGTCTCAGGTTTGAATCCCAATAAGGTCCTTACGATTTTTCTCTCATCACAAGTTTGGTTCATGCAGTCTTTGTTTACACACATTACCTAGTATACGTCTTGATCACAGTACACATAACCTTTTAATGTATTTCTAAATGAATTTACAACGGTGACCTAGCTGCCACGGCAAAACGAGTATAATGCCTTCCACATGTCAGATGATGTAAAATTTACCTCGTGTAAAATGTACCCGAAAACCGTACTTAAACGGTAATTTAATCTGGTATTTTTTTTTCGTTTCAGTGTTGACACTATCCCAATCACATTTTTACATTTCTGTTAATTTCTTATAAAGCTTTTGGCCTATCCCACATTCGTTGGACAATAGACCGTATTGAATAGCCGCCATTTCGTGGGGCAGTTTCTGTGTTAAGTAACAAAAGGTGCCCCACGAAATGCTGGCTATTCGATACGGTCTATACTGGATGCACACTACTCACCACTCCCTAAGAAGTCCATGGGAAACACGATAGCGAAGAATCTGTCCAAACTAAGAGCCACCAGCTGGAAGGACGAGGCATTTATCACACATGCCTAAAGGTACCACAATTAAAACGACGTGCGTTATCACATCGTTAGTTCGACGGCTTCCGTTACAGATAACGTTAGTGTAACAGATATGTTAACATAGCAGTTGTTAATTCTTTTTACTTTTGAACTTTCGTGATTCTCAACAAATTGAAGTTCAGTTTTCAAAAGAACTTGTATAGGTGTGCTAAGTCTTGGATTATACCCACATTTGAGACTCCGTAAAGATTTTTCAAATTCCAATCACTTAGTAGGTAACATGCTTTTGAACTAGTATGAGATGTAACACTAACATGTTCTAAACACCATGTTAACAACATCGAGTTATCACGGTGACGCCACCCCGGCCCATCCGTCTGGCGACGCCGCTGGTGTATGCAGCCAGTTCATTTCAAACTTACCTGTAAGTAGCGTATGATTTTGCAGAAGACGGTTCCGCCATAGAACTCTCCCATGTATTTGTACGCGATCTCGTAGCCAGCGTTGATGATGCCTACCAATAGATCTGGGTATGTAGTTGCAGGGAAAAAAAAGATCTATGATACCACGCATATGAATACTATAAGCTGTTTCAGGAATCTGACTATTAAAGGCATTTAAAATGTATTTTCTATATATTTCTCAACTTAAAGGCCCTATAGATGATCTGTTTTTGAGCGATTCTGTGAATAAAACCATTATAAATCAAAAGAAAGACATCAACAAACTCATCCGAAGAAATTGCAGCTCTGTCAAATGTACCACGTCTTCCAAAAACATGAAAATCCATATGCGTTTTGCCGATCTTGGCCATCCTCTTGCAACAGTGCCCCTTTAACGCACTCCCTCACTCCTAGCGTCACGTCGCTTTGCAGAGTAGAAATTCCCTGAAATCTCAGGATGATCTTGGCGGGATGTTTTAAATATTCGTTCTCAGTCGGTCGCGTACTCTGTGGCGCGCGTCATATTGCGTGTGTGCGCGACCCACGCGGGCATATACGCATTACACAGCGCCCATTTCGGACCGCCCGGGGGGGGGGGGGGGAATTTCATGGCGCTGTTTAGCACAAAATTTCTTTGCTCTGTAAAATGGGCTACCAGCCAAAATTGTATGTCAAATTGTATTTTTAGGAACAAAATATCAGTAAAATTTATACACATCACATACGATTTAGGCTGGCAATCCAGTTTTACAAAACAAAGCAAAGACATTCTTTGCTAAGCAAATTTGTTTGCTAAACAGCGCCATGAAATTAGCCCCATACAGATGAGAAGTAAATCGTTTGCAAACGTCTTCATGGACTATTACCAGTTCAATCTTTACTTTGAGGAAGGTTGTCCTTGTGAACTCGTTAATTAACTGTTGGGGTCATTGCAAATGATACAGTGATCCTTTAAAGCCGGCCCGTATACAGGATTTGCAATTTCCAAAATATTTAATCAACTATTTAGCCGGAAAAAAAGAAGGGAAAAAACAGTCAAGATGGAAGATAAAAGTGATTAGAACGACATCGTCTTTCTGCCAGAATCTGGACAGGGTCCTTTAACTAATTCACCCTCTGTCTTTTTATGACTTGCAAAAGCTCTATAGTATCTATAGTTTGTAGGCGTTTTAAGTGACAGGTCACCCAAAAGGTGATATTCATATATTGGATGCAGTCGTTTCGCAAATATCCACGGGCAAAACATACCAGAGGCAGCCAGGTGAGCCACAAAGAAATTGAGTCTTGACTTCTTATGTCTGATGACGTAGACGGCCATAAGCACCATGGAGTTCCCGACTACTATCAGTGCTACCATTACCCATAGGATGATGAGCTGCAAATCCTGTGAGGGAGAGATGTAAAGATATTAGCCTTTTTGAAGTATAGCGGACACAATAGGAAATCCAGTGCCCATTTCTCTGGTTTTAGGGGAAAAGTTCTGGGGAAAAATGTCATGGCTTTGATACGAACGTCAGGTCCAATCACTATATTAGTTATTGCCAAATTCGTTTCCACAGGCCCCTCCAGGACAAGCCATGTACCTTAATGAAGATTGCTTTCCTCTGATGGTACGAGGTATTTTGAAAAGGTATTCCCAAGTCTATTTGCAAATCACTGCACAACTATCTCCTTTACGTGTGTGATATTCGAGTCGGCTTTGTTATAGTTAGTCAAGATACATCATCGACCTTCTTGTAAGTACGAGTCAAACCATTCAGGTGACCAAAAACACCCGCCATTTCGTATGCCTGTATAATATAGGTTTTCCCGCACATTTTAAAACCTTTTTCATTCAAATTCATATCCGGTTAACCTCAAGACGAGCGAAACGCGCAAAATATGCTACAATTTATTTGGTCTTTCCAAATGATCAATGGTCAACCAATTTCAACATTTTGTCCAATCAATGTCGTAAGATTTCAATCGAATTCGTCTCAACAGATGATCATTTACATCACGTAAGGATTTAATTTAGCTTTGTTCAACCCACTTAAAAAATGTATCGATCAAATTATTCGGATGGTCAGACTGTATGTAGCTTTCTAGACCAGGTTTTTAAGGACAGCTTTTCAGGTTAGTTTCTTGAACTTGCTCTCTTGATTTAGAATCTGCAACAAACATTACATGTCATTGTTATAGGCCCACGTTAGGCAACCATAATCTATTTAATGTAAAAATGAATATGTTTAAAACAGAAAGGGAAACACGAAGAGGAAAAAATAACGATCATATACAATCAAGTGACGAATTCAGATGAAATACAAGTCATGTGAAATTGATTTCCAAATGACAAAATTGCTTCATTCGTCGTAAGTTTGGCAACTGCTGACGACGAAATCGAATAGTCTTTTTCGAAAAAGTATGCAAACGTACGAGATGGTTTGGACAAATACGAACATGAACGACCAAATACAAAATTGAACATGGATTGGGAAATGCAAAGTCGGGGAATTTCGAGAGGAAATTTAATTTAACCTGTTATGAATTTCGACATCCAGGGAAATAGGGATATTTTGTTATTAAAAAATGGGTGCAATTGCCAAAATGTTTTTTCATCTATACACAACAAAAAATCATATTTAAATTTTTTTTTTTTTCGTTTTTGCTGCGGTGTTCGCCAAAACGCGCTTCGGAAAACATTAAAGTTGTACCCTCGCCTCGGAATGTTTCATATCTCTGGTCTTACATTTCCGAGCCCCCGTCCCATTCCCTTTTTGCCATGGGCGTTGAGATTTTGATACTATATCATGTGTCATATTTTTCTCATTACCATTCTGAAATTTCGCGCTCTCAATCTGTGTATTTTTAGGAATATTGTCAAAAGACCACCGATGTTCGTAAATTAATGTATCCGGTTATATAAAGCAATGCAGTGATTACATTAACCAAACTGCTTCCACATCCAAACTGGAGATTGCAAATTTCCTGTTTTCTCCCAATCAGTATAATATTTTGGTGAGGTATTTTATATAATTGTTAGGTTAGATTGAAATCCATTTTCTGAACAAAAATCTGAACAACCTCCTTTAAGCTTACCCCGTAAAACGAGAGTCTGCTCTCGCCATTGGAGTAGGGATTGGCAGTCGTGGCGTTGAGGGCGCCCTCTTTGACGACACTGGTGACCGAGACGCCGCCTGTGTTGGAAAAGTTTGTCAATTGGCTGTACGGTAAACTGGTTGCCATGGTTACTAATCAAATCCTCCAACGGGAAATCTTCAGCCAGGTGGGAGGGACGGGTGGTCTCTATTGAGATGTTCTCACAAACCACAGGTGATGTTCATTGTTCTGTGTGTGCGATTCGTCAATGTGCCTGCAGACAAGATCAAAGGAGAAAAAACCTGATTAGGCTATAGACCCTTTGCCTGGGCGGCCATGACAGGGGCAATCACATGCACGAGTTGGCACTTTGTGGATCTATTGTGACATCGTTTAAATATGAAAACCTTCCCCCTGTCATGGCCGCCGATGCAAATGGTCTATTGCGAAGATTTTGACTATACTCATTTGCACTGAGCCCAATATCATGGCGCTTTTTAGCAGAAAATCCTGTCCAACACAGGCAAATCACACTTCCAATTGAAAAAAAAAGACAACACAGGCCTAGCTATTTTGCCATCTTCTATTTACTGCATACCAATAAAGAGGTTCTTGGAAGATAGAACACTTCGAAGAGTTAAACATGACACACGGCGTGATAACGTACAGACCAACCTGAAGATTTCGAGTCACAATCCATAATGGAATGAGCACCAATTACTGGCTTGAATCTGTTAATGGACGTGTACCGTTGTACACACGAGCGGATTAAATTTCGAAAATTGGAAGCAATAATTATCGTCCCACAATTGCTACAAATACTGTATACTGGCTTCCAGCACATATTATTTATGGTTTACGTATGTCTCTATACAATTATACAATTGGCGGGTCCTCAATGTTGTTTAATTTTTGACCCAAATCAAATTACATCTGCACACGTAAAACTGGAACTTAAAGTGGCTCGCCTGTCAATTTCCAAATACCGAAATCAGATAAATTTTCCCACATTAACCCCTCCCTTTGTTAACAGACGAGGCTCAGGCCACTGCTAAAGGCAAAGGAAACAAGCTCATGAAATTTTAGACAGCGGATTTATTGCTGTCGTGTTTTTGGCGCGAACCTTCGCGACGCTGGACTTTCTTGATTTTGGCAGCTCTAACACGAACTTCCGTAACCGCACACCGCAGTCGCTTGATTCTTTGGAAAAACGTCAGGTACATGCACGCACCTTCAATCGCATACATTCTAGCATTCGTGAACTTTGCACGCGCTTGACGAAATAATAACCCAATATGTCAGGTGTGCGGAGTTAAAACGGTCTTGTAATATAGTACCACCTGGCCTAATAAAAACACACCTCCTTTTGAGTTGGTTATTTGTGCTAATTTTTACCCTTAAGCCAAAAGGTAGCTCATTGGGAAGCCAATATCTAATTTCGAGCCAAGGATCAGAATCATTATGTGTAATATTGTTTCCTATGGCCTTTATAACATTCTGTCTTAATGTAATGATCACGATCGCACATGCGATAGTTTACGGGTTTACGTGTTTAGATTCTTCCAAACTCCTCCTACCCTGAGCGACATTATCTGATTTTCGTGGGAACACACAAATTTAGCCAAACTCTGCATGTCATCTATTTTTGGTTTAGAAAATGCATATGACTAGCATTGGAGCGCACTGCATAGGACGCTGTGGGCTTATAACCTCCATCCGAACAAGTTAGGCATACAATCGTGAAAATATGGTCCTTGGGGAAATCACCCAGTATATAATGGTCTTAAAATTCGGGCAGGCAAAATGAAATCTCTCACATGTTTGGGACATAATGATAATGCTGGAGTCTTATATATACAGCGCACATCCACCATGCACGCAAGGTACTCAGGGAGTTGATAACAATATTATGATGGCGATGGTTATAGTGCCGTTTAAAGCCCCAATACATCATTTGCATTACTACACGCGTTCACAAGAAAAACCTGACTAAAAGTAATGTTGATAGCAATGATAACAAACACCATTTAAGGTTTTCTGAAATATTACTGCATCTGCATGTGTGGCTGAAATTTCTTTAAGACAGTTTAACAACACTATTTTTTGTTGTTCCTGTTTTTTAAGGTTTACTGATCACGTAATCTGTCAATAATGGCATATAGATGTAAAATCGTGCCACAAATAAAAACAGGGTACGCCATTGTGGCCAAAAAGCCTATCTGGCCACCATGAGACCAATGGCCTTAATTGTCCGCCTTCGATCCTCAAAGTGGTGGCGCGGTTTAGTGTTTCCTTAAAGTTGCACTGTCCGTGTTTGGGTGAAAGGATTTTTTTAAATAATTCACAAAAGCGAACGAATTTAGAAAGCCTACGTGTGTCTGTAACGAAAAATATAAAAAACCTTAAATTTCCGACGTCGGGAATTGAGATACAAGCCCTTTCTTGAAACGGGCTTCACATGTTGTAGCCTACATGTGCGCGTATACGCTCCATATGTATTGTACAATTACACATGTACGCGCACATGTACATCACGTCATAACCCTGTCGAATAAAAGACAGGGCCTGTCTTTTATCATTTATTGTTTTTAATATAGACTGGCATTAATCCTTGACGGAATTTTACGTTCTTGGTACCAAATGAAAGCTGATAACTTTTCCTATTCTAGAAAAAAAGTGACCCTCAAATCGGCCTAACATCGGACAGTGCAACTTTAAGTTGCTGTGCGCGTTAAAAGAGCTTGTTCAGATTTTTCCAAAAATGGATTTCGTTCTAACCTAACAATCATATAAAACACCTCCCTATAATACCATATATGGGAAAAGAACGGGCAACTTACAATCTCCAGTTTAGATGTGGAAGCAAACAGGTTGGTGCAATCACTGCACAGCTTTATTGAATTCCGGACAATTTAGTTTGTTGACGATATCCCTGAAAATACACGGAGTGAGAGCGCGAAATTTCAGAATGGTAATGAGAAAAACATGACATGATGATATGACATCAAAATCTCAACATCCAGTGGCTCAAAAATATGATATGGACACGCTCCTTTAACGGATTTTGAGGGCACAGGATGATAGCGCAAAGCTCGTGCTCTGGTATTAGTCAGAATTGCATTTTACCCGGGAGACGAGAAAAATACGGATCTGCTGGCAAAACGACATACGCTCGACATTGAAATTGTATTTAATGAGCAAATGGTGAGGTGGGTGTGGTTAGGGGTAGGGGATAAATGTACACCGTAACAGACACACCGTCGCGTAAATTTGATTAGATATATTGCTAGTAGGGATATAGCGTTGTTGATTACTCGGATGGCAACATACAGTGAAATAGGAAGGGTTTGTTCATGCTTTCGAAACCCAGTCAACAGAGCTCTCGCCCTCAAACCGCCCTCCGTCCGTCCAACCAACAATAACAGACGGTCGATGCCTCGGAGACGGGAAACAAATTGGGAAAGTTGATTCAACTGGGGAATCAACTATATGCGGTGAACTATATTGCTATCGTATTTACATGTAGGACGAGCAAGATATAGTGTTGAACTCGAGTTCACAGCCCCGATTTCCGATTCCATAGGAAAACCTCGTGATTTGAAGCTCAATTCAGCGGCGGATCCACTGATTGTGTCAAATTTGCTTTGTATATTCATATATTAGATCATATTATGTGTAGGCCTATATGATCGGCGTTTGCCATAATTAAAGACAGATTACATGATTGGAAATCGTTTAAAAACACGAATAGCAGCATTACATAAGTAATAAATAATGTTGATAAAGAAATTTCAGCCACATAGATGCAGTAATACTTCAGAAGACCATAACAAATTCATGCATGGTTTGTGTGTTGAATGAATGGCAAAAAAAGACTGTATGCAAACATTTGTTTAAAGCACCTTCAGTTTGGCAATTTCTCCTATTGACCACCTTCGAACACGTGCAAACACGCCATTTTGGGAGTCAAATAATGCTGAGTCATGTGGAAGCGATGTGCGTGCGCGCTGTGTGTGTCTCTGGTGGGCGTAACGCGGTTTAATTCACCAATGGGAGACTTAGCATTGCGCGTTACGCACGCTATGGACACACACAACGCGCACGCACAACGACGCGGCATTATTTGACTCCCAAAATGACGTCATTGGCACGAGCTCAATATACAAAGGTACAATTTTACACGGAAAATGTGGTGTTTGTTACCATTTCTATCTGCACATTTAGTCTAGTTTTTCTCGTCAACTCATGGAGTTAAATTTCAGTCACTGCAAATGATGTATTGGGACTTTTAAAAAATGCATTTGGAGGTTACAGCTAAGGGTATAAACATGTACTCCCAAAACACATTCCATGCTGACCAAAAAGCTTTGGGTGAAACTACAAATTTAAATACATTGGATTGTCAGGACATGCAATCAACACCAACTGGCTTGAACCTGCATCTAGTGCACTGGAAGGCAAAAAAAATACCAACTTATCAAATCCGACAGATCTGGGGCAATAAGTTCAAGCGTTGTCAGCTGACAATCGCCAAAGCCAAGGACGCTTCTTTTTTTTTAAATACAGCATTTGTACGCATCAAAAAGCAAAGCCATGACTTTATTATAAAGTATATACTCTTTGCGGCTCTAAGTAAATAGAAATGTGTAGCGTCGTGCGGAGCTACGGTGCATAAAATTGGAATTTATGTGACAACTTTTAGCATTGGTCAGCTGACCGTCCGCCGACTTAGGAACATCCGATCTTTCCTCTATTACTCTTCTACTCACACTTGTAACGAAATATCTTTAAGTCCAAGAACAAAATTGGGGTCACTGCAAATTATGTACTCTGACTACCTTTAAATCCCCAATACATCATTTGCAATTAACCCAGAATCTTACTTAAAGTTGACTGTCCGATTTTAGGCCGATTTGAGCGCAAAAAAACACATTTTAAAGGTAAATTGCAATTTGTCTAGAATAGAAAAAGTTATCAGATTTCATTTGGTACCAAGAACGTAAAATTCTGTTAAGGATTAATGTCAGTCGATTAAAAACAAGAAATAATAAAAGACAGGGTTATGACGTAAATGTAAATGTGCGCGTACATGTGTACATTGTACACAAGTCATACTACTATGAGCGTACGCGAACATGTACAACATGTGAAGCCCGTTTACAAAAAAAAAACCTTAATTGTCTCTCAAATTCCCGACGTCGGAAATTTTTTTTTTTATATATTTTACGTTACAGAGACACGTAAGCTTTCCAAATTCGTTCGCTTGTGTGCATTATTTTTTTAAATCCTTTCACCCAAACACGGACAGTGCAACTTTGACAAGAAAAATCCGACTAAAAGTATTGATAGCAATGGTAATATTACACCACATGATTTATCCCCGTGTAAAATGATATACCTTTGTTGGAGAAATTGCCAACTGAGGGTGCTTTTTAAAAAGTCGTTTGCAGACAATTTTTTACCATTCATTCAGCAAAACCCATGCATGGATTTTTTTTCAGGTTTTCTGATTACTGCATCTAGGCCTATGTGGCGGAAATTTCTAAAAAGGCAGTTTATCAGCATTATTATTCAGTTATATGTAATGATGTTATTAGTTTAAAGTTTTTCAATCATTTAATCTGTATTTAAAGTAAACCAAAAAGCCATTAATTTGTATTCGGCCTTTCATAGTACACAATACTGTCACTCATTTGCCTTTAAATCCGGAGTATAATTATTCTGACTGAAGCGTAAGCGAAAACGAGAACGCGAACATTAAAATTGTATCCCGAAACACATATGCACAACAGCGATTATCTGTCACCATGACTGTCATCACGGCAGTTCACGTCGGGTCTATACGGCCATCTGAATAGCAACAGATTAGATATCGATGTGCGTGCGGATTCGAAGGATTCTTAAACCGAAACGGGTTTCAGGGATGCATTTCCATTTATATGTGCGACGGTGAGTTTGCGGCGTCGCCAGATATTTAAAAGTTGGGAGACAAGGAAACACGTTGGAAGGGGCACACAAAGCAGCTTACACAATCATGCAGTTTTCCAAAACGTCAAATCTTATAGTTGGGGCGCACAGAGGGAGCTCGATACTTTTTACGGTGGGGTGGATATGGTTTTACATCCTTATGGGGTACCCGGAAGAATGGTACCCTATAAGGAACAAAGGCGAACAAAGGTACCCCCACAAGTAGGTCTTTGTCCGCGGGGTTCATCTATTCAAACCGTGGACGTTTTATCTGGTTTAACAATGGGAACAATATCGTCCGCGATTTCCAAGCGAACGTCCGCGATTCCAATCGTGTAGAAACAAACGAGAGGAGTAGGTAAACAAAACTATAGGTAAACAAAACTATGTCCAAACAAAAGAGAAACAATGGGACGTCCACGACTGGAGGTGAATCCACGACTGGGCCTACTTAGTACCCCACAAGGTAAGACCACTGTTAAGCCTATAGGAAAAGTTTAGACAAAGGAAACAATTGCAAGACAAAGGGAAGGAAAGGATGGTAACAATAGCGGTACCCCATAAGGGTGTAAAAACACGGTTGCGTGCGCTTGTTCTCCCAAACAATCGTGGACGTTTTAGGGAGGCAAGCGAACGTCCGCGATTCGCTCCTGTACAAAACCAACGAGAGTAAGGAAAAATAGACTATGTCCAAACAAAAGAGGAACAAAGGGACGTCCGCGATTGTCAGTGAGTTCACACCTCCGTGTGTGTACGAGCATTACATACACTATGCGAACTTTGGGACAAAAGAGGTCCGCATAAACCAGGTAGCAACGTAACTGTGTGGACATGCACAGGTCCGCAGACGAGTTGTCTTAGCATTTAAAAAAGGATAAGGGGTGGGGGAGGGGGTTAAAACAAAAAGGATAATGTGTGTAACGATGCCCTTAAACTAATTGTAAAGTTAGGGCGAAATCCTGCGTTTTGGTTTTGAGGGAAAACAATATTTTTGGCAAATTTTCTACAGTGCACGAGAAGAAAGAGAACTTTGCATAGTGTATGGGGAAGCGGGTTGCACGTCACTGTTTTATGGCTCCTTTATATAACGTGTTTTATGGTACCTATGTGGCAAGATATTGCTTGCATTTTTGATAAACCTCGTATTTTATGGCAGACAACGAGCGAAAACTGCAAGAGGATATTAGCAATAAAAATACGTATGAGTATTGAGGTGGAACAGGCATGCAGAAAAAAATTACTGCCGTGCACGTCAGAGAGAAGGACAGAATAGACAATAGACACAAAGTGCCTACTCGTGCATGACGTACGAAGACAATGTGACACTGACAGCCCCCTTTCATGGCCGCTCGTGTAAAGGGTCTATATGCCCTTTTCGTAATGAATCCAAATTCATTGATGTTTCTTGTGACATTGCCAAGTGTTGCCAAGTCATTCACCTATTACGTTCAATTTAGTTTCTATAGTTGGAATTTATTTTGCATAAAAAAAGGTTTTTATTTCGCTTTCTGCGCACTCGCTTTACACACACTTTGACTTGAGAATAACAAATGACTTATGTACAAAATCAATTTTTATAAACTTTTCGTTTTTAGTGGTCTATTTCCACTAATGGTTAAATACAGTAACTTGCTTATAGACGCTTCCTGAACATTCTCACTGTTTGTTTACTCAGTTTACGAGAGAAGAGACTTGAGAAAAAATATTACACATGACAAAATATCAAAATCTCATGCATGAGGTACGCGTGGGGGAAGGCGGGTAAAAAAGTGATTTGGTCAAGCTCCTTTATCAAATAGCACAAACAACTGGAAAAAAAATGTCTGGTTGCTTTTCCTATTTTCCCCGGGGTGGGTTTGGGATGAGATTTCGGCAACGTGTCCTATTCCAAATTTGGCAAAATGGTTGGAGTATATACAAAGACACGCATTGATTCGGACATTGACCAGAATAAGACAAATGTAGGCTATGTTTATTTGCCAAGTATTCATATCTGATATACTGCCTGCTTCGCATTACTTTCGGGGTCAAAATTTGCTTTAAACTGCTCCGGAATGACAACCCATATGTACGTTGCCGGCTCTTGCATTTTTTTCTCGCGAGGCCGCGTATCCACGCGATTAGCGCCGGAAAATTGACCTTAATTCCAAGCTAATTCCGTTACCGGTGTCCCGTGCGCGCATGGCTAATTGCGCAATAGCGCGAAACACAAGCAATTTGTTACATTTTGGCGGCGGTGCAATGCTCGTCTGGGGACTCCTTACTCCGGGTACTCGACTTCCTGACGTTTCCTTGGGGGAGAAGGAACTGTCGCCCACGACGTTTAGAACGTTGATGCAAAATCCTTCGGTAACATGTGCCAGTGTCTGCTCCCCGACTGCTGCCCCCAATTAAAGATAAGACAACAAAATAATAACAGGAAACGCTAAGAGTTTGCTGTGGCGTCAAATGCAAAAAACAAAGCCCCGAAGAGAGATTAAAGGGAGGAGCAAAAGGCGTGTATACAACAAAAATCCTTGGCCACTTGGCCATGCCGGATTCCGGCGGAACCCTTATTTTTGCAGTCTCCGTTCCCGGGGAGGGGGTGTCTAATTTTACAGTAATTAAAATTATTATGGCCGAGATTTTATGATGGGCGATAAAAACATCCCCAGATGATGCAAGGCATATGAATATACCACGCCTTGATAATGCCACATGTCATAGGATGTTTAAATACGGCTGAGGTCTCTATATATAACCCTTTGCTCCATTTGGAGAACTTTGGGAAGGTGGCCTAGTTTTTATTTGACTTTTAATGTTTGTCTCGGATATTTTTTATCTGTTTGAATGTGTTGTGTCTATACAGTGCACGTACTTGGTTCTCTTTGGAATGTTTTCTATATGAACACATTTAACCAATTGACGCCGGAGGACATGTATAAAACGCGTTCTGGCAATAGTCACGGGGGCGGTTGACGAGTTAAAACGTCAGCTTTGCCGCTGTCTTCAACGGTTGACGTGTAAACACATCCAATTGTCCATCATTCATTAACATGTTTTGAAATTGAACCTGGCGGCTGTGGACGGCTTGTCAGTGAAGCAAATACCGCTCCGTGGCGGCCGCTTCGGAATGTTGCAAAGTATGATCTTTTGGTGAGACTTTTCACACAATGAATGTATAAATGACTCTCAAGAGTCAGTATTTGTGGTGTTACATTTGTGTTACATTTTTTGACCAATCATTAAAAAAATGATATTTTTTTTGGTCAAAAATATTTATCTACTACACTGAAAGGTTTCTCAAAAGCAACAAATACATATAAACGTTAAGCAAAAAGAAACTCGATTAATTTTATTAAATTTACGCTAAAACCTCAACCTTGTCCTTTGATGGCTTTAAACTAAGTAATATATAATAGTGAAGTTTTGTATAGGTTAGAAAATTAGACTTTAAACGCGCATACTTTTATTATTAATTATAATCAATAACGCGGTTACTCCGAGTATGGTGAACTTTGGTGAGGTGGCCTTTTAATGTAGCTTTAATTTTTACTTTTGAGTAGCTTTTAATGTTCGTCTAAATATCTTTTATATGAATTTTCCAAAGTAAAAGAAGCAACAAATAAAAAATAAACGGTCAATAACAAGAAACACGGCTAATTTTATTATCTTTACGCTATAAAACTTCAACCTTGTCCTTTGATGATTTTAAACTTGATGAAGTTTTGTGTGAGTTAGAAAATTAAACAAACTATAGACGCGCACATTTACTTTATTAAATCAAATCAATAAATGTCAAACATCACGCAGCTCAAACAAACTTGGCCCGCAATTTGAGAAATTGGAAATCACATCTCGAGATTAATTCCACATAGAGACGAAGCCTTTTGCTGCCAGTTTCACGGGCTGGCACTGACATCTCAGGAAAAATAACATCTCAGGAAAAATAACATCCCCATATTTGATCCATACATTTAGGGCTGATTGAAATCGACGGGAATACCGTTTGACGACAACACAAACGCCCGGTCGGTAATACAAAGGCAAACAGTGATGTTCTGGTTGATGGGGTTTCTAAGGAGCGGTTCTCAAGTGGGATTTCGTGTCCTAAATCAATATTATCGTGAGCCAACTTCGGGAATCTACTAATGGAAGAGAACGACGCCGGTAAAGTCATACAGATGATTTTTGTTTTAGATGAACATTCTTATCATCACACTCCACCACTTCTTGCTAAGTTCAACACGATTTCCTTGCACGACACTAATAAACTGCACACTGATATTTTTACGTTCAAATTCATTAACAATTTGTTACCAAACCTTTATTTTCATTCTTCACCTTTGTTCAAGATGCACACAGGTATTCCAGGTCAGGCCACAACAAGAATATGTATTTGCCCTTCACTCGCACCTCGTATTCGCTTAGCACCTTACGATATCAAGGACCACGTCTTTGGAACAGCCTGGGAGAAGACATTCGTAACCAAGCCTCTGTTGGTCAGTTTTAAATGATCTCACATTATGTAACATAGTTTCTTCAAAATAATGAGTTTGCATAAACTTTAATTGTTCAGTTTAACTCTCAATACTTCATGCATGTGACATACTCTTGTGCTGTTCTTTTGTCCTGTGTTTGGTTGTTTTGTCTTGTCGTCTCGTGTCTTTGTTGTCGTGTCTTATTGTGTATGACACATTTGTCGATTTGTTACCTGATTACTTCTATACGAGCCCCCGGCTTCAAGATAATGCCCCCATACCTTTTTATATATCTTCCTGCTGTAATCTTACGCATGCATATGTAACACTTATCCAATTTACAATTACCACACAATTATGACAGTATATTTATGATAATCGCTCTCCTTGTTATTTGTAACAGTATAGAAGGTAGGCCTACTTATATCAATTCCTGATGATAATAAAGTGATTAAAAAGTATGGAAACAAGTGTAATAAATGTTATAAAAAAACATTTTAAAAAGTGAATGTAACAATCGTAAGGTTAACGGACAAGTTCCACGATCGTATTAGTCGGACTGGGTCCCAGTAGGTGGCACCCGTATACCGTAGGTTAGCGGATGTTGCCTGAAATCCTGTACATAAAGCACACGAAAAGCAAAGTTCTAAAAACCGAAACGACAGATAGAATGATAATGATACCAAACCGATCCGAGGAAACCCTGATGAAGGCAAATACACTATCATTACCCCTGATCATAGGGCTCCATTAACTCATTCTATATATATGTACCATCTTTGCTTCCGGGGAGTATATATACAGCTCGATGGACCGCACCGGGATTCGAACCTTTAGAACCTACCTTTAGAACTAACTCATATTTTCAATACGATCCACTACATGTATAGACCGTTCCGTCAACTACAGCACCCCAGAAGGCATATGCTGAGTACTCAATGGTTGCGTGCTCGATTCGCGTTTTATTCAATTTCTGCATTGCCATTTTGAATTTGAACAAAGACGGATGATTCAAAGCGGTTTCGTTTTACTCATAAATCAGCAATGTCACCATGTGGCTCTCATCAGGATGATACGGGTCTTGTAAAGCTGCGCCACCTGCTCCATCTTCCTGCATCCTGCATCCCCCCCCCCCCCCCCCCCTTCATGCCAATCCCTCGATAGTTTATCCACGGACTCCCAATACACCACAATAAAGAGAAAAGTTTCGTGTCCAGGGAAACCAAGCGGTTGCAGTGACAAGAACCATCGACGTTTCGCCAGAAGGTCTGAGGCGAAGGCCGAGTACCTCATATACACCTTATAGGAATCCTAAGTTAAGAAGACGACGCGCGGTTATATCATCGGTTGAATCACCGACCTCATGTGACTATATCGCACGCGCCTTGTTGTAGGGGAAGATTCAGTGACCCCAGGATGTCATTTGGCCACCGAAGTGTGGCCAAAGTGACAAGATAAAGTATTGTCCTGAACTTTGTCTTTGTCGTACGCCAACTGCTGTTTTGCGTACTAAAAGATAAAATGGAGAAAAATTCTTACATTTTCAAATATGATCATAACTTGTACAAAAAGTATTAATTTGTAAAGTTTTCTCAATGTTTCAGTCATAACAAATAAGGATTCTATAGGATTCTACTCAATGTTCTATAGGATTCTATATAATATTCTATAGATTTCTATACAGTGTTTTATGGAATTTTGTACAGTGTTTTGTAGAATATTATTCAGTGTTCATAGTATTTAGATTTATGGCCCATTTTTCTAAGCAATCTCTATAAAACATTTAGAAGACCTCTACAAAAACTCTACAACATTTTTCTACAGAATGGCTTATAGAAATTTTATAGATTTGTTTTTGTAAAATTATATCCTTTTTTTATTTGAATTCTATAGATTATTTTTTGTAAGGGTAAGTTATACCAATACTCAATTCGAGTAAGGTTTCCATAACATCTCGTTAAGTAAGATTTTGGGTCGTTGCAAATGATATACAGTGGGACTTTAAACCATCGGAGTAAAGGAAAAAGATAATAAATGCTTCAATGATCTGTCAACAAATTCAGAAGAGTCTGACTCTGATATATCACAGGCCCAAACCCAACACTGCCGAAAGCCGGAAATTACACCCAATCAGCATGGCCACATATAAAATTCCAATTCCAATAAGTTTCCGAACAATATCCGTTGCCATTCGTTTTCATAATTCGAGTCCCATCAAAGATAACTGACTATATAGCAGTGACTAAAGTCGGCAAGTGAATTGCAGAAACGTCTACATGTGCAAAGCCAGTGTTCGGTTTTTCCTTTCCTTCCCCCCCCCCCCCCCCCCCCACCCCCCCCCCCCCCCCCCCCCCCCCCACCCCCCCCCCCACCCCCCCCCCCCTCCCCCTCCAACTTACACTTGCGTGTTTGAGTTGCCATCGGGTGATACCCGTGCATGTCTGCCTTTACCTGAGCTCGCGGGCGAGTCTCTGATGCAAGGCTCGGTGTAATGACGTCACCGGGTAACCGTGCGGAAGTCGTGAAACATAGCTGACAATAATATAGATTCTCAACGTGAGTACGAAAACGAACACAGATTTATCACAAAAATATGAGGAAAATTAGGGCGCACATGGGCATTAAATAAAAGTTTAACATTAACTTTAGGATAACTAATATCACCTGTTTTCCCAGAATTCAAATTTCATGGCATTCGTTTTTGCACCATCTGGAGGATTCCCTTATGTAAACCACGTGTATCGATATAAGCTACTCGAACGCAACAATTGTGATCAACATAAAATGAAAATAAATGTATTGCTGTTGGTTTCATCAAAAAGTTGCAATCAACAGTTTCTAGCCAATAAATCTTGCGTAACACAGCATTCCGATGCAAACCAGAGCCGCAGTAATCATTCAGAGTAGCCATGTACTACGTGCGTGCTGATACTCGCTGTTCAAATTTCCGCGCGGGAAAAAAAACCGGGCAGGAGGATTATTTCCCCGATATAGCAAAAAATAACTGGAACAATTGGGTCGTAAATCGTCGTATACTGTATATTCACACCAACACCGAGCGCAAGCCAATGTTTATTTAGATTATTCCTTTATACTGACGCCAAAAGCCGTTTGTGTATTTTGTGTTAATTAAACGAAATGCGTAAACATCCCAAAATAAATTTTATTCCCTAGACCAATGGGGAACCTTCAGTCATTTCAAAAATAAATTAGAAAACGTAAGGATGAAATTGGTATATTTATTGTAATAAATTAATTCTGATAGATTTGGGTAATTTCTTGGAGTCCAATCTAGAAATAGCAATCTTTGCATATAGTAAACCACCGTTTCAACTGGACGCAATAACCTAATTTGTATGGAGACAAATTACAGAACGTTGGTTTTAATTTGGAGGCACGCTATACATTTCTAGCTTAATGACCTCATCATTCAAACAAAGTATCGCCATACTCGGAACACGGTGGATGTACCGTATTTTGAATCCGAGTGTTCTGCAGTACATTTAAAAAATGTACCCGCAAAATTATGTTTTAAACCCCAAAAATACACTGTTTAAAGGAGTGTGTCCAGATCACATTTTTACCCACTCCCTTTTTCCCTTGATATTTTGATACCATATCGTTTGTCATATTTTTCTCAGTACCATTCTGAGATTTCGCGCTCTCAATCCCTATATTTTCAAGGATATCATCCAAAACTATCGATTTCTTTGTAAACTAATTTATCCGGATACACAAAGCAGTGCAGTATTACACCAACATTTTGCTTCCATATTTAAATTTCCTGTTTTCTTCCCATGGGTATATAAGGGAAGTATTTTACATGATTGTTAGGTTAGAACAAAATCCGTTTTCCTGAAATTGTTGAACAAGCTCTTTTTAAATGAATGACAGTGACATGAAATGTAATAGGTCGGTATCTTGTGGCAAAAAGGAAACAAAATGTAACAAATGTCCAGAAAGTGGCCCTGTTGAAGAAGGAAAGAAAAAAATTGTCCCAAATCAACGTCAATGTGTATACCTCCCATATTACATGTATGTCGCGATATTCGCACAGGCCTACCAGTAATGGCACTTGATTACAGGAAGATTCACAATGAATGGGGGATAAGTACCACTTGAGGCTGGACTGGTAAATACAGTAATTAACGTCATTGCAAGTTGAATAATGGTTGTCATCCCTTCTAACGAATGCCATCGCCAGGGGTTTTTATCAAGAGGGAATCATGTTGTTATCAACTTCACGGGAAGGAAATTACAAGTGGCAGTTTTATAAAATTAATGAATGCATGTTATCTCGTTAAAGTGAGCCCTATGCGTAAGGCTAATGCTCATTGCTCATTCTGGGGTAGATTGCATGCAATATAACCGTCTTAAAGATAGACAAGTATACATGATTGGTAAACTGTTACAAATAGTTTTATCCCGCTGTGTGATTGAATATATGCATGATTAAAACCAACCTGAGCAAAAACCAGCTCCGTACTTCGTCTAACTTTTGAAAAAACCCAGTTACGACGTCTTAAGAGTTAAGACGGCTTGATACCTTTATTTATTGCAATCCACCCCTGATTCTTTAATACTGCGACGGGTTTAAAAAGATTTTCAACTGCATTAACATCTTTATATAAGAGGAGATGGGCTGGACCAAATGGCGAACGTAATAAACACTATAGGTGGTCATTGTCAAAATAACATGACAAAAATAGGTGACAAAAATCTTCACCCTCGGTTGCAAAACATGCGCGCCTTGCTATTGATACACAGAAATTTGTATTTGAATGGGTCAAAATCCCCACCCTGGGGCACGAAAAACGTGTCCAAAACCCCACCTAATGGGTGGGGCAGCGCGGGGGGGGGGGGGGGGGGGGGGGGGGTTGGTAGGTGCATCAGTCCAATCCACTAACACAAAAGAAGACACAAACTGCAACAACTGCAAAGCTATACCGTTTTGCTTTGGTTTTATATAATGTCCAGAAATTGACTCCATTTGCTTTTTATAGGTTATTTTATTTTATTGAACCACAACAGTGCCTTAAGCACCTCTTACAGGGTTCAGATGAAATTACACTTTGGTAATAAATCTAATAGACAAACGTGAGATCAAAACATGGTGAAATATAACAAACAAAAATTGACAGAACGTACACTATAACATTCCTTTGTCTTACATGAATGATCTCCCCAAAACATTTGGGGAGTGTTTAGAAATCAATAAGAAATGTAGCTGGTGATCCCTTCGAGTAAAAAAAATAAAAAATTATTGGTACAAAATACTTTGCTCCCTCAGATGTTTTGAGTAGTGTATAAAAGGTACGCGGAATTCTGTGTCAACAATAGGAGATAAATTGGATAGTGTACAAAAGTGATCGTGTGTTACTGCACTGTCCGTGGAGTAACTTGGGTCAAGATTGACTGATTCCGCTCACGAAATGAACCGTAGTGCATCCACATCACGTAATCACTTTATTCCACCCAACGCTATAACGAGTTATAAGTATTTATGCGTACACGATTTGTCTATTCCCCAATGTAAGCGAGTGGTTACACCAGAATTATAGTACTATGGAATTGACAGTTACTAGGCAATCACGAAAAAAGTTCGTGATTATCTGTAAGCGCTATTTTTTTCGTAAGGATAGAACTACAGCTCGAGTTTTCGTAAATGAACGGATTCTGAAATATATGCGTTCCAAAACGAATACATTTAGATCAGGAGCCTCAATTTGAGTCGGCACTTATACAAGAACTTTAATCACGCACAACGACACACCAACCGCAAAGAAATGCACAATGTGAAAGGTTCAATCGAACAATGCATGATTTATTACAAAAACTGAGTCCTGAGAAGAAAAAAAACGATTGTGGCCTAAGTAAAATTTCGCCGTTCAAACGCGTTATTTAATAAAATAAAAGAAACACTATACTGGCACAATATCGGCACTCCATGGTTTCTGATTCACTTAAATTGGAAATAAGATATCGGAAATAATTTGTCTTGGAAACGAGTCAGTAACACTTCTTTGGTTAAAATGTTAGTATGCAAGATGAGGTAATTAAGTTTAATAGTATTTCTTTTTCAGATATGTTATCAATGAAACAGTGGTATCGTGGGTTTAATTTCTTTATTCAATTGTTATATCAAATACGCCTAATGACGCTAAATATGTGCCCCAATACACTCAAAATTATATTAGAAATACGTAGTCACGCAAAGTAAAAGCACCTTGAAATAAGTATTTTGTGATCAATGAGACCCCAGGGAGTTCATTTACACAAGACGCAATGTTTAAGTAAAATTAGTTTGAGTCGGCTTGGCATTTTTGAATTTCAACATGCTACGTAAAAGTACAACCGAAATGAGATCATGCACTTAATACAGGTAGTAAGTTTTCATCAGAAACCCTGGAGTTTTTCCAGTGATGTTTATACAACAACCTTCAGATTTAATGTAAAAGAAATGAAATCAATTAACAGCCTATTTTGATGCACAACATTTTGGGATCTATACAGCATTTAGTTCTAGGGGTGTACTCGGAGGATTTTGTGCATTTTATAGTTTGTAGAGTTTCGTCGCAATCACATCATGATTCAAACTGTTATTTGTGTTTTTAAAACATATACAACACCCGTAAGTCTATCATTCTAGTCCGAGTCCTTGCTTATATGTATGTCTGGTTGTATAATTACATCCGATTTGATTACCTCCATATCTCTATATAGTTGCAACCTATGAGCGTTTACATCTGTGTGTGAAGTAATCCATGACGCCGTTTGAAAACGTGCTTCCTTTTTGTGTCCGAAATGAGCTCAACCTTTTCATTTTATAAATCCGTGGATTTAGCAGACTCTGGGAATTTAATTGGTTTCTGTGGCAGTATGGCGCCAAAATTGGCGAATCGAGTGACAAATAAACCTGAGAGCATGTAACACGTTAGGTTGTGTAGTGTGTTAATTTTGGCATGAAATGAAATGTTGTTTCGGAGTCAATTCAATACCTACGTGTCTACTTGGAATCCCAGGCCAGTAGTAACGGCGCTTTGAGTTTAGAAGGAAGGAGCACGGATTACTCGTAACAAATTGTCTTATTGTGGTTTAAGAAAGTATAAACAAACCAAACAAATTAGGAAATTGCTTTAAGCTCAGGTTTGTGAGCCAAACAGTGAGAAAACCACAGACGTCATATAGAACAGTTTGGCGTATCCAGGCTTATTAAAATATAGGAATACAACATGTAACCCGGCCTATTCCTCTGTATTTCTGTTTTTTAATGAGTCTGGATCCGCAACTGGAACATCTTTACTAACGACCCAATGACCCATTGACGCAATCGGAAATATCTCACATTTTGTCCATGCTTTGAAAGAACTATATTCAAATATCTTTTACAGTTTTAAGATCTGATTTATGAAATAATATACTTTTTGTAATACCTGATGACGTCATCATAACGTCACACTTATATGCATACCTTAAAATAAGAGTTGATACTCGTACCAAGTTTGAAGTTGATATCAGTGGCGGATCCAGCCTCATTAAAATACAGAAATACAATGGATTTCAGGGGATCCGACCCCCTGAATTCCATTGTATTCCCGTATTTTAACGAGGCTGGATCCGCCTCTGGATAAAGTGGATATCTTGAACTGTTTTTAAGAAAAGCTCTTGCAATCATATGTTGAAACGAAAAAAAAGACACAGAACCAATACAAAAGCAAGAAATGAAATGGATTTCGCATAGAATCGAAAGATGATGGGAGCAGAGACCCGATCATCTAAAAAAAACCAGGACGCGTCCAGGCTTCACATTTTATTCCCTGAACAAATCAGTTGCGCTAGTATATCGATCCCCACGTGCCTTGCTTTTCTCATGAGTCGATCGATACGATCGGTGGTTTAATGTTGCAGTGGCAATTAGTCACCCGGAAGCTTACTGGAAACAATTTGAACAAACACAAGTCTCGGGTGAAATCGAATTCGCAGTTGATACGCCAGCTGCGTTTTTTAGACCAGACAGGGCTTTCTAAATAACCCCAGCTGCTTTGTGCAATTGGACAGTGCCGTTAAAGAGAATCTCTGGATAATACTCGATTTTGCAGTGAAATAAACAATAAGCTTAAATCAGTACGACTTGATGATTTATATGTATAAACTTTCAAATGGAGGTGCAGTTTAGAAGGTCCGCATACTATGTTTTGGGTGCTACGCAATGGACGCCATTGCCTATATAGCAACCAACAGTCTGGTTGCTACATGGTATTGATTCTGTACTTCCCACCTGCCGTGTGCACCACATAGCAACAAAAAGGAAGTGTGCAAGTAAAAGGAAGTACGTTAGTACACCACACGCTCTTCATGCGAAACACGTAAAAGGCTCATTAATAATTACTTCCTTGGCGAAACAGGTTTGATAAAATTATTAGGTTAATTTTTAATAATGTCATAAATGATACAAAATAGATCGTCTGCTCTAAATTAGGTATCGTCTCTGGAAAATAGACGCCGCGGAAATTACTTTTCCCTGCCACAGTTATAATGAGTTTCGCACTATGTCAGTGTTTATTTAGAACACCGCTTTTAACGGCAGCTGTGGACCGGTTCATGGGACCCGTGGATAGATTCCGATAAAAGAGAATGCCGACAATCTTTGTGTAGGTAAAAAAAAATAATGGTGTAAATGGAAATTACAGTTTTACTTCTAAGAAGAGATAGAGACCCATACTTAAACATTAAAATCGCTAGGTTATCTTGGAATTCTCACTGCAGGAAAAAAACCTACGATTAAAATGGATAAACAACAACAAAGCAAATTTAAAAAACGCATACAATACGGAATTATTAACGAAAAAATACTGTATTGGTAAAGAAGGACTATAGGGCAAGTTAAAAATGCCCACACGACAAAATAGTAGTCCATTGTCTGATCTACGTGTCTCCCAAACATGAAGATCCTAGGTCACTTGGTTTTTCAGATGAAAACATTATCCACATTTTCGTGGTTTCAAGTTATTTGACAACCGACGACGTCGTCATGACGTCACGCTTGTATGCACACCTTCAGATAGGGGTTGATGTTGAGAAATTGATGTTGATGTTCCTACCAAGTTCCAAGTTTTGACAAGTCTTGTACCGTCTTGAAGAAAATCTCCGATAAGTTTGAGTGGGAAAAGAAGAAAATCTCAAAGATTAAATACAGAAGTAATAGGTGATCGGGGATCAGCTAGATCACCTAAAAATGTACGCACAAAGGTGCTCACGTTTGCGGGGAAAAAGCCCTCTTACTATTTTGGCATAGTTAGATGAAGTATCTCAATGCAGAAACAATTTTCGGTATTTTTTCGTATACATTGAACAAAGATTTTAAGGAAATTACCTCCTGGAATCAACACATAATGTAATTTTAAGATATACTTCCCACTTGCACTTTTGTCGCAAATGTTGGTTTTCTGTAGAAAAATCACGTTTTCTTCTTCAAAAATTGCCTTCAGTTAGTGCACAAGATAACCATTCACGCGCGCGCGCAGCGCCCTCTGTTGTCGCGCTTACGCACAGACCGCTCGCCACGTCATTTTGTGCATTACTTTATGCAGTAATTTTACATTTATTTATCTCAGAAATGCAACATTTGCGACGGAAGTGTCAGTGGGAAGTATATCTTAGAATTGAATAAGCTATTGATTACAATATATAAATTTACCCAAATCCTTGTTCAATGTATATGAAAAAATACCAAATTTTCCGCTAAACAGCTTTATGAAATTGGCCACAGAGTCGCAAGATCTCTTTTTTAACATCCAGGAAGAATTATAGCTATTAATACCCAAATCGAAATTAATAGACCACGGGTCTGGCACTAGACATATGAGACAAGTGACTGACGGACAACTTGCAAAGCAATGCCGTGATATGTGCTGACAAGAAACAGTTTCTGGGCTAATCCTGATCAATCATGTTTCTAATGCGTTTAACCCTGGTCAAGAACCCTGTTACCTGTTTGGAAGCTTCGAAAAAGCGATCCCGTTATTAAAGGATCGTGTCCAGATCATATTTGCGAACCCCACCCCCACACCTCCCTCCATTTTTCCCATGGGTGTTGCGATTTTGATACGTCATAATTTTCTTATTAGCATTCTGAAATGTCGTGCTCTCAATATGTATATTTTCAAGGATATCGTCAAAAAACCACAGATGTTCTGTAAACTAATTTATCTGGTTCCATAAAGCAGCGCATGTATAGTTACACAAATCTGTTTGCGTCCACATACAAATTGGAGATTACAAATTTCCTATTTTCTTCCCATATATAGTTTTATGGAGAAGTATTTTATAAATACATGTCAGCTCCTCTACTGAAAACAGAAAAACCCATTCGGTGGTCTGGGCTGTCCAGTGAAATCTTCAGCAGAAAATGAGAGATATCTAAAGCAAAGGCTGCCAAGTGAAGAGCGAACAGTGAACAGTTGGTAAAGCGTATAACTCGACTATTGAAAGTTTGTATTAATTTTAAGCTTTTGTAGTTAATTATGGGATATTTTGATGATATTTTTTCACAAGGACCATCAACAATTATTGTCGAGGATGCTACATCACTAAATTATGTAAACAGTAGGCCGATATGTACCTTTAAATAATGACACCCCAGAATTAATTTTGCCGCCCATTTCAAAATTTGTTTAATATATCATCACGCGTTACCAATTCGCTACCCTATATACAGTATAACAGTAATCAAGCACTGGCATTATCAAACTTTCAAAAATAGTGAGTAACGTATTTCTGTCGAGGCAGTGGCGGATTCGTTTTAACATGGCAGAGCAGCATTTATATTTTTTCCTCTTTCCTCAACGCTTAATGCACAACATGTGAGTGTTGGGTCGTCGGCATACATGAGTAGTTTACAATTGTTATATTAATGCACAGAGGTAGATCACAGGTAAAAATGATAAACAACAGTGGTCCCAAAATTGAACTTCATTAGTCTTAGGATGTCAATATCAGGTCCGGGGAGAAATGATACGGTTTCATAGCTATTGTTTGCCAAAGGTGTGCACACCGGTGCCTAGCAGTCACCGACAAAGGCAAATACTCGACAACCGGTTAGCATCATTTGTCATCGTTTTTTTTTAACCAGCGTTTACCAAGTAATACATGTACATGAAATTGTTTTCCTTTTTGTCTTTATGTTACAAAACCAATAAATTTATCGTATACGGCAGCTGCTCGCACGAGATTAGAAAACACATTAGTTCAATTTATATCAAAACGTCCCACTGGCTCAGGTTTCGTTTCCAGGAGATATTGAAATCCTCGGGAAGCTGCGTTAACAGACCAAAACACAGGGCATCGGCACATTGAAACGTTCTTGATTACCATTAATATTTTGCACGGTAGGTTAAAAAAAAGGAATGAAAGGACATCATTATCAAACCAGCATCATGCAAAGGATTTGGTGTTGTAATGTGCCGTCCACACACAGAGAAAAAAATCACACAAGTAAAATTGTATCTAATTCCGAAGTGCTATAAAAACCTGCTAATAGTTACACTCTTTTCGCAGTGGTTTTGCGCGGTTTGTCGACACCCAACCACTGCTCAACTTCGCATAAAATCCTGCGAAGCGCGTGCGTGACGTCACCCAAGGCTAGGTCTGAACAACACTTGCCGTGATTGGCCAGATTATATCACCTGACAGAGTAAACATGTCACCTGACTCAGTAAATGTGTCAGGTGACATGTGAGCGCGATTGAGCGCGCGCACATGGCGTAACATTATTGTTTGGTAATGTTTTACCCAACTGGTCGACAAAGATTACATTATATTTTGTAAAACGTACATAGGCTATGTAAACACTGACACAACTTGTGTAACATCGTGGTTTACATATAAATTTGGTTCGCTTTATTTTACACAACAAAGTAGTACTTTATTTTGACGTTGCTTTATTTAAATTGTGTACAATTTTACCTAATTATTTGTTACTATTCATCTTGTGTGTGCACAATGTTCATGGAGCCATGCGTCAACTCAGTGACCATTATTACAAGCTCCTTAATTGCGATCCTACAGGTACATTCTCAAACGATATCCAACGCACCTTGGACGACATTCGTGGCCGCAACTGCCTTTCTAAGAAAGCTCACAAATGTGTCTCTCCTTCCGGGCGGGAAGATTCCACAATGATAAGGTACGATGCTTGCGCCACTGCTGTGGCTCATACTGGCTACACCTCACGCCATATTTGATGTATACTAACGAAAAACAACTTCACTTTCACCAATTTTCTTGCAGGTACATAAAACAATCATGGGCACACGCATGTCACCCCCAGCTTACGCAGCTTGCTCACTTTTTCTCGTTCATCAAAGGAACTCAAAAATACGAAGCCCTGGAAGGGACAGGGGTGAATTTTTGTTTTTGGCCGCCGCTAATTCGTGCCTAGTAATTCGTGCGCACGAATTCACTAATTCGTGCGCACGAATTCACTAATTCGTGCACACGATTTAGTAATTCGTGGGCACGAAATGCTAAATCGTGCGCACGAATTAGCGGCGGCCAAAAATAGCGGTAACGGACATACTGCAGCTCATTAAAATACAGGAATGTAAAAGAATGCGCCGAGTTTCGCCTCCATATTCCATTGTATTCCTGTTGTATTTATTGGAAATAAACTATCTTTATTTATTGGAAATACAGGCGCGGATCCAGAGGGGGGGTTTTGGGGGTCAAACTATAATGTAATGCATTTTTTGCGTGTCCGCCTGTCCGAAACAAGCAGACATAAAAATATGATGGGCAAAACCCCTCCCTGGTGGCAAAACCCCCTCCTGGAAAAATTCCTGGATCCGCCCCCGAAATATGTGGATGACCTGAGCATAGTGGAGACTCGTTTTGCTCATAAACAGAGTCAATTACAACATATGGTAGACACCCATGTGCACTGGTCAGAGTTGAATGACATGCTGCTCAACCCTGCAAAGTGCACCTCTATGGAAGTAAACTTTATGCGCAATCCACCTCAATCAGCTATTCTCCATATCCATGACCAACCAGTAAAACAATCACAAACTGTGAAATTATTAGGAGTTCACATCCAGCATGACTTGAAATGGAACATTCATATAAACAGTATACTTAAGCGAGCTAACTGTCGTTTCCATATGCTTAGAACACTGAAAGGCCATGCATGGTTTACCAGCAGAGGACCTAATGACCATATACAAAGGCTACTTGCGACCGCTTCTTAAATATGTGGTCCCAGTTTGGAACGGTGCAATTACACAGCAACATGTCAATGACTTGGAAAGAATCCAGAAGCGCGTTGTTAAATTGATTTTAAGTGGGGATATAATCACTATTCAAGTGCTTTGGAGTTATTTAACCTATCTACACTTAGTGACAGACGAAATGCTTTGTGTTTAACATTTGCAAAGGATTTAGAAACAAAGATAAATATGTCTCACCTCATTCCTCCCAAAATGAACAATAGAGCTCTTCGTAAAACGAAAAAAATACCTCAACCTAGATGTAAAACTAACAGATTTCGCAATAGTGCAGTTCCATATCTGATCAACTTGATCAATCAACAATAATTGACCCAGTCATGACGGTCATCCAGTACAGAGATGTTTTGAATAGTATGTAATTCTTAAGAAATTTTTATCTTTTTAATATGTAATTCCATTATTTTGTCGAGGGCCTCTTACTTTCATACTTTTTTTTAACTTAAATGTTAAATTTTAACAGCACCTTTTGTTTTGTTTGAAAGCAATTCAGCTTTCGGGCTGCGAGTTTCTTTGTTTTGAGAATAAACCATTAATCAATCAATCAATCAATTTGGATGTTTTAAAGGATAATGTGTCGAGATCACATTTTGACCCCACCCCCATTTTTCCCATGGGTGTTTAAATTTTATTATACCATATCATTTGTCATATTTTCTCATGACCATTCTGAAAACAAAACACCCTAATTTATCTACTTATACAAAAGCAATGCCAAGGGATACTGGGGCACTGAAATAAACGATAAATGATTTTCGGGAACGTAATGGAAACCAACTATTTTGGGGTTTTTTGGTTTTTTCAGACAAGTGAACGTATTGCAGCATCGGAAACGTATCTTCCCAGTAATACACATGTAATACAAGCGTCCAAGCTGCCACCATTGCTGGCAATATTTAATGCCTGGAGGTTTGGCAAAATGTTCACGGATTTTATTTCTTAGTGCCTCGGGTAACAAAACGAGCTCAACCTCTACTATTGGAATAGAAAACATATGGGAAAACTGCGGACATTTATTTGCTCAAGGAGCCTCGCGACTTGATGTTTAAAGGTAGAATACATGATTGGTATCTCGAGGAATCAGAAATGTTCACAGATTTACACAAAACTTTAACACAATATAAACACGATGACGGTAGAAAACTTCCCCTGAAATGGTTTTGTCTGAAGTGCTATAGTCTTTGAGAAATGAGCAAAACAATTATTTTTCGTCTCGCGAGACGTAAATTCATTTCGCCCCAAAACCACCTCGCCCTGGACCACTTCGCCCTGAAGCACTTCACCCAAAGGCCATTTCACCCCAAAATGACTTCGTCCAAACACTACCTCGCCCAAATGCCACTTCGCCCCAAACAACTTCGTGCACATGCCGTGGTTCAGTGCGAAGTGGTTTACAGCGAAGTGGTTCAGGGCGAAGTGACTGTAAACCAGTTTTTGACTGTTTTCTCAAGGGTTAGACGAAGTACGGAGCTGATTGTTTGCTCAGGTTGGTTTTAATAATGCATATCTTCAATCACACAGGGGGATGAAACTATTTGTAACGGTTTACCAATCATGTATAGGCCTACTACCTTTAACAATGGGACATCATGGTTAAAATGGGTATTATCCCTACCTGTTACTAAAACTAATGAAGTGCACCTACCTAGATCGCACACCGTTTAAAAGTGTAGATCACCCTCTAGATACGTTTTCTTATTTTTCGTCGCAACCGGGGATCGGGAATTACGGCTTTTTAAAAATGAAAATAGGTAGAAATGTTTAAAATTGATTTTGCAATGGAGGTCAACACGAAGTTCGACAGTTTTTTCAGGGAGTCAGGGCATTAAAATAAATTGGAAAAATTACATAAATAATGTATCCGAGTCATTGACTGTATTCATGTATCGCTGTACATTCGATTTCTCAATGGTTGCATCCTAAGAGCGGTTATGTGTATGAGCTCATCAGTGCTGTTGGAATACGTGCTGCTTTTGTGTCGGAAATGGACAATATTTTTCATTATGGAGTATAGTGTGCCAATATGCATCCAGACTAACAAATCCGACGCAATGTATTACACCTAAAAATGTAAATGTTTGCATGCTTGTCCCACCAATAATAATAACTATGTTGCACACAGCTAGAAACCTAGCTCTCAAATATCCCACCTTACCTTTACGCGAGTCTACAATTAGAAGCAAACGACTATCGGTTTTCCAGTTGTAATCGAATAAGCCCAGGTTAACGTCTGCCGTAGAACACTCAATCTCTCCCATCGGATATGTGACATTAACAGGCTTGGAGACACGCTTATTTTAGGCCAAACAATCGACCTAGTCTCCTTCAGAAAAACTGAAATTAATTTTTCTTTCAGTTTGCTATTGTATTCACCCTTAAGTGCTTCTTTTTGAAGACGCGACGAGGCCAATTTATAGTCTCGGTACTTCCAAGTTCTCGGTACTTCTATTTTTGTATGCATGCAGAATCGCGGCAAAATCGATAGGCGGTTTAGAATCAATCCATAATATTTTAAACCCGAAACCTGTTCGGCTAAATATTAATATCTGAATAAATATTTAAACGGGATGATAGGAAAACACAAGCAACATAAATCCATTACATTCAGAACCAACAGACAGAAGTTGTACAGGGTCAGGCCTTGTGCAGTAGTTTTTGAACTAAACTGATAAACTAACTTGGTGGTTTGATTTTTTGTTTGGTTAAATTAAAGGAGCTTGTGCGGATCACATTTTTTAGTTCTCCCATTTTTCCATGGGTATCGAGATTTTGATACCATATCATTTGTCATATTTTTCTGATTACCATTCTGTAATTTCGCGCTCTCAATCCGTAGGCTATCTTACAGGATATCGTCAACAAATCCGTTTAATAAACAGTGCAATAATTGCACAAACGTTTTTGCTTCCATATCAAAATTGGATATCAACACTTTTAGTCGGGGTTTTCTTGTCAACTCGCGAAGTAAAATTATGGGTAACTGCAAACGATGTATTCATAAACATATGCTGTACGATAATGTGCCATCGGTACAAATCTGCCTGTACAACTATCGACTTCCCAGTACCCAAGACCAAAATTCCCGGCTCAAGACCAAAATGTGTGGAATTAGGGGAATGAAAAATTATTAGAAAAACAGACGAAGAGCAGCAGACTGAGCGGAGATTTGACTGGCATTGGATCCTCAAAACAGATGAGCATATGCTGGGGTTATATTTTGATAGAATGAACCAGAAATAAAGCGAATGCACAGACGTACATGTATTAGCTATAGAGGGGTCCGTATATGTTCTCTCATTACATACTTTTTTTTTTTCGTTTAGAAACTTTTGGGATTCTATGACATAGTTTACCTCCGACCTGGTCAGGCGTACCCCAACTTGCTCTGACGACATATATTTTTTTAAATTATTTATGGGGTCCTCTCTAGAAGCATAGCCCTTCCCCCACCCCACGACAAATCATTATTCACATGTACCAAACCAAATCTGCTCTTGCAATTACATAGGCTGAACACGCATCATCTTGCAATTTTTCTATTAGCAAATTCATGACAAGCAAAATGTGCAGTCTAGTAGGGTGCCCGTTATGTATTTTTACACACCAGATACAAGGTCGTGCAATTTCCTGGATCTTTTTTACAGGCTGGCGTCAGAGGATTATATTAGTATAGCTACGAAATCGAACACTCGCGGTGCAAGAACTCACGTTGTAACTTATTCAACATACATGTACAACTGATGCAAGAGAATTTCGATGGCAATTCGTACGCGTGTTGGCAGTCACTGGTACAGACGTCATATCCAGCAAACAAGTTCCGCTCAATTTCACGCCATGATTTACGGTTACTTTGTATTCCCTTTTTTGGCGGGAGTGAGATCAAAGCCACTGATAGAAAATTCCCCTTGTGATAGATTGGTTTGGATGAACTAGATAGCGTTTTTACGGCGGGAAAGCTTTTCGCATGGTTTCAGTTGAAAGGAAATCGATTGAATTGTGCCGGAATTTTGGAGAATGATGATGATTTATTATGTTGCGAGAAAAGGAAGGCCACTGCACGTATTTGCATTTTGTTTTGTGTATCATACTATTGATATAGGGCTATAGATGCATCTAAGTGACAATATAGGTAACTGTTAAGGAAAGCATTACGTGTCAGCGTGTCGGGCTGGCATAGGCGTAACAAGCTCTTCAAAGCGGGGGTGGGGGTGGGCGGGTGAGCGCCCTCACGCAACAGCTTGTATAGACATACATGCATGTACCGGTAATATAATGTAATAGCATTGCCATTGCTGTGGCGTTTTATCAGCAGTGTTATATTAGTTTTATTATTTGTTTTATATTTTTGCCGACCATGATTTTGCCGACTTTTGAAAGTGGGGGGTGGGGCACCAGTCACCCTCCCCCCCCCCCCCCCCCCCCCCCACCCCCACCTCCTACGCCTATCATTCGGCTGGATATCTCGTTCGTAAGAGACAATTGTTGGGCATTAAATCACATGGTAGGCCTACGTATGAATTGCATATCATCGTGGCTTAATTAACTTAGTTTAAAATAAAACTAGTAATCTGCCTTAAATGTGCTTCACCAGATTACCTTTTGACATCCCCCCCACCCCCCACCCCCCCCCCCACTTACCTCATGGGTGTTGAGATTTTGATACCACATCTGTCATTTTTTCTCATTACCATTCTGAAATTTCGCACTCTCAATCCGTACATTTTCAAGGGTATCGTCAAAAAACACCGACATTTTCTAAACTAATTCATCAGGTTGTTAAAGCAGTGCAGCAAAATACACCGAAATCCATTTTCTGAAAAACAAAATGGAGAACTTCCTTTAATCTCTTAGCCTTCAACTTAATTGTACACCTTTTTTAACGAAAGTGACTACAGACTGTCTCGCCACAAAATTAAGTTTCACTTTTTCATGAAATGATGCCAAACCCGTCTTCCTTTGAATGCAGACTCGATCGTCGATTGTTATTTGCATTTGTCTGTGAAGTACATCTTAATTTTGAACCCCAAAGTGCCCTTTTGTGGAACCATCAGAGCATACACGATGCGGATCCCGAGTGATAAAAGATGAAAATAGTGTCACTTACATTTAACAGACAAGCCCTGATCCCAAGAAGTACAGTTTTTCTCCGGACTGAACGAAGGGGTACAGTTGAGCTTTAAGACGCACGGTAAAGAAGAAGAACAAGAACAAGAAGCACGACGGTGCGGTGCGGTGGAGTCAAACGTCAAGGCCCGGAGCGCTAATCACGTTGCGGCCCCACGTCGGCCGCATGGATGGTCGACTGGCGCGCTCGGGTCGGCAGCTGATCATATAGGGGGCGACTTCGCCATCTGGGCTTGAATTAGGAGACGATTGTGCGCAAGTGTCACAGACGGTATACACACCACGGCTACAGCGATTTGGTGGCAAGTCCTTCGCGGTGTGATTGACAGGAGATAGCCCACGCCAAGTAGGTTTAATTAAAAAGAAAGTCCGAGAGAGAAAAAAATAAGATGACGAGCGAAAAATCGCCAACGAACTGACGAGTATGAAGGATATACAACTTTCCGCGTAGCTAGCTATACACCTATAGGCAGGGACAAGCAAAGCTGTGCAGCGCTAATTGTACCTAGTGACAGTTATCTCCGCTCTGTGATTTGTCACACGAGGACGCGTCTATACTGTATCAGCAAACAGGTGAGCGCAGAGTCCCACTGCTAGATCTGACTCGTATTTGTGAAGATCTCAACGCAGTGTGTTGATATCGCGGTGCAATAATAAATTGCTCTACACACAATATTAATCCAAAAATCATCCAATCAAAGAATATACCAATCGTTCAGGGAAATTTCGGAAACTTCAAAGTGTGTCCATTCCTTCACGGTAAAATCGATGTATTGACGGCTATAAGCAAACAGTACTAGGAAAGGGGAACGGCGCTAGGCTATTAACATGGAAAGAGCGCAGTCACGCATGCGTCGATGCACACATTTTCAGCCCACGCATTCACATCTCGCCCAGAAACATATCAATTTTGCTTTTATTTCTTTTCCTGGCGATACTTGGGAATTAGGATATGCACTGCACGAATATGCACAGCCAGATTAATCGTGAGATAAATATGATTAGTCCTATTTATTTATTTGATTATTTATTTTACTCTAAGGGACCAACGGCTACATTTCTATGCAAAACAAAGGAATGTTATAATGTGTACGTTTTGTCAATACCCTATAAAAAGCAAAACCTCTAACTGAAAAATCTCCACCGAAGCAAATTGGGAAAGCTTGTGCAGCTCTTCCAAAGAGGTCTGTCACTGCCACAAATCTGCAAAGTGAACTTTAACATGCCCCTGTGACACGAATTAGTGACCAGACAGACTGAGACAGTGACGAACAGGCTCCGTAAACAATGTATGAGAGCCAGAAGACCCATCAGAGGTGTCATATTGACAGCATGCTATCGTAGAGTCAGGCTGGATTTCAGCAGAGAACATTGAAAATTAGCAGATCGCTGACTGGCAACCGTGTTGTTCTTAGATAAGAATCGGTTCACTGTTTCACACAATGTTGGTCGTATGAGAGTGTGGAAACGCCAATGAGAACGGTTTTCAGCATGTGATGTGGTCCACACGGATGCATGTGGTGGTGGTGGTTCAGTGATGGTTGGGGCTGGCACCTGTTTAGGCAGTCGCACCGAACTATACATTATTCGTCAAGGTGCCATAACTGGACTGATATATTGTGATGAAATCATTGAACCAATCATATGACTTTTTACTGCTGTAGTAGAATGGTTTATTTTTATGCTGAATAATGCCTGTCCCCACACTGCCAACGGCGTTGCTAGAGGGGGTGTGGGGGTATCACCCCGCCCTCATTATCCAATTTTGTCGGCAAAATCATGGTATGTCGGCAAATTCATGGTGATGTCGACAAAGAAACAAAAAGAAATGAAGAATTCAAATTATATAACACCGCAGATCAAAACGGCACGGCTATTGGCAATGCTATTACGGCACTTATGGCACCGGTAATACACAACATTGATATTAGGCCTAGTACATTATATTATGTCCACACGAGCTGTCGCGCGAGGGCGATCGACATGCATTAACACGTGATTAATAACCGGGCATGACATACGTGCTAAAAGAGTTCCCTGAAGGAACCACAAAAGCGAATCAAATCACTGTCGCCTGGAAGCATGCGATCCTGTACATATTGAAAACAAAGACATACATGTACATTTAACCAAAATAAGGAAACAACATAACAAATACGGGGACCCAGTAGCAACCTTTAACGGAGACGCGATTTGTTCCGAATTCACACTGAATAATCTTGTAGGTAAAGGCAAGGTAGACAGCCGAAGTGTGACGTGGTTGCCATGGTAATTGGCTCTAAACGTCCTGACCGTCGGAAAAAGCACCATTGCAAAAGCACAGAGACACGGTTCGGTGAGTTTTAGTGTAGAGCCAATTGCCTAGGCAACTAACAAAAGATGACGTATTCACTTCGGTAGTCCGAACAACCACGGCCCTGCTTTAAGTACTCTGGGAAATATTCTTACATGCACAATGTTTGCTGTTCATGGAAGAAATTCTTGATACCTAGAAATGAGTTGAGTACTGCAGAATCCCGAATAATGAACAGGTAATTTGGTTCCACAGTCTTGGAAAGCGACGGGATGCGAAGTGAAAAAGAGCATCGGTACGAGCGGGAAGATGACGGAAGGTGAAAATGTCTAAGTGACGAGGATTAATATGCAAATTATAATGAATCGATTCACAATGCGTAAAACCATGTAAGACCTTAAAAACAAATGAGCAAAGAATGAAATTACGTCTGGAATGCAATGTGGACCAGTTGAGTATGCGAAGTCTGTCCTCGTAGGACATTCCCCCCGTCGTTGACCAAGAGCAACTCGAGTTGCTGTCCGCTGCACACGTTCCAGTTTGTGTTGCTCATTGGATGTGTGAGGATGCCAAACAGGCAAACGATACTCAATGACTGGGAAAACAAGGGCTCAGTACAAACAGAAAATGGCGGATGAGGAAGCTCACGAGTTACTGAGGGAGGAAAATTCCGAGGGAGGAAAATTCCGGCTCTGATTTATATGCATGACTCGGGTTTTAGAAGGGTTTAAATTTATTTCATGTACAATGCGTCGAAGTCCAGTTGCTGAGTGTGTTCATCAGAGGTATAGACCGTATCGAATAGCCGCCATTTCGTGGGGAACCTTTTGTTACTTAAACCGTTCAACAGTGGGAGCACAATATGTGCAACCATGCATGTCCTCAAGGAACAAAGAAACTGCCCCACGAAATGGCGGCTATTCGATCTACACCGGATTATTTGTTACACTTAAATAAATAAAAAATTAATAAACAAAAATAGGTGGTTTTTTTTACCATTTCACAGTATTCACCATTATTGATGGGGAAAACGTGATTGTGGCACATATACGGTGGTAAATTCATTTTATAATTAACTGTAAAAACCCTATACTCTTGGATCAGGATGAAACGAATATCGACTTGGCCAAAAATATGAAAAACATGGCTTGCTTCGTTAATTCTTTTGAGCAGTGTATAAAATATATATTTTCATCAGGTAGAACTATTTATATGCATTTACATGCCCTTTTGTGCTGTGTACTTGTTGCTGACAGAAAAAAAGGTCAGTGTAGTTTTACTTGTAGAAGGCACGATTTGATTAACCAAAGAAAACTCTGCGTCATTTCGTAAGAACAGCAGGGTCGTTTATACATGTTATAGGATAATTGATACCTTACAAAAATGGTAAGTGATTCAACTGGGCTTTGTGAAAGTATAACTTGTTGACAGATAATTATATACCAAAGGCTCCAGTCGCAAACCGATGATCAAAGTCTACCGCCTGCAGACGATATGGATTTTTCTTTAAAATACCATTGCCAGTGGTATAATTTAAGGAATTCGGACCTAATTAACCGTTAACATGTGCAAGTATTTTATTTGTATAGAGCTTTTGCACCGGCGGCAATAACGGGGGCGGGTTTTAATATTTAAATTACGTGACAGTATAGATCCACAAAGTGCCTATACTCGTTCATGCATGACAGACGGTACAATGTGACTACCCCATCATGGCCGTCCATGCATGCAAATGTCTATTGTCGTTCTTTATTACTGTATCACTGGTATAGGCCCACCTCAGCGGGGGAAGACGAGTGCCTTTTTAGCCCTTAAGCGCCTATATTGGGCAGCAGGGTTGTATATAAGATTCCAGTGAGCTACATAGGTAAAATTAAGGAGTGGTTTAATTGGGGCCAATGTCCGATAGTGGTAATAATTTCCTGCGGCATGATATACGTGGCATGTGCCTATATAAACATTTGGGGTGATCGGGTTGGTGTTGTGGTTATAAGCACCAGTTAACCGGACCTGCAACCAGGTTACGACCTAGCTGTGACCGGGGGGGGGGGAAATGTTGGATTCACGGCAAATCATAGAAAGAGAGCGCGACTGGTCGCAAAGGGTCGTGGGTGATCGCCAGAGAAAAATCAGTCCCAGCAAGGTCGATGGTCATGTTCAAAACTTCTGACCTGCGATTCCAAATCGCAGACAGATCTTACGCGGGCCTCCCACTGTGCGATTTTTGCCACGAATTTCCAACGATTAGCTACGATTTGGTACGATTACCAGAGACTGTCTATAGACTCTATACACAATCGTACCAAATCGTACCTAATCGTTGGAAATTCGTGACAAAAATCGCACAGTGGGAGGCCCGCTTTACATGGTCGTACTACCAGTTGCGCACGATCGCGGGTCAAGCACTCGCAGGACTGGTCGTTAAACTAGCCGTGCAACATGAGTAACGAATGCAGGTGCTACCACCTGTCGTGCGACTTCACGAGCGGTAGTGCAGTTCGCTACGATTGATCGTACGATCGTTCGTTGATCGCCACCACAGTCGCACGATAATCTACGATTGGTGCTGTGATCACCCGTACCACCAATCGTAGTAATATCCTACAACCAGTCTTATTAGCAATCGCAGTATGTGACTGTAAAGCGGGCCTCTCACTGTGGGATTTTTGCCACAAATTTCCAACGATTAGGTAAGATTACCAGTCTATAGACTCTATACACATTCGTACTTAATCGTAGGAAATTTGAACAGAGATTGGTGGTACGCAAAACGGCAAACATATACAGAGGTCGATTTTCGCCTTATAGCCCGCTAGCCGACAACCTTCGTTGGCGAGATGAATCATATTTTGAGCTCATAAATCCCACCAAACAGCCACCATTACAAACTGTGGTGTCCTTATGACAGTTCTGGCCCGACTCCTACAAAATGTCAGGAGTGCCAGCTAGTTTCTCCCCTAATGAACCGAGGGATGTAAACGCGCTAAGATGGTTGCAATAAAACCTTGGCCAGAGGCGACGTGATATTAAGGTGCATTATGGCAACTGTATAAGCAAACCGGGATGCAATAAAGCCGGAGATTCTAGCTCTTTGCCTTTCGTCGTAAGATGACTGGGGCTGCAAGTGGAACGTCACTTTTTTGTTTCAAGAATTAAAATAAAGCAAATGTCTATAAAATTCGGTAGGGCTATGCGGTTTTTAAACTACATACAATCATGCATGTTTCAGACATCTATCCTTTCGCCTTCGCTTTAATTGAGCTGTTTGTGTATAATTGGTATGGGTACTACTACCAGTGCACATGAGGTAATTCTACCGGACAAACCTTCAATATTATTGTTGTACTTTAAATAAATTTCTAAAAATTGTAAGATTGTCGTCATTAAAGGGCTGTGACATGCTAAACAACTTTGTGCCTAAGCTTTGCTTCATAATGACGGATTACTTGTTCAGCAAGACATACTATTGTTCGTTTGGATGTAAAATCAATAAAAGGTGGCCTTTTTCAACTTTGAAGATTTCATTGCAATAAATCACAGACAGAGGGCGCTGTTTTGAGTGCATCACATAAGGAAGACAGAAGGGAAAAGTTAAGAAAAAACATAAGACTTCAAGTTGGACTTGTGGCAAATTGCTGCAGTTTCTACCCCCAGTTTTGTCATGGCTTACAGCAGGCAAAACAAACTCAAACAGCCATGGATTACAAAAGTTTCAGGAAAATTGAGAAAAAAGTGGAATCTTTTGTGCACAGTTGAATGTGATTTTCCTGTGTTTGCCTCTTGTGACATCGTGACCTTGGTCATGAATATGCATATTTTCATTAGCATAAAAACTAAAAACCTTTGTTTTAACCCCCTAAGCAAGCTCCAAATACGATTTTTATGACTTTAACTGAGTAGAGTGGTTTTAAAGCATAGATTTCATTGATAAAAATCCTAAATAAGGGGCCCTTTAAATAAAATTGCGATAATTTAACTAAAAACCTTTAAAAAACAAAAAACGGCACGTACAACGTCACGGTGGCCGTATACGCAATTTGATCGGCCTGAAAATGATATTGCGCCGAAGCAGTCGTACTGAGAGTGTCGAGTAACTTGAGCAATCAGTACCACGTTCTGCTAAACTATGTTGTTCTTCAGAAATTCGGTTAACAAAATTAAATCCACGTGACTTGAGAGTTTGGTTCGTTTCTGCAGAGTGACATATGATCTTGATCTGAATTCGGATCTAGTCACGAACCAAACAGGCCTTCCATAGTTCGAGGTAATTCGGGAAAAAATCCAATATTTTAAACAAAGGGGAAGCTTATGAAACATTCGCGATTTGTAAGGTGTCAGCTTGCTTTCTGTGAAATAAGTCAGTTTCTTATATTCCGCCCTGCCAAATGGCTAATTATTTCATAGGACAAAAGGCAAGCACGGATCGTACCAGCTTTAAATTCTTCTTTCCTCTTAAATTCTTCTCCAAGAACAACATGCTTTTTGTTAAGTAAGGTTGTTTTTGCCCTTACCCGACGTAATTATTAACACTGTATACTCAGTGCTTTCCCGAGACACTATGAAAAACTTCATAACATGCTTTTTCTGTTGGAGTGACAACCAACCTTCGTCTAAAATGAATCCCGCCTGTCTCCAAAGACCCCTACGTGTACGCACCCCTCCGTGTTTTTACACCCTTATGTTATGGGGTACCTCTTTTGTTACCTCTTCCTTCCATTTGTCCTTCTATTGTTTCATTTGTCTAAACTCTTCCCATAGCTTACCTTGTGGAGTACTAAGTAGACAAAGACCGACTTGTGGGGTACCTTTGTTCGCCTTTGTTCCTTATGGGGTACCATTCTTCCGGGTACCCCATAAGGGTGTAAAACCATATTCACACTTTTTTACAATCTACCAATATATCAAATGCATCCAACTGTATACATTGTCATGATCACATACAATAGACCTACAACATAATGACGTCACGGTTTGTTTACATGCTCTCGCGGCAGGTTTGAACGACTCACAGATTTTCCCCCTCGAATCATGAAGGGCTTTATTTGTTACGCGTGGCGCAATATCCAGCACGATATATGGCAAATGGCTTCCCCCTAACGCCCCTATACCTCAACACACTTTTCCCTTTTGTTAACGCACCACCCCCCTAAAAAACTGAAAGGAATTCCTTGGAAATTCCTTGGATGTTTGAGACACAATGGGGGAACAATGGTAGGTGGGATACCATGCATATGGGGCGCGATTATATGGTCTCTTTCACATATTATGCAGCACGATATGTGGCAGAGGGTATCCTCCCTACCATTGTGTCTCAAACATCCAAGGATTTCCTTTCAGTTTTTAGGGGGAGGGGGGAGGTTGGTGGTTAACAGTATTTATTAGAATATGTGAATCGTGAGTCACGAGTCACCATTTTCGAGTCCGAGTCATCATGGCCGAGACCAAGTCCGAGTCATTTTCCAATGTGACTCGAGTCGAGTCCGAGTCACGAAAATTGTGAATGTAGTCGGACTTGAGCCCGAGTCCTGGACTCGGGTTCTACAACACTGCACCCCCCCCCCACCCCCCCCCCCCTCCCCCTCCCCCCCCCCCCCCCCCCCACCCCCACCTCCCCCCCCCCCCCCCCCACCCCCACCTCCCCGCCCTCCTCCAGCAGCATGTGTGGAGTTCCAATACTTTCTTCACAGATATCGCAGCATTACATTAATACTATTTTGGCGGCGGGGGAGGGTTAGGTCCAGGGTAACTATCCAAACATTTGGCCCCAATTCCATTTTATTAAAATCTAACGTGGCTTATTTTAAAGTGACTTACACAAAAATAACCCTCAATTGGTGCTAGGGAAAAAGGACGAACGTTTTTTATATAAATAATAAACGCGTGCAATGTCCTCTTAGCCCACAATATTCCGGGGACCCTTAAAAAACATTGACCTGAGGATACCCGAACTCTCAGACTATTCACCCCAAATTATTACCGAAAAGGAGCTCTCTGGATCCGAGCAAATATTAAGCAAATCAATGGTAGTTTTTCCAAACACCTCAATAACGGCCGATTCCCGGGTCAATAAAGACGAGTCAACATAGTACAAGGGTCTTGGGTGTCAATGCTGTCAGTTTCTCGCAGGATAAATGAGCTGGAACGACCAGTGACAGCGGCTATAAATCCGGTGCCGTAGTTTTTCTAATTGCATTTTTATTCGGAATGTGAATCTGCCTCCGTGCAGGGAATACACCTTAGGCCAAGTAACCCTTATTTTCCCCCTGCGCCCATCTTTGAAGTTCCCGATTCTTGCACCTGAAATTGCCACATCGAATCTTCCCGGAACAAGTGAAGTGTGAAGCTTAATCATCGGCGATACAAATTTTCCGAGATATTGGAACAAGGGCAATCAAGTACATTTACCTCTTTTCACCAAAAAGGTCAGATTTGGATTTTCTCGTTTTAGAACAGCCCTGCTTTTATATTGGACTTGTTTGTTTTATTTGCATTGTCGTATACGTAATGATCTCGACAAAATAAATTCAATCCGTGTCAATACTGTCACAGCTGCTTTTTGTGGGGAGTATCTATATTTACTACAAACACATAATCTTTTTCCGTCGAATAGTTCGTCAGAACACTGGAAACTCGTTTGATTCACCAATATAAGTATTTTTAAAAGCCAAGGACGTTACACGATTAGCTTATATGTCGATTTGGAAGATGCATGACATTTGAGGTTATTTACCACTATTGCGGTTAACACACAAAGTACTAATATATTCAAACGTTGTTTTTGTTAATGTATGGTTAAAAACAAGACAAAACAGTAGTTCCTTTTCCCCTATCCTTAACAAAGGTAAACCTAAACCCATATATCGCCGCCGACACCACGAATCCAAGAATGTACTTTGCGTACCTACACTTCAATCTGCTTTACATGCAAAACTCACTTTATGTGATAGTAAATAATGTAACCAAAATACTCTCTAATTTGTAAATTTAATATAGGTGTCACTTCGACAAAACGAGAATGTCAGAACACCATTGAAGTACGTTTTTGCACTTCGTGAAAACGAAAATTACATGCTGACGTCATTTTTCATATGCACGCAAGCAAGTACCACTGCGTGTCACTTCGTGGTGTCACCGATGAAACATTGGGGAATTGAGTCGGGTGTGTACCATCTTCCTCAACTGCGTTTAGCTTTTAGCGAAATATAGTACGTCTTCTTTCGGTGACAAACATCTATACTGCGTACATAAGTGCACGATAAAATAATATACATGTACATAAAAGATCTCTCCCATAAGAGTTGTGGGATTGGCCTAAACGGCTTCATTAAAAGGTCATGTCTGCCGGGTCAAAAGTGTTTAGTATCTCTCATTGGTCAAACAGCCTGGGGTTATAATACAGCCTAGCTCAACTCGATTCAGCAAGGCTCGTTGTGTGGACAACTCGGTGTGGGAGCAAGGGCCTTGCGACAGGACGATGGGCGTGTACCTGCACAGGAAAAACATATTTACGATCTAAATACATTTGGTAAAATAGAGGCAATTGATGGTATTGATGCATTTATTCCGCTTTTCTTAAAAATGTCAGTTTTCATAATTTTGTGTTTTTGCTTCTTGATTGCTTGCAAATTCTGTTTACTGCTGTTAAAGTCAAATATAAATAGCAATATCACCACCGCCAACAAAACCATTGCGGGCTTATGTTTGTTTACGTGTCATTTCAAAATAATTGATCTTGAATACGTATTAACATCTGTATGATATATTTGTTGCTAGTCAGCTCTATACATAGCAAGGACTGTGTCTTCAAACGGATGCCCATCTGTAAATGGACACAGTATCGATTCTTCAAAAAAACGTTTATTGCACGTCACAACATTATCTCGTCATGTGGAAACGGCTAACGTAGGATGAGCGACAAGTCAAGGTTCGTTTGCGATTACTTGTCATAAAATCATTGACTGTGACTTTAATCGTCAGTAAAACGCATGACTTTTCAGCTGATAAATCAACAATTCATAGATAATCAATATTTCCCCGTAGGGCAAACGATTATGTTGTTCGGTGGGGTCACCGGAGGTACCGGAAGGCAACTGCAGGACCGTGAGGGGTTGGACCACCCGTCCTGAACCGGATAGAGGTTCGCTCGTTTTCGCAAGTGACATGAAGTACTTTTTTGCCTCCGTCATGCATACAGAACCAAATTCAAATAGTCCTATAGTGGACAATTGTATAATTTACAAATCCGCCACTGACCTGTGTATAAAAGCCACCTGTCTATAAAGGCCACTTTTTCCGTTTCCACTGACAGACCTCTATATACCGGCTTGACTGTACATAAAGATATACAAAAAATAGGGAAGGGAAATGGTTTTGCGAAATTGATCGAAACCCTTCGTTTGAACCCTCACAAGTTGCTTAAAATTACAATTTTCAATTTTCTCGGACTGCGGTTCCAGGTCCCCAAAACTGTCAGCAGCCGTCACTAGTTTTCCTAAGAGAGTGGAATTTCAACCTTTTGAGAGGTGTTTTGCACCTTCACTATTAAACTTAGTGAAGCATGAGCTTTGGTTGGGAATTAGTTCCCAGGTTGGCCAGATATGATGACATTCCCCGACTATTAGACCAATGCATGCCTACTCGGTTTTCGGGTCCATTTGACTTGGGAAATGTTAGAGTGTGGGCTGCGTAGGCTATAATGCCAATGCAATGCATTGAGAAATTTAATATAAATGTTCGTCAATAGAATGTCAAGTAAGTACAGTTAGAAAGCTTGAAAAAAACTGTCAAACTAAAGCAGGTGATCAAGACATGAGAGAATGCGAGTAACAATGCGTCGCACTGATATCTGCATGTTGCACCGTTACTATCAGCCATCGTCTAATCCCCGTCTCTACTGAAAATGTTTCAGATACGGCCAACGAGAAACTGGTCCATTTAAATGCTTTTAAAATACCCATGCATTAATGAAATGGATTTGCGCGCCAATAGATCCTGACGCTGGCTGAGTGAATTCCTCTTATACTGGCACAACTGATTGATTGCAGAGACGGAAGAATGTATCCGACTTGTGTAAGCAAAAATAAGAAAATACTCGGCAACCTTGAGACCGTAATACAATTTAATGCAAAGAAGGGGGGATTTCCCGTTTCGGGGAATATAGCGTATTTATTAAGTAGATTGGGGTTTTTTCCACCGAAATTTAAACGGACGGATATGCTATTTTGCCAGGCACTGTACATTTTCGGCATTAGGATGACGTTTGGGGCATTTCCTGAAAACAAGAATTTCTACTTCTGCAAATGGAACGATTTCTAGAGCTCTATAGGTACGAGCGAAAACATTCTTGGCGAGATGGTAGCTATGATAAGAACCACCGAATGCGGGCACTCTGTGGCAGAGAAACTGCTCGCTTGACATTGAGTTTCAACTATCTAGTATTTTCTATTGTATGGGGATTTTGTAATGCAGTGTCGTGCATTGACATTGTGTCTGCACAAACACACAAAAGATCCTTGGATGTACCACAGATTATCCCATCACTTTCCTCAAATAAAAACCACACATGCCAAGTACCTAATAGGCAAAGTTCTAAAACATTAAAAGGATTTTTTTTTCAAATTTTTCCAGAAAATGGATTTCGTTCTTACCTAACAATCATATACAAATGTATCCCTAAAATATTATCCATGCGAATAAAACAGGACATTTGCAATGTCCAATATAAAACAAAATCACTGCACTGCTTTATGGAACCTGATAATAAGTTTACAAAACATTGGTGGTTTTTTGACGATATCCTTGAAAATATATGGATTGAGAGCACGACATTTCAGAATGGCAATGAGAAAAATGTGACAAATGATATGGTATAAAAATCTCAACAACCATGGGGTAAAAGGGGGTCAACAAGATTAGTGATCTAGACGCGCTCCTTTAACATGCTGCTTGGAACGACGAAAAACCGATTGCTATGCACGAACATTCATGGTTTGGTCTGGTTTCGTGGACTGAAACTGTCGGGAGGTAAACACGATCGTAGCCAATACCGTATCATGTTGCAACCCTAGAAACCATTTGTTCGAGGTTGACGCACTATATAAGCAAACTCTACCTACATTATGCAAAATACCAGAAATAAGTGATTTCACTATACTGGCAACCCGGCACGAAATTTCAGTGTTTGCCCTTATTTCTACAGGGAGGGGTGGCGGAGTGTGCCGGGAAGATAATTGGGTATCTGGCTGCCCGGGTGGAATTTAAGACGGTTAAGCTGGGACAACACATGACTAAAGACGGCTAAAGCACTACTGGTAGTAGCTTTGATTGAAATTTTCGGTACACTCCGAGAAAAAGTACATTGGGATATTTTCGGAGATAAAAACGACGCGCTTTTGAGTAAGGATTTTCAAGTGCCTATCAGCACTTGGATGAGTGTTTAGTAGCAATCGTGAGGGATTTGTCACTTACGAAGACAAAAACAAATAAATAAATATTCAAATAGAAATAGAAAAAATATGAAAAATGTGGTTTGACTAGGGGTTTTGGACGGAAAAACAAAAAGAAATAAAGAGAAACAAAAATGCTTTTCCGAAAAACGTGCGGAAAAGCAAACTAGACTGAGGAGTTGCGTCTGAAACATGTTACATACAGACGGATGTTCGGGGTATATAGGGAAATGAAAGAGGTTAAATAGGGTTAAAAGAAAGTATCATGGTGGCATCATCAAAATACATCTTACACAAATGTCCAAGACTTCCTAGTTTAAAACCTCAGGATCCACGGTCTAAGACTGGACCAAGTTTCTAATCCGTATACATTGTGCAGTTTTTCAGTTAGACTGCTTTTTGTCTAAAAATCCAGTAATAATTAGGCCACCGATGACGTCATCATGACGTCACACAAATGGCAACATTTCTAGTCGGTGGTCTAAAATTGTGCCAAATTTCAAGTTCATACATTGTTCCCTTCTCGAGATAGGCTGTTTTTGAATTATTAGAATTATGTAACCAATGAGGTCATGGTAACGTCACGAATACATCGAAATCTCGTCTATGGTCTAAGACTCTACCTGGTTTCAAGTTCATGCCATGTTCCGTTCTCCAGTTAGGCTGTGTTTTGTTAAAATTGTCGGTTTAGTGATTTTCAAAATAATTTTTATATTACTGAATTCATTTTGTATGCATTGGTTATTGCGCTTTCTTGATACATGCGGCTGGCATTACAGTTGGGTCCCTTGACGAGACTACAATGAGAGTTTACTATAAATAACTGGTCATTTTTATGCCGATTTTCAATATTTAATTCATTGAAATATGCATTTACCATATATCAGCTTAATATACGATTTTGCCATTCTTCAATTCGGCCCTAGAGGGTATACTCTTTTTGCTGGTGAGGTCATTATAGAAAACTTAGCTGATTCCCTTACTGTATATGTTTTACCATTTTTAAATGATGAATCTGCAGACTCAGTCAGTTACGGTAAACAGGAAACAAGATCGAAGTCATTGCGCGAACTTTACATCTGGGTTAGTCATTCGCGAGATGGAGTAGATATGCGAGATGGAGTAGATATACGAGATAACGCTCATATCTCTAACAATTTATATTTTATTGATCCATGCATTTTTAAGGCATACCTCAATTACTGGCAATCTGGCACATGATGTGTCATTATGACATTTATCGACATGTATGTTTGCTGTTGGGAATTTCTTATGGCCAAGTTTAGGGGACAAGCGCGCTTCATTCCGTAGCTTATATGGAACATAAATTCGTCATAACTGTGAAGGAAACACAAGATAACAGTCCAAAGAAAGCCCATCGCGAACTGCAATTTTGCTAACGGGTCAGCCAGGGGTTTGGGATCAGCATAAAAAAGCCGTTTTTTATATTTAAAAAAAAACAACAGGGGTAATGTAGCTATTCTTGGAAAATAGGTTTATAGCACATTTCACTTATCTGCCCAATATTTAACGGTCTTTGGGAAACTTTATTGTGGAAACTAACTAATCTCACTTATTAATACAAAACAAACTGTTTCTGAAGTGAACCCCGTATATCGACCGACAAACTCTACATCTGCCGTCAAGTCATGACTATTTTGTTTTTCAAACTATGCACTTTATTAAGATTGTGCCGTTAAAACATGTCGATTTTGAAAATTCAACCTTGCTGGCCTGCTTTGACTTATATCTTGAAATCAGAATTTTTAAAATATAAAAAGCAACTCGTTTATCATACTTTAGTCTCTGTAATTGTTCACATTTTGGAAAATATTGTATTAAGTTTGTTCGCTTGATAAGCGAAATTCGGAGTGAAACAAAATCCGCCACATAAGACGACATCGTTAACTTACCTTTGACTTGACACTTAACTTCCACGCCCCTGTGGAAGGAAATCACTCCTGTGGGCTACATGTTGCATTAGCTGGCCTACTTAACGTGACCAAAACTCCCAAGTAACGGATGAAAATGACGATTCTCTCCGCGGAGAAGGAAAATACCCTCGGACGCATCCGAAGCCAAGTTTGCTTTTTTAAAATGTTAGCAGGGAACGGGGGATTACGCCTATGCCGTCAACAGTCTGAATTCGACGTGGTTGTACGTGCTCGGCGCGAAGGCGCTCGATGTTACAGCGGTCGCATTACCGCCGCAATTGGGACGCCAGACTGTGTCCTTCCGCCTGTCGCGACTCTCTAAGATTTATCCCGGCTTCTAAGAACTCCCGACTTTTGTACTCATGTACGCGATGCTCATTTGTGTCTTGCACTATGAAGAAGTACCAACACGCTTGATGCATCTGCAGTAGTTAAAAAGTCCAAAAGAAAGAGATCTTCATTTAAAAGCACATGTACACGTATGGAGCGTGCCCAGATCACATTTTTGACCTCCTCCCATTTTATGGTGTTGATATTTAGGTATCATATTACTTGTCATATTTTTCTGAAATTCTGCGCTCTCAATCCATTTTCAACGATATCGTCACAAATATATGGATTGGGAGCGCGAAATTTCAGAAATTAGAAAAATATTACAAATGATATGGTATCAAAAATCTCAACACCCATGGGGAAAATTGGGTGGGGGCTCTACAAAATGATCTGGACACACTCCTTTAAAGGCCCTATGTATTTGCAAGATAAAACCTTTTACAGATTCGTGGAATAAGAGTGTAACATATCTATAAAGAATGTTGGTAAACTAGCCTGAAGGAATTTTAGCTACTGCATCAATGCTTTAGAAAACCTTGAAAATCTATATATGGATTTTGTGTACAAGTAAATGGTAAAAAAGTCCCGTGCACGGGACATTTTTTTAAAAACCACCTTCGGTTGTCAATTTCCACTGTCAATTGCTATCAACACTTTGAGTAAGGTTTTTCTTGTCAACTCATGAAAAACTTGGGTCATTGCAAAGGATACAATGGGCCTTTAAAATACTAAAACTGGAGGGCAAGGGGAGATATCCTCAATCTATTCAGATCCCAATTAACTGCCACGTAAACTGCACTTGACAATCACAAAAGGAAAGAAGGGAAAACGCAAATACACGGGGATAGATCAACCACTCTTTGCGTTGATTAAAAATCCGGACGTTGAAGCAAGGACTCGATTTCAAAACCTACAGATTGTATGTTTTGGCGGTAGTAACGCAAGGAGGAGTAAGATTAAAATATTATGCGGAATATTTGTTGATACGTGCTCCATGAATGCTTATTAGTGATTGTAGGGATGGCCCATTCTCTGAAATGAAATGTAAGCCAGAAAAACGATTTGTTTGGATTTGCTGATCAAGCCAGACAAAAGAAAGATAAAAGGTACTTATAAAACTACAAATGAGTTTGCGAATGAAATTATGTACATTGGTTCCTCAAAACGAACAACCTAAAGGGGCTTGTTCCGATTTTTTCCAGGAAATGTACTTCGTTCTAACCTATACCAATCACCTATCCATGGGAAGAAAACGGGAAATCTGCAATCTCCAATTTGGATGTGGAAGCAAAAAGGTTGGTGTGGTTACTGCCCTTCATTATGGAACAGATAAATTAGTTTACAAAACATTTTTGACGATATTCTTAAAAATATACGAAATGAGCGCGTGCAATTTCAGAATGGTAATGTGAAAAATATGACAAATTATATGGTATCGGGGTTATGGAAACAATTTAATTAAAGAGATAAGTACGTTTGCTATCATACCCATGAATATTTGTGTATTCGTGGCCATTTTATTACATGAAGAGATAACAAATGCTACTGTGTTCTAATATATTTACCAGTAATTACTAAGCATAAAGATGTTAATAGGACGTGACATACATATAATACTTGATGGAATTACAATGTCAAAACAACTCGCGTATCAAGTATATACATCAGAAAAACACCTGGAAGTATAGTCGGTTAATGTCACAGCACGACAACAAAACCTTCCATGCACATGTAAGAAAACGAGCTTTCATTGTCAGAAGACATACATACATGTACTCTAGGTATCTCCTAAAGTTCCATATCATTAACAAGTATACGTTTTCAGTACTTAGAAAAATATATATATTTATTTCATTTAGTGGCCGATAAATTTACACTGCTTAGCTTGCATTTTATTTTTTAGGAACAGTTTAAATAACAAGTCATGATACATATACTGACTTTGGTGGGATTTTTATCTACTCGAGGTGTATTTCAGAACATTATGGTAACGTTTTCGATGACATGAGATCTTTCAACCGTTAGATCAGAGTTCCCCTAATCGAGACCATTGGTAAAAATTGCTCGTCTTTGGGGGAATAAAGTATTTTAAGTCCTTTTCAATAGACCTATGACATAATGACGTCATGCAAGGTTTACCGCGGTGCATTATGGGTGAAATGTGGGGACGAAATCTCTGCATCGCTGGTTTGCACAATTATTGCAGGGCCATTTTCGCGGCCTTTTGAGGCCTTAAACGTTAAAACCATAGTTCCGGCGTCCGTCGTGGGCTTAAAACTCACTCAGGCACAACTAAGTTGACACGAACCATTTTAGAAATTTACGATCTTTGTTTTTGACGGATTTTTTTGCCAGCGAAGCAGTTAGTAAAGTTTACAAAGTTACGTGCATAATACGCTAGGCGCTATGCATGCAACGCACGCAAACTAGAGATGCAGAGATTTCGTCCCCACTTTTCACCCATAATGCACCGCGGTAAACATTGCGTGACGTGATTACGTTTCAGGTCTATTGGATTGTCTACAGTTCGGTAATCTGTGATACTTCATTATGCCTCCATAATAATTACCCTACGTGTCGCTTGTTCCGATGTTGTATACTTGTGATAGTTAATTTGAATTTAATTGCAGCACCAAATTGGTGGTGGCGGTGTAATTGCCGGGTTCACGTAAGCGAATAACCAATTCCCATATGCTTCACTCAGTTTGATTTGTAGACTGTGGTGTTATGAAATATCCACTGCAGAAATGTTGAGTTACATTGGATCAATTAGCCTGTTGCGTGTAGCATTGGCACCATGGTTAGCGCAAGGAATTAATCACAAATAGAGGTGCAGCTTAGAAAAATACATGCATGTACTACGCTGTTGTTGGTACACGGTGCAATATGCAAATGAAAGTATGTACATTGGTTCTTCCAGACGAACAACTCAAAGTTGCACTGTCCGTGTTTGGATGAAAGGATTAACAAATTTATTTACACAAGCGAACGAATTTATAAAGCTTACGAGTCTCTAACGAAAAATTAAAAAAAAACACTTAAATTTCCGACGTCGAGAATTGGAGATACAAGCCTTTTTCTTGAAATGTGCTTCACATGTTGTACATTGTGCGCGTACGCTCATACATGTGTGCAATATGCAAATGAGATTATGTACATTCGTTCTTCAAGACGAACAACTCAATGTTGCACTGTCCGTGTTTGGGTGAAAGGATTTAAAAAAATTAATTTACACAAGCGAACGAATTTAGAAAGCTTACGAGTCTCTGTAACGAAAAATAAAAAACAAAAACCTGAAATTTCCGACGTCGGGAATTGGAGATACAAGCCTTTTTCTTGAAATGGGCTTCACATGTTGTAGGCCTACATGTGCGCGTACGCTCATACATGTATGTACCTAGTATGTGTACAATGTGCACACGTTCGCGCACATTTACGTCATAACCCTGTCGAATAAAAGATATTTCTTGTTTTTAATCGACTGGCATTAATCCTTTACGGATTTTTACGTTCGTGGTACCAAATGAAAGCTGATAAATTTTTCTATTCTAGAAAAATAGCAATTTAACTTTAAAAAAAAACCTTTGGTGCTCAAATCGGCCTAAAATCGGACAGTGCAACTTTAAAGGACCTTGTTCCGATTTTTCCAGAAAAATCGGAACACTAATCGTATTAAAACACCTCGCCAAAATACTATCCATAGGAAGAAAACAGGAAAGTTGAACCTGTTTTGCACGCGCGCGTGTGATGCAAGTCACACAGTTCCCACGGGACAATCCGACCAATCACATCGCCTTTGGCGTTGTGGACTCGTTCATTATCAATGTAGGTACGGCACTTACATTTACTTCGAAAATACCCCATTGAGCTCCATGTAAATGCGTTTAAATTTGACAAATTGTTTATTACCTCCATTTCATTTGATCTATTTGCTGTTTAATTTACCCAGTGAATTCAAAAGTGTAAGCCTATACCTCCCTTGTTTGTAGGAGCTCACGACGTAATTTGCATAGTGTGACCTGCACGTGACCGGCGTATTTAGCTACCAACTTTGGTAGCGAATAAAGAAAAACATAAGAATTGCCTCGCAGTTCGAAAAAGGCCAAAAGTAATGAGACACTCGGCGCGTGTAGACTCTACTCAAGTCACCAAATCGCCCAAATTCACGAGGCCTTGTCAAAAGGCTAACGTAATTGGAGAAATGGAACCTTAGTGTATACGTGTAATGCATGTACGGTAACTGGTTTTTAGTGTAACACCTCCATGGCTACCCCGAGGTTTCAACCCATACTCATGACTTCTATTCAGTCAGTATATGGAAATCGGTGGTCTCGATCTCATCTTGGGGAATTAACAGCTATTTGAGTGCTCACGATGAGAATTCTACATTGTCATCGGGGCACCTCTTTAGAAGATTTCCACTGGGTGTTGGACACTGCGTTTGACGAACATTATAATTTAATTCCAAAAAGGGGACCGCGGCTATATGCTGTCTGACACTTGATCCTACACCTTGTGCCCAAATAAATAGTGGTTCAAGATATGCGCATCCAGGACATAATTATAGTCGCGTGGCTTGCTTTTAATTTTTCAACGACAGTCAATTAAGATAAATATGTCTTTGGCATAACTGCAAATCCAGTGAGATTGATGTTGAGTCAAGTTAAGTCATGAGTAAACTCGTACAACAGTATAGTTCACTATAGATCCACCATTTTGGCCCGAATGCATGAATATAAAAATAAAGGTAAATTAAAAACAATGAAACAAATAAAAACGCTTATTAAAATTGATTTTAAATAATTGACACCCACTATAACAGTGTATAAGTATAGATTTAAGTGATGCGAATTTATTGGCTGTGATTTAATAAGTACAGCGCAAAATTTCATTGGCGATACAAAGGACAACCCCTTCAGCTCTTGTTTAGCGATATGACCCGTCTTTTATTACCTTGAATTGTGTTCCGACTTATAAAAGCTGAAACACAAAACCACGCGGAAAGAGCACACTGGCTAGTCTTCAGCCGTCCAGTATTGAGATACCGTTTTCACGCACCCGTGCGTTCCAAAGCGTGATTGTGTGCATCCTCCGTCCAAGTATTCTTCGTATTTTACCCCCGAGCCATCTTATTGTCCACCTATCTGTGTGTCTGTTTGTTTAGCGCGCCCTTTTACCGGCACAAAAAGCACAAGAGATCTTATTACCCACACGGGACCGAAGTTGGAAAATGTATTCCCCTGTGCCTCTTGAAGAGGTTGAGCTGCAGAAAAACTAACGCCCTGGGCGAGATCCAGCATGTCTTGTTTTCCTGCCACTGGCTCCGGAAATTTTATATGATCTTTTTTGTTATACCTAACTGTATTATCTGACGGAAGGAAGATACTTACAGTATATAATGATGGTGCTTTACTGAAACTACCTTTTCGGGCAATACACAAGAGGGGATAGCATAAAGAACACAAATCGATATGGACATGATACTTGTTACTATGTTACTTGTTCACAGCACGCGCCTACTCCAAAACTCCAGAATCGGTGTGCCTAAACGTTCAACTTCGAAGTTCCCTAAAGTAACGCGCCTGTCAGTTCGCCAGCCTTATCGAAACCTGTGGTCAGGATTTCGTGATAACATGTATGAGTATATAAACGTCTTGGAGATCGAACGACCGATAGTTCGACACTGAAGAAGACGAGTATTATGCTCGCTATTCTCCGTAAAATAGGTAGCATGCTCCTGGCGACTACCACGTGATTGTCACAATAATAACAAGAAGGTAAGCTTAATTTACGCGGAATAAAGTTGTAACTATCTGTTTATCATGTACATCTGCGTTCTCCATGGAGCCTTTCTGCCACATGCCAAGTAGATAAGATGAAATGGCACATCATATCATCTCGGGTTTATTTCCACTCAACTTCAGCAGAACAAAGTGATCCCGGTGACAACCTGTCAAACCGGAGGTAGAAGTTTGAGTTGAAAAAAATATATTGCCACAACATCGTATATTAGAATATTGGAAAGGATCTCCGCGGGGTTTGCGCACCGGACAGCGCGCTATAGTTCGGGTCGTTTGAGTGCCAAACGGTGTCTGGGCTTTTTACTCCCCGATGATGTTTGTTCCCTCGATTGCCATGCACTTGGGAACCCGCCAAATCAATCCAATAAATTCCCTCAGATGGACGTATCAAATTTGTGACAGGAAGTCGAAGCTTTGTCGGGTCTTCTTTTGGCCTTTTGGCATGCAGCGGACTCATGCAGGGTCGACCTAATGTGCAGGAGATAGGACATAACTAAACGCCCCATTTTCGCTTGGCAAAGACGAAGAGGGTAACGCCATCTTGGAATGCAACCGAACTGGGGCACTTCGTTAAATACGAATAAGCCCGCGACAATGAATTGTAGTCGTGTGCTAAGCATAACATGTTTTCTAAAACTAAGCTTAACCACAAAGTGCTTGAACGGTCAACTTTATTTATTTCTTTTTTTTTAAATGAAACTCGGCCATGTTGGAGTACAGTCTGTAACCAACACATTTCGAGATTCAATAATCAATTGTCATAACCTGATATACCACGTCTGCCAGTTTGACCATCTTGTTTCCTTCCTCCGTGATGGTTTGACTATAGTTATTGATAACAGAAAACAATATCATACAAATTGAAGAGGACTTTGAAAATATATGAACAGAAAACTGCGAGGAGTCCCAAACCACGGTCCTGCGTCACCACACTGTCCTACACGAGCAAAACGGCATCATGATAACCTTTTTAGAGTTTCGTATTTCCAAATAAACTCTAATTTCTCACCACTCCACCCCCAGGGAGAAGTGAATAGAGCTCTTGTATTGGGTTAGGATGCATTTTAGTAGCTGCACCGGTTCCATGTACTGAGCATGAAACATGAATTATGACGTCATTCGCACGTCTGTTTTAAAACAGATGCATTATTTGTTTTCTGTATGACGTCAAATGCCTGCCTTTATTTATCTACAGTCTCTGCGTCGTTGGAATATTCAATGCAAACACTTTCATCAGGATATGACGCTTTGCACGACAACGTTCAATATATAAACTTATTTTTAATATAAAAAAACTGCAAAAGAGACCACTTGTATATTAAGGACCTTTCCGCACATCTCAAATAGCTATGCATGTCTAAAAACATTTCTTAAAGGGACACACCGGCTTTGTTGGGCTATTTTGGGCTCGAAATAGACCCATACATTATTCTGAAGCGCTTTCCAGAGTAAATTAGATATGTCCTGAAAAAAACGCCGTAAAATTTGGCCGTTTTTTAACATTTTTCAAAAATTCAAGGTCACGTGACTTTTCGGAACTAGATTCACGTGGTCTTGCGAATTAGTTGTATCTCCAGCCGTAAAAACCAGCGCGAAGTGCGAGTTGCTTTTGTCATTCGCGGTTGGAATCTCTTCTTGATGGAAAATAATGTCCTACGAACACTATAGCCGTAATTTCCAATTTGTACACAAATCTGTCAACAGATTTCATAAGAGGGGTCGTGTCGTCGCTTCGCGTTCGCGGCGATAAATAATATCTGAAGAAAAAACACCATAGGCCTATTGAGGGCGCTAAAGACACCAAAACGTTGCGTTCGAGTTGCTTCCTCGAGTCAGCGCTGACTTGAGGGATCATGCAAGGTGTGATGAGTCAGGGAAAACAAGAAATCGAGGTTCAACACGTGTCGACCCATATCGAACGCCACCTTTATTTACAAACACATGATACATAATACATCGCGACGGCCGGTAAAGCGTATAGCCCAACATTTGTCTCTTTTGTTAATTTTAAACATTTCTAGTTAATTACGTGACACTTTAATAATTTTTTCTCACAACGACCATCGAAAAATTATTGTTAAGGATGCTAGATTGCTACATTATGTATACAGTAAGCCGGTGTGTCCCTTTAAGTGGACAAATAAGATTGTTTTTCTGTCGTCTTTTTATCCACAATCTCTGAATATTTGACGGTGTGGAAAATATGCTCACAGAATCTGCGTAAAACACAATAATGATAATAATGATAATTATTATAGGTGGATTCATATATAGCGCACATGTCCACCCTGCGGGGTGCTCCTGGCGCTGTTGCCATTATTATTATCGCTGCCATCAGGGAATCACCAGAACCATTTCGCTTTAACTAGGTGGCTGCTTGCCAGGCGCTCAACCCTATCAGCAGTTAGATTGTGGCATTACCTTTAACAGCTTCCCAAACATCGCTTGGATTGACGAGGCAACCAGGATTAAGTGCCTTGCCCAGGGACACAGACACGTTGGTCGAAGTGGGGCTTGAACCCACAACCTCTGATTGTGAGTTCCGCTTTATACCCACTAGACCACACATAGTTAAAATAATGGAACCTCGAGCTCCCATCGTCTTGTAACCTCACAATTGGATTTAACACCATAGAAAACCACGGCATCAACAATAGGATTTTAATTTTAAATCGGCTCATTAGGTGTCTGCACACCTGACACTTGCACAGCTGCCAACCCTTCCAGATTTTGCAACAGATTCTTCGGAAAATGACTAATTTTGTGAGCCTGACATGGGTAAAAAAAACCTCCTGGATTGTCAATTAACAACCTTGGGGATTTTTTAGATGTGTTTGGAGTCACGGAATGAACCTGTTTTCCTAGATGTATTACCCAAAGTCCGGGAGGGTTGGCAGCTCTGCACTTGGCATCTCAATGGTGGCTATCTTGAAAATACGCTAATTTAGGTCATTTTGGGGGGCAGCTTTTTAAAATATTCTTGTTTCTAACTTTCCATAACATCACTAACTAGACTGGTCTATATAGTTAGGTACTGTCAAATCGGTTGTTTGTTAAATTGTCTGCTTTTGAAATATGTCAAAGGATGGAACCATTTCAAGAAATCAAAATCATGACAAAGGAATTAAGCTTGATTTGTGTCTGGTGTGCATAACAGTCCAGTCACCGTCACTTTCTGGGATGATAAAAAGATAGTTTACTATTCCGTATTCGGAATTAGTGGACATGGAATTCCAGACACAGAATTAGTGCCTTTTTATGCATATGAAAGAGAAACTGGCTCCTTTTTCGCATTGCTTCTTTCCAGAAATGACAAACAGTTCCTTTCTAAAATGTCATTTGTTTTATGAATAAACACGCTACTGCAAGTATTTAAATAGAAAAGGTATACTGACATTTATTCGTACATTTTAATGCATGAACTTATACCCACGGTTCCTTGTTCGGAAGCACTATTTTGAATAAATAAACGTCTATATTACAAGCCACTTCCGATAAGGGAAATGATGAAGAGATGCTTATGTATACGTTCAGAAAAAAAATGTAGGACTCGCGTTACATAAAAACTGGTTAAAATAAGGTCCTCAAACTACAGGATGCAGGGAAAACATGAAAGAGTGTTTGCGAATATTGCAAAGTCGCACGACAAACAAGTGCTGCCAAAAGACAAAGTGGGTTGCCCCCACTTCGTGAAAACTGTGTACTTAGCGTGAAGTAAACGCCATATTGATTTCGCGAGATTCCCTCCTCCGGTTTCAGTCCTTAACAGAGTTAAAACCCATGGTAGAAAAAAGACACAGACCAGCGGCAGATACAATTTGCGAGGATGCGCACTTTACTGTCATGCTTTCGCCTTTTCAAAGAGAGCTGAAAATTTGAGAATACTGAGCACTTCAATTATTCACTCCATTTACTTTCCTTATATTGAGAATTACGCATATTTAGCATGGGGCGCGCACAGTTAGTCCGTTTTTGCTTATTCGCCTCCTGCGTTTATTTGCTCGAAAAGAATCGGCCGTATCAGATTCGCCATCACTGTTGATGCACTCTCGCGTCAAAAAGGTTTTCAAGTTAAACACTGTTTCTGTTGGAGCTGGTCATAACGGATTGATAAGGAAACGAGAAGCTAAATAAGAAGGGGGGATTTGCGATTATTGAGAGTCGGACTGGAGTACATAAATAAGGGTAAAAAAATAAGGTGTCATTTTGAGTGACTCTTGCCGAAATGTCGGTGGTCCCCGGTGAGAGTCTTCCCGAAATGTCGCCCTATTGCGGCATCCAGCGTTGTTTAAACCACTCTCTAGATTATTTCCACTAAGGTACCCTAACTAAACAGAATACAGAAAATACAGTTCGACCTAAATGCGCCTTTTAAAGATTTAACGTGTACATGTTGTGGGATTAACTCTTCACGTGTGTTATAAACGGGTTAAATGCACAATTCCCATAATTCAACGATTAATGCAAATTCGAAGGGTACATATTAAAAAGGTGAAGCTATATAAGAAATAATGACTCCATGCTTTGTTTATACACGTAGGACTATGGGTCATTCCATGAAGTTGAGGAACAAAGTGTGACATTTCTTCATTTCCACAAAAATGGTCAATAAGGGAGCAATGAATCACCATTTATATAACGATTTTGCATGATGTGATGGCTTACACTGTTTGGGGGTAATTTTTGGAGTCTTTACTGTTGGCAAAGTGCCGCCATTTTGAATTATTTAACAAAGTGGTGGTTGTGGATGTAACTTGGAAACCAATACAGTTCAACTGATTTCACTCTAACTACAAATGTTTTCATTCGAAATTAACACACGGTTCTCAAACTAAACAATCCTTTTTAATTTTAATTTGAAGGATTCTAGCTAAAATGTCTTTGTGATTCAAGAAAATATGCTAAAAAGTACCAAATGTCACACCTACATTTGAACAAAATTCTATTTAGTTGACATATATAAATTTAAATCCATGAGGATTTTGTTACATGGAATGAATGTTTCTCTCATCCAACAGCTTAAATTTCTGAATAGTATTGATCCATAGGGTTATCAAGGGCAAAACAAAGAGTAAAAATGGTTGTGGATATAACACGGAAACCTCAACTTTCTTAGGGAACCAGACGTTTTTAGGTCCATAGGTTACCAGACATGTCAACAAACCGGAACGTCGTTATAGTATAGGTCCTGGGTTTAGTCGTTATTGTAATATGTGACCACTGTCCATAAATGTACTCCGAAAAAGAATAAATCTAAAACCCGAGATTTTGCTGAGTGAAATAAATGCCAACAACATAGTTATATTGATGGATTTTGTTTTATGGCATGCAAGCAAGTGAAATTTTTTGCACGTTGTCTGAAGCATTTCTTACACTGACTAAATCGTGTCACTGCCTTGTAGTGAACTTGTTGCGTGTCCGTAAATAAACAATTCGTCCAATCAACGCGGGTCATTTACAGCAGTCACCACACATAAAATAAACCGTCAGCCAAAAAGGCGCGCAATTAGGATATTCGCGAAGTATTAAAAGTAGACATGAGATAACCAATAAAGCTACGACACAGAAGGAGAAACAATCAAAGGCTGTCCAGTCGAGCAAAATAAATACCCGCGAGTCGGAGGGCATGTGCTATATTGCCACTGTTCGCTTCGATATTGGCTTCTCTATCAACTGCAGAGACTCACCAATGAAAAAAGGCAATGAAACTGTCAGATGGAAGGGTAAAGACGATGGGCCGTGAATATCGACGCTTAGCTCAGGCAATAGTTTCTGAAGTGTCTGGCAAAAAGCATTTGGGAAAAATGCTGAAAGGGTGTCTTTGTATTGCGTGCAAGGAGGACCAAAATAGATATAGTGCAGATCGGAGATCTTGTGCTCATAAAGTCCTACTTTTTCGTACCGCCAAAAACAATTTAGACCGATGAAAAATTCTAGTCCTCGCCCTCAGTACATTTTAGATATCACAGTTTGTTTGGACGAACTGTACAGTCGGGTACAGCTTTTCTGTGTAAACCCGTAATGTATGCCTATGTATATAACATTTAGAAACATAAAAACGCGAAAGTACTCAAAATATAAATAAATATGGTGATAGAAATAGAAGGTAATAAATCTTATTGATGTTCTCAAGGCATCCTGAGATTGGATGACAAACAAGGTTGGCAATTTACACACAGACTTTTATCAATTTCATTTTCATTTCTGTGAAGCGATTGACAAATGATCTTCCAACATGTTTTTCATAAAGTAAAGGTGCAGTTTTTTTTAAAATAGGCCTATCATTTGTTTGTTTTTTTGCATTATTTTGAATCTTTTTTATTTATTTTATTTTCTTAGAATAAAAATGACATGTTAAAATTTGGGAAAGACTACCAGCACGGACACTTAGGCCCTACTGGGACCTGATGCACTGAACCTACGAGACAACGGTTTAGACCGTATTGAATAACTGCTATCTTGTAGGGCAGTTTCTTTGTTCCCGAGGACATGCATGGCAGCACATTTTGTGCCTACATTATCGACCAATTTTATATGGCAAACGTTCCCCAACAAGATGGCAACTATTCGATACGGTCTAAAGGTCATAACAATGCAAATCATGGGTGTTTGTGCGTGGTAATTTACCAAAATTGAGCCATACCTACGGTTATCAGCAAGCCTTTAATACTTTGAGGACTCCCGCCGTCTCGAAACAGCGAAACGGGTAACTTATTCAATCTGCAATCCTTTTGGCGATCGTGAGACGTGAAGCCGGCTATGACAATCAACGAACAAATTTCAACTGCGTCAAAACCTTCCATATACCAGCACAATATGTGACAAAGGGACTCCCCCTATACTACCCCTATATGGCGCTTTCACATGGGGTCAAATGGGCAAACTCAATGACCTGGATTTATGATGGTCGGCAAACAACGCTCGCACGTGCTCCGCTCTGTGTGTAAGTCTATAGCGTATTTGGAGAATTTCGTCAAAAATAAAGTTAAAAATGGTGAATCTAATTGTACCCTGTCAATTCTAGCAATCGCGCTGATCGGGACCATCATCTATCCTATTTCAGTATCCCAAGAGTGGCCCGAAAAAGACCGAAACGAGGCCGTTAAATATGCCGAGAATTAATGGCGAAACGATGTGGCTTGCTTGTGTCAATCAGGAGGATATATTTAATAAAAGATCCGATTGGGAGTCATCAAAGATAAACATTTTTCGTAAGAATTGAAACGTTGGCCATTGATATTTCCTTACTTATTAAGCACGAGTAAGCAGAATTGACGGGAAAACCCCAAATTTAGTAGTGAAAGAATCTGATTTGTCTTCATGATCTTAGGAAGCAAAGTCTTGTTTCCCCCACGGTCCCTCGCCCCAGGCTATCCCATAAGTTGGGATTGTCCTTGGGGCAATCTGTGAAAATATCCCCACCAAGTGTAAGACATGCCTGCACGTTTGCTCCCGATATGCGCTAACTATATGATTTCCAATTCGATGTGTCAAAATTTCCCATACACCCTGCCTGGGACATGACAAATGTGACAAGGTCCGTGCACCTAGGGGTGGGTCAGCACGGGGGTGCGGATGGGGAAGGAATTGATGGGTGTATTTTTTTGTCAGCCACTATGCATCTTCATATGTTTTGTACACAAGTTCTGAAGCAGTGTTCAAAACAATTGAATTGCCGAGTCTTTCCCATGTCAATTTCCGATCCCCAGGCGCTAGTCAAATGTTTTCGGCGGTAAGAATTTTGTACTCGGACATTTTTCCTTTAAATGACTTATAATTAAGGATCTGCCTAGTGAGTCGGAGGTCTCGGGTTCGAATCCGATAAGACCCTTACTATTTTTCTCTCATCCCAAGTATATTTAATAAGTGCAAATCTACGGGGAAACAAAACAGAAATTGAGGGGAAAAAGATTTGACTAGGAAAAACAGAATTCTTCCGAGTTTCAGGCTTAGTGCATTCCGAGTTTCAGGATATATGTGATGTTCGACCTGTAAATTCTTTCCAAAGAATTTAGTACTTGCCCATCACTTTTATTGAATTTAGTTTTTTGGGGTTTTTGTTTACTGCTCAAATAAAATTTTCCTCTAAACAAACGGTGTTCAACCAACAAAATAGCTACGGTACATCACACCTAGAAATTTTCGACTGCCTATTTCGTCTTAAAATGCGTGCTACTCACTCTATTTTTCGTCCTGCTGGATTCTTTACTTGTCTGTTGTATTTCAGTAGTCAACCACGAAGAAAAAAGCAAGTCCAAATGAAACGTTTCCCACAAAACGTCCGATCTCGACCAAATCTTGGGAAGTTCCGCCTCGCACTCTCCTTCTTCGCCAAGCTCATGTCATTTGTGAATCCATACGTGTAACGGGTTCCCATATCCCAACTTGCCGTTGAATCAACTCGACCGTTATACACTGAGTACCCACAGCGGTCGAGTTGGTTCGAGTCGAGTTGGCAATGGTAAATGGTCGAGTTGGTCGCGGCTACCGGAAAATTTGAATTTTTAGGTCTGGGAACCAGACAGGGACAGTGCGACACCAAACGTCCGCGAAGGGTTATAACTTAAAGGGAACACCGGCTTTGCAATGTGGGCTATTTTGGGCTCGAAATAGACCCATACATTATTCTGAAGCGCCTTCCAGAGTAAATTAGATATATCCTGAAAAGACGCCGTCAAATTTGGACGTTTTTAAGCATTTTTCAAAAATTCAGGGTCACGTGACTTTTCGGAACCAGATTGTGAGTTGTGAGTTAGTTGTATTGCCAGCCGAAGAAACCAGCGCTAAGTGCGAGTTGCTTGTGTCATTCGCGGTTGGTTTCTCTTCTTAATTTGGAAAATAATGTCCTACGAACACTATACATACCGTATTTTCCAATATGTACACAAATCTGCCAACAGATTTCAAAGGGTTTCTGGATGTTGATATGGACGAGAGAATATCTCAGATTTTTGTCTTTGCTTCGCGTTCGCGGCGACAAAAAATATCGGAAGAAAAAACAGCAAAAGGGCCTATTGAGGGCGCTAAAGACACCTAAACATTCCGTTCGATGTGCTTCCTCGAGTCAGCGCTGACCTGAGGGATCATGCAAGGTGTGATGAGTCAGGGAAAACAAGGAATCGAGGTGAAACACGTGTCGACCCATATCGAACGCCACCTTTATTTACAAACACATGATACATAATACATCGCGACGGCTGGTAAAGCGTATATAGCCCAACATTTATCTCTTTTGTTAATTTTAAACATTTCTAGTTAATTACGTGACATTTTGATAATTGTTTTTCACAACGACCATCGAAATATTATTGTCAAGGATTCTAGATTGCTACATTATGTAAACACTAAGCCGGTGTGTCCCTTTAACCCTTCGCGGACGTTGGATATTTGAGACACAATGGGGCAACAATGGAAGGGGCATACCTTTGTCACATATCGTGCTGTATAATGATGTCGCGTTTAGATGCAACTTTCATTTGAGTAAATCTTTTCCAGTGAATGGTTCATTTTCGGTCATTGTAAATCCTGTTTATATCATTTGCAGTTACCCAAAATTTTACTAAAAGTGGTAACACAACATGAATCATTTTTCCTGTGTAAAACAGGACCTTTGTAGGCGAAATTTCCAACTGGCGGTGCTTTACAAAATCGTTTAAAACCAAGGTTTTTTAACATTTCTACATGGCAGTTTATCAACGTTTTTCTTGGTTATGTATAGTGCTGTTGTTCCTGAAATTCGTAACAAAGATTCATCTGCAAATAATACAATGGCTTTAATCCTAGGTTGTGTCCCTGTTGTAACTAATTGCTGGGGTAGACCTACAGTGGACTGATGTGGGAGGTCTATCAGCCAGGGATGAGTACCGTCATACGAGCCACTTGGCCCAAGAAGGCCTATCCGTACCTTTAAAGGGCATGTCCAGATAACATTTTGAGCTCCCCCATTTTCCCCATGGGTATTGAGATTTTGATATCATATAATGTGTCATATTTTTCTCATTATACCATTCTGAAATTCCATGCTCCCGATCCACATATTTTGTCGGATATCGTAAACAAATCCACGGATGCTTTGTAAACTAAAACAGTGCGGTGATTAAACCAACATTTTGCTTCCACATCCAAATTGAAGATTGCAAATTTCCTGTTTTCTCCTTATGGATAGTATTCTGGTGAGACATTTTATTGTTGGGTTAGAACGAAATACATTTTATGGAAAAATCTGAACAAGCTCATTATTTAAATTACTAGTGATCGCAAAGTTGGACCGATGTCGTTTCATCAGAAGAGACCTTCGCGGCACAACTGACCGAAATCGGAGAATCTGTAATGTAATTCCATGTCGGTCTTTTGACAACTCGCCCGGCCCTAGGGCGCAAGATCGATGTGGAGTTATTACATGAAAGCGCGCTTCATTATATCGTGTCAACGGTCTAAAATTAAATGTTGTTCAGTTGAATAGACAACCTGGTTATGGTGGCTTTGTTCTATTTCCAAGAGTAGTATGTTACCTTTACTAACCCATCATGCTAGAGATTTGCGATTATTTAAGTTACCCATAAATTCAGAGTTCCAGTTAACCAAGGTTTGGGTAATAGATAAAAGCTGGTCTGAATGACCAGAAGATAATTTTGGTAATTTTCCATTTCGTGTTATTTTGCAAATGTTTTACAGTATGTCAGCTTGACGCGCTGATTGCAATAGTTTCACAGAGTTGTCCATTTCATTCATCGTGGCTTAATCAACACAAAACGTGCACGACTGTAATTTGTCTATCAAAGCAAATAAGGCACGCCGTAGATTTACTATAATCAGGCCAGGTATTCTAACTTGAGATATTTTCATACTTTATTTTCCAAGTGACAAAGGGGAAAAGGCAAAAAAACAAACCCCACTTTCGACAGGTGTGCCCAGAGTGATGGATGTCAGGTACTTACGTTACCAAATTCCCGTTAAATGTGACGAAAGGGAAAGGCCACTGTTGGAAATATTTGGGTTTAGAGGACGAACTTATCGATGTATTGATCCGGAAAGCTTCCGCACTCACGAACGGAGTTTGTTTCATCAAGTGGCTGCGTTCAGTATTAAAGCAAAACAACGCGCTGGATGAGTGATGGCCCAGGGCCAGGGGCGCGCATAGACCACGCGTGTACAGCACTGTTGGTTCCTACATGTATGCCTACGTAGCGTCGCAAACGGGGTTAATGGGGGTGGAGATGGAGCAAAAAAGTTGTTTGCCCCGCCCCAAAAATGTGGTTTAAGCCCCAATACATCATTTGCAGTTACCCAAAATTTTACTTCACGAGTTGACAAGAAAAAAAACGACTAAGTGTTGATAGCAATGGTAAACAAAACCCCACATGATTTTTCCCGTGCAAAATGTACCTTTATGGGAGAAATTGCCAACTGAAGTGCTTTAATAAATGTCTGCAGACAATGTTTAGCATTCATTAAACACAAAAAAACATACATGGAATTTTCAGGATTTCTGAAGTATTACTGCATGTGGCTGAGATTTCTACGAGGCAGTTTATTAACATTATTATTTAGTTATGTCATGCTTCTATATTGTGTTTCCGTTGTTGAACGGTTTAAGTAACAAAAGGTGCCTCACGAAATGGCGGCTATTCGATACGGTCTATTGGATAACAAAGATGTCATACCTCATTGTGAATCGCCTGCCCGTTCCTGACATACATCACCTTAATTATTCATCAGTTTGGGTAATAATAATGACTTCATAATGTTGCATTTTATAGCGCGAAACCCGTGTGCTGCACACTGCTACAGTAATCGCAATGGTTTTATATGAATCATCGTTTTGCAGCTCATGGGCCGAGTCGCATGAAGCTTACAAGTGTCTTCCACTTAAACATCGAGATACATATGCACAATTCGAAATCAACATATTAACAAACTTTTATTCTACATAAATACAAAAGCTATTTACATTTATCGCTTGTTACTTATTTTAGTTGCTTTGCTGTTTTCTGCTTGTTTGTGCGTTGACGAACATGTAGCTGCCCAATTATTGTCTGCACCTAAAGAGAGGGACAACACTGTCTTGTTTGAAGTTATCGACGAATTTAATAAAAAATATTACCGATGTATTGCCCGGTGCATAAACCTTCATGAGAATCTTGTTTTCAACGTCGGCAACACAATTAATTTTGATGATAAACTCTGCAACTATGTGCTGAGCCATATTTTAAATTTTGAAAGGGATGATGACGTCAACCATGCAATGTGTCCCGACTCACGCCCTCTCAAGTCCGAGCATTGAACTGCAAAAGATGGCGACTTACATGAAGCTTACAGTTAGGCAACCTTTTGCAAGTGTTGTCCCTTCCTTTAATGGTGGCATGAAATGAACACATTGAGAGAGAGAGAGCTATATATACTACTCACAATAAGTTAGGGATTTGGTATGTTGTAAATTTTGGATGTTTTTTTCAACTGACTGTTTTCACCTATTCCTGTGACAAGTTGTGTCTGTCATGCAGATACAATTGTCTAATCTTATACAAATTCATTTATTAAATGAAATACATACCCTCAATAAAATAATCTGCGCACAACATCCCTATACTTATTGTGATTAGTGTAGACTAATTCGAAATTACCACCGAGTAATTCAAAACTAGCCTCATCTATAGATGCTGATCCATTGTGTAACGTCATCACTTTTTATTTGAATTTTTCACAAATGAAAACACTGAAACCCTGCTTCCATGACAGTTTGAAATTCCCCATTTTGTTATTTTACTCCTTTTTTTACATGTTATTTTTCTCCTGCCGATTTTGTGAATGTTCACAGAGCCTTAATGGAACCAGTGAGTTTAAGTTGTCTGTTTGGGCATAACCTCGGCAGATAAATATAATAAATAAATTAAATTATACAGCGTGAAACAACAAGCAGGTATAGTTGCATAAACTGTCACGCTACAGCATTTACATACAGAGCATATATACCTTGTTTAGAATAGGTTCCACTTTATTCTTGGGTTTCACTTTCTTGAGAACCGGTTGCTATCCGCCATTACTGTGTCCATACTATGGCACGCCAAAGCGGAAATAATTCAACACTGATAATTCTGCCATCAACCCTGAAAAACAAGCCTCAACATTTTTAAAAACTTGCTAACAAAAGCACGGTATGCCAGTCTCATTTGCGCAACATTTTCGAAAATATGCGTCAACATTAAATTATCAGTGTTGAATTAGTTCGCTTTGGCGTGCCAAAGTATGGACACAGTAATGGCGGATAGTAACCGGTTTCGGTCGCACACAGTGAATTTTACGTCATCGGTATGTGCGTACTTGTGGCGTCTACACAAATATCCCAAGTGTAGTTTTGTTGTCAACATTGATAGCAACGCTTCTGCACCGTGGTGAAAAACGGGGAGCGAAATATAACTATTTTAATAGGGTTTAACTAAACGTAGTCGTGATAACCGTACACGCCGAAACCTTACTAATTGGGAGGTTTCGCACCGTCACGGATACGGATACGTCATGACTCTATGCGCTTCTCGTGACGCGTAACCCTATAGTACACATGTTTTCATACGCGTGAATAACGGGTATCGGCCTCCATACGCGTAGCATAAAAACAGATACCGGTTATGCAGATTTTTCGCTTTTTTCGTGAAGGATTAATAAGTTTTTGTATGCATTTTGTTTCTTTGTGATGTATCTTCCATGAATACCGATCGAATTTATTGAGTCATGCCCACGAGAAAGTGAGCAAAATCAGCTGAAAATAAAGCCAAACGCAGAGCAGATTTAGCAGATCGTATTCACACAGTACGAAACCCAGTTCAGTGTGCGCATCAACGTGAACGGTTACCGTTATCAAATCCGTATTCGTAACCGTATTCGTCACCTTGCGAAACCTCCCTAATGTTAACACTTGCACGAACTTGTGATAACATCCAAACACTGATGAGCTGTATCCCTACCCAGTAAGTTAAAAACAACATCCGTGCGAGTAATTTACATGAAGCATATCAATTAATTAAGCCACGCGTGTTTTCAATAGATTGTTCTGGCGTAATGTACAAGGTTGTTGTATTTAGCATATACATTAGTACCTAATACTATTTTTATTTAGTCTATACAATAAAATCTATACATGAAGTATATTACAAAATTCATGGCATGAAATTATTAAACACGTTTTTTAACAAGAATATTGCACACTGTAATAATGAAACCCACGCTACTGAACTGCTTTGAATACGTACGATATTATCATCAAAATTCAGTAAACATTTGTAAATTTGTTTTGTACAGTGAAGTATACGAGTGAAATTAAATTTAAAACAAAAAATTGTAAAGTATAAATAGGTTAATACACACTTGAGAGGAGACGAAATAAAGAGTGTCTGGATGAGTTGCTGTTAAAGGTCGGGAATGAATTTTGACTTTTAAATCAGTCATAAGAGCTGTTCATTTTAATTGGCCAAAGGCGAACATAATTTACCATATTTACTTAACTAGGTATTAAAGGGATACCAGTACTGTATGGTATCCCAGTTCGTCTCAAAGAAAATCACTGAAAGCAAGTCCTAACGAATGTTGTACTCATTGACTCTAGGTATAAGTCTACGTCACACACTACATAAAAAATGATGAACTAAGACTCGAAACTATGAATAGTCATATCGGATCTTTGCTTAAAAATGGTACAAGGCGCGACTTTTTGGAAATTGCTTTTTTAGCTTGGCAAGCAGGACATTTTTAAGGATCTAACATTGCATTTTGAATGTTTTTAAGCTTAGACATTAGCAGCTCGTGTTATTTTTAAAAACCTATATCTGAAAGGTGTCATAAGAAAGACAACATGGAGATGAAGCGGATATAGTTGCCGTTTTCCTAAAATCACCCATAATTACAGAGTAATTAGCAATAGGCCGTATTCCTGAACGTGGAGGGCGCTGTCAAGTGGTCCGCGCCCATCGTGCGTTATGTTCGAACACAAAACGCGCTACGCGCACACGCCTTCCAAACGTTTATTTTGAATGGAAATCTGTGCGCGCGACACAGGTCTGCGCGCTCCGCGTACGCGACTTTTCCCCACGTACGTATGCACGTATACCCCCACTTTTCTACTGTCGTCTATGGACATTTTCCCCCAAATCACCTTGTTCGAGCGCCCTCACGCGTTCAGGAATACGGTCTATTTCATCTCGCTTTTCCTTTTTCTAGGACATCTTGTAGAGGTACATGCCGAGTGCTCGATTTTCTACAGCTTCACGCAAATATGGCGGAAACTGTATTTTGATCAAACGCATGCGTCTCCCATTGATCAAAATACGTTAGTTCCCTAGAACGTATCGAATAGCTGCCATCTTGTGGGGCAACTTTTTACATTTAAATTAGTCAACAAAGTAAGTACAAAACGTATATTCAGGAAACTGCCCTACAAGATGGCAGCTACTCGATGTAGTCTATATATACATGCGATCTCTTACGAAAATGTGTGTGATTTTGATAATCGATCGAAGAGTGCGGAAAACATTTATCTCGTACATGAAAGCCAAAAGGTCCACCATATAACCGCGCATATACAAGATTTTTGTACAGCTGCATTGGAACTGCAGCTGCATTGAGTGGATATTTGTTTTAGAACATGTGGTCATGTTTATGTTCAGCAGCCTTAAACATGGGCGGCGGTATGTCTTTAATGTACCAGTCCGGTGATGTGTAATCAATAAGACGCATGTTGCAGCTTACAATCAATCGGAATTTGGCGTCGAGTCAGAACTGTTGAGACTTTTGCCGCCAAACCTCCTAAAGGAGCGTTTACATTATCGCGGAAAAATATAACTGCCGCGCTGCGCTCACCGCATTGCATGAGATCATAATCGACGATCTCTCCAAAACCGGTAACTGAGGCATCTCTGATACCTCATTGGCTGCGCGTTGGAAAGGTCAAAGCGGTCAAAGTTCAACAAACTTGAACTTTGACCCAGCTCGAAATGTTTTGCGCGTCGCGATAGGCCGCGCACAAGCGGCAAACCAGTTTCTGTACAAACCAATGGCACAGCCGCGCGCAAAGCCTTTTTCCCCGCGATAGTGTGAATGCCCCTTAACGCCGTTTCCCAAGTCCCCAGGGAACACATGTAGACTAGCCACGTGAGTTTTTCGGACGGAAATTTCCTTCCCGAAATTTCAAAACGGATATTTGTCGGGCAACTAGCCTTTTGGGAGTAACATCTACATAATGGTTGGCGCCCCAAATTCTTCATTTTCAAATGGAGGTGCATTTTACAAAGCTACATACATGTACTACTACTACTACTATAGTATACCGTGTTAACCGTAGGAGAGAATGGCATAAATCAACCAGACTGTTGATTGCTAGGCACTGGCGTGCACCACGTAGTAACGACAACGTGTACTATAACTTTCCATTTGAAAATGAAGAATTCGTGGCACCAACCATTATGCAAATAAATTTTACACGCAAAAGGCTAATTCATTCAGTACACGCCCTTTAGAGCATTTGGTGAAAGACATGAGACCGGGGCCCAATTTCATAGAACCCGTTAGCACAGAAATTTGTTTAGCACAGAATTTCTTTGCTTTATTTTACAAAACAGCCAAAATCGTCTGTGATGTATTTTTACTGATATTTTGATCCTGTTCCTAAAAATACAATTTGACATACAATTTTGGCTGGTAACTCATTTTACAGAGCAAAGAAATTCTGTGCTAAACAAATGTTTGTGCTAACAGGTTCCATGAAATTGGGCCCTGGTGACTTCCCATTAAATTGTTCCCCCATTGTGTGTCAAACATCCAAGGAATTTCCTTTCAGGTTTTATGGGAGAGTCGTGCATTAACAAAAGGAAAGAGTGCGTTGAGGTACAGGGGAAGTACGGCGAGATCACTCGGTCTCATATCTTGCAGCATCTTGGAGAGATCAGTGGTATCTCCCTACTCCCATCTGCGTGTATAATTCTGGTTCCCTGTGTCATGGGCACTCTTCTGCCTGTATACAGCGATCCCGGTGCAAGACCAAACCCTGTGGACAATGACAACCCGCCACGCACGGCCGTGTGCTGCAATCCGACGACTGATTCCTGTTTGCACATGTCAAGGGACAGGGTGGACCACACTCCTCAAAGACAGCGCCCTCTGGACACGTTTGCACTGCATCGGACAGAAAAAAAGAAACTACATGTACATTGAGCCCATGCTTATATTTTATAACGTTTATCTAGTAAAACGATTTCTGAAAAAGGCTGGAACTTGCGTTGGTCATTGCAGAAAGGAGAAGAGTAAACTTCTGCTAAAGTTAAAGTTTGTAGGGTTTGTCATTGTGCGACACTCTGACTTTTAAGTGTATTGCATGCCTTTTATTTTCCCTTTCTCCAATGTTTGTGGCCATCGGCTGCTTAAAGCACCACCCGCTGAGACCAATGGATAACCGGTGGGACTAGTGCAGAAAGTACAACCAGTCTGGCAAGGCATTGGATTGGAGACTTTGAGACACTTGGTGGCAGCAAACATAGAAGTCCCACGTGATCAGTCCATTTTTTTTGGCGTAAATTTTAGCGCGCACACTTTAGCTAAAGAGTGACACGAAATAACAATGGACTAGTAAGGTGTGACCGTTATGTGTGCCGCCATCAAGCGTCTCAAAGTCGGCCACTGGAAGTACTAAGATGACGGACGATGGCATCAAATTTAGAGAATTTTGCCATATTACGTGTCCAGTGGTAATATCGATGCCTTGTTCCTATTCCAAATGCATGAACAACATGTTTTGATCCCTACTGTGACGTCTATACCCACCTGCGCACGAGGCCGTCGCGCCGTCGAGCTCAACCTCGAACCCTTCTTGATGGCACGCACTGGAAAACGCCCTCACCGCTTCACAGAAACACTGTTTGTGCTTCGTGCACTCGCACATATCAGCTATACACGACCTACATTGGAACGAATAAGTGGAACAATATCGAAAAGCTGCCATCTTGTCGAGCACTTTTTGTCATTTAAATTGTAAGCACTGTCAACAAAAATAAGCACAAAATGTGCAACCCTGCATGTCCTCAAGGAACTGCCCTACAAGATGGCAGCTTTTCGACACGGTCTGTACAAAGAAAAGGCTCAGCGTGAAACCCCACCCTAATCAGCACGGCTATTTTCCCACTTTGTCTGTAATTTACAGCCTCATACTTTTCGTTAGTGCACAGAACTAACAGTGTTTGAATATACGATGTGTACGGAAGTGTCTTGTTGATCCGATTTCGCGAAAACTAGATTGCGGGAAAGTACTCGTCTCCCTGGTGGGAAAGTACTCGTCTCCCTGGTGACAGAGTGGCTTTCCAAAAGCGTTAAAGCCCCAATACATCATTTGCAGTGACCTAAAATTTTACTTCACGAGTTGACAAGAAAAACCCAACTAAGAGTGTTGATTGCAATGGTAAGACCACATAATTGTTTTCCGTATAAATGTGTACCTTTGTGGGACAACCTTTTTTCATTCACTCATACACAAACATCATGCATGGATTTTTCAGGTTTTCTGAAGTATTACTGGATCTATGTGGCTGAAATTTCCACAAGGCAGTTTTCTTGACATATGCTTTGAATTACGAGTGGAAATGACGCCGTTTTAAACAGTTTACCAATCATGTACTCTATCTTTAAGACTCTTCGCCATCGTATGGGGCTGACTTTCTCCCCATGCGGCAGCCGGGCTTTCTCCCCACGCGGCAGCCATGTGTAATTCAGGCACTTTGTGCTTCCATAGTAGCATTATTTAAACTTTCCCTATAGACCCTTCAGGCGAGGTTGTGCCTGATAAATACAATCTAGTATCCATGGAAACAGGAGTTTAGAAGAGAATGCATCGGAATCTCTGGATGAATTTAATTCTCTACAATCGTCAATCTAGTTTAATACATGCTCAGGGGTATGATCTGTTGATGAGGTGGTGTGATGTAGGCCGGGGTCACATATCGAATTACGACATTCCAATTTATTTTAGTATATGTACGATTACGAGATTTTGTGTGTGTGATCCCAAATTTATTGCAATCGTATAATAATCGGTCAACGACGAGAATTCACTTATAGTTCGATTGTAGACGAATCCCAAATAAACCAATTTGAGACCAGTCTGCGCACTTCTTTATCAAACGCGGAAGTGAACTTATGTACGTACGTGAATGCACAATCAGTCCCACATGCCACGCAGAAAAGCACACGTACACACTCAGTCACTGTACAATACTGTACTTGTAGCGCATGCGTACTGTCGACTAGAGCCTCGGTTTCAATAAGGCAGTGAGCAGAAACGGGCTAATGTGAAATACGTCTATACTTCTGACAGCGGGAGCGGAACCATCGGCATCTAAAGTAAGTGACGCTATCGTCCCAGCTGAGTAAACCTACGGTATTATTCCTTGAGCATCAAGTTATGTGGCATTCGTATATGAAACCCACAATACGACGATGAAAAGTCACGTTTCTGACTAAAAATGGTCCTTATTTTCGTGTTTGTACTACGAGACGAAAAAGTCATATTTTGTTATCCTAAAAACAATTGTCATTTGCGTCAAGGTGGTGTGTACCGACGTTAGGGGTGATCCTGCTTTCATTCAAAAGCTTTCCGCTGCAGCACGCGCGCTTTCCGCCACCGTCTCTAGCGATGCATTGATATTGGAGGATGTGAAGTCCAAAGTGGAAGATTCTGAAATTGATTTTTGTTTTTTCCGTATGGCCGATAGAAGTCGCTCAATAAAATTTGTCAAGCCTTTTTTTACACGATGTTAAATTTATGTTTAATTCTATTGGCAAATGATAAAGCTTCTTACGATACGCGATCACATTTTGGTAATCGGCGAAGGAAAAGACGCTCTCTACGGTACCTGTAATACACCCACATGTCGAGGGCTTCCATGCACATCTCGAAGTTTTTGGACCTCAGCACTTTGCAGGCGCGGTGCGCCCTCTGTAATTTCTTCGGATTGTCGCCGCATGGGACGTTTTCCGTCGTTGAGGGCGGCCTCGCGCATCTGTCCCTGTTTCCAGAAACCCAGGACTCAGCAAACAACTCGGGATCTGTGGTGAGGGCGCCCTGCCGAAGCTGGAAATCATCCAGACGATCGCCATTGTAGTTCCCGCACAATCCGCACACTTTGTTTTTGTATTTTGGCGGCATTGAAACTTCCACCAGACTGTCGCCGTCCCACGTGATCTCAAGACCTGTCCATACAAGATACAATCTATTCTCGTTACAGGTTCGATCACCACACTGAAATAACAAAACCACACTTGACAAATGGAAAACACATATACGGAGCTATTGTAAGTCAAACTAGAAACATGACTTAAACGCACTTGTTCAGATTACTTGGAAGGTTTCGTTATTCTACTTTTCCCGTTTTCATTTCATATTGGTACTCTAAGACCTGGGATCGATTACACAAGGTTAACGACGAGTTTAATGCGTCGTAATTCCCATACCAACGTACCAATATAAAAAGAGTGAATCTCCCTGAGACGCGTCTATAGCGCCTTGTGAAATCGACCCCTGGTCATGTATTTACATCAAGTAACAGGTCTCGCCAGTTAGTACAAATTATCAACTAACCACAGAGACCTGGAATCGATTTCACAAAAGTTAAGAGGAGTTAATGCGTCCTAATTCCCATGCCAATCATGTACCAAGATAAGAAGAGTGACCCTTTCTAAGACGCGTCTTGTCGTTTTGTGAAATCGGTCCCTGGTCATGTATTTAAATCAAGTAACAGGTCTCGCCAGTGGCACTGTTAGTACAAATTATCAACTAACCAATTAAAGATATCTCTATTTTTGGACGTACCAAGTTAACATTTCATCCCGAAATTATATCCTTATTTCTAATACATGTACATAGAAATATATCTTTAATAGAATCGCCAATTCGAGAATGCATGTTCACTTCTAAATTTTAACTTTGCACGCCATACTTTACGCTTGACGCGTACGTGTGTTCAGACCTTAAGAAATAAATCAAATTATCTGTTAACCAAGAAAAATGTGAGTTAGCTACTCCGTCATGCACCTTCAAATCGGAAATCAGCAGCATGATGATGATTAACTTACCAATTTGTGTTGATACTCTAATTAGGTATCCATCACTCCGTACACTAAGCACAGAATCAACATGGTACGGTAACGACACGTCCTCCTTATTCACCCGCACGGCGTAGTCTTGGAGCAGCGTCACCTGGTGGCCCAAGACGCTGATGAAGACGGTCTTGGTCCACGCGAAGTCGTGGGTGTGTCTACCGTCGTTGCGAACGCGAACCGTGAATGTCCTACCCTCGCAGTCAGAGGTTAATATGTATTTACAAGTTCCTTGGAAATTAAAAAGTCTTCCGTCGAACGTTCTGTAGTGAGGATCTCCGAACACGGAACATAGAGCATTTTCTGTTGGGGGAAAAGGCACACTAGGTTTAAGTTTAATGCTGATCATGCCGCTTAAAGGAACATGTTTAGCAAAAAATACGGCTGAGTAAATTCTTGCTTAACACAAATTGGCCAGTCAGCTAGAAGCAATGCAGATGTCAGGTTATTTAGCAAGTCACTTAGCAGATCCAAAGTCACTATTTTAATAGCCTTTTGCATGTAACCTTTGCAGTATGGCTGGTGCCCCAAATTCTTCACTTTCAAATGGATCGGTGCAGTTTAGAAAGTCCACTATGCTGCTGTTGCTACGTGGAGCACGTCATTGCCTATCAACCAACAGTATGGTTGCTTTATGTCATTATCTCCTACCGTAAACACGGTATTGATTCTGTACTTCACACCTGCCGCATGCACCGGGTCACATTTATTACATAGCAACAACAAATTAGTCTGGCTAGCTGGATACTAAGTGTGCATGTGAAAGGAAGTACGTCAGTGCACCAGATGCTTTTCATTGGAAACACGCAAAGGGCTAATTCGTTCAGACAGTTAGACGTACACCATTAGCTGTTTGACGAAACAAAAGGAGAGGGCCTGAATTTATTTGGGTATCATTTAACTTTTTTTTCCTCTTTTTTTGTTGTTGGTCAAAACGTATTTCTTTCTCAAAGCGTAATTTTCGTGTTGTAATTGTGATAGAGAGACGTAGTTGTAAAAAAAATGTGAAATATGCAGTCATTTTGGATTTACTTGGAAGACATACCCAAATCAAAGTGCGCCCTCATATTGTGTCCGCCAAACCTCAAAATACCAGAAAGTATCAATAAAATTTCCAATAAGCATGACCGTGAGCATTGCATTAATTTATATTTGTTGAGAACTTGAGAAATTGATTTTACTTACTTTCTATACATTTAGGGCAACATTCGCCATCTGGTATGCGCCACACGTGATTCTGTATTGAAAAATGGGTGTATCTGATTTCATTCATGGGAAAAAACATTGACAACACAATTTAATGAAAACAATACTGCCACTCGTCCTTAAATATTTGAGTCATTTGCAGTGACCCAAAATTTTACTTCATGACTTGACAAGAAAAACCCGACTAAAATTAGTGTTGATAGCAATGGTAACGCCACATGATTTTTCCGTGTAAGATGTACCTTTGTGGGAGGAATTGCTAATTTACCGGTTTTTTTTACCGTTTGCAAATGATTATTTTTACCATTCATTCAACACAAACGTGCATGAATTTTTAAGATTTTCTGAAGTATTCCTGCATCTATGTGACTGAAATTTCTAGACAAGACAGTTTATCAACATTATTCTTTAGTTATGTAATGCTGTTGTTCCTGGAATTCGTAAAAAGGTTTCATCTGCAAATGATATAATGGCCTTTAAACAATTTCTGGAAGCAGTTTACGCGACCAAATAAAACAAAAAAAACCAACGCCCCAAAAACTGATGGAAGATATGGATAACTAGATGAATGGGATGGGCCAAACGATGAGTTTGCCCGCAATTGTTCAACATGGAAGAAGATAGCACGCTTTGAAGTTTCAGGGACTAGTGACTAGTCTAACTTGAGTCTCAAGATTCGTCTAATAGTATGATAAGCCGTCGACTTTTAGCCCTTGCGCCACTTATCTACACACACAGCCTTACGCAGTTGCTCAATCTATCTTTTTTTTTCGCGTAAATTAATTAAAATTGTATTTACAAATCTAGCTCCTATTCATTCAGGCGTGAAATACCCAACATGATCATGATGTTAATCAAAGTTTGAAACCTATTTCTACTAATAAGTTTGAGCCAGTATCCTAAAACAAAATACAGTAGGCTATTTATTTATCAACATTTTCTGAGTGTCTACTTTTTTGATACACCCTGAATAGCACATATTATAAAAGTTTGCAAGTTGACATTTATGGCACTTAGCCCAGCGCCACAGCACGGCTACCCCGTACCCAGTTCCGAATTCCCCTGCGGGCTAACACGAAACCCGGTATAAGGACTCTCTGTGAATATTGAAAATGTTGCCTCGGCGTGTGGGTGTCGGTATTTGCCGGAAGCCGCACGGTTTGGTAAAAAAAATGGAACATTTGGAGAAATTAAGTTAAGATCTTTCATTCTGGGTAACTTTCATTGTTTAGAGCCCACCTTTGGACAACTTCCTGAGGTGCTCCCGCAAGACTCCGTAGAACACATGGTATGGCCACCCACACATTGACACGTTTCGCAGGCGTTGGGCTTCCAAATCTCTCTTTCCTGCAATTAAGGTAGAAATTCGTGTGGGATAAAACCCACTTCAGTCGATGTAAACAAAGTAAAGAGGCTATGGGAACAAAGCTAAGATATTATGCTCTTTACAGGCATGCTCAAATGTGCTCATTGTGCGAACAAAGACACGATTCTCTTCATTTCCCCCTTTGGGATAATGATATCCTGTAACTGTACGGAGCACCCAAATTGACAATCAAGTGGCACCCACTTTAATGTCATTGCTCTCTCAGCCGTGGGGTATAACTGAACCTTTGCTACACTGCCATAACCACGCAGTTAACCTTTCAAAACACATATCGGTTTGGGGGCTTGGCGAGGTCGGTGTAGGCCTATATCAATGGTCGTTGATATTAAAGCGAAATATAGATCGCGGAAACACGGGGAATTAAAGGTCGGCTTCCGTTCGTGCGAGGCGGGAGCCCGACCGGCCCATTGTGCCCAGCCGCGGCCGGATTTCCGTTTGTTATTGTGACACACGGGCTAATCCAACCGAGTTTCCTTGAAGGGGAAAATGTCGAATTTATCACGCTGAAATTCCCCTTTTTAGTATTTCTGAAACGTACACATCCATGAAACCCTTTCTTTGTATGCAGGTAAAAAAAATTGACTAATCAAAATGGTTTACATGCCGTAACTATTTGTTTTCACCCTCTGAATAGAAAACTAAACACTGGACACCGTTTTGTGGGTCTGTTTTCACATTATTACACAAAAAGATGAAAACCACAGAATAATAGCCTGCATACCAAACAAAAAGCTATCACCGGAAGGTCTGGACATCTGAATGGAGAGGACGGGCGATATTTGTTTTATAGTTAACTAACGTGTTTTAGGAGCAATCCTTGTTATTATTGGTTTTTGCCATTCTCGTTTTTGAGGTCTGATTATTTCAGGATAATGTAAACAAAACCAAATGGTCTTCTGTGTTGCGTTTTGTCATGTCTTCATGTCTGACATTAGAGTTAAAAGTCACTTAACGGAGCGTGTTCAGATTTTTTTCAGAAAATGGATTATGTTTTAACCTAACAATCATATAAAATGCCTCCCCGAAATACCATGAAATGTTCAATCTATACAACTAGGACATGTAAGCAAACATTTGGTGTAAATACTGCAATGCTTTAGGGAACCAGATATATTAATTCTCAAAGTTTTTAGTTTTTAGCGATATCTTTGAAAATATGCGGATTTCGAACGCGAAATTTAAAAACGGTAGTGAGAAAAATATGACAAGTTATATTGTATCAAAATCTCAGCATAAAAAATGTGATATGGTCACGCTCATATAAGTTGGAGCCAAATTTATTTAAAAAGTGCCAAGTATTTGCAAAATGATATTCATATTTTGTAAAATAAAAATGGGTGTAGCATCACACATAGGCCTATATATACTGTAGTTGAGTGGTGCTTTTTCCCCCCTTTTTTTGGAAATAGCCTAAGTAGTCTCGCGGGGAATCAGGTTGCCGTATAGGAGTTCTTTCCTCGCCTTCCACCAATATGGCCCTGGTTCGAATCCCGTCCGGGTCAGTATGTGGATTGGGTTCTCAGTCCCTGCTTGATTCCGTGGGTTTTCCCCACACGTTGGTGTGTGGGCCTGGGGGATTTCCTCCCACCTCTAAAACTGAGCTGACTACAGGGCAACGACTTTTATTTTACAAAATATGAATATCATTTTGCAAATACTTGGCACTTAAGTCGGCTAATCTAAGCAACCAGATCATACGAAAGAAGAAAAAGAAGTCTCGCAAAATCTTACTTTATATCAATTTGTACGTTAATTCGCGAGCTTTTCTGCACAATTATACCTGGTAATCTTGACCGGCGTATCGGCATTTTTTCGGCTTGCATGTTGGACAGCATTCGTCTGCGTTATGGATGACGTCAGTTGCGGGACAATCCAGCGGTGGGCAGATTGTACGCTGACACATTACGGTCGAGTCCTATCAGGAAAAATATATATATATATATATATACGAGAGTTTTAAAGACCGATAACATGATTGGGAAATCTTTTAAAAACAGGAGCAACAACATTATAACTAAAGAATAATGTTGATAAACTGCCTTGTATTTCAGCCACATAGATGCAGTAATACTTCAGAAAACCTTAAAAATTCATGCATGTTTTTGTGTTGAATGGTGAAACAAAATTGTTGGCAAAATCCCCTTCAGTTGGCAATTTCTCCCTCAAAAGGTACACTTTTACACGAATAAAAATCATGTTGTGTTTGTTACAATTGCTATCAGCACTTTCAATCGAGTTTTTCTTGTCAACTCATAGAATGAAATTTTGGGTATAACAAAATATGTATCGGGGCTTTATTAAATAACGAAATTGGAGTATAAGTTTTGCCACAAAAGAAATAAACGTGGAACTGCTTTATATTGCATGAAGACATAAACATGGTTCATTCGCGCAGTGCTTTCTTAAATTACATAGAGATTTAGATTTCTAGTATAGGATTTAAATAAAATTATGATTGCAGTAGGCCCCTTTGGGGACGGAATCGACGTAAAAAACCGGCGTCTGCGGTCACACTACAAGTGAATATGTGGTTCAGGTTGGCCTAGTATTTGATCTCTGTCTTCTCCGACAAGTTATATGACTCTCAGTTTTGTACATCCTTTGTTGACGTCTACTTTCAATCGCACTTCAATCGACCGCCTTGTGAAACCGACAAAGGCTTTGACGTCCATCTAGGCAAAACATTTTTGTCTCCACATTATATTCCCCCTCAAAATGCAACGTTACAAGGATCTCCGCGTAGTGCTAGTGCCCAATGCGGTAGTGCGGACGCACGCACGCACGCACGCACGCACGCACGCACGCACGCACGCACGCACGCACCCCCCCCCCCCCCCCCCCCCCCCCCCGTTAGCTCAAACGAGTTCCGCATTGCAACTTTTTTTTATTTTATTTTATTAAAGATACCTGCAAGTTATTGACGGATCTCTGCTGTTGTCAAACACGATCCTATCTCCGATTGAAATATATGCCAAATTCCAGGACAAATAAATCGACGGGGTGTAAGAGGGCCTGGTGACAATTGCATGAATTGTATTTTGTTTTCTTTGAAAATGACAGCTTATCAAGCACTGTTATTCTACAGGTATTTCTGAATTTTGATGTTTGGAAATCCTGTACGAGCGGGCTTTAATAATTATCAGAATAGATTGCAAGTTCCCTCGTGCAAATGTCATCACAGTGACCCACGTGCAAGCAGTACTTACCAAGCATACACACTTAGTGCACCTCTCCACAAGAACATTCTCCCCGTCATCGAAGACACTTGAGTCAAACAAGCACCGGTGACCCAAATCGAACACTTTCCTCGGCGCTAAAGGAGGGAAGAGGGACAGAAAGGGGAAAACAAACTTGAGGGATAGTAACAAAAAAAAACACTTTTTATTTCGCAAATTTATATCTCTAACACTTGCCAAGGTATTTGTTGACAATTCAGTCATGTTGATGTGGTTATACCATTATAGCTCCATGGTTATACTAAGCATGTTTGGTGGATGAATCATTGACTTATGATATTGAAATTATCTACAAACATAATGTCTTGCCTCAATGTTGTCTTCCAGCTCGACATTCAACCTGGCCTCATCTTTAACACAGCGCTTTTTACCATCTGTGTCCTACGTAGTGCCTGGATTTCAGCTGTTACGCGATTTCGTATAAATCCAGAAGGGTATTGAGAAGAGTCTGGTAAGAGTTGTCAATGTAACTTGTCTTAACCCTAACACTCCTCAATCTTCCAAAATCAATATGATTTTTAAGTCACAAGAGTGTTTGTAATTATTTCAGACTCAGGGACGATATATGTCTATCTTTGTTATGCAATACCATAAATCAATGATTCATTCACCAGATATACTCAGTAACCATCAAAATGACTGCATTATTGTCAAAAAAAATATCTAGGCCAGTTTTGGAGATATAAATGTACGAAACAAAAAAGAGCGTTTTTTCTTATATGACTCACCCATGTACTCTGTCAAACTCTGACATAGCATGACAATAATAAAGCCACGTGTCAACAGTAAAAAACAAGATTGTGGTCATTCCCCTGGGAAACATGGAAGTATCACAACAACCTAGTTTGTCAAGTATTCTAATCTAATTACTTATTTGCATTTCCGAGGGCACAGATTCTTGAGAAGGTTTCCCAAGTCTAAATTGACATTTCCTTTAAAACAATATCACCACAGCTGCTTACGTATTCTTGTCCACAGATTACGCGCATCAACTACCGGAATACCGATCCATTTACTTCTGTTAAAGGATATGTATATTATGTCCGACAGTTCTGGTTGAGGACAATATCCATGCTTATGAGTAAATCCTTTAGATGACAAATAAGCCAACCGCATTACTCTTTAAGGAAACGAACCGTCAAACGTCAGTGTTGTCTACGGCCCTCTGTGAGTGCCATCCCACAGTCAGATACCGAGATAATTTATCTCACCAAGTTGACTTATAACGTGGATTATGTCGACTTGGGAGCTAATTTATTTTGCCAAGTCGACTTCTGAGATTGAATAAGTCGACTTGTCGAGATATTTAATTAATGTAAGTCAAGTCGATGTAAGAGATAATTATGTAAGTCAAGTCGACTTGGCAACAAATGATCTCGCCAAGTCTACTGATTTAATTCAGGAGGTTGATCTCGCAAAGTAGACTTAGTAGATTTATGAAGTCGACTTGGCAGCATAACATATCTCGCCAAGTCGACATATTGAATTCAGAATGTCGACTTGGCAACATAAATTATCTCGCCAAGTCGACTTACTATCTCACAAAGTTGACATAATACATGTTATAAGTCAAATTGGTGAGAACAATTATTTCGGTAGGATGGCACTCACAGAGCACCGTACGAATCACCACAATGCTGGGCTCCGGCAAAAATAGTAACACTTGGTTGGTCTGGAAACGTGTGTCGAGTCATACGAAGCAAAGCACGTTAATGTCCCACTAAGGAGCCTGTTTTTAAATTTATTTTTCCTTTCGAAACCAGCCATTTCTAAGATTATGTTGGTACCCATTACAATGTCAAAACTGCAGTGTGTCCATATGTAGTCCATCTTTCCCTTAAAAATCCCAATTCAGGAAACGTCATTTATACGGAACTTGGCATTTATATGTTATGGCCTAGCAGTCTAGTGCATCGAACTCAAGTTCCTGTGCCAGTACTAGAATGTGGGTTCAAATCCTAGCCGCGACAGGTTGTGGCACTTGTGCCTTTGAGCAAGGCACTTTACCATGCTTGCTCATAATAGGGGCAGAGGCAACTCGGTTGTCTCGATTTGGACTAGTTACCCTCCAAGCCATATGCAGCACGATATGGGGCCGAGGGTACCCCTCCCCCTATCATTGTCCCCACATAATCCACGCATGGGTTTGTGTTGAATAAATGGTTAAACAAAGCGTTTGCTCTGCAAACGATGTAATGGCCTTTAAAAGACATCAAGAAAATGCATATATGTAAGCCTGCGCATCCGATGGCGCGGTATCCTGACTCACCTACACACTCCGGACAGCATTTCCCGGGCAGAGTCTTCTGCTGATTGCTCGGACAGGACAGGACGGGGCAAGATAACCTCTGGCACGACAAGCCTGTTTCCTGTGTAGCATGGAAATGCAAGGTGTTATACCCGAGTTAATGGACAAACAAACAGCCCCTTGATTAAATGATTGTTAAAATTGATTAGACGTAATACAATTAGCGTTTTAGAAGTATGGCGAAACAAAAGGAGAGGGCGCAATTTTATTTAGGTATGAATTTTTTTAACAATTGTATTTCTTTCCAAAAACATGATTTTCATGTTGCAATTATAATACAGAAACCGAATTATAAATAAGTGCAAAGTGAAAAATGCAGTTATATTGCATTTTTATTCGATTTTATACCCACTTCAAAGTGCGCCCTCCTATTGTGTCCGACATACTTCAAAAAGGCTAATGGCTCAGCACCTGCCAGTGCTAATTTGAGATTTGTCAATTACGTACATTTCCGAGTTACCCTTCCCGTGTGCTTTAATTTCAATATTTTAACAACTTCAAGACGATCAGTTTGGTTTATTGTACATCCAAGACCAGAGGTCAATTTCATGGCTTTGCATAGCGCAAAAAAAATGCTTAGCACAGAATTTGTTTTGGGCTGAGAACCGGCGTGACCGGTTTTGATATACCATATCGTGTGTCATATTTTTCTCATTAACATACTGAAATCTTGCTTTCTCAATCCGTACTTCCGGGGATATCGTCAAAAACAACCTAAGTTTAGTAAACTAATTTATCCGTTCCATAAAGCAGTCCAGTAATTACACCAACCTTTTTGCTGCCACATCCAAACCGGAGGGTGCAAATTTCCAGTTTTCTTCCCATGGATAGTATTGGGGAGGTATTTTATATTATTGTTAGGTAAGAACGAAATTCCTTTTTTTTTTTGGCAAAAATCTGGTCACGCTCCTTGAACATAAAGCCCAGCCTATAGCCATGTAACTGGACGCCGCCATACTGACCTCGCAAGTGACGTCACAAATATAATGTAAATAAAAATCTACTACAACAATAGGAGCATCATAGACTACTAAAGTGTGACGTCAGTTGCTATGGTAATTGGGTCTAAACATTCGCTGATAATCTGAAACGCCCATTGCTAAAGCGCAGGAAGACAGTTCACTGGTTTTAGTGTAGACCCAGTAACCTTGGCAACATACAAAGGGTGATGTTTTCACCCCAAAGATCTCGCTATATAGGTTAACTGTAAAACGTTGGCCTGTATTCAGTGCCAACTTAAATCTCGTATACTGTCAGGCCTGGATTTCATACAGCGGATGGTGGGGGATACGGTGGGTTATTAAATGGTGACAGAGGACCCCCCGGGAGTCATGAATCATGGAAATTCTCTTCTGAAGGGAAACCAGTGACAGCTTGTATCCATTTGTAGGAAATTAATAGCCACATTGAGAGGGAAAGCAGCGAATTATTCCTTGCCTCTATGTAGAATTACAAATCTCCAAAGTATAGTACAACAGAATAATATACCCCATGCGTATGACGTCAGTTTAGAGGCCAACTCTTTGTTCCCAAGGATGCATCGAACTTGAACAAATCATGTTGAGGCTAAAGCGGGCCTCCCACTGTGCGATTTTTGCCACGAATTTCTAACGATTAGCTACGATTGTGTACAGAGTCTCTATAGTCGGCCCGCTTTAGACATATAGTACTGAATACAACAGGTATTTCATTTTTTTAATCAAATATAACAATGTAGAAATTTGCAAGAGCACCATACCTTTGTAGGGGAACTATTATCGTTTTATGGGACAATTCGGTACATTGTTGTGATTCGGACGCACGTCTAATGTGAATGTAACGTTCATTGTGCAAAATTTCCGGTAAAAAGAAATGTTAACAAAGGACTCACAGAAGCACACAGGTCTCAATTTCGTATAAGGGGATCGTTTAGACCGTGTCGAATGGACTACTAAGTGAAAACTTCGCCCTTTGTGGGCTGCCAGGGTTCATGAGTCTACACTAAAACCAGTGAACTGTTTGCATGCGCTTTAGCAATGGACGTTTCAGATTACAAGCGAATGTTTATACCCAATTACCATGGCAACTGACGACACACTTTAGAAGACTATAGCTGCCATCTTGTATGGCAACTTTTGTTATTTAAATTAGTCAACAATGTAAGTACAAAATGTGCAACCATGCATATCCTCAAGGAACAAACTAAGAAACCTCAATACAAGATGGCAGCTATTCGATGGGGCTTCATAGACCTACTTACCTTACAAGTGCATTCAACGCATGCATCAGAAGCAGATACGAAGACGGCTCCTTTGCTGTATTCCATTCCCTCGTAAGAGCATTCTGCGAGAAATAAAGAAGGGTGTTCTTAAAATGTTCAGTTAAAATGTTCAGATCTTTTATAAGTGTCTTTTTTTCAATATGCAAAAATGTGATTCTTTGAATTGTTTTTAATGGGAATATGGAACTTCAATTGGCATTGAAGCTTACATCTTCCATCTATAAACGAGGTTTTGAATGCACAAGTCGCCCGGCATCTTTGTAATCAGTAGCATATACCTACAGTTTATAGAATTAGTTCATGGACACTTGTAATTTGCTTTCGCGTGAGTAACCTCCATGCTGATTTTTGAGAAAATTAAAGTTTGCTTCTTTTCCAAAACGAACGATAGTTAACACCGATTCTGTACTCAGCCAAACGCTCGAGAAACAAAATGTGTTAAGGACCTCCTTCAGACAGACTTGCACATTTTACAATACATTTGCTGCTTAAATCTACGTCTAATTCACCGCCACCTACCCAAAACGTGTTCAATAATTAATCTAGTTTCAAACAAAATACCCGTGCGTGACGTACGTAAACAGTATGCGTGTACTGCTCGAATAAAAACAATTACATCTCGAAAAATGGACTAATGGCTCTTGATTTGGACAACGTCAAATCCTGTGACGTCATACGGCTAAACTACCAACTCAGGTGCTTTCTAAAAACACGTCAAAATGTTTGTTACGATAGCCTATAAATATAGTCTACTTCGGCTGATCTTCAGTTTAAAAGCTTCCATATTTAAAACACGTGTCACAATAGTCCACGGTCGTCTTGCAAAAAGCACTCCACACCGCATAAAGTTGGCAAAGGCGTTTAAAAATAATCGTCCCTTTGCCACTTTGGCAGCGTTTCACCCACCCCAACACCGATGCAACGTCATGTTTTGACAAATAATTTTTAAAATAGACGCACCAGATGAGTCTATAGATCAAAAGTAGCAATTAATTTCTCTTTTGAGGATCTATGTCACGAGTGATGACGTCATCGCGACAGACCGGCGCTGAGCTGCCACATTACTCAAATGTCAATGACAACTTCACGGTTTTGTATTCAGGTACTTAGGCAGCATTAATTGTCGTCAATGCGTACTTGCACAGGTGGTGTTAGCGATCGTGATCGACACCGCCCTCTGTAAAACTATATCGGTTTGGTGTGACACTGCTCCTGTACCTCAACATAACATGTACTCTTCCCTTCTGTTACTGTAGGCCTACCCCATGATAATTCCTTTGGAGATAACGAAGATAATTATAGCCTTTTCGTGTAACATTTGCTTAATGACAAGCGTCCCAAATTCCAAAGTCACATGCTATGCTATTATTGCTACGTGGAGCACGCCAATGCCAAGTCTGGTTGCTTTATGCCATTCTCTTCTACTTTTGTCTTGTCATAAAATGGATGCTTTGAAAGTACGTCAGTACACCAGAAGCTATGCATGTCCCAATGGGACAGAATGACAGGGGAATAACCTCTGCCACATATCATGTACCAAAATAGTAATTCAAATTCAAAATGCTTATTTAAAGAGCTAAAATAAATATAAAACCTGTTTTCTCCTCTAAATTGAGAGTAGGCCTACCAGGTACTTCTTTACGTTTATGACTGTGCTTTTAAAATAATCATTCAAAAGATCACTGTATTTTTCTTAGCTTTAGCCGTCTTTGAATCACTGTTTTCGGCGAGTATACCTCATGCAGATCGGTGCGAGCTGCTAAGTCACAGATGATGTATTCCAGGTATATGATGCAATTGGAAGAAGACGTCCTTTCACATATGATAACAATCTAGGCTCCCTGACAATACATGGTGCACTATGCGGGGGCGCGCCATATTATTAATGCGTAGGATACATGTAGCCAACCAGGAAAGTTGTGCTTTCACACACGGTATTTCCTTCCAAGCAGTAAATACATTTACAAAAAAAAGAAACTGCCAAGACAAATGACTAGCACACTGCTTACCTGGACAAACTGGGCAACATTCACCCAAAACAGTCGTTGGGTTACTGCAAGGTACCACGCACTGCCTCTTGGAGGCTGTTAAAACACCTTCCTGGAAAATATTCAAAAAAATGTAGACACTGCAGAATGACATCATCTTGGAATTATAAGTTTTATACATGGAAAAAAAACATATTGGGGGGAGCGTTGGGGGGTTGGGCGGGCATCTATAAAGTACGTACGCACGAAATAATCATAGACCACTACACCCCCTCCCCTTCCCTGTATACGCAAAATTTGTGACGTCACCCATTGACTTTAACATTGGCGTACGCATTGGCCCTGACCACCCCCTTCTCCCACCCTCCCCCTGAGATGGCCCCTTAACCTAACTTCATTGACGCATTGTTTCAATCACAGCATGCACCAAAAGTTATGATTGATGTATAAGTTTTTGTAAATTGTTATGAATTTCATGTACAAAACTTACTCGACATTCAAATTGTTGACAAGGATCATTATGTGCAGTCCAACGTTGACCACTTATAAAATCTTCACCATTATATCTACAAACTTGAGGAAAAATAAAAAAACGTTGCAGAAATATTACAAAACTAGCAAACACAAGATCATTAAACACAACTGTTTACAATTTTTAATTGGGCATTTTAAACTTGGTAAAAATTGCTATAATGTACTGCTACAGAAAGGACACAAAAACGCCATTCTTGAATTTTTTTTTTTTTGCCTATAGTTTTGGGACAAAATGGCGGCGCCCATTCTACAAGGCATCGCTGCAATTGCCATTCTTTGTGAAGTTCGTGGGTTACATATCAATCTTTTTGTATAATAATCATGTACGAGTTGCAATTGTTTAGTCCAAATGGCTTTTGTTTCAAGGTATAATTCTCCTTTTAAGTAAAAAGAAAAATCTGCCATAGGGTCCTTTAGGATGGATTTACACTGAGCCTTAGGCTTTTTGCGCATAAAATTGACGCACGTCGCTTTGAGAAAAATCGGTGTGGAGGGAATTTAGAGTGAAATAACGCCTTGAAAGTCACAGAATCACAAAACCACTTCCCACCCAAGTTGGTTCTGTGGTTTTTACTGCGTCGTTTCACACGGAGTTCTAGTCTGTGCTACTTTGTAGAGTTGTGGGCGGAATTAGACCGCGCTAATTACCTCCTCACGTGAGTGATGACGGACAGTCATATGCAAATTTTGCCTTGTCGCATTGTTGCTACCATGGTAACGCGTTGAATCCATCATATCAGCTGTACAATGCAGTGCGTGCTCGATGTACGTATGTGTGTGCGCTGTTGGTTTTAAACCGTAATGAATAAATCACGAGCGCATCTGATCTTGATCGCTGATTTGCTTCCCCCGACTTTTCGGGGGAATATTGGGTCAAAACAAAGAAAAAGTTAAGCAGCCACAGATAAAATATCCAAGACCTTTGTCGAAATCTGGTCAAAAGCGTAAGGATCGATATCAATGCGAAACAATCACACAGCAGAATCGAATACCGCGCAGACGGCGCGCTACGAGAACAAACAAACGACAAAAGTATTGGAGCCTAGATTAACCAAATTCCCTCTATAGGCGTGTTCCCACTTGACATTTTTTTCCCTCTACCTCGCGCAAGTTACCGTAACCTTGCGGCAACATTCCTTTGTGTAATCCTCCCGTGCGTTCCCATTTGCCAGTTGTTTTCAGTGTTCATGCTTAAAGTTACTGCGACCCCACTGTAAACTTTCCCTGTCCAAGCCCATTGTTTTTACTTGGCGAAACTGTTTTGGACTAACTATATTGGACTAAAATACAGCCCTGTAAAACTACCGTGGCTGAGCGGAAAGTTTCCCCGGCCCCTCTCGGCCTGTAAGTTTTACATCGTGGCCGCTGTAAATTGACAGGGACGCTAGTTCTCCGTGTGTCCCCATTGGACTTAATTTTGTAATTCTACCGCACGACCACGGTAGTTTAACCCAAAAAGTATTTAATGAGAACACCACTTGTGCCGCTTTTTCTCAAACCGACGCGCGTCAAATTTACGTGGTAAAAGCCGAGTGTGAATCAGCCCTTCATACAGTACTAGTACTACTACACCGCTAGTATACTGCGTGCTTTACACTCACTAACTTTTACACTTTTCACAGCAGCTCCTGCCGAGCGACGTAAAGATGAGGGCACATTGGTCTAGCTTGGGGCATGTCTCTCTTTCGCAGATTATCACGCCATTCTGCAAAAAAGGAAGGAAATGGAAGTGTAGGGTAGCAAGCCAGGTGCTGAGCGTGTGAGAGTTCAGCATCATGCTTGGTTCATTCTTACTGCGAACTGAGGATGCAATTATATAAGCGGTTAAAGCTCGCTGTGTTTTTACAGGGATGGACAATTAGCCTTTTGCGTGTAATATTTGCACAATGGCTGGTGCCCTAAATTTGTCACTTTCAAATGGAGGTGCGGTTTAGAAAGTCACATACTAAGCTGTTATTGCTACGGAGTACACGCCATTGCTTATATCAATCAACAGTCTGCCTGCTTTATGTCATTCTCTTCTACGGTAATTACGGTACTCATTCTGTACTTCATGCCTGCAACGTGCACCACATGGCAACAACAATTTAGTCTGGTCAAGTGGATACTAAGTGTGCATGTGAAAGGACGTATGTCAGTACACCAGACGCTATTCATGTAAAACATGCAAAAGGCTAATTAAAATAAAGGTGGATTGACTTTTGCAAACTAAGATACGATACAGGGTTTCCAGGCCGAACAACAAATAAATGTAATACGAAAATGTATGAAAAAAATCAATCAAACCAAACTATTTACATTAAGTTGTATTTGATAGCACCCATGAAGTTTGGTATAATTTCACAAAGGAAACATTCGTAGAAGCGGCAGAGAATTGCAGTAATGCTCGTTTGCATTCACAAAGGAACACATTCGTGTTCACTGGCGTGTTCAGGTAAAAAGCCGTTATGGTAGTTTCGTCAAAAAAATCCCATTGGCGTCTAAAAATGTCATTTGGGTCCAAAAGGATATTTGCTAACTGGTATATGTCACAGCGGTACATAGGCCTAAGTAGGCTGCGTTTGAGCCTACTCAAGATGGTCTTTCAAATAGATTAGACGCTGGTATTATTTGAATCAGAAAAAAAGTGGTGCGATATCCCAATATCGGCCAATGGCGCCAAAGATATCCACTTTCACTATCTCGTCTTATGTTGCTCCAAGGCAACTGATCGTGGATGTGTGGATGGTACACAGAAATCGAGGATCTTTTATATGGAGCTCGAGATCAAGGATCACAGGATTGACCATTACAGTTCCATTACATCATTTGCAGTGACTTAAAATTTAAAAACAAAACCGACTAAAACGTATTGAGAGCAATGGAATAACAATCACCACATGATTTTCCCATGCCAAATGGTATACCTTTGTGGGAGAAATTGCCAACTGAAGGGGTGTTTTAATCGTTTACAAACGATTTTTTTACCATTCATTTAACACATGGGTTTTTCAAGTTTTCTGAAGTATCACTGTAATTTTACGGCTGAAATCTCTACAAGGCAGTTTATCAACATTATTCTGTACAATGAACGAAACGCACTATCTGATATGATGCCTAATCACCATTGACCAAAATGAAATAAAAAGTCTCTACTCATACAAAGTTTGCTTCCCTATAGTTATGTCATGCTGTTGCTCTTGGAGTTCGTAAAAACGTTTCATCTGCAAATGACACAATGGCCTTTTTGGACGACACAAACGTGTGAAAACCAATAGCAATATCGATGATGTCTAGTTCCGTCAGATGCACGTAATATAAAGTTTGGGAGAATCCCTAAGTTATGCGGCTGTCTACTAAGATGGGAGGGGAATACTAGTACATTGCCGGTGGTCTCTTGAGCTAAGTGACGCCTGTCTGACTACATTTTCTCTTATCTTTAGTTAATCCCTTTCTTGAGACTTGGAGACATTCAAAAGCGGATTAGTACACACACATGCACTATCCCTCAGCGACAAACATGTCCGCGCGTCCATTGCCCTCTTTCACTCTCTCACTAGTATAACAAAGAAGGCGTGAAATGACGTCACAAGACTGATGGCATGTGCACTGTCATTCGTAGAATCTTGCTGTCCAAGGGAGTGGTCAAAACGTCTTGCACAACCCCACCTACTGATAAATTAGCACTGGTAGACTCGTTTCAAGATGCTGAGCTATTGTATTTCGTCACGTGGCTTTTTATTTTCAAATTTCATCACAAAAGAAAGTACTGAGGCACTCGGGTTTTAAATTCCATATAATATAACCTTTTTCTAGAACAAACAATGACCGTACATGTATGAACACGCAGCCTTACTATACAGTTTACCTTCTTAAATTTACTCCTGTCATATAGACCGTATCGTATCGTGGGGCAGTTTCTTTGTTCCTTTAGGATATGCATGGTTGCACATATTGTGCTTCCATTGTTGAACGGTTTAAGTAACAAAACGTGCCGCACGAAATGGCGGCTATTCGATATGGTCTATAGGACTCTAATTAAAACGGAAATTTAGCAGGGAGCTATCAGAAAATGGTAATGACTGTCAAAGGCAATCATGCACAGCATTAAATAACTAAATAATAACGTTGATAAACTGCCTCGAAGAAATTTTAGCCGTATGCTTTTGTGTTGAATAAATTGGTAAAAAATCGTTTGCCAACGATTAAAAAACACCTTCAATTGGCAATTTCTCCCACAAAGATACAATTTTACACGGAAAAATCACGTGGTGTTTGTTACCATTGCTATCAACACTTTTAATCTGGTTTTTCTCGTCAACTCGTGAAGTAAAATTTGAGGTCACTGCAAATTATGTATTGGGCTAGAACCTAAAAGCGATTTTTGTTGGACTTTGCCAAATGAGACGTTTTGGAGGGATACTCGTATGTTTAAAGGCAGAGGCTCGTCAATGCGCGCGTGAGTCCAAATTAGTGCCACGAAATACGCATAGCAAAGGCATGGAGCTGCGTATTTCGTGGCACGAATTTGGCCTCACGCGCGCATTGACGAGCCTGTGCCTGTAATATCCCTTTTGAATTTGAACCACTTTTTTTCTCATCTCTCGTTCTAACATCTTGACCAAACACTTGCTTTGAGAATTGCTGACAGAAGTTGTGATTGCATTTTGGGACTTTGCAGATTTGAAAGTTTGTTTTCACCCATCATCTGTGGGAAAGGGTCATCTGTGGGAAAGGGTCGATTCACACTGAGTTTTTCGCACGTACATTAATGTGATGCGCGTATATAAATGTGACGCGCGTATATAAATGTGACGCGCGTCGCTTTGAGAAAAAGCGGTATGGAGAGAATTTGCAGTTAAACGACGCACTGAAAACCACAGAACCAACTTGGGCAGAAAGTACTTTTTCTGAAAGTGACGCGCGTCAAATTTATTTACGCGCGAAAAGGCTCAGTGTGAATCTACACTTCGTTTTATGCGAGGAACGCATAACTTGTCAATGAGGCGGGGCAGCGTGCGAAGTTGCACAAATAGGTATACATGCACTGGGGGGGGGGGGGGAGGACAAATACGAATGTCTGTTTGTCAATGACGTCTGTAACACCACATTGTCTATCAGACCTCGAAACTGTTTTCATTAATGAAGTGTTCTGCTTTGGGAAACTCATTCGCATTTAGTTTCTAAAAATAGGTCAAAAGAAAAAATAGAACACGATGTAAGCCACTTACACGAGGTTCTCAAAACGCCAAAAGGCAACTGTGCGGCAAGGATCCAGCAACCCATTAACGAATTGGACATGAGCGATGTAAATCAGGTTGAGCCAATGCACTTTTTGTAACAATCATGTAGGCCTTGTCGTCTTCGGGAAAACATTTGTAAAAATGGAAAATCGGTTTGTCCATAAGACGTTTTCGGTATATAATGAGACATTGTATTTTCGTAAATTGTTTCCCCGCCAGCACTGCACCATCTCATAGGGTAGCTTTTGGTATTTAAGGGCAGTATACATGATTGGTATCTCGAAAATAAAAAACGATGACCGTAGAAAACTTCCCCTGAAATGGTTTTGTCTAAAGTGCTATAGTCTTTGAGAAATGAGTAAAACAATTAGTTTTCGTCTCATGAGACAAAAATTCATTTCGCCCCAAAACCATTTCGCCCCAAACCACTTCGCCCGTGTTCTATTTCGCCCCAAATCACTTCTTCCAAACACTACATCGCCCAAATGTTACTTTGCCCCAAAACCACTTCGTGCACAGGCCGTGGTTCAGGGCGAAATGGTAGAGGGCGAAATTGTTTTGGGGCGAAGTGACTGCAAACCTTTTTTGACTGTTTTCTCAAAAGTTAGACGAAGTACGAAGCTGGTTTTTGCTCAGGTTGGTTTTAATCATGCATACCTTCAATCACATAGGGGAAAATTATTTGTAACAGTTTACCAATCATGTATATACTATCTTTAAATTAGTCAACAATGAAGCACAAAATGTACAACCATGCATGTCCTCATGGAACAAAGAAACTGCCCTCACAAGATGGCAGCTATATTCGATACGGTCTACTGCAAATTCTATGTACTTTATATGACGTACCTACCTTGCACAAGCAGTGTATGCATGGGTTTCCTATTAAAAGAGGAAGGGTCACTATTTCGCCTTCTTTTTCACACTTGGCTCTGTCCCCTGCAAAGAAAATCAAGTGAAAAAAAGGCGGGAAATATTTTCAAAAAACCACTACACTGAGGGTAAAACATGTATAGTTAGCCTTTTGCACGTTAGACCATGGAGGTAGGATAGCGCCTGGTGTACCGATGTACTTCCTTTTACACGCACACTTAGTATCCACCCCATCAGACTAAATTTGTGTTGCTATGTGGTGCACGCGGCAGGTGTGAAGTACAGAATTAATACCGTGTTCACGTAGGAGAGAATGGCACAGAGCACTGCTAGGCCGTTGTTTGCTAAGCATTGACGTGCATCACGTTACAACAACGGCGTAGTATGTGACTTTCTAAACTCCATTTGAATGTGAAGTGCTGTTCAGCTTACTTAGAGAAAAACATTGCCATTTACGGATTTACAATACTGTTTACCTTATTATATAGTTTTACTGGAAAGTTGCTTGTTTGTTTATTTGAATAGAAATAGATGAAAATGAAAATAGACAATCCAATGGTACTATACGCCAATGCCAAATGATGCTTTGTTTGTCTGTCGTACCACTGTGTGTTTCTGCCCCTCCACTCTCTCGACATGAATTTTTTTTAATCAAAATTTGTTCCAAAATAAATTATTTTGGAACAACCTATTAAACTTGGCATTCGCGTCCTTTATCTGATGCAACCTTTAAAGAATTTCCTGAGTTATCACTTAACTACAGAACCCCGGGGTTCCAGTTCAATTAACAAAGGGAAACCGACATATCTTCCTTTTCTGAATATGCAGCCGATGAGTGAGCCGTGCATGAACTGATCTATAAAATCGGAACCATCGGAAAAAATCTCGATGTCCCCATTTTAAGAGGACAATCCAATTTTGTGGTCCTTGTATTTCTATTTCCCATACCCTTTTTATTCAGCCAAAATAGACAAACGTCTGTTAAGGTGGCTCCAGAAAAAAACTATTAAATGAGTCAGGAAAGGGGCTTTTGTTATTGTACAATTCAGCCTGGAGCGTGGCATATAGAATATAACACGGACAATCCATCTTGCGGCAAGATCTATAGGAATTGCGCAGCCGTTTCGTGGCATGACAAGCTCACAGCTAGCATGTGACCTTAGCGCATAAAAACCAACCAAAAAAATACTATTGTTAGCAGCAATCCCTTTATACATGTGTGTAGTACACCCGAACCCGGACCCTGACAAGTTGAGCCTTAATTCCAAAAGCAGATTTTGACTGAACAATTTTTAGGAGGAAAGATTGTAAAAAGCAAGGAGCTCGTATTAATAGTTTTAAAACTCTAGTTAAAGTGCGAATTACCTGCAAAGATTGAGTACCCGATGCCCGGCTTGTCCCAATTATTAATAAATAAGTGATTATTTTTTGGGGGATCATAACCTAGGGACCTCCGGGGTGAATAAATTCGATACAGATGTGGACAAATGTCCATGAGTTTGGTAAATATGCATGGATGTAGTGAAAAGCAACTTGGCTCCACCGGGATTCGAACCGTAGACCTTCTGTTTAACGTGCAGACGATACCAATTAAGCTACGACACCAACTGGTGGTCTTGAATCACGGTATTGCCGTTGTTCCTTAACGATTGGGATTGGTTATCACGTGAGCATAACAAGCCATACAGAGGGATAAACCCTTCAATGAGATAACCACCTAATATCAATAGTGTTTGTTTTGCCCTCATCTGACGTAACTTGATTAGCACTGTATACTCAGCGGTTCCCCGATACACTGAGAAACACTTCATAGTGTGATCGGTGGGTTGGTTTCGAACCTACCACCTCCTGCATTCTGGGCAGACGTCTTAACAATTCGACCACCGAGCTGGCCGGTGTTGAATAGCCGCGGTGTTGAGTACTATGAGCAGCCCGTTGAATCATTTAGCAGCAACGAACCATTAAGCATTCGTTACCCAAAGAAAACTATTATTAAGTTTCAGGCGAGTATCGTTGCATTATGAGCGATGTTTTTAACAGCTGTAAAACATCTACTTTAATTGAATCAAAATGTTGCTTTCTGTGGGCGAGGTTAAATGTCATGTGTGTTAACATAGCCCAAAGAAATAACGGAAATGGTCCAAAATAGCACACCTTGGCTCTCAACGGCCAACGGCAAATTGTGTTGGCATTGACGGTAAATTATAACATTACCCAAAAGAAAATTAATACGCTTAATTTACACATGTACTGGGTAAAGCGTGCCTTTTGGAGGTTACAGAACATGGGGTTTGAAAATTATGCCAATGTGTGGTCGCCATTCTCATTAACGATTGTATTTTCTGTTAATTAATAGCCCTAAGTGTTAAACCCTGTAGGCCTACACAAGATTTTCTACGTTCCAAAATTAATAAACTATTTAAGTGCGGAAGAAACGTACTCAGAAGTGGTTTCAACCATCCATAGAGCAAGGAACAGGAACCATCCAACGCACCGATTCCGCCCAAGATGATACATCTTTTTATAGGATAACGATAATTGAAGGTGAATTTATATGATGTATGCGCGCGCACTTTTTTTTATAAGAGCCATATAATTAATAAAATAAAGCGAACGTATAGGTTCATTGTCCTTGAAGATAATATTGAGTTGATTACTTCGCTTGGTCACGAAAATTACTCCAGAAGAATGTCATAAATTAAGAGCACTTGAAAGACGGCAGGGGCACCTGTCCTGCACCTATAGCGAACACTTTGCAAAGACAAATTTAACACGTGTTCCCTTCAGTGAGATGAAATACGACTGCAAACGGAATGCGTGTTTATTTGACTAAACAAGACATGGATGTGTAAAATGCGGCTTGTATTTTTTTCTCCTCTTGTCTTGCGGATAAATCATATTAACAGGGGCCTTTTGTAGATGATCACGGACCGTGAAGATGGGAGGACCTGCCGATGTCGCGGGGGTTCAACAACTGTTCAGGGGTGTCTTCTTGATTAATGTTCGGAATGTGATTCCTTGGACACCTCGCTGCTAAAATCATCCTACGTATTCGCCGTCTGACGCCGCTCTCTGTAAACCCCGCGTTGTCTGCCTAGACGGATCGGGTTTTCCTTTCGGCTCCGCACACCGTCTCGACACGGCGAATTTGTGATTCATATGCATTTTTTTCTATTCTTGATTGAGCGACGCGAAAGACTTTAACCCGTATCCAGTGTACCCCGTCCCAGTTCTCAACCCCGGGCGAATGACGCTATTCCGTGCCCACCTTTTGGCCTAAAGCTAGCCAAATATGCTCGGCATTTTCAAGAGCTCGTTTATTTATTATTTTTCTTTCCAATACAAATGTGTAGACAAATACTAATAAATCCAAATTGCGTTGATTAATTTGTATCAAACGCTCTTTAATATCCAAAAGTCACGCTATGTACATGAAGGCATCTCACCCGCCGGCCTCCAAGTCCCGAATACGCGTTACGCGAAGGTACCCGTAACGTTTTAAACCCCGTATTTGCAGTGCCCCTAAATTTTGAAGATGTATTGTTCGTGAGTTTTGGGTGTGGCACCTCGAAAACATATCGACCAACGTTTAGTTATCGAACAATTACTGTTAATATTTCGAATTATTGGCGGTCCGCCAATAATTCAACTCACGGGAAGGCGTAGACTTGCCCAAGTCTGACTTCCCGTGTTTGGTCTGTAATGCGCAGCGTACAGCGCGCCCTCTGGACTAGTGGCCTGTCTTATCTGTTTTCTTCTTTCCGAGACATAAGAAAAGAGACTAAACAGGCAAACAATAAATGAAGAAGAATTTATTCAAATGTTTGCGTAAACACACACTTTTTTACAAGGGCGCTTTGTGAAAGAAATTATGGCTCCGTTGATTGTGCAGTATAACCACGGCTTTGCATGCAGCACGTGCACAGTTTTTCATTGTTTTCTTGGAACGTATAGATGAGGTATGAGCTGACTCACACATATGTCGGTTTTCATCATGCACATCTTTAATCACTCGCTGAGATAATGCGGTTGTTTTAGCAGTTTTCCAATCGTGTAATTTGTTTTCAAGGTTAATGTTCACCACACAATATATACGAACACCAAAACCACGCATGGATTCAAGGTTTTCCCGAAGCATTGATGTATCTATATTGAAGCATTGATATTATGTTAATTACAGTACATGTCCCAGAGTAAGGAATCAACCGTAATTTGTAAGCAATCAGCTCTGCTACAACATTTGCTCCTAGTAATGCTTTAACGCAAAAAAAGGGCCTGGATACATCTTTAAAGTGATGCTGCCACAAAAATGTCGGTAGCAGAAAATAAGACTGAACGTGCCGAAGTATCCGCTGTGAGGATGACACTGTTTTGACGCTATTAGCTCCTTTCAAGGCTAACTGACGGTATACGAAATACCATCGACAAAATTTGTTTTCTTCATATTTTATTTATTCATTTGTTTGCAAAAAGCTCTCAAATAGTTGACAAGCATCCCGCTAAATATAGAACAGCATGCTACATACCGCAGGTGTGACTAAACGAACTGACCGGAACGTTCAATTATCTCGTTTGAAAGAATCGTTGCATTAGACCGTCAGCGGGCCTTGATCGGTGTTAGTCTGCACTGTGTTTATGCGAGCCGATTCGCATCTGATGCCAAACGGAATCCGAGTCGTAATCCAAACCGCTTAACACCTAGCTTGACACCTTGCACTCCGTTCATGTACCCCTAATCATTTCTGAATGTAACAACCCAATTTTCTCTCTACTCGCCTCTCTCCCACCTCATGGGTCAGGGCAATTACTCGCCCAGAGGACATTGGGTGGTGGCTCTCAGACGCCAAAGTCTAAATTCCAATTCTCTATCACTCCGGGATGTCTAGGGAGGAATGAGTTTCGGTCGGGACTATGGAGTATATAAAAAAGCTGGCTCTGGTGGTGTATTTTTGTTCAATGTTATAGGTGTGCTGTTTTTAATTGCTGTTTAACTGATTTCGCCTTGAACAAAAATAAATTTGAATAAACTAGTATAAAGGTCGCTTTAAGACAGATTACCGGCATGATTGGAAAATGTTTAAAAACATGAAAGAATGATCATGTTGATAGACTACCTTGTAGAAATTTCAGACGCAAAGATGCAGTAATTCTTTAGAAAACCTTTAAAATCCATGCATGGTTTTAGTGTTGAATGAATTGTAAACAAATCGTTTGCAAACGACTAAAGAAAGCCTCCAGTTGGCAATTTCTCCCACAAAGGTACTATTTTATACTCGGGAAAATCGTGTAGTGTTTGTTACCACTTTGCTATATCAACAATTTTAGTCGGGTTTTTCTTGTCAACTCATGAAGTAACATTTTGGGTCATTGCAAATGCATATTGGGGCTTTAAAGGATCAGAAAACATCAAGGTCGCTTAATTGTCCAAAATATCACCAGCATAGCAAGTTACGTTAACAAACTGGCACAACTGATGGTTTATTTTCAAGCAGAATCCTTTCTGACTACAATCAAAATCAATTTGCGTCTAAATAGGCTTCATGTATTAAAGCCGCCACGTTTTGCAGTTTTGGCGCTCGGTCTGCATGGAAAGGGCGTGACGTCACGAATACAACATCGAAGAGAACGCATTGCGTGAAAACAACTGTCCGTTACAATTACCCAAGTTTCACATTGTCACATTTGCCGGAAGCTCAACGAAACCGTCTCTTTGGAAATGATTGTAAAGAATGTCCAAAGTTTTCCCGACATGTTTATTTGCCAGACATAACTGACGATAAACAACTGCCAAATCCATCCAAAATGAAGGCCATTGGCAAATTTCAAATAAGCACTGGCAGCCTCGTTTCAGATGCTAAGCCATTACGTCACGCGTCATTTCATTTGCAAATTTTAGTCTCAAAGGAAAGCACCGTTTTCGATGACAATTTGAAATTCTCACATACGGCTGATTAAATTGCAGCTTCGTGCCATGCATCGTATACAGGTCGATAAACTCTCTTGCACTTGCATTCCATAAGGAGGAGGGGCGCGAAGGAGAAAACAGAGACGTGCGTTTCTCCGCCTGTCTCTATTGTTCTCTCCTCCTGGTATAAAAACAAGGGAGAGTTTATTGACCTCTAACAACGCGAAATCACTCCAATACACACAACCGGCTTTATCGGATACTGAGTGCATAATCGGGTCACTATACAGATATCTAAACAATGTACGTGCTGTCTTGGAAAACAAGACAAGAGAAGGTTCAACCATAATTGATGAAAATTACATTCATTTAACAATACATGCGGGAGTGTAGCCTACACTCTAAAAACAGATTGGTTGAATTCAACCAATTGGTTGGTAGATATGTGTCCAACCAATATATTGGTTAAAATAACCAATCATATTGGTTATTTTAACCAATCATATTGATTAAAATGACCAATCCGTATTGGTTTACCAATACGGATTGGTCATTTTAACCAATATGATTGGTTATTTTAACCAATATGACTGGTTATTTTAACCAATATATTGGTTGGACACATATCTACCAACCAATTGGTTGAATTCAACCAATCTGTTTTTAGAGTGTATACACGATCGTTTCCCATTGGGTGTGCAAACTCGCCTAAAGTGGTGTTCCCATTGGACTATTTTTGGTTAAACTCCCGTGGTTGTGCGGGAGAGTAGCAAAATTTAGTCCAATGGGGACGCACGGAGAATTAGCGTCCCTGTAAAGTTACCGCGACCACGATGTAAAACTTACAGGGTAAAAGAGTCCGCGGAAACTTTCCGCTCAGCCGCGGGAGTTTTACAGGGCCCTCGAAAAGTCCAATGGGAACAGCGCCGCCCTGTAGAACTACCGCTACCGCTGTGTAAAATGCCAAATGGATGACGTCACTTCCTGCATTGTGCAATCCCACCACACATTGCGCGAAAATTCTTGTTCCGTTATTATGTACTGTACATGCCATGTACGTACGTACGCACGTGTTTTTTTTCATGCTCATTTCTTCGCAAATATAATGGCAAGTTTAATAGAAGTTGTTCGAAATTTGATTGGGTTTCCTGAAAACGAAACTCCTGTTAGGTCAAAGGTTATGTAAACTACGCCCTCAATTGACCACATATGGCCAGCCAAATAGCTAAATTTTCCGCTCGCGTCGTGTAAAATATATGGTAGTAGGAACGCACGGGAGATTTACAGGAAGGAATGTTTACAGGGAGTCGCGTAAAGTTCCCGCGAGGGCGCGTAAAAAGAAGTCCAATGGGAACGCGCCTTTAAGTGTCTCGCTTACCCCGGTAACTGCCCGGAATAGATTTAACTCGGGAACTTTAGCCAACGGCTAGCTGTGAAAACATTGTGCAGTAGGTGATACACAAAAATGACTGACCAACGCTGCACCCCTGCTCCCCTAGTGCGCATTGACACATCTCCTTCGCGCTTCTTGCATGTTGCTGTATGTGATCTTTGTTTATTTTGTCCCGCGATAAAGATCCGATCATCCCAGTGTAGAAGCCAGTGGTCTATACTTCCGGTCTTCTATATACCTTGCATAATTATGAGTCCTTAATTTCTACTCCGCAGTTTCCCAGAATCTTTACCGCTTTTTCGCACCTTTTCTGATTTAACACTGCCTTGTTTTGTTTATTTCTTAAAACAGAGAGTCTCTGCGTACAATAAAGACCCGATAATGTATCCAAGCCAGCCCAAGGAGCTGTTGAAGCATACATACAAAGGGTGAAAAGGATGGCAATTCTATGCCCAACGGTCTGGAAGTAAAAGCAAAAAAAAAGGCTGTGCACAGTTTTGATAAGGTCGATAATTAAAAGAATGTTATTATTATTATTATTTATTTCTGGTACTTAAACCAAGGATTCCTCAAAAGCGCCCATTGCACTGTCGCTCGCAAGCGTGAGGAAACCCACGGTGAATTAGAAATGGCCAGAGACACCGGGGAATCCCCTTGCTCTTCACGAAAGAATGCTCTGGGATATTTAAAGTGCGTCACCGATACCCAACACACTAGACCAACGGCTTTACATCCCTTCGGTTCCGAAGGATGGAGCAAGTGTGATTAAGTAACTTGCTCAAGGGCACAGGTACCCCAGCCGGGGCGAGTTTCGAACCCGCAACTGTTTAACTGTGATTGCGAGTCAGTGACCCAAACTACTCGGCCACGGTACCTCATAATAGTAACAGTCCAGCAAGAGAGGGTAGCCAATAATTTCTGCCAATTTATTTTGTAGGCAACCCAAAAATTGGCCTTTGCGTCTGGTGTACTGACGTGACGTAGGCCTACTTCCTTTCACATGCACACTTAGTATTCATATGACCAAACTAAATATTTGTTGCTTTGTGGTGTACGGGGATGTGTTAAGTACGAAATCAATACCGTGTTCACCGTAAGAGAAAATGACGTAAAGCAATCAGACTGTTGGTTGCTAGGCAATGGCGTGCACCACGTAGCGCTAACAGCATGATATGTGACTTTCTAAACTGCAACTCCATTTTAAAAGTAAAGAATTTAGGGCGCCAGCCATTATGCAAATGATACACACAAAAGACTAATTACGCGAGAATGCAATTGTTAAAAAACTTCCTATTCCGTTGTGTTCTAGTGAAAGTTTTAAATTTACGCTTTTCTAATTATACATCCCTGGGCAGATTTCCAAATATACCTCATAACTGAGGAAGGTCCATGGTATACCACAGGGATGCTGCACAGAATGCACGCCGTACACGTGTGTGTGGTATCAAAATAATTGTAGAGTGATTGAAAGTGAGTTTGTGGAACTCGGCATTACGTGAAACAAGGCTACTGATGTTAGATACGTCTATCAAGAGAAACCACGCGGAAAATTTATAGAGTACGCTGATGGATAAATATGGATGCGCGCGACCACATGTACGTTGACCTTAAACATTCAACTGGTTTGTCGGCTTTCTTGGCGCTTCGTTAAGTCAACTGCTGTCAGATTCAATCGCCGCACGCCGCCAGATGTTGATGCATGTCCGGTGGTGAGTTCCTGTCAAGACATGCCGAATTTCGATTCCTGAATTGTCCACAGTCCAGACCAGACCAGACGGGGCGGCCAGGGGGCGCCGCGGGCCGGCCACGGGCCGACGCGTCGGCCGCTGGCATGTCGGTCACGCTTTCGAAAGCCCGGTGATATTGAGAAGGGAATGGAAAAAATTATCTTAAAAAGGTAACGATCGTGGCATCCAAGAGTACACAACCGGAAACGCCTGCAAAATAGCCTACAAGGAAAACGCGAACGCTGTGCGGTGCCTTTCTTCATTTCATGAAATGTAACAGATTAGGGGGCGGGGCGTCCATTTTCACAGTTCTACCATGGGTTCTACTGATCGTAGTATATTTGAACACCCGCCTCCCCGAAATACTACTTTGTGACTACAATGAAATGTCAACATTTTACAGTGCATGTAAAGTCCTACGCGGCCCTCGGCACCCCCCCCCCCCCCCCCCCCCCCCCCCCCCCCCCCACCCACCCCCCCCCACCCACCCCCACTCCCCACCCCACACACGCTTTTTAGAACCGTGGAAATATTGACAACTTTGGACGACCCCTTAATACGGTAACAAAATAGGCATATACACCGATTGCGTTCTCATTTTCAGCCAGCGTACGGACGTTTAAATATCCACAAAGTAGTGAAACAATTTAAAGCATTTTCGACATGGCGGGGTAAGTCTAGACACCCAAAACAATTTTGACCCAGAATTTAAATTTGTTTAACAGCAGAAAAAGGTATAAAACTCTGCATCGGACACTCCCTTGCAGAAATATCGCCACGACAGTGGCGCCATTAAATCGTATTAAGAACAAGGACGCCCGCCTCTCTGTCTTTCATACGACAAAAAAAGGAAGTGCTTTCTCAGGATATTGCACTCGGAGCAAACTAAAACAAGGACTGTAGTAACTTCCGTCGCTGGAGACGGGACGGGAGCGCAGGCGAGGTGGAATTTGGCCGTATTGATTCGGAAGATCCAAAACACACGAAGTTAATGACATCATTCTCAAATTCGCCCTTTACAATTATAATACTCTGGTCAGACATCTTTTGATGACAGTTTTTATAAGCTTTTGTCTTGACCAGGACAAAATGTTTTTTTACATGTATTGTCCGAAGATTAAAAATAAATAATAAATAAATAAATAAACCCCTCGCCACAGTTGGAAATATCTGCTGGACAATTTCTGACTATCCCCGAAATTCTAAAACAATTTATCATAGCTGACATCCGTTCGGTGCACTTTTATAGTAAAAGAAATTCTCCTATAGATATGGCGGATTTATTTAAGCACCAGGGTGCTGTCTAAAGTGTCTATAGCCATCTTTGGCAGTTTCAATTAGACGCATATACGACCTGGTAATTGCCACACTCAACGGCGATAATTACTTGATGACCACACATTTTCAGACCATTAACCAAACGTTTTTGTGGCATCATGTGTTATCTTCAATGTAAGCATGAACTGCTAATAATTATTGTCATGCTATGGCTAAACTGGCAAAGTTATCAAAGGGTTCATCATCCTACCCGAGAATGGGCTATTTGGGGCGATAAAATGTGTGATGTCTTCAAAATGATCGGCTCTGTCGCAAACAACGTCCTTTTACTGCGAGTGTAATTTGGTGAAGGAATCAGTGGCGGATTTTGCCTTTGGTTAAGGGTGGCGTTGTGGCTCCTGCAAATCTAAGGCACTTTAGAGTCTTTTTTAAAGGTTTCAGGAGAGGGATTTTTAATGTAATATTTTATTTATTTCCCCATTAAAAATTTTCGCCGCTCAAGGGTGCAGTGTGCAGGTTGCAACCGCCCCCACCACACCCCCCCCCCCCCCCCCCCACCCCCACCACACCCCCCCCCCCCCCCACACCCCCACCACCCAGATCTGCCACTGAGGAATATCAAAGTTGAAAAATACCTTTTACTCGTTGTACCTAAAAATGAACAGTGACAGCTTGTCGATTACATGTTTTGCTAAATGTTTATAAAAAGCTGTCATGCGAGTGCAGGAGTCTCATCAGTTTCAACACTTCTGATGTAGACCAAAAGCATCTTAAAAATACTCAAAATGAATTCCAGGTACACAAGCATTTCCGTGATTTGAGGGCAGACCCTACCTCTCCAGACACTACCAATGGGTGACGACGTCAGCGTGGTTATGGGGTCTAAAGTTTGGGTGTGCGGCCGTGTAAAACGCCTAGTGGAAAAAAAGCTTTGGGAAACGGTTGACTTGTTTTAGACTTTTAGTTCAGTGTCATCGCCTCAATGAGTGAGATTACTGCACTATTTTTGCTGAGTGTACCGATTCTTTGTTTTCTTCACTCAGTGGTTTAAGAACAGTTTGCCCAGGAGCAAAACTAATTTTTTTTTGGTTAGGAATCAGGTGCAACGGAGTTAAAACTATTTGAAATGGCGACGTGATGTGACCTTCCTCACAGACTAGCCTAAAAACCCCAACACCAGACCGTCGACAGTACCCACAGGAAAAGAAATAAAATGCACAGGTTTGTTCTGGATTCCAGACGTGTGTTTCCAACCGACCTGTCAGAAACAATCACGATTCATGTGACAAAATACAAGACTGTACAGTTTTCATAGCTCCGTGTGATTGAACACACATATCCGTTTGTGAACGCGAGGGGGAAGGAGACATGACGGGTACCAGGAGTTTCTACTATAGTGACACGTAATGAGAGAGAAGTCCCCGTGGGCGTCTAGTCACAAATTGAGTCTGACTGTATACGTCGGCAGTATTTGTTTTGCGTTTTAAGATACAGAAAATAATGCTCCGAGCGACACTATAGCCTTACACGATGAAGCCCAACCTGAGCTCCTATTGTTTTTCGCACATGCCCGCCGTCTAAGAATATCGAACAACTTCAGGTCATCAACATGTATGTTATTTAATACATGGGCCGTGGCCTCGTGGCTTGGGTTGTTGACTCACAACATTTGGGTGAAAACTCGGTGTTGCGGGATCGAAACCCAGCCGTGGTACCCGTACCCTTCAGCAAGGTACCTGTGCCCTTAAGCAAGGCACTCGACCACAATTGCCTCATCTTTCTGAAAGAATTTAAAGCCAGCGGCCCAGTGTGTTGCGCATCGCATATAGAAGGTCCCAGAGCACTATCTCGTGAAGAGTATAATAGGATTCCTCCAAGGGGATTCCCTGATGTCTCTTGCTCTCGGCTGCCAATGGCGCCACCCAGCATCTCGATGTTTAGCTTCATAAAAATGATATTGTGAACATGTTCATATGGAATGTGCGCTATATAAATGCAATAAGTAACTAAATTAACAGGCCCCGTTTTAGCCGTTTCAGAACTGGAGGGAACATTTATGGTCATGAATAATATAGAAATGTCTTGTCAGCAAAACCACCAACCTGCGAACTTGCAACCGTTTTATTGTATTGGCCTAAGCGATCTTTCAAAGTAAAGATACAACACCTCGCCAAACTACCCTGAGGTGGCGGCTGTAGCTAAAATATATTGACAAGAAACTGTAGCAAGGTCCCGGCGCGTTTTAAACCCCAAGGGCATGTCTTTACCCAAGAATAGATACTCTCTTAAGGAGGCCCTATACAGGAATGTGCAAAACTACAAAATATATTCGCCGAATATGATTTACTTTTAAATGATAACCTCAGAAACGAACTGCGTTTGTAGGGATGTCCATGTTGGTTTCAATTGTTTATATCTTTGTCGCTCTCTCTTACTGTCATATCAATTAGCCGTTTGTGCGTAACCTAATCGCACTCTGGCTAGCACCCTAAATTAGTCATATATACAAAAACAATGGAGGTGCAGTTTCGAAAGTCCACATATACCACGCCATTGCCTATCCAATTCTTATAGAGCGCATTTCAAACAATTGGTCATTGAGCTCAGTAATATCATTCCATAATCCTTCTCAACTCCCTGGGGGGTATGCAGTCCCTTGCAGATTATACGCACAGGGACTGATCGAACACATCAGCTTTCACTATATACTCTCACAGGTACCCATTTCCTCCTGGGTATATAGAGAGAGGCGACATATAATTCGTGGTGTCATTTTGTATCCATCTGACCAGACTATTTTTTTGTTAAGGTATATAATCATACCGTGTTCTGTTCACCGTAGGAGAGAACGGCATAAGGCATGGACGAGCCGCGATGGGATTTGAACCCACGACCTGTGGATTTACCAATGTCTTGGACGCTACACCACTAGGCCATGGTGCCTAATATACAGCAACAAACAGTCTTTATATAGGCCTAGCATAAGCAACCAGCAGTCTGGTTGCTTTATGCCGTTCTCTCCTACGGTGAATACGGTATGGATTCTGTACTTCACATCTGAAGCGTGTACCACAAAAAAACATAGTCTAGTCAGGTGGATACAAAATGTGCATGTGAAGGGATGTACGTCAGCACACCAGACGCTTTTATTATTATTATTATTATTTCTTTCTGGTATTCATACCAAGGATTCCTCAATAGTGCTCATTGCACTGTCACTCGCAAGCGTGAATTCGAATTAGAAATGACCAGAGACACCGGGAAATATCCCCTTGCTCTTTACGAAAGAATGCTCTGGGATCTTTAGAGTACGTTACCATTACCTAACACACTAGACCAACGGCTTTTTATCCCTTCCGAAGGATGGAGCAAGTGTGGTTGAGTGCCTTGCCCAAGGGCCAGCGGCGTAGCTACGGGGGGGGGGGAGGAGGGCTGGGGGTGGGGGCACGTCCCCCCCCCTACACAAATTGTCAGTGCCCCCCCCCCCACGGAAAATCCCGTTATATGCTTTGTTTAATACTGAAACTGACTTGACGTCTGCTGATAGTGATGTATGCCCTGATTATACATGCATATATGTACGTGGTGGAACGAGAAGAGGACTCCCAGCCCAGCCCAGCCCACGTTTTCACCCATGATTGCGAGTCAATGACCCGAACCACTCGGCCACGGTACCCCACACATTCATGTGGAACAACAAAAAGCTAACTTCGAGACAACCAATTTTGACAATCGCATGAATGATTCTTGTGTGTCGCTTCTACTCCAACAGCTTCACATCAGTGTGCCAAACAATTAAAGACATTACATGATTGGAAAACTAACTGATAAAAAAAGGAACCAAGAGCATTACATAGCTAAAGAATAATGTTGAAAAACTCCCTTGTAGAAATGTCAGCCAATGATAGATGCAGCAATACTTCATGCATGTTTTTTTTGTGTATGAATGAATGATAAAAATTTGCTGCATACAACCTTAAAAAAACACCTTCAGTTGGCAATGAGACACCGGTACTATTCTACACGGAAGAAAATAATAATTTGGTGTTTGTTACCATTGCTATCAACCCTTTAAGTCAGGTTTTTTTGTCAACTCGTGAAGTAAAATTGTGGGTAACTGCAAAAGATGTATTGGGCTTTAAGTAGTCAGCAATCGGACATTCAAACTACAACACAGAGACACGCTGTCTTCGCCAGGAGGGCAACCCCATTGATCCCGTCCATAATCAAATAAAATCGCGTTGAATTGACCGTTGCTCGCCTATTGGGGCACCAACTACTCCAGCACAAAACGGCGCTATGTGGTTTCTTGTCTTCCAACACGCGTATTGTGACCTCGTTGTTTGCAGTGCTCTCGCAAGTTTAATGTTTTGCCTCGGGGTGACCGCGTGCGTGGCGCGACACGAGTGGAAACTGACGGGATAAAAAAAGAGCAGTTGAATGTGTGCTATCGGAGCCGATTTGCGAGTTGAAAATTAATTTTAAAATAATTTAAATAATGGTATGCTGGTCATTTCACATACTGACTGAGAACCACAAAAAGGCCATTGTAACATTTGCCGCAGATTGAAATATTTTTCTCCCGAATTCCAGAAACAACAGCATTACATAACTAAAGAATAATGTTGATAAATTGCCTTGTAGAAATTTCAGCCACATAGGTGCAGTAATACTTCAGAAAACCTTAAAACTCATGCATGTTTTTGTGTTGAATGAATGGTTAAAAAACAAAAATTACAAAATATTTTTTTTAAACAGCATCTTCAGTTGGCAATTTCTCCCACAAAAATACCTAAGAGGGAAAAAATCATGTGGTGTACCGTGTTTGTTACCATTGCTGTCAATACTTTCAGTCGGGTTTTTCTTGTCAACTCATCAAGTAAAATTGTTGGTAACTGCAAATGAGACGGCCTATAACCATGGAGGAAGCCTTCCTCTATGGTGTAACGTAACGTACACTCGCAAAGCCCAACCTTATATGCCTATATTCAATCCGTAAAAAAAAACCCAACAAACAATATTATCTGCTAAAATAATTTTGTAAACTGGATTCGCATTTTACCCAGACGCCGTCTGCCATGCCAAGAGTTGCCAAGAGCAATGCGCGTTGCGCTAAACCGGAGATACAGCCGGCTTGACATAAACCCGCGGAAATGCTTCCCTGCCAACAGATAACAGCTTTCGGGTCGTAAACAAGCCCTGCAGTAAAAGGTGCTCATTTCCTTTAATTATAGAAATTATTATCGTTTCTGATGAAGCGAATCGCCGGCCAAAATATAACGGGAACAACAAAACTCGTGGAAGTCGGTGACAGGTCAGCGCTGAAAAATTTATCACGCGGTCATAAAAACGTCCCGTTGGATTATTGCTAACGAGGGCGACAGTGCGACGGGTTGAGCGCCGCGTGGATGGTATACAAGCTAAGCACTAGCCAGACATACTGGCTTCGACTCGGCTACCTGTCGTAAACACAGCCTTTTAATATGCCTTGAATTGCCCCCGTGGCAGCGTACACGCGGCGCAAAGGCGCTGAAAGAATGACAAACCATGGCAAACGGACAATAGCGGATGATAACTGTCACCATACTCAAGTGCAGACTCGTCACCACAACTAGCCTATCGCACTGTGCAATCGTGGATACACAAGGCGGTTATTGTACGGACGCTCGTGTCGGCTTGTTCTTCTGTTTGTAATTGGGTTTGTAAACGATGATAAACTCTGTGAGATCTTTTTTTATGGGACAGCTGGAGTACTACCAGCTGACAAACCGAGTTTCCGAAAGGTCGAGTGGAGCTCAGGAGAAATGTTTAAAATTTCCATGAGTAATCAACTGCGAAATAAAACGCGTGATGACTACCACCACAAGCTATAAACTCCACGACATAATCCCAATATCACGACAGTAAAATTGTAACGATACGTAATAAAAATCTATCCGTATTTTAGTGCCCAATTTATTTTGTACTATAAAACAAAATGTAACAGTAGGGCCTAGCTGCAATACAATTGTTTCCAATGATTCGGCAAAGCAATTTCTTACAAGAAAAACAGCACCAGGGTCCTAATCATACCAACCGTTATACATACCAATAGACCCTATTCGTGCATTTGAACGGTTCAATCGTGTCCCCTGAATAACTTCCATAGAATGCAAACGGCTGATTGGAAAGGTGCCAGTTACGTAAGCGTTCCAAGGCTCGATCCGAGGATGAGGCTCGGAACGCATGAGTAGCTGGTACCTTTCCAATCAGAAGTTTGCATTCTATGGAAGTGATTAGGGGACACGATTGAACCGTTCAAACGCGTCATAAAGCATATACGATATGAACAAAGGCATGTGCAGCATTACCTTGACTTTTTATTAATATTTTTTTCCAAACAAAAAACAACAAATATTTTCAATGTATTTCAGTCTCATGTATTATTCAGGTTGGAATTAATGCACTTACCTATTAGTTGGCCGCATGCCTTGCTTGCAGTCCAGAACAGAAATAAAAGTTGAAACAGAGATGCAAGTTCACGGCTTTTCAATCTGTCCACAATCTGTATCTTCATGTTTACACAGTTCTTCAAACTCAATTGACGGGTGTCGAACCGACGAAAATCACGCACTAATGACCGACGTTCATTTGTATTTTCCCTCTCAATTGTAGTTTAATGCACGATACGTGGAGCGCGTGGTAACTTATCATGGGACCACGCACATGTCAAAACAACTCTGAAAGCCACTTTGTCATTTCCAGCAGAAATGGGTTCGGTCCGGTTGCTTTTTTTTTCTCAGGCGAGAGAGTTGCAGTTATTCGTGTTGGCTTACTCCTCCCTTTTCTGAATGGAATGAAGTGTCGGGGGAAACACCTTGCGAGACGACCCAGTGTGTAACGGTTATGCACACGTCTCCAGCGAGGCTTGAACGCTCGACCGCGTGGCGTCAGTCAATGCAAGAGGTCGCCGGTGTGTGTCACAGTGCTGCGAGAGCCTGCTGCTAGGCACTCCGGGGCAACTTGATTTAATGGCCCGGTGGAAACCCTATCTGTTTCATTATGCCTGACTCCTCTTTTTTTTATACGGTCGGGTAAAATGACTGTGACGTAGGTCTACCTGTACTGTACCGTGACAAGACCGCACACAGCATGCGTTACGAAAGCGTCCAACAAAATATTATAATGCAGAATCTCCGAAAAGGGTAGGTGTTTTGCGTCCGAGCTCAGGTGAGGCATAGAGCAAGGAATATGGGTGAAGCTTACCGTAGTGTTGGACTAGAGTGCCCGGTGCAGATCCCTCCTAATCTTGGTACTGGTCGAGAGCTTACTGATTTTCTCCTATTGCCGTCTGCCTCAGCTCAGACCGTCAGATGAGTCTCCAGGCATTTGCTATTTCCACAGACTATGCACAGACACAGTGAGTGTCTGCCGGTAAGTTGAAAACAAAACAAAAATCTCCCTCGTGTCATACAGCGCCCTCCGCACAGCATTAATCTCAAGCACAGCGCCGACTAGACTCGCAACTCTAACAAACCACCGTCCGCAAGGTTTCAAATCCATTCACTAAATGACTAGTGGACCCACATGGTAGTCACGGCATGTCATGTGATCTCGCTAAACTCACTGGACCATTCAGCCTCTCTCAATGTTTGTACACAACCGCGCATTCCACACGTACATGCGGCATAAACCACGCTTCGCGGACTGTTGTGTGCATTACTAGCCGGCAACCTATTTTGTTAATTATGGGGTGTTATGGCCGAGCGGTCTAGTGCGTCGAACTCAAGCTCCTGTGCCAGTTCTAGAATGTGGGTTCGATGCCGGGCCGCGACACTGTGGCACTTGTGCTCTTGAGAAAGGCACTTAATCACACTTTCTCCATCCTTCGGAAGGGATGTAAAGCCGTTGGTCCGGTGTGTTAGGTAAGGTAACGCACTTTAAAGATCCCAGAGCATTTCTTCGTGAAGAGAAGGGGAGGGATCCCCGGTGTCTCTGGCCATTTCTAATTCTAATTCTTCATGGGTTTCCTCACGCTTGCGAGTGACAGTGCAATGAGCACTATTGAGGAATCCTTGGTATGAATACCAGAAATAAATAATAATAATAATAATAATTGGTGAGCAGGATTACACTGACCGCTTTAGTACTCCAAACAGTTTATCTTGCCTCGCAGACCTTAGCAGGTTGACAGTGGCGACGAAGAGGATTTGTTTTCAGATTCCATGTAGCCTGAAAATAATAGTCGCACTTTGCATCTGATGGCTAGCTGGAGACAGCGTTCCTGCCGGGATTTGTTTTAATCCTCTCGAGGATAATTGCATTAGCGCAACTTTTAATTAATTCCAAATGAGCAAAGGTGTTTTAAGAAAATAGGCTTCAAACTAGGCTCAAACCCCTAATACAAATGCTTAGGGCCCGTGCAAGGAGTTTTTTACTTAGAATGTTGTTCTCTATGTCAATGCATGACACTTTTATCGGGTCCGGTTATAAACCAAGCCCAGGTTCTCTGACGACTCTTTGCAATACAACACCGCCTCGGAAGTGCCGATCAAGTTTAGACGTAAAACTACATAGAGGGTAACACTACACCGACTTATAGTTATAAAGTTTTCCGTTATAACTTAATGTCACGTTGCGTTTCCTTCCGAAAATCCGGTGTAAATAGTGTTGCAGGTTGTTGTTCTTCGTATTCAATTACATGTTCTGCGTTTTGTTATTTTTTCCTCACGGGTATATAACACAAGTAAAACCGGATCAATTTAGAATTTTAGGGTCCTTATGAAATCGAACCCCCCCCCCCCCACCCCCCCCCCCCCCCCCCCCCCCCGGCTGAGGTACCTGTGCCTTTGAGCAAGGCACTTAACCACACTTGCTCCATCCTTAGGAAGGGATGTAAAGCCGTTGGTCCAGCGTGTTAGGTAATGGTAACGCACTCTAAAGATCCCAGAGCATTCTTTCGTGAAGAGCAAGGGGATATTCCCCGGTGTCTCTGGCTATTTCTAATTCTAATTGGGTTTCCTCACACTTGAGAGTGACAGTGCAATGAGCACTATTGAGGAATCTTGCTATAATAATAATAAATCCGATTTAGTTTCCTGCCAACGTAGGCCTATATGCTACTTTTAAGATGTGCTTTTGTAATTTTTCCCCCAAACATAATTTTTCAGGGTTGTTGACTTCTGTGGCTTTGAAATTAAATATAGCTGGTAAAGGTTTAATAAATGAATTGGTAACTGTATTGCAATCAAGTAAATGCTGAGAAGGGGCGGGATGGGGTGATGAGGTGAGTTGTGACGTCCGACCTCTAAACGGCTGAACCACCCTGACATAGGATAGACATATTATGCCTCAAAATAGGGCAGTGTACATAGCATTTGCGAGCACCTATAGGAGGTTCCGTCAATTGTTTATGTGGGATCAATACTAAATCCAAGGGACTTAACTTGCCAAAGCAATAGTTTATCCACACGGTACTACGGGCATACCGAGCAAAGTTACTGGAGATGATTTATGCCGATAAGGCGGGGGCAATGGCGGCTGCAATGCAGGGGTTGGTCGTGTTAAAAGAAAATGACATCATGAAATACGACGCAGAATAGGGACTCCAAAAAAATACTCGGCATGTTAGTTTGCTGTGAAGCAATGGTTTTACGCTAAAAGAGACTGACGGTGTTTGGACTTGTGCTGACCCAAGTTCGGAGCTAAACTGCATGAGTATAAAAAAAGAGAATATTTTAATTTATTTTTAAACTCACATTTTATTACACGATGCATTGGTCATCAAATAAGAGAAAACGATATTAGATTCGCTACCTCATGCCAAATTCTTAGACCCAGTGCAGGAACAGGATTTCACTGCCCCGAGCAATACCCAGGATGATTCGATTTCTAGTTGACTGGCTCAGGTTGTTTCTTCATCTTCTTCCACCCGTAAACGATTTTCTGTCGGACTGGCGTTTAAACTCTGGTAGGGTATCCGGGGCACTACTTTGCATGCAGCGTGTCGCATGCAAGCACCGCCGTGTGTGTTCGGCAGTCATCGCCCGAGGGCGTTTGCCTCTTTATGTTTCAACTTCAAAATTAATACACACTCAGATTATGCCCGTCTCTGCACGCCCGACACATGATAGCGTGTGAGATGTGCGCACATTGTTTTAACAACTCGGTCGTTCGTTTCGTTCTTCGTATGATATGATTGCGTGTGTCTATGCACGCTAATTCTGGGAAGTTTGATTATATAGACAGTCTCTGGTAATCTCACCTATACCATGTTTACACTTGAACCGGCAAAGGTGGATCCGGATACAGACCTAGCATTTTTATTGCGACCACAAAACTGAACATTTGCCGCGTTTACACTACACCTCGATCCGGCTTCAACTCGCCTTCAGAAACCGCAAAAGTCACCACTAATTGAAACTGCGGCGCATGCGTGAGTTGTTGGGTGTTGCGGAACTAGATTGGTTCCCGATCCCTATAGATTGGTTCGCTTATTGCGAAAATATAGGGATCGGTAAAGGGCGGCCATGACGGGCAGAATTCTGCCCGTCACGTGGTTATTATTATTATTTTATTTTTAGTAAGTGCGCAGATTTCGCATTGACATTTGTAACTTGGCTGTGCGTGTCGAACATATCCAATTATGTAAATAAAGTACATTGCCTAAAGCAAAGGGCTTGGCCAATTTTTAAATATAAAAAACACAATGCGCACGCGCAAAGACGACCAATTACAGATCAAGATGAAGCGCCCTTTACCTGTCCTTATATTCTCCTGTGTGGAATATGTGGACGGGAACCAGTCTATTGCGGAACTGGTGCCAGATTGGTCAATTAAATCTACTACACGGCGGGCACCGCCCCAAGGACACACAAATTGCCGAATCTGCATTCGAATCGTTGGAAATTCGTGGCAATTTTGTTCCTTCCTGCACATATAGGGTATTGCGGGGGGGGGGGGGGGGAATCAGTTTCAAGTTGTAGTGAGGCTGGAAAAGTTACCCATAGAAATAGGGAGGACGTCCCATGTTATAAGACTGATCAATATATTTGTGACCGACTCTGGCAAAACCCGACGCTTCTCGGCATTTCCCATTACGTGATATGGGCCCATAACCTAAAAAAATGGCCTCTGGGACCAACTTAAAAATTTGGCAGAATCAACATCGGGATACATTCAAGATTTGTTTTGTTGTTTGAACTGTCTCAAAATTCCTCATTATTGACAAAAAAAATTGATTTGAAAAACATAACTGCATTCCGATTGTTCCACTTTATTGCACTAAAACAAAGAAAATACGAAAAATTTGCTGTTTTTCTCGCGTCAGAATTATCACAATTTCCTCAAACATGTTTTAAAAGATACCTTTTTGTATGCACACTAAGCTGATACCAAAACTTAAATTTTGAATTCTCATCACAAGTGTTGGGTTTTGCTGGAGCCGGTCACATTTTTCAGGAGGAGATCAGATTATTAAACATTTCGTCAGCAAATTAATTTACACAGCAGTATTCGCACTGCGAATTCACTTTAAATTAGTCGGTCTTAAAGCAAAAATGTTCACACTACTTTTTCCAATTGTTTTCCTCAGATTTCTTCAAGAAACAACACAAAGAAGAGTCAAAGATGTTGACTGGCATAACATGAGTTTTGGTTTATCGGCATTTCCTTTCCCTAAAAAACTGAAGCAACGCGGCTACAGCCGATAATTTTATAAGGGAGATCAACGAACCGAAGAATAAACCAAATGCGACGAAACGAGAAGGGAATGCTGTATAAGGAACTTGAATGCTTCGGAAAAAGGGAAAAGTCCGCCATGCACGTTTGTAACTGCCGAGCTGTTGATTAGTTCTGACTGAAACTATTGTACCGTACAATAACAGCATATCACTAACGCTTCGTAGAGTCAAACATGAGAGAAATAAAATCATCATCAGGATTCAAACCTTACACCTCTTTCACACCGGGCAGATGACGCTCAGTGGTGTAGGTTCTACTCCCTCCGGTTTTTCCCAAGACTAATGAATCACCCAGGTAGATGCACTACCCGCTGAGCTATTAAAGAACGGATTATGTGAATCTTTGCGCGGTGAACAGCGCCCTCTGTAGTTCAACACCGACATATTGGCTGTTTTCAAAACCACCACCTTCGTCTGTGGCTCCGACCTGGTATCCCAGCAATATTAATGGATTAAGAAACATCTTTGGCCAATGCTAATTTGAACGTTTACCTCTCTTGAGCATAATTAACACTAAAAGAATCCACGAAGGTAAACTACACACAGAGATAAACATCTCGAATTCAAAATACTGAGCATGGCCGTAAAACACCGAGCGTTTCGAAAACGGCCTATGTGGAACAAATTTTGCGCGTGTATCCACACGTCCAGACGTATCACGTGCATAGCTAGCTACGCCCATAGAGTTGTATAAGCCTTACGGCTTATACAACTCTATGGCTACGCCCTGGTTACTGTACGTCCGCCATAACTGGGAGCCATCCAGTGCCATAAACTGCACGTTACATTATGTTGTCACTTGGAACAATTTGCTCATTCTTTTTTGAAGCCTGTGCACACAAAGGGGAGTACTGCAGTATTGCAACGAATTCAGCTCTGACTTTTTTTTCAAAATATTTGCGAGTATTTGACAAAACAGACTATTTATTCAGGTTATGAAACAAAGTTAAACCTAACTCTGAAAAACTGAACATAAAATGTTGACAAAGAAAGTCCGATGAACCGAGGCGAGTTCCTTGAACAGTTTACCAGACAATGTGACATTTAGCCCCACAGCACAACACACGTCGAGACCGATACAGTGCCGTGGTTCGCGCAGCCAGACCGCCGGATCCCAGCAAACACAAAACGTTCACAAAACGTCTTGGATAAGTTTTATAAAGGTGACTTAGGTTTTTGTCTAATAAAACGTTTTATTAACGTGTATGAAACGTTCCAAAATGGTACATTTTCTCATGTGATGTTCCAGGCACGTTTTTAGGACGTTAGAAAAGGTACCGACAAAAACGTTTTATTTGGACGTTTGTAAAACGTTTTTCCTAGGACTCCTGAACAAAATTGAATTTACGTGTAGGTTGTATATAGGTTACTTACGTTTTTATCTTCAGCAAGGTTTTATTAACGTGCATGAAACGTTTCACGACGGTACGTTTTTTCTATGACGTCCAAAACACGTTTTAAGGACGTTAGATGGGTGACTGACCTAACACGTTTTGTTCGGAGGTTTTATTAACGTGCATGAAACGTTTCACGACGGTACGTTTTTTCTATGACGTCCAAAACGCGTTTTAAGGACGTTAGATGGGGTACTGACATAACACGTTTTGTTCGGACGTTTGTAAAAGTTTTGTCCTGGAATTCTTCAAACATAAACAAACGCACGTACGTTTTATATTGGTCTCTTACGTTTTCGTCTTCAAAAACTTTCTAAACGTATATAAAACATTTCAGACGGTACTTTTTTTTCCTGTGACGTCCGAAACACGTTTTAAGAACGCAGGAGAAGGTACTGACATAAACGTTTTGCTCGGACGTTTCCATATTAAAACGCTCTGAAAATCACGAAACTTTAATAAGTCTTTAATTACACGTATAGAGCCTTGCACGAGTAGGTGCTTTGTGTTTCTATTGTTACATCATTTAAATAAGAAAATCTGACCCCTGTCATGGCCGCCGGTGCAGCAGCTCTATAGGTTTTGTACAGATCACTTATTGTTTTTTATCGTCAAAAACTTTTTAAAACGTGTATCAAACGTTCCAAAATGGTACATTTTCTTCTGTGACATCAGTTCCAAACACGTTTTTAGGACGATGAAAAACAGATAACGTATAGTTCGTTTGGATATCTATAAATTGCTTCAAATATATCTTTACAAAAGTTTTATAAACGTGCACCAACCCAGCTAACACACCGAATGTTCGTTTTTGGTCACGTTTTTAGTTTAAATTTCGAGGGAACGTTCCTCGAACGTTCGTGGAAGTTACTGTTTTGAACTTCGATGGAACGTTCTGCCGACGTTTGAATATAACATTGCATTATAACATTCTAAAAACGTTATTTAATAACGTTTGGAGAATGTTAGTTTTTGGTCATATTTGTTTTGAACGTCGATGGGACGTTCTGTGGATGTTTGAATCTTGAAGCACGTTTTTTAATAACGTTGGGAGAAAGTTCCTTTTTGGTCACGTTCATTTTGAACGTCGAGGCGACGTTCTGCGGACATTAACATTTAACGTTGCAGTGTAACGTTCTAGGAACGTTCTGAGAACGTTGTTAACAAAGTAAATCGCGCGGGGATAATTTTTCCGTAAATTTCACGGGAAAATGCCTTTGAGTTAACAATTTACGTCGTAACCACGCACTGCCTGATTTCAAATGTAATACTTTTGTATATAAAGCCCACCTATAGTCTAAAAAGGTAATATTTTCAAGAAATAATAGAAAAATTTGGTTTCCAATGTTCACCAACCGTGACTACATACGAAGGAAAATCAAGGAGCATATATATCAAGCGTCGTAGTGTACCCAGTAGGAGGAAGTGACTGATGGTATCAAGAGCCGGAACTTCAGGTAAGCAATTAGTCAATATGGAATTACACATTGAGAATATTCCGATTACGTCATGATTACGTCATAAGAAAGGAAATTATCAATAAAGCTGTCATAATAAACGTGTTGTAAGTACAATTGACACGTTCTCTCAAAGTTCCGCGAACGTTCGGGGGACATTAATTAGGCACTTTAAATACGTTTTATGTACGTCGCATACTAACGTCTTTAAAACGTCCAAAAGTGTCCACAAAATAACGTCCAAAAAACATTTTGTTGAAAGTTCGGAAAACGTACCAGACACTTTCAAAAAACGTTCTAAAACGTTTTATGTACGTTGTTTTTACGTCCACAGAAACAAAAGAAACGTCTTTAAAACGTTTAGTACGTTCTGAAAACGTTCTAAAAACGTCGCAAACTAGCGTTTTGAAAACGTGTAAAAGTGTCCACAAAATAACGTCCAAAAAACATTTTTGCCAACGTTTAGAAAACATAAGAGACACTTTTGAAAAACGTTTTAACACGTTTTTAAAACGTTTTATTGTTTGCTGGGATGTGTTTCGTCATTAGGTTTTTTAGTCTGTACACCTACTTTGGCTCCACGCGGAACTTCAGTTGAACGTTCGTGAAGACAAGCTATAAATGCCAGCTCCTCCACAGAAAACGGAGAAACTAATTCAGGGGTCCGGGCCGTCCAGTGAAATCTTCAGCAGAAAATGAGAGATATCCAAAGCAAAAGCTGCCAAATGCTTTGGAGGTTTCACTGGTCTCGGATGACACCTTTGACCGCGATAGAAGCGAAGTACCGCTGTTGTATATGTTGCACTTTTCCCAGTAAACCATAAAAACGTTCTCTCTTGTAAATAATATGTTGGGCCTTTAAGTTTCCTGTGGCGCCCTAAGTATTCGATTGGTGCAATTAAATGCCAATTATCACCTTTGAACCTCTTTCAAAATAACATAGGCCTACACTATAAAAAAAACGGACAACAATGCTCACCACTTTCAATGCTCAATTTATTTAATGTTATTGCCCATTCACCACTAAATAAGGTAATGAATATTTTAAACCTGAAGTCACATTCGCGTTTTTACTTCTTCGTCACAATATGCAACAAAACTTTTTTGCAAGCAAGAATTAACAGCGACTACTACTTTCTATACGTTCTATAACATTAGATTAATTATTTAAATAGCGTCTTCCGTTTACAGAAAGAGAGTTTGGGGGATCGATCATTGATTGTTTCACGTTTTATGGTTTTGTTTTCCGCGATATTCGAAAATGTATCTTCTGGTAATTATATTAGGTCTACACAAATAAAGGTGATGCAATCGTTACGTTATAATGAATTCCAATTTAAATTAATGTTATCAATAAATTCCTATAAACCAATGTACGCCGTGCGTATTCTACGCGCTCCTATGAAGTATGGGCGATGGGCGATGGACGCACGACGCGCGCAAAACGGACTAAAAGCGCACGCGAGGATTGAAATTAAAAATTCTTTGTTGTCTGAAAATCGCTGAATTTTTCATTATTCACACAGAAACCGAACAATTTTTAAACTATACATGAAACATAGTTGGTACATTGGTTTTTGTTTTTTTTAATTGAAAAATTGCTTCATATAATTTTTGGACTGGATCAGTTTGACTGTGCGTAAAATCCCTCTACCGAGAGGTGAATCTGCCCATAGTTTGTTTTAGTCGGGCGCCGCGCAAATCACAAAATTTCGTGTAGTTTTTGATTTGATCTTGTCGTCTATAGGTTTATATGTCTGTGTTTTCCCCTGCGGCAGCTAAAACAGCGCCCTCTATTGCCGCACCGCCTCATACTTTGTAGACTGGTTCCCGTTCCACATATTCCACATATGCTGATGACTTCAACCGTCTGCTTTCAGTATGCCTATGAAATACGAATGCGTCTTTTTTGGATACCATAACTGCATGAGATTCTTAATATTCTATTTGCTCAACTTTATAAGTTATCTACCTTGTCCAAAATTTACCCAACACCAAAATAATCTTTAATTAATATCATTATTAATAATGGAAATGTTTTCATCTTGGTTTGTATAGACATTCCGGTCAAGAGTTAACGTCATTTATGCTATAAACAGAGAGAGAGAAAATGGTTTAGAAATGATGAAATCTTCTCATAAGTAAGATTCCTTCTCTAGTCGAGAACAAATAATGTTGCCTCAAATTTGCTTGTCCTGTTATCAGGATGACTGGGTCTAAATCTGTATATTTCAAAAGATATTGCACCCCCAAAAAAACTCAGACAAACAAAACATTGTTTTCTAAACTAATTTATTTAGTTACATAAAGCAGTGCAGTGATTACAACAACCTTCTTGCTTCCATATCCAATTTGGAGATTGCAAATTTCATCTTCTCTGATTCCCATGGATTTTGGGGAGGTATTTTATACGAATGTTAGGTCATTTTCTGGAAAAATCTGAGCAAGCTCCTTATGTAAATAGTCAAAGTGCAGCAGAGAGGTTAATAGGTTACACAATTGATAATGTGTCGGACAACCATTTTAAAAAGATCTATACCATGTACTTACGTTTTTCGTTGTTAGGATCAAGTGGTTGCCACGAGCCACGTCCTCTCGTACCGAGGGCCAGTTTATTAAATTTGCTGCCAACGTCGTACTTCAGGAGCGGTTCCTTGTCTCCGACTTTACCCATCATGTACTTGCCCCCCTGCACATCAACCCATATAGAGCGAGCATCGTTGAAGTTGCACTCGTCTTTGCGGTCGACCAGGGTCTTACAGTCTGTGGCATCAATGTCTTTACAACGCTGGATAGCGCAGCCGGGGTGATCATTAGTTCCAAATTCTGTGCAAAGATTAATTAAAGAATTCAGATGAAAAGAATTTGGATTAAAGGCAAGGCTCGTCATTAATGCGCGCCTGCCAAATTCGAGCTCGAAACACACAGCTCCAGAGCAAAGGCATGGAGCTGCGTGTTTCGAGCTCGAATTTGGCGGGCGCGCATTGCTGACGAGCCTGTGCCTTTAAAGGCAGAGGTTCGTCAGCAATGCTCGCACGCCAAATTCGTGCCACGAAATACGCAGCTCCATGCCTTTGCTATGGAGCTGCGTATTTCGTGGCACGAATTTGGCGCGCGCGCATTGCTGACGAGCCTGTACCTTTAATTCTCCAGTACCCAGTCCCTCTGCCTTTTGGAGCAAGTCAAACTGCCGTCTGGTTTATGGGAAATCTGGGTTGGAAGTACAGTTACTCTAAGTCCGTGTCAGGACTCGTTACGGATATTTTACAGGATTTTTTGTCAACTACAGGTAATTTATCGTAAAATCACAATCAAATATTTTAGAGAAAGCGGACAAACCTGCCACAATGCAGCCATCATTGTCGTTTCCTGTCATAAGGGCAATCAGAGCCACTTCTTCCGTTTCCACTTTGAAATACTTCTCACTACTTATCGCCGTCTTAAAGGGATAAATCCAATCGGGGCCTGCAGGAAAATTAAAGTAGATTGTGAACACACAGTAAACAGACCTCAATAACAGCCGCTGAGGCAGGGTGCGCCACTCTGCCAAAATTGCTCCCCGAGAACCAGCACCTCAGACTCGGGCTGTTTTTGAGAAGCACAGATCCAGAGATTGGCCTATTCCACGCATGTTTAATCAGTTTGAAAACACAACAAAATTGGTTTTCTGGGAGGCCGTAACTACGTGATTTTTCCAGCGGGTCAATATAGCACCAAAAATACGTCAACCTCAACATAATTGCAACAAATTTTGTATTGTAATTTCCTGTACTCTCACGCATGCTGAAAATCATATCAAAAGTTGGACAGATATGGAGCACGGGAAAGTGGAAAAATCTGACGTTAAAAATTGCCACTATTTGTAAAGAATTTGACGTACTAGGTAAATAACCACTTTTTCCTGTATAGGACGACCGTTTATGGGTAAAAAAGGTATGTTAAGACGACCGACCAAAAAACGGTCGTCTTGATAACTTTTGTCTCTAAAACCATATTTTTAGGTCGAAAACCATTTTTATTAGGTTTCTCACCATTCTTATTAGGTCGCGAACCATTTCGGTTTAGGTCGAAAACCATTTTTATGAGAACTTTAAGTCGAGAAAATTGGTGTCAACGGCAGAGTTTCTTGCCGACAAATTTGGCGTTTTAGTGGTCCCGCCGAGCACTCTGCCCAAAACGGTCGTCCTATACTGGAAAAAGTAGTTATTTATATACATGTAGGCTATGTCTATTTTTTTCATATATAGACCGTATCGAATAGCCGCATGTTGGGGCAGTTTCTTTGTTCCTTGAAGACATGCATGGTTGCACATATTGTGCTTCCATCGTTGAACGGTTTAAATAACAAAAGGTGCCCCACGAAATGGCGGCTATTCAATACGGTCTATAGACGGGTATATTTATGTAATCTGTCTTTAATGTCATACATGTATATCCACAAACAAGACAACATTCTTACAAGTGATTTCCACCGTCTCTTCAATGATTTCTTCTGTTGTAATGTAGGCATCCAAAAACTTGGCATGGAAGGAGGCACTGGGAACCTTTCCCTTCAAGAAGGCCCTCTCGGAGGCCAAGCCAATTTCGAAAGCATCTCGCTCACTCTCACGGTACGGGAGCCATATCCAAAAGGTCCGACTGTCATGACCAAGCACGTTTCGTGGTGTCCTTATTTTTTCGCCGATGATCTTATTATTATATTGCATGTATGTCTCCGTCTTAGTTATAACTGGAAAATTACAAAAACAAATGTATACACATTTAGCATTTATTGTGTTTTAAAAATTAAATGTAAGTTGCTGACATCATGCAGTTTTGTTTCATTTTAAAAGAATTTGATATAGTCGACACTGAAAAGGTTTGGACAGAGAAATGATACATTTTCTTTCAATTATTTGCACACAGGGCTTGTTCTTGAGGTTTTACCCATTTTGGCCACTCACAGAGAGAAAAATACATCTGGGAATTCGCAATCCCAATTTGACGTAATGCAATAATGCTGTTGCCGTATATACATGTACGTACAACTTGTGAAAGTGCTCAATTTTTTGCCCATCCTGCTTGACAAGGCCGAATGTGGCCAAGCATACAGCTGGAGGTCAAGCCGGCTTCTATACGGTGCTCGGGAATCATCAGGGATCATCAAGGATGGTGCCGAACCAGCCATCCGGCGTCTCATCCATGAATGTGTGAAAGAGGCTTCATATTTTATGTCCTTGGATAGTTTTAAAAGTGTTAATAATTGGCAAAATGAGAAACCTCATCTCTCTTAATTGTTTGCTCCACGACGCCTATAATGAACACACTATCCAAGAGCTGAAGTAAACGTAACCAAGCAAAGCTAATATTAGTTGTTTTAAACACTCACCAATCTCAAGCGTTGCCCCCTGGTACTCGTCCTCCCCAAGGATGGTGAAGGTAATGCCGTCACTTGGAACAGGACCGATCGTAAACTCCTCCTTTCGTTCGTATCCAGCAATTTGTACCAGTCTGCCCGGCTTGCCTCTGCGGAGTGTTACGGAGCTTTTCCTCACCCTATTGTTTGACTTTAACTCTGCCAAAAAGAAAAACACATAGCTACCATGATCCTATGATGCCAGCTAACACTGTTCTGGAACAATTTGATGTATGCCCTGTTAACATTCATGCATGGCTAGTTACATTATTTTAACAGTGACAATGGGTGTAAAACCAAATTGCAAGAGATGGATCATCCAACAATTTAAATGCTAATGTTTATGCCAATCTTCCAAACATTTATTCAACAAAGATCGTGCATGAGCTTTAATATTTCCTAAAGCTGGAAAATCTGTGGGCGTGTTGCACGCCTTTTTGTTCCGTCACCTAGCATCTCCAATTTGAAATAACGATACACAGATATTGGATATGTCAAGGATCGCCTGAGAAGTAGCAGACCAAAGGCCAAAACTCGTGTAGAATACCGTCTAATCAGGACCCTTGCTTTGAGGAGACAATTGTTGACAATTGACAATTGACAATGTTGTATCCAAGATAGATAATTTGTGTTTTTCAGAATAACATTTCCTTAAGTTAAAAGTGTACAATGCGTCAGTTCGTTAATGAAAATTCCAAAATCGAGCATCTTCATATCAGAATCTTTGAGACATACAGACTACTCCAAATTTGAATGACTTGTTTCACACGCCTTGTCATTGTTAAATGAATGTGACCAGCCATGCATGAATGTTCACGTCATAATAGGGCTCCGCACTAATGCTAAAAATAGAACTTTCAATGGTTGTGACATCACGCAACTAACACCACCTCAGACAACAAACGCGGATATGTGCTGTAAACGTGCGGGTTCAATTCAATTCAAACCCGAAACGGAGGAAAATTTCACTTTTTGTGCACAGGTAAGTAAGTCACTGTACTATGTAGGTCACATAGTGTGCTAAGGACATTCGTCGCTATTCTGAAGGTGAACATAGCTGTCATCGTCAGTCATGTCACTTTTTTCCCATGCCTTGCAAAGGTAAATGATGGAAAGTTGTGACGTCATTAGTGCAGAGCGCTATTTCATGCAATACTGGCAGAAGATTGTCACTATGAGCAACTAACAATGAAAATTGGGCACATTAACAATGGCTTGTTCCCAATTTCCATTGTTAGTTGCTCAGTGTGTTGTCTGTTTATTTCAACTTTAAAAACTGTACTAGAACTTGCCCTTCCTGCTCTTGCCCGTCCTCACAGTCTTGCCCTTCCTCTTCCTGCTCTTGCCCTTCCTGACAGTCTTGCTCTTCCTCTTCCTGCTCTTGCCCTTCCTCACAATCTTGCCCTTCCTCTTCCTGCTCTTGCCCTTCCTGACAGTCTTGCTCTTCCTCTTCCTGCTCTTGCCCTTCCTCACAGTCTTGCCCTTCCTCTTCCTGCTCTTGCCCTTCCTCACAGTCTTGCCCTTCCTGCTCTTGCCCTTCCTCACAGTCTTGCCCTTCCTGCTGTTCCTCTTCCTACTCTTGCCCTTCCTCACAGACTTGCCATTCTTGCTCTTCCTCTTCCTGCTCTTACCCTTCCTCACAGACTTGCCCTTCCTCTTCCTGCTCTTGCCCTTCCTCACAGTCTTGCCCTTCCTCTTCCTGCTCTTGCCCTTACTCACAGACTTGCCCTTCCTCTTCCTGCTCTTGCCCTTCCTCACAGTCTTGCCCTTCCTCTTCCTGCTCTTGCCCTTCCTCACAGACTTGCCCTTCCTCTTCCTGCTCTTGCCCTTCCTCACAGTCTTGCCCTTCCTCTTCCTGCTCTTGCCCTTCCTCACAGACTTGCCCTTCCTCTTCCTGCTCTTGCCCTTCCTCACAGACTTGCCCTTCCTCTTCCTCTTCCTGCTCTTTCCCTTCCTCACAGACTTGCCCTTCCTCTTCCTCTTTCTGCTCTTGCCCTTCCTCACAGACTTGCCCTTCCTCTTCCTCTTCCTGCTCTTGCCCTTCCTCACAGACTTGCCCTTCCTCTTCCTCTTCCTGCTCTTGCCCTTCCTCACAGACTTGCCCTTCCTCTTCCTCTTACTGCTCTTGCCCTTCCTCACAGACTTGCCCTTCCTCTTCCTCTTCCTGCTCTTGCCCTTCCTCACAGACTTGCCCTTCCTCTTCCTCTTCCTGCTCTTGCCCTTCCTCACAGACTTGCCCTTCCTCTTCTTCTTCCTGCTCTTGCCCTTCCTCACAGACTTGCCCTTCCTCTTCCTCTTCCTGCTCTTGCCCTTCCTCACAGACTTGCCCTTCCTCTTCCTCTTCCTGCTCTTGCCCTTCCTCACAGACTTGCCCTTCCTCTTCCTCTTCCTGCTCTTGCCCTTCCTCACAGACTTGCCCTTCCTCTTCCTCTTCCTGCTCTTGCCCTTCCTCGCAGACTTGCCCTTCCTCTTCCTCTTCCTGCTCTTGCCCTTCCTCACAGACTTGCCCTTCCTCTTCCTCTTCCTGCTCTTGCCCTTCCTCACAGACTTGCCCTTCCTCTTCCTCTTCCTGCTCTTGCCCTTCCTCACAGACTTGCCCTTCCTCTTCCTCTTCCTGCTCTTGCCCTTCCTCACAGACTTGCCCTTCCTCTTCCTCTTCCTGCTCTTGCCCTTCCTCACAGACTTGCCCTTCCTCTTCCTCTTCCTGCTCTTGCCCTTCCTCGCAGACTTGCCCTTCCTCTTCCTCTTCCTGCTCTTGCCCTTCCTCACAGACTTGCCCTTCCTCTTCCTCTTCCTGCTCTTGCCCTTCCTCACAGACTTGCCCTTCCTCTTCCTCTTCCTGCTCTTGCCCTTCCTCACAGACTTGCCCTTCCTCTTCCTTTTCCTGCTCTTGCTCTTCCTCACAGACTTGCCCTTCCTCTTCCTCTTCCTGCTCTTGCCCTTCCTCACAGACTTGCCCTTCCTCTTCCTCTTCCTGCTCTTGCCCTTCCTCACAGACTTGCCCTTCCTCTTCCTCTTCCTGCTCTTGCCCTTCCTCACAGACTTGCCCTTCCTCTTCCTCTTCCTCTTCCTCTTCCTGCTCTTGCCCTTCCTCACAGACTTGCCCTTCCTCTTCCTCTTCCTGCTCTTGCCCTTCCTGCCCTTCCTCACAGACTTGCCCTTCCTCTTCCTCTTCCTGCTCTTGCCCTTCCTCACAGACTTGCCCTTCCTCTTCCTCTTCCTGCTCTTGCCCTTCCTCACAGACTTGCCCTTCCTGCCCTTCCTCTTCCTGCTCTTGCCCTTCCTCACAGACTTGCCCTTCCTCTTCCTCTTCCTGCTCTTGCCCTTCCTCACAGACTTGCCCTTCCTCTTCCTCTTCCTGCTCTTGCCCTTCCTGCCCTTCCTCACAGACTTGCCCTTCCTGTTCTTCCTGCCCTTAACTGTAAAAAGGAATGCAAACAAAAAATAAGTCAGTGAACATGTGAGGAACAACATTTATATTATGTTGCAAAAGAAACACCAAATGTATAATTCCAATAACAGCTGCAGAAATTGCACGCAATAAATTAACGGCGGTGGTCGAGTGGATGTAGGACTTAATTTTATAAAGTCAATGATTCGATTCCTACTTGTTGTGGTCGTGATTGCACATATATTATGGAAGACGGTGTTCGCAACTAACCTGCAATTTGCAATATATATTAACAGTTGACCAAGAAAACAAGCAAAAACAAATTACCCACCTCTTTTACGTCTTCTTCGTCTGTTTCCTGAATTAGAAAAAAAATATTCAATTATAGGAAACTAGTCATACTTTATTTCTTTATGATTATGCTTGGAAAAAAATCCTGAAACATTGCTGCATCTATGTAGCTGATATTTATGCGGGTGGTTGTTGTTGTTTTTTACATATGTATTGATATTCTTCTAGGAATTCATTAAAACAAATATATCTGAAAATGATACAAGAGACCTTTTAAGGAGAATTATACCCAAAAGAAACAATGGACAATGTGCCCTTTAAAGGACGTCTGGATTTTAACTACCCTGAAGATGAATAAACCCTTTTGCACCGGCGGTCATGACAAGGGGGAAGATTTTCACATTTAAATCTACTTACAATAGATCACAAAGTGTCTATTCGTGCATGACGCATGTTGACAATGTGACTGCTCCCATCATCGCCGCCCGTGCAAATGGTTTATAAAAGAAAAGTAATGTGACTCACGTATACGCCGCCTAAATTTGACCATAGATTCTCTGGTTTGAAGAGACCTCAGCTCGATTGATTTGCACGAAAACGTCTCCTTAACTGGCTGGTAGTTCGCTATGACTTTTTCCTCACGCGACTCGTTCTCTAAGTAAACCTTGAAGCCCCGCTCAACCATGCGTATGTGGATCACGTACTTGCGGAGTGTGGATGTCCAGGATGAAAGCGATCTGGTCAGGAGCGTTCTTCCAGATGTGGATTTGATAAAAACTTTGCCCCTTTCCACCACTAACACAAACATTAGAGAAGGGAAAATGGGGGGAATTAAATATGATTTGGCGTCTCTAGCTAAACACTTATGCGTATGAAGTACAGAGCAAGTATTAAAGCTATTCTATACAGATTTTGGGATCGCAGACTGACACTTAAGACGTGGTTACACCTAAATGTACGCGTGAAATGCCAGTGTCACGCGTTAAGTATTGAGTGCAAAGTTACTAGAAATATTTAGAAATATTTGTCTATTTCTGGACGTGTCAAGCTAACAATAACATTAATTTCTCCCCCTTGTACCCCCATTGAGATTTGAAGTTTGAAAAATTGGGTCGTAATACAAAACGCACAAGACTTTGGATTAGAGATGAGAGAGAAGTGCAAACAGTTACCTCTACTAACTTGTTGTATGCAAAATGGTAAAATCAAGAGAAAATGTGGTTACTCACCGACTCGTCGGACTTTTGATTCTGTTGAGAGCAAGTCGACTTCCATGTCGTCATCCCTGTCGAACTCAAAGACATAATCCTCGTCTTCTGTTACGGTTTTGGTGACAGTTACCTTCTTGGTGCCTGAACAAGTTAACCAACGCGTCTCCTCATCTTCCTCCACAACTTCCTCCTCATCTTCCTCCTCATCTTCCTCCTCTGATTAAGAAGATAAATCAATTAGACATCAATGTACTATATGGAGTGGGTTGTTTAAAGACCAACAGAGAAAAAAAACATTGTGACCTATCTGTGTCTTTCAGGCAGAGCTTTTTAGGTGATGCATTTGTTTTCAACTTAGCCAAGAACCCGTTCAAACAGGCAAAAGTCCACACTAAACGTCTACGCTAATAAGTCGCCGAGGTAAAAATCGGGCACATGGCGCACTTTGAGTGCGCATTTTAATTAGAAATTGCACAGAAATTTCTTTAAACAATTCTGTTAACATGAAAAAGACAATTTTACAAATGCATCAAAAGGTCACACTTTGGCTCATGTTTTTATGGAAATACTTATATGCCGCTTGTTCCCCGATGATTTTGAATAGAGAGGGAGCATTGAAAGAGCGGTGGGAGTATTTTTGAGAGAATAAATACACGAAAGCTATAACGGTTGATTGTACAATATACGGGTCCGGGTCGGCGCAACACGACCGCCGGGTATGAATTAAAATGCGCACTCAAAGTGCGCCATGTGCCCGATTTTGACCTCGGCGACTTATTAGCGCAAAGCGGACTGGTATGAACGCGTAAAAACTCTGCGGCGACTACATTATAGACCAACATTGAAGTAAATGTTGTGACCTTTCTCTTTGTTTTGGGCACAGCTTTTCAGATGCTGTGTTATTCAACTTGGTTAATTACAAAACGGACAAAGGACCACGTTTTCAAACACAGTCATTTTCAAACATGCTGTAAGTTACTAGCTGTAGTGCAGCTTATGGTGGAACGTTAAGCGAGTCAGCTTCAGGCCGGAAACGTAACATTTCGCATTATGACGTAAGCCTAGAGCCGGGCTCACACGGGAATTTTTTTTTAAATTACTCCATTGTGATACGATTGTAATACATGTAGTTCCAAAGACACCAGGTTCACACGACAAACTTATTATAATTGGATTGTAATGACTGGGGTCATTACATATTTAAAATAATTTACAAACGGTTAAACATGTATCGGTATTATTTATACATGTAGTCTTAAAAATAATCAAGACACACGCATGAAATGCCCACTTTTTAGACTCCCCCTCCTCCCTGTACGCATGTCGTACGCAGTGGCTTCAAACCCTCCCCCTCCCCCTTCCCCCTTCACCCTTCCCCCTTCCCCCTTCACCCTTCCCCCTTCCCCCTTCCCCCTTCCCCCTCCCCCTCCCCCTCCCCCCCCCCCCCCGCCCTCCCCCTGTACGCATACGCATTCCATGTATACCCCAGCATTGGTAATAAAGCATTGGTAGATGGTTTAGTACTACATGCATAGTGCTACATGTATATACTTCTAGTACGATTCGCATGTCGCCTCCAAAGTCTGAAATAAATGACAAAATGTATTTGCATTTTTGTCTTACTTTTATTTATTTATTTATTTATTTACCACATCCAACAGCGGAGGGACCGCCAATTACAGGAGTGGGAGCAAATGTGGTTGAGTGCCTTGCTCAAGGGCACAGGTGCCACAACCCGTCGCGGCCCGGAATCGAACCTACATTTTAGTACTAGCACAGGAACTTAGGTTCGACGCACTAGACCGCTCGGTCATAACACCCCATAATAACTTCATCATTCACCAGTATATACAGATTTAATGAAAAAGAACCTAAATTTGCCTAGTAATATGTTTTGTACAAGGTCTGAAGCCATGGTCAACTTTCCCGATTTACAAAAAGACATTTTCGGTTTGCGTACATACGCATTGGCTTGGACACCCCCTCTCCCCCTGTATGCATGGTGTACGCAATATCAACAACCCCCACCCCCCAACCCCTTCGTGGGTACGTACTTTATGGACGCCCCCTACAATACAACGAAATTCATTTTTTTTAAATCTGGTCATGCTCCATTAAACATTTACTGCTAACACTGTCCTCATCCTCAGCATGGTACTAATAGAAATTGCTTGGTATTATTCAATTCAACACAAAAACACATTTATAACATTCAGTAGATGAGTACAATGCAGGAGTTAAACCTTACACCGGTCTAAATAATATGAAATTTGACCTGAGCCAGCGCATCAGGCAAAATATTTGACTCTGGCAGTCATTTCCATAGAATATACATGTATATACCTGGTAGTTTTGGAGGATTTCCAGGAGCTGCCCACCGAAAATTGGAAAGAAAGGGAAAAAGAAACGATTAGAATCTTAGTTTGCGCATGCATGTGGTGGTTTGGATTTCACCTATAGGGCCAATTTCATAGCGCTGATTAAGCAATTGCTGAAAATTTAAAAGTGCTATTTCATGGTCGCAGCATGGTTAAGCATACGTGCGCTTGGAGAAGGTTATTGTTGCATCACTGTCTTATAAGCAACGTCTGCCTCTGTAGTTAAGGCGCTTGTTCTGTTGCTTACTGTTAACGATGTCTATGATATAGCCTGACGCTCGGTTAAGAGAAAATAGGCCGTTAAGCAGCTCTATTTAATATTTTGACTAAACTTCTACACCCACCCTCCCCATTCTCCCACCATAACTAATAATAAAAGTACACTGACCGTTTAAAGGAGCGTGAATTGGACGCTTACCTTTCTTGCACTTGCAAAACTCACAGCCCTTTTCGTCTCTTCGGAATCCATACTCACAGAATCTCCTGCAGCGAACAGGTCGGCATCCTGTAACGACAAAATGGAGAATATATTTGTTGATCCATTTCTTTAAATTATTAGTTTCGCCCCTGTGATTGACCACACCCTGTAAATGACCACACCTGCATTTGCGCATAGTCTGTTGTTTTCATCTGTTACAACCAGACTGGACGGATGTCCGAAAATTATTTTTACTTTAAACAACCTAAAGAAAATATTTAATAGACGTGGGATACTGAGGTGGCTATTTGTGCAACCGACGGTAAAGAATTGAAATTCAGTCTTACCGTTAACAATGTCCATAAAATAGCCTGAAGCTCGGTTAAGAGAAAATAGGCTGTTAGGCAGTTCTATGAAATTGGGCCTTGGTGGAGTCATATTGCAATTTAATATTTTGACTAAACTTCTACACCCACCCTCCCCATTCTCCCACCATAATTAATAATAAAAGTACACTGTCCGTTTAAAGGAGCGTAAAATGGATGCTTACCTTTCTTGCACTTGCAAGTCATACAGCCATTTTTGTCTCGTCGGAATCCATTCCTACAGGGTCTGCTGCAGCGAAAACGTGGGCATCCTGTAACGACAAAATGGAGAACATTTTTGTTGATCCATTTCTGAGTGAGTTTTGGGCCTACAATACTGGTCCTGGACCATAAGCCCAATTTTCTAATTTTTCTTTAACACATTTAACACTCTGAACAAAGACTACCATTTTTTTCTGGCTCTTTCAAGCTACTAACTACTGTATCTTTTAAAACACAGTAACGAGTATTGCACAAAATATGTCATAAATGGGAATCGAACCAGGGACATTCATAACAGAAGTTTATCACTATACCAAACGAACTCGCTGCAAGCTCATCACTTTTTATAATGAATTCAACATCAACCCTAAACCTAACCTCTGACACCTAACCATTTACCCCTACCCTAGTCTCTTCTCAAGACGTTCTCATATTATGGTCTGTAATAACAACGAATAATGCTCCAGGACCATTATTGTAGGCCAGAATATCATACATGCATTTTGTTCAGCTCTTTGAGCGCAGTGTCCTAATTGCCATTACGCTAGATATCGGGAGGGGAACCAGACTCTTCGCTGTTTCAACCATCGATATATACACTAGATGAAGCAACGAGGTCTAAAATTGAAGCCACCGTCCGCCCTTGTACCCCACCAAATACAATTCCTTGCCTAGACAGGTCATACTGTCTTTACTAGTCTACATCATGGTCTACATCTGTAAAGTGGAATGCAACCGATCGCATGGACCGGGGAGCAGTCTAGGCCAAGCATAGCCAACTGCTATTGCATACTTCATCCAGTGTATATAAATCGATGGTTTCAACACGTTAACAAACTTAAACAATTATGGTTTTTGTGAGAATTTCGGGCTTCCTTACACTAACGTGTAAAATGCGACAAACAGAACATTGCCATAATTCCTCCCTTCTCATTTTTCTACGACCGCTAATGTTATTATCAGGTAACTTAGCTCATTAAGTGCCCTACGAAACGGCTTCACTTTTCGAAATTGAGCCACGGCCTTTTGACAAACTTGCACAAAGATCCAAATCCATATATGTGCCCACCCAGTAGGCATGCGTCTCCACCGACGAGTCCCTCTGGAAGTTTATAGAGGGAGACTGCGATTAAAACAGTATACAAATATTGACTGCTCATGAGGGTGATAGTGCAAACTATTGTCCCGATGTTATTTTGAGACGGCAAGCCTGGAGTGCTGGAATACCCAGTATGTACTCCCTGCTAAAACAAAGACGCATGCGTTGGCTCGGGCACGTTGTGCGAATGGACAGTGACCGGATCCCCATGGACCTTCTTCACTGAGAACTGGCGCAGGGAAAACGCCCCACTGGCAGACCTCACCTGCGCTACAAGGATGTCTGTAAGGCCCTTGATCTGAAGGCCCTTGACATCGACACAGACGCCTGGGAAAATCATCTACATCAAGATTGAATTCGTCTATCAAATTCGTCGGATGGTCAGACTGTATAAAGTATAAACCCGTCAGTGACTAATTCAAATTAAATACATTATGAAATTGATTTCCAATTGACGAAATTGCTTCATTCATCGTACGTTTGGCAACTGCTGACGACGAAATCGAATAGCCTCTTTCAAAAAGGTATGCAAACGTATACGAGATGGTTTGAAAAAAATGCGACCAAATACGAATTCGAACATGGGAAATGCAAGGTCGGAGATTTTCGAGACGAAAATTATTTGTTTATACAGTAAAAGGAATAAAAATCATACATCATTACGTGGATTGTATATAGTTGTGTGGATTTTTAATCAATGACTTGAAGTCAGACGGCATAAAAACACCCAAACATTTTACAACACCTTACGGAAGAACCGTAGCACTTTCTGTTCACGTTAGTGAAGCGAAGCTACCGGCAGTTTGCTGATATATGCACAAACCTTGCCAACTTTTAAATAATGAGACACTTCCGGTTTCTTTGGCCCTTCCGGTTCTGGTTCTGAAACAGACATGTGTAATTACGTTTTACAGGGTTTTCCAGAAGAAGAAAAAACCGAAATTAAATTTCCAATTACTCGATCGGTAAAAGAGAATTTTTTAAAACAGCAACTACTATCCGTTTCAACACCGTATCTTCTTTCTTATGACACCAAGAAATCCAGGATACCATCCTGGATGACTGAGCACCAATGGTTCAAAGTGACCCTGTCGGAAATAGCTTTGTACCAGATTATAAATAGATTCGTCTGCTAAAAAAGATAAACAGGATAAAAAGACAAATAATCACTTTAAAACATTTATTCAAACATGCGCTTTCATGTTTTTAATGACAGTACCACGTATAAAAACTGCCTTGCCTTGCCTCTAACACCAGGGAAATAATGGCACTGGGTGAAACCATGGCCCTTCCCCCTCAAGCATCTCCATCAGGGTCGACAATGTTGTCGTTGATATCGTCCCCATTACTTCAGCGGCGGATCCAGCCTCATTCAAATACAGGAATACAATGAATTTCAGGGGCGTCCGACCCACCAGAATCGTATGCTAACCCTGCTCCAGAACCGCGACAGAGAGTACGGTTCCGTATCTCACATGACTCAAAGCGAATGCAACGCGTCGCTCAAAAGCTTTTATTTGCAAGTTTTCATCAATCGAGTTGTTGGAATATGATAATCCACTTTAAGTTATTGTTTACAATTTTACATTCGTTTAAACATCTATAAAAAAAAAACAATTTAGGACGGGGAAAAGAAGAAAAATTATGAAATTATTTTGTGATAAACAACCTTTGCATTTGCACGTTTCACAGCCTCGTCCGTTGACCCGGTAACCATTCGCACATGTTCTCTTGCAACGACGTATTTTACAGACTGCCAAAAAGAAAAAGAAAAAAGGAGGAGAGGAAGGGGGAAAAAAGTAAATAAAAAAGATAAACAACTGCGAATACACACGAAAATGATAGAATTTTTGTTTTTAAGTTGCTTTCATTTTTAGCAAAGCCAATAACCATTTATTTAGAGGGGTGTGCAATTTGTCGTAATATCACAGGTTATTTAGCTATCAAAACAATATATACAATAGCGTAATTCTACATATAAAGTGTATCATTCTTGTCCGAGTCCTTGGCTATCCATGTATCTTTGTACACCAAATCTTCGTAACCCTTTACACCCTAAAGGTCCATATTGGGGCCCCGAAGCATCACCTGATAGAAAATAATTCAGGGTGCATGACTTTTTTTTAACCATAATTCGTTCAACAATAAAATAAAAAAAAAAATATTGAGTTCATTTTTAAGGTTTTCTGAAGTATAAGCCATTTATGTGGCTGAAATTTCTACAGGGCTGCAGTTTATCAACATCATTCTTTTGTAAAGCAATATGCTGTTGTTCCTGTTTTTAAAAGTTTTCCAATCATGTAATCTGTCTTTATGCTTTGGAATGATAGTTTGCCTGGCTTTCATCAGCTGCTTTGGTATCGCGGAAAATCATTAAAATATTGACAATTATTGAATCTTTTCTTTGTCTATCTGACTGGCTTACGTTTCTTGCAGACATGGCCACATCCATTGGAGCAGCATTTCTGCTTCTTCCCAGGGCAGTCACCATCAGATGTACACTTCTCTACACAGATTCCTCCCGAACCAGCCGGCACAATGGGGCAAACGCCTTCGCGGTTTTCTGTTTGTAAAGTATTCAAAATAATTGTTGGCAATCGTTCTATATTTTAAAATCTGCGTTTACAATAGGCGAGATCAATACGGTGTCCTTAGACATCCAGATTACCTGCTATGGGTCCTGATAGGGAGTCTTCTTACATGAAACAGTCTTTATTGCATTAAAATCAGTCAGGCAAACTAAAAGTTATATCAAGTACCGCAAAGTATAATCAACTTTATTGCTCGGTATAATCAACCAACGATTGCTGATGTTTTGTCCCAAATGTTTTGTATGCATGCAAAAACTATAATAAAATCTAAAACAAAGGGAAATAAATTTGTTTTTTGGGGGGAAATCAAAATTATAAATTTGACCCATTGACCTCGTATTTTACTCTATTTAAATGAAGGTCTGGTAAAACACGTTGGGGTACTTGACAATTTAATTTCTTTACAGTGGCTGGTACGGGGTAAAACGCTCTTTTACATATTATAAATTGTTCTGTTGGCGCGAATTATTTCGCGCCAAAATGTGCGCACTTATTAAGGCTTACTGAAGTCAAATTTTAATTTGTTAAATATATCATTTACTTTACCTTTTTGCGAGGGAGGTCTTGGCTCTGAAAATAGGAAAGAGGGGAAACAAACAAATTATGCTGAAATGGACAATATTCATATACATGTAGTCCGGTGGCATGTGGTGAGAAATTAAGGCCCGTGGGCATCGGATGATTAGAAAATTCCTCATAACTACAGTTGTGCTCAAAATTATTCATACCCTGTGAAAAATCTAACATTTTTCAAATTTCCTCACTCCCAAAAACTATTGTGAAGGAACTTTCACTGTATCCTAGGACAGTTAGTTGCCTTGCACAAGACCACATGTTTTTGGCTCAGCACATTTGCATAACAATAGCAATGTCCAGATTTGCTTTTTTGTGCATGTCCAAAATTATTCATACCCCTTACAAAATCTCAGCATTTAGGCAATTTTTGTGATAATGCACCTGCTTTCGACATTCCAGTGATTCCTTTTTGTTGTTCAACAATTATCCTAACATGTTTGCAGCACATAAAAGCTTTATGTAGTCATTCATAACAATGCTATTATGTGAATATTTCGATATCAACCTAATTAAAAGAAGAGATTTTCAAATTTCGAATAAATTGAAAATCTGCGTTTCATTTGTTGCTCGGTATAATCAACCAACGTAAATTAAAGGAGGTGTACAGAAAAATAGATTTCGTATTAACCCAACATCATATATAATACCTCCCCAAAAATACTATTCATGGGAAGAAAAAAGAAAACGCCAATTTGGATGTGGAAGCAAAAAGGTTGGTGTAACCACTGCACTGCTTTATGTAACCGGATAAATTAGTTTACCAACTATTTGTGGTTTTTGACGATATCTTTACAACATATAGGGATTGAGAACGCGAAATTTCAGAATGAAAACAAAATATGTCAAATGATATGGTATCAACATGTCATCACCCATGAGGTATAAGTGGGGTATGTTGTGATATTAACAAACTTTCGATTTCTGAAGACGAATTTTTGAGTACCTTGGCAGACGTCGCCAGTGAATTCTTTGGTACACCTGCAGGAGTATCCTCGTCCGGTCTTTCTTGGAATGCAAGTGCCTCCATTGGAACATGGATTGCCAGGTGAACATGGGTCAACTAAAAAGATAAAAGGCAGCCGGCATTATACTGGTGCCCTCACCTCAGGTGTGCAGAAATCGAACTAACCTACCAAATACCAAAATAAAAGGTAAATTACTGTAATGTGTAATGTTTTTAGCAGCCGATTTCAAGAAAAATTGCGTAGCTTGCGCTACTTTTGATAATAGCATAAGCCCCCATAGGCTTGCGTGTAATTTTCACAGGAATGTTGCGCAGCTTAGGCCTACGCAATAACAATTTCCACAAGCGGGCTTACGCAGTGCGTAAGGTTTCGTGAAATCGGCTGCAAGACTTTACGTCATCGCCTGGGAGTTCGTACGAATGCCGCATAAAGTATGCTCAGGGAATCATCAGCGTATGATAGCCCCCTGGTACAGTGCTGATGGTTCCCGCTTCCGGTCATGTGGGTCGTGAATAAAGCTTATTCTCGTCCAAACGAGCGGTTTCTGCTTCCTAAAATGGCTCCGTTGTGTATGCATGCATGCATACACTTCATTGTACGTGTACGTGGTTTTCCATGAGTGGTCTATCTTTCGCCTGCTACGTTCAGGTTTGCATCCAGACTTCAATAGGAGATTTTTGAACGCGTGGTGGCAGCAAACAAACCGGTCGTTTTACGTTTGAGTTAAAGTACGCATGCTCAGTATGACGTAAACAACTACATTGGTTTCCGTAGCAGGCGCTCGCTGTTAAATCTGGTTACTTTGCCGATTATTTGTTGTCGCGAAAACAATATGACATGGAATATTGGATCGGATCGGATCGGATCGGATCGGATCGGATGGGATGAGATTGGGCGGGATGGGATCGAATCAATTCAGCCGCGGGATTGCATTGAATTGAATCGGATCGATTCCAGCTGAATTAGACTTAATTGATCCGTTCAGATGGGATGTGCGTTAGTTACACAATTCCGTGTAAATAACCACTTGTTTTTTTATTGTAAGTACCTTGGCAGTTGTCTCCTGCGTATCCCTCTAGACACTGGCAAACATAGCTGCCGTCTGCTAGCGGCGAACAGGTACCGCCGTTTTTACATGGATTGTTGGGCGAGCAGGGGTTAGCTGTGTGGGAACAAAGCAAAATCAATTAAATTGAATTGATTTGAATTGAATTTAAATGGTTTATTTGGATAAAATCAATCTCATAGCCACCCGCATGGCTGAACTGCACGATTTGTACAAACATTAACAAACATAAACATTTCGCATTACAAAAAATCCACATCCATAGAAATGCACAAAAATACCCAAACAAACATAAATAACAGAATATTATGTCCAAACAAGGACTGAATAGAAACAACTGAGAATTTAAGAACATACAAAAAAAGCGGCCACTATATGAACGGACAGGTATTTAGAAATATAAAAATAAAATAATAATTTGAGTGCACTGATTGGGGGCACTAAAACATGGTGATCGTCAGGGGCGGATCCAGGATTTTGAAAAGGGGGGCGTGAACATTTTAAGCATGAAATGCTGATGACAATTTATTCTAAAATCATCCAAGCTATCGATTCCAATAATTATTTTCCTTAAATTCCAGTTGTGACATAAACTTTAAAAATGCCGTTTCTTTTTATGTTCAGTATAGGCCTACTTTGCATTTTAGACATCGGCAACCCTGTTAAAAACGGCCGTTATGCGCCTTGCCGTGAGTTGAATTAATTAATAATTCGAAATTCGATATTTTTTATTTTGTTTTTTTTTTTCGTTGAGTCTCGTTAGAAAGCGAAAAACTGTTATGTTTCTCGACAAAAATCAATTTTTTAAAACTTTTTTCGTGGTGCAACACCCAAAACGCTAAACAATAGGCCTACATCTAAGTTTTCAGCGCGTAAGTTTAGCCTTGGGGCTCGCCAACAAAGATAAAACCTATGTTAGGCAGTGACAATATCCCAAATTTGATATTGTCAATTTGTGAACTTACCCTTGCAGTTGAGGACGTTTCCACCTCGATCCCTAAATTCATAATTGCATCCACCGCAGTAGTTTGATATGCACTGAGCAGTGGGATGGGCCGGGCAGGCAGCCGTCGTGCATGGCTCCACCATGCAATAAAAGACATCAACCCCAGGGGGGCAGTCGGCTCCTTGAAATGAAAACAGTTTAAAGGGCCCCTGAAATGGTATTTTTATCAATGAAATCTATGCTATGGAACTACTCCATTCATTTACAGCCATAAAAATCCTACTTGGAAGTTATTTTAGGGGTTAAAATCAAGGTTTTTCATTTTTATGCTGATGAAATTTACATATTCATGAGCCAGGTTGTGATGTCACATTAGGCAAACATTATATAGGCAAAGACAATTTCATTAAACTGTGCACAAAAGATTTCAGTATTTTCTCCAACTTGCTGAAACTTTTGGGTTAGTTTTACATGTTGCATGCTGTAAGAATATTGTGCACATACAACAAACAGAATTAGCAGAAAGGACAATATGGGGCGGTCGGGTTGGCGTACGGGTTCTTTCCTCGCCTTTCACCTCTGGCGTCCCGGGTTCGAATCCAGGGCGTGTATGTGGATTGGGTTTGTAGTCCCTACTTGACCGCGTGGGTTTTCCCCTGGGGAATTTCTCTGGGGGTTTTCCTCCCACTTCTAAAACTGCAACTCCTTCTTCGTCATCTCAAGTTTATAATATACTAGTTTAGTTAAAGCTAAAACCGTATAGTTGATGGCATAAAGGGCCTTAGTTGCCGAAGATGCCATAAAATATACAACAACAACAACAACAAGGACAATATGTTTACCTTCTCGTGTTTGCTTGGGAACATTGTTGGGTCCTGTGAGATAATTTAGAAAATATGAATAAATACGTTTTACTATATGGCTCGGAAAAGTCTTGCTTCAGTCACCCAGTAAAGGGTCAGGTTCCCCGCTGACGCAACACTCCGGGAATATTTTAAACACGTACCCCTTTCCTCATAATTATGAGAACTGATGATTGGAAGTCTGCACGGTTAATTAGCTGACCCCCCGCCCCCCCCCCCCCCTCCCCCCTCCCCCCCCCCCCTCCCCCCTCCCCCCTCCCCCTCCCCCCTCCCCCCTCCTCGCCCCCCCCCCCTCCCCCCCCCCCTCTCCTCTACTTTTGAAAGTCTGTCGATGTCGTTTATTTGAGCAAACCTATTACGTCTTTGCAATTTTATTTGGGTATAAAGTTATTTTAACAACCGTACCTTTCGAAAAATTTCTTTGCATGACGTTATTATAATACAGAGACGGCATTATTAATAAGATAAATAAGTGAAAAAGTAAACATTTGTATCAAAATCTATTTAAATACGCCGTCTATTGTGCCCACCATACTTTTAAAAAGGCTAATTCCGCTGGTGTAGTTCATGTTCTAGCTGCCCCTCCCCTCCCCTCCCCCTCCCCCATTCACCAACCCAAACCCGAAACGGTTGGAATCGATTATTTTGCAGCTGCAAATACGGATTTATCAGTAATCGGATTTGATAATAATCAATTGACACACAGGTGGCAGCCTTTCATACAAACAATCGATCCTATACAACACGTGGCTAGATTAATGGAGCGTTATAATGACACCAACAATAGTTCAGTTTAGTATGCCGAAGGTCGCGGACTTCGGAGCAGCTCTTTATAAAATATATACACTACCTATCAACACTTTTAGGTTTTTGAGAAGGAAGTATTATCTTGTTTATTCATAATAAAACAAGCAAGCTGTTAAAGCAAACGGAGGTGTAGGGGTATCTATAGAGAGAAAGCAGTCATCTGGAGTGCTGTCCATCATGGAATGGCCTGCACGGTCACCTGATCTCAATCCTATTGAGCTGCTCTGGGAGCGTTGGATCGTAAGGTCAGAAAGAAATGCCCAACCAGCCAAGAAAACCTCTGGAGAGTCTTAAAAGAGGCGTATTTCCACTGAATATTTGGGGAAACTGACAATCAGGATGCAGAGATTGTGTGTAGCTGTCATAGCTGCTAAGGGTGGATTCTTCGATGAACATCAAGTTTAGCCGTTTCTTTTTGCATGCTCTCCAATTTGTTGATAAAGCCCACTGCTGAGGCCGAAGATGGCACTAAAATTAACATGTATATATTGCTTTTTGTTAGAATACACCTACATTTGCTTTCACAAAATTAACATTCACGAAATTATACGTTTACTTCTCAAAAACCTGAAACTTTCAAGGTGTTTCCAAAGTTTTGATGGGTAGTGTATAATATAAATATTTGGGTCAAAAGTGCCCTTTTGTTACAAGTTCAAATATTCCCCAAAAGCCAAAATTATGAAGTGGAAAGAGTTACGTCTGGTAATAAATAGGTAGGTAAAGTCGTTTCATTAGCTAATCTGGCTTATACGGCCGGTACTCATCCCCTCAGTGACTAGGACATTGTTGCTCCCACTAGATGGGATGCCAGTCCATCGCAGGTTTACTCCCAGCAGTTAGTTGGGTTTTTCCAACAGGTCGTTAGTTTCCATGACATGGAGTGACTATAGTAGCATTGCTACTCCCCCTGGATGGGATGCCAGTCCATCGCAGGTTTACCCCCAGCAGTTAGTTTCCATGACATGGAGTGACTATAGTAGCATTGCTACTCCCCCTGGATGGGATGCCAGTCCATCGCAGGTTTACCCCCAGCAGTTATAGTTGGGTTTCCCCAACAGGTTGTTAGTTTCCATGGCATGGAGTGACCAGTAGCATTGGTACTCCTCCTGGATGGGATGCTAGTCCATCGCAGGTTTACTCCCAGCAGTTAGTTGGGTTTTTCCAACAGGTCGTTAGTTTCAATGACATGGAGTGACTCTACTCCTCCTGGATGGGATGCTGGTCCATCACAGGTTTACCCCCAGCCAGTTATAGTTGGGTTTCCAAACCAGTATTTACTGGTACCCATTTACACTGCAAATAAATGCTGGGTAAAATAAAGTTGAGCAAATTCATTTCGATATATGTTGGGTCATCTGTAGTGAATTTATAAAGTTAATAGATCTAAATAGAAATACTGATCTTACCTTCATTGTTTGACGAGTCTTGGAGTATGATTTTTTCTGCGTGGAAAAGCACAAGTCACATATACCAGTAATAAATGAACGCATTCACAAATTTAGTACATCCGTATCACCTTTCGTATTTTTTAAATTTTGTTTAAACAGGGTCCTTATTGAAAGCAGTTTTTGTGTGTAAACTTAGAGGGACACCCTGTACAAATAAAACAGCTAATAATAAATTTACAAATTTATCTAAAGGTTAAGGTACTGATAAGCTTTAAATAAACTTGCCAAAAGTCTAAGCCAAATCTTTCATTTTCGACTCCATACGGAGTTTGAAATTTAATTCAAGGTAATTAGGTGATCGGGCCAACAGCCCGATCACCTATTACTCTCGTACGATTTCTTTTTTTTTTTTCTTTTTCCACTCAAACGTTTCCAGAGCTTTTCTTCAAAACGGTTCAAGCTATCAACTTGAAACTTTGTAGGAACATCAACCCCAATGTGAAGGTGTGCATACAAGGGTGACGTCATTGTGACGTCATTGGGTATCAAATTACAACCCAAAAATGACTAAAATATGCATGTTTTAAAATGCTTCCGTCTGGAAAACCACGTGACCCATGATTTTCGTATTTAGCAGGCTTATAGATAAGATCATGGCCTACGATTTTCTTCGTGTGGGCATTTTCATCTGACCCTTCCTTCTGGGGTCAATCTGAGGTCAAAGTTCAACGAAAACGAAAATCGCAATTTTTGCACTTATTGAGCAACAATGCCCATCAAACGAAGCTGAATCTTTAAGTAACTAAGTACAGGCATAGGTCCTATGGCAGACTTTCACCAGCGTGTATAATATTATGATGGCATCAAGCGTGACGTCATCGTGACGTCATCAAGTATCAAATTACACCCCCCAAAAAACCAAAATATGCATATTTTAAAATGCTTCCGTCTTGAAAACCACGTGACCCAGGATCTTCGTATTTGGCAGGTTTATAGATGACATTCTGTGCTACAATTTTCTTTGTGTGGGCATTTTCATCTGACCCTTCCTTCTGGGGTCAATTGGAGGTCAAAGTTCAACGAAACTGAGAATGTCAGTTTTTACACTTACCAGCAACAATGCCTATCAAACCAAGCTGAATCGTTAGTAAATTAGATACAGACATAGGCCCTACGGCAGACTTTCACCAGAATGTATAGTATCACGATGGCATCAAGTGTGACGTAATCATGACGTCATCAGGTGTCAAATTACAAAAATTCAAAGGTTATTATTTCCAAAATTCATATCTCAAGAACCGTAATAGATACTTGAACAATTCTTTCACAACATGATAAGTCTAAATGAACTGAACAAATCATACGATGTCATGACCCCTGTGTGACGCCTACTTCCGGTCCAAACCGGAAGTTGTTCGAAAATGTGCATTTTGTAAGCGTTTTGAATGCAAATAGATTAAAAGTGGTAGTGAATTTGACCATATTTCTACGGAACGAAATGTTTCCACACATGTAGACTTTTTGACTATACCATTTGTGACGTCATCACATGGACAGTGGTTACGTAATGTGGCGTCAAAATACGCTAATTTGGAGCTGAATTGTTTTAAAATGCTGTATCTTGAGAACTACAGCAGATATTTGCATGATTCTTTCGCCACATTTAAGAACTTGATGTTTATCAAATTGTTGAACAATTTGTGCACAACATTGTGACGTCATGATATCGTCACAGGTGTCAAATTACAAAAATTCAAAGGTTATTATTTTCAAAATTCATATCTCAAGAACCGTAATAGATACTTGAACAATTCTTTCACAACATGATAAGTCTAAATGAACTGAACAAATCATACGATGTCATGACCCCTGTGTGACGCCTACTTCCGGTCCAAACCGGAAGTTGTACGAAAATGTGCAATTTTTTAGCATTTTGAATGCAAATAGATTCAAAGTGGTAGTGAATTTGACCATATTTCTACGGAACGAAATGTTTCCACACATGTGGACCTTTTGACTATACCATTGGTGACGTCATTACATGGACGGTGGTTACGTAATGTGGTGTCAAATCACGCAAATTTGGAGCTGAGATGTTTTAAAATGCTGTATCTTGAGAACTACAGCAGATATTTGCATGATTCTTTCGCCACATTTAAGAACTTGATGTTTATCAAATTGTTGAACAATTTGTGCACAAAATTGTGACGTCATGATGTCGTCACAGGTGTCACATTACAAGATTTCAAAGGTTATTATTTCAACAATTCATATCTCAAAACGGTGCAAGCTATCAACCCCCAGCTATGGCGGATATGCAGGGAGGAGATATTAGTTACCGGATTAGTGTATACAGCAGCCGATTTCACGAAACTTTACGCAATTGCGCAAGTCCACTTACGCCATAAGTTATTGCGCAAGTAATGGCGTAAGTGGACTTGCGCAATTGCGTAAAGTTTCGTGAAATCGGCTGCTGAACTTCCATTTTTGCCATTCCACAGGTGATAACAACGTCTGAAATTCATCACAAAATGTTCATTTAACCCGATCACCTAGCGTTTGTAACAACAAACGTCATACCTCTAGTTTAAAATGATTTTCTGTGATAAACCGTAAAGCTTACTGTCACATAGATCTCCGTCGTAACCGTCCAAGCACTTGCACCGGAAGCCTTTAGAATGCGTGTGATCCTCACGACATACTCCATGGCTCCCACACGGATTAGGGTGTTGTAGACACTTATCTATGTATCAAAAAATAAAGACGAAAAAGAAACAAAAGGATTGAAAACTCGTAAAAAATATGTTTCTTTAGAAAACACCGAGGATAAACACACATGGGCCGTACAGGACACATAGAAGACTATAGTCTGTTTACATCGTTGCCTTTTCGTTGTTCAGAAGAGGTTAAATTAAGTACAATTTCTCAACCAGATTTTAACGTTTTATCGTTTTGGTCACGACGATATCCGGTCTTCATATCAAATCAGTAGCGGATGCGGAGGGGGGTTTAGGGGATTCCAAGCAACGCACCCCTTGAGCGGCGAACTAATGACAATCCTTGAAAATATACGAATTGAGAGCGCGAAATGTCAGAATGGTAATGAGAAAAAATTTGACAAATGATATGGTATCAAAATCTCATCACTCATTAGGTAAGTCGGGGAGATAAAAAGGTAATCTCGTCAAGCTCATTTAGGCCTAAACGGGTCATATTGGTATTATTAAAGGGACACACCGGCCTTGAGCACCCTGCAGGGGTGGATATGTGCGCTTTACAAAAACTCACTATTATTATTATTACCGGCTTACTGTTTACATAATGTAGCGATCTAACATCCTTGACAATAATTTTTCGATGGTCGTTGTGAAAAAAAATTATCAACATGTCACGTAATTAACTAGAAATGTTTAAAATTAACAAAAGAGACAAATGTTGGACTATACGCTTTACCAGCCGTCGCGATGTATTATGTATCATGTGTTTGTAAATAAAGGTGGCGTTCGATATGGGTCGACACGTGTTTAACCTCGATTCCTAGTTTTCCCCAACTCATCACACCTTGCAAGATCCCTCAGGTCAGCGCTGACTCGAGGAAACAACTCGAGCGCAACCTTTTGGTGTCTTTATCGCCCTCAATAGTTAGCTGTTTTTTCTTCGGATATTATTTATCGCTGCGTAGCGAAAACGTGAAAATCTGACAGATTCTCTCGTCCGTATCAACACCCAGAAACCCTTCTTATGAAATCTGTTGGCAGTTTTGTGTACAAATTGGAAAATACGGTTCGTAGGACATTATTTTCCAACAAGAAGAGAAACCAACCACGAATGACAGAAGCAATTCGCACTTCTATTCGCGCTGGTTTCTACGGCTAGAAATAAAACTAACTCCAAGACCACGTGATTTATCGGAACCAGAATCTGGTTCCGATATATCACGTGACCTTTTTTTTTGAAAAATGCTAAAAAACGGCAAAATTTAGTGGTTTCTTTTCAGGTTCTCTACGGTCTATTTCGGAAGGACTTTCAGAATCATGGGTCTATTTGGAGCCCAAAATAGTCCAACAAAGCCGGTGTGTCCTTTCTGCGATTTCTGCTACGAATATCCAATGATGGGTACGATATATTAGGATTAACCGAGATTGTCTGTAGATTCCCCACATAGTCTACTAAGCTCAATCGTGGGAACTCCGTTATGATCATGGCATTTTTCCCACTTGGTGGTTGAATTGAATTTATTATTTTGATTTCACAAGCCGTATTGAATTGGAAAGCAACAGCTTAAATATACACGTAGGCCTACATGTGTGCACATGCACAGAAATATTATCCATTTGATTCTTTTTTTCTCATGTAGTTTTTCTCAATCGTTGGGTCAGGACACAGGGCTAACTTTCATAGAGAATGGCGTGTATGTTACTGCTTTATACATACCTGTACCGACCGGTATTTGAGGCGGCAAGTCGACCACACCCGGTTTATCTGCATATTAAATGATATAACAACAGTCATTTATTTGTATTTTATTTACATGGTTTAATTAACTTCAAATCGCAGCCCGTGTGCTTATTTGCATGAAGCTTACTGAGATGTGTTCCATCTAAAAATCGAGATATAAATAGCCGACGCCATTGGAAGCTGGCGGTCAGACAAAACAAAATCCCCTTTTAAAGTTATAGCTTTTTACGGATACTGACCTAAAAGTTGTGCCTTAAAGTTGTCATTTGCAATGACCCAAAATGTTACTTAATGATTTGAAAACCGACTAGAAGTGTTGACAGCAATGATAACCAACAACATGTCCCGTGTAAAATTGTACCTTTGTGGAATTTGCCAACTGAAGGTGTGTTGTATAAAAAAAAACTCGTTTTGTGATATGATGTGGCTGAAATTTCTACAAGGGAGTTTAAAGGCAGTATACATGTACATGATTGGTATCTCGAAAATCAGAAATGTTCACAGATTTACGCCTAACTTACACAATATAAACATGATGACCGTAGAAAACATCCCCTGAAATGGTTTTGTGCTATAGTCTTTGAAAAATGAGTAAAACAATTATTGTTCGTCTCATGAGACGAAAATTCAATTCGCCTAAAAACCATTTCGCCTAAAAACCATTTCGCCCAAGTGCCATTTCGCCCCTAAACCACTTCGCCCGAGTGCCATTTCGCCCCAAATCACTTCGTCCAAACACTACATCGCCCAAATGCCACTTCGCCCAAAAACCACTTCGTGCACAGGCCGTGGTTCAGGACGAAATGGTTCAGGGCGAAGTGGTTTTTTTTTTTTTTACTATTTTCAACAGAACGTATCGGCTGCCGGTCCTCTTTGTGGAATATGTGGAGCGGGAACCAGTCTAAGGGAAATAGTTCACGTTCATTGGTTCCAGTGTAGACCTTGGCAACACACCCATGTGTACATTACGTATACTACGCACTGTGGACGTTTCTTTGTATTCGTGCACTTAAGAGAATTGGTCGGAAAATCGTTGTTTTCTCCAAATTCTTCCCTCATCCACCCCATTTTTTTCCTAATCCATGTTTCTAAACTTTACTCCTGAACCCTAACCTTTTTTTTTAACCCTCCACCCCCACCCTAACCCCTTTCCCAAGTTTGGTCAACCTGACTGCGGACTTGAGCGAACGAGTGCAAGTCCACAATCCGTCAATTTTTCCCGCAGATTGTGGACTTGAATGGGTTTCGAGTCCACAGTGCGACCGCAATGCCCACCCACAAAGGATGACATTAATTTCACTTAAGTGCTTAAAAACGGCGTTATTTCCACTCGTAATGATAACCCTATGTCGAGAAGACTGCTTGTGGAAATAGCAGCCACATGGATGCAGTATACTTCAGAAAACCTGAAAAATCCATGTATATTTGTTGTGTATGAATGAATGGTAAAAACGTTGTCTGCAGTCTGCAGACAAACTTTTTTTTAAAAGAACCTTCAGTTAGCAATTGCTCTCACAAAGGTATCATTTTTACTCAAAAAGAAAATCATGTGGTGCTTTTTACCATTGCTGTCAACACGTTTAGTCGGTTTCTCCTTATCAACTCGTGAAGTTGACAAGGAAACGATGTATCGGGCTTTAATTCTAATCGTCCTGATACTTACATTTAGGAATGAACTGCACTGGGAACATGAAAGCAGCGGGGACAGTGTAACCAGCGAATCCCACGTGCCTGATGGGCATGTTTCGATCCCGGGCCCATGTGATGATCTCCTTACGGTTGGCAGTGCCGAACGAGATCCGAAGTTGCGTGAATGTAACGCAGTACTCAACGAAACGCTCCGAGTTTAGGATACCAGGCGAACTGGCATGGGCTATCACCTTACGGCCGCGTACTTTATCGTGGACGATCGTCTTGGAATTGTCAGATGCTCCGATTACTGCAGTGAGACACAAACGACAAATAAAATTAACCAATAGCGATAAATTATGGCAATAATTCAGCTTAGGCCCGCTTTAAACGCCGAAGTTCTGCCGTGTCTAATGCAATGTAATGGAGTCGGCAAAAGAGCGGCAGAGATTCGGCATGCAGTTGCTTCAAACGTCGTTTTTCTATCGAACGTGCTTTTTTTCTGAAGATGAGGACCAGGAGATGAGACACATCAATCATTCGGCGACACCCATATATATCTTCGAGAAGACACTTTATTTGACTCTAAAACCTCGCTGTAAAAATGTTCCATGCAACGTACGTATACCGCACTCCGTGGATAAAACCATGTAGTATACGACCTACCTACCTAACTCGTAGGCGCTAGCGCCTGGGTTCCTGAAACGCTGTGGACTGAGGACTAGGTGAATCGGTCCCTGCTCTGCTTTGGCTTGGAAGCAGAATTCTTGCAGTCCGTTGGGCAGTTCCGTCAGGAACCAATCTAGGCAGAATGGTTCGCTGGTCCAGTACACCGTGTCGCTGTAAATGTGGTCTGGGGAAAAAAAAGAATTCACATGGTTCATGCGAAGAATAAAAACAGCAATTCGATTTGAAACATTTAGTCTTTTGCGGTGTAACATTTGCATAAATGGCTGGCGCCCTGAAATCTTCACTTTTAAAACCAACAGACTGGTTGCTTTATGTCATTCTCTCCTATACAGTAAACACGGTTTTAATTCTGTACTTCACAGTACACGTGTATCGTGCACCACATAGCAAGAAAAAGTCTGGGCAAATGGATACTAAGTATGTCTGTGTTAGTGGGTTTGTATACGTATTCTAACCGTAGATACGTCCACGGTTCCCCCAGAGTCCACGATTTCCTCTCCCGTGCAAATCCTATGGAGATGTTCGAAAACAACTGTCTGAACAATAGAGGAACAATGGGGCGTCCACGATTGCCGGTGTTTTAACACCGCGTCTGGTACCCTGAGACTCCCGCGTGTATGTAAACAAACCAAACGTCATTATGTTTGAGGTCCAATATTGGATATATACATATTTTTGAAAAGCACCTTCAGTTGGCAATTTCTCCCACAAAGGCACCATTGTACATGGGAAAAAGGTCATGTGGCGTTTGTTACCATTGCTATTAACACTTTTAGTCGGGTGTTTGCTCTCAAATCGTAAAGTATTGAGGCTTTAAAGTCTGGTATGCTTTACTCACATCCCGACTTGTCATATGAGAAGGTGAACATCCCCTGGCCCAAGGAACTGGTGGAGTATCCTACATACGACGGGCTGAATTTGTCAGAGTCTGGCACATTGTATTTCATGAAAGGCTCCCTCTGTCCGTTGATGCCAACCTTGATGATTCGGTCTTCGAAGCGAATCCAGTAGTCATTGATGCGATTGCACTGCAGACGCTGGCCCTCGGCCACTGCCACCTGAGGACAGTCCCTGCACTTTGATATGTAGGACACGGTGTTACTAAATGCCCCAATCACTGCAGGAAGAAAGAGACAACAAATGTTTTTCTTTAAAGGCAGTATTACATGATTGGTATCTCGAAAATCAGAAATGTTCACAGATTTACTTCAACTTACACAATATAAACATGATGACCGCAGAAACTTCCCCTGAAATGGTTTTGTCTAAAGTGCTATAGTCTTTGAGAAATGAGTAAAACAATTATTTTTCGTCTAATGAGACGAAATTTCAATTCCATTTCGCCCAAGTGCCATTTCGCCTCAAATCACTTCGTCCAAACAATACATCGCCCAAATGCTACTTCGCCCCAAAACCACTTCGTGCACAGGACGTGGTTCAGGGCGAAATGGTTCAGGGCGAAATGGTTCAGGGCGAAGTGGTTTTGGGGCGAAATGACTGCAAACATTTTGTTGACTGTTTTCTCAAAAGTTAGACGAAGTACGGAGCTGGTTTTTGCTCAGGTTGGTTTTAATCATGCATATCTTCAATCACACAGGGGGATAAAACTATTTGTAACAGTTTACCAATCATGTATACTATCTTTAAGACGGTGTCAAACAGAAGATGTAAATCTTAAATGTGTATAGGCCTCTGACATCATTACATGCATCAAAACATGTGGATATTGCTGTGTATATAGTAATAAACGCATAAATGAAGGCGTCATTATAATCCTAAAAAAACGATATTAAATTGTTAATAACTCGGACATTATACTGAGATTAGAAAACGGTAACTACTATCCATCACCGTGTCCTCTTTCTTATGACACCAAGAAATCCAGAATACCTTCATGGGTGACTGAGCACTAATGGTTCAAAGCGACCCTGTCAGAAATAGCAATTTGTACCAGATTATGAATAGGTTCGTTAGCTTTAAAAAAAGGATTAAAACATGATAAAACATGATAAAAAGACAAAATAATCACTTTAAAAATCCTTCGTAAACTTTCGTATTCCCAATGAATGCACGACGTAAAGGATTTTTAAAGGGATTATTGGTCTTTTTGTTCTGCTTTGGTTAGTTTTTGTCGTTAATGATCTTTTGGGGATTTTGTTTATTGATCTTGTTAATGTAAAAAAACAATGAAATTTTTAAAGGAAATTATTGATGTTGACGAGCTCACTAATCCTTTAGTTTGTCTACAGTTCGTTTCGTTCTGTTTTTGTAAGTTGTCCTTATTGAAATTGTCGCTGATTCATTCATCCATCTCTTGGCGTGTTATATAGGAATATTGACTCGAGAGAATTTCATAAAAGATTCTGGAACAACTTGTCTGCACATTAATGAAAATGAATGCCCATGCAAACAACCCCTTTTTGATGCGATAATTTTAATTTGAACGGATTGTTGAATTACAATTAGCGTGGCTATTCAATTTTATTATAAATTGAATGCGCACGGAGCTAAGTTGAATGAAAACTTGGTGAAATTGTTCTCCTTACCTACGACATACATGTTGTCTTCTTCACTGGGATTAATCCGGTCGGCTAGAGCAATGTACACGTTGCTTTTAGCGTAGACGGAGAACCAGATTACGAAGGGATCACTGTCCATGCGGGGCAAATCCCAGTTGAACTCATTCGTCGTTGCAGTTTCCTTGATGATATCGCATGTCATGTCTGTCTTACCTAATTCCAAATTTGCAAAATAATTACAATTTAATTACAAAATAATTACGATATCTTTGATCCATTTGACTTATTAATTATTAATTAATTGTTGCATTTATATATTGTTACATATTTACGTGCGCTTCACATTATAGTGTTTTTAAGAAACCGAGTGTCTTTCACCTAAACATCGAGATACATAGGTGCAGGGTCGGGCCATTGACGGCCGACGGCCAGAGACACCGGGGAATCCCATTACTCTTCAGAATGCTCTGGGATATTTAAACAACACACTGGACCAAGAGCTTCACATCTATTCCAAAGGATAGAGCAATTGAGCTCAAGGGCACAGGTACCATGGCCGGGTACCAATTTTTCACCCTAAATGTTGCGCGTCAACGACCCAAACCATTCGGCCATGGTACCTCACTTCTCCATACAAATGACATGTTGCTGCACGAGCCAAATGATATTGCGGCTGGTACTGATCCCCAGCAGTATTTTAACCCACCAGTCCACTCTGGTTAGTGGCTCTAACACTGGGTAACTAAAACGCCTTTCTTAAAAGTCCCAATACATCACTTGCAGCAACATTTTACAAAAATTATGCAGGAATTTTCTGAAGCATAACTGCATCTATGCAGCTGAAATTTATACAAGGCAGTTTATCAACATTATTCTTAAAGGCCCGGTCACACAGCACTCCACGTCTATATCACGTACAAAAAGTTATGAAAAGCTGGAGGACATGGTCGTAAGTGGTAATTTTTGGTCAATTTTGGCTTGGCCGTGCTTTGTACGGGTATGGCCGTCGGCGGCTGTTCTACTGCTAAAGCACTGCCTAAGCACAGCCTAAGCACAGCTAACCACGTCCACCCACGTGTAAGGTTAAAAATAGGTTCGCACGTGTTTAAACGCGGGAAAAAAAGTGGCAAGTTACCACGGCTAACCGAGGCCTCATCGCGTCTGTAGCACTGCTGATCACGTGTTGAGCGCGGACGTAAAACGGGCACTCCACTGCCATAGCACTGCCCGTGACAGACCGCTAAGCTTTCGCGTCTTACTGCGTCTTACTGCGTCTCCCCAAGTTTTAATCACTGCCGGAACACGGATTATCACGTGTGTTTCACGTGTGTTGCACGTCTTTACCACGTGTGCCACCCGTGGTTGTCCGCGGGCAAAAATTTTGAGCAGTTCAAAACTTTTTGCCGCGTCCGACGCCGTTCCGATTTCTCCCCGCGTCCTGCCACGTCTATAAATCGACTGTAGCTCGTCTTAAACTCGACATCAACGCGAACAACATCGTCTGCTTCACGGGAGACCACTTTTGGACGGGTTTTGGCCGTGATTAAGCCGTAAAGCGCTGTGTGACCGGGCCTTCAGTTGTGTAATGCTGTTGTTCCTGTTTTTAAAAGTGTTCATATATAAATTGTCTTGAACGAAGCGTGTAAGCGCGAAATCCTGAGCTGAGGCCTAACCCATGCTGGAAATTCAGCATTTCCGAACTCTCCTGCTCGGTACTATGAATTACAATCTCAGTTAAGTTATTGGGAGAAAAACATAATGCAAAACCTACCTGCGGTACTTACTGCCCATAGCGACGCCGCTATTAAGGCAAAGAGCGATGCGCGTAGCATCTTGGCGTTTGTTCTTGGTACCCAAACGGTAGGCCCTATACTGCAGACAGAAAGATAAGGCACGGGATTGTCATACATTTCCTTCAAGGAGACCCGTCGGCAGTGGCCGGCTTGGCATAGCACAGTTTGGGGAAATGTTTGCTTCAACATGCCTCGACAATTCACACAATTACTTTAGGGCAATTATTACGAGGTCCACGATAATTAGTACAGCCCTTTGTAAAATCTGTATTTTCTTTCGTCAAACCACTGAAAAATGAAAACTTACCCTGTTTATACCGTAAAAATATCTATCAATTGAAGTCAGAGTTGTTCCATTCAGTCTCCACACAAATTATGTTAGGGTTTAACTGGATGGGATAAAAGAAATATTGTAATTAAACATGACACTAATTAACTCAAAACAAGCAGTAATGATCCTAAATAAATCCAAGGTCATGCATTGGTAAAATCTAGCTTGCCCGCCCCACCCCCACCTCCCACCACACACCCCACCCCAAGAAAAACAATGTATACAATAAAACAAAATAAAATGTATTTTCGTTGGGTCAAGCCTGAGCGCGTTATTTGAATAGGTGTGAAAGCAGCTATGAGCAGCATGCAGTGCGTGGAAGTAGGGCGTTGGCACTGACCGATTTCACTGCAAGCGATACAGACGTGTTATTTTATTTGCTCCAGCCTCCGCTACTCCAAACAGCGACATGTCCGAATCTGAAGGCGGTTCAGCAAGGCCAAACCCCACGAACGAAGCTTCATTACCCCTTAAAGCTATAGGGGATACCATAAAGACAGCATTGGCTGAATTCAAAGGGTATTTCGACTCTTCAATTACAAAACTGAAGCAAGAAACCGAAAAAAGGCAACAGACCACTTCAGAGAAAGTGCAGCAGCTACAACGTGCAGCGGACTTAACCTTTCGCTTTAAAGGTAACAAGTCTCAGTTTGAATTCAACGCAGGGGTGCTTGAGAAATTGGAAGGAGCTATCTCCCGTCTGGAGGAAGACGATCCCGTAAACGCAAGTTCTGCTATTAAGGAGGCCATCAAAAGCCTAAAGAAACGTAATAAACTAATTAGAATTGCAGACAAGAGCGACGCAGGTTAGTATACGTATAGTATCCGTTGATGATAATGAGAATTCAGAAGACACGAAATGACAAAAGCAGTAATTACATACTTGCATATCAAGTTTATAATAATATTGGAAGCAACACGGGTTTCCATCATACCTTGGACGCAGGTAGACAATAGTGGTACAATTCCATTCTTTAATGCACAATAATAATTGTTGAAAGCATGCCCAAGAATCAACGACTGCATAACTCAAATTCCGAGATTATCACGTAACAATGAAAGAGATATTTAAAGTATGCGTGAAATACGCATCATTCTTTCTCCTCAATGGTCGATTCTTTAGGTTGGACCGCAGTAGACGAATATCTCAGCGATGAACTCGCCAGTGACTCAGACGACGAAAAAAGAATACGGCAGGCTCAAGCCAGAGCAGTTCGTAAGAAACGGGCTAACAAAGGCAACTCGGGAACATTCAAGCGCCCACGCCAAGGTGTGCCACAGACAGCGGGAACTGCTCGTACTTCTACTAGTGCTGAGTTTTTTCGTGGCCCTTACTACAACCGTAGATACAATGCTGGGGTTACATCAAACTGGACTCCAACACCAAAGCCGTCCGATCTCTGCTTCGGCTGCGGCAAACCCGGACATTGGAGAAGAAATTGCGGACAGCAGAAACAGACCAATCAGCTATCATACAAAGATACGGCCACAAGAAGCCCCCAGTGGTAGCCTAGATGGCGAACATACAGGATTTATGGAAATGGAGGATTCCAACCCAAATTCCAAGAACAGCGGGTATGATAATATGGAATTTTACGTTGACAATTACTATGAATATGAACAGGGTAACAAAGAACCAATTGTAAAAGGCAGGTTAAAAGCAGCCATCGAATTCTGGAAGGGAATTGGTGCCAATCCCGTAGTACTGGATATTATAAACAAGGGGTATAAACTTCCCCTCATATCCACACCTGGCTCAAAAGCCCATAAAAACAACAAGTCAGCTATAGAACACTCGGAGTTTGTATCAGAGTCCATTGCAGACCTTTTGAATAAAGGACTGATCCAGCAATGCTGCAACATTCCAACCGTAGTTAACCCCTTATCCGTCTCCGTGCGAAACTCAGGCAAGAAACGCCTTATACTAGACCTAAGATATGTCAATAAGTTCCTCTGGAAAGATAAGATTAAGTTTGATGATTGGAAAATAGCTTCCTTGTATCTAGAGAAAGGAGATTTTATGTTCACTTTTGACTTAAAGTCCGGGTATCATCACATCGAAATTTTTCCAGAGCATACTAAGTATCTTAGTTTTGCTTGGCCTTCAGGTAACCATACCATATACTATTCATTTTTAGTATTACCATTTGGACTATCGTCGGCACCATATGTGTTTACAAAGTGCCTAAGACCCCTTGTAAAGCACTGGCGACATCAAGGGTATTTTATCGTACTATATCTTGATGATGGATGGGTAAGGGCTAGTTCCAAAGAGCTTTGCGGTCAGATTTCGCAGAATGTAAAAGCGGACCTTTTATCTGCGGGTCTTGTTCCAAATATAGAAAAATCCGTGTGGACCCCTACCCAAAAACTACCGTGGCTGGGATTAATATGGAACGCAGCCGAACCTTCTCTTATGGTAACAGACAGACGGATTGAAGATTTATTGCATACCATTATTGAAGTCCAACAACGGTTACCCCTAGTGCGTGCACGAAAACTAGCGTCCGTTACAGGCAAGGTCATTTCACTTGGGCCTGTTGTTGGAACCGTTTCCCAACTCAAAACGAGGTTTCTACATTTAGAAATAGAAAAAAGAGTACACTGGGATCATCAATATCAACTGAAAGGTGACAGTAAAGTGATAGAAGAGCTTGTATTTTGGAGATCAGAAGTAGTAAAATTAAACAAACGTATGTTATTTGAATATTCTATCCCACAGGTTATGGTATATACAGACGCAAGCCATGTGGGCTGCGGTGCTTGGACATCCGGGTATTCCGGTGAAATGGTTTCCCAGAGGAACTGGGATGAGGACGAACAAAAGAGAAGCTCCACATGGAGAGAAACAAAGGCAGTTTACATATCCTTGCAAGCTTTTGCGCCAAAACTACGCGGTAAAGTTGTGAAGTATTTCACTGATAACAAGGGAGTATTATCGGTAATAAGCAAAGGTAGCATGGTAGAAGAGCTCTTAACATTGAGCTTAGATATCTATAAGTTCTGTAAAGAACATTCAGTTGAACTTGAAGTAGAATGGATCCCCAGGGAAATGAACATTCGAGCCGATGAAATTAGCCGGGAGGTAGATTTTGATGATTGGGGAGTATCAAAAGAATGTTTAAGATTTATCGACAACATATGGGGACCCCACACAGTAAATCGCTTTGCAGACGAAGAAAACAGAAAACTGCAGAAATTTAACTCAAAATACTGGGTCCCTGGCACTGACCAAGTGAACACATTCTCATGCGATTGGAGTGGTGAGAACAATTGGTTGGTTCCCCCGACTTACCTTGTCGGCGAAGTTCTGAGACATGTAAAAGCATGTCAAGCCACAGGAACGTTGGTCATCCCTGAGTGGCATTCTGCGGCATTCTGGCCGCTACTCTTCTCTCAGCATAGTTCCTTCAAATCACTGGTCAGCAATGTAGTAACGTTTCCAGACCCAACAGGCATTTTTATACAAGGAAGAAACAAGAAATCTATTTTTGGGTCCCCCCAGTTAAAGTGCGGAGTAATTTGCTTGAAGCTTGTTGCTTGACAATTTGAAACTCACACAATGTATTTTTCACCGCATGGTAACGAAATACCGCATGGTTATGAAGCCGCATGGCGATAATGATATTATGAGCTAACGTTTTATACGATATTGTAATCAGCTAGAATATATTATATACCTAATGCGTAGATTCCAGTCATCTGATTGGTTAAAAGTGGGGGCATTGAATCGGCTAGACCCGGCGCGTATGCCAACTGGTCAATAGTCTTTGCCATGCCCCGGGCATAGTCATTTAGCGGGTTCCGGACGCGCGCATTACATGTGTTAGCATATATCTAGTTGTGCACCAACTATGCAGCTGGGCATAGTCATTTAGCGGGTTCCGGACGCGCGCATTACATGTGTTAGCATAGCTATAGCTGTGCACCAACTATGCAGCTGTGCGCTTCACGTAAACATTCATCAGGACGGTAATGGCGGAATCTCGACGTCATTTTGTCGTCTGTCGTAGATGATAGTCCTTAAGAAAGTAAGAGAAGTGGCCTACAGTTAAAACTGTGTCAGGTGAAATGTGCTACTAAAGTGCCAGGTGATTATGCTACAAATGTTTGCTGTAAATATACAACTTTTCCGCCGTAGATCAGCTTCCGAAATCGAAACGCGAAGGACCACTGTCATGACTGTATGATGTATCGTTACTTTTAACCAACCAGATGACAAAAATCTACACATTCGGTATATAAAACAAATATTGACTGCTGTTTATTCGGGTCATGGTTAAGATTATAGGCCCTCGGTGATCTCGAAGCCATGACTATGCCCCTCGGCTTCCGCCTCGGGGCATAGTCATGGCTTCGAGATCACCTTGGGCCTATAATCTTAACCATGCCCCTCATTGCAGTCAATATTTGTATAATATTCATAATTTATCGTATACACAGATTCATCAATGAGGAGTATAAGGTGACTTTGGCCGAGGTCCTGAGAGACTCTAGGGCACCTAACACGGCACAAAAGTACGAGAAAGCCTTTTCTGCGTGGGTAAAATGGTGTGAACAACAAGAGGTAACTTCCATACCTGCAAAGGTAGACAACATTAGTCGCTATTTCATATACCAGTTTAACGAAAACGCTCCCTATTCTAGGATTGAAACGGCATTTTATGGTATCAAATGGCGCCACGACTGCCTACCAAACCTTTCACAAAATCCTTGCGACAGTAAGTTCCTACATAATGTGCTCCAAGGCCTTAAGAGAAGGTTAGCTAAACCCATAATTAAAAAGGAACCGGTCACTCCAGAAATGCTGAAAGCGATTGTTGATAAATTTAGACACACGGAAAACCTTCTGGATATTCGGTTATGTACTATGTTACTCCTGTCATATTCAGCCTTCTTACGACATAACGAATTAATCGAAATACGTAGATGTGATATAAAGCTATACAATTCTCATCTTGAAATATTCATAGTTAAGAGTAAGACAGATATATATAGACAAGGAGCTTGGGTACTGGTGGCAGCAACAAACTCACCCACATGTCCAGTTAGTATGTTAAGGAAATACCTTACACTAGTAGAGATTAAAGATGAAACGGACGAAAGTTTTCTGTTCCGACCCGTAAGTTATTGTAAATCTACCAACAGTCACAAATTAAGGTCGTCAGACAAGCATCTATCATATTCTAGGTGCCTTGAAATGTTCAAATCTGCATTGGTAACGGTGGGCTTAAACCCTAAACTATTTGGACTTCATAGTCTAAGAGCAGGAGGAGCTTCCGCGGCAGCCGCTATGGGAGTGCCAGATAGGCTCTTTAAGAAACATGGGCGTTGGCGTTCTGAAACCGCCAAGGATGGATACATTAAAGATACCATGGAAGAAAGGCTCTCTGTTTCCCAAAATTTGGGACTTTAAAGAATAACAACAAATAATTAACTGTGAAACGATTAGAGATCAAAGGTTAGGAACTCAAAGTTAACATCAACTATGATGTAGAAACATACTGAGAGAAGATTATTGTAATTAATAACTAGAGTTTGAAATAATGGAATTTAGATTAAGAAATGAACCAATTAGAGATCAAAGAAGGTTAACATCAATCATGATGTGGAAACAAAACTGAGAGAATATTATTGTAAATATAACTAGAGATTAAAATAATGTAATTAAGATTAAGAAATGAAAGATTCCTATTGGGAAGAAACTAAAGTAATTACAACCAAGAGGTTAAAACTTGGATGATATAAAATAGTGAAGAAGTTTGTTATGAATCACTTATAGAAATATCGTACTAATACTGTGATAGGCAAGAACGGAATAAATTTTCGGTGCCAAAGTTTGATCATAAATCAATTTTACAGAGTATATACACTTCCCGTTCTTTAATTCCTGAGATAATTGGGGAGCACGTTGATATGTCAACGCTTGCATCGAAGCTCGGTGTTCCCCAAACGTAATGTCAATTATAAAATGTATTCTTTTTCAGGTGAAATAATTAGGAAGGCGGCAATGAAAATAATTTATTATCGTTTGAGCCGACGAATTAGACAATAAATGTATTTTCGTTGGGTCAAGCCTGAGCGCGTTATTTGAATAGGTGTGAAAGCAGCTATGAGCAGCATGCAGTGCGTGGAAGTAGGGCGTTGGCACTGACCGATTTCACTGCAAGCGATACAGACGTGTTATTTTTATTTAAATAAATAACATACTGAGAAAACTTAAAGTGGCTTCAGGTCTAAAGAGGATAAAAAACATTAGACTGATATATGTCATTAACGCATAACCTGAGTAATAGTTTCTCCTTAGATACAAACATGGTCTACAGGCTCAAATAATCCGATGGAGAGAACTGAAGAAAAGAAAGCCCAACCGAACAGTTCCAGAAGGACAAGCAAGTATCCAGCTGATGACCAGTCTCACATGAGACTATATCCTTTTCAAAACCACATTAATTGTCTGTCCAACGCTTGCATCGAAGCTCGGTGTTCCCCAAACGTAATGTCAATTATAAAATGTATTCTTTTTCAGGTGAAATAATTAGGAAGGCGGCAATGAAAATAATTTATTATCGTTTGAGCCGTCGAATTAGACAATAAATACAATAAATAAAAATATATAAAAAAAATTAATCCGTTTATAACCTCCTGGATAAAAAATGAGGTTTGGTGTACACAATAGGAGGGCACACATTGCTAATTATTTATTGGTGATAAAATTACAGTAATAATTCAAACTAGAGCTTCGCGTTTGTGTTTTTAACAAACGCAAGGTGATCGGGTGACATAAATATTGAAATGATAATGCCGACACAGTTGAGATTGTTGGAAAACTTGAGTTGTTTGATGTTGAAAAAGTATTGGAATTCTCAAGACATGACGCTGACTATTCAACGCTAAAATTGTGTATTCTGATGACGTCATTATTGGCAGTCAATCTCATATTGTGTGCACAGATTGTTCAAGGATCTACCGAAGAACAAGTTTTTACATTTGTATGTGGTGAAAGAATCTTTCCAATATCATTTGAGATCATATTACGTAACCACTGTGCACGTGATGACGTCATCAATGGTATATATGTAGTCATCAAGTCCACATGTAAGGGAACATTTCGTTCCGTAGAACTATGGTCAAATTCCCTACCACTCTGGCTCTATTTGCATTCAAAATGCTAAATAATTGCACATTTTCGAACAACTTCCGGTTTGGACCGGAGGTTTGGGTCACACAGGGGTCATGTCATTGTATGATTTGTTCAGTTTATTGAGACCTATCATGCTGTGAAAGAATTGTTCAAGTATCTATTACGATTCTTGAGATATGATTTTTTTTTAAAATAACCCTTTAATTTTTGTAATTTGACACCTGTGACGACATCATGACGTCACAATGTTGTGCACAAATTGTTCAACACTTTGATAAACATCAAGTTCTTAAATGTGGCGAAGGAATCATGCAAATATCTGCTGTAGTTCTCAAGATACAGCATGTTTAAACAATTCAGCTGCAAATTTGAGTATTTTGACACCACATTACGTAACCACCGTCCATGTGATGACGTCACCAATGGTATAGTCAAAAGGTCCACATGTGTGGAAACATTTCGTTCCGTAGAAATATGGTCAAATTCACTACAACTTTGAATCTATTTGCATTCAAAATGGAAAAAAATGCACATTTTCGAAGAACTTCCGGTTTGGACCGGAAGTAGGCGTCACACAGGGGTCATGACATCGTATGATTTGTTCAGTTCATTTAGACTTATCATGTTGTGAAAGAATTGTTCAGGTATCTATTACGGTTCTTGAGATATGAATTTTGGAAATAATAACCTTTGAATTTGTGTAATTTGACACCTGATGACGTCATGATTACGTCACACCTGATGCCATCATGATACTATACATGGTGGTGAAAGTCTGCCGTAGGGCCTATGTCATTATCTAATTTACAAACGATTCAGCTTGGTTTGATGGGCATTGTTGCTGGTAAGTGTAAAAATTGAGATTTTCGTTTTCGTTGAACTTTGACCTCCAATTGACCACAGAAGGAAGGGTCAGATGAAAATGCCCACACAAAGACAATTGTAGCCCAGCATGTCATCTATAAACCTGCCAAATACGAAGACCCTGGGTCACGTGGTTTTCGAGACGGAAGCATTTTTAAATATGCATATTTTGGTTTTTTGGGGTGTGTAATTTGATACTTGATGACGTCACGATGACGTCACACGTGATGCCATCATGATATTATACACGCTGGTGAAAGTCTGCCATAGGACCTATGCCTGTAGTTAGTTTCTTAAAGATTCATCTTGGTTTGATGGACATTGCTGCTCAATAAGTGCAAAAATTGAGATTTTCGTTTTCGTTGAACTTTGACCTCAAATTGACCCCAGAAGGAAGGGTCAGATGAAAATGCCCACACGAAGAAAATTGTTGGCCAAGATCTGATCTATAAGCTTGCCAAATACAAAGATCATGGGTCACGTGGTTTTCCAGACGGAAGCATTTTAAAACATGCATATTTTGGTAATTTTTTGGTTGTAATTTGATACCCGATGACGTCACGGTGACGTCACACTTGTATGCACACCTTCACATTGGGGTTGATGTTCCTACCAAGTTTCAAGTTGATAGCTTGAACAGTTTCGAAGAAAAGCTCTGGAAACGTTTGAGTGGAAAAAGAAAAAAAAAAAACTAGAGCTACGTCTGTTCTGTGAACAGGCCGTAGGGCTTTTTCACATTTTTAAACTTCAAAACTTGAAAAACGCCTAACCAGAATACAATGATTAACCAAATTCTCTATCTTTGAACAATTTGAAATTATAAGCCAACAACTGTTTGACCAATGGTTATCGAGGTCAAAGGTCACCCTTTAAATTTTTGTTAAAGCATCGCTATACCTAACCATAATACTATGAGTCCCGTGTTGTTTGTTATCACTTTAAAATTATAAGACAACGAAGATTTGATCACTAAGAAACGAGGTCAAAGGTCAAGCAATGTGCGCGTCTGCATATACTTTTATTTCATGCACCTTTAATCTGTCACGTGATGACGTCATCATGACGTCATCAATTAACGACATTTGCTAGTGATGGAAGGAATCAAGGTTGTAGCTCGTATTTTTTAATATTTATTTTATTTTACTTTATGCACCTTTAATCTGACACGTGATGACGTCATTATGACATCATCAGATAAATACCTTTGTTAATGACCGTATATGGCGCAGGAATCATGGTCATAGATCAATCGGCTGATTTGTTATGAATGTTTGAATATGGAAAACATTAAATTGTATGCTCCTTTAATCTGATACATGATAATGAACCGTTTTTGAGTTGTGTCAGTTTGTCTGGGTAAGGGGAACTACTGCTATACAGATCTACTACTTTCAGGTGTTTGATGAACTGTGAGATACCAAGTCATGGTCCAGGTAAGATTCCTTTAACTTTTGATTACTTAAAGGTGCGTGTCCAGATCACTTTTTTTTACCCATAACTCCCCGGGACTTACCTTATGGGTCATGAGATTTTTATATCATAACATCCGTTATATTTTTCTGATTACGAAACTGAAACTCCCGCGCTTCTAGGCCGCATATTTCCGAGGATATCGTCGAAAATCCACCGCTTATTTGTAAACTTCATTTTCGAGCATCAACGGCCGGTGTAGTCTATAATGCGATTTCAATTTACATGACTAGCGCCCTCAATCGACATCTAAATAAGAATTTATCTTATTGATAGAAATAACGTACACATTTTCAGTTCAGTTTATCACTTTTATTGGAATAAATAATCTATTTTGTCTATAAACTTTTTTATAAATGTAAGATTTATAAGTGTCATTTTTTTGTGGGTGAGAAAACATCGAAAAGTTTAATAAATATTGACGTTTAACTTTTGACCCTGAGACCATGCGTGGACCTAGACTGGTTCCCCTGTCCACATATTTACATCCCCTTCGTCGTATATGAGCGAGAGCAACGTAGCGCACATGGACAGGGAGACCAGTCTAACGATGTTCCGGCTCCATGTAAACCACATGGAACCGGAGACGTACATATAATCAATTTTTCTTCATTTTGTGTTGCTTAGCTGATCAAGACAAATATTTTCAAGCACAAGTACAATTTATACGTTACACATTTTGTTAAATAAATTATTTTATGTAAACAAATTAAATATAAAGACTAAAAGTACTACGAAGGTGAACATACATATGCATGAGTCAAGACTTCAGCGTGATTGCGCGTATTCAGACTGTAGAGGGCGGGCTTCATGCAAAATTTATCCGGTGAAATCCGACTCGATAGTTTTGTTTAATTTTTTACTGGAAATCGCGAATTTTTTCGGGTTTTTTGGACATGGGAGGTGTGTATGAGAGTTACTTGATAATATTGGTAAGTTACATCGAAAACTATTTTCCAGAAACCCTGGTCACGCTCCTTTAATTAGCTCCTTGAGGAGTATCATAACATGTAGGTTCAGGATTTATACTAAGAGAGTCTTGAGCCAAATTTCATATAAAACAAAATAACACGTACATTATGTAAATAGTACAGAAGCCTTCATCGATTGAGAAAAGATTTTTTTAGATTTGAAAATATGGCAATTTTCAGTTTTTGCACTTTTAAAAACATCAATTAAGTTACTGTAAAATTAGTACTATTTGTAATAATGTCACATGGCGTTATAAATTAAATATTTAAAAAGTTTATCCTGAAAACTCAGTTTAGAGGCAATTTTGATTTCCCTTTGCGAATTCTAAACTGTTCATTTTTAGTTTGTTTTGTTCACATTTGGGATGGAAAATGCGATGTTTATTCGAAATACTAATATACATATATTAGTCATCAAAGGCAGAAATCAGAGCACATAATTTGTTAAGATTAAAAAGAGTTTGGCCAAGGAGGACAATTTCGTAATTAGATTTTTTGAAGATGGTTCAGTAAAATCCTAACAATGACTTAATTATTTCAGGCCTATATTAAGCTATATTAAACATGTACTATGTTTACACGTACTGCGCATTCTCTCTTTAGCTATACATGTATCAATATGAGGGCGCTATATCACTTTCACGGTAGCAAAACGCGAGTGCATGGCCTGGCTTATGCATGGTTTTACGCAAATTGTGACTTGGCTGAACTTTGGCCTTCAATTGACCCAGGAAGGAAGGGTCAGATGAAAATGACTACACAAAGCAAATTGTAGCGCAGGATCTGATCTATAATGTCTGCTAATTATGAAGACCCTGGGTCATGTGGTTTTATAGAGGGAAACATTTTACGAAATGCATTTTTGGCTAATTTTTATGACGAAAATCAACTTTTTTGCAAATTTTAAATAATTATAATTACGTAATCATTGACGTCATGGTGATGTTCTACATGTTGGTGGAAGTTTGTGATGGGGCCCATGCCTGTACCCAGTTTTATGAAAATCAAGCGTACTTTAATAGGTAAAATTGCTTCATAAGTACACAGAAACACAACAAATGTGAATTTTGAAATGGCTGAACTTTGACCTTCGATTGACCCAGGAAGGAAGGGTCAGATGAAAATGCCTACACTAAGAACATTGAAGCTCATGATCTGATCTAAATGTCTGCCAAATATGAAAACCCTGGGTCATGTGGTTTTGGAAAGGGAAGCATTTAAAAAAGTGCATATTTTGGTAATTTTCGTGATAAAAAATCCACTTTTGTACCATTTTAAAATTATTATAATTACGTAATCAGTGACGTCATGGTGACGTTCTACATGGTGGTGGAAGTTTGTGATGGGACCCATGCCTGTACCTAGTTTTATGAAGATCAAGCGTACTTTAACAGCTAAAATTGCTTCATAAGTACACAAAAACACAACAAATGTGATTTTTGAAATGGCTGAACTTTGACCTTCGATTGATTCAGGAAGGAAGGGTCAGATGAAAATGCCTGCACTAAGAACATTGAAGCTCATGATCTGATCTAAATGTTTGCCAAATATGAAAACCCTGGGTCATGTGGTTTGGGCAAGGGAACCATTTTAAAAAGTGCATATTTCGGAAATTTTCCGCTTTTTAGGCATTTTTTAAGTGTTATAATGACGTAACGGATGACGTCACAATGAAGCCAATCTTGGGTGCACACCTCTTATACTATGTCTTTGATGTGACCAAGTTTGGTTAAGATCAATGTTTGGGAACAACCTTAAAAAGCGCCGACAACGCCTATGCGCTTTGTCTATGGGAAAAAAATCAGAAGAAAACGGAAAAAAAAAAAAACTAGAGCTACGTCTGTTCTGTGAACAGGCCGTAGGGCTTTTTCACATTTTTTAACTTCAAAACTTGAAAAACGCCTAACCAGAATAAAATGATTAACCAAATTCTCTATCTTTGAACAATTTAAAATTATAAGCCAACAACTGTTTGACCAATTGTTATCGAGGTCAAAGGTCACCCTTTTAATTTTTTTTAAAGCTTGGCTATACCTAACCATAATACTATGAGTCGCGTGTTGTTTGTTATCACTTTAAAATTATAAGCCAACGAAGATTTGACCACTAAGAAACGAGGTCAAAGGTCAAGCAATGTGCGCGTCTGCATATACTTTTATTTCATGCACCTTTAATCTGTCACGTGATGACGTCATCAATTAACGACATTTGCTAGTGATGGAAGGAATCAAGGTTGTAGCTCGTATTTTTTAATATTTATTTAATTTTACTTTATGCACCTTTAATCTGACACGTGATGACGTCATTATGACATCATCAGATAAATACCTTTGTTAATGACCGTATATGGCGCAGGAATCATGGTCATAGGTCAATCGGCTGATTTGTTATGAATGTTTGAATATGGAAAACATTAAATTGTATGCTCCTTTAATCTGATACACGATGATGAACCGTTTTTGAGTTGTGTCAGATTGTCTGGGTAAGGGGAACTACTGCTATACAGATCTACTACTTTCAGGTGTTTGATGAACTGTGAGGATACGAAGTCATGGTCCAGGTAAGATTCCTTTAACTTTTGATTACTTAATTAGCTCCTTGAGGAGTATCATAACATGTAGGTTCAGGATTTATACTAAGAGAGTCTTGAGACAAATTTCATTTAAAACAAAATAACATACGTACATTATGTAAATAACTTTTCAAAAATTAAGATCTGATTTTCTTCTTCTTTTTTTGTTCGTTGAAAGAATGCATATTTGTCGCTGGAAATTTTGGCGAAGTGGAAATGGGGCGAAGACGGAATTATTGAGTTCCCTATCTTCTAAACTTGCCACATTGGTGTCCCATAAAACTACAGCAGACAACCGCAATTTACGGTCTGTGTCCGGAAAACTGCCTAACAATTAACAATTGAAGTTTGCGGTGCCCCACAAAATTGCCTAACAAAGTATGTTGTACATTGTTAGGCATTTTTGTGAGACACCGTTAAATTCACTTGTTCATTGTTCGGCAATTTTCTAGACACCGTGAACTGTGGTTTTTTGTAGGCAGATTAAAGCAAAGGGAGGTCTTCGCAATACCAAAGTAAAGTATATAGGCCTCGGATTCAGCCTATGATTCGGGATTGGGGATTAGGGAATAGGGAATGTGATGTATCTTCCGTGAATACAGATCGAATTTAATGAGGGAAGCATTATAAAAGTGCATATTTTGGTCATTTTCATGATAAAAATCAATTTTTGTATCATTTTAAAAATTTTATAATTATGTAATCAGTTGTGTCATGGTACAATTCTACATGGTGATGGAAGTTTGTGATGGGGCCCATGCCTTTACCCAGTTTTATGAAAATCAAGCGTACTTTAATAGCTAATATTGCTTCAAAGGTACAACAAAAAATACACAAAATGTGATTTTTGAATTGGCTGAACTTTGACCTTCGATTGACCCAGGAAGGAAGGGTTAGATAAAAATTACTACACAAAGCAAATTGTAGCCCAGGGTCTGATCTATAATGTCTGCTAAATATGAAGACCCTGGGTCATGTGGTTTTATAGAGGGAAACATTTTACGAAATGCATTTTTGGTTCATTTTTTTATGACGAAAATCCATTTTTAAATAATTATAATTACGTAATCATTGACGTCATGGTGACGTTCTACATGGTGGTGGACGTTTGTGATGGGGCCCATGTCTGTACCTAGTTTTATGAAAATCAAGCATGGTTGAATAGCTAATATTGCTTCATAAGTAAAAACAAATACAAGAAAGGTGATTTTTGAATTGGCTGAACTTTGACCTTCGATTGACCCATGAAGGAAGGGTCAGATGAAAATGCCTACACTAAGAACATTGAAGCTCATGATCTGATCTAAATGTTTGCCAAATATGAAAACCCTGGGTCATGTGGTTTGGGCAAGGGAACCATTTTAAAAAGTGCATATTTCGGCAATTTTCCGCTTTTTAGGAATTTTTAAAGTGTTATAATGACGTAACGGATGACGTCACAATGAAGCCATTCTTGGGTGCACACCTCTTATACTATGTCTTTGATGTGACCAAGTTTGGTTGAGATCAATGTTTGGGAACAACCTTAAAAAGCGCCGACAACGCCTATGCGCTTTGTCTATGGGAAAAAAATCAGAAGAAAAAAACGGAAAAAAAACTAGAGCTTCGTCTGTTCTATGAACAGAGCGTAGGGCTTTTTCCAATTTGTTTAACTTCAAAAATGAGCATGCTTAGCTTGCAAAAAGTATATAAAGTATTTAATTAAAAAAATGTTTACCTTTAATGTGTTACCTTTAAAGGATTGATGACGTAATCATTGTTTTAACAATACAGACATGTTTGGTGGTCGACGCACTCTATATTCACCACTATTGGGCTAATTTGCGCAAACACTGCTAGCAAAGGGTCATTTTAAGACTTTTTAATTTTGCCGCTAGAGGGCACCCTTTTATGGAATGACGTAGAAACTTACATTTTTGGAAACCCTATTTACCTTAGACACTAACACTACCAACCGCATCTCGGCAGCTTTCCCCACTTTTACAAAATAGGTTCATTTAAATGCACTTCCGGTTTCTACCGGAAGTGAACAAGGTCACGGCGATATTTTTTGGATACCCCACCCTAGTCGAACTCAAACACCTTTGACCCCATCCAAATACCTCTTACCAGTTTCAAATGGAAAGGCAAAGTCTGTTTGACCAATAGGGAATGAGGTCAAATGTGAAGGCATGTGGGCATCTGAAAGACCTTTATTAATGATCGTATATGCCGAAAGAATCAAGATCGTAGGTCAAACGGTTGATTTTTTTAATGAATTTTTGCATAAGGAAACATTAAATGTCATGCCCCTTTAAACTTACACCTGATGACGTCATGATGGCGCCATTGTTGGGTGCACACCTCTTCTAATATGTCTTTGATGTTACCAAGTTTGTTTAAGAACAACCTCAAGTTTGGGAACAACCTCAAAAAGTGCCGGCAACGCCCATGCGTTATGTCAATGGGGAAAACATCAGAAGAAGAAATAAACGGAAAAGCCAAAAGTTAACGACCTTTGCTAGTGATCGTATATGGGAAGGAATCGGGGTTGTAGCTCGCCTTTGTTAATTTTTCATATTTATAATATTTATATCACCTTTAATCTGACACGTGATGACGTCATTATGAGATCATCAGTTAAATACCTTTGTTAATGACCGTATATGGCGCATGAATCACGATCATAGGTGAATCGGCTGATTTGTTACGAATTTTGAATATGGAAAACATTAACTTGTATGCTCATTTAATCTTATACCTGATGATTAACAGTTTTTGAGTTGTGTCAGTTTGCCTGAGTGTACTGCTATACAGATCTGCCACTTCCAGGTGTTTGATGAACTGTGAGATACCAAGTCATGGCGCAGGTAAAAACTTTTGATTACTTAATTAGCTCCTTAAGGAGTATCATAACATGTATGTTCAGGATTTATACTAAGAGAGTCTTGGGCGAAATTTCATATAAAACAAAATAACATGTACATTATGTAAACAGTACAGTTACCTTCATCGATTGAGAAAAGACTTGTTTAGATTTGAGAATATGGCAAATTTCAGTTTTTGCACTTTTAAAAACATCAATTAAGTTACTGTAAAATTAGTACTATTTGTAATAATGTCACATGGCGTTATAAATTAAATATTTAAAAAGTTTATCCTGAAAACTCAGTTTAGAGGCAAGTTTGATTTCCCTTTGCGAATTCTAAACTGTTCATTTTTAGTTTGTTTTGTTCACATTTGGGATGGAAACGCGATGTTTACTCGAAATACTGATATACATATATTAGTCATCAAAGGCAGAAATCAGAGCACATAATTAGTTAAGATTGAAAAGAGTTTGACCAAGGAGGACAATTTCGTAATTAGATTTTTAAAAGATGGTTCAATAAAATCTAGACAATGACTTAATTATTTCAGGCCTATATTAAGCTTTTGTTTTTAAATGGGACGTGCACTGCATGTTCGCGCAACTTACAACAAGTACATGTGTTTACACGTATTGCGCATTCTCTCTTTAGCTATACATGTATAACTATGAGGGCGCTATATCACTTTCACGGTAGCAAAACGCGAGTGCATGGCCTGGGGCGGGGTGACTTATGCATGGTTTTACGCAAATTGCGACTTGGCTGAACTTTGGCCTTCAATTGACCCAGGACGGAAGGGTCAGATGAAAATGCCTACACAAAGAACATTGTAGTCCATGATCTGATCTATAATGTCTGCTAAATATGAAGACCCTGGGCCATGTTGTTTTATAGAGGGAAACATTTTACGAAATGCATTTAGGGTCATTTTCATGAAGAAAATCCACTTTTTTGCCACTTTAAATTATCATAATTACGTAATCAGTTATGTCATGGTGATGTTCTACATGGTGGTGGAAGTTTGTGATGGGGCCCATGCCTGTACCTAGTTTTATAAAGATCAAGCGTTGTTTAATAGCTGATATTGCTTCATAAGTACAAAAACATACAACAAATGTTATTTTTGAATTGGCTGAACTTTGACCTTCGATTGACCCAAGAAGGAAGGGTCAGATGAAAATGCCTACACAAAGCAAATTTTAGTCCGTGATCTGATCTATAATGTCTGCTAAATATGTAGACGCTGGGCCATGTGGTTTTATAGAGGGAAACATTTTACGAAATGCATTTTTTGGACGAAAATCCACTTTTTTGCCATTTTTAAATTATTATAATTACGTAATCATTGACGTCATGGTGATGTTCTACATGGTGGTGGAAGTTTGTGATTGGGCCCATGCCTGTACCTAGTTTTATGAAAATCAAGCGTACTTTAATAGCTAAAATTGCTTCATAAGTACACAAAAACACAACAAATGTGAATTTTGAAATGGCTGAACTTTGACCTTCGATTGACCCAGGAAGGAAGGGTCAGATGAAAATGCCTACACAAAGAACATTGTAGCCCATGATCTGATATATATGTATGCAAAATATGAAGACCCTGGGTCATGTGGGTTCATACAGGGAAGCGTTTTACGAAATGCATATTTTGGTAATTTTCATGATGAAAAATCCATTTTTGTGCCATTTTAAAATTATTATAATTACGTAATCCTTGACGTCATGGTGACGTTCTACATGGTGGTGGACGTTTGTGATGGGGCCCATGCCTGTACCTAGTTTTATGAAAATCAAGCGTACTTTAATAGCTAAAATTGCTTCATAAGTACACAAAAACACAACAAATGTGAATTTTGAAATGGCTGAACTTTGACCTTCGATTGACCCAGGAAGGAAGGGTCAGATGAAAATGCCTACACAAAGAACATTGTAGCCCATGATCTGATATATATGTATGCAAAATATGAAGACCCTGGGTCATGTGGGTTCATACAGGGAAGCGTTTTACGAAATGCATATTTTGGTAATTTTCATGATGAAAAATCCATTTTTGTGCCATTTTAAAATTATTATAATTACGTAATCCTTGACGTCATGGTGACGTTCTACATGGTGGTGGACGTTTGTGATGGGGCCCATGCCTGTACCTAGTTTTATGAAAATCAAGCATGGTTGAATAGCTAATATTGCTTCATAAGTACAAACAAATACAAAAAATGTGATTTTTGAATTGGCTGAACTTTGACCTTCGATTGACCCAGGAAGGAAGGGTCAGATGAAAATGCCTACACTAAGAACATTGAAGCTCATGATCTGATCTAAATGTTTGCCAAATATGAAAACCCTGGGTCATGTGGTTTGGGCAAGGGAACCATTTTAAAAAGTGCATATTTCGGCAATTTTCCGCTTTTTAGGCATTTTTAAAGTGTTATAATGACGTAACGGATGACGTCACAATGAAGCCATTCTTGGGTGCACACCTCTTATACTATGTCTTTGATGTGACCAAGTTTGGTTAAGATCAATGTTTGGGAACAACCTTAAAAAGCGCCGACAACGCCTATGCGCTTTGTCTATGGGAAAAAAATCAGAAGAAAACGGAAAAAAAACTAGAGCTACGTCTGTTCTGTGAACAGGCCGTAGGGCTTTTTCACATTTTTTAACTTCAAAACTTGAAAAACGCCTAACCAGAATACAATGATTAACCAAATTCTCTATCTTTGAACAATTTAAAATTATAAGCCAACAACTGTTTGACCAATGGTTATCGAGGTCAAAGGTCACCCTTTTAATTTTTTTTAAAGCTTGGCTATACCTAACCATAATACTATGAGTCGCGTGTTGTTTGTTATCACTTTAAAATTATAAGCCAACGAAGATTTGACCACTAAGAAACGAGGTCAAAGGTCAAGCAATGTGCGCGTCTGCAAGGTTGTAGCTCGTATTTTTTAATATTTATTTTATTTTACTTTATGCACCTTTAATCTGACACGTGATGACGTCATTATGACATCATCAGATAAATACCTTTGTTAATGACCGTATATGGCGCAGGAATCATGGTCATAGGTCAATCGGCTGATTTGTTATGAATGTTTGAATATGGAAAACATTAAATTGTATGCTCCTTTAATCTGATACATGATGATGAACCGTTTTTGAGTTGTGTCAGTTTGTCTGGGTAAGGGGAACTACTGCTATACAGATCTACTACTTTCAGGTGTTTGATGAACTGTGAGGATACCAAGTCATGGTCCAGGTAAGATTCCTTTAACTTTTGATTACTTAATTAGCTCCTTGAGGAATATCATAACATGTAGGTTCAGGATTTATACTAAGAGAGTCTTGAGACAAATTTCATTTAAAATTAAAAATTAAAAAAGTTTATCCTGAAAACGTAGTTGAGAGGCAAGTTTTATTTCCCTTTGCGAATTCTAAACTGTTCATTTTTACTAAATCAGTACTCATCTGCTGTCTCAAAATGTAGTCAGCGAAAAAAGATTGTTCATAATTAGTTTGTTTTCTTCACATTTGGGATGGAAATCTGATGTTTACTCGAAAAACTGATATAGGCCTACATATATTAGTCATCAAAGGCAGAAATCAGAGCACATAATTTGTTAAGATTTAAAGGGGATGGCCAAGAAGGAACAATTTCGTAATTAGATTTGTTGAAAATGGTTCAATAAAATCCTGACAATGACTTAATGATATGAGGCCTATATTAAGCTTTGCACCTTACTGAACCTACTACGACATTCCCTCAATAACATACAAATACTTTTTGTAGAGAGTGGACTCTCTTAAATAAGACTGAAATAACATAAAAGATTGTATCCTACTTACTGTCCTTCTATTAAACCATCTTCTGTTGAATTACACGTCCGTGGTAGACACAGTTAAAAGACCGCTTCCACGCAAAAAGTTACAGTGTCACCGTTTCGGTCGGCGCCGTGTCACACAGGGCACAGGGCATAGACAGCCACGGTAAAAATTGATTTGAGAACGGTCATTGAGAACGATCAAATCTAAAACTAGGCCCCTGACATAACACTGGTCACTGCTCAGTCAACCGAAAACATAATGACATGATCATGGTGTCATTTTAAAGAGGAGATTCAACCCTAACAGATGATATCTCCCGTTTATTCATACGCGCCCTACTTTAGTTACAATTAGCAACAATATCTCGGTTTCGTTTTTTTTTAATCCACCATGTCTATACGCAAATGTTGACTTGGCTGAACTTTGGCCTTCAATTGAACCAGGACAGAAGGGTCAGATACAAATGCCTACACGAACAAAATTGTAGTCTATGATCAGATCTATAGGTCTGAAAAAATATGACGACCCTGGGTCACGTGGTTTCGGCAAGGGAAGCATTTTAAAAGTGCATATTTTGGTAATTTTCATGAAATTATTATAATTATGTAATCAGTTATGTCATGGTAAAATTCTACACGGTGGTGGAAGTTTGTGATGGGGCCCATGCCTGTACCTAGTTTTATGAAGATCAAGCGTACCTTAATAGCTAAAATTGCTTCATAAGTACACAAAAACACAACAAATGTGGTTTTTAAAATGGCTGAACTTTGACCTTCGATTGACCCAGGAAGGAAGGGTCAGATGAAAATGCCTACACTAAGAACATTGAAGCTCATGATCTGATCTATATGTCTGTAAAATATGAAGACCCTGTGTCATGTGGTTTTGGGAAGGGAAGCATTTTAAAAGTGCATATTTTGGTCATTTTCATGATAAAAATCCATTTTTGTATTATTTTAACATTATTATAATTATGTAATCAGTTATGTCATGGTAAAATTCTACATGGTGGTGGAAGTTTGTGATGGGGCCCATGCCTGTACCTAGTTTTATGAAGATCAAGCGTACCTTAATAGCTAAAATTGCTTCATAAGTACACAAAAACACAACAAATGTGATTTTTGAAATGGCTGAAATTTGACCTTCGATTGACCCAGGAAGGAAGGGTCAGATGAAAATGCCTACACTAAGAACATTGAAGCTCATGATCTGATCTATATGTCTGTAAAATATGAAAACCCTGTGTCATGTGGTTTTGGGAAGGGAAGCATTTAAAAAAGTGCATATTTTGGTAATTTTCATGATAAAAAATCCACTTTTGTACCATTTTAACATTATTATCATTACGTAATCAGTTATGTCATGGTAAAATTCTACATGGTGGTGGAAGTTTGTGATATGGCCCATGCCTGTACCTAGTTTTATGAAGATCAAGCGTACTTTAATAGCTAAAATTGCTTCATAAGTACACAACAACACAACAAATGTGATTTTTGAAATGGCTGAACTTTGACCTTCGATTGACCCAGGAAGGAAGGGTCAGATGAAAATGCCTACACTAAGAACATTGAAGCTCATGATCTGATCTAAATGTTTGCCAAATATGAAAACCCTGGGTCATGTGGTTTGGGCAAGGGAACCATTTTAAAAAGTGCATATTTCGGCAATTTTCCGCTTTTTACGCATTTTTAAAGTGTTATAATGACGTAACGGATGACGTCACAATGAAGCCATTCTTGGGTGCACACCTCTTATACTATGTCTTTGATGTGACCAAGTTTGGTTAAGATCAATGTTTGGGAACAACCTTAAAAAGCGCCGACAACGCCTATGCGCTTTGTTTATGGGAAAAAAATCAGAAGAGGAAAAAAAAAAAAACTAGAGGTATTGTGTTTATAAATAAACACAAAGCTTTTCCGCATGAAGATTACCGATGTTTAGGGTCAAAGGTCACGATAGTAATGTTTGCAAATCTTGGAAAACCACGGACTGTCACTTTGATCACAGGTAAAGAAGCACACCAATTTGTTGATTTTCAAATAGATATATATATATAATTGTTGAAATGCTTGACCTTTAAAGGAAAGATGACGTCATGTATGTTTTGACTACACAAACATGTTTGGTGGTCGACATGGTCTATAATCATATATGATTAGCTATTTTACATAAACATACATACATACATACATGACAAGTGGTCACAGGTCAGCAGTAGTACACATGATAGTGCATGCGAAACTATTCGATGTGCGCGTTCTGTGCGGCTAGCCAATGTACTGTAATTTACGCTACACGTGTAAGTTTAGACAAACGACAACCAAATATTTTCCCAACAAAGTTTCACTCAAATTTGTAAGATAAATCATCAGAATCTTAGCTAATCAATATAAACAATCACATCCACAATCTTTGTGGAGATGGACAACTTACCCTCGGACGGGAGATTTAGCGGGAATGGCTGCATTTTAGGGGAGATTTGGAAGCGACGAAAGCTCCATCATCAGCACTACTTAATTCCAAGTCATGCCTCTCCGTGAGCCAATCAGCTCGCGAGAGACTTGCGCGCGCAATGAATTATTCATGATATTACCAGATTTATGAATGGACTCTCTTACATAACTATGAGGGCGCTATATCACTTTCACGGTAGCAAAACGCGAGTGCATGGCCTGGGGCGGGTGACTTATGCATGGTTTTACGCAAATTGCGACTTGGCTGAACTTTGGCCTTCAATTGACCCAGGACGGAAGGGTCAGATGAAAATGCCTACACAAAGAACATTGTAGTCCATGATCTGATCTATAATGTCTGCTAAATATGAAGACCCTGGGCCATGTTGTTTTATAGAGGGAAACATTTTACAAAATGCATTTAGGGTCATTTTCATGAAGAAAATCCACTTTTTTGCCACTTTAAATTATCATAATTACGTAATCAGTTATGTCATGGTGATGTTCTACATGGTGGTGGAAGTTTGTGATGGGGCCCATGCCTGTACCTAGTTTTATAAAGATCAAGCGTTGTTTAATAGCTAATATTGCTTCATAAGTACAAAAACATACAACAAATGTTATTTTTGAATTGGCTGAACTTTGACCTTCGATTGACCCAAGAAGGAAGGGTCAGATGAAAATGCCTACACAAAGCAAATTTTAGTCCGTGATCTGATCTATAATGTCTGCTAAATATGAAGACGCTGGGCCATGTGGTTTTATAGAGGGAAACATTTTACGAAATGCATTTTTTGGACGAAAATCCACTTTTTTGCCATTTTTAAATTATTATAATTACGTAATCATTGACGTCATGGTGATGTTCTACATGGTGGTGGAAGTTTGTGATGGGGCCCATGCGTGTACCTAGTTTTATGAAAATCAAGCGTACTTTAATAGCTAAAATTGCTTCATAAGTACACAAAAACACAACAAATGTGAATTTTGAAATGGCTGAACTTTGACCTTCGATTGACCCAGGAAGGAAGGGTCAGATGAAAATGCCTACACAAAGAACATTGTAGCCCATGATCTGATATATATGTATGCAAAATATGAAGACCCTGGGTCATGTGGGTTCATACAGGGAAGCGTTTTACGAAATGCATATTTTGGTAATTTTATGATGAAAAATCCATTTTTGTGCCATTTTTTAAATTATTATAATTACGTAATCCTTGACGTCATGGTGACGTTCTACATGGTGGTGGACGTTTGTGATGGGGCCCATGCCTGTACCTAGTTTTATGAAAATCAAGCATGATTGAATAGCTAATATTGCTTCATAAGTACAAACAAATACAAAAAATGTGATTTTTGAATTGGCTGAACTTTGACCTTCGATTGACCCAGGAAGGAAGGGTCAGATGAAAATGCCTACACTAAGAACATTGAAGCTCATGATCTGATCTAAATGTTTGCCAAATATGAAAACCCTGGGTCATGTGGTTTGGGCAAGGGAACCATTTTAAAAAGTGCATATTTCGGCAATTTCCCGCTTTTTAGGCATTTTTAAAGTGTTATAATGACGTAACGGATGACGTCACAATGAAGCCATTCTTGGGTGCACACCTCTTATACTATGTCTTTGATGTGACCAAGTTTGGTTAAGATCAATGTTTGGGAACAACCTTAAAAAGCGCCGACAACGCCTATGCGCTTTGTCTATGGGAAAAAAATCAGAAGAAAACGGAAAAAAAAAAAAAAAAATCAAAACGAAAACAAAGGCTTTTTCGCTACAAAGCGAAAAAGCCAAAAAAAATCAGAACGAAAACAAAGGCTTTTTCGTTCTAAACGAAAAAGCCAAAAAAAATCAAAACGAAAACAAAGGCTTTTTCGTCCTAAACGAAAAAGCCAAAAATCAAAACGAAAACAAAGGCTTTTTCGTCCTAAACGAAAAAGCCAAAAAATCAAAACGAAAACAAAGGCTTTTTCGTCCTAAACGAAAAAGCCAAAAAAAAGACAAAGAAATCGTACAAGAGTAATAGGTGATCGGGTTGAGCCCGATCACCTAATTAGAATGGGTTTTTCCAGTCAATTTTGGAAAATGCGCGTTTAAATTTGTAAAATATAAATTAAATTGCGCGCTGATTTGGAGAATGACGTATCCCGGTTTCATTTTTATAATAACTAGCAATCGATTCCATTTTGCGTCATTCAAATATTGAATGTACATCAACGTTTCATTAAAAGGATTACAAATAGGTGATTAGGCTTTCTGTTACACGTACGTATATACCTACGTTGCCAATTAGAACAAAATGTACAATCCAATTCGCAGAAAATTACATGTTTTTTTTTTGTGACACGGGCTGAACTGAACATTCCTTTTTATTTGTTATAAATTAATTTCGCATATTCTGCATTCGATTCAAGTATATACATACCTATACAAATCATGATGCAATTTCGATTAATTAATTAACCAATGTATTGTATACCTAATTGATCTGAAATTTTTGTTGAAATTTATGATTGGCAAATGACGAAGTGATCAAAAGTGGGACTTTTTGGACATGTAGTACTTATGTAAGAAAAATTGTATCGTTAAATCCTATTAAATAAGTCTGGAAGAGCATTCTGGTGCCCCAATTTAATTGCGCACATAATGGCACCACCCACCCCCACCCCCTGCCCCCTCTACCCTCTCCAAACCCCACCACCCACCTCCTCCTTCACCCGGGGGACCAGCAAAGGTGTCTCGTAGCAGCGCTATACAATATATTCATGTCACAGTCAATGTATATGTAAAATGTATGTAAAATGAAAATATATTTGTTATACATGTTGTTCGGTTCGACTTGCATCCACCAATCAGAAAGCGAGAGATGACATAATGTTTAGAATATTTTTTTTAAAATGCGCCCCGCCCACCGGGAAAATTCCTGACTATGTCATTATTTATGACCTTAATACGTTTTGTAACATCTGGGATTGTTTACTTTACATCTGTTTCTTTTTGCACGAAATATCTGAAACGATCGAAAACCGGCGCGTGGGAATTCAAGTGGAATCGATTTTTGAGTCCGAGTTGGTCAATAAATCGATTGTATCGAACATTGCTTCCACTCTTTGCTTATCAGATTATTGATAACTTACGCTCGATAGATTGTTAGGTTTGGCAGTCACTTTACCAAATACTTATCGAAATAATTAATTACGTAAACAATTAATTGAGACAATTAATTTTGTTGACACGAACATCAGGTCAAAGAACTAGCGTTTTATATTTTCAGGACCGTATTGAGGAATTTCAATTTTGTATTATTTAGTTATTTATTTATTCACCACATCCAACAGCGGAAGGACCGCCAATTACAGGAATGGGATCAATTAACATAGATATTCGAATAACTATCAACTTCTATTAGTTGAATTAGAAACGGCCAGAATCCCTCCCCTTGCTCTTCGCTAAAGAATGCTCTGGGATCTTTAAAGTGCGTTACCGAAACTTAACACACTGGACCAACGGCTTTACATCCCTTCCGAAGGACGGAACGAGTGTGATTAAGTGCCTTGCTCAAGAGCACAAGTGCCACAACCCGTCACGGCCCGGAATCGAACCCTTATGCTAGTACTGGCACATGGTCTCATTGCGTTCTTTTGTGATAACATTTGCAAATGAAGAGACACGTGACGTAATACAATGGCTCAACATTCTGAAACGAGGCCGCCAGTGTCAATTTGACAAAATTCGTCAACAGGCGAGTCAACACACAAATCGACGTCAAAGCTTATTGCGTAAAAACTAACCTACTGCTGTGAATTGAATAGAGTGTACAATACTTCACATTTAAGAGTAACTTTTTACAGTGTAATTATCCAACGTTTGGGTAAATGTGCATGACCAATAGTTGTTTAATAGTTGTTTAAAATCACCCAATGTTTGGGTGAAAATGCATAGCACCCCCACCCCGCACGCACGCACACTTTTGAAGAGCTTGCTACGCCTATGCATACTACGCTGTTGTTGCAACGTGGTGCAACATAAATTTAGTCTGGTGAAGTGGATACTAAGTGTGCATGTGAAATGAAGTACGTCAGTACACCAGACGCTATTCATGCGAAACGTGCAAACGGCTAATTGGGAAACATGCGTACGTTGATTTTGGTTTTGTAAAGCTACAGTCACATAGGGCTCCCGGCGAGTCACGGCGAGCCACGGCGTGAGAACCGTGACGAACCGTGGTCGATCGGGGCCACGCCGTCTTGACGCCGTCTTGACACCTTGGCACTCCGTGATAAGCCGTGATGAAACGTGGCGCGCCGTGGGCCAAAAAATAATTTTTAAACATGCTTTAAACTACCGTGACTCGCCGTGAAGCGCCGTGAGGCGCCGTGACACCGTGATGCTCCGGGACGACACCGTCTCGGCGCCGTATTGACGCCGGGAGCACCGGGAACACGCCGGCTTCTATGTGACTGAAGCTTAACGTGGTTTCCTCCAAAATATTTTAGACCAAACTTTGGATCCAAGTTGGTTTGTATCTGTAGGCCTTTATGATCGCGACTGTCACAATGCTTTCTAAATGTTAAGTTTTTAAAACTAAAAAACTAATTGGTGACAAGGCTGATTAAGTAAATTATCTTTTGAATGCAAACAAACTAATGTTCAATTGTTTTTCAAACCGAAACATTATAGAAATTGAATTAAATCGCCAAGAAAAATGTACACTTACCCCATGGAGACAGCAGACACATCTTTCCCTACTGTCATACCGGTATACGGTACTTTACAAAAGCCATCTACGTCAGTGCTGTGCACGTGGTATTGCTATTAAGGTCACTATATGCGTGCGTTCCATTTCTCCATTGTCATTTGTGTTCATCCATTGTCATTGGTTATCGCTGTAATACGTTAATCTATCGATTCAGTGACCACAGCTGATTTCCGATATTTTTTTCCAGAAAATGTATTTCGTATAAACCTAAGAATCATAAAATACTCCCTAAAATACTATTCATGTGAAGAAAACGAAATTTGCAATCTCCAATTTGGATGTGAAAGCAAAAAAAAGTTGGTGTAATCATGGGTAGGTATAAGTAAGTCGTTTTTACGAGCCAATTGGCTCATTACGGCCGGTACTCATCCCCGGTTTCCGTGGCATAGAGTGACTATAGGACCAATTCTACATGTACTGATCCTCCTGGATGGGATGCCAGTCCATCGTAGGTTTTACCCCCAGCAACTAGTTGGGTTTCCCCAACCGTATTTGCTGGTCCCCATTTATACACCTGGGTGAAGAGAGACAACGTGGAGTGAAGTGTCTTGTCCAAGGACACAACGCGGTGCAATGGCCAGGTTTCGAACCATGGACCTCTCGACCGAAAGTCCGACACGCTATCCACTAGACCACCACGTCTCCATTAGGGAAGGGTGTAATTATTGCACTGCTTTATGAAACCAGATAAATTAGTTTTCAAAACATCGGTGGTTTTTTAACGATATCCTTAAAAATAATACGGATTTAGAACGTGAAATTTCAGAATAGTAAAAGAGGAAAATATGACTGTGATAATGGTATCAAAATCTCAACACCCATGGGGAAAAATGGGGCGCTCAAAAATGTGATCTGGACACGCTCCTAATTGTGACTGTTTGTTGTTTACATGAATAAATTGAAATAATATACATGTACATAAGAGATCTCCCCCATAAGAATTGTGGGAATTGTCGGCTACGATTTTTGAATTGATTTTTTAACAAATCTTGGGCCAACGGAAAGGTCGAATTATTACTATGATTATGTCTTATTTTAAAATTCTTTAGTAATGGATACTGGTAGGTCTACTGCTTGAGGCAATCTAATTCACAGAGAAATTTTTTGAAAATGTCGCGAGCGTATACAACGGCTTTATTAAAAGGTTATGTCTGCCGGGTCAAAAGTGTTGAGTTTCTCTCAATACAGCCTAGCTCAACTCGTTTTAGCAAGGCTCGTTCTGGACAACTCGGTGTGGAGCAACGGCCTTGCGACAGGAAGATGTCATCTCCCGACTCCTTGGCTTTTGAGCCTGCATTTAACCCCGCCGGCGATATAGCCGACTATACTGCTCGGGTCTGCAGTTTCCTTCCCGAGTGCAAGCACTGGATGGCCGGGCCCGCTACACGTACCAGCTGACGCTGGTGGCGATGTACAGCTAAGTTTTCCGGACCATGGAAAAGCCTGCGACCGCTTCGAGGTTCGAACCCACGACCCTCCGATTGCAAGCCCGACGCTCTCTATCGCTGCGCCACAGTGCCTCGGTGAGGCATGGCACAATTACATTGCTTTGGGTTTAAATGTTTTTGCTCATTTTGTTCATAAAGCCATGCTTTAGAAAGGAAAACCTTTGAAACGCGTGCTGGCAGCAAACAAACCTTTTCCATTATTACGTCACGTTTGAACTAAAGTGCGCATGCTCAATATGACGTAAACAAAATAAAAGAACCGGTTTGTTTGCTCAAGCGTCTCAAAAGTCTCCCATTGTTTTAAAGCTGGCGCCATCCTTACTTAATAGTTCGATATCTGTTTGTGGGTATTGATTAAATAAACTGTTTTAAATGGTGATTATTGATGTTGACGAAACTTTTCAAAAACCCTCATGTAACTCTCAAGGGCAGAGTATGAATCAATTAAACTGGTGTGAAAAGTATATTGATCAAATCCTCAAAGCGATAAATGGTGTCCTGGGGGCGTGGCACACTATTTTCCCCAGGGTCCAACAGTTAACTAGGTAATAGGGTTTTTGGAATGATTTGCCGCAGAGGTCCTTGTAATTGGACGCTCGGCATCATATTTTGCATATTAATGATGCTCGATTGACCAATCGGAGGCAAATTCGGCAATCGAAAACTAAAGTGAAAGTCGTATAGTTCTGCACCGAGCATGGTTTGCAGTCAAGCTTATGTATCTGCCATTTCAAATGTTTTTGAATCCCGGATTCCTTTTACATTCGCAAACCCTAAAAAAAATATAAATACAAACAATACAGACTAGATAAAGACAACCAAATTATTTAAATTTTATATAAATAAGGATAATGGCTTTTACAAAGGCCCTAAAACTGTTAAAACATTTTTGCATACATGTATTTCCCTAACATGCTAGCCTTGTTTGTAAGAGCCTACCATGCCCAGGAAGGTCATTAAATGACTATCTGGTAACTGATTTGTGTCTCAGTGGCATGTTGAAGGTTACTTTGCAGATTTCTGGCAGTGACAGACCTCTGTCGGGTCGCTGACTCGCAGTCATGGGTAAAAACTTGGGGTTGCGGGTTCGAATCCGGTTGCGGTACCTGTGCCCTTGGGCGAGGCACTTAACCACACTTGCTCCATCCTTCGGAAGGGATGAAAAGCCGTTGGTCCAGTGTGTTAGGTAATGGTAACGCACTCTAAAGATCCCAGAGCATTCTTTCGTGAAGAGCAAGGGGATTCCCCGGTGTCTCTGCATGGCCATTTCTAATTATAATTCTAATTCTTCATGGGTTTCCTCACGCTTGTGAGTGACAGTGCAATGAGCACTATTGAGGAATCCTTGGTATGAATACCAGAAAGAAATAATAATAATAATAATAAAATTTACCAAATAGCGGTCTTCTCTGGCTGTAGAACACCGTTAATTGCGGCCTTGACATCGCCTTTTCCTTTCTTCTATAATGGCGTCTCCACAAATGCCCAACCACGCTTCTGGACACAGCAAACCTCTGGACAACCCCTCTCTGATTGGAATCATTCTCCAACTGATCTGGGGCCAATTTCATAAAGCTGTTAGCAAAACAAATTGCTTAATCAAAAATTTGTTTGCTTTATAAAAATGGGTTAATAGTTTCATAAAGCTGTTTAGCAAAACAAATTGCTTAATCCAAAATTTGTTTGCTTTATAAAAATGGGTTAATAGTCAAAATGTTATGTCAGCTTGTGTTCTTAGCAAGAATAGCAGATATTCTTGTGAAAAACACAAATTGACATGCAATTTTGACTATTGACCCATTTTTATAAAGCAAACGAATTTTTGATTAAACAAAACTTTCTGCTAAACAGCTTTATGAAATTGGCCCCTGACTACTTTCGGTTTGATTAAAAATTGTCTAGCCCCGTCCACCAACACTAAAAGACCGGGACACAAACACTGCAACAACTGCAAAAGCTTTCCATTTTGCTTTGATGGAGAAAACTGGAATGTCCAGAAATCAACTCTATTAACCTTTGTCTCAAACTCACCAAAACTATTTGGAGGAGTGTTTAGCAAATTGAAATGTAGCCGAATATCTATTTGAAAGGGGGAAATAATCGTAGTACAAAATGTACCTTGCTACCTTAGTTTTTAAAAGTTGTGTAAAACAAATATTAATTTTTTTCGGGTTAGAGTTGAGATTGGTGCACGATCTGAACGCCATAAATATGCCCCTTCGCTTTCGCCACGGGGCATAGTCATGGCTTCGAGATCACCTTGGGCCTACGATCCTAACCTTGCCGTTAATGCAGTCAGTATTTGTATACTCGTGCCCAGCAGCCCGGATTAGACTACAAACTTTACCGATTGTGGCTTCTTTGGAAGGATAAAACCATATCTGACATGGGTGAGACGTCACACGCATGCATTTGTTACCACGTCGGTAATTAAGAAAAGGGCGCATACCGGTAGTATATTTGTTCAAAAGAAACACGGATGGAGTGAGATTAATACACAGCAGATACTCAACATCATCGGTGTGAAATCACTTTCACTAAGTTGTGAAGAGAGTATAATGGAACAGGAAAAGGGCGAATCTATATTTGTTCAAAAGAAACACGGATGGGATGGGGTTAACTCACAGCTGATGGTCGACATTGGTGTGAAATCACTTTCACTAAGTTGTCAAGAGAGTTGCAACTCTCCACTAATCTCTTAATCCCATTGTTTTGCTAACGTCACCTAATTGATCTGTTACAATCTCGTGCGCACCACACCATGGGAAAATTTGAATACCAATTCTGATTCGTTTGTCCCTTGCGCACGCCCGACACTGCCACGTGGCAACTACTGGTACGTAAGAGTGTTCCCTCTGACGTATGAAGTCATCCGTTTCCCCCGGCTCTTTTCAATTCGTGTTCGTCTCCCCGAGAGTGAACACCGGACCGCAGTTAATGGTGTGACAATACGAGTGATCTCCCTGCATTGGACGGACTAGTAAGCTCATTTCGCTGGGGTAATTAAATCAAATATTGTTTACAAGATTTGGAATGCTCTTTTTTAAACCAAAGTTTTAACCTTGCTGTTATAAAAGATAATAAACTAATTAGCCTTTTGCGTGTAATATTTGCATAATGTTGGCGCCCTGAATTCTTCACTTTCAAATGAAGGTGCAGTTTAGAAAGTCACATACTACGTGGTGCACGCAATTGCATATAGCAACCAATAGTCTGGTTGCTTTGTGTTATTCTCTCCTCAGTGAATACGGTATTGGTCCTGTACTTTACACCTGCTGCGTGCACCACATAGCAACACAAATTTAGTCTGGCCATCTGATATTAGGTGTGCATGTGAAAGGAAGTACGTCAGTACACTAGACGCTATTCACCTGCTGCAACACGCAAAAGGCTAATTCCGTGAACTTCGAAACCATATTTCTGTCTTGTCCATTAAGTGATCAATGTTGTGACGTATCTTGGCATGATGAACAACTTTAAATCTTCCCAACGTGGTCTTTTTGAAAATACCTTCATATTTAATTTTTGGTTTTAGAGTGTGAAAAATCCCAGAAGGCGCGGACGAGGATGGCAACTTTAATGCTGAGGTTCCTCGTACTGTTTGCCCTGACAACGATTTCCTTGGCCGGTAGGTTTTTTTTCCCCATTGTTATCATTGTACGGACGTTATGCTGGATTCACAACGAGCCTTTTCGCGCTTAAATTTGACGCGCGTCTCTTTCAGAAAAAGCTGTGTGAAAGGAATTTGGAGCGACACGACGCACTGAAAATCACAGAATTACAAAAACTACTTTCCACCCAAGAAAATTCTGTAATTTCCAATTCCTCATTTCATTAATTCCCTTTAAACCACTTTCTGAAAGCGACGCGCGTCGAAACTACGCGCCAAAAAGCTCAGTGTGAATTCACCCTCCACATTCGTAAATTTGGCGCGCGTCGCTTTGAGACTGAAAAACACAAAATGGACTGGCGGAAACGTTTTTAATTGTGTGATTTTCAGCGCCTCGTTTTACTCAAACATTTTCTCCAGGTAGCTTTTTGTGAAAGCGACGCACCTCGATTTTACATAGAAGCGTCAGGTATGGTGTGCTAATTTAATATTTAGAGATATGTCTACTTCTGGACATGCCAATTAAGTTAACAATTAATTGCGAAATTTACATATTTCCATTTTTCACAGAGATTTACCTATTAACTCTTTTAGTGCCTAGGCCGTGCCAGTACTATTTATCGTATGTACTCTGAAAGTGCCAATGTCGTACATACGATCTTGTTTTAAAAATGTTTTTCTTCAAAAGCGCCAACCATGTACAACCTAAATCACAGACATATAGAACTGTAGACTGCCAGTCCCTATTCAGATAACGTTTCCACGACTGTAATTAGGACGGCACCCGACTATTTGGCAGATTGGGCCGGGGCAAAGTTTTTCAGCGTGCGCACAAACGTAATGGGCGCCGAGAAAAAAATTGGTTTTTCTGACGAAACAAAACCCATACTAATATTCGTTTGCGAAATTTCACCATAATTTTACTCGGTTACGTATACCTACTTTTGTTGAAGTAGTTTTGAAGCATGAAAAGGCTGGTAATTTGGTAAAAGGAGCTAAACAAGCTGCTTAACAACTGATCAAAAACTGCAAGTTGTGTTTAATATGTGTGCAACGCGTCATGTTCGTCATGCGCGTCGTGCGCGTCTTGCGCGTCTTGCGCTTCAGTTGCACGCAACGTTTCAAAAATGCCAAGTTTTGCGCCCCCTGTGTTCTATACACGAATCCGGTTGCTAAGGACTCCTTCCCTGCAAGTCCGCCATTACTGGGGGCCATCCACTGCCATGGACTGGGCGCTTTGTCTTGTTGTTAAATCGAACAGCGCACAACGCGTACGCGTACACAGGCTTCGCAAGCAAATAAACGCGCAAACTTGTTCGAAGTGACAACATAATGTAACAGCATATCATCAACACAAAACCCACAGTTCATGGCACTGGATGGCCCCCAGCTATGGCGGACGTACACGGACCATGACTTTCCAGCTCGGATTGGTGTATATGTCTGTGATCATAATATGCAATATCGAGCAAGTTCGGGTGCAGACCATTAGGGCGAGTTTGTTTCGGACGGATCCAGATTCAGATCTGCGCAGATCGTGACTTGAATTCCTAGTTGAGAGCAGTTTCGTTTGTTTCTGCGCGGTATTAAACTCGGGATCTGGATTCGGATCTGTCGTGAAACAAACACGCCCTTAGTCAATTTGCGATTTTTGTTCGCACATGCGTAGTTTGTTTTTCACCCGAACGCGTCGTCAGGCAAATCTAGTCAAACGTGGCCAAAATCGTCTGCACTGCCACTGGCCGCCGCCAATTCGGTTTACAAAAAATACAAGCAATTGTTGGCAATTCTTTTCCCCCATGTTTTCCCTCGTATGTTTCAACTCGTTCACCAAAAGCTACCATAGAATTGGTTATTAATTCATCTTTAATTCTGACATAAATTAACACTTTTCTGACATAAATTAACACTCGCGCGACACTTGCGCAACACTCGCGCGACAAAATTGCTAATTGTTGGCACTTTCACCTGTCTCGCGCCGCGCCCGGAATGTCAGATTCTCATTTTTGTCTCCAATCAGTCACAATTTAGTTTCATAGGTCCCTCACGAAGTTGTCTCACATTTCTCGCACTTTCTGACTCACGGAAACTAAATTGAGAAGGGTTCGAGACGGGTCCGAGACACCCGCGACGACTCTGTGACTATTTTGAGAGAAAATTTGTCGCGCGACACGAGGGGGCCGGGGGAGGCCCTGCGACTCACGCGAGGAAATTGAGAACCCCCGCGAACGTTTCGAGACATTTTGGAAACTCCCTCGCGAATGCCGTTCGCAATTTGTCGCTTAACTATATTTATAGTCGCCCGCCCGAACTTAAATTGCTCGTCGTCGAGTTCGCTCGTTCCCAGCTGTAAGGCGCGCTGGGTATGAGCGATTATCGTCGAGGTACGACGTTGGAGTTCCACGAGAGGGCGCAAAGTCTGAGCAGTTAGCAAGTTCGGGTGGGCGACTATAGTTAACTAGACTAACCTACCCCAGGGGCTTGGTTCATCTAGTCAGACTAGCTAGTCAAACCACACAGCGTTCGGGTGACATAGAGCAAGTTCGGGTGGGCGAATATAGTTAACTAGACTAACCATATTCGAACTAGATGTCACTCGAACGCTGCGTGGTTTGACTAGCTAGTCTGACTAGAGGAACCAAGCCCCGGGGGTAGGTTAGTCTAGTTAACTATAGTCGCCCGCACTGCCCATATCGACTATGGTTAAGTCTAGTCGCCCACCCGAACTTGCTCTAAGATGGTAGTCCAGATTCTGGACTATATTATTGCGATATTGGATCGTAGCGCGGCCGACTATAGAGGGCGGAATATCGATATTATTTGGATAGCGCATAATATAGTCCAGAACTTAACCTCAAATTCCCCGCTGGGGTCAAAGGTCAATCGAGCTCATAAATATTCATTCACGTCGCGGTGTTCGATACCGCGATATCGATATCTGCAGCGCAGCATGCATGTACGTGTGCGCAAACTGCATACGAGTACTGTACTGTACACATAGCGCGTATTGCATGCAGTGTGTATGTAACTCAGCTCATGCAGCGAGAATAGTAGCTAGCACGAACGTTTTAATGGCTAGGTCACTTTGGGGGTGGGGCGTAGGGGGACTGGTGTACCTGGGAGGTTTACTGTGAGGGGGGTGCGAGTGATTGGGTAGGGTCCTGCATGGGAAAACAACATTTGGATAGCTTATTCCTTGCTGTGCCATTTATTTCAGTTTCATGCTAAAAGTGCAAAAAAACTAAAATATTATAAAAACCAACTGTTCTTGTTTATCCTTTTCTTGAAGTTCAACATGTACATGTACAATGTAGTAGCAGATCTAATATTTTTGTGGCCCGCCGGGTGGGAGCTTCAGATAAGACATGTTTTGCAATGCACAAAATAATTAAGCAGGTACACAACTCAGCAAAATAAGTTCTCGGTAGTCTTATTTAAATTAATATTTGACACAAGAGTCACCTAGTAACGGGATTATGACCTGAACATTCATTTAACAAGGATCGACATGGGGTGTGAAACAAAACTGCAATTAAGTGAGCAGTCCATTGAATCCATTCCTTCAAATTTGGAAGTCTCATGTATCTGTCTGATTAACTTGTGAAGCACAAAACTAATCAAATTATCATGAGGATGCTTGATTTGAGGGTTTTCATTAACATAATGCACTCTTTCAACCAGGGATTTACATTTAACCGGTTAACCGGGGAAAAAATTAAAAACCATTTTGCCGAACGTTTAAACGAAACCCAATTTTAAAGAATTTACAATAGTTTTCAAAGGTTCTTTGTATTTACTTCATGAAATTGAAATAAATGTATATGAAGTCGTAGTAAAATTTTCACCCGATAAAGATTCAATGATATTTTTGGGGCCTGGGGTATTGTGTGCATTGCAAATGCACCTATAAAGTAAAACAACACCAACAACTTTGGTGTCGGCTGAACGGTTAACCGGTTAACCGACACTGGAAAGAATTGCAAACCGGTTTCTGAATTAACCGTAAATGCATGCCCATCCCTACTTTTAACAGATGGGAATGTTAATCTACAAAAAAATAGAAATTATTCATCTTTCAGTTGCAATTTTTAATAAAACTGAATTCAGTATGACAGTACATCAAGATTTTAAAAATGCATTCTGAATTAAGACTGAGTTACACACTTAAATCCTTCAATTCCATGTGCATGATCCAGTATTTTGAAGGGACCTTTCAGATAACATACATTTTTTTGCAATGTGCAAATAAGCAGGCACACAATTTACAGAAAATGTTTCCCTCCTGTAGAAAAAAATGCCAGGCCGGGGGACTTCATGACTATGCCACCTCAATACAAACTCAACAAAATAAGTTCCCAGACATTTATTCAAGTTCAAACATTTCAAATTAGGCCTAATATAGTTGATACAACAATCCTCAGCCAGTATAATTGCCTAGGTAGGCCTATATGACCTGAACATTCATTTAAAAATGGCATGGGGTGTGAAGCAAAACTGCAAGTGAGCACTCCATTCCTTCGTATTTAGAAGTCTCATATTTTTCAGTGTCTCAACATGTGAAACACAAAACTAATCAACTATGAGTATTCTTGAATTGCAATGAGGGTTTTCATTAACAGTGTACTTTCAAAAGAATGGAATGTTAATCTGCAAAACAAGAAATTATTAATCTTTCAGTTGCAATTTTTAACAAAACTGAATTCCTGAATTCAGTAGGAGTACATCAAGATTCAAAAACATGCATTCTGAGCTACTACACAACTGCAATAATGAGCTATACACACATGAGTTTATTACTATACAGTGTTCAATTTGCCTTTCACACTCATTTTTCAATGTAACCTGCAGCCATGCACAGACTGAATGTTCATATACGTGCTGCTGCAGAGGATTACTGTCTGTGAATGAAATATGAACAATTTCTGCATCTGCCGTAATTAAATTTGGAGCAAAATTACTTTGTATAGACAACAAAATATATCAGTGTAGAATTAATGCAGCTTTGCACAGATCAGGAAGTTGTACAAATTGCCCCTTTTTTGCACAGGAATTTCTCCAAAAAGCTGCAGAGCAAATCAGAAAGGTATGCCGCATTTTCTGTTCAAATGTAACATATTTTCAGGGTGATATAAAGTGCAAAGACAATGAACCATCTTCAAAAACATAACACTATATATACTAGTCAGTGATTTTTTAAATCAGGGCAGTGATCATTTATCCTATAATTTCATGTATGTCAAAATGCTCAGAAAGGAAGACACATATAATGCAATACATGTACATTTTCTATTGTTGCAATGGTGTAAGAGCTGAACGCCCCCCGCCCCCCAATCTGCCTCTTTATGGGTCTATAATATTGGAACAGTGGAAACAAATATTTGAGGGGCCCTTGAAATGGTATTAAAAAATCAAGCTTTTGAATTTGTATGTTCATGAGCAAAGTTATGACATCACATCAGGCAAACACAGGATCACTCTAAACTCTGCACAAAATATTGCACCATTTTCTCCAACTTTGATGAAACTTTTGTAACCCATGCATGGCTGCATCATTTGAGTTTGTTTTACATGTTGCTTGTAAAAAAAATGGAAATAAAAAACGCAGCAGTTTGCCACAACTCCAGTTTGAATTCATGTTTTTCTATACTTTCTCTTAGTTTTTGTGAACAAATTGTCAAAGTTGAAAATGTTGTCTTTTATTCATTTAAAAATGGAATGAACAGCACCAATGTCTGTATATAAACAAAAAGCTAATGGCTTTTAAAACGGGGTGCAATTTGCTTTGCAAATTTGTTAAAGGTGGTAATGTGGAGCACCCTGTCAAGCTTTAAAAGAATAATGTTGATAAAATGCCTGGTAGAAATTTCAGCAAATGATGCATGCAGGCAGTAATACTTCAGAAAACCTTAAAAAAATACATGTATGCGGTTTTTGTGTTGAATACTTGTGTTGAAATACTTTAGTTGGCAATTTTTTCCACAAATGTACAATTACACGGGAAAAATTATGTGATGTTTAAAAGTTTGTTATTAATTGTTATCTACACTTTTAGTCGGGTTTTTCTTGTGTAGTTGTGAAGTAAACTTATGGGTAACTGCAATAGAAACTGCAGTATATATGGGCCTTTTTTTGCCTATTGTGTATAGAGCCTAAATTTTCTGGCCCACATGTACTAGAGGATTTTGTACTAAAGTGGCCATATATTAGTCAACAAATTTAGTACACCTGCTTTTGTTGGAACTAACAACTGGCTTTATTTTACAATGTAAATGTTTCTTAAATACCATGCAATAAAATACACAAAGCACACGTATACTGTGTCTTTATTTTACTAAATTCTGACCTCAAGAGGTCAGAATTTAGTAGATAAGATTTGTTTCTTTAAAATGAAGTGCACTGATTTGATGGGAAAAACCTGAAATTATAAGTGAGAAAATTTGAGCACGGCAGGATGAAGAAGTGTTTCCGCACAAAATCTTCTTTTTTTTCTGACTCCTATATATATATATTTTTCATCAAATCTGCACGTACAGATATGCTTGATGAGTAATTTTGAAGACAAAATCTGATCAACTTCTCAACTCTTTCCAACTATACAATCATACAGTATACACCTGCATGCGTGGCTATAGCCACGCATGCAGTGTATACTGTATGTTTGTTCGTTTCACATTGCACAGCGCATAGCCGGCATAGGAGGCCGAATGTACACATTATAATATTATAATGACTATGCGATGTATTGCGCGGACAATTTTGGAGAATCGATTCCCGACCGTCGATTATTCGGCGCGCCTCACACACATGATTGATAAGCGCTGCGTCCAATCAGACTAGGTGGGCGGAGCTATAGTTCCCTGAGATTTCTCAGGGAACTGGAGGTTAAGTTCTGGACTATATCATGCGCTGTCCAAATCATATCGATATTCCGCCCTCTATAGTCGGCCGCGCTACGATCCAATATCGCAATAATATAGTCCAGAATCTGGACTATTAAGATGGCGGCGCCCACAGTAAAATGCACTCGCTTCTCCGCGGAGGAGGTTTTTAAGTAATTTTCGGATTCGGATAGTGAAAAGGATTGGTATTTATCACTCAATAAAACAGCCACCTACAATTGTACATAAAGTGCATTTTAAATGTCCAATTAAAAACAAAATTACCTTATTTAAGACCTACTTCCAAATACTGAAAAAGTGAAAGTTATCCATATTATTAATTATTATATTTATAGATATCGCAAATCGTTTTTCACCAACAGAGGGCGCCCTTTGCAATGCACTAAGGGATTGAAAATGGGTAAAATTTTCCCCATTTTCAATCCCATAGTGCATTGCAAAGGGCGCCCTCTGTTGGTGAAAAACGATTTGCGATATGGTCTATTCTCGAGTCGGGGCTATACGGTGTATAGACCTTATATGCGTAGCGGCCATGATAGAGGGCAGTCACATTGTCACAGTGCGTCATGCACGAGTAGGCACATTGTGGATCTATTGTCACATCATTTAAATATGAAAATCTGTCCTCTGTCATGGCTGCCGTGCATAAGGTCTATTTGATCCATTAAGAAGAGTTGTCAGACATGTCAGATAGGGCAAGGAATTACTGCTTGGTCGTGAACTTTACTTCCCAAATGGGTGTTTCTTTCCTGAGGCACAGAAGCTATACCCAGGATACCAGGATGCAAATTTTGTAGAGCAGCTTGATTTTAGAGCAAAATCCTTGCTCTACGGTGTTCAAGAGTGTCGCACTGCAATGTATCTAAGGCCTAGGTATAAACTTAGAGAGAATAGACCTTATGCACGGCAGCCATGACAGAGGACAGGTTTTCATATTTAAATGATGTGACAATAGATCCACAATGTGCCTACTCGTGCATGACGCACTGTGACAATGTGACTGCCCTCTATCATGGCCGCTACGCATAAGTTCTATATAGTGGCATGCAGACTCTTTTCTGAATCTTTTCAACCCGAGGTACCAGTGCGGAGTTGATACGAACAATCTTCAAGCCTCATAGCTTTCGCTCGGCGTCAACATCTGCTGCTGCTGCCAAAGGAGTTCCCATATAACCACCATTTTAGAAACGGCTGGTTGGAGCAATGCAATGACTTTTGCCAAATTTTATGACCGATCTGTTAATTCTCTGCACTGTACATAGGGCAAAGTCACAACTCTGGGTTGCGTGTTAGTGTAACAGATCTGTTAACTTAATCAGAATTGTGACCTCAGAACAAACCCCGTGTTAACTCGATGTTAACATGGTGTTTAGGACGTGTTAGTGTTACATCTAATGTTAGTTCAACACCTCATGTTACAGATTGTGTTAGTGTAACAGATCTGTTAACAGATCTGTTAAGTTAATCTGAACGAAGTGGGTGGTGTTAAGTTTGATTAATTTAGAACCTTCGTGATTTTCAATAAATGAAGTTTCATTTTTCAAGTTGCCCCCATTCCAGAGTGGAATGTTCGACCAAACGTGCCTACCAAAGTCAACTGTTACAAGTAAAAGATGGTATTTTTTTCGTATACATTGAACAAAGATTTTAAGGAAATTACCTCTTGGAATCGACACATAATGTAATTTTAAGATATACTTCCCACTTGCACTTTTGTCGCAAATGTTGCTTTTCTGTAGAAAAATCACGTTTTCTTCTTCAAAAATTGCCTTCAGTTAGTGCACGAGATAACCATTCACACGCGCGCGCAGCGCCCTCTGTTGTCGCGCTTACGCACAGACCGCTCGCCGCGTCATTTTGTGCATTACTTTAAGCAGTCATTTTATCATTTATTTATCTCAGAAATGCAACATTTGCGACGGAAGTGTCAGTGGGAAGTATATCTTAGAATTGAATAAGCTATCGATTCCAATATATAAATTTACCCAAATCCGTGTTCAATGTATATGAAAAAAATACCTAAAAGGTTGTGTAATAATCGGGTCTGTTTTTATTTCCAGATCATTCGGAGCCGACAAGTTACGTCTGTCAGCTCTTTCAAACGGACCAAGTAAATACCTGGAAATGGCACCCAAACGAGCTGCCACCTTCACATTTCCAGGTCGTGTTTAGGTAAGATTTGCTTTAATTCGAGGGGAACACTTCGTTCATAGGTTCTGTTGCGATGACACCATTACAGCAGAGAGTGGGCAGAACTGATGGAAACTGACGTAGCCTACTACATGTACAAGCTATTATTGAGCAGCGGATTTCACGATTCCTCACGCACCGCTTGTGCAACTTTTTATTGCGTAAGCTGCGCAACATTCCGGTGATAATTACACACAGGCCTATAGGGCTTATGCCATTTTCAAAAGTTGTGCAAGCTACGCAATATTTCGTGAAATAGGCTGCTGGTATTTTTGTAATGCCATATTTTTGTAATGCATGGTTTCCAACGACTTCATATATGTTTCGGTAAATTAGCATTTTTTATAAACCCAAATAAAGCATGCTGATCAAATTTTGTGTCATGCTCAGATTCACCATCAGGTAGTCATTACATATCACTCTCCTTTTATCGTGTGGATTGATTACGATGTCTGAATTGTTTCTTGTTTTGTCATGTTTGGCTTCTGGTTTCTCAGTCGTACATTGTATGAGCAAGTTCAAATTTCATAACTTTCAAACAGTTCTCGAGTTGCGCATTTTGTTTTGTGTTTGGTCGGCACGTTGATAATCAGCGTCCAGGCCCCTATCAGGTTTTAAACAAACCCACTTTTAATCCCATTCATAAATACTTTTTTTGTGTAAATCGGTAAAACTCACCAAAATTAGCTTGTCGTTGCATTCACTTTTTCGCTTCATTTTGTTGTTTGTATGTTCAAACTGGTAGCTGTTCGTCGAGTTGTTTGTTCGATCGCGAGCGTTACGCGTATAATGCAGACCCGGTAGACGTCGCATGCACGGTGCAAATTTTGCTGTCGGGAGCGTGCAGTTTCTGCGCTGCGTACATGTACGTGTGCGAGTTCCATACGCTTACTAGGGCGCAGGCAGAAACGCGAGCCAGCTAGTTTTAAACACTGGTTATTATCATTCGTTTAAAACCGCCCACGTGATGTGTTCTCAGCCAATGAGGATGCGTAAACTGTCTAAGGTATTTATGAATCAGTCTTAAATATAAATATATACATTGTTAAATAACATTTTTGGTTGGCTTTCCAGGGTACTAGCGCTCACAGATGTGCATATAGGACTGGCCGCAAGCCGTGACAAATATGCTGACACCATCAAAATCGGTATGTTTATTTGTGTGGCTCCAAGAAAAAACATTATGAGAGGAAGCTAATCGAAATATATACTTAAAAAGTGATTATTAATAGACCCTTTGCTTGGGCAGTCATCACAGGGGGCAGTCACATTATCACCATGCATCATGTATTGACACATTTAAAATACAAAAACCTGCCCCCTGTCATGGCTGCCGGTGCAAATGGTCTATTACTCAAAATAAGTCGTGATATTTTAGCCAGTGATCAGCGTTATGATATCTCCACAATAATTTAAAATTATGTATAACATTACGTAATTCCAGACATAATTCTGTAGGGGCGGTCAGGTTGACGTAGAAGTTCTTTCTTTGCTTTTCACCTCTGGCATCCCGGGTTTCGAATCCGGGCGTGTATGTTGATTGGGTTTGCAGTACCTACTTGACCGCGTGAGTTTTTCCCCGGGGGAATTTCTCTGAGGGTTTACCTCCCACTTCTAAAACTGCAACTCCTTCTTCGTCATCTCAAGTTGATAATAAAGTATAGTTAAAGCTAAAACCGTATAGTTGATGGCACAATAAAGGCCCTTAGTTGCCGAAGATGCCATAAATTCTGAACAACACAATTCTGTTCGTCTCGGCCTAGCGAGACAATATATTTGTACTTCCTGAGTAAAATCCCAGGTGCACAAAGGGATACATTTCTATATGTTCGCTGTCGAGGATGAGAGTCCTTCTCAGCTCATTTTGGAAATCAAGATAATATTTTCTAACAAACACTTTTATCTTCTCTCAAAATTGATAAGTTTAACTCGTTTTATACAAATAACTTACGACCCAACAGGGCATCAATAGTCCAACAACATATTTTTTAAAACCTCTCTGCAGTACAAATTGACCATTAATGTACGTAACTAGGACAGACATCATAGTCTGTCCTATTATGTAAGTTACATGGGGAATTTGTACAAGAAGGGTTTAGAAAATATGTTTGTTGCTCTTTTGGCCTTACTTTAGTTTATCTTCTTAGAGCAAATTAGAATTACATGCGCGCAAACCTATGGGGGATCTCAGGGTACCAGACCCATAGGGCCATGTGAAAGCGGGTAAACAAACTGTGACGTCATTATGTTTTGTTTTTTTCTGCTATTTTGACAAAAGATAAAAACATTTGTGGGGAAACATCTTGATTGCCAAAATGGGCTCTAGTTCGGAGAAAGACCCATGGACTAATATTGCCTGGGAATGTGCACCCCATGCAGCTACAGGTTTTCAATGATCGTATACCATCATGATTTTTTCGCCTAGTACTCGGTGCAAATGGCAATTCCGAGTCCTACATCAAACGCACTCACCAGGCGGGTATAGAACGGAGGACCAGGCCAGCTGAACTCAAGTGCAACCAGTTCAGCGAGTATTGGATCCAGTTCTCACCAAGGTATGCTTAATTCAGTTTATGTATTCGCACGTCGGAATGAAAAACCATTTTACCACACTGGAATTATGGGTTCAGAGTCCAATGATTTATTAATATAATCCAACAAATGATTACCAAAACATCGTCAACTGAATATCTTTATCAGTTGGTCCCCCTGTACTAAGATTTATATGGAACAACAAAGGACCAACTGATAACTCACACGTGTAGCTAACAGTCTGGTTTATCAATGAAAACCCATTATCACAAAATGGAACAAATCAGAGAAGCAAGAATCCAAACACATCAAGGGTTTTCTTAAACCTCAAAAGGCATTTGAAAATAGGAATACTGCAATAACTTAAGAGAGTTGTTTTTGTGGGGCCGAACCGCCACAAGACAGAATACAGTAATTTAACAAACTTGATACAAGGACTATTTCGCATTTTTAAACAATGGCTAACCATACAACCGTAAAATGTTATCTTTTATAATTTAAATACTTGTATAGACTCGAGACATATCTTCACTTTTCTGACACGGCTCTTAACTGAAGTCACATCTCATGTACACTTTCGAAAAACGACATAATTATGTTCAGCCACCATAATGATTAAAGAACATGCCATACCCAATCCGAGAAGGAAAAAAACCAACCGTGACATCATGGCAGGAGGGGTGGGAGGTGGTTACGTTTTTGTGTGACAAGACGTCAGATCAGAGGGTAGTCAGAAAAGAGCGCGAACCACGTCACAGCGACATTTATATAGGCTGAACCAAGAATCATTGAACCGTGAACCCATATGGTACTGCATTGCTGGGCTGCACCCATGACAAAAGAACTTGACAAAGAATGGTTATGAAGGAGACATACATACCAAAGGGTGCAATCGGTAAAGGTCTCGGAATTGCAAACACACATATCGACGCACTCTCCATAAACCTGATTAATATTCATTAATCTCGTATATATGCACCTGGGCAGCATTTGTGTATGTCACCGTGAGGATTAACGTACGTTAAAGTGATGTGTTTCGTTTAAAGCCTATTACATCATCTGCTGTGACCTAAGATTTTACTTCCCGAGTTGACAAGAAAAAAAACACTGATCGCAATGATTTTTGCCTGTGTAAAGTAGTACCAGAAATTGCCAACTAAATTTTTTTTAATCGTTTGCAAAAAAAAGTTGTCTTTGATATCGTTTTTAGAGACAAATTTAGTCCGTTGTATTTTTTATCCCCAGTTACGTGAAGGTTGGGAGACTTGGCGAAAAGTTCGAGTTCCTAGAATACAATTTGGATCAGAACAATCCAATTGTACCACGATTTTTGGGATACCGAACCAGCCGACGCAGTGTGGGTCTCTTCACCTTCGGTGATTTCGAAGAGCATGGACGTAAGTATAAATTATTATTCCATAATTTATTATCCCACCTGAGGGAGGATCTGAATGACGTAAGTTTAACCTAGCTAGAATGTCATTTTTTTTCCAAAAATAAGGTCGGGTTTTTCAGGTTTTTAAGTGTAGATCCGGCACTAACTAACCAAAACATTGAGAAACCGTTTTAGACGCCTTCTAGACGGAATGATTTCACAGTGCCCTGGAAATTGCTGACGCCAACATGTCTTTATTTGCAATCGCGTTTAAGGCCTTTTAATTAAAGGCCTACCTGGAGCTTTCAGAAATTCTAATAAGGTGCTAAACACAGTTTGCTGTCAAACACGGCAAACGTTTGTTTCATTGGTAGAAATCATATTGGAGGTAAGATCTCTTTGCTTACGTTTACTTCCTACTCCAAGCAAGAATTTTATTTTATTTGTTTGTGGATCCTCAGCCGTATTCCACCAGCATGTCTTTGTCACGAACAAGGGCTTTTGCTACGACTGGAGCCTGCGTCCCTGGCCCCGATCCGGCAAAATGTGCTTCCAGGTGCGAACTGATGGAGTTGCCGCCATTGCGTTGTCACGAAATAGGGAGCCTAAAGCTGGCCAACTGCTGTATGAAATCGGTGAGTTATGTACTCCTAAAAAAAACTAGTCCATTTTAGTTTGACTGTTTTCACGATGTAGTGTATTTTAGTGGATCTAGGCTCATTAAAATACAGGGATTATAATTACTGAGGGGGCAACCCAGTGCATTAATTTGTATTCCTTGGGTGCATGGACTGCAATGAGTCTAACACACTCATTTATGTCAAAACCAACTTCAGGTGTTCTAAATTTCATGTGTCTTAAAGGCCCAGTGTATCACTTGCAATGACCCCAAAAAGTAATCGACGAGTTTACAGGGGAAAAGTTCTGAAAGTAAAGATTGAATTAATAGCAACTACCCAATGACAGGTTTCCGCTCAAAATTATATAATTTTACCAGAAAATAATCCGTAAAGATGAAATTATTTAGATCGTTTGCAAATTATTTACTTATTTTTGGTTCACATCTACGCGGTCCAAAAAGCATGGGCGCTGTGTACTGCGTGTGCGTGTTCCAACGCGATGCATTTTTATGGATCGCGCGCACACGCAGTATATGATGTGTGCCACAGAGTGCATGACGCAAGCCACATAGTACCCGATCAACTGAGAATGAATATTTAAAACACCCCGCCAAGACCACCAAAACGCATATGGATTTTCATGTTTTTTTTAAACGTGGTACATTTGACAAAGCTTAAATTTCTTCGGATGAGTTTGTTGATGTCTTTCTTTTGATATATAATGGTTTTATTCGCAGAATCGCTCAAAAACAGATCATCTAGTACAGGGCCTTTAAGATACACGGTATGACTCGCAACGTTTTATTGCAAGACAGAATGACCTATGGTGTCTTAGTTAGGACGTCTTAGGAGTTAACTTTCTTTATTGCAATCCATCCCTGTATTTGAATAAGCTAGAAACTGCCAATTGACGTCATTTTGGGAGTCAAATAATGCCGCGTCAATGTGGAAGCAATGTGCGTGCGCGTTGTGTGTGTCCATAGCGTGCGTAACGCCCAATGCTAAGGCTCCCATTGGTGAATTAAACCGCGTTACGCCCACCAGAGACATACACAGCGCGCACGCACATCGCTTCCACAATGTCTCAGCATTATTTGACTCCCAAAATGGCATATTTGCACGTGTTCGAAGGGGGTCAATATGCTGTTTTGTTCATTTTTTATAGATAAAGACTCGCTCTTAATTAACAATACCGCAAACAATTTGGTTTGGAGTAATACGCATGCGTCAGGCATGTGAACAACCACCGTATACATGGTATTTCCACTCTGCTAAGCGCCGTTACAATTCCCTGAGGAAGTACATGCAAATCTGTGAAGTTAGGCGGCTGTTACGCTTAGCACACACGAGTCATTTTGATGTAATTTAATCAATTTTGTAATGTTGGGCTGAAGAGAAACAATTCTTATGCTTTCCAAAAATTGGATTGGGATTTGGTTCTAAAATAAATTTTCGGCAACGTTTTTATTTACTCCGCAGTTTTTCAAATTAATAACAGGGATGCATGACGACAAACATGACTTGAACGGATTCAGTGTATGCTTTAAATAGCATGTACAATCTGCGTGCGTGTATTTGAATGCCCACAATACGCCTTTCTTAATATTTATTCATAAACGGACCAAAGCGAGGCTATAGTTCCTCCGAAAAGTAAACAAACCATTCAACGCACGCACGATGCATGGCAGCTATCGATGTCAACGCAAGGGACCTTGGCTTAGCCTCAAGTTTCGTCGATTTATGGTCGACTCCAGGATTATATCAAAAGACAGACAGTTTGGCAAAGAATGCAGGTACTTCTCAGCGGCGTAGGTGCAAGATTTGGAAGGTAGGAATGCTGTAAAATGATGGTGTTTACATCCGCATAATCTGATGAAAAATCGTAACGAACGACACGTTTGCATATCCGCCTACACTACACAGTACATGCAGATTCACTCGTCATGCCTGCACTACATTTTCCTTTATTACGGCATATTAAAATCAACCACCAAAACGTGATATTAGCATGGAAATGTTAACGAATTTCTGAAAGAATTGAGAAGTTGATCATGGCTAATTCATACCTTGTGTGCATACTGTGCAAAACATGAAACATTTTTATGATCAACTTCCCAAATCTTGTCAAGGTGACGACCGTCCCAAGTCTGTCCTCCATATGTTTTTTTTTTGGGGGGTGGGGGGGGGGGGGGGGGGGGGGGTGGACAAAATAGCCATCTTGGGAAACACACATATGCCTTAGCTGCTAGCAGAAAAACATGGTCTCTATTATTCACACTTCCAATCTGGAGGACAAATAGGGTAAATTCGGTCAGGAAACTTGATTTTAGCAATGAAAACACTTTAAGTATGTCATGCTCCATTGCATTCTAACAATAATTTCTTTCTCTTGCGTTTTTCTACTCAGACCCACAAATTAGCAGAGTTGCAATAAAGTACAGCATGGAAGATGGAATCTCTGTCGGCAAAGTATGTCTGCGAGGTAAAATTTGTTGTAATTTAGGGTCTTTTTTTCAACCAAAAATTCCAATGTCACACTTAAGGTAGCAGTCAATCCACCCGTGCTGGCACACACAAACCCCGGGCACAAACCCATGTTGAGCATTTACTAGTACATGTACATGTATTAACTTTTGCAGTCTGTATAGGGGAACAGTGACAAAAATTATTAATTTATATATTAATTTATAAGAAGCTTTTCATGCTGATATTACAAAAATCCTGTTAAAACAGGGCACTTTTGCAGTGCCTATACACAAGTGTTTAGTTCAGCTGTACTGTGTGTGCATGTACAACTCATACCTGCTTGGTACAGTGTAGTAGAGTGACAAGGCTGTGTCCTTGATGTGCATTTGGGGGAAATGAATTTAGTAATTACAATTAAATGCCGTTTTACTTTTAGGCAGATTCCTAACAAAAGCGATTCCTCTGCTTTTTTTCAGAAAATGAGGAATAAGATATTGACCTCCATCTACACGGGATTCTCATCAGTCCGTATAGTTCCCTACTTATACTTGCGGCTTCTCCCGACAGAAGAGTGTGCAACACTTTGTCTCTACGCTTTGGTCTTTTTAAAGTAAAATGTCCTGTTGCTACTTCGTGTCTGGGGCTTCCATGATGATAACATTACAGCTACACAAGACGTACTTTTTTCCCAAATGCCCTGCAGCTAGCTGTATGTGACTTAGCCTATATTGCAAAGGACAACTACACACAAAACTGTGAGCATGTGATCAGCTACATGTAAGTACATGTACACTCGGACTCCATTGTGTATTCACATAACATGGAGGCCTACTTGGCAGATGTACATGCAACTACGACAGTTATTTGATAATCATTAATGAAATTCCACTGTACATGTATTTAAGATCTTTGTTAAAATTTTGAGCAAACTGTCCAAAGAGTGAATACATGTAGACACAGTGTGCCCTTATAAAAAGTTCCACTGTAAAAGTGTCAAATTTCACGGTGCTGCTTGGCTTACTGATCTCATGAGATTAGCTAGTGGATTTTGAAAGTTAATTTTTTTTGAGCTACGAAGGTATATATGTACATTCCTGCTTAAGCTTAAACAGCACCCATGGGGTCGAAGACTTGCGACACGTCACAAGTATACCAAACCATTGCATCTCGCAACAGGTTCAGCGAGTTGCGATGGATTTGGCTTTATCTGCGACGCGTCACAAATCTTTGTGAAAGCGACCCCTGCTCCTGTATATAGACAAGTGTACATGTGAACAAAATTTGGAAGCATGCATGCCTCAGACTACACAAAATAAAGGCTACATTACAATTGAACTCTGACCTCCAAGTTTGTTTATTCTTTACAATTTACATGTATAGACTATAGTCATCACTACAATTATTTTTCTGTTAAAAAATTTGATTTGTGGAAAGACTGACGTGCCTGCATTATTAGCAACACAGCAAGCTGATGTATACTAATAATGTCAATTATAAGATTAGTACTAATTACTATAGTAAAACAATCTGCTTATCACAAGAAAATGTTCAGGCCCTATCTTTCAATCATTGCTTTCATTCATTAGGTTTAAAGACATGATTGATTAGTAAACTTTTAAAATGGTACGCACAGCATTACAGAACTAAAGGTGCCTTTTAAAATTTCACTCGTTCATAATTCAAAAACCTTTAAAATACATGCTGCTTTGATGCATGATTTTTTTTAATGGTAGGCCTAGGCCTAAATAATTCATTTGCAAATTGTCAAAAAAAAAACGTAGTTGGCAATTTCTCGCACAAAGTTACCCGAAAGAATTGAGAAGTTCAGACCTTCATTGAGAAGTTCAGAGTCAGACCTTGTGTGCAAAACATATGAGACACAGGCTGAACAAAATGTCAAGTGTTTTCCCACAAAATCTTAAATTTTTTCCACTTGAAATTTATTCCATCAAATCTGCACATTCCAATGCTAGATGGGTTATTTTAAAGAAAATAAATTCTTATCAACTTCTCAACCCTTACCAATGGTACCATTTTTATAAGAAAAAGGAGAGAATTTACAAGTCAGACTTCTTGTACCGGTACTGCCTCATAAGTCATAAATTATACGAGATCGGCTGAAAAATGGCAAAGATTTGTTCGAACATGAATCGTAATTTCTTCCTGCCAAATTGTTTTTCGATCAGATCTGCACTTACTGACGGCTAACATTAGTTAATTAGTCATTTTTCAACTTATATCGTGATGTCCGACTTGTAAATTATTACCCGTAATAAATCAACATCGTCGCTGCATGGCCCAATTTCCGGACACGGTTCGAAATAATTTTTAAAAAAATGTCTTTCGAAGATCTGTCCTTAGTCTTTCCTAATTTTGATGTGCCCTTCTTCTGTCGGTCATTATCACTTTAAAAATCTACAAAGGCAAACCTAAAAAGGTCCAAACGACGAACGTTTTACGCTGTCAACTTGGAGCACATCGGTACGTTCGTAGGCTTATCGCACGCATACAATCTGGCACTGAAATGAGTGGAACTATAGCCTCGCTTTGGTCCGTCATGAATAAATATTAAGAAAGGCGTATGTACTGCCAAGCGTCCTAATTGGCCCAGAGCGGCGACAAGATTTCTGTCGCTGCTTCCACAGAGAAATGGGGCCAATTTCAACAGGGCCTTGGGATGCACGAGTAGGGGGCGGCCATTTCTTACGCTTTTTACCAACTGAATTCAACAATTTGTTTAGTAAGAATGTGCCGGTGTCTGTATTAACACGACAAACAGTCCGGAGTACAGACGGAAGGTGGGGTTCAATCATAGAAAAAAGAAGCATCTGTTAGTGACAACTTAAATTTACTAAACATATTTTCAACGATAGAGTTTCTTAAAACCACACGTCCGAGGTTAATATTTCATTTGCTTTTTACCAAACCCATCATTTCTTGGAATGGTTTCAGAATTCGGCTATTCAAACAACCAGCTGACGGTTATTAGGAGAGGACTGCACGGCAAAGAGATATCAGTGAAGTCGACACCAAAGATCTTGAATTGTGACGATTTCCGAACCTTCTGTATTCAGGCCAATGGACCCCGAATTATCATTACCAACCTCGGTGACCCACAGCCGATACTGGACTTCTTAGACACTGAGAAACCGCCTGTGTCCTACCGATACATAGGTTTCACTAATGGCTACCAATACAAGGCCGAATGGAGATTCCCAGAGTACATGGTTCCAGGTTAGTCTATAGACCAGTCACAAGAAAATGCTCTTCCAGCTGATCTACAAGGCACAGGGGTATACTAACTCGGGTTTTCCTTATGAAGACAAATTTATCTCGGTATAGCAAGGGTGCTCAACTGAGCAACTAAAACAAACGCAGTAGTTGGTATGGTGCCTAAATACTATTGAAAATTTTGAGCACAATCCCATATACAGGTTGCTTAAAAAAATGTCCAGGTCAGACTAGGCAACCTCAAAATCTATGTTTCTTTGAAACCTGATAGGGAATTTCCTTACATGAAAAACAGTCTTTATTGCATCAAAATCAGTCAAGTCAATCAAAAGTTATTTCATTTTTGGTGCAGCAAGGTCAGCCCCCAACTAGAAGGGACTGACTACTGACTAATCCTGCCAATTCTTCTTGTCAAATAATCAGATCTGATTCATGAACTGGGGTGTAACTTTGCTGCACCAACAGTGAATCGTTCGTTTCGCTTGATTGATTCTGATGTATATGATGTGCGCCACAGAGTGCATGACGCAAGCCACAAGCCACATAGTACCCGATCAACTGAGAACGAATATTTGAAACACCCCGCCAAACCCAGGAAAACGCATATGGATTTTCATTTTTTTTAAACGTGGTACATTTGACAAAGCTGAAATTTCTTCGGATGAGTTTGTTGATGTCTTTCTTTTGATATATAATGGTTTTATTCGCAGAATCACTCAAAAACGGATCATCTACAGGGCCTTTGAGGTTTTTTGAGGTTGCAATAAAGAATTTTGTCATGTAAGAAGATTCTTTATCAAGATCTGGGAATACAGATTCTGAGAATGCCTGGTTTGATCCGGACATTTTTGGTATACCTTGTATTGCGTTCAGTACCAGCATCTAGTTTGTATACCTGGAGAGGAATGATAAAAAAAGCCGTTTTCGAGATTCGTTTGGAATGCTGGGATAAATACTGTTGATATCGGGATAATAATAATAATGCATACCTGCCAACTAGTCCGATTTTATCGTATTTGTTTCCGATTTTTAAGTGTTAAAAGTGTTGCAAATCGGGACAATCGGAACGGTCGACTTGACTTGACTCCCCGTGCACGCCGCAAGTGTTGTTCACATGAAAACGGGTGCAGACTTTGTCAACTTGACCGTTGTACCAACCCGACCGTTGCGAGTTTCACTACAGTCCGATTTTTTTACTCGGTAAAGTTGGCAGGTATGATAATGGTGGATACTTATATAGCGCACATGTCCACCGCTGCGGGGGTGCTCCTGGCCCTGTTGCCATTATTACTGCTGCCATCAGGAAATCACCAGAACCATTTCACTTTAACTAGGTGGCAACCCGGCCAAGGCGCACAACCCTATCAGCAGTTAGACTGTGGCATTTCCCCTAACAGCTCCCCATATATCGCTTGGGTTGACGAGGCAATTGAGAATAAGTGTCTTGCCCACGGACACAAACACGTTGGCTTAAGTGGGGCTCGAACCCATAACCCTTCGATCACGAGCACGGCTGTATTTCCGCTAGACCACAGGTGTTCCCCGGATTTGAATGTGCACCAAAATGACATGCAGAGCATTCGGGTATTGTCATGCATTCCAAATGGTCGTTGTGGGCGGCTTAACTCAGCATTGTGCGACGCATAATGTGATATTATCCACGAGTTAGTCTACTCTTCCTTTCAGGTTACTATAGTTAGAAAACCACAAGATCTTTAAAAGTGATTCACAGTTTACGCATCCCTATTGGCTGAAAGCACATCACGTGGGCAGTTTTAAACGAGCGATAAATGCCCAGTCAGTCTTAAACACCCTGGTCAGCGCGTATGGAACACGCACATGCACACACAAACTGCACACTCTCGAAAGCAAATTGTGCACTGTGACAAGTACAGGGTCGTCTGCGTACGCGTACAACACGCTTGCATTACGTGTAATGCATGCAATCGAACAAAAACAACTCGACGCACAGCTAGCAGTTCATACGAACGCGATAGAAATTCATGCAAAACATGGCAAAACGACGAGCTAATTTGAGTGAGTTTTACTGATTTACACAAAAAGGTATTTATAAATGGGATTAAAAGTAGGTTTGGCCAGTCTTAAACAATCCATTTAAAACCGGCTAGGGTCCAGCGGCACCTAATCAGTAGCCACACATTTGGGGCGGATTGCAATAAAATCGACTTAACACTGGTCTAAGACCGATGTTTTATAGCCGACTATCCGACTTAGCCGGTCTCAGCTTAGACACCTCTTTAGCCCATTGCAATAAACCAGTCTAACTGAAGTACGGCTGCGCCAGCCGAAAACACACACATCTTAACGGAAAGTGACGCAGCCGGCTATCCTTGCGTGATTTCAAGCCAAACAAACGTCCTTACGAAGCCACTTGATGACGCGTGTGTAGTGCAGTTTTTGCAGAGAAACGGACCGCGAAAGTAATCAAATAGCACTATAAAGGCTCTAATGGGCACAATGTGCGTTTTGTTCGTCTTTTTACATGCAAGATTAGGAGATGTAGCGCGGTGTCTAAAAATTATAGCCTGCTCGCCGCGGGCTTAAATTTTAAGACTGGTCTAACTTTAAGACAACAATATTGCAAGCGGGCTATAATTATAGACCGGTCTTAGTGGATGCCGCGTTAGCCAGCTAAGCCTATAGACCGGTCTTAGACCGCATATTGCAATCCGCCCCAGGTTATTGTTAAAGTAGTACAAGAATAACAAATTTTGTAGAAGAATAATACTAAACTATATGTATCTAAACCACTAAAATACCCGAATATCAGGGGCATAGCTAGACCATTTTGATTGGGGTTGTGTGACCGGCTGGTGCGCGGATGATCTATGAGCGCCCTCGCGGGACAACTAGTGCCAATTTTATATAGATATTACCAGTGCCGTAATAGCATTGCCGATATAGCCGTGCCTTTCTGATTCTTTAATTTTTTAAATTTTTTTTTTTCGACAGCACCATGAATTTGCCGACTGTACCATGAGTTTGCCAAATAAAATAAATATTGGGGGTGTGTCACACCCCTCACACCCCTCTCTATCTACGCCGCTGCCGAATATTTCTGTGTGTGAAACTCCTTGATCTAAAATCACATTATCGTAGCTGTTTTGTCAGCATTCTCATTTTGTTCTTTTCTCTTTCCTCAATCTGCAGATTACACGCAACCTGGAGGTAAGAATTGATGTTGATAACAAAATAATAGTTTAGACATTATCAACAATAAGGGTAACAGCACCAACTATAAATCGGTTTTATATCGCCAAGTCGACTATGAGGACTGAGACGTGCAGTATGACGTCATTTTGAGCCTTGGCACTTGTGACAAATCATTTCTCTCGTCATTTATACCGAACTTACTTCTGCTCCTTGCTCCTTTCTTCTACTTATTTATATCAGCCCGTTTACTCCTCTTGCCTGTCGTTTTGTTCTAATGTTTGGCTTTTTGGCTTCGTCCGGGAAAAACCTTTATTACCAACTTAAGTATGTTTTGTACAGGTTACTCACAACTACGTCTGTTGTATAATTTACTGACATTATGATGATGTCATCATAAGTCATAGTAACATTAAAGTTTATAAACAAAACAAAATCAATCATTGAGCTACGATACGATTCCTTCACCATACAGTTTGTATGTGAGATTCCTGTTGAGTTGTATTGTTTTTCCCAAATCGTACCCAGCTCCAGTGCGGCCTCCAGTGCAGCCGCCACTTGAACTGCCAGCTGAACCTCCAGTTGAACTGCCAGCTGAACCTCCAGCTGAACCGCCAGCTGAACCGCCAGCTGAACCGCCAGCTGAACCTCCAGCTGAACCGCCAGCTGAACCGCCAGCTGAACCGCCAGCTGAACCGCCAGCTGAACCTCCAGCTGAACCTCCAGCTGAACCTCCAGCTGAACCACCAGCTGAACCGCCAGCTGAACCTCCAGCTGAACCTCCAGCTGAACCGCCAGCTGAACCGCCAGCTGAACCACCAGCTGAACCGCCAGCTGAACCGCCAGCTGAACCGCCAGCTGAACCGCCAGCTGAACCTCCAGCTGAACCGCCAGCTGAACCGCCAGCTGAACCTCCAGCTGAACCGCCAGCTGAACCGCCAGCTGAACCGCCAGCTGAACCGCCAGCTGAACCGCCAGCTGAACCGCCAGCTGAACCGCCAGCTGAACCGCCAGCTGAACCTCCAGCTGAACCTCCAGCTGAACCTCCAGCTGAACCTCCAGCTGAACCTCCAGCTGAACCTCCAGCTGAACCGCCAGCTGAACCGCCAGCTGAACCGCCAGCTGAACCGCCAGCTGAACCGCCAGCTGAACCTCCAGCTGAACCTCCAGCTGAACTGCCCAGTAAACCACGAGAGGAACCATCTGGTACGTATAAGGACCATTTAGGCCACTGGTTCTCAGGCCACCCCCCCTCCCACCCCCCCCCCCCCCCCCCCCCCTCACCCCCCCTCCCACCCCCTCCCACACCCCCCCTCCCACCCCCTCACACACCCCCTCACACACCCCCCCCCCCCCCCCTCCAGCTGAACTGCCCGGTAAACCACGAGAGGAACCATCTGGTACGTATAAGGACCATTTAGGCCACTGGTTCTCAGGCCACCCCACCCCCCCCCCCCCCCTCCCCCCTCCCCCCCCCCCCATTCGTGACTGACTCAGTCACGAATGGCGCGTACTTCGGGCATTATCCTTTACCTATAGTAAGTATTCATTCAAAGAATGTTTATTAGTCCGGGAGCATGTGCCCCCCCTGTGGGAATTTTGTGGTGAAAGCAAAGTACCACTTGATCAAGGAGACCCTATTGGGAACACCAAAACTTTTGTTGGAAATCCTGGAAATTGCTCTGAGTTACCATGGGAAAGTTAAAACAAAATTAGCAAAATTCTCACTTTTGGGAAAATATAAGACTCTAGCCGGAAAGATATATTGAAACGGCTCAGAGATTTACCATATTTGATCAATTGGTAACGTGCATGAATACCTCTTGCGGCAAGTGCACCAACCTCCGTAAAAGCCGCTGAGGCAGGGGCTACCAGTCTGACGGAAACCAAAAGTAGCATTAAAGGCCCAGTGTATCATTTGCAATGACCCCCAAAAGTAATCGACGAGTTTACAGGGGAAAAGTTCTGAAAGTAAAGATTGAATTAATAGCAACTACCCAATGAAAGGTTTCCGCTCAAAATGATATAATTTTACCAGAAAATAATCCGTAAAGATGAAATAATTTATACCGTTTGCAAACGATTTACTTATTTTTGGTTCGCATCTACGCGGTCCAAAATGCATGGGCGCTGTGTACTGCGTGTGCGTGCTTCAACGCAATGCATTTTAATGGATCGCGCGCACACGCAGTATATGATGTGCGCCACATAGTACCCGATCAACTGAGAACAAATATTTGGAACACCCCGCCAAGACCAGAAAAACGCATATGGATTTTCATGGTTTTTTTAAACGTGGTACATTCGACAAAGATGAAATTTCTTCGGATGAGTTTGTTGATGTCTTTCTTTTGATTTATAATGGTTTTATTCACAGAATCGCCCCAAAAAAGATCATCTACAGGGCCTTTAAACTAATTTTGTTGGTATGAAATCAATAAAATAATGCATTTTTACTTTTTGAATTTGTACTTGTAGAGTTGTACCCAGAAAACGATATTATAAAACTTAACATTGTGTGGTCTCTATTTTGATCTCTCAAGATCCAGGGTCCAGCAAGACACAAAGTAACGTTAACATGTAGACAATACACTTCTCATAGTCAAACTGATTAGTTTTCTTGAATCTACAGTATGGGGTGTGTCTTTTAAGCACCCGCCAATTTAAGTTTCCCAATGCCGGGTTTCCATTATCCAGATTTTTGCCTGATTGGCTGAAATCAGTCAGACAGTGTTGAAATATCTCACATATCAAACATTTGGACGACTATCGGGAACCAACTCGGTTAAAGGGGTGTGTTCAGATTTTTTCCCAGAAATTCGATTTCGTTTTAACCTTACGATCATATAAAATACCTACCCAACATACTATCCATATGGAAAGAAAAACGAAATTTGCAATTTTGATGCGGAACCAAAAAGGTTGGTGTACTTACTGCACTATTTTATGAAACCAGATATTTAAGTTTACAAAACATCGGCGTTTTTTTAATGATTTCCTTTAAAATACACGGATTGAGAACGCGAAATTCCAGAATGGTAACGAGAAACAAATGACAAAGAGCTGCTTAACGGCCTATTTTCTCTTAACTGAGCATCTGGCTATATCATAGACATCGTTAACAGTAAGCAACTGAAAAAGTGCCTTAACGACAGAGCCAGACTTTGCTTATAAGACAGTGACGCAACAATAACCTTCTCCAAGCGCGCCAATGCTTAACCAATACCGCGACCATTAAATAGCATTTAACTCGTCTGCCACAGTAAGCACAACTTTTCAGCTACAATGCTAAAGCAGCGCTATGAAATTGGGCCCAGGTGAAATCCAAACCACCATATGCATGCGCACACTAAGATTTTGTTAACTTAAAAAGGCCATTTTTACAAATGCATAAAAATGACACACCCTCAGTTCTTTACCGTCGTCGGTTGCGCAAATAGCCACCTCAGTGTCCCACGTCTATTGAAATGTTTAACAACCTAACGAATCAGGAAATCTATTGTGGCATGAATAAAGCCCTGTATCTCGACCAATCAGATCTCCACGTCCAATTCTGGTAGCAAACTTCATAGCCCGTGTACAAAGTGACAGACGGGTTTCTCAAGTCGGTAACTGGAGGTCAACTAGACTTGTTCCCAGTCCATTCGCGACTACGCTGCTGCAGTTTACGAACCAACCGGTCCAGTTACCGACTTGACATCAAGTCTAAGGTTTCCATGGATCCAGATGGGGAATCTTCTTGCATGTTAAAGCAGTCTTAAATCGCATCAAAATCAGTCAAGCGAATCAAAGGTTGTCATTTAAGGTGCACAAAGTCAGCCCTGAACAAGGGGGTACCGACTGGGACACTGGGTGGCCATGTTGTCAAACAATCATACTTTGCAGTACTTTTGGTTTGCTTGACTGATTTTGATGAAATAAAGACTGTTTTATTTATTAAATAAGATTCCCTATCAGGACCCGCAGCAGAATATAATTTTTCTTCTTTTCCCCGTCCTAAATTGGTGTTTTTTGATAGATGTTCAAACGAATGTAAAATTTTAAACGATAACTTAAAGTGGATTATGATATTCCAACAACTCGATTGATGAAAACTTGCAAATAAAAGCTTTTGAGCGACGCGTTGCTTTCGATTTGAGTCGTGTGAGATACGGTACCATACGGTTTGTCGCGGTTCTGGACCCGGGTTAGCAGACGATTCTGGTGGGTCGGACCTATAGAGCTATATGGAGACACAAAGACAAACCAATCTAAGGAGGTCAGGATGAACAAAAGTGAAAGTCACTGTGGCCCTAAAGCCTGTTCATCCAACCCTAGACTGGGATAAAAGGTATATTAAATAAATATGTTTGTATTAGTGATTATTTGTCTTTTTATCCTGTTTATCTTTTTTTAGCAGACGAATCTATTTATAATCTGGTATACAAAGCTATTTCTGACAGGGTCACTTTGAACCATTGATGCTCAGTCATCCAGGAAGGTTTTCTGGATTTCTTGGTGTCATAAGAAAGAAGATACGGTGTTGAAACAGATAGTAGTTGCTGTTTTCCAAAATTCTCTTTTACCGAGGACTTGAAAATTTAATTTTTTATTTTGTTTTCTTCTGGAAACCCTGTAAAATGTAATTAAACATGTCTGTTTCAGAACCAGGACCGGAAGACACAAAGGGACCAGGAGACACAGAGGTGCCTGTAGGTAAGCTGTGAATATTATGCCTACATGAACTTATAATTCAATTACAATGTATTTGGTCGCATTTTCCCCAAACCATTTCGTACGTTTGCATACTTTTTCGAAAGAGGCTATTCGATTTCGTCAATTGGCAATCAATTTCATAATTTGAGTTAGTCACTGACAGGTTTATACAGTCTGACCATCTGACGAATTTGATCGACAAATTATTGAAATTGGTTGAACAAAGACGAATTCAATCTTGATGTAGATGATTTTCCTAGGTGTCTGTGTCGATGTCAAGAGCCTTCAGATCTCTCTTACAGACGTCCTTGTTTCGAAAAGTGCACAGGCCGTGATTCAGGGCAAAGTGGTTCAGGGCAAAGTGGTTCTAGGGCAAAATGACTGCAAACCCTTTTTTGGCTGTTTTCTAATAAGTTAGACGAAGCACGGAGCTGGTTTTTGCACGCTTGGATTTTGTCATGAATATCTTCAATCACACAGGGGGATAAAACTATTTGTAACAGTTTACCAATCATTCTAAATTTCGTTCGCTTGTGTGAAATTTTTTTTTTAATCCTTTAACCCAAACACGGACAGTGCAACTTTAATTTTTTAAAATTATAATATAGGGAATTTTTTATACCTAACTGAAACTTATTTCTTTTGTATACATAGCATGCCTTTTGTCTTGGTCTCTTGAAGCTTTTAATTGTACCAACAATAACTAGTTGCTTCAATTTAAGACACATTAAACACCCTTGCCTGGCGGATGCATGACTTTTTGTGCCTGCATATTTTAACTGTTTGTTTCTACAAGATGCAAGGGGTGTACTGAACATCATCTCACATTCAATTTTTTGTTCTTACCCCAACTTTTGCTGCAGGCTCATAAGCAGACCTCAAATATGTTTTATGAAATTGGCCCCAGGTGAAATCCAAACTAAGATTCTAATCGTTTCTTTTTCCCTTTCTTTCCAATTTTCGGTGGGCAGCTCCTGGAAAGCCTCCAAGACTACCAGGTATATACATGTATATTCTATGGAAATGACTGCCAGAGTCAAATATTTTGCCTGATGCGCTGGCTCAGGTCAAATTGCATATTATTTAGACCAGTGTAAGGTTTAACTCCTGCATTGTACTCGTCTACTGAACGTTATAAATGTGTTTTTGTGTTGAATTGAATAATACCAAGCAATTTCTATTAGTACCATGCTGATGAGGACAGTGTTAGCAGTAAATGTTAAAGGAGCGTGACCAGAAATTTAAAAAATGGATTTCGTTGTAATGTAACCATCAAATCAAAAAAACTCCCCAATTGTTGACAATATCCTTGAAAATATATGGATTGAGTGCGCAAAATGTCAGAATGGTAATGAGAAAAATATGACACATGATATGGAATCAAAATCTCAACATTCATGGGGAAAATAGGGGCGTCAAAAATTTGATCTGTTCACGACCTTTTAAAAAAGAATTAAAAGAGGCTTGTTGAGATTCTCCTAAAAAATGGATTTAAAAAGCTGCGCAAAGATGTCGCATCATAATTCCACTTTAAGAAGTCTAACTACCGGACTTCGGAGAACGATCACCCTCAGTATAAAAAGAATATATGACTTCATAAATCAAATACCGCCTTTGTCTGTCGATACTACCCAAAACATAACGAGAATGATTCAATAAACTAGTGCGATCTTCTAAGTGCAAGTGTGACATTTTGAAACGTTCCCTCAAAATGTGACAAATTTCTCCTCATAATGTAATTTGAATCGTTAAAGTCTAGGTTATACAGCTGGGTAATCTCAGCAACTACCTTTTCCAGAAAGAAACTGGTCAAAAGGACTTGAAATGTAATCGAAGAGTTAAAAAATGCCTTGGAGTCCCCCCTCGATATCCCACGTCTAGTGATATTTTTCTTTAGGTTGTTTAAAGAAAAAATAATTTTCGGACATCTGTCCAGTCTGGTTGTAACAGATGAAAACAACAGACCATGCGCAAATGCAGGTGTGGTCATTTACAGGGTGTGGTCAATCACAGGGTGTGGTCAATCACAGGGTGTGGTCAATCCCAGGGGAGGACCTACAAATTTAAAGAAATGGATCAACAAATATTTTCTCCATTTTGTCGTTACAGAATGCCCACGTGTTCGCTGCAAGAGACGCTGTAGGAATGGATTCCGAAAAGACAAAAATGGCTGTAAGACTTGCAAGTGCAAGAAAGGTAAGCGTCCATTTTACGCTCCTTTAAACGGACAGTGTACTTTTATTATTAGTTATGGTGGGAGAATGGGGAGGGTGGGTGTAGAAGTTTGGTCAAAATATTAAATCTCCACCAAGGCCCAATTTCATAGAACTGCCTAACAGCCTATTTTCTCTTAACCGAGCTCTAGGCTATTTTATGGACATTGTTAACGGTAAGCAACTAAACAAGTGCCTTAACTACAGATCCAGACTTTGCTTATGTAACAGTGATGCAACAATAACCTTCCCCAGGTGCGCCATGCTTAACCACGCCGCGACCATGAAATAGCGCTTAACTCGTCTGCCACAGTAAGCACAACTTTTCAGCTAATGCTTAAGCGCTATGAAATTGGGCCCAGGGGCCAATTTCATAAAACATGTTAGCACCCGATTTCTGATTAAGCAGCGCTCTCTCCATTTCATAAAGCTGTTTAAACACTAGCAAACCAAACCGCATGCTAACCTACCAATTTTTTGCTTACACATATTCCAACAGATACACGACTTTCAGCTGTTATTGAAATATTCCAGTCAGCAAAAGCCAAGAGTCTTCTGTGGTGGTGATATTCATCATCCCAAAATAGAAACATTATCAATTATGGTACTTGAAAAGTTTGACGTTGCCTTATGAAAGGAGACAATTCGAACAAAATGGACGACAGCGTTGCGCGCGCACTCTATATATACGCACGCTTAGAAGAACAAGCTTTATGAAATTGACCCTTGCTTGAGCAATTTTTGTGCTATGATTAATTCACAATGTTTGATTAAGCGTAATATGTTTTATGAAATTGGCCCCAGGTGAAATCCAAACCACCACATGCATGCGCAAACTAAGATTCTAATCGTTTCTTTTTCCCTTTCTTTCCAATTTTCGGTGGGCAGCTCCTGGAAAGCCTCCAAAACCAACAGGTAATACATGTATATTCTATGGAAATGACTGCCAGAGTCCAATATTTTGCCTGACGCGCTGGCTCAGGTCAAATTGCATATTATTTAGACTGGTGTAAGGTTTAACTCCTGCGTTGTACTCATTTACTGAACGTTATAAATGTGTTTGTGTTGTGTTTTTGTGTTGAATTCAATAATGAATACCAAGCAATTTATGTTAGTACCATGCTGATGAGGACAGTGTTAGCAGTAAATGTTTAAAGGAGCGTGACTAGATTTTAAAAAAATGGATTTCGTTGTAATGTAACCATCATATAAAATACCTCCCCAAAATACTATCCATGGGAATAAAACAGGAAATTTGCAATCCCTAATTTTAATGCGGAAGCAAAACGGTTGGTGTAATCACCGCACTGCTTTTAATGTAACCGGATAAATTAGTTTACTAAACTTTGGTGGATTTTTGACAATATCCTTGAAAATATACGGAATGAGTGCGCAGATTGGTAATGAGAAAAATATGACACATGATATGGAATCAAAATCTCAACATTCATGGGAAAAACGGGGCGTCAAAAATTTGATCTGGTCACGCTCCTCTAATTAAATTTCAAAGAGGCTTGTTCAGATTCTCCTAAAAATGGATTTAAAAATCCGCGCATAGATGTCACATAATAATTCCTTCTTAAGAAGTCTGTCGACGCCGCTGCATTTGGGTCATTCCATGAAAACAGGACACAGTGTGCCGATTACGTCAAGACACTTCTGGAGGCGATTTTGTATAATTACCGGACTTCGGAGAACGATCACCCTCTTCATATAAGGAATATATGACGTCATGAATCAAATACCGCCTTTATATGTCGATACTACCCAAAACATAACGAGAACGATTCAATAAACTAGTGCGATCTTCTAAGTGCAAGTGTGACATTTTGAAACTTTCCCTCAAAATGTGACAAATCTCGCTCATAATGTAATTTGAATCGTTAAAGTCTATAGGTTATACAGCTGGGTAACTACCTTTTCCAGAAAGAAACTGGTCAAAAAGACTTGAAATGTAATCGCAAGAATTTAAAAATGCCTTGGAGTCCTCCCTCGGTATCCCACGTCTAGTGAAATTTTTCTTTAGGTTGTTTGAAGAAAACATGTTTTTCGGACTTCCGTCCAGTCTGGTTGTAACAGATGAAAACAACAGACCATGCGCAAATGCAGGTGTGGTCATTTACAGGGTGTGGTCAATCACAGGGGAGGACCTACTAATTTAAAGAAATGGATCAACAAATATTTTCTCCATTTTGTCGTTACAGGATGCCCTAGTGTTCCCTGCAACAAACGCTGTAGGAATGGATTCCGAAGTGACAAAAATGGCTGTAAGATTTGCAAGTGCAAGAGAAGTAAGCCTCCATTTTACGCTCCTTTAAACGGACAGTGTACTTTTATTATTAGTTATGGTGGGAGAATGTAACCAGATAAATTAGTTTACTAAACTTCGGTGGATTGTTGACAATATCCTTGAAAATATATACATGAGTGCGCAAAATGTCAGAATGGTAATGAGAAAAACATGACACATGATATGAAATCAAAATCTCAACATCCATGGGAAAAATAGGGGCGTCAAAAATTTGATCTGGTCACGATCCTTTAATAAAAATTCAAAGAGGCTTGTTCGGATTCTCCTAAAAATGGATTTAAAAAGCCGCGCATAGATGTCACATAATAATTCCACTTTGAGAAGTCTGGCGACGCCGCTGCAATTGGGTCATTCCATGAAAACAGGACACAGTGTCCTCCTTACGTTGTGACACTTCTGGAGTCGATTTTGTATAATTACCGTACTTCGGAGAACGATCACCCTCAGCATAAAAATAATATATGACTTCATAAATCAAATAACGCCTTTATCTGTCGATACTACCCAAAACATAACGAGAATGATTCAATAAACTAGTGCGATCTTCTGAGTGCAAGTGTGACATTTTGAAACTTTCCTTTAAAATGTGACAAATCTCGCTCATAATGTAATTTGAATCGTTGAAGTCTAGGTTATACAGCTGGGTAAACTCAGCAACTGCCTTTTCCAGAAAGAAACTGGTCAAAAAGACTTGAAATGTAATCGCAAGAGTTAAAAAATGCCGTGCAGTCCCCCCTTACGTCGGAAATATTCTTTTGAATATTTTCAAGACTATAAATAATACCAAGAAAGTCACAAGAAAAAATATGTTTTGCAAATAAAATTTATAATGCTTCACATGAATTGTGTAAAATGTTTCTGCTCCATGGTGGCTACTCTGCAAAATAATGGCAGCTGCAAAAATGTGCGTTTCTGTTTTATTGAGTTCAGAAGATGTTCATTGTTCATCGTGAGAAACTACTCGCCTTTTATCTTCCATGCAGTCTCAATGCCCATTAGTAAAATGCAGGCCATGCCCAAAAGGCTTATACAAAAAGTACAAGCGTGGGTGCCAAACATGCAGATGCATAGGTGAAAGCATACAACATCCTTCACTTAATTTTGAAGACTGAATTTCAATTCTTTACCGTCGTTGCACAAATAGCCACCCAGTATCCCACGTCTATTGAAAATTTTCTTTAGGTTGTTTAAAGTAAAAATAATTTTCAGACATCCGTCCAGTCTGGTTGTAACAGATGAAAACAACAGACCATGTGCAAATGCAGGTGTGGTCATTTACAGGGGGTGGTCAATCACAGGGTGTGGTCAATCCCAGGGGAGGACCTACTAATTTAAAGAAATGGATCAACAAATATTTTCTCCATTTTGTGGTTACAGGATGCCGACGTGTTCGCTGCAAGAAAAAACGCTGTAGGAATGGATTCCGAAAAGACAAAAATGGCTGTAAGACTTGCAAGTGCAAGAAAGGTAAGCGTCCATTTTACGCTCCTTTAAACGGACAGTGTACTTTTATTATTAGTTATGGTGGGAGAATGGGGAGGGTAGGTGTAGAAGTTTGGTCAAAATATTAAATTGCAATATGACTCCACCAAGGCCCAATTTCATAGAACTGCCTAACAGCCTTTTTTCTCTTAACCGAGCTTCAGGTTATTTTATGGACATTGTTAATGGTAAGCAACTAAACAAGTGCCTTAACTGCAGATCCAGACTTTGCTTATACATGTATAACAGTGATGCGACAGTAACCTTCCCCATGTGAGCCATGCTTAACCATGTCGCGACCATGAAATAGCGCTTTACTCGTCTGCCACAGTAAGCACAACTTTTCAGCTAATGCTTAATAAGCGCTATGAAATTGGGCCCAGGGGCCAATTTCATAAAACATGTTAGCACCTGATTTTTTATTAAGCAGCGCTCTCTCCAATTCATAAAGCTGTTCAAACACTAGCAAACCAAACCGCATGCTAACCTACCGAATTTTTGCTTACACATATTCCAACAGATACACGACTTTCAGCTGTTATTGAAATATTCCAGTCAGCAAAAGGCAAGAGTCTTTTGTGGTAGTGATAATCATCCCAAAATAGAAACATTATCAATTATGGTACTTGAACAATTTGACGTTGCCTTATGAAAGGAGACAATTCGAACAAAACGGACGACAGCGTTGCGCGCGCACTCTATACGCACGCTTAGAAGAACAATCTTTATGAAATAGACCCTTGCTTGAGCAATTTTTGTGCTATGATTAATTCAAAATGTTTGATTAAGCGTAATATGTTTTATGAAATTGGCCCCAGGTGAAATCCAAACCACCACATGCATGCGCAAACTAAGATTCTAATCGTTTCTTTTTCCCTTTCTTTCCAATTTTCGGTGGGCAGCTCCTGGAAAGCCTCCAAAACCAATAGGTAATACATGTATATTCTATGGAAATGACTGCCAGAGTCAAATATTTTGCCTGACGCGCTGGCTCAGGTCAAATTGCATATTATTTAGACTGGTGTAAGGTTTAACTCCTGCGTTGTACTCATCTACTGAACGTTATAAATGTGTTTGTGTTGTGTTTTTGTGTTGAATTTAATAATGAATACCAAGCAATTTCTATTAGTACCATGCTGATGAGGACAGTGTTAGCAGTAAATGTTTAAAGAGTTAGAATCCCCTTGAAGGAAAATCCAGCAGTTAGGCTTTTTTCGATAGTCTAAACATCCCTCTTGCCGACGTGGATTTTTAATTTGTTTTAATTGTCGGTTTTAAGTGGATAATTTGCGAGCAAAAGTGCGCTTTTCGAAAATGAGATTTTCGCGATTTCTGAAACGCTCATTAGGTATTAATGATATGCGCGTGACCCCGTGACGCAATCCTGAGAAAGATAAGTCAACACGATTGTTAGCTCCATACGTTTACACGCAAAAAACTTGGAAAAACAGTCTTTGTTAGATAGTGTTTTTTTAAGAATATTTTTGGTCCAAAAAGCCATAGATATTCCCAGTAGTTGCGTGGTTGTATATGTTTTACCAGACACTATGAAAAAGAAAAAGACCAGAAACATTTTCTTTAATATTTCAAAGAATGAGAAAAATGAGTCGCGCGAAGGTGTACTTATAGGCGAACTTGTACCGGGTAGGCTGCCGTGAGTTGGGTTATGTGTACAGCAAGGCTGCAGTGTGTGCGCGCGTATAGAAGCTATGCATCACATCACAATTTTTGCTGACAAATTTCGCTCATAATGTAATTTGAAATCTAGGTTATACAGCTGGGTAAACTCAGCAACTGCCTTTTCCAGAAAGAAACTGGTCAAAAAGACTTGAAATGTAATCGCAAGAGTTAAAAAATGCCGTGCAGTCCCCCCTTACGTCGGGAAATATTTTCTTGAATATTTTCAAGACTATAAATAATACCAAGACATGTTTAACCGTTTGTAAATTATTTTAAATATTCTACATTATTTAGAAATTTTCAAGAAATTTCTTTAAACAGTGTTAACTTGAAAAGGCCATTTTTACAAATGCATACAAATTTCACACTTTGCCTCATGTTTCTGTGGAAATACTAATTTCTGGCAGACCCAAGAAAGTCACAAGAAAATACATGTTTTGCAAATAAAATTTACAATGCTTCACATGAATTGTGTGGAATGTTGCGGCTCCATGGTGGCTACTCTGCAAAATAATGGCAGCTGCAAAAGTGTGTGTTTCTGTTTTGTTGAGTACAGAAGGTGTTCATTGTTCATCGTGAGAAACTACTTGCCATTTATCTTCCATGCAGTCTCAATGCCCATTAGTAAAATGCAGGCCATGCCAAAAAGGCTTATACAAAAAGGACAAGCGTGGGTGCCAAACATGCAGATGCATAGGTAAAAGCATACACATCCTTCACTTAAACACCTATCATCCCCTGTCCACACTTTTTAAGTTTTCATGTTTATCATGGAGGTGTCAACAACACCATCACAACTTGTTTTCCACAAACAAATCGACAGCCTTTTGTTTAAAACGCAAAGCAATTCCGACCCTCTTTACCCGAAATTCTGAAACGCCCGAGGTCACTTTATTTGTTGATAAACAGGGTTTTGACGTCATCCTGAGAAGACCACAAAAACGGCCTGTGCAGTATTGAATGCAAAATAATTGGAGTGAATGTTCATCATGCCTGTTTTGTCCTTGTAATTCAAAATACAAACGTGAAAAACACTTTATGTAATATGACAATAATCTACTACATGTATTACCTTGTTTGTGAAACAACTGTAAACTTGTGGCTCACAATGAAGCTCTTTTGAAGTAAATACTGGAGCATTGCGACCGGTGGTTTTGTCGCGGAACAAACGGCATACACAGTGCGTGTTAAACGGTCCATGCGGGCCGTACATGTAGTCCCCACGTGTTTGAAATTAGCACAAGTTAGAACGAGCGGGTCATTTTTCTCTCTCTTGGTAATAAACAAGACAATCTTTCTGCTCTATTTTTTTCCATGGTGTCTGGTAAAGCATATACAACCACACAACTACTGGGCACATCTCTGGCTTTTTGCACGAGAACAATTCTTAAAAGAAACACCATTGAACAGAGACCGTTTTCAGAGTTTTTTGCGTGTAAACGTATGAAACTGTCGACTGCGTTTACTCGTGTTTCTCAGGATTGCGTCTCGGGGTCATGCGCATATGATGAGCGTTTCAGAAATCGTGACAATTTCATTTTCGAAAACCGCACTCTTGCTTGCGATTTATCTACTTAAAATGGACAATTTGAAATAAACAGCAGTATAAGTCGGCTAGAGGGATATGTAGACTATCGAAAAAGGTGCAAATGCTGGATTTTTCGTCAAGGGGGATACTATAGCTCTTTAATTTTAAAGACTGAATTTCAATTAGAACTGCCTAACGGGCTATTTTCTCTTAACCGAGCGTCAGGCTATCATAGACATCGTTAACGGTAAGCAACATAACAAGTGCGTTAACTGCAGAGCCAGACTTTGCTTATAAGACAGTGATGCAACAATAACCTTCTCCATGCGCATGTATGCTTAACCATGCCACGACCATGAAATAGCGCTTTTAAATTTTCAGCAATTGCTTAAGCAGCGCTATGAAATTGGCCCCAGGTGAAATCCAAACCGCCACATGCATGCGCAAACTAAGATTCTAATCGTTTCTTTTTCCCTTTCTTTCCAATTTTTGGTGGGCAGCTCCTGGAAAGCCTCCAAAACCAACAGGTATATACATGTATATATTCTATGGAAATGACTGCCAGAGTCAAATATTTTGCCTGATGCGCTGGCTCAGGTCAAATTGCATATAATTTAGACCTGTGTAATGTTTAACTCCTGCGCTGTACTCATCTACTGAACGTTATAAATGTGTTTGTGTTTTTGTGTTGAATTCAATAATTAATACCAAGCAATTTCTATTAGTACCATGTTGATGAGGACAGTTTTAGCAGTAAATGTTTAAAGGAGCGTGACCAGATTAAACAAAAATGGATTTCGTTGTAATGTAATCATCATATAAAATACCTCCCCAAAATACTATCCATGGGAATAAAACAAGAAATTTGTAATCCCTAATTTTAATGCGGAATAAAAAAGGTTGGTGTAATCACCGCACTGCTTTTAATGTAACCGGATAAATTAATTTACTAAACTTTGGTGGATTTTTGACAATATCCTTGAAAATATATGGATTGAGTGCGCAAAATGTCAGAATGGTAATGAGAAAAATATGACACATGATATGGAATCAAAATCTCAACATTCATGGGGAAAATAGGGGGCGTCAAAAATTTGATCTGGTCACGACCTTTTAAGAAAAATTCAAAGAGGCTTGTTCAGATTCTCCTAAAAAATGGATTTAAAAAGCCGTGCATAGATGTCACATAATAATTCCACTTTGAGAAGTCTGGCGACGCCGCTGCATTTCGGTCATTCCATGAACACAGGACACAGTGTCCCCCTTACGTTGTGACACTTCTGGAGTCGATTTTGTATAATTACCGGACTTCGGAGAACGATCACCCTCAGCATAAAAAGAATATATGACTTCATAAATCAAACACCGCCTTTATCTACCAATACTACCCAAAACATAACGAGAACGATTCAATAAACTAGTGCGATCTTCTAAGTGCAAGTGTGACTTTTTTAAACTTTCCCTCAAAATGTGACAAATTTCGCTCATAATGTAATTTGAATCGATAAGGTCTAGGTTATACAGCTTGGTAAAATCAGCAACTACCTTTTCCAGAAAGAAACTGGTCAAAAAGACTTAAAATGTATTCACAAGAGTTAAAAAATACCTTGAAATCCTCCCTTACATTGAACAAAAATTTCTTGAATATTTTCAAGACTAAAAATAATACCAAGACATGTTAAACTGTTTGTAAATTATTTTAAATATGTAATGACCCCACTTTATTGTAACACGATTACAATCCGATTGTAATAAGTTTGTCGTGTGAACCTGGTGTCGTTGGAACTACATGTATTACAATCGCATCACAATGGAGTAATTACGAAAATGTTCCTGTGTGAGCCCGGCCTTAGGCTTGCATCATAATGCAAAATGTTTCGTTTTCGGCCTGAAGCTGCCTCGCTTAAAGGCACAGGCTCGTCAGCAATTCGCGCACGCCAAATTCGTGCCACGAAATACGCAGCTCCATGCCTTTGCTATGGAGCTGCGTATTTCGTGGCACGAATTTGGCGCGCGCGCATTGCTGACGAGCCTGTGCCTTTAACGTTCCGCCATAATCTGCACTACAGCTAGTAACTTACAGCATGTTTGAAAATGACTGTGTTTGAAAACGTGGCCCTTTGCCGGTTTTGTAATTAACCAAGTTAAATAAACGCAGCATCTGAAAAGCTGTGCCCAAAACAAAGAGAAAGGTCACAACATTTACTTCGATGTTAGTCTATAATGTAGTCGCCGCAGAGTTTTCACGCGTTTGTACAAGTCCGCTTTGCGCTAATAAGTCGCCGAGGTCAAAATCGGGCACATGGCGCACTATGAGTGCGCATTTTAATTCATACCCGGCGGTCGATTTGCGCCGACCCGTATATTGTACAATCAACCGTTAGCTTTCGTGTATTTAATCTCTCAAAAATACTCCCACCGCTCTTTCAATGCTCCCTCTCTATTCAAAATCATCGGGGAACAAGCGGCATATAAGTATTTCCATAAAAACAGGAGCCAAAGTGTGACCTTTTGATGCATTTGTAAAATTGTCTTTTTCATGTTAACAAAATTGTTTAAAGAAATTTATGTGCAATTTCTAATTAAAATGCGCACTCAAAGTGCGCCATGTGCCCGAATTTTACCTCGGCGACTTATTAGCGTAGACATTTAGTGTGGACGTTCGCCTGTTTGAACAGGTTCTTGGCTAAGTTGAAAAAAAATGCATCACCTAAAAAGCTCTGCCTGAAAGACACAGATAGGTCACAATGTTTTTTTTCTCTGTTGGTCTTTAAACAACCCACTCCATATAGTGCATTGATGTCTAATTGATTTATCTTCTTAATCAGAGGAGAAAAATGAGGAGGAAAATGAGGAGGAAGATGAGGAGGAAGTTGTGGAGGAAGATGAGGAGACGCGTTGGTTAACTTGTTCAGGCACCAAGAAGGTAACTGTCACCAAAACCGTAACAGAAGACGAGGATTATGTCTTTGAGTTCGACAGGGATGACGACATGGAAGTCGACTTGGTCTCAACAGAATCAAAAGTCCGACGAGTCGGTGAGTAATCAAATTTTCTCTTGATTCTACCATTTTGCACTTCTCTCTCATCTATAATCCAAAGTCTTGTGCGTTTTGTATTACGACCCAATTTTTCAAACTTCAAATCTCAATGGGGGTACAAGGGGGAGAAATTAATGTTATTGTTAGCTTGACACGTCCAGAAATAGACAAATATTTATAAATATTTCTAGTAACTTTGCACTCCATATTTAACCCGTGACACTGGTATTTCACGCGTACATGTAGGTGTAACCACGTCTTAAGTGTCGGTCTGCGATCCCAAAATCTGTATAGAATATCTTTAATACTTCCTCTGTACTTCATACGCATAAGTGTTTAGCTAGAGACGCCAAATCATATTTATTTCCCCCCCATTTTCCCTTCTCTAATGTTTGTGTTAGTGGTGGAAAGGGGCAAAGTTTTCATCAAATCCACATCTGGAAGAACGCTCCTGACCAGATCGCTTTCATCCTGGACATCCACACTCCGCAAGTACGTGATCCACATACGCATGGTTGAGCGGGGCTTCAAGGTTTACTTAGAGAACGAGTCGCGTGAGGAAAAAGTCATAGCGAACTACCAGCCAGTTAAGGAGACGTTTTCGTGCAAATCAATCGAGCTGAGGTCTCTTCAAACCAGAGAATCTAAGGTCAAATTTAGGCGGCGTATACGTGAGTCACATTACTTTTCTTTTATAAACCATTTGCACGGGCGGCGATGATGGGAGCAGTCACATTGTCAACATGCGTCATGCACGAGTAGACACTTTGTGATCTATTTTTTTTGTAAGTAGATTTAAATGTGAAAATCTTCCCCCTTGTCATGGCCGCCGGTGCAAAAGGGTTTATTCATCTTCAGGGTAGTTAAAATCCAGACGTCCTTTAAAGGGCACATTGTCCATTGTTTCTTTTGGGTATACTTCTCCTTATAAAGGTCTCTTGTATCATTTTCAGATAATTTGTTTTAATGAATTCCTGGAAGAATATCAATACATATGTAAAAAAACAACAACAACCACCCGCATAAATATCAGCTACATAGATGCAGCAATATTTCAGGATTTTTTCCCAAGCATAATCATAAAGAAATAAAGTATGACTAGTTTCCTATAATTGAATATTTTTTTTCTAATTCAGAAGACGTAAAAGAGGTGGGTAATTTGTTTTTGCTTGTTTTCTTGGTCAACTGTTAATATATATTGCAAATTGCAGGTTAGTTGCGAACACCGTCTTCCATAATATATGTGCAATCACGACCACAACAAGTAGGAATCGAATTATTGACTTTATAAGGCCACTCGACCACCGCAGTTAATTTATTGCATGCAATTTCTGCAGCTGTTATTGAAATTATGCATTTGGTGTTTCTTTTGCAACATGATATAAATGTTGTTCCTCACATAATCACTGACTTATTTTTTGTTTGCATTCCTTTTTACAGTTAAGGGCAGGAAGAGGAAGAGGAAGGGCAAGTCTGTGAGGAAGGGCAAGAGCAGGAAGAGGAAGAGGAAGGGCAAGTCTGTGAGGAAGGGCAAGAGCAGGAAGAGGAAGAGGAAGGGCAAGTCTGTGAGGAAGGGCAAGAGCAGGAAGAGGAAGAGGAAGGGCAAGTCTGTGAGGAAGGGCAAGAGCAGGAAGAGGAAGAGGAAGGGCAAGTCTGTGAGGAAGGGCAAGAGCAGGAAGAGGAAGAGGAAGGGCAAGTCTGTGAGGAAGGGCAAGAGCAGGAAGAGGAAGAGGAAGGGCAAGTCTGTGAGGAAGGGCAAGAGCAGGAAGAGGAAGAGGAAGGGCAAGTCTGTGAGGAAGGGCAAGAGCAGGAAGAGGAAGAGGAAGGGCAAGTCTGTGAGGAAGGGCAAGAGCAGGAAGAGGAAGAGGAAGGGCAAGTCTGTGAGGAAGGGCAAGAGCAGGAAGAGGAAGAGGAAGGGCAAGTCTGTGAGGAAGGGCAAGAGCAGGAAGAGGAAGAGGAAGGGCAAGTCTGTGAGGAAGGGCAAGAGCAGGAAGAGGAAGAGGAAGGGCAAGTCTGTGAGGAAGGGCAAGAGCAGAAAGAGGAAGGGCAAGTCTGTGAGGAAGGGCAAGAGCAGGAAGAGGAAGAGGAAGGGCAAGTCTGTGAGGAAGGGCAAGAGCAGGAAGAGGAAGGGCAAGTCTGTGAGGAAGGGCAAGAGCAGGAAGAGGAAGAGGAATGGCAAGTCTGTGAGGAAGGGCAAGAGCAGGAAGAGGAAGAGGAAGGGCAAGTCTGTGAGGAAGGGCAAGATCAGGAAGAGGAAGAGGAAGGGCAAGTCTGTGAGGAAGGGCAAGAGCAGGAAGAGGAAGAGGAAGGGCAAGTCTGTGAGGAAGGGCAAGAGCAGGAAGAGGAAGAGGAAGGGCAAGTCTGTGAGGAAGGGCAAGAGCAGGAAGAGGAAGAGGAAGGGCAAGTCTGTGAGGAAGGGCAAGAGCAGGAAGAGGAAGAGGAAGGGCAAGTCTGTGAGGAAGGGCAAGAGCAGGAAGAGGAAGAGGAAGGGCAAGTCTGTGAGGAAGGGCAAGAGCAGGAAGAGGAAGAGGAAGGGCAAGTCTGTGAGGAAGGGCAAGAGCAGGAAGAGGAAGAGGAAGGGCAAGTCTGTGAGGAAGGGCAAGAGTAGGAAGAGGAAGAGGAAGGGCAAGTCTGTGAGGAAGGGCAAGAGCAGGAAGAGGAAGAGGAAGGGCAAGTCTGTGAGGAAGGGCAAGAGCAGAAAGAGGAAGGGCAAGTCTGTGAGGAAGGGCAAGAGTAGGAAGAGGAAGAGGAAGGGCAAGTCTGTGAGGAAGGGCAAGAGCAGGAAGAGGAAGAGGAAGGGCAAGTCTGTGAGGAAGGGCAAGAGCAGGAAGAGGAAGAGGAAGGGCAAGTCTGTGAGGAAGGGCAAGAGCAGGAAGAGGAAGAGGAAGGGCAAGTCTGTGAGGAAGGGCAAGAGCAGAAAGAGGAAGGGCAAGTCTGTGAGGAAGGGCAAGAGCAGGAAGAGGAAGGGCAAGTCTGTGAGGAAGGGCAAGAGCAGGAAGAGGAAGGGCAAGTCTGTGAGGAAGGGCAAGACTGTGAGGAAGGGCAAGAGCAGGAAGAGGAAGGGCAAGTCTGTGAGGAAGGGCAAGAGCAGAAAGAGGAAGGGCAAGTCTGTGAGGAAGGGCAAGAGCAGGAAGAGGAAGAGGAAGGGCAAGTCTGTGAGGAAGGGCAAGAGTAGGAAGAGGAAGAGGAAGGGCAAGTCTGTGAGGAAGGGCAAGAGCAGGAAGAGGAAGGGCAAGTCTGTGAGGAAGGGCAAGACTGTGAGGAAGGGCAAGAGCAGGAAGAGGAAGGGCAAGTCTGTGAGGAAGGGCAAGAGCAGAAAGAGGAAGGGCAAGTCTGTGAGGAAGGGCAAGAGCAGGAAGAGGAAGAGGAAGGGCAAGTCTGTGAGGAAGGGCAAGAGTAGGAAGAGGAAGAGGAAGGGCAAGTCTGTGAGGAAGGGCAAGAGCAGGAAGAGGAAGAGGAAGGGCAAGTCTGTGAGGAAGGGCAAGAGCAGGAAGAGGAAGAGGAAGGGCAAGTCTGTGAGGAAGGGCAAGAGCAGGAAGAGGAAGGGCAAGTCTGTGAGGAAGGGCAAGAGCAGGAAGAGGAAGAGGAAGGGCAAGTCTGTGAGGAAGGGCAAGAGCAGGAAGAGGAAGAGGAAGGGCAAGTCTGTGAGGAAGGGCAAGAGCAGAAAGAGGAAGGGCAAATCTGTGAGGAAGGGCAAGAGCAGGAAGAGGAAGGGCAAGTCTGTGAGGAAGGGCAAGAGCAGGAAGAGGAAGGGCAAGTCTGTGAGGAAGGGCAAGAGTAGGAAGAGGAAGGGCAAGTCTGTGAGGAAGGGCAAGACTGTGAGGAAGGGCAAGAGCAGGAAGAGGAAGGGCAAGTCTGTGAGGAAGGGCAAGAGCAGGAAGAGGAAGGGCAAGACTGTGAGGAAGGGCAAGAGCAGGAAGAGGAAGGGCAAGACTGTGAGGAAGGGCAAGAGCAGGAAGAGGAAGGGCAAGTCTGTGAGGAAGGGCAAGAGCAGGAAGAGGAAGGGCAAGTCTGTGAGGAAGGGCAAGACTGTGAGGAAGGGCAAGAGCAGGAAGAGGAAGGGCAAGTCTGTGAGGAAGGGCAAGAGCAGGAAGAGGAAGGGCAAGACTGTGAGGAAGGGCAAGAGCAGGAAGAGGAAGGGCAAGACTGTGAGGAAGGGCAAGAGCAGTAAGAGGAAGGGCAAGTCTGTGAGGAAGGGCAAGAGCAGGAAGAGGAAGGGCAAGTCTGTGAGGAAGGGCAAGACTGTGAGGAAGGGCAAGAGCAGGAAGAGGAAGGGCAAGTCTGTGAGGAAGGGCAAGAGCAGGAAGAGGAAGGGCAAGACTGTGAGGAAGGGCAAGAGCAGGAAGAGGAAGGGCAAGACTGTGAGGAAGGGCAAGAGCAGGAAGAGGAAGGGCAAGTTCTAGTACAGTTTTTAAAGTTGAAATAAACAGACAACACACTGAGCAACTAACAATGGAAATTGGGAACAAGCAATAACAATGGTTTGTGCCCAATTTTCATTGTTAGTTGCTCATAGTGACAATCTTCTGCCAGTATTGCATGGAATAGCGCTCTGCACTAATGACGTCACAACTTTCCATCATTTACCTTTGCAAGGCATGGGAAAAAAGTGACATGACTGACGATGACAGCTATGTTCACCTTTAGAATAGCGACGAATGTCCTTAGCACACTATGCGACCTACATAGTACAGTGACTTACTTACCTGTGCACAAAAAGTGAAATTTTCCTCCGTTTCGGGATTGAATCCGCACGTTTACAGCACATATCCGCGTTTGTTGTCTGAGGTGGTGTTAGTTGCGTGATGTCACAACCATTGAAAGTTCTATTTTTAGCATTAGTGCGGAGCCCTATTATGACGTGAACATTCATGCATGGCTGGTCACATTCATTTAACAATGACAAGGGGTGTGAAACAAGTCATTCAAATTTGGAGTAGTCTGTATGTCTCAAAGATTCTGATATGAAGATGCTCGAATTTGGAATTTTCATTAACGAACTGACGCATTGTACTCTTTTAACTTAAGGAAATGTTTTTCTGAAAAACACAAATTATCTATCTTGGATACAACATTGTCAATTGTCAACAATTGTCTCCTCAAAGCAAGGGTCCTGATTAGACGGTATTCTACAGGAGTTTTGGCCTTTGGTCTGCTACTTCTCAGGCGATCCTTGACATATCCAGTATCTGTGTATCGTTATTTCAAATTGGAGATGCTAGGTGACGGAACAAAAAGGCGTGCAACACGCCCACAGATTGTCCAACTTAAGAAAATATTAAAGCTCATGCACGATCTTTGTTGAACAAATGTTTGGAAGATTGGCATAAACATTAGCATTTAAATTGTTGGATGATCCATCTCTTGCAATTTTGTTTCACACCCATTGTCACTGTTAAAATAATGTAACTAGCCATGCATGAATGTTAACATTATAATTTTATGCAAGACTGACGAAGGATTATTGTCTGTTTATCTTGATATACACTTGTTTGTTTTCTATGATTTCGAGAGCTTGTGCAAGGCTGCTGTGGGCCGGTTCCGTGGCTGTATAGTACTACACGGGCAACGAACCATAGTAGTCAGGAGCCACAGTAGTCGGGTACCTTTTTTCACATGAGGGCGTCCATGTAAAAAAAACAAAGTGTGTGCCCACACTTTTATATGAATTCATTTATATGATATGTTCCTTTTTTCCTTTTATTCTTGCTCTTCCTGCTCGTTTTCACGGTCTTTCTCCTCCTGTTCTTCCTCTACTTGTCATTCCTGCTCGTTTTCACAGTCTTTCTCCTCCTGTTCTTCCCTTCTTGCCCTTCCTGTTCGTTTTCACGGTCTTTCTCCTCTTGTTCTGATCTTCCCTTCCTGCCCTTCCTGCTCGTTTTCACGGTCTTTCTCCTCTTGTTCTGATCTTCCCTTCCTGCCCTTCCTGCTCGTTTTCACGGTCTTTCTCCTCCTGTTCTTCCCTTCTTGCCCTTCCCTTCTTGCCCTTCCTGCTCGTTTTCACGGACTTTCTCCTCCTTTTCTTCCCTTCTTGCCCTTGATGCTCGTTTTTACGGTCTTTCTCCTCATGTTCTGATCTTCCCTTCCTGCCCTTCCTGCTCGTTTTCACGGTCTTTCTCCTCCTGTTCTTCCCTTCTTGCCCTTCCCTTCTTGCCCTTCCTGCTCTTCCTGCTCGTTTTTACTGTCTTTCTCCTCTTGTTCTTCCCCTTCTTGTCATTCCTGCTCGTTTTCACGGTCTTTCTCCTCTTGTTCTTCCCTTATTGCCCTTCTTGCTCGTTTTCACCGTCTTTCTCCTCCTGTTCTTCCCTTCTTGCCCTTCCTGCTCGTTTTCACGGTCTTTCTCCTCCTGTTCTTCCCTTCTTGCCCTTCCTGCTCGTTTTTACTGTCTTTCTCCTCCTGTTCTTCCCTTCTTGCCCTTCCTGCTCGTTTTCACGGTCTTTCTCCTCCTGTTCTTCCTCTACTTGTCATTCCTGCTCGTTTTCACAGTCTTTCTCCTCCTGTTCTTCCCTTCTTGCCCTTCCTGCTCGTTTTCACGGTCTTTCTCCTCCTGTTCTTCCCTTCTTGTCATTCCTGCTCGTTTTCACGGTCTTTCTCCTCCTGTTCTTCCCTTCTTGCCCTTCCTGCTCGTTTTCACGGTCTTTCTCCTCCTGTTCTTCCTCTACTTGTCATTCCTGCTCGTTTTCACCGTCTTTCTCCTCTTGTTCTTCCCCTTCTTGTCATTCCTGCTCGTTTTCACGGTCTTTCTCCTCTTGTTCTTCCTCTCCTTGCCCTTCCTGCTCGTTTTCACGATATTTCTCTTCTTGTTTTTCCTCTTCTTCTTGTTCTTTATGGGTTGGTTCCATGGATTTAGTGCATGGACAACTGAGCCATAATAGTAAGGAGTCAGAAAAGCCAGGTGCTTTTTTTCACATGAAGGCGTCTATGTAAAAAAAGCAAAAATGTTTATATGAATTTGTCCTCAATCACCTCAGGCGGAATCATTGCATTTGACAGTTGAAAATACTTCTACCTTCCATTTGAGTAAGGTTTTCCGGTCAAATGGATGAATTGCAAAACCTGTACACGGGCTGTAAAGACGTTTCTGTTGGAGACGTTTGAGATGTGGGAATTTACACACACTGCGTGTACAAAATAGTACCTTAATTGGTCGAGAATTACATAACTGGCCCATATTAAGTATCAGTTTGACACCAAATGTTAAACATACTGTGAGTATTCTAAATGGAATTGACTACTTTCAAAAGTCACCCAGCCCAATTTCCAGACCTGAGATGTTTTGGAGACTTTAGTGAACATTTTGGTGCCCCTATTCGACTTTATATCGCGTCATGCCATCTTGGTTGGAAGTATACAGTTACTCTATTTAGGATCGTTAAGATTTTATCATTTCTAAACCATTTCTTTCTCTCTGTTCTCACAGGCTAACCGCATAAACGACGTCAACTCTTGACCGGAATGTCTAAAAACCAAAATGACAACAATTCCATTATTAATGATTTCAATTGAAGATTATTTTGGTGTCGGGTAAATTTGGACGACGTAGATAACATGTAAAGTAGACTATATTAAGAATCTCATGTGCAATTCTGTTTTTTTGTTGATGCCAAACACGGCTCATAATATTTGGGATTTGCTTGCACAAAAGCAATGCATGCACGTTTGAAATACATTGTCGTCAATCCTCAAAAAATATGCCTTTATATTTTACTCAGTGACTCTGTATAGGCATCTTAGTGAAAGCTGGTCTTCGAAGTCATTAGCACAGTATAAGGTCCATAGAACCCACACACAGGCACGTAACACCTTTAGAAGATAAATTACTTTATAACAATCCTAGTATATTTCCTAAATGAAACTGTCAGGTACCCCCAAATACATGTAGTTTTGCACACATTTGAATAGCATGAACTACAGAGAGACTACAGGTAAAACTTGCATTTTCAGGATAAATACTACAAACACCATACAACTGGCCGTCAAGAAAGACCTGTAGTGTAGACAATTTATGACTGTAAAATACGTGTGGCTTCTTGTCCCGACCACATAGCGTTCTTTCTCAAAGGATTTCCAAGGACAAATCAAAGTGATTTTAGTTCCATACTATAGCCTAAGGTATCTCGCCATTTAGTGCATGCTTACAGAAATTGGGACGAAAACTGGTCATCACACTCTTGTTGGTCAATGGAACTTATATAAAGAGGGGTTGAGTTCGTGGGGGCCCAAATTTCAGACCAATACATATTTTTGCATTTAAAAAAAATCGAAGAAACTCATCAATGTTAGGTTAATTTAGACATCTAATTCTCTTCAGTGTTGAAGCGTCTCTTACGTATTACATGGCTATAGCATACTTGATATAAGCATTAAATCCTGTCGTTTGAGCATTTTGTGTTACGACTGAAGCTTAAATTTTGTCATTTAGAGACCATTGTCATTACGTTGTTTGGCACAAACATTTTGCTTAGCACAGGCTTTACTTGCTTTGTAAAATAAAATAACCAGCCAAAAATATATGTGAAATTGTGTTTTTAGAAACAGTAGCAAAATATTAGTCAATACACATCACATAATACGTACAATTTTGGCTGGTAACCCATTTTGGCAATATAAAGAAAATAATTGTGTGCTTAACATTTGTTTTTGTGCTAAACAACGCCATGAAATTGGCCCCCAGGTCACACCGAGATTGAAAATCGAATGTTGCCGTACCACATTTCCATTTGCAAGTCAACTAATGAACCGAATCGGTTTATGGAAATCTATTGATAACATTAATTTAAATTGGAATTCATTATAACGTAACGATTGCATCACCATTATTTGTTTAGACCTAATATAATTACCAGAAGATACATTTTCGAATATCGCGGGGAAAAAACATAAAATGTTAAACAATCAATGATCGATCCCCAAACTCTCTTTCTGTAAACGGAAGACGATATTTAAATAATCAATATAATGTTATAGAACGTATAGAAAGTAGTAGTCACTGTTAATTTTTGCTTGCAAAACGGTTTTGTTGCACATTGTGACGAAGAAGTAAGAATGTGACTTTAGGTTTAAAATATTCATTACCTTATTTCGTGGTGAAAGGGCAATAACATTAAATAAATTGAGCATTGAAAGTGGTGTGCATTGTTGTCCGTTTTTTTTATAGTGTAGGCCTATGTTATTTTGACAGAGGTTTAAACGTGATAATTGCACCAATCGAATACTTACGGGCGCCACAGGAAACTTAAAAGCCCAACATATCATTTGCAAGAGAGAACGTTTTTATGGATTACTGGAAAAGGTGCAATAAGTCTTACCGGTACTTCGCTTCTATCGCTCAAATGGGTCATCCGAGACCAGTGGCAGCCCCAACAATCTCCAAAGCAGTCCGTCTATGGCCAGCACATGGTCACCCAGTTTTATCTGTGCTTTCATTTCATTTTTTAGGATATACAAGCACTGGATAATAGATGCCTAATTATAGCATTAAAGGTTACCATAGCATCATCACGTTTCGAGTATACGTCCATATCTAGCGCATTGGGTCTCTTTCCAGAAAAAGTGAACAAAAATTGCCAGGCAATGTTTATTTTCTGAACAAATTTTCGTACATGGAGCGCCTTTAGTGCTCAAATTAGGCATCGATTAGTTTCAGGCTGAAGCTGGCACAGAAATTAAGTGTGCCCACCGATGTGTTCTCAATGCTTGCGTAATAAAAATTAACGATATCCACAACATCATGTGAGGTACACTTTTCTGGAAAGGTATACCCAATGCGCTAGAAATGGACGTACTCGGGACGCGTGATGATGATGGACCTTTAATGCTCTAATTAGGCATCAATTAGTTTCAGGCTGAAGCCGGCACAAAACAAAGTGTGCCCACCGATGTGTTCTCAATGCTTGCGTAATAACAATTAACGATATCCACAACATCATGTGAGGTACACTTCTCTGGAAAGGTATACCCAATGCGCTAGAAATGGACGTACTCGGGACGCGTGATGATGATGGACCTTTAATGCTCTAATTAGGCATCAATTAGTTTCAGGCTGAAGCCGGCACAAAAATTGAGTGTGCCCACCGATGTGTTTTCCATGTTTGCGTAATAAAAATGAACGATATTCACAACATGTGAGGTTCACTTTTTTGGAAAGGGACCCAATGCGCTAGAAATGGACGTACTCAAGACGTACGTGATGATGGTCCTGGTCAGCAGGAGACTGGTACGGTGGACCACCATCGGCCCGCGGGTGGCTACCGACGGTGGGCCGGCGAAGTTTTATCCGTCGGTCCACCAGCGGCACTACATCGGCTGCCGCTGGTGGGCCGACGGCGGACCGTGTTGGCGACAGTTTATCCAGCGGCTGCCTCTACTGGACCGACATCGGGCCGCTATATATGTTATTCCTAGCATTCAATCCCGCCCGGCCCCGTCATCTTATTGGCAATGCTTCGTTGATCCTTGACATTTTCCAATACACTTATTCATGTTATACTGTCAATGATGCACGCCCACTGCAAATTATCTTAGCAAATTTTTAGCTTAATATTGACACAGTCACTTTAGCTCTGTGCATGACTCCCTAGTTTTATGCTCACTCTAAACTAGCACTGTATACTACCCATAGTAGCATTCACCTACAAAATCACCTACAAAATTTAATTCACTGTGAATGGCTTGTCTGTCACCAGTTCAAATTAGCTTGTACCCCACAACAGCAAATTTAGATTTGTGTCAAGCAACAACTGTATTACAAAAAGCAAAACTACTGCTAAAACAGAAGGAAATTATTCTGTTTACCCGGTAAATCTGTTCAGCTATATGCGCAATCACACAATGCATTGCTGTAAGATTATACAATTTTAGCTGATGTCGGGCCACGGTCGGCCGGACCGTACCAACGGTGGCATATATTTTTAATTTCACATTTTACGCCACATATTCTCTTAAAGTAAAAGCAGCTAAATAATTATGAAAGTAATTATAAATAAACCTATGTTTATAAATTGTCAATATCGGTCATCCATCGGCCCGACGTCGGCTAATCGACCATGTTTAACATTTTCAGCGGACCATGACTCTCGGTTGCCGGGCGGCATGCCGACGCCACTTAGCCGCAAATGAGCCGCTGGCTGCCCGACGGTGGCTTTGGCGTACTGGAGTGTGCCTTTAATGCTCTAATTTGGCATTGATCAGTTAATAGTGTCCGGTTGAAGCTGGGTCATTCTATAAATTTGGGGTGACATTTTCCTGTCCCCGTTACACCTGACAAACTGCTATTTGCCATGTAAGTACATGTATCATTAAAAATGCCTTCAAAACATATTTTTATGAATTGACTTTATGTAATCACTCTTTGAAATAGAAAGCATTTAAAGAATGTGTCCTGAATTTACAAACAACAACATTTTACAAGATGTTAGATGTATTAAACGGGGACAGACAAATTGGACCCCAAATTTATAGAATGACCCATCTAGCCTTTGTTAAGGCATCGCAGCTGGGTGGGTGTGTCGCGCACCAGGACGAGAGCGCCACCATGTGACGTGGACGGGGGCAGAGCAGCGCAGCTGCGACGCCTTTGCCGTCCCAGAATAATTATTTATTAATGTATTACAGCCCCTGTTACATGATTCATCCCTGTATTGTTGTGCTGCGAATGTATGTTTGTGTTGGTGCGCGCGCGCGAACCTGATCGGCTCGCATTGTTAGCTATTCAACGCAACACGCACACTGTGTCATACGATCATTAGCATTTTGCTTCCTCTCAGGTAGCCAAATTCCTGGACGGCAAAGGCCTCGCAGCTGGCGCTGCTCGTCCTCGTCACATGGTGGCGCTCTCCTTCTGGCGCGCGACACCACCAGCTGCGAGGCCTTGAACAAAGGCTAGGTTGAAGCTGGCACAACAATTAAAGGCACAGGCTCGTCAGCAATGCGCGCCCGCCAAATTCGAGCTCGAAACACGCAGCTCCATAGCAAAGGCATGGAGCTGCGTGTTTCGAGCTCGAATTTGGCGGGCGCGCATTGCTGACGAGCCTGTGCCTTTAAGTGTGCCCACCGATGTGTTCTTAATTTTTATGTACTGAAAATGGAAGATTTCGCGAACGTGTGAGGTACACCTCTCAAAATGCCTTTCTTCAAAGTAAATAAAAATATTCCACTATTCTTCAATTTTTTCGCAATCCTGCAGTGCATGTATTCTTGTAGAAAGTAAATTGTGCAAAACCAAGGCTGAAAATCGGGCCCGAAATGCGGCCAGCTTTAGTTTGGTTAATCACGTGCGTATCAGATCTAGAGAGAAATATATCAAGCGTGCATAATAGCACATATATATATATATGCACTCGTGATTGTGGTTGCAATAGCGCGCAAACGACCGGATTTTATGCCGTACGCGTTGTGCGCTGCTTGCTCAATTTATCGTCAATTTCTGTTACTTGTCTGAACGAATACTCCCAAAATGCCCGAGAAGAAGCCATTTCAACGATTGCCGAAGACGGTGGTGCCTTCAAATTACCGGCTTAAACTAGAGCCAGACCTCAAACAGTTCAGATTTAAAGGGAAGGTTTCGGTGACTGTTTCGGTAAGGCTTTGCACCCTGCTGAATGTGACATTTTGTTGGGTGTGGGTAATTTGCAGAACTGCGGAAATTTGCAGAACTTTGCGGAACGGCACTGCGGAACTCTCTCCCGGGCGGAAAATATAACTTTTCATGTCACAACCATGTGTCTTATATCTCCAACTTCGAAATGTGTAGATTTGAGGACAACATTTACCTTTTTAGGAGTTAATAAACCTTTTATCGACGTTCTCAATGCATTATGGGATTGGATGACAAAATTGCCCGGCCAAATGTGCATAAACCTATGAGGCGGACACCAACTCGGCAACTTTTTTACTCAATTTCACGAAAACCAAAAAGAGTTCAAGAATCAACCTCCCACCACTTTATCTTTGACACATATCAAACATTCTGACAAACATGTCCCGAAACAGAAATGTCGCAAATGCGAGAAATCTTTGGGGATTCCCTTCGTATCGGTAGAGTCCGAGTACCACGCTCGCAGCTCGGTATGCGCTAGCGCTATGCAACACACGGCGCTGGACGGATCAATTTTTAAAAATTTATATTGGTGGGGGAGTCCGTGTACACGGACTCGCAGTGCAGCACACTGCCGATACGGCGTGTGTTGCATGCATAGCGCATACCGAGCTGCGAGCGTGGTACTCGGACTCTATCGATACGAAGGGAATCCCCGATGATTTCTCGCATTTGCAACATTTCTGTTTCGGGACACGTTTGTCAGAATGTTTGATATGTGTCAAAGATAAAGTGGTGGGAGGTTGATTCTTGAACTCTTTTTGGTTTTCGTGAAAATGAGTAAAAAAGTTGCTGAGTTGGTGTCCGCCTCATAGGTTTATGCACATTTGGCCGGGCAATTTTGTCATCTAATCCCATAATGCATTGAGAACGTCGATAAGGTTTATTTGACAGAGTTCCGCAATATACAGTGCTTGAAATTTCAGGCAGAGTTCCGCAAAATACCCACTTGAAATTTGGGTCGCGGAATCGTGGAAATTGAGATATTGTATGTCTTATTTTGATCAATATTGGTGGATATAACGATGTATTCTGATTGTAACGTGTAATTTGTTTGTATCAATATTTGTTTTGGCTGTTTTTGCAAAGTTCTGCAAGTTCCGCAAAATACCAATTGCCCATTTTGTTGAGTGCGCGTTGGGAAACGCCTGTATTAGGCCTAGGCCACAGATTTTTCCAGCAAACTTCAACGGAACAGCCAAATTTACGATGCATACTTTTAGAAGGCTAAAAGTGTTTTTTTGACGTTTATATTGGGACGTTATCATTTTGTTTGTTACACTTTTAGCCCCTTGACATTTTAACCCCATTCGCCGTGGTGAAGCATGCTACCGGTACACGCCAATTATGGTCCAAATACCTGTGTCAAAAATCTTACCTGACATTCCAAATCAGACATTTAAAAACACACCACGGAGGTCCTTGTAATCTCAAGACTTCTGTCCAGTTTTCGTTCTTTTCCCATGATGACTCGAACATTAGAAAAGGATAAAAGGCATCAAAATTTGGAGGAAAATCAACAAATCTCAACCAGTCGGGGTCCTCTCACTCCGCAGGTTAAACACCAGCCGGAACCTAGCACGAAATTCGGGCCGGAATTTCGGCTGGCCGGATTTTGTACAAATTGCTATTTTCACGGCTTCCGGAAATGATCGAAAGCTAGATGAAAAGTTAGGCATAGATGCCGCGCTTTTCAAACGATTTTGTACCATCGTAAAAAGGAAAAATTCCCCGTTTTTTTTCTTCTAATCGGTAAAGAACATCCTCAAGAAGAAGAAAAATGGGGATTTTTTCCTTTTTACGATGGTACAAAATCGTTTGAAAAGCGCGGCATCTATGCCTAACTTTTCATCTAGCTTTCGATCATTTCCGGAAGCCGTGAAAATAGCAACTTGTACGAAATTCCGGCCCGAATTTCGTGCTAGGTTCCGGCTGGTGTTTAACCTGCGGAGTGAGAGGACCCCGACTGGTTGAGATTTGTCGATTTTCCTCCAAATTTTGATGCCTTTTATCCTTTTCTAATGTTCGAGTCATCATGGGAAAAGAACGACAACTGGACAGAAGTCTTGAGATTACAAGGACCTCCGTGGTGTGTTTTTAAATGTCTGATTTGAAATGTCAGGTAAGATTTTTGACACAGGTATTTGGACCATAATTGGCGTGTACCATGCTTCACCACGGCGAATGGGGTTAAAATGTCAAGGGGCTAAAAGTGTAACAAACAAAATGATAACGTCCCAATATAAACGTCAAAAAAACACTTTTAGCCTTCTAAAAGTATACGATGCACAAATCACAATCCGCAACTGCATGATAGCCCGCCCTCTTGTGGTCATCTCATTGTACTACAACAAGACCTTGTTTGCAAAACATAGATCTTAAATCTGAAAATTTTCCCACTCGAAATGTTGGGTTTTTCCATCAAATCTGCACATTCCAATGCTAGATAAGTCATTTTAAAGAAAAAAAATGTTGGCGGTTCTCAACGTTCCTAACACAGTGACAGTGTCGGTGATGAGTACCACTGTGATTTAGCAATATACCGCACAGCAACTTTAAATGGTTTTCAGTATGTTTATTTGCTTTTTAGGTGAAAGAGGCTACTGCAACAATTGTTCTCAACTGCCTGGATATCAGCATCTCTAAAGCATCGTTTCTTTCCGGAGAAAAAGGTAAGTACACAAAACACTAAAGACAAATTTTGCCAAGTTTTGTATATGACCCCGTTCTCACTAGAGAAATCGTTTCGTTCGACGAAGACTAGTTAATCATCATTAGTTAATGAAGCGTGCGTTCACATATGGGTCATTCTATAAATTTGGGGTCCAATTTTTCTGTCCCTGTTACGTCTGACATCTTGTAAAATGTTGTAGTTTGTAAATTCAGGACATATTCTTTAAATGCCTTCTATTTCAATGAGTGCTTACATAAAGTACAATTCATAAAAATACGTTTAGAAGACATTTTTAATGATACTTGTATGGCAAATAGCAGTATGTCAGGCGTAACGGGGACAGAAAAATGTCACACGTTGGACCCCAAATTTATAGAATGACCCATATCACTTAATGAAGATCGAACGAAGAGCGACTGAAGATTGAATGAAGCCGTGGGAGGTCGTACATGTGCGTCGCGCATCAAGTGCTGAGCTAAAAGCGTCTAGACGAGCTGTGTGGTTTTCCAGCGGCGCGTCAAAAACAACTCTTGCTAGGCGTTCGACGCACAACACGCTTGTGCAACAGGCCTGCCAAATTGCTTCATCGAACGAAGGGAGCCGTTCACATTACAAATTTGCTTCGTCGAATGGATCGATCTCTTCGTCGATTGAAGCTTTTTGCTTCATGGAATGAAGCGATTCTAATCATCGTCGAATAAAGAGGCGTGCATTCACATCAGGAAATCTCTTCGTCGAATCATCATCGAACGAAGCAATTTCTCTAGTGAGAACGGGGTCAATGACATCAAGCATTTCTCTGTGAATCTTCTCACAAGCTGAAACTTTCTGCAAATTTGGGGTACGTTTTGCAATACAACACAGCAAAATTGCCTGCGCGACACAGGCACAGAGCGCCATGGAAATTGTCTTAGAGGAGCATGTTCAGGAAATGGATTTCGTTTTAACCTAGCAATCATATAAAATACCTCCCCAAAATGTACTATCCATGGGAAGAAAACGGGAAATTTGCAATCTCCAACTTGCACTGCATTGTGGAACCAGATAAATTGGTTCACAAAGCACTGATGGTTTGTCGACGATATGTTTTATAATATACGGATTGAGAATGCGAAATTTCAGAAGAAAAATATAACAATTGATATGGTATCAAAATCTCAATACCCATCGGAAAAATAGGTGGGTAAAAAATGTGATCTGGTCACGCTCCTTTAATTTTGTGTTTGTGTGCAGAAATCTTGGCCAGTGTTAACTACAGTGCCGATGAGGAGACAGCGACGCTGACATTTCCGAATCCCCTGGAGCCAGGACCAGGGGAACTTCGTCTGGAGTTCACCGGGGAACTGAACGACAAGATGAAAGGGTTTTACCGCGGCAAGTACACCACACCACAGGGCGAAGATCGCTTCTGTGCCGTTACTCAGTTTGAGGTAGCGACAAAGAGTTAAAGGCACAGGCTCGTCAGTGTGCCCGTTAGGCCACGAAATACGCAGCTCCATAGCAAAGGCATGGAGCTGCGTATTCCGTGGCACAAATTTGGCCTCACGCGCGCATTGACGAGCCTGTGCTTTCAAGATTTTTGCATTTTTTTTTTTAAGGCAAATGTGATTAGCCAAAAGTCGAGGTTAAAGGCACAGGCTCGTCAGCAATGCGCGCCCGCCAAATTCGAGCTCGAAACACGCAGCTCCATGTCTTTGCTATGGAGCTGCGTATTGCGTGGCACAAATTTGGCGGGCGCGCATTGCTGACGAGCCTGTGCCTTTAAGCACCACAAATACTGAGTTTGGAGAGTCATTTCTACGTTCATTGTATGAATTTTCGCGCCAAAAGATCATACTTTTTAAAACTCCAAGTCGGCCGCCTCGAAGCGAGATTGGCTACACTGACAGCTCAAATACGATGTATTCAAATGAATAGTGGACAATGGACGTGTTTACACATCAACCGTTGAAGACAATGGCAAAGCCACCATACATGTACATGGCCAGAACATGTTTACACGTCCTCCGGCATCAAGTAGTTAAATTAAACAAGCCTTTTACAATGTTTCACATGAATAACATCTGATAACTGATATAATTCATTTCACATGCACATTTAGTATCCAGGTGACCAGACTAAATTTTTGTTGCTATGTGATGTGATCGGGTGCATGGACACATTACATAGCACGCTGCAGTTGTGAAGTACAGAATCAATACCATGTCTACTGTAAAAGAAAATGGCTTTTTTTTGTTTTAAGTTTTTTTGTTAATCCCTTAGAGAAGGAACCATCTTTGACAGAAATAATTCTCTCAATGTAGTGTTTGTTACCATTGCTATCAACGTTTTAAGTTTTGTTGTGTCAACTCGTGAAGTAAAATTTGTGGTCTTTGTGAAAGATATGACAGGCCTTTAAATTGATTTTCCCAACAGCCCACAGATGCCCGAAGAGCTTTTCCATGTTGGGACGAGCCTGCAATCAAAGCCACGTTTGATGTTACTCTAGTAGTTCCGGTGGATCGTGTGGCATTGTCCAATATGGTCAGTTTAACAATAGTTGTGATTGTTTAGCTTTTCGCATACATGTATACTTCTTTTTTTATAAAAAATTAATTGCGATCCCCATTGCTAACTGATTCGAACCGGCCATTCAACACCAGCTAGCTCAATGGTCGAGTAGTTAAGACGTTTGCCTTGTTTGCAGGAGGTCGTGGGTTCGAATCCCGCCTGAGCACGCTATGAAGTTTTTTATAGTGTTTTTAATGTGATTTGACCATGTTCCTACCAACTTATAACAAATTTTATGATTGTCCTAAAAAAATTTCAGAATGTAGTGAGTGACAAACCGAGCGCTGATGACCCCAAACTTAAGGTCGTGACCTTTGCCCAGACTCCTGTCATGTCAACGTACCTAGTTGCATTTGTGGTGGGAGAATTTGATTACGTTGAGGGGTTGTCGCTGGATGGCGTTTGTGTACGAGTCTACACCCCGTCGGGCAAGAAAGAGCAAGGCGAATACGCATTGGAGGTGAGTATCTCGAGAGGTGGTACGGTGCAGAGCGTGATCCAAAACTGGTAAACATTTAAAATATTTCTTAAATAACTGCTTTTAAGATGCCTCTTTGACTGTATTTTTGCTGCGGTGAAAAAAAACACACCATACATGTATACACATTTTACGGTAAATGTTAACATTATCACTTACTGCATGTTAACAGGTGTCTGTAAAGACCCTGCCGTTCTACAAGGACTACTTCGATGTGGCGTACCCTCTGCCTAAGATTGACTTGATTGCTATTCCAGACTTCGCTGCAGGGGCCATGGAGAACTGGGGCCTTGTCACCTACAGGTACGAGGTTCTTAAAGTTCGGATAACTTTTTCAAATTTTGTCGCTGGGTTTTGCAAATCCTATTCAATCTTTGCCATCCCTTACAATTCTTTAGTAATTTTGGCAGTGGTGTACTTGTCAACGCCCAGGTTGTCCTGATGCATTACTTTTTACTTGAAATGGTGCTTTTTACCGTATTTTTAAGCCGCTAAACATCAAAATCACCGGGTGTGCGGCTGTCATTCAAAAGAGTTTTTTCATCCTACCAAAAAACTCAACAAAACATGACAAACGACATTGAATGATATGAATGACATGGATGGATACAGCAATTTGTTCAATTTTGATTTCCACCAAAACTAGTATGCTTACTTGGTCCTGACAGCAATTTTACAGCATATCTTCTGTCGATGGAAAGGCACCGTGACCGCTGCCACTGTACCAATTTTTTTTTCCAGACATGATGGCGCGTGCACGATGCCAAATCGAATGAAGGCACGCAACATGATGTGATATATAGTTGAATTCTGCATATTGAAAAAACTCATGAAAGAACACACTGCCCATGGAGCACGTGCTAAGTACACGATGTACATTTACGCACACGAACCAATGGCGTTGTGTAACGAAATTGTACTACATTCATCTGAGCGGGCACGTATGTCAAAAATTGAAAGGATTTGGCGCATGCGCAAACCGTGACACTGCCCCTTTAACCCCTCATGCCAGTGGATGTGCATGTCCGTAACTATTTCTGACGAAATATTTAAGATAAATAAACCATTATGGCTGCATTTGTGGAGATGTTAGCAAAGCAGCATCACGGACTGGTCACGCATATCCATCTAACGTCGAGCATTGCGCGTTTATACAATGCAATATGTTTAAGGGTGGATAGTCGATTAGCTCCCAGAGATATTGGAAGTTGACAAACTAGTTAACAAAGTGAAGGCCGACAGAACTAGTTTGTGATGAATGAATACTGTCTCTAAAACAACAGGGGGGCACTATGCTGCTACCGGCAAGGCTTGCACACGCTACATACAATACGATAGGCCTACGAATGGCACCAATCTGATGGCTGACAAAAAGGTCATGGATAGGTTGTTCTGTCGTGTGTTCTGTTATGTGAAATGTCTTTGAAAGACATAATGTTCCATTCGTCTCATTGATTAAAACATTCCGCCTTTCAACTCACAAAACATATTTGTACCATTGTACTAATAAACATTATATTTATGAGAAATCTTAGTGAAGCCTAAAGCGGGCCTCCCACTGTGCGATTTTTGCCGCGAATTTCCAACGATTAGCTACGATTTGGTACGATTACCAGAGACTGTCCATAGACAATCGTACTAAATCGTACCTAATCGTTGGAAATTTGTGGCGGAAATCGCACAGTGGGAGGCCCGCTTTAGACAAAGATAAATGCTTTTATGGAATTGGCCCCAAAATTTCAGGGACAGGGAGTATTCGTGTAGGTATTTTTCACTGACATTGTTGATTTCCTCCTGTTTTTCTGCAGAGAGTCGGCCTTGTTAATTGATCCCAAGAACTCGTCTGCCTCCGCTAAGCAATGGGTAGCGCTGGTTGTAGGTAGGTTCATCACATTAGCCTCGAATTGGGGATTAAAAGTAGGTTTGGCCAGGATTAAACATACGTTTAAAACCTGGGCACTGATAATGACCCAAGCCGAAGGTGCAGGCATTATTAGCACCCAGGACCCCTAGCTGATTTTAAACGAGTTGTTTAATTTGGCCAAACCGACTTTTAAACCCATTCATAAATACCTTTTTGTGTATATCGGTAAAACTCAACAAAATTAGCTCTTCGTTTTGCATTCACTATCCTACAGTGTCAACACCGCGTTCGTACAACTGCTAGCTGTTTTTTTGTTCAATCGCACGCATTACGCGTAATGCAGGCGTGTTGCGCGCGCACGCACACAACCGGGAGTGCACAATTTGCTTTCGGACGCATGCAGTTTTTGTGTGCATGTGCGTGTTCTGTATACGCGCTGACTAGGGCACAAACACGGGCCAGCCAGCCGGGCATTATCACTGGTCATTATCGTTAATTTAAGACTGCCCACGTGACGTGCTCTCAGCCAATAGGGATGCATACACTGTCTAAGGTATTTATGAATTAGGGATAAAAAGTAGGTTTGGCCAGTTTTAAACATGCATTTAAAACCGAATAGGGTCCTGGGCACTGATGATGGCCGAAGGCGCGTGTCATTATCAGTGCCCAGGACCCTAGCCAGTTTTAAACGGATTGTTTTTTGGCCAATACTGATACTGTACATAACTGTTTGATCCAGGCCATGAACTTGCCCATCAGTGGTTTGGCAACTTGGTCACCATGGAGTGGTGGACTCATCTCTGGCTGAACGAGGGCTTCGCCTCATGGATTGAGTACCTCTGCGTAGACCACTGCTTCCCCGAATACGACATCTGGACTCAGTTCATAACTACTGACTACACCCGAGCCCTTGGGCTAGATGCACTTAGGAGCAGCCACCCCATTGAGGTAAATAGATTCATAAAGTAGCGTAGCATTTGAGGAGTAAAAACGGTGTGGAATAACTAGAACAAACATCATGGGATAGTTATTATTACTTATCCCAGTTGCGCTCATGGAATATGGCATAATGCAGTGCATCTGCGTCCCATATACCATGAGGTCAACGTATATGGGACGCAGATGCACTGCATTATGCCATATTCCATGAGCGCAACTGGGATAACGAATTTATCTTTAAGCCAACTTGCGCGGGTAAGGAGCGCAACATGCAGAGAAGCACGTGCATAACATCGCATTGAACGCAGACGCGTCACGTTTGAATTCGCAGTCAATGTAGTATGCAGCTCTGAATTATTTTGTGCAGGGGAAGCAGTACGTTTGGAATACCAGGGTGCATCACGCAGTGTGCGACATAAAAACCACAAAAGGTACACAGTACAATGTCACACTGTTGTCATGGATCCACCAATCCGAAACACTGATTTTAAGTTTGCTTGATAAAACCTTTTGTGCATAGATCTACACACTTACGCAGTCAGCATTTTCCTCAGAAATATTAACTTTAGGGCCCTGTCATACATTCCCAGTTTTACGATTTCAATTTCTTCTCGGTTGATCCCGGCAAAGTATTGCATGCAAAACCTCACTGGGACACATTGCTGCTTCACAATGGGTGACTAGGTTTGAGTACGGTCTTACTAGGATTGACGAGGCTTAACTATACAGTCCCATCGTAGTGCCACTGGCACGCAAAATTGGAAATGTGTGACTATACACCAATCCGGTAACTAAGGTCTCCTTCCCTGTACATCCACCATAGCTGGGGGGCTTCCACTGAATGAACTGTATGTTTTTGCTGTTGCTGAAGCTGCATTTGTTTACTCCGAACAAGTTGCGCGTCTTGGTAGTGTTGTGTACACGAAAGCAGGCGCGTCGTGTGCACGCGGAGGGGGCGCGTTCGTGCATGTAATGGATGAGCGCTTTTCGTAGCAACACAAAATGCACAGCCCATGCACTGGACGCCCCCCAGCTATGGCGGATATACAGGGAAGGAGACCTTAGTTACCGGATTGGTGTATAGCTTTACAATCAGAAGTGCGTTTAGGGCTGTATTTTGTTGACGTAATTAAGCATATTTTTCATGACTAACTTTCCTTGGGTCTGTTGGTCAACCGTGCCCCGCCCGTGCCTCACCCGTGCCTCATCCATGAATCACAGGTAACACAAGTGGAACAGCCTGGAACATGTGTGTAAAATTGTCTAAAGTTACTTGTGGCTTAAAAAGTCCTGAGTTTACAAATTCTTTTGTCTTTTTCCCTCAGGTTCCAGTGGGCCACCCTAATGAAGTGGATGAGATATTTGACATTATCTCCTACTCCAAAGGCAGCTCCATCATCCGCATGGTGCACGACTACATTGGCGATGAGGTACCAGGGTTATAGTCGAGTCCATCACAAGTCTATCACAAATCCAGTGCCAATAAAAATCACAAGTCCGTCACAAGTCCAGTAACAAGAAGCAAAGGATGAACACGCACAAAAGAATGCCTTCATTTGAATAGCCTGTGACTTGAATGAAGACCCAGGGACTTGTGGTAAACTTGTGAGGACTTGTGATGGACTCAACTACAACCCTGCGAGGTATATATTGGGCTTCAGGGCTCGAATTTCATGAAAAACTCTGCTAGACCACAGGGTTAGTAGCTTAAATCATTTACTGGACCGGCGCTATTTTTACAAGACCAAAGCCACAAGGAACATGGATTTACTGTTCGTTAGTTTAAAAATGCACTGGACCACTGGTCTAGTACGGTAGAGAAAGCACTAGACCGAGGCTTAAATTACTAGCCTCGGTCCACCGGTCCAGTGGGTATTTCGAGCCCTGGGCTTGTCTAGTGGAGAACACTAAAATAATATTTTGGGGAGGTATTATGAGTTTTAAGTTAGAATGAAATCAATTTTCTGGAGAAAAAAAGTCTGGACAAGCACCTGTAAATGATGTAACAATAGATCCACAAAGTACCTACTCATGCATAACACGGTGACAATGTGACTGTCCCCTGTCATGGCCGCTCATGCAAAAGGTCTATTATTATTAGTTGTCAATCTTTAAATGCAGGCCTTCCGCAAAGGCATGAATGTCTACCTGAAGCGATTCAAGTACTCCAACACCTTCACTGAGGACCTCTGGGAAGCACTCGGGGAGGCCAGCGGCAAGTGCATTAAGGAGCTGATGAGTACCTGGACTCTCCAGATGGGATTCCCTGTGCTGAAGGTGTCAGCTGAGCAACAGGGCTCATCAAGGGTGCTGAGTATCGCCCAGAGTAAATTCTCTGCTGATGGACCTATGGAAGGTATTCGCAAATAGTGCTTGGCCCCTCCCCCAGAGCCCCCCTCCCCGTTTCACTTTTATGAGTAGACCTTTTTGACATAGCTTCTGTTGTATATGGGTAAAGGGGGCATTTTGGCAACACAGACCATATTTTCGAGGAAGTACCTTTGTCTGGTCTCGAAATAAACGAAATAAGTTTGTTGTTCTGAAGAGATAACTTAGGCCCAAATAGTGTGACAACATGCCTTTCTAAAAACCCTGTGTAAAAATTTCCAATATACGCTCGTAACCGGGAAGGACACTTGTTACATTTTAAGCCATCCCAGTTATCTCTTCAGAACAACTTAAACTTATTTCTTTTATTTTGAGACCAGACAAAGGTATTTTCTGCAAAATGGTCTCAATGCCCCCTTTACCGTGGAAAGCCTCATGTGTAGTATGCAAATAAATGGTGGAACTTTCCATTTTAAAAACTTTTGTAAAATATGAAATTAGTCAATCTGCATGTAAATTATTCTTTGTATTCTGAAATTTGAGGAACACAATATCTGGTATAGGGCCTAATCACCATTGAAATGAAACAACCAAACTTAGAATGAGAAAACAAAAATGAAAGGGTCTTTTCGAAATTCGAACCCGAGACCTATGACTCACCGGGCAGATGCTCTACCAGCTGAGCTATAAGGCGCAGTGTTACACTGAATTTGGAGGACCTAACTTTAATTTTTGCCATCATACCAAATACTGTGCTCGCTTGAATTTTTGTGTGGTTCATGAAAATTTGTTCGGAAACATTGAATGGCATGTGCACATTTTCACATTTTTTTTTTAAATGATTGGATGTCAATTCTATGTGTTGTTTCAGATAGTTGTAATTCCTGTCATTCAACAGCTCATATTTTTTACAGTAGTATACCAAAGATTAGGGTAAAAAAAGGTCCAAAATGTAACATGGACACCATGTCTCAACTTAATGAAGAGATTTCAATAACGAATGCAATAATTGGAATGATAAAATTAGAAAAACCAAATATGGTATGAGAGAAAACCACATGATCCTCATGAAGATTTGAACCGGAGACCACTTGATCAGGGATGCCAGTCTTCCGGCTTTTTCTTTTTTCCAAAAAAGAAATCCGGCAAAGCCTTTTTTCCAGGCCGGAAAACGGCCGGAAATATTAGAAGAAAAATATCGTCCAAAGTACATGTAAACGAAACTAATAAAAGAAGCATTTCTCAAAAAAGCCTTGAAACGGAGTCTAGCATTGATAGCGGCGTAGACTTTTATTCGGCGCATTGTGTAAACAATGTTTTCTACGACCCCGCTAGCGCTAGCGACCAGCATCTCTTTGCACTACAGTTATTTTTACTTATTTTACTATGCAAGAGAGACTGGAGTGGAGTCTACTACACAGTCACGTGTGTACCACCACGGACGTAAATCACTCGATCGAGCGGTGGCCATTTTTATTTGTCGTGTGTGTGTGTGAGTACGTTATTAAATCGCATGACATGACATCGACAATGCATGGGAAATGTGCGGTGTGCGTGTTGTGTAAACGATAAATTGTCGCAGTTTACATGATGGATATCGGCAGAGAAAGGGATATAAAGGTGATCGACGGAGGAATAAAAAATAAATTCAACTGGAGGTGGCTATATAGTCATGCAAAGATGCAGGCGGAAATTTGTTGTCGGACTACTACCGACTACATACGAAAGATCGACATCGCTGGCAAAGCCCGTTGCATAGTATGCACGCAGATTATCAACTACGGTAGCAAAAACATGGAAACTCTGAGGCGCACCAGCAAACTAAAAAGATATATATACATACAAGTACATGTACATGTACATGTAGGCATATGCACTTTATAACTGCGCGCTGGCGCGCGCTCGTACGTGTCCACAATCACATTTCAGTCTGCGAAATTTTTTTCAGGCCCTGAGGAGGAGTCTGACTGGCATCCCTGCTTGATACATGGTCTACCAGCAGAGCTATGAGGCACGGTGGTGTGCTCCTGCAGGTTTTTCCTAGGAACACAACAATACCTAATATTTTTGTTTTTCTTTCTGGTACAGGAGAAAGTCCACAGTGGAAAGTCCCTGTCAATATTTCTACCGGCGCAGCTCCCACCAAATCGGCACTAAAATTTCTACTGAATAAACCCAGCATGACTGTCACTGTCGAGAATGTGAAGCCGGACCAGTGGGTTAAGGTACATCAGGGGTGTAAAATTTCAGATTTTTAGCTGATTTCAGCTTTATTTTTAATGTGCGAAAATTTAATATCAGCTTTTTTTCTCCAGACATATTTCCGTTTTTTTTTTACCATGCGCAAGCGTTAATTTTATTTTCCGCTTTTTTTTCTCTACAGTACGGTACTTGCCACTTGCTAGTGCACGCCATGTGAAAGCCAGCATTCAGTACAAAATTATATTCTCGAAGCCATAAAATGCACCAACTGGGGACATTAATTCATCAAGATGTCAGTGCAACTTAAGTGGGCCCCGGACCCCACGCCGTTAGGTCTTTGGGCTTCACGCTCGCAATTTCAGTTTCGCGATTGCATTTGTTTGGGGGTTTCTCCACTCACCCCTGGTACATGAAATAACGGCTAGCTAATATTATGGGTGATGTTTTACACAATGGGGCAAACAAAACAAAAGAAATCAGACTATTAAAGGAGCTTGTCCAGATTTTTCCAGAGACTGAATTTCATTCTAACCTAACAATCATATAAAATACATCCCCTTAATACTATCCATGGAAAGAACAGGAAATTTGCAATCTTCAATTTGGATGTGGAAGCAAAAAGGTTGGTGTGATTACTGCACTGCTTTATGGAATGGATAAGTTTACAAAACATTGGTTTTTTTTTTTTACGATATCCTTAAAAATTTGAGAGCGCGAAGTTTCAGAACGGTAACGAAAAAAATGTCAAAATCTCAACATCCGTGGGGAAAAATTGGGCTGCAAAAATCTGATCTGGATTTGCTCCTTTAATATTAGCTTGATATATGCTACTTATTTTGGGAAGGGGGCGTGTTCGCACTCCTAAATCGGCAAATATCCACTCTTATTCTAAAAGACAACTTTTCAACTAGCAGTGAGATTGAAGTAGATGTGTATCTTAATTTGTTCATCCCCCTCCCCCCAATCAAACATTCTGCCTACGTGTAATCTGTGTATAATCTGTGCTCCAACACCTTTTTCTTGTTGGAAAGCAGTGGCCAACTTGAATTTAGCCTTTTTGAAGAAATGACGGACACAATAGAAGGGCGCAATTTGATTTAGCCTTGGTTAGGCGTTCATCGATTGTGCAGCGTTTTTCTGTGGCACGCTTCTCCAGCGTAAACAGTGACCTCATGTGTCGGCAAGAGTTTATGCAAATTACCTTCAGCGGTATGAACGCCTTGCGTCAAGCGCGACAATCGACTTATGTTTTTCTTTATCTTTGCGCTGGAGAAGCGCGCCGCAGACCAAGGACAACCATGCTGGCAGCATGTTAGCTCACGCCCTGCCTGGACAATCGATGAACGCCTAACCAAGGCTAACTTTGATTTGGGTATAAATCCGAATTAAATTTAAAATAACTGCATTTTTCACTTTACACTTATTTTATCTATAATTTTGTCTCTGTATTATATCTACAACATGTAACTCAAGTTTTTGGAAAGACATACAATTGATAAAGAAATTCATACCCAATTTTGTTTGTTCCGCCATACTTCTAAAAGGCTTATTGACTTGTGACTCGAGACTTGACTTGGGACTCGACTTGTTTTGGGGAAAAAAATGACCTTGTTTAATACAATCCTGCTTGTATGCCTTGTTTGTCTGCTCTAAACAGCTGAATCCTGGTACAGTTGGATTCTACCGCGTGCACTACTCCAGTGAGATGCTAGACGCTCTACTGCCAGGAATCCGGGACAATTCAATGCCGCCTCGTGACAGGCTGGGTATTGAAAGTGACCTTTTTGCTCTGGTAAGTCATATGGCGTGTTTATTTTAAGACCTTTTTACCGAAAAAAAAGAAAATTCGCTCAGTGGAAACGGGTTTTATCTACTATTGTGTGGTAAATAGTGGTGAGAATTTTCCCTGGCAATTTTCCTTTTCGAGGAAGGAAAATGGACCGGACGAGGTTTCGAACCCACAACCTTTGGAACTAACTCGGGTTTTGAATACGATTCACGAGACCGCTCCGCCACAGCACTCCACATGCATTTTAATGTATGCATTTCCCCCCCCCCCCCCTAACCTTACAGGCCAAGGCAGGCCAAGCCAACACTGTGGACATTTTGAAGGTCATGGAGGCATTCGCCAATGAGACTGACTACACTGTGTGGACAGAACTGGCCACTAATCTGTCCACTCTGGCCAAACTACTGACCCACACGGACTTCAGCCATCTCCTCAAGGAATTTGTCAAGACTTTGTTCCGCAACATCTATGAGAAGATGGGGTGGGAACCTAAAGAAAACGAAGGTAACAATAGCTGTGATCTTGTAGGGCTTTTTTTCTTTTCTTGAGGACATGGTTGCACATTTTGTGCTAACATTGTCAACAATTTACATTCATAAGTTGCTCTTCAAGATGGCAGCTATTTGATGCGGTCTATACAATGTGTTTGATCTTTAGCCGTATCCAAATGGGACTTATAACCAGTTGCCACTGGATGACGTGCAAACGCGTTCTGGTTGATGAGTTAAAACGTCGACTTTGCCGCTGTCTTCCACGGTTGATATGTAAACACGTCCATTGTCCACCATTCATTTGAACACTGTGTTTTGAACCTGAACGGCCTGTCAGATTAGCAAATTTCGCTCCGTGAGGATCACCTCCGAGTGTTGCAAGGTATGATCTTTTAGTGAGAAGATTCATACAGTGAATGTAGAAATGGCTCTCGAAAGTCGGTATTTGTGGTGCTTGACCTGGTCTTGTCTTGTGGCCAATCAATTTGCCTTTTTAAAAAAAATGGTATTTTGCCCCAAAATAATCCTGGCGTCAACTCGTATTCCAGGGCACTTGGACTCCATGCTGCGAAGCCTGGCTGTTCGCGTGATGGGCCACAATGGGCATGCTCACGCCGTAGAAGAGGCCAAACGACGCTTCAAAAATCACTGCTGCGGTGGGGAGCAGATACCAGCCGATATCAGGGCACCGGTTTATCTGACTGCACTGGCCCATGGAGACAAAACAACATATGATGACATCATTAAGGTATTAAAGGCCCTTTATATCATTTGAAGATGAAACTATTTTTACAAAATCCAGGAACAGCATTACATAACTAATGCTACGTTTACACCATGTCCCCGGCAGTCCCGTCGCCCTGGTTTGGCCAAAACGTGGCGTGCCGTGGAACTTTTATTGTCTTTTTATTACTTTGGCTCGACTTGGCCCTAGTTGGGCCGGTGTGTTGCGTTCTACCACAGTGCGTTACGTCCCGGTACGGAAAGCGTGACGCGTCGTGCCGGTTCAAGCGCCGTTTCACTACGGATGGGTCCACGTCCCAGGCCGGCCTGCTAAGTTCTGATGCGGATGTCCCGTTCGTGTCACGTTTGTTGTCCCGGCCCAATACGTTCCCTGACGTTGTGCTAGGGTCTGCTGCGGTGCCCTGCGACTGAACGTGGCAGCTGTCACATTTCACGCCCCGGTGGTCTCCCGGTGAGCCCTGGTGGGTATAAATAGTGCGCTCCACACCTTCATTTTCACTTCGTCCTGTAGCGCGACGCAGTGAGGCGTAACTGGCCGTCCCACTGCGGCCGGTGGCAAGGGTGAGCTACGGTCATTCACGTTTCGCCACCTCGGTCCCCTACGTCCATCCCCGTGCCTCCACGGTGCTCCTCCACCGGGGCGCCGGGACTGCCGGGGAAATGGTGTAAACGTAGCATAAAGAATAACCTTAAAAATCCACTCATGGTTTTGTTTTGATGTTGTCTTTCAGCTGTACCGGGCCCAGGATCTCCAAGAAGAGAAGGATCGTATCCTGAGGACTCTGGGCTCCATCAAGGATTCTGGCATCATGCGCAAAGTTCTGGATTTCTCCCTCTCTGTAAGTTATCACATGAGTAAGCAGGGTCCAAATGGAGTTGCATTTCAATGTAGGGTTATACTCCTAACATTAACAAGCAGAGCTGCCAACTTGCACAAATTTTGGAGAAGACACCTGGAAAATAGCTTGATCTCCTGACCTCGGACACATCAGGAAATCTCTGAGATTGTTAATTGACAATCCAGGAGGGTTTTTATCTGTGTTGGGAGTTGAGTTCATGGTCTGTTGCGAAAATCAGGGAGAGCTGGCAGCTCTGAAGGGAGCAAATTCTTTTGTACTAATAAATTTGCTTTTGTGAGATTTTCTCGGGAAACGCACCTAGTATATAGTGCAAATACCGCTTTTTTTTATTTTGTTTATATTTTTTTTTTAATAGTCAAATGAATTACCAGCTACATTTTTATTTTGCTTGACACTCCCAAATAGATTTGGTGAGTTCAAGATCATTCATACAAGAAAAAGAAATTGTTGAAATATGTCGAGTCAATTTTTTGACATTGCAGTTTTTCTCCACCAAAGCAAAAATCTTTTTTTAGTGTTAATGGAAGGGGCTAGATGATTTTTAAGTGAACCAGAAGTAGCCGGAGCAGTTCAGCCATTGGAGGATGGTTCCACTCAGAAAGGTTGCACAGAGGTTGGCTATTTCCTGAAGCATAGTCCAGCGTTTGTGGAGACGCTATCAGGAGACAGGGGGATATGCCAGAAAACGGGGTCAATGCCGCCAACCCTGTACTACAGGCACAAAAGACCGCTATTCTGTCACTGCCAGAAATCTGCAAAGTGACCTTCGACATGCTACTGGGACCCAAATTAGAGACCAGGGCCCAATTTCATAGAGCTGTTTAACAGCCCATTTTTTGTTAACCAAGCGTCAGTCTATTTTATAGACATCGTTAACAGTAAGCAACTGAAAAACCTGCCTTAACCGCAGAGCCAAATTTTGCTTAAGATAGTGGCGCAACAATGGCGGTTTCTAAACGGGCGTATGCTTAAGCACGCCGCGGCCGTGAAATAGCCTTAAAATTAGCACAACTTTTCTGCTACAGTAAGCACACGTTTTCAGGTAGCGCTTAAGCAGCTCTGTGAAATTGGGCCCAGACATTGAGGAACAGGCTCCATGAACTCTCCGACAGAGTTCTGTCACTGCCAGAAATCTGCAAAGTGACCTTAAACATGCTACTTGGACCCAAATTAGAGACCAGACATTGGGGAACAGGCTCCATGAACAATGTATGAGAGCCAGAAGACCTGTCAGAGGTGTCATATTGACAGCATGCTATCGTAGAGTCTGTTGGATTTCGGATGATCGCTCAGTGGGCAATAGTCAGATAAGGTATTTTTAATCCGATTTATTGATCCATTATTAAAATCCACAGGATGAAGTACGTGCCCAGGATACAGTCTTTGTGATTGGCGGTCTAACAGGAACTAAAGAAGGCCAGGACTTGGCATGGGCATTCCTTCAGGAGAAATGGACTGAACTGACAACTCGCTACTCTGGTGGATTTCTGTTGTCTCGGCTTGTGCAAGTATGTTTAAAGTAGCGCTGGGAGTTACCGTTTATTTTTCTAAATGTTTAAACGTCAATTTAACGTTCGTTTAAACGTTTAAACGAATAGTAAACATAACAAAAAGTAAAACTTATTACCGCGCTCGCAATATAAAGTTCTTTGACCTGGTATCATGTGCGTTCGCGCGGCACCACTGACACTTTATTGAATCGGAGCATACATGATGCAGGCCACAAAAGTTCAGCTAGTCTTTGCTGTAATTGGATACTTTCGAGAAGTCACTCAAACCCAAAGTCAGCAACCAATGAGAGAATGGAATCAATAACAGTTCCAACACAACTACGATCGTCGGCTCCACAATGGTTACCGCCCTGCTTTGAATTCAACTTGCAAGATGAAACCGAAAACCATCAGTAAAATCGCTTCCGCCCGCGAACGCAACTGTACATCTTCGGCTTAAAACCACAAAGGTTACCGACCGTTGGGCTCATCACAGCGGTATGCTGCCTGATTCTTTCAGAACAAAACTGCCTCTTTAGAAATTTCCGGCGGCGCAAAAACGGCCATTAGATCTTTGAAAAAGGGAGGATCGTTTTTTCACAAGTTGGTTTCGGATATCCGTTTAGCATTTTTCTAAACGGATAGTTACATTTCGGTCGTTTAAACGTTTACACGGTCGCAGCACTAATTTAAAGCCCTGTTACATCATTCGCAGTTACCCAAAATTTTACTTCACAAGTAGACAAGAAAAAAAACGTAGTAAAAGTGTTGATTGCAGTGGTAACAAACACCACATGATTTGTTTTTTTTCGTGTAAAATGGTACCATTGTGGTAGAAATTGTCAACTGAAGTTGCGTTTTTAAAAAGTTGTTTGCAGACAACTTTTTACCATTTATTCACACACACAAAAATAAGCATGGATTTTTCAGGTTTTCTGAAGTATTACTGCATCTACAGTTGAAGTCGGAAGTTTACATACATGTACACCACTACCATCATCACCCAAAACCATTGCAAGATGTGCAAGCTATGTTTTAAGTGCTGCAAGCACGTGAGGAATTCCACAAAATCACGACTTTAGTACACCAGTTTCAACACAGTTGTATGTAAACTTCTGACTTCAACTGTATGTAGCTGAAAGTTCTACAATGCAGTTGCAGGCGGGGATCCAGAGGGGGGGTTTTGGGGGTCAAACCCACCCCTCCCCCTGCTCCGACACCAACAATATAATGTAATGCATTTTTTGCGTGTCCGTCTGTCCGAAACAAGCAGACATAAAAATCTGATGGGCAAAACCCCTCCCTGGTGGCAAAACCCCCTCCTGGAAAAATTCCTGGATCCGCCCCCGAGTTGTCTGGATATTACTTTTAATTACGAGTGGAAATAATGTTGTTTTTAACAGTTTACTAATCAGTAAACAGTTAACTATTTTACATCAGACTTTTTCAAGGTCTGTGACGTAATTAATTGAAGGTCACCCTGTAAAGGCAAGCCGCTGGTAGTGGCTTTCTGGCCAGAAGTAGACATTTCTCGAGCCGCTGTGAGCGGCGCACCGTAGTGAAAGAGTTAAATATTCACAAGTCCATGGCATAATGAAAGCTGAATACGTGAAAAATCCTAAAATTAATATCCATTAATTTTTTTTTTTTTTTTCCCCTCAGTATTGCACAGAAAATTTTGCATCAGAGGAGCGAGCCCAAGAAATCGAGGCCTTCTTCAAGACCCACGAAGCCCCAGCAGCTGAGAGAACAGTCAGGCAGTCTGTGGAGAACATCCGTCTCAGCGCTAGATGGCTCGAACGCGATGCCTCAAACATCCAGGTTTGGCTTAAGACCAAGCCACAGCTGTGAATCAGAGCTGTAACTCCATGAAGCTTCTGAAACCCTTGCACGATAATTTTACTCATACACGTATTGCCTTTACTTTGTAACCATCTCGCTATGGATGACCGCTATAGCAGCGTAATAGACCTTCTTATTTCCCTCTCATTAAAATCAATGTAACCTAATCGAGACTTACAACTGTTAAAATTGCTGCGTGTGCATCACAATGACGCACATGTATGTGGCGCGATCAAAAAAATACGTAGCCCGTACAAGTGATTCTGTCAACAAAAAAAGAGATTAAATGCATTATCATGCTTTCGCACAGATGTAGTTATCGTGCCTGGAACGTACTATGGGGAACAAGACAAAGATGGCTGTTGTATTTAATGGTCCATTCAATGATTCCTATGGCAGCAATTTGACAAAAGTCTATTGGACGATTAGCATGTAAAGATGAATACCGATTTCTATTAAGTGTATGAATTGTGGGTATTATGGTATTCATAAAAAAGATAAATTCCGTAATGAATAAGCAAAGTATACTCGATTGGAATTTTTTAATTTAAAAAAAAAATGTAAAATTGTGTTCAATTGAATACAGTGCAACAAAAGCCACAAGCAGATTCAGTTTAAATTTAACACATTTGGAATCTGATCCCTCCAGAAGAAAAACCACTCGACCACCGAGCTGGCCAGTGTTGCGTAGCTGGTTCGAATCATTTAGCAGTGGGTACCACAGCTGATGAAATTGTAATTTGGCTTGTCATACCGGGTAGGGCGAAACCGCCCCTGCCTAGTATGCAGGAGGTCGTGGGTTCGAGTCCCACACTAGCACACAATGAAGTTTTTCTCATAGTGCCTCGGGTAAGCACTGAGCATACAGTGCTAGTAAAGTTACGTCAAGTTGGGCAAAACAAACCTTAATTGATATTCATTCTCCCCTACACAAGCCAAATTACATATTTTCGTCATTGCTTATTGGTTCAAATGGTTTTGTACCGTATCCTGTAACGGCCATTTGCACACTCGCACAGTGATATTGAGAGAATAGAATAACACGGCCTAATTTTATTCACTTAAAATATTATGTCTTTCACATGCTGTTACATAATACGAAGAAGTTAAACCACAAATTTTACATTCCATCATCCAATATTGAGCGATTTTAAACAAAAATTGTGTTTTTGCTAAGAATCCCAGTTCCTGGGGATACAGTATGCAGGTACTGCAAGGATTAAATATAGTACTGTACTTTGTTCTGTGCTTTTAACAAGCCTTAAAAGTGGCATAATGTTGAATGATTGTTTAAACATGGCTTTAAAAAGTATTTCTTAAAATTTGACTTTTAAAAGCAAAGTTTTCAGTTAATCAAAGTTAAAACTGTTACTTTTGACGAGAATTGTCAGTATTTTTTGCCAATCAAGTTTGGCTAATGTGGGGATTATGTAATTTTCTCTGAAATTAAGTTTCTCTGAAATTTGTTTTATGATATGCAAGCACTTTTAAAGTGTGATCTGTTTTTGTACTGCATATGTAGGTTGCATTCCAAGGTACCTAGGGTGGATCCACGACTTCCCTATGGGGGGAGCGGGGGTTTCGGTGCTAAATATGTGTATTCTGAAAGGATTCAAGAAAGCAATAACTACGACATAAAATCAAGTGGTCAAGAGACAGGAAAAAATTGCATTTCCTTAACAACTTCCCCACCCACCACCACCCCCACCCCCCAACCCCAAAAAAGTGATTTATAAAGCCTTTTGAAACCTTTGACCTTAATTAAACTGATCATCATTTGCAAACTGTTTTGAATAATTTGCATTTTTTTATGTTCTTTCAATATCCTTGTTACAAAAAAAAGTTATAATATTGAAATATAATTGTGTCTTGTGTGTAATTGAGTTACACACACAACAGTATTCTTTAACCAGGAATTATTTGTTAAACAAGAATATTCATACACTAATTGTCCGATCAGATAGTCACCTAATACTATCTTAACTGTTCAGATTAAATGTGTTGCTTCAAGCACATATATACTGGAATAAATTGATATCCCTTCTGTGACTTTGTTAAGTCTATATTTTATTTACTGAACCAAGGCTATATTTTCACTTCATTTGCAATATTTAGGTTTCCTGCGTCGCAGGCCTTTGTCCCATGGCCCACTTGTGTACGTAGTGCACAATATAGTGGCAGTTTCAAGGTACAGAATGTCTCTGGTAATTAAGTCCCGTAGGAAATTCGTGGAAAAAATCGCACAGTGGGAGGCCCGCGCGTAAGGTTACCTCGGCTCAAACTTTATCATGTGGCCTTTATTTGAAACAAATAACCACATGATAAAGTTAGGACTGAGGTTTAAGCTAGACTCGAAGTCAGCTCAACTTGGGACCACAGATATCCATTAAAATCTGTGCTATGGGACTCAAGAAGAGGAGACTCGAATGCGAAATTTTCGGGTTTATTTCCCCATTCCAATTTAGTGACAGAGCGCCCTCTTTCGGTTAACCGCGGACCACACAGACGTATATATGACAGGTGCAGTGCAAAGTGCATGGGAAAACAGCACGGAAGATAAGGTGACATTGCATTGGTAAACACTAAACAAGTACATGATAATCCTCGTTTTACTTTGCACACATTTTTCCTGATGTTATTACCGCTAAATTATCAGCTACAAAAATGTGAAATTCTGATGAGAAATTGGTGGAAGAAAACATTTTTTACGTTGAACAAAGATTTTAACTAGGAAATTACCTCCTGGATTCTACAGCTAAATCCAATTCTATTATTAAATACTAGGCCTAGCTCCTTCCCATCATGACATGCACTTTTGTCACAAATTACCAAATTAATATCAAATATTACAATATTTCTTCTCTTGTACTATTGTAGGATTGTCCGTCTGTATGTAAACTACAAAAGTCCAACACAATGGTCTTCAGTGATTCTTTTCTAGTGCTTTGTGTGGTGACGGTTGTTACATTGGGCATCACATCAGCTCTTTTCGCCGTGATAAGACTGTTCGTGCAGAAATGGCGTTTGGAGAAAAAATTAGCAGATTTTCCAACAGCACCTGATAAACACTGGCTGGTAGGCCATCTACACAAGGTATGCAGATGGTTCGCAATGACTTTTTGTTCACGTGCGTCACCTTGAGAAATAATGGGGTAGGGTAAAAGTGGGGGTATTTGACCGGATAATGTTTATTTTAATATATCGTCCGTACTCCTAAATCCACGCGGTCCTATTTCTACGCACTCGCATTATGTTTGCCGGCCAATGCGCGCGCGTACATCAGCGTTAGGTGCGCAGATTATGGAGGATCGAGGATAAAAGTTGCGTCCGAGGAGGAGCCAGGCAAAATTTTTCAACAATCACATGCCAAGGTAATTGCCTTTCATTCTGAATCAATCCCCAAACTGGAGGACCGATGGATGAGGTGCAGCTTGGCCACCAAGATGAGGTCTTAATGATGTGGAAATCGACCATATATAGTGTTGCATTATTCGTCCAATGCAGTTTTATTGCTTAGGCCAATAGGCCATTTCGACATTTTCGCGGCCATTTTGAAGGAGGTGCAAAGAGCGCCCTCAAGCGCCGCATGTGCGTGCACAAAACATATCGAAGGCGGCTTCGCGCACTGGATACAACTTCGCAATTAATTCTTTTCACTAATTAAATCGATGGCTTTGACTATAAAACTGGTTGATTATGATTCTATATGAATTGTTCTTATGCTTCAGTTGAAAAATCAAAATTAAAAGTGTCTTCTTGTCTGAATAAATCGCATTTTAAGACCCCTTCTTATTTCCCAATTTCTCTAAGATTAAGGCGGCTTGATTCCCGCACTGGATACAACTTCGCAATTAATTTGTTTGACTAATTAAATCGATTGCTATGACGATAAAGCTGATTGATGATGATTCTACATGAATATTTCTTATATTACAGCTGAAAAATCGAAACTAAAAGTGCCTTCTTGTCTAAATAAATTCGATTTTCAGACCCCTTCTTATTTCCTAATTTCTCTAAACTAAGGCGGCTTAATTCGCGCACTAGATACAACTTCGCAATTAATTGTTGTGACTAATTAAATCGATGGCTATGACAAAAACCTAATTGATGTTGATTCTGTACGAATATTTCTTATATACAGTCTGAATAAATCGATTTTAAGACCCCTTCTTATTTCATAATTTCTCTAAGCTAAGGCGGCTTAATTGGCTCACTGGATAAAATTTCGCAATTAATTTGTTTGACTTATTAAATCGATGCCTATGACAATAAAGCTGATTGATGAATATTTCTTATATTACAGTGGAAAAATCAAAACAAAAAGTTCCAATGTCTGAATAAATCGATTTTTAAGGCTTCTTTTCTCATTTCACTTTTCTTCCAATAAAGTTTCTAGGAATGGATCCAGGTGACATCGCTTAAATCGTCGTCAGATTTCAGTCCTTGGCACTTGGAACCATACGTCACATTGGATGCTCTCCAGTCTATTTCGTCCTCTTTTATTTCAGTGGCGTCTAGCCACTGTTTATCACAAGTGCCGCAAAAGTATAGGTTTTTATTGATATACAGGGCACAGGTTTTGAAGAACACTGTTGCGCTCATTGCAACTTTTTTATAATGTTGTTTGTCAAAGGTATTTTTTTACGAACGTGTCCTGTTAAGTCCAGATAACAAAATAAAGCGGGCCTCCCACTATGCGATTTTTGCCACGAATTAGGTACAATTAACTACGATTTGGTACGATTGTGTGTAGAGTGTATACATAATCGACCTAAATCGTAGCTAATCGTACCTAATTCGTAGCAAAAATCGCACAGTGGGAGGCCCGCTTAAGACTTGTTTAGCCTCTGCTAGAGCCATCTGGATGTTGATCTGTGTGAAATAATTTTGGCTTTGCCTCAATCTCACCTCTCCGTCGATCTCGTGGAGAAAGTCGCATTTCTTTACTCCTTCTTTCACCGTGCTGTTCTTGATAATAAAAGGACACTTAATTTCAATAGTCGAAACACCATGACAATTTTGAAATCTTTATCATTTGTTTCAATAATCATGATCGGTTTAACAGAAACAATACAAATTTCCCAGGAAAAGATCATATTTTATCATGGTATTAATTAATAGCCTAAAGTGTAATAAGTTACCAGAAATGTTGACAATTGTATTTTGTTAAAATAATTATTGAAAGGGTTATGTTTATCCTTTCTTGCTGCGAACTAATATCAAGCCTGTTCACACTTTTTTTTATATAACATACTTCTGTGATAAGTGGTCAGAGACACTTCATTTTCCGAAGATATTTACTTGAAAAAAACAGTAGCTGGGAGATAAAAAGGGGGGCCTTAAAGATCGATTTATTCTGACGAGTAGGCACTTTTTGTTAAGATTTTTCAACTGTAATATAAGAAATATTCATGCAGAATCATCATCAATCAGCTTTGTTGTCATAGCCATCGATTTAATTAGTCACAAAAATTAATTGCGAAGTTGTATCTAGTGCGCGAATTAAGCCGCCTTAGCTTAAAGAAATTAGGAAATAAGAAGGGGTCTTAAAATCGATTTATTCAGACAAGTAGGCACTTTTTGTTACTATTTTTCAGCTGTAGTATAAGAAATATTCATGTAGAATCATCATCAATCAGCTTTATCGTCATAGCAATCGATTTAATTAGTCAAACAAATTAATTGCGAAGTTGTATCCATTGCGGGAATCAAGCCGCCTTAATCTTAGAGAAATTGGGAAATAAGAAGGGGTCTTAAAATGCGATTTATTCAGACAAGAAGACACTTTTAATTTTGATTTTTCAACTGAAGCATAAGAACAATTCATATAGAATCACAATCAACCAGCTTTATAGTCAAAGCCATCGATTTAATTAGTCAAAAGAATTAATTGCGAAGTTGTATCCAGTGCGCGAAGCCGCCTTAGATATGTTTTGTGCACGCACATGCGGCGCTTGAGGGCGCTCTTTGCACCTCCTTCAAAATGGCCGCGAAAATGTCGAAATGGCCTATGCAGTTTTATGGCTTAGGCCATTATCAGCGTCCAGGCCCCTATCCGCTTTTAAACGTATGTTTAAGACCGGATAGGGGCCTGGACGCTGATAAAGGCCCACGCCTTCGGCTTGGGCCATTATCAGCGTCCAGGTCCCTATCCGGTTTTAAACGTATGTTTTAGACCATTCAAACCCTCGTTTAATCCCTAAATTAAATCCCCATAGGGGTCACTGGAAGACCAACTCACCTCAAGACTTACACGGTCTATAAACCACGCTTTTGCTTTATTCCTGTTCAAGATAACTTTTAACGAGGCCGAGCTTGAGTGGACGCTGCCTACAGTGGAAAAGAATGTTTATGGATCCTTGTTCTGGTTAGGCCCTTTCTTGCCCGTTGTATCCTTGTATCATCCAGATACGGTCAAGCCAGTTCTTAGCACAGCAGGTATGCATCAGGTTTTCTGTCGTACACTTAGGCCCGCTTCAAACGTCGCGCTTATGCCATGTCGAATTAAATTTAACTTGATTTTTAAAATTCGACACGGCACAAGCACGACTTTTGAAGCCATTTGGCTCGGCAAAATGAGTTCGACACGGCAGAAGATTTTAGCTCGACAGGGTCTGCCGTGCTAACTCAATTTAGTGCGGCACAAGCACGGCTTGGCTTCAAACGTCGTGCTTCTGCCGTGTCGATTTTAATTCCAGTTCGAAGTTGGTCCGCAATTTTGTTCACAACTAGGAATGCGCATGTTCGCAACTCGTATGTGAGTCAAGAAATAACCAACAAACAGGTGCATCAAAATAATAAAATGGCGACGTACAATGGAAAACGCACGTGCACAACGTCCATGACGTGCACAATACTCATCCGCCATGTTGGATGTATTTAAGCTCGACTGGGAGTTTGCAATTAAGTTCGACGTTTGAAGCCACTGCTGTGCTAACGTCGTACCAACGTCGTGCCAAGTTAAATTTATTTCGACACGGCATAAGCGCGACGTTTGAAGCGGGCCTAAGGCTGCGTTCGGGTGTGCAGTTCTCACTACTCCGGAGTAATGCGTGCGCATTGCACTCGGGTCACATTACGGGAACGGCAAGTTCGCAGTCCGCATGCGCAAATGGCCATCAGTCAAGATGGCCATCTCTTGCCATGACTAGACAAAAAACCCTGTTTCACTGCTCACAAGAAGCTGAAGAAAATACAGACCGTAAGTCGTGAGAAACTTTGATGCCGTCTAAAAAAACCTTAGTGGGTTGTTGTTTTAGTTATCCAGTTGACATGTTGAGCAAATTCACCAAAAATCCCACCCATATTCCGCCATTTTCGTACAAATCACATGACACTCATCAGGAGTAAGAGCACACTCCCCTTTTGTCGGGGAGTAGCTAGAGCATACTCTCATTGACCCTAGTGTCGTTAATCTTGCCGTTCGCTTGCACAGGAGTATACTTGTGTTAACACGAGTACACGCCCGAACGCAGCCGTAGAGGCATCATTTGTATAATCTCCCCCCAAAAAAGAAACCGTTTTCGTAAACTGAGGAAACACTTGCAGAATATCGCCACCATAACAAAGTTTGTTATCAAACGGAATCCCCTCAGACCATTTGAACAATCACTTTTGATTTGCATCTAAATACCCTTTATGTAAGTAACCATGTTATGCAGTTCGGCGCTCGGACTCGAAAGTCAATCACATGATAACGTTGTTGTGGTAATTCCGTTTTATCCTGCCCTTGCCACAGAACCCAAAGCAGAGTACACCTACTCATTTCTTCGACCATGGATTGGAGATGGTTTACTCCTGTCCGCAGGGAAGAAATGGGCAAGAAACAGGCGACTTCTAACACCAGGTTTCCACTTTGAAATACTCAAGCCATACGTTGACATCTTCCAACAGTCTGCTGATATTCTTGTTGTGAGTACATACACCCTGTTTAAACATGCCGTGGTATTTTGGCAAATATTCACTAATTAGAAGGTGTATTTTGCGTCATTAGTTATAACCACTTGATGCCGGAGGATGTGTAAACGCGTTCTAGCAATGTCTAGTCACAGGGGCGGTTGACCAGCCTGTTAGAACATCAGCTTTGCCGCTGTCTTCCATGGTTGACGTATAAATATGTCAATTTTCCACCATTAATTCGTACAAACCATGTTTTGAACTTGAACTTGACGGCTGTGGACAGCCTGTCAGTGTAGCAAATCTCGCTCTGTGGTGGCCGCCTCGGAGTGTTGCAAAGTTTGATCTTTTGGTGAAAAGATTCATTCAGTGAATGTAGGAATGACTCCCATTCTCAAGAGACGGTATTTGTGGTGCTTGACCAGGGGGCAAATTTTATGGCGCTGCTAAGCAAACAAATTTGCTTAGCACAGGATTTGTTTGCTTTATTTTGCAAAAATGGATTGCTAGCTAAAATCGTAAGTGATGTGTATTGAAAGGTATTCTCCTACTCTTGCGAAGAACACAAATTGGCGTATAATTTTGGCTTGTAATCCATTTTATAAAGCAAATAAATCCTGTGCTAAGCAAAGTTTTGTGCTTAGCAGTGCCATAAAATTGGCCCCTGGTCTTAACTTTTGGCCCATCACAATTGCCTTTTTTAAAAATGTGTATTTTTTGCCAAAAATAATCTCCGCATAAACTACATTGTTACTAAATGCCTACATTTGTCTGTTGTTGACTGTAGGGGAAATGGCAAGATGCTTGCCTTGGAAAGACGAAATCCATGGAGATGTCCCATGATATAAGCCTATTGACATTAGACAGTCTGCTTAAATGCATCTTCAGTGTGAAAAGCAACTGTCAAACGTAAGAAAATAATCCATATTTTGTGTTCAATTTTGCAGAGCAATGGAAAGGTACTTAATGTGATTATTTTAAAGGTAGCTAATTGATTTTGGAGGCAAAGCAGTCAAAGATTTCATGTCAGACCACGGTCGGAAGCAAGGTCAGGAGTACTTCCCCTCTTTTACTAGGAGGACATTCTCTTAGGCCAATAGAGGAGCACTGCACGCGATCGACAAGACTCAAATTCGGTACTAGCAACGACGACTGTTTAATGGCATCTTATATCATTTATCGCAGTCCACAGTGATTGTGGATGGCACCCCCTTTGTCTGTATCTCTGCAGGTTATGACGTCAGAAGTACGTTATGAAATTCAAAAATAGCTGCCCGATGATAAAAATTAATGATATTAGCACAGTTCTTTTGAAGAGAAATTTAGGTTATGAAGATGACTGTACGCAAATTGTGAAAGTACTACGAACCTTATGGTATGTAGAATGTGTGGAGATTTTTATTTTAATCTGAAATTGCAGAGTCATGTAATAGGACTTGCTTAAAGATTCCGTTTGGAGCCGTGAACGGGACGGGAGCAAACTTTTATAATCCTGAAAGTATTGCAGAAGAATGCGGAGTCCTGAGTCCTTGTCTCAATTTTTATTGCATTACTGTCAAGTATCATTTTATTTCACAATCTTGCAAGTTTGTTTTTCTCAAAGCAAACGCCATCAAATATACACTCTAGGTACATGGTACACAGTGTGTGAAGCACTGCTCATCACCCGTATGCTTATTTTAAACTATTTTAAAACCAGTTTATTTTGTTTTGTGCCAGTGTTGTCAACCATCCCTACATCAAAGGCATCTACGACATATCCAATCTGGTGGTGAAACGCTACCGGTTTCTGCCCTTTCACATTGACGCCATTTTCAACTTGAGCCCGACTGGACGGCAGTTTCGCCGCGCAAACAACGTGGTCCACGGTTATGCCCGAGACATCATAAAACAGCGCAAACAGGCCTTGATAAACGACCCGACCAACAGTCAAACACAACAGAGGAAATATGTTGATTTCCTAGATATCCTGTTGTGTGCAAAGGTGAGCCCGTGAACCCCATCAGCTGCTCCTGACTCCTTTAAAAATTCATTCTGCCCGAGATTGGGTGATTTTTGGCAACGAAGTGCCCCTGAAACTGGTGCAATACACAAGTACATAGCGATATGTCTCACTTCAAAATCTGCTACCTGGCTACGGTAGAAAACTTCCCCAGAAATGGTTTTGTCTGAAGTGCTATAGTCTTTGAGAAATCAGCAAAACAATTATTTTTCGTCTCGCGAGACATAAATTCATTTCGCCCCAAAACCACCTCACCCTTGACCACTTCGCCCTGAAGCACTTGCCATATACCACAAAACCAATTCGTCCAAACACTACTTCGCACAAAAGCACTTCGTGCACAGGCCGTGGTTTAGGGCGAAGTGGTTCAGGGCGAAGTGGTTTTTGGGCGAAGTGACTGTAACCCAGTTTTTGACTGTTTTCTCAAAAGTTAGACGAAGTACAGAGCTGGTTTTTGCTCAGGTTGGTTTTAATCATGCATACCTTCAATCACACAGGGTGATAAAACTATTTGTAACGGTAAACTGGAAGGTAAACTGGAAGGCAAACTGACTTGACTTGCTACTAGAAGGCACTTTAACTTGACTTCACGAGCCTTTGTTAGAGAGTAAATCATTCCAAAGGTTTCACCTTGACATCGCATCCTGAGATCTCAGGATATTTCCATTTTGCTAAGCGTTGTTACAAACCACTGAGGAAATACGAGCAAATTTTAAAAGTTAAATGGCTGTTACGTTTAGCGAACACGCACATCAAATTTTTCACATATGATGCTCTTCCTACTGAAATTTTCGACAATGTTTTTATTTACTCAGAAGTTTTCAACTTAATAAGAGGGATGCTGAATGACAAACATAATGGAACAAAACATCCCTGTAGGATACAAACCAGTCGCCGAGCATGTTACATCGGACATGCACTGTTTATAATCTGTGCAATGTAACAAGCGTCCTGGTTGGCCCAGAGCAGTGACAAAATATGTCACCTCTTCACCGCAAATTTCAACATGATTTCGGACGTGCGAGTAAAAGTGTGCATTATTAAAAGAGGCCCTGTTTACTCCCCAACAGGATGCTGATGGCCAGGGCTTGACCGATCAGGAAATCTACGATGAAGTTGACACATTTTTGTTTGAGGGGCATGACACCACATCTTCAGGCATCTCATGGTTCCTGTACAACCTAGCCAGACATCCTGAGTATCAACAGCGTTGTCGTGAGGAGGTGGACATGCTCTTAGCCGGCAGGGACAGTGATAAGCTGGAATGGTAATAAGCTGAACATCTTTCTCCCTTTAATGGAGCACGTGTGGTCTAGTGGGTATACGGCCGTGCTCGTGATCGAAGGTTTATGAGTTCGAGGCCCACTTGTGCCAACGTGTTTGTGTCCGTGGGCAAGACACTTAATCTCAATTGCCTCGTCAACCCAAGCGATATGTGGGGAGCTGTTAGGGGAAATGCCACAATCTAACTGCTGATAGGGTTGTGCGCCTTGGCCAGGTTGCCACCTAGTTGAAGCGAAATGGTTCTGGTGATTTCCTGATGGCAGCGGTAATAATGGCAACAGCGCAAGGAGCACCCCCGTGGGGTGGAAATGTCCGCTATATAGGTATCCACCATTATTATTATTATTATTATCTTTATTCATAAATACCTTAGACAGTTTATGCATCCTCATTAGCTGAGAGCACGTCACGTGGCCAGTCTTAAACGGACGATAAAGGCCCGGCCAATCTTAAACACTTTTTTACCCTGGCTCATGCCCGTGCCCTATTCAGCGCTTATGGAACACGCACACACACACATAGAAACTGTACGCCCCTGAAAACAAAATGTGCACTGTGACAAGTAGCCTGTCGTGTGCATGCATGCACGTACAACATACCTGTATTACATGCGCATCGAACAAAAACGACTCACCACACAGCAGTTTGATCGAACGCAATGTCGTATGTGTAGGAAAGTGATGCAAAACATGGCAAAATGACAAGATCATCAAAGAATTTTGGTGAGTTTTACTGATTAACATAAAAAGGTATTTATGAATGGGAATAAAAATGAGTTTGACCAGTCTTAAACAATACATTTAAAACCGGCTGAGGGCCTGGAGTGATAATGGCCCTCGCCTTGCAGCTCGGGCTTTTATCACTCGTCCAGGGCCCTAGCCGGTTTAAAACGTATGTTTAAGACTATAACCAAACCCACTTTTATTCCCTTAAGAACATACCCCCTTTCCCTTCAAGTCAGATGAAGATCTACTTCCTTTTTTAACCCTTTATGTAGAGCCCCACATTTGCTAGTTTAAGTTCTTTTCACTATACAGCTTTTCAACCGGGGTGGGTTCAACCCAGGGTGATACTTCAATTCCGAGAAATTCTTGCAAGCAGCAAGAATCTCAACCCATCGCAAACTCAACCCTGTTTATTTCACACTACCATTTTCAACCCCGGGCGAGAGTTTCAATCCAGGGCGAAATACCTCAACCCTGGTTCCGAGCAGGGTTCAGTTCAACCTAGGTTTGAAACCAATCTCGGGTTGGCGCAGGATTAAAAGTTTTCAAGTGTGAAACTTTTTTTGTTCAACCCAGAGGCATTTAGTTTTGTCAAAAAAGTCCAATGCTGACATGGCTAAATACGGTAAGCTAAAAGTGTAACTTTTTTTAAATTCCTGTTCAGGGATGATTTGAACAATCTGCCATACCTGACACAGTGTCTGAAGGAAAGCCTGCGTATGCACTCGCCCGTCCCTAACATAATGCGACAATTGACTCAGGATGTGACCTGTGCTAATGGCACAAAATTACCTAAAGGTGAGACTTAAAATTACAACATAGGAACGATAAAAGTCCATCTTCAAGTAGTTAAAGGAGCACGTCCAGATCACATCAAGAGCAACTTTTACATTGCCTCTTTTGTGGTGAATTTTTAGCCCTGCTTATGTTATGTGTTTAGTGAAAGACCCATATCATTAGCAGTGACCCACAATTTTACGTCATGATGTGACCCAAAAAAAACTTAATCATTCTTTGCACCGGTGGTACATGTAACAGGCACTATGTGAATTTACATGTATTTTTGGCCCCCAAACCTTTTTCTATAAAATGTTTGTGCGCACACATTTTTGTTTACCATTCACTTTATGAAAAAACATGCATTGCTGCATAATAGCATATATATGTAGCTAAAACTTCTGCAGGCTAAATATTAAAATTCTGTTTTGGGTATTGTGTCCATACAACGCTTTATCATGTAAATGCTTAAAGGATTTTTCCCGCTAGACCAAATCTCGGGGCAACGCGGGTGTGAGAATAAGCCCTGAATCCCCCCTGAAATTCTCACCCTTGAGCCACCCTCGAGATGGCTCTTTCCCTGGGACGAGTTCAACCCTGGTTGAAAAATTTGGTCCCCCGAGGCGATATGCTTTCCCCGGGACAAAACGCTTTCTCTGGGAAAAGAACGGTAGTGGGAAAAAAGACAGACGATTTCTTAGGCGAGATGGGGTGCCGATCTCCGGGGCCCCAGTATATCCAGCACGATATGTGGCAAAGGGACTCCCCCCTAACACCCCTATAACTTAACACACTCTTCCCTTTTGTTAACGCACTAACCACCCCTAAAAACTGAATAGAAATTCTTTGGATGTTTTAGACACAATAGGGGAACAATGGTAGGGGGGCGAGGGATACTGGCACATATCGTGCTGCATATGTACCCCAGGGCGAGTTTGAGGAGAACAAGTGTGAATATGGGGTGTCACCTCGGGGTGGAGCCACCCCGGGAATGGTTGCTCTTGTGGAAAAAGGCCTTAAATTGAGCAATTCATTAACAGGCTGAATGTACATGTTACAGGTGTATTTGCATCTATCCGAATCAATGCTCTTCATGGCAACAGCCATGTGTGGCCGGATCCTAAGACCTTTGATCCTGAGAGGTTTTCACCAGAGCGAGCCAAGACCATTCCTCCATATGCGTATGTGCCATTCTCAGCTGGTCCAAGGTGAGTTCTGGGTCATTTTAGCCAGTCAAGCTCATGGAATAATATTGTCATCTGGCATGTAGAGCATACACCAACATTTTCAGTTTAATCAAAATTTGAAAATTTCTTTTGTAATTAAGTTGACGTCGAAATATTCACATAACAGCTTCATTATGCATGACTACCGGTATAGAAAGCTTTTGTGTCCTGAAAATTCCCATTTTCTCCATCAAAAAGTGTAGAAAATTTATGCATTTCTTTTGTTGTTTGGTACACAATACCGTTTGAAAGAAAGTACCAGTATATCCAATGAAAACTACTAGTCCTGTGTTAGGGGAGATGATTGGGACTATCTTGGCTGAACTTTAGGACGTTATACTTATCCCAGAAATATATTCATTAAGCAATCAGGCATGGGAATCATGCAAGTTCAATTGAGTAAACTTACATGTACATGTCCCTCGAACAACGGAAATTCCCCGTCATTCGAGGGACTCTATCTATAGTTAACTATAGTTGCTCAATCGAACTCGCTCTTTGCTGTCGATATTTATTACAAATCTTTTAATTCTGCACTGAATTCTTTCAATTCATTAAACACAGCTAACAATCCACTTTCCAATTTTGGTTTGTTTGTTCTTTTTTTAATAATTATTTTCTCTGCTCTGTGCTGTCATTTGTTGGTGGGGTTCATTTTCTTTACTTGGCGTCATACGCGCATTCATACTGCAAAACGGTATATTTTCATTTGACCCCATAAAATAGCAGATAAAAAGCAAAACAAAATTGCTTTTGTCCACGTTTACACTCTGCCTGTATGACCAGGGGCCAATTTCATGGCACTGCTTAACCGCTAGCTGAAAATTTGTGCTTACTGTAGCAAAAAAATTGTAATAATGTTATCACTATTTCACGGCCACAGCGTGCTCAAGCATGCGCATGCTTGAAAAACAGGCATCGTTACATCACTAGTGTTTAGCAAATTTTGCCTCCGAAGCTAGCAAACATTTAGCAGTGCTTAAAGACGCAGGCTCGTCAATACACCACGAACAATACACCACGCCACTAATTTCAAAGCGCTCCATACCTTGCCCGAGTAGGGCAGCTGCTCTTACAATCCCAGAGAGTGGAGGCTCATTATTTATGCGAGCTCGTCACTGTGTCTATGCATTGCTAGGCTAAACGAATCACGCGCGCACGCTTAGTTGTGTGTGGTGTTGTATGCCGTTTGTACCAAAGAGTTCCCACAACGGTCAATATGACACCTTCTTGAAGCAAATGTGACCATATATGTAATATAATGTGAATATGGCTGAAACTAAATGTTTACAAAGGGTGTGTTTTCTGTAATAAATGTTTGATTTAGAAAAGATACACGCCCTATTTGCAGAATGGACGAGGCTATTAGCCTGCACCATGGCTCTACACCCTCTGGGATCGTAAGAGCGGCTGCCCTATACTAGGGCAAGGTATGGAGCGCGGTGAAAATTGTGGCACGCAATTTGTCTGTCACGCATTGACGAGCCTGCGTCTTTAAGGTTACGGTCTCCATGAAATAGTCCGTTCCTCCTTTTGCACAAAATCGGCTGCTATACAGCACCATAAAATTGGCTCCATGCAGTACTTTACAAAGTAATACCCACACCATTATTGGTCCTTCATTTCTCCAGGAACTGCATCGGTCAGCACTTTGCTCTGAATGAAATGAAAATCATCACAGCTATGATCCTTCGTAATTTCAACCTTTCTGTTAACGAGTCAATTCCTGTGCTGCGTGAAATTGCTCTTGTACTTAGATCCGAGAATGGTATTCATCTCTATGTCGAGCCTCGCAAAATACAAGATCCCTAAATAACTTTACTCAACCTTGGGAACAGCAGTTGGTATGAACTCACTCGTAGGTATTGTCTTTATTGATGGTAACTTCACATGTGTGGACACCCACAGTCAATTGTCTCTCAATTTCATTTATTTCTGGTTCATGTAAAGCAAAAATCCTTTTAGTTCATATGCAAATAAGAAGGAAAAAAACCACGCATTCACACACAATTCATTTATTATAATTTGAATAACCATGAAAGAGTTTTGATATTGTGTAATTAGGTTGTGAAAACTCATAAAAGCCGAACCAACCCGACCCAAAATTTGGTCTTCTGCATATATTTAGCTGTCTCTATTTGTAATGCATAATTTCCTTCGGGATACTTTTAGTTTGATTTTGTCTCGCAGACAGTATCATAATTTAGAATTTAGTTCGTGCTAGGCCCTATTATATCTTTTCACCTTTTCTTTCACTCTGAAAAAAAAAATGCCAACACAAATGGTTTTCTGAGATTCCCATTTTATACCCATTATATGTATACATAAAAAAGCTTGACACCATATTACTTTGATCTATTGCTGCTCTTAATTACCTTGACGAATCCCAAACTAACCAATTTGGGACTGATCTGCGCACTTACGTAGCTTAACACGAAGAGCCTCTTTATCAAACTCTGAAGTGAACTAAGGCTTGCGTCAAACGTCGTGCTTCTGCCGTGTCGAACTCAATAACTTAGAAAATTTTCAATTAGATGCGACAAGAGTGCAGCAAGAGCACGACATTTGACGCAAATGTTTTTATTAAGTTCGACTCTGCCGTGCTACACGACAACCTCTGCCGTGCTACACGGCAGTTGCACGACGTTGCGTCAAACGTCGTGTCGAATCAAAATAAATTCGTACTTCGGCTTGACGAAGTTGCATGCGCAAGCACATACTCGAGGATTAAAACAGCAAACAAACAAACAGCCCCACAAATAAAAAATGGCGACGGCGCGGCGCGCGGCGCATTTTATGTCAGGAGCGCCAGCGCAGGGTGCCGCGGTGTGGCTTCCCGACAGTCGAAAGCGTGTTGTCGGCTGAAAAAAATTATCCATTGGGAAATGTTTGGGCAGTGAATTGACTTGATCTAAACAGCTTTTTGGAGGAAAGTTGAAACATGCACAAACAAAGTAATGCTTTCGTTTAGTTTTTCATGCTCGCTGGGGTGGAGATTTTGAGACAGAAAAAAATATTTAGCCAGTGCAGCCGAATGCGCATCATTTTTGCACTCCTGGGTGGAAATTGTTTTACTTGAAAAGGGACAATTCTCACCTCTTTTAAGGTTCATTTTCATTAACAGGTTTTCAAATTCACCTTTTTAAAATTTCGCGTTCAGTGAGTCAAGGTTCATTGCACCCAATTTCGTTTTCGTGCATGCACTTTCCTTTTCATTTACGTTAATTCCCTTTTAAAGGCATTCAAGTCTATCTAGACTATACTATATCTTTTATTTTTTTAATGATTAATCAATTTCAACATTTGAGCCCGTAAATATAAATGCAAATTTGACCTACCGGTATTTGATTACTTTGCATAATTTTCTTTGATTGCAACAACATTTTTCTGTGAATTATTGCGTTTGTCAATTATAGACCAGGCCTACTCAGCGTGGTCTAGATATTCGCTGGTAATCTGATACGTCCATTGCTAAAGCGCAAGGAAAAGGTTCACCTTTTTCTTTTCCTTTTCTGTATGTGCATTATTTCCTTTTCTATGCATATTTTATGTTCAATATTGACTTGGAGGAGAGATGTACATGTACTGATCCTCAGAATATTGCAGTGCTTTACGATTCCGAAAGCGCATAGACCTACCATAAAAACGAATTTTGAATGAAAACCTGTTGAAAACGTTCGTTAATGATATTTATATATAGTCCTACTTATATTTTATTGGTAAATGCTATAATATTGGTAAGGCCAAACAAAATTAATGGTGCGTTTACGGTAACGACCTAAAAAAAATCCAGGTAGGTCGGTAGGAAAATAATTTTATTTTGTCTTTTATTTTTACACTTCAGTTCATGCATTTGCGTGTTGTTTTGCAATCTTTGAAACTCACAATTAACAATATTAAACATGTTCATGTACAAGTGTAGAAAATGTTATGTTCGTTGGAAATTATTGCAAATAGTGCTCATTTAAAATTATCAACTTGAAAATTGGCAATAAAAAGTTTGAGGTCGGCAATTTGGCCTTAAAAATTCCAGGTAGGTCGGGTTACCGTAAACACACCATTTATTTTGTTTGGCCTAAATACTATATAAACTAATGAAATCGAATGACTCTTTTTGAATGTAAGGGGTTTGATTTCGTTTTCATGGAATTGGCCGGGCATACATATACTTACACAATTACTGTAAATACGACTGTCATTTTGCAATTAAATTCGACGTTTGACGCAAGTGCAAACACCGTCGCACTTTTGCCGCACCTAAATGAATTGCATTCGACACGGCAGAAGCACGACGTTTGACGCAGGCCTAATGTACGCATGTGAATGCACAATCATCCGTATGTGCCATGCAGAACAGCACACGTACACACTCGGCCGCTGTACAATACTATACTTGTATTTATTTATTTTATTTATATACCACATCCAACGCAGGAGTGTAGATTCTTTGCGGAAGCTGAAGTTATTCTGATAAGGTTTACTGTAAAAAAATTGTTTTGCTGTAGTTAGATAGGAAATGTCAGATACAAGTAGTTAAATTGAAAAACTCGACTTTTATAAGATAATACATTTTGTACTTGTTACCAAATCTTTAATTTCGATGGATTCAGCATTGCTTTCAAATGGTTCATTAATTTATAAAAAAATCACATGTATGATTTTGAAATACATGTATAAAGATTGTACAATACAGCATATAGTCTGTCAAAGGCGAGGTTATTATATTTTTAATGTTTTGGTGTGTGCTTTTGTTTAAATCTATATCAAATTAGAGCACATTGACTGCAAATTAAATTTTTCATAACTAGTTTAATTTGCAGTGTGTGCATAATTGTTTTCTGCTGTGTTGATAAATTTTGCCTCGCCTCGCCTCCCCTCCCCTCGGCTAACGTACCAACCCCACGAGCAGAATGGCCTAGTGGCATGGACTGTCTACGTCAGGTCGTCTATCTGAGTTGATTAGAGGTTGTTTTCGTCTAAGTAGTATACGGGAATTTCGAGTTGTACAGGGTGGATAAAAAAACCGAAACCGAAATATTATTGCTAATTGTAACTAAAGTAGGGCACGTATGAATGAACGGGTGATATCATCTGTTAGGGTGGATTCTCCTCTTTAAAATGACACCCTGATCATGTCATTATGTTTCCGGTTGACTGAGCAGTGACCAGTGCTATGCACAGTCACTACTTACGAGCTTACTCACGAGCGCCCACTGCCATCGTCTGAACGCACATACTCAGAAAGTGCGCATGCGGGAGGTTTTACGTGTAATTCAATGGGAAAGTGCCCAAAACCATACAAATGAGGTGCCCAAAATTATGCAAATGGTGCCCAAAACTATGCCAGGTACCATGCCTTTGCTATGGAGCTGCGTATTGCGTGGCACACATTTGGCGGGCGCGCATTGCTGACGAGCCTGTGCCTTTAAGTCCCACCTTTTGTTTGACCAATCACCAGGGGCGGATCCAGGAATTTTCCAAAGGGGATCGGGGGGAGTAGGAGTGTTGCGTGGGTGTGAAATGTTTAAGCATGCGTGAAATGGTGAAGACAATAAAATGGCGATAGCTTAGCGGGTCCACTTAAGGGCCCCGAACAATTTTGGATTCTAGATGCTCTGTGATGCGATCTCAGGCAATATTGAACCAATTCAAGAAGGCAAAAGTGTGATGTCGTATAAAGCAGATACCCCAACGGTTGCCCAAGTTATTGATAATTTAAAAACAAATGGAAATGATTTTGTTTGTTGTTTATATATATTGGCTATCGCGTAGCGCGAAGCCCTAACCGCGTGGAGTCCGGGTCCCCTGAAAATGTTGGATTGTAGATGCTCTGTGGTGCGATCTTAGGCAATATTTAACCACTTTTAAGCAGGCAAAAGTGTGATGTAATGTGGCAGATACCGAAAGGTTGCAAAAGTTATCGATAATTGTAAAAAATGGAAATGTGGTTTTTAAAAATATATTTTCTATCGCGTAGCGCGAATCCCTAACGGCGTGGTGTCATGTCAGGGGCCAATTTCATAAAACATGTTATGCTTAATCAAAATTTTTGATTAAGCGTAGCACGAAAATTTCACCACTAAATTCAGCCGCTTGCTATGCTTAGCAATGAAAAGCGCGCGCGCGCAACACGGTTCGTCTGCTGTTTTGTGCACTTTATCGTCTGCTGTGTGACTGTCAGATATAGCTGCACGTTGATTTATTAAATTATTTTCCCGGGCGAATGTTTCATTTCTTTTTGGCTTGCGTGAATTGACGAAGTTTAGCCGTCTACATGTACGTACGTACGACAACACGAGAACTAACTTTGGGAAAACGTTAAACGAAATGAGTGTTTAACTGCTTTTCTGCAGTAAGACTGTTGAACATGCATAATACATTATGTGATTTGCATAACGATTGGCGATTTGACAATATTGCACTACCGAATAGGGTCACGTATGTAGGGCAGGGGTAAGGGCTAAAGAGCTCAGTTGAAATTTGATACAACGTGGCGCATGCCGCGCCAGCGCATGCAGGTTTTTTTTTTTTTTTTTTCGAGGTCACGCGTACGCATACATTACTAGTATGTACGTACACACATTGTTGATTTTGTTTGCATGCACACAAAAACAACAAACGCACTTCAGTTAGCTATCTGACACTTGATTTGCAGTGCGTCAGTCGTGTTTGTAATTTTCTTCTACTCAAAAGTCACAGTTAGTCAGGGAATATTTTCCGATATTTGGCAAATCTGGGAACTAAATCCTTGCCAAATAATTTCTTCACCAATTTGTTACTGAAGGTGTCTACTAACACCCCTTAAAAAGTTGAAATTCAATTCCCCTAGGAAAGCCCGGGGCAGCTTCTTAAAAATGCTGTACAGATTTTAAAATGTAAAAACCTTAAAATGCAGTACATCAGACAACAGCCGTTGGCAAACGCAAAGTGCCCATTTGTTTTGAATAGCGTATACGCTGGGTCAGACGGCTGTTTTGTGTTTCATCTGGCGCAAATGCCGACAGCGTTGTGTGTAGTTCTCTGGCCATGGGATTGCAAAAATAGTGTCACATAATTTGAATGGGAGAACCCTGGCTGCGTTCCATTTAACCAGAGACCTAGAGAGAAATCTGATTTTCGCGTATCTGGAACAGCAGCGTAGCCAGGATTGTTTTCACTGGGGGAGGGGCGGTGGGGGTGGAATATGCACATGGGTGCATTGCTTTTTAGCGAGGGGAAAGGGCGACGGGGGTGGGGGGGGGGGGGGGGGGGTGCATGTACAATCAGGGCATACAGCACTCTCAGCAGACATCCAGTCAGTTACAGGTAGGTATAGGCCCTATCGTTATAAAAAAAAAACCTTTATTTTCCATATTTCCTTTCCTTTTTTCAGGGCAATACAGGATTTTCCGTGGGGGGAGGGGAATCTGACCCCCGTATTTACGCTGCTGATGTGGAACGCAGCTCCGGACCCTCACATGCATGGCTGTCGGTTGAAAGGCTCTATTATTTATTTATCCACCACATCCAACAGCGGAAGAACCGCCAATTACAGGAATGGGATCAATTAACATAGATATCAATTAACATAGATATTCGAATAACTATCAACTTCTAAGTTGAATTAGAAACGGCCAGAGACACCGGGGAATCCCTCCCCTTGCTCTTCACGAAAGAATACTCTGGGATCTTTAAAGTACGTTACATGTAACACACTGGACCAACGGCTTTACATCCCTTCCGAAGGACGAAACAATTGTGATTAAGTGCCTTGCTCAAGAGCACAAGTGCCACAACCCGTCACGGCCTGGAATCGAACCATAGTACTGGCACAGGAACTTGAGTTCGACGTGCTTGACCGCTCGGACATAACAGTAACACCCACGTCATTATAATACTGGGCTTGGGCGATTCGGCGCCGGAATCGGGTAGAATCTATCCCACTTTAAGAATCGTAATCGCGATTCCAGATGTTTGAGGAATCGATTGCTAGTAGAAATCGATTCATTTCATTTATATTCGATTACATGAGGTAGCTTGCCGATTCCAGAAATTACCAAGCAATTCCGAAGGCAAAACTTCAACTTTTGTAAGAATATTTAGCCTCTGTTCACACAAGCGCACATTGTTAAGAAAGTGTGTGTGGTACATTTCGGGGACGTTTAGTGCCACTCGGTGCCAATGATAGACCAGTTGCGTGTAGATTTGCACTAAATTATTATATTTGCATAAATGCTACTACAGTCCCGCCTTCGCGCTATAGACCGTATCGAATAGCCGCGATTCTGTGGGGCAGTTTCTTTGTTCTTTGAGGACATGCATGATTGCAAATATTGTGCTTCCATTGTTGAACGGTTTAAGTAACAAAAGGTGCCCCAAGAAAACGAAATGGCGGCTATTCGATACGTGACGGTCTATATAATAGGCCTATACCTGGCAAATCGAGCTGTTTTTAGGCAGTGCACGCTGGGTAAAAAGGCAAGTTCCTGGAAATGACCCTGATCCTCAGCCTAATCACGTGACTCTGAACTTTCATCGTTATAAAAACCTCGGAATTGGATTCAGCACCATGGAAAAACCATAGTATCAACACCAGGATTTTTAAAATCGGCCGACTCTAAGTATACCTACACCTAGCTGACACGGCCTACGCCTGGCACCTGTAAATTTCAATGGCGGCCATCTTGGAAATGGCCCCGATTCTCAGCTTAGTCACGTGACCCTGACCTTTCATCATTTTAAAAACCTCAGAATTCGATTCAGAATCACAGAAAACCACAGGAGCAGCACCAGAATCCAATCCAATCACAGCACTGCCCGCATTTGCGCCAGTATGAAACACAAAACAGTCGTCTGCTTAGGTGCACACCATTCGAAACAAATGGGCGCTTTGTCAACGGCTGTTGTCTGTACTGTATTTTTAAGGTAAAACTTTTAGAAGCTGTCACGTGGTTTCCTAGGGGAATTGAATTTCAACTTTTTAAGAGGTGTTAGTAGACACCTTCACTAACACATTGGCGAAGAAATTATTTGGTAAGGATTTAGTTCCCAGGTTTCAGCAAAATTCCCTGACTAAGTGGGTAGGCCTATATGCTAAATGATTTTGTCATGAAATGGCAGTCGAACCACTAGTCCACAGTACGACATGGGACACACGATTGACGAAAGGAATAAGCCTCGTTAGCGGTAAGTTGAACTTTCGTCTATCATGTCTATTGTAGGCCTTAACGTGCCTGACGCTAGGCCTAAATTGAACCTAAATAGGCTAGGTTCAAGAACGTGTTGAATATAGGGATTTGTTATTAATCTTTGTAGCTTAGCCATATGCAAGTTTTTAAAAAATAATGTAGGCCTAAGGCCTAGTTAGGCTAATTACCAGCTAGGCCTACTTTGAAGAAGCCTTGTTTCAGGCTTGTGAGCCATCTCTCCTCATCTCTAGGTTGCGGAAAAGCAATAAGCTGGCGCTGATCGCCTAGCACTTTTACGATGGCCTTGACTCCCCTTGCTATCGCTGTCCATGCCGTTGGGGGACTGACCATGGGGACCGTGTCGCCCACAACAATCGCAAAAGTGCCTGACGACAAGAGTGTCAGGCAAATCTGAAATAGGGGAGGCAAGGCCATATTCCGATCGGTTGTGTGCATTAATTCCTCTGACAGCAATCCGGTCCCAAAACGTGTGCCCGGCCGAAATCGATAGCGCTGCCACTGCCAGTCTTGCGTCGCATACACCTCCAGCGGATTCTCTCGGTCTCTAAACAATCTAGGCCGCCGCTCAAAAGGAATATCTCCTCGTCGTCTTCGTTTTTTTTAAACGAACAAAATTGAACAAAATTTAAAAAAATGGCGGCGTTAGCATGCCATTTGGCTTGCTAAGGGCTTTAAGCAAAAAACGACTGCTTAATTCTTTTATGAAATGCCATCGGCCGCTTAATGCGCCGCTTAATCAAAAATCGGGTGCTCACATGTTTTATGAAATTGGCCCCTGGGCCCGCTTAAGGGGCCCATGAAATTATTTGATTCTAGATGCTCTGTGGTGCGATCTCGGGCTATATTTAACCACTTTAAGCAGGCTAAAGTGTGATGTCATAATGAGGCAGATACCCCAACGGTTGCAAAAGTTATCGATAATAAAAAATTAAAAAACAGAAGTGTTATATACATGTATATATATATATATATATATATATAAGGAAAAGGGGGCGTGCGCTCACCACGATTCCCCTGGATCCGCCCTGGGGCCAATTTCATAAAGCAATTAAGCAAAAAAAATGTGCTTAATCAAAAAATTGTTTGCTTTATAAAAATGGGTTAATAATCAAAATTTTACGTCAACTTGTGTTTTTAGCAAGAATAGCAGATATTCTTGTGAAAAACGCAAGTTGGCATGCAATTTCGACTATTGACTCATTTTTATAAAGCAAACAAATTTTTGATTAAGCAAATTTTTTTGCTTTATTGCTTTATGAAGTTGGCCCCTGATCACAGACATGATTCAGTGTCGTATTCTAACTCATCGAAATACAGAAATACAAAGCAATACTCTGGCATTTAATAAATTGTATCGAATTACTGATATTTATATGGATGTTTATTTTATTTCACCGATTAGTTTTTCTTAATTTGGAGAAAATACATGTTGAAAGAAACGAAATAATAAAACTGAAAAGTGGGGGTGGAGACCATGAACCCCCCACCCCCTCCCCCATCCCCCACCCCCCATCCCGCCCCCACCCCCATCGCCCCCACCCCCCATCCCTCCCCCCCACCCCCCATCCCTCCCCCACACCCCCCCCATCCCCCCACCCCCCCTCCCCCCACACCCCCTCCCCCCACACCCCCATCCCCCCACACCCCCCACACACCCCCCCATCCCCCCCCACACCCCCCACACCCCCCAATCCACCCCAACCCCCACTCCCACCCCAACCCCCACTCCCACCCCAACCCCCACTCGCCCCCCAACCCCCACTCCCCCACCCCAACCCCCACTCCCCCACCCCAACCCCCACTCCCCCACCCCACTCCCCCACCCCAACCCCCACTCCACCACCCCCGCCCCAACCCCCACTCCACCACCCCAACCCCCACTCCACCACCCCCACCCCAACCCCCACTCCCCCACCCCCACCCCAACCCCCACTCCCCCACCCCCACCCCAACCCCCACTCCCCCACCCCAACCCCCACTCCCCCACCCCAACCCCCACTCCCCCACCCCAACCCCCCAACCCCCACTCCCCCACCCCAACCCCCCAACCCCCACTCCCCCACCCCAACCCCCACTCCCCCAACCCCCACTCCCCCAACCCCAGTCCCCCAACCCCAGTTGCGTTGCAATGGGCAACAGACAAGCGACTGATTTACCGTTTGCAAAACAGCCACAAATCACGGTGGATCTCAAGCCCAGGGGCCAATTTCATGGCGCTTCTAAGCACAAAAATTTGCTTAGCACAGGATTTTTTTGCCTTATAAAATGGATTACAAGCTAAAAATATTCGCCAACTTGTGTTTTTCGCAAGAGCAGGAGAATATCTTTCAATACACATCACTTACGATTTTGGCTGGCAATCTATTTCTGCAAAATAAAGCAAACAAGTCCTGTGCTAAGCAAATTGTTGTGCTTCTGGTTGGACCGTCGTCTTTATTGCGTCCCCATTATGTAGTATGCGGTACGTAGTCCAACCTGGGCGAGGTGATCTCGTACGGTCTCTCGATGGCCATATCCGTACACATGCACAGCATGCACTAGCTGCAAAGAGGTCGGGGTACGACTTAGCCCAGGTTGGACTCCGTACCGCTTACAATGCAATATGAAGACGACGTCCAACCTGGGCTAGGGTACGACTATACGAGACTAGCTAGGCACGGCATCGTCAGATGACATTGCACTGGTAAACAACTACATAATCCTCGTTTTACTTTGCACACATTTTTCCTTATGTTATTACCGCTAAATTATCAGCTACAAAAATGTGAAATCGGTGGAAGTTTTTCTATATTTGTAGTTCACACTATAATCACAGGGTTAATTGAACTTGTTACTGTTACCAGAGACGTATAGAGAAATGATATTGAAATTTCCTCTGTCTCTGCATGCTCTGCTATACAGTAGAGACTAGAGTAATGCATGGCTTTAAGTTTAATACATATGGGGGAGGCTAGGCCTGGAGGGGGGTCGGAGTTGGGGGAGGAGGAGGGGGATGGGAGTAGCATAGCACTATATGTACTTTATTATGTAGTGCTGTAATTTTGCTTCCTATTTAACAATCTGATTTTTGCAGTCACTCTCTGATTTTTGCAGTCCAGGACTCGAGTCCGACTTGATTCACAATTTTCGTGACTCGGACTCGACTCGAGTCACATTAGAAAATGACTCTGACTCAACCTTGATGACTCGGACTCGAACTCATGACTTACGAGTCAAATGTTTCAAAAAGGAAAAAAATATATATATTTGCACGCTTTTAATAGGCTAATGCAGGATTCTTGGGGAAAAGACACGATGCGTGATTATGTACACTGCCCCACCAGGGCGGCAAGGAGTGCACAAGCACTTCATCATTTCACATTGTGTGATCGAAACTATAGCAGATTCAGTTTCATTAACTTGGCAAACAAGTGACTCATGACTCAGACTCGAGGAAAGTGACTCATGACTCGGACTCAGACTCAAGGAATGTGACTCATGACTCAAGACTTGGACTCGGACTCAAGGCTAGTGACTCGAGACTCGGACACGAGGCTAGTGACTCGAGACTCAGACTCATGAAGGCTAGAGACTCGGACTCGATTTTGGTGACTCGACTACAACACTGCTATGCTGTGCCAAATTAATGCACCTATCAATTGTTTCCCCCAGGAAAGTGACTCATGACTCGGACTCAGACTCAAGGAATGTGACTCATGACTCGAGACTTGGACTCGGACTCAAGGCTAGTGACTCGAGACTCGGACATGAGGCTAGTGACTCGAGACTCAGACTCAAGGCTAGAGACTCGGACTCGATTTTGGTGACTCGACTACAACACTGCTATGCTGTGCCAAATTAATGCACCTATCAATTGTTTCCCCCACCCCTCGCCCCCCCCCTCCCCCCCCTCCCCCCCCCTCCCCCCCCCTCCCCCCCCCTCCCCCCTCCCCCCTCCCCCCCTCCCCCCCCGGGCTACCCCACCTAAGAGGTGGGATTGTTACTTTTTGCGTTACAAAATCCCCACCCCTATCTGTTAAACTAAAACTAACACGTAACACACAGAATTGTGACCTCACCTAATGTGATTGCCCCGTGTAGTGGCTCATAGTTATGCACCTATCAATTTCCCCCCCCAACCCCCCACCCCCCCGGGCTACCCCACCTAAGAGGTGGGGATTGCCACTTTTTGCGTGACAAAATCCCCACCACTGGGGCAACATTTAGGTGAACAAAATTCCCCACCCTCGGGTGCAAAACATGCGCAAAAATGCACAAAAATGCACAGTTAATGGGCCAAATGCCCCACCCTGGGGCATGAAAAATGTGACCAAACCCCCACCTATGGGGTGGGGTAGCGCGGGGGGGTTGGGGGGGGGGGGGGGGGGGGGGGGTTTGGGGGGGCGAACAATTGATAGGTGCATAATATCAAGTACATGTATTGTAACAATATTTCTTCTTTACTATTTCTTCTGTATTATTTCTTCTGTACTATTGTAGGATTATCAGCCTTTTTTAACTACACAACTCCAACACAATGGTCTTCAGTGAATATTTTCTGGTGCTTTGTGTGACGGTTGTTACATTGGGCATCACATCAGCTCTTTTCGCCGTGAGAAGACTGTTCGTGCAGAAATGGCGTTTGGAGACAAAAATAGCAGACTTTCCAACAGCACCTGATAAACACTGGCTGGTAGGCCATCTACACAAGGTATGCAGATGGTTCACACTTATTTTTTTGTTTACGTGTTAACACGCGTACATTTCACATGCATCGCCTTGAAAATTAGTGTATATTTGGTGGGTAAAGCCCGCCGCACACACGCGCGATACGAAAACGAAACGCTCGCGCGAACCCCGCCAAGGTCACTACACTTTAGCAAAAGTTTGGTAACCTTGGCTGTGCCCGCACTCGCGCTGTATTCATATCACGTGAATAGGGGACGGTTTTAATTGGCCAGCTACATTCATTTTAGCTCAGCACTTGGCTCATCACCCCCGCACACGGTGAGATTTTTGCCACGTGAGGCAAAAGAAATCAAACATGTTAGATTTTTGTCTCACGGCCTCGCGAGGCAAAAAACGCAGCAAAATTTCACCGCACACGTGAGCCAAGTGCTGAGCAAACGGCCACGAATGACCGTTTGCTCAGCAAACGACCTCACGTGTGCGGCGGGCTTAAGAGTTGAGAAGCTTATCAAAATGAATCATAAAGCATTGGTAAGGGAAAAATACAGTACACGTTCGCCGCGTTTTTGCAATTTTTTTTTAAACGTCCAACGATGTCTTCTCTCTTTCTCTTTTCACCGCATCACCTCTGACATGATCTCTTTTCTCTCTGTCTACGTTTCAGTCAGCTCTGTAGGGAGGAACAATCATTAGTACAATCACACATTTTTATATCGCGCATTCCCATGAGGTTCGAACCTACTTACCTTCGACCTTCGATCACAAGTCTGTCGTCCCGGGCAAACCACTGTGCACTGTAGACCAGGAGAAATCAAGTTGCCTGTATGTAGTCACTCCAAAGTTCATAAAAATATACCGATCAAATATATCAAGGTCATCAGAGGTCAGTGCATAAATTTGAATAATGTAATATTAATGAGTGACGTTTCAGCAAATGGTGATCTATTAATGTTTTATTCATAAGCCGCAACCTAGTGGACTCGCCCAAATTAAGAAAAGGGTATTTGGTGCAAATGATTAGATATTATCCCAACACTGAACCGGGGCCACGTATCTCTGGCCCACCCATTACTGAAATGGACACAAGGTCTGAAGCCAAGATCAACTTCTCAATTCTTACCGAGACTTACACAGTCTATAATAAACCATGTTTTTACTGTACTTTATCCCTGCTCAAGTTAACTTTTAACGAGGCTGAGTTTGAATGGGGACAGCCTACAGTGGAAAAGTGTGTCTATGGATCCATCATCTGGGTTGGACCTTTCTTGCCCATTGTAGCGTTGTATCATCCAGATACGGTCAAGCCAGTTCTTAGCACAGCAGGTATGTGTTAGGTTTCCTGTCGTACACTTACATTGTACTTTTTTTGTAGAGACATTTGAGGCCACACATGTATAATCTCCAAAACAACAGTTTTCTTAAAATATCAATTATTGACCAGTATGTTGAATACAGTGAACTTGTTATATGTGGACCAATCACTTTAGAATATCTTTCGAGAATGTTTCGCTTTATTTATTTCTTCCATACCAAGTTGGACCTCCTTTGAGTTGCTCATGTTCTACTTTCTGGCAACTATAGTTGTATCCAGTTACGGTTAGATTTGTCAATGTACACGTAACTTGCAACTAGTTGCTGTCAGTTGCACGAGTGTGTACGTCTGAATACGTGTGGCACACATGGACAATTTGCTTCCAGTTGCAAGGTCAATGTACCCGAGTTGCCATGTCAATGTGCGCGCTCTGGAAATATAGACCTGGCTGGATGCTCCAAGTTGCCGCTGGTTGTGCAACTAATCACTTGCTGTCGAAGAGAGCACTACGCACACAGTCAGTTGTTTCTTCCAGTTGCAAGGTCAATGTCCGCTAGGCTTTACCCGTGTGAAAGTTCTACGTGTAATGCCACTTTTATAATAATGCACCTGTCAATTAGTCACGTTTTTCGTGCCCCAGGGTGGGGTTTTTGACCTATTAAAATACAAATTTCTGTGCATCTTTATACAAAACGTGCATGTTTTGAGGATTTTTTCTCCTAAATTTTGCCCCAGGGGTGGGGATTTTGTTACGCGAAAAGTGACAATCCCCACCTCTAAGGTAGCGTATCCCGGGGAGGGGTGGGGGAAACAATTGATAGGTGCATACTGTTGTTGTGATAATTTTGTTTATGCCCTTGCCACAGAACCCAAAGCAGAGTACACCTACTCATTTGTTCGACCATGGATTGGAGATGGTTTACTCCTGTCCTCAGGGAAGAAATGGGCAAGAAACAGACGACTTCTGACTCCAGGATTCCACTTTGAAATACTCAAGCCATACGTTGACATCTTCCAACAGTCTGCTGATATTCTTGTTGTGAGTACATACACCCTGTTTAAACATGTAGTGGTATTTTGGCAAATATTCAATAATTAGGTGTATCTTGCGTCAGTAGTTATAACCACTTGACGCCGGATCGGAGGACGTGTAAACATGTTCTGGCAATGTCTAGTCACAGGGGCAGTTGACCAGTTAGAACATCACCATTCATTTGTACACACCATGTTTTGAACTTGGACTTGACGGCTGTTATCAGTGTAGCAAATCTCGCTCTGTGGTGGCCGCCTCGGAGTGTTTTAAAGTATGATCTTTTGGTGAAACGATTCATACAATGAATGTAGAAATGACTCTCAAGAAACAGTATTTGTGGTGCTTGACCTGGGGTGGAATACAATAAAACATACTAACCAGTTAGTGCACTATGGCCAGAGTGCACTGAGAAAATGGGCTAGCATTAGTCCACTTACGAAAAGTCACTGGCCGGTTTCAATAAACGATTTAAAGTTCACTAACGTAAGTGTTCTTTTGCCGCTTTCAAAATGGCGGTCATTAACGGCGATAAAATCGTTTTCAATTGCAAAATTAGCAGAAATTTGGAGATTTCCCTGGCGATTTAGGCTTGTAAGATGTGTATTAGGTTGAATACTTTCCTATGTTGACAGGGAGTTTAAAGTTAATCCAGTGTGGAGGTGTTAAATGGCTTTCGGATTTGGTCCCAAACCGGAGCAATCGACACTCGGCTCAATATGTGATATAGCGAGCGTGCGTGTGTCGTTGTAAAAAGAAAACAAATCATGAATGACACGCAAGGCACAGAAAAAAGCTTGCATACGAAATACGTCATCCTACACATGTACCTCAACTTTCTTCAAACACTGGCATGCTAATATCGATGTTGACTGTTACTTGAAGTGTTAAACAAATGTACACGTATGTGCATCCAGTTCAATGATTTTTCAGTAAACCTACAACTACAAGCATGACAAGTACAAGTAGCACTTGCAAAAAAAGTCTAAGCCACTATGCCGTATACATGTATGGTACGGTCGGTCTAAGTGGGAAAAAAACAGTACCGTACATAATGTATGTACGTACATATATACACACAATCGGCCACTATGCCACAAAATGTATCAATTTACGCGCACACGCGTGAGTAAAGTAATACATTACAGTATGCATAAATAAATAAATAAATAAACATTCAATATCCAGCAGTCGTCTTGAAAACATTTTCAAAATTGGCAGATGCGCAATGAATAATGGTAGAGGCATGTTATTGAATAGTTTATTGCATTATATGCCTTGGTTTGTCCATCATACATTCAAAAAGTAATTCCTTCGTTTTTTTCTAACAGTCTTGATAAATTTACAAACATAGTTTTGTCCATGCATTTTTCGAGTGCAGCAGATGCAGACGTCTCAAAATTATGCGAAGTATACGATACGGTCGATCCTCCGCCTCCTGCCACAAAACGTAAGGAAAGCGTTGTTTGGAGTAGACTAAGCGAAAGTTGTGTTAGTCCGCTATGTTTTAGTTTACTTTTCTTTATTGAAACCGTCAAACTTGGTGCACTTACCAAAACGCACTTATGATGATGCGTTTAAAGTCTTGTGACTTTAGTGCACTAGCTGGTTAGTGCATTTTAATGCAATCCACCCCTGGTCTTAACTTTTGCCGAAACCCCGGTCCGGCCCGTACATGGTGCGTGTACCCTTTAGCAAAGTATTTTGTCACGCATTGCTTCTCTCCGACCAGGGGTAAAATGGGTACCTGGTGCTTGCACTGGGGAAGGAAACTGCAGTAGTCGGCTCTATCACCGGGTAGCCTATACAAAAAAATGCAGGCCCAAAAGCCAAGGAGTCGGGGGATAAACCCCCCCAGCAAAGCGCGGAAACCGCGCATGCCCCATCCTTTCCTTTTTTTCCTTAACTTTTGGCCAATCACAATTGCCTTTTTAAAATATTTGTATTTTCTGCCTAAAATAATCCCCACATTAACTGGTTAATTTGGAATTTGTCCGTCATTAACCAAGCATTTTATAACGTCAACTTATGTTGGGAAAGCAGCCAGCTACATTAAAACAGTGGTCACCATCAGGAACTGTCACTGTTTTTACTAAATGCCTGCATTATTTTGTCTGTTGTTTATTGTAGGGAAAATGGCAAGATGCTTGCCTTGGAAAGAAGAAATCCATGGAGATGTTCCATGATATAAGCCTATTGACATTAGACAGTCTGCTTAAATGCATCTTCAGTGTGAAAAGCGACTGTCAAACGTAAGAAAATAATCCATATTTTTGTGATTAAGTTTGCAGAACAATTGATAGGTACTTAATGTGATCATTTTTAAAGGGGGAATCAGAGTTTGTACTCTCCGAAGACTCGGCCTCGCAAAAAAATCACGATGTATTTGAACCAGTTGATAGTCTATGAACATGATGAAAAAGAAAACAATCCTCCTACAGTACCTTTGTAGATCCATCCACTTTATGATTTGGGAGTATTTTCCCAATGAAAAGTACCGGGTCGGCGGGCAATTTATATGCAAATAGCAGTAACCAGGGCGTATGCACGTGATACATCTGGACGTGTAGACGTATTGTGCAAAATCTGTTCACAAAGGCCATTTTCGAAATGCTCCGTGTTTTACGGTCAGGCTCGGTATTTTGAAATTCGATGCTTTCCTTTGTGTGTAGTTTACCTTCGTGGACTCTCTTGGTGTTAATAAATATGCTCAAGAGGGGTGAACGTTCAAATTAGCATTGGCCCAAGATGTTTCTTAATCCATGAATATTGCTGAGATACACCAAGCTGAAACCACAGACAAAGGCGGTGGTTTTGAAAACAGCCAATATGTCCGGAGCTGAACTACAGTGTTCATCGCGCAAAGATTCACATAATCCGTCCGTTGTTCGCATTTTATGGAAGGTAAACTAATAGGATAAACAATTGTCCTTAATTTTCAACAGGGGTGGAATTTTTTATTTTGAATTTGTCTCTCTGATAACTGAGGGTCAATACAATACCTTTTTATTCCCGTGAAAAGCGGAGAAATAAACTCTGATTCCCCTTTTAAAGGTAGCTATTTGATTTTGGAGGCAAAGCAGTCTAACCTTATGAATTCAGTCATGTGCATTATAAAGCTAATGTATGTGGTGTTTCGTCATTATTTGTATGCTGATTATTCTGTAAATGGCCCATTGATACCCTTTTATGTAGATCAGTCAAACTCCCCATTAAATTTGTGTTTTTGTGTATGTATCAAGCAATAATCAGGACTGTAAACGAGTCCCCTCTTTCCGAGTCCGAGCTAGTCCTGGGTGTTTGGGTCCAAGTCTGTGAGTCCGAGTCCAGCATACATCCAAGTCCTCGGCAATCTTTATTGCATTACTGTCAAGTGCCAGTGATCATGCCTATATGATCTCTGGCAGCTCGGAAGTTTGCTTTAGGCCGAGAGAAATATTTCTTAGGAAGGGTGAATTATATTTTGAGTGCTCAAAATCATTGCAAGCATGCAGTTCAAATGATTTATTTCACATTCTCAAAATGTCTTTTCACAATCTTGCAAGTTTGTTTTTCTCACAGCAAACGCCGTCAAATATACACTCTAGGTATATGGTACACAGTGTGTGAAGCACTGTTCATCACCCGTATGCTTATTTTAAACTTTTTTTTAAAAAAACTTAATTTTGTTTTGTGCCACAGTGTTGTGAACCATCCATACATCAAAGGCATCTACGACATATCCAGTCTGCTAGTCAAACGCTTCCGGTTTCTGCTCTTTCACATTGACGCCATTTTCAACTTGAGCCTGACTGGACGGCAGTTTCGCCACGCAAACAACATAGTCCACAGTTATGCCCGAGACATCATAAAACAGCGCAAACAGGCCTTGATAAACGACCCGGCCAACAGTAAAACACAACAGGGGAAATATGTTGATTTCCTAGATATCCTGCTGTGTGCGAAGGTGATCCCCCATTTGCTGTCGACTCCTTTCAAAGTTCATTTTACGTGTTACCAGTGAGTGTTTTGGGGTTAGAGAGACTTAATCATCCTAACACTGCAATTTCACCTTGACACCAAAACCATTTTCCTTCATTTTGGAAACTCCGTAATAGGACACCGATGGCAAGGGCCTCACCGATCAGGAAATCTACGATGAAGTTGACACATTTATGTTCGAGGGGCATGACACCACATCTTCAGGCATCTCATGGTTCCTGTACAACCTGGCCAGACATCCTGAGTATCAACAGCGTTGTCGTGAGGAGGTGGACATGCTCTTAGCAGGCAAGGACAGTGATAAGCTGGAATGGTAATAAGCCCGCTGTTACTGAAAACATCTTTCCTCTTAAATCTTAATGAACATAACCCTCGTTCCCTTAAATTCAGGTGAAGATTTATTTATAGCTCAAACTGTGTTTATCTCATCCTCGAGCTGGACAAGAAGGATACACACTATTGCTATAGTTGCTACTCTAGTCACAATGGCATATAGAAGACCATGCCCATTGCTAGTTGCTACTTTAGTCACAATGGCATATAGAAGACCATGTCTATTGCTAGTTGCTACTTTAGTCACAATGGCATATAGAAGACCATGTCTATTGCTAGTTGCTACTTTAGTCACAATGGCATATAGAAGACCATGTCTATTGCTAGTTGCTACTCTAGTCACAATGGCATATAGAAGACCATGTCTATTGCTAGTTGCTACTTTAGTCACAATGGCATATAGAAGACCATGTCTATTGCTAGTTGCTACTTTAGTCACAATGGCATATAGAAGACCATGCCTATTGCTATTTGCTACTCTAGTCACAATGGCATATAGAAGACCATGCCTATTGCTAGTTGCTACTCTAGTCACAATGGCATATAGAAGACCTGGGGCCAATTTCATTAAGCAATTAAGCAAAAAAATTTGCTTAATCAAAATTTTGTTTGTTTTATAAAAATGAGTCAATAGTCAAAATTGCATGTCAACTTGTGTTTTTCACAAGAATATCTGCTATTCTTGCTAAAAACACAAGTTGACGTAAAATTTTGATTATTAACCCATTTTTATAAAGCAAACCAATTTTTGATTAAGCAATTTTTTTTGCTTAACTGCTTTGTGAAATTGGCCCCAGGTCTGTTGCTAGTTGCTACTCTAGTCACAATGGCATGTAGAAGACCATGCCTATTGCTAGTTGCTACTCTAGTCACAATGGCATGTAGAAGACCAGGGGCCAATTTCATAAAGCATGTTAGCAGAAATTTTTGCTTAATCAAAAATTTGTGTGCTTTATAAAAATGGGTTAATAAACAAAATTGTACTTCAACTTGTGTTTTTAGCAAGAATAGCAGATATTCTTGTGAAAAACACCAGTTGACATGCAATTTCGATTATTGACCCATTTTTATAAAGCAAACAAATTTTTGATTAAGCAAAAATTTCTGCTAACATGCTTTATGAAATTGGCCCCATGTCTATTGCTAGTTGCTACTCTAGTCACAATGGCATGTAGAAGACCATGTATATTGCTAGTTGCTACTTTAGTCACAATGGCATATAGAAGACCATGCCTATTGCTAGTTGCTACGCTAGTCACAATGGCATGTAGAAGACAAATGCATATTGCTAGTTGCTACTCTAGTCACAATGGCATATGGAAGACCATGCCTATTGCTAGTTGCTACGCTAGTCACAATGGCATGTAGAAGACAAATGCATATTGCTAGTTGCTACTCTAGTCACAATGGCATATGGAAGACCATGCCTATTGCTAGTTGCTACGCTAGTCACAATGGCATGTAGAAGACAAATGCATATTGCTAGTTGCTACTCTAGTCACAATGGCATATAGAAGACCATGCCTATTGCTAGTTGCTACGCTAGTCACAATGGCATGTAGAAGACAAATGCATATTGCTAGTTGCTACTCTAGTCACAATGGCATATGGAAGACCATGCCTATATATTGCTAGTTGCTACGCTAGTCACAATGGCATGTAGAAGACCATGTATATTGCTAGTTGCTACTCTAGTCACAGTGGCATGTAGAAGACAAATGCATATTGCTAGTTGCTACTCTAGTCACAATGGCATATGGAAGACCATGCCTATATATTGCTAGTTGCTACGCTAGTCACAGTGGCATGTAGAAGACCATGCCTATTGCTAGTTGCTACTCTAGTCACAATGGCATGTAGAAGACCATGTCTATTGCTAGTTGCTACTCTAGTCACAATGGCATGTAGAAGACCATGTATATTGCTTGTTGCTACTCTAGTCACAATGGCATGTAGAAGACCATGTATATTGCTAGTTGCTACTCTAGTCACAATGGCATGTAGAAGACCATGTCTATTGCTAGTTGCTACTCTAGTCACAATGGCATGTAGAAGACAAATGCATATTGCTAGTTGCTACTCTAGTCACAATGGCATATAGAAGACCATGCTATTGCTAGTTGCTACGCTAGTCACAATGGCATGTAGAAGACCATGCCTATTGCTAGTTGCTACTTTAGTCACAATGGCATGTAGAAGACCATGTCTATTGCTAGTTGCTACGCTAGTCACAATGGCATGTAGAAGACCATGCCTATTGCTAGTTGCTACTTTAGTCACAATGGCATGTAGAAGACCATGTCTATTGCTAGTTGCTACTCTAGTCACAATGGCATGTAGAAGACCATGTATATTGCTAGTTGCTACTCTAGTCACAATGGCATGTAGAAGACAAATGCATATTGTTTATAGTTGCTACTCTAGTCACAATGGCATGTAGAAGACCATGCCTATATTGCTAGTTGCTACTCTAGTCACAATGGCATATGGAAGACCATGCCTATTGCTAGTTGCTACTCTAGTCACAATGGCATGTAGAAGACCATGCATATTGCTAGTTGCTACTCTAGTCACAATGGTATATGGAAGACCATGCCAGTTGCTAGTTGCTACTCTAGTCACAATGGCATGTAGAAGACAAATGCATATTGCTAGTTGCTACTCTAGTCACAATGGCATATGGAAGACCATGTCTATTGCTAGTTGCTACTCTAGTCACAATGGCATGTAGAAGACCATGCCTATATTGCTAGTTGCTACTCTAGTCACAATGGCATATGGAAGACCATGCCTATTGCTAGTTGCTACTCTAGTCACAATGGCATGTAGAAGACAAATGCATATTGCTAGTTGCTACTCTAGTCACAATGGCATATGGAAGACCATGTCTATTGCTAGTTGCTACTCTAGTCACAATGGCATATAGAAGACAAATGCATATTGCTAGTTGCTACTCTAGTCACAATGGCATATGGAAGACCATGCCTATTGCTAGTTGCTACGCTAGTCACAATGGCATGTAGAAGACCATGCCTATATTGCTAGTTGCTACTCTAGTCACAATGGCATGTAGAAGACCATGTATATTGCTAGTTGCTACTCTAGTCACAATGGCATGTAGAAGACCATGTATATTGCTAGTTGCTACTCTAGTCACAATGGCATGTAGAAGACCATGTCTATATTGCTAGTTGCTACTCTAGTCACAATGGCATGTAGAAGACAAATGCATATTGCTAGTTGCTACTCTAGTCACAATGGCATATAGAAGACCATGCCTATTGCTAGTTGCTACGCTAGTCACAATGGCATGTAGAAGACCATGCCTATTGCTAGTTGCTACTCTAGTCACAATGGCATGTAGAAGACCATGTATATTGCTAGTTGCTACTCTAGTCACAATGGCATGTAGAAGACCATGTATATTGCTATAGTTGCTACTCTATAGTCACAATGGCATGTAGGCCTAGAAGACCATGGCCCAATTTCATAAAACATGTTAGCACCCGATTTTTGATTAAGCAGCACTCTCTCCATTTCATAAAACTGTTTAAGCACTAGCAAACCAAACGGCATGCTAACCTACCGAATTTTTGCTAACGTGACGCCATCTTTTTTCTTCGCCATTCTCGGCAAAATTCGAGACACATTTTCCAACAGATACACAACTTTCAGCTGTTGTTGAAATATTCCAGTCAGCGACAGGCAAGGGTCTTCTGTGGTAGTGATAATCATCCCAAAATGGAAACATAACCAATGATGGTACTTCGAAAATGTTGCCGTTGACTTATGAAAGCAGACGATGAACGCGTTCGAACAAAACAGACGACAGCGTTGCGCGCGCGCTTAGAACAACAAGTTTTATGAAATAGGCCCTTGCTTGAGCGAATATTCGTGCTATGCTTAATCAAAAATTTTGATTAAGCGTAACATGTTTTATGAAATTGGCCCCATGTCTATTGCTAGTTGCTACTTTAGTCACAATGGCGTAGAAGACCATGCCTATTGCTGGTTGCTACTCTAGTCACAATGGAAGACAATGCCTATTGCTGGTTGCTACTGTAGTCACAATGGCGTATAGAAGGCAATGCATATTACTAGTTGCGCTACTCTTAACTCTCGTCACAATGGCATATAGAAGACAATGCCTATTGCTACTTGCTACTTGCTACTTTTGTCACAATAGCATATAATGCCTCTTAGAGCTAGACAACGCCGAGAAATTCTTGCAAGGAGCAAGAATCTCAACCCGGGGCGAACTCGACCCTGCTCGTTTCATACTACTGTTTGATGAAATATCTCAACCCTGGTCCCGAGCAGGGTTGAGTATAACCCGGGTTGAAATCAATCTCGGGGCTGATGCAGGATTGACGCGGAGTTGAACAGTATGAAATGTTGCTTTATTCCCCGAAGTTTTGTTGGTGTGAAAAGGCGTTTAGTTTTATCAATAAAGTCCAATGCTGACATGGCTAAATAAGCTCCAATTGGTGTAACTGCGTCTTTTTTTGTTTAAATTCCTCTCCAGGGATGATCTCAACAATCTGCCGTACTTGACGCAGTGCCTGAAGGAAAGCTTGCGTTTGCACTCGCCCGTCCCTGAAATTATGCGACATTTGACCCAAGACATTACCTGTGCTAATGGCAGAAAATTACCGAAAGGTGTGTGTGTCCATGAGTTGCCTCTTTCCACCTATATAGGAGTAAATGGGTACCTGCAAGGGTAGTGAATGTGGTGTGCGTGATAAGCTAATGAGTGCTTACCCGGCAGCTGGGGCTGTTTACTCCCCGGGAAGCTAAGAAGGTTTAAGGAGTGATATACTTAGCCTTTTCCGTGTAATATTTGCATAATGGCTGGCATCCTGAATTCTTCACTTTCAAATGGAGTTTCAGTTTATAAAGTCACATACTACGCTATTGCCTAGAAAATCAACAGTCTGGTCACTTTATGCCATGCTCTTGTACGGTGAAAACAGTATCGATTCTGTACTTCACACCTGCAGCGTGCACCACATAGGAAAAAAACAAAGTGTGTATGTGACAGGACGTACACCAGGCTAATTGAGTCCATTGTCCAGGGATGATGACAAATGTTGTCGGCGCCCTTCCAATGTTTGTGGCTATTTGCATTATAAGACGTTAACTGTTGCTTATCTGTTTGGTAGAACCTGATGACAAGACAATATGTCAATAACACGTTTAATAGAACATTTTGCATTGTTCAGTTCTCTGCCCCAGAGGGGATTTACACCTTGCATTATCATATTATAATCGGTTCCTAAGTGCAATGTTACATGCAGTACGAGCACCATTGGTTTGTGTTTTAATTGGAATCGGAAATAAACACAAATCTATTGTGCACGTACCGCGTGTGATGATGCAGTTACTTACGAATCTAATTGGGCCTTGAATTTTGAGCAGTTCATTGACGGGCTGAATGTATGTTACAGGGGTATTTGTAGCTGTTCCAATCAATGCTCTTCATGGCAACAGCAATGTGTGGCCGGATCCGAAGATCTTTGATCCTGAGAGGTTTTCCCCAGAGCGAGCCAAGACCATTCCTCCATATGCATACGTGCCTTTCTCAGCTGGACCAAGGTGAGTTCTGGGTCATTTTAGCCAGTCAAACTCATGGAATAATATTGTCATCTAGCATGTATAGCATTGTTAGGCATTTTCAGTTTAATACAAATTTGAAAATTTCTTTTGTAATTAAGTTGCATCGAAATATTCACATAACAGCTTCATTATGCATGACTGCATAAAGCTTGTGTCCTGAAAATTTCCACTCCTCTTGCTGTTCAACCACATGCATGTATAATCAGGGCATACAGCACTCTCAGCAGATGTCCAGTCAGTATAGGTATATCGTTATATCGGTGGGGGAAGTGGGGGGTGTGTACGGCACTGCAAATTTGTGGGGTCACATGCTCCACAGGCAACCCCGTATAGCTACGCCGCTGTCTCCATGAAATAGCCCGAACTTCCTTTAGCACAAGATCGGTTAAACAGCACCATAAAATTGGCTCCAGTACTTTACATGTAATACCCACACCACTATTGGCCCTTCATTTCCCCAGGAACTGCATCGGTCAGCACTTTGCTCTGAATGAAATGAAAATCATCACAGCTACGATCCTTCGTAATTTCTACCTTTCCGTTAACGAGTCAATTCCTGTGCTGCGTGAAAAGGCGCTTGTACTTAGATCCGAGAATGGTATTCATCTCTATGTCGAGCCTCGCAAAATACAAGATCCCTAAATAACCTCGGGAACAGCAGTTGATATGAACTTAATCGTAGGTATTGTCTTTATTTACGGTAACTTCACATGTATGGACACCCACAGTCAATTGTCTCTCATTTTCTGGTTCGTGTAAAGCAAAAATCATTTTAGTTCATGTGCAAATAAGAAGAAAAAAACACGCATTCATACAATTCATTTATTATCATTTGAATAACCATGAAAGAGTCTTGATATTGTGTAATTAGGTTGTGAAAACTCATAAAAGCCGAAACCGAACCAACCCGACCCAAAACTTGGTCTTCTGCTTCTAAGTTAGCTGTCTCTATTTGTAATACATAATTTCCTTCAGGATACTTTTAGTTTGATTTTGTCTCGCAGACAGTATCATAATTTAGAATTTAGTTCGTGCTATTATATCTTTTCACCTTTTCAAATGGTTTTCTGAGATTATCATTACCCATTATATGTATACAAAACAAAGCTTGACACCATATTACTTTGATCTATTGCTGCTCTTGATTACCTTGTCGAATCCCAAACTAACCAATTTGGGACCAATCTGCGCACTTACGTAGCTTAACACGGAGAGCCTCTTTATCAAACTCTGAAGTGAACTAATGTACACATGATGTGAATGCACAATCATTCGTACCTGCCACGCAGAACAGCACACGTACACACTCGGCCGCTGTACAATACTATACTTGTAGCGCATACGTACTGCCGACTCGACACGGAGAACCTCGGGTTCAACGCAGAAGTACAGTGCGCAGATTCTGTCAGTCCTGTGTTAGGGGAGATAATTGGGACTATCTCTTGGCTGCACCTTAGGACATTGTACCTATCCCAGAAATATTCATTATGCAATCAGGCATGGGAAACATGCAAGTTCAATTGAGCGAACTTACATACACATGTCCCTCAAACAACGGAAATTCCCCGTCATTCGAGGGACTCTATCTATAGTTAACTATAGTTGCTCAATCGAACTTGCTCTTTGCTGTCGATATTTATTACAAATCTTCTAATTCTGCACTGAATTCTGTCAATTCATTAAACACACCTAACAATGCACTTTCCAATTTTGGTTTGTTTGTCTTTTTTTAAAATAATTATTTTCTCTGGTCTGTGCTGTCATTTTTTTGTGGGGTTCATTTTCTTTACTTGGCGTCATACGCGCATTCATACTGCAAAACGGTATATTTTCATTTGACCCCATTAAATAGCATATAAAAAGCAAAACAAAATTGCTTTTGTCCACGTTTACACTCTGCCTGTATGACCAGGGGCCAATTTCATGGCACTGCTTAAGCGCTAGCTGAAAATTTGTGCGAAGAACCTTGGGTTCAACACGGAAGTGCGCAGAACAGGGCCAATATTAAAATCGTCAATAGTAAACTGTCATCTTGTATCCAGTAACATGATGTATGAATCTTAAGCAGCTGAGTACATGAATTTTCTGTGACAGTTGAACATTTTATGAAATATTTGCTTGATTCTTTGTACACTCCTGCGCAGTGGTTTTGTGCAGTTTTTCCGCACCTAACCACTGCTCAACTTCGCATGAGATCCTGCGAAGAGCTGCGTGATGTCACCTTATACCAGGCGTGAATAACACTTGCCGTGATTGGCCAGATTCTGTCAGGTGACATGTTTACGCAGGAGTGTAGATTCTTTGCGGAAGCTGAAGTTTTTCTAATAAGGTTTACTGTAAAAAAAATATTGTTTAGGCTGTTGTTTAATACAATACAGCATTTATATAGTCTTTCAAAGGCGAGGTTATTATATTTTTAATGTTTTGGTGTGTACTTTTGTTTAAATCTATATCAAATTAGAACACATTGATTGCAAATTAAATTTTTCATAATTAGTTTAATTTGCAGCATGTGTGCATAATTGTTTTCTGTGCTGTGTTGATAAATTTTGCCTGGCCTCCCCTCGCCTCGCCTCCCCTCAGTAGTCTTGGCCCAAGACTACTCTAGTCGATATTGGTTTGTGTACGCGTTGGCCATTCCCAGTAGTGGGCCCTCTTGCAGCACTAACTGGCCAGCCCTTTGCTCACGAGCAGAATGGCCTAGTGGCATGGACTGCTACGTCAGGTTTGTCTATCTGAGTTGATTAGAGGGGTTTTTTTTCGTCTATTGGGAGTTATGTGATGCTTTACAAAGAGTTCGAAGTAGTACACGGGATTTTCGAGTTGTACAGAGTGGATAAAAAAACCGAAACCGAGATATTATTGCTAATTGTAACTGAAGTAGGGCACGTATGAATGAACGGGTGATATCATCTAGCTGTTAGGGTGGAATCTCCTCTTTAAAATGACACCCTGGGGCGGATTGCAATAAAATCGACTTAGCCACTGGTCTAAGACTGATGTTTTATAGCCGACTATCCGACTAAAGGCCCGGTCCCACAGGCCTCGATAACGAACACGATAACGAAAACGAAAACGAAAAATACATCGTCACCGTGCTTATCCGACGCAGATGGTCACACTACAACGATAACGATTCCGATGCTCCAAAACCGATACGATCGAAATCGGATGAATCGTTCTGGGAGCGATTTTTATCGGACGAATTTGTCTTCTGGCCAATCAGGCGCGACCATTGCAATGACGTCACTTTTGCAGCTGCTTGAAAGGAAAAGAAAAATGGACGACAAAAATCTTGTTTTGGAGGTAGAAAAGAACACATTTTTTTATGATAAGACGGATTAAAACTTCTAAAACCCTCATCAGAAGACAGACATTTGGAGAGACATCGGCAGTGCACTTGGGTTTAGTGGTGAGTACTTCGTTTTATTGAAAAATCTTGTGTTTTTGTTGCGCATCAGCGAGAATCGGCTCGGCCGTATCGGACCGACCGCTGTTTTGTTTGCACACATTTTTGTGCACGTACGCATGCATGCATGCGCATAGCGCCTGCAATCATTATGAATTTACAAATGTATGTAGCGCATGTGTACAGGACATAACTTTTTATAGACTGTTCGTGATGAGAAAGTTATGTAGAAACTTTGTTTCTCCTTCCATTCTCCCACACGTCTCCCCAAGGCTTAGCATGATGATATTAAATGGTCACGTTTTTGTGTCCCATCCTGGGAAATTTGCTTTTCAGAAAACTCGCACCTTCACCAACTCGTACTTGTACCTTTGCTGTACGTAACCGTGCCAACTCGTACCCTTGCCAACTCGTACCTTCAGTTAAGACAACATGCACCGTACAACAACTTATACATGTAGTTCATGTTTGACTTAATCATGGTGACAGCTGGAATGTTAGGGGAAAGTTCTGTCGGAATTGCTGCAATCTCAAGATGATTGTAAAGCATGACATATTAAAGCTAATCATTTCAGCTAGGCGCTGTCATTAGGGTACGATTTGACTTTTTTGATAGGCCATGGTACAAGTTTACTTACATGTAACATATTACAATATACATGTATGAGTTGGCTAAAGCACATGTCCTTGGTACAAGTTGGCATAAAATGTTTGACCCGAGGGTACGAGTTGGTAGAGCTACAAGTTGACAAATGTACGACTTGAAACTTGAAATTTGATGCATTAAACTTGAATATCAAATTTTTTTTTTTTAGTACAGCTGACGGGAGCAAAACATTTTGTCACTTGAAGAATGACAGCCCCACAGCTACATTAAATGTAGGCCTATTTTTTTCATTTCAGGTGAAGTTTCACAGAAAACATGGAGAAATATAAATAAGGGATGCATGCCTACATGTACATGTACCACAAGAAGAAGAAATCAGTGTCCAGACGTGGTGTTGCAACAAAGAGGTCTTGACGAAATACAATTTTGCTGACATATTGAGCTTCCCCTGGGCCACATCTCAAACATACAGTAAGTTTTCTTAATTTTAGGATTTTCATATGCACTTGGTTTTGTTCCAACATAAATCTTGATAAATCCTGTCACTTCAGGTTTTCATTGGTGTGTTGAAGTGACTTTTCTTTAAATTCTGAATCTACCAATCAAAGGCATCAATCACCAAGGGGAAGGGGAGCCTGGTGGAGGTCGCATGCCCTATGCTCCCCCCAACCCCCACCCCCCCAAAAAGTTTGTGCTACCTCTTTGTGCCCACCCCCGAAATGAGATTTGATTTTTTGAAAAACTCCATTATGTGTAAGTGTATACCATTACAACTTGTTGTTTCACCCATCGACCTCCACTTTGAAAACGCCAGTGCTAACAAGAAAATATTAGCAGGCTGTTCGAAAATGGTACATTGTTATCTACGTCCAGTGGCTTTCGGAATAACTGCTTCAACTTTAGATTTTGCTTAAACTTTGCTTGAACTTTTTAGTGACATATGACAATTGTTTAAAATTATTCACATCATTATTCTTTTAATGATGTAGGACTCTCCAAGCAACATACTGGTTGTGGATGCTGAACTGGACACTGTGCTAAATGACGTTCATGATGATGACCAGGATTATGGTACAATTTCCCCCAGTGATGCCAACATTCACCCCATGCATCATCATGTGCAGACTCCAAGCCAGGAAGAGAGGATGGGAAAGTGACAGTCTAGATGTGAATAGGTCAATAATCGAATATCTTGAAGGCAAACAATCTCATCACCCCGATAGCATGGACAGTTTTTTTCAATGCCATAGTGATGGCAATCAGGCCACTACGGTGAAACCTGTCTATAGAGGCCACCCTTGTCTCGGGACCGTAAAAAACTGGCCACTATACATATGTGGCCTCTTTATAGAGGTTACTGAAAGGAACATGTTCAGATCACATTTTTAACCCCCTCCCCCTATTTTTTGATACCATATCATTTGTCTCACTACCACTCTGAAAATTTGTGCAATCCATTTGTTTTCAAAAACACTGATATTTGTTAGACTATTTTATCCAGTTACGTAAAACAGTGCAGTGATTTACACCAAACCTTTTGCTTCCACATCCTAAAGATTGCAATTTGTCTGTTTTCTTCCAATTTTTGGGGGAGCGGGGAGTATTTTATATGACAGGTAGGTTAGAACAAAATCTATTTTCCAGAAAAATCTGAATACGCTCCTTTAAGCATTTTACAAATGGCATTTGAGACCAAAGACGGGTGGCCACTGTAAACAAGTTGCCTCTTTTTTAAGGTGGCCTTAACTAGGGATGGGAATTTACAGGTAATTCAAAAACCGGTTTGCAATTCTTTTAAGTGTCGGTTAACCGGTTAACGAGACCAAGGATTGTTGCTGGTGTTTATAGATGCATTTGCTAATTGCAATGCACACAATCCCCCTGTGCCTTCAAATTAATCGTTGAACCTTTATCGTCAAAATTTTACTAGGACCCCATATAAATTTATTTCAATTTCAAGAAGTCATTACAAATAACCCTCTGAAAACTATTGTAAATTCTTAAACAATGGTTTTCATTTTCCTTCCGTTAAACGGCTAACCTGTTAAACATCCCATCCCTAGCCTTAACAGCAGGTTTGACTGTACCTCCAGGGTAGAAATCAAATTTAAGATTGATCAAATAATTATCCATCGAATTATGCATTCCTTTGGAATAACTTTACTTCACATTTTAATTTTATTACAAAAGGAACTTTAAGGATCTTTGCTATTTTATTACAAAAGGAAGGTTTATATTTAAGGATCTTTCCTAAAGTCAGAGGTCCAAAAATGTTACGTTGGGTATCTTAGTTACATCAGATACTTTATGCTTCTAAAGTGTTAAAGAAATAAATGAGTAATTTAGTTACATGGGGATAATGGGTTAAAATTATCATTCGTGTCTCGAGTATTTCTGTTGTAATTTTATTTCAGAAACGGCAATTATGCCGAATGCAGTTTTTCAGGATCAGGAATTACTCCATCTGACAGTATTTAGTATAAATAATACTGTCAGACCTTGAAAAATTGGTATCTGGAGTGCGAACAAGCAATACAACTTTTGAATTCGGATTAGTATATAATATTGATTGGTTAAATTTGAGTATCAGGGCTATAATGTAAGACCATTCAGTGAAACAGTTGAATACAATTGTCTAAATACTACCAGTGATGTTACTGAATGTTTTATTTTGTGTGGATCACAGTTTGACTAAAAAAATGCTGGCGTTGTCATTTTGGTCTCGTCCCAGGAGGATTTAGAAATAAAATACCCATGCGGCTGAACCAGTGAATATATAATTATCAGTTGTTCGGTTCAGTTCACTTTATTTCCATACTCAAGATGAATTACAATTTTACTAATACACTGTAGTATAATAAGGTAGTATGGGGGAGCTTTAAATTGTAATAACGATGCGTTTATTACTCCTTGACTTCAGCTAGGGGGTGTCAGTTTTCACAAGGTCTAAAAACGTCGAATTGAAAACGTCAATTGAAAGAACGTTTCGTCATGAGTTAGATGTTAGACCAGATAAAAATGTCCAACGATTTTTCGTTTCTTTCTCGCACCAGTGTGACCTGCGTAAACGATATATCGTTCTTGTTTTTATAGGCGATTTCGTTATCGTGTTCGTTATCGAGGCCTGTGGGACCGAGCCTTTAGCCGGTCTCAGCTTAGACACTTCTTTAGCCCATTGCAATAAACCAGTCTATAACTGAAGTACGGCTGCGCCGTGTTGTTCTAAAACCCCCACGACCCCCTCGACCCACGACCCCACGACCCCCTCGACTTGCCTTCACGTGCGATTTTTTCACGTGCCCGAACCTGTGTTCACAGCCCGATTACGAATGCGGGCCAGCGCGGCCTATATAGTTCGAATGAGCCGCGCGTCGCCGTGTCATTGCTTCCAATACGTTTTTAATGTGTGTATCACCGAAGGGGCCATCCATAAAGTACGTAAGCACGGAATGCCGACTTTTTAGACTACGCAACCCCATACGCAAATTGCGTGACGTCACCCACATACTTTAACGTTGGGTGTAGGCATTGGCTCCAACCCTCCCTCTCCCCCTCCGTGCGTACGTAGTTTATGGATAGCCCCGAAAGCGGTACAGCTTATAGACCGGCAGCCCAGGGGGTTTTGGTTAAACGAACGAGGTACCAACAACCGAGGGCAGGAACATTTAGTAAGTGACCTAGTATTTGCAGATCTGGGCGTCTGCCGGGGTCCCTCTGCTGCGTTTGACCCCTGGGGACCCCCAAAGGGGGACTAAAAGTTGCGCTGGATCAAACATTCGAGGTACCACATGAAACTAAGCTTAGATGAAAGAGCACATCACACAGAGTACGGAATGGCCCTTGCCAGACGAATTTTCTGCTGCAAAAGTCCCGCCAGACGCCCGCCAAAATCTCATTCCATATAATAAATGCAAGATACATCGGCCGTCGACAAACGAGTCCATCTTTGCACGTCAAAATTGGTGTGCGACGCCTGACATTTGACGCGTAATGTATGCGCCAGTGTTGAACTTTTTGGTGACCAGGAGCCAATTTCATGGCGCTGTTTAGCACAAAATATTGTATTTGCTTTATTTTGCTAAAATGTCCCGCCAGCCAAAATGTGATTTTGTTTTTTACTATTTTGCTAAAACCCAATTTTTGGCTGGTAACTCATTTTACAAAAGTAAATAAATTCTGTGCTTGGTACATTAATGTGTAGATCTGTGATTTGCAGTGACTAATTTTCCTCCATAGGCCTATGGCTTTATTTTTCAAAGATACGCGCTTTAGGCTCAGTGTGAATCCACCCAATATAAACCCCGCCGATTTACGATTTACCTTTGTGATTTACCGGCCAAAAAAACCGGATTATTACCAAACCATCAGATGATACAGAAAAATTTAACAAACATTTTTGATTTGTCCCGGTTCATGTACCGTCAGACTAGCCCGAAGTTCCAGCCCAAACCTTTCCGGTCATGTATGGGCCGATAGGCCGATAAATCGCAAAAGTGTGCGCCGGGCTTTAAAAGCGGGTAAATTTGACGCGCGTCATTGCACCTCGACAAAATGCTACACGCAGAGAATTTGTATGAGCTGACTCACTGCAAATCCCAGAATAACAGGACATCTTGTGCGTCGCTTCACTCCAAATTCCTGGCCGTATTTTCTTCAAGCAGCGCGCGTCAAATTTGCATGCAGAACGCGTAAATAAAGTTCAGTGTGCATGAAAAAAAGTTTAGTGTGCACATCCAATTCATCTACATGACTTTTGTAATTCATTCCATGCCGCACTCCAAATTCCTTCCATCCCGCATTTTCGTCAAGCAACGCGCGTCAAATTTGCATACAAAACACGCGAACATAATCAGTGTGCATCTCCAATTCATCTATTTTTATAGGCATGTTCCCGGGGCATGTTCAGACGGTCAATTATCATCAATAATGAGGGTGGATATTCACACACAGCCTTTTTGTGTGTAAATTCGACGCGTGTCGCTTTCACAGAAAACGGTTTGGAGTGAATTTGGAGTGAAAGGATGCTCTGATAACCACATAAACAACTTGATTTTGTGTATTACAATATTCTGTAAATTTGTTTTCGCGCGAAAAGGATCAATGTTCAAGAATCCGCGCTCATCATCGATGAAACGTTTGTTGTGTTTGCTTATTTGGATAGGCCCTATAGCAGTGGTCATGCAGTTTCGCCGATGCAACTTTTGACGGTGGAAAATGATACAGTTTAGTCACTTTAATTTACACTTAATCATTACACGTAGCCTACATTGAGTATTTATAGGTAGGTACTAACGTACATGCATTGTAACCCATGGTGACCAATCAAGAAGATCTTGCGCTGCACATAATCTCACCCGGTTCTTGCCTCTTCTTCAGTGAATTCGCAAACAAATGGACAAAAGCTGAAATAAGAAAGTTGTTATTTTGGTATGGATACTGTGTCAAATTTTTTTTTTGGCCAACCCAGTACCCGAGAACTCTACTCAACATATAGTCAACCACAGCGCTCCCAGATTTACGCCGGATGAAACACAGAACAGCCGTATGTCAAAGCTACCCGTTCAAAACAAATGGACTCGTTTGTCGACGGCCGTTGTATCTTGCACTTATTATATGGAATAATATTTTGGCGGGCGTCTGGCGGGACTTTTGCAGCAGAAAATTCGTCTAGCAATGGCCATTCCGTACTCTGTTTGATGTGCTCTTTCATCTAAACTTAGTTTCATGTGGTACCTCGAATGTTTGATCCAGCGCAACTTTTAGCGCCCCTTTGGGGGTCCCCAGGGGTCAAACGCAGCAGAGGGACCCCGGCAGACGCCCAGATCTGCAAATACTAGGTCACTTACTAAATGTTCCTGCCCTCGGTTGTTGGTACCTCGTTCGTTTAACCAAAACCCTCTGGGCTGCCGGTCTATTATCAGTCAGTCCGCAGCGCACGCGTTAATGAGGTCAAATCCTGAATTTTCTTTGCACGGCTTGTGTCGCGATCAAGCCCCGACAAAAAATAACGCTATATTTCGATAGGGGAGATAATGAGCTTAACTAGTGTAAGATCGGGTTTTAGAAGGTAGGAAATTTAGTAATTTTTAAGAACGTACATGTATTGGAAGCAACACTATGACGTCGCGTTCGCACACGGCGACGCGGCTCATCAAAACGCGCCATGAGCATCTTTTTTGATGGATACCGGCGCATTTTAAATTTTCATTATTATTATTATTATTATTCGAACAAGGCCGGGCTGGCGCTGGCGCATGGCTATGGCCCGCATTCGTAATCGGGCTGTGAACACAGGTTCGGGCACGTTAAAAAATCGCACGTGAAGGCAAGTCGAGGGGGTCGTGGGGGTCGAGGGGGTCGTGGGTCGTGGGTCGAGGGGGTCGTGGGGGTCGAGGGGGTTTTAGAACAACCCGGCTCCGCCAGCCGAAAACACACAGGGGCGGATCCAGGAATTTTTCCAGGAGGGGGTTTTGCCACCAGGGAGGGGTTTTGCCCATCAGATTTTTATGTCTGCTTGTTTCGGACAGGCGGACACGCAAAAATTGCATTACATTATATTTTTTGGTGTCGGAGCAGGGGGGGGGGGGGGGGGGGGGGGGCGTTTTGACCCCCAAAACTCCCCCTCTGGATCCGCGCCTGCACACATCTTAACGGAAAGTGACGCAGCCGGCTATCCTTGCGTGATTTCAAGCCAAACAAACGTCCTCACGAAGCCACTTGATGACGCGTGTGTATAGTGCAGTTTTTGCAGAGAAACTGACCGCGAAAGTATTAGAAGGCTCTAATGGGCACAATGTGCATTTTGTACTTCGTCTTTTTCATGCAATATTAGGAGATGTAGCGCGGTGTCCAAAATTTATAGCCTGCTCGCCGCGGGCTTAAATTTTAAGACTGGTCTAACTTTAAGACAACGATATTGCAAGCGGGCTATAATTATAGACCGGTCAGTCTTAGTGGACGCCGCGTTAACCGGCTAAGCTTTAGACCAGTCTTAAAGGAACACGTTGCCTTCGGGTTGCGCTTTATTGGGCGTTTTTGGGCTATTACAAGCGTTTGAAGTATAATGAGCACGATCTGAAAGATGTTTAAAAAGTAGAATATAATGATCCACACAAACGTGCCTTAGAAATGCTTCAATTTTGCGTAATTTCTCGAAGCAGCACGCTCCGCCATTTATGGGAGTCAAAATCTTGACTCCCATAAATGGCGGAGAAATTATATTAGTCTTATTTCCAGCCTGGAGAAAGAAATTATTTTTCCTTCCTCCGTTGCGTGTGATGTGCCTGTTTTTTTAATTCGTGTCTACAGTAACCATTGGGTATAAATCATCCAAGTCCTTTCTATCGGTTTGTCCCATGACAATATTCTTACCCTGATTGGCGAGGTTTTCGTTTTTTCTTTTTTGACGCGTCTGCTGTGTTCTCTTGACGATCCATTTTTTGACAGCCAGTCGGTGTGTGTGTGTGTGTAGAGCCGTGTGTTTACATTTCACACATGTCTCGGGAGGCGGAGAATGGTATGGTACCTTGCGTTCATCTGATAGGTTTACCTGACCACTGGCTACGGCGCCAGCCTAACTCCTGTTCGTCGCTGCATTTTGCCCACTACCCGGACGATCGTATTGACGGCTGAAATACGTATACATTTCGCGGGACATGTAGTGGGGGTCAGAGGTCAGTGTTTGTTTTTTTAATCACCATTCACTAATTATAACACATTAAACGTGTTTTATTGCAAGAACAACTCTTAATAAGTATAAGGAACACTCTCAAACGTGAGATTTCGTGAAATCTGAAGGCAACGTGTTCCTTTAATCAAAATTTTTGATTAAGCATAGCACGAATATTCGCTCAAGCATGGAGGAAGAAACAGTTTCTTCCTCCATGGCTCAAGCAAGGGCCTATTTCATAAAACTTGTTGTTCTAAGCGCACGTAGAGAGTGCGCGCGCAACGCTGTCGTCTGTTTTGTTCGAACGCGTTCATCGTCTGCTTTCATAAGTCAACGGCAACATTTTCAAAGTACCATCATTGGTTATGTTTCCATTTTGGGATGATTATCACTACCACCATCCTCTTGCAACAGTGCCCCTTTAAAGCACTCCCTAACTCCTGCGTACAGTGGCCCTGTTGAAAAAGGCCCCATTTGGCGGTGGGACTAGCGACAGAAATCTTGTCGCCTCTGCTGGACCAATCAGGACGCTTGCAGTGCATTATGCAGCACGATTGCAGGCATTCAAATGTAACGCGCGCATATTGTAAACACCGTGCATGCATGTGATACAATACTCGGTAATGCTGGCCGTTGTCCGCGTCGGCGATTGGCTGCTATTTAAAGAATACTGGAGAATCCGTTCCATTACATTCGTCAGCATGCATCCCTGTTATTAATTTGAAAAACTGCGGAGTAAATAAAGTTCGTCGTTTAAAAGTTTGGTAGGAATGGGACAGTCATAAGGAACGGAACCCAATACAATTTCTGGAAAGTATAGAAATTGTTTCTTTTCGGCATAACATGACCGAATTGATTAAATTACATCAAAATGACTCGGGCGTGAGTTGGCTTAAGACAACAGCCGGCTCGCTCCACAGACTTGCGTGTATTTTCTCAGGATTGTCACGTCGCTTTGCAGAGTGGAAATTCCCTGAGATCTCAGGATGCACTACCACAGAAGACCCTTGTCTGTCGCTGACTGGAATATTTCAACAACAGCTGAAAGTTGTGTATCTGCAGGAAAATGTGTCTCGAATTTTGCCGAGAATGGCGAAGAAAAAAGATGGCGTCACGTTAGCAAAAATTCGGTAGGTTAGCATGCCGTTTGGTTTGCTAGTGCTTAAACAGTTTTATGAAATGGAGAGAGTGCTGCTTAATCAAAAATCGGGTGGTAACATGTTTTATGAAATTGGGCCCTGGGCCCGCTTAAGGGGCCTGTGAAATTGTTTGATTCTAGATGCTCTGTGGTGCGATCTCATAATGAGGCAGATACCCCAACGGTTGCAAAAGTTATCGATATTTTTTTTTAAAAACGGAAGTGTATATATACTTACTTTTTTCCAGTATAGGATTAGGACGACCGTTTTGGGCATAGTGCTCTGGGGGACCACTAAAACGGCAAATTTGTCGGCAAAAAACTCTGCCGTTGACACCAATTTTCTCGACTTAAAGTTCTCATAAAAATGTTTTTCGACCTAGACCGAAATGGTGAGAAACCTAATAAAAATGGTGAGAAACCTAATAAAAATGGTTTTAGAGCAAAAAGGCGTTAAGACGACCGATAACTGGTCGTACTAACGCGGCCGGTCGTCGTAACATCCATTTTTAACTCCTAACCGGTCGTCCTATACAGGAAAAAAGTAAATATAAGGAAAAGGGGGCGTGCGCTCACCACGATTCCCCTGGATCCGCCCTGATCACAGACATGATTCAGTGTCGTATTCTAACTCATTGAAATACAGAAATACGAAGCAATACTCTGGCATTTAATAAATTGTATCCAATTACTGATATTTATATGGATGTTTATTTTATTTCACCGATTAGTTTTTCTTAATTTGGAGAAAATACATGTTGAAAGAAACGAAATAATAAAAAATTACTGAAAAGTGGGGGTGGGGACCATGAACCCAGGTTGGACGTCGTCTTTATTGCGTCCCTATTATGTAGTATGCGGTACGTAGTCCAACCTGGGCTAGGTGATCTTTTACAGTCTCGCGATAAATCAGTGTAAAGTTTGCCGATCGATAACACAGGCATGACGATCGATCAAAAACATTATATGACGGCGGCACGTGATTCGGTTGTTTTTCTGGCCTTCCAGAACATCCTCTGGTGTATGTATTCTTGATTTTCCATCCTTTTCGAATCTGCGGCTGAATCGGCGGCGGAATCGATGGTCGGCTTACTTCAACTAGGTGAATATTTGTGGGCAAATTTGTGGGCAAGAGAGTTTGACCATGAATTTGTACGTAAATTTTCACGTGAATATTTGTGGGAAAATTTGTGTTCCAGAGCGCGGGACGTGAATTTGTACGTGAATATTTGTGGGAAAATATGTGTCCCAGTCAGAGCGCGGGACGTGAATTTTCACGTGAATATTTGTGGGAAAATATGTGTCCAAGAGAGCGGGACGGGAATTTTCACGTGAATATTTACGTCAATTGTAGTCCCTTCAGGGCCACCATACTTATCCACATAATGCACAGCATGCACTAGCTGCACAGAGGTCGGGGTACGACTTTGGTTGGACTCCGTACCGCAAACAATGCAATAAGCCAGTTCGGAGTCTCGACTGCGCATGCGTCTCCCGACTTTGGTTTGAGATAAACAAAGCGGTATGCATTGTGTTTATCTCAAATGACCTGTGTTTATCTCAAATGACCTTGACACAATCCCATAGACGTTCATTGCGCGCGCGAGATTCCGAACTGGCTTATTGCAATGAAGACGACGTCCAACCTGGGCTAGGGTAGGAACGACTATACGAGACTATAGCTAGGCACGGCATCGTCAGATGACATTGCATTGGTAAACAACTACATAATCCTCGTTTTACTTTGCACACATTTTTCCTTTTTATATGTTATAACCGCTAAATTATCAGCTACAAAAATGTGAAATCGGTGGAAACTTTTCTATATTTGTAGTTCACACAGGGTTGAACTTGTTACTGTTAGAGAATATACCAGAGAAATAATATTGAAATTTCCTCTATGTCTCTGCTGTGATCATGGTGATGACATAGGATGGGCAGATATATCAATAAAATCCCTATAAACATATAAATGCATGGCTTATATGGGGGAGGCCTGTAGGGTTATCGGAGTGGGGGAGGAGGGGGATGGGAGTTAGTAGCATAGCACTATTATGTACTTTTATGTAGTGCTGTAATTTTGCTTCCTATTTAACAATCTGATTTTTGCAGTCACTCTCTGATTTTTGCAGTCCAGGACTCGAGTCCGACTTGATTCACAATTTTCGTGACTCGGACTCGACTCAAGTCACATTGGAAAATGACTCTGACTCTGACTCAACCTTGATGACTCGGACACGAACTCAAGACTCACGAGTCAAATGTTTCAAAAAGAAAGAAAAAATATATATTTGCATGCTCAGGCTAATGCAGGATTCTTGGGGAAAAAGACACGATGCGTGATTATGCAAGGAATAGACCTTATCGCAAATACCGCTTGGGCGAGTTTGCACAAAGGCACAATTGTATTGTGGGAAGGAAAACGGGGCAAAGTCTGCCCCGAAAACCTTCCCACAATACATTGCTGCTTTTGTGAAAACTTACCCAAGCGGTATTTGCGATAAGGTCTATGCACAAGCACTTCATCATTTCACATTGTGTGAACGAAACTATAGCAGATTCAGTTTCATTTACTTGGCAAACAAGTGACTCATAACTCAGACTCGAGGAAAGTGACTCATGACTCGGACTTAGACTCGAGAAATGTGACTCATGACTCGGACTCGAGGCTAATGAATCGAGACTTGGACTCGGACTCAAGGCTAGTGACTCGAGACTCGGACTCGAGGCTAGTGACTTGAGACTCGGACTCAAGGCTAGTAACTCGAGACTCGGACTCAAGGCTAGTGACCCGAGACTCGGACTCGAAGCTAGTGACTCGAGACTCGGACTCAAGGCTAGTGACTCGAGACTCGGACTCGAGGCTAATGACTCGAGACTCGACTCGAGGCTAGTGACTCGAGACTCAGACTCGAGGCTAGTGACCCGAGACTCGGACTCAAGGCTAGTGACCCGAGACTCAGACTCCAGGCTAGTGACTCGAGACTCGGACTCGAGGCTAGTGACCCGAGACTCGGACTCGAGGCTAGTGACCCGAGACTCGGACTCGAGGCTAGTGACTCGAGACTCGGACTCGAGGCTAGTGACCCGAGACTCGGACTCGAGGCTAGTGACTCGAGACTCGGACTCGAGACTCGGACTCGAGGCTAGTGACCCGAGACTCGGACTCGAGGCTAGTGACCCGAGACTCGGACTCGAGGCTAGTGACCCGAGACTCGGACTCGAGGCTAGTGACCCGAGACTCAGACTCGAGGCTAGTGACCCGAGACTCGGACTCGGGGCTAAGGATTCGAGGCTCGGACTCGAGGCTAGTGATTCGAGGCTAGTGACTCGAGACTCTGACTTGAGGCTAGTGATTCGAGGCTATAGTGACTCAAGACTCAGACTCATGATGGCTAGTGACTTGAGACTCAGACTCATGAAGGCTAGTGACTTGAGACTCGGTCTCGATTTTGGTGACTCGACTATAACACTGCTATGCTGTGCCAATTACCAAATTAATATTAATGTATTGTAACAATATTTCTTCTTTTGTACTATTGTAGGATTATCAGCCTTTTTTAACTACCGGTACACAAGTCCAACACAATGGTCTTCAGTGATTATTTTCTGGTGCTTTGTGTGACGGTTGTTACATTGGGCATCACATCAGCTCTTTTCGCCGTGATAAGACTGTTCGTGCAGAAATGGCGTTTGGAGAAACAATTAGCAGATTTTCCAACAGCACCTGATAAACACTGGCTGGTAGGCCATCTACACAAGGTATGCAGATGGGTCACACTTATTTTTTTGTTCACGTGTTAAAGTTAGTATACATGATTGGTAAACTGTTACAAATAGTTTTATCCCCCTGTGTGATTGAAGATATGCATGATTAAAACCAACCTGAGCAAAAACCAGCTCCATACTTCGTCTAACATTTGAGAAAACAGCCAAAAAAGGTTTTGCAGTCATTTCGCCCCAAAACCACTTCGCCCTAAACCATTTCGCCCTATACCACGCCCTGTGCACAAAGTGGTTTGGGGGTGAAGTAGCATTTGGGCGATGTAGTGTTTGGACGAAGTGATTTGGGGTGAAATGGCAATCGGGCGAAATGGTTTTCGGGCGAAATGAATTTTCACTACTTGTTTTGTTTTACTCATTTCTCAAAGACTATAGCACTTCAGACAAAACCATTTCAGGGGAAGTTTTCTATGGTCATCATGTTTATATTGTGTAAGTTGGGCGTAAATCTGTGAACATTTCTGATTTTCGAGATCCCAATCATGTATACTGCCTTTAACACACGTAAATTTCACATGCATCGCCTTGAGAAAAAATGAGGTAGTGTAAATTTGGTGGGTAAGGGTTGAAAAGCTTATCAAAATGAATCATAAAGCATTGGTAAGGGAAAAAATACAGTACACGTTCGCCACTTGTTTGCAATTTTTTTTTAACGTCCAACGATGTCTTCTCTCTTTCTCTTTCCACCGCATCACCTCTGACATGATCCCTTTTCTCTCTGTCTACGTTTCAGTCAGCTCTGTAGGGAGGAACAATCATTAGTACAATCACACATTTTTATATCACGCATTCCCATGAGGTTCGAACCTTCGACCTTCGATCACAAGTCTGTCGTCCCGGGCTAACCACTGTGCACTAGACCCAGGGGCGCGTTCAATAGCGCAATACGTACGCCGGTATTGGGTATTTTCCTATACCTTCACTGTTGAAGGTATTGTCGGTATGCATACGTATTGCGCTATTGAACGCGCTCCAGGAGAATCAAGTTGCCTGTATGTAGTCACTCCAAAGTTCATAAAAATATACCGATTAAATATATCAAGGTCATCAGAGGTCAGTGCATAAATTTGAATAATGTCATATTAATATGACGTTTCAGCAAATTGTATATTCATGTAGGTGATCTATTAATGTTTTATTCATAAGCCGCAACCTAGTGGACTCGCCCAAATTAAGAAAGGGGTATTTGATGCAAATGATTGGATTTTATCCCAACACTAAACTGGGGCCACGTATCTCTGGCCCACCCATTACTGAAATGGAATAACCTGTGTCAAATTTAACTGTTTACTGTTCATCTTTTGTAATGCGCATGTCATACATATATATAGTACATATGCGACCTGCTTTTGGTTCCCTTCCTTCTTGACATGATCACGTTAAAGAAGTGCTCAAAATCTTCCTAAATATATCATCAAAGCTATAGTGATAGACTTGACTTCTGCCAAAGCACAAGTGTCTTGTAGGTAGGTACATTATAAATTTATGTGTGAATGAAGTTAAAAAATTTAATATTTTGTGACTGAGGAAATACTATTGTTTTCAACCTGTCGTTGGTCGTATGGTTTGTACACAAGGTCTGAAGCCATGATCAACTTCTCAATTCTTACCGAGACTTACACAGTCTATAATAAGGCCAAACAAAATAAATGGTGTGTTTACGGTAACCCGACCTACCTGAAATATTTTAGGCCAAATTGCCGACCTCAAACTTTTTATTGCCAATTTTCAAGTTGATAACTTTAAATGAGCACTATTTGCAATAATTTCCAACGAACATAACATTTTCTACACTTGTACATGAACAAGGTTAATAGTGTTAATAGTGAGTTTCAAACACTGCAAAACAACACGCAAATGCATTAACTGAAATGTAAAAAAAAATGACAAAATAAAATTATTCTCCTACCTACCTACATGTACCTGGATTTATTTTAGGCCGTTAACGTAAACGCACCATTTATTTTGTTTGGCCTAAACCATGTTTTTACTGTACTTTATCCCTGCTCAAGTTAACGTTTAACGAGGCTGAGTTTGAATGGGGACATCCTTTTGTGGAAAAGTCTGTCTATGGAATCATCATCTGGATTGGGCCTTTCTTGCCCGTTGTAATGTTGTATCATCCAGATACGGTCAAGCCAGTTCTTAGCACAGCAGGTATGTGTTAGGTTTCTTGTCGTACACTTACATTGTACTTTTTTTGTAGAGACATTTGAGGCCACACATGTATAATCTCCAAAACAACAGTTTTCTTAAAATATCAATTATTGACTAGTGTGTTGAATACAGTGAACTTGTTATATGTGGACCAATCACTTTAGAATATCTTTCGAGAATGTTTCGCTTTATTTATTTCTTCCATACCAAGTTGGACCTCTTTTGAGTTGCTCATGTTCTACTTTCTGGCAACTATAGTTGTATCCAGTTACGGTTAGTTTTGTCAATGTACACGTAACTTGCAACTAGTTGCTGTCAGTTGCATGAATGTGTCTGAATACGTGTGGCACACATCAACAATTTGCTTCCAGTTGCAAGGTCAATGTACCTGAGTTGCCATGTCAATGTGCGCGCTGGATGCTCCCAGTTGCCGCTGGTTGTGCAACTAATCACTTGCTGTCGAAGAGAGCACTACGCACACATCAACAGTGACTGATCAGTTGTTTCTTCCAGTTGTTTCTTCCGCTATAGGCTTTACCCGTGTGAAAGTCCTACATGTAATTCCACTTGTATAATAATGCACCTGTCACATGGTCACGTTTTTCGTGCCCCAGGGTGGAGATTTTGACCCATTAAAATACAAATTTCTGTGCATCTTTATACAAAACGCGCATGTTTTGAGGATTTGTTCTCCTAAATTTTGCCCCAGGGGTGGGGATTTAAGGTAGCGTATCCCGGGGAGGGGTGGGGGAAACAATTGATAGGTGCATATTGTTGTGATAATTTTGTTTATGCCCTTGCCACAGAACCCAAAGCAGAGTACACCTACTCATTTGTTCGACCATGGATTGGAGATGGTTTACTCCTGTCCTCGGGGAAGAAATGGGCAAGAAACAGGCGACTTCTAACGCCAGGTTTCCACTTTGAAATACTCAAGCCATACGTTGACATCTTCCAACAGTCTGCTGATATTCTTGTTGTGAGTACATACACCCTGTTTAAACATGTAGTGGTGTTTTGGCAAATATTTAATAATTAGGTGCATCTTGCGTCAGTAGTTATAACAACTTGACGCCGGATCGGAGGACGTGTAAACATGTTCTGGCAATGTCTAGTCACAGGGGCGGTTGACCAGTTAGAACATCACCCTTCATTTGTACACACCGTGTTTTGAACTTGAACTTGACGGCTGTGGACAGCCTGTCAGTGTAGCAAATCTCGCTCTGTGGTGGCTGCCTCGGAGTGTTTTGATCTTTTGGTGAAATGATTCATACAATGAATGTAGAAATGACTCTCAAGAAACAGTATTTGTGGTACTTGACCTGGGGTGGATTATAATAAAACATACTAACCAGTTAGTGCACTATGGCCAAAGTGCACTGAGAAAATGAGCTAGCATTAGTCCACTTACGAAAAGTCACTAGCCGGTTTCAATAAACGATTTAAAGTTCACTAACGTAAGTGTAAGCTTTCAAAATGGCGGTCATTAACGGCTATTGAGCTCGTGCCAATGACGTCATTTTGGGAGTAAAACAATGCCGCGTCGTTGTGGAAGCAATGTGCGCGCGCGTTGTGTGTGTCCATAGCGCGCGTAGCGCGCTATGCTGAGGCTCCCATTGGTGAACTAAACCGCGTTGCGCCCACCAGAGAGACACACAACGCGCACGCACATCGCTTCCACAATGACTCAGCATTATTTGACTCCCAAAATGGCATATTCGCACGTGTTCGAAAGGGGTCAATAATATCGTTTTCCAATTGCAAAATTAGCAGAAATTGGAAGATTTCCCTGGCGATTTAGGCTTGTAAGATGTGTATTAGGTTGAATATATACTTTCCTATGTTGACAGGCAGTTTAAAGTTAATACAGTGTGGAGGTGTTAAATGGCTTTCGAATTTGGTCCCAAACCGGAGCAATCGACACTCGGCTCAATATGTGATATAGCGAGCGTGCGTGTGTCGTTGTATAAAAAAGAAAAAAATCATGAATGACACGCAAGGCACAGAAAAAAGCTTGCATACGAAATACGTCATCCTACATGTACCTCAACTTTCTTCAAACACTGGCATGCTAATATCGATGTTGACTGTTTCTTGAAGTGTTAAACAAATGTACACGTATGTGCATCCAGTTCAATGATTGTTCAGTAAACATACAACTACAAGCATGACAAGTACAAGTAGCACTTGCAAAAAAGTCTAAGCCACCATGCCATGTACATTTATGGTACGGTCGGTCTAAGTGGAAAAAACAGTACCGTACATATTAAAATGTATGTACATACATGCAGTTGTAGTCAGAAGTTTACATACAACTGTGTTAAAACTGGTGTGCTTAAACTTACGTTGTCACCATTTTTGTAACCGTCTTTACTAAAAACGTGATTTTGTGGAATTCCTCACGTGCTTGCAGTACTTAAAACATAGCTTGCACACCTTGCAATGGTTCGGGTAGTCCTGTTTACCATTTTGGGTGATGATGGAAGTTGTGTTAGTCCGCTATGTTTTAGTTTACTTTTCTTTATTGAAACCGTCAAACTTGGTGCACTTACCAAAACGCACTTATGATGATGCGTTTAAAGTCTTGTGACTTTAGTGCACTAGCTGGTTAGTGCATTTTAATGCAATCCACCCCTGGTCTTAACTTCTGCCGAAACCCCGGTCCGGCCCGTACATGGTGCGTGTACCCTTTAGCAAAGTATTTTGTCACGCATTGCTTCTCTCTGACCAGGGGTACCTGGTGCTTGCACTGGGGAAGGAAACTGCAGTAGTCGGCTCTATCACCGGGTAGCCTATAAAAAAAAAGCAGGCCCAAAAGCCAAGGAGTCGGGAGATGAGCGCCCGCAGCAAAGCGCGGAAACCGCGCATGCCCCATCCTTTCCTTTTTTTCCTTAACTTTTGGCCAATCACAATTGCCTTTTTTAAATATTTGTATTTTTTGCCTAAAATAATCCCCACATTAACTGGTTAATTTGGAATTTGTCCGTCATTAACCAAGCATTTTAAAACGTCACCTTGTGTTGGGAAAGCAGCCAGCTACATTAAAACAGTGGTCACATCAGGAACTGTCACTGTTTTTACTAAATGCCTGCATTATTTTGTCTGTTGACTGTAGGGGAAATGGCAAGATGCTTGCCTTGGAAAGACGAAATCCATGGAGATGTTCCATGATATAAGCCTATTGACATTAGACAGTCTGCTTAAATGCATCTTCAGTGTGAAAAGCGACTGTCAAACGTAAGAAAATAATCCATATTTTTGGTGATTAAGTTTGCAGAACAATTGATAGGTACTTAATGTGATCATTTTTAAAGGGGGAATCAGAGTTTGTACTGTCCGAAGACTCGGCCTCGCAAAAAATCACGATGTATTTGAACCAGTTGATAGTCTATGAACATGATGAAAAAGAAAACAATCCTCCTACAGTACCTTTTTAGAGTATTTTCCCAATGAAAAGTACCGGGTCGGCGGGCAATTTATATGCAAATAGCAGTAACCAGGGCGTATGCACGTGATACATCTGGACGTGTAGACGTATTGCGCAAAATCTGTTCACAAAGGCCGTTTTCGAAATGCTCCGTGTTTTACGGTCAGGCTCGGTATTTTGAATTCGATGCTTTCTTTTGTGTGTAGTTTACCTTCGTGGACTCTCTTGGTGTTAATAAATATGCTCAAGACTCGGGGGTGAACGTTTCAAATAGCATTGGCTTAAGATGTTTCTTAATCCATGAAAATTGCTGGGATACACCAAGCTGAAGCCACAGACAAAGGCGGTGGTTTTGAAATAATCCGTCCGTTGTTCGCATTTTATGGAAGGTAAACTAATAGGATAAATAATTTTGTCCTTAATTTTCAACAGGGGTGGAATTTTCTTATATTTTATTTTGAATTTGTGAAAAGCGGAGAAATAAACTCTGATTCCCCTTTTAAAGGTAGCTATTTGATTTTGGAGGCAAAGCAGTCTAACCTTATGAATTCAGTCATGTGCATTATAAAGCAAATGTATGTGGTGTTTTGTCATGATTATTTGTATGCTGATTATTCTGTAAATGGCCCATTGATACCCTTTTATGTAAATCAGTCAAACTCCCCATCAAATTTGTATTCGGGCATGTGTGTTTTTGTGTATGTATCAAGCAATAATCAGTGCTGTAATCGAGTCCCCTCTTTCCGAGTCCGAGCTAGTCCTGGGTGTTTGGGTCCAAGTCTGTGAGTCCGAGTCCAGCATACATCCAAGTCCTCGGCAATCTTTATTGCATTACTGTCAAGTGCCAGTGATCATGCCTATATGATCTCTGGCAGCTCGTAAGCTTGCTTTAGGCCGAGAAAAATATTACTTAGGAGGGTGAATTGTATTTTGAGTGCTCAAAATCATTGCAAGCATGCAGTTCAAATGATTTATTTCACATTCTCAAAATTTCATTTCACAATCTTGCAAGTTTGTTTTTCTCAAAGCAAAGCTCGTCAAATTTACACTCGGTATATGGTACACAGTGTATAAAGCACTGCTCATCACCCGTATGCTTATTTTGAACTATTAAAACAAAAACAGTTTATTTTGTTTTGCGCCACAGTGTTGTCAACCATCCCTACATAAAAGGCATCTACGACATATCCAATCTGCTAGTCAAACGCTTCCGGTTTCTGCTCTTTCACATTGACGCCATTTTCAACCTGAGCCTAACTGGACGGCAGTTTCACCACGCAAACAACATAGTCCACAGTTATGCCCGAGACATCATAAAACAGCGCAAACAGGCCTTGATAAACGACCCGGCCAACAGTCAAACACGACAGAGGAAATATGTTGATTTCCTAGATATCCTGCTGTGTGCGAAGGTGATCCCCCATTTGCTGTCGACTCCTTTAAAAGTTCATTTTGCCCAAAATTAGGTGATTTGGGGCAACATTGTTCCTGAAACTGGCGCAAGATATGAAAAGAAAGGGATGATTTACACAAGTACAACGTGTCGAACTTTAAATCTTAAGTCGTATAAAAATGGAATAAAACCAAAATTTCAGATTATGTGAAAAAGGCATGAAAAACTTTATTTAGCGCCTTGCGTCAGCTTTTTTTGAGAGGGTGAGATTTAAAACTCGATATAAAAATCTAAGTTCTAACACTTTCAATTGGCGTCCTCCAATTGTCTCTTGATAAATCATACAAAACGATTAAGTGGTGTACAATGATTAGGGGTAATTTGGCATTCTTTCAAAAGCTTTTTGGCTGCAGCATGCGGTTTCTGCCACCATCTTCAGCGATGCATCAAAATTGGAGGATGTTGAGTCGAAATTGGGTGATTCTGAAATGTAGGTTTTTTCGTATGGCTTTTTTTTCCAATTCAATACTGCCCAGACTGTTTGTGTTAATTTTCAGGAAACAAACCAAGCATTGTAAAATTTTGGGTGATAAGGATCGGAACTTTTGCATTTTAAACGAAAGACAGTCACTTTTTGGTGGAAAACACAATGTGATCAAGTTTTATAAACATACCTACTATGATAAATAGGGAAACTAAAAAACATTGGAGGGTGGGTTCTAGCTGTTTAAATGAAGGTAAACTCAACTGACTTGACTTAAGTCTGCTGGAACGAAGCTAAACTTGACTCATAACCCATTTTAGTCCTCAAAGCACCCAAAACTAGCCCTCCAGCTTTCTCCTCAAAGCACCCAAAACTGTCCCATATGTTGACCATGTTCAACTCAGTGAAATTCAAGTTTCTGCCAACACACCCCCGATTGATAGGCATGTACTCGTAGCTTGACTCCTCTTCTTTCAAATCTTCAGTGTTCTTTTTTACGGGTGATTACGTTTGGTTAACTGGTTATTAACCTTGACAAGGAGCATTACTATACTAAAAAGCTCTGAGTAATAAGACACATATATGAGATTCTGGTCTACAATAATGGTCCTGGACCATTATTCGTTGTTATTACAGACCATATGAACATTTAATTGAACGTCTTGAGTAGAGACTAGGGTAGGGGTTAAGGGTTAGGTGTCAGGGGTTAGGGTTAGGGTTGAATTCATTAAAAAGTTTTGAGCTTGCAGCGAGTTCGTTTGGTGTAATGGTTAGAGTGACAGACTTCTGTTATGAATGTCCCTGGTTCAATTCCCATTTGTGACAGATCTTGTGCAATACTCGTTACTTTGTTTTAAAAGATAAAGTAGTTATAAGAAGCTTGAAAGAGCCAGAAAAAATGGTAGTCTTTGTTCAGAGTGTTAAATGTGTTAAAGAAAAATTAGAAAATTGGGCTTATGGTACAGGACCATTATTGTAGGCCCAAAACTCACGCGTGCTAATAGGACATACGTGTTACCAGTGAGTGTTTTGGGGTTAGAGAGACTTGATCATCCTAACACTGCAATTTCTTCTTGGCACCAACATTTTTTTCCTTCATTTTGGAAACTCCCTAATAGGACACCGATGGCAAGGGCCTCACCGATCAGGAAATCTACGATGAAGTTGACACATTTATGTTTGAGGGGCATGACACCACATCTTCAGGCATCTCATGGTTCCTGTACAACCTGGCCAGACATCCTGAGTATCAACAGCGTTGTCGTGAGGAGGTGGACATGCTCTTAGCAGGCAAGGACAGTGATAAGCTGGAATGGTAATAAGCCCGCTGTTACTGAAAACATCTTTCCTCTTAAATCTTAATGAACATGACCCTCGTTCCCTTAAATTCAGGTGAAGATTTATTTATAGCTCAAACCGTGTTTATCTCATCCCGGAGCTGGACAAGAAGGATACACAGCACTGTTGCTATAGTCAGCGGCGGCGCTACAGGGGGGAAAATGCCCCCCCGGTTATTTTTTTTGCCCCCCAGTTTGCACCCCCAGTTTTTTCCCCGATGGCGGAAATTGAGTTTAATCCCAAGCCATTGCACCCAATTTGTTACAATGTTGTTTGCGCTGTAAATAATAAACACAATTTCATCCATCATAAATAGCTGGCACCATCAAAAAAGCCCAATACACTTTACAAAATTACATTATAGATTTTTGTTTGCACCCCCTAAATTTAAGTTTGCCCCCTCTTGCGCCCCCAGATTAACAGGTCTGGTGCCGCCGCTGGCTATAGTTGCTACTCTAGTCACAATAGCATATAGAAGACCATGCCTATTGCTAGTTGCTACTCTAGTCACAATGGCATATAGAAGACAATGCCTATTGCTAGTTGCTACTTTAGTCACAATGGCATATAGAAGACCATGCCTATTGCTATAGTTGCTACTCTAGTCACAATGGCATATATAAGACCATGCCTATTGCTATAGTTGCTACTCTGGTAACAATGGCATATAGAAGACAATGCCTATTGCTATAGTTGCTACTCTAGTCACAATGGCATATAGAAGACCATGCCTATTGCTAGTTGCTACTCTAGTCACAATGGCATATAGAAGACAATGCCTATTGGTAGTTGCTACTTTAGTCACAATGGCATATAGAAGACCATGCCTATTGCTCATTGCTACTCTAGTCACAATGGCATATAGAAGACAATGCCTATTGCTAGTTGCTACTCTAGTCACAATGGCATATAGAAGACCATGCCTATTGCTAGTTGCTACTCTAGTCACAATGGCATATAGAAGACCATGCCTATTGCTATAGTTGCTACTCTAGTCACAATGGCATATAGAAGACCATGCCTATTGCTAGTTGCTACTCTAGTCACAATGGCATATAGAATACGATGCCTATTGGTAGTTGCTACTTTAGTCACAATGGCATATAGAAGACGATGCCTATTGCTAGTTGCTACTCTAGTCACAATGGCATATAGAAGACAATGCCTATATTGCTAGTTGCTACTCTAGTCACAATGGCATATAGAAGACCATGCCTATTGCTCATTGCTACTCTAGTCACAATGGCATATAGAAGACCATGCCTATTGCTAGTTGCTACTTTAGTCACAATGGCATATAGAAGACCATGCCTATTGCTCATTGCTACTCTAGTCACAATGGCATATAGAAGACAATGCCTATTGCTAGTTGCTACTCTAGTCACAATGGCATATAGAAGACCATGCCTATTGCTAGTTGCTACTCTAGTCACAATGGCATATAGAAGACAATGCCCATTGCTAGTTGCTACTTTAGTCACAATGGCATGTAGAAGACCATGCCTGTTGCTACTCTAGTCACAATGGCATATAGAAGACGATGCCTATTGCTACTTGCTACTTGCTACTTGCTATATACTTTTGTCACAATAGCATATAATGCCTCTTATAGAGCGAGACAATGCCGAGAAATTCTTGCAAGGAGCAAGAATCTCCAAGTGTAACTGCGTCCTTTGTATTGTTTTTGTTCCTGTTCAGGGATGATCTCAACAATCTGCCGTACTTGACGCAGTGCCTGAAGGAAAGCTTGCGTTTGCACTCGCCCGTCCCTGAAATTATGCGACATTTGACCCAAGACATTACCTGTGCTAATGGCAGAAAATTACCGAAAGGTGTGTGTGTCCATGAGTTGCCTCTTTCCACCTATATAGGAGTAAATGGGTACCTGTAAGGGTAGTGAATGTGGTGTGCGTGATAAGCTGGCGCTGTTTACTCCCCAGGGAGCTAAGAAGGTTTAAGGAGGGATATACTTGAGGGATATAGGGCGTGTTTGTTTCACGACAGATCCGAATCCAGATTCCGATCTGTTTTACCGCGCAGAAACAAACGAAACCGCTCTCAACTCGGATCTCAAATCACGTGAATTGCAATTTTTTTACCAAATTTGTCAAATTTCTGTTCCAAATTTCTCCCACGACATACGTCGTAAATAAACAAGCATTCTAAAAAATGTTGTATCGTGTGTTGCCTCCGAAAACTGAAACGACACGGTTTTACTCACACAAAATCTCCACGATGTTTACGTCGCCATTTTGGATCTAGCGCTGAACCATCTCTCGAGAAGGATTCCACAGATCACAGATCTCGATCAGGATGTGCGCGAAGTGAACGAGTTGTCCTTGGATACGCGCCGATCTGAATCTAGATCCGTCCGAAACAAACACGCCCTTAGTTTTTTCCGTGTAATATTTGCATAATGACTGGCACCCCGAATTCTTCACTTTCAAATGGAGGTGCAGTTTAGAATGTCACATACTACGCTATTGCCTAGAAAATAAACAGTCTGGTCGCTTTATGCCATGCTCTTGTGCGGTGAAAACAGTATCGATTCTGTACTTCACACCTGCAGCGTGCACCACTCTGCCCCAGAGGGGATTTACACCTTGCATTATCATATTATAATCGGTTCCTAAGTGCAATGTTACATGCAGTACGAGCACCATTGGTTTGTATTTTAATTGGAATCGGAAATAAACACAAATCTATTGTGCACGTACCACGTGTGATGCAGTTACTTACGAATCTTATTGGGCTTTGAATTTTGAGCAGTTCGTTGACGGGCTGAATGTATGTTACAGGGGTATTTGTAGCTGTCATAATCAATGCTCTTCATGGCAACAGCAATGTGTGGCCGGATCCGAATATCTTTGATCCTGAGAGGTTTTCCCCAGAGCGTGCCAAGACCATTCCTCCATATGCATACGTGCCATTTTCAGCTGGACCAAGGTGAGTTCTGGGTCATTTTAGCCAGTCAAACTCATGAAATAATATTGTCATCTAGCATGTATAGCATAGGCCTACACTAACATTTTCAAAATTAAAAGTTGACGTCGAAATATTCACATAACGGCTTCATTATGCATGACTGCATAATGCTCTTGTGTCCTAAAAATCTCCCCAGGCACCCCTGTAATTACGCCGCTGTCTCCATGAAATAACCCGTACCTCCTTTAGCACAAAATCGGCTGATTAACAGCACCATAAAATTGGCTCCATGCAGTACTTTACATGTAATACCCACACCATTATTGGTACTTCATTTCCCCAGGAATTGCATCGGTCAGCACTTTGCTCTGAACGAAATGAAAATCATCACAGCTACGATCCTTCGTAATTTCAACCTTTCCGTTAACGAGTCAATTCCTGTGCTGCGTGAAATTGCGCTTGTACTTAGATCCGAGAAAGGTATTCATCTCTATGTCGAGCCTCGAGAAATACAAGATCCCTAAATAACTTTACCCAACCTTGGGAACAGCAGTTGATATGAACTCACTCGTAGGTATTGTCTTTATTGATGGTAACTTCACATGTATGGACACCCACAGTCAATTGTCTCTCATTTTCTGGGTTCGTGTAAAGCAAAAATCTTTTTAGTTCATATGCAAATAAGAAGGAAAAAACACACGCATTCACACAATTCATTTATTATAATTTGAATAACCATGAAAGAGTTTTGATATTGTGTAATTAGGTTGTGAAAACTCATAAAAGCCGAAACCGAACCAACCCGACCCAAAACTTGGTCTTCTGCTTCTAAGTTCTATTTGGCTGTCTCTATTTGTAATACATAATTTCCTTCAGGATACTTTTAGTTTGATTTTGTCTCGCAGACAGTATCATAATTTAGAATTTAGTTCGTATGTGCTATTATATCTTTTCACCTTTTCTTTCACTCTGAAAAAAAAAATGCCAACACAAATGGTTTTCTGAGATTCTCATTAATATGTATACATAACAAAGCATGACACCATATTACTTTGATCTATTGCTGCTCTTGATTACCTTGTCGAATCCCAAATTAACCAATTTGGGACCGATCTGTTGGATAGGAAATATCAGATACAAGTAGTTAAATTGAAAAACTCGACCTTTATAAGATAATAAATATTTTATTTGTTACCAAATCTTTAATTTCGAAGGATTCAGCATTGCTTTCAAAACGTTCATTAATTTATAAAAAAATCACATGTATGATTTTGAAATACATGTATAAAGATTGTACAATGCAGCATTTATATAGTCTTTCAAAGGTGAGGTTATTATATTTTTAATGTTTTGGCGTGTACTTTTGTTTAAATCTATATCAAATTAGAACACATTGATTGCAAATTAAATTTTTCATAATTAGTTTAATTTGCAGCGTGTGCATAATTGTTTTCTGTGCTGTGTTGATAAATTTCGCCTCGCCTCCCCTCCCCTCCCCTCTTTGGGCGGAGAAGGTTTTGGTAAAACCCTTTGTGACAGAGGAAATGCCCCTATACCCCAACACACACACACTTATTTATTTATTCCATTTATTTACCCAGGGTGTGCCCAAACAGTTTACAAAAACTGGTTTCCATTGGGGCCCTGCAAACACACATAAAACAAATATACTAAAATTGAAAAAATTCACAATCACAACGCACCAACGCCCCCATAAAACCTGAAAGGAATCCTGGATGTTTGAAGGGGGCGCGTACCTTCTGTCGCATATCGTGCTGCATGCATATATGTTTTTAGTTGGAAGAAGTAACAAATAATTCACTTATTAAAAAGCGTCCTCGTATGTAGACATCTGCCGATCCCGTAGCTATAGCGAAGTAGGGTTAACTTATGCTATGTTTACACCGAAGCACGACCAAGTTAAAGGAACACACCTTCTTTGTTGGGCTATTTTGGGCTCGAAATAGACCCATACATTATTCTGAAGCGCATTCGAGAGTAGATTAGATATATCCTGAAAAGACGCCGTCAAATTTAGCCGTTTTTGAGCACTTTTGAAAAATCCAAAGTCACGTGACTTTTCGGAACCAAATTCTGGTTCCGAAAAGTCAAGTGGTCTTGTGAGTTAGTTGTATTTCCAGCCGTATAAAAGTTTGTTACTGCAGAACTGCACCAAATTCAACTCTGATTTCCCCCCAATATTTATAAGTAATTCACAAAAGAGAGACTATTTATACAGGTATGAAACAAAATTAAACATAAGTATGAAAATTCGAACATAATTGTTTGTTTCGAGAGTCCGGAGAACGGGAGCGAGCGCGTGCTACGGCAGGCTACCGTGGAGTGTAGACATTTGCCCCGCGCAGTACACGGCAAATAGCCCCAGTGCACACACACACGGAAGGGCGTGTTGCTTCGGTGCACGTACGTTCGTGAAGAAAAAACATGATGCCAACTCCTCAAAAGAAAACGGAAATTCCTATTCGGTCGTCCGGGCTGTCCAGTGAAATCGTGAGCAGAAAATCGGAGATATCCTGAGCAGGAGAAGAGCGAATCGTTTGTGACAAAGTCGTGAGGCTCTCGCGTAGTTGCAACGGCTGGTAAAGCGTATAACCCGTCTTTTGACCGTTTTCGTTATTTTTGCACTTCTTTAGTAAATTACGGGATATTTTGATGAAATTTTTTCGCAACAACCATCAAAAAAGTATTGTCAATGCTGCTACATCACTAAATCATGTAAACAGTAGGCAGGTGTGCACCTTTAAGGTCGACTTACGAGTTGTAAAATTCTGTATTTCTTGGACTCGTGAGTGGTCATGAAACTTTTGTCAAGGGGGCGACCGAGAAAGTTTCCCGACCGTTTTGAACCGTTTCATACGGTCGGGGAACTTGTGCCGAGTGATGGCGATTCCCCCCGAGTTATTGCGAGTGTTCAGGACTAACTTACGACCTTCTGACAAGTAACATAGGAGGAACTTAAGATCTTGCCGACCAACTCCTGAGGAAATGCCATTTTGACCAATTTTTGTTCGTAAATCACTCTCAAGTCCCTCGGGATTTCGGTGTAAACAGGGTATCAGCGAAAAATGGCTTACTCCTAATTTATTACTTCTCGTCTTGCTGTGCTTTGGTTGTAACAACCTGAAGCTCAACATTAACACTGCTTGCGGAAGCGTTCGACAACGTTGGGTTAACATTCTCGGTCAAATTACGCTTCCTTGATGCAAAGCAAGCACAGCATTTCTTGAAGATTCTCCCCTCCATGTTGCTCAGTTTAAGACACGCCTTGGGGATGAGCGACTTTGCGAGGTCTTGCGCAGCCTGCCGGAATGTCGAGTTCATAGCAAAGTAAATAAGCGTGTTGAGAAAACTATTGGAAAACAGAACCCACTGTGTGGCGAAAAGGACTGGTTGTGGTATGGTGACCCTGCCCTCTCCCACAAACCTGATTGTACCCACGGCGAAGAACGGCGACCAAGTTACAACTGTGGTGATGGTCATGATTCTGACCATCCGAACCAGTTTGTCCGATCTGGATTCTTGGCGCTCACCAACCGTGGACGACGTCGTAGCATTCATCAGGTCCCTGCGTCGGGAATTCTTGACAAGTTTAAATCTTACAATGCAGGATGTCACCACGATGATCAGAACGCAGGGCACGGAAAAGCTGAATATCATCACGACGGCTAAGGCTGGTACAAGAGAGAAGTCTGGTGTGCAGACGTACATATCTGGAATGTAGACGTGTCCCACATCTCCGGTAAGGAGAACTACATTACCCGCAATGATAGCGACCCAGCCAGTGAAGAGGGTGGTTAGTGTTGTTTTCTTGGTTACAATCCGCAAGTATTGGAAGGGAAAGGCCACGGCGATGTAGCGTTCCAAGCTGAGTAGTGTCAGGGTAAACAAGGAGGTGAAAACGGCTGCGGTGTTGAGAAATGCACCCACAATGCAGGCCGTGTCGCCGTGCGGCCAACAGATCTTGGGAAAAGATGCCGCTGGATAGATCGAGAAAATTCCAACGACTCCGAGCTTCACGTCTGAGGCTGCCAGAGACATGATCAGGTACCCGTGGCAGTTACGAAGCGACGGCGTGGACCACAGAACGATAAGGCTGAGCACATTTCCAACTAGGACAAGGAAAGTTACCGCCAAAACCACGGTAAGTTCCAACAAACAAACCACGGCGTTCGGACATACTCCTATTGTGCCCTCGGGTCCAAGGAGTGCGGTACGGTTCTCCAGGCATTCCATGTGGCGCGGCGGCGGAGTACGTACATGTAGTTAAGTTCAAAACTGCACTATGGCAGTCACACGTGCGGTTCAACTATTGCATGGAGAATGTTTACCTCGTGCAACACGTTGACGTCAGGTATAATACGTAGTTGCGTCTGCATGGAATGGGCTCCTTGAAAGCGTCCATTGTATTCACTGACTGAGTTAAACAACCATTGGCTATTGTTAATTTGGGGCAAACTGCAAATAGGCCATTGAGTGGGCCAAGGTTGGTGCGTTGTGATGTGGTGGAGTGCTATTATATTGGTACTGCCGAACTGCTGGTAGACGATGATTAAATTGCGTGAATAACTTGCCTTTGCCACCCAAAGCAAGAACTGGCGTTGATTTTTAATATAATTAGCTCGAATCGAATTCCATCTCTCGGAGCTAGGTTCGATGTTGCAAAGAAGAGTTTGTGATCAACACTTTAATTTTGTGTTTGGAGGTTCTCACTTTAATTATGTGTTGCTGAGCAGAACATGGCTGCTAGCATGCTTAAAGAGAACTATATGTTGACCAAGCCGAATGAATCCAGTAATGTACCGACCCCGCGAGCAGAATCGCCTGGTACTGTCACGTCGGGTTCGTCTATCTGAAATCTTACAATACGTGTTTGGTTTCGTGAGCGATACACAGTTCACATGGGGACTACGGTATAAACTCCCACGCACTGTGGGCGAACAATATTTGTGGACACGCATGAATTCGTATACTGCGGCTAGGAATGGGTTGTCCCACTTCATTTCCTGCGCTGAATAGGAAACTAATATCCCAAGGTTATTGATTCTGACAATCAAACGTTGCTCCGGGTCATCCGATAGAAACGTATCCATAGCTGCCAATTCATAGTTCCGACCTGTCAATCAAGCCGAACCCGCGACCAATCACAGACGGCGCCCACAAAGGTCAAAGTGATGCAATCATCGATCACAATCACGCAATGTTTTTGCCCATACAGTTTGTATGTTGTATGCGCCAGTGACCGGGTGAATTTTGGTCGGGCGATTCGCTGTTCAAAGGTAGGAAAGCGCATTTTTATGAATATATGTCATCCCTGCATTACTAGCCCTTCACTCAGTGTGTGCAACGGCAACTGTCGACCCTAAAACATAAATACCTTTGAGTTTTCTCCAATGAATCTGTGCTTTCCATGCCGAGTCCCGTTGCTTTGTACGTATACATGTCGCCATTTTTTGCGATGGCTTGTGAGCACATAGCAACAATATCTAAGGGGCGGGGTTAACTGGGCAATCTCGGAACTATGCATTAGAGGTTGTTTTCGTCTATTGGAAGTTAAAACGGTGAATTCTTGTATTAAGGATTTGGGGCTTTACAAAGAGTTCAAAATAATGGATTTTCAAGTTGTACACAGGGCCGGGGCGCGATATTTTTTTCCGTACCACATATTCGCTATGGGGCTTCATCGATTGCATTGTAAATGAATATTCATATTTTCTATATAGCGCCTCCAAGAGTTATTAAATAAAAGGATATAAGAAAGAAAATTGAAGAGTTTGTCGAGTCGTTTAGTAGTCTAGTGGTTAAGACGTAGTACTGTCAATCGAGAGATTGCAGGTTCGAATCTCCTATCGAATCTCGTATTAAATTTTTTTACTATTAATTGAGGAAAGAGTGTGGTATGGTGTGGGGTTATGTTGAGGTAGTTATCGACAAAACACATCAGTATGCAACATATGCATAGGGGTTAAACCAATCAGAAGCAATGTTCGCTAAACAACGGTACGGAAAACAATATCGCGGCCGGGGCACTTGTGGAGTGGTGACGTGCAGAAGTTTTTGTCTGACAGACAATGTCTGTCATGTTTTCAGACAAATATCTGACTGGGTGGACTGCGCATCAAACACTGTCGGACCATGGAGGTACTACCTCCATGGTCAGACCATGGAAGAAGTGTTTTCTTCCTCCATGGTCAGACATGATCAAACTTGTTTGTCAAAAGATTAGGCCTACAGTCTGATATCTGGACAGCGGACAATAGCCAATTACTGGACAGTTTGATAACGTGACCTTTGAGTAACCATGATAGTGTGGAAGAATTTATCTAGAGGACAAGCAATAGTCACCGCGTTTACACTCGAATCGGCAAAGGTGGATACAGATCCAGCATTTTTATTGCGACCACAAAACTGAACATTTGCCGCGTTTACACTACACCCCAAATCGCTTCAACTCGCTTCAGAAACCGCAAAAGTCGCCACTAAATGTAACTGCAGCGCATGCGTGAGCTGTTAGGTGTTGCTGCACTAGCGCCAGATTGGCGAACAATAGAAAACTGAGGACCGTTTTGTCTCAAAAAGTCTCCCATGTAGTGCTACTATCGATGTAGTGCTACACTCGATTCGCCTTTGCCGAATCGAACTCCGCAATTTCCAAAAAGGGGAGTTGAAGCCGGGTAGGCACTAAGTGTAAACGCAAAAGGTGAATTGAAAAAGGCGGATCAGACCCGGGTCTGATTCGCCTTTTTAAAGTCACCTTTGGGGTAGGGTTCAACCCCGCAATTGCGGGGTTGAACCCTGCAATCGTCAAGGTCGCTTGTAGTGTAAACGCTACCCGAATACAGATTCGGCAATTTGAGTGTCCTTGGGCGGTGCCCGCAGTGTAGTAGATTTAATGAATGTTAATTAGAGTTTGTTTTACCCTTGGGCCTACACGAAGTATAGTAGCACTGTACACTCAGTCCTTTCCTGAGACACTTCATAGCGTGCTCGGGTGGGATTCGAACCCACGACCTCCTGCAAACAAGGCGTCTGCGCCCGCCGCTACGTGTTTGTTTTCTACCTCATTAATTTTAATTTGAAACTGGAACACTGATTAACGAGACGTGTATATGTTTTTTTTTTTTCCAGAGATGTGTAATTGGACTTGTCTAGCTCTGAAAATCAAAGCAGCGCTATATATCCTATTGCAATTAAACATCTGCTGAAATGATTTCGGATTTGTGAGTTATATTTGCGGGTGAAACCGATAGCCAGAGCCGTTACTTCCACCGGACCCCTTTCAATGTCGCCAGTCACACACAGGGATCATCTCCAATAGTGGTATTTTACATGCATATCATATGCATGTGGAGTTTTCTCGTTTTTAACACCCGGTTTTTACATGCATTTGAACGGGCGATTTACACTTTAAGACAGATTACATGATTAAAAATCTTTTTAAAAAGAAAAAGAAACAAAAGAACAACGGCATCACCTATAGAACAATATCTTATAGAAATTTCAGCCACATAGATGCAGTATAACTTTCATAAAAATCCATGCATGGTTTTTCATATGCAGCACGATATGTGCCAGAGGGTATCCCCCCTACCATTGTTCCCCCATTGTGTCTCAAACATCCAAGGAATTTCCAAGGAATTCCTTTCAGTTTGTAGGGGTTGTTGGTGCGTTAACAAAAGGGAAAAGTGTGTTAAGGTATAGGGGCGTTAGGGGGAAGTCCCTTTGCCACATATCGTGCTGGGTATATGGTTTTTGTGTTGAATGATAAAACCATAAATATCCATGCATGGTTTTTGTGTTCAATGAGTGGTAAATGAAAATGTTTGCAGATGTTTTTAAAGCACCTTCAGTTGGCAATTTTCAAATTCTCCTACAAAGGTACCATTGTACACGGAAAAAAATCATGTGGTGTTTGTTACCAATTTGCTATCAAAACACTCGGGTTCTTCTATAACTCGTGATCAGAAGTAAACATTTTGGGTAACTGCAAATTATGTACTGGGCTTTAAAGTTGGACAAGTTTTGAGAAATAGGGCTGACACAAATTCGAGTACAGCGCTAGCATGTACTGTGTTCAGACATCGGGGTGTCTGAACACAACGAATTAAGCTTCTTATATGCGAATTTGTAATTAATAAAGTGTACTAAGTTTGTCAATCAGTGTCCTTACCGTCCTAATTTTATTGCTGTTTGAAACATACAACTGTGCGTTTATACAGCGGCGTAGCCGGGGGAGGGCGGGTGGGGGCGTGATGGAGTGCATGAAAAATCCCCCCCCCCCCCCCCCCCCCCCCCCCCCCCCCCCCCCCCCCACGCACCACGCACCACACACACACACACTGGAAGTTTGGCAAACAGGGAAAAAATTGTAAAAACACAATTGCATGAAGTACTGCATTTTCAACGCTCGAAACGCACCATAACTGCCCCAAACGCCCCACGGGTCGGCCCCTCAGATTAATAACCGAGTGAAACGGGGGTGGTAACGGGTATAAATAAACGCCCTCCTACAGTAACATCCAGCACCCCCACCCCCTGTGGGGAGAACCCTGGCTACGCCGCTCTGTTTATACATGTAAACATTTTGTAATGTGCGCAAGTGTACAACATTTGACGGGATCCAGAGGGTATATAAATAAAAACCTTTAAATGGAAACATGTTGTAAAATCGTAGTGGATCATACCACGGTACATAATTTTCTAATTTATTTCCGTATAGGCCTAGTTGTAGTAAAGACTAGTGTGGTTGAATTTTCAAGAAAAGGCTTATTCCTAAATGACCACCTAAATTATTCATAAATTACCGTCCTGGTATGCTTCGGTTGTAACAACCCGAAGTTCAACTGTGTTTGTCGAATCCACGTTAGTGACATAGGTCGACAACGCTATGTTAATATTCCCAGTCACGTCCAAATGTTGTTTCTGTGGCCAGCTAGCGCAACACGTCTTGAAGACCCTGGCCTTCATGTTACTCAGTTTAAGACCAACCTTAAGAACGAGCGAACTAGCGAGAGAATCCGCCGCCTGCCGAAATGTCGAGTTCATAGCAAAATAGATGAGTGAGTTCAAAAAACTATTCGAAATCAGAACCCAGAACGCGGCGAAGAGCACGGGCTGGGGGATGATGATCCTGTTCGCTCCCGCAACCGTGGCGAAGAACGGCGTCCAAGTTACAAGTGTGGTGATGGCCATGATTCTGACCATCTGAACCAGTTTGTCCGATCGGGCCTCTTGACGAGTCGATGTCTGACCAACCGTAAGGTCCGTGCGTCGGGAATTCCTGAGTTTGAATCCAACAATGCAAGATGTGACCACGATAATCAGAACGCAGGGCACCGTAAAGCCGAATATGATCCCGATGGCAAAGGCAGGCGCATTGATGAAATCGGGCGCGCAGCCATAAACGTCCGGAATGTAGATGTGCCCTCCGGTAAGAAGGACTGAATTACCCGCAAAGATAACAACCCAACCAGTGACGAGGGTGACGAGTGTTAATTTCTTGGTCACAATCCGTGAGTATTGGAAGGGAAAAGCCACGGCGACGTAGCGCTCCAGGCTGAGTAGTGTCAGGGTGAACACCGACGTGAAGGTGGCTATTGAGGCTAGGAATGCAGTCACGAAGCAGGCCGTTTCGCCGTGCGGCCAGCAGATCTTGGGAAAAGATGCCGCTGGATAGATCGAGAAAATACCAACGACTCCGAGCTTCACGTCTGAGGCTGCCAGCGAAATGATCAGGTACCCGTGGCAGTTACGAAGCGACGGCGTGGACCACAGAACGATTAGGCTGAGCACATTTCCAACTATGACGAGGAAAGTTACCGCCAAAACCACGGTAAGTTCCAGCAAACAAACAACGTCGTTCGGACATTTTCCTTCATGCTCGGGTCCCAAAAATACGGTACGGTTTTCCAGGCAATCCATGTGGCACTTAGTTTTGAAGTTCAGAATAGGCACACACCTGATTTACCGACTGCATGCAGAAAGGTTCCTATCATTGCAGTCGGTGCGCGTTGACGTATCCACCTCGATGTGTTGTTATGTTGCGTCCGGAGTAAACTTCGCGAAAGCTTCAGTACTCGCTTCTGCTTACGTAGTTCGTATGACCTACATTGTACATACATGTACATTTTGCTTTGTAATGGAGACAATGCACTGGGCACTCAAACGGAAACGGGTAAATAGCACCATACACCACACCAGGGACACCACACGTAAATCATTGCATTTCTGTATTACCGTCAAGTGCATTCGATACATCGTTTGACGTCATCAAATTACTACTGACTCCGTTATTAATCCGACCTCATCCGGTACACTAATTCGCGTTAAATTTTTGTATATTGTTCGGTATGATCAGCGATATAAAATCGGCGTAAATGACAAAAGGAGTTGGCATCTTATGCTGCGTATTTCTAAATTGTATAATGTCTTTTCTACGATTGTATCTGTCCGGTACAGTAGTCGGCATGACTATTCTGCTCGCTTTTTGTCTAACTCCGTAGCAATCAATTTTGTGTTTGTCTAATAGCATTTGGCTTACAAAATGTTGAAGACATCTTTCGCAAATGTATTTCTTTTCTTTATGCTTGGTCTCGCTAAAAAAATAGTTTGTTCAGATTTTTGATCCAGCAGTAATGACTCGTATCGTCGTTTGAAAATAGTTATCATAATTCCGGAGTCAACATGCGAATTGCTCCCTAAACACGCTTATGGACCCCGTATACGTTTTCGGGTGAATACCTCAGCAAATGTTGAGTTTATATCATATCAATTAACGAGATTAAATTCACCAACTTTTTAAGAGGTCATCTTCAAGGTTTAACGTCAATTTAAAGGTCTGTCAAAGACAGTCAAAAATCATTATACTATTTCCATCTCCGAGGTCAATGTTATCTCACAACGATATGCGTAAAATCTCGAGCCATTTGGGTAAAGCATGGCGAAGGAGCGGCCGAGTGCTATCTGTGCTGTTATCAACCACTCGAAGACGAAACTACGCATCACATACACAGCATAATATAAAACAATTTAACGCGAATTAGTGTAGTGAGGTCGGATTAATAACGGAGTAGTAATTTGATGACGTCAATCGATGTATCGAATGCACTTGGTAATACAGAAATGCAATGATTTACGTGTGGTGTCGCTTGTGTGGTGGTGCACGGTGTTTAAGCTATACCTGTTTCCGTTTGAGTGCCCAGTGCATAGTCTCCATTACAAAGCAAAATGTACACTGTAGGTCATACGAACTACGTAAGCAGAAGCGAGTACTGAAGCTTTCGCTAAGTTTACTCCGGACGCAACATAACAACACATCGAGGTGGATACGTCAACGCGCACTGATTGCAATGATAGGAACCTTTCTGCATGCAGTCGGTAAATCAGGCGTGTGCCTATTCTGAACTTCAAAACTAAGTGCAACATGGATTGCCTGGAAAACCGCACCGTATTTTTGGGACCCGAGCACGAAGGAAAATGTCCGAACGACGTTGTTTGTTTGCTGGAACTTACCGTGGTTTTGGCGGTAACTTTCCTCATCCTGGTTGGAAATGTGCTCAGCCTTATCGTTCTGTGGTCCACGCCGTCGCTTCGTAACTGCCACGGGTACCTGATTATGGCGCTGGCAGCCTCAGACGTGAAGCTCGGAGTCGTTGGTATTTTCTCGATCTATCCAGCGGCATCTTTTCCCAAGATCTGCTGGCCGCACGGCGACACGCCCTGCCTCGTGACTGCATTCCTAGCCTCAATAGCCATTTTCACGTCGGTGTTCACGCTGACACTACTCAGCCTGGAGCGCTACATCGCCGTGGCTTTTCCCTTCCAATACTCGCGGATTGTGACCAAGAAAACAACACTCGTCACCCTCGTCACTGGTTGGGTTGTTATCTTTACGGGTAGTTCAGTCCTTCTTACCGGAGGGCACATCTACATTCCGGACGTTTATAGCTGTTCGCCCGATTTCATCAATGCGCCGGCCTTTGCCATCGGGATCATGTTCGGCTTTACGGTGCCCTGCGTTCTGATTATCGTGGTCACATCTTGCATTGTTGGATTCAAACTCAGGAATTCCCGACGCACGGACCTCACGGTTGGTCAGACATCGACTCGTCAAGAGGCCCGGTCGGACAAACTGGTTCAGATGGTCAGAATCATGGCCATCACCACACTTGTAACTTGGACGCCGTTCTTCGCCGTGGTTGCGGGAGCGAACAGGATCATCATCCCCCAGCCCGTGCTCTTCGCCGCGTTCTGGGTTCTGATGTCGAATAGTTTTCTGAACTCACTCATCTATTTTGCTATGAACTCGACATTTCGGCAGGCGGCGGATTCCCTCGCTAGTTTGCTCGTTCTTAAGGTTGATCTTAAACTGAGTAACGTGAAGGCCGGGATCTTCAAGACGTGTTGCGCTAGCTGGCCACGGGAGCAGAATTTGGACGTGACTGGGAATACTAACGTAACGTTGTCGAGCTCTGTCACTAACGTGGATTCGACAAACACAGTTGAACTTAATTTATGAATAATTTAGGTGGTCATTTAGGAATAAGCCTTTTCTTGAAAATTCAACCACACTTTACTACAACAGTACGGAGATAAACTGGAAAGTTATGTACCGTGGTATCCACTACGATTTTACATGTTTCCATTTAGAGACATCAGGGCTGCGTTCCACATACGCGAACGTTTGCAAACGTTGGCAACGTTTGCATGATGACAGTCTCGTAATGGCCTGCTGGTGTATTTGTCATGAGTTTGTTTCCTTCAAGAACACACAGACGCATACAAGCGTCTCCGTTTTCATGCAAGATTCTAAGGTCGCAGGGGCAGTAAGGGCACTCTCTATATAACAGGACGATTTTTTTTTTATCGATTTTAATTTTCGTATAATAAATCATATGATGGCAGTCATTAACTCGATAATGGCCTGCTGGTTTGTTTCCTATTTTACGCTACGGCAATTGTCGTCGTGGCAACTTAAGTTGCTTTTGTTATTATTATTATTATTATTATTATTATTTTGTGAAAACAACTGAGAGGTCGTTTTGAAGGATACCATTAAACTGGCGGATATAAAGGTATTTTATATCACATTTCACCGACATCCAAATTAATTGGTGTCGATCTTATAAGCGTACTCTATGGGACACATACCAGCAACAATCATGGTAAAACTAAAACTCCTTTGTTTTCCATACTTGACGTTAACGATGTCCACAGGAGTTGACTCTTTCTGTGAATTCTATCCATGAACACATTGTTACAACATCGCTGAATTGACCAATAATTACAAACTTTCATTAAAGTGCCATTCGTTTAACTTACACATGTAACACCAACTGACATGGCTTCTTTTTGCCATCCGCCTCGGTACGGTGTCAACCACTGCCACCCCAGCTTGCGAGCGGATCTCCGGTGGACGTCGTTGGAAGGCTTGGTGTAACGACGTCACCTAGTAGCCTAACCATATACGGAACTTGCAAGTAGCGCCTATACATGTAGTGGAAACCGCTGCCGGACAATTTGGATTTGCGATGCGAGTACGAAAATATGTACACTTAGTGTACATATTTTTGTCATAAATTTAGTCTAAATTTATGACAAAAATATAAAGAAAAGGGTGAAGATGCATTTCAGTTGATGTCTGTGGGCAACAGTTTATCGTTACCCTTAGTAGTAAGGAAAAGGGGGTATTTGACACAAACTCAAAAATATACTCACACGCTCTGCAGTCTGTGTCAAATATACCCTTTATATACTACCGATTGGGTTAGCGAGGGGATTTCCCTCGCTGACCCAAATTTAATTTTTAACTCACACTTCATCGATATTTACCATCAAAACATGCAAAAAATGAAATGTTTTTAAAAATTCTCATAAGGTTATCTTTTTATATTTCAAATGGAAAGTGGACACAGACCGATTCTAGTTGGAATAAAAAACGGCCCGACAAATTTATTAAAGATAACAAACTGCCGATGGTCTTTGACACCGGCGATAAAATTAGGAGAAGAAAACAATTACTAAAAACGATTAAATGATTAGCCGATGAATTTAAAAATATTAGAAGTAAAACGAAGCAACATCTACTATCGCTCATAGATAAATATAACACGAATAAAGGTGAAGCCGGGGGTAAAAAGGGTAATTACACAAAGAAAGATTATTTAGAGTCGATCAAAAAGTACTGCATGGCAACCAATACATCGTGAAACCATAAAGCTAGTTGATTTTGATGGTGCAGTGCCGCAAAGATTTACTAAAGTGATTTAAAATTATGAAATTAAAATACTAGTAGATCGAGAGAATATAGATTACGTCAACTTTTTCAGAGACAACAAAAATAAAATAAGAAATAAAATTAGTATCAATGCTAGAATAGGGCGACAAATCGTGTGTAAAAAGGGTATATTAGGGCGACCTGCTCAATAGGGCGACATTTTGGTGTCGCCCTAATATTTTTGAGTTTAAAATTCATTTTTTTAGGTCAAAAACCATTTTTTTTAGGTCGAGAACCATTTTTATCGGGACTGGAGCTGTTTCTCTTCGGTCTGCAACCATTTTTGGAAGCTTTGGGTACAAAAATAAGGTGTCATTTTGAGTCACTCTTGCCGAAATTTCGGTGGTCTCCGGTGAGAGTCTTCCCGAAATGTCGCCCTATTGCGGCATTCAGCGTTGTTTAAATGATTAAAATTATACGAATTAAACCAAACTATAAATTTCAGTTGGGATTAAATGTTACTCTAAAACAGGTAAAGGTTGAAGAAAATGGAGAGGTTGAAGAAAAGGTGGTTACGTTTTACACTTATAATGAACTGGTTTCAAATGATAGCTATAGATTAACACGGCGATGGATTCTACTATAAACCATCTGAAGGCTAAATTACAGGAATTTCAAAAGGAAAAGAGTGGGTGGACAGTTAGTAAGTTAAAAACGCTGTATATGAACTTTACGGAATACACGCCGGTAAAAGGCAGTTCATACATCGAATTACCCAAAGAGGCCTATTTAAGAAATAAAAAGGCCGTTGTCAACGTAAAAAACACGGACAACCAGTGCGTACGCTGGGCACTTAGAGTCGCGCTTGGGAAATTTAAAGATAATTTATAGATGTCGTTACCAAGAAATTAAAGCGTAGAGTTAATCTTGATCGTACGTCAATTTACAAAGAAGAAGACGGTCTAAATTTTAACGGCATAATTTTTCCAATTCCGATAAGCCAAATTCTAAAGATCGAAAAACAAAACAACCTAAACATTAATATATTTGGATACGATGAAAGGAACGGCACTTATCCGCTGTATATTACAGAAAGCAAGTCGGGCGACGTTATTTATCTGCTACTGTTTATTTTGGGGGCGGACACGAACACATTTGCATGTGCAGGAGGCCGAGGCTAGAAATAGATTGTCCCGCTTCGTTTCCTGTGCTGAATAGAGGGAAATAATCTCTTGATTCGGACAATCAAACGTTGCTTTGTGTCGTCCGTACCATGGTGGCCGAATAAAGGTTGTTTCCGTCCATTGAAAGTTACACAACGGTGTATTTTCCCAGTGAAAAAGTAGTGTTTTATTGCAGAGGACATGTACTCGGGCTGTTTATACACAAGAAATTCAAGTTGTAGGCCTACACAAGAGACTATTATGGAGCGGTAACACGCAAAAACAAATTCATTTTACAGTTGTGGAACTGCAGGCAAAGTTGACGTGATGGAAGCCACAATTAACATGGGACAACAATTCCACGACAGATGATCGGTGCACACAGCCAGTGCTGTGCATTTTGGAAGTGATCGTGATTATTTCTCATATTAGCGGGTAACATAATCAAGTCTGGTTGTACTGCTGTCCACCGCCTCCCTCCGAAACAGCCACGGCTATCTTCTCATATCCCTGGCTGTAGCCGACCTGGGTATTGGTGTTGTAGCGACATTGTCAATCTACCCGGCTGCAACGTTCTCGTGGACGGGGACATAGCTTGTTTGTCATAATCAGTCAATAATTATAGTTGTGACTTTGATTGTTTTAGTAGAGCGTCCCAACTCAGGCCGGGTGAAGTAAAGTAATTGGCGGGATAGTGCTCTATGCAAGTATGTCTAAAATTCTGGAAAATGTCTGCCAAGAGTAAGGCATCCGTCTGTATACGTATAGATCGTGATAATCACCCGTATTCTCCATTTCGAATTCTCTCCACACTCTTTTGGCGTGTTAATAGTCTTCTTCAGTAACGTGAGATTTGTTCAAATTGCTATAAAATTTAGGTTTTGGTGGTAATTTCGTTTCTTCAAATTTGCCGAATGAGTCCATGTACTCGTAAGGATAAACCCCATTTTTTAAGAGCAATTCAAATTTATCCTCGTCCTAGTGTCTTTACCAAATTAAATTTGTCCTTTGGGCACACCTTTGTCAACTTTTCTAGCGAGCTAGTTAAAAAGTGAAACGAGTCGATACATTTTAGTTGACCCACCGAAAACGAAATGTACTTTTCTGCAGTTTTCGGGATACGAAACAACTCGCCACTGAATTCGGAAATTCCCTGTATGATCAAATGGGCGTCGTAACTCGTAATTTTCCAAGTTGTGAAAGAAGGTATTTTAGTAATTTTTGGTTTTAAAGCCAGTTTCAGATTGCACGCGTTGTGCGCAGCGCCTCTAAATTGACCGGTTATATGACAGTGGTCTCTCACCTTAGAGAAAGACTGCGTTTCTTTTTTACAATGTTCACACAAGTCGACCTCTTTGCCCTGCCTTTGTCTTTTCTTCGGTTTTGACAACTCACAGGTACATTTGGATGGGTCTTGTTTTCTGATTGGATATACTGGCATATCCAGCAAATCTTAGAATAATTAAATTTTGCTTTGTCAGATTCGGTAGAAATCATTTGTTGGGCATTTTCCTTTTTAAAATATTTGTTTATGACGGCTCCTTCTCTTTGTAAAGAATTGTTCTTTGCATGAATTTTTCGACCGCGTTTTCACCTCTGTAATTTTGTTTACTCGTGAGATGACCGTCGTATGTGACTACCGCGTTGTTGTACGACCACCCGCAAGCCACATGTTTTTGCGTTTTGATCGTCGCGTTCCCAGCTTTTTCTTTGTGCGGTATGATCAGCGATTCAAAATCGGCGTAAATGACAAAAGGAGTTGGCATCTTATGCTGCGTATTTCTAAATTTTATAATGTCTTTTCTACGATTGTATCTGTCCGGTATACAGTATATAGTCGACATGACTATTCTGCTCGCTTTTTGTCTAACTCCGTAACAATCAATTTTGTGTTTGCCTAATAGCATTTGGCTTACAAAATGTTGAAGACATCTTTCGCAAGTGTATCTCTTTTCTTTATGCTTGGTCTCGCTAAAAGATAGTTTAATAATTTTGATCCAGCAGTATTGACTCGTATCGTCGTTTGAAAATAGTAGCAGATTAATAACGTCGCCCAACTTGCTTTCTGTAATATACAGCGGATAAGTACGGTAACCGTTCTTTTCATCGTATCCAAATATATTAATGTTTTTCGATCCTTGGAAATTGGCTTATCGGAGTTTGAAAAATTATGCCGTTAAAATTTAGACCGTCTTCTTCTTCTTTGTAAATTGACGTACGATCAAGATTAACTCTACGCTTTAATTTCTTGGTAACGACATCTATAAATTTATCTTTAAATTTCCCAAGCGCGACTCTAAGTGCCCATCCGCGTACGCACTGGTTGTCCGTGGTCTTCACGTTGACAACGGCCTTTTTATTTCTTATATATTTGGGTAATTCGATGAATATGAACTGCCTTAACCGGCTCATTCCGTAAAGTTCATATACAGCGTTTTCAACTTACTCACTGTCCACCCACTCTTTTATAAAATACCTTTATATCCGCCAGTTTAATGGTATCCTTCAAAACGACCTCTCAGTTGTTTTCACAAAAGCAACTAAAGTTGCCACGACGACTATTGCCGTAGCGTGAAATATGCCAAGGAAACAAACACATTAACACTTCATGACAAACACACCAGCAGACCTTTATCGAGTTAATGACTGTCATCATATGATTGATTATACGAAAATTAAAATCGATAAAAACAATAATCGTCCTGTTATAGAGAGTGCACTTACTGCCCCTGCAAGGACGACCTTATAGAATCTTGCATGAAAACGGAGAGGCTTGTATGGTACGGGTGCGTCTGTGTGTTTTTGAAGAAAAGAAAACTCATGAAAATTAAGATCAATAACAAATAATCGTCCAGACACACATTTTAATTTGAAGACAAAATTAATTGATGATGTCTTAGTTAAGAGTCTTAGTTAAGACATCTCAACTTACAATTCACCCCAGTCGTACCAAGTATACTGAATAACCAGTAAAGATAATACGCTTTATATTTCATCTGCACCTTGAATTTCGTTTCCTTCTGTACGTGTTCTGTAAATAAAAAAGCGCTAAAACGGACAGTTATGAGTAGTACTCAGGGGCGGATCCAGGATTTTGACAAGGGGGGGGCGTGAAATTTTTAAGCATGAAATGCTGATGACAATGAAATAGCGAGCGCATAGCGCGAAGCCCTAACGGCTTTTAGATGGATTCTAGATGCTCTGTGGTGCGATCTGGGGCAATATTTAACCACTTTAAGCACAAAAAAACTTACGGGTTTGTTTTCTACCTCATTGATTTTCATTTGAAACAGAAGCACTGATTAAACGAGACGTGTATATGTATGGATTTTTTCCTTTTCAAAGATGTGTAATTGGACTAGCTCTGAAAATCAAAGCAGCGCTATATCCTATTGCAAATAAACATCTGTTGAAATGATTTCGGATATGTGAGTTTCTAACTCCGTTCCTACGTCAGAAACTTCATTTCTTTTCTATATCTACCTCATGTAAAGACACCAAATAAAGGAATCATGACACAAATTTCATTGGTGAACATTTGGGATGGCTGCGGGCACGGAAACTCGCCTGTTTATTCATCAAACCATTTAAGTCAAATTCTTATTACATTCTTAGGCCTACTGATTTAAATAGCATGACAAAAAGTTTGCTTCACTTATCAATTTATACAGGAACATGAACAAGGCTTTCGGCATCAGTCCATACAGCACGCTGCTGGTCCTCGGAGGCCACGAAAAACCCCCTTTTTTCATTTCTTTATCTTTTTAGGAGGAAACGTGGGTGCATCCTAGGATACCGAAAGAGGGTGCACTCCCTTTTTCCTTGCCATATACCTAATTAAATGCTTAAACACTGGAAATCTTGTGTCTGAATGGGCGGGCGGGTGGGCCCGGTTTCAATGCTCACACCGAGAAGAAAGATACAATGCGAATTGCGCTCCTTATATATGAAGGAGCATTGGTGCGTAACAGAGCATTACGCAAGAGCTCAATTGAGCGCACCTGTCGTTATTGAACGCACCTGTCGTTCGATAACGAAAAGAAATTTCATTTCTATTTGCGGGTGAAACCGATAGTCAGAGTCGTTACTTTACTTACCACCACCTTGGACCCCTTTCAATTGCATGAAGTAGCCTAGGTCAGGATTCAGACCAAGATATTTTGGTAACCAGACTATTTTGCAGTTGGCTACAATTCACCGCGCGATGGCGCACTTTCGCTGCGTAGCATACAGGCAAATTCTTCACAATTTCATAGCCTTGGACAAGGCTAAAGCTAGGTTCATACTTCTCCGCCGAACTCACTCGCCGCATACTCGCCGAGTGTAGTCGCCGCAGAGTTTTTACGCGATCATAAAAATCCGCTTTGCGCATATAAAAGTCGCCGAGGTATAAACGGGCTCTGCGGCGCACGTTGTATGCGCGTTTTAATTCAGAGCGCGCGCATAGAAACGGGTGGAAACGACCCGTCCGCTCAGATGCGGACTGACCGCGCACTGTCGAACTTGTTTGACCCTACTCGCCGCAACTGCGACGGACAAAATATCCGTTCCGCATGTAGGTCGCCGAGCGAGTATGAATTGGGCTTAAGAGAACCCCGGCTACGCCGCTCTGTTTATACATGTAAACATTTTGCAATGTGCGCAAGTGTACAACATTTCACGGGATCCAGAGGATGATATAAATAAAAACCTGGGCTGCCTTCTAAACACGCGAACGGTTCGTTAACGTTGGCGCCAACGTTTGCTCAATGTGGAATGGATTGTTTGCCAAAATACATTGTCAAGATGGCGGCCCCACAGTCCCAGCAGTCGTATACGGACGTTGCAATGTGGCTCTCCGCTGCTTACCAATTTTTTTAGGAAATGTGACACGTTGCTATTGATTGTGTATCGCTATAGCAATAAGCCAGACATGCAACCACGACAGGTGCAATTTATTTGTTATTTTCCAAACTGCAAACCATCGTCTGTCATCTTTCATGTCGCGTTTGCCATTTTGAAATGACTCGCGAACATCGCGAACAAAACAAAAGTTCGTTGGCGAACGTTGGTGGCGCACAATACGTTCCACTCGAAATCGTTGGCCAACGTTTGCAATCGTTCGCGTATGTGGAACGCAACCCTGATGTCTCTAAAGCGGGCCTCCCACTGTGCTATTTTTCCCACGAATTTCCTACAAATTGGTACGATTATCGGAGACTGTCTATAGACTCTACACACAATCGTACCCAATCGTAGGAAATTCGTGGCAAAAATCGCACAGTGGGAGGCCCGCTTAAATGGAAACATGTTGTAAAATCGTAGTGGATACCACGGTACATCATTTTAAGTTTATCTCCGTATCGTACAGTTGTAGTAAAGTGTTTTTGTATTTTTAAGAAAAGGCTTATTCCTAAATTACAACCTAAATTATTCATAAATTAAGTTCAACTGTGTTTGTCGAATCCACGTTAGTGACAGAGGTCGACAACGCTATGTTAATATTCCCAGTCGCGTCCAAATGTTGCTTCTGTGGCCAGCTAGCGCAACACGTCTTGAAGACCCTGGCCTTCATGTTACTCAGTTTAAGACCAACCCTAAGAACGAGCGAACTAGCGAGGGAATCCGCCGCCTGCCGAAATGTCGAGTTCATAGCAAAATATATGAGCGAGTTCAGAAAACTATTCGACATCAGAACCCAGAACGCGGCGAAGAGCACAGGCTGGGGAATGATGATCCTGTTCGCTCCCACAAGCACGGCGAAGAACGGCGTCCAAGCTACAAGTGTGGTGATGGCCATGATTCTGACCATCTGAACCAGTTTGTCCGATCGGGCCTCTTGACGAGTCGATGTCTGACCAACCGTAAGGTCCGTGCGTCGGGAATTCCTGAGTTTGAATCCAACAATGCAAGATGTGACCACGATAATCAGAACGCAGGGCACTGCAAAGCCGAATGTGATCCCGATGGCGAGGGCCGGCGCATTGATGAAATCGGGCGAGCAGCCATAAACGTCCGGAATGTAGATGTGCCCGCCGGTAAGAAGGACTGAAGTACCCGCAAAGATAACAACCCAACCAGTGACGAGGGTGACGACTGTTGTTTTTTTTGTCACAATCCGCGAGTATTGGAAGGGAAAAGCCACGGCGATGTAGCGCTCCAGGCTGAGTAGTGTCAGGGTGAACACCGACGTGAAAATGGCTATTGAGGCTAGGAATGTAGTCACGATACAGGCCGTTTCGCCGTGCGGCCAGCAGATCTTGGAAAAAGATGCCGCTGGATAGATCGAGAAAATACCAACGACTCCGAGCTTTACGTCTGAGACTGCAAGCGACATAATCAGGTACCCGTGGCAGTTACGAAGCGACGGCGTGGACCACAGAACGATAAGGCTGAGCACATTTCCAACTAGGATGAGAAAACTTACCGCCAAAACCACGGTAAGTTCCAGCAAACAAACAACGTCGTTCGGACATTTTCCTTCGTGCTCGGGTCCCAAAAATACGGTACGGTTTATCAAGCAATCCATGTTGCACTTAGTTTTGAAGTTCAGAATAGGCACACGCCTGATTTACCGACTGCATGCAGAAAGGTTCCTACCGTTGCAATTAGTGCGCGTTGACGTATCCACCTCGATGTGTTATGTTGCGTCCGGAGTAAACTTCGCCATAAAAAGCTTCAGTACTCGCTTCTGCTCACGTAGTTCGTATGACCTACATTGTACATGTACATTTTGCTTTGTAATGGAGACTATGCACTGTGGGCACTCAAAGGGAAACAGGTATAGCTTAACACCGTGCACCACCACACCAGTAGCCTTTGTTCAAGGCCTCGCAGCTGGTGGTGTCTCGCGCCAGAAGGAGAGCGCCACCATGTGATGAGACGGGACGAGCAGCGCCTCTTGCCGTACTGTGAAATATGCCAAGGAAACAATCACACACCAGCAGACCATTATCGAGTTAATGACTGCCATCATATGATTGATTCTATGAAAATTAATCGTCCTGAGAGTACCCTTACTGCGCATCCAAGGACGACATGATTATAACCTTGCATAAAAACCGAGAGGCTTGTATAGTACGGGTGCGTCTGTGTTTTTGAAGGGAAAAAAACTCATGACAAATACACCAGCAGGTCATTACGAGTTTTCATTTGAAGATGGATTCTATGAAAATGAAAGGTACACACCGGCCTACTGTTTACGAAATTTAGTGATACAGCATCCTTGACAATAATATTTTGATGGTCCTTGTGAAAAAAGATCGCAAAAATGTCCCGTAATTAACCACAAAAGCTTAACATTAATTTTTAAAAGCGGTCAATAGTCGAGTTACACGCTTTACCAGCCGTTCACTATCGCGCGAGACTCACGACTTTGTCGGAAACGATTCGCTCTTCACTTGGCAGCTTTTTGCTTTGGATATCTCTCATTTTCTGCTGAAGATTTCACTGGACAGCCTGGACGACCGAGTGGGTTTTTTCGTTTTCCGTAGAGGAGCTAACATTCATGATTTTACTTCACGAACATAAAGAAAATCGTCTAGACACACATTTTAATTTAAAGGCAAAATGAATTTGTGATGTCTTAGACGTCTTAAAGAGGAAGAATCCCCCTTGACGAAAATCCAGCATTTAGGCTTTTTTCGATAGTCCAAACATCCCTCTTGCCGACGTGGATTTTTATTATTTTTTAATTGTCGGTTTTAAGTGGATAAATTGCAAGCAAAAGTGTGCTTTTCGAAAATGAGATTTTCGCGATTTCTGAAACGCTCATTAGGTATTCATGATATGCGCGTGACCCCGTGACGCAATCCTGAGAAAGAGAAGTCAACCCGATTGTTAGCTCCATACGTTTACGCGCAAAAAACTTGGAAAACCGTCTCTGTTAGATGGTGTTTTTTAAAGAATTTTGTTGGTCCAAAAAGCCAGAGATATGCCCAGTAGCTGCGTGGTTGTATGTTTTACCAGACACTATGAAAAAAAAAGAGCAGAAAGATTTTCTTTTCTATTACCAAGAGAGAGAAAAATGAGTCGCTCATTCTATAACTTGTACGGCCGATGTTCAAAAACGTGGAAACTACGCCCGCAGGGGTCCGTACCATGCTGCACACAGACCGCTGTGAATGCCGTTCGTTCCGTGACAAAACCACCCGTCGCAATGCACCAGTATTTACTTCAAAAGAGCTTCATTGTGAGCCACAATTTTATCGTTTTTTTACAAAACAGGTAATAATAGATTGTTGTCATATTACATGAAGTGTTTTTCACGTTTGTATTTTGAATTACAAGGACAAAACAGGCATGATAAACATTTACTTCGTGTATTTTCCATTCAATACTGTACATACCGTTTTGTATGTTTCTCAGGATGACGTCAAAACCCTGTTGATAAACAAGCCAAGTGACCTCGAGCGTTTCAGAATTTCGGTTGAAGAGGGTCGGAACTGCTTTACGTTTTAAGCAAAAGCCTGTCGATTTTTTGTGAAAAACAAGTTGTGATGGTGTTGTAGACACATACACCTCCATGATAAACAGAAAAACTATAAAAATGTGGAAGGGGGGGATTCTAGCTGTTTAACTTGCAATCCACCCCAGTCATACCACAAGTATACCGAATAACCAGTAAAGATAATAATACTTAATTGAGGAAATACCTAAACACTTTCTCGAAACACAGCGTGGAGTTATTGTGTTAAGTGAAAGCTCTCAACAAAACACATCAGTATATGCAACATTATGCATATAAATATGAGGTTATATAGACTAATCAGAAGCATGTGTTCGCTTAACTTAGGTACGGGATAAAAATCGCACCCCGGACACCTATGTCCATTGGCCCTTTGGGAGAACAGAAGAAACAAATTCTCAGACACAATAAAGCTTTGGTTATGTTTAAATACGCGTCACTAAAACTAAAAGGCTTTACTTTGCTCGATCCCCACTTATCTTTTGAACGGATCTGAAAAGGCCTGTTATGTACATACGATCACGGTTTACTTCATAACTATAGTACTATAACTGTCCATCTTAGCACTTTTAATTTACAGAACACGTACAGAAGGAAACGAAAGTCAAGGTGCATATATAATAAAGCAAAAAACTATGAATGCTAGGATAGAGCGACAATTTGTGTGTAAAAAAGCCATATTAGGGCGACACGCTCAATAGGGCGACATTTTGGTGTCGCCCTAATATTTTATTTTTTTAAAATCATTTTTTTAGATAAAAAACCTTTTTTTTTAAATCGAGAACCATTTTTATTAGGTCTAGAACCGATTCTCTTAGGTCTGGAAGCATTTTTGGAAGCTTTGGGTAAACAAATAATGTGTCATTTTGAGTGGTTCTTGCCGAAATTTCGGTGGTCTCCGCGGAGAGTCTTCCCGAAATGTCGCCCTATTGCGGCATCCAGAGTTCAAATTATTATTATTATTCATGGTTTATTAACTTCCAACATATCAGCCCAAAGGCTGAATTACGTTCGAATTACATACAACTATCCAAAAAAATACATATTTCACACTGGCAAGAATAGGCAACAACATACTTTCGACAATACCCTTAAAAAGTACAAAGACGATATATAGAAATACAGGGCACAAAAAGAATTAGACAAACATCAATAAAACTACAGATACAGAGTGCAGAAATGAAAGCCTCACTATGAGGGCCTAGGTCTACTAAAGGACCTCGGCCTCAAATAATCTATTGCACATATTAATTTAAAATATCAACCAAGTATGGAATAGGGCTGTCTTTATAACGCTTTGTCTTGCACCTTACGCTAGTTAGTTTATTGCCATTCCTAAGAGGATATTGCACCTATTCACTTCTATAGGGCCAATTTCATAGAGGTGCTTAAGCATGGAAAATTGCTTAAGCATGAAGAACCTCGCTTGATAAAATGAGGTTACTAGCAAAATTTTCATGTGATTGTCATGGTAACGGAACAGTCCTCTAACACTGGTCATACACTATTTCTATCACATGAATATTTCACTGGTAACATTCTCTACTGAGCAAGAGTTTTTTGTACTTGTGGGATACCGTGGCCGAGCGGTTTAGGTCATTGACTCGCAATCATAGGTGAAAACTTGGGGTTGCAGGTTCGAACCTCCCCACGGCTACGGTACCTGTGCCCTTGGGCAAGGCACTCAACCACACTTGCTCCATCCTTCGGAAGGGATGTAAAGCCGTTGGTCCAGTGTGTTAGGTAATGGAAACGCACTCTAAAGATCCCAGAGCATTCTTTCGTGAAGAGCAATTAAGGGGGATCATCCCCGGTGTCTCTGGCCATTTCTAATTATAATTCTTCATGGGTTTCCTCACGCTTGCGAGTGACAGTGCAATGAGCACTATTGAGGAATCCTTGGTATGAATACCAGAAAGAAATAATAATAATAATAATAATAATAATAATAATAGTACTTAAAGAAATATTTTCTTAACCATTCACTAAATGTAGAATTTTTCAATTTCAATGCAAACTCTGTACAAAATTTTCTTCTACGACTATGAAGTGTTGTTAAGTTGCATTGATTTACAGCTTGTTCATAAGTGAAAAATTCACGTCCCTAAATAATCTTCAAGGCCCGTTTTTGAATATACTTTCCAATTTATATATATATGAGCATTAGTTAACCCTGAATTATAAACGGGAGTAGCATAGTCCAAGTGTGGGCGAATAAACCCTTTGTAAATTGTTAACAAATCAACGAAAGACAAATTAAATTTCTTGAGCGATTTCAACATTAACATTTTACCGTAATTTTACGAGTTTTTCTAGAAACAAAACAGCAATCTAGGTACACTCCGCTTGCTGCGTAGTGCAAGTTCCTCGTGTCCGTGGCATGCAGCTTCCAGTTCAATTCTGAGCAATATTATTTTCTAATATAATATCTTTTTCTAGCGAATTTCTGCATGGATTTTTAGAACTTTCTATAAACTCCGAATATAATAATAATATTAATAATAAAAAATAATAATAATAAAATTGAATAGAAAATTAGTGCATGATGGTCACGTACTAAATTAATTGGAAAGAATCTACAAGTCGGATATCCACATAATTTAGACCTCCCTGCACTAAGCCTGAAACTCAGAAAAAGTATGTTTTTCCTAGTAAAATCTTAATTTCTCCCTAAATTTCTTATTTTTATAGATTTGCACTTACATGTATTAATGCTAACTAAGTCATTTAAATGACTAAAGCGGGCCTCCCACTGTGCGATTTTTGCCACGAATTAGGTACGATTAACTACGATTTGGTACGACTGTCCATAGACTCTACACACAATCGTACCCAATCGTACCTAATCGTAGGACATTCGTGGCCAAAATCGCACAGTGGGAGGCCCACTTTAAGCGGGCCTCCCACTGTGCGATTTTTGCCACGAATTGGGTACGATTAGCTACGATTGTGTGTAGAGCCTATAGACAGTCTCTGGTAATCGTACCAATTCGTAGGAAATTCGTGGCAAAAATCGCACAGTGCACGGGCCGGGAGGCCCGCTTTAGTGATGTCCGAGTACTAAATTCTTACCAAGCGTACAAGCGGCAACACGTCGTGGGCGGGCTACGGCGCTACTCAAATTACATCAGTGTACTCTAAATGTGCTGGTACTCGTAGATAGAACCCATCCGATTGACATTTCCAAGCCACGTCGTTTCGCCTGAAGCGGGCCTCCCACTGTGCGATTTTTGCTACGAATTTCCTACGATTAGGTACGATTTGGTACGATAACCAGAGACTGTCCATTGACTCTACACACAATCGTACCCAATCGTAGGAAATTCGTGACAAAAATCGCACAGTGGGAGGCCCACTAATTAGGTACGATTAGCTACGATTGGGTACGAATGTGTGTAGAGTCTATAGACAGTCTCTGGTAATCGTACCAATTCGTAGCAAAAATCGCACAGTGGGAGGCCCGCTTTAGCGGGCCCTCCCACTGTGCGATATCTGACACGAATTTCTTACGATTGGGTACGATTTGTCTATAGACTCTACACACAATCGTACCAAATCGTACCAATTCGCACAGTGGGAGGGCCCACTTCAATGAAAACAAGTTGCAAAATCGCAGTATGGATAGGCCATTTGTGTACATAATTTTCCAGTTTATCTTCGTATAGTTAGAGTGAAGTGTGGTTGAATTTTCAAGAAAAGGCTTAGGCCTATTCCTAAAATAATGACCACCTAGATTTTTCCTAAATTACCATCCTGGTGTGTTTTGGTTGTAAAGACCCGAAGTTCAACACTGTTTGTCGAATCTACGTTAGTGACAGAGCTCGACAACGTTATGTTAATATTCCCAGTCACGTCCAAATTTTGCTTCCGTGGCCAGCTAGCGCAACACGTCTTGAAGACCCTGGCCTTCATGTTACTCAGTTTAAGACCAACCTTACGAACGAGCGAACTAGCGAGAGAATCCGCCGCCTGCCGAAATGTCGAGTTCATAGCAAAATAGATGAGTGAGTTCAGAAAACTATTCGAAATCAGAACCCAGAACGCGGCGAAGAGCACGGGCTGGGGGATGATGATCCTGTTCGCTCCCGCAACCGTGGCGAAGAACGGCGTCCAAGTTACAAGTGTGGTGATGGCCATGATTCTGACCATCTGAACCAGTTTGTCCGATCGGGCCTCTTGACGAGTCGATGTCTGACCAACCGTAAGGTCCGTGCGTCGGGAATTCCTGAGTTTGAATCCAACAATGCAAGATGTTACCACGATAATCAGAACGCAGGGCACCGTAAAGCCAAATATGATCCCGATGGCAAAGGCCGGCGCATTTATGAAATCGGGCGCGCAGCCATAAACGTCCGGAATGTAGATGTGCCCTCCGGTAAGAAGGACTGAATTACCCGCAAAGATAACAACCCAACCAGTGACGAGGGTGACGATTGTTGTTTTTTTGGTCACAATCCGCGAGTATACTGGAAGGGAAAAGCCACGGCGATGTAGCGCTCCAGGCTGAGTAGTGTCAGGGTGAACACCGACGTGAAAATGGCTATTGAGGCTAGGAATGCAGTCACGAGGCAGGCCGTGTCGCCGTGCGGCCAGCAGATCTTGGGAAAAGATGCCGCTGGATAGATCGAGAAAATACCAACGACTCCGAGCTTCACGTCTGAGGCTGCCAGCGCCATAATCAGGTACCCGTTGCAGTTACGAAGCGACGGCGTGGACCACAGAACGATAAGGCTGAGCACATTTCCAACTAGGATGAGGAAAGTTACCGCCAAAACCACGGTAAGTTCCAGCAAACAAACAACGTCGTTCGGACATTTTCCTTCGTGCTCGGGTCCCAAAAATACGGTGCGGTTTTCCAGGCAATCCATGTGGCACTTAGTTTTGAAGTTCAGAATAGGCACACACCTGATTTACCGACTCCATGCAGAAAGGTTCCTGCCATTGCAATCAGTGCGCGTTGACGTATCCACGTTGTGTTGTTATGTTGCGTCCCGAGTAAACTTCGCGAAAGCTTCAGTACTCGCTTCTGCTTACGTAGTTCGTATGACCTACAGTGTACATTTTTCTTTGTAATGGAGACTATGCACTGGGCACTCAAACGGAAACAGGTATAGCTTAAACACCGTGCACCACCACACTAGCGACACCACACGTAAATCAGTGCATTTCTGTATTACCAAGTGCATTCGATACATCGTTTGACGTCATCAAATTACTACTCCGTTATTAATCCGACCTCACCCGGTACACTATTTCGCGTTAAATTGTTTTATATTATGCTGTATATATGATGCCTAGTTTCGTCTTCGAGTGGTTGATAACAGCACAGATAGCACTCGACCGCTCCTTCGCCATGCTTTACCCAAATGGCTCTTGAGATGTTACGCATATCGTTGTGAGACAGAACATTGACCTCAGAGATGGAAATAGTAAAATGATTTTTGACTGTCTTTGACAGACCTTTAAATTGACGTTAAACCTTGAAGATGACCTCTTAAAATGTTGGTGAGTTTAATCTCGTTAATTGGTATGATATAAACTCAACATTTGCTAAGGTATTCACCCGAAAACGTATACGGGGTCCATAAGCGTGTTTAGGGAGCAAATCACATGTTGACTGCGGAATTATGATAACTTTATTTTGGGGGCGGACACGAACACATTTGCACGTGCAGGCCGAGGCTAGAAATGGATTGTCCCGCTTCGTTTCCTGTGCTGAATAGAGGGAAATAATCTCTTGATTCTGACAATCAAACGTTGCTTTGTGTCGTCCGTATTATACCATGGCGGCCGAATAAAGGTTGTTTCCGTCCATTGAAAGTTATACAACGGTGTATTTTCCCAGTGAAAAAGTAGTGTTTTATTTGCAGAGGACATTTGTACTCAGGCTGTTCATACACAAGAAATTCACGTTTTAAGCCTATACACAAGAGATATTATGGAGTGGTAACACGCAAAACAAAAATTCATTTTACAGTTGTGGAACTGCAGGCAAAGTTGACGTGATGGAAGCCACAACATGGGACAACAATTCCACGACAGATGATCGGTGCACACAGCAAGTGCTGTGCATTTTGGAAGTGATCGTGGTTATTGCTGTAACATTTCTCATACTAGCTGTCCACCGCCTTCCTCCGAAACAGCCACGGATATCTTCTCATATCCCTGGCTAGCTGTAGCCGACCTGGGTATTGGTGTTGTAGCGACATTGTCAATCTACCCGGCTGCAACGTTCTCGTGGACGCTGGGCGCTTGGCCCTATACGGGGACATAGCTTGTTTGTCATAATCATTCAATATAGTTGTGACTTTGAATGTTTTAGTAGAGCGTCCCAACTCAGGCCATGAAGTAAAGTAATTGGCGGGATCTAGTCCGTATGGCTATAGGCATGTATGTCAAAAATTCTGGAAAATGTATGCCAAGAGTAAGGTATCCGTCTGTATAGATCGTGATAATCACCCATATTCTCCATTTCGAATTCTCTCCACACTCTTTTGGCGTGTTGATAGTCTTCTTCAGTAACGTGAGATTTGTTCAAATTGCTATAAAATTTAGGTTTTGGTGGTAATTTCGTTTCTTCAAATTTGCCGAATGAGTCCATGTACTCGTAAGGATAAACCCCATTTTTAAAGAGCAATTCAAATTTATCCTCGTCCTAGTGTCTTTACCAAATTAAATTTGTCCTTTGGGCACACCTTTGTCAACTTTTCTAGCGAGCTAGCTAAAAAGTGAAACGAGTCGATAAATTTTAGTTGACCCACCGAAAACGAAATGTACTTTTCTGCAGTTTTCGGGATACGAAACAACTCGCCACTGAATTCGGAAATTCCCTGTATGATCAAATGGGCGTCGTAATTTTCCAAGTTGTGAAAGAAGACTGGTATTTTAGTAATTTTTTGTTTTATATAGCCAGTTTCAGATTGCACGCGTTGTGCGCAGCGCCTCTAAATTTACCGGTTATAATGACAGTGGTCTAACCCAATCGGTAGTATATAAAGGGTGTGTCAAATACCCCTCTTTTCCTTACTACTAAGGGTAACGAAAAACTGCCCACAGACATCAACTGGTTAAGGGAAATGCATCTTCACCATTTCTCTTATATTTTTGTCATAAATTTAGTGTGCATATTTTCGTACTCGCATCACGAATCCAAATTGTCCACCAGCGGTTTCCACTACATGTAGGCGCTACTTGCAAATTCCGTATACGGTTACTAGGTGACGTCGTTACACCAAGCCGTCCAAAGGCGTCCACCGGAGATCCGCTCGCAAGCTGGGGTGGCAGTGGTTGACACGGTACCGAGGCGGATGGCAAAAAGAAGCCATGTCAGTTGGTGTTACATGTGTAAGTTAAACGAATGGCACTTTAATTAAAGTTTGTAATTATTGGTAAATTCAGCGATGTTGTAACAATGTGTTACAAGCAAGAATTCACAGAAAGAGTCAACTCCTGTGGACATCGTTGACGTCAAATATGAGAAACAGTAAAGGACTTTTAGTTTTACCATGATTGTTGCTGGGCTGTGTCCCATAGAGTACGCATATAAGATCGACACCAATTAATTTGGATGTCAGTGAAATGTGATATAAAATACCTTTATATCCGCCAGTTTAATGGTATCCTTCAAAACGACCTCTCAGTTGTTTTCACAAAAGTAACTTAAGTTGCCACGACGACAATTGCCGTAGCGTAAAATATGCCAAGGAAACAAACACATTAACACTTTATGACAAACACACCGTACCAGCAGACCTTTATCGAGTTAATGACTGCCATCATATGATTGATTATACGAAAATTAAAATCGAAAATAAAAATAATCGTTCTGTTATAGAGAGTGCCCTTACTGCCCCTGCAAGGACGACCTTATAACCCAACGATTTTTCCTACGAATTGGTACGATTATCGGAGACTGCCTATAGACTCTACACACAATCGTACCCAATCGTACCTAATTCGTGGAAGGCCCGCTTAAAGCGGGCCTCCCACTGTGCGATTTTGGCCACGAAATTCCTACGAATTGGTACGATTGTCGGAGACTGTCTATAGACTCTACACACAATCGTACCAAATCGTACCCAATCGTGAATAGTTGGCCAAAATCGCACAGTGGGAGGCCCGCTTAAAGCGGGCCTCCCACTGTGCGATTTTTGCCACGAATTTCCTACGATTGGGTACGATTTGTTACGATTGTGTCTATAGACAGTCTCTGGTAATCGTACCAAATCGTACCAATTCGTAGGAAATTCGTACCTCCCACTATGCGATTTTTGCCACGAAATTCCAACGATTGGGTACGATTACCAGAGACTGTCTATAGACTCTACAGACAATCGTACCCAATCGTAGGAAATTCGTGGCAAAAATCGCACAGTGGGAGGCCCGCTTAAATGGAAACATGTTGTAAAATCGTAGTGGATACCATGCACGGTACATCATTTTCAGTTTATCTCCGTACAGTTGTAGTAAAGTGTTTTTGTATTTTTAAGAAAAGGCTTATTCCTAAATTACAACCTAAATTATTCATAAATTAAGTTCAACTGTGTTTGTCGAATCCACGTTAGTGACAGAGGTCGACAACGCTATGTTAATATTCCCAGTCACGTCCAATTGTTGTTTCTGTGGCCAGCTAGCGCAACACGTCTTGAAGACCCTGGCCTTCATGTTACTCAGTTTGAGACCAACCTTAAGAACGAGCGAACTGGCGAGGGAATCCGCCGCCTGCCGAAATGTCGAGTTCATAGCAAAGTAGATGAGAGAATTCAGAAAACTATTCGACATCAGAAGCCAGAACGCGGCGAAGAGCACGGGCTGGGGGATGATGATCCTGTTCACTCCCGCAACCACGGCGAAGAACGGCGTCCAAGTTACAAGTGTGGTGATGGCCATGATTCTGACCATCTGAACCAGTTTGTCCGACCGGGCCTCTTGACGAGTCGATGTCTGACCAACCGTAAGGTCCGTGCGTCGGGAATTCCTGAGTTTGAATCCAACAATGCAAGATGTGACCACGATAATCAGAACGCAGGGCACTACAAAGCCGAATATGATCCCGATGGCAAAGGCCGGCGCATTGATGAAATCGGGCGAGCAGCCATAAACGTCCGGAATGTAGATGTGCCCTCCGGTAAGAAGGACTGAACTACCCGCAAAGATAACAACCCAACCAGTGACGAGGGTGACGAGTGTTGTTTTCTTGGTCACAATCCGCGAGTATTGGAAGGGAAAAGCCACGGCGACGTAGCGCTCCCATCCTCTTGCAACAGTGCCCCTTTAACGCACTCCCCAACTCCTGCGTACATGGCCCTGTTGAAAAAGGCCCCATTTGGCGGTGGGACTAGCGACAGAAATCCTGTCGCCTCTGCTGGACCAATCAGGACGCTTGCAGTGCATTGTGCAGCACGATTGCAAGCATTCAAATGTCACGCGCGCAGTTGTAAACACCGTGCACGCATGTGATACATGTACTCGGTAATGCTGGCCGTTGTCCGCGTCGGCGATTGGCTGCTATTTAAAGCATACTGGGGAATCCGTTCCATTACATTCATCAGCATGCATCCCTGTTATTAATTTGGAAAACTGCGGAGTAAATAAGGTTCGTCGTTTGAAAGTTTGGTAGGAATGGTACAGTCATAAGGAACAGAACCCAATAGAATTTCTGGAAAGTATAGAAATTGTTTCTTTTCGGCATAACATGACCGAATTGATTAAATTACATCAAAATTACTCGGGCGTGAGTTGGCTCAAGACAACAGCCGGCTCGCTCCACAGATTTGCGTGTATTTCCTCAGGGTATTGTCACGTCGCTTTGCAGAGTAGAAATTCCCTGAGATCTCAGGATGTAGCGCTCCAGGCTGAGTAGTGTCAGGGTGAACAGCGACGTGAAAATGGCTATTGAGGCTAGGAATATAGTCACGATGCAGGCCGTGTCGCCGTGCGGCCAGCAGATCTTGGGAAAAGATGCCGCTGGATAGATCGAGAAAATTCCAACGACTCCGATATTCACGTCTGAGGCTGCCAGAGACATGATCAGGTACCCGTGACAGTTACGAAGCGACGGCGTGGACCACAGAACGATAAGGCTGAGCACATTTCCAACTAGGATGAGAGAAATTACCGCCAAAACCACGGTAAGTTCCAGCAAACAAACAACGTCGTTCGGACATTTTCCTTCGTGCTCGGGTCCCAAAAATACGGTACGGTTTATCAGGCAATCCATGTTGCACTTAGTTTTGAAGTTCAGAATAGGCACACGCCTTATTTACCGACTGCATGCAGAAAGGTTCCTATCATTGCAATCAGTGCGCGTTGACGTATCCACCTCGATGTGTTGTTATGTTGTGTCCCGAGTAAACTTCGCCATAAAAAGCTTCAGTACTCGCTTCTGCTCACGTAGTTCGTATGACCTACATTGTACATGTACATTTTGCTTTGTAATGGAGACTATGCACTGTGGGCACTCAAAGGGAAACGGGTATAGCTTAACACCGTGCGCCACCACATCTGTAGCCTTTGTTCAAGGCCTCGCAGCTGGGAGGGAGAGCGCCACCATGTGACGAGACGGGACGAGCAGCGCCTCTTGCCGTACTGTGAAATATGCCAAGGAAACAATCACACTTTCATGACAAACACACCAGCAGACCATTATCGAGTTAAAGTTGCATTGCCCGTGTTTCGGTGAAAGGATTAAAAAAATTAATTTACACAAGCGAACGAATTTAGAAAGCTTACGTGTCTCTGTAACGAAAAATATCAAAAACTTAAATTTCCGACGTCGGGAATTGGAGATACAAGCCTTTTTCTTGAAACGTGCTTCACATGTTGTACATGTGCGCGTACGCTCATATGTACATAGTATGTGTACAATGTACACATGTACGCGCACATGTACATTTACGTCATAACCCTGTCGATTAATTGACCTGCCAGCCTTTTAATCATTTCTTGTTTTTAATCGACTGGCATTAATCCTTGACGGATTTTTACGTTCTTGGTACCAAATGAAAGCTGATAACTTTTTCTATTCTAGAAAAATACCTATTTAACTTTAAAAAACAAATTTGACGCCCAAATCGGCCCAAACACGGGCAGTGCAACTTTAATGACTGCCATCATAATGATTGATTCTATGAAAATTAATCGTCCCGAGAGTACCCTTAGGCATAAAAAAAAAATATGTTATGTTGGCGTAACCCGACCGACCCTAAAAATACGTGGATACCATTTGTGTACATGATTTTCCAGTTTATGAATTTTCAAGAAAAGGCTTATTCCTAAATGACCACCTAAACTATTCCTAAATTCCTAGGCTTTGGTTGTTACGACCTGAAGTTTAACATTGTTTGTCGAATCCACGTTAGTGACAGAGCTCGACAACGCTACGTTAATATTCCCAGTCACGTCCAAATGTTGCTTCTGTGGCCAGCAAACACAACACGTCTTGAAGATCCTGGCCTTAGTGTTACTCAGTTTTATACCAACTTTAAGAATGAGCGAACTAGCAAGGGAATCCGCCGCCTGCCGGAATGTCGAGTTCATAGCAAAGTAGATGAGTGAGTTCAGAAAACTGTTCAAAATCAGAACCCAGTACGCGGCGAAGAGGACGGGCTGGGGGATGATGATCAAGTTCGTTCCCGCAACCACAGCGAATAACGGCGTCCATGTTACAAGTGTGGTGATGGTCATGATTCTGACCATCTGAGCTAATTTGTCCGATCGGGCCTCTTGACGAGTCAATGTCTGACCAACCATGAGGTCCGTGCGTCGAGAATTCCTGAGTTTGAATCCAACAATGCAAGATGTGACCACGATAATCAGAACGCAGGGCACTGCAAAGCCGAATACGATCCCGATGGCAAAGGCCGGCACATTGACGAAGTCGGGCGAGCAGGCATAAACGTCCGGAATGTAGAAGTGCCCTCCGGTAAGACGGACTGAACTACCCGCAATGATAACAACCCAACCAGTGACGAGGGTGATGAGTGTAGTTTTCTTGCTTACAATCCGCGAGTATTGGAAGGGAAAAGCCACGGCGATGTAGCGCTCCAGGCTCAGTAGTGTCAGGGTGAACAGCGACGTGAAAATGGCTATTGAGTTTAGGAATGTAGTCACGATGCAGGCCGTGTCGCCGTGCGGCCAGCAGATCTTGGGAAAAGATGCCGCTGGATAGATCGAGAAAATACCAACGACTCCGAGCTTCACGTCTGAGGCTGCAAGCGACATAATCAGGTACCCGTGGCAGTTACGAAGCGACGGCGTGGACCACAGAACGATAAGGCTGAGCACATTTCCAACTAGGATGAGAAAAGTTACCGCCAAAACCACGGTAAGTTCCAGCAAACAAACAACGTCGTTCGGACATTTTCCTTCTTGCTCGGGTCCCAAAAATACGGTGCGGTTTTCCAGGCAATCCATGTGTCACTAAGTTTTGAAGTTCAGAATAGGCACACACCTGATTTACCGACTGCATGCAGAAAGGTTCCTACCATTGCAATCAGTGCGCGTTGACGTATCCACCTCGATGTGTTGTTATGTTGCGTCCCGAGTAAACTTCGCGAAAGCTTCAGTACTCGCTTCTGCTTACGTAGTTCGTATGACCTACATTGTACATGTACATTTTGCTTTGTAATGGAGACTATGCACTGGGCACTCAAACGGAAACAGGTATATAGCACCATACACCACACCAGGGACACCACACGTAAATCATTGCATTTCTGTATTACCGTCAAGTGCATTCGATACATCGTTTGACGTCATCAAATTAATACTCCGACCTTAATCCGACCTCATCCGGTACACTAATTCGCGTCAAATTTTTGTATATTGTTCGGTATGATCAGCGATATAAAATCGGCGTAAATGACAAAAGGAGTTGGCATCTTATCCTGCGTAATTCTAAATTTTATAATGTCTTTTCTACGATTGTATCTGTCCGGTATAGTCGGCATGACTATTCTGCTCGCTTTTTGTCTAACTCCGTAACAATCAATTTTGTGTTTGTCTAATAGCATTTGGCTTACAAAATGTTGGAGACATCTTTCGCAAGTGTATTTCATTTCTTTATGCTTGGTCTCGCTAAAAAAATAGTTTGTTCAGATTTTTGATCCAGCAGTAATGACTCGTATCGTCGTTTGAAAATAGTAGCAGATTAATAACGTCGCCCGACTTGCTTTATGTAATATACAGCGGGTAAGTGCCGTTCTTTTCATCGTATCCAAATATATTAATGTTTAGGTTGTTTTGTTTTTCGATCTTTGGAATTTGGCTTATCGGAGTTGGAAAAATTATGCCGTTAAAATTTAGACCGTCTTCTTATTTGTAAATTGACGTACGATCAAGATTAACTCTACGCTTTAATTTCTGTAACGACATCTATAAATGTATCTCCGTGTTTTTCACGTTGACAACGGCCTTTTTATTTCTTATATATTTGGGTAATTCGATGTATGAACTGCCTTTAACTTGCTTGTATTCCGTAAAGTCATACAGCGTTTTTAACTTACTCACTGTCCACCCACTCTTTTCCTTTTGAAATTCCTGTAATTTAGCCTTCAGATGGTTTATAGTAGAATCCAGCGCCGTGTTAATCTGGCTATCATTTGAAACCAGTTCATTATACGTGTAAAACGTAACCACCTTTTCTTCAACCTCTCAATTTTCTCCAACCTTTACCTGTTTTAGAGTAACATTTAATCCCAACTGAAATCTATAGTTTAGTTTAATTTTTATAATTTCTATCATTTTATTTCTAATTTTATTGTTGTCTCTGAAAAAGTTGACGTAATCTACATTCTCTCGATCTATTTTAATTTCATAATTTTGAATCACGTTAGTAAATCTTCGCGGCACTGCACCATCAAAATCAGTAGCTTTATGGTTTCACGATGTATTGGTTGCCAGTACTTTTTGATGGACTCTAAATAATATTTCTTTGTGTAATTACCCTTTTTACCCCGGCTTCACCTTTATTCATGTTATATTTATCTATGAGCGATAGTAGATGTTGCTTCGTTTTACTTCTAATATTTTTAAATTCATCGGCGAATCGTTTAATCGTTTTTAGTAATTGTTTTCTTCTCCCAATTTTATCGCTGGTGTCAAAGACCATCGGCAGTTTGTTTTATGTTTGTTATCTTTATGGTCTTTATGGTATTCTACTTTAATGAGTATTGTTAATCTTCATGCCCCCGAGAGAACAAAACATGGAATGGATTGTTTGCCAAAAATACATTGTCAAGATGGCGGCCCCATAGTCCCAGCAGTCGTACAGACGTTGCAATGTGGCTCTCCGCTGCTTACCAAATTTTTGAGGAAATGTGACACGTTGCTATTGATTGTGTATCGCCAGCAATAAGCCAGACAACCATGACAGGTGCAATTTATTTGTTATTTTCCAAACTGCAAACCATCGTCTGTCATCTTTCATGTCTCGTTTGCCATTTTAAAATGGATCGCGAACAAAACAAAAGTTCGTTGGCCAACGTTGCCGAACGTCGGTGGCGCACAATACGTTCCACTCGAAATTGTTGGCCAACGTTTGTCACATCGAAGCCGGCGTGCTCCCGGTGCTGCACGGCGAGCTCCCGGTCTGCCACGGCTTCCTCCCGGCGTGGGCCCGGTGTCGTCCCGGAGCATCACGGTGTCACGGCGCCTCACGGCGCTTCACGGCGAGTCACGGTAGTTTAAAGCATGTTTAAAAATTATTTTTTGGCCCACGGCGCGCCACGTTTCATCACGGCTTATCACGGAGTGCCAAGGTGTCAAGACGGCGTCAAGACGGCGTGGCCCCGATCGACCACGGTTCGTCACGGTTCTCACGCCGTGGCTCGCCGTGACTCGCCGGGAGCCCTATGTGACTGTAGCTAAACGTTCGCGTATGTGGAACGCAGCCCTGATGTCTCTAAATAGAAACATGTTGTAAAATCGTAGTGGATACCACGGTACATCATTTTCCAGTTTATCTCCGTATATAGTTGTAGTAAAGTGTGGTTGAATTTTCAAGAAAAAGCTTATTCCTAAATGACCACCTAAATTATTCATAAATTAAGTTCAACTGTGTTTGTCGAATCCACGTTAGTGACAGAGGTCGACAACGCTATGTTAATATTCCCAGTCACGTCCAAATTCTGCTCCCGTGGCCAGCTAGCGCAACACGTCTTGAAGACCCTGGCCTTCATGTTACTCAGTTTAAGACCAACCTTAAGAACGAGCGAACTAGCAAGGGAATCCGCCGCCTGCCGGAATGTCGAGTTCATAGCAAAATAGATGAGCGAGTTCAGAAAACTATTCGACATCAGAACCCAGAACGCGGCGAAGAGCACGGGCTGGGGGATGATGATCCTGTTCGCTCCCGCAACCACGGCGAAGAACGGCGTCCAAGTTAGAAGTGTGGTGATGGCCATGATTCTGACCATCTGAACCAGTTTGTCCGACCGGGCCTCTTGACGAGTCGATGTCTGACCAACCGTAAGGTCCGTGCGTCGGGAATTCCTGAGTTTGAATCCAACAATACAAGATGTGACCACGATAATCAGAACGCAGGGCACTGCAAAGCCGAATATGATCCCGATGGCAAAGGCCGGCGCATTGATAAAATCGGGCGCGCAGCCATAAACGTCCGGAATGTAGATGTGCCCTCCGGTAAGAAGGACTGAACTTCCCGCAATGATAACAACCCAACCAGTGACGAGGGTGATGAGTGTAGTTTTCTTGGTCACAATCCGCGAGTATTGGAAGGGAAAAGCCACGGCGACGTAGCGCTCCAGGCTGAGTAGTGTCAGGGTGAACAGCGACGTGAAAATGGCTATTGAGGCTAGGAATATAGTCACGATGCAGGCCGTGTCGCCGTGCGGCCAGCAGATCTTGGGAAAAGATGCCGCTGGATAGATCGAGAAAATTCCAACGACTCCGATATTCACGTCTGAGGCTGCCAGAGACATGATCAGGTACCCGTGACAGTTACGAAGCGACGGCGTGGACCACAGAACGATAAGGCTGAGCACATTTCCAACTAGGATGAGAGAAATTACCGCCAAAACCACGGTAAGTTCCAGCAAACAAACAACGTCGTTCGGACATTTTCCTTCGTGCTCGGGTCCCAAAAATACGGTACGGTTTATCAGGCAATCCATGTTGCACTTAGTTTTGAAGTTCAGAATAGGCACACGCCTTATTTACCGACTGCATGCAGAAAGGTTCCTATCATTGCAATCAGTGCGCGTTGACGTATCCACCTCGATGTGTTATGTTGCGTCCGGAGTAAACTTCGCCATAAAAAGCTTCAGTACTCGCTTCTGCTCACGTAGTTCGTATGACCATGGAGGTAGGTATGACCTACATTGTACATGTACATTTTGCTTTGTAATGGAGACTATGCACTGTGGGCACTCAAAGGGAAACGGGTATAGCTTAACACCGTGCGCCACCACATCTGTAGCCTTTGTTCAAGGCCTCGCAGCTGGTGGTGTCGCGCGCCAGAGGGAGAGCGCCACCATGTGACGAGACGGGACGAGCAGCGCCTCTTGCCGTACTGTGAAATATGCCAAGGAAACAATCACACTTTCATGACAAACACACCAGCAGACCATTATCGAGTTAAAGTTGCATTACCCGTGTTTCGGTGAAAGGATTAAAAAAATTAATTTACACAAGCGAACGAATTTAGAAAGCTTACGTGTCTCTGTAACGAAAAATATCAAAAACTTAAATTTCCGACGTCGGGAATTGGAGATACAAGCCTTTTTCTTGAAACGTGCTTCACATGTTGTACATGTGCGCGTACGCTCATATGTACATAGTATGTGTACAATGTACACATGTACGCGCACATGTACATTTACGTCATAACCCTGTCGATTAATTGACCTGCCAGCCTTTTAATCATTTCTTGTTTTTAATCGACTGGCATTAATCCTTGACGGATTTTTACGTTCTTGGTACCAAATGAAAGCTGATAACTTTTTATATTCTAGAAAAATACCTATTTAACTTTAAAAAACAAATTTGACGCCCAAATCGGCCCAAACACGGGCAGTGCAACTTTAATGACTGCCATCATAATGATTGATTCTATGAAAATTAATCGTCCCGAGAGTACCCTTAGGCATAACAAAAAAAATATGTTATGTTGGCGTAACCCGACCGACCCTAAAAATACGTGGATACCATTTGTGTACATGATTTTCCAGTTTATGAATTTTCAAGAAAAGGCTTATTCCTAAATGACCACCTAAACTATTCCTAAATTCCTAGGCTTTGGTTGTTACGACCTGAAGTTCAACATTGTTTGTCGAATCCACGTTAGTGACAGTTTAATACCAACTTTAAGAACGAGCGAACTAGCAAGGGAATCCGCCGCCTGCCGGAATGTCGAGTTCATAGCAAAGTAGATGAGTGAGTTCAGAAAACTGTTCAAAATCAGAACCCAGTACGCGGCGAAGAGGACGGGCTGGGGGATGATGATCAAGTTCGTTCCCGCAACCACAGCGAATAACGGCGTCCATGTTACAAGTGTGGTGATGGTCATGATTCTGACCATCTGAGCTAATTTGTCCGATCGGGACTCTTGACGAGTCAATGTCTGACCAACCATGAGGTCCGTGCGTCGAGAATTCCTGAGTTTGAATCCAACAATGCAAGATGTGACCACGATAATCAGAACGCAGGGCACTGCAAAGCCGAATACGATCCCGATGGCAAAGGCCGGCACATTGACGAAGTCGGGCGAGCAGGCATAAACGTCCGGAATGTAGAAGTGCCCTCCGGTAAGACGGACTGAACTACCCGCAATGATAACAACCCAACCAGTGACGAGGGTGATGAGTGTAGTTTTCTTGGTCACAATCCGCGAGTATTGGAAGGGAAAAGCCACAGCGATGTAGCGCTCCAGGCTGAGTAGTGTCAGGGTGAACACCGACGTGAAAATGGCTATTGAGGCTAGGAATGTAGTCACGATGCAGGCCGTGTCGCCGTGCGGCCAGCAGATCTTGGAAAAAGATGCCGCTGGATAGATCGAGAAAATACCAACGACTCCGAGCTTCACGTCTGAGGCTGCAAGCGACATGATCAGGTACCCGTGGCAGTTACGAAGCGACGGCGTGGACCACAGAACGATAAGGCTGAGCACATTTCCAACTAGGACGAGAAAAGTTACCGCCAAAACCACGGTAAGTTCCAGCAAACAAACAACGTCGTTCGGACATTTTCCTTCTTGCTCGGGTCCCAAAAATACGGTGCGGTTTTCCAGGCAATCCATGTGGCACTTATAGTTTTGAAGTTCAGAATAGGCACACGCCTGATTTACCGACTGCATGCAGAAAGGTTCCTACCATTGCAATCGGTGCGCGTTGACGTATCCACCTCGATGTGTTGTTATGTTGCGTGCGGAGTAAACTTCGCGAAAGCTTCAGTACTCGCTTCTGTTTACGTAGTTCGTATGACCTACATTGTACATGTCGGTACATTTTGCTTTGTAATGGAGACTATGCACTGTGGGCACTCAAAGGGAAACCGTGCACCATACACCACACCAGCGACACCACACGTAAATCATTGCATTTCTGTATTATTACCAAGCGCATTCGATACATCGTTTGACGTCATCAAATTACTACTCCGTTATTATTCCGACCTCACCCGGTACACTATAATTCGCGTTAATTGATATTTCACGCATATATAGGCCTATCGTTGTGAGACAAAACATGGACCTCAGAGATATGGAGATAGTAACAATATTTTTGACTGTCTTTGACAGACCTTTAAATTGACGCTAAACCTTAAAAAGTTGGTAAATTTAATCTCGTTAATTGATATATTAACTCATAACATTTTCCAAGGTATTCACCCGAAAACGTAGGCCTACGGGGTCCATAAGCGTGTTTAGGGAGCAATTCACATGTTGACTCCAGAATTACGATAACTGTATAGGCCTATATTTTTGGGGCAATCACGGACACCATTTGCAAATGCAGGCCGGGGCTACAAATGGATTGTCCCGCTTCGTTTCCTGTGCTGAATAGAGGGAAATAATCTCTTGATTCTGACAATCAAACGTTGCTCTGTGTCGTCCGTATTATACCACGGCCGAATGGAGGTTGTTAGCCTGGGTACACATGTCCTCTGCAATAAAACACTACTTTTACAGTTGTGGAAGTGCAGGCAAAGTTGACGTCATGGAAGCCACAACATGGGACAACAATTCCACGACAGATGATCGGTGCACACAGCCACTGCTATGCATTTTGGAAGTGATCGTGATTATTGCTGTAACATTTCTCATATTAGCGGGTAACATAGCAAGTCTTGTTGTACTGCTGTCCACCGCCTCCCTCCGAAACAGCCACGGCTATCTTCTCATATCCCTGGCTGTAGCCGACCTGGGTATTGGTGTTGTAGCGACATTGTCCATCTACCCGGCTGCAACGTTCTCGTGGACGCTGGGCGCTTGGCCCTACGGGGACATAGCTTGTTTGCTGTCGGCCATCACCACTGAAATGTTCTTCTTCAATTCTGGAAACATGTTGACATTCCTCAGCATCGAGCGCTATATTGCTGTTGTCCATCCCTTGAAATACTCTCGCCTATGTAACAAGAAGGCGACCCTACTCTGCATAGCCATTAGTTGGATTGCTGGCTTGCCCTTGTTCGTGCCGACTGCCTTAGAAGGAGGGTACGAATTCCTCCCCGAGGTACATGCTTGTTTCATGTCGTTCTTTGGCCACTCCATACTCTCCGCTGCAATACTTCTGACTCTAACCATTCCAAGCACAATAATCATGATATGGAGTTCTTACTCTGTCAGACGTATACTCAAGGAGAACGCACGTGCCCGGTCCGAAATGATGCCACAGCTTGCGTCCTTAGCGCAGCACTTAGAGCACCAGTCGTCAACCTCTGGAGAAACCCGAGAGACCATCAAACTGTTTAAGATGATCCGGTTGATGACCATAGCTCTGCTCATTACTTGGATACCCTACTGCGTGGTGGAAACGTTGGAACTCATTTTCGGCTGTGCAGTTCCTGGATTCGTGGCCTTTATCCTGTACTGGCTGCTGCTGGCAAACAGTTTCCTGAACACAGTCATCTACTTCTACCTTAACAAGACCCTTCGTGTGAGACTGGACGAGATTCTAAGGATGATGATGCCTCGTTTTTGTCTGACACTGAATGATCGTGAACGGGATTTCAGCTGGCCATGCTGTCCGACCAGAGAGGTGCCTTTGGACATTGTGGACCCTCTGCGTTCAATATAACCTATACATGTACTGTTCAAACATAATTGACTGAGCCAAAACTTACCCAATTGTGTACAAGTCATGTAAGATATGGTTGGGCTGAACAGCGTAACGGATGCTTGAACTTAAATAATTTGTCTGAGCTCGCCAAGTCGTGTTTTGCATACAGAAAGTTGACTTGGAAACATAAATTATCTTGCCAAGTCGACTTTATCCACTTTAAGTCAGCTTGGAGAGATTAATTATTATGTAAGCAAGTAGATGACACTCGTAGAGCGCCATACTATATTGGGGTCCGCTAAAAGATATACAGTCCGTGGTTCTCAGCAATTTTGTTTTTGTTTCTCCGAACGAAATTATAAAGCATTTTAACGGTTTTTTAAACAACAAAACATCATAGGCCTACTTAATATTTTAGACATCCGTAACCCTGTGAAAAACGCCGGTTTAATACGGCCGTTTTTGCGCCTTGCCTATAGACTTGCCCAGGTCCGACTTCACGTGTTTGGTCTGTGGTGCGGTGCGGTGCGGTGCGTGCAGCGCGCCCTCTGGACTGGTGGCCTGTCAAATCTCTGTTTTCTGTCTCGGAAAACTTTCTGAGACAGAGGAAACAGAAGAATCAGATTGGACTGGCCACTGGTCCGGAGGGCACATGTGTGCTTAGTGTAAGTCTGGTCAAAAAGGTATAAGAATCGATACCAACATCGAAACAATCGCACAGCAGAATCGATTACACAACTAACGGCGCGCTACGAGAACAAACCAACGACCAAGGTTGCATTTAATTTATCAAAAATGATTAATAGGCTCATGCATTAGCTTTTTATTATATGATAATTTGTTTGTTACCAATGAGAGACAGGATAATTAATGATACAGTGTTTATCTATGTGTACGTGTATAAACGTACAGCAAGGGCCGATAAAAAAGGACACCCTTAATTGCGAAACAGGGAAGGAAAGAACTGCGAAAGCACCTCGCCGAAGTCATTGTTTTAACCATTTAAATAAGTTTTAAAAGTTTTTGTTTTTAAGTTTAAACTTTTGAAATAAGCAAAACCGTGTTTTTGATATCGTACATGCAATTTGACATTTTCCGATGATGTTGTGGGTGTACTAGCCACGACGGTTAAGTCGCAACGTGATAATCACCCAAGGAAACAAACACAATAACATCTCATCGTGACAAATACATCCATTATAATGGATGTCATCTATCAGCGAGATGATGACTACCGTCTTTTTGATGATTGATTCCCTGAATTAATAGACCTTGACTAGATCACTTGCTTCATGGCTGATGAGGTTTTTATTTTATATTATTTGCCATATTTTTCTCATTACCATCGTGAAATTTCGCGCTCTCGATTCGTGTATCTTTAAGGATATTGTCAAAAACCTTCTCTTTATCCGTTCCATAAAGTAGTGCAGTAATTACTCCAAATTGGAGATTGCTCATTTCCCGTTTTCTTCCTAGCGTGGATGGTATTTTGGGGAGATTTTCAGTGGGGGGGGGGGGGGGGGGTGGGGGGGGGGGGGTGGGGGGGGGGGAATCATTTAATAAGCATGGCCACTGAAATTAAATGTCTCCAAGGAAAATTTGCATTTAATATTGCATGAGGGTATAGGTGCGTCTACTTGTACAAAAGCCCCGTTTCCTGATTGAGATGAGCGATTACCGCTCGCTGTACAGCATCAATTGATTTTATACAACTTGTTTGGAGGCACAAACTCTGATGGTGGCTTTATGCCATGACAAGGCAAATGTAATTGCTTTAAACCAAGATGCGGGTCAATCGTATAGTATACAGGTATAGTGAACTATGTATGCTGTGTATCAATAAAGATAATTTTGCTTAGTATTTCTACACTATTAATTGTCTACACATATTTTGAAGGTTTTCTGAAGCATTTATGCATCTATAATAAATAATGCGTAGGCCTATATAGTTGAAACTTTCACAATTCTAATCAATTCAGACATGCCAGTAGAATGATGAATGTGTGCACTTCCCGAGTTTAGAGACAGACTGGAGAAGTTTAAGCCCAAATTGATTTTAGGTCGATAAATGAAAACCAATTATTTCGCTTCATGTAAAAATATATTTGAAGTGGCTCACAAAAATTGTCATCACGAACCAAGGAGCTTCAGACCTTGCAGTCATAGTCATTTGGGGGAAATTGATAAATGCGGTCATTAATTGTCGGAAGGTCGTGTACGATTTGCCGCGAGTAATTTTAAATTAGCCAGCATATTACGGTATTTAAAAAAATCACCAGATATCACAAAATCACCGGATATCACAAGACTGTAAGTGAATGGTAATCCGACCACCGTATACGAAATCACGATGTATGATTTGCTGTAATTTTCGAGAAAAATGTAATTTATGAGAAAATATACTCAAGAAACAAAATTTTCTTAATATCAGAAGTTTGTCGAATACATTGAACAAAACACTGATCGACCAATCACTTTGGAATCGCTTGAGAGACCGTTCCTTTTCAGAGATTTCCTTCAGGTCCAAGTGGGCCTTGAAGAAAGTGATTCCCGCAGCAATGGGATGTGACATTTCCTGTTTCTGGGAGAATCGTGTTGTAAGGCCTCTCGGGAAACCCATTTTGTTTGAGTCATTTTCAACATGATTGAACCTGCGTGAAATGAGATTACTTCTGGAGCGACGCGTCTCCCAAACGGGAGATTGTCGACCAAAAATGCATCGGGTTCATGTCCACGAACAGGTTAAATCCATGCAGTTTGGTATCCATTTTATGAGGGCTTCTTAAGTATGATTTCAATGGTACAGGTATTACAAAGACGAGTCTTAGGAAGGGTCACTCTTCTTATGGGCATTGAACTCGTCTTTACTTTTGTGAAATCAACCCCAGGTCATTGAAATTACACAATAGAGTAGGCCTATATAAAGTAAAAACGTCGCCCTCTGTGTATTTCATTGCTTAAACATTCACGCCCCACCCCTCCCCCATTTGGACAATCCTGGATCTGCCCCTGGTACCGGTTATACGCACGGCCAACTTGGTCTTTCAGAAACTGTTACAATTTTGATAGATTTGGATTCATGTATTTGAGGTATAGTCTAGTGCAACTCAATCCTGCATTCATATCTTCTACTACGAGTACAGCTATGGCCAGGAGTACAGATGAGAGCACCCGCAAAACTGGAAGTTCTGCAGCAAAAGTACCATGGGAGTAAAACTAGAACCATATAACATGTATAACAATTTTATTCAGATGATTTTTTAGTATTAACAATGTGTACTATACATGTACCATCTACAAAAATCGGTCGAATCGATTTTCCTTTTTGGGTACAAGTACTTTAAATTCAAATCAGAGTAACGTCCGTGCAGCATAAAATGTACATGTACCTACACCAGTATTTGACAAGAGTACACAAGTACCGAGTACGGTTCTACACCCGTCACGTGGCACTTCGTCCGGGTAACACTAACAGAGGAGAACTTTTCTGTGGCGTGGTTTTTGGTGAGACTGGGACAAGTGCATATTCTGGTGCTAAGTTTTCGCCCGGGAACTACAGCTTTTTGTTTTTCATATACTGGATGTCCCGAAATTAATGTCCAGGCCAAACGATGCATACTGCAGGCAGCCTTAGAATCTTTGTTTTTCCAAATTAAGAGAATCTTCCCACACGATGAACTTATTATTTCATCAAAATCAATCTAGACAATCAGATCTATAGATATATTTTTTTTCATGAAAAAAGATTCCCCAGATATCAGGATCCGGGAAATTATGAGGTTGCCTCTGTCTGGTTTGGCCTGGACATTAATTTCGGGACATCCTGTACAGGAATGACTCTGGTATGGTCGGAGAAAGACTATATAAAGGTATAGTATGGTATGGTAGAGGTAAGGGTATGGTAAAGGTATACTCTCTAAATGTAAAAGAGTGAAAAACTCACTCTTCAAAAGAGTGACTCCCTTATAAAAACCACTCGGAAACAGTGAAAATCACTCTAAAAAGAGTGAAATTCTGTAAAAAGAGTGGCAATCACTCCAAAAAGAGTTGGAAAAACCACTCCACAAAGGAGCCATATGAAGGACAGCTCTTTTTCGAGCTGTCCTTCATATGGCTCCTTCTTTGAGTGGTTTTTGCACTCTTTTTGGAGTGATTATGCCACTCTTTTTACAGAATTTCCCTCTTTTTAGAGTGATTTTCACTGTTTCCGAGTGGTTTTATAAGGGAGTCACTCTTTTGAAGAGTGAGTTTTTCAATCTTTTACATTTAGATATGGTCGGAGAAAGACTATATAAAGTAGGAACGAACATGGCGCTATGGATTTTACAGTGAATAAAGAAAATGTCTTTTTACAGTAGGCTATGTGGTAGCGTGTGTGATAAATAGAAACTCGAGGACGGGAGGTTGAATAACTGTTAAAACAATAGTGTATACTTTCTTAACAAATGAACGTCTTTAAAAGTTGTTCTCCCAGATTGTTCTCTCTGTTAAGCGGGCCTCCATCTGTGCGATTTTTGCCACGACTTTCCTACGAATTGGTACGATTGCCAGAGACTCATAGACTCTACACATAATCGTATATAATTACCCAATCGTACGAAATTCGTGACAAAAATCGCACAGTGGGAGGCCCGCTTTACTCTCTCAGATCGTACTTTCGATTGTGTTCATGGAACCATTGGATGCCTTTTTGCGGTCATTGTCCAATCTGTTAGAATCAACGCGGGTGCTCATTCGAGAAGAAGACACGGCATCGCTGTGCTCCGGACTGTCAGATTTACTCAAGAGGACAGCAACGAGTGAGTCGATGATTTGCTCGATTCGTTTTTTGAACGTGGTATTCATCGTGAAGTAGATGATAACATTGAAAAAACTGTTAGCAAACAGCAGCCATAACAGACCAAAAGCCACCACTTGCGGCATGGAAATCCGTGCTGCGTAAGTGACGAAGATTGCGGAGAAAAACGGCACATAGGACACGACGAATGCAGTCGTCATCACCTGCACCATCCGGAAAGTTTTCAGTTTGAGTTTTGTCCGAGATGTTGTCGAATCGGAGGTGATCTCGTTAGTTTTAAACCTTGGCCGAAGTTTTTTGCTAACTATGCAGGATGTGATGCAAATGATGAGGATCGGAGCGACAATGCTAATTAAAAGGATCCACAGCATTACAGACCCTACACTGAACAACATGGGCAGACACACGTAGGTCATGGGATCGTAAAAGTGTTCCGGATAACCGGCAAAGATGGTACTGTATACTGCGACCGACCCGGTCCAGGCGATACCGATGCAAGTCAGCGTGACTCTCTTGGTAACCACACGGGCGTAGCGCAGGGGGTGAGCAACTGCGATGTATCGCTCGATGCTGAGCAGCGTCAAAGTCGTCCCGGAGTTCGTGATCCCGATTTGGATCAAGTAGGCAGCGATAAGACAGACAGTGTCTCCGTACGGCCAAGAGTCCGGGCTAGATCTGAGGGTAGCAGATGGGTAGATTGACAGAGTTAGAACAAGTCCCGTTATGAAATCAGCCGTTGATAGCGACATCAGGAGGTACCCGTGGCAGTTACGAAGAGACGGCGTTGACAATAAAACTCCCAAATTTAGAGCATTCCCCGTAATGCTGAGGAACACTACAGCGATAACAAGAATAACTTCGACGATACAGATAGAAGGATTTGGGCACGGGAAAATCTCTGGAAACCAATATTTATCTTCCGTAGAATTCTCCATCTCTACTGCGGCTCCAACCATGGAGCTATACAAAGGACTAACACACACAGCCACATGTACGCAAATACATGTCAGGGTATTATTAACACCGCGCTGTGAAGTGGTCGCGGAAGTTTAACGGAAGCCTGATTGACATGATAATCGTATTTATGAATTCGCACGTCGGGAAGAACAACCATTTATCACACTGGAATTATGGGTTCAGAGTCCAATGATTTATTAATATAATCCAACAAATGATTACCAAAACATCGTCAACTGAATTAAATATCTTAATCAGTTGGTCCCCCTGTACTAAGATTTATATGGAACAACGAAGGACCAACTGATAACTCACATGTAGCTAACAGTCTGATTTATCAATGAAAACCCATTATCACAAAAATGGAACAAATCGGAGAAGGAAGAATCCAAACACATCAAGGGTTTTCTTAAACCTCAAAAGGCATTTGAACATAGGAATACTGCAATAACTTAAGAGAGTTGTTTTTGTGGGGCCGAACCGCCACGAGACGGCCTATGCACTGACGTCTTGCATAGGTCGGCTCCCCCACGAAAACAAACGACCGCTATCTACACGATGAGAATGGGAAAAGAGTTTTTATTTTTATTTATTTTTGTTTTTTAAATAATCGCTAACCTTTTGGCGATACCGAGTTTATCTACGACCCGCTATGGTCGAACACTAACAAATTAACAAAGTAATTTAAAAAGCATTATATTTGTATCAGTAATCTTATGTTATCAGTCTTCGAAAACGGAATTAAATCTTAAACACGTTTACTTGTTTAAGCATTTGTATAAACAGTGCTCTTGTCAGTGTTGGGCCCAAAGGCGTCAGATCACCATCGCCCCATTCAACTTATCTGTGCGACTGACAAACAAAAATACTAATAGTAATACCACAGCAAAGGCAATATGTAGATCCTATCCGAAAAACAATGCCCTTATTAATTTTGTAACATCGGACCAAAGCCGAATCAATAGACCGCATGGAATATCCGCCACCCCGTGCGGAACAATGCAAGCACAATATGTGCAATCATGCCTATCCTCCAGGCAGAAAAAAAAAACCGCCCTATAAGATGGCGGCTCCTATATATTGCGGTTAACAAACGACTGAAATGTGATGTCGGTTACCAAGGTAATAAAGTGCAAACACCCGCCAGCAATCTGCAACGTCCCTTGCCAAAGCGCAGGGAAACAGTTTACTGGTTTAGTGTAGACCCACAAATCATGGCAACATCCAAAGGGCCTGATGCTTTGTGATTTTGACAAACGCAAGGAACTAACATGTCAAATCGAAAATTTAATGATTTGGTTTAATAACGTCGTCAACGTTTTCACAAAGGCAACGTTTGGGTCACAACTCGTATGAACAAACTTGAGAAAATCGCATTTAATGTGGTTTTAATTTTTTAAGCGACCTATATTGCATTGCATAGCGCATAGCTTCACTGAAGTGACTTTTGGTATCCCACAAAAACACGTACGAGTAGCTTGTCATACTTGGCACTACACCGTTCTAAAAATAATGAATTGGTTGCAAGTTACAAATTGATTAGCAAGCAAAACAACAACAAAAATATGTTCGAAAAACAAAAAACAAATTTCAGGAGTTTTGCCGGGAACTGTGGAACATTCTGGCAAAAAGAACGCGCCGATACCCCACACGCCGTGTGCCAAAAAAAAAATGTTTTCGTGTAAACGTGAATTTACATTTTGTGCGTGCTAATTCTCACACAACACACTGCTCGTGAAAAAACGCAAATTAACATGTCGCATGAACTTGCCTCAATCAAAACTGCTTTTCGCGTGCGGGTTTCTAAAGGTCTCTTCGCGAATAACAGAAAAGAGCACTTGATGAGGAATTATATATAGAACTTCACTACAATACAGATTATTCAACCCTGAGCCATTTTCAGCACAAATTCAAAAAACGTCAAAATTACAATTTTTTTCAAACGTTTACCTAAGTGAAACCGCCCACGACCAAATAGCATAAGTACTTTTTATTTTTTATTTTTTATATTCTTTATTCTAATTACACCGTTAACCCCGAAATGCTGGGAAGTTTCAACTTTGACACAGAGCAATGATAACAAAAGGTCGCTGCACGTGCTGCAGCTCAAAACGAAAATTCCTAAAGAATATATGCCGTAAGGATGTTGTAAGAATCGCAAGTTCTCGATCAAAACTTTACGTTTCTGACTCCGCTCCTACGTCAAAAATGTTATTTATTTTCTATCTACATCATGTAAAGACACCAAATAAAGGAATCTTGACACGAATTTCATTGGTGAACATTTGGGATAGCTGCGGGCACGGAAACTCGCCTGTTCATTCCTCAAACAATTAAAGCCAAATTCTTATTACATCCTTAATGATTTTAAAACATGACAGAAAGTTTGCTCCAAATTAAGTTAACGATACAGGAATACGACAAGGCTTTCGGCATCATTCCATACAGCATGCTGCTGGTCCTCTGAGGCCACGAAAAACCCCCTTTTTGTCTTTTCTTTATCTTTAGGAGGAAACGTGGGTGCATCCAAGGATACCGAAAGAGGGTGCACTCCCTTTTCCCTTGCCACATTACCTGAATGATTAAATAGTGGAACTCTTGTGTCTGAATGGGTGGGCAGGCGGGCCCGGTTTCAATGTTCACACCGAGATACAATGCGAATTGCATTCATTATATAGGAAGGAGCCTTGGTGCGTAATGATAAAAGCCATTTTCCTCTGATGCCTGTCGTCAAGTTAATTGTCTTCCTAAAAGGGGCGCGACTGGCACAACTTGCAGGCAAAGTATCAAACCCATTAACTTATTGTAATTCCCACAAGGTAAATTTTTATTTATTCAATTATTTTTGTATTTTTGAAATCATGTCCTCATCCCTGGTAACTTTAGGCTGGTGTACACGCAGTCATTGGAACTGAATCATGTTCAAAACCAACCAAGGTAGGGCAAATTCTTTTGTTTTCTCATTTGCAAGGGGAACCCACAGTCAAACCAGGACTGGAAAAGTAGATCGAAACAGCCGCGTTAAAAGGATGCATAGAAATGATCACAAAAATCGTCAAGAATATTTATCAAATATGTATGTATAGGCCACTTGTACCATAACTTGCTCGCATATGGCTCACCCAAACCGGCAGCCCATAAGTAAAGCTCTGTCAAAAATGAATTTTGTTCCACAAAAAATGATCTTTAGGGTTGTAGCAAGGAGACAGAACCACCCATTGAGACTAGCCTGGCTCAGTTAAGTCAGCGAAACAATTAAAAGAACTAGCTCCTAACTCAAGGAACCTCTGGAAATCGGCCCCAGTCCGCCTTCCAGAGACTCCCCGGGCGGTCACGGTGTACCGGATGTTGCTCCAGTGTTGACGTCGAGCCGGGTTCTTGCCTTGTAGCCGTTGGTAGTGTGGCGCTGTTGCTTGGTTGCGATGTCCCCGCCGGGAAAGATGTTGGTAGGTGGCCTCCAAACGCAACTTTTCCACTGGTTTTCCAAAGCACGTTTTGGTGGAGCCATCCTAAAATTCGAACTCATAAAGTGATCTCATTACTATTTTGGAAACAAGTTAATTACCATTTCTTGAGTGCTTTTCCCAAGATTCATCATTGGACTCTCGGCCAGTGACGTTGTCACCGACAATTTTTTTATTTTATTTTATTTTTTAAATTTACAGCAAGTACATATATATTTAGTAAGGTGTACCGGTCAAATTCGACCATTTAAGAATGTTAATATTATGGGCCGCTTGACCGAAGCTCTGCCAGCAAAGCAAGAACTGTCAAGTTACCAGGACTTGTCCGAATTAAAGCTCCGAAAACGGAGCAAATACACATACATACATATAAACATACATAATTACCTCCTTCCTCCGGTACAGGACGACCGTTTTGGGCAGAGTGCTCTGGGGGACCACTGAAACGGCAAACTTGTCGGCAAAACTGCCGTTGACACCACATTTCTCGACTTAAAGTTCTTATAAAATGTTTTTCGACCTAGACCGAAATGATTACAAACCAAATAAAAATGGTGAGAAACCTAACAAAAAATGGTTTTTGACCTAAAATGTGGTTTTAGAGCAAAAAACCGTTAAGACGACCGACAATCGGTCGTCCCAACACGGCCGGTCGTCTCAACATCCCTTTTAACCCCCCAACCGGTCGTCCTATACAGGAAAAGCAAATACACATATATATATATATATATATATATTTTTTTTTTTTTTTTTTTTCCCTGAAATAAGGCTCCGGAAGCAGAGCAACAATATTTCAAATGTTAACAAAAACAGACAACGTGTCTGAAATAAGCTCTGGAAGCAGAGTAACAATATTTAGCAGGTTAGCCAAAACAGACAACGTGTCTGAAATAAGCTCTGGAAGCAGAGTAACAATATTTGGCAAGTTAGCCAAAACAGACAACGTGTCTGAAATAAGCTCTGGAAGCAGAGTAACATAGCCATTATTATGGCTATATCATTTTGATTTCGATTGAATATGAATCCTTTGCTCATTCCCTAAACTTATTTTCATACCAGTATAGAAAACTAAATCCCTTCATTGTATCTTTATAAAGGGATCCCATACTTGACAAGCTTTGCTTTTTATGGGATCCCTCCATACGTGTACATTAGTCTAAATCTCTGTAAAATTATGCATTTAAATGTATGTGTACACAGTATGGAAATAAAGTGAATTGAATTGAAAAATATTTGGTAAGTTAACCAAAACAGACAACTTGTCTGAATTAAAGCTTCGAAATCAAAGCAACAATTTAGCGAGGCACCACCAAAAGGAACGGACGACATGTCCGAATCAAGGTTAGGTAAGTTACCAATTAAAATATGGACGACTTGTCCAAATGAAAAGCTCCGGAAACAGAGCAATAATTGGTATAAGAGATAAGAAGTTGATCAAAGGTTTCGCATACAAAGTTTGAAGCCATTAACAACTTCTCATTTTTTTTTTCCGCAACAATTCATCACGTTACTAACATAACGAGCAAATAACTGCCTGAATTAAAGCTTTGAAACGAGCAGAAAATTGTGCAACTTCCCCACGAAAGCGGGCAACTGTTATGGATAAAACTCTGGAAACGGAGCAACAATTCAGTAGGCCTAATTAAGTTGGAAAGATTACCATGGCCGGACACCCATTCCCGTAGACGAAACGAGGGAAACTTATATATATGAACGTTTATTATTTACAGTTTTAGGAACATTTTCATTGTAACATTAGGAAACAATTATTGGTGAAAGGTATACGCTCAAATTGTACTTCAAAATTTAGTGTTTTAATAAAAAGCTAAATAGCAGTTTGATTGGTTTATGTGCTACAAGCGGAAAATCCTGGGTGTTCGTGCATGGCGAGGAACCCACAGAGGAACACCCTCTGGGCAGTACATATCACCTATTTGTGAACATAATGTCTGGTTCTGTTAAACCATTGTTTCCAGAATGTGAATGCCTTTATAATCGACGCAATTTCTTTTCAAAAGCATCGGCTTGATCTACCCTCTGATTGAAATCATCAACCCCGGAATCTGAACGGCAATAAAAGCCGTTACTTACGTGCAAGATCTGCTACATGGGAACTTTGGTTCCCGATTTATTATGGTAACGCCAACGGCACAAGTAAGAAAAGCAGCAGCAAAAGATAATATAAACATTATTATTATAATGTTTTTTTTTGTAATGTTTTTTGTTTTTTTTTGTTTTTTTTTATTTCCTTATACCCAGTTTTGGTAAGAATTTAGCACTCGGACGTCACTAATTTTGCCTTAAAATGATTTATTATACATCAATAAGTGCAAATCTAACAAAGAAACCAAAATTTATAGGGGAACAATTATGAAGAATTTACTAGGAAAAACTTGTCCCATAGGCTAAGTGCATGAGGGCTTATGCGACGTCCGACTTGTAAATTCTTTCCCCAGTTTTCCCTATGTCTTGTACCAGATTGAATGGCAATCACGTAGGGAAAACAAGAGCTTTGTGAAAAAAATGTATTCGACGTGATCAAAACACAAAACCACAATCAAGACCATACAAGAGTCATGGTCAAATTCTGCATTCTTTCCCTTATAGCTGCCGTATTGCTTTTCGTTTAACAATGTCCCGTCTGTACCCAACTCAGATATGACCAACAGACACCGGTCACTATATAATATAGGACTACTCATCAGAGGCAAACATTGTACTTAACTTCTTCCGTGATAAGAGTCGGCCCGGGGTTGATACGTTTTTGTTCTATACAATACGTCAGATCAGAGGGTAGTCAGAAAAAGAGAGCGAACCACGTCGCAGCGACATTTATATAGGCTGAACCAAGAATCATTGAACCGTGAACCCATATGGTACTGCATTGCTGGGCTGCACCCATGACAAAGAATGGTTATAAAGGAGACATACCAAAGGGTGCACTCGGTATGGTCTCGGAATTGCAAACACACAGATTGACGCACTTTCCATAAACCTGATTAATATTCATTAATCTCGTATTTGTTGTTCGATGCACCAACCCGCAACGCTTGACCTCGTTTTCTGGTATTTGCATCAAAAGAGCGCGCATTTCCACTTCACATAAAATCCCTAAACCGAGGCGCCTTTATAGTTCAAGGCTGACTCACAAAATATGTAGGTCTTTCAGCAAGCGAGTTGGAACAGGAGTTTATATTTTGTTTTCTATTACGCGTCGCTTTCGTAATATACCTCTACTAAAGTGTGACGTCAGTTGCTAGGGTAACTAAATTACGTGCTGGCCACGCACATTTGACAGCGCCAGTATTTGCGCCAAACAAGAATCCACGAATTGGTAAAACAGAGCTAGATATATGTTTCATACAAATTTAGCACGTATTGGCAGTTCTAAAAATTGCGCGTAAATAAGCTTATTTGGATAATTAAGCCCTAATTGGTGTGGCAAATGGGCCGGTTTCAAATCATTTTGTAGAAAGTGTGACAATGATTTCATGAAGGGTTAATGGTGAAAAGGGTGTAAAAATCATTAATATATAGCCCTAAAAGGTGCCCCTTTCTAATAAGGTTAAAGTGTATCCATGTGTGTCGAGATTTTGATACCATATCAGTTGTCACATATTATTGTTCTCATTACCACTCTGAAATTTCGCGCTCTCAATCTGTATGTAGGCCTATATGTATTTTCAAAGATATCGCCAAAAAACTACTGATGTACACCTAAACTAATTTTGATACAAATGTGGACAATTGTCCACGAGTTTGGGAAATCTGGATGCAGTGAAAAACAACTTGTCTCCTCTGGGATTCGAACCGCGGACCTTTTGCTTAACGTGCTTACAGACACTATACCAAATGAGCTAGCTATGATGATTCAAGAACACCAGTTGGCTTCATAGCTCAATAGTATAGGGCTACTGCGGTCCACGGTTCGAATACCGGTGGATCCAAGTTGTTTTTTCACTGCATCCAGATTTCCTATAAACTCGTATAGTAGACATGTGTCCACATTTGTATCGAATGTATTCACCTCGGCGGTCCCTGAGTCATAATTCCTAAAAAATTAATCACTTATTCATACTAAACTAATTGTTTTCCGGTTACATGTAAATATAAAAGTGCACTGATAACACCAACATTTTTGCTTCCACAACCAAATTGGAGATTGCAATTTTCCTGTTTTCTATACCATGACTGCAGTATTTTTTGGCGGGAGATATTTTATATGATAGAACGAAATCAAGTTCTGAACAAGTTTTTAAATCCTTGAGTCTGTGTATTTTAGGTTCAAATCCCGGGCTGAATCTTATAGTCTAAAATAGACAGAATGATTCTGTCGCTACGGGATTTCCCGTAGGGACAGAAGGTACCCCTTTCATAAAGTGGATTGTTGTCATTTTGCCTCGAAATTAGAATCACACCCAAAAATGTCCTCCTAGTTGTGTCCTGCAGTGGTTTGAGATGTCCATGATTGGAAAATGATTGGCAAGAAATACTTACAACACCGTTTTTTAAGCCAAAATGTTTGTCCACGTGCAATCTCAACGATAGTTTTTGTTGTCGCAGTTTAAATAATTCTGGACGTGAGATGCGCTCTCCGCAGTGTAAATAAGGCCAAGTTCGATCAAGCGACTATGTAGTTCCTATAGTAGATTGGTTCCCGATCCCCATAGATTGGTTCGCTTATTGTGAAAATATAGGGATCGGTAAAGGGCAGCCATGACGGCCAGAATTCTGCCCGTCACGTGGTTATTATTATAAATTTTTGTTTAGTAAATGCGCAGATTTTGCATTGACATTTGTAACTTGGCCGTGCGTATCGAACATATCCAATTATGTAAATAAAGTACATTGCCTAAAGCAAAGGGCTTCGCCAATTTTTAAATATAAAAAACACAATGCGCACGCCCAAAGACGACCAATTACAGATCAAGATGAAGCGCCCTTTACCTGTCCTTATATTCTCCTGTGTGGAATATGTGGACGGGAACCAGTCTATTCCTATAGTCGACTAGAGTCCCTCGAACAACGGACATTATGGGGCTTTTCCAAATCTCGGTTTCGTCTCCGTATAGTCAAAAGATTTTTGGTCCGGGTACTAGACTAAATCGAACTTGGCCTTATTTACACTGCGGAGTGCGCTTCTCACGTCCAGAATTATTTAAACTGCGACAACAAAAACTATCGTTGAGATTGCACGTGGACAAACATTTTGGCTTCAAAAACGGTGTTGTAAGTATTTCTTTCCAATCATGGACATCTCAAACCACTGCAGGACACAACTAGGAGGACATTTTTGGGTGTGATTCTAATTTCGAGGCAAAATGACAACAATCCACTTTATGAAAGGAAAGCTCACTGACTAAGTCTAAAATATCCCAATAATTCTGAGATGATTAGGCCCTAAAAAAACATGTGCGTCCACACACATTATTCATTTGTCTCCCTCAATCCGTGGATATCGTCTATCTAATTCTGGTTACATAAAGCAGTGCAGTGCTAGTGATACGCTACCTTTTGGCTTCCACATCAAAAATTGGGGTTAAACATTTCCTGTTTTCTTCCAAATGATATTATTTTGGGGAGGTATTTCGTATTATGATTGTTAGGTTAGAACAGAATACATTTGTTTTCCAATCCGGTCACGCCCCTTTAAAGGCACAGGCTCGTCAGCAATGCGCGCGCGCCAAATTTGTGGCACGAAATACGCAGATCCATGCCTTTGCTATGGTGCTGCGTATTTCGTGGCACGAATTTGGCGCGCGCGCATTGCTGACGAGCTGTGCCTTTAACACAAAAACCATGCACATATTTTGAAGGTTATCTGAAGCATTTATGCATCTATAATAAATAATGTGTAGGCCTAGTTGAAAGTTTCACAATTCTAATCAATTCAGACATGCCAGCAGAATGATGAATGTGTGCACTTACCGAGTTTAGAGACACACTGGAGAGGTTTAAGTGCAAATTGATGTTAGGTCGGTAAATGAAAACCAATTATTTCGCTTCATGTAAAAATATATTAGAAGTGGCTCACAAAAATTGTCATCACGATTCAAGGAGCTTCAGACCTTGCAGTCATAGTCATTTGGGGGAAATTGATAAATGCGGTCATTTAATTGTCGGAAGGTCGTGTACGATTTGCCGCGAGTAATTTTAAATTAGCCAGCATATTACGGTATTTTAAAAAATCACCAGATATCACAAAATCACCGGATATCACAAGACTGTAAGTGAATGGTAATCCGACCACCGTATACGAAATCACGATGTATGATTTGCTGTAATTTTCGAAAAAATGTAATTTATGAGAAAATATACTCAATAAAACCCATTTTGTTTGGGTCATTTTCAACATGATTGAACCTGCGTGAAATGAGATGACTTCTGGAGCGACGCGTCTCCCAAACAGCTATATAGAAGTGCGGGGGGTTAGTGAGGTACTGTTAGGGCCTATACATATATAAAGTACATGTACATCTCTCAGCCTTGATATATTTTTGATCAGAATATACTTTGCGTTTCTTTTTGGCAATTAATTGTCGACCAAAAATGCAGGTTTTCCATCGGGTTCATGTCCACGAACAGGTTAAATCCATGCAGTTGGTATCCATTTTATGGCGGCTTCTTAAGTATGATTTCAATGGGACAGGTATCACAAAGCACCAATTAAGACGAGTCTTATGAATGGTCACTCTTCCTATGGGCATTGAACTCGTCTTTACCTTTGTGAAATCAACCCCAGGTCATTGAAATTACACAATACTAAAGTGAAAACGTCGCCCTCTGTGTATTTCATTGCTTAAACATTCACGCCCCTCCCCACTCCCCTCCTGGATCTGCCCCTGGTTACCACGGTAACTTGGTCTTTCAGAAACTGTTACAATTTTGATTGATTTGGATTCATGTATTTGAGGTACTCAATCCTGCATTCAGATCTTCTACTACGAGTACAGCTATGACCAGGAGTACAGTTGAGAACACCCGAAAAACTGGAAGTAGCAAAAGTACCATGGGAGTAAAACTGGAACCATATAACATAACAATTTTATTCAGATGATTTTTTAGTATTAACAATGTGTACATAGCATGTACTATCTACAAAAATCAGTCGAATCCCAAGTATTTTCCTTTTCGGGTACAAGTACTTTAAATTCGAATCAGAGTATTAACGTCCGTGCAGCATAAAATGTACCTACACCAGTATTTAAAAAGCGTAGGCCTACTCGAGTACTACTCGAATACAAGTACCGAGTACGGGTCTACACCCGTCACGTGGCACTTCGTCCGGGTAACACTAACAGAGGACAACTTTTATATGGCGTGGTTTTTGGTGAGACTGGGACAAGTGCATATTTTGGTGCTAAGATTTCGTCCGGGAACTACAAATCTCCAGTAACATTTTCGTTTATTATAATGTGATCTTTCATGGCTACACCTTTTTGTTTTTCATATACTGGATGTCCCAAAATTATTGTCCAGGCCAAACGATGCATACTGCAGGCAGCCTTAGAATCTCTGTTTCCCCAAATTCCGAAAATCTTCTCACACGATAAACGGTTATTATTTCATCAAAATCAATCTAGACAATCAGATCTATAGATATATAATTTTTTTTCATGAAAGAAGATTCCCTAGATATCAGGATCCGGGAAATTGTGAGGTTGCCTCTGCTTGGTTTGGCCTGGACATTAATTTCGGGACATCCTGTACAGGAATGACTCTGGTATGGTCGGAGAAAGACTATATAAAGGTATGGTATGGTATGGTAAAGGTATGGTAAAGGTATGGTCGGGGAAAGACTATATAAAGGTATGGTAAAGGTATGGTAAAGGTATGGTAAAGGTATGGTCGGAGAAAGACTATATAAAGGTATGGTAAAGGTATGGTAAAGGTATGGTCGGAGAAAGACTATATAAAGTAGGAACGAACATGGGGCTATGGAATTTACAGTGAATAATAAAAATGTCATTTTTACAGTAGGCTATTTGGTAGCGTGTGTGATAAATAGAAACTCGAGGACGGGAGGTTGAATAACTTTTAAAACAATAGTCTATATACACTGTAACTTTCTTAAAGCATGAACGTCTTAAGTTGTTCTCTCAGATTGTTCTTTCTGTTACTCTCTCAGATCGTACTCTCCATTGTGTTTAAGGAACCATGAGATGCCTTATTGTGGTCATTGTCTAATCTGTTCAAATCAACGGTGTTCATTCGAGAAGAAGTCGCGGCATCGCTGTGCTTCGGACTGTCCGATTTACTCAAGAGGACGGCAACGAGTGAGTCGACGATTTGCCCGATCCGTTTTTGGAACGTGGAATTCATCGTGAAGTAGATGATAACATTGAAAAAACTGTTAGCAAACAGCAGCCATAACAGACCAAAAGCCACCACTTGCGGCATGGAAATCCGTGCTATATAAGTGACGAAGGTTGCGAAGGGAAATGGCACATAGGACAGGACGAATGCAGTCGTCATCACTTGCACCATCCGGAAAGTTTTCAGTTTGAGTTTTGTCCGAGATGTTGTCGAATCGGAGGTGATCTCATTGGTTTTAGACCTTGGCCGAAGTTTCTTGCTAACTATGCAGGATGTGATACAAATGATGAGGACCGGAGCGACAATGCTAATTAAAAGGATCCACAGCATTACAGACCCTACACTGAACAACATGGGCAGACACACGTAGGACATGGGATCGTAAAAGTGTTCCGGATAACCGGCAAAGATGGTACTGTATACTGCGACCGACCCGGTCCAGGCGATACCGATGCAAGTTAGCGTGACTCTCTTGGTAACCACACGGGCGTAGCGCAGGGGGTGAGCAACTGCGATGTATCGCTCGATGCTGAGCAGCGTCAAAGTCGTCCCGGAGTTCTGGATCCCGATTTGGATCAAGTAGGCAGCGATGAGACATACAGTGTCTCCGTACGGCCAAGAGTCCGGGCTAGATCCGAGGGTAGCAGATGGGTAGATTGACAGAGTTAGAACAAGTCCCGTTATGAAATCAGCCGTTGATAGCGACATCAGAAGGTACCCGTGGCAGTTACGTAGAGACGGCGTTGACAATAAAACTCCCAAATTTAGAGCATTCCCCGTAATGCTGAGGAATACTACAGCGATAACAAGAATAACTTCGACGATACAGATACAAGGATTTGGGCACGGGAAAATCTCTGGAAACCAGTATTCATCTTCCGTAGAATTCTCCATCTCTACTGCGGTCTAAACCATGGAGCTATAAAAAGGACAGCCACATGTACGCAAATACATGGCAGTGGTCGCGGAAGTTTAACAGAAGCCTGATTGACATTATAATCGTGTTTTTTGTTCGATGCACCAACCGCAACGCTTGACCTCGTTTTCTGGTATTTGCATCAATGCGCATTTCCACTTCACATAAAATCCCTAAACCGAGGCGCCTTTGGTTCAAGGCTGACTCACAAATATTCAGGTCTTTCAGCAAGCGAGTTTGAATAGGAGTTTATATTTTGTTTTCTATTACGCGTCGCTTTGGGAGTATAACTCTACGTCAGTTGCTAGGGTATAGCTGCATGGGTCTTAACATTTGCTGGTAGTCTGAAAAAGGATGTTGGAATTTTAAAATACATGTAACTTAATTACGTGCTGGCCACGCAAATTTGACAGCGCCAGTATTTGCGCCATACAAGAATCCACCTTTATTTGGTAAAACCATGGTAAAACAGAGGATAGGTTTCATACAAACTTACTGAGCACTAATTGGTAGTGAAAATCCTATCGGCTGGTTCTAAAAATTGCGTAGCTTATTTGGTTAGGCCTAAATAAAGCCGGGCTGAAAGCTTGAAGCTATACTTGGCGAGGACGAAAGTTATTTTATAATGAAACGGATGTTACTTGATAAAGTTGCGTTTTTCTTATCTTTATAGCAAAGTTGCATGCTTTCCGCATAGCATAAACCACAGTCGTTATTTTTCTGTAAAAGTTTTCAAAGTTTTCGGTGTATTTTCTCAGTAGTTGTTACCACTGAATTCATTTTTGATATCAATAAAGGCTTTTGGACACGGGAACCGTGCCTTGTTGGAGCATGGAGGTAGTTTGGAGGCTCTGTGGAAAATCCGCGGTTCCGGCGTGCGTGCATACATTAGTGTGGCAAATCATTCTGTAGATGTGACAATGATTTCAAATAAAAGTTTATGGTGAAAAAAAGGTGTAAAAATATTATGGTGCCCTTTTCTAATAGGGTTAAAGTGTATCCATGTGTGTTGAGATTTTGATACCATATCAGTTCTGTTCTCATATTATTTGTCTCATTACCACTCTGAAATTTCGCGCTCTCAATCCTACTAAAAAAACTACTGATGTACACCTAAACTGATACAAATGTGGACAATCGTCCATGAGTTTGGGAAATCTGGATGTAGTGAAAAACAACTTGTCTCCTCTGGGATTCGAACCGCGGACCTTTTGCTTAACGTGCTTACAGAGACCCTACCAAATGAGCTAGCTATTCATTCAAGACCACCAGTTGGCTTCATAGCTCAATTGGTAGGGCGTCCGCGGTTCGAATCCCGGTGGATCCAAGTTGTTTTTCACTGCATCCAGATTTCCTAAACTATATAGTGGACATTTGTCTACATTTGTATCGAATGTATTCACCTCGGCGGTCCCTGAGTCATAATCCCTAAAAAATAATCACTTATTCATACGTACTAATTGTTTTCCGGTTACATGTAAATATAAAAGTGCACTGATAACACCAACATTTTTGCTTCCACAACCAAATTAGAGATTGCAATTTTCCTGTTTTCTACCATGAATACTGTAGTATTTTTTGGCGGGAGATATTTTATATGATAGAACGAAATCAAGTTCTGAACAAGTTTTAAAATCCTTGAGTGTGTGTATTTTAGGTTCAAATCCCGGGCTGAATCTTAGTTCAAAATATCCCGATTATTCTGAGATAATTAATCGTTGTATGTGGAATATGTGGAGCGGGAACCATTCTAGCTGAATCTGAGGGTGTATCGTAAACTAGCTCCCAGTCCGCATATTCCACTTATAAGTATCGTTTTTGTTCGTGGAATGTGAGGTCCGGAAACCAGTCTAGGTTTGGTTTCCAGACGATATGTTAAGGTTTTACTGCCAATATGTTTCAGGGCTCCTGTCGAGTGGTTACCAAAACTACATACGTAAATCATGTAATTTCTTTTTCTGCAGAAATTTCAGGAACTTGTCTCAGACAATGGATTTTGAAAAAGACGTTTAATGTAACATTAATGTACATACGTTGAATGTAGGCCTACTTGTGTTTCAACAGAGTAAGGTTCTGCGAAGTGTAGACCCGCCCGTGAACCTGTGAACAGGGCTCCGAAACCTCTGGCTATGCTCTGCCGCGCGCGCGCAAAGACAAAGGTTCAGAAATAATTTATGTTTAGGCCGGTCGGGCTGGCGTAACTAGCTACGCACCTAGACATTTTTGAGTGCCTATTTCTTCTTCTATTTATCGTCCTGCTGGATTTTCAAGTAATACTTGTCTGTTGTATTTCAGTAGTCAACCACGAAGAAAGAAGCACATCCAAATGAAATTTTCCGCACAAAACTAATGATCTTGACCAGTTGACCTAGACCTACATGACCTAGCCCAGTAACCATGGTAACTGAGTCGTTGGCTCTGTTTTTTACCAAAATTGTCAAAAACAGAGCCAACGACTCAGTTACTGGGTCTAATCTTGACCAATTCTTAGGAAGATCCGCCTTGCACTCTCCTCCTTCGCCAAGCTCATAAAATTTGTGAACTCATGCATGTAAACTATTAGACAGGTTCCTGTGTCCCAACGTGCCGTTGAACCAACTCGACCGTTGTGCATTGAGTACGCACAGCGATCGAGTTGGTTCCAGTCAAATTGGTAATGGTAAATGGTCGAGTTGGTAGCAGCATGGAGGAAGAAATGTTTCTTCCTCCGTGATAGCAGTGACCGAATACTCAGAAACTTTAGGTCTGGGAATCGGACAAGGGCAGTGCACCACCTATCCGCAAAGGCCAAGGGTCACTTCGTTAGGAAACATGATTTTAGCAATGAAAAAACATCAAGTTTTTCTTTGAAAACACTTGGGATTTTTATATCATGCTCCTTAGTTTAGTAGTTGTTTCCCTTTGTGTCCATGCATGGTATTAATATACATGAAGTATTGATTTAGATTCTGATGACATCACACTATTTTTTGTCTCAAAGCCCTAAAATAACTTCTGTTTTTGGCAGTTTTGTTTATTTGCGATAATACATTAAGTTTAAAAATGATGTACATATTGAATGTTCTATCCCCAGGTTGTGCTGAAGCTATAGGTATTGGTGATCCATCAAGCCATGTCGCTCTTTAAGGCTCGCGACTGGTGGTCTCACACCATAGGATCGGATGACGGCTTTGATCAGGGGAGTCTGTGTGTGGCTAACATTGATAACAGCTCTTCAAAACTTGGTAAAACAATTTAAAGACAGATTAAATGATTGGAAAGCTTTTAAAAACAGGACCAACAGCATTACATAGCTAAACAAAAGTGTTGATAAACTGCCTTGTAGAAATTTCAGCCACATAGATGGGTATTTTTTACATTTAGGTTGAACAAAGATTTTAAGGAAATCAACAGATAATCCGGTATTTTTTTCGTATACATTGAACAAAGATTTTAAGGAAATTACCACCTGGAATCAACACATAATGTAATTTTAAGATATACTTCCCACTTGCACTTTTGTCGCAAATGTTGCTTTTCTGTAGAAAAATCACGTTTTCTTCTTCAAAAATTGCCTTCAGTTAGTGCACAAGATAACCATTCACGCGCGCGCGCAGCGCCCTCTGTTGTCGCGCTTACGCACAGACCGCTCGCCGCGTCATTTTGTGCATTACATTATGCAGTAATTTTATCATTTATTTATCTCATAAATGCAACATTTGCGACGGAAGTGTCAGTGGGAAGTATATCTTAGAATTGAATAAGCTATCGATTCCAATATATAAATTTACCCAAATCCGTGTTCAATGTATATGAAAAAAATACCGATAATCCAATTCTAAGATTTACTTTCCACCAGCACTTCTGTCACAAATGTTGCGTTTCTAAAGAAAAAATCACATTTTCTCTTTCAAAAGTTGCATTTAGTTAGTGCACAAGATGAATAATGTACGCGCGCATGCAGCGCCCTCTATTGTCCCGCTTACGCACGGAGCACTTACGCTGTTATCTTGTCCAATACTCTCTGCAGTAATTTTATCAATTATTTATCTCAGAAATGCAACATTTCGACAGAAGTGCAAGTGGGAAGTATATCTTGGAATTGGATTATTTATTGATTCCAGGAGGTTATTTCCTTTAAATCTTTGTTCAAAATACCCATAGATGCATGGTTTTTGTGTTGAATGAATGGTAAAAAAAATTGTCTGCAGACAGTTTTTTTTTTTTAAACGAACCTTCAGTTGGCAATTTCTCCCATTTCTCCATTTTATACGGCAAAATGGTGTTTGTTACCATTGCTATCAACACTCTTAGACAAGGGTTTTTCTTGTCAACTTTTGCAGTACAATTTGGTGTAACTCGAAATTATGTACTGGGGCTATAACGTTTCTCATGCTACAGTTCTTGGAATTATTTTAAAAAATTAACACACTTGAAATTATAAACTTGTAGAGGGGGTCTGCCAAAAATTGACCTGTGAAGAACATTGCTTCCTCGTAACAGATAAAGTGATAGTCGGTGGCTTCAATGGCGTATTGCGTATCTACCAGCCAAGGAGCTCACGGGTTGAAGCTACGAAGGCTGAAGCAGTAATGCTTGAGATGCAGTTACCACAGCCAATACTTCAAGTTGATGTCGGCAGGCTAGTCTCGTAAGTATAATCTTTTTTCGTCAACGTTTTTGTCCGTGGCCCCTGTGGCCCTTGGGAGTCAGGGGGTCTAAAAATAAGCCTCATTTCCCAATTGAAATTCTCACCCCTCCGCTAACCCCAAACCACCACCGAGATTGCTTTTTTCCTGGGGCGAGTCCAACCCTGCTCGGGACCACGGTTAAAAATGTTGACCCTTGGGCGAGACACTTTCCTTGGGCGAGACACTTTCCTTGGGCGAGAATGATGTGAAAAGTGGCAGGGATGAGTTCTCATTTGTTCAATTGAGGGACGAGGTGCAGATCTTCTAGGTAAGTTTGAGAACCAGTATGAATCGATGCAGTTTAGGGACTTCTGCACCCTGCATGAATGTATGTCACAATTTATCTTAGTATTTTACTTACTAAAGTGAATAGCCTAGCAAAAGTAAGTTTTAACTTGATCTAAATCTTAAAATGAGTCTTCCACGGTAAAGGGGGCATTTTGGCAACACACCATATTTTCCAGAAAATACCTTTGTCTGGTGTCAAGATAAAAGAAATAAGTTTTAGTTGTTCTGAAGAGATAACTTAGGCCCAAATAGGGTTACAAATAGTGTGACAACATGCCTTTATAAAAACCCTGTGTACAAATTTCCAATATATGCTCGTAACCGGGACGGCCTAAAATGTAACACAAGTGTCCATCCCGGTTACGAGCGGTTACGTGCATACTAGTACATTTGCAAGAGAAGGGGAATGTGATGGTTTTATCAAATCACAAGCTTCACTGGATGTACCATTGAAAATAATAAATAAGATGGCAAGGTGTTACACATGGTAAACAAAGCCATTATTAGTATAATTAAAATTTAAACTCGTCGGGACACATTTGTTTTCCCTTCTCCAGTGTCTCAGAAAATCTCCATCTCGCTGTTTTGCACCCAAGAAAGCTGACAGTTTACAGTGTTACTGGTGAGTATTTAATCAAATGTTTAGTGTTGAATTAGCAATTTTTGCAATGTCTTAAGATAAATAAATTCTTCTTACAAGACAAAATAACTTATGATGTCTTAGATAGGATGTCGTTTTTCAAACACAGAGATACCAGTTTCACCTTGTTTGTCCTAATTATAAACCAGGTGTAACGGGTGCAGTGGATCACGGAAGCCAGTATCAGATGAAGATGGTGTATGAACACAACCTGCAGCGGACTGCATTCAGCCTTGTCATTGGTCCGTTTGGTGGTGTCAAAGGTGAGGGATTTAGGCTGGAGGCCTCGTCGGGGTCATTCCATGTCAAATCACCCAATGAATCATTAAAGGCAGAGGCTCGTCAGCAATGCGCGCGTGCCAAATTCGTGCCACGAAAAACGCAGCTCCATGCCTTTGCTATGTATTTTGTCACAAAAAGACCACTTAGAAACGTTTTTCGATTAGCCTTTTAGAAGTATGGCGGAACAAAAGGAGAGGGCGCAATTTCATTTGGGTATGATTTTTTTATCAATTGTATTTCTTTCCAAAAACTTGATTTACATGTTGTAATTATAATACATAGACAGAATTATCAATAAAATTAATAAGTGTAAAGTGAAAAACTGAGTTATTTTGCATTTTAGTCGATTTTATACCCACTGCAAAGTGCGCCCTCCTATTGTGTCCGCCATACTTCGAAAAGGCTAATTGTCTACTCGGATCTAAATTGCCTTTAAAGAGTATCAGAAGGTGCTGTACAACCTAAAAATTATAATTATATTGTTGTTGTTTTGTCTCCAGGCAAAGATTTCCTGTGCGTGCAGTCGATGGACGGGGCTCTCTCGTTCTTCGAGCAGGAGAGTTTCTCCTTTAGTCGTTTCCTACCAGGATTCCTCCTACCAGGCCCGCTGCGCTACGTCCCCCGGACCGATTCCTTCATTACGGTGTCCTCCAGCTGGCAAGTTGAGAGCTATAAGTATCAGGTACTGGCCGTGGCAACCGATATGAAGACGAAAGAGGAATCACAAATGGTGACGTCGGGGAAGCGGATAACAGTAAGTGAAGTCCCCGAAAAATGTTTTTTCTTGCACCTAGCAGATCCAAGGCTATTTCATTTCGGTGTGTGGGCAGTTATGTGTATGCCTCAGCTAACAGTATATTTGCAGTGATATACAAGTTTAACATTTACATGTACAGCATCTGTGAGGGATAGTTCATGTATAGTTGAGTGGTCTTAAAGTGTACATTTAAGACCAGTTAGGGACCTGGGGTGGATTGCAATATACTGTCTAAGACCGGTCCATACCCTTAGTCGGCTAACACGGTGCCCGCTAAGACCGGTCTATTATAACCCATTTGCAATATCGTGGTCTTAATGTAAGACCAGTCTTACATGACGAGCCTGTGCCTTTAAGTGTCTTGCCCACAGACACAAACACGTTGGCACAAGTGGGGCTCGAACATACAACCCCTCGATCACGAGCACGGCTGTATACCCACTAGACCACACATGCTCCCCATAATGGCTCAAAAGAGGGCCATTATTAATATCCAGATGTCTAGCCAGTCATAAGCGTACCATTTCAGTTAAATAGAATCATCATGATTTATGCATTTTATTATTCTGATGTTTTGTACACTAGATGGACTGGTCCTATAGCCTGGGTGAACCTGCTCTAGACATTGCAGTCACTGTATCAGCGCAAGGAGCTACGTCCATTACGGTTCTTGGTAAGATAGCTACATTCAAGCAATGGCTCTTTTACATGATTTTAAAAAATGAAGGTCCTTGGGTTATTCCATCAGGTTGGGTCAATAAATACAGTGCTGTCCAAGTTACGTAGGTGAGTCTTTCCACGGTAAAGGGCATTTCGGCAACACAGACTATATTTTAAAGGAAATATTTTTGTCTGGTCTCAAAATAAAAGAAATAAGTTTAAGTTGTTCTGAAGAGATAACTTAGGCCCAAAAAGGGTTACAAATAGTGTGACAACATGCCTTTCTAAACACCCTGTGTACAAATTTCCAATATACGCTCGTAACCGGTACGGACACTTGTGTTACATTTTTACAAGATGCCCCCTTTACTGTGGAGAGACCCAAATATACTGAGTGACAAAAAAACCTGTCTCGTATGAAATAGAAGGAATTGGTCTTAACCATAATTGTGGCATGTGATGATCTGTAAGAATTCATTGGAGTATAATAATTTGTCATCGTTTACAACTGCAAATATTCGTCTGCTTTTATTTTGTCTGAAGGTGAGAGGTCAGTATTTTGTCTGAAAGACACCGGGGCGATCAAATTCATGAAGAAGTTGGAGTATAATCCGAGCTGTTTCTACCCGTACGGAGCTTGTAAGTACTAGTTGTTTGATTTTGACTAAAGTACATTTATGCTGTATATTTTATGCTGTATATTTTATGCTGCTGATCCCTCCCCCGAAATACTACTTATCAACATTTTTCTGTCAGTACCATGAAGTGTCAACATTTTACAGTGCATGTAAAGTGTCCCTCGATCCCCATCCCCCCTTCCCCTTACTCTGATTTGTAGAACCGTGAAAATGTTGACAACTTTGGACGGCCCCTAGTGTTAAGATATTTATCAATATATACTGTGAATGCTATGGTCTTATGTACATCATGCCTGTTGATTAGTATGACCAAACTTGGTATAGGAAAAATTCTAGGGGCCTTATCGGAATTTGAACCTGGGACCTACATAAATGACTCAATGGGCAGATGCTCTAACAGCTGAGCTTAAAGGCTCAGTGGTATACTCCCTCTGGTTTTTCCCTACGAATCCATTTTTTCTCTCGGTGTTGCATGGGAGCGCAACTGGGCAAAGTAATGGATGCAACATTCTGTATGGTGCCTGATCACCATTGAAATGAAATAACCAAACTTGGGATGAGAGAAAAATCGTGTCTGCTTTAAAGGCCCTGTAGATGATCTGTTTTTGAGCGATTCTGCGAATAAAACCATTATAAATCAAAAGAAAGACATAAACAAACTCATCCGAAGAAATTTCAGCTTTGTCAAATGTACCACGTTTAAAAAAAACATGAAAATCCATATGCGTTTTCCTGGTCTTGGCGGGGTGTTTTTCTCATTTGATCGGGTACTATGTGGCTTGCGTCATGCACTCTGTGGCACACATACTGCGTGTGCGCGCGATCCATAAAAATGCATCGCGTTGGAACACGCACACGGAGTACACAGCACCCATGCATTTTGGACCGCGTAGATGCGAACCAAAAATAAGTAAATCGTTTGCAAACGATCTAAATAATTTCATCTTTACGGATTATTTTCTGGTAAAATTATATCATTTTGAGCAAAAACCTTTCAATGGATAGTTGCTATTATTTCAATCTTTACTTTCAGAACTTTTCCCCTGTAAACTCGTCGATTACTTTTTGGGGTCATTGCAAATGATCCACTGGGCCTTTAACCCTATAACCCCCAAGGGTGTATGTAAAATCATATTGATTTTGGAGGATTGAGCAGGGTTAGGGTTAATGGGATTTAACACACATCAAAACACACATGTTTAACCTTCTTTTGTTAGTCTAAGTATTCTGTTTCATTGTTATGCGCCATGAGCATCATTTATGACAGAGAATATTATTATTATTATTTAAACTTAAGACCTCTGACTCACCTGGCAGATGCTTTACCAGCTGATTGGTAATTTCAATACACAAAACCGCTTCCCAACCAGCAGGGCCCATATTAAAATCACGCTAAAAATGAGTGGCCTGCTGTTTCGACCGTAACAGAGACTTCTTCGGAAGCTTTATTGTGCTAGGGTTGAAACGTCAGACCACTAATTTTTACAGTGTCGTTTGTAATTTTGGCAGTGTCTGACTCCAGCATCACCTACATTGTTGCAACACACACCGGCCAGCTTATGATCTATCAGGATACAAAGCTCAAATGGGCAGCCAAGTTGGAGTACGTGCCTGTGGCGATTAGAGTCGGACAGTTTCAGTAAGTAGAAATGATGATGTTGCATTTTGCTCAAGTTAAATAATCTGGGCAAATTTCATAAAGCTGTGGACAAATGTCCATATGAGTTTGGGAAATCTGGATCCAGTGAAAATTGAGCAAAAAAGAATTTGCTCAATTAAAAATTTGTTTGCTTTATAAAAATGGGTTAATAGCCAAAATTGTATTTCAACTTGTGTTCTTAGCAAGAATAGCACATATTCTTGTGAAAAACACAAGTTGACATGCAATTTTGTTTAGGCTGGTTTATGGGCAGACTGTACGGATAATGAAACCATAGTACATGTACCACGGTAGCAAGGAGCCTATTTTTTATCCCACAAAGTGTAAAAAAAAAAGTGTGTACAGTACACACATTTATTTAAATGAATCTTCAATTACCATTTTGTTCAACAGAGAATCGAATTCCAAATTCTTTGTTTGACATACAAAATTTTTAACGGTATTGCCCCGGATTATTTAGATGAGCTCTTGCGTGTCCGTGATACTGGGCGCTGTTTGAGATCGAATTCTTAGGGAAAATTGTATTTGTTCCAACCTATCGGAGGTAACAAGTACTACAGTGACAGGGCATTCCAGGTCTGTGCACCGAGACTTTGGAATGCCCTGCCACTGTCAGTACGTGGTGACGTTTCATATGAAAATTGTTAAGAGATCTCTTAAAACACATTTGTTTTTAGGAAGATATAATATTATAGAATTATTTTTATGTTTTTTGTACTTTTTAATGTGTTGTATTTTAATGTGCTTTTATTGTACATGTAAAGCGCCCTGAGCTAATTTGTATGGAGGGCTCTCTATAAGAATTTATTATTATTATTATTATTAAAAAGATATTCTTCGGGTGTAATCATTGCATTGTACAGTTGAAACCGCTTTTATCTTCCATTTGAGTTAGGGTTTTCTGGTCAAATGGTTTTATAAAATGTTGTAACTGACTTTAATTAAAGGACTGTTAATCAACAAACAAATAAAATGTTATCCTTTCATTTTTCAGAGATCTGAAGGGAGCGATAACAAGCGTAGATGACCAGGGCCATCTTATCTGCTCATACCTCGGCACCGATCCCTCGCTATTTGTCACCCCCTCCGCCGAATCGCGGGAAATCAATTACGAAGAGCAAGACTTGGAAATGAAGAAGCTGCAGCGAATGATCAAAGAATCGACCTCAAAACAAGGTACTCATCACATTGGATTCACACCGATCTTTTTTGCGCGTAAATTCCACACGCAAATTTGACGCACAAATATGACGCGCATTGCTTTAAAAAAATCAGCTGGGAGGAAGGGGAATTTGGAGTCAAATAACGCACAGAAAATCACAGAATCACAAAAACACTTTACGCTTTTCAGTGCTTCATTTCACTCCACATCGCTTTTTACCAATGCTCGTTAAATTTATGTGCAAAAAACACTTAGTGTCATAAGACAGATTACATAATTGGAAAACTTTTAAAAACAGGAACAGCAGCATTACATAACCAAAGAATAATGTTGATAAACTGCCTTGTTAAAATTTCAGCCACATAGATGTAGTAATACTTCAGAAAACCTAAAACAATCCATGCATGGTTTTTGTGTATTAATGAATGGTGAAAAAGTTGTCTGCAGACGACGTTTAAAACAAATCACCTTCAGTTAGCAATTTCTCCCACAAAGGTACCATTTTACACAGACAAAAAATCATGTGGTGTTTGTTACCATTGCCATAAACACTTTTAATCGCTTTTTTTCTTGTCAACTCGTGAATAAATTTTTTGATGTTTTGGGGCTTTAACTTTTAAACTCCAGATCTTGTACCAAAGAAGAACATGGATGAAGAACTTCGCATTGATGTCAATGTTCCGTCTAATCTGGATAGCACCTCGGTAAGGTCTGTCATTATCAGTTAAACAGCTAGAATCCCCCCTTGACGAAAATCCAGCATTTCGGCTTTTTTCGATAGTCAAAATATCCCTCTTGCCGACGTGGATTTAAAAAAAAATTTAATTGTCGGTTTTAAGTGGATAAATTGCAAGCAAAAGTGCGCTTTTCGAAAATGAGATTTTCGCGATTTCTGAAACGCTCATTAGGTATTCATGATATGCGCGTGACCCCGTGACGCAATCCTGAGAAAGAGAAGTCAACACGATAGTTAGCTCCATACGTTTACACGCAAAAAACTTAGAAAAACGTCTCTTTTAGATGGTGTTTTTTGAAGAATTTTGTTGTTCCAAAAAGCCAGAGATATGCCCAGTAGCTGCGTGGTTGCATGTTTTACCAGACAGTATTACCAAGAGAGATAAAAATGAGTCGCTCATTCTATAACTTGTACGGCCGATGTCCAAACACGTGGAAACTACGCCGCAGTGGCCCCGTACACAGACCGCTGTGAATGCCCTTCGTTCCGTGACAAAACCACCGGTCGCAATGCACCAGTATTTACTTCAAAAGAGAGTCACTGTGAGCAACAATTTCATCGTTTTTTCACAAAACAGGTAATAGTAGATTGCTGTCATATTACATTACGTTAGAACGGTCGCTAACTTCGCTAACGGTCGCTAACATTTTGCATTTCACTAGATCCGTCGCATTAGCGATAAGTATTAATTATAAATAAATTTATTAGAACAGGACGATCGCTATTAAAGTAAAGATGTTCATAGTGACAGTTGCAGAATGCTTGTCCAGGCCAACTTTATATTTTCCCCTCTTTTATTTTTCTCGGTATCCCAGAATGCATCTGAAACTGAGGTGGAAGACGATGACCCTATTCCGTCAATCACTGTTAAGGTAGGTGTGGGACATTCCATAAAAACAACACGGTGGCCCCAGGGTTTGAATTTCATGAAAAAAATCTGCTAGACCACAGGGTTAGTAGCTTAAATCATTTACTGGACCGACGCTATTTTTACAAGACCAAAGCCACAAGGAACATGATTTACTGTTCGTTACTTCAAACATGCACTGGACCACTGGTCTAGTACGGTAGAGAAAGCACTAGACCGAGGCTTAAATTACTGTCCTCGGTCCACCGGTCCAGTGGGTATCGAGCCCTGGGCCCATTTTATGTTATGACACTTTTTAACCACTTGATGCTGGAGGATGTGTGAACACTTTCTGGCAATGTATAGTCACAGGGGCGGTTGACGAGTTAAAATATCGGCTTTGCCGCTGTCTTCCATGGTTGACGTGTAAATATGCCCATTGTCCACCATTCACTTGTACACACCGTGTTTTGAACTTCAACTTGACGGCTGTGGACGGCCTGTCAGTGTAGCGAATCTCGCTCCGTGGCAGCCACCCTGGAGTGTTGCAAAGTATGATCTATTGGTGAGAAAATTCACACAACGAATGTAGAAATGACTCTCAAGAGTCGGTATTTGTTGTGCATGACCTGGTCTTAACTTTTGGCCAATCACATTTGCCTTTTTGTAAAATGTGTATTTTTTTGCCAAATATAATCCCGGCGTCAACTGGTTAATCTAGCTCAAAAAATTAGACAAATACATTTCGAGTGCTCAAAATAAATTCAAGTTGGAGTTTGAGTCCTTGAAAATCGGGGTTGGAGTCCGGGCTTTGCAGCATACTTCTAATTTATTGGGCAAGAATTAATTGGGCAATGCTTTTAGCTATAGAACCTTTGCACCGGTGGCCATGACAGGGAGCAGGTTTTCATATTTAAATGATGTGACAATAGATCCACAAAGTGCCTACTCGTGCATGACGCACGGTGACAATGTGACTGCTTTATGCAAAGGCTCTATATTATGGTGGTTCCTTTCAGCTGGCACTCACTTCCACAAACCGGCTTTAACATTTTTTTTCAAAACTGCCTTTTAAAAATAAATTGTGATTTTTGCCAAAAATGATCCCGGCATCAAGTGGTTAAAAATACTGGACGTCAGAGAATGATTACCCTTCAGGGGTTTTTGGATTGATCAAAACACTTTGATATTATGCCAGTTTGGCTCTTGATTTACTCGTCTATCAGTGAAGAACAACTGCACTGCCGTGATTCAAGACCACTAGTTGGCTTTATAGCTCAATTGGTAGAGCGTCTGCACGTTAAGCAGAAGGTCCGCGGTTCGAATCCCGGTGGAGCCAAGTTGCTTTTCACTGCATCCAGATTTCCCAAACTCATATGGACATTTGTCCACATTTGTTTCGAATTAATTCCCCCCGACGGTCCCTGGGTCATAATCCCTGAAAATAATCACTTATTCATACTATTAGATGACTGTATGTTTTCGTTGCTTGCAGCTGGTTTTGAAAAGCAAAACAAGCCTGTCCAATGTGCGTTTACTGATACATTGCCCGTATCCTATTGCTGTCAACCAAAGCACGTTTACATTCCCGTTCCTTGGTAAGTTCATTAATGTTCACCTGTTAAGTTGACATGTGTCATTCCTAAAATAAGGGGTCCAAAAATGTGTCCTAATTCAGAGCTGCAATCCCTCACGGATTTTGCAACCGATTTCCCGGAAAATGGCTGATCTTGTGACTCTTGACACGGATGAAACCCTGGATTGTCAATCAACAACCTCAGAGATTTATAGATGTATCTGAAGTCAGGAGATCAACCTACTTTCCATGTGTTTTCTTTAAAATCTGGGAAGGTTGGCAGCTCCGCCAATTACGTCTGACTCTTTGTGCTTCAAAAGTGTTAACAACAATTAATTAGTTGCAGGAATTTTGGGCGATACTTGGATAAAAATTATCTTTTTAATCAGTTATTTTCAGTTTTATCAGAAACAGCAGAACAGGGGCTGATTTCATAAAACGTGCTACGCTTAATCAAGCATTTTGGATTAAGAATGGCACGAAAATTTGCTCAAGCAAAGGCCTATTTTATAAAGCTTGTTGTTCTAAGCACGTGAAGAGAGTGTGTGCAACGCTACGTCTGTTTTGTTTGAACACGTTCATCGTCTGCTTTCATAAGTTAACGTCATCGATAATGTTTCAAATTTGGGATAATTATCACTACCACAGAAGAATCTTGCCTATCAACAACAGCTAAAAGTTGTGTATCTGTTGGAAATTGTGTCTCGAATATTGCCGAGTATGGTGAAGAAAAAAGATGGGGTCGCGTTAGCAAGAAATTGGTAGGTTAGCATGCGGTTTGGTTTGCTAGCCGATATATGTTTCATCTCTTAGCCTCCTAAGAATTTTTTTTTTAATTTAATTAATTTGTTGTTAAACCGTATGCATTTTGTCCTGTAGGCGATTCCTCTGCACCGTCCACTGTGCTGCTGTCTTTCTATCTACGAGGGAATTCACTCCCAGCCAATCTAACAGCATCTGCTGTGGCTACATACTCCACATCTACAGGTTAGCAGACACCGGTCCAAAGAAATATTGCTCAATAAGCAGTGTTTGGAATCCTCATTTCCAGTTTGTCATTCCACGAAGTGGGGGCACAATATATTTGACCCGATTTAAGAAAAGGTAACATAAGTTGCGCACGACAGGTCAAGTTTTCGCGACCGTAAGAAGAAATCTGCAGCAGATCCACGCTCATTAAAATACCAAAACACAATGGAAATTCCAGGGGAAACACAGACATTCCAGGCGGTATCTGGGCACGTTGCGTCGACATAAAAACAATACTTTACTGCACATGGTTAATGAGTTCAGTTGTTTTCCTGCCCTCCATGTTTCAACTAAAAATAAACCTGCGCCTTTGTACAGCAATGTTTGAAATAAAGCCAGCGTTAACTGGTTAATAATGCAATCAAAATGGCCAATAGAAATTCAAAAAGACAAAGTTTCACAAACAATTCACTATTTTCTTGGACACACAGGAGCCCCGAGGATTGTGAGAAGTGATATCGTACTCCCTCTCAAACTAGTGGTTAAACCCTGCCCACCAGTCAAAAATGCTGAGTACAAAGTCACCATCGACAGCAACAGAAATGCAGCTAATCTCAATGACATCTTTCCAGGTAGGCTGTTTTTTTTACTCTAACACAAATTAGGGATTTTCAAAAGAATTTTTAAAAGTTTTGGCAGAGTTGTAGTTGAGTCCATCACAAGTCCAGAGCCGATAAAATCACAAGTCTGTGACAAGTCCTGCACAAGTCTGTGACAAGTCCAGTAACAAGAAGCAAGGGATGAACACGCACAAAAGAACGCCTTTCTTGGAGTTAATTTGAATAGCTTGTGACTTGAATTAAGACCCAGGGACTTGTGGTGGACTTGCAGAAATGCCAACATCTACAATTGTTTCAGCCAATGGCGATCAGTATTGTGACATAATTCTATAATGCATAGCTTCTAATGTGGGGTTAAATAGGGCTTTGGGTGTGTTATATAATTTTGTGTCTAAAGTGAGCACTCCGTGCCAAACTACGCTTTTCAAATTGCAATGTTGGCATCTCTGGACTTGTGATGGACTCGACTACAACCCTGAGATGTTGGGGTGTTGAATCAATATGATAAATAGCAAAGCATGTACGTGGGTCTTTCTGCATGGTCTGGTAGCTAGGTGGTATTTAGGATGGATTCGCACTGGGCATTTTCGCGCGTAAATTTGATGCGCGCCACTTTCAAAAAAAGTGGCACAGAAAAAACAAAATGACGTATTGAAAATCATAGAATTATCAAAAACACTTTTACTCCAAATTCCCTTCCACACCACTTTTTCTCAAATCGATGCATGTCAAATTTACTCGTTAAAAGGCCTAGTGTGAATCTGACCTTAATATTACTTTTGCATCTAAAAGGTTTGACTGATTGAGGTGCAAATTGTCAGTTTAATAAATAAACAATTTTCTTTTTTAAAATTAAGTTGACATTAAAATATTTACATAACAGTTTCAGTATTCTCACTCTCAATTTTTTTTTTTAAATTTTTTTTAAAGCTTGACGGCAGTTTTTTATGTACAAATGATACTCATAAAGGGGGAAAAAAATATATTTTCTTTTATTGGTCGTATAGATATGCTGGGACCAAATGCAGGAGGTCCGGGGCAGGCTCTAGGGTTCCAGATCATTGGAGGGCCAAAGGTCACCATCTTAGCTTCAAAGTCATCACGTAAGTACATGTTCATTTTGTATCGACTTGCAAACAAGGTGTGGCATCTAATCACTGCAGAAATGAAATAACTTTTTTGCGATCAGAAAGTACCATCTTGAACAAAAATTAAATTCATATGGTGTCTGTTACCATTGCTATCATCGCTTTGAGCAAGGTTTTTTTTTATTTTTTATTTTTTATACTTGACAACTTGGGAAGTAAAATATTTGGTCATTACAAATGATTTTACAATGGGCCTTTAAGCATGTGCAATGCATAGTTCCGACCTGTCAATCTACCAAACCCGCCGACCAATTACAACAGAGCTAGCAGACATTGCCCACATAGGTCAAAGTGCACTGTCTCACAACAACACACAGTTTGTACAGTGTTGTTTGCTGTGATCCGGGTGAATTTTTGATTCAAGGCCGGACGATTCGCTGTTCAAAGGTAAGAAAGCATGTATTTTATGATGATATGACATCCCTGTATTACTGGCCCTTTACTCAGTGTGTTCTAAGATAACTGTTGACCCTGAAACATGAATAACTTTGAGTTTTCTCCAATGATTGTGTTTTCCGTTGAAAGTCCCATTGGTTTGTGCAGTGTGTGTGGACATTTTGAGGGATAGCGTGTGAGGCATAGCAACAATATCCAAGGGGGCGGAGTTAACTGGGCAAACTCGGAACTATGCATTGAGTCGTTTTTACATTCCCAGGGGCATCACTCTGTATGCCGGTGCGTCACCCTGTATGGCGGTGGTCATTCTCACTAAAAAAAATAGGCCTTAACCCCTCCCCATTGCGGACAGACAAAATATTCCCACCCCCTGTTGCAGGTGTGCGTGCCCGCTTTTGACGGCAAAAACACCCCCGTACACCAGTGGTTACATTCAGGTATTCGTTTTCAGAATTTAAGGGTGATTTTTGGTGTTTACTCTACAGAGCGGTACAGGTTGCAATCTGACGTCTTTGAGTCCATATGGCCCGTGATGAAAGCATTCATAGACAGGATCCGGTCCTACCAGCGTCAGAATGGTGCCAAGGACTTTCAGCTATCCTGCAGTGGGACAGTTCCATTAACTGAGTACTTTGAGCTTATCGACACTCACTTAGAAGTAGGTCTTGCTTTAAGAATCCCTAAAAATAATCACTTGTTCGTACTTAATAATTGGGGCAAGCCAGGCAGGGGTTTGGGGCGTATCTTCAGTGATCTCTGGGAGGGGTGGTTATCTCATTGAAGGGTTCATCCCTCTGTAGGGCTTGCTAAGCTCACGTGATGGCCAATCCCAATCGGTCAGGAAAAACTGCACTACGGTAATTCAAGACCACCAGTTGGCTTCTTAGCTCAATTGGTAGGGCGTCTGCGCGTTAAGCAGAAGGTCCGCGGTTTGAATCCCGGTGGAGCCAAATTGCTTTTCACTGCATCCAGATTTCCCAAACTCATGGACATTTGTCCACATCTGTATCTGCATAGCAAACCAGTTGGGTGTTAATTTTCATTTCTCAAAACCCTTTAATCTTGCCAGCTAAGGATCAACGCAGAGCGATACAAGGAATTACTGGACCAGCGAGCGCGGCAATTTCGAGCAATCCAGAGACGTTTGTTGACCAGGTTTAAAGACAAGACGCCATCTGCATTGACTAACTTGGACACCCTGCTGGATGGGACCTACAGACAGGTTTGGAAATAATCACTTCACGACGGAGGACGTGTAAACATGTTCTGCCAGTGTATAGTCACAGGGGCAGTTGACGAGTTAAAACGTCGGCTTTAATGCTGTCTTCCACTGTTAACCTGTAAATACGTCTATTGTCCACCATTCATTTGTACACACCGTGTTTTGAACTTGAACTTGACGGCTGTGGGAGGCCTGTCAGTGTGTAGCAAATCTCGCTCCCTGGCGGCCGCCTTGGAGTGTTGCAAAGTATAATCTTTTGGTGAAAGATTTATACAATGAATGTAGAAATGACTCAAGAGTCGTTGTTTGTGGTGCTTGACCTGGTTTTAATTTTTGGCCAATTAAATTTGCCTTTTAAAATAAAATTGTATTTTTTTGCCAAAAATTTACTTGTTAATCTAGCTCAAAAAATTAGACAGAGGTTAAATACATTTCGAGTGCTCAAAATCAATTCAAGTTGGAGTCTGAGTCCTTGAAAATCGGGGTTGGAGTTCGGGCTTTGCAGCATACTTCTAATTAATTAAGCAAGAATTAATTGGGCAAGAATTAATCGGGCAATGCTTTTAGCTATAGACCCTATGCACCGGTTGGCCATGACAGGTGGCAGGTTTTCATATTGTAATGTGCATGACGCACCGTGACAATGTGACTGCTTCCTGTCATGGCTATTTATGCAAAGGGTCTATACAGGTAGATGGTGGTTCCTTTCAGCTGGCACTCACTTCTACAAACCGGCTTTAACAAGTATAATTTGAAATCCATTTCAAATGCAGATCTTGAAGTTGGCCGACGGTGTAGAGGAAAACCACAAAGCCTTGGTGCGGTGTTCACTGGGCCTGAGCTGCGCAACTTACATGATCATCACTATCATCAAACTGGCCAATGGGCTGACGGATCAGGAGTTCCAGATTCTACAGTCAAGTCTCATACCAAACGTGCCTTGCGACGGCGAACAGGTAGGCTTGTGTTGACTTATCTGGCCTTAGGACTCCAATATCAGAGTTCTCCACTAGCTGTTTTGTCGAAGCGAGCCACTCGGACAAAAACCTCAGAAGTGCCATTGGCTCCCGCACAAAAATTTGATTTATAATTGTCTTGTTCCCAGAATCGCTCAAAAACAGATTTTCTATAGGGCCTTTTATACAAACTGTTTGTGTGTCAAGGGCTGGGAGGAAGCCGCAGACGCCGGAGTGAGCAACTTGCTGCGGACGTGCTTAGCCAAGAAAGCCATAGATCAAGCGGTCAACCCCAGTCCACTCGCCATGTCAAACAAACGTTTATTCCCTTACTACCAACTTGGTCTTTCTATAAATTAGGGGTCCAATTTTGGTGTCCCCGTTACATTTTACATCTCGTTTTTTTAAATTCAGGACACATTCTTTAAATACTTTCCATCTCAAAGAATGAGTACATAAAGTACAATTCATAAAAAATGGTTTAAAAGCCATTTTAATGATTTTTGTACGAAAAATAACACATCAGGTGTAACGGGGGACACTAAATGTCACACTTTTGGACCCCTCGTTTATAGAAAGACCCAACTGTCTGTCTCTCTAGGGTTGGGAGGAAGCCGCAGACGCCGGAGTAAGCAACTTGCTGCGGACGTGCTTAGCCAAGAAGGCCATAGATCAAGCGGTCAACCCCAGTCCGCTCGCCATGCCGCAGGATACCACCAAACTTAAGAAACACATCACACAGCTGTGTGAGCGACTCAGTAAAGGGGCGAGGCTGTTTGTGGATGGCCAGCCGTCAGGTTAGTTAACCACTTGACGCTGGAGGATGTGTAAACACGTTCTGGCAATGTATAGTCACAGGGGCGGTTGACGAGTTAAAACGTCAGCTTTGCTGCTGTCTACCACAATTGGTTAACCATTCATTTGTATACACTATGTTTTGAATTTGAACTTAACGGCTGTGGACAGCCTGTCAGTGTAGCAAATCTTGCTTCGTGGCGGCCTCCTCGGAGTGTTGAAAGTATGATCCTTTTGGTGAGAAGGTTCATACAATAAATGTGGAAACTCTAAAAGAAATTGTATTTTTGCCAAATTTTGCCATAATCTCGGCGTCAACTAGTTAATCGCAGGTCTGAACATTCAATATGGTCGCTTAGGGCACTTTTCCTGCTTCTTTATACACAAGTTTGACTGTAGAATATAACATAACATGGACTTTATTAGAAATACTCAGGATGGGACTTTTTACAAAATGAAAAACCCGTTTTGCCGAACGTTTAAACGAAACCTAATTTCAAAGATTGACAATAGTTTTCAGTGTGCTATTTGTAATGACTTCATGAAATAAATTTATTGTGTACATTGCACATGCATCTTAGCTTTTACTAAGCAGCACTCTTTAGTGTTAGCCGAACGGTTAACCGGTTAACCGACACTAGAAAGAATTGCCAACCGGTTTCTAAATTAACTGTAATTTCTCATCCTTAAGAAATGCCTACACAAAAAATAGCTAAGGGTACTTGAGATGTTTACTCCGATGGTTTTCAACATTTCAACAGAGAAAAGAAGTGGAAAGATAGAGGAGAATGTTCGGCCAGCCTTGTCAACCTCCCAAGACGTCATCGCTGAATCGCCTTCAGAAGACGAACCCAAAAGGTACAAATCTCTCAAAATTTGCTTCAATAATACTGTCCAACTTCGACCACAAAATAAATAAGAGCGTGTTTCTATTGGGAGCACAGGCATTAACCCACTAGTACTTGAGGCACCCAAAGCTGCCCTGCAGCTTTCTCCTCAAAGCGCCCAAAACAGCCCTGTGTTTCTTCCATGTTCAACTCAGTGAAATTCAAGTTTCTGCAAACACACCCTTAATTGATAAGCATGTACTCATAGCTTGACTCATCCTCTTTCAAATTATGTGTTCAGTAAGGGTGGCTACTATTAGATAACTTTGGTTATTGACCTTGACAAGGAACATTGCTGAACATTACCAAAAAAACACTCTGAGAATTGAAAAGACACACTACTTGTTACTGTTGAGTGCTACTGGGTAAAATGTTTTGCCGATGTGATGTGTAGTGCCTTTAACAACCGTTATCTTGGCTGTTTCTACTAGAGACAAAATACAGGTTATTTGAAGCGCACGCACAGCAGTAGAAATGGCACGCCCCATTAAACAGTGTTGTTGGCTGTTTCTGTAAAAACCTTCTCCAAGCAGTTTTTAATTTGGAGGTGCACACATCCGCAAATTTAAGGATGTTTCTCCTCAAATGGTACTGTTTCCAAATTTTTCCAAAATACCGCCCCAAAATACTATCCATGGGAAGTAAACGGGAAATTTGCAATCGCCAATTCGGATGTGGAAGCAAAAAGGCTGGTGTATATTACTGCACTGCAAATGTAACCAGATAAATTTGTTTACAAAACATTGGTGTATTTTTTACGATATCCTTGAAAATATACCGATTGAGAATGCGAAGTTTCAATATGGTAATGAGAAAAATAGGACACATGCTATGGTATCTAAATCTCAACACCCATGGGAAAAATGGGGTGGTCAAAAATCTGGTCACGCTCCTTTAACCTCTGTACACAAGATTGTATTTGTGTCCATCACCAAGTCCTCACAAACCACAAGAGTCTGAGTCTCATTTCAGGCCACAAGCTTTGCATTTGAACTGTATTTGTTTTTAGTGTGTTTATTCTTTGTCGCACACAACTACATTCTTAAATGACCTTTTCCCCACTTGCAGATTGGATTTCCGCAAGGGATCAGAATTGGGCGATTCCTACCCAGGCCCCTCCCCAATACTCGACACCCAGCCGCGCTCTGTCGACCTGCCCCTTGGAATAGAGGAACTCGACAGCCCAGCGATCGCGAATAAAGACGCCCTCCTTAACGATGAAGAGCCCTCGCCTGGCAGAGGGTCACTGTCGGGTAACCTTCCGTCGCTCGGGGGTCCTGGAGTCAGAGGAACCTCATTACCACCTCTAGGAGGACTGGGTAATTTAAAACTGTTTTTTGATAGTTAAGTAAGGGAATAAATGTTGGGTTGGCTAGTACATGATTAAAAAACCTTTACAAACAGGAACAACAGCATTACATAACTAAAAATAGTGTTAATAAACTGCCTTGTAGAAATTTCAGCCACATAGATATAGTAATACTTCAGAAAACCTGAAAAATCCATGCATGGTTTTTGTGTATGAATGAATGCTAAAAAGGTTGTCTGCAGACAACTTTTAAAAAAACCACCTTCAGTTGGCAGTTTCACCCACAGAAGTACTATTTTACTGGAAACAAAAATCATGTGGTGTTTGTTACCATTGCTATCAACACTTTGTTGTTTTTTTCTTGTCAACTTGTGAAGTAAAATTTTGGGTAACTGCAAATTATGTATTGGGACTTTAAACTGTAAGTTAAAAAAATGGCTGGAGCCATGGATGCATCAGTTGAAGGCTGTTGTTTTAAATTGGTAATGTTTTGCAGAAAAGACATACTTGTGAAAATATTGTAGCAGTTATTGTTTAATGTGGGGACATGAAAACATTTGTTTCACTAAAAAGTGTAAAACATAATTTTTGTCAACTAAAATAGAATTCAGGATTTTTTTTTTTTCTTTTTTAAAAAGAAAATTTTTGGTCCTATATTTTTTATTTTTGTAATTTAATTTAATTTTTTTAATTTTATTTTATTTTCGTTTTAAAAAAGTACTACATTGGGCAAAAACAAATTAATGGAGTAAGGTTTTTCTTGTCTACTCTTGTATTCAAATTATACAATGGGCCAATATGAACAAATACAATTTTTGGGGGAAAACCTCTAAATTTGTAAAGAGGCATGGATGATTTTCATACTTAGGAGGGTGAGTTTAGGATTTATGATTTTGTGTTTAACATTTTTTTTTTATCTCCATTGTCCAGAATCTCCGGCATCCCTCCCAGAACTCAAACCCATCAAGAAAAAGAAAAAGAAGAAAACCAAGACTCCACAAAACCAGGAACCAGAACTGGAACCGGACGACAACTTTTTTGGAGGAACTGGTTCCCCAGAGCCAGTCTTTGTCATGTGAGAGGAGATCTGGAGAGAGTGTGGGTAATGTTACATGTACTATCTGATGGAATTTAAACAGTGGTGATTCTAGCAGTAGAATTCTGGTGGGGCCAACTCTGTATGGCCCCCACCAGCTGCGATATTGTACTGCACAATTATGCACATAACATTCTACAGAGAATTCACAGAAAGTGGGGCCAACTCTGCCTGGCCGCGAAATTTTTTCTTCTTCAAATGACATACATGTAGCATAGGCAGAGGATTCTGTGCCTTCTGATTGGTGTATTGCAAATGAATATTCATACTCTTTATAGCGCCCCCAGGGAGTTGTTTACATAAAGGAATAAAGGAACCAAAATGCAGGCTTTGACGAGCTGGTTGGTGGTATAGTGGTAAAGCATAGCACTATCAAGCAGAAGGACCCGAGTTTAATTCTCGCTGTGGTTATACCATTATCAGTAAGCGAGGGAAAAACTTTGAAACATTTCCGAACTGCAGTTTGGTTTGGAGAACGGGCATTAAGGGGAGTTCACACTATCACGGAAAAATTACACGTGCAGCTAATGAGGTATCAGACAAGCCCCAAGTTACCAGAGTGGAATTTTCTATTTTGGAAAGACCCCTTAAGGATGCGTGTGATCCACCAATCAGAAATCAGGTGCTATGTCATTTGGAAATAAAACATTCGCTGCCTGGCCCCGTCAATTCTACTGCGGGTTTCAGTGCATAAAAACCTCAGGTTTAACAGACGCACAGAAAACAAGGCGAGTTATAGCTCTACTCGGCCCAAGTGGACTCGGACGAAGGAAACGGCAAGTAATGCTCGGAGACCGTTTCCTGTTTTATGGAAACAAAATGCATTAAGCGTTGTTTAAAAAAAAAACGTTCCACACTAAAATGAACTCAAAGAGAAATTTCAGGCAGAGTTTACATACGATAAAAAAAGTATATTTTTCATTTCTGGGGAGGGAGGGGTTCTTGAAAAATATTTAACGTACGAACATGAAAATGTTGACAATTTTGGACGGCCCCCTTAAAGGATAAATTATGCCGTGTTTATATTGCATAAAGATTTTTAGAAAATATATGTAAAAACAACCATGATGCAGCTGCCCAATGAAATTTCATTCACAAAATCTTGTCCTTTGTGAGCATGATCTTTTTTAAGCTTTAAAGGCCCATTGTATCATTCGCAATGACCCAATTTTGTTTTTCATGAGTTGACAAGAAAAACCTTACTCAAAGTCTGCAAGCCTCGCTTTGGTTACATTCATTTTAATAGGAGAAAAAGGAAGATGGCCGCGCCTTGATAAAGGTCTATAGCAGGTTTCATGTACCTTGATTTTAAATTCATTGATGCATTAGTCTTTGCATTTATTAAAAGAAATTAAACACTCTTTGATCAAACATGTTAAAGTTTGGTCAGGAATGTTAAATCATTTGTTGCAAATTGTATGATAAATTCCTAACATATTTATGTATATAGTTGATATTTTGCCTGTGTGTATATAATAGGTGATCTATGTTTTCACATAGTTGTTTAAAAAGTACATGCAAATTTACATCTACTCAAAGGGGAACCGGGTCCAAGCAACAAGGTACTAAATAGACCAGTTGCGTGATAGACTTGCATAAGTCCTGGAGTCACACCCTATATTTACATAAATGCTAGAGTCCCGCCTTCGCACTATATGGCACTCGCATACGATTGATTCAAGCACCATACTATATCTGGCAAATCGGCCTCGTTTCCAGGGGGTGCACGCTGGCACATGGTAACCGTGTGGTACCTGGAATACCTCGCACATTACTCTATGCATTTCTAAGCAGGACCATGTTGATTGAACATGTTGATCAGCAACTTCAAACCAGTCACATAACCCAAAATCGTTTCTCTACTTTCTTAAATGCATCATTGCAGTTTGTAAACGTTCCAGCTTTCAAAGTTGACATCGATTTCAAGTCAAAAAACACGTTATATTTCATTATTTTGACGAAAATTCACGATGAATACATGTTTTAACATGTTCATTTCAATATGTTCAAGTGGTCCAGCTTAAAAATGTGTAGATGTTGTGCGAGGTATTCCAGGTACCGCACAGACTTTCGCGCCGGTCACTATGGACCAGCTTGCACTTCCTAGAAATAGCCCGATTTCCCAAGTAGTCTGGTGCTTGCCTCACTCGCATGCGATTGCCATAGCGTGAAGGCGGGAGTCTAGGATTTATGCAAATCTATCAAACAAGTGCAAACCTGAAACCTCCTATTTGTCCAACGTTTTTGCAAGCAATTAGTCACAAAAAGATACTCGTTCTTTATTGAACATAGCCGTTACATAACACGCGTGCCTCTTGATAAATAGTGTTATTGTTCAGAACAAAAAGCTGTCGGCCAAAGCAAAGGGTTATGAATATGTTTTCAAGCAATTGCTTTAGCGTTTGCTTCTGCTTCTGCTTGATAAGCTAATGCTTCTGCTCGATGCTTCTTCTTATTAGCTTCTTATTATTTGCTTCTTCTTATTTGGCCCATTATATTGTCACGGTTTACTTACATGCACATATTTCTACGAGAATTTCAGGAAACCAGTTTGTAGAGTTATAGAAAGGCGTACATGTAAACAAACTATACTGACCATCAAAAGAACCTTATCAAGATATTTTATTTTTATTTTTGTATGCATCTATGTTAAAACAATTATGACTGTATCTACATGTACTCCTCAATGTCAATTTCACCAATTGGTAACCTGAAATTGAGCACGACGTGTTTGAGTGCCTCTCTATTTGTGAACTGCCCAATTTGATCTTTCTGCTGAAGATAGAAAAAATATCTTGATAAGTTTCTTTTGACTTTGGTAAGTATGTATTCAATTCATTTATAGTACAATTTGCTCTTCTTTAGCTCAGTATCATTTGTTTTGGTATGTAAACATGCAGTCATCCATTCACAAAAAAAAATGCATTTTTATGGATTATTAATAGCTGTTTTAAGTAACCTCTTAGTTTTGTGTATTTGTGTAAAGCGTTGTTGTTAGAGAGAAATAATGTCTGATCTAAACCAAAGACAAATAGTAGAAAGGTGAACCATTATTCTGAAATGTATTTCATAAGAATTAACAACTTTATACGCTGCATCCGAGCCTGCAATTCTCATCACTACTATGTTCATGAGCAAACCATTTAGGCTGTATCCTCTTTTTTCCCATGACTGAAACACAACCTGTAATTTAGTCTCCCCAACGCAAGCTAAATCAATTTCTGATTAATTGCGATCCCCGTTGCCAAATAATTCAAACCGGCCATTCAACACCAGCTAGCTCGGTGGCCTTGTTTGCAGGAGGTCGTGGGTTCGAGTACGCTATGAAGTTTTTCATAGTGTCTCGGGAAAGCACCGAGTATACAGTGTTATTAATTACGTTGGGTAAGGGCAAACAAACCCTAATTAACAACCTGTAATATTTCTTGAAGACAGATTACATGATTGGAAAACTTTTAAAAGAGCAACTTCGTCAGATGGCATCTCTACTTAAATAGATGAGTTAATTTCCTACCTTTTTTAATATAAGCTGCTAGGAATGCAGTCAAGTGTTGTGCAATTCTATTGTCCGTCCAGCTCTATCATATTTTGAAAATGTACTTAAAACAGTGGGCGTTTCCCTCCAATGTTGCTTTGTCACAACTTTTGCCTTTGGAATGGTAATGTACATCTTTATTCAATTTCAGAACTCCTTGCATATTTAGACAAATCTGTATTCAAGTACATATGTACAGAACTTAATTGCGACTGCATATTCAATTAATTTCACTACAAGACTGCCCGAGTATGAGTTGTATGCCCTCAATCAATCTTTGGGTTATGGTATAGACCGTATCGAATAGCTGCCGTCTTGTGGGGCAGTTTCTTTGTTCCTTAAGCACATGCATGGTTGCACATTTTGTTCTTGCATTGTTGACCGATTTAAATAACACAATTTGCCCCACAAGATAGCAGCTGTTCGATGCGGTCTAGAGACGCTTTGAACGGGAGGCCATGACAAGGGCCAGTCACATTGTCACCATGTATCAAGCATGGACGAATCGAATAGGCACTTTAGTTGATCTATTGTCACATAATTTTATAATAAAAACCTGCCCCTGTCATGGCTGTCGGTGCAAACGGTTAATTCTGACTTTAAAGCTTTTGATACTGTACTTATTTAGTTATAAATGTAAATTATAAAAGTGAAAAGTACTCTGACCAGGTATTCCATGGGTGATTGTCGCATTTTCATGTGTCTAATTATTCTTAAAAGTCCAAATGAAAAATCAGTTTAAGTGTTATAGTTTTACAAATTGTTTCAACTTGGTTAATAAGCTGCGTTGTCAGGTATGGATAGGTTGTAGTGTTACGGGCAATCTATTGGAACAATTGCCTGATTATTATTGAAAGATTCTTTAAGCAGATTTGTGAATTTGCTGCACTGCCAAATTGTGTGTATTGTGTTGAGTGCTATTTAAGATGTGCATTTTGTGTGTTAACCGAACAGATTTTAAGCAAAGACATCACCTTGAAAATAAAAATAGATATTTTAAAATACCGAATGAGATCAACTTGATCGTACATTTGTTTGTATAGACCGTATCGAATAGCCGCCATTTTGTGGGGCACCTATTGTTACTCAGCATGCGCGCGCGCCAAATTCGTGCTAACAAATATGCAGAACCATGACTTCGCTACGGATCTGCGTATTGCCATGATGTTTAGAGCCAAATGCCATGGCAACACGTCACACTTCGGCTGTCTATAAACGCACGTAATAATAACTTTATGTATCAAATGCAATCTGATAAAATTGCTGTGGGCGTGATAGCGTAGCACTGAAGAGTGATGTTGGTTTGATGTTGCCGTTCATCCCTGATGAACTCCCCAAGGAGGTGGAGAAAAGGAGGATGAAATGTTGCTTCAGTCCGTGCTAGCATATCCCCCTGTGCAGATCCTCAATTAATTTTTTTTGTCCTCTAACTCTAAGACTCTGTATTGTATCCTTGGTCATGCGCCACGCCCACACATAGTCAAAAGCCCAAACAATGTGATCTGTAGAGCTCAGATAGAGGGCGCTGAATCCACGTGTGTTTGCATATCGCATGTGGTTGGTTTGCATATTCTTTTCCCCTTCAGCACCAGGAGGAGAGATTTTTCTTCAATATCTGTACTATTTTTGCTTGTTGCAGCTTTTGTCAGTCACCAAAGAGGTAAATTCTGGCATTTGGCTTTTGAGGTAGTACTAGTGTAGCCCAGGTTGGACGCGGACGTCGCGTCATGCACAGTCAACTGACCGTTTGCCAACTCGACTCCTACCAACTCGACCTTCGTACCAGCTCGACCGTCGTACCAACTCGACCGTTGACCAACTCGACTTCACAATCAAGTCAACTCAACCGTTTCCCGACCCAGGCCGGTGACTGCCCGGGTATTTTTTTCGTATACATTGAACCATGGACAAAGATTTTAAGGAAATTACCTCCTGGAATCAACACATAATGTAATTTTAAGATATACTTCCCACTTGCACTTTTGTCGCAAATGTTGCTTTTCTGTAGAAAAATCACGTTTTCTTCCTCAAAAATTGTCTTCAGTTAGTGCACAAGATAACCATTCACGCGCGCGCGCAGCGCTCTCTGTTGTTGCGCTTACACACAGACCGCTCGCCACGTCATTTTGTGCATTACTTTATGCAGTCATTTTATCATTTATTTATCTCAGAAATGCAACATTTGCGACGGAAGTGTCAGTGGGAAGTATATCTTAGAATTGAATAAGCTATCGATTCCAAATAAATTTACCCAAATCCGTGTTCAATGTATATGAAAAAAATACCCATAATCCTCAATCACACGCGGAAATAACATAATTGTAGGCCCTAACAGTTTCTTATTCTTTAGGAATTATATTCGATCTTTAAAGGTGAGAATTTGAATTATTTGAATTTTATTTTATATTATTCTGCAATTATTATTATTATTATTATTATTATTTCTTTCTGGTATTCATACCAAGGATTCCTCAATAGTGCTCATTGCACTGTCACTCGCAAGCGTGAGGAAACCCATGAAGAATTATAATTAGAAATGTATGGCCAGAGACACCGGGGATGATCCCCCTTGCTCTTCACGAAAGAATGCTCTGGGATCTTTAGAGTGCGTTTCCATTACCTAACACACTGGACCAACGGCTTTACATCCCTTCCGAAGGATGGAGCAAGTGTGGTTGAGTGCCTTGCCCAAGGGCACAGGTACCGTAGCCGTGGGGAGGTTCGAACCTGCAACCCCAAGTTTTCACCTATGATTGCGAGTCAATGAACTAAACCGCTCGGCCACGGTACCCCACGGTACCCCAATTAAACGTACAAGGCAAGCCTTGGGTCGAGTTGGACAACGGTCGAGTTGGTACAAAGGTCGAGTTGACCCCTTCAGTCGAGAGCACCATAAATAGTAACACAATCAATGGTAAAATTATTCATATTAATGGTACATGTAGTAAAACGGAGCACAGGATTTATATAATATTGGATGGCTTTGAGGGTGATGTGAGAATATACAGTAGCCTACCGCACTATAGTCATAAAAATACCGAACAAACTGGAGGCGAGTTTGGTCTTTTCATGACGAGTGCGGTATATTCTCATATCACCCGAAAAGACGCCCAATATTATTATTGTCATATAAAATGAGCTTTCATTTAAAAGATTTTCACGAGATTTTTGTCTGCAGGTGTTGAAAACTTTTACAACTGCATGTGCTTTTTATTGTTGTACAATATTTGTTGTTACTGTACTCTTGTGCACGTAGTACACATGCACAATCCATTCATTAGATGCTTGGGTGTGCCCAGCGTGCACGCGCATCAGATCAGGGCTCTGTGCTGCACATTATCAGAAACGCATGGTATCCACAAAAGCTTCATTTTATATGTATGCATAATGTGTACAAGTGATAACATTATACATATGTATAAACCAACAGAACACACAAACGCACTTGTGGGATACCAGGGGTCGAAATTACATGTAACACTGGTCTCGTGGTCCGAGACCAGTAAAAAATCAGAAGGACCACTAGATCTGTCAAAAGCACTGGCCCGATGGATCGGTGAAAACATTTCATTACTCATGGAAACATTCCCTGATGCCTAATCATAGTAAACATTTCTTACTCAATGCAAATAATTCCTGGTTACCACAAACGATTCCTGATCACTTTAAACATTTTCAGATACATTTCTTTCTCTGATCTTTACAGACTGCCCCAATACTACCGGTAGTATTGGATCAAAATGAAATTCCATTCATCCTGCACTCAATTACCTTAAACCAAAAAGTGTTGCAGTATCTCGGTGCCATTTTGAAAAGCACCAGTGTACCACCAAATTTTCAGCAGGACCAGTAGAGTTCTCTAATCTACTGGTCCTTCTGACCAGCATGAAATTCAGGTTAATTTCGACCCCTGTGATACTAAATATGATTTTGCTCGTCAGTTCTTAAGTTCAGTTTCTGTTGGCTGCTGCGAGCTGTCGCTGTTTGTCAGTTCTTGGGGAAGAACTTGCAGTTCAATCTCTTCTGTTGGCTGCTGTGGGCTGTCGCTGTTTGTCAGTTCTTGGGGAAGAGCTTGCAGTTCAATCTCTTCCGTTGGCTGTTGTGGGCTGTCGCTGTTTGTCGGTTCTTGGGGAAGAACTTGCAGTTCAATCTCTTCCGTTGGCTGTCGTGGGCTGTCGCTGTTTGTCGGTTCTTGGGGAAGAGCTTGCAGTTCAATCTGCTCTGTTGGCTGTGGTTGTTTGTCGATTTGTGGCTCTTGGGGAAGAACATTCTTTACTGCAGTTTGCGCTGTCATCATCCGTTGAGAGCTATCTCGACGTCGTTTGGTACTGTTCCTTGGGTTTAAGAATGCAAATGCTTGCATAAAGGCCTTCCTGTAATCTTGGTTGAATCCGTTGTACAGAAGAGAGTTTATGGATGAGTTTATTGTGGCCAAAATATAAGTCACTGCTGAGAAGTTATTTATTGAAGAAAAATCCTTAAAAAGTACTGGAATAATTCTGACTTGAAATTTTAGTATTCCAAAAATGTAAATGACATACAGATCTCTGCATATGTTTACAATTATCCAAGGAAAAAACACTGCTGTGTTAACTATGAGCATGAGCACAACCCTGGCTACACGTGAATGCTTTGTTGATTTTGGAGTTTGTTGGTGCTTCAATTTCCAAACAATGTACATGTAGATGCATGCATTAACAAACAGGAAAAATATTCTGATGAGCACGCCCATGATTACAAATAAATAGGCTTTTTCCCATGAGGCTTTCAAAGCAGAAAAAATTAGCCAAGGTAGTGCCACAAGTACTGATGTCACCCAAACTCCTGCCGATATCTTGGCTGCTCGGGTTTTGCTGGCTTTGGCTCTGAATGTCAGTGGATCACGTACAGCAAAGAATCTCTCAAATGCTACAGCAGTCACTAAGCCAGGGGATGCAAACTCAATTGTTACAAGCAAAAAGCTGACGGCCGAAAGTACTTGTGATGTCTGTTCAAACTGCACATTTATTGTATCAGAGATAAGAAAAATTGAGTCTGCAACAGCTAAGTTGGTCAAGTAGACATTGATGATAGAGTGCATGGATTTGATGCGACCAACAACATACAGGAAAATCACATTCAGCAGCAGGCCAAATGGTGCCACACACATTACTGTGTAATACTGAATATTGATGACAATATCTTTGTGCCTCTGAAAGTCCAGCAGTTCAGTTGTCTGATTAAAATATTGGTAATCACTGTTGTTCTCCATAGTACAGTACTTCTTGACTCGGCCTATATGCCCAGGTGTAATAAAGCGCTTGTTGAATTTTACATGTAGAATTCTACGGTACATGTAGCAGTTGTAACTTATACATGTGATATCACAGGAAAATCACATTCAGCAGCAGGCCAAATGGTGCCACACACATTACTGAGTGATACTGAATTTTGATAATGTTACCGGTGGTTGAATGAAGAAACAACAGGGATATGGGAATCCGATTTCTTCTGCTGGTTTATTTGGATGATACACGTATATAAAGAAAAGACAACATATGTACAAGTTAATATATACAGTTTTACAGTTTTAAACAAAATCAGACTCCTCTCTTCTCCTAATGTAAATATTTACAAGTTCGATAGTTTTCATTATACTTATGTAAATATTTTCGGTTTCGTTCCTTTAATTTTTATTGTTTGAAGTTTATTGGATGATATGTTATATAATATACATCAAAGCTGAAAACGATAAAAAAAAAAATTTAAAAACAGAAACAGAAAGCTGCTTGGCACAAACTAAATAAGTGTAGGGCACTGTATCATAAAAAACTACAATATTCTGGGAAGAGTTGGAATTGTAGATTTACGGTATCTCTCAGTCTTACGTTAATTGGGGTACCGTGGCCGAGTGGTTTGGGTCATTGACTCGCAATCATGGGTAAAAACTTGGGGTTGCGGGTTCGAATTCGGCTGCGGTACCTGTGCCCTTGGGCAAGGCACTCAACCACACTTTCTCCATCCTTCGGAAGGGATGTAAAGCCGTTGGTCCAGTGTGTTAGGTAATGGTAACGCACTCTGAAGATCCCAGAGCATTCTTTCATGAAGAGCAAGGGGATATTCCACGGTGTCTCTGGTCATTTCCAATTCTAATTCTTCATGGGTTTCCTCACGCTTGCGAGTGACAGTGCAATGAGCACTATTGAGGAATCCTTGGTATGAATACAGAAAGAAATAATAACAAAAATAATAATTAGGAACAATAAGGCCTGACACGGAACTTGATCTAAGATTACGGGTAGTAGAGCTAGACTTAAGTAGTGGAAGCATATGTCTGTGTTTGGTTGATGGAAGGAGATTATTGCCAAATTTACGTACGAAACAAATCATCACGACTTGACTCAAGAGATCCAATCCCTAGACTAGTTAGTGCACTGTCATAAGAAACATACTGTAAAACGAAAAATGTTATTCATCGTGGTAATATGAACTAAATCAATACTCATCTGCTGTCTCACGATGTAGTCAGTTAAAAAAAAAAAGAAACGTACCGACTGCCCAAGATTGTAAAACAGACTTCTGGACTCTTTCAATTTTGTTACACTGAAGTCTAGTAATATACGAATGCCAAACCTGACGAGCATACTCCAGGACTGGTCTAATGTAGCACAAATATACAGAAAGCAAATCACAACACAAAGGCAAATGGCCTGAAGAGCAAGAGGGCGCTCCATATCTGAAGTAAGTGACCTGCAGCCGATTTCACGAAACAGTGCGTAACTTGCGCCATAAACGGTTGTGGCGCAAGACTTACGCCATAAAGTTATGCCGTAGCTGCGCAATTACTTAAAATCGATTTCACGAAACTCTTCTTAGCTGCGCAACGTTTATTTTTTCACTTTAGCACTTGTAACTTCTAGGACGAGGCTAATTTCTAGTTTATCAACGACTATTTGATGCTTGCGCTTGATAAAATAGTCGTACATAAAACATACGTCGTTGTTTTTCACAAATTTTGCACGGTTATCTGGCTGCCGTCGCGAGTCATAATGCGTCGAGTCGCAGATTTCACCGATAAAGGCCGTTTTCTACAAACGGAAGGCTGGGGTTCAGTTCGTTGACGATGCGGTAAATAAGCACGTGTAGCTAGCTGCATTATCGCCATTTTTCACTGTCCTACGACACATTTTTCCAACTTACGCCACCAAAAACCATTGCGCAAGTTACGCCACATTTTATGGCGTAAGTCGGCGAGTTGCGCCACATCCTGATGTGGCGCATCTTTCGTGAAACGCTTATTAACTTATTGCGCAAGTTACGCAATAACTTATGGCATAAGTGGACTTACGCAATTGCGTAAAGTTTCGTGAAATCGGCTGCTGGGGTCGATTTCACAAAGATTTGCGACACGTCGCAAGTACCAAATCCATCGCAACTCGCCGAATCCGTGATAAAACTACAAAGGGTTCGATAAGTTGCGATGGATTTGATACTTGCGACGCATCGTAATTCTTTGTGAAATCGACCCCTGGGGCCATTTTCATATAGCTGTTTAGCAGAAAATGTTGCTTAATCAAAAGTTTGTTTGCTTTACAAAAATGGGTCAATAGTCAAAATTGCATGTCAATTTGTGTTTTTCACAAGAATATTTGCTATTCTTGCTAAGAACATAAGTTGACATACAATTTTTACCATTAACCCATTTTTATAAAGAAAACAAATTTTTGATTAAGCAATTTTTTTGGCTAAACAGCTTTATGAAATTGGCCCCTGGACGAGTGAGCAGGTACATTGTCATGCTCGACTGGTCACTATCTTTGTGCCTCAAGTCTAGCAGTTCATCTGTTGTCACAGCAGAATATTGGTAATCGGTATCATTCTCCATAGTAGTGCTACCCAGTTTGTCACACGTGCAAAGAATAGTCCAGAAACCAAAGATCTTTGTGTTTATAAAGTCAGTTAATTCTGTTGAAGTAGTAGTGCACGCAATTTTCCTTTCTGTTTGCATGGGCTAAATTTCCTTGTGTTTTACGGTATTTCATTAGCAGTCCACTGTTTTCTTTTTCTGCTTTGTCCATTTTATTTCATGAATAAATTAAAGATCAAAGTATTTTAACCACCTTCAGATCGACCATTAAACAACTCGGAACATATTTTTTTTTTGGAAAACAAACTGCAATATTCTGTAAACTTGTACTATAGCTGTGACTGTGACAATATTAAGACCATCCTAACCCCCCCCCCCCCCCCCCCCCCCCCCCCCCCCCCCGGTACCTTATCAATTGATACTAACCAAATGTCAGATAAGACATTTTGCGCAATAAGACATTTCAATTTTATGAATCAATCGTTATTTTTTTGGTCATTGCCAACAATTATGTCAGTTCAAAAGATTTGCAGCTCATTTTGTATACCAGCCAATTGTTTGACATTGTTAAAGCTCATCATCCACAGATTCACTGCTACTCAGACGATACTCAGTTGTATTTGTCATTCTGTCCTGATGAGTCTGGTAGTCAAGAGTTTGCTCTTTCTGCCATGGAGGCTTGCATCCACGATGTCCGGCAGTGGTTGCTTACTCACGGGTTACTTTTGAATGACAATAAGACTGAGTTCCTGATAGTTGGTACCCGTCAACAATTATCCAAAGTCACTCTTGATGGTATACAGGTCGGGCAGTTTACTCTCTCCCCTGTGTCCCTTGCCAGAAACCTTGGTGCATGGTTTGATGCTAATATGTCTATGAAAACCCATGTCACTAAGGTTTGTGGTAGTGCTTTTTATTATTTGCACAATATCAGACGAATTAGGCCATATTTATCAAAGAAATGTACCGAGATTCTGATCCATGCATTTATTTCTAGTAGACTTGATTATTGCAATAGCCTTTTTTATGGTTTACCGGACACACAAGTCAAACAACTCCAGAGAGTGCAGAATGCTTGTGCGCGGCTTGTCTGTAACGAGATTAAGTTCTGGCACATTACACCATTGTTCATGGATTTACATTGGCTTCCTGTTAGGTTTAGAATCGAGTTTAAGATTTTATTAATTACGTATAAAATTTTATTTGGTTTAGCCCCACAGTATTTAAGTCGGCTTGTTTCTGTCAGGTCCCAGTCTCGTTATTGTCTTCGTAGCTCTGTTGACGGTATTTTTCTAAATTATCCTACAGGCCATGGTAAGGTTACTCTTGGGAACCGAGCTTTTGAGTATAGTGCACCACACCTATGGAACAAACTTCCACTTAATGTTAGGAGTGCTCCTAGTCTTGATGTTTTTAAATCGGTGTTGAAAACTCACCTTTTTAAACAAGCTTTTTATTGATGGGTGGGTTTGATATCTACCGATGCACTTTCTATGTTTAGGTAATTACACGTGTAAATTAATGTATTGTAGTTATGTTAACCTGTTTTAATAACTTTTTTTTAAATTTTTTTAAAATATTTTATATTATTATTATTGAAAGTGTAATGCGCCTGTGAACATTGGATGGAATGGGCGCAATATAAATTAATACATTATTATTATTATTATTATTTTAAGGGCAACATTTGGTATGCCTATTTCATTTCAAATGCCATGAAAATACATACTTAACAGAATCAATGGTAAATTATTCATATTAGTGGAACATGTACATGTAGTAAAACGGAGCACAGGATTTATATAATATTGGATGGCTTTGAGGGTGATGTGAGAATATACCACACGAGTCATGAAAATACCGAACGAGGCGAAGGTGAGTTTGGTATTTTCATGACGAGTGCGGTATATTCTCATATCACCCGAAAAGACATCCAATATTATTATTGTTATATAAAATGAAGCTTTGATTTGAAAGATTTCCGCGAGACTTTTGTCTGTTTGGTGTTGAAAACTTTTACAACTGCATGTGCTTTTGTTATTGTTGTACAGTATTTGTTGTTACTGTACTCTTGCGCACGTAGCACACACGCACAATCCATTCATTAGATGCTTCGGTGCACCCAGCGTGCACGCGTATCAGATCAGGGCTCTGTGCTGCACATTATCAGAAACGCATGGTATCCGCAAAAGCTTCGTTTTATACATGTAATAATATTTTTTTATGCATTTATGTGTACAAGTGATAACCAGGGGCGGATCCAGGGGGGCGCACGCACCCCCCCCCCCCCCTCCCCCCCCCCCTATTCCCCCCTAAAAAATAATAATAATAATATTGCCTCAGATCGCACCACAGCATCTAGAATCCATCTAGAAGCCGTCAGGGCTTCGCGCTACGTGCTCGCTATTTCATTGTCATCAGCATTTCATGCTTAAAATTTCACGCTCCCCCCTTTTCAAAATCCTGGATCCGCCCCTGATAACATTATACATGTAGAAACCAACAGAACACACACACACACACTTGTGTGATACCAGGGGTCGAAATTAACACTGGTCCCGTGGTTTGAGACCAGTAAAAAATCAAAAATCAAAAGGACCACTAAATCTGTCAAAAGCACTGGCCCGATGGATACATGTAGGTGAAAACATTGTATTACTCCCTGATGCCTAATCATAGTAAACATTTCTTACTCAATGCAAAGAATTCCTAGTTATCACAAACGATTCCTGATCGCTTTAGACATTTTCAGATACATTTCTTTCTCTGATCTTTACAGACTTCCCCAGTACTAGTGTTGGATCAAAATCAAATCTCATTTATCTTACACTCAATTTATTACTTGTACCTTAGACCAAAAAGTGTTGCAGTATCTCGGTGCCATTTTGAAAAGCACCAGTGGACCACCAAATGTTTAGCAGGACCAGTAGTGTTCTCTAATCTTCTGACCAGCATGAAATTCAGATTAATTTCGACCCCTGTGATACTAAATATGATTTTGCTCATCGGTTCTTGAGGAAGAACTTAAAGTTCAGTCTCTATTGGCTGCTGTGGGCCGTCGCTGTTTGTCAGTTCTTGGGGAAGAGCTTGCAGTTCAATCTCTTCTGTTGGCTGCTGTGGGCTGTCGCTGTTTGTCGGTTCTTGGGGAAGAGCTTGCAGTTCAATCTCTTCTGTTGGCTGTCGTGGGCTGTTGCTGTTTGGCAGTTCTTGGGGAAGAGCTTGCAGTTCAATCTCTTTTGTTGGCTGTTGTGGGCTGTCGCTGTTTGTCAGTTCTTGGGGAAGAGCTTGCAGTTCAATCTGCTCTGTTGGCTGTGGTTGTTTGCCGATTTGTGGCTTTTTGGGAAGAACATTCTTTACTGCAGTTTGCGCTGTCATCATCCGTTGAGAGCTATCTCGACGTCGTTTGGTACAATTCCTTGGGTTTAAGAATGCAAATGCTTGCATAAAGGCCTTCCTGTAATCTTGGTTGAATCCGTTGTACAGAAGAGAGTTTATGGATGAGTTTATTGTGGCCAAAATATAAGTCACTGCTGAGAAGTTATTTATTGAAGACAAATCCTTAAGAAGTACTGGATTAATTTGGACTTGAAATTTTATTATTCCAAAAATGTAAATGGTATACAGATCTGTGCATATGTTTAGAATTATCCAAAGAAAAAACACTGCTGTGTTAACTATGAGCATGAGCACAACCCTGGCTACACGTTGATGCTTCGTTGATTTTGGAATTTGTTGGTGCTTCAATTTCCAAACAATGTACATGTAGATGCATGCATTGACAAACAGGAAAAATATTCTGATGAGCACGATAATGATAACAAATAAGTATTCTGTTTCCCATGAGGCTTTCAAAGCAGAAATAATTAGAAAAGGTATTGCCACAAGCACTGACGTCGCCCAAACTCCTGCCGATATCTTGGCTGCTCGGGTTTTGCTGGCTTTGGCTCTGAATGTCAGTGGATCACGTACAGCAAAGAATCTCTCAAATGCTACAGCAGTCACTAAGCCAGGGGATGCAAACTCAATTGTTACAAGCAAAAAGCTGACTGCCGAAAGTACTTGTGATTTCTGTTCAAACTGCACATTTATTGTATCAGATATGAGAAAAATTGAGTCTGCAACAGCTAAGTTGGTCAAGTAGACATTGATGATGGAGTGCATGGATTTGATGCGACCAACAACATACAGGAAAATTGCATTCAGCAGCAGGCCAAATGGTGCCACACAGGTTACTGTGTAATACTGAATATTGATGACAATATCTTTGTGCCTCTGAAAGTCCAGCAGTTTAGTTGTAAGATTAAAATATTGGTCGTCACTGTTGTTCTCCATAGTACAGTACTTCTTGATTCAGCCTACATGTACAATGTATATGCCCAGCTGTAAAAGAACACTTGTTGAATTCTACTTGTTGACTTCTGACAGTACATGTAGCAGTTTGAAACTTACAGTACAATATGCTGAAGGCAAAGACTGTCTGTACTTTTTTTAGAAAGTCTCAAGAACAATACTCGTAGTACAAACAAGCCTAGAAACCAAAAAGTTTTTCACTTTTCACTTTGCATCTTTTGAGGACATTTCCTTGTTTTGGTTTTGATCTTGTGTCATGTGCATTGGGAAAACTTTCACTTTATTTTGGCACAAGTCCTATTATATTGGTAATCACTACTGTGCTCGATAGTGGGAGGAGGGGGGTGGGGGGGGGGGGGGGGGGGTGGTGGGGGGAGTATACTATGCTGAAGGCAAAGACTGTCTGTACTTTTTGTAGAAAGTCTCAAGAACAATACTTGTAGTACAAACAAGCCTAGAAACCAAAAAGTCTTTCAAAGAAAAACTTTTCACTTTTTCAGTTTTGGTTTTGATCTTGTGTCATGTGACCTGTGGAAACTTGCTGCACAATTCCTGATGTATTCAAAGCTCAAACATTATAAGCAATAGTGAATACAAATAAGAAAGTACATCCTAGGAATAAAAAGTCTAGAATTTTTCATTTTTGGATGATGATAAATTTCAAAACGCATGCATCTTAGTAAAAGTGGGTTGACAGTGAAAAGCAATAATGAAGTTTTTTGTGCAGTTTCTGCCATAAGCAGCATCTTTATCTGAGGCAAACACAGAAGTATGTATACAATATTTATTTTATTTGGCAAATTCATGGTACGTTCGGCAAATTCACGGTGCTGTCGGCAACAAAATAAAGGCACGGCTATATTCGGCAATGCTGTTACAGCGCTGGTAATATCTATATTATGTCCGAACAACCAGTCGCGCGAGGGTGCTCATCCGTTTACTAGCAACCTCCTCTTCCAACACCCCCCCACCCCCTTTCCTCCTCCAACACACCCCCACCCCCCACCCCCCACCCCCCAATTATGGATGATACAAAATTGAATTTATTGATTATTTCTTTTGCAGATTACATGAGGCTGCATTGAGCCATGACTAGTAGCATTATTACCTGCCTGGCGTGGGTGCCGCGTGGTGCAGCCAAGGAGAAACCAGAAAAGGTACTGAAACCCATGACCCTGTATAAGGCGTATCCCCAGCTGTTGGTGGCTCTGTACCTTTATTTATGAAATATTCGTGTATAGGATGCACCTGTGTATAAGGCGCAACTTGGTGAAAAAAGTGCGCCTTACCGTATACAAGGGTTTATACGGTACATGTAATGGGAGAGTAAACACTTGCAGAAGATTGTGGCAAGCACAGCAAAGTTTGTTTATATACAGTGTGAAGGGGGCAAACAAATTATGACCATTTGAAAAATTACTTTTGTGTCTCACTCTAAATACGTACACTTCATGTAAGTCATCATGTTGGTCGCTTGGATTTGAGAGGGTGTGGTCAGGTCGCAGCACATTTTACATACTTCACTGCTAATTGACCTTTCTGATGTAACAATGTTTGGGTCAAAGATATGGTAGGCTGCAGTGCTCCTTCATCTTCAAGAGAAGTTGGCTCCAATGTAAATGGCTTTCTTCACCCCTCTTTCAAAGTATCAAGGTTCCCTATCCTATTGTTAATTTCTTACAATAAGTACCCTCTTTGAGAGGAATAATTTCATGTCAATTGTTACCAATGCTATCATCACTTTGAGTAAGGTTTTTCTTAAAGGCACAGGCACGTCAGCAATGCACGCATGCTAAATTCGTGCCACGAAATACGCAGCTCCATGCCTTTGCTATGGAGCTGCGTATTTCGTGGCACGAATTTGGCGCGCGCGCATTGCTGACGAGCCTGTGCCTTTAATTGTCAAATCAAAGTGAAGTTTTGTGTCAATGCAAATGATATATAATGAGTCTTTAATTGGTTATCACACACAGGTACAGATAGACGGCGCAGATATTGGTGGCTTACTCAAGAAATCCAAAACGACGCACAAAGCAAGCCGTAGAAGTGACCATGTGGCCTCAGGAAGTGATGACATCGTCCAATCAGATGTAATGATGGACGCAGAGGATGATTTGGCTGAATATAATCTGGATGATTATGATAGTCCAGATGATAATTCAGGTGGGAATTGAAATTTGAGACAAAAAATTGTAAGGGCCTTAGCAGAATTCGAACCCGTGTGCAATTCGAAACAAAACAACTGGACCCACAGCACTTCGAATAAACACGACACATGTCAGCACATGTGTAAGAAAGCAATCTTTAAAGTTTACTGTCAAATAATTGTTATTTTTTTTACAGATTGACATTTAAAAGGTATTTATGTATGGGAATAAAAGTTTGTTTTGCCAGTCTTAAACTATACGTTTAAGACCGCCTGGGGACCAGGGCCAATTTCATGGAGCTGCTTAAGTACTATATAGCTGCATGCTTACTGTAGTAGAAAAGCTATTTCATTGCCTCGTTGTGCTTAAAAGACGTGTGAAATAGGGTTTTTATTAAATGTAATTATAGTAGAGGGTGTGTTTTACACATTCCGGTCAATTTCAGACAATTTGATTGTTCCGTTTTGGTGTAATTGCAAGTTTTATATTTTTATGCTAATGAGAATGTAACAGTTTAATGAGTTTGTTTAGTATTTGTTTGGGTCAGAAATGGATCAGTGGGCTACTGCTACTGTTTGAAATATGATGATCTTTCTTTGTTTTTCAACTGTGGGTTCCCTCCATGACTAGCAATAAACAGCGCCCTCGTCTGTCAAGAACATTTTGAAGTAGGTAAAAGGTCACTTCTTTCTGAAATGAAAACAAATTTCAGTTTGCCCCTTTGTCTGCAACACTTTGATCTTCTGATTCGTGTATAAAAACAAATGGTTGATAATTTTCACTTCACTGCATGCGCATGCTTGGAAATGGGCATTGTTGTGTCACTAGTGTTCAGCAAATTTTGCCTTTAAAGCTAGCAAACGTTTAGCAGTACTTACGGCTACATGTACTTTCTCCATGAAATAGCCGAAGCCTCCGTTAGCACAAAAAGGGTTGCTAAACAGCGCCATGAAATTGGCCCCTGGAGGCTGATAATTATCAACCTCCAGGTCACCAGGCCTTTATTTAGCTTGTAAACTTCTGCCGATTTTGAGGGTTTTTTTTGTTTTTTTTTGTGCAATTTTGCAGGTAACGTTTTGGGAGAGAATAGTGCTGGGAGCCTTGCTGTATACGCAGACAATCACGATGATCCTTACGTCACACTCTTGGAGGATGAGGTACAGTTTTATATGGGATAAATTTGCCACCTTCATCTGGCACTTTTATCTGTATAACGCGCAGAATGTATGTGAACTTGTAGAGAAAAATAACATGCATTGGCACTCGACAAAAACCCTCGTGGAGAATTGTACGGTGGGTGAGGAGTACGGTATGTAATTGAGATGAATTTTACACATCGTAGCCCGCAAACGAAATGCGTTGAGTACGTCAAAATTCACTGTAGTTTTTAATTGCATTTTTCAACTGAGTGGGATGCAGTTAATAGTCCCCAGCACTAAGCCACCTCCGAAGAGTCTCTGGAGATTTTTTGGTAACAAAGCAAAGCGCCTACAACGTCGTATTCACAGACCAACCCTATAGGCCATTTCATTAAAGTACTCCAAACAATCACATGAACCCATGCGCGACGTGGATTTGTTGATATTGTTGACGTCATCTCTCATTTAAAGGCCCAGTGGATCATTTGCAATAACCCCAAAAAGTAATCGACGAGTTTACATGGGAAAAGTTCTGAAAGTAGAGATTTAATTAATAGCAACTATCCAATGAAGGGTTTTCGCTCAAAATGATATAATTTTACCAGGAAATAAGCCGTAAAGATGAAATTATTTAGATCGTTTGCAAACGATTTACTTATTTTTGGTTCGCATCTACGCGGTCCAAAATGCATGGGCGCTGTGTACTCCGTGTGCGTGTTCCAACGCGATGCATTTTTATGGATCGCGCGCACACCCATACATGCGCCCACAGAGTGCATGACGCAAGCCACATAGTACCCGAACAACTGAGAACGAATATTTGAAACACCCCGCCAAGACCAGGAAAATGCATATGGATTTTCATGGTTTTTTTAAACGTGGTATATTTGACAAAGCTGAAATTTCTTCGGATGAGTTTGTTGATGTCTTTCTTTTGATTTATAATGGTTTTATTCGCAGAATCGCTCAAAAACAGATCATCTACAGGGCCTTTAATCTATTATTCATTTAATCTTTGTTTTAATCCAGGAAGATAAGGATGAACTAGAAGACTTCACTATCCAGCCTAGGGACAATCTGATAGTTGCAGGAAGAGCTGAGGAAGACACCAGTTGTCTTGAAATATATGGTATGTGGAATGGCTAATCTGCCCACAAATTTCCCTTATTGCATGCGCCATCTTAGTACACTCAAAACCTGCACCCAAGAAACGAAGATTTAGTACAACTATCATAATCATCCAGATTATATGTTTAGTGCAAAGAAGACGAAATATTACCAACTGAAAAGCGAATACGAACTTCACAAAGAATGGCAATTTTAGCAATGCGTCGCTCTATGGGCGATTCTATTTTGTCCAAATATTGAGCAAAGAATGACGTCTTTGCGTACAAGTCCTTAGTGCATTCCTTTGCCCAGTATTCTGACAAAATGGCGTTGTCCTTACTGTGAGGCATTACAGCAATTGCCATTTTTTGTGAAGTTCGTATCAGCTTTTCAGTAGGTAATATTTCTTGTTCTTTGAATTACAATATTACAATAATGTACAAGGTCTTTTGTTTCTTGGGTATAATTCCCTTTAAGGCCACCTTGATGAAGAGGCCACCTGTTTGTAGTGGCTACCCATGTTTGGTCCCAAATGCCATGTGCGTAATGCCAATGCAACCTTTATAAAGTGGCCACCTGTTTATAGTGGCCAGGGTTTTTTCTTCTTCCGAGGGTGGCTACTATACACGAATCCGGTTGCTAAGGACTCCTTCCCTGCACGTCCGCCATAGCTGGGGGCCATCCACTGCCATGAACTGGGCGCTTTGTCTTGTTGTTAAATCGAACAGCGCACAACGCATACGCGTACACAGGCTTCGCAAGCAGATAAACGCGCAAAATTGTTCGAAGTGACAACATAATGTAACAGCATATCATCAGCACAAAACCCACAGTTCATGGCACTGGATGGCCCCAGCTATGGCGGACGTACACGGACCATGACTTTGCAGCTCGGATTGGTGTATACTATACAAGTTTCACTTGTCAACATTTTAATGGTTTTTAAGTTACATGTATTAGAAATCTTATTTCCAGGTCAACTAGCTGCACATTATGCAGTATGTGGTTGTCGATGTAGCTTCTGTATGAATGATATTCAGAACGGTTTGTGCATACTTGCTGCAGTGTATTTCCTTTGAACACAGTTTATAACGAAGATGATGGAGTCCTCTATGTGCACCATGATGTCATCCTCCCATCGTTCCCTCTGTCTGCTGAGTGGTTGACCTTTAACCCCAAAGATTCAACACCAGGTGAGTGTATTGCCAGTTTCACAAACTGACAACTATGTATACGCAATATTTGATATCGTGCCTAATAATCATCATTAAAGACGCGTGACCAGATCACATTTTTGAATCCCCTATTTTTCCCATGGGTGTTGCGATCTTGATACCATATTATTTGTCATATTTTTCTCATTACCATTCTGAAATTTTGCGGTCTCAATTCATACATTTTGAAGGGTATCGTCAAAAAGCAGTGCAGTAATTACGCCAACCTTTTGCTTTCACATCCAAGTTGGAGATTGCAAATTTCCTGTTTTCTTCCCATGTATAGTATTTTGGGGAGGTATTTTATATGATTGTTAGGTTAGAACAAAATCCATTTTCTGGAAAAATCTGAACAAGCTCCTCTAAATTGAAACACCCAAACTTGGGATAAGAGAAAAATCATATTCAAACCCGAGAGCTCAGACTCACCGAGCAAATGCTCTCCCAGCTGAGCTATAAGTCACACTGGTATACTCCCTCAGGTTTTCCTTACGAACCTAATTTTTCCTGGTGGTGTTGCATGGGAGCACAAAACTCAAGTTAATGTTAGGGAAATTTCAAGTTGGAATCGGGACTTATTTTCACCCTTACGTTGCTCTGTGTTGCTCCGCGCAGAACTTCCTTAATCCTTTGGTGGTGGTAAATCCTTTGGTGGTGGTGTCATGCTTGATGAAAACCTGTCCTGGTCTGATCACATCGACTACATAGCTAAGAAAATCTCCAATAAAATAGGATTTTTAAGACGTTCCGCTAAACCGTGCATCCCTGCCGCCACATTCAGAGTTCTAAGTAATGCCATGGTCTTGCCTTTATTCGATTATTGTAGCGTTGTTTGGTCTGGCTGTCCAAGTACAAAACGTGACAAACTCACTAAGCTGCATAACCGCCTCGCGAGAATGATTCTCGATGCTAGTCCAAGAACGCACATTGCAGAACTACACGAGGCGTTATCATGGATTGCCCTTCCTCAACGCTGGCACAATCATAGAATGTGTGAAGTTTACAAATGCGTTAATAGACTAAATCCCAAGTATCTCTGGTCTCGTTTCGAGGTTCCCACTCACCAAATTGGCACCAGGTCACTTTCTAACGGCTCACTGAGCATATCAATTCTTCCTAAGACAAACGCAGGTAAACGAACTTTTCAATATATGGGGACCTCGGGATGGAATAAATTAACAACTTCACACAGGCAGGCCAAGACATTATCCAAGTTTAAATTGTTTTAAGTTTGTTATACTGTCGTATGTTTTGTTAACCGTTCTTTGGATTATTTTACTCTGATTCCCGGTTTCATCTTTCCCCCTTTTAGACTTTCGTTGTATACTTGGTTGTTTCTATCCTAATTAATATGTTTTTATTTCTTACTAGATTTTATTGGTTTCTTTTTATGTTATTCTAGGAATGTACATGTCTCATTTTTATCTTTTAACTTTTTATTATTGATAATATCAGTGTTATATTTTGTTTTAATATTCAATTTTAGCATCCAGGGCCCTTAAGAAAAGCAGTTCTTTTTATAACTGAGAAGGCTACCCTGGTTAAATAAAACAGATAATAAAATGTTCCAAGTAAAAAAACAATGCTAATGCTCCCCATGTAGGCAAAGCCCAACTCACCATAAATAGGGCTTGGGCATTATTTCGATAATGTTTTTTGTACCTTTCCAACGTTCAAATTGCCCCATTTAGCTTTTCCGTGAGTAAATTTGACATGCATCGCTTTAAAAAAAAGAAGCAGTTTGGAGGAAATTTGGAATGAAATGACGCACTGAAAAACCACTGAATCAACTTGGGGGGAAAGTGTTATTGTATCTTAGGTCGTTAATTTGTTCCACTGAGTTCCCTCTACATCGCTTTTTCTCAAAGTAACGTATGTTAAAATGTTTACGCAAAAATGCTCAGTGTGAATCTACCCTATAGTGCCCACTTTGTGCAGGTAACTTTGTAGCTGTGGGCTACATGACGCCGGTTATAGATGTCTGGAATTTGGACGTGGTGGATTGCCTAGAGCCTGAAGTTACCCTGGGAAAGCAGAGGAAAAAGACTAAAAATGTGAGTAGAAATTGGAAAACTTAAAAATCACTGGCACGTTTTTAACCTCCATTTTAATAGACCCATGGGAGCAAATTAATTGGGCACTGCGTTTCCCAAAGCGGCGGTCCGGCGCATTGCACGGATCAGTGCGTTTCCTAATGCGGCACTTTAGAGCATTTTAAAGCAAAACTAATTGAAGATTAAATAACATATTATAATAACTCTACGGTACAAAGCTGAAGCAGAAAACCTGTTTATAAATTTTGAAAATATTCATTTGCGGTACCTGCTGCTAAATTATTTGACGGTCGAGTGGTTATGACATCTGCCTATTATGAAGAGGTCATTGGTTCGAGTCCTACTTGAACATGCTATGAAGTATTTTAATAGTGTCTTTGGGATGCACTGAGTACAAAGTGCTGACCAAATTACATCAGGTACGGGAAAAACAAACCCTAATTGAAATTTGAAAATGACAAAGAGCAACAACCAGAACAAATTACATAAACATTTTTTTTTTTAGGTTTTTTTTTTAAGGGGGGGGGGGGTGTTTCAGAAGCGTGTCCAGATCAAATTTTGAGCCCCATATATTTTTCAATGGATGTTGAGATTTTGATACCATATTGTCATATTTTTCTCATTACCATTGTGAAATTCCACGCTTTAAACTCGTATAATTTCAAAGATATCATAAAAACACCAATGTATTGTAAACGAATTTATCCGTTCCATTAAGCAGTGCAGTGATCACCCCAACCTTTATTGCTTCCACATCCAAATTGGAGATTGCAAATTTTCTGTTTTCTTCCAATGGATAGTATTTTGGGGAGGTATTTTACATGATTTTCTGGAAAAATCTGGAAAAAAACACCTTTAATCTTTGTCATGAATTTTCTATCACAATTACCACTACAGAAACCGTCAAAGGCAGGTGAGGGTCACACCGATGCAGTCTTAGATATCGCTTGGAATAGATTAGTCACACAGGGTCTGGCCAGTGCCTCGGCGGACAGCACCATTGCATTATGGGATATGAAACAGCAGAAGGTTATGTCTTCGCTCACTCACCACACAGATAAGGTTTGCATAGTTGTTGTTCTTGTTGACCGTTAACCACTCGACCACCGAGCCTGCCGGTGTTGAGTTGCCAATTCAAATCATATAACGGTGGATCGGCCTGTGTTGGGAGAATGCATGTCAATTATGGTTTGTTTTGCCCTACCCGACATAACTTGGGTAGGGTAGGGTCGGGCAAAACAAACCCTTATTGGTATATTAAAGGCCGTATGTATCATTCGCAAGATGCAACTTTTTGCAGATTCGTGGAATAAGAGTGTAAAATATCTAAGGAAGAATGTTGGTAAACTAGCCTGAAGAGATTTTAGCTACATAGATGCATCAGTGCTTCAGAAAACCTTGAAAATCTATATATGGATTTTGTGTACAAGTGAATGGTAATAATGTCCTGTGCACGGGACTTTTTAAATATTTTTTATATAGAAAACCATGTACCTTCGGTTGTCAGTTTCCAACATGAAATACCATTTTTGACAGAAATAAATTCATGTGGTGTTTGTTACCGTTGCTATCAACACTTGTAAGGTTTCTCTTGTCAACTCATGAAAAAAAAAATTGGGTCATTGCAAATGATACAATGGGCCTTTAACTCCTTATCTTATGCATGAATTGTGGAAGCATTTTGCAAAGAAAGAGTCAGCTGATGTCACTTTGTTTTTATGGAGTTAGACTTTTCTTCGTTGGGAAAAAAAGTTACCAGTTTTTCACACACAAATCATTCTTGCATAATTTTTGGCGAATTCACATTGTTGGTTCGAATTTGACATAAAAAAATGCTGACATTAACCCATTGTAACTCATTTTTACACTGGATGGATTTCTGTCTACTTTCAAGGTACAAGCTGTCATGTGGCACCCTTTCGAAGCCCAGTCCTTAGCCAGTGGCAGTTTTGATATGTAAGTCTGACAAATTTATTTTACTCTCAAAAAGAAATGTATTTTCTTGATATAAGTTCTTCAATGAAACAGAAGTTTGTCAAATACAGTGACCTTGTGGATAACAAGTCACTTTAATTTTGGGTCAACTTCAAGACTGTTCTGCTTCAGTGATGTTGTCCATGTCTAAATCGATCTGTTTGAACAAAGTGAGTTTCCATAGTAATGAAATGTGATATTTATGGGAGAATCTTGTAGTTAGGGTTCACTAAAAAAAGAAGATTGGGGGTTTTCAACCTAATTAAACCTACATGGGTGAGCTGAACTCTATAACTGAGCATCTCAAAAACGGCCCAAAAAGTGCAAGAGCTCAAGAAGGCAGAGTAGTGCACCCTGCAGCAAGTGGATCCCGGTTTTCTCCACTGCTAAACATTCTGTCCGGGTGCACTGAGCAGCGCCCTCATGCAGCGAATCAGTGTCCACCGCATAAGGGCGCTGTCTAAAACGAATGCATGCAACTGCCATGGCAGTTATCGACCACAGATTGGTTCGCCGATGCGATAGATATGTGTAGTAAGTTAACCATAAAGACACCATGCAGTGGCTAGCGAATCATGTTTGGTGACTTTACACCTAATTTTGGAATGACTTGGCTGTATTTATAAAGCATTTTAGAGGGGAATGGATTATTTTTGTCCGGGCGGCCAAGTTTTTTGTCAGGCCGCCAAACAGTACCTCTGATGATTTTGCCAGGGCGGTGCGCCCGGACAAAACCGGTAGTGGAGAACACTGCAATGTAGTTGGGTCCAATTTCATTCTGTAAGTCACATCAAACCGAATAATACCTGGGTATGGACAGACTACTCATGTGTGACATAAGTTACCGCCCCTGGCGCTAGAGCCACCTCTGAAGAGTCTGGAGTATTTTTGATAACAACATTTTTCAGTAGCGAAGCGCCTACGGCATCCCCTTCATGGACCAACGCTACCATAGGACCCCATAGGCCATTTCATTAAAGTACTCAAAACATCATGAATCCTTGCTCGACCTGGGGTCGATTTCGCAAAACGCTAAGATTTGATACCAGTACTACATGTAAGATCGATCCTAAAAAGCGTTTGTAAAATCGACCTCTAGTTTTGTTTACATTGTTGACGTCATCTATTATTCGGTCCATTCACAGGTCGGTGAAGGTGTATGATTGTCGAAGCCCTCACGACAGCTTGAAATCATGGTCTCTTGAAGGCGAAGTTGAGCGAGTTGTTTGGAACCACTTCCAGCCGTTCCATCTTCTGGTAAGTTTTTAATCCCAGTGCTTCCCCAAGACTCTAAGAAAAACTTCATGGCGTGCTCGGGTGGGACTCGAACCCACGACCTCCTGCATACTAGGCAGACATCTTGACCACTCGACCACCAAGCTGGCCGATCGAGTAGTCGGTGTTAATCGACGAGAGAATGTGATTTGGCTTGCTAATAACCAAGTTACGTCACATTCTGTAATCTTGGTACATGTCTTGGTTTTTGTAGATTCTAAGGTTCCAGCAGGCAAATTTCAAATAAAATCGTTATCAAACAGGATAAAGAAATAAATCCTGTAGTCCTCATTGGAGTTTCACAGCTCATCAACTGGTGGAGCATCTGCTCAGTTTACCAAAGGTCCCGGCTTCGAATCCCGATGAGGACAATGTTTTTTCTGACTTTTTATATTTACTTATTTTATTTTTGTGGTGATTATGCTTGTCAGGAAAAATGCTGTTTTATCCATTACGTACATTGGCATAATGACTGGCCCCCTAGATTCTTCACTTTCAAATGTAGCTGCAGTTTAGAAAGTCACATACTACGCTATTGTTGCTACGTAGTGCACGCCATTGCCTAGCAATCAACAATCTGGTTGCTTTATGCCATTCTCTACTACAGTGAAACATTAGTCTGGTCAAGTGGATACTGAGGGTGTATGTAAAGGGAAGTACCCCAGATGATATTCTTGGGAAATTTTGACAAAGTGGAATTCGGAGTCCTTAAAAATGATACAATTGGCCTTTTACAAAGTTGGTTTCAATCTGACTTGCAGGCAAGCACAGACAGAGGCTATGTATACTGCGTGGACGTTCGAACAGATAAGCCAGTCTTTACATTGAAAGCACACGATGACACAGTGACTGCGTTAGGTCTCAGCACCGAAGTGCCATCCTGTATGGTCACAGCCTCGGCCGATCATCTCTACAAAGTTTGGGACATAAAGGTGGGAAAACATTTTACTATAGAGCGTATCGAATAGCTGCCATCTTGTAGGGCAGTTTCTTTGTTCTGTGAGGAAATGCATGGTTTCACATTTTAAACCAACAAAGGTTGTTTAAATCTTCCTTTTCTCCTATTAAAATGAACGTAACCAAAGCGAGGCTTGCAGAAAAAATAGTTTGGTCCCGTTTTGAAATTGTTCGTTGTGTGCATCACAACGGCATAGGCGTTGTGTGATCAAGAGAGTGCGCAGCGTGGAGATTACACGCGCTATTGCATGGTCGCGCAGACGCACTGATCGTACCGGACCATACTATGAGGAACAAGACAAAGATGGACGCACCGTGATAAAGGTCTATAAGCCTGTAGCAAATGCTAGGCAATGAAACAAGTTAACTTAATAACTGTGACCCGTAGGCCTTCTTTTCCAACGCTAAAAGTAGGGGCGGAGGTGGGGGTTCGAGAGCCACGTAGGACTTTATATGTACTGTACAAATGTTGCGGGAAATGTTGACATTTCATGGCTAGTGAAAAAGTGTTGATAAGTAGTATTTCGGGGAGAGGGGGTCTTAAAAATACTACTCTGTAGAACTGTGAAAATGTTGACAACTTTGGAGGGCCCCTATATTGGCCCCGGCTAAAGTGTTTAATATGATGGAAATACTAAATGGCCTCTTCCTTTCCTTTTTCAGGACAACAAGCCTTCACTTATTGTCTCCAAGGATCCCAAGATGGGGACTATTAACAGCATCAAATGTAGCCCAAACTCGCCCTTCCTGTTTGCGCTAGGGGGTGAAAAGGATGGAATGCGATTGGTTGACATCACGTCACATGTACCAGGTGCGAACAAAAAATTAAATATTATATGACCTGGGTTGCATTCAAAATACGTGAACATTGTAAATGTTTGTAACATTCGCCAACAACGGGTACCCAGCATCCCATACACGAGTGCAGAAAATTAGCACTGTAACCAGTGGCGAATTTTCGCTTTAGTGGGACACAGCCCTGTTTAGTACATGTAGAAAATACTGCTTAGTACAGAAAATAAATGTGCTTAGCGAAACAGGTTACCAGTTGAAATCTTGCATTATTTTTGACTGGTACCCTGCAAATTTTTGCTGAGCACAAAAACTGACCAAGCAGTACATTTTTGCTAAGCAGGTCCACAAAATTTGGCCCAGATCTGATTAAAAATTACTTAATAAAACCACCGTTTTGTAAATAATTTATCTGGTTCCGTAAAGCAGTGCAGTGATTATACCAACCTTTTTGTCTCCACATACAAATTGGAGATTGCAAATGTCCTGTTTTCTTCCCATGGATAGTATTTTGATGATAAGGTTACAACAAAATTCATTTTCCGGAAAAATTTGAACAAGCTCGGTTAAAAATACTTGGGTTTTGTTTTATTGACTAAAAAGTAACAATGGTGACATTTGTCGTTACAGTTCAGCGACAGTTCAGCAAGAGACGCAGTGGCCATCTTGCGCACAAACCAGAACCTGAAACTGACCAATCGGCAAGCAGATCAGATCAGCCAGAAACATCACATGATTCCGTTACCGTGGAAACAAACGAGAGGAGAGATGGTGACAAGAAAAGGACCAAAAAGAAAAAGAAACAGCACAAAACATGAATTTCTCAGAAATATATACCTGTTTAATACTTGGACAACAGTTGTACATGTACCTTGGACAAGTGCTTTGGACCTCTCTCAAATGATGTACCTACAGATTGCTCACTATTGGGAATCTCGAAAATCGGAAATGTTCACAACTTACACAATAAACCGGTAAACATTTATTTTTTATTTATTCACCACATCCAACAGCGGAAGGACCGCCAGGAATGGGATCAATTAACATAGATATTTGAATAACTATCAACTTCTAAGTTGAATTAGAAACTGCCAGAGACACCAGGGAATCCCTCCCCTTCCTCTTCACGAAAGAATGCTCTGGGATCTTTAAAGTGCGTTACCGAAACCTAACACACTGGACCAACGGCTTTACATCCCTTCCGAAGGACGGAACAAGTGTGATGCCTTGCTCAAGAGCACAAGTGCCACAACCCGTCACGGAATCGAACCCACATTCTAGTACTGGCACAGGAACTTGAGTTCCTGTGCATGATGACGGTAGTAAACTTCCCCTAAAATGGTTTTGTCTGAAGTGCTATAGTCTTTGAGAAATGAGCCCTGCGGAAACTTCAGTTACTATCAACCTTTTAAAAGTATGATGGAACAAAGAGACGGGGTGCAATTTTATTTGGGTGTGAATTTTTTTCACAAATGTTTTAGTTCAAAAACTTGATTTGCTTGTTGTAATTATAATCAGGCATGCAACTTTTCAGCTAATCAGCTGATTTCCTCATCTGTCCCATTGAAAATCTAAAAAACACTGTACAAAGTTGGAGCTTTTTGTTGCATTTTCCTCTTTTTTTGTAATGACATAGTTGCATGCCTGTAATCAAAATAATGCAGACACAGAATTCTCAATAAAATAGAAATATGCAGTTATTTTGCATTTACTTTAAAATGGCTAATTGGAGATACATGTAGTCTTACAATGCCGCACTTCTACAAAAAAAATTAGGAATTCAAGTCGAATTTTGGATAGCTTGCATTTCACACTTTGTAGGTGTTCCATGCAGCTATCATCAATGTGATGTTGTAGATCAAGCCATGTACCTTGCGTCTACCATTGATTTATGTGTAGATTCAAGACGTAGCCATGTAATTGAATGCAGGCTTTTTAATTAAGGACAAAGAGTTTGATCAACATTAAAGGCAGAGGCTCGTCAATGCGCGTGTGACGCTAAATTCGTGCCACGAAATACGCAGCTCCATGCCTTTGCTGGGGAGCTGCATATTTCGTGGCATGCATTTGGCCTCACGCGCACATTGACGAGCCTCTGCCTTTAAATTTAACATTTATTATTCTTGCTAATTGAAACAAGCTGACAAAGTGGCAAGAACCTGTGATATGTTGGGCCTTAGACTCCAGTCAGTCTGCCAACAATCTTTAAAAAGACCTGCTAGAATTTCTGGACAGTCCCTAGGGATTGTCGGTCTCTCCTTAAATTCACAGACCCGGTACATAATCTGATGACGTTCACATAATTTGGCGAATGGCTCTTCCCTCGTCAGAAGCTGCCAGTATACCACAGCCAAAGAGTAGATATCCGATTTCCTGGAGAACTTTCTGTCAGACATGACTTCCGGGGCAATCCACGGAACTGACCCGTGGATTCCAGTACTGACGGTGGTCTGAAGAAATCTAGCATCGTGGAAATCGCACAACTTCAGCTTCATATCTTCTGAGATGAGGACATTTGGAGCCTTAATATCCCGATGTACAAAATCATTCCCGTGTATGTATTCCACCGCGTGTGCCAAGTTCAGACACCACTTTTGGATTGTCTCCATCGGTAATCGTGTTTCTTCGTGCTCAGCCAAGTACCTATCCAAGGACCCATTCGGGGCATACTCCATCACAATAACCGAAGTTGGCTCGTCAATAAAGTAACCAAAGCACTCCACAATATTCTCGTGCTTTAGCTGCATCAGGAGTTTTATTTCATTTAGGCCCGTGTCATTGTTCTTTTTTGCGGCGACAATAACTTTACCATGGCCTGGGCGATTCCATGTGACTCGAAAAACTCTCCCATTTGTTCCCTGCCCAAGAAGCTGGTTGTTTGTCCAGTCCAGTTCTTTTGGTTTGATGACATATTGGTTTGATGAAGCCATTGATGAGGTTGTCGCTTGTCAGCAACTGAGGCTGTGAGAATGTACACAAAAAAAATCGTTATTAATTGCAAATAGCCGGAAAGTGCTAATTCAATTGATATTGTTGAAAGTGACATAATGGATTTCTTCATTGTGCAAATTATGTTTGAAGATCACTTGTCAACTCATTAACAAAACATTTTAAATTGAATACCTGCACTCTTAAACTTGTGCCAAGTTGGATAGACGACTATAAAAGACTGGTCTTAGACCAGTGGCTAAGTCAATTTTATTGCAATCCGCCCCAGCATTCTGGACGCGTTGTAGCCTCTAGGGTGGATTGCAATAAAACGCACTACTAAGAAAATTAACTAGCATTAGTCCATTTACGTAAAGTCACTAGCCAGTTTCAATACAAATTTTCAATACAAAGGCCAATATTAACGTATAAAGTGTACTTTTTGCTGCTGTCAAAATGGCAGTCATTAATGACAATAAAATCGTCGCTCTTCGGGGACGAAATTCAAGTATTTTTTTTAGGAATTTGCTTGATATAAGTGCTAAAATAACCCGGGAAATCCTATATTATTTGCTGTATAAATAAGAACAATTAGTACAGGTACATATTGAAGTAAAATCTTATGCTTTATATCTTTTTTCATTTTATTTTATTTCTCCTAGTCCTAGATGCTAACATTCTGATCTCTTCATTGTGAAATTATGTTGTGTGATGTAAGATAAACTTGTCAAAAAAGTACAAGGTTTGTCATTCAATCCCATGACGCATTGAGAACACTGACAAGGTTTAATTATAGACCGTATCAAATAGCTGCCATCTTGTAGGACAGTTTCTTTGTTCCTGGACGACATCCGTGGTTGCACATTGTGCTTACATTGTTGACCAATTTAAATGTCAAATGTTGTCCTACAAGATGGCAGCTATTTGATACGGTCTATTTCCAAACGGGATGTAAATCAAAATTTTTGAATATTTGGTTTTATTTTAGCAGTCCAGTTTCAAGTTTGAAAACCGAATATTCATTCAAAACCAATAAGAATTGCAAAGTTGATCATGACTATCGGACATCAGGAAGTGCACATAGAAAAACCCAAATTTAGGAAAGGGAAAAATTGAAGATTTTCATAGAAAACAAATTCAGCCAGTATCATATGTTTTGTGGTTAAGATCTGATAAAGCCACGATCTTTCTGTCAAAGGATCCGAATATATGGAAAGAAAATCTACACCAAAAAAAAAACCACCTGACCATAGGGATGCTGATTTTTCCCTTATTCTTAAAATTCGTAAAATTTGGTTTTTCTATCAAATCTGCAAGCCTACCGAGTTGTAGGTCTTGTCATTTTAAAGAAACATATCAAGTGACAAAGTCCCCATCCCAGGAAGAAAATTTATGTGAGAACAATTTGTGTTTTCAAAGAAAAACTAAAGTTTCTCACTGCTAGTTTGTGTGAAATCACTTCCTGCTTTCTGGCAAAACGGATTATGCTATGGCACAAAAACCGGACCCAAGAGGGCGCTGTTTAAACTTTGGGGCCTATTTTTTGCATGCTGCTAGGCTGCTCGATTGACGAAGACATCGCGATCGAGGAAGACTGAAGACTTGACAAACACTCGTTTTTGAATTGAATTGTTGAAAACAAGAAGTCAAAGTAGTTGGTCGCTCGTCGCTCGTCGAGCTGTCTCTGTCAGTAATTATTATCTTGACAGTGTGACTGTGCGAGTTTCTAATAAAACCTTATCGACGTTCTTTGGATGACAGATCATGAGATGAAGCAGGGAATTTTCACACAAACCTATGGCTATGCTATGGGGCTCTGGGGACATGACATCGTTTATCGATTTCATTCTCATTTCTGTGAAGCGATTAACCTGTGATCTTCTCACACGCTTTTGGTTAAGGATAGATGCAATTTTAGACAAATATAATTTTTATTTTAATCGAGCTCAGATGAAACATGGATGAAATAAACCAAGAAAACTCGACTTTTTGAACGGCGCCAGTTTGTACTATTAATTATTATAGAAGGGCTGTCACGATTGGTTGAGCCAAGGTTGAGCTACCACGTTAGAGCCAGTCGGGTGCATTTTTTTGTAAAGTACAAACTGGTGCTGTGCATTTTTTTTCTCATTTTATTTCATTTTACTACAGTTAGAATAAAAATGTATTTGTCAAAAATTGCAAAAACGTGTGGGAAGATCACATGTCAATAGCTTCACAGAAACGAGAATAAAATCGATGAACATTGTCATGTCCCAAGAGCCCCATAGGTTTGTGTGAAAATTGCCAGCTTCACTTGTCATCCAATCCCATCATGATGCTTTGAGAACGTCGATAAGGTTTATTGTGTAGGCCTATGACATGTACGTACGCATGACGTACGAGTCTGCGGCGTACCATTTGACTTCCTACTCCTAGTACTAGTACTAGTAGCCTAGGGAATATATGCCTAGGCTTAACATAAACACGGTCATTGATAGACGAAACATGGACAAAATATATGCATCTATAATTCCTTTTTCTCAATCAAATTGCCCCCAAAAAAGCAATCCTAGCTGGTCAGAATCTGTATGAAAAGCGGTAACAAGAGTTTTTTGACCAAATAATCGACCATTTTATTTTTGACATTTTTGTTTACTTGCCGAAGACTCATTTTACCACCACTCGTAGTCGTGTGATGATTGCAAAATTCGAATTGCGACCCAGCATGTACCATTTTCGGACTAGGGGGAAATTTTTCCTTAGAAAGAATAATTTTTTAAAATAAGGGAATGATGGTGTTTGATCATAGAACCGACAATTTTTCACCAATCGGAGCTTTTACTTACGCATTCTGCACGTGTTGCAACCCCCATAGTTGGAGTTAAAGGCACAGGCTCGTCAGCAATGCGCGCACGCCAAATTCGTGCCACAAAATACGCAGCTCCGTGCCTTTGCTACACGGAGCTGCGTATTTCGTGGCACGAATTTGGCGCGCGCATTGCTGACACGCCTGTGCCTTTAATGCCTATCTCAAAAATATAAGGGCTCAGAGGCACACAGGTTCCTCCAAATTTACGGAATAGGTTAAAATTACAACACATGTACATAATTTGTTGATAGGTACTTGGAATATCTGTGAACCATGTCGGCCTCATTCATTGAAGAAGAGTTAGCAGAAGTAAGAAAGAGATGTGTGGATGAAGTTACGGGTTCAGAAATCATCGCTTGCCATCCTGCCTCCGTCAGAGTCAAGATTACGTAAGAGTAAAGCTTTCGGTGTTTGAAGGAGATTGTTCAGATTTTTTTCCAGAAAATGGATTTCGCTCTAAAGCGGGCCTCCCACTGTGCAATATTTGCCACGAATTTCCTACGATTTGGTACGATTACCAGAGACAGTCTATAGACTCTACACAAAATTCGTGGCAAAAATCGCACAGTGGGAGGCCCGCTTAACTTAAAGCCTAGCGTACATCGAACTAATGAGTTGCTGTTGATGTGTGTCAGCAGCAACATTGTTTTTGTTTTTTTACAATATCCTTAAAAATATATGGATTGAGAGTGCAAAATGTTAACATCCACAGGAAAATGGGTGGGCGCAGTGGTCAAAAAAGTGATCTAGAATCTCCTTTAAACAAAATTGCAAAAGTATTCAAAAAGAAGTAAAATTTTACTACCAAAAAAATTAGTGGTATTTTTTTCGTATACATTGAACAAAGAATTTAAGGAAATTACCTCCTGGAATCAACACATAATGTAATTTTAAGATATACTTCCCACTTGAAAAATAACATTTTCTTCCTCAAATTGCCTTCAGTTAGTGCACAAGATAACCATTCACGCGCGCAGCGCCCTCTGTTGTCGCGCTTAAGCACAGACCGCTCGCCACGTAATTCTGTGCATTACTTTATGCAGTAATTTTATCATTTATTTATCTCAGAAATGCAACATTTGCGACGGAAGTGTCAGTGGGAAGTATATCTTAGAATTGAATAAGCTATCGATTCCAACATATCAATTTACCCAAATCCGTGTTCAATGTATATGAAAAAAATACCAAAATTGTGGAGTAGAGGTCCAACTCTTCACATGCTCGGTTAATCCCTCGCCACCAAAACAAAGTTTTATATTTTCCTTCAGGAAAACTAAGTTCAAGAAACTGGATGCCTGCCTCCAGTTCTCGGATGGGTACCCCGAAACCCCCATTGTGGTGGAGATTAAAAGCAAGACAATCCCCGAGAAACTCTGTGAAGGTTTGGCCAGGATATGTGACGAAGAGGCAAATAAACTACTGGGGAAACAACAGGTCAGACTTCTGGGTTTTATGTTCTGGTGTTACTACAGACTGGTTCTAAAAAATTGAAACCAAGATATTGCCGATTGTAACTAGAGTACATATGAATCAAAGGGAGATATCGTCTGTTAGGGTTGAATCTCCTCTTTAAAATGACACCCTGATCATGTCGTCATGTTTCCGGTTGACTGAGCAGTGACCAAAATTTTGCAGGGGTCTAGTTGGGGATTTGCGCCACTTTAATGGCAGCCAGTGGCCTAAAACATGACTTTAACATGTTGGTAAAATGTTGGTCGGGAAAACCTCCATTTTCTTAAACAGAACACATGAGAGTGCAGCCGATTTTTTTTTAGTATAAGGTCTGGGTGAAGGGGAACTGGTCAGTCATCCTAGAACATTCGTGCAATTCAGCAGACCGTGCTAGACGAAATGGTTTAGGACTGGTCCCAACCATGTTCAACAAAATTGTCCAAAGTGAAAAAATAACCCTTTGTGTGTTGCCATGGTTATTGGGTCTACACTAAAACGAAAGAACCTTTCCGTGTGCGTTACCAATAGAAGGTTCAGATTACCAGTGAATGTTTAGACACAATTACCATGACATCACACAGAAGTCTATTGTGAGATGACTGGTGATCTTCTGAAGCGTCTTAGGTTTTGCTAATGGATACTTGATCGTCCAAACAGGTCCAACTCTACTCAGCAGGGCATAAGGCCATTGGCCTTAGTAAATGTCAAGGCCTACGTGTAGGTTTATAGGCCTTTAGCTAATCTGGCCCACTGACCCTATTTTAAATCCAGCATGCTTTGCGGAACACAGCGCTATTCCAAGCCTGATTTATGTATTTGTCTTCCTGCATCAGGTGATGCCAATTCTCAAATTCGTCCGTCAGTTCATCGACGAAAACCCCTTCACACCGTGCAGGGATGAGCTCGCATTTATAAAGAAAGAACTGATTGAGGAACAAGACTCATTTAAGACAAAACAGAAAGCCGGGGTCATCATCCATAGGATAGCCAAGCTAGAGTACTTTATGAAAGTCCGATTGACGGTGCCGGATAACTACCCAGAAGAGCAAGTCATGTAAGGAATTAATACATGTCAAAAACATGCCCTAGTTTTGATCTTGAGTAACTTTGTCATTTGTCAACGGATTTCAACCAAAATTTCAGGTCATGTAAACAATGCCTGACAAATTTTATTGTCGGCTTTCATTAAGAGGGTAAGTTATAAGAGCCAAAAAACTAGTCAATTTCAGAATCGACCACTTTCGTCTGGCGTCCTCCAATGTCAACGAAATTGTCTGTCGGAGGTCTCCTTGCATTTCTTGTCGAGTTGCATAAAAACAATCGAGGAGCTGTGCAATGACATTAGGGGTGACATTCGGTGCATTTCTTCAGAAGCTTTCGGCTGCAGCATGAGCTTTTCCGCAACTGTGTCAAGTGATGTATCGACGTTGGAAAAGGCCAAGTCGAAAGCGGTAGTTTCTGAGGTTTGTTTTTTTGTAAGGCTTTTAAACAAGGCGGACAAAGCTTGTAAGTTGCTCAATCAAATTTGTTAGACCTTCATACATGATCTGAAATTTTAGTTATTTAGGATCAAAAGTAGAACATGTTTTTTGTTTACATGTAGTACCAAGTGTGGTAAGGCGTGCCCAGTAAAAAAGGCCCGGGCCTTGGCCAGTTAAAAAAGCCCGGGCTTTGCCCAGTGAAAAGCCTAGGCCTTGGCCAGTGAAAAATCATGCTTCTATTTTGACCTCCAAAGCATTTGTTCCCCATCCAAATACCAACTGTACTTGATACCCTTCAACCCTATTTTTGATTTTAGTATATCTGTATTTTGATTCGCAGAATTGAAGAAGTTGAGAACAATTTTCCAGAAATTTTTATGAAGATGTTCAGGTCTCAGGCCGTGGAGATCGCAAGGCAGTGTGTCACTGCGCCATTAAAGAAAAGACCCAAGTGAGTCTAAGGCCTTCCTCAAATGTCAAACCTCTTCCATGGCCTAAGCTTTAGTCACACCAGATCAATTGATTTCTGGATTGTGTGATTGGTGGCGATTTGGCCGAGGCGCGCATGCTTAAGCACGCCTTGGCCATGAAATAGCGCTTAACTCATCTGCTACAGTAAGCATACCGTTACTAATTGCGCTTATTAAAAGAGGCTTTATGAAATTGGGCCCTGATGCATTATTGGGCGGTACAATGCTAGTTTGTAAATCAGATGGCTGGAATTTATTATGGTGTTTTAGAAAATAGTGAATGTTTAAAATTTCTGCAATAGAAGGAATACCTAATTTTATGAGGAATACCTAATTTCATGAAATTATTCATACCATTGCTCTCATAAACATTCTTTATTTGTATACTGTATGACATCACCGCCTTTATTTCAGAGACCCCCCATTTGAGGCCAAGCCCTCCCTCCAACCTGTCTGTGAATTCTTGGTCAGGGACTGCGTTCGCACGTATCCAGCCGAGCTGTGCCATTTATGTCAAGAGAGGGCCTTTCCTAAGAAACCAGAGGTACACTTTTCTCATATAAGCGACCTTTAAAGACAGGTTACATGATTGGAAAACTTTTTAAAACCGCAACAATAGCCTTACATAACTAAAGAATAGTGTTGATAAACTGTCTTATTGTAGACAATTTTTTTTGTCTGCATACAATTTTATTTTTAAAAAAGCACTTTCAGTTGGCAATTTCTTTTACGAAGGTACCATTTTACACGGGGAAAAAATCATGTGTGTTTGTTACCATTGTTGTCGACATTTTAGGTAACTGCAAATGTTGTATTGGGGGCTTTAAAAGAGGGTAACTACTTTCAGTTAATTTTTTTAATTACCTAAAAGTTTAGGTCATTGCAGATGATACAGTGGCCCTTTAAATTCTTTTCTTAGAATATTGTTCAACAAAATTTGTATTAATTAATTTAACTGGAAATGTTAAAACAAAAGAATTGTCAGTCAAGTCGACAGCAATATCTCGCCAAGTCGACTTAGTAAATTCGAGAAGTTGACTTGGTAACAGAAATTATCTCACAAAGTCGAACTTAAGTTACACGTATCTTGCCAAGTCAACATAATAAACATTATAAGTCAACTTGGTGAGATAAATTATCTTAGTGTCTAAACAAATAAGATGGCACTCATAGAGCGCCGTACAAGATTGGCCCCTAATGTAATTTCCTTCTATCCACGTCTTGAATGACTTTTGATATTAACAGCATGTAGTGAATGATCCAATGCACGGAAGGCATATAGAATGGATGTACTGTGGTCACTTATTTCACCACGGCTGCTTAGACGAATATATGAAGACTCCACCATTCACAGGTAAACGTTTTATGTAAATTTAGGTCATTCCCTTGTTGTTTTTTTATTTAGTTGAATTACGGATTTTTATGGTTCCTGAGTCGGGTGTGTCGTGGGAAAAAAATAAGTTAAAGAAAGAAGGCACCTTTTGCTTTATATGCAACATAACGACCAGCATCTTTACCACCAAAATCACTCAAAAATGTATACTGTAGAGTGAATTTTAATGCAGTATAATGATATGCAAAAATTAAGTCCACTGCTTACATTTGGAGCTGCTTACATTTTTTCCCTCAATTTACTGATGAACTCATTGTCATTACTTGCCAACCTTTTCGAAAATTCGAATACGAGAATTAATATTCGAATATTTGGTTTTTGATCGAAAATTTGAATTGGCACAGCTCTACTAACACACTGTACTTTACTTTGCGAAACCACAGAAATGCCGCAAACGCATATCTGTCTGCTTGCAAAACCTCTCCATAGAAGAAAACTTATTAATTATCCACTTTATCCATTATTTTGAAGGCGGAAAGAAATGTCCAGCGTGCGGGAAGAGGCTATATCACAATAAATGGAACGTGACACCCAAACTGGCCGAGGACCGTTGGGCGCATCACGAGGCCAGGCAACGGGAACTCGAAGAGGTTACAGACTTTCTGCAATAAGAGACATTACGTTGTCCATTGAACCACTGCTCGCTTTTTAAAGTCGCTGGAACCACATTATTCGACTGAATGGCCTCCAGATGGTGTATTGGCCAGCCATACTTGTGACTCGGTAGACTCCTGAAACTGGGCCTGCTTAATGCACTCCTCTACTCGCACGTCCAAGCCTCTGTTGAGATTCGCCCTATTTCGTGGTGGAAGCAGCGACAGAAATTTTGTCGAGCTGTTAGCCTTGTCCAAGGGCTGTGAAATTATGTGAATCCATGAAGAATTGGCCTTTATGCTATGCAGCGAAAGTGCGCCACCGCGCGGTGAATTGTAGCCATCTGCAAAATAGTCTGGTTACCGAAATATCTTGGTCTGAAACCTGACTTCACGCGCGAGGCTGAATCACAGCCTTGTTCTTTCTGTACTCGATGTGTTATGTGTTTCTTTATAACTGCGTTAGAAATCCGACGCAATTACTTATGCGAAACCCGAGTGCTTATAAATATTCATCTTAACATCCAATCAGAGCTCACTTTGTTGACCCTCGGGTCAAATAGTGTGTGTGACCGGTTTGCAAGCATAAACGTTTATAAGTCGTACATGTGTAGTGTATTCACAGTAAATCAACGCAGTTTGAATTATGCAGCCGACATATTGCAAATTGATGACTTTCGCGAAGACCAGAAGATCACATATTTTCTGTAAAGGTATGACGTGTTTGTGAGCTTACCAACTGGGTTTACGTTCAGAAGATCTGTTATTTTTCAAACAGCACCATATTGTTCTGTCAAAACAACCGTTAACCAATGAGCTTTTACGTCTCGGGACTCTCTTTGAAAAATTAGCATAAAGAGTCCCCGCCCATAAAACACATCCATGCTCGGCAGTTGGCTGCTATTTGTAAGCCTATAGAGAATTTTGTTCCAATACTTTGTCATTTTGCATCCCTCTTTATACATTGTATTAATTGTATTAATAAAAATTGTATTAATAAAAACGTCACCGGAAATTTTAAGTAGGAAGGGATGGTCATAAAGAACAAACTCAATCCAATTCCGGAAAAGCATAGATTTTTTTTCGAGTAAAACATGACCAAATTGGTTAAATTATATGAAAATGACTCATGCATGCATTAAGTAAACATTAACGGCCCCTCAACTTGCTAGTAATTCCTCGGGATTGTAATGCGCTCAGCAGAGGGGAAATACCCGGATATCTCAGGATATACATGATGTGCCCTCTAAACGTGACAGAAAACCAAAACGTGCCTGGCATTATGCGCGCACATCGTGTTTTGCATCAAATTTGGTTTAGGAATGAATTAGTATGTCAAATCGTTTTTTTTTTTTTTAATTGTGTGACCTTTGGCATCATTACCAAACAAAATTTATGCAAAGCAGGATGCGTGCGCATAAAGACAACCAATTATCAACAGAGGGCGGTTTAGATAACAAAGAGCACATCGTCTATCTCAAAATGTAATAGGAAAAGATGGGGCATGCGCGGTTTCTGCGCTTTGTTGCGGGCGCTCATCTCCCGACTCCTTAGCTATTGAGCATGCATTTTTTTTATAGGCTACCCAGCGATAGAGCCGACTACTGCTCGGGACTGCAGTTTCCTTCCCCAGTGCAAGCACCAGGTACCCATTTTACCCCTGGGTGGAGAGAAGCAATGCGTGACAAAGTACCTTGCTCAAGGGTACACGCACCATGGATGGGCCGGACCTGGATTCTTGGGTCCAAATTCACTTCAATGTCTTAATTTTATCTTTCAAATTATCCAGCTAAACGGAGAAGATAACTTTTACCCCAAAGAGTAAGAAAAATAGTCCCACAACATACATTTCTGAAACCCGTGCACAAATCTTCCTATTACATATGTCACAAAGACAGAAAAAAAACTATTTCTAGTCATTTATCAGTAACTAGGTTTTCAGTGTCCGCTGGGTGCAATGTTTTGACTGATTTCTAGTCAAATTTGACGAAGTGTTTTTACAGGAGACTTGCATGAAGTGTACATGTATTTTAGGTGAAGATTAAAAGTGATTTTTCAAATGGTCAGAAGGATACGGTTTATTTTGAAAAATAAATTTTAGGGGCGCTCCCTGTACGATATCGTCGCTCTAGGGCGCTTACGTCCTCTAGGAGCGCTCCTTGTACAATATTGTTATGGACTCGCTCTCGGGGCGATCCACGTTCTCTAGGGGCGCTCCTACTTCCCGTAGGGGCGCTCCTTGTACAATTAGCCTTTTTGAAGTATGGCGGACACAATAGGAGGGCGCACTTTGCAGTGGGTATAAAATCGACTAAAATGCAAAATAACTCAGTTTTTCACTTTACACTTATTAATTTTATTTATAATTATGTCTATGTATTATAATTACAACATGTAAATCAAGTTTTTGGAAAGAAATACAATTGATAAAAAAATTCATACCCAAATGAAATTGCGCCCTCTCCTTTTGTTCCGCCATACTTCTAAAAGGCTAATAATCGTTATGGACTCGCTCTGATCTAGGGGCGCTCCTCGTACAATATCGTTATGGAATCGCTCTAGGGGCGCTCCTATACGTCCTCCCCCTCGCCCCCTCCCCTCTCCCCCTCCCTCCCTCCCCTCTCCCCCTCTCCCCCTCCCCTCTCCCCCTACCCCTCTCCCCCTACCCCCAAAAGCCCTTTGGCCGTAAAGTTAAAGCAGCGCCCTCTTTGGTGTGCAATTTGCAGACTGCAACATAGACTAGTTACCATTTCGCTCGTACACAGCAAATGGGTAAAAGTCAAAAGTATTGTTGGCCGAGCCGCATGTCGGTAATGAGCAATTTTTACTTTTTAGAATAAGTAAATGACAACGACGCTACAGTTTACTGTTGTTTTTTGTTTAGTCGACCGTACAAAATGATGCCCAATGTTTATAAACATTCCAAAGCTAAACGTTAAAGGAAGGTGGGACTGGGGGCCAGTTTAAGCAGAAAGTCATTGTTCATGAATATGTACACAAACAAAGTGCCAGTTCATTTTCAATCTCTTGTCTTTCTTTGCTTTGTTAAGTCCTTTTAATTTTATCTTTTCATTGGAGAGTGGTCCAGAGCTCAAACTCAGAACGCGTCTTGGTACTGGTAGGTTTTCTCTACATACATAAAACTGAATTGCACTTTTCGCACAATTTCACCAAGACATCAGTCATGATCAACGACAACGCAACGGACATGACGGATATTGGAACAAAACTGAGCTGCCAGCTCAGCGCTGGTCCTTTTCTTTGTTTACATTTTTACTTAGGCCTAGTTTAATAGTTGTAAAAGAGCGTGTTCACATTTTTTTTCTTCAGAAAATGGATTTCGTTTAAACCCAACAATCGCATAAAACACCTCCCAAAATAATACATGTAATAACGAGGCCTATCCATCATAAAGAAAACAGTAAATTTGCAATCATCAATTTACAAATTAGGACATGTAGGCCTATGTAGGATGTGGAAGCAAAAAGGTTGGTGTAAATAAACCTTATCGACGTTCTGAATGGATTGTAGGTCAAGTCGCCCCCTGACCGACTCGCCCCTTACCTACTCGCCCCCTGGCCCGATTGCAAAAAGTGGCCCGAACGCGAACGCACGAAGTTTTACGATTACGATTACGATTACGATTACGATTACGATTACGATTACGATTACGATTACGATTACGATTACGATCACGATCACGATCCGCGGCCCGGCCGGCGCCACTTCGCCAAACGCCATTTCGCCAAACACTTTCAAATTCGCGATTGGCCTCTTTACATAATTGGGTCCAGGGGGCGACTTGGTAAGGGCGACTCGGCCAGGGGGCGACTCGGTCAGGGGCCGACTTGGAAAGGGGCGAGTAGGTAAGGGGCGACTCGGCCAGGGGGCGACTTGACCTGATTCCTTCTGAATGCATGGGATTAAATTTGACACGGCAGAAGCACGACATTTGAAGCCGCACCGTGCTACTGCCGCACTAAATTGAGTTAGCACGGCAGACCCTGTTGAGCTAAATTTTTCTGCCGAGCCAAATGGCTTCAAACGTCGTGCTCGTGCCGTGTTGAATTAAAAAAATTAAGTTGAATTTAAATTTGACACGGCACAAGCGCGACGTTTGAAGCGGGCCTTAGTTACCCAAAATGTTACTTCCCAAGTAGGGGCCTAGACAAGAAAAACCGGAGTAAAAATGTTGATAGCATTGGTAACAGACACCACATGATTCTTTTCTCCTTTAAGAGAAATTGAAGTACGGTTAAGGACCCTTTGAAGAAGAATGCCACTTGAGAATAAAGACCAAAAGACCAAACCATCAGACGATGACGATGGGAATTCCCCTGATGATGCTTGCAGCTCCACTGAGCAGGAATCTGCCTTGGATTCATCAGGAGGAGAAATGATTCGGAAGAGACAGCGAATCAACAGTCCACGCAAAAATGAACTCATTGGTGAGAAAAAATTCTTCGGTATTTGTTTGCGTTCTGATTGAACACGGATTTTTGTAAATTTATATATTGGAATTGATAGCTTTTTCAATTCTAAGATATACTTCCCACTTGCACTTTTGTCGCAAATGTTGCTTTTTTGTAGAACAATCACATTTTCTCCTTCAAAAATTGCATTCAGTTAGTGCACAAGATAACCATACACGCGCGCACGCAACGCCCTCTGTTGTCGTGCTTACACATGGACTGCTCGCTTCTTAATTTTGTGCATTACTCTATGCAGTAATTTTATCATTTATCTCAGAAATGCAACTGCGGAATGCCATCTGGCGAAAGTATAAGATCAGAGGTCGATTTCACAAAGACTTAAAATGCATCGCAACTAGCCGAACCCTATGTAATTTTGCCATGGGCTCCGTGAGTTGCGATGGATTTGGTACTGCACACCTGGCGCATGCATCACATAGCAAACAAAATTTAGTAATGTGAAGCTGATACCAAGAAAGTAGGCCAGATGCTATTCTTGCAAAACACACAAAAGGTTAATTAATAATTGAGACTTGACAAATTGGACTTTTCAACAAAGTTCACTGTCGGCTTTTAACTGTCGTATAACCTTATTTTGGAGTCTGTTCTCTTTGTTCTTTTACAGCCTCACCCAACAAGCATGCCACATTCGAGGAGCTGCTTAAGACTGCGGGACTCATGTCCAACATGTCCCTGGCTCACGAGATTGTGGTGGATGGAAACTTTAAATTTGAACCCAAGGATCTACCGAATAATTCGTGAGTCTGAGCCGAACACCTCAGGGTTTTTATTATTTGTGTCTTTGGCAGATGCTCTACTAGCATTGGGATCCAATAGACCTTTATCATGGTGGTGCGGCCATCTTCCCTTTTTCCTATTAAAATAAACGTAACCAAGGCGAGGCTTCCAGAAAAAATAGTTTGATCCCGTTTTGAAATTGTTCATTATGTGTATCACGTGATAAAGAGAGCGCGCAGCGTGGACAGTGATTCAAAACGGGAGATACACACGCTATATCGCACTGACATGTACTATGGGGAATAAGACAAAGATGGAGGACGCACTGTAATAAAGGTCTATTGCTCAAGCTTCTTTTGAAGAAATATGGTGGGCTATCTGAATATTAAGAATTGAATTGAATGTATATTGAGCAAGAAAAGAAATTCATATTTTCAGTTTCATCAAAAATTAAAAAATTTTTTTGTCATTAAGTTCACATCGAAACATTCACATGACAATTTCATTATGCATGACTGCTTAAAGGCCCAGTGGATCATTTGCAATGACCCCAAAAAGTAATCGACGAGTTTACAGGGGAAAAGTTCTGAAAGTAAAGATTGAATTAATAGCAACTACCCAATGAAAGGTTTTCGCTCAAAATGATATAATTTTACCAGAAAATAATCCGTAAAGATGAAATTATTTAGATCGTTTGCAAACGATTTACTTATTTTTGGTTCGCATCTACGCGGTCCAAAATGCATGGGCGCTGTGCGTGTTCCAACACGATGCATTTTTGGATCGCGCGCACACGCAGTATGTGCGCCACAGAGTGCATGACGCAAGCCACATTGTACCCGATCAACTGAGAACGAATATTTGAAACACCCCGCCAAGACCAGGAAAATGCATATATGGATTTTCATTGTTTTTTTAAACGTACATTTGACAAAGCTGACATTTCTTCGGATGAGTTTGTGGATGTCTTTCTTTTGATTTAAAGCTTCTGTATGCTGAAAATTCTCAAAATTCAATTGACCTAAATTATCTTTACAGATGTGTCGGACACATTTAAATTGTATTCATTTGTATCTTTCCTTTATGTTTATTGCAGTATTGAAAAGCAGGTGCGAGACATCATGCACAAGGCATTCTGGGAGATTTTAAGAGATCAACTTAACGCCGACCCTCCAACCTACGACCACGCCATTACTCTATTAGGGGAAGTCAAGGAGGTATGGACACATAAGCCCTGTTCCCACTAATATGACATGCTCAGAGATACCAACATTTATGATTTAGACGTAGTTTGTAGGATTGTTCCAGCCAATGACGATCAGTACTTTGATAGTGAATGGGCCAATGAGAACGTGACTTTCGTTATGAATATGTATGAGGTATGGTAAATCTGTCTTGTAGAAACGCACTATGTAAGCAGGTCACATTCATTGATTTATTCTGTTTTATTTTCACAGTTCCTAGTCTCCGTTCTCCTGCCCCAACATGACCGTCTCCGTGCCCAGATTGATGAGGTCCTTGACCTGCCGCTCATCCAGCAACAGGCTGAGCACAGCGCCCTCGATGTTCATCACTTCAGCGACTTTATCATAAACATGATGGGAATGCTGTGCGCTCCGGTCAGGGACGAGGAAATAGCTAAGCTGAAAGACATCAAAGATGTAGTGGAACTGTTCAAGTACGTATATAGTGTGCAGTGTTAGCCGTCCATAAAACATTTTTTTAAGGCTTTGTAAATGGTTTTTGAAACGCATCAGGAACTGTTTCTAAAATGCTTCAGAAACAGTATCCATTCAGTAGAAACAGTTTTAAATGGTTATTTGCAAAAAAAGAAGGTTTTTGCCAGTACAAGCAATGATATTTTGCCAGTAAAAACGGCCAATAATGCTTTTTAATGGGCATGTAGAAACAGACAAGATAAGAGTTTGCTTCGTGCACCGTGGAGACGCGGTGGTCTAGTGGATAGCGCATCAGACTTTCGGGAGATAGGTCCATGGTTCGAAGCCTGGTCACTGCTATCGCGTTGTGTCCTTAGACAAGACACTTTACTCCACATTGTCTCTCTCCACCCAGGTGTATAAATGGTACCGGCAAATAATGGTTGGGAAACCCAACTAAATGCTGGGGGTAAACCTGTGATGGACTGGCATCCCAATGAAACCGAGGATGAGTACCGGCCGTATGAGCCAGCTTGGTTCTTGACGCGTCTTTACCTACCGTATAGGCATAAACCATGCAGTGCCAGTGCTCTAAATAGAAAAACGCTCTTAGTTATTTGGGAGGAGTTGGATCGTAAGGTCAGAAAGAAATGCCCAACCACCCAAGAAAACCTCTGGAGAGTATTAAAAGAGGCGTATTTCCACTGGATGTTTGGAGAAACTGACAATCAGGATGTAGAGATTGTGTGTATCTGCTAAGGGGGGATTCTTTGAACATCAAGTTTAGCCGTTTCTTTTTGCATGCTCTCCAATTTGTTGATAAAGCCCACTGCTGTGGCCGAAGATGGCACTAAAATTATAATATTGCTTTTTGTTAGAATACACCTACATTTGCTTTCACAAAATTAACATTCACAAAATTAACATTCACAAAAATATACGTTTTCTTCTCAAAAACCTGAAACTTTCAAGGTGTTTCCAAAGTGTTGATGGGTAGTGTACATATAACACCAAATGAACAACTTTGTGAAAACCTTACAAAATAAAGTTACTGTTGGCTCCTTCGATCTCGAAAGATCATGGTGATCTGCGCCGGGGGTCGTTAACTGTCAGTTATTGAGTGGCAACGCCTGCTGTGACTATAGAGCCCAATGCGAGACCGGCATAGTCTGTTGCAGTTGCTGCAGATGTAAGAAGTTGGTCGGGTGTCCGTGGGTGCTGACTGAAGTCTCTGCTGCCGGCGAATCCTCCGCTCCCCCCACCGGGCGTCTCTCCTCTCCTCGGCCTCCCCAACGACGACCTTGGTGGTGGACCGCCAGCCGGCCCGGTCTGAAGCTGCCATCTCCAGGTCTGCGGGGTTGAAGCCGCCTGCCCTCAGATCGCGCTTGCACACGTCCTTGTAACGTAGTGTGGGTCGCCCTGTGGGTCTGGAGCCTGTAGCCAGCTCGCCATACAGCACGTCTTTCGGGATACGGCCGGCTTCCATGCGGATGACGTGACCGAGCCAGCGAAGGCGTCTCTGTGACAGCATGGCGAACATGCTGGGCATCCCTGCCTTGGCCAGAACGTCGATGTTAGTGACGCGGTCCTGCCACGTGATGCCGAGCAGTCTTCTGAGGCATCGTAGGTGGAAGGCGTTTAGCCTGCGTTCTTGGCGGGAATAGAGCGTCCATGCTTCACTTCCATAAAGAAGGGTGCTCAGCACACAGGCCTGGTACACTTTCATTCTGGTGTTGGTCGTGAGCATGATGTTGTCCCAGACTCTCTTCGCAAGACGGGCCATTGATGTCGCTGCCTTGCCAATCCGCACATTCAGCTCGGAGTCGAGGGAGAGATTGCTGGAGATGGTGGAGCCCAGGTAGGTGAAGTTGTCCACCACTACGAGAGTGTGGTCACCGATGGTGATGCAGGGAGCGCTGCTAACATCCTGGCACATGACGTTTGTTTTCTTCAGGCTGATCGTGAGCCCAAACTCACTGCAGGCTTCGTCAAAGTGGGTGATGAGTCTTTGTAGGGCTTCCTCCGTGTGGGCAGTGAGGGCGGCATCGTCTGCATACAGCATCTCCCTAATTAACACTTTCCTCACCTTCGTCTTTGCTCGGAGGCGTGCCAGGTTAAAGAGGCCGCCGTCACTCCTAGTGTGGAGGAAGATGCCGTCTTCGGACTGTCGGTAGGCATAACACAACAACAAGGAGAAGAACACGCCGAAGAGCGTCGGGGCGAGGACGCACCCCTGCTTTACTCCGCTCTTGATTGGGAAGGGGTCCGAGGATGATCCGTCGTACTGAATTGTGCCGTTCATATTATCGTGGAAAGACGCGATCATCTTCAGGAGCTTGGGAGGACATCCAATCCGGTATAAGAGGGTGAAGAGTCCTTCTCTACTGACCAGGTCGAACGCCTTGGTCAGATCGATGAAGGCCATAAACAAGGGTCGTCTCTGCTCGCGGCACTTCTCCTGTAGCTGCCTCAGGGAGAACACCATGTCGATGGTCGACCTAGCAGCTCTAAAACCGCACTGGGCCTCGGGGTACACCCGCTCGGCTAGGAGCTGCAGTCTGTTAAGGACGACGCGGGCAAAGGCTTTGCCAACGATGCTGAGGAGCGAGATGCCACGATAATTGTTACAATCGCTGCGATCCCCTTTGTTCTTATACAGCGTTATAATGTTCGCATCACGCATGTCCTGGGGTACTGTCCCTTCCTCCCAGCACTGCAACAGGACCTCATGTAGGTGGCCCAGGAGAGAGCTTTCCTTGCCGGCTTTGATGACCTCTGGCGGGATGCCGTCGGCACCTGGAGCCTTGCCGCAGGCCAGCAAATCGATGGCCTTTCCAAGCTCCACGATGGTGGGCGGGGTGTCCAGCTCCTCCATGATGGGCAGTGGGACGGTCTCCTCGATGGCTGTGCGTGTGACGGTGTTCTCCCTAGAGTACAGCTCCTGGTAGTATTCGGTCCACCTTTCCATCTGTTTGTTACGATCAGTAATGACTTGCCCAGAGGCAGATTTGAGGGGAGCAGTCTTAATGACGCTTGGGCCAAATGCTTTCTTCATGCCATCGTACATGGCACGGACATTGCCACAATCAGCCGATGCCTGAATGTCCTGGCACAACTTCAGCCAGTACTGGTTGGCACATCTCCGGGCAGTCCGCTGTGCATTGCTCCGAGCTGCACGTAGAGCAGCAAGTGTCTTCTCCGAGGGCTCACTTTTGTAAGCGAGGAGAGCGGCTCGCTTGGCGGCAATGGTAGGCTCCATCTCGACAATCCCTGCTACAAACCAGTCCTCATTTCTCCTCTCTCTCTTCCCAAAGGTGACAGAGGCAGACTGGTACACTGCATCGCGGATATGATTCCACCGCGATGTGGCACTGTCGGTGGGGCAGTCCTTGAGGGCATTCTCGATGACCCTGGCAAAGCGTTCACGCTGTTCTGGCAATGACGTCCTGGCTATATTGATGCGAGGACGGCTCTTCTGCTTGGAATGGTGGATTCGTCTCGGGAGAAGGCGTACCTTGCTGACAACCAGGGAGTGGTCAGTGTCACAGTCAGCACTATGGTAGCTGCGTGTGACGAGCACCTGGTTCAGCAGGGATCTTCTTGTGATGACGAAATCCAGCTGGTGCCAGTGACGGGACCTGGGGTGCCTCCAAGACACTCTGTGATGTGGCTTGGTGTGGAAGAAGGTGTTGGTAATGCAGAGGTCGTGGTAGGAGCAGAGCTCAAGGAGTCGCTGACCGTTCTCGTTCACCTTGCCAATGCCGAAGTGTCCGATGCAGCGAGGCCAAGAGCTATAATCTGTGCCTATTCGGGAATTGAAGTCGCCGAGCAGGAACAGGTGCTCCTTTGCAGAAATCTCTCGAATCCTGGCCTCGAGCTCCTCATAGAATGCATCCTTAGCCTCGGCTGTGGAACAGAGTGTGGGGGCGTAGGCGCTAAGGATGTTGGCTGGTCCGGAGGAGGTTGTGAGGCGGAGGGAGATGATTCGTGCTGATCCCGCAGATGGTGGTTCCACAGAGGACAGGAGCGAGTTACGCACTGCGAAGCCGACACCATAAAGTCGGCGCTCGTCTGGCTCCATAGGGAGATAGGTCCATGGTTCGAAGCCTGGTCACTGCTATCGCGTTGTGTCCTTAGACAAGACACTTTACTCCACATTGTCTCTCTCCACCCAGGTGTATAAATGGTACCGGCAAATAATGGTTGGGAAACCCAACTAAATGCTGGGGGTAAACCTGTGATGGACTGGCATCCCAATGAAACCGAGGATGAGTACCGGCCGTATGAGCCAGCTTGGTTCTTGACGCGTCTTTACCTACCGTATAGGCATAAACCATGCAGTGCCAGTGCTCTAAATAGAAAAACGCTCTTAGTTATTTGGGAGGAGTTGGATCGTAAGGTCAGAAAGAAATGCCCAACCACCCAAGAAAACCTCTGGAGAGTATTAAAAGAGGCGTATTTCCACTGGATGTTTGGAGAAACTGACAATCAGGATGTAGAGATTGTGTGTATCTGCTAAGGGGGGATTCTTTGAACATCAAGTTTAGCCGTTTCTTTTTGCATGCTCTCCAATTTGTTGATAAAGCCCACTGCTGTGGCCGAAGATGGCACTAAAATTATAATATTGCTTTTTGTTAGAATACACCTACATTTGCTTTCACAAAATTAACATTCACAAAATTAACATTCACAAAAATATACGTTTTCTTCTCAAAAACCTGAAACTTTCAAGGTGTTTCCAAAGTGTTGATGGGTAGTGTACATATAACACCAAATGAACAACTTTGTGAAAACCTTACAAAATAAAGTAAGCTTCATAAATATACGACGACATATGAGAATACACATGTACATGTAAATTGCACTTGTCATAACAATTTGGCAGTTTCATGAATTGTATATTCTAATATTGCCCCTTAAGCTATATAATATTATTTCAGTTCTTGTTGCAATGTGGAAGTACTTCACTACAACATTGTTGGATGCCAACATTTACCTTACCAAGATCATTGTGTGTATTTTACAGAGACATTTTCCGAGTTCTTGAGTTAATGAAGCTTGACATGGCAAACTTCGCTCTACAGAGCCTACGACCTCACCTCAAACAACATTCGGTGGACTACGAAAGAGGAAAATTTCAAGAATTCCTTAAAACACAGCACGGTAAGGTTGAAGTCATTTGCGACAAACATCACTTGAAGTAGTTGTTGCTAAGTAAGTTCTTGCACCTTTTTTTACCTTTCATTCGACACAAGAACCATGCATGAATCTTTGGGATTTTCTAAAGTATTACTGCATCTATGTGGCTGAAATTTCTACAAGGCACTTTATCAACATTATTCTTTAGTTATGTAATGCTGCTGTTCCTGTTTCTAAAAGTTGTCCAATATGTAATCTGTCTTTAACGCAATAGACGGGTTAGAGCTAACTAAGCAGTGGTTGGAAGAGGCTGCAGAGGAACTGAGGTCACTGGAACCCCAATCACCACCAGAGGGCGCTACACCAAGTCCACAACTCACACCCGTCAGGATTCTGAACCAAGCTTATATGAAGCTGCTAAACTGGGAAACACAGAGGTTATTCCCAGAGGTAAAACAACAATTAATTAAATTTCTCCAATCTTCAAATTCTGCCACAAAAATGGCTCAACTTATTCAATGTTGAAGTGTTTGTCAAATATAGAGGTTGCATGTTGTCCCAAACAGTGTCCAAACAACACCACTTGGCGATGCCAGTGCTAGCAATACTTCTGGTCCAAATTATCAACTAAAACAAAAATATTTTCTCCCATGCAACACCGAGAAAAAAAATTAGGTTTGTAGGGAAAACCTTAGGGAGTCCGACTTCTGTGCCTCACAGCTCAGCTGGTGGAGCATCTGCCCGGCGTGTCTGAGGTCTTGGGGAAACCTGAGGAGTCTACCTACTGTGCCTCGTAGCTCAGCTGGTAGAGCATCTGCCCGGTGTGTCAGAGGTCTTGAGACAGACCCGAGGGAGTGTACCACTGTGCCTCATAGCTCAGCTGGTAGAGCATCTGCCCGGTGTTTCAGGGGTCTTGAGGAAGACCTGAGGGAGTGTACCACTGTGCCTCGTAGCTCAGCTTGTAGAGCATCTGCCCGGTGTTTCAGGGGTCTTGAGGAAGACCTGAGGGAGTGTACCACTGTGCCTCGTAGCTCAGCTTGTAGAGCATCTGCCCGGCGTGTCTGAGGTCTTGGGGAAACCCGAGGAGTCTACCACTGTGCCTCATAGCTCAGCTGGTAGAGCATCTGCCCGGTGTGTCAGAGGTCTTGAGGAAGATCCGAGGAAGTATACCACTGTGCTTCACAGTTCAGCTGGTAGTGTCTGCCCGGCGAGTCGGAGGTCTCGGGTTTGAAGCCTGAAGGACCCATATGATTCTTCTCTCATCCTAAGTTTGGTAAATTGATATTTTATGGTACTTTCTCCTTCCTGTTCCATTACTTAATCAAACTTGAGAGGAGAGAAGCGTCATATGGGCCTTTTCGGATTTGAATCTGAGACCTCTGACTCATCGGGCAGATGTTCCACCAGCTGAGCTATAAGGCACATCGGTACTCCTTCATACTGGTACCCTAATTTCATGTGCATGGGTCTTTCCACAAATTAGTGACATTTTGGTGTATCCTGTTACACCTGATATGTGCCATTTGCCATACAGGTATCATTAAAATGGCCTTCAAACCATTTTCTTTTATGAATTTTACTCTATGTACTCACTCTTTGAGATAGAAGGCATTTAAAGAATGTGTCCTGAATTTACAACAAAAAAAAGATGTCCGATGTAACAGGGACACAACAAATTGACCCTAATTTATGGAAAGACCCACATGTATTCATTTTATGTACCGTATTAATTGAATGTTTTGTTCGAATTTTATAGACCATTGTGATGGACAAAGGAAGACTACTAGAAATGAGTGACAGACTGCATAAATCAGTACTGATCGCGACTGTGCTGCTAGTCACCTACAACAACATGGGTTCTATCATTACAGGCATACAGGGCTTCCCCAGTAGCCTCAAACACCACATTAGGGCTATCCTAGAGGAAGTCAGGTAGGTAGAAGGTAGTGACCTATGGGCAATGAGCCTACTACTAGTCACCTACAACAACATGGGTTCTATCATTACAGGCATACAGGGCTTCCCCAGTAGCCTCAAACACCACATTAGGGCTATCCTAGAGGAAGTCAGGTAGGTAGAAGGTAGTGACCTATGGGCAATGAGCCTACTACTAGTCACCTACACCAACATGGGACCTATCATTACAGGCATACAGGGCTTCCCCAGTAGCCTCAAACACCACATTAGGGCTATCCTAGAGGAAGTCAGGTAGGTAGAAGGTAGTGACCTATGGGCAATGGGCCTACTACTAGTCACCTACACCAACATGGGACCTATCATTACAGGCATACAGGGCTTCCCCAGTAGCCTCAAACACCACATTAGGGCTATCCTAGAGGAAGTCAGGTAGGTAGAAGGCAGTGACCATTACAACACCTCATAAATATTCATAAGCAAATTGGAGCGCGTCATTGGCCGATTCAGCCGCACGATTGGGAAGTAAAAATGCTACGCGCCCAGGTGACGTCAGCCCGGTGAGTATCCAACTGGTTGCCGTGCGGTATTTTTTTCTGGTAGCACCAAAAATTCCCTCTGGAACCCGCCTCGTAAAAAATGTATTGGAATCTTCACGGAACCAGACTAATTCAACGCTATTGCCATGGTACGGACCTCTGCAGCTCATAAACAACAATGGCAACATTTCTGAGTTTGGATTACAACAAAATAATTGTTTGTTGTCATTGTATACTGGCCTTGAATCTGTTATTTTGTCAATTTGCTCATGACAATTTATGAGGTGTAGTAAAACAAATACAGCATGGTTTATTTCTGGAAAGTAGTGGGAATTACTGGTCCCTTGGTGTAGGTCATCTTGACTACCTCCCTCCGGTTCACGTCGGGAGGTAGTCAAACTGACCTACACCTCGGGACCAGTAATTTCCACTACTTCCCCTCAAACCATGCTGTATCTGTATACTCCATTGTGTAGCAACCAACAGTCTGGTTGCCTTTTGCCATTCTCTCCTGTGGTGAACACGGTATTGATTCTGTACTTCACACCTGCCGCGTGCACCACAATGTAACAAACATTTAGTCTGGTCAAGTAGATGTGCATGTGAAAGGAAGTATGTCAGTACACCAGATTCTGTACTCCACACCTGATGTGTGCACCACATAGCAACAAAAAACTAGTTTTCTCAAGTGGATACGAAGTGTGCATGTGAAAGGACGTACCTCAGTACAGCAGATGCTAATTGTTTTGTATTTATCTCTGCTTCATTCAGTGATCCCAGCTCAGTCATAGCTAACATTGCAGACCAGGTGTGCACTGACGTGAATGCATGCCTGAAGAAGCATTCTGCTGCCGAGATGGATGCCCTCAAGATGGACGCTTTGAAAAGTCAGGTTATAGCAGCGGGAGACAGGGAACACAACGTACATAAATTATTGGGTAATCCGCTTTTTATTGTATTGTTAAAACAAGCTATTTCAATTTTAAATTTGTTTTATGTACAAGTCAAACTGCCTTTGAGTCAAAAGTCAAGTCTCGGGCATGTTGGTCGAGTCGGGTCAAGTCTCGGGCATGTTGGTCGAGTCGGGTCAAGTCTCGGGCATGTTGGTCGAGTCGGGTCAAGTCTCGGGCATGTTGGTCGAGTCGGGTCAAGTCTAATAGTCACAACTGTAAATTTGCTGTTCAAGCTAATTTCATAATGACTCTAAACGGTATTTGTTGTTCTGGCCAAGAACGCTCTGTTAAAAGCCTTTTGGCAGACTTGAGTCAAAAAATGTACAAGTCCGAGTCAAGTCATTTGAGGTTCGAGTCTCAAGTCAAGTCAAGTCAAGTCAAGTCAGTGAAAATCGAGACTCGAGTTGATAATGGTGGATTCTTATATAGCGCACATGTCCACCCTGCAGGGTGCTCCTGGCGCTGTTGCCATTATTATTATCGCTGCCATCAGGGAATCACCAGAACCATTTCGCTTTAACTAGGTGGCTGCTGGCCAGGCGCTCAACCCTATCAGCAGTTAGATTGTGGCATTCCCCTTAACAGCTTCCCAAATATTGCTTGGGTTGACGAGGCAACTGGGATTAAGTGCCTTGCCTAGGGACACAGACACGTTGGTCGAAGTGGGGCTTGAACCCTACAACCTCTGATTGGGAGTTCCGCTTCATACCCACTAGACCACACGCGCTCGAGTTGACTCGAGTCCGGGTCATTATAACCCTGCACAGTGACATGGACAATTGTTAACCTACAATAAACTCATTATGACACCCCTTACTCCAGAAAAAGCATGTGTTTGATGTCTGTACTGATAGAAACTGAAACAAAAGTATTGGACTGTCTGATATTGTCACACAAAGCACGAGACCAACATTTTACTTTCTGGACTTCATCCAATAGTTCAGTGGATATTTTGCATAGAGGATTGCACTATAATTCATTGAATAATTTTCATCATATTTATATTTGCTTTACTCAATTCACGAGGCCATATGTATTTATATCCTGACAATATGCAGACAGTGTCCCATTTTTATGGAATGACCCATGTGGAGTGTTTTAAAGTTTCATGAAATATCTGTCAACCAGTATTTTAAAATTTTAAGTGACTTTTAACCATTTAACCATCAATCGTACAAATTTGTGCCTTAAAGGCACAGGGCTCGTCAGCAATGCGCGCGCGCCAAATTCGTGCCACGAAATACGCAGCTCCATGCGTTTGCTATGGTGCTGGGTATTTCGTGGCACGAATTTGGCGCGCGCGCATTGCTGACGAGCCTTGCCTCTAACGCTATGCATTAGAAAAAAATTGACGGTTTAAGGGTTACATTTACAATAATGTAATATTTAGATTTGGATGTCTTTTCCTATCCATCAGATTCCAGGGCACGGACCTTCATTAAAATGCTGATGACAGGACCCGTGAACTTTGACCCTGCGACCCGCATCCCCCCAGGGCTGACGACCGTTCAACCTCAACTCCTGGACGTCGCTGGTCAGTTTGTCAAGGTCATTGGACACAATCGGACTGTCTATGGTCCATTCTACTCGGAAATTCTTGGCAAGATTCTGCACATTAGATAATACAAACCTTTTGCAGAGGAATGCAATAACAGTATTTTTAACTAGATAAAGTTTATATTGTATATTTGAAATGCATGACCGTGGGTTTTTATAGCAATATGTGTGGAATTTAACCATTAACTCTTTCAGTGCCTATTGTTGTTAACACTTACCTTAAAGTGCCCAAGTTTTGCATTTTTCGTAATTGTTTTAAATTCAAGCTTTACATGCGTGACAATTGGCGTGATGGAAGAAAACAAATGATACATGTACGATAACACTTTCAGAATACATACAATAGAACGTACACGTACGACATTGGCACTGAAAGAGTTAACTGTCGGATTTGTTTTTATATACCTCATACATTGATTCTAGTTCCATGATTGGTTAAAAGTAGATCACGTGACATGGTTTAGTTCAACCATTTTCATGCACAAGTGAAAAAAATGTACTATTCACCTGAGTGTATGGAATATTGTGTGCCAGAGCGTGGGTGTGCAAACGTGAAACAAACGGTGGTGTTTGCGTTTACACGGACAATGTGCATTAAAGTGTACTTTTGCTCTCTGCAAAACTCAATCTTGTCCTGAAATACCAATCATTGGACACAAAAACATTAATGCATGAGGTATATGAAACAAATATTGGCTGCTCTTGATGGTGCAAACTACTGCCCCTCGATGATCTTGAGATGGTATGCCTATTTCCCCTCTGGAAAAATAGCACCTTTACCATCACAGGCAATGAGCAGTCAATATACATAGATGTATACAATCCATAGAGTATTAATTTGTACTACTGAGGTTGATCAAATTTGACTGCTTAAATTTACATTCGTACGTAGTACTCTCTTGAAAAGTAGGGGTGCAAAGCAACATGTATTACAAAGTACATGGTCTGGCTTGTGAGTGGGCTGGGGAAGGGCGGGCTGGGGAAGGGCCCAGTCATGTTCAGCTCTATTTTTTATTTTTTTTGCATATTAAACTGATGACTCAAGTTTTTCGAGTCTTTGGCTCAATGCATAGTTCCGAGTTTGCCTAGTTAGCCCCGCCCCCTTGGATATTGTTGCTATGGCTCACACGCTATCGTCAAAATGGCGACACGCAACGCACAAAGCAATGGGACTTTCAACGGAAAGCACAGATTCATTGAAGAAAACCCAAAGGCATTCATGTTTCAGGGTCGACAGTTATCTTAGAACACACTGAGCAAAGGGCCAGTAATACAGGGATGTCATATCATGACATACGTGCTTTCGTACCTTTGAACAACGAAACGACCGGCCTTGAAACCAAACATTCACCCGGATCATCGCATACAACACTGTACAAATTGTATGGGGCAGAACATCGCGTGATGTTGTGAGCGTACAGTGCACTTTGACCTATGTGGGTGATATCTGCTAGCTCTGTTGTGATTGGTCGGCGGGTTCGGTTGATTGACAGGTCGGAACTATGCATTCATGTCAACTCTTGTGAAGGGAGAGTACCTGAGAGGGCAGCGAATGTTGATGTGTTTGATTAGCCATTGAGTACCTAATAGAGCATTTGTACGGCGGCCATGACAGGGGGCAGTCACATTGTCACCATGTGTCATACATGAGTAGGTGCTTTGTGGTTCTATTGTTACATCATTTAAATAAGAAAACCTGCCCCCTGTCATGGCCGCTGCTGCAGAAGCTCTATAGGCAGCCGGGGCTGTATACTCCCCAGTGAGCTGAGATGGTATGGAGTGATTTGATGGAGCCCTATGATCAGGGGTAATGATAGTGTAGGCGCCTTGGTCGGGGTTTCCCTGGATAAGTGTGCAGTATAAGTCCATAGCAAGGGAGGCTTAAATGGCTTATTTATTTACAATTATTTAATCACAGGTTAATTGATTACATGTGGTGGCATTTTAGAAGTAGAAAGCTTCGTAGTGCATACAGTAATATTGAAGTTGTTTTATGTTGTTGAAATTAATTTGAAATTTTATTTATTTTAACGTGTTGATTTCTTAAAAGTCAAAGGTTTATAATGTGTTTATAATATTAAATTTTATTTGATAATTTTGTTGTGTGCATTTTTATGTTTTCAGTTCCAATGTTTGTGTTTTTGTTCTGCTTCACTTTCTTAGGTTCTTGTGGTTTAATCATTATATCATTTGCAGAGACCCAACATTTTGCTTTATGAGTTGACAAGACCAACTCCAACTGTTGATATAATGGGCCTTTAGCAACGCCATTAAATTAAGCCAAGATTTCAAATGCATAGGTTTAAATTCATTTTTGGGATTTTGCAGTAAGTTGACAAAAATATCTACAAGTGATTCATCTGGCCAGGTTAATATTTCAAATGACATCGTGAAGAAAATTAACTCATTGACTTGAAAACATAAATTTCCTTTTGTAAAGTTGTTTTAATTTAACTCAAATTCTTTAGAGTATAGATAAGATATATATATTGTATAACTTTAAGACTAGAAATATCAAAAGAAAACCGGGTCACGTCATTTCAGTCTTGAGTTATGTTTCCACGTGTAAACAATTGGGTTTGCAGTTTAGTTTAGTGCAACTTGTAATGTCTGTAAAATTGTGTGTGCTTGGGTTGTTTTTTTCATAGATATTTTGTAACAAATATCAAGAAACCGCCTAGGTGTGCTTTAGGTTCTCGAAATGTTGTCTAGTCCCTAAAATGCGTTTTATTTTCAAGTTTAACATTGATCTATCTTCCTAAAACCACCTGTTAGTTTCCTGCAAAAAAGTATATATTTTAGATAGAAGCAAAACATGTGGTGTTTGTTACCATAATAATAATTCCTTATCAACTCTGGAAGTTGAAATCAGTTGTCCTTTTAGGCAGTGTGCATTTTATGTTAGAGATTACCCTGGGGATTTGTAATTGTAAACTTTGTTTCAACAGCTACTAATTGTTGTTTTTTTGTCGTGATGTACTTGTTAAGAATTGGAATGAATTTCCAGCTTTGAAATTTGAGTTATATTTTTGTGTTTGTGGTGTTTCTTTTAATCTTTTTTTCAGTGGTACATGTATTGTACCACTTGTGATCGACAATTTTTTTCAAATTTCGATTTCAACGATAAGTAAAATATTTTAATTTTTTTTTGCAGATTTAACAATTTTGCAACATAGTTTGGTGTCGAAAGATTTAGAATAAATATTTATATTGTCCTGATGTGCATAGTTCTCACTGTTTTCATTGGGAGGGTAATATTGAATTAAATTGTTTTCTGGGTGTTAAATTTGGGGGTAGTTGTCTCAATTTCTGATGAGGTCCTGATATTAAACTTGGAAGAACCAAACCCAGGGATATAATAATGGAAAACTGACGGGTCTCCGAAGACTGGAAAATAATATTTCTCATTGAAAAATAACGCATATGGTGGGCGTGTCAAATAAACAGTTCTTGTGCGGGGTGTGGTTTCCGGGAAAATTGAAGACAATGAACGTAAACTTTGAAATCGCACGTCATATGTTATCTTCCCACACGTTGGCGTTTTCCTAATAAGGTGTTGATTTTTTACAATAAAGCGTCATCTTGATTGTTATCTCGCTTGCAATATAAGTGACTCATTATGATTCAGCAGATTACACGCCTGATTGCACCGGAGGAATTTAATAAACTAAATATTTAACCTCGATCATTTTACGCATTCAGATGTACGTCGTTTGAGTGGTGTGTTCTGGGAACGATTGTCATCTAAGGGCTGTGATTGGTCAGTTTTCGATTCACACGCTCAACCGCCGCACCGGCGCGCCATTTTTCATTCATGACATTGACATGCGTAGGAAGTGCAGTTGACGGAATGGTCATTTAAAATTTGCATTATCCAAGAGTTTGTTTATTAATTTAACATTTTTTTATGTACTGTGCGTTCCACGATGTCTGTGGTTACCCCAGTAAAGTCCCTCTTTGGACATCAGTTTGTTGGATCGCCCGTGCAAAGGCTGAATTTTCGCGAGTGCGATGGGAGCGACAGCCCGGACGATGAAGCCGACACCTCGGCCTCGACCAGTACGGGGTCGGACTCGGTCTCCATGTCGAAGGATGACTTGATGGATTCAATGGAGTCCTCGATTGAGGGGTGGGATCCAAGCTTTGGTACACCACAGCACAGCCCCTCAAGGGATTCCAAAAGACGGTCAACAGATTGCTCACCGTTGAGCGGACTTCCGAGTCCCGAATCCTCGCCGATGATTTTTAGAAATCAACCGCGGCCGCGGTTTCCCGCACGCCGTCCAGACACCGCCGGCGACAGCCCGTCGTCGACCCCGCCTCACAAGAGACTCCGGAACTTGCGACTTTTTGACACGCCGCACACGCCCAAATCCCTGATCGAGAGATCAAAGCCGTATGCCACACTAGGTGTAAATGTCAGCGGGCCCCAGCGGAGGAGAGGCGGGCTGGCCAGTCGTTTATTTCACGGCAACAAAACGAGAAATGACTCTGAAAACAGACAGGCCAAATCTGCTCCGAGGTTGGGTGCTCCTCCAGCATGTCCAGGCAGCAGGCATGATGCCATGTTGGCCAACATAAATCCGTTTACTCCTTCAGCAATGGTTCTTAGTGCTTCACGAAAGAAACGTCAAAGAAGGGAGTGAGTTGAACTTTCGAGTGGGATGTCAACAGTTTTCAAAGATGCCCTAAAAATTAAAATATGATGTGCCCAGCTTGTGAAATCAAAAGACAAGTCATATGTTTGACGCCAGTCTCTATAGATGATGTGCCCTCTGATGTCACAGGCTACACAGCGAACCAAAAAGTGCCCGGCATTTATATGAGCACACATCGTGTTTTGCATAAATTTGATTCAGGAATGAGGTCGGATGTCAAATCGTTTTTAAATAAACCTTATCGACGTTCTCAATGCATTATGGGATTGGATGACAAAATCGGCCCGGCCAAATGTGCATAAACCTTACCCCTAGAACTATGGGGGATACAGTATCCCCCATAGGTTATGTTGTTTTTTTCCAATATGGCGGCGCCTGAACTTTAAGATCGGACCGATACGGTTTAAGCTAGCGCAATAATCCGCTCCCCAATCGCCACCAAACTCCGTCTGATAGTTCTTGAGACACTCACTGTACTGTCCTCGTTAAGGTGTATCTAACCAAAATTAGACAGCCAGCCAAACTCCATTCAATGACGAAATGGGAGTCAGGAATTAGCCTCCGTAGCTCCGGTGTTTATTCGGTCACACAGGATATGATGTCAGTGAACAATTAGTAAAAAGACAATGCTTTACAAAGGCGCTAGATACAGCTGGCGGTGGGCGATGGGAAGATTTAAGCCCCAAAAATGCGGAGAAAATGTGTGGAAATTCACGTGAGAAGTTCTTCTGTGAGTGAAAGGCATGCATCTGAAATAGACCGTCAACAGAGGGCGCTATTTAACTAACACGGTGGGAGAAAACCAACAATACAGAACACTCCCCGCTTGGCATCGTTAAGATGCCACTATACAATATGCTTAAACTACTAGTCCTCTTTAGGCAACAGGAGCACGACCTCGGAGATAGGCCTCTTGAAGTTCTTGTTAGTGCCTCGTGCAGTGACCTTGACCTCAACTGAGTGGACTCTACCATCATCGCTCATGGCTGCAGAGGTGACAAGTGCTAGTGGCCATTCGTTGCGTGCTGCTTCCCTGTCTTTTAAGAGGACGAGATCTCCCTCCTGGAGGTTGCGATGGGCTTCCTTCCACTTTCTTCGGCTCTGTAAGGTCGGAAGGTACTCGCGGCGCCAGCGAGACCAGAATGTACTGGCGAGGCTCTGCACCTGCCTCCACTGGCTCTTGAAGAGGTCTTTGTTGTCGAAGTCTCCGCGAGGAGCCGGCGCTCCGACTTTCTGGGTGAGCAGCGTTGCAGGTGTCAAGATGAAGGGCGAGTCAGGGTCGGTAGAGACTGGGACGAGTGGTCTGGCATTGACGATGGCTGTTACTTCGGCCATGAATGTGCACAGGACTTCTTGCGTAAGGTTGGAAGGTTTCCTCTGTAAAAGCATGGAGTCGAGAATTCTTCGTGCTACCCCGATCATGCGCTCCCAAGCGCCTCCCATGTGTGAAGAGTGGGGTGGGTTGAATACCCACGTACAGCCTTGCTCGGCGAGGTAGCGCTGGACTCCAGTATCCTGCTGCCGTTCTTTCCCGAGTTTCAGCTCGTTACAGGCCCCGATGAAGTTTGTTCCACAGTCCGATCTTAGCTGTTTCGCTGGTCCACGGATAGCAAAGAACCTCCTGAGTGCATTGATACAACTTGAAGTGTCCATGGACTCGATAATTTCGATGTGCACTGCTCTCGTGCTCATGCAAGTGAACAGGATTGCCCAGCGTTTACTATTGGCCTGACCTCCTCTGGTGCGGCGCGTGATGACTGTCCACGGTCCAAAGACGTCCAACCCCACGTACGAGAACGGTGGCGAGGTGCTGAGTCGCTCGGCTGGCAAATCTGCCATCTTTTGTTCCTCCATCTTGCCACGGAGCTTCCTGCACATGACACATTTATGTAGGACAGAGTTGATAAGTCTCTTACCGCCAACGATCCAAAGGCCCGATGCACTGACAGCTCCTTCGGTGAAGTGGCGGCCTTGGTGTTCCACCAGTTTATGGTAGTGGCGTACCAGCAGTTTGGACACGTGGTTACGGCCAGGTAGGACTATAGGGTTTTTCTCACCACTGTCCAGCTGTGCGTGTCGTAGACGCCCTCCGACCTTGATGATCCCGTCTTCCAGAACTGGATTAAGCTTTGAAAGTGGACTGCTGGCATGGACATTTTGTTTTTGCTTCCAGGCGGTGAACTCATCGGGATAAGCCTCTCTTTGGACCGACCTGATGATGATGCTCTTGGCTTGGGCAAGCTCGTCTGGAGTGCGGGGTTTGCTGCACTGATGCCAACCTGTGCATTTGTTCGTCTCGTTTGCCGGGTTCTTCTTGAATGAGTGAGCAATATGAACGAGGAATGCAATGCTCCTCAAGAGTGAGCTCCAGGTTGAAAAACGCTCAAAGCGCTCCGAAGTAAGTTGTCTCGTCTTCGTCTGGGTGATGAAACTTGTCACGACTGGCCGGATGTCCACGTCAGTGTCGGGATTGACCAGCCCGAAGGGATCTTGCTTCTCGTAGATCTTGGTAGGTTTACGCAGGAAGGCTGGTCCTGTGAACCATGAGGTACTGTTGAGCTGAGATGCTGGAACTGCCCTCGAAGCGTGATCGGCGGGGTTGTGCTTTGTAGGAACGTAGTGCCACTGGTCCGGTAGTGTTGACTGTCGGATGCGTTGAACTCGATTGTGTACATACACGTAAAAACGTTTGGATTCGTTGTGTATGTATCCAAGGACGACCTTGCTGTCGCAGTAGAAGTTCACGGCATCTAGTTTGAGATCGATCTCATCTTGGACGAGTTCTGCTATCTCCACGGCCAAAACTGCAGCGCACAGTTCAAGCCGTGGTATTGTGGGTTGAGACCGTGGAGCCAGCTTTGCTTTACCAAGGATGAGGCCCACTTCGATGTGTCCGCTGTCGTCAGTGGTCCTGAGATAAGCGACTGCAGCGATGGCTTTGGTAGACGCGTCTGAGAACACACACAACTCGGTGCGTTGCATTTCGGTAAGTGACTTTGAGGAGTAGGTACGGGGGATGTGAAGCTCTTTCAGCACTTGCAGTGAATCCCTCCATGTTTCCCATTCTTTCAGCTTCTCTACGGGGAGTAGGGTGTCCCAGCTACAATCTTCTGTAGTGAGTTTTCGGAGTAGAGCTCTGCCCTGTATGGTGATTGGAGCTACTAAGCCGAGAGGATCAAAGAGGCTGTTCACCGTTGAGAGAACACCGCGTCGTGTGAACGGCTTGTCGGCGGCCGACGCCTCAAATGTGAACATGTCTGTCGTTGTTTCCCATTGCAGCCCAAGACTCCGTTGGATGGGTTCGGCATTGGCTCCAAGGCCCAGGTCCTTCATGCTCGCAGCGTGATCCTCTGAGGAAAATGCTTTCATCACGGCAGTGCTGTTTGAAGCGATCTTGTGAAGTCGTAGATTCGATTCTGCAAGCGATGCCCGAGTTCTCTGCAGCAAGTCGATAGCCTCCCTGGCTGTGGGCAGGGACACGAGTCCGTCATCGACGTAGAAATGCCTCATGACGAACTCCTGCGTGTCTTCACCATGGTCACGTTCACCTTCTTTGGCAGCTCGATGGAGACCATAAATGGCTACGGCAGGAGATGGGCTGTTGCCAAAGACGTGAACTTTCATCCTGTACTCGACAATGTCTTTGGATGTGTCGTTGTCTTTGTACCACAAGAACCTGAGGTAGTTCCTGTGGTCTTCCCGCACGATGAAGCAATGGAACATCTGCTGGATGTCTGCAGTTATTGCCACTTGTTCCTTCCTGAAACGCAGCAAGACTCCCAGGAGGTTATTATTTAGATCTGGGCCAGTGAGCAGGACGTTATTGAGGGAGATGCCGTCATGTTGAGCGCTTGAGTCAAATACGACCCTTATTTGACCTGGTTTTTTAGGGTGGTAGACGCCGAATGTCGGAAGATACCAACACTCCTCTCCATCTTTGAGTGGGGGTGCTAGCTCGGCCTGGTTGTTCTCGAAAATCTTCTTCATAAAGGCGACAAACTGCTCCTTCATCTCAGGCTTCTTGCCAAAGCTACGGCGTAGGGAAGCGAGGCGAGTTAGTGCTTGCTCTCGATTGTTGGCCAGGAGACGTCTAGGTGTCCTGAATGGAAGGGGTGCTACCCAGCTGTTAGTATCGTCTCTGTAGACCTCTTCATTCATGGTTTTGAGGAAGATTGTGTCCTCGATAGAAAGAGCAGGCTTGTTGTCGTCGCGACTGGATTGGAACACATCTTGCCCAAGTTCCTCGTCTTTTGTTTTGCTGGCGAGCCTTCGGTTGTACACCTTGGGTGAACTAACCCGCTGCTCCCCACTGTAGCTTATCTTCTCTTGGAGGTGAATGTGACTAGCACACGGAGTGAGGAAGGACGGCTGTCCCTTCTCTAGCAGGTGGGTTTTGAAGCTACTCACTCTTGGCTTGTGTGCGTTCCCCAGGCAGACGTCACCTACAAGGACCCAGCCTAGATCGAGCCGCTGGGCGAATGGAGCATTATGCGGGCCGTTGATTTGCTGCCGCACCTTGTGTACTCGCAGGATGTCTCTTCCAAGCATAAGAAGAATATGGGCGTTTGGGTCGAGCTTTGGAATGTGAGCTGCAACAGACTCCAGATGGGGATGGTAAAGGGCTGCCTCAGGTGTAGGTATTTCTTCTCTATTGTCGAGTATCTCGTTGCATTCGATGAGTCGAGGGAGGGGTAGACTTACTTTCCCATCGATTGCTTCGATCTGGAAGCAGTCGGCCTGTCTTCCTATCATTTCTGTGACACCGGCACAAGTTTTAAGTGAGTAGGGTGATGGGCTGCTCTCGATGTTAAAGAGGTCGAAGAAATCTGACCTCGCCAATGACCGGTTGCTCTGGTCGTCAAGAATGGCATACATCTTGACTGCTGCCTCTGGGTGCTGCTGTGGGAACACTTTTACCAGGCTTATTTTAGAACACGATCGTGCTGTCAGATTATTGCCACATACTTCTGTGCATTGGGAACTGACTGTAGGTCTTGTGGTAGGGCCGACGTTTTCCTCCCCGTTTTGCTGTAGTGCGGAAGGTAAGACTTTTGTTGACCATGGGGCTGGGCCTGGGTGCATGGCTGTGATGTGGTGATCGCTGTCACACTCGTAGCACTTGACCGCTACCTTACAGTCCTTTGCGAGGTGAGACGTGGATGCGCAACACTTGAAACATATCCCATTCTCTCTGAGGAAGGAAATCCGTTCATCGATGGATTTGGCTCGGAAGCCTCTGCATTTTTTGAGTGGGTGTGGCTTGTTGTGGATGGGACAGCTCTTTGTTGACGTGTCGGCACTTGAATCGGCTGCTGTGGCAACGTCTGTCTTGTGTACAGATATCGGGGCACTTGTACGCATGTTTCCCATGGGATGTCTCTCGCTCTTCACTGGACCACTGCTGCTGCTGGTGAAGGCGAAACTAGGGTCGTTTCTGATTTTGGCCTCAGAGTGGATAAATTCTGCGAAGAAGGAGAATGGGGGAAAGGTGGTGTTGTGATCGCTTTTGTACCTCGATCCTTTGGTAATCCATCTTTCCTGCAGCCCGTGGGACAATTTCTCGACAATTGGATTGATGCCACGGGCGGTGTCCAGGTAGGCAAGGCCAGGCAAGTATCCATCTTCCTTTGCGCATTGGACTTCCATCAGAAGATCTCCCAACTCTCTCAATTTAAGGTGATCCCTGCTTGAGATGCTGGGAAAGTAGTCCAGCTTTCGGAAGAGGGCGCTCTCCAGGACTTCTGGTGAGGCATAGCACTCCTTTAGTCTTTCCCAGGCCTTTTTGAGTCCTGCGTCTGGGTTATCAATGTGCACGGAACGAATTCTCTTAACGTGCTGCGACGATTCTTTGCCTAGCCACTTTGTCATCAGATCCAATTCCTCGCTTGCTGTGAGGCCAAGGCCCTTAGTCGCGTTGGTGAATGACGACTTCCATGCCCTGAAGCTCTCTGGTTTGTCATCAAACTCGGTGAGACCCGTGTTCACTAGTTCGCGCCGAGCCAAGTATTTTGCGAAGTCGTTGACAACCGGTTCTCGATTCTGGTTCCTAGGGGTCATGCTTTGCTGTGGAAACTGCGGCTGACCATGACGAATCCTGGACTCGTCGCATGCTAAGGGACTGGAACGGTGTTCGCTTTTTAGTGACTCAGGGGCTGCATTCGCTACCGTAGATGGACTTGTGTGCATCTGCTTGGTGAGTGGAGAATTAGCCCTGTCGCTGAAGTACACTGGTTCCAGGGCAGGCATGGATGAGTAGCTGGTGTGCAGTTCGGACTGTTGTTGCACGTATTGACTGGTGCGTTCGGCAATGATCTTTGGATTTACTGGCGTGCTGCTCTTGATGCAAGATGCCCCGGTTTCAAAGTCCATTGCCGCCTCCAAGGCTTCAGCCTCAGCCAAAGTCGCTGCTGCTTCTCTCTGGAAAGTCAGTGATCCTAACTCGGCCTCTAACTTCGCCTTTTCCAGAGTTATCATGGCATTTCGCTCAGCGCTTTCCATTTTCATCTTCGCTTCTTTCTCGGCGAATGACGCACGGACGCGTGCTGCTTCTGCATTAGCACGAGCAGTGGCTGCTTTGCTAATGGCAGATGAAGATGAACGTGCGACCTTTGAACTTGCGTGAGATGCTCGGTCATCATGGTTGGCGTCTTCCATGATGATAATTCACAGATTATGTACAGTACGCTGTGCCTGGTTCCACTGCTGTAGTCATATGTAGCGTCAATAGTTGCTGTCTTTTTACTGTACTGTCCTCGTTAAGGTGTATCTAACCAAAATTAGACAGCCAGCCAAACTCCATTCAATGACGAAATGGGAGTCAGGAATTAGCCTCCGTAGCTCCGGTGTTTATTCGGTCACACAGGATATGATGTCAGTGAACAATTAGTAAAAAGACAATGCTTTACAAAGGCGCTAGATACAGCTGGCGGTGGGCGATGGGAAGATTTAAGCCCCAAAAATGCGGAGAAAATGTGTGGAAATTCACGTGAGAAGTTCTTCTGTGAGTGAAAGGCATGCATCTGAAATAGACCGTCAACAGAGGGCGCTATTTAACTAACACGGTGGGAGAAAACCAACAATACAGAACACTCACCTTGCGTGTGTCTACGGAATTTCGGTACCATTTGTCCACTAAATTCTCCGAAAATAATGTTGGGAAATGAACAGGAACATGTGTGATGCATCCACATGCATTTTACCGAATGCCTCAATCATGCATGTGGATGCATCGCACATGTTCCCGTTCATTTCCCAACATTATTTTCGGAGAATTTAGTGGACAAATGGTACCGAAATTCCGTAGACACACGCAAGGTGAGTGTCTCAAGAACTATCAGACGGAGTTTGGTGGCGATTGGGGAGCGGATTATTGCGCTAGCTTAAACCGTATCGGTCCGATCTTAAAGTTCAGGCGCCGCCATATTGGAAAAAAACAACATAACCTATGGGGGATACTGTATCCCCCATAGTTCTAGGGGTACATAAACCTATGAGGCAGACACCAACTCGGCAACTTTTTTACTCATTTTCACGAAAACCAAAAAGAGTTCAAGAATCAACCTCCCACCACTTTATCTTTGACACATATCAAACATTCTGACAAACATGTCCCGAAACAGAAATGTTGCAAATGCGAGAAATCATCGGGGATTCCCTTCGTATCGGTAGAGTCCGAGTACCACGCTCGCAGCTCGGTATGCGCTATGCAACACACGCCGTATGCGGCACGGCGTTGGCCATTTTGGACGGATTGAGTGTGCTGCACTGCACTGCGAGTCCGTGTACACGGACTCCCCGTGTACACGGACTCCCCCACCGATATACATTTTTGAAAATCGTTTTAAAAAATGCATATCGTCAGAAATTATGCTTTATTTTCAGTTCCTATTTAAAATGTTTGAATTGCACAATGTTGTGATATTTTAGAGGATTTTTTCAAGATGCGCTATTTCAGAAACGGCAGGAATGTGTTGTGAAACTCAACAGTTTTACCAGGGGAGTCCGCACTCACGGACTTGCAGTGCAGCACACTTAATCCGTCCAGCGCGCCGTGTGCCGCATACCGTGACGGCGTGTGTTGCATAGCGCATACCGAGCTGCGAGCGTGGTACTCGGACTCTACCGATACGAAGGGAATCCCCAAAGATTTCTCGCATTTGCAACATTTCTGTTTCGGGACATGTTTGTCAGAATGTTTGATATGTGTCAAAGATAAAGTGGTGGGAGGTTGATTCTTGAACTCTTTTTGGTTTTCGTGAAAATGAGTAAAAAAGTTGCCGAGTTGGTGTCCGCTTCATAGGTTTATGCACATTTGGCTGGGCAATTTTGTCATCCAATCCCATAATGCATTGAGAACGTCGATAAGGTTTATTATGTGACCATTCGCATCATTACCAAACCAAATTTATGCAAAAATAAATAAATAAAAATGATGCGTGCGCATATTAAAGACAACGAATTTTCACTAGTGGGTGCTTTAAATGTAAACAAAGAGCACATCGTCTATAACGAATAAATGCTGGACAACTTGAACCCAGGACAACTTGAACCTATGACAACTTGGGTATAAATACCGTACACCCTCGCCACTTTCCCCAAATTATATTGCCATCATTTACACAGATATATATACATAAAATACTTAGCTACGAATCACTTACGGGTTGGAAAAAAGTCAAACCTGCCTTCTTTGGTGATATATTTAGGAAGATTTTAAGTTGTTTCTTGCCCATAAATTGACAACCAGTTTGTCGGTTTGTACAAAAGTTAGCGATAAGATTTTAATTTAATACCTGCACTAAATTTTCTCAATAACGGCGTATCAACTAAAAAGTAATCTTCTCATGAGAAAACATGATTGTACTTGTAGAGTGGAAAAATGAATTTCATTGGAAGAACTTTGATTTTAGTTTTTTTGTTTTTTGGACCAATTCATAGGGTTTGTGCATAAAGTTAAAGTTCAGCAACCGATTTCACGAAACTTTACGCAATTGCGCAAGTCCACTTACGCCATAAATTATTGCGTAATTAATGGCGTACGTGGACCTGCGCAATTGCGTAAAGATTCGTGAAATTGGCTGCAGGTATTTAAAGTAAAATCTTCCCAAGTTATCTAGTACCCAAGTCATTTTCATTTTATTGTCGGGAAAGTAAAATCAACCTTTTTTTTTTATACAGAGTGGTTATACTGTTTTTAGGGTAACTATACTGTTGGCTAATAATAAATATACATGTACATCTTTTCTTTTTTTTTTACAGAGGAGTGTGTAGCATGGATCTCGATGAGGACAGCGATGTTGAAGTTACGATAAATCCTTGCAAGGTAGGCAGATTACACGACTAGAAAACTCCACTTGTGATTGAGTCGGCTCAATGTGTTTAAGTCGGCTCAGTGTGTTTAAGTCGGCTCAGTGCCTCATCTACATTCTGAGAAAACAATGATAAACTTTCCGTGCTTTCAAGAAATTTTGTGAACCTGTTGTCCTATTTAGGCTAGTTCATTGGTTATAATGCTCTGCATGGACAGCAAGGCCATGGTAGAGAGGGGCATACGGTAGTTTCTTTCACGTGAAAACAACAAATTCATTTAATTTGTTGTTTTTTCTTTTACCGCTAATAACCAGTTATATCATTTCAACTGCTTGAAATTATTTTGAGCTCTCAAAATGTATTTCACTTCCTATGGAAAAAAACAAATTTCTCAACATGAAGCAAATTTATGAGCTGCCAGAGATTATACTATAGGCACGATCATTGACACCTGACAGTAATGCACTTAAGTTTGAAACAAGGACTCGGGACTCGCACTCGGCTTGCTGAGGACTCTGATGTACGGTATGCTGGACTTGTACTCAGGGACTCGGACACCAAGGACTCGGACTTAAAAAGTGTTGACTTGACTTTAACCACTGGGAACTGCATACAATGTATGCAGTTCTGAGTGTGAGTGTCTTGGGGGCGGTTATACAGAATTAGCCCATGAATTAGACCAGGGCAGAGCTGGTCACTATTATCTTATTAGCTTGAGGTCAAGTCAGTTTTTGGTTTTTGACCTGTGACTTGACTCTGGAGAAAATTACTTGTGACTGGACTTGGAAAATAAGATTGATTTAAAAACTAGTCATCAAGTCTCCAGCCCCAGAGACATACATGTATACCGGTACTGCATATTAAACGAAAACTGCTAGTGCAGTCTCCTGCTCCAGGGGAATGAATTGGAAAATGCCTAGCTGTCCCGAAGTGGATAACCCTTCTATGACAACACCACAGTACATTACATATACATTATGTATGTATATGTACTGTGGTGTTTGCTAAAGTTGAATATTTTTCTTCCAGCGTATTGCATTACATGAAACTAACATCTCGCGCTACAATGAGGAGTTTGTTGAAGTCTGCAAGATTGGATCCGGGGAGTTTGGCGCTGTGTACAAATGTATCAATAGGTTAGATGGCTGCTTCTATGCTATCAAGAAATCCAAAAACCCAATCGCTGGCTCGGCTTTTGAGTAAGTATACATTTTCTATTTTCTATATCATGGTTTAGCAGAAAACGATAGCTAGCAAATGTTTGTGCTTAGCCGTCAGAATTAATGCAGATAACATGAGGTTTTGGCTGGAAACCTGTTTTTGCTAAGCATATGTTTCTGTGCAGAGACGTATTTTTTGCTAATCACTGTCATGAAATTGGCCCCAGGATTGGAAAACTGTTACAAACGGCGTTATCTTCATGTGTGATTGAGGATGTATATGATAAAAACCAACCTGTGTATAGTCGGCTCAGTTCCGAGGAAACACTGAAAAACTGAAAAACAGGAATTGTGTGCAGTTTTTAACATGACTTATTTGACTTATTGTTATTTATCCATCAGGCAAATGGCGTTAAACGAAGTGTATGCACATGCAGTTCTTGGTACCCACATGCATGTTGTACGCTACTTCTCAGCATGGGCGGAAAACAACCACATGATCATACAGAATGAATATTGTAATGGTGAGTATTTATAAAATTTCTGAAATGGCATAGTGGTTACAGGGAAATTTTTTAGAGGGAGGGTTTTAGAAAGACTACCAGTATCTGTCGTCCTTTGGGGTTTTAAGTTATTTTCTGAGTGGACATTTGTTTACATTTCTATCGAATTTTCAAATAATCACATATATTGGACTTTTCTGATTGGTTTCATGTTGTTGCAGGTGGTAGTCTAGCCGATGTCCTATTCCAGAACCAACAACGAGGGCAGCAATTCTCTGAGCCAGAGTTGAAGCAGCTATTATATCAGATAGCCCAGGGATTGCGGTTTATCCACTCACAGGGTCTCGTGCATCTTGACATAAAACCAGGTGAGATACAATTTCACTATAATGTCGTCAGAGTTTGTAACAAGATAAAAAACTTGAGCTCTTTTATTTTTATTCAAATTCTTGATTAGGGGCCGTACACATGCACGAAATGCTAACTTTTTAGACTCCACCTCTCTCGCAAAACTCTGATCCTCCCCCACCCCACTTATGAACGGCCCCTAAGAACCTACACGCATGTGTATTTTGACTAATTTGTAAATAATGAAACAAGAACATGGAGTTGTTGATTTGTGGACAGAGTACTCGAGTCTGTCCCGAGTCTGCCCGAGTCCAGTTGTAAGCACAGTTACCAGAAACAAAAGAATTCTTCTGTTGTAGAACATTTGGATGGCTTGTAACTTGAATTGGGACCCAGAGACTTGTGATGGACTTGATTTTAGCTATGCCAAAAACTTATTACTGAACATGTTTTTGTCCGTTTTTTCCCCCCTAGGTAACATTTTCATCTCCAAGAGGGAAATACTGAGTGAGGATCTGCCATCGCTAACAGACGGGTACCAGGATAGTAACCTAGGGGACGACATTGAGAACACACTGCCCATGGAAAGCAACCAGATCGTCTACAAAATCGGTAAGGATGTAGAAATATACCAAACAACAAAAGAAATGCATACATTTTCTCCACTTTTTGATTGAAAAAGCAGTCGATCTGAGAGTGGGAATTTTCAGCACACAGAAGCTTTATGCAGTATTGCATAATGAAGCGTTACATGAATAGACTGGCAAAGTGTGACGTGGGTTGCCATGGTAATTGGCTCTAAACATCATGGCCGTTGGAAAAAGTACCATTGCAAAAGCACAGGGACACGGTTCAGTGATTTTTATGGTACAGCCATTGCCTAGGCAACTAACAAAAGATGACGTATTCACTTTGGCAGTCTATATTTTGATGTCAACTTAAATACAAAAGTAATTTTCAGATTTTGATTAAAACCAAAAATTTGTCTTTGTTTTGTTACAAGGAATGTGTTACAAAAAAACCCAAAAGGCTCCCTGAAATTTAAAATATACTCAACAAAAAATAAACGCCTATTTCTGCAACGGCTGATATTTTGCAATTTTTGGAAGCCACCACCGAGCAGCAAAATTTCACACCATTCATAGGAAGCATTGTAAATTTCATCTGTACCAATATGTCTAGGCTTGTGACCTTGTTGGGTCAGCCAGACATGTTATGTAATTTTACAAATATCTCATCAAATTTCAGATGAAAAGTGCAATTTTCGTTTTAGTCGAGCATGGTTTTTTTGGCAAAACTGCATGTGCACAATTAATGTGTGAAATGGTTTTTATAGTATAGTGCAACAAAATCATTTAACATTTTTTAAATGTCTCTTGTTTTAGGTGATCTTGGTCATGTGACATCGCTGGCCAATCCAAAGGTAGAAGAGGGTGATGTAAGATACTTGCCCAATGAAATTCTTCAGGAGGTGAGAGATATTTCAGCTTATACTCAGTCTTATACTATAGACCAATCTGGTAACTAAGGTCTCCTTTCCTGTATATCTGCCATAGCTGGGGGGCATCCAGTGCATGGGCTGTGCGATATATGCCCCCCCCCCCCCCCCCCCCCCCCCCCCCCCCCCCCCCCCCCCCCCCCCCCCCCCCCCCCCCCCCCGCAACATGCCCGCCTTAGCGTACACAACCTACAAAGACGCGCAACCTGTTCGAAGTAAACAAATGCAGCTTCAGCAACAACAAAAACATACAGTTCATTCAGTGGAAGCCCCCCAGCTATGGCGGATGTACAGGGAAGGAGACCTTAGTTACAGGATTGGTGTATACCCAGTATGAGGTGGAATCTGACTATTTGTTTTATCCTTGCCCCCAAATTTGATTTTGACGAGATTGCGTATTTGGCATAGCCCCAGAAAATGTCCCTGTTACATGTAGGTCCTTTCCCCAAGTCCAGTGGTTACTTTTACTGGCTTTGCTCTGCCCAAGTAAATCAATGTAATTGTTTCAGAAAGTCTAGTATTCACAGCTGAACTTAGACCCATCTGTGGGCATTATATAAATATTCATATCTTGTAATCTTCCGTTTCTCCCAACACTAAATTTTACTGACCCGAAAACGTTTTGTTTTTCAGGAATACTCAAATCTGACAAAAGCAGACCTTTTTGCCCTGGCATTGACCATCTACGTTGCAGCAGGTGGGGATGAGCCATTGCCAAAGAACGGGGACCTCTGGCACAAGATACGCACTGGGTGGCTGCCGTGCTTGAAGCATTGCTCAGTGGAATTCAATCAACTTCTAGTGGTAAACGCAAAATCCATTCAGTTGTGACTTTACGTTTAATGGTCCATTATGTCATTTGTAGTGACCCAAAATTTTACTTCATGAGTCGACAAGAAAAAAACCTTAAAGTGTTGATAGCAGTGGTAACAAACACCACATGAATTTATTTCTGTCAAGATGGTGGTTTTTTGCAAAAAAATTACAACTAAAGGTGGTTTTTTAAAAATGTGTGTGCACACTTTTTTAAAATCTTTTACTTTAATAACACAAAAACTTTGCACAAAAAACCTTGACCAATTGGAAGTTATAATTCGTTGGGCATTGCATGGTTGTGTTTGTCGAAATGACCCAACATGATCCAAAATATCTCGACTGCATTTGGCTGCTGCCTTCACGTGACAGGCATTCTACTCTGCTATTGGTCCGTTTCATCCAACTGGCTCCAACAAAGTTGGGCGATAGCTACAGTGTTCCAACATGGCCCGACTTGTCGGATGATGTTGAATGCTGCATGTTGTCCACACCATCCAACTTTCGGTCATCAGATAAATATTGGACCTTGTAGGCCGGCAAATGTTAGCTTGTGTAGATGCGCCTTTAGCTAGCTCGATATCAATGCTGTGCAAACATGTAACGGATAATAAGTTGTGTATGGCGTTGCAAGACTCCAGAACCTCCTGACAGGTCTGTCACACTATCTGTATACATTTATTTGTAAAACCTCAAGTGTGCCAAATATTTTTAAGTTTTTATTTTTTGTTTGTAATTTATTCTTATTTTTCCTCAGACAATGATCAACCCAGATCCTAGCGAGAGACCGTCGGCAGCTGCACTTGTCCACCATCAAGTGCTGTGCAAAAACAAGTCGTACACACAGCTTAAGAAGGAACTCAACGTTGCCAAGTTTCAAAATGCAGTCTTATCAAGGTAAAAAGCAAATTCACATCTTGGAAGACGATCCATCAACCTTAAGTTGTACCTTTATGAAAATGAAGAGTTAAATACGAGTTTCATGAGTTTGCTAAGAGCTGCACAAGTTTGGTACGAGTCGCTCATGAGTTGGCAACTCGTGCCCGGAATTTTAAACATGTTTAGCATTTTCGTCACGAGTTGTACACTGTTAGTGTCTACGAGTTGTCTCCGAGTTACACGAATCATCCCAAGTTGTCCCACGAGCTGTCCAGTGCTTCCCAAATTCGGAGCTCTTGAAGCTCGAGCCAACTCGCACCCGAGATTTTTCTATGTGAGATGGCCTTTACTGCTGAAATGTCCGTTAAAGGCCTTGAATTTGAATGTTCATGTTATTTAGGAACACCCCCTTCTTACCTTAGAAGACGACTCTGCTAGAGTCAGAACGTGAGCCCACTAAACTTAGTGAGGCAAACAAAATTTAAAACATGCATAAAATAGTACATGTATAAACTTAAGACCCATTATATTACTTGCAATGACCCAAAACTTTTGGAGTTGACAAATGAAAACCTTACTCAAAAATTGTATGTACATTGTTTTAATGTAACTTGACAGCAATTCAGCTTTTGGCTGCTATGGTCAATTGAAAATAAACTATTTCAAATCAAATCAAAGTGTTGATCGCAATGGTAACAAAGACCAAATGATTTTATTTCCGTCCAGGATGGTACTTTTTGTAAGAAATTAACAACTGACACAACACACTAGAACCAATAGCTTTACATCCCTTCCGAAGGATGGAGCATTTGTAGTTAAGTGCCTTGCTCAAGGGCACAAGTACCACGACCAGGTATCAAATCCGCAACACCAAGGTTTTACCCCTGTTGTGAGTCGACGACCTAAAACACTCGGCCACGGTACCCCACAAGCTTCATCTTGCAAATGATACATTGGGCCTTTAACATTGTCTGTTTTTTTAACATCACAGGGAACTGCAAGAGGCAAGAGATGCAACTGAACGAGACATTCTGAAACCAATGTCCAAGACCAAATCCCGACTTATTGGCAAGAAAGTCAACAGAAGTATGAGCCTGACTATCTACTGAGTGAGTGTGCATCAGTGCTGCATTATGTGAAGTCAAGACACCAGACAATATGTCTGTATCATTTCTGCCCAAATTTGAGTTCCAGCAAACGCACAGAACAGATAAATGTTTCGTTTGACTTTCAGTATGTATACTAGAGTAGACCTGGGCCAATGAGCATATTTTTCCTGAGCATGATTTTTCGTTTTCAGAAACGCGACCATGCTTTTAATTTATCCTTACATGAAAAAACAGTGTCAATTGCAAATGGTCGTGTGTCGATGCATGACATGGCAAATTAAAAGGTTTTTTGTCGATGCATACAATAGTATTTTGGCAATAGAAAAAGCCGGTAACTCTTTTTTTTATCTTAGTAGAGCGCGTCTTTCCAACTGCCATGTGCAACACCAGTATTTTGTCTGCAGTCGAAACAGCTAAAATAACGGTATAAGACGTTGCCCAAATGCATCGCCAAAAAACAACGAATACCGATGCCTGCCGTAAAAACATGCCCTTTTTATTGAGAAATTTCAAATTGTCATTGAAATCGTCTCGCTTACTTTTGTGATAGAATTTGCAAAAGAAAAGACGTGTAATGTAATACAACGGCTCAGCATCTAAAACGAGGCTGCCAGAGCCAATTTGAAACTTGTCAATATCTTATTTCCCATCCAGTCTTATCCAAGGTCCAAAACTTGACCCATACTGCATTGTTTCTGGTTTCCAGTACCACTGTGATCATATCGCTATTTTTATTTTATTACGTCTTCTGTAGTCTCTCAAAGCATTCATAGATAGTAGGCAACTATTCTTAAAAAATATTGGTGCACTAGCAAAGTTAAAGATGCATGTAGTTGTTTGTTAGTTAAATGGAGAGGGACTATTGTTCAGCTCTTTAAAAAACCCTAAAGATAGTGATCTAAAACCTTGTAGAAACACGTAATGGAATTGAGCTAATGAAGTAATTTGGCAGACATCGAGTTTGGGGTGTTTATTATAAAACCCCCTTACATTTTCCATTTGGCCTTGTAACTTTCTTTTTAACTCTTCTTTTTTTATTATATCTAGACTTGCTGTACCCCTTACGTAATTAAACAACTTCTTGACTATTAATAGAAACTATGATACCAAGACATTTCTGTTCTTAAATTATTTTAAATATTCTAAACTTTTTAGAAATTGCACAAATGTTAGCAACTTGGAAAAGTCATCTGCATCAATGTGTCCCACTCCTGTTTTTATTCTCATAACTGGCAGATTTCTCCAAAATTAACGAGTAATTATATTTTTGATATTTTAACTATTCTTTGTATGTTTTATTAATTGATTCCTTGCACTAATGCTTTCTACAAGTTTCAGATTCTGGTTAAAATTGACTTATTCAAGGGAATTCCAGAGATTAAAGGCAGAGGCTCGTCAGCAAATACGCGCACGCCAAATTTGTACCACGAAATACGCAGCTCCATGCCTTTGCTATGGAGCTGCGTATTTCGTGGCACGAATTTGGCCTGGCGCGCGCGCATTGCTGACGAGCCTTTAAAGATGGAATTACATGTAGGCTTTGGGTTAAAAGACTTAAGGTGCTTTCAAATTAATGTAAATGATTTAGCTAGTGCTCAAAGGAGCTTGTTCAGATTCTAACCTAACGATCATACAGGGTGAATAAAAAAAAAATGAAACCCATTATTTTTGCAAGACTTTGTTGAGCCACGTACAGTTAAAAATGTCATGCAATTTAGTCATTTTTCAACACCCATCAAATTTGGGATTTTTATTTGGTCTGCGTTCTTAGTGTGTACGTGTGCTTTTCTGTGTGGCATTTAGGAGTGACTGTACATTCACGTGCATACATTAGTTCACTTCAGTTGCGTAACATGAAGAGCCTCGTTATTAAACCCGGAAGTGCGCAGTCCCGTCTAAAATTGGTTAATTTGGGTCTATGTGGTTTATTTATTCCTGTTCTCAAAGGGGTATCACTCGCAATGACTTTTTACTTAAATGTGACAAAATAAACTTGATAGCAGTGGTAAAAAAAAAACACTTTTTAATTTTTTCGTCCAAAATTGTGTTTTGGGGAGTTAACAACTGAAGGTTGTTTATAAAATGAGCCTGCATACGTTTGATTTAGTCAGTATGTCATATTTAGTCTTATTTATGTTTCTGAGTGACGAGATATGCAAATAATATGCTGAAAGGCACATGCACAAATTTAACTGTTTTTATGTTAGTTTATTAAGCCTCTTTAAGGACCACTATTATTCGCTAGGTTTTAAGGCCAGTACTTTTAGAGGTAGCAGTCAACATATATCATGGCAGAATTTTTATTTTATACTTTTTGTTTCATTTAATTTATGCTCAGAGAAACCTTTGTGGTCAAGATCTTTTTTAAAGACCTAACGCTGTTGCCAAGGCAGATCGTTAATAGACCTTTTGCATGGGCGGCCATGACAGGAGCGCAGTTACATATTGTCACCGTGCGTCATGCACGAGTAGACAACCTGTCCCCATCATGTCCACTGGTGCAGAGAGTCTATGCAATAATGTCAAGATTTCAGACAGGAAATGAATGTATAATGCTCCTTCTGCTGAAGTGTGTGTTTAGATGTGAAAACGTTAATTAATGTAAAAGAACATTGTAGAAAATAAATTAAATTTTGTTTTACTTTCTCAACAAGGTCTTAAACCTCAACAAAAGTAAGTTCTTCCCTTAAATAATTGCTTATATCTCCCAAAATTTCAGAATCACACGAAATTGGTGAATGATTAGTGTGATGAATGGAACATGCATTGAAAGTGATTGGCTCATATCTCATGTTATGCATGAACATGGAGAAAGGAAATATTGTTTCATTCAATTCCTCCATGACATGAATAAGCAGCATTTAAATGTTAAATGTACACTTCAAAAATGGCATAATGGTGTTGGTGCAGTGCAGGCTAATTCAGTTTTTCTGTACTTTTACTACATTTCTTTATCACCTTTAAATGCTGCTCATTCATGCATAAACTGAAAGGTAATTAGAAATTGCTGTTTTGCAATAAACTAGGGTACCTAAAAAAGTTAGAGGACAATTATTAAACCTGCTTAAGCCTGTTAGTTATAAATTACCAAGAAATCAAGTTCCCATGTAATATCTTGATTTTATATGACAATGTACATGTGTATAGTTTCCACGTTGCGTATGCAGTTTAAACTTTAGGTTGTGGAACTTGAAGTAATATTTTAAATCATTTTTTTTAAATAGGACGTTTTTATCTTTTTATGAATCAAATTTTTTTAAATCTTTTTTACAGTTTTACACATTTTCGCATTATAGAAACTTAATAAAGGTGTAATGATTTTATATTGCAAAGCGTATATGGTAGTTTTCCTTTATTATAGGTATGTGTTGAAGTTTTGTGAACAAAATACAGTTTTGTGGGGGAAAATAAATTTAAAGTCCTCCACATGCTCCAGGGACTTTTCCACTTTGCTGTTTTAGAGCGCCGCACGAAGATGTTTTATTCATGAGTTCTGCTGCTTTCCACCAATCATTTTCCGAGGTCGATATCTAGGTCTCAAGGTCATTTGTGTTTGGTTGCTAGGTGACGCGTTGCTACTGTTTACTGTCGTGTACGTGTACGCTTTCGGCCATGCGCAGTGCAGTCTAGTCTAGATATCTAGTGCGCGGTCTAAACTAAAACTGCACGAGAAAAACTCCACTTATATTTTCTGGCCAGCAAAGGTGAGTAAAACACGAACATTTTGGATGTTTTGAATGGTAAAGAATCCATGTTTTGTGTATGAAATTTAGTGGACCTAATCCAAGCGAGTAGGCCACAGTAACAACAGTCAGAATTATAATGATTACACAAATACAGAAATGCGACGTTGCGAAAACAACAGTCGGAGCTCGGAGCGTACCCCTAGAACTATGGGGGATACTGTATCCCCCATAGTTCTAGGGGTACTCGGAGCGGCCACAAATATCACATGCAGACGGCACGGTTCACCATTTCCTTGCTCTATGGGTTCACTTACCATGCTTACGTGACTGACTAGCTCTGGGCACCTTTTCCTACCTCCATGCTCTGGGCAAGATCGTTCAAAATCCGGCCTGGGTCAACTTTATTTGGAAAAGAATTGAGAAGTTGATTATTTATGGCTTCAGACCTTGTGCACAAAATATATGAATATGAGACTGGCTGAAATTTGTAATTGTTTTCTTATAATTTTTATCTGCACTTGGGCCTACTGATTCTTGATCATAGCCTATAATTTTATAAAACATTAGGCCTAAATCATTTTTAAAGAAAACTATTCATGATCATCTTCTTGCCTTTTGGGTGTGCGAAACCCCTCTGTAGTTTAGTTCTTTTTTTCAGTTCTAATTCTGCCACAAAGCGCACCAGAATTTTGATTGTAATAAATTTGGACTGACTTGAATTGAAAAATGGTGCTTGTAATGAGTTTGGGAAGAATGACGTCAGTAAATACACATCACATACAATTTTGGTTGGCAACCCAGTTTTGCAAAATAAACCTAAGAAATTCTGTGCTAATCAAATTTTGCCATCCTGTTAATGAACAATGATAAATAGGGTGGCAACCTCACGCACCTGGCAACTATACCAACATTTACGTTAGGCCTATTTTGAATATTTTGTTTTTCGAATTAGTTCAATGTTCAACATGTTCAAGACTGAAACTTGAATTCTAAACTGGTAAATATTATATCGGAGGAACTAGTCAAACAACTGTAGGCGGTAGGCCCTTGACATAATCTGAAAAGTCATTTTAAGGAAACTATAACAATGGTGAACTTCTTAATTCTTAATTTTGGGCCTACCCATTAGTTTAGAGGAAAGGAAAAACTGAGAAAGAAAAAAATATTAAAATAATATTAGACTTCACAGAATAGGCCTAAACTTCTTTCCTTCCACAGGAAATTCTTGATCACTGCGAAAAACATTTCCCACCTCCTAAAAACATTTCCCATTTGCTTCAATAATTAAATGTTTATTAGTAAATGTCTAATTAGAGTAAATTCCAGGGTTTTAGGTCATTCACAGAAGACATTGTGATGAGATAGTACTACTACTAGGTTCTCAATTTTCATGTATTCATGGACATATAGTTTTCCTTTAATGAGTACCGTGCACGTATTCAATGAGGCTGTCTGTGATTAAATATAGGTTGATTTATGATTTTATAATGGTAGAAATGTTTACACAAGAGATATCAGTCTCTCCCGCAGTGTGAGGAACTTTGTACAGAAGCACACATAGCGTGGCTAAACGCTGGTAAATTAAACCAAATACTGATGAAAAAAACAAGTTTTATTTGAACTAAAGGTCATTTTCAAAGGTAGGCCTATACGTTAAAGCCCCAATACATCATTTGCAGTGAACCAAAATTTTACCTTGTGAGTTGACAAGAAAAACCCAACTAAAAGTTTTGATAGCAATGGTACTAACAAACCCCACATGATTTTTTTTCTCATTGGAATTATTGCCAACTGAAGGTGCTTTATAAAAAAAGTGTCTGCAGACAATTTTGTTACCAATTTATTCAACACAAAAACCATGCACGGATTTTTATGTTTTTCTGAAATTTGTGCAAAGCAGTTTATCAATATTATTCTTTAGTTATGCGATGCTGTTGTTCCTGTTTTCAAACGTTTGCCAATCATGTAATTATCTGTCTTCAGGTAAAGCTACCCCGCATATAAGTTTATTTCCTGTTTTAAATTGATATCTCTCTTAATTCTCATAGGACAAGAAAATACAGTACCATAACGACTTTTTACAATTTAAAAACCTTTCCTTTTACCACTCGGTGAAATTCTTATTTGCTTTGTTTTAACTGGAACTATTATCAGGAATTAAAACCAACGAATTGGGACCTGTTATTATGGCTGCTCCACTGTACATACATGTTCATTCATAAACCTAAAGATGTCTGTTTATCTCTCTTTATTTCAGTTGATAATTTTCTCAAAAGATTAGCCACTTAGTAAAGAAAGAAGATAATGGCTGAACCAGGAACAACAAAACCACTTCGACCCATTGCCGCCATGTATAACGGCCCCGGTCCGGGCCGATATCGTCTCCCGGGCGGCACCGGTACCATCGGGACCGATCCACGCAAGATAACAAACCCAGCATTTAGTTTCGGCATCCGACACCACAAATTCACCGACGACTGCAGCCCGGGACCACGCTACCTGACTAACCCGCGTATCACACGACAGGGGTTCGCCGGAGAGCCACACTACTCGCTGTACAGCCGACCTATAGACCCACGCCTCTTCAGCACCCCTGGACCCGGCCGGTATTCGCCAGAAAAGGCTGGGCAGAATGCGTTTAGGAAGGCGGCTTCTTACTCATTTGGTGCCAGAACAAAGGGAAGCAAAACAGACAAATCGCCCGGTGAGTAAAACCTTCATTAAAAACATTTCAAAATTGGTAGGGTACCGTGGCCGAGTGGTTTGTGTCACTGGTTGCAACACTCCGGTGAAAACAAGGGACAAATTTCATTTTCGTGAGTTGCCACAGATTTTGGGTGGGAAACGGCAACAGGGCGGAGGTTCCGGAGCCTTGTTTACGGGTCTAAGTCAATTCTGGTTAAACCGTACTAAAACCTAGTGTCCCATACCTGACCAACCGTCTTCAATTGGCAACGTGTCCTGGTGGAGTTTTGTGTGCAATACTTTGTCAGGATGAACCGGGACGAAATTGAAATTGTAGTAAAATCTACCAGGACCTTACTCGAACCCTAGTGGACCTATAGGGCCGGCGATGTTATACATAGCCGTAGTGGACTGTATGGGGTCTCTATAGTACCACCTTGTACAATCCTACTGAAGCCGGGACACTCCTGTTGCTTCTTGGGGGCATTGGATTTGACCTGAGACTTCCTGGCTCCCTTCCCAGCTTTCCTTGGTAGAATCGTGAAATCAGAAGTTTTGATCCAAAACTGTGGTCGACCGTATCAGAGGGACACTGGGATACACTTAATTGGGCCAACCGAGATGCAAAACCCGAAATGTGTGATAGGGCCCTTACATGTAGGTGTGTTAATGCCCCTATTCCAGGAATCCCTAAAAAGCTTCATCAACTTTCAAATGATATATTTGGTCGTTTAAGTCGTTGCTAACATGTTCATTATTTGAAAACTAACTTTAGTTGTTAATTTCACTTGTTAATTTCACTGTACAATACCCTCTCTCCCCTTTGATCAGCTCCTAACAATTACTCACTCCCGAGCATCCTGGGAGGTAAATCCATTGCCATGAACTCAGCCCCTAATTACTCCATGACTGGCCGCAGCAAGATTGGCGCATGCGACGAAGATCTGTCCAAGACCCCAGGCCCCGGTACGTACAAGGTTGTAGAGCCGTCGGTCTACAAGAAGAAAGATCCTTTGTACTCCATGACCGGAAGGAATCAGCTGCCTAGTGATTCCACTCTAAAGCCAGGACCGGGCCAGCACAGTCCAGAAAAGGTAAAGTGTCATAGAGCATGTTTCTACCGAACACCATAACCGTTTTTGAAACGCTTCGGAAAGGGTATCCTTTTAGTCTTCAACGGTCATTTGCCGGTGCATGCAGAAAGTTTTTCGGAGAAGGTTTTTGCCTGTGCGCACAATGGTACTTTGCCAATAGCTGATAACATTTTTTATTAGAGCGTGCCGTTCCAACTGTTGTGCATGCACTCCAAACAACCAAGATAACGATTAAAGGCATCGGCAAAAAAACAGTTTAATGCCATTGTTTGCAGTGGAAATTAACATGAAAAAAAAGATAACATGAAAAAAAAAGGATTTCTTTCCACGTGTTCTCTCTTTGTTTAGGATGGTTTCTTTCTTTTAACAAAATGTGAAGATCTATGTTTCAGTGTGAAAAATATGGTTTTAATTTTTTTTTTTTTTATTTCTTAATTTTTTCTTTTTTAAGTCACTTGAAATTTTTAAATTCTGGTTGACAAATATTGTTTTATTTCAAACACCCTTTTACTAGTCTCTTTGTTTGCACAAGTGTATTAGGTTTCCTTTTCGTCTTTTTAATGTGGATGGATTCCTTTTTTTCGCTTTTTTTTTGTATTGTTTATTGCTCACATCATTATGTACATGAGGATAGCTGCCATTTTTAGCAGCTATCAGGCAAATTTGTCATACTAAAAACTAAGACCGGGGTGCCACTAGAAGAATCTCGTAATTACTCGATTAACATACGATTGTAATAGTTCCAACGACGACCGGGGTCAGACGACAAACTTATTATAATCGGATTGTAATTGTATTACAATAAAGCGGGGTCACACGAGCAACACAATCTCGTCATCGTATTGTAATCCATCCCATAGTACCTTGCAGTAGCTTTCCCCATGTTGTGTGTGCGTGCTTGCTTCCTGCAGTGTGCCACGAACGCGTAGGCCAGGCACACGCGGTTATAAGCAGAAAGTATGCGCGCGCGTGAGGGAAGGTTACTGCAGGGGCTTATGGGATGGATTGTTATACGATTACTAGATGGGGTCACACGCATGCTTTGCCAAGTTGTTGTGATACGATTACAATCGTATCACAATCGAATGATGAGAATTCTCATCGTTGACCGATTGTGATATGATTACAATAGATTTGGGGTCACACCCACAAAATCTCGTAATCGTACTATAGTAATACTGCAATAAATTGGGATGTCGTAATTCGTCTGACTATGGCCTAAGTTTTATTTGTATATATTTATCATTCCAGGTTGTGATCAACAAACATCTAGCGCCAAAGTTCTCCTTCGGCATCAGGCACTCGGAATACACCACACCTCTTATAATAGATGCTTCAGAATAATTTTGAAATCTGTTACAGGCAGGGTAAGTCTGCAGTTACGTTCTTTGAACAAACTTTATCAAAACTTGGCCCTTTTCAAGATGAAAAGTTCCACACATAAAGACCCTTGATGCACATTGAACTTTGTTTTGGACATGGGAATTTTTTTTTTATTTCACAGGTGGCTATCGAAGTGAAATTGGTTCAACAAGGTACACAATTACTCTTCAACAATGGTCTGTGCCATTTATATACACATATTTTGTCGTGAAGGAACAAACAAAAATGATTTTAATACATGAATTGTGTTAGGTTTCGCAAGCATATAGATACATACGGGGGTGTGGGGGGGGAGGGGGGGATGCATGACAAGTTTGTGTTCTTTTGATATCAAACACAACATGGCATGGATATTCAGCTCATTGTAACAAGTGTGTGTAATTTTTTGAAAATTGAAAATTGAAAAATGTATGAATCATGAAATACATATATACTAATTATATTTTTTCCAGTTGCAAAGCTCTGGATAAAATTAGTCAATTTTGTCTGACACATTGTAGCTAACATGTTGTAGGTTTTGGAGTTGCAAAACCACAGAAATGCCACAAACGGTTATGAATAGCCAGATGTATGCATACATGTACCCGTCCGCTTGCAAAATCTCTTCATTGAGCTTGTGCAGATCACCACATACATGTTTTTTCTGTGTTGTTTTGGGAGTTGAATGAACCACGTCACAATGCATTAAGCACGCAGACGCACAGCGTAAGACGCACCAATAAGATGCATTAATTTTGACTCCCAAAATGGCAGTCTACACATGTATGCGGTGGTTCGCACAAACTCAATTGTTAATCAATTTGCAGTGTGTATATTTTTTGTACAGCAATGCAAGATACCACCGACCGTAACAATTTTTAAACTAATGAAACTTGAAAAATCATGTAGTGAAAAATTCATACAAAAGATAAATCATGCAGCTGAAATTATTCTCTGTTTTCAAATCCATTGGTCATTATGTTCATGTTTGTGTTTTGAACCATTTGTTTTCTACTACCATTTTGACCATGTGAAAATTATCACACAACCGCACAGTAAATTAAAAAAAACAAAAGTCGGATATTTTTGTCTGAAAATTTTCAAAGAAATTGAATAAAAAATTCATTCGTTTTGGCTTCTGCGTATTCGTTTTGGCTTCTGCGTATTCGTTTTGTTTGGTAAGAGAAAGATATACATTTTGACGGAAAATTGAAATTGAAATTTAGCAAGTGTATTTATACTGTAAATAATCTTTTTTTAGTCAAACAGGTTTAAACTAGAAATTCCTGTGCCGTCCAATAAACATTTTTTAACAAATCAATTTTTTATGATTTCAAATGGTGCACATATGAACATTTTCTGTTTTAATTTAACATTTTTTCCAGAAAGGTTTGAAGTGAAGTAGTAAAAAACTAGTCACAAGGTGTTGGATGATTGGGACTACCTCCTAGGCCGCAATTATTCAACACCAAATGATCTTTAGTTTCCACTCCTTACTGAAATAAGCCTTTTTTATTTTATTTTATTTTATTTTACTGTACCTCAGAAATATTTATTAGGCAAGATATTTCCCTTGTTTTGGCAAAGACTTTCAAACTCGTACAACAATTTAAAAAAAAAAAATCCTTTATTTATATAGTATGAAGCAAAAATTGATTTTGGCAGACAATCAGTTTCACGTTCGGAGTGCATGTGTGGTCAGTGGGAAAAATTAATTGTAGAAATGTTTACCATTGTTTTGGTAGAATCGTCAGGAAAAAAAACACTCCAATGCGGACGCAGCTTAATACAGAGAGAAAAGTAGGCAAAATAACCAATGTTGCAACTACCTTACATATATTTCTGAGGTATTGTAGAAATAAACACTTGAACAATAAAATGAACAATAAACAATGCAGTTTTACCACCAAGAAAATTTTAATGCAATTTCGTGAAGTTTTTAAATTTATACAAACAAAAAGTAATAATGCTCAGAAATTGTTAGCACAGGTTGGTATGCTTAACCTTTGTTATGTGGTGTAGCTTGTTTTTTTATCTTTGTACATAGAACAAAAAATAATCCGTCCAAGTTGCTCCTCATTGTATAAAAAAATGCTGGTTTTTAAAGTCTGGGTTGTGGCTTTAGCGTTTAGTTTTTTTCGTTGTGTGTTGCAAATATATAATCATGAGTTTTTCTGGCACTGTGAAACAATAAATATTAACAATATATACATAACAATGGTCTCCTTGTTTTTCAATTGTGATAATGTATTGTCATATCTGGAAAATTCTGGTTTTTAGACAATAATACATATTATATAACTCCCAAGTAGATCCTTGTCATCCGATATGACGATAGCAGGTCACGTGTCGTTCAATATTTATTTTATTTAATGCTACCTCACTAAACGTGCAGTTTTGTTCGTTTTTCCGTGCAATTTTGTTCCATACGGTTTTTTTCCATTGCACGGTGCGCCCACAGTGCATGCGTGTGTGTGCACGCAAGCAAACGCGCACGAACATTCACAGGCAGCAAATGCACACACACACGCACGCAGTATATGTATGACTATGTGCGTGTCAAATGTGACGACCCCCGAAACAAGAAACTCGAAAGGTAAGCCTGAATAATTTGTAAAAATTGACAGGGATCTATTATATAAAACAAATAATGAATGTTTCAATTCGTGTAATGGAAAGAATATTTTCATTCAGTGCAAGATGAAATGTGTTCCATTCCACTCGGCTTCGCCCCGTTGAATGGAACATTCCATATTTCACCTCATGAAAATATTCCTCCCATTGCACTCATAAACATTCATTATTTGTATGTTATGTTAGTCAATGAATACTGTACATGTACATTTAAAGAAATGAAAACTGATCTAATTGTGTGTGTGCACAAAAAAACAAAGTGCCTCCCTTGAACATTTGTTGAAATTATATATAGTAAGAAACAAATTCAAGTTTGGAAAATAGGGAATGACACAATATTAGTAAATATTTCAAAAATATTTTTAATTTTCAGGTTTGGAATACAATAGGATTTTTCATTTCGTTTTTAGCTAACGCTTAGGGCTATCCAAAGTTGTCAACAGTTTTACGGTTCTACAGAGCGTAGGAAGGGGGGAAGTGATCGAAGGCCATGTAGGACTTTATATGCACTGTAAAATGTTAGGTCTTAATTAACTGCTTACAACACTGCATGCTATATATGGCATTTTTAGCCTGGAAAATTTAAAAAGAAATAAATAAGTGCTTGCACTTGCAGTAGGATAATTATCTGTCTTCTAGATAGTCAAAACATTTTTGAATTTTTAAATTACAAAATATTACTCACAAATATAACTCAAACATTTAACTTTTTCTTTTGATAAATATATGTACAAATCTAAAAATAAAACTAGAATAATGCCAGCTTTTTAGTTAACACTTTTAATAAATAATTAAAATAGTCTTCCAAACTTTCTGCATCTTTTTTTGAATACGCTTGCAATAACCATATAAATACAGTTGGTATTTTGTGCAAAGCCATGTTCAGCTTGTTTTTTTGGCATACACAGAAAAAACAATTAAATACCCATTGTATCATTTGCAATGACCACAAATTTCACTTTGTTAAAAAACCGAAAAACAATTTGCACCGTGTTTTTCTGCCTAAAATGGTACCTTTCTGTTGGAAATTGAGAAGTTCTGTTTTTTTAATGACTGTGCACACTCATTGTTTTAGCATTTATACATTAGGCTTGGGCGATTCCACTCAGGATTCAAGTAAAATCGATGATCCACCTTAGGAATCGGAATCGCGATTCCAAATTTCTGAGGAATTGACTCCCAGTAGGAACTGATTCCCTTTTACTTTTTAGCAACATTCGATTCCTATAGTGATAACTTGCCGATTCCAAAAATTTCGTACCTCTGAAAATTTCCACATTATAGGAACGTGTGTGTGGCACATAGGCCGACATAATTTTCTGGACGTTTAAGTGCCGCTCCGTGCCAAAAAATAGGTCGTCATCTGCACAATATGCAGTATCGTCAACGTAAACCTGGTTTCCATATCATCGCAACAAACGCAGACAGTACCGCAAACTAGATGTAAACTGCAACGCAAACAGTCAGCAAAGTTGAATCAAGTTTAACTTTGCCGATTGTTTCCATCAGTTTCCGTCAGTGTCTGCATGTGTGTGTTACGATTATATATGGAAACTAGGTTTTAAACATGCTAAATGTAGTTAATGTTTCCCGTGACAAAATAGAATCGATTTCGAATAGAATCGTGATTCTTTTTTGGAATCGAAAATGCTGGAGTCACCCACGCCTAACATACATGTAATACTGTTCTGGGATTTGTTAAAAAAAAGGGAGTTTTATCTGAAAATAATACAATGGGCTTTAAGTCCAGAATACTTACATTTTACTCAACAAAACCATAGACTGCATCCATTTCCAACCAGGATAAGTCATTCTCCTTAGCTTTTGCAGGTTTCCCCTTTAATTTCTTGGGAGTTTTCATCGAGTCTTTCAGTCCCTTTACTTTGAAGATGCGATTACTGGTGGCCTTGCGAATGTTGCTCGGTGGTGGTGGATTTTTCTTTGCCTAAAATTAATGGAAGAGACATTTGCAACATAATTTCGACCAAATTACAAAAGGTAAGAAAATGTTTTCTCACTTATGGGTAATTCCCAAAATTAGGGGTCCAAAATGTTTGGTGTCCCTGTTACGTACGACACTCTCTGCTTCAAAAATCACCACTTATGACCACAAATTCTCGGTAATGGACTGTGGCCTGTGATTATAGGGGGCAGCATCATTTTCTTTAATATTTTGTTTTCGGATTCCTGAAAAATATTCAAAACAAAAGACCATAAAGGCTTATAATTTGTTCCATGGTATTGAATAGGAGTTTGGTGTCCCAGGTTACCTACGCCAATGAAAATTGGCTGTAGAATGAGTGTGCATTAACCTTGGTGCTATATCTACACACAAACATTAAATTTGAGTGGCATTTGTTCAAATAAAAATAATTATTTTTTACTGGGAAACCACTTTAAATCATTAAAAACACTTCGAAATCTTAAAAAGCATGTCACACTTTTGGACCCCTAATTTTGGGAATTACCAATTGGAGTGTTGTAAAAAATCGCTATAACAAATATTTTTGAAGTAGCTGTTCATTATACAGTGTGTCCTAGCTAGAAAAAAAAGAAACCCAAATTACTGAGGAATTTGGAAAACGGCAACTACTATCCATTACATCACTGTGACCTCTTTTCTACGACACCAAGAAGACTCCCAAAATGACAGTCTGCACATGTGTGTGGTGGATCTGCACAAGCCCAATATTACATAATATGAGAATGGCCCCAAGTGTTTGTGATCCTGCTATATAATGCTTGCCTTTGGCTTAGTTGTTGGGTTCATTTCCACTTTTTCTTCTGAATACAGTTCCTTGAAGCGATTGAGTTCAGATTGTGTCATCTCAGAGTGGGCTTCATCAACCTGTGGTCGCATCTGGAAACACAAACAAACAAGTGGCTTTAGACCAAGTTCATTCAAACAGGTGAAGGGACGCGTACATTGCACATGAGGTGATGACCTTTGGCTTTTGTTTCATATTAGACAAAGTGGCCTATTGACCCCCTTCGAACACGTGCAAATACGCCATTTTGGGAGTCAAAATAATGCTGAGTCATTGTGGAAGCGATGTGCGTGCGCGCTGTGTGTGTCTCTGGTGGGCGTAACGCGGTTTAATTCACCAATGGGAGCCTTAGCATTGCGCGTTACGCACGCTATGGACACACACAACGCGCACGCACATTGCTTCCACAACGACGCGGCATTATTTGACTCCCAAAATGACGTAATTGGAACGATCCCAATACAGTGTGTCCCAAAACAGAAAAAACAGTCTCTATATAAGTGTTATCAGCACCCAGGACCCTATCCGGTTTTAAACGTATGTTTAGGACGTGCCAAACCTACTCTTAATCCTTGTTTAAGGCATTTCTGCGAAAACATGGTCTTGACCACTTTAATGTAGAAATCCCTTAACTTCTGTTATGAAAAATGCTGTAACATTAACTGCCATAAAACTGACCTTTTTCGGTTTCAGATAAGTTTTGCCCTTAGCTACTGGTTGCTTTTCCTTGGTATCAAGCCAGTGTGGACCGGTCACAGAAGCCTTTGGAGTTTGCCGTTCATTGGAGGTGGATCGTCTGGATGGTGCCACTTGGAGCGGCTGAACCGCACGGCTTGGTCTCAGCTGGCCTGGGGTGTTTCTGATACGTGTCTCAACATCACTAAGCTGTTGGACAAAGATATAAACAGGTAACTTCAAGAAGTGTTGGAATTGAACTTAAAGACCCAATACATCATTTGCAGTTACCCAACATTTTACAAGATAAGAGTTAACAAGAAAACCTGACTAAAAGTGTCGACTCCAATGGTAACAAACACCACATGATTTTTCCCGTGTTAAATGGGACCTTTGTGGGGGAGAAATTGCCAACTGAAGATGCTTTTTAAAAACAAAATTGTCTGCAGACAACTTTTTACAATTCATTCAACACAGTTTTCTGCATCTATGTGGCTGAAATTTCTACAAGGCAGTTAGTTTATTAACATTATTCTTTAGTTATGTAATGGCATTGTTCCTGTTTTTAAAAGTTTTCCAATCAAGAAATCTTTCTTTAAATAAACTATTTTGAGCTGAAAGATACTATAACCTAGATTGGTTCCCGATCCCTATAGATTGGTTCGCTTATTGCGAAAATATAGGGATCGGTATTAAAAGGGCAGCCATGACGGGCAGAATTCTGCCCGTCACGTGGTTATTATTATTAATTTTTTTGACATTTGTAACTTGACCGTGCGTGACGAACATATCCAATTATGTAAATAAAGTACATTGCCTAAAGCAAAGGGCTTGGCCAATTTTTAAATATAAAAAACACAATGCGCACGCGCACAGACGACCAATTACAGATCAAGATGAAGCGCCCTTTACATGTCCTTATATTCTCTTGTGTGGAATATGTGGACGGGAACCAGTCTAACTATAACCAAGTCCTTTTCAGAAAAAACCTATAGCTGATTTAACAAATGTTTGTACTATGCTTGACGGAAAATATTGCTCTATAATCAATAAACTTGCCTCGATTTCCATAAGTTGTGAACTTGAGGAATCCGACAGAGATCCATCTGCACTGTCCTCTTCATCGGATGCAAATGCCACATGCCTCTTCCTTGTTGCACTGACTGGATACCTCAATATGCTGTGCTGAGGGGTCTTGTACTTAGTGGGGGTCACTGGTAAGGGCTTGTCAACTGTGAAAGTAACATGGCTTGGTCAGCATTTCAGGTAGGCTTTGCAACAGTGGCGATGTTGCAACGATTCATGCAATCCACTGTAACATGCAATTGTGATAAAACGCAACTTGGTCAGCCAAAAACATAGTCTTGATGCAAGACGGAATGACCAGTTGCAACACGTACACTAGTGCGGGGATCGCGAACTCCAACAGTAAATTCGGTCTTGCATCAACACTATGCTTGGGCTGACCCAAGTTGTGTTTTATCAAAATTGCATGTTTCGGTGAATCGCATGATTCGTTACAAAGGCGATATCAACAATCTACTTGATTTGGCAAGATTACCATACACTGAGGATTTGTCTTGTATGACCTATATCATTAAATGCTAGTTTAATGGTCATGATTTTATTTAGAAAAAAACTTGTCCCACGCCAAACTTTCTAGAGACAGGGCACATCAAATTAATGTGCGTTACCATGTGAAAAAAAGGAAATCCACCCTAATTTGGGCTTTACGTTCCATAATATTCAATAACTGTACCTATGTACCTGTGCATCCTTTGTCATTTGAAACTCAGCATTTCTAAGTTCATGGTTAAAATTAAATACTCTCACCTGACATTTGTGTTTTAGGGGTGTGTGGCAGTTGCTGGGCTGGAAGTTTAGGAGTAGAATGCTTCGGCAATGAAGAGCTTCGCTTGGGAGCGATGGGACTGATAATACCACTCATTGGTTGTCCCATAGGGTGGATTGCATTCTTCATTTGTTTCAGTTCATTCTCCTGGTAGTGTCAGGTTAAAGACATATTTGATGATTGGAAACTTAAAAAAAAGGAACAGCATTACATAACCAAAGAGTAATGTTGATAAACTGCCTTGTAGAAATTTCAGCCAATATAGATGCAGTAATACATGTACCTCAGAAAACCTGAAAAAAAATTCCATGCATGGTTTTTGTGCATAAATGAATAGTAAATTTGTTAACAACCACCTTCAGTTGGCAATTTTTCCCACAAAGGTACCACTTTACACAGGGAAAAATCATGCGCTGTTTGTTACCATTGCTATCAACAATTTTAGGTGGGTTTTTCTTGTCAACTCTTGAAGTAAAATTATCAAATTATTTGGTAATAAACGCACTATATTTTGCTCATTTGTGCAACCATGTAATACCGAGAGAAAAATTGGGTTCATAGGGAAACCAGAGGGAGTACATAAGGTGCCAACTCAGCTGGTAGAGCATCTTCCTGGTGTGTCAGAGGTCTTGGGGAAACCCTGAGGGAGTATACCACTGTGCCTCATAGCTCAGCTGGTAGAGCATCTGCACGGTGTGTCGGAGGTCTTGAGGAAAACCTGATGGAGTACACCACTCCATCACACGCTTGCTTCACATACAACGCGCGCGCGTCAACACAAACATATGTTCGCAGCACATACAACATATGAAACAGGGGCTGTAATACATTAATAAATAATTATTCCAGGTCGCCAAAGGCGTTGCAGCTGCGCTGCGCTGCTCCCCCCGTCCTCGTCGTGTTTAAAAGTTTCATTGTAGCTGAAAAATCAGAAACTCTAGCATAAATAGTAATCTTACAGATTTATGTTACTTACACCTTGTAAATGTTGCTGCATGCTCCTTAAAGGAGTGTGACCAGATCACTTTTTTTACCCCATAACTCCCCGGGACTTACCTTATGGGTCATGAGATTTTTATATCATAACATCCGTTATATTTTTCTGATTACGAAACTGAAACTCCCGCGCTTCTAGGCCGCATATTTCCGAGGATATCGTCGAAAATCCACCGATTATTTGTAAACTAATTTTCCAGTATCAACGTTTATCCGCTTGAAGCATACTCGATAGTTTTGTTCAATTTTTTACTGGAAATTGCGAATGTTTTCGGGTTTTTGGGACATGGGAGGTGTGTATGGGAGTTACTTGATAATATTGGTAAGTTACATCGAAAACTATTTTCCAGAAACTCTGGTCATGCTCCTTTAATCCCCTGGGTAGGCTCAAAGTGCCAAAAACTTAACCCATTTTAGCCAAAAATGGACATTGGCTGTTCTGGTTTTAAGGGAATGATATATTACGTGAAAAAGCCGGGTGTTAGTTTATGGCACTTGCATACGTGTATTATTAACCTTTTCTTTGATGTTTTCCTTCAAGCTCTTGATGTCCCCATCACGACTGGCAAGTTCCTGTGTTGCTTTGTCTTTCTCCACCTTAACCTTACTCAGTTGCTCTTTCATGTGTTGAATGTCCTTCTTATGTTTACTAATTTGGTCCTCCTGTTAAAGACAGTAATGTCAATGAAATCACATACAAATTCATGGTAAAATTTTGGATGGTACATGAATGTGTACAATGGAAAATCACTATAGCAAACAGGCCCAGATGAAAATCTATATATGGATTTTGTGTATACAAGTGAATGGTAAAAAAGTCCCGTGCATGGGACTTTTTTTTGAAAATCACCTTCGGTCAATTTCCAGCATGAAATACCATTTTGGACTGAAATAAATTCATGTGGTGTTTGTTACTATTGCTATCAACATTTTTAGTAAGGTTTTTCTTGTCAACTCATGAAAAACAAAATTGGGTCATTGCGAATATTAAAGAGAAAGAAATCTTACTCACCTGAAGCCGTTTGTTGTGTTTCTGTTGTTCAATTTCTTTCTTCAGTTGTTCGATCTCTCTCTCCTGTTGAGCGACAATCCTCTCGTTTTCAGCCTGTACAAATGGAGGGAAAACACTGGATCAAGGTCTACAAATTGTCAGGTATTGAGATTTGACCTTTTAAAAAGATTTCTTGAGTGCTTCAACCCTATGGGGTCCATTTAAATTGGGCAGTATCTTACTGGATTAGCATAGTGATGATTAAATAAATTACATCTTAATTGAATAACTGCATGATCAAGGGAAATAATATTTTTGTGTCTCGGAGAAGCACTGAGTCTATGGTGCTAATCAAGTTACGTCGGGTAGGGCAAAACAAACCCTAATTAATATTTTGATTATTTGTGAGTGACATTTTAAAAAGGAATTTTTCCTTAATAGGAATGGAGAAAATAAAAGCCATTGAACCTGACTCAATACTTGCTATTTATAAAAAATTAATTGACTAATAAATAGGGTTTTTCACACCAGACAATCAATTAACAAACTTCTTTTTCTTTTTGTATGAAACCAACTTCTTTTCTGACTAAATGAGTGTGTCCAGATTACATTTTAAGCACACCTCCCCTCCCACCCACCCCCCACTTTCCCAAGGGTGTTGAGATTTTGAAACCGTATCATTTGTCATATTTTTCTCATTACCATTCTGAAATTTTGTACTCCCAATCCACTCATTTCCCGCAGATATCGTAAAAAAAACACCAATTATGTACCCACCGGTTTCATAAGACAAAGCAGTGATTGTCCATTTGTTTTGCTTCCACATATCCAAATTGGAGTTCCTGTTTTCTCCCCATGGATAGTATTTTGGGGGGCATTTTATATGATTGTTGGGTTAAAATGAAATCCATTTTTTTAAAAATCCCATAAGCTCCGTCAAGAAAGGAGTATATTTTACTTGAAACCAAGTGCTCTTTTTTTTAAAAACTGGTCTTGAGCTGGCTTTGAGCCAGATCTGAAACCAAGACTGCTGAAGTGTTTTCATTTAGGCACAATCTATCTGACCTTGTATCTGTCCAGCGTATTGCTGACTTCAGTCATCTGCAGTTCACAAGCCTGTTTTGCCTCCTCGTGCACCTTGACTGCTTTCTCTGTCTGCTGCCTCAGGCTGACTGTCTCTGCCTCAAGTTTCGCCACTGTGTCTGCGTTGTCTTTGGCCCGCTTTTCAGTCTCACTAACCTAGAACAGAAAACATCAAACAGAACGTTTGGCTGCTTACAGTGACAACAATTATGAAATGCGCTCAACTTTTGAAGAAAATATATGAATGTTAAAGATAGATTTTACAGGATTTAAAATCTGTTCCAAAGAACTTAAGCTCCAAAGGGGCAACAAATTCATAGTTCCGACCTGTCAATCAAGCCGAACCCGCGACCAATCACAGACGGCGCCCACAAAGGTCAAAGTGATGCAATCATCGATCACAATCACGCAATGTTTTTGCCCATACAGTTTGTATGTTGTATGCGCCAGTGACCGGGTGAATTTTTGTTTCAATGTCTGGCGATTCGCTGTTCAAAGGTAGGAAAGCGCATTTTTATGAATATATGTCATCCCTGCATTACTAGCCCTTCGCTCAGTGTGTGCTACGGCAACTGTCGACCCTAAAACATAAATACCTTTGAGTTTTCTCCAATGAATCTGTGCTTTCCATGCCGAGTCCCGTTGCTTTGTACGTACATGTCGCCATTTTTTGCAGTGCAACAATATCTAAGGGGCGGGGTTAACTGGGCAATCTCGGAACTATGCATTATGTAGGGGGACAAAATATCTTCCTAAAATATCTTTCTAAAATATAACCTCACTGTACAAATTTCTCATACAAGGTACGACACTCAATCAAAAAAGTAAGTTCCTGTCTAATACTTTTTGATGTAACTATTTTTGATGTAACTATTTCAATGATTTTTGTCATTCAAAAAGTGATGAGTGCACAGATGTCTTACTCATACAATAAGTGGTTACTGTTGGCCAATAGACAGCGTTTTCACTATGAAATCATGCATTTTATGAAATTGTGCGCAAAAAGAGAAATTGCACTTTTGTCAGAATGTTTACTTTTACACAAAGGAAAAAGAATTATTCATTTGTTTTACTATGATTAAAGTACCCAGTGAAAAGAATGTTTGTGCTTAGCTGCAAAAATAAGTGGGTCACTGTTTTGTTGACAATTCTGCCTTCTGTTACCAACAATTTAGTAAATCTCTATATATAAACATAAATGTCAAAATTCTTATTACCTTTGTTTTAAGTTCCTTAACTGTCTGTCTTTCCTTCTCTAGATCTTCTGTAATTGCTGAAGTCAACTGGAGTTTTCATAAATTGTGATGAAAAGAAGTAAGTTGGCTTAAACTCTCACTCATCTAGTGTCTAAATGTTTTCATACTTGTAAATTTGATACAAATTAACTGGTCATTACATGGCATTTAAAAACATGGCTTTCAAAAGCATTATTCAACCTGTGCAGACCACCACACACTTGTGCAGACCACCACACACTTGTGCAGACTGCCATTTTGGGAGTCAAAATTAAGGCATCTCATTTGTGTCTGCATTTGAAAAGTGCAACACACGCGTAATGCATTGTGACATACTTTTTTGACTCCCAAAACAACACAGAAAATTCACAGTGTATAGTCCACACAATCTCAATAGGCATGGACAAGGTAAGTACATGTACATGAATGTTCACGTTTGCAAAAAAATGCCAAATGTTCTGAAAATGACAACAGAAACATGCTTACCTTTTTCTTAACTTCATTCAAAGCAGTTTTTGCGTCTTCAAGTTCTTGATTCAGAGAAGAAACCTGAGAAAAAGATGTCAAGTATTACGGTATGACTGGGAGTTGGAAACATGTTCTGTTTATGCAATATTTGCAATTAATGGAGTAGCATTAAAGGCACAGGCTCGTCAGCAATGCGCGCCCGCCAAATTCGTGCTCGAAACACGCAGCTCCATGCCTTTGCTATGGAGCTGCGTATTGCGTGGCACACATTTGGCGGGCGCGCATTGCTGACGAGCCTGTGCCTTTTAAGTAGCATTTTAAAAAGGAACTTAGGTCATGGAGCATTAAGACACCAATTATTTGATGCAATGTCAAATATTTGAATTGATCCACAACATTTAGCACCCCAATTCCCACGAATATGAAATCTGGGTCTCCAAGTTTGGAATTTGTCTGCAGAAATAAAAAATACTTTTTGAGTTCAGTTATTATTCTTGGCTTTCTATTACCAAGTGCGTGTATTTAAACAAAGTGCACAATGTGAAAACATTTTCAACATTTTAAGTGACTTTAAATAACATATCTACAGATTTTAAACCAGTGTATATACAATACCTTCTGAGAAGTGCCAAGTATTTTTCATCAAGGACATTATTTTTTTCAGATAATAGATATAAAAGTGACAATGTTACATGTAGCAAAATTGGTGTCATGCATGAGACATTCTCTGGTTTACGCGAAAAGCATTACACATGCGAAACATAAAGTAGTTAAATTTCACCTGCTTTTATAAAATGTCTTGGGCATTGCCAAGCCTCAGAGGTCCACCCACAAATTTAATTCTAGAAATGTTGTTGTGGAAATATTTCTAGAATGAAACACAAAAGACATTTCATAAAAGCAGGTGAAAGAACCAACAGTTAATGCTAAACAGCCTGTTTAAAGGCAGTATACATGATTGGTATTTCGAAAATCAGAAAGGTTCACAGATTTACGCCTAACTTACTATAAACATGATGACCGTAGAAAACTTCCCCTGAAATGGTTTTGTCTGAAGTGCTATAGTCTCTGAGAAATGAGTAAAACAATTAGTTTTCGTCTCATGAGACAAAAATTCAAATCGCCCCAAAACCACTTTGCCCAAGTGCCATTTCGCCCCCAAACCACTTCGCCCGAGTGCCATTTCGCCCCAAATCACTTCGTCCAAACACTACATCGCCCAAATGCCACTACGCCCCAAAACCACTTCATGCACAGGCCGTGGTTCAGGGCGAAATGGTTTGGGGGCGAAATGAATGCCAACCCTTTTTTGACTTTTTTCTCAAAAAGTACGGAGCTGGTTTTTGCTCAGGTTGGTTTTAATCCATCCTCTTGCAACAGTGCCCCTTTAACGCACTCCCTAACTCCTGCGTACAGTGGCCCTGTTGAAAAAGGCCCCATTTGGCGGTGGGACTAGCGACAGAAATCTTGTCGCCTCTGCTGGACCAATCAGGACGCTTGCAGTGCATTGTGCAGCACGATTGCAGGCATTCAAATGTAACGCGCACATATTGTAAACACCGTGCATGCATGTGATACATGTACTCGGTGATGCTGGCCGTTGTCCGCGTCGGCGATTGGCTGCTATTTAAAGCATATTGGGGAATCCCTTCCATTACATTCGTCAGCATGCATCCCTGTTATTAATTTGAAAAACTGCGGAGTAAATAAGGTTCGTCGTTTGAAAGTTTGGTAGGAATGGGACAGTCATAAGGAACGGAACCCCATACAATTTCTGGAAAGTATAGAAATTGTTTCTTTTCGGCATAACATGACCGAATTGATTAAATTACATCAAAATGACTCGGGCGTGAGTTGGCTCAAGACAACAGCCGGCTCCCTCCACAGATTTGCGTGTATTTCCTCAGGGTATTGTCACGTCGCTTTGCAGAGTAGAAATTCCCTGAGATCTCAGGATGGTTTTAATCATGCATATCTTCAATCACACAGAGGGATAAAACTATTTGTAACAGTTTACCAATCATGTATACTATCTTTAAATGACATGAACTTGAAGTTGAAACATCCCATTTTGATAAATGTATTGCAAGATTGAGCCGCAGAAACCTGTTGTTCTGTGCTTGTTGTCAGCTTGCTCTGTGTCGTCAGCTTGCCCTTCAGAGTCTTCAGTTCCTGCTGGATGTCTTTCACTTGCTTGGTCTTGCTGGTTAGTTGGCCCTGGAGAGTCTTGTTCTTGTTCTCAAGGCTCGTTGATTGCTTGTTGATGGCTTCCAAGTCCTTGTTCAAGTTGTCAGTCTGCAATGTGTATTGAATGTACTCGGACATTAGATATACAAAACCTGTCTAGTGCTCCTGTTAAGTGGTTTTTCAAATACAACTTGGTGCAGTTGTTAACATTTTGCACAAAGAAACGCAATTTCCTTAAAATACATATCAATTCCTGTGGATAACAAGGTACTGATTGACCAATCACTTTATAATTGCTTTCAAGACTGTTCTGCTTCATTGATTTCCTCCAGGTCCAAGAGGACCTGTTTGAACAAAGATGTATTGTAGCAATTGTAAGACTTGTTGCTACGAAAACGTATGCATTTTTGCATTAAGTTAGTCTTATAAGTGCTACACTACATCTTTGTTTACCTGACTAACACGACTACCCATCAGTTTGTTCTGTTTTAACAAAGTGATTCCCACAGCGAAGAGATGTGACATTTCCTGTTTGCTTATAAACTGGTAGAACCTGTGTGGGATGAGCTGACCTCTGGAGCCACACATTTCTCAAATAGCCCCAAAGTTCAGGAGCTCATGGAGGCACTTCAGGCAAACTGCATGCTGGTGCAGTCAGCCTTTCCAGCAGAGGATGTCATACACATTACTAGCCAATAAAATATGTTACATCTCGCACCCTCTCCAATCTTTCGGTCAGAGTATAATTTGCATTTCTTAACCTGATATTTTTGCTAAAGGTCTCTTAAGTTGGCCTCAAGACATAATAGCACAAGACATAATATTATTTAGCAGCACATAATATTATTTAGCAGCACCAGGGAAAACCAGTAAATTTGGCAGTAAATGGACTAATCCAGAAGCATTTACACCCTCCCCTGTAGATTTCGCTAAAACAATGGTAATCCATGTGATGTAGCCTTTTAGTGATCCATACAATTTACTGATTGTGTGTGTGCACTCCAATGTTGCACACACATTTCTTTGTGGATTGGGCCTACTAGATCAGTCAATTACTGGCACCCTTGACTGTGTAATGTGACATACTCTCATTTTCTCCTCTTGAAGTTCTTGTAGTTTTGTAAGGTCTTGCTCCTTGTGTGTCTCTTTTAGAATCTCAATCTTTTCCTTCAGTTCAGTATTCTTCTGCATGGCAGCTTCAAGGTTTTGGTCGGCATCTTCAGCTGTCTTTTGCAAGGCCTGCAAAAAATAAAATGAAATTTTTCATCAAAAAGTAAACCTAAACAGAACTGTAAACTTGTACTAATTTCTTATAATATATTGTAATGACTCAGACTCGGAACTTTGGACGTGAGTCCCGATTTCTACTGACTTGAGTTGGCTTGAGATGACTTAGTCACTGATAGAAATGACTTGACTTGACTTAAATCTGTCAAAAAGGACATTTATTATTTTTTTTGCAATAAAATTGCAATGGATTATCTCAATTTAGCTGCTTTGGGACAAATTCATATTCAAGTACAACAGATTAAATTAATTTGCACAAATTTACTGTCAATAACCACTTGACTTGACCAACATGCTTGACCTGACTTGGTCATGATGTCAAATGACTTGACTTGACTTGAGACTCGAAGGTATTTTGACTTGACTTGAGTTGAGACTCAAGCAGAGCCAGATTAAGATAGTCTTTAACTTTGAAATTACTTGAATAAACACTATAAAATCTTGTAGAAATGTGTATCTGAATGGAATTGTCAGGATGGTGGCAATATTTTAATTTGACCAAAAACCGAAATAAGTTGGAATGTGGAGTCGATGACAAATATCTCCATTACCTCAAGATCTGTCCTTAGTTTCTGTAGTTTATCTTCCTGAGATTTGAGATGATCTTCCAAACACTGTGTCTTAGTTTGGGCAGCCTTTAGTAGCTCTTGAAGTTTCTCATTCTCCTTTCTGTATGAAAGCAGAAACTGAAATCTCAGATTAGTTTTAAAATATTTTGGGATGCCTTTAAAGATATTGTTGAAGATTTCCTGAACATTTTATAAACATTTTCAGAGCCTGTATAACAGATTTTCAAATATCAAGAAGCACATGATTTTCTGCCTAAATTCTGCCTCCAATTTACCAAATTTAATCACCATTTATATTTTTCTCTTCAAAAATATATGTTCATCAACAGATTCAAACCAGTCGGTGTTTGCACCAGGAGCCAGTAACAGATTTCTAGTTACATCTGGAGCAATTGGCAAGAAGACAAGAAACCTGCATCTTGTTTGTTTTTTTTGGTTTTTCAGAGCAAATGGAAAATGATGGCAAAAGCCAATGCTGTATATTACCACCAATTCACTTACAATATATTAAACAGAGATAACACTGGTACCCTCGTTTCAGATGCTTAGCTTCTTTTCAGATACTGTATTATGTCACATGCCTTTTCAATTGCAAATTTTATCACAGAAGAAAGCACTGAGATTTTCAATTTCTGTGACAATTTGAAATTCCTCTATAATTAACTTAGTTGGCACTCACATTATTTCACTTTAATGTCTAATCAAACTGTTTTACCGTTCCGCCTGCGTTTCTTTCTCAGTCGAGTGCACTTTGTCAAGGGAGGCTTTTTCCTTCTCAGTAGCAACTTGGAGTTCATCTTTTAGGCCATCAATTTCCTCCTAGTATAAAGGGAAGATTCAAACACAAAACAAGTGAATGGTAAAAAAGTCCCGTGCACAGGACTTTTTACAAGAGTAACAGATAGTCTGATAACATACCCTGTAAAATTTCCCTTGTACCGTATGTACATGTAACAGACAAATATGTCCCACAAGTGTCTGTCCTTGTTACATAAGTTTATGGGAAATGTAGGGAGGTTTTGGAAAGCTATGTTGTTGGACTATCTGCTACCTTTTTGAGGCATAAGTTATCCTCTCAGAGCAAGTTAAAGTTATTACTTCTATTATGAGAGAAGATAGAAGCATTTGCATGAAAATATTATCTTGATCGCCATATTATCTTATCTTGGACTTGAGAAAGACCCATTTACCAATTTAGCAGCCAAATTGTCATTGAGTGTTTGTATCTCTGCAGAGAGTTTGTCCTTGTCAGCTTTGAGTTGATGAATGCTTTCCTTCAGGGTTCCAATGTTCTGCTTCAGCTCCTCTATGTGCTCCTTGTGGCTTTGAATGGCCTGATGTAGCTCAGTCTGATGTGAGTTAAGAGTGAATAAAGATATGCATTTTAAGATTGAAAGTTGAAGAGTTTCATTGCAAAATGTAATAAATGCTACATCCCAAAAAAATGAGATGATGGTGTCAGTACATTCTCGATTGGTGTTCCTATACATTTGTCAAATAGATTATTGGCAAACAGTGTTATATCCCACAAAAAACTGTTTTACTTATTGGAATTTGCCATTGACTGTAGTGCTTAATTGTAATACAAAATGGCAGTTTTCTCAAAATGCCCAAAATGGATATCGTGATAATTGACATTAGCTTGTTCGACTTGTGGATAATTATATTTTGAGGAAACAATTGAATGTACCTTTTCATTACTCAGCTGTTCATTATTGTTTTGCAACTCCAGTTTTTCAGTATCGGCTTGATCTAGTTGGTCTGCTTGAGTACGGACTTTGTCAACGGCTTCAGTCAAAGTCTTGTGAAGAGATACTGGGGAAATAGACAATTTGAAGACCGATTATATGATTGCAACTGTAAAAAACGATGTTACCTCAGTGTAACGTCGTGTAATTAACCCATTAGTCCTCAAAGCCCCAAACCGCCCTGCAGCTTTCTCCTCAGAATGCCTAAAACCGCCCTGTATTTCTTTCATGTTCAATGAAATTCAAGTTTCTTCAAACACACCCTCAATTGATAAAGGCATGTACTCATAGCTTGACCCATTCTCTCTCAAATCGTGTGTTTGGGGTTGACTACTTTTGGATAACTCTGGTTATTTAACTTAACAAGGAACAAAAGAAAGCTCTAAGGAATTATAAGACACACTACTTAATTGTTACCAGTACATTTTTTAAAATTTTTTTCTGATGAGATAATACGCAAGTATTTTGACTCACTGTTTTCTTGTTTCAGTTCACCAAGTTGTTGAGTTATATCCTTCTTCTTGAGGGTAAGTTGATGGATGTTTTCTTCCTTCTCAATCAACTGGCTTTCAAGATCTTTCAGCTGTTGAATGTCAAAGATGATTAAATAGAGGACATTGTTTCATTAAAATCACATTAGGCCTATAGTGTAATCCGAGCAACATTTAGTGAGCCCGCCCTCTTGTGGCTCTTCCATTGTTACTGCGGTGTATTTCTATTGTGACGTCATGTAAACACCCTGGAGATACACCGCAGTTTTCATTCGTCGGATTAGTCTATAGTACAGTAGAAGATTGCTAGCTAAAATGAACAAAAAGGATTTCATTATAGTGGTTGTTTGTAATAATGAACAAAAGGATACATGACTGATGTTCACAATGTAAAATGTTTGTTATAGGGTGTTCGCTATACACTTTCCACTGTACTATGATTTACATTCAGTATGACACACAGACAACTATACACCAGCCAACTTCGGTAGGCATTAGCTTGTTCGGTCGTCAAGTAGTTAAGGCACCGGCCTGCTCTAGAATGCAGAAAGTTATGGGTTCATGCAGGTCAGATTCAAGCTACATTAAGAAATTTCCAACATATTTTCATGGGAAAGCACTGTTCATATTTACACAATTAACTTATAAGAACTTCACATTTAAAGAAAAAAAATTGTTTTTGAAAAATATTTTTGATTTTAAAGCCCCAACACATCATTTACAGTTACTAAAAAATGTACTTCCCGATCTGACAAGAAAATTGATTGCAATGGTAACAAACACTGCATGATTTTTCTTTCTGTGTAAAATGGTAACATTTATGGGAGAAATTGCCAACTGCAGGTGGGTTTTTGAAAAAAGTTGTCTGCAGACAACTTTTTTAAAAGTATTACTGCATGAAGTATTACTACATTTGAAGTAGTGAAGTGTTACTGCATCTCTGTGGCTGAAATAGACTTTTATTTACAAGTGGAAATAACGCCGTTTTTAACAGTTTACCAATCATTCTTTAAATTAAAGTAATTCATTACCACAAACTCAACATATGGTTTGTGAGTCACAGTCAATGCATGGCATGTAGTTCATGTGAAATTGGCACCTGTGGACTTGGCTATTATTTCAATAATTGATCTTTTCCTAACCTTCTGCTGTACTTCTCTCAGCTGGCCAATAAGCTCCTCATTGCTCCTCAAATTGGAGTTCTGTTCATTCTCCACTGTAACGAATGAAAATGCACACAATAGCTCCATTTATCTTATACAACAACATACAGTTGTAGTCAGAAGTTTACATACAACTGTGTTAAAACTGGTGTGCTTAAACTTGCGTTGTCACCATTTTTTGTAACAGTCTTTACTAAAGTCGTGATTATGTGGAGTTCCTTACGTGCTTGCAGTACTTAAAACATAGCTTGCACACCTTGCAATGGTTCAGGTAGTCCTGTTTACCATTTTGGGTGATGATGGTAGTGGTGTTACGTGTACATGTATGTAAACTTCTGACTTCAACTGTATGAAAACAGACATAGCATTTCTTTTATTACTACCCCAATTTTATTATTTTTAGATATGGGCAAAACATATCAGTTAGGGGGCCTGTTAACTCAGCATGGTACTGAGTTAATTTTTTGCCACTCATTATATATTATTAACCCATTATAATCCTGCAGTGAGGTGGGTTGGAACAGTTGGAGGACTAAAAGTTCTGATATGAAATGATCTGATATAAAAGAAACAGGGACCAATTATTAAGTTACCACAGCAGCATGTATTTAATGTCAAACTATTAGTGTAAATTCTTCAAGACTTTTGTTTGCGTTGTCAAAAATTAACCAAATAAATGTTGGTTTTGTGGTCATCATTAGACAAATTCATGAAAAACTCAGTTTATTAGTCAACATTGTGGTTTGGTTTTGATGTTTTTGTTGTTGTTTTTGTTGATTCGTGGTGTTACTAATATACATGTTTGCCTACGCGTAATTCCATACTTACGTGTCGAAAGGAGGTCATTCACCTTGTTACCGTGGAGGAGACTGAGGTCTTTGAACATTACTCTTAATTCCTGAGGAAAACACAAAACCGAGTCAAGATCCATTCTATATAATGCATCTCAACCACAATGAAATTTGATTTCAAGATGGTACAAGGTTTAGGCCATAGGGATCGTGTGAAGAAACACTTAACAGTATGCTAAATCTGTTTGAGGGGAAAACCACTAAAGTTTCATATGTTTTGATCTGAACAAGCTTTGAAGATAATATATTGCACATATTGCTTTTCAATGCATTGGTGTAAATGGTTTGATGTGCAACAAATATTTTGTCTCAGTGCCCTTGAAAATGAAATTACATTTTTCTAATGAGCTTAACATGCTTCTGGCATTTTCCAGAAAATGTTGTTAATTCCTAGTAATTATGAGTACAGCCTTTACTTTTAAGTACAACTCATACAGAAACCACAAAAAGTGCATTTGCACCTTGTATTAAGCCACGATAAGATCAAAAGGAAGTGATTTATTTTACCATACTTCCTCATGATCATGGTCAAGGCTACCACTGTCAGGATGCCAATGTAATCACGCAAACCAAATGTTAGGTTTCTATGTGTTATGTGTGGGTTTAAATCTGCTGACACTTATTAGTGGGAGATGGAACCGTGAGCCAATTTAACTCAAACTTTTTTTTCATTGTCTGTGACGTATTAATTGAAGGTCAGATTTATGTTTTAAAACAGCGAGCTGCCGACAGTGGCTTTCTGGCCGGAAGTAAAAGAGTTAATGAAAAATGGAGGATTTTATGCAAAAAATATTCTGCACTTTTCTCTCTTCTTGTACTTTAAATAACTTGAGCAGGCAATGGTATTTCTACCAGCTCTGAAGGGGACGTGGGCACAGGAGCCAGTTTCTCTGTTTTTGCATTTTGATGATCATTTTCTGTGTTTAGAGTGATTTTGATTCAAAAAAGGGGGTGCGCACACTTATTCCCCCAAAGCAGCTTAAAAAATATTAACTCTAATTAAAAAGGTTATTCCACTGAGGTTTGTTTAATCAAGATTTTATCTCAAGTTATTTGTATACATGTAACAAAGAGGTTCCTTTCACAGATGCACCAGTTGTGTTTACACTATTATATACTATTATTCAAATTGTTGAATTTTACCTCTAAATCTTCCAAGTTTTGTTTTTCAACCTCTTTAAGCTCGTCTCGATCGCTCTCACACATTGCCATTCTGTCTTGCATCTTAGTTGTGTAGTCCTTCAGCAGGTTGCACATGTCTCGAGTTGACTCGATCCTATATTAAGTACACACATAATACCATAGTATCTCTCGATGGGTATGATTACATAGTGTGTACTGTGTCCATGCAGAAAATAGATTTAACTCATGTTTTCCCATTTTTTTTCCCTGGGAGCAGACAGTGGCGGATCTAGCCTCATTAAAATACAGGAATACAAAGGAAATGCGGGGGCTACAGCCCCCTAAAATCCATTGTATTCCTGTATTTTAATGAGGCTGGATCCGCCACTAAACAGACTTGGATGGTTAAAATAGCAAATATCCAAAACATGAATTACCAACACATGACTTTGCTTAAAGGCACAGGCTCGTCACCAATGCGCGCGCGCCAAATTCGTGCCACGAAATATGCAGCTCCGTAGCAAAGGCATGAAGCTGCGTATTTCGTGGCACGAATTTGGCGCACGCGCATTGTTGACGAGCCTGTGCCTTTAATTTTTCTGGACTTAAATTCATCCAGTTTAGCTAACAGTGATAATTCACCAAGCAATTTGCTCAGGTTGCTCTGGTCATTGGGCTCAATTCATTTAGTTAAACCTTCTCAAGTCCCTGGGAGCATTAGCTCCTGGGAGCAATACGTATAGCTAGCCTAGCGAGCACCCATTTGCTCTTGGTTGGAGAGACACAATTTATGACAAAGTGCCTTGCCTAAGGGCACACATGTTATAGCACAGCCTAGATTTGAACCTTATAGAATCGAACAAGTCTTGAGCACAATGCACCTTGGCCTTAATGCTCCTATTACATAGTGTGGGGGGAGGGAAGGGGGCGGGGGGTGGGGGGGGGGGGGGGGGTGTGTAATGTAGTGTTGCAGCATGTTGTTGAAATTGATTGGTTTGTTACTTTAATAAAATGCCAAAATAGTTGGTGATAAAGATGTACACCAATATACTTTTCATTGGACCATGCATTTTTATGCAAGTAAAACTACACCAAAAGTACCTTTCAGAGATTTCTGATCGGTTGTCCATTTCCTCCTTCAACTTTCTGCTGAGGTTCTCATTTTGCAGCTGTTAGTGTTAAGAGGAAAATACAGTAATGAAATAACAAACAACATTGAAATGAAATGACCAAACATGGGATGAAAGAAAAATTGCATGGGCCTCACTGGGTTATGAACCTGAGACCTCCCACTTCTTGACCATCTGCCGGAGAGTCAGTGGTCTCAGGTTCAAGTATTAATGAAGTCAATGCGATTTTTCTATCATTCCATGTTTAGTAATGAAATATGAATGTAGAATACTGCCATCTTTCTAATGTCTCAACTTACTCTTTCTCTAGATCATCAGGGCCCAATTTCATAAAGCTGTTTAGCAAAAAAATGTGCTAAAATCAAAAATTTGTTTGCTTTATAAAAATAGTTTAATAGTCAAATTGTTTGTCAACTTGTGTTTTTAGCAAGAATAGCACAACACCAGTCAACTGTAAACACATCACATAAGATTTTGACTGCTAACCCACATTTATAAAGCAAACAAACTTTGGATTAAGCAATTTATTTTGCTAAACAGCTTTATGAAATAAAAATTGTTACATTTTGGACTAGCTGTTGGTTCTCAATATTTTGTACAACTCTCTATACTGTACAGAAATAAAAGTGATTGTACAAACAAAATCATGTTCATACAGAAAAAGAATTGTAAAAAAGTTGAATACTACGTACTTGTAACTCCAAGATGGACTTCTTTTGTGAATCAACCGTAAACTGGGCATCGTGAAGCTTCCTCTCTTTCTGTTTCAATTCCATTTCTGTTTGGACCTTCCAATTTCTGATTTTGTCGGCTTCCTTGAAAAGACGTGTATGCAGAGTGCTGACATGGTCAAGACCTTCGCTAGAGCTACACAATGGCTGCTGCTGCTGCTGCTGAAGTTGCTGCTGCTGCTGAAGTTGCTGCTGCTGCTGCTGCTGCTGTTGCTGCTGCTGGTGCTGCTGTTGCTGTTGGTACTGATGAGATTCTGCCATATTTGAAACTCCAGTACTAATTGTTTGGGGTGTGCTGGCTTGTTGCATTTGAGGGCCAAGGTCCTTTGTTTAGAAACAAATTAGTGATATTATTTCACAAGTAAGAAGAGCAACTAGGTTATTTCTTACACTCGATAATACGTGCCATATAAATTCAGTAAAAACAGTTTCTGGACACTTATTAAATTTGAAATATTTCAAGTAAAAATATAGAAGACAAACAAGTGTATTATCAAAATGAACAGATTACAATCCTCTATCAGTATTGCATAAAATTATGATGTTAACATTCATGCATGGCTAGTTACATTCATTTAACGGGGACAATGGGTGTGAAACAAAATTGCAAGAAGTGAATCATCCAACCATTCAAATATTGATGTTAATGTCAATCTTCCAAACATTTATTCAACAATAAAAACAGATTTTAGAGAAAAAACTGAAAGGATTTGGCATCGAAACTCAAAATAGCTCAGACTGCACGTTTTTGACAAGCACTGTCAAAATGCCTAATCTTTTTCAACCAAGATCGTGCACGAGCTTTAAGATTTTTCAAGTTGGAGACGTGTTACACGCCTTCTTGATGTGTCACCTAGCTCACCCAGCATCTCCAATTTGAAACCATAATCTAGCATCTCCAATTTGGCTCCTGAACATTTTAAAATTACTTTTGGCCTAAACAAATTGATTAATAATAATAACCTGGAATATTGAAGTAGGAGTGCTCCTTGAAGTCTCCCGCTCACTAAACATAAAGAAACTGCTGTTTGAGGAAGTCTGGCTTTGTGATGAAGGCTTGAAGAATGGTTGGCTCTCGGCCTCTTCTTGTCTTTGGGATGACAGCATGTTCAGTTCTTGGGAAAAATAACACACAAATGTGAAAACAGGAGAATGGTTAACGGGTTTATGAAAAACAGGAGGAAACTGTTCGATTGTTTTATATTGTTTTCAGGAGTTTATTTACTCAAGAGACAAACAGTTTCCATAGTCCCATCATAGCATATTTCAGTGTTGAAAGTTTTGAACTGTTTACCCTGTGAAGCAAATGAAGATATTTTCTGTGGGTTTTTTAGCCCTATTGTCTGGTAAGTTTTCACCTGAAATTCAAGCTGTTTTACAACTTTTTGCTGCAAATTAGCATTTAGACCTTATTTCAATTAATGGTTTGGAGAGGCCTAAAACTCCACATGCTCCAGCCTCAGTCATGTGTCAGTCACAGTATTCAATATTGCCTTTATTGGGCTTCTGTATAAACATTTGAACTCAAGCTGCATTGTTATTTTTTTGCCCTAGAAATTATAGTCTAGGCTACTGACTGTAAAATGTTGTGACTTGCTATGTTAGGCACTTTGACCTACTTTCTTGTTGATATTCCTACTTGCTTTTCATGTTTTTAACCTAGGCTATCTAGGCTGGTGGGGGTTTAAATAGGCCTAGCCGGCCTTTTTAACCAGTGTTAAACCGCCATGACCGTTAACAGCATGATTGCCATGAACATAACGACTAGGCCTATTAACATTGTGTCATTTCCAGTTTGCCTAGCCTAGGGCGTAGGCCCATCTTAACAATGTTAAACTTGCACATGACATCGCATCAACATCACTCAAGTCAAGAACAGAAATGCTCTTTCATATCTTTTTATAAAACAATGAACATGGGCCATGGCCACCCCAAGCTAGCTAAGCATGCTGTGCCAGGATATCGGATAGGGGAGAGGATGAACAGGTTTTGTTTTTGCGATGCCTGGATGCCGCTAGCCTAGGCTCTGAACATGCTCAACGTTTGTACATGCCTACTAAACAAACAAGTTTACCAATGCCATGTTTACCTTCGTCCAGCGGTGGTTGTCCTCCGAATTTCTGAAGTGATTATTGTCCTGTACAAGTGCAAAATTAGCTTCACGTTTTAGGATTTTTCATTGCAGCATGAACAAAATCCAAGATGTCCAACAACTAGCAGCAACGACAGGCGTGCGCGTACTGTGCGCGCGCGCAGCTCGGCGCCGGCCGCGTACTTGGCAGACGAAAAAGAGCGCAAGAAAAGTTTCACCCAATCGCAGTGCAGCTGTTATACTTGCGTGCAACGTCTAACATGATTGGTCAAAGAAAAGCAACGATCTCTACGGCCGTTCAATGATTGCTAACTTTGTGTATGGTAATAGTTGTCTTGAACCATAGAGCAAGGAACAGGCTTGAACCATGCTTAAAAACAAAGTTATTGAGGAAAAAGTGATTAATATTTATCCAATTATCATGCATAAATGGTCCAAATTTTGCTGATGAGGTTATGGGCCTGATTTTCTGCAGAAGGAAATCGAGATACGGACGGGCCTAGATCTGGATCAAGTTCGCAGCATGTGCAAAAAACTCGGTTAACCGACGTGATGGGGCGGCGCGATCATTCCGGACTGTACTACCGGTATGACCGAATTAACCCCCGGGACGAACCCTCCCCCGGTCTCACCGCACGCACGATAACAAATGGTTTAAAAGGTGTTGTGAGACTGTTCTCTTGTATTTGTTTATTTTCGAAGTAGCCCAGCGACTGCGTGGCCAGAGTGTATAGTAGTATGCATCCCCTCATTTTGCAATAAGTTTCACCCCTATATGCATAATGATGTGGGCCTATGCGCCTACTAGGTGCATTTATTTTACGTACGTGTAGGCCTAGGAGCGCTAGTACAGCTAGTACTAGTACGTACCGAAGACATCGACACGGCCACTTGCAAAATCTTTGAAGGTCCAAGCTAGCTCGGGCAACCACCAGTGTATCGCTCATTTCACCCTACCAAAGCCGATATAAGAACGGTACGCGACCAGCGATTGTTAATAGAAGAAGGGGGTGTTTTCCGAAACAGCTAGCTAAAGGGATTTATCCAGTGAACTAGTTATATCTCTCCCAAAACCGGCACGTTTACCGGGTTTGAGGAACAGAGCTCCCGGGGAGCAAACAGCGATATGGCCCGTCAGAATCAAGGGGCACGGATACGGTTGCACGCGTACGGCGTCGGAGTGCTTACAGTCGTCTTGTGCTGCGCAGTTTTTCAAGGTAAGAATGGCTGAAAAATACCCTGCTTTTACTCTTTTCTTGGTAAGAATAATGTGGTTCACTATTGGGTAAGAATTGATAAGTTGATCAATAATATTTTTCTTTAAAATGATTAGTATAATACTCTACTGACATGACTGATAAACATAAATGTGGGAGTGGGAAAAGATTGTCTTAGAAAACACTTAAATTTTGCAGCCAGTCTCATATGTTTTGTACAAAAAGTCTGAAGCCATGATCAACTTTCCACACAACAAAGTGGCATGATAAAAATGTTGCTATAATGTCAATAATCCTGGTCTCAGCAGAGAGGTCAATACAACATTCCGCACAGCTCAAGTTTAAACGGTGCTGTTTGAACTAGGAGCTTAGTGTTGGTTGACATAATGCATAGTCTGACCTTTCTGTAATCAAACCATATCATTTTATCAGTCTGAGCAGGGGGTAATAATTTCCATTGAGTGTGGTATCCCGAAATGTTTACACAGCTGAGCTTCCATCCAAAGCCAAAAAATATGATAACTGGACGCTTTTTAAAAACACGCCACACTTGGGAAAACATTCCTGAAGAAAGACGGTAAGAATTGAGAAGTTGATCATGAATATTTTTCAGTAAGTGCAGATTTGATGGAACAACAACCCAAATTTGGGAGTAGCAAAAATTTAAGATTTTCTTAGAAAACACAACATTTTCAGCCAGTCTTATATTTTGTGCACAAAGTCTGAAGTCATGATGATCAACTTCCCAATTTCTTCTCGGACACAACTTTTTATCGTAAATTGTGTAAAATTAAATAAAGCATGGGACCTATTTTAAACTGTTTTCTTCAGTATCGACTTGTAGTACTACTACAGTTTGCTCTGCCAATTTAAATTCTAATTAGGCCCTATATACTTTTTGGAGTAAAATAGTCTTCCTTTCCACATAGACTTTATCGCAAATACCACTTGGGTGAGTTTTTACAAAAGCAGCAATGTATTGTTGGAAGGTTTTCGGGGCAGACTTTGCCCCGTTTTCCTTCCCACAATACAGTTGTGCTTTTGTGCAAACTCGCCTAAGCGGTATTAGCGATAAGGTCTATTTTCACACAGAACTAGATCTGCAACTCTTCCAGGAATAAAGGTGGTAAAACGGTGTATACATATTTACATTAAATCGAATAAGTGTGTATACAGTCAATTTATGCTGTTAAAAAAGCATGCCTTTATTTTTATATGGAATTTTAAACTGGATTGTGGTAGGCTGCAGGGGTAGGGGTATTCCCTTGTGATGTGTGGTTTAGTCTGTATGGGGTCTGTGGTACAAGCTACAATTGGTACAATGACCCCATCTGGGGGTTTGCTTGCAGAAGTTTCTGAAATAGCCAAAGGTATAAAATTCGACAAGTCTAAAATCTGGTTTAAATAATGTTTTGAACATTTGGTAAGGGTACATTGTGCCGTGTGCCGTTATGAGTGGAGGTTTGGGTTTTGTACTTGGTTTGGCTTGACACGAAACCAAGTCCAAAGGTCTGAAAAAAGTGAACAAGTTGTTGTTGGTTTCAAGCAATTCACTATATAGTCTAGTACTGCACAAGTCATTCTGTTTGGGTACAATGATCAATTCAATTAATTCAAGCATGGATGAAGAAATCAAGTAGGCAGATGCCTACAATTAAAGGCAGTATACATCATTGGTAATCTCGAAAATCAGAAATGTTCACAGATTTACACCTAACTTACACAAAATAAACATGATGACCGTAGAAAACTTTCCCTGAAATGGTTTTGTCTGAAGTGCTATAGTCTTTGAGAAATGAGTGAAACAATTAGTTTTCGTCTCATAAGACGAAAATTCAATTCGCCCCAAAACCATTTTGCCCGAGTGCCATTTCGCCCCAAACCAATTCGCCCGAGTGCCATTCCGCCCCAAATTACTTCGTCCAAACACTACATCTCCCAAATGCCACTTCGCCCCAAAACCACTTTGTGCACAGGCCGTGAATCAGGACAAAATGGTTCAGGGCGAAGTGGTTTTGGGGCGAAATGACTGCAAACCCTTTTTTGACCGTTTTCTCAAAAGTTAGACGAAGTACGGAACTGGTTTTTTGCCCAGGTTGGTTTTAACATGGAGGAAGCATTTTTTACTATTTGTAACAGTTTACCAAGCATGTATACTACATGTATCTTTAAATGTACATGTGGGTTTATTGGGCCAACATTTGGGAAAAAATCGTTTTTAGTGGGCTAGGGTTAACCATCTTCAGTTAATAATTTCCTTTAACATTAGGAGCCTAAGGTACCATTTTGGACATGGAAGAAATCAATTTTATGTGTTTACCACAACACTTTGGGTAATATTTTCTTGTCAACTCCTAAAGTAAAACTCTGGGTTCATTGCAAATGATAAATGGGCTTTTAAATGGTTTTGTGCTGTAAAGAATTGGTTGGCCTATTTGAAAACTAGACAAGAATTGGGCTGTGCAAGCTTACCGTACTTTGAAAGTGGAACGTGACTATAGTACAGTTCATAACAATATTTAAGGTCAGTGCACGCTTTATAATATTGGATTGACAGTTGAATTGATTTTTTTCTCCATTAGTCAGAACTGAAAGAAAGACGTATTATGCTCCATCGTTGGCAATAAACCTTGTTATTGTTGGTGATTGCATTTGTGTGGATATTGCCCTTGAGGGTTCCAACCCACTAGTTCCAATTTAAAATTAACACTTGGAATTCTGACTTTGGGTATATTTTGTTGTTCGGTGATAAGCCATGGCAAATTGTTGTATTTGGCATTAAATGAGTCACTGAAGTTTACTGCAAGTCATTCTGCAGAATGTACAGTGTTCTGTAGGCTACATACATTGTAAGCATACTTGTAGGCATAAATCCTGGAAAGAATGTGGATTGTTGTGATTAACAATGGCACAAAAGCTCAACAACTCTAAAGATTGGAATGCAATACCTTCTTTATTGCAATGCATAAAGGAGTTAAATATTGGAAGTCCACCTTTTGGCTACTATCACCATAGGCCCTATGTAGTTTTTGGGGTGTGGTTAAATTTTGTTTTTGTGAGCCTTAAGAGTTTTTGTTTTGCTTTCTCCGTATCGCAGCTTTGCGTACGCTTTAAGTGGGAATAAAAGTCATTTCTAACATGTATACAAAATTAATTGAGTTAACCAGTAAATTATTAAAAACTCTGTGGTCTATTTTTACTTTATTCTCGGTTGTTAACACCACAACATGTTTATACTTCCTTGAACAATTTGAGAGAATGCGCTTTTTTCTTAGATTGTAATCGTTCTTCTTATTCATTTGTGTGCACGCCCTGTAAAAACTTGTTTTTTGCACCACAATGAAGAATATCATTTTCGTTTAAAAAATATAATTGGGAGCAATCACTTCTACATATCTTTAATTCAAGTAATGTTTTCAGGTCAAACTGTTAAGTGAAGGAATTTTTTGATTAACTTCAAAGTTTGTCTGTCCAAACGAAACTATCCCATATTGTCCTGAAAATAAATTTGGCCAAAGTCCGCCCAAAAATGGCCAAGTTATTGAGGTCACCTAAAAACTGCTTGAACCGCATACCCGACGTCCATCCTGTCGTGCTGAAACCCTCGTGCTGAAATACGTATTTCTCTTGTTTACCTTACAGCTGCTGGCTATGGGGTGGATCCAGCCCTGGAGGTAAATCTACTAGAAGCCATTGCAATGACATCAAGCACAACAGCAGGCATCAGGCAGGTACCTGGATACCATCATCAAGGACCGGCATATGAATTTGAAGGTAACTTTTTACCAATAGTATAGGGATGCACCTCACTTAAACTTGATGCCGGAGGACGTGTAAACATGTTCTGACAATGTGTAGTCACGGGAACGGTCGATGAGTTAAAATGTCAGCTTTGCCGCTGTCTTCCATGGTTGACCTGTAAACAGGTCCATGTGCACCATTCATTTGTAAACACCGTGTTTTGAACTTGAACTTGACGGCTGTGAACGGCCTGTCAGTGTAGCAAATCTCGCTCCCATGGCATCCGCCTGGGAGTGTTGCAAAGTGTAATCTTTTGGTGAGAAGATTCATACCATGAATGTAAAAAATGACTCAAGAGTCAGTATTTGTGGTGCTTGACCTGATCTTTGGCCAATCACATTTGCCTTTTTAATTTTTTTTCTCCAAAAATAATCCCAGCGTTAACTGGTTAAAAAACGAAACACAAATCAAACTCTGCCCAAAATATCGATGAGGCTGATTGATATGTTTTATCATTTGGCAATGTGCATGAAGACTGCTTGTTTCAAGGCTGAATTCACCAGCCTCTGTAAGAGCCACTGAGGCAGGGTGCACCACTCTGCACGAAGTGCTCCCTGAGGCCCTGCACTTCTAGGTCTATTTTTGAGATGTGTGGCCCCAGAGGTCAGCTCATCCCATGCAAGTTTAATCAGGTTAAAACTAAACAAAATCTGTTTTCTGCCAGGATAATACGATACGATTTTATACTGCGTACTTATCCAGAGAAACCGGATCAAAGTGCCTACACTATCATTACCCCTGATGATAGGGCTCTATTAAATCAGTCCATATACCATCTCACAGCTCCCTGGGGAGTATATAGCACTTAACTACAGGATTCTGCCAATAGGGGTTTCCTTGTGAAGAAAAGAAAATGTGTGCACATGCTTTTAAAATATCAAATATCATTTTTACTGCATTGGACTTTTTTGGGGGGGTTGGGGTGCCGGGTGGGGATGAAATGGTCAGTTAAAATTTTGGGGCATTGCAAATCCTGTATTATGGGCTTTAATATGCAGTTTACATCTGCCACCTGCACTGCTCATAAAAGCGAAATGACGTCTTGTAATATTCATAACATGGTGATGCGTTAATGACAGGTGCATGGCAAATTTATTGAGAGTGCCAAACACCAGAAGCCCCAGAGATCATTTTGCAATTTCACGGTGGCAGACTTGTGAAATTAACTGGAAATATCATGCCCCAGAGGGATAACTGGAAGTTACTTAAGTTTATTGAGCTTTGCCTTGAGTATTTTTGAATGATTTAGAGGACTTCTCACACAGCTGATGATAGCCACACAGTACACGTATTTTAAAAGTGCAGTGTCTGTGTCAGAAACGTATAAATAAAGGATGCAGTGTCTGGTACATGTATGGTGCCCAGGCCCAATCAACATTGAAATGATAAAACCAAACTTGGGATGAGAGAAAAATTGCAATGGCCCTTACAGGTTTTCTCTCATTTCAAGTTTGGTTGAACCTATACAGGTACATGTATGTAAATAAAATTGGCAATGCATGGTGCCCAATCACCATTCATGTAAAAGAGAAGAGGTTTTTTGGACTCTTGGTTAGGTCGAAATCCCTCATGAGGTCCAAATTACATCATTTCTGAGTTGGCAATTTTCACTGCAGTCTGGTAAAATTTTCCTGATGTCTGGTTCCTCCACCACCCCCCTCCCCTCCCTCTGCCCCCCTCCCTCCCGCTTTTAAAAGTCTAGCGATGTCACTGATTCTGCATAAAACTGTAAAAATCTGAACCTGATAACTGTATGTAGGCCTGGTACTAGAAAGGAAGATGTAGGGTCTCAAATTTTCAAAGTGCTTGACCAGTGTATAGGCCTATTGACAAATCTCAAATTAGCACTGTAGTTTTGTTTAAGATGCTGAGCCATTGCTGTATGTATGTCACGCAATACTTCATTTGCAAATTTTATCACAAAAGAAAGCACTGAGACCCTTGTTTTTAATGACAATTTGAAATCCCTCTATAACTTTGAATTTTGTTTGCCTTGCTCTTTCTAGGAGGAAATCGAAATCTCCAAATACCAGAGAAATTTTTCGACAAGACAAGAAAGCTACTTGCATCCACCATGGATTTTACCATTCTTGCAACTGTGCGGCAGTTAAACAGGAACACTGGCAGCCTGGTGTCAATAGTGCATGGACGAGCAAGGTAATGAAATAATCAGTATTACTATACCTCATAAATATCCATCAGGCTTACTGCTAGTTTTTACTGCTATTTCCCCCACGTCTTCGCACGCACATGTGATGTCCAAAAACCAGGGAGGTACGTGTACTATCGGTATCACACACTTGGGTCGCAGCCTTAAATTTGTCCCAGTACAGCGTGATCTTTTTAATGAAATGTACCAAGGATGCATGCACTGTATGTGCGTATACCCCAGGATATCAGTAATGACCACATAAATCAAAACGACATTTCAGTGTGGGTGTGCTCGCTAATGCAATATTAAAAATGGAGGTGTGGATTCATGAAATACTGCGCAGCTGCCTGCCACAGAATATTTTGATAACACAAATACAACATGGTTTGATGGGAAATGTTGAAAAATAATGATCCCTCAGCTGCACCTCGGGAGATAGTCCTTATCTGACTCCTCAGAGTCAAAAATTTCCTATGAAACCATTTTGTATTCTGCAAACGGGTATGCTGAATTGCTGCGCGCATCAGACTCAAGTTGGACTTGAGTGAACGACTTGAGGGGAAAAATAATTGAAGAAAAATCACTTTTAGCTTGACTTGAATGAATTTGACCAGCTGCGTAAGATCTCTTGATTTTGCACTTTGTCCCCGACCAAACTTACATGTAAAAGCCAACAGCTATAGCTTGACCTGTTTATTGTTTGGTTGGTATTGAGTTAGACCAAATCAATACGATCTGAGCCCTTTTTTTTTTTGCCAACTGTGGCTGTGTAAACTCAATCTGTTCTGTTAATCTATTTATTCTGTAGGCAATCGATAGTAATGCACATTGGTAATGCACCCACAGGTGATGGTTACGGTATGTTTAAAGAAGCAAGGACAGGCTTGCATTTCACGGAAAAATCAATGACAAAAACCATTTGGCAAAATTACTCAACTTTTTTGACGTACAGACTGTGTTCAGACAAAATAATAAAAAGTGTTACAAGTGTGAAGTATACATCCTTGATAATCTCGAAAATCAGAAATGTTCACAGATTTACGGCTTACTTACACAATATAAACATGATGACCATAGAAAACTTCCCCTGAAATGGTTTTGTCTGAAGTGCTATAGTCTTTGAGAAATGAGTAAAACAATTAGTTTTCGTCTTATGAGCAAAAATTAAATTCGCCCTAAAACCATTTCGCCCAAGTGCCATTTCGCCCCAAATTACTTCGTCCAAACACTACATCGACCAAATGCCAATTCGTGCACAGGCCGTGGTTTAGGGCGAAATGGTTCAGGGCGAAGTGGTTTTGGGGTGAAATGACTGATGCAAACCCTTTTTTGACTGTTTTCTCAAAAGTTAGACAAAGTATGGAGCTGGTTTTTGCTCAGGTTGGTTTTAATCATGCATATCTTCAATCACACAGGGGAATATAAACTATTTGTAACAGTTCACCAATCATGTATACTAAGAGGAATAAGGTGTACTCTACATAACCAACCCTAGCAAACCAACCCCTCAGGATTCTGCCAGATCTGGAAGATTTCTTTCGAAAAAGTTGAAATTAGTAGAAATTTTAACTCAAATCTATTTGTGGGCATTTTATTTGTGGGCCGAAACTGAATAGGGCCAGACTAAAAATTTAAGTGTCGCTGTGCCTTTATCACCCACACAGCGTACAATGGACAGTGTCTTTTTCCTACAGTGTAAACTGTCAAAGGTGAATAATGACTAAAAACTCAATTTAACCTGGGGCAATTTCAACCCGGGTTTAGAGATCTCGTGTGTGAAAAGCTGTTTTCTGTTTTTTTTTACAAATGTGCATGTGCAATAATGCAGCCGGATGGAGGCTTCTGCAAATACATATACTAGTAATGTAAACATTCCACTGTAGTGCGCGCAAGATTTATAAAATGACTCACACACAACATTATATGTAAGAAAGCCTACGGTCACGATTTATTTTGGGATATTGACACCATAGGGCAAACACATTGTTCGACACAACAATTCCAGGTATATGTAATTCTTTCAGAAAACGTTACCACATATCATTAAGGGTGGATCCACACTGAGCCTTTTCGCTCGTAATTTTGACGCGCTTCACTTTGAGAAGTGGTGTGAAGGGAATTTAAAGTGAAATGATGTCCTGAAAAACCACAAAATCTACTTTTGCGGAGAAGTTTTTTTTAATTCTGTGATTTTTCTGTGCGTCGTTTTACTAAAAGCGATGCGCGTCAAATTTGTGCATGAAAAGGCTGTGTGAATTCACCCTTAGCATCACCGATTAAAACTTCCTATGCTGCTGCCGACGTTAAAAGGATGACTATTTGAGATTAGATCAAGCCTTTTCCAGGAAGTAATAAAAGGCTCGATGCTTCCTCAAGAATGGAAAAAATACCCATCATTCATGTGTAATGGAGATCATATCACATGAGTTCATTATTCATTACATCCTGTAAATGTGGTGCCACATGATACATTATTTGTATTCCACAAGCTACATGTATAGTGAGAAACTACCCATAATCTTCCAGCAAACGTGAAGCTCATACATTTACAATGCAGCAAGTAGCACATCAGGGTTCTTCATGAGTGATTTTCATGGGGCAGCGCACCCCCTGATATTTTTTTTTCACATCCCACATTTGTTTTTCCACCCCTGTTCAACATTTGCCAACCACAATAAAATTGTCCCCCCATTTAGTCATTTACGAAAGTCAAAGAATCTAAGAAAGTGCCACTATAAAAACTAACTTTTGGAACTTATTCAAAGACAAATGGAAACTGGAGGTCATCACAGAAAGCAGTCTATAGCTGTGTCCAATTCATTCAAATTGAATTTTAAAATATTTTGCTGGGATACTGGACAGAATGGCCTATAAAAAGCACTCCATTTACCATGGTCCAACAGTACTGATACCTTCTACAGTAGGCCTACATTGTAATTCTGTCCATCAACACAAGTGCGTGCAAGCTGGGACACTATTGATTAGTGTCAAGGCCTGATTAAAGTACAATGAGCATTATGACTTACATATGTAGGATGTGTTTGAACTACATGTACATGTACATGCAACATCCTTCAAAAAAATTCCCAGCTTGTATGACTCTGATGTCAAGGTAATTGTACTTTCAGTTTGCATGGTCACAAATGACATTTGGATTTTTTTTTTTTAATGCACTTGGCACAAAATTGCAAACACTGATGTCTGTAAACTCATACATTAATATTAACACTCTAAAATACAATAATTTAATAAAATTACAGCACTAACTATTCAGCAGTTTGAGAAATGTGTGACTTCATCACATGAAGTCACACATCGGATGAACGTTGGATGACAAGAACATGTACAGACCTGGCTTATAGACCCCGACTAAGATTCTGAGATAAAGATCAAAACAGACACTAGACTAGGAGCCATGTCGGGCTATACACATGCAATAGAAGTCATGCTACGGATAACGAGTGGGACCACACAAACCCGACAATGTAATAGTTCATGAATGTGTTATCAATATCATGCACATCCCACTTCAAAGCTAAAATCAGCCATGCCTAAAAAGACATACACATGTACATGTGGGGGGGGGGGGGGGGGGGGGTTGGTGGTTTGACCCCCAAAACCCCCCTCTGGATCCGTGCCTCTTTTCTCTCAATTACCATTCTGAAATTATCTTGCACTCTCAATCCGTATTAAGAAGAAAAACCACTAATGTTTTTATGAATTTATCCAGTTCCATAAAGCAGTGAGTGATTATACCAACCTAAAAAATTAGCCTCGATGTGTCACTTTTATAACAAACTGTGTAATATGCTGGCAATGTATTGTTTTAAAGAAATAAGCAACTAAAGGCATGTTCCCATTGGACTTTCTTTTCCGCTGCCTCGCGGGAAGTTACCACGACCTTCGGTAACATTCCTTCGTGTAATCTTCCCATGCGTTCCCATTTGCAATTGTTTTCAGTGCCCATGCGGAAAGCTACCGCGACCTTGCAGTAAACTTTTGCCGTGCAGGCCCATAGTTTACTGCAGGATCGTGTTCATTTCACAGGGCGAAACTGTTCCCATTGGACTTTTCGATGGCCCTGTAAAACTCCCGCGGCTGAGCGGAAAGTTTCCGCGGACTCTTTTACCCTGTAAGTTTTACATCGTGGTCGCGGTAGCTTTACAGGGACGCTAATTCTCCGTGCGTCCCCATTGGACTAAATTTTGTTACTCTCCCGCACAACCACGGGAGTTTTACCAAAATTAGTCCAATGGGAACACCACTTAAGCTTCTACAAGCGTTTTCTCTTCCTTTTTAACAGATTCATGGAGCTTTTCATGAGCACACGAAATGGAGAGCTCCGTTTTTACTACACCCACAAGGGCAAAGTCATGCAGGAGACATTCAACATCGACGGCCTCGTAGACCCAGGCCGCTGGGCCCAGCTTGCTCTCAGCGTCAGTGGGACGCACATCAGGCTGTTCGTGGACTGTCAGGAGGCGGGGTCTAGGTACATCCCACAACCGGACTTGGTGATGGAGGATCCGGAACTCGCAATGTGGCTGGGACAGAGGGGAGTAGACAAGACGTTCTTTAAGGTAAACATCGTCGCAAGGTCACTAATGTTTAGGAAGAGTTTTGCATACAATAAAAGGAACAAAAATGGTCTTAAAATAGAGTACTCTTGTCAAGTCCATCACCAGACCCTCACAAGCTGTGTCTGAATAGGATTTATTTTCTGAGAATTTTAAAACGTTCAAAAAGAGAAATCTTTTTTAGCTGATAAACCTGTAGATTCATAATGTAGTATAAATCAATTTCTGACAGGGTCGGTTTGAACCATCAGTGCTCAATCATCCATGAAGGCACTCTGGATTTCTTGGTGTCTTAAGCGGGCCTCCCACTGTGCAATTTTTGCCTCGAATTCCCAACGATTAGGTACGATTTGGTGAGATTACTAGAGACTGTCTATAGACTCTATACACAATCGTAGCTAATCGTTGGGAATTCGTGGCAAAAATCGCACAGTGGGAGGCCCGCTTTAAGAAAGATGACGGGTGATTTAATGGATAGTTGCCATTTTCTAAAATCTTCAGTAACTATCGAATGATTAGCATTTTAATGTTTTTTTTGTAAAATCCATCAACTCCGTAGGTACTTTAGCATATTGAGTCCACTGTTGTACTAGTTCCAACTGGTTTTTATAATGTACCAATATTTTGTTCAGTACAGTTCGTCTTTATTTTTTCCATGTTCTCAGGGTACAATGCAAAATGTCAGGATCATCGCCATGCCTCAGGGGTTCCTATCACAATGCTCAACGATAACCCGCGATTGTCTGACGTGTGGACAATTCCAGGCTATGGCTGATGGTATTCAGGACCTAGAGGCTCGCATCGGGCACTTGGAGCATCAGGTATTCAGAAAAACAAACTTGGCATAAGAAAAGATTGTAAAGTCCTTATCAGGATCGAACCCGATACAGTCAAACCTGCTATTAAAGGAAGGGACAACACTTGCAAAGGGTTGCTTAATTCGGTACGCTTCATGCAAGTTGCCATTTTTTTGCAATTCGGCGCTCGGACTTGAGAGGGTATGGGTCAAGTCACAACAGATTTTTACACACTGCGCATTGATTCATTTGAACAGTATGATGAAGTTTGCAGTGGACAGGGAACTAGTCTATTTCGGTTCATTTCACACATCAACAGAGGGTGCTACGCACACGGAAAACAAACCAGGATCTCGGACCTGTACATACCAAATGTTGTATTTGTGCCCTTAAAAAGGTACATAGTATGTAGAATTTGTGTACACCCTAAAGAAAATGCTTCTTTTAATTGAGTAAATTCTTGTTTGTGCTAAGGAAGTTCTTTTTTTTAATTTTCTTTTTTGTTATGCTGTATTGTTTTGACATTGACAGAGACGCACAAATCTCAAATTAGTCGCCAACTAATTTGATGGTACGGGGTGATTAATGGGGTAGGATTACAATATTCTTTATTGAATTTACCGCCTTTTGCAAATTTTTTTGATAATCCCACTAAACCGCTTAAGTGTTCATTTCCTGTGGTCAGCCTTGACATTGTACATGTATGTGATATGTGTACCTTGGCAGGTATCGGTATAAAAACCGTACTTTAAAAACTTCCTGTGGAGGTTTTTCGACTTGAAAAAAATTCAATTCATTGTGTATTGAACTTGGGAGTAAGGACATGTTTGTTTGCCCTGATCAGAATCTGGGTCCAGGATTTCATTGTTAATTTAGATGTTGGAGCTCTCAGATAAGGCTTCAGTATCATAACTTGTCTCCAGGTTATCTTCGTCCTGAGATATTTGATAAATTGTTAAGTTTTGCCAATGTTTTATTAGAGTTCCAATTAGATGCCATTCCAACAAGATTTGAAAATGTATAATTTATGAAGCTCACAAATGGAAAATGATTTTGCCTATTTCATTTATTGTTATTAACTCTAACTCCCTAGGGTGTATGTAAGTTTGTATTGAGTGTTAAGGTAAAATATTACTCCAAATTGTCAAGGTTTTATTGGAAATACATTACAATACAGTAAGTATTGTTTGGATCGTTGGCTCACAACACTCGGGTGTTGTGGGTTTGAAACTTAGCCGAGGTATCCATCCTTCAGAAGGAATGTAAAGCTGTTGGTCCAGTGTGTTGTGCAATGCACTTAAGCTTCATACATTTAAAACCAAATGTGCAGTGCACGTGAACATATCCATATGAAATTTGCGCTATATAAATGTAATAATTAAACAATATTTTTCTTTCTTTCTTTCAGCTTTTCACTGCTGAAACACGCATTCAAGCCTTGCAGCAATGTCGTTGCTCAAGGTCATGTGAGGTCAATGGAGATGTTTATGAAGATAGTGCAACGTGGGAGGATGGATGTTCTGATTGTACGTGCAATGTAAGTATAGACCTTTATCACAATGCGGCCATTTGTCTTTTTTCCCCTATTTGGTCTTTAATTAACAACTGCCAGTTGTATCATTCTCATCTGAAACTTTATTTATAATTCATGAAACAGCAATGAGTAATTATACCTCTGAAGAATGTTGGTAAACCAACTTCTGAGCTTCATACATATGCAGCAATGTTTCATAAAAACAAACTAAACATTAAACTCCATGCATTGTTTTTGTTTTGGGCAAATATTAAGCATGGGTGGATTCACACAGCCTTTTTGGATGTAAATGCGATGCACGTCGTTTTGTGGTGTGGAGGAAATTTGGAGCGAACTGACACTGAAAACCATCTAATTGATTTAGGCAGAAATCATTTTTTGGGGGATTCTGTGATTTTCAGTACGTCGTTTTACTCCAAATTCCCCCACTTTGCTTTTTCTCAAAATGACGCGTGTCAAATAACACGTGTCAAGGCTCAGTGTTAATTCACTCTTAATACAGTTTTGTCTTTATAGGCTTTTAATTGTTTCATTTTAAAATCATTTTGCTGCGTACAGAGCGGAACCCCAGAATGTGTCCCCAGGAAATGCCCCAAGCTGAACTGCAAAAATCCTGTTCGTGAAGAAGGTCAATGTTGCCCCACTTGCATGAGTAAGTACTTGTAATACACAGTATAGCTGCATTCGGATTGAACTTCATTTTCTGGGAAATTTACTGGGATGACTTTAAAAATTGTTGTTGAAGTATAATTCCAGAGCTGCCAACCCTCCCGGATTTTGAGGAAGACATCTGGGAAAACAGGTTCATTCCGTGACTCCAAACACATCTAAAAATCCCCAAGGTTGTTAATTGACAATCCAGTCATTTTCCGAAGATCAGTTGCAAAATCCGGTAGGGTTGGCAGCTCTATAATTTTGTTTGCCTCTGTACTTTCGACTTAGGAAACTTTGTGTCATACTAATTATTACCATCAGAAAGTGTCAAAAAATTCCCTAAATTTAAGAAAATTTAACTTTTTTAAAAATCGTTTTTAAAAAATCTGTCGTTTATTTCATATGTTTCATGAAATGTCACGTGTGCATTAATAAACTTTATTCTAGGATTGTTGTTTTAGAAGTACATGTATGTATGTTGTGCGTCCCACCACACGTAATGCTCTTTGGATCAAGTGAAGAGTGTCTTATACGTAACATTAATTTTGATGATATTAACTGAAACTATTAATGACCCTGCTGTAAAGTATATTATAATATTGCAACTTCTCAAACGGTATGGTGTACATTAGGGATGGGAATTTACGGTTAATTAAGAAACCGGTTTGCAATTCTTTCAAGTGTCGTTTAACCGGTTAACCGTTCGGCCGACACTAAAGATTGTTGCTGGTGTTTATAGATGCATGTGCAATGTACACAATACCAAAATAATCGTGAACCTTTATCTGGTCATTACAAATAACCTTCTGAAAACTATTGTAAATTCTTTAAAATTGGGTTTTGTTTAAACGTTCGGTAAAACCGGTTTTTCAATTTTTTTTCAGTTAACAGGTTAAACGTCCCATCCCTAGTGTACATCGTTTTAAAATCTGAAGGGCTATTTCATGTCACGTCAAATTTGAAACTCTGGTTGACAAATATTTCATGTTTAGTTATTTTGAAACATCCTACTTAGACTTACATGGATACAATGCTGTTGTGCTAACGCTTTTCAAAATGACACCGGTTCCCTGTTGTATGTACAGACAGCTGCACAACTTCTGGTGTAACATATGGTCACTTGGAGGAGTACCAGCAACTACTCAGAAGAGGACGCTTGCAGATATGTTCCACCTACCAATGCAATGTGAGTTGGCCAAATCATATATTTTTTTTAAATCTAAGATTTCTGCCATTTCCATGGTGAACAGAACCCCCCCTCCCCCCTCTGTGCGTACATACTTTATGGATGGCCCCTTAACCCAAATTAAAAGTCATTTTAATTCCTGTAGTTACTGAGCTGAATTGGTTTTTATCATGCACATCCTCAACCATACAAGAAGATAACGCAGTTTCTAACCGTTTTCTAATCATGTAATCTATCTGTAACATTTCATACTTTATTTTTGTGTGTTTGTAGAATGGTGTAGCCTCCTCCAAATCTAGCACAACCCCGAATTGTCCCGACAGAAATTGCCCCACCTCCCAGCAGTTTGATGTTCCGGGACAATGCTGTCAGTTCTGTCCAGGTACTTGAAATTATTTTGTTATCCCTAATCCATCTCACTTAAAGGATAAAAGTGACATTTCAGTCAGTCGCGCACATTTAGCCAATACTTTTAGTGATTTTTGCGTCATTGGTATGTGCGTATTTGTGCCGTTTACACATTTTCTACACCTTAGTGAAGAATGAGTAGCGAAAGGTAAAGAATTTTGGGTCGTGCTAAAAATCGTTTAACCCTTTGATGCACAGGGCAGTCTTTATCAACTGCCCAAAACAACAGAGTAACAAAAACCACTGTACACCAAAGGGTTTTAATGAAACAATTTCTAAAAATTTGATCACTGATTATTAATTTTATCTTTATGGTTGTGGTTTAATTGTCAGTCAAAATGCATGGTATTTTATATATTTTGGCTGTCATTAAATCAGTCTTCTGAGATTTTGTATCTGATCGGTGCATACCTATGAACTAGGTATATAAAAAAGTCCTATTTTTTATCCCGAATAACATTGTCATTTCCCAACTGATTTAAACAAATTTTATTGAGCGACTTGCATCAGCTTTTTCTGAGAGGGTGAGAAAAAACCCCTTGATTTCAAAATCCGCCACATTGTCAAGGAAATTGTCTATGTCAGAGACCTGTCCCTTTGCGGCATCAACTAATATTGTCGAAATACCTAGTACATGCTTTTTTCTGTGATCGTACAATACAGATACAGACTACTGCAGTCAAGGCAACAGGTGCGAGCCCCCTAAATTATGCGTGAACCTTGAGACGGATTACACTTGCCAATGCCCGGACGGACACGAGGAAATCAACAGCAACTGTACGGACATTGACGAATGCGCAAGTGAAACCATCGATGGCGCGGACCACCACTGCCGCAGCGGAACAATCTGCGTTAACACTGTGGGCGGTTACCGATGCGATTGCCTACCGGGCTACTCAAGAGTTAGGGACACTACGTGTGAACGTAAGTGCCTTTCAGCAAAGTGAAAGTTAATTTCATAATCATGTCGTTACACAGAATTTAAAAATCAAAGCCTTATATCTGAGTCGTCTGGGTCCAATTCCATAAACCTGTTCAGCAAAAACGAATTGTTTACTGCAAAATTTTAAAACAAATTGTTTACTGCAAAATTTGTTGGCTTTGAAAATATGGGTTAGCAGCAAAATTGTATGTCAACTTGTGTATTTAGAAAGAGTGCCAGACAAACAGTTAACTGTAATACCCATCACGTATAATTTTGACTGCTAATTCATTTTTGTTGTCAAAGCTAACAAATTTTGCATTAAACAAATTTTTCTACTAAACAGCTTTATGAAATTGGCCCCTGGTGCATCAAACTTATGACCTTGGTTAATTCTGCAAGTAGTGGGTTCGAATCCATATCGCATCCGTAAATTGTCTCTTTCCACCCATGAGTAAATGGGGTACCGTGCGCCCGACAGGAAGTGTCAACATTTTACGGTGCATGTAAAGTCCTATGTGCAGCCCTCGCCCCCTTCCTACGCTTTGTAGAACCGTGAAAATATTGACAACTTTGGACGGCCCCTTAGTGTTTTCTTCAAAGAGTGTTTATTACTTTGCTATATTCTTCTTTTTTTTTACCCAGAAATAAACGAATGCGAGACTAACCAACATGCCTGCCATAAATCAGCAACGTGTGAGGACACTGATGGTAGCTACCGGTGCCTTTGCAAAACGGGTCACACTGGCGATGGCAAAAAGTGCTCGGGTACAAACAATTTGGAAGTCTAGGAAATAGAATTTGCAGGATAAAACTTTCCATATATTCCTGGAATAAGGGCATAACATCTGTAGAAGAGTGTTGGTAAACTAGCCTGCAGAAATTTTAGCTACATAAATGCATCAATGCTTTGGAAAACCTTTAAAATCTATGCATGGTTTTTGTATTAAGTGAATGGTAAAAAAATGTGCGCGCATACATTTTTTTGGGCCGATGACATAATATGCAGGACAAATACAGGACAAATACAAACAATTGAGAACTATAAAAATTAGAAATGGGCACCAAAAAATGTTCTGAAGTACTTTTCAACTTGCACTCTTCAGAGCATTATGAAATTGCAATAGAGAACCACATGAAGGCTAACGTCATAACATTTTTTTATGTTGCAAAGGTCTGCAACATAAAAAATTAAAACAATTGTACAGTGACACTTGTCTACGATGGCCAACCTCAAGACCATAAACTGGCCACTATAAACAGGTGGCCACTTTACAAAGGGTGCAATATAGCATTGTGGGGTGTTATGGCCAAGCGGTCTAGTGCGTCGAACTTAAGTTCCTGTGCTAGTACTAGAATGTCGGTTCGATTCCTGGCCGTGACGGGTTGTGGCACCTGTGCCCTTGATGAGCAAGGCACTCAACCACACTTGCTCCCATTCCTGTAATTGGCGGTCCCTCCGCTGTTGAATGTGGTAAATAAACAATTATACACATTGGGACAAGTGGCCACTATAAAGAGGTGGCCTTTTTATCAAGATGGCCTTAATAGCAGGTTTGATGGTACAAGTGTACGGTACATTACTCTAAAATTGTTATGATAGTTTGTGTTCATTCTAAATATGCTTGATTTGAAATGTTGTTTACTAATAATTTTTTGTTTCTTATTTTATTTCCAGTCATTTGCGAGAAGCCATGTCTAAATGGTGGAATTTGCAGCAGTCCCGGCCAGTGTGAATGCCCTGTGGGCTTCACTGGAGACCAGTGTGAAGTGGGTATGTACATGAATGATTACATACAATTTGCTTTCTACAGCAAGCCTTGACATTAACCAAGGCCACCGGCCTCATGCCCTGCTGAGTTGGCCCTAATGCCCCATCAAGGGCGTGTTTGTTTCGGACAAATCCGCCGATCCCGATATCTGCGCAGATGGTTCAGCTAGATAATAATAATGAAAATTTATAATGCGCCGGTATCCATCAAAAAAGATGCTCATGGCGCAGATTCAACTATGCATAGCGCTGAACCATCTGCGCAGATCGGGATCGGCGGATCTGTCCGAAACAAACACGCCTTAAGATATACACTTTCTGAGGCCAACTTGGCCAGCATGCCCTGTCCCAATGCCCTCATGGCCTGATGAGTTGGCCCCAATCCACCTTGGGGTTTGTATACCGTATTACCAGTACACATCTGGGACAAAGTTGGCCATGGTGTCCTTCCAGTTCTATAGCCTAGGTGCCCTGTAAAATTCGGACTTGACTTTCTGGCTTGGACTCAAATAATATTTTTCCTCACTTGAGAATATACTTTTTTGTGTATTTATGGTAAAATAAATTTACTTTCAGCTAAATTTGTGCATTTCTTCAGTAAATTGTAATTATCTTCCCATTTGCAAAATTGTTGTTGACCCATTAGACATTTATAACGGTGCGGCCATCTTTCTCTTTTCCCTATTAAAATACACGTAACCAAAGCGAATAGTTTGGCCCCGTGTTAAAAATATTCATTGTGTGCATCACAATGACATGCACGCAGCGCGATTTAAAAAAACGCGTAGCGCGTACAGTGATTCTCTCAAAACAACAACTGAATATTGCACGCGCGGTCGCGCACACGCACTAATCGTGCCCGACACGTACTATGGGGAACAAGACAAAGATGGACGCACCGTGATAAAGGTCTATTAGGCTGGTCTCACTATGAGCCTTTTTGCACGTAAATGCAATGCATGTCGCTTTGAGAAAAAGCGATGTTGAGGGAATGTGGAGTGAAACGCATATTGAAAACCGCAGAATCTCAAAAACGCTTTCTGCCCATGTTGATCCTGTGATTTTTAGTGTCGTTTTTACTCTGTTCCCTCCACGCCATTTTTTTCTCAAAGTGATGTGCATCAAATCTACACGCGAAAAGCCTCGGTGTGAATTCACCCTAACGGTCCAGAAATGCTTTGGCAATTTTTTTCTATAACACAGATGTTAATGAATGCGAGGTTGGAAGCCATGACTGTGGGAGCCATTCTACCTGCGTCAACCTACCAGGAGGTTTGCACTGTAAATGTGATCCAGGCTACGAAGGCACTGGCTGCACAGGTATTAATATTAATAATTCCCCAAAAGTGCCTGAGGCACTGTAGCTCGTAAGCCTGAATAAACCTGTGAAGAGAAGATAATGAAGAAATGCTAAGTTTTAGAGGTGGGAGGAAAATCCTACACAACTCTGTATAGGGGGAAACCCACGTAACCAAGCAGGGACTGAGAACCCAATCTACATACTGATCGACCCGGTCGGGATTTGAACCAGGGTCACAGAGGTGGAAGGCGAGGAAAGTACCACAACGCCAACCTGATTTCCCCATGTTATGATTAATACATGAGTTTATTGCCAAGTTTTGTGTTACGTAGGTTATTTTTCGAAACACAGATATGTTGGATTGCAAAATTGCAGAGAAAGTGATTTTTAATTTAAAAGGGCACATTTTGCCCCGACATCTCTGGAAATTTTGTCTCTTAAAGTTAGGTTCACAAGCTCATTAGTAACAAGAAAATAACTTCACAATAACTACCTTAAAGTAAACTAGAAAGTTAGCAAGTGCCTGCAGATGATATCATTGTATATCATACTTTATTCACGATAAAATCATCTGTTAAAGCCCCAGTACATCATTTGCATTGACGCAAAAATTTACTTCATGAGTTGACAAGAAAAAAACGACAAAGTGCTGATAGCAATAGTAACAAACACCACGTGATTTTTCGCCGTGTAAAATGCTACCTCTGTGGGAGAAATTGCTAACTAAAGGTGCTTTTCGAAAACAATGTTTGCAAACAATTTTTTTGAAAACCATGCATGGAGTATTAAGGTTTTCTGACTTATTACTGCTTCTGTGTGGCTGAAATTTCTACAAGGCAGTTTATCAACATCATTCTTTAGTTATGTAAAGCAGCCTCCCACTGTGCGATTTTTGTCACGAATTTCCTACGAATTGGTACGATTATCGGAGACTGCCTATAGACTCTACACACAATCGTACCCAATCGTAGCTAATTCGTGGTAAAAATCGCACAGTGGGAGGCCCGCTTAATGCTGTTGTTCATGGATTTCATAAAAAGTTTCATCTGCAAATGATATAACTTGATATAAACTTGACAAATGATATTGCTCGTGACCATGCAGCTTCCAGTAATAATGTGCTTATTTATTTGCCTTGTGCAATCCGCAGACATCAACGAATGCAAGACTGCCAACACGTGTCACGCATCGCGCCTCTGCAGTAACCTGCCTGGAACCTACGAATGCCTCTGCACTCCTTCAGGTCACTGCTCGTCAGACTGTGCCGTCAAGAAAAAACGTCACGATAGCGGCAGCTCGTGGGAGGATAACAACTGCCAGATATGCACATGTCGGGTTAGTAAAAACCAATATTAACCCTTAACCTGCTACAATTCATATTCTTTTGCATGCACTGCATGGCGACCTGAGTCGGCAATAGCATGCTAAGGGTTAAGAATCACCTTATCTAAGGGCATCCTCTTGCAACAGTGCCTCTTTAACGCACTCCCCTACTCGTGCGTCCCGAGGCCCTGTTGAAATCGGCCCCATTTTGCTGTGGAAGCAGTGACAGAAATTTGTTCGCCTCTCTGGGTCAATCAGGACGCTTGGCAGTACATTGCGGGCCCATCTACATGAGCCAACATTTGTTGTCCAACATCTGTCTGACGATGTCGGCGGACCGAAAGTCGTATGGTGTGGACGCCACTCCAGACAACGCCCAACACCATCCAACAAGTTGGTCCATGTTGGAACATGTAGCTATCGCCTGACTTTGTTGGAGCTTGTTGGATGAAACGGGCCAATAACAGATTAGAATGCCTGTCACGTGAAGGCAGCAATTAACTGCAGTTGAGATATGCTGGAACACGTGGTCGAGCACATCTATGTTACTGCCCAACAAGTTCCAACTTCATTTTGGTCCTTGTTGACTAATAAATGTTGGCTCGTATAAACGAGCCTTTTCATGATTTGTTCTGTTTTGTGACCTGAACATCACTTCTTTTTGTTTATGCCAAGTGTTGCATCGCAGTGGAAGGGTTTTGCAGGTTGACCTGAGGGTGCCTAAAATGAATATTTAATACCTGATTGAATATTTCATAAGAATATTTTAAAAATTGAATTTTTTGAATTTGAACAGTCCTATTCCAAACTCACTTTATCAAAAGATACATTGAAATTTGATCGTTTACAGACAGGAGTAGTGACGTGCAGACCCAAGATTTGTGACTGCAACAGGAAGTCGGACGCCTCTGATTACTGCTGTCCACAGTGCAGGGCCTCCACACAGTGTCTACATCAGGAATCGGCTACAATCATATACAATGATGGTGATTCATGGGACTATCAATGCAAGAAGTGCACCTGTCAGGTTAGTCAATGGTCGGTTAAAGGCACAGGCTCTTCAGCAATGCGCGCGCGTCAAATTCGTACCACGAAATACGCAGCCCCATAGCAAAGGCATGGAGCAGCGTATTTCGTGGCACGAATTTGGCACGCGTGCATTGCTGACGAGCCTGTGCCTTTAATGTCAAGTTGTATTCAAAATTATAAATAATGAATAGGGGATTATTTTAGGGATAATTACCCAAGGACCGCCGGGGTGTATAAATTTGATACAAATGTGGACGAATATCAATGAGTTCGGGAAATGTGGATGCAGTGAAAAACAATTTGGCTCCACCAGGATTCGAACCTCGGACCTTCTGCTTAACATGCAGACGCGCTATCAATTGAGCTATGAAACCAACTAGTGGTCTCGAAACACGGTATTGCAGTTGTTCATCACTGATTGGCGTCTGGACGTTAAGTGGAAGGTCCACGGTTAGAATCCTGGTGGAGCCTAGTTGATTTTTACTGCTTCCAGATTTCCCAAACTCATGGATATTTTTCCACATTTGTATCGAATTCATTCATCTTGGTGGTCTCTGAGTCATTACCCGCCTAAAAAGAAACCACCTTGTTTATATTCAAAATTATAAAAAAATATATTTTTTTTGCTTTTACTTATACTGTGGGATATTCCAGACCCTATTTGTGAAGCACAGTGAAATTGAGTAGACTGAGTCCCATCCAAGCATGGTGTTATTTCTTTTATTTGTTCTCAAGAAAAGCACTTGCATATAGTGCGTACCGCTCTGTAAGGGTAAATTGAATGAAGATTGCAAATTTTAATCTGGATGTCTTAGAGAACAAATGTGAATGTCTTTTAAAAAAATTAAATATTGTGAAAATGAATACGAACCAGAGAAATAGTGTCCATCTCAAAATTGCATGAATACGTACTTTCACACACCAATTCGAATGCATTTCTGATGAATTATAATCTATTATTATGCTACTGATATAAATCCAAACTTGTCTTTTTTTCTGTGTATGTACAGGCAGGGACTATACAATGCACCGATCCAGTCTGCCCTGCCCCTAACTGCCTGAAGACCTACACACCCAACGGCGAATGCTGCCCCCGTTGCCAGGTGCATGATGCGTGCGAAAGGGCAAGCCTAGTGGCTGCCCATATCAAGCCACGCGACATGGCTGACTGTCAACACCAGGGGGCGCTCTATACCCACAACCAGTGGTGGTTTCTGGAGGAGGATCGGTGTACAGAGTGCACATGCAGGGTGAGTTTTTAATAGCCTGTATACGAGATTTGCAATGTCTAAATATTTGCACAAATGTTACATTTTTGCCTAGTTTTCGGACAAATTACCATCATCCATACTACAAGGCCCTCATCGCAATTGCTATTCTTTGTGAAGTTTGTATCCAATTTTCAGAGGATCATGTTTTTTGTTCTTTGTATAAAATGTATGGGTTGACAATGTCTTTTGTTTCTTGGGAATAGTTCACTTTTAACTCCAAAATCTTTGCATCAAGTAACCTGGCACTTTCCCAAAAAGAATTCGCATTATGCAAGAATTACTAATGCATGTGACATTTATCAAATGTGTTTAAAGGCCATCATAGCATTTGCAGATGAAACGTTTTTACGAATTCCAGGAACAACGGCATTACATAACAAATGAATAATGTTGATAAACTGCCTTGTAGATATTTCAGCCATTAAGTGAGATGCAGTAATGCTTCAGAATAGTCCGTGGATGGTTTTTGTGTTAAATGAATGGTAAACATTTTTTGCCAAACAAAAAAAACACCTTCAGTTGGCAATTTCTCCCACAAAGGTACCATTTTACAAGGAAAAAAAATTCATGTGGCTTTTGTTACCATGATTGCTTTCAACACTTTTAGTCGGGTTTTTCTTGTCAACTCATGAAGTAAAATTTTGGGGAGCTGCAAATGATGTATTTGGGCTTTAAGTTTATTGTAAAATTTTCTATTTGTAAATAAACACTGACCATTTTATTACCGTTTAATTTTCAGAATGGCAATATATGCTGTTGGTACAACATTGCATGCCCAGCATCGTAAGAAATGCGGAGGCTGTGCCACACTATGTATATATCGGGAACCAGGAGGGCCGTGTGCATCCAGTTTCAAGGTTTGAGTCGGGTGAAACTTTTATAGACAAATTTTATTGTGATAATAGCGTACTTATTGTCATCACAACTTTTTAAACGTGTAGTGCATGAGGCCGCATATATCTATCCTGCAGGATACTCATTGTACTTTACAATATTATTACCCTGGTCATTGGGCACAACTCCCTGGGCAGTATGCAGCCCTGGAAACCTGACACAAGCGCCCAAAGGCTACAACCCTTGCAGGTACCCATTTACTCCTGGGTGGAGAGAGGCATCTTATGGCAAAGTGCCTTGCCCAAGGGCACAGGCACAGTGGACGTGCCCGGGAATCGAACCCACGACCATAGAATTAGGCACATTTTTTAGTTCAATGCACCAAACCGCTCGGCCATGGTACTCCATGTAGCAGTTAGAAAAATATTAGTGTTCTGAAACAACTCTTTCTACGCTTCGAGGGGTTTTCTGATTGGAATTTGTCCGAATTGGACTTTCCCCGAATTGGACTTTCCCCGAATTGGACTTTCCCCGAATTGGACTTTCCCCGAATTGGACTTTCCCCCTGTATGACTTGTAGAAACTCTTGTCAGTTTTAACAACTTCAGTCCATTTTTGGTAGTCCTTAAATTCCATGAATTTTCAAGTATGAATAACCAGTTTTTATTTTTATGAAAACAAACACAATATTTGATGTGGTGTATTATCTCCATAAAAATAAAATAAACAAACATGGGATAAGATAAAAAAATCATATGGTTTTCACTGGGATTCGAATCTGGGACCTCTGACAAACCAGACCGGTGCTCTACCAGCTGAGCTATGAGGCACAGTGGTAAACTCCCTTAGGTTTTCCCCAAAGACCTCTGACACACTGGGCAGACGCTCTACCAGCTGAGCTATGAGGCACAGTGGTGTACTCCAACAGGTTTTCCCCAAGACCTCTGACACACTGGGCAGACGCTCTACCAGCTGAGCTAAGAAGCACAGTGGTATATCCCTTCAGGTTTCCCCAAGACCTCTGATACACCAGGTAGATGCTCCACCAGCTGAGCTATGAGGCACAGTGGTATACTCCCACAGGTTTTCCACAATACCTCTGACACACTGGGAAGACGCTCTACCAGGTGAGCTGAGGCACAGTGGTATATTCCTTCAGGTTTCCCCAAGACCTTTGATACACCAGGTAGATGCTCTACCAGCTGAGCTATGAGGCACAGTGGTATACTCCCTCGGGTTTTCACAAGACATCCGACGCACTGGGCAGGTGCTCTACCAGCTGAGCTATAAGGCACAGTTGTGTACTCGAGTTTTCCCCTAGACCTCTGACATAGCTGGTAGATGCTCTACCAGCTATGCTATAGGGCACAGTGGTAAACTCCCTCGGGTTTGCCCTATAGACCTAAACACATGGGGCAGATGCTCTACCAGCTGAGCTATGAGGCACAGTGGTGTACTCTCTCAGGTTTTTCCAAAAAAACATTGTTATCCACTCGTACTCAACTAATGGTTCTGTTGTTTGTAACAAGTTGGTTGTTGTACTTGTTGTAGAAGACATGTGATATATGTACTTGTACCGAAGAAACTGCAATGAATAGATTAATTATAAATCTGTGTGCGAAAACCAAGTAGTGCATGTATACCACAGCACCAAGAGTATTTAATACGTGTGTTTTAATCTGTATTTATGCATGACTTTCTACTTTGTACATTACTCATGGAACCTACAAAACTAAGATTTTGGTTGATTTTTATATCATATTTGGGTCTTTCCACAGTAAAGGGGGCATTTTGTCAACACAGACCATATTATGCTTCATAAAAAAAAATTCTATACACTTTGAATGTAAGAATACACACATACAGTATGTCTTTATTTGCACCTTCAAAATGTTGTGAAAAACCCAAGCCTAGTTCATACTTCACGCTAAGGCAATGCTGGCGTGATGTAAAACTTACATCAAACATTTTGTGGTGAATATTTAACTTTCTGCAAATTTGCAGTGCCAAAAACTTTACAGTGACGTCAAATTTGCATTCGTTTTTGCTTTTGCATGGAGTATGAACCAGTGGCGCGTTCAACAGCACAATACGTACGCCCGTATTGGCCATCCCAGCATACCGAAAAACACTGAACGCAACCGAACGCACGGTATTCCCAATACGTATTGCATCCCAAGTAAAGCAATCCCAACTCGAACGTGGTACGCTTTCTATACTAAGATGGCGCACCGATAAATTGTGGCTACGATTTTGCTTCAAATTCGGCGTGTTGAAGAGAATTTCGAAGTGTTTATTCTTTGACTACGGAAGACCACTCCCAGCTGAGTTAGCAGTTTTGATTTGCGTTAGACGTGCAGCCATAGTGCTTTACCAACCGCGTTGTCTACAGTAGCCATGTTTGATCATACGTTTTGGGATGCAAGCGTTTAAAAGGCTGTTTCTGCGACGTATTTTGGTATTGTGCTGTTAAACATGCCTCTGGTTTTGGGATTACTAACTGTGAAAAATCCCTTGTTTTCAGAAGACTTACTCTCTAGTCCAACATGTAATTTGACTGGAAGTGTAGTTTGTATATTAGTATGCTCTTTTGAACAGGGTAAATTTCAGCCATCAATGTGCAGTGAAGCTGGTTATTGTTTTATTTTATTTTATTTATTTACTCTGTTTGGACTGAGCAAGCAAAAGCAGGGTGATGCAGGGTGACGTGCTGTGATGGTCTTCTGTGCAAACAAGCCATGGTTGCTGATAGTTACATGTATTGCCGTTTTCTGCCAACCACCTCCACATGTGGCCAATGTTTCCAAAAGAATCTCGTGAGTTAACAATTTACAATGTACAAAAGGAAGTGACGCAATTTCCTCTGATCACCTCGTATGATGAAACACGTGTGACCCACATGATGAAACATGTGTGACCCACATGATGAAACACGTGTGACCCACATGGGACTTTTTAAAGCATCTTTAAGGTTGCCAACACGTTTTCAGGACTTCCATTCTGTACCTACCAGTGATTGTCGCATACCGTGTATCATCCGGTTTTTTACATGCCAGTAGAAATGACCGGGTAGGGTAAGGACCCAAAATTAAGCCTATTTAAAATGTTAAGATATAAATCTCCATACCAACCACCATGTTTCCAATAAGTAATACAATCACTAAATTTCACACAATGAAAGGTTTAGGGATTTTTATAATAAAGACATAATTTGCTGTGCTGCGGGAAAAAGCAGTTTGCCGACTTCATGGCCTGTTTGTGGGAGACGGTTACGTGTATCATCAGAAATAATTGGGGTAGAAATAGTGGGGTAAAAAAAATTTTTGGTAACAATTACTAAATACTTGAAGTAATCATGACAACTTTAGCATACTTGAAAGTAGTTTTTTTTTAATGTTTTGTATATAACGCATTTTACACGACATTTAAGCAGACATATCATTTTAATATCCGTTTATAGATCTATTTTGATACCGTCACTATATATATAAGTTGTATTCTTGTGTAGTATAAATCATTTATCCATGCTCACTTAAGAAATGTATAAAATATAGCGGTGTAATGATTCCACAGAAATAGTGTATTTTGTTTCTAATGTTTACAATTATTTGTAGAATTATGTCAAGAATTTTTTTTTTTTAGATATATACTCTCCCAAAAAGAATGCATTTTTTTTCAAATGTCAATACTTGACCAGAACTGAAGTTTCTGAACTCAGTGAACTTGTCGATAACAAGCTATGATCGACCAATCACCTTGTAATCGCTTTCAAGGCTGTTCTGCTTCAGAGTGGCGCACCCTGCCTCAGCGGCTCTTGTGGAGGCTGGTGGTCAGTCAGCCTTATCACAAAAAGTGTTCATACTCATTTCTGCTCAAAAATATAAGCAACATCTAATTTAAGTTTAGTGTTTTGGGACAAAGGTATCTTTTGTAAATAATGCACTCAATACACATTTACACAATACTTACAAATACATGTATACACATTAAGTGATGGTTACGTACTATCTCATTAATTCCATAGCAACTGCTTTAGATAGTTCATGTATAAGATTTTATAGACGTCAAAATAGCACCAAAATTAGTTTTAAAATTTGATGGATTTGAATTTGAAACATTTAAAACCTAGTTTGTCTACGTGCACTAAGTTTAAATACACATTTGTATTTCACACCATACACAAACAGTTAGGAGAATCAATTGGAATACAATTTCCTCTGTGCATTTCTTAAATAGACTGTCCGGCTGAAACCCAGAGATAATTTGCCCTCTCCCTAAAAACACATTAAACTTGCACGATACTTTACTCACTTCTTGGGGGAAAAAAGATTTACATCAAACTTGCAAAGTATATTAAAATAGTTTACAATGAAAATTGGTAGATTTTTAAGTTCACAAGTGCATAATTATAATAGTATATTTTTAAAAAAGGGCAATATTTTGACCGAAATATTTGTATAACTACATGAACTAATTAAGTATGACAATACAACTACATACATGCATTTCTAGTTATCTGCTACAACTATTGGTAATTATCTTCCAAACTATTGGTAAGTTATTTCCAAATTATGGACAATATTGTCCAGGACTACACTTAAAAAAACACTCGCCAATATGAGAGATTTATCCAAGTGAATGGGTCAAGATTTGTAAAAGTGTTTTTATGGTGTTTTAATATGCTCAGTGTTTTTTAACTGCCTAGTCGACGTGACGCATTTCTAGACAGAAACGTCTGGTTGGGCTACTGTTGTTGAAGGCTTCTGTGATGTGGTACCATCCCTGCATCCACATGAAACAATGTCAAAACAGATTCAAGTAGGCACTTTGTGGATCTATTGTCGCATCATGTATTTATGAAAACATGCCCCCTGTCATGGCCGCCAGTGCAAAAGGGTGCAAAGGAATTATAAATTTCATAAGGGTTTTTTAGTCCAGCAACATTTCTCAAAATTTGCCAAAAATTTATTTTTGGAAAATGTCTCAGAAATGACTACTAACAAAAATTTACCCCATTTTGAACACATTTCGGCAGTTTTCCAAGCTGTAAGAAAAATTGAAATTTTTGCCAAAAGATTGACAGTTTAACCCTCAAATTTCGATATTTTCAAAATTTCAGGTTTAATTTCCTGGGTCAGCAGTCACGGTCGAATTCAAGGAATATCATTTGTGGGTTCTAGCAACATTTCCTGCAATTTTGAAAAAAATCTGAATCATAAACTCTTTGGCCAAAAATTATCAAAAATCATAATGCCAAAAATGTCTCAGAAAGGACTCCTAACGAACATTTACTCTGTTTGGAACGTATTTCGGCAGTTTTCCAAGCTAATTTGTAAGAACAATTTTTAATTTTTGGCCCAAAATGATAAAACTCACAAGGGGATAGTCCAGCACTCAAAAATTGTGTTTTTTGAAAATGTCTCAAATGATTCCTAACGAACATTTACCCCGTTTGGAACATATTTCGGCAGTTTTCCAAGCTAATTTGTAAGAACAATTTTTCATTTTTGGCCCAAAATGATAAAACTCACAAGGGGATAGTCCAGCACTTTCTCTCAAAAATTGCCAAAAATTGTGTTTTTTGAAAATGTCTCAAATGATTCCTAACGAACATTTACCCCGTTTGGAACATGTTTCGGCAGTTTTCCAAGCTAATTTGTAAGAACCATTTTTTTTATTTTTGGCCCAAAATGATAAAACTCACAAGGGGATAGTCCAGCACTTTCTCTCAAAAATTGCCAAAAATTGTGTTTTTTGAAAATGTCTCAGAAATGATTCCTAACGAACATTTACCCCGTTTGGAACATATTTAAGCAGTTTTCCAAGCTAATTTGTAAGAAATTTTTTTCATTTTTGGCCCAAAATGATAAAACTCACAAGGGGATAGTCCAGCACTTTCTCAAAAATTGCCAAAAATTGTGTTTTTTGAAAATGTCTCAGAAATGATTCCTAACAAACATTTACCCTGTTTGGAACATATTTCGGCAGTTTTCCAGGCTAATTTGTAAGAAAATGTTTTCATTTTTGGCCCAAAATGATAAAACTCACAAGGGGATAGTCCAGCACTTTCTCTCAAAAATTGCCAAATATTGTGTTTTTTGAAAATGTCTCAGAAATGATTCCTAACGAACATTTACCCCGTTTGGAACATGTTTCGGCAGTTTTCCAAGCTAATTTGTAAGAACAATTTTTCATTTTTGGCCCAAAATGATAAAACTCACAAGGGGATAGTCCAGCACTTTCTCTCAAAAATTGCCAAAAATTGTGTTTTTTGAAAATGTCTCAAATGATTCCTAACGAACATTTACCCCGTTTGGAACATATTTCGGCAGTTTTCCAAGCTAATTTGTAAGAATTTTTTTTCATTTTTGGCCCAAAATGATAAAACTCACAAGGGGATAGTCAGGCACTTTCTCAAAAATGGCCAAAAATTGTGTTTTTTGAAAATGTCTCAGAAATGATTCCTAACAAACATTTACCCCGTTTGGAACATATTTCGGCAGTTTTCCAGGCTAATTTGTAAGAACAATGTTTTCATTTTTGGCCCAAAATGATAAAACTCACAAGGGGATAGTCCAGCACTTTCTCTCAAAATGGCAAAAAATTGTGTTTTTTGAAAATGTCTCAAATGATTCCCAACGAACATTTACCCTGTTTGGAACATATTTCGGCAGTTTTCCAAGCTAAATTTGTAATACAAATTGAAATTTTGGCCAAAAGATTTTCCCCAAAAATTTCATATTTAATTTCTTGGGTCAGCAGTCAAGGTTGAATTCAAGGAATATCATTTGTAGGTTCTAAGCAACAATTCAACAAGAAAATCTGAATCATAAAATATTTGGCCAAAAATCATAGAAAATGTTCAGAAATGACTCCTAACGAAAATGTACCTAGTTTGGAACATATTTTGGCAGTTTTCCGAGCCGATTTCTTAGACTATGAACAAACATTTTGACCCAATCTCACAATGCCTTTCAATACTGTTACAATGTAACTACAACACCACACAATGAATGAATAAAACTCAACAATACATGTACCAGTTATTCACATCAATATATTATTAAACTGAAGCCAATAAAAATACAAGATACTACATCAAGAGTCCAGCATATATGACATGATACTACAATCATCCAACAATGAACTAGCTACAGTATGCGTCAAAAGAAATACTGAAGCACAATGAAACACCATATTTCACAGTTGTTAGACAATGGATGAAATGGCATATGTTTCACATTCAACAGATTAGGGAAATTATACATAAATACATGTACAGAACAGAAAAGTTTGAAGGATCATAAAAAACTTCAGATTTTACACGTAAGTTTAGGTGAAACCGAGCAAAACATTTTGGTCATATCAGAATTCTAGTCTGCGCATGGCATTTTAACTCCTTGGTGCTGGGTTTATCTGGACCATGTCCAGAATTCTGTTACGTTCAACAAGTTTGAAAACAAAAAGGAATGCATATACTCAACAAAAACGAAACACCTACTGTTACCCAAAATGTTGAGATATTCATAAAACCTATGTAACATGTCTGGTAGATGAAGATGAAATTTACATTGCTTCACGTGAAATTTTGCTGCTCCTTGGTGGCCGATTTGCAAAATATTGGCAGTTTCAAAAATGTGCGTTTCTTGTCAACTTGCCCAAAAGTCTTAAGAGGTTCCAGCGCTCTACCAAAAGACTACTAAAGTGCGATGTCAGCTGCCAGGGTAACTGGGTTTAAACATTCACTGGTAATCTGAAATGTCCATTGCTAAAGTACAGGGATCACCAGTTATTGCATAGAGACCCGGTAACAAAGGGTGACGTTTTTACTTTAGTGAGAATTTTCGGTTTCATCCTGAAATGACCATTTACTTTGCCCCTTAGATCAGGAAGTTTCTATATTGTTACACATATTTTTAAACAAATAAAAAAAAAAAAACAATTAGCAGCTTGACATGTAAAACGGAATTTAATTGATAATCAGAAACGCATACCAATGCACCCAAGAGCTGTAGATATAAAAAGAAAATATGAAAGGTTAATAACCAAAATTAAATATATTAAAATCAAGCATTAATGAACACAATTTCAACCAAACTTTAACCAAAAATTACGCCTTTAGTCCAGACCATTTTAAATTGCATATACCGGTACTATTTACAGAGTAATACATTTAATGCAAGTCTGAATTTCAAATATATAGAAAATGTCAATTAAAAAACCAAGTAAAAATCGCCCATGGAAGTATTAATAATTGGTACAAACAAACAAAATCATTCAGACAAAGAATTGTTTGCAATTCAACAAACAAGTCTGTGCTCATGGCCCATTTTGCAATGAAAAACAAAATTAGAATAACAATTTGTAAACCGGGGAAATTATCAAAGTTATGAAGCCAAAACTGTGCAATTTTAGAACTTTGACGCGTTTCAGAAATTGTAGGCCTACGTTTTTGTTCAGATTTTTAAATATTATTTTTGGAGGAAAAAATTTGCCGTGAGCACAACGACAGTCAAACTTTGCACATTGCCTTGTTATAACAGGAAATTTTGTTTATCACTAAATAAAATGCTCCAAAAATATCAAGGTACGACTGTACGTAAACACCTTTCAAGACAGATCTACTGCAACTACAGCTATGAAAACTACATTATCTAGAATCCACTATTCAAAAAAGTGTATCCTACAAATTGATATCAATTATTTTTAGAAAAGGTTGTGATATTCCGCACATTATATTTATGCAATGTACATAAAGGATATAAAAATGTAATCATGTTTAAATGTAATCTCGGCTCATGCATCATAATTCAGATTATTCCACTTTAAATACAGTTTAAAATTCCCACTTATTTAGAGACCAGACTTGAACACGATCGGTTTTTTTTTTTTTTTTTACAGAAGAAAACACCTTATAAATGTTGTATACATATTAATAAGGCTCCCTTAATATTAATGTCTGCATGCAATCCTGACCTTACACAATGTACAAAAGCTAACTAGAATACATACAAGATCATACACTGACCCTAACGCTACCATACCCAATTCGGGCGTTTCACAATAAGAGCGACACCAAGCGTTTGTCGGAGAGGGCATTTTAGTGACAGAGCGGTCGACATCGGTGTATTCCTTTTACTGCACAAACATATCAGATTTGAAAACGAATACCTGATTTAGTTTATGTAGGAAGCCTTGATTATTTAAACACGGTTAACAATGTTTGCGAAGAAAAAATTCAATCCATGCTCTTTTCTTTGGAATAAACAATATAATGCTTTTTTTCCCACACGTCTAGCAAGGATCGCATCAACCTTTCCCCCCCCGACGCTCGTCAAATGCTTGGCGGCACCTCTATTGTGAAACGCCCGAATTAAATGCGATTTGTGCGGCTATCCATGGGCTCCATCAAAATGAATCACTCCACCATATAGCCAAAGTCACGACAACTGACACAGTAAGGATGAAGAAAGCCATTGCACATACAGCCCTCACTGTTTGGCCAATATGGCGTTTTTAAATTGGTCAACAATACAAGCACAAAATGCACAGTCATGCATGTTGTCACGGAACAAAGAAACTGCCCTACAAGATGGCTGCTATATTCAATACGGTCTATACCCGAAAAAGCCCAAGGCATCTACTTTACATATGAACCGACTTTTTTTTCCAGTAAAGTTTCAAAGTAATGACTATGCTAGCATGGTCTAGCACAAAGCCTTCAAGATAAACTAACAATGACATGACCGCAAGGCACTTCGTCAGATTGTCTCTCTCCACCCAGGAAAAAGTAATAAACTCAGTTCCAGTCTTCTAAGTACGGTGTAACAAATGCATCATTGAGCAAGTTCGGGTGGGTGACTATAGTTAACTAGACTAACCTACCCCCGGGGCTTGGTTCCTCTAGTCAGACTAGCTAGTCAAACCACGCAGCGTTCGGGTAACATAGAGCAAGTTCGGGCGGGCGAATATAGTTAACTAGACTAACCATATTCGATCTAGATGTCACTCGAACGCTGCGTCGTTTGACTAGCTAGTCTGACTAAAGGAACCAAGCCCCGGGGGTAGGTTAGTCTAGTTAACTATAGTCGCCCGCACTGCCCATATCGACTATGGTTAAGTCTAGTCGCCCGCCCGAACTTGCTCAACTGCTACATTGCCTAATCACCATGGAAACGAAATATTTAAACAGGGGAACGAGAGAAAACTCATGATTATTGTGATTCAAATAAAAGACTTCGGACACACCGAACGCAAAAACAGAAAATGTGTCTGATTAGTCCCACACACAATTTGCTACGAAAGGGTCGTGTAAACCTGTATTGCATTCCGGTACACGTACCTAAAATGTACGTTATGGAATAGAAACCTAATCGCATGAATACGATTTAGTCTGTTTATATTAACATTAAAGTTATGTACCCATAGTAATCCTTTTCTACACTGTATCTACAATTAGTGAGAAATTTATGCAACATAAATAAATGTGCTTTATCAAAAATACAGTCTAAACCTTCCTACACCAGTGTTGATAAGAATTAACATATTTGATGCCTTTTCACAATTGCTTTTGCATAAAAAAATATTGATTCAAACTCCGTAACCAATAACGTCTTTAAAGCCCCATTACATCATTTGCAGTTACCCAAAATTTTACTTCATGAGTTGACAAGAAAAACCCGACTAAAAGTGTTGATAGCAATGGTAACAAACATCACTTCCGTGTAAAATGGTACCTTTGTGGGAGAAATTGCCAGCTAAAGGTTTTTTTTTTTAAATCGTTTGCAAACAATTTTTTTACCATTCAAAAAATACAAAACCATGCATGGATTTTTAATGTTTTATATGTGGCTGAAATTTCTACAAGGCAGTTTATCAACATTATTCTTCAGTTCTGTGATGATGTTCCTGTTTTTAAAGGTTTTCTAATCATGTGATCCGTCTTTAACACAATGCAAGGTCTTCTGAAACACTGCTTAGTGGCTAAAATGTCTGAACAACAATCTTCTTTAGAGGGGTCTATGGTCATAGGTTTATTTAAAAATCTGTACCTGGTGTTTCCACAGACTCCTTTTCAGATTTTTTTTTTCGAGTCGACCTTGATCAACCCAGAATTTTAGGTTCCGTGAAAACACGCCGTTTTACATACATGTATGCTGAATATTACTGTATGTAGTGTATAGATCAGTCAACTCGACCTGTCAAACCTATGTTTAAATTGTAGTGTGAAAAGACATCTACACAATGCCAAATAAATCTGTCCCAAATACAAGCACTATTCTGTATAATTATCTGCACTAAACGGACTCAGTTCAGCAAGGAAGATAGTTGACACTCCGTTGAAGCTCTACTGGTAACCACTGGGAAAAAGAAACAAAATACGATGAATAAAAAAATCTCGGAGTGAAGACTTTGAATTAGCCTTTTGTGTGTAGCATTTGCATAAATGCTGGCACCCTGAATCCTTCACTTTCAAATGGAGGTGCAGTTTAGAAAGTCACATACTATGCTGTTGTTGCTACGTGATGCACACCATTGCCTAGCAACCAACAGTCTGGTTGCCTTATCCTATGCTCTCCAATGGTGATCATGGTATTAATTCTGTACTTCACACCTGCCGGGTGCACCACGTGGCAACAAAATTTTAGTCTGGTCAAGTGGATACCAAGTGTGTATGTCATGTGAAAAGAAGTATGTCGGTACACGAGACGCTATTCACCTGAAACATGCAAAAGACTAATTGGTTAAACATTTGTACCAACGTTCAAGTGGTTAGCAAAGGTGTGGAGCTGCGTATTTCGTGGCACAAATTTGGCGCGCGCGCATTGCTGACGAGCCTGTGCCTTTAGAAGATCACAGAGGCACTCCTTCGTAAAGAGTAAAAGAGGATTCCATGGTGTCTCTGGCCGTTGGCTGCCAATGGTGCCACCCACCCATGTATCTCGATGTTTAGGTTGAAGATAACTCATAATAATGTACAGCGATATGAACATGCTCATAAGGGATGTGCGCTATCCGGTTCGTAAGTGACTGCGTCACACGCTCACGCGGTGCTATTAGTTTGTACATTACTTCCAGTTGGAACCGGAACTAGTGTACAAACTATTGGCAGCACTTACTAACCGGATAGAAATGTTCTAATCAAAAGAGAACTATCACTTTCACCAAATGCTATTTTTGCTATGTACCTGTTGTTACACTGAAGTAAGGTGCTGATGGTTACAATAAAAAAAAATTACATACACGTAATAAGTTATCAAACCGAGTTGCTTTTGAAACTAGAACGGTGAAGCTGCCATGGCCTTCTGCTGATGTACGACTCAATTCTCTTCCCTGTAAACATAACTCATGTTAAAGCCCCAATACAAATTTTACTTCACGAGTTGACAAGAAAAACCCGACTAAAAGTGTTGATAGCAATGGTAAGAAATTTTTTTCCCATATAAAATGGTACCTTTGTGGAAGAATTTTTAAAAATTGTTTGCAGAAAATTGTTTTACCATTCTTTTAAAAAAAAACATGCATGGATTTTTCATGTTTTCTGAAGCATCACTGCGCTATGTGTCTGAAATTTCTACAAGACATGTAATGCTGTTGTTCCGGTTTTGAAAAGTTTTCTAATCATGTAATCTGTCTTTAAAAGTGAATTTCGCCACCTTTTGTTAGTTACCCTAGCAATGGCTCTACACTAAATAGCGCACTCACCTTGCTGCTGCGCCCTTCTCGCTGTCTGCCTGCAGTTTGGACTTGCGTTTGGACTTGAGGGCGTATTCACGCGTGGCTTCTTCCAAGGCTTGTTGCGCGAGGTAGTTCTCGCGTTTGATCTCAATTTTGACGAACGCTGGCATGTCCGGCACGATGTATGCCAGAGTGAACTTGATCATAAAGATTACGTGCTGCACAGGGTAAAAAGGTCAGTGGAAAGTGAACATTTAAAGCCTGTGTAAAAGATTTACAATGTTCCAACATTTTGGAACATTGGAACAAATCAACCATTTGCAGTATTGTAGTCGAGTCACCAATATCGAGTCCGGGTTTCGAGTCACTACCCACGAGTCAGAGTCTCGAGTCATTAGCCTCGAGTCCGAGTCACTTTCCTCAAGTCCAAGTCACGAGTCACTTGTTCGCCAAATTAATGAAACTGAATCTGCTATGTTTCGTTCACAAAATATGTGAAATGATGACGTACTCATGCGCTCCTTGCCGGCCTGGTGAGGCAGTGTACATATTCACGTATCGGACTGTTTTTTTCCCCCAAGAATCCTGCATTAAGCGGGCAAATACATATCTTTTTTCTTTTTTTGAAATGTGACTCGTGAGTCACGAGTCACCATGGTCGAGTCCGAGTCATCATGGTCGAGTCCGAGTCACGAAAATTGTGACTCGAGACGAGTCCTGGACTCGAATACAACAACACTGACCGTTTGACCAAGGAACCTTACTCAAATGTAAGTGGTACCAACTGTCCAATGCAATGATTTTGCCCGAGATGATATCTTGTCATATGCAAATTACAAACTGAAGATATATGTACATAAACCAGGGGGCCGAATTTAGCACTAGTCCACGACTCCTGGTTTTAGCGACTCCTGCATTTTACTGGTTTCACCCACCAATCTATCTCGATGTTTAAGTGGAAGATACTTAGCTTCATATTATAATGTGCAACATACAGTGAAACCTGCTATTAAGGCCACCTTGATAAACAGGCCACCTGCATATAGTGGCCACCTACCTTTGATCCCAAATGCCATGTGTATAATGCTTAAGAAACCTCTATAAAGAGGCCACCTCTTTATAGTGGCCAGTTTTTACGGTCCCGAGGGTGGCCACTATACTAGTTTCACTGTATGTGAACATATTCATATGTGAGCTACATGTATTGATTGCTTTTGATGACGTAGAACATCCGGGAATGTCTGGTGGTCAACAGTCACGCGCGCGCCAATAGACGCACATGAACATGCGTAAAAATACTCGCCAGCATATTTTCATTTGAAGATGCCGCACCCGCGTTGCGATACGTTAAAATTATTGAGCATGCACTCGGCTTGTAAAAACGAAATTGCTTTTAGTTGATCGCGATGTTTAGCCTGAAGAAATGCGTTTTTATCTTTCTCGATACAACAGCCATGGCACAACAACATAAAGCTAGTTCAAGCAACAGAGGTAAGTGCAACCAATGCGCTTTTCTTGCTCTTTTTGACGGTTATTACTCGAACCACGTGGGTCTTGAAAAATGCCCACCAAAATGGTGGATGGAAGGGGTGACGTCACCGGAAAGCAATGAATATAAATGTAATGAAAAAATGGATGTCTCCTCACCTCATAAATAAGCACTAAGACCAGTTTCATAGCAAAGATTTTCCAATACTCCAGCTTGAACTTATACGGATGGTTGGGGCCAGTGATAAACCCACGATACCTACAGGACAAAATGCCAAAACATGAATATTGCAACATTCATTACAGAGTTTAACATTTCATGCAGGGCATGCAAAGCACATGAAGGGAGGGAAGGGGAGTCGAGGGCCGCATCTGACTTTACATAATCCCATTAAAACCCAGAACAGCTAAAATTAGTTTTTTGGCAACTGGAAGCAACTACTTGCAACTGATGTTTTTGGCAACTAGTATACACATATGGACTGGCAATGAGTCACTAGTGCATGTCTATGGGCCCCGAGGGACTGTGAGTGACCACAAGAGGGTCATATTTCCCCCGAGGCCGAAGGCCGAGGGAAATAAGACCCTCTTGTGGTCACTCACAGTCACGGCCTGTGCACGAAGTGGCATTTGGGAGATGTAGTTTTTGGACGAAGTAATTTGGGGCCAAATGGCACTCGAAGTGGTTTGGGGCGAATTGAATCTTCGTCTCATGAGACGAAAACTAATTGTTTTACTCATTTCTCAAAGACTATAGCACTTCAGACAAAACCATTTCAGGGGAAGTTTCCTACGGTCATCATGTTTATATAGTGTAAGTTAGGCGTAAATCTGTGAACATTTCTGATTTTCGAGATTACCAATGATGTATACTGCCTTTAAGTAAATGACTGACTTGATGCCTACTTACTTGCATTCCAAGACTTCCTTGCCATACAGTGGGTGCGTCATATCCTTAATCGGGTACGTATTGTTGTCCAAAATGGCCTCCGTTTCAAAGTTTGACGTGTTGAATCGCGACAGGGTCCAATCCACATAACCCTCCAGGGTATTGTACTCGTACTTGTATACCTCGCGGGTGATGAACGACGACGTAAATGCGATGACACACGCCTGAAAAACATACACAAGATCGTAATGAATAGGTCTAAACATTTGATGGTTATTAGAGGTGTATTTTTTGCCAATGAAACTTCGGTTGTGAATTCCAGAAAGAGCAGCATTATATAACTAAAGAATAAAGCGGGCCTCCCACTGTGTGATTTTTGCTACGAATTTTCAACGATTAGGTTCGATTTGGTAAGATTACCAGAGACTGTCTATAGACTCTACACACACAATCGTACGAAATTCGTGGCAAAAATCGCACAGTGTGAGGCCCGCTTTATCTTAATAAACTGCCTTGTAGAAATTTCAGCCACATAGATGCAGTACTACTTCAGCCACACAGATGCAGAAAACCTCAGAATTCATGTTTTTTTGTGTTGAATGATTTGCAAAAGATTTCTTATTTTATTTTAAAAGAGCACCTTCAGTTGGCAATTTCTCCTACTTATGTTTAGCCTCTCCTTTGCACTTTTTAGTGCCATTGAAGCTTGATAAACCTTGTTCCGAGTCTCGGATTGTGTAAAACATGCTTACATTTGTTAGCACAGCAAAGTTGCCCACTGCCACAAGAATTGCATACCAAGCACCTGCCAATTGATAAAAAAAGACATCAATTATGTTTAATATCTACTACTAAAATCCAAAGTCATTTCATGAGTGTTTATGAAGTGACTAAGAGCATTGCTACTCCCCCTAAATGAGATTGCCAGTCCTTTGCAAGTTAGTTGAACAGGGGCCATTTTCATAGACCTACTTAACAGCCCATTTTATGTTGAGGCTATTTCATAGACAATGTTAATAGTAAACAATTGAAATTATGCCTCGACTGAGGAGTAAAACTTTGCTTGAGATATAGCCTTGGTTAGGCGTTCATAGATACTCCAGGCATGGCCGGCAGGGCGTGAGCTAACACGCCTGTTGTCTGTGGTGCACTTCTCCAGCGTAAACAGCGACCTCATGTGTCGGCAGGAGTTTGAGCAAATTATCTTCAGCGGTATGAACGCCTTGTGTCAAGCGCGACGACCACCTTATGTTTTTCTTTGGGCGTGTTTGTTTCACGACAGATCCGAATCCAGATCCCGAGTTTAATACCGCGCAGAAACAAACGAAACTAACTCGCCCCTAATCTTTGCGCTGGATTTCCAGCGCAGAAATAAAGAAAAACATAGGTTGATCGTCACGCTTGACAGAAGGCGTTCATACCGCTGAAGGTAATTTGCATAAACTCCTGCCGACACATGAGGTCGCTGTTTACGCTGGAGAAGCGCGCCACAAACCCATACATTTAATAGCTCAAGCCCTGCACAATCGATGAATGCCTAACCAAGGCTACTTGAGATAGTGATGTTTCCAAGCACGGGCATGTTTAGGTTTGCCGTGTGAAACAGCACTCACACTAAACACTACTCATCTGCTACAGTAAGTACGTCTTTTCCGCTAATGCTTTATGAAATTGGACCCAGGCCTTGAACACTGGACTACTCGCCCAGAGGTCCAGCACACTATCCACCATAACTGAAGCTTGCAATGCATTCTTTACCATCTCTGTAAGCCAACTTACCAATATCTTGGGCTCTTGCCGCATAGGGGCGGCGAAGCTGGGTGACAAACTTGTAGGCATCCAGTCGAATCTCCATCAAGTTGTTGATGAGGGCGAAGAATGGGGCCAGAGGGAAAGCAGCCACAAAGATGGTGACGAACCCAAACTGGACAGCTGGAGATAAAAAAAGCATCGAATGGAGGTGCAATTTATTATTAAAGTCACATACATGTACTATGCCATTGTTAACTCTTTCAGTGCCAATGTCGTACATTTACGATCTATCGTATGTAAACTGAAAGTGTTATCGTACATGCAGAGCTGCCAACCCTCCCGGATTTTGCAACAGATTCTTCGAAAAAAATGACAAATTTCGTGATTCCTGACATGGATAAAAACCCTCCTGGATTGTCAATTAACAACCCTGGGGATTTGTAGATGTGTTTTGAGTCACGGAATGAACCCGTTTTCCCAGATGTCCTCCCCAAAATCTGGGAGGGTTGGCAGCTCTGTACATGTACGATCTCGATTGTATCTTCTTCTTTTTTTTATCTAACACCAACCATCACGCATGTAAAGGCTTAAATTTAAAACAATTACAAAAAATGCAAAATGTTGGGCAATTTAGGGTTAAGTGTTAACAACAATAGGCACTGAAAGAGTAAAGTGGTGCACGCCATTTCCCTAGCAATCGACAATCTAGTTGCTTTCTGTCTTACGGTGAACATGGTATTGATTCTGTACTTCACACCTGCCACAAGCACCACATAGCAATAAAGATTTAGTCTTGTCAAGTGGATACTAAGTGTGCATATCAAAGGGAGTACGTCAGTACACCAGGGGCCAAATTCATGGCACTGTTTAGCACAGAAATTGGCTTAGCACAGAATTAATTTACCTTGTATAGACCGTATCGAATAGCCGCCATTTCATGGGGCAGTTTCTTTGTTCCTGGAGGACATGCATGGTTGCACATATCGTGCTTCCATTGTTAAACGGTTTAAGTAACAAAAGGTGCACAACAAAATGGTGGCTATTCGATACGGTCTATTGCAAAAATGGCCTGCCAACAAATTAAATGCTACTTTTTCGAAAACAAATTGACATACAATTTCGGCTTGCAGCCCATTTTACAAAGCAAAGAAATTCTGTGCTAAGCAAATTTTTGTGCTAAACAGCGCCATGAAATTTGGCCCAATATGCTATTCACGTGAAACACGCAAAAGGCCAATTCCAAGACTCACCCATCTCCAGATACTCCTTAAAGAGACCTCTTGGTCCCAACTCGGCCCTGTCAAAGTCCTTCTCCCACTGGTCGTAAGACCCTGTGCCTTCCTTCTGCTCCTTGCGACCGGTGCGAGAACGCCAGAAGTTCAGGATCAGCCTGAAACCAAACAATGACAAAGGAGTGTGTCCAGATTGCATTTTTGACTACCCTATTTCTCCCATGGGTGTTGAGATTTTGATACCAATATTATGTGTCATATTTTTCTCATCATTATTCTGAAATTTTGTGCTCTTAATCCGTACATTTCCAAGGGGGTATTACGGAGACACAAACCATATTTTCCAGAAAATACCTTTGTCTGGTCTCAAAATAAAAGAAAAAGGTTTCAGTTGCTGTAGGGGTTACAAATATACGCTCGTCCCAGTTACGAGCGTATGTTGGAAATTTGTAAAAGTTTTTTTTTAAAAAGGCATGTTGTAACACTATTTGTAACCCTTTTGGGGCCTAAGTTATCTCTTCAGAACAACTGAAACTTATTTCTTTTATTTTGAAACCAGACAAAGGTATTTCCTTGAAAATATGGTCTGTGTTGCCAAAATGCCCCCTTTACTGAGGAAAGACTCAAAACTAATTAATCCTGTTATCTCCATGTGTGATCAAGTAATTTGTGTGTAACTTGGCTTAATGAAAAACTATGTCCATGCTTTGAAGAAATTGTTCAAAGCCACCATCCTATTTAAGTTGTCCCGATAATCAGTGGTAATAGCACAAAGTGCATTGAGACCGTGTAAAATGTCATACATAAGAATGGAATATCAATGGTATATCTATGACCTGGTGCGAGCCTATTGGACAGAGGTTAAACCATGTGACTTACGGCAGAAAGATCTCCAGGAAGTTGTTAAAGAACTGTTTGCCGCACATGACGATTGCCAGGTTGAAGAACAACTCCTGCAGGCACCCAGCTGGATCACACTGTCAAGACAATACAAAACCAATGCAGAATTATTGGCAATAAAATGAGTACCAAACCTACTCATATGATCCCTAATTGAGTGTCTATAGACAGTGTGACCTCTAACGTCACGCCAGGCATCAAAACGATAGTCAAAATTGCCGTCTCTTGCCATGACTCGACAAATACTTCTCAAAAGAAAATGAAGCAAATACAAACATACATCATAAGAAAACCCCAAGAACATTTGGGGGATCTTTGATGCCGTCTGGAACAAACCTTCGGAGTTGTTGTTTTAGTTATCGAGTTGAGCAACTTCACCTAAATTCCAACCATGTTCCGGCCCCCCACCCCTCCCCGTAGCTACACCGCTGGTTAATGCGCATGTGTGTTACCAGAATGACGTTTGACCAGCGGTTAAAGGCAGTACACACGATTGGTATCTCGAAGAATCAGAAATGTTCAGATTTATACATAACTGACACGATATAAACATAATGACCGCAGAAAACTTCCCCTGAAATGGGCTATAGTCTTTGAGGAATGAGCAAAACAATTATTTTTCGTCTTGTGAGACGTAAATTTATTTCGCCCCAAAATAATTTCGCCCAAGTGCCATTTCGCCCCCAAACCACATCGCCCAAGTTCATTTAACCCCAAATCACTTCATCTAAAAACTGCCCCGCCCAAATGCCACTTCGCCCCAAAACCACTTCGTGCACAGGCTGTGGTTCAGAGCGAAGTGGTTCAGGGGCGAAATTACTGCAAACCCTTTTTTTACTTGTTTTATCAAAAGTTAGACGAAGTAAGGAGCTGGTTTTTGCTCGGGTTGGTTTTAATCATGCATATCTTCAATCACACAGGGGGATAAAACTATTTGTAACAGTTTACCAATCACGTATACTATCTTTAAAATAGCTGTCTCTCGCCACGACTCGACAAAAACTTCTCAAAAGAAAATACAAACATACATCATAGAAAAAACCCCTTGCTCTTTTGCAGGATCTTTGATGCCCTCTGGTTGAGATGGCATCAAAGATCGAGTTGAGCAAATTTACCCAAAATCCAACCATGTTCCGCCATCTTCGTACAAATCACATGGCACTCTTCAGGAGTAAGAGCACACTCCACATCCCCTACGCCCCCCGTAGCTACGCCGCTGGTTAATGCGTATGTGTGTTACCAGAATGATGTTTAACCAGCGGTTAACTCGTCGTGAATCGTTCTTGCTCATAAATAATCAAAATGGACATACATATTTATAAAGACCATATTCTCACCTCTTCCTGTCGTAGGCCAAAGACCCTCCCGTATCCACTTGGATTTCCTGGAAAGCTAAACAAAACATTTAAAGTAGTTTATTAGTTGAGATGATCATCTATTAGAAAAATAGTCGTGTTTGCTACAGAGTATTGTGACCAGTTTCTACCCAGCACGAAATGTGGCAAAGGAACTCCCCCTAATGCCCCCATAGACCGTATCAAATAGCCGCCATTTCGTGGGGCACCTTTTGTTACTTAAACCGTTCAACAATGGAAGCACAATATGTGCAACCACATATGTTCCTCAAGGAACAAAGAAACTGCCCCACGAAATGGCGGCTATTCAATACGGTCTATACCTCAACACATTCTTCCCTTTTGGTTAACGCACCAACCCCCTGAAACTGAAAGGAATTCATTGGATGTTTGAGACACAATGGGGGAACAATGGAAGGGGGATACCCTCTGCCACATATCGTGCACGAGTAGGCACTTTGTGGATCTATTGTCACATTTAAATATAAAAACATGCCTCCTGTCATGGCCGCCAGTGCAAAGGGTATATTACATGTTACTAAAACGATGATCCTGCTAAAAAGTACTTTATAACATTGCCACTTCTAAAAAGGTATGGTGTACACTGGATATACAGTTCCCAGTCGCGAAGTGGTTAATGCATTAATAACTCACCTTCCCTTGAAGAAGGCAACATAGAATGATGAGGAGTAGTAGTTGACGAAGGCAAAGAAGTACATCTTGAAGGTATAGCTGTCTTCATACTCGGTGTCAGTACGATGCAGCTCTGCACATAATAACACAGACAATCCCATAATTCAGACATTCTCACCAACAAAGCTCCTACATTACGAGACTAATTCAGCTGGATATTCTGCTCAGCATAGGAAAACAAATAATCAGATACTGTATTGCATTTTTTACAGCAAAAATATTAAGCTTTTGTTTTGGATAAAACAATTATTATTACATTTATATAGCGCATATTCCATATGGATATGTTCACATGGGCTTTACATTATAATGGGTTTTTACGAAGCTAATACATCGAGATACATAGGTGGGTGGCGCCATTGGCAGCCGACGAATAGAGACACTGGGGAATCCCCTTACTCTTCACAAAAGAGTGCCCCTAGAATTGTGTAGGGGTTTATTTCCCTCCTAAAACTGAGCATATCTACAGTGTTCTCTTCACAGGTTTCTTCAGGCTGACGATCTACAGTGAAGGCACTTTTGAGGAATCCTTGGTTTAAATACCAGAAAGAATTATAATAACAAATATTATACATTACCTAGATTCGTCAGCCAAGTTGCAATTCTGTCATACACCTGCAAAACATTACAGAGAACACACAGTCCACTTTTATTTCAAACCAGCATTGTATAGATGATATGCTCTCTGGCAAACCAAATCATGCCCGGCGTTATGCGCATGCATCGTTTTTTTGAAAAAAAATTGGTTTAGGAATGAGGTCGCATATCAAATTCTTTGAATTATGTGACCTTGGATATTAAACCAAATTTATGCAAAACAGGATGCGTGTGCGAATAACGGGGACCAATTTTCAACAGAGGGTGGTTTAGATATAAACAAAGCACATGGTACTCTCTGAATTGAATAGTTAAGCTATATTCTGACCTATATTTGAGCAATATTCCAAGCTATATTTGTGCTGTATCGTGAGCTATATCCGAGTTATATTTGCATATTTTCTGCACTTGTGCTACGGAGAATATCCATATTCATGAGCGTCGCATGAATGGTGTGAAATTTCACTGCTCCATGGTGGCTAATTTGCAATTTACTATTTGCAGTTGTTGCAATAATGTGTATTTCTTATTTTTATGTTACGTATATAATCACGTCCTTACATTCTGCAGAATCATGATGACAACCAAGCTGATGCACGACGCGGTAATTGACGTCACGATGGATGCCTGCGAGCTGACGAACGAATTTGTCGATGCCGACACAGCAGTCTTGACTGCGATACGATAGACGATCACGCCCACTACCGCGGCAAGCACGAGGAATATCTGGTGGGAGTTATGCATCGTGGGAAGGGTTATTGCAGCTGATTGGTAAAAAGGGTAAGGCATATAGACAAAGTTTAATGCCAGTTGTCTTGGTTACTCGGTCTAAAACAGCCACTGCTAAAGCTCAGGGAAACCGGCTCAAATGTAGACCAAGTAACCTTGACAACTAAAAAGGGCATTTTGACCTTTGAAAGGTATTCAACTTTTAACCTGCTAGGCAGGTGACAATTAGAGGTAGGTCTGTCCACGCTAAAAAAAACAAACGAATCTGGGTTGTAGTCGAGTCCGTCACAAGTCCAGTAACAAGAAGCAAAGGATGAGCACGCACAAAAGAATGCCTTTGTTGGAGTTCATTTTAATAGCTTGTGACTTGAATTAAGACCCAGGGACTTGTGAGGAACTCGACTACAACACTCCAACTAATAAGTCAGGGAGCAAGACCCCTATGTTGTCCCTACTAATTGCAAATAATCACCATAAAAAATGTGCTTTTTAGTGTGGACAGACCCCAGGTACAATTTACAGAAAATGGGTTAAGATCATGTGAATGTTGAGGATTTGCAGCAAAATGATAGTTATCTCCCAAAAAAAAAACACCATTTGCAAACTTCAATAGTGCCATGAATCTCCAGGCTTTCCAATTACACATGGACATTCATATTAGAATGTTCAAAATTCTGAAGGCTGTGGGTTTGAATCTAGGTGTTCATACACTTTACTGAGCGATAAAATAAGCTACATCTATCAGCATCTTGGGTGTTTCAGTCAGTGTATGATATGCATATTTCTTGTTTGAGCCATACAAATTGCCCAGCTATAAGCTTATACAGTCTTGACAATATCAAGCTTAAAAAATAGAACACTGCAACAAACTATTCTCATGAAAACCCAAAGCACGCTGGAATTTTTTTCTGACCTTGGTAAAAAGTCACAATCACGACTAAACCAAGTGTAACTGGAAAGCTGTGGCTCTAGAGTAGACACTAGTAAAATTTCACAGACAGTTTTGACAAAAAAAATGAGAAATAAATAACATAACATTCCACTTACAAAGAAAAGAACAAAAACACCACCAGTCACGAATCTGGGAAATTGGTGCTTGAAGCTAATGTGAGGCTCCTCAACCTTCAAATCCGAACAGCAAACCCAACAAGCATGCAGCACACACAGGGAGTTATTAGTTAGCAGAAAACAGAACGGGTGCGAGGTTAGGTGAAATAAAAAAGGAGTTAGTGTATATTTAGAACAATGTGACAGAGGGACTCCGCTTCTGCCCATATACACCAATCCCAGAGCCGAGGACCTGTTCTCTGTACGCCCGCCATAACTGGGGGCCATCCAGTGTTATGAACTTTACGTTACATTATGTTGTCACTTTGAACAATTTGCGCATTCTTTGTTGAAGCCTGTGCACACAGAGGGGGCGCATTGTGCACTTTTCAATTTTAACAACACAGAATGCACGCTTCATGGCACTGGATGGACCCTAGTTACGGCGGACGCGCAGGGAAAGAGTCCTTAGTTACCAGATTTGTGTATACCTGAAGAGAATTCCTTTAAAATTCCTTGGATGCTTGAGACACAATTGGGGGACAATGGAAGGGGGTACCCTCGGTCACATATTGTGCTGCATATGGGTTAATAGTGAAAGCACAATGCAGCAAGCTAAGACCAAGTAAAATAGAAAAGTTGATCGCTTTGCCCACCATCTTCATTTTGATGAAGCACAATTGAGTCTTTCCACTGTAAAGGGGGCATTTTGGCAACACAGACTACATTTTCCAGAAAATACCTTTGTCTGGTCTCAAAATAAAAGAAATAAGTTTCAGTTGTTTTGAAGAGATCTCTTAGGCACCAAAAGGGTTACAGCCTTTCTAAAAACCCCGTGTAAAAATTTTCAATATACACTCGTAACCTGGATGGCCTAAAATGTAACACAAGTGTCCATCCCGGTTACGAGCGTATATTGGAAATTTGTACACGGGGTTTTTAGAAAGACATGTCACACTATTTGTAACCCTTTTCGGCCCGAAGTTATCTCTTCAGAACAACTTAAATTTATTTCTTTTATTTTGAGACCAGACAAAGGTATTTCCTCGAAAATATGGTCTGTGTTGCCAAAATGCCCCCTTTACCGAGGAAAGACTAAATTTACTAATTTCAAACTGGCAGCCGCGTTTCAGATGTTGAACAGTTGTATTACGTCACACTTCTATTCACTTGTAAATTTTATTAGAAAAGAAAGCACCAAGACCCTCAATTCCTCAATAGACCGTATCGAATATCCGCCATTTCGTGGGGCAGTTTCTTTGTTCCTTGAAGACATGCATGGTTGCACATATGGTGCTTCTATTTTTGAACTGTTTAAGTAACAAAAGGTGCCCCACGAAATGGCGGCTATTCGATACGGTCTATGACTTTTTTCCTGAAAAATTCAAATAACCAACCGCATTCCTTTTACTTGGTCTTAGTGCAGGGTTAATAAACACAGACACTGACAAAATAAATTGTGCTGTTAACGAGAAAAGTCAAAGTAAAGTGTTAGTACACACTAGGATACAATACAGCATTCAATAGACATGACAAAATAAAAAGAAAAAATGTTAGCAACACTTAAGTTAGAGAAGGATAAAAGGGGTTAAACAGTGCTAGAACCAAGGTAGAGTGCTGAGGATACAAATAAAAATGGTTTAATAGACATCATACAGAGAGCCATTGTTAGTCAGCCAAGCATACAGCAAGCAGCATATAAGATACTAGGCTTAAGCGATTCCAAAATTTGAGGCAATTCCAAAATTTGAGGCAATTCCAAAATTTGAGGCAATTCCAAAATTTTTTGGATCGATTCCAATTTGACGTAGTAATCGTGATTATAGCTAGATTTTAGTCAATTTTTCGATGTTTAGTTCTCAGGGAAAGGCACTATTAAAGCATACATTCCTAATAAATTGTGTCTGAACAAAATTTCAGGCGTCGTTGGCCTATTTCATAACGCTGTTTAGCAGACAAATTTACTTAACCCCTTCCTGACAAGAACTGCATATGCAGTTTTAAGTGTCAGTGTTTTCGGGGCGGTTATACAGAATTAGCCCATGGGTCAGTACTGCCAGGGCAGAGCTGGTCTCCTATCTTGTTGGCTTGGGGTCAAGTCACATGACCGGTAAGGCACACTCCAAGGGCGTGTTTGTTTCGGACGGATCCAGATTCAGATCGGCGCATTACCAAGGTGAACTCGTTCACTTCGCGCATATCCTGACCGAGATCTGTGATCTGTGGAATCCTTCTCGAGAGATGGTTCAGCGCTGGATCCAAAATGGCGACGTAAACATCGTGGAGATTTTGTGTGAGTAAAACCGTGTCGTTTCAGTTTTCAGAGGCAACACACGATAAAAACAAATTTAGAATGCTTGTTTATTTACGACGAATGTCGTGGGAGAAATTTGGAACAGAAATTTGACAAATTCGGTAAATAAATTGCAATTCACGTGATTTGAGATCCGAGTTGAGAGCGGTTTCGTTCGTTTCTGCGCGGTAAAACAGATCGGAATCTGGATTCGGATCTGTCATGAAACAAACACGCCCCAATTGTTTAATGGATTCCGACTGCTGATCCAATTTTGTAAAGCAGATAATTTTGTAGAAAACTTTGATTATCAGCTTAATAAAATTTGCCCCAGAACAATTTATACCATGTCGACAATGCCAGTTGTTAACTATACGGCAATGCTTTTGAATAACAAACGATGGTGAATTCACTCTATCATATGGTCAACACTTTCCTCCATACACCGATTTCACGAAACTTTACGCAATTGCGCAAGTCCACTTACGCCATAAATTATTGCGCATAAATTATTGAATGTATAATTACATGTGTATAATTTTTATATAGATTTATATTATCATATTTATATTTACCTCTCCTGTAATTGGCGATTTTCTCGCTGTTGGATGTGGTTGAATAAATAAATAAATAAAAAAAGCAAGTAATGGCGTAAGTGGACTTGCGCAATTGCGTAAAGTTCGTGAAATCAGCTGCAGCTGAGCAGTTTTCAAAGGTCTAAGGAACGACCAGGTACTTTACTGTAGAAATTACAAAAATGTGCTTGAAAAATCAGTGTGGGAATTGGACAGCAATGGAAATCAATTATAAAAAGAGGAATCAAGATTAAATGCGCAATTTGGAATCGCCTCAGTATGGGTTCTCTTAAGCCTGTATACCTCATACATGCCCTTATGCACCCAAATGCATACAATTAGCATTAGCTTCAAGTCAAGTTAACAGTTCAACCTTGTAGGGTTTTTTTGTACACAATCACGCCAGGAATTTACAAATGGGGCAATGTTTCTTCGAATGCTTGCAATGCATCCCATTGACGGTAAAGACAATAGATCTTTCCAGGGATTTATGCACAAAATGCACTCCACAGATTGGTTCCCGATCCTATACTTTTGTTAGATGGCATTTCACAATAAGCGATAGGATCAGGAACCAATCTATTGGTACACCTGACCTTTGACATGCATTGTGCGCGGAAAAGCCCGAAAAGGTCTATTAATTACACTTTGTTGTTTTTACCTGGCTGATCTATACTCTGAGCTGATCTATACTCAAGTATTCATTTTATTCTCTTGGCAGAAATGCAGCATTAGCATTTTTTAGAGGTTACTGTTTTTTGAACCAGCAATATTAAATTGGTTTGTACAGAACCACAATTTGCTGGAATCAAAGAAGTGAATAGCGCCTAGCCAAGGCACTTCTTAGTGGTAAAAAGGTATTTTCAATTTCAATTGTTGTGGTGCTCTGGCGGGATGCCCAGATAGCTCAGATTATAGAGCAATTGGCCATGTAAGCCAAGGACCTAGGTTGGAATCCTAGTCGGGGCACTGCAATTTTCTCGTGTTTCTAAATTAATCTTTCAATTAAAAAACAAAACAGAACCGAGTTTTCCATTTGTTTGTAGTAGTCAGCTCTCCTTTATGTAACAACATGGGTTGTGTTCATTTTTACTTTCATGACAAATTATTGCAACGAGAGAAAAAGCATTACACAAAATGTTCCCACTTCTGAGAAATTATTACCGGGCGTCATTGTGTACAATGAACTGTTAATAATTTGACGGCATTTTGAGCGTTCCTCACCATGAAGAATATAGACAAAATAGAGGCAGTTATACGAGGAAAGCGTCTGCGGAACTTCACATAGGGCTCCGAGTTCTGGTAACACCACACAGCGAAAATAACAAGAGTGACAGTCAGCAGGTCGCAAATGGTACAAAAAAAGACAGGGCGTTTTTGTTAGCGTGGTCACTATTTTTTGGTAATCGACCAAATTGCCTCACCATAAACATAATTGTTAAGACCGAGGTCATGAATCGAGGAAAACGCTTTGCAAACTTCACGTAAGGCTCGGAAAGCTGTAAAGAAAATTTATCTATCAATTAGGGGGTGTTGGGTGGGAGCTAAAGTTACAACAAAAGCCAGGCAATTTGTGCGGATGCTAGACAAACGGGACTTGGGGTTAAAAAAAATCGTGTTAGACAAGTGAAGACATCAACTATTTTTCTTTGAACATGGGTTTTCTTTCTCACCATGAAGGTAATGGCTAAAACCGAAGTTACCAATCTTGGAAATCGTCGATAGAACTTAACATAAGGTTCGGGAAGCTGTGGAAATGAAATATGAAATATGATGTCGACAATGAAATATGTATTTGTTGGAAAAGTGGACAAATGTCCATGAGTTTGGGAAATCTGGATGCAGTGGAAAAACAACTTGGCTCCACCGGGATTCGAACCGCGGACCTTCTGCCTAATGTGCAGAGGCCTTATCAATTGAGTTCTTCTGAAAAACAATTTTATTTGAGTGGAAATGAGGGAAAATGTTTAGAAAAGGAATGTATCAAATTTGAAGGGAGTTGAAGTCAAAATCCGTCCACATGGAGTTGGCCCTGAAATGACAAACTGTGGAAAAGAAAATGTTTATTGTAGACAATTAAATACATAATAACATTTTTTTTTTTAACAACAGTCTGCTCGGAGTTATTAATTTATTAAAGTTGTATTTTGGCAAAGCATATTAAACTACATGTATGTTTCCAGTTCAAACAGGATGAATTACTTTTTTTGTTGTCTAGTTTATACCAATTCAGAATCATTCAAAGGAACAGACAACACTTGCAAAGGGTTGCCTAACTCTGTATGCTTCATGTAAATCACCATCTTTTGCAGTTCGGCGCTCGGACTTGAGAGGGCGCGAGTCAGGACACAACAGATTTTTACATAGTTCATGGGAAACAAGGCATCAAATCTTGACGTCATCATCCCTTCCAGAATTTCAAATATGGCGCAGCACATAGTTGCAGAGTTTACCATCAAAATTAATTGGGTTGCCTACATTGAAAACAAGATTCTCTGATTCTCATGAAGGTTTATGCACCGGGCAATACATCAGTAATATTTTTGATTAAATTCGTCGATAAATTCAAGTGTTGTCCCTTCCTTTTAAACAGTAATAAAAGTTTGTTTCACTTTTTGGACCAGCACTTTTTTTCTTTTTTTTACGAAAGTCTTTTTAAATGCAACTTCAATTCCTGGTTCAGGTGCAAATTAATCCATGTCTGTCCAAAACATTTTTTTTTTTAAATTCATTTTTAGAAAAAAAAGTTATTTTGCTTCCCGTAATCAAGGATGAATCTGGAATTGTTATCATAAGTTGGTGGCAAAAGAATAGATGCAGATTTTCTAAAGTGTCCATATTGAGTTGAAATACATAAGTTGTAACAAAAATGTGTAAATGAATAATTTGTGTTCATGTACCTTGGTGATTGGGTTGATTCTCTTGTCTGGTGCACGTGCTTCAAACTCAGGCCGGCAGTTTTCCTGCAATGCACAAATGTAGCAATGGTAAGTTCAAAGTTCAGATATTCAACTGCCCCATCTTCCTGTCGCAAGGCCGTTTTATATATACATGTACATTAAAAGAAATAAGTTTAAGTTGTTCTGAAGAGATAACTTAGGCCCAAAAAGGGTTATGAATAGTGTGACAAGATGCCTTTCTAAAAACCCTTTCTAAAAGACTCAGGTACAACATTCAAGGCCAGAACAACCAAACTCTCCAACATTCAGAATGTATGATGTCACAAATATGGGTCTCTATTGATTGGTAAGAAGTACAACTGAGCCAGCCATCTTGCCCACTCTTGTAAAATATTGGCTAAAGATGCGATTTCTGAGTGCACAATCAATAAAATAAGAATTAAAATAAAACAAATAAATTCAAACAAAGTAAACAAAAAATGACTTCTCCTACCTCTTGATCTTCAAATCCAAAAAGGTCCCACTCGTAGTCAAGCTCGTTCTGTCGACGCTTCCAGAACTCACAGAACATGGTGGCTGTAAAAAAAATATAAACATACACTACTTAAAACAATTAACCAAGGCAGCGAGGTATTCTGTACTAAAAGCCAGAAGACCCGTCATAGACAAATTTCACATTAGCCTGTTCTACACACTTCTGCACTGAAACCGAGGCTGTTCGTGTTAAGTCGGCAGTACTCATGTACTACAGGTACAGTATTGTACAGTGACCGAGTGTGCTTTTCTGCGTGGCATTTAAGAATGATTGTTCGTTCACTTCAGTTGCTTAATATGAAGAGCATCGTTATAAAACCCGGAAGTGTGCAGACCGGTCTCAAATTGGTTAAAAAGTCCCTGGGTCTTAATTCAAGTCACAAGCTATTCATATGAACTACAACAAAGGCATTCTTTTGTGCGTGTTCATCCTTTGCTTCTTGTTACTGGACTTGTGATGGACTTGTGATGGACTTGTGATGGACTTGTGATGGACTTGTGATGGACTTGTGATGGACTTGTGATGGACTTGTGATGGACTTGTGATGGACTTGTGATGGACTTGTCACGGACTTATTTTATCGGCTCTGGACTTGTGACAGACTTGTGATGGACTCGTCTACGACCCCGACATATACAAGCCCGTAACCAGCCTCGCAATTAAAATAAACTCACCCCACAATGACATGAATGCAGCGAAGAAAACAGTGGCCCCATTGTCGAAGAGATATGTGAGCTGAGAGTAGAAACAGCTAGAGTCCAGCAACCAGTAGGTACATCGCTTGTTGCACTGTGGACACATGGTGAAGTCCTCCCAGCGAGAGGCATTGCAAATCTCTTGCCTGTTTTCAACAATTGGTTGGTACCACATAGCAACAAAAATTTAGTCTGGTCAAGTGGATACTAAGTATGCATGTGAGAGGAAATACGTCAGTACACCAGACGCTATTCGTGTAAAACATGCAAAGGATCAATTGTTATTTTTTTGGGCATTGTTTTCAAATATGTGAAATATTTTACCTTAATACCTGAACTTTCAACCTCATATACACAAAGTCTATGGTCCTGGGGCTGTATTCAATTGAATATTTAATCCAAATATATAAGAATTTTACTTAGTTTTTGGCTGAAACAAAATTCTCAGCCAAAATCGGTATTCAATTTGCAAGTGGCTAAGATTTTTACTTTGGTATTCAAATGGTTCCTTTTGAGAAAGTATTTTGCTTAACTTTGAGAAGGCAGGGAAGCACACTCATACATCACACGCATACTATAACCAGGTTAAACCTGTTTTGTTTGGGTGCGTGTGTTGCGCGAGAAAAATGCTCATGAGAAGGTGGGGTCTGTGGCGCATTGCGCGCTGTATTCGATTAGCTGTTTAGGGAGTTCTGCACCCTGCGTAAATTTGCACTGTCACAATTTATCTTATATTTTACTTACCAAAGTAAAATTCTCAGAAGGCATCTGAATACGAGATAGTATTTAGCTATGACCCAAGTAAAGTTTTTACTTAATTTAAGTATTGAATTGAATACTGCCCCTGGTCTAAAAAAATAAAATGTGTAAGCTATAATCAGTATTTTTCCATTAGTATTTATTTTCTGGCTTGTAGGATAACCTAGTGCAGGAATTAAAGTAAAATCTTACCCTAAAAACCAGATTGTAATGGGCCTCTCTCAAAATGACGTCATGGCTCTTGCCGTCAGGTTCTTCAACATAAATTGTTGTGACACACATCGGCTGCGCACTACTTCAAACAAATGTTGCGCAACATGTGTGCGTGTTTGGAACATTTTCCATGATGTGTGTACGCATAACCTGATGGCGTTTAAAATGCAGTTGTATTTTTCCTATGAATATGGCCATCCGTGAGAGTGGTCTACATCAGCATCGAATATTTTAAAATTTGGATTTTACTCCCAAGACCAGGGGCCAATTTCATGGTGCAGCTTAAGGGCTAGCTAAAAACGTGTGCTTACTGTACATGCTGTAGCAGAAAAGTTGTGCTAACTTTAAGGCTATTTCACGGCCGCGGCGTGCTTAAGCATGCGCGTGCTTGGAAACGGACATTGTTGCGTCACTAGTGTTTAGCAAATTTTGCCTCTGAAGCTAGCAAATGTTTAGCAGTGCTTAAGGTTACGGTCTCTATAAAAAATCAGTTGCTAAACGGTTCCATGAAATTGGCCCCAGATCTAAATTCTGACACTAAAGATGAACTTCTATTGTCCTATACTTACACAGGGGTGTAGAATGGAAGCGAGATACAGCCGTAGAGGAACACCAGGAGTCCGACACCAGCTGCCCACGTTAACATCTCGGTGTAGAACCCCAGCCAGGCAAAGTACAACCCAATCTTCTCTCCGAAATAGTCGCTGGGACCAGAACAAAAAATACAAATTATAATCAAAACAAACCTATCACCAAAATTTCCCTCAATAAAAAAATCAAACGCGTCACACTTACTAAGGGCTTGGTGAAATCCATCACAGCTCCCATTGAAGCTACAATCACAAGTCTTATTATAGTACGGTGAAATTGATCCCAAGTTTGCAGGGCCATAAAAAATGCACATATTAAACTAATACAGGTTTCGCACCAACACAGATACCAGTACGGATACGTCATGTGACGCGTAACCGTAAGTACACATGTTTTCATATGCATTGACATACTGTTATCGGCTTCCATGCACGTTGTGCTTTATTTGTGACAGATATAAGCCGTGGTTACACAGACCAATTTTTGTATATCGGCCGTTTTTATTTGGTTGACCGATTTTGTCTGCAAATTTCAAAAAATCACGTAGTGGTTACACTGCCTGATTATCGCCCAGTGTACCTAATACTGTGCTCTGTGAGTGCCATGCTACTCATTTAGATATCGAGACTCACCAAGTTGACTTATAACGTGGAATAAGTCAACTTGGCGAGATATTTTTGTTGCCAAGTCGTTTTTTAAAATCTACTAAGTCGACTTGGTGAGATAATTAAGTAAGTCAATTCGAGTTGGCAACAAATTATTCTACCAGGTCGACTCATTGAATTCAGAAGGTCGACTCTGCAACATAAATGATCTCGCCAAGTCGATTTAATATCTCGCCGAGTCGACTCGAGTCCCGAGTCTCAAGTCAGAGTCCTTACAACCCTACTGGTGTGATGTAATACAATGGTTCAGCATCTAAAACAAGGCTGTTTGTGCCCATTTGGAATTTGTCAATATTGATTGCTTTCCGGTGACGTCACCCCTTCCATCCACCATTTTGGTGGGCATTTTTTATGACCCACGTGGCTCGAGTAATAACCGGCAAAAAGAGCAAGAAAAGCGCATTGGTTGCACTTACCTCTGTTGCTTGAACTAACTTTATGTTGTTGCGCCATGGCTGTTGTATCGAGAAAGATAAAAACGCATTTCTTCAGGCTAAACATCGCAATCAAGTAAAAGCACTTTCGTTTTTACAAGCAGAGCGCGTGCGGCATCTTCGAATGAAAATACGCTGGTGAGTATTTTTTTACGCGTGGCATGTGCGTCTATTGGCGCGCGCGTGTACGCGCATTACTGTTGACCACCAGACATTCCCGGATGTTCTACGTCATCGAAAGCAATCAATTGTCAAATTTTAGAATTAGTACAAGTTCACCTGATAAGATCCAAGGGTTGCTTCTTGTACCAGCGTCCGGGGCGAGCCCACTCTTCATACAACAGCTATAGCAAATGCATCATGAAAAAGACAAAAATAGTAGTTATTTCTTTTAAAACTGGCAAATTTGGGACAAATTCAAATTTAATGCAAACTATTGACACACATTGAAGAACCACTAAAAACCACAAATTACCAACCACTCATTGCAAAAAATAAGTTATGACAATGTTGGCACTCCAATTTAAAGGGCCCTGAAATTGTATTTTTATAAATGAAATCTATGCTATGCAACTAATTCATTCATTTACAGTCATAAAAACCCTACTTGGAAGTTGTTTTAGGGGTTAAAATCAAGGTTTTTGATTTTTATGCTAGTGAGAATTTACATATTCATGAGCAAAGTTGTGATGTCACATTAGGCAAACATGAAAATCTCATTCAACTGTGCACAAAATATTTCAGTATTTTCTTCAACTTGCTGAAACCTTTGTAACCCATAATTGTTTGGGTTTGTTTTACATGTTGCCTGTTGTAAGTCATGAAAAAAAATAAGGCTGGAAACTGCAGCAATTTTCCCACAATGCCAGTTTGAAGTCTTATGTTTTTTCTTTGCTTTTTTGCTGTGTGTTCCTAAAGTAACATGACCCAAACTTTTAAACACCCAACTTTTAAACTTAATCTTACATGTCGGTCATTCATTGGGCCGTGTGTTAGCATGGAGTGCTTGCTCTTGTAGTCTCCTTCATGCAGTGGGTATGCAGCCTCATAGGAACCATTGGCAATCATGTGCTCAACACCTGTGAGAAGTAACCGTGAACAAAATATAGTCGGAAAACAATTATTAAACCCAGTAGCAACTGTATTGCAAACTAATACTCGGAGGGGAGGGGAATGGACGCGATAGCGCCACCTACTTCAGAACATTCTCATTTCACTACATGTATGTAACAATGATTTCATCTTCATGGATTATTTTCTGGTAAAATAATATCTCGGGCGGAAACATTTCATTGGATAGTTGCTACCAGTTCAATCTTTACTTTGAGGATGGTTTTCCTAGTCAACTCGTTGATTAATTTTTGGAGTCATTGCAAATAATACAGTGGGCCTTTAAACCTGATAGATTTCGGTGTGAAAATTGGAATTATTCTAATTTTTAAATTAAATGGACAGAAAAGGCAGAACTTGGCCCAATTTTGATACCATTCTTTGAAATTTTCTTTTATATCAATAAACCTTACCAAACTTTGTCTTGTTTTCAGGGTCGTATCTGCATTTTTCCAGAATTTCATGAACCTGTAATGAAACCACGAATGACAATGATCAATTGTTTAAACCTGACTTGCTGGCTTGAGCTCAAGTTTGTCCCAAGTCTGTTGAGTGCCTCTTTTTTGACTCGAGACAACTTATAAAAAAAAAACCTATTTGACTAAAAAAAAAACGAATTGTCTCTTGACTTTTCTGAATGACATGCTTGAAAGTCACTTGCCGACACTGACATGTATTAAAATAATTGCAAAGTATAAACTACAATTACAAAGTATTGTATGATGAAATAAGATCAAATGTTTTTCTTACTATTATAGTACATTAGCACAGATGCCAGTTTACATTTTTGAAATACACATGTACAATGTGTTTTACCCAAATTACAATCCATTTTAAGTCGAGTATTTTGCAGTATGGTAATTGTTTAATTGCTTACCATTCTATTTCTCTGTGACATGCCAAAGAATGTGTCTTTGTCTTCAATGATGAATCTAGAAATATAAAAAAACTTGTACACTTGATTTGTCAGAGTGATCAAACCCTGCAAAGGGAATTCAAGGGCAATTAATGCAGTGTGAACAGGATTCTATTTGATCTGATCAATATCTTAACCACACCCTCAACAAATACACCTCTTTGCCATATTTTAAAAAAAATTAAACAACAAGACTTAGTTTTGACTACCCCCACCCCCCACCAAAAAAAGAAGGCAACTTATGGTTCTCCACTAGCTGTTTTGTCCGGGCGTGCCGCCCAGACTAAAATAACGGGTGCCATTAGAGCCCGGACACAAATTTTCCCCCCGGACAAATATAATCTATTTTCCCTTCTAAAAACACTTCAGGTGTCGAGTCGCCCAACATGATTCGCTGGCTGCTGGCATCATTACCGTTCCCTTACCACGCATATCTATCGCATCGGCAACTCCAATCAGTGGTCGATTACGGCCATGACAGCTGCATGCACCTGTTCTGAACAGAGCCCTCCCGCGGCAAAGAGAGCTTCACTGGGTTGATCAGTGTTTGCCGTGCGAGGGCACTGCTCAAAACACCTGGACAAAATAACGGCCAACGGAGAACATGGCAACTTACTCATCTTCACGCTCTCGTATGAAGGCTGCCGTGAAGTACTTTGGCTCAGGCTTAATGAACTCTTCCGAGAGGTTGAAAGGAGTTGGAATCTTCTTGAGGCATGTCAATACAGACAAGGGCTCTTCCATGTCATTCAGCTGTGAAGCGAAAAATAGAAAACATTGATGCAGAATTTAGTACCAGTAATTTGGCTTCTTTCTTTCTTTCGTATGATCCCCTAAAGGGATCTAGTTGCTGAAGGATTTGCCGACTTAAGTCGTTGCCCTGTAGCTACCTACCGGTAGGAGGTTCTTCAGCTCAGCCACGACGTGCGAGAGAACAGGAAGAAATTTCTTCGTTTTAGAGGTGGGAGGGAAAACCCCACACACCAACGTGTGGGGGAAAACCCACGGAATCAAGCAGGGACTGAGATAACCCAATCCACATACTGATTCGAACCAGGGCCGCATTGGTGGAAGGCGAGGAAAGAACCGCTACGGCGTACGCCATTTTGTAGCTCATTTTGTAAGGCATCTGTACATTATAGGAGCTTGTCCAGATTTTTCCCAGAAAATGGATTTTATTGTAACCCAACAATCATACAAAATACCTCCCCAAAATACAATCCATGGGAAGAAAACATATTTACAATCTCTAATTTGGATGTGGAAGCAAGAAATGTTGCTGTAATCACTGCAGTACTTTATATAATTGGATAAATTAATTTACAAAACAAGTGGTGGTTTTTCAGACGATATCCTTGGAAATACCATTCTGTAATTTCAAGCATTCAATCCATGTAACAAGAAAAATATGACAAATGATATGCTATCAAGATTTCAACACCTATGGGGAAATCAAAAATGTGATCTGGACACGCTCCTTTAATGCGTAGCCAACCAGGAAAGCTGCACATTTCCCTCCAATCACATCACACTCACTGGTGGTGTGACAGTGTTTGTGCCTTTGTACACGACAGACAACCAATACATGATGCCCCTATGGCAAAAAAGAGTCGTTTTTTCAAAGTCAGTGCCGCACAATGAAAAAAACATGAACAAAAGTTCACTTCTTTTTGCAATGAGCAATGTAAAATCCAGCTTTTTTCCTGAGATATCAGGAAACACGGACCGCGCTGTACTAAACTAGCAATTATCTTCTCACCTTGATGGGCATTTTGACTTTTAAGAGTTCAGCCTGTTGACTCAGAAACTCCCAGGGAGCATGAAGCTTAATGAAGATCGTGTTTCCATCGGCAGAGTCCTGGAAAATGGGGAGGAAAAACCAGATTTGAGTCAAAATACATGTTATTTGTAGATTGTTAGTTTCCTAGATATACATGTAGTTTAGGAATAGATCCAGGCGTTGATATAACGAAACGCTAGTCCTTCATAACACCAGCTGCGACGGGTAAACCACCGTAACGTGCATCTCAAGTAACGTGCGTCTCGAGTTACGAAGGATTGAAGCGCTTCGTGAAATCGACGCCAGAACACCTTATTTAGCTATAAAAATATAATAAACCTAAATCATGCGTTACAATGGTTTACTCATTTGTTCCAATTCTCTTCAGAGCAAGATTTGAAACACATACGTAACTAACACCTTTGCAATCAGTCATTTGCATTAGTTTGTATATATTTTAATAGAGCCTTTGCACAGCGGCCATGATAGGGGGCGGTCGCATTGTTACCGTGTGTCATGCATGAGTAGGTGCTTTGTGGTTCTATTGTTACATCATTTAAATAAGATTGGTCAAGGCGACTGGTGCAGAAGCTCTATAGGAGGCCTAAGTGAACTGTTGTAATGCGTGAATTTCATAGGGTCTATTGACCCCCTTCGAACACGTGCAAATACGCCATTTTGGGAGTCAAATAATGCCGAGTCATTGTGCGTGCGCTCTGTGTGTCTCTGGTGGGCGTAACGCGGTTTAATTAACAAATCAGCGTTAACTTTTCCAAACTTGCAGTGGACACTGTATGGCAAATATGTGGGTAATGTGGTACATGTCAACTCAAAATTCTTGTTTTTATCATGTACATTAAAGGAGTGTGACCAGATCACTTTTTTTTACCCATAACTCCCGGGGACTTACCTTATGGGTCATGAGATTTTTATATCATAACATCCGTTATATTTTTCTGATTACGAAACTGAAACTCCCGCGCTTCTAGGCCGCATATTTCCGAGGATATCGTCGAAAATCCACCGATTATTTGTAAACTAATTTTCCAGTATCAACGTTTATTCGCTGAAAGCATACTCGATAGTTTTGTTCAATTTTTTACTGGAAATTGCGAATGTTTTCGGGTTTTTGGGACATGGGAGGTGTGTATGGGAGTTACTTGATAATATTGGTAAGTTACATCGAAAACTATTTTCCAGAAACTCTGGTCACGCTCCTTTAACATGATTTTTTAATTAAAAGAAAAGTCTACAAACTCACAGGAGGTTGGTGTATTTATCTAATATACAGTACAGTTTTGTAAAGAGGTGTTATTAACAGTTGAGAAATTCTGCAGCTGGGGCCACGTACTGGCCAAGAGTAATAATCAGAGTGTTGAAATACATGAGGACCAATAACCACCTGGGGTATATCAATGCTTCAGAAAACCTTTAAAATACATGCATATTTTTAAGGCCCATTGTATCATTTGCAATGACCCAATTTTGTTTTTCATGAGTTGACAAGAAAAACCTTACTCAAAGTGTTGATAGCAATGGTAACAAACACCACATGAAGTTATTTCCGTCCAAAATGGTATTTCATGCTGGAAATTGACAACCGAAGGTGGTTTTCTATATTTTTACCATTTACTTTTACACAAAATCCATTATAGATTTTCAAGGTTTTCTGTAGCATTGATGCATCCAAGTAGCTAAAATTTCTTCAGGCTAGTTTACCAACATTCTTCCTTAGATATGTTACACTCTTATCTTGCAAATGATAGGGGCTTTAAGTTACGTATTACTGGTAATTTATTTTTGTTGGGGGGCGGAGACTGGCAGTGGTGTGATGACACGAATTTGAGACTTGTTACTGGCTTGACTTGGACTATTTTTTTTATTTGATGCTAAAAGGAAAATATGTTTTGGTAATGAAACTGCAAGTGCAATGCATTTTTCCTCCCCATTTTGCCCACAATATTGTATTTCTAGAACAGAAACTTATGCACCTATCAAGTGTCCCCCCTCCTCCCCAGGCTACCCCACCTAAGACGTGGGGATTGTCACTTTTTACGTGACAAAATCCCCACCCCTGGGGAAACATTTAGGTGACAAAAATCCCCACCCTTGGGTGCAAAACATGCACGTGTTGTTTACAAATGCCCCACTCTGGGGCATAACAAAATGTGACCAAACACCCACCTAGGGGGAAGAGAAGAGGGGGGGGGGGGGGGGGGGGGGGGGAACAATTGATAGGTGCATTAAGCTTATTTATTATGTCGGGGCAGAACAAGAAAGATATTGTGCCCTATATCGTGGCAAGTTCCATTTGGTGCCATATGGACACTACAACATTAATCCAATGCTCCAATATGAAAATCATTATACCAAGTGAATTGACTCGAGAGTTGAGTCAAGGGGAAAAAATGCCTTGGGACTTCCTCAGGAATTACTTGATTTGCATCAACCTTGACTGACTCCCAGAAAAATGACTTGGCCCGGGACTGGGTTAAGATGACTTGGGGGGGAAATGATTTGTTCCTTCCTCCATGGTTACAGCCCTGCCTTGGAATTGTGCCAATATTTTGCAAAACTTTGGCATTATTTTGACTGCATCATCCTAGGCCTGTGCATTTTTGAATAGTTTACTTTTTTTTAAAATCGGTTTCATTTTCGATCGATATTCGATGCGTGATTTTTTCCATCACAACCGTAACCACGATTTGGTAACTTTCAAAACAATAAGAAATTATGTATCAAATTTTCAAATGCCTGGAAATCTGTGCACAGGAATGACTAGGCTTATGGCATTAACAGGTGCAAGGTACCGGTTGTCAATGCTGTTGTGCAACACGGGAAACATGGGATTATTGCAATGTTTACCATTCAAGGTCAAAACTTGTGAATCAGTGGATGGCACAAAATATCTGTTCAAGATATGTACAAGTATGAATACTGTACATGTACAAGTCAGAGTTGTACAAACTATGAAAACTGGCTTTTCAGTTGTATGCAATGTACTTCATTGGAATATATGGGTAGCCATCATTTTAGTGTTTAGGCCAAACAAAACTTGTCTCCCAAAATGATGCAGTGATGCCTTTTTGTTTTTGGATTCCAAACAATGAAGTCAAGTTGACATGAAGCCAACAGGCATGTTTTTAATCGAAACACTCAACAGACGGTGCGTGTCTAAGTTTTAAAAAAAATTTAACACACAAGGTTGAAAGTGTTGGGAATTGGAATAAAAACTCTATTCATGCGTTTGAACAGTGCAATCATGTCTCCTGAATCAGTTCTATAGAATGCATACTGCCGATTGGAAAGGTGCCAATTACGTATGCATTCCAAACCTCGATCTGAAGACGAGGCTTGAAACGTGCAAGTATTCTGGCACCTTTCCAATTTTTTGATTGAAGTGATTCAGGAGGCCCGATTAAACCGTTCAAATGCGTTAAAAGGGTCTGTAGCAATTCCATCTTTTGGAGGGATCAATTCCCATTATCTCACCAATTCCAGAAAGTACCAGGGTTGTAGTCTAGTATATCACAAGTCCAGTGGCAATAAAATCACAAGTCCATGACAAGTCCCGCACAAGTCTGTCACAAGTCCAGTAACAAGAAACAAAGGATGAACACGCTTAAAAGAATGCCTTTGTTGGAGTTCATTTGAATAGCTTGTGACTTGAATTAAGATCCAGGGACTTGTGAAGGCTTGTGATGGACTCGACTACAACCCTGGGAAGTACCTCAAAATTCTGAATATCACGGATGCAGAATTCCAGGAATTTTACAGTGATTTGTATCAGGTTGGCAAGAAATGTTTCCAATTTTAGTGCTGAATTTTGTTTTGAAAACGGAATCAAATTGGAATAGAGAATGGCCATTCCAAATTTGAATCAGAATCAATTTCAAAGTTGCCAAAATATATCAAAATATCTCTCTGTTGGATACATTAAATTTAGATGACATTTTGCTAACATTGTTCAAGCCTTTGGAGGGAGGACAATGTATGCCAGCATGTGACAAGCATGAGTGAATTTGACCAATTAGACATGTACGGCATATGATTATTTTGATGGGTGATGTTTGACAAATGTAGTTGATTTATTTTTTCACACTACATGTATGCTTGGAGCTATGTCCTCTTTACAAGCTCAAACATTACACAAAAAACAATTTCTGACCACGTTATAAAAACCTTGCTAGAGAAATTGAATGACTTAGAAATTTGTTCCACACTTGTTTTGTGCAAACAGTGCTTACAAACATGTATTTAACAAAAGCAGAGCTAAGCAAGGGCTAGTACATGAATTTGACAGTGTTCATGGTGTTTCTCCTAAATTCTGGGCGAGGAATCCCACTCACTTCACATGAGCGTTTCAACCCAGAGCACTACTGTTCAACCCAGAGTATAACTAATCTCAGGAATGGTATGTGCTGAAAATTTGCAGTTAAATGCTCCTTATTTTCAAACCTGAATTAAATCTTTTTCAAGATTAAATGTTAACTTGGCATATCCAAAAATAGTTTTGTAAATTCTACCTTTGCACGTCATACATGTACTTGACACGCAATGCCTAGCATTATAGAGTTTTTCTCTAAATATTAAGGGTTATGCTTTTAAAAACAAAAACCAAACTCACAACTTAATGAAATATATTATGGTTATGGTGCACCGTCCTCATACTTACTTCTTCACTCGACTGGAGATACGTGCAGCATGCAGCCGAGGCCAAGGGAAATCAAACAGTGTTATCAGTTGTTGGCAGGCAGAGGACGCAGTCCATAAAGGGTGAAAGTGGTGAAATGTAGGTAGCATGTAGGAATGAAGAATGGTTATGATTGAAACAAAACAAGCAAAGAAAATGCATCTACGGAGACATGCAAAACTAAAAAGAAGAGTAAGTCCAAAAGATCCTGGGGCCAATTTCATGGAGCTGTTTAGCACCCGATTTTGTGCTAACGGAGGCTCCGGCTATTTCATTGAGACCGTAACCTTAAGCACTGCTAAATTTTCGCTAGCTTCAGAGGCAAAATTTGCTAAACACTAGTGACGCAACAATGTCTGTTTCCAAGCACGCGCATGCTCAGGCACACCACGGTCGTGAAATAGCCTTAACAGTAATATACTTTTACAGTAAGCACATGTTTTCAGCTAGTGCTTAAGCGATGCCATGAAATTGTCCCTTGGTGGTGAAAAGCCCAACCTGGCCCAGGACATCGAGCCTGTTTTCTTGCTGTACTGTTCACATGAAATACCCTCGGTCTGTCAGAGGAATTGACCCTTTGTTTGATAGGATTCCTAGAAATGGTTAAGAGACCCTTTGCGCAGCATGCAGCCATCTTTAACAGGGGCAAACATGAGACGCCGGGAGCGAGCCCCACGTCGCTGGCAGCATCCATACAGTCAACCATTTTCGGTACTACACTGTAGTCGGGTGTAAAAATGTTGAAGGCAGACTTTTGGGCCAGTTTACACTTGATTCGCCTTTGCCAATCAAACTCCGCAATTTCCAAAAAGGCGAGTTCAAGCCGAGTAGGCGCCAAGTGTCAACGCAAAAGGTGAATTGAAAAAAGGCAAATCAGACCCGGGTCTGAACCTCACAACTATATATTTAGGTTGCCGGTAGTGTAAACGCTAACCGAATACAGATTCGGCAATTTGAGCGTCCTTGGGGCAGTGCCCGCCATGTGGTACGGTAGACCAATTAATTGACCAATCTGGCACCAGTTCTGCAACACATAACCCATTCACGCACTGTTGTCACAATTAGCGATGACTGTTGAGGTTTGTAAGGCAGGTTGAAGCCGAATCAAGATGCATTGTAAACTCGGCAAATTTTCAGTTTTGCGGTCGCAATAAAAATGCTTGGTCTGTATCCACCTTTGCTGTTTCGAGTGTAAACACGGCATTATATGGCTGAGGATGGGCTTTCCACCTGGAGGACATTACCAATATTTGGACCATTTCTAAAAACTAAAATATTACAAAAAGTTAAAAATTGCGCTTTAACAGCACGAATGTTAAACACTGCGCAAACTTGATTGCTGGCAGGGGCACTACAAGGTCTTATGCACTCAACTGCAAAGCGAAAGGCAAATAGAAGTACACCGGTATGATATATGCACTTCCCCTCTTGCATGCAGGTTAACATGATATCATGCAAATTAACATAAGCAAATGAATAATGACTACATGTACATGTACATGACTCATACATGCAGACAGGTTCATTAAAATGATTGTTAAACAAAAATTAAAAACAAAGGTCCCATGGGCTGCATTGTATGCACATGTACTGTACTTTTCAAAAAAAAATTAACCAGGACCACCACAGACTCTTATTTTGCTTCGACTAATAAATTAGACAACTTGAAAACAAAAGAAAAGTGCATGCTAGGTCTCCAGTGGCAGGTCCAGGAATTTTTCCTGGATTTGGTTTGGTTTGCCAGTGCGAGTGCCAACAAAGTCTCAGCGTGGGGGGAGGGGGGGGGAGGGGGGTGGGGGGGGGGGGGGGGAGGGGGTGGGGGGGGGGGGGGGGGGAGGGGGAGGGGGGGGGGGAGTGGGGGGACCTGGGTGCAAGTTCTAACATGATGCAAACTTATACACTGCTAATGCAGTTTAAAGAATTACAAATTTGTTGCAAAATTTGAGTGCAAACAGGAATGGAATTTGTCATTCAAAGAGAAGATGGTGAAAAGACATTAAAAACATACATGTAGTACAACTTATTCCAATGACAGGTAAAATTTTCCAAGTGAATTTTTGTCCCTTTCCAACAAATTTAACAACTTTGTTTATCCATATAAGACCATTCCTAAACCATGGAAACCTTCCCTGTAGTCCACCATAGCTGGGACGCGGTCAGCGCATGAACTAGATGCGTTATGTGATGATGCTCATTGTGTCGTCACTTCAAAAAATTTGTGTGTTTGTTGTAATGGTGAATTCACACAGCCTTTTCGCGAAGCGTAATTATTGCGACGCGAGTCGCTTTGAAAAAAAGCGATGTGGAGGGAATTTTGATTGAAACGATGCACTAAAAATCACTGAATTATGAAGACACTTTCCGTCCAACATGTCCCAGCTACATGTATAATTCTGTGGTTTTCGGTGAGTTGTTTCACCCCAAATTCCTTCCACAGAATTAGCTTTGACGAAAAGTATTTTCATACTTCAGTGATTTTCAATGCATCGTTTCACTCAAAATTCCTTCCACATCGCTTTTTTTTCAGAGCGACGCGTGTGGCAATTAGTGTGAATTTGTGTGTGCGAAGAACGCATTATAGAAGCGTGGTGCTAGATTTAACAACAACGCAAAATGCACAGTCCATGCACTGGGAAAAGTTGCATCCTAGCTATGACGGACGTGTACAGGGAAAGCGTCCTGGGAATGGTCTATACAGTACCTTCACTTATGTTGCTGTTTTTTATAAAGATCATGTGTTAAAATTTTACTTCAGATTGCTGGGTTTTAACAGGTTTTTTTAAACCATAGTGTCCCAGAAATGTAGACATTTGAACAGTGATAATAAATGTGTTGTTGGGAAAGGCAGAACCCGTCTCAAATTTTAAAATGTCAACATTTCGCTGGCAATTTTTTGTCAATCACATGGGGGGGAAAAAACCCATAAAATACATGTACATGTAGGTAAAATTGCTGGGAAAAAAAAACCAGAAAAAAGTGTACCAATGAGTGAGTTTATGGACTGTATGGTACACATACATGAACAATATGACAATTTGTTTGCGAGGCGATGATTGAAATCTTTTTTCTTCCCAAAAATGCAAATTTTCTTCAGTTCTGTGAAAACCAATTTTCATTTAACCTTCAAGCAGCAGTAAAACTATATCGCAAGTCATTTGAGCAGAAACAAAAGCACCAATAAATAATCTACGAGCATTAAGCAATTTCAGCAGCCAAGTTTTTTAAGGCGGAAATATGAAGGTAGGCCTATATGTAGGACGCACAATATGGGCTGCGCTGCACTGGCTCAAATAGAAGTGCATTAAACAACGGGTTCGCTGCCAGCATATGTCCCAGCCACAATACAAAAACTGGTATTGTCAATTATAGAAGGCCATTTGTTTGTGCCACACAGAGAAATAAATGTGTCGTTTTTTACACTGAAAACTTGTCTGGTTGAAATCCCAACACTCCTCTATCTTCCAAAAACAATTATGATTTTTCATGCACCCTGGGAGTTGGGGTTAAGGCCAAACAAAATAAATGGTGCGTTTACGGTAACGGCCTAAAAAAAATCCAGGTAGGTAGGTAGGAAAATAATAATTTTTTTTTTTACATTTCTGTTCATGCATTTGCGTGTTGTTTTGCAATGTTTGAAACTTACTATTAACACCATTAACCATGTTCATGTACAAGTGTAGAAAATGTTATGTTTGTTGGAAATTATTGCAAATAGTGCTCATTTAAAATTATCAACTTGAAAATTGGCAATAAAAAGTTTGAGGTCGGCAATTTGGCCGAAAAAATTCCAGGTAGGTCGGGTTACCGTAAACACACCATTTATTTTGTTTGGCCTAACTTTCTTTTTCAATCAGAGGACTAGAAAGTAAAGTCTGTTTTCCTTTTGGTCCCTAATACTGTCCAATAAATGAATTTACGTGCAGTATCATGTGCAGTAAACCAATATGTTTTTCTTTCTCTGTTAATGCAGGTACATGTTATTTTTGTATGTACATGTATCATGTTTTGCATGTATGTATTGGAGTCAGATGCATTACATGAACATGATCTTGGAAATCAATTCTCAACCGAATGCCAAACCAGATTTGCATGTTCAGTACATTTCAATAGAAATTGGGTTAACAGATCTGCTGTCTCTACAAAATGCGTTTTTACTCTTATTTTTTTAAAAAGAAAATAGGGAAATATTTTGACAGCTAATGGCACGTAAAAGCAGTTTTCATGCATGTCCCCTGGATTAGTTCTGCGAAATGCAGACTTTTATATTAACGTTCTGAACCTCGTCTCATACAATTTTACCCTGTACACAATGTTGTATACTTATTTGTATATTTTGAAATTTCTTATTGTGCAATGTTTTTAAAATTGTAAGTGGTTTATTGGTACATAATTCTAGGAAATGCCTTGAAATGCAATTTGTGCTACATGTACATGTAAATCTATATGGGTCTTTCCACAGTAAAGGGGACATTTTGGCAACACAGACAATATTTTCAAGGAAATACCTTTGTCTGGTCTCAAAATAAAAGAAATTAAAAAAAGTTTAAGTTGTTCTGAAGAGATAACTTAGGCCCCAAAAGGGTTACAAATAGTGTGACAACATGCCTTTCTAAAAACCCTGTGTACAAATTTCCAATATACGACCCACATAGGGAAAGGAGAATTTTTTTTCTTCTTTTTTACCTGCGCAGCTTCCATCTCAATCTCGATGCCTTCCTCCACGAGATTCTTCTCAAACTCTTTTCGTTTCTTCGCTCTTCTCTCATCCTTCTCACTGTCCCCCTTCTTGTAGGCCAGGATGTAGTCGATGCGACGCCGGCCGTCCTTGAAGTACAAATCGGCGCCATCTTTCTTTTCTTCCTTTGGGGGCTGGCAAGAGGTTAGAAATAAAGAGTACAAAATTAAAGGTAGAGTACATGATTAGTAAACTGTTACAAAGGGCGTTATTTACACTAATTAAAAGCCCATGTGGATAAAACTGTCGGGTAGAAATGTCAGCCACATAGAGGCAGTATACTTCAGAAAACTTGACAAATCCATTCATGGCTTGTGTTTGGTTGAATGGTAAAAAAGTATTTTGCAAAAGACCTTTTTAGAAAACCACCTTTAGTTTTTAATTTCTCACACAAAATACCATTTTGGACAGAAATAAATTCATGTGGCGTTTGGTGCCATTGCCATAAACTCTATTAGTAAGTTTGTTTTTGTCAACTCAAAAAAGAAATGGGTTCACTGCAAATGATGTACCTGAAGGCCTACTCTACCTTTGGCAACAGAATAATGTAACACCCAAAGGGCAGTAATTTCGTCGCCGAATGGGCACTATCATTTATTTCGAGGGGTCTTTTGGAGTTTGGGAAAAAGCACTTATATTGGAAAATGAAGTCTTTGGGAGGATTGCAAAAGGGCACCAAGGCCCAGACCAGGGGCAACAGAAGCAATTCCCACTACTCTTTTTCCGCCCTGGGTTTAGAAAAAAAATGTAGCCATTACCCCGGGGTTGTTAACCCTGCCAGCGACCAGGGTTAAGGATGGCAATCTTGGGGTTAACAGCCAAACCCAGAGCTGCCAACCCTCCCGGATTTTGCAACAGATTCTTCAGAAAATGACTAATTTTGCGAGTCGTGACATAGAAAAAAAACCTCCTGGATTGTCAATTAACAACCTTGGGGATTTTTAGATGTGTTTGGAGTCACGGAATGAACCCGTATTCCCAGATGGGTAATTCCCAAAACTAGGGGTCCAAAATGTTTGGTGTCCCAGTTACGTACGACACTCTCTGCTTTAAAAATCACCACTTATGACCACAAATTCTCAGTAATGGACTGTGGCCTGTGATTATAGGGGGCAGCATCATTTTTTTCAATATTTTGTTTTCTGATTCCTGAAAAATATTCAAAACAAAAGACCATAAAGGCTTATAATTTGTTCCATGGTATTGAATAGGAGTTTGGTGTCCCGGGTTACCTACGCCAATGAAAATTGGCTGTAGAATGAGTTTGCATTAACCTTGGTGCCATATCTACACACAAACGTTAAATTTGAGTGGCATTTGTTCAAATACAAATTATTATTTTCTACTGGGAAACCACTTTCAATCACTAAAAACACTTTGAAATCTTAAAAAGCATGTCACACTTTTGGACCCCTAATTTAGGGAATTACCCAGATGTCTTCCTCAAAATCCGGGAGGGTTGGCAGCTCTGCAAACCCCGGGGTACATGACGTTGTAGTAGAAAACCAAGGGTTAAGGCAATCAGCCAGTGTAAAGAGTGTCAGTGTGTAGTGGGAAACCACACCGCGTTAACCCGGGGCAAGCTCGAAATTTTATGAAACAAATGAGAACAGAACTCGGGGTTAACGAACCCCGGGGCAAGAAAAGCTTAACCGGGGCCGGGTTAAGCAGTTTGTAGTGGGAAAAGGGTATAAGAAAACTATTCACAACATAAGGCTAGAGTTCAACTGTTTCTGTATCACATGAACGAAACGAAAGCAAACAAACTGCTAAAATAAAATGGCAGGAAATGACTAATTTCAACGGTACCTTGCCGCATATTCAACCCTCGCTTTTTGCCACTTGCAACTAAAAAGAAAAACATTCAAACCCTGCCTAATAATGCCAGCACTCTTCACAACAATGCAAATTGCATTTGTTGAGTGTTACAACACTATAAAGCCAGACCCTTGACAATAGTGTTGGCCACATTAATGAGGTTTTAATACATACTCTGTCGTCGTTGAGTGGTTCATCCTCCTTGTGAGTTTCGGACAGCTCGATGTTTTCCGGCGCAGTGCCATTTTTGGGGGCCCGGCCATCACCAAAGGCTTCTAGCCCTGCAGTTAAAAGGAGATACAAATTGAAACAAAAAGCAGTTAACAATTTGGCTTCAATGTTTTTAGTTTTTAAGTTTTAATTGTTTGTATTTATTTACTTTTATTATCTTCATGTTTCTATTGGGACTTATTTACCAGATACATACAACACCAGTCACTATTTTCTGGTAAATAGCAACGGAAATTTTCCCGAGCAATTTTCCTTTTCGAGGAAGGAAAATACTGGGGAATTTATCCAGAAAACACCAATATCGCTACCGCCGTCTGGCCCCATAACCTCGTTGTTCATTGGACAATAATTTTACAATCCAAGGAAACGTTGTCGACAGAAACGTCACCAAAATATGAATCTGTAATGTTAACTATGAAATGTACACTAAACAGGGTAAGAGTTGGGAAGTTGATCAGAATTGTTTTTCTTTAAAATTACTCGTATAGCATTGGAATGTGCAGATTTGATGGAAAAAGCCAAAATTTCGAGTGGGAAAAATTTAAGATTTTGTGAGGAAATACTTAGAAATGTTTAAGCCCGTCTCATACAGGTATGTTTTGCACCCAAGGTCTGAAGCTACATGTATGATCAACTTCCCAATTATTTCCCTAAACAGAAGCAGAAAATACAGGTGTTGACAATCAATCACAGCTGGACAATTTTGGGGAGGGGAGTTCAAGTGCATAATGACACCAAAACATGTCTCAATACGCCAGCCACTCAGGTGGCAGCTTCTATTACGCAAAGATGGCGCAAACCACGGTCATTACCGTAGTAACCTTGCTTCCAATGTTCATCTCACCATAGGGAAGCGCAGGATTAACAGTCCAGGGGCCCAGGGAACAAGTCACGTCAAGCTTTAATAGACGTTATGCATGGCGGCCATGACAGGTTTTTATATTCAAATGATGCGACAATAAACCCACAAAGTGCCTACTGTACTCGTGCATGACGCACTGTGACAATGTGACAATGTGACTGCCCTCTATCATGGCCGCCGTACATAAGGAACACTTTGGAACAAACTTCCAACTGAGCTTCAACAATGCACTTCATTAATATTGTTTAAATCTTCTCTTAAGACGTACTTGTTCACATCCCGGTTCTCAACCGGGATGTGAATTAAGTAATATTTGTATTAAGTAATAATGATTTGTACAGCGCCATGAGCGCCTTGTTTGGCGGATACCGGCGCTTTATAAGTTTCCATTATTATTATTATTATTAAGGTCTATACCAGTAGTGTACCGTATGTACATGTATACAGTATTGAAGATTACTGCCACATGGGTGAAAAATGCATGTACCAGTCCAGGAAGTGCTGTGAGGATGTAGGCCTACAGTATGCAACATGGCGTAGTGGTTTTGAAAACCTTGGCATGAGTGGAATACTGAATATAATGTATGCAGTGCTTTTAAATCTGCTTGGAACCCAATGCACAAACCCTATGGGATAATGTCCAAAAAAGTAGTGTGTTGTTCAAACTACATGTACGTAGCATTTTCACATGATTTATAGGTCTTAAGACAAATCCTCAGTGGCCGGATATGGAAGTCGACCGGAGTTTGAGTGCAAGTGTTGTATCAAGATATCAAATCCGGCGAGAACGTAAATTATCTACTAGATGTGCAGCAAGGCCAATTACCCCCTCAAATCTTCCTAAAGACTGAACGCTTCCAGCTCTCCGTAGCACTGGAGTTCCCCGTTCTCAAAGACCGCCCTCAGGCAGACCTGCGATTCTCTTGCGCCCCGCCGAAACACTCCGTATCAAAGAAAACAGTTATGCTGAAGTCACAAAATTGAACAAATCGTGTAAGTATCGCTGAACAAGTGGAAATTCGAAAAACTTATCCAAACCATGCTTATGTCACGCACAATTCCATGTGACAAGGATTTTATGGTGTAATTTTTCCGCACGATGACTGGCTGAAGAAAAACTACATCACGCTACAAAAGTTGAACTTGTTCTACTCCTGCAATCAGTGATTTTATTTTATTTTTATTTTATTACACATTAAGTTCCCTAATGCCGATTGTTGCAATGTCGTTGAAGCTGCTCACAGGTCTCAAAACGTTGCCGACTAATTTCATGTCGACAGGCATAAGTTCTGGCACAGCTTGGTCCTAAAAAAGCCAGTTGCCAACTTGTGTCATTGCAAGGTCGACATGAGGGCCGCTTAAGAGACATTTTAAATCTGTGCTACCGTACTTCATGACATGTACTTGACAATACTTGCCTGTAGCTGGCTCCTCATTGGCCAATGGTTTCTTATCCTCCGCTCCACCATCCTTGCTCTTAAACATGGCTGCAGTTTCTTATAGATTTACATAGACTTCCTCAACAATCGTACGTTATGGACTCGCATACATGTACATGACATCTCGACCTACACAACTCCAATCAGGACAATCTGAAAAAGTACAACTGCACATGCACATGAAGCACAATTGACTCAGCAGATGTGTAATGGTCCTGCAAGGTGACATGAAGTGCCTGTAGATCTCTCACTTATTGACAGGTATATGCCAAAAGGTGTGGTCCCAATTTAACATGCCCACAGAACACTCATATGGTACAGCCACCTAAAGTGACTACAGTGTGTGCACTTCTGTAACTGAAGTACATTTGTGTGTACACTGTACATGTACATGTATATCACACCCCTTTTTTCCCATGCAAGTGCTGGATCTATTCTTCCTGTCATAAGTTCCTGTTTTCCTTGCTGCCCTTGTTCAGGATCAACCATGCATGTCAAAGGCTGCAACTTTTTCCTTTCTTTTTCAACAATGTAGGGCCAAAAAATGTTAAGAGCTTGTTTGAATGGTTGTGGAATGTAGCTAGGCAATGTATTGTCAAATACACTAAAAAGTACATGTACTCACAATCCAGTTAGAGATGTCGGTATATGTTGTGTTTTTGGAGAAAACAATTTCAAATGACTGTTTTCACCTATTCCTGTGACAAGGGGTCTGTCCTGCAGTATACAAAATCATTCAAGCAGAATGCATACCCTCAATAAAATATATGCATACACCCCACAATATCCCTACTTGTAGGGTTGGGTTGGCGTACTGTAGTGGTTCTTTCCCCGCCTTTCACCTCTTGTGTCTCGGATTTGATTCTGGGCGTGTATGTGGATTGGGTTTGCAGTCCCTACTTGACCGCATGGGTCTTCCCATGTGTTACATAACAGTTCTTTTGCAGGTCAATTTCAATGAAACCCCACAATACACATTTCAAAACTTGCCACTAGGCAGTCAAACTGCAACCAACAGACTACCAGTGTGACATCAGCTGACACAGAAACAGGGTTAAACTGAAAAGTCCAAATGTTGCCAACGCACAGGGAAACAGTTGACTGGTTTTAGAGAAAACAGAAAGAAATGCTCGGTTTTAGAAGTGGGGAGAAAACCAAACACACGAATGTGTGGTGGAAAACCTAGAGAATCAAACACATATTGACTCGGAAAGGATTCGAACCAGTGCCACAGAGGTGGAAGGCAGGGAAAGAAGTATGCCAAGCTGACTTCGCAGGTTTATTATCCATCTGTATCAAAGGTCGGAAGCCATTTGTGAAAAATGCAAACATATTATGAAAGAAGAGATATATTGCTTGCATTTTATTACCAATCTGATGGCCTATAAGTTACTTTTTAATTTTACTCCTTCGGTTTCACTTTTCATGACATCCTACAAGTAGCTTCTTGTCATGACCTCACTCAATCGATCCTTGTGAAATAAAGAACCAAAACCCCATGATCCCCTATACGCCCCCATTCATTTAACACACAAAAAATGTATAGATTTTAGAGGTTAAAGCATTCTGCTAATAGACAATTTCAGAAATTCAGATTTACATTTCAGAGACTTTGAGGGCTTGTAATGCTTCACGTATTCAAGTTGTTTGATTTTAAACACATGTTCTTCAAGCATCCTTGATGGAAGTATAATTCCTGAAAAACTGATTGTAATGCTAATCTCAATATATTAAAACCTCGCGAGGTACGTTAAAAAACCCTCGGTTTTGGACGTACTCAATGAGTACATGTACATCTGAAACCAAGGGTTTTTGGACCTATTATGCTTGTTGAGAATGGGATCACAATGGGATTTTCAGGAATTACACTTTGTCAAGGATGCTTGAAGAACATGTGTTTAAAATCAAACAACTTGAATATGTGAAGCATTACAAGCCCTCAAAGTCTCTGAAAAACAAATCTGAATTTATGGAATTGCCCTAATATATTGAGCCTTTATTTGAAGCCTCTACAGATGCATGCATATGTAAACTCTCGCTAATGCCCCAGCTCTTCCTGATATAAAGCTCTTTTTTCCAAGTCCCGGCTGTTATTCTGTTCCTTGCGTGTGTACGCATTGATTATAACGCTCTCTCGATATAAAGCTCCGGGTCCTTCGCAGAGTGCCATTAATGAGAAAACGGCATTTCCGACTTACCAATCGGTTCCAAGGAATAGTTCATGAGAACGCACTCTTTATCAGAATTTCCCAATTCAGGAGACTTCTTTCGCAATGATGTCATTCGCAAGAAGTTGCCGAACACTTGGCTTGTTTCTTCCCATAGTCCCGTCACGTACACGTACGTCATGTACGCACATCAACACCGAAATTTCTTCAGAGGTGACGTGAACTTTTTGTCGGTCAAAGTTTGGGTATATGAATTATAAATGTTCCTTGCGTCACGTACATGCAGGTATTTTGGTTTTTATTTACAAACTGAACTGCTTTCATAGATGGGTGATAACTGTGCAGGCAGAATGCATGGTACACATGTAAAATTGTATGTACTGTACAGTTCAGTTAGTACAGCCATAGAGCAAGGAACACAAATTTGCATCTGTACAGAACCAGAAAATGTAGGGTTTGTTTGCCAAAGCCCCACCTACATGTACAGGCAATGGGACACTACACCCACACATGTTTACCATAGGACAACACAACACTCCACGCCATGCATGATTTGCTTTCAAGAATTCAGACTTGTGAACATGTAGGCCTACATGTACTACCTACGTGTACAAAAAAAGGTATACCGGTATGAAAACAGAAATTATATCAGTTTATATTGTTAAAACTCATTTGTTGTACATGTGTAATGTGGATCTTTCCATAAAAAGGGAGCCCAGAGTTACAGAGACGACACAGAGGCAGTGCATAAGCAATATTTTTGCAGCCAATTCCAACTGGAAATTTATGTAAATGTTTTCTAAAAATGTTGTGGTAAAATTGTACTGTTGTTTACATTAGAAGTGTTGACTTGGGGAAATTTTAGCCAGGCTGTTGTGAATTACATGTCAGCCAACTGAGGCATGACATGGACACGCTTCAGTGATGACGGTATCAAATCAATGGGCATCAAAATTAATTTATGGATCTTCTGGACACTTACTAAAATCCTCCACAGAAAAATGTATACAATTTGACCACAGCGGTACACATGTAAAGTTCAATGGCTTCAGCATTACTCACAAATGGATGACCCTGACAATGGGTAGTATAACAAAAGTCACAAAAATGGCAACAACGTTAATTTTCCAAGGACGGAATGACAGCAGTCACTAATACTATTTTGTGTACACACACACCCTCCCTAAGCTGTGTTGCAAGCTGTACAACTCTGCCGCATACCAGGCATCTGATGCAGTCTTGAGGCGTCTCTGTCCATTCCTCTTGCGGGCTTGAATGAGCATTTGTTACACCTTAGATACAGTTGAAGTCAGAAGTATAAATGCAACTGTAGGCAACCAAGTGTTAAAACTGGTGTGCTTACACCATTTTTGTAACAGTCTTTACTAAGGTCTTGATTTTGTGGAATCCCTCACGTACTACATTACTTAAAAACATAGCTTGTACACCTTGCAATGGTTAGGGTAGTCCTGTTTACCATTTTGGGTGATGATAGTAGTGGTGTACATGTATTTATACTTCTGACTTCAAGTTCAACTGTAGCTAAGATGCACCTCATAATGAAAATCACAAAATGCCATTTTCTCTACAAAATGCATTTCAATTCTCACACTGTTGATCATCCTACTTGTTCTTAAGTCCTCTACATGTACCGTAGGCTATATCATATCTTCAGTACTCAAATATTGAAGAAGGAGCCACTCACATATTTTGGTACAAAATTGTGCACACAAGGTCTATCTGGCTGTCAGTTTTTTTCCCCGGCGATACATGTATGTAGGCCTGTGAAATTCACTCAGGTGTACCTAGTGCCCACCACTCATCCACAGAGAGGGTTAGCAGACCATGTGTGCAACACCTTGCCCATTGTCAGATCAGTGTGATCTGTGGTTAATCATTGACCTTTCAAAAGATAAAGATTTTAACATTTTCCGGGTGGACCTTGTGAGCACAATTTTGCACCAAAACATCATGTGCAAGTGGTTCCTTCATTATTTAAGTACTGAAGATAAGGACGATTAAAGAGTGCGTGTATTTTAAGATAAAACAGACATTTTACGCACTCATATTGGCAGAGAGCAAGTCACGTCACGTACATATTTACGTGTAGAAGACCCACTTGGTTTTTTAGCACTTTCTAGTCTACACAAGACTTACACACGAGTCTTTCCACGGTAAAGGGGCCATTTTGGCAACACAGACCGTATTTACCTTTGTCTGGTCTCAAAATAAAAGAAATACGTTTCAGTTGTTCTGAACAGGTAACTTAGGCCCAAAAAGGGTTACAAATAGAGTGACAACATGCCTTTCTAAAAACCCTGTGTACAAATTTACAATATATGCTCGTAACCGGGACAGACTAAAATTTAACAAGTGTCCGTCCCGGTTACGAGCGTATATTTCTAACCCTTTTTGGGCCTAAGTTATCTCTTCAGAACAACTGAAACTTATTTCTTTAATTTTGAGACCAGACAGAGGTATTTGCTCGAAAATATGGTCTGTGTTGCCAAAATGCCCTCTTTACTGTGGAAAGACCCATATACCGGTATTTAACTTACCAATGTGTTCACCTTTGGGTGGGTTGTCCTCTTGCAGACCCTCAAATCCGATAGGCGGTGGGGCCGCCATGTCTAAACACACACAAAATAAAAGGCAAAATGCAACAGTGCATAAGATTATTTGAGTACGTGTACAATAAATGCTCTTTATTTTATGTTCTTTTGAGCTGAAAATACATTTGAAAGTACATGGAGAACTTTATACTATTTGTAGGCCAAAAGTGCATTGACCTCTCACTGACCTCAGAGGTCATGTATCAACAATGCCTCCACATTTTAAAGTGAACTTTAAAGTATGGACAAGCACTGTGCAAAGTTTCATGCATTAGCCACAAAATGTACAATTCGTCAAATGTATTCACTGTACAGTACATACCCGTACCAGCATACATGTATAACAAATTACACACAGTTGATTGCCTTTGCAATGGGTAAATCTGATAAACTGGCCTCCGGCACTGGATTATTTGAAATACTGTACCACGGTACAGGTACAATATATATATGTACATGTACACTGTACATGTTCATGTACCGGTATATTTTTCGTTGGAAGTTAATACATGTGCATAAACTAGACCTTTTTGCACTGCTATAAACTAAGCAGAGGTCAAGCACAAACACGTAATGGAGACTTTTTTCTTGGTGTTGCATGAGTGTGCAAACAAGCAAAGTAAGAAACGCAATATTTGATATGGTGTCTACTTATTGGTCAGCCACATGTCGAAATCAGACTAAAAATGTTCACAAACTCTGGGTTTTTTTCCGCTCGTGGAGTCGTGACGTCACATTGCAGTTACTGGACTGTAACTATGGCTACTAGTTCACGCTCACGTTTTACATCCATTGCGTATTCTACTATTATTATTTTAGAAGAAAATATTTAAAAATATGGACAATAATGACTTGCAATGGTTTGGTCAAACCTACTCTCATAGCGATACACTATAGGCATTTTGGAAGAACTATCTAGACTATTTTGTTGTATATTGTATACTTTTAGACCATGTGAAATATGTTTATGTATCAGTTTCAGGATACCTTCTTTTGCTTAAAATAGCCAATCGTTAACTTCTCAACACATCCCAGGGCAGTGAAAAATACATAACATAGGCCCTACAAGGCTAAATGAGTACAAGACATAGCACGTACTTACTACTTTGTGGGCCTAATCATTTCCTTCCTCCATGTAGGTGGGCATTAAATATATAAAACACAGCTAGCGCAATAACCTGCTGCTCTATCCTCACCAAATGTCCTAGCTTACCTTGCATGCATTTTGGCAGATTTTGTCTAGTTGCAACATGACAGACTCTTGTTTTTTTATTTTTCTCAGTAGGTAGGGACTTGGAAATCTGTGACGTCATCGCGCGCGCACTGGGTACACTAATACTGGTCAGTTTTACAGTGGATTTCTGCCGTATGCGAAGTGGCGCATCGTGAGAAATGTGCTGTAAAACATCACAGCATTGTTCAATTCCAACTTTTTAAATAGATACTGAAAATAAAGAATACTTTCTGACTATATTTACTTTTAAAACGATTTTTAAAAATATTTAAATTGGAACACAGCAAGATGTTTGTTTGACGGTGAGATATAGCGTCAACAAAGCTTCAAAAAATACCGGTACTACAAGCATCATGCATAAATATTGTATTGACAATACTTATTGGGATCCTAAATAGGCCTATTACCACAAATGCTTTAGGCCCCTTATTTGGGATTTTTATTAATGAAATCTATGCTATAAAACCAATATACTCAGTTACATTCATTAAAATTATATTTGGAGCTTGTTTTGAGGGTCAAAACAAAGGTTTTTAGTTTTTATGCTAATGAAAATATGCATATTCATGACCAAGGTCACGACGTCACAAGAGGCAAACACAGGAAAATCACATCCAACTGTGCACAAAAGATTCCACCTTTTTCTCAAACGTGCTGGAACTTTTGTAATCCATGACTGTTTGAGTTTGTTCTAAATTTTTTCTGTTGTAAGCCATGACGAAACTGGGGGAGTAAACAGCAGCAATTTGCCACAAGTCCAACTTGAAGTCTTATGTTTTTTCTTAACTTTTCCCTTCTGTCTTCCTTGCGTGATGCACTCCAAACAGCGCCCTCTGTCTGTGGTTTATTGCAATGAAATCTTCAAAGTTGAAAAAAGCTACCTTTTATTGATTTTTACATCCAAACGAACGGCATTCCTTACTTTTAGGCCACCCATTTTTGTAATATCTTTTATAGCTGTAAAACTGACTTTTTTGCACTAATTTCACTTTTGTGGAAACGACCAACTCTTCTTCATTCCTCTAATCCATAGTTTTTTAACATTTGGACAATAATTCCTTTAAAAAATACAATTTCTGTTACCTGTTTTGTCAGCTTCAGCATTGCTAACTCACTTGAATTTGGCCTGCTGCTGTTTCATGTTGTAAAAAACTCCCACTCATTGACCAATCAGAGACCGGGTATTAAAATGAAACCATTCTCAGCCAATCAAAAACGGCCTTTCATGCTCATTGAGCATAAAAAGCCATCTTGAATTTGTTAAACCTTAGGCAGTTATTCCCGTTTTCACCCCACAATTTCCCTCAAAAATCAAAACCCTGCCCTCTTTTCACAAAAATAATCTAGTCATTCTGAAGAAAAACATTAAGAGAAACATTATAGGTAAGTGGTTTGATAAAAATGACACTTTTAATCTCTTATATGGAACGGGGTACTAAAAGTAAGGAATGCCAAACGAACAATAGTATGTCTTGCTAAACAAGTAATCCATCGTATGAAGCAAAGATTAGGCACAAAGTTGTTTAGCACATCATAGGCCCTTTAAGTGTGAAATATTGAACAACAAAGCACGAACATGACAATGTCGTTAATGCAATCCTGTCAGCCGCCATTTTGATTGTGCAGAACAGCTAAATTTTTTCTATTTTGATCGCGCTGTTTTTCTACCCGACATAAAGATAAATAAAGCTAATCTTTGAGACGGTTCACATTGAAAACGTCTCAACGGACGTTGGTAAAACGCAGAACGGTGGAACGGAACGGAGGGGTGGAACAGAGGGATGGGAACAGAGGGGTGGAATGGTGGAACAGAATGCGGAACATTGTACAGTGGAATGGAACGGTTCCGCGTTCCGTTCCAACGTTCCGCGTTTTACCAACATCCCAAGTTACATGCTCAGTATGCAGTATTTACACCAGCAGACTAGGATTTCATGTACCTTATGCAGCTAGCTGGCTAGGGCACACAGTCTTTATAGGCCTAGTGCTAGACACACACAGGATAACTCCGCAGCACCTCCTCAGCGAGCTGACACGCCCCGCGAGCTGCGGGCCGGGCCCGGTGAATCCTCGCCTCGGCCGGCGGCTAGGCACGTTACCGGAGTCTTCACAAAACCTTTCGATCGTGTGCGGTGTAAGGCCTGTTTCGATCACAACGTCCCGACAAAGCTGATCTCTAAACTACAGTCCAGACAGATCATTCAATCCAAACACAGGACGCCGTGTCGCTTCCAGATGTTTTGCCGCTAGAACAAGGGCCGATTAAACTTGAACTCCGGCCTTTGAACACGTTATCTCGATCATTCATGTCTCTATCGACCTCACGCTCATTTTGTGTTTTGCGGACACGCCTAGGCCTAAGCTAACTAGACTGGTTCCCGGTCCACATATTCCAGTATTGATCACGTTCAGATGACATCACTTCCTTCAAATCGCCACGTGCATCAGAATTTTGAGCGTATTTTTTTGTGACGCGCATCGACTGCGCCGTATTTCGAACAAATTTCGAGCCAACACGCGCGCGTGTTTGGAACATGTTACAGCGTGTGCGTGCGCGTACTTGATAGCGTTTCTTTCTACACAGATGGCGTCTGTGAACGTGATCAATACAAACACGAATAATGAGGACTGCGGTAGCAGCACCATGAATATCAGTTTTACAGTGTAAACCGTGTCGATTGAAAAGGTGTCAGTTACGTATGCGTTCCAAACCTCGATCTGAAGACGAAGCTTGGAACGCATAAGTAGTCTGCATTCTTTAGAAACGATTTGCGTTCAAACGCGTGAATAGGATCTAGGGCATCGATATATATACACTGGATGAAGCAACGACGTCTAAAATTGAAGCCACCGTCCGCCATTGTACCCCACCTAATACAATGCATTGCCTAGACTGATCATACTGTCTTCACTGGTCTACGTCATAGTATACATGTGTTAAGTGGAATGCAAGCGATCGCATGTGCGTGGCTTCAATTCTTGTAAAGCCAACTGCTATTGCATACTTCATCCAGTGTATATATATCGATGGTCTGGGGTCCTTTTCTAGATTGGTTTCCGATCCCTATAGATTGGTTCGCTTATTGCGAAAATATAGGGATCGGTGAAGGGCAGCCATGACGGGCAGAATTCTGCCCGTCACGTGGTTATTATTATTTTTATTTTTTTTAGTAAGTGCGCAGATTTTGTGTTGACATTTGTAACTTGGCCGTGCATGTCAAACATATCCAATTATGTAAATAAAGTACATTGCCTAAAGCAAAGGGCTTGGCCAATTTTTTAATATAAAAACACAATGCGCACGCGCAAAGACGACCAATTACAGATCAAGATGAAGCGCCCTTTACCTGTCCTTTATTCTCCTGTGTGGAATATGTGGACGGGAACCAGTCTATTGCCATGCCGGGTTCTAGGATTGCGTTCTACTTTAATACCTACGTGCGTTCGGCAAAACGTTTAATCGGCGCAAAATACGTCTGTTAACGTTCGCGTAACGTTCGCACACAATAGATTAGCATATTCATGATTTTTGGTACAGCGGACCTTTGACATACTATGGACCAGTTCCTAATCCTATCGCTTATTGCGGAATGCCATATCTAGCGGGAACCAATCTATAAATATCAAAGGTCCGCTGTACCAATTTTTAATGATATGCTAATTCCATTGTGTTCGTAAAACCCCTAACAGGTCTATCCCCATAATAAATCTCCCGGGGCAAAACCCATACACGTGGTAGAAATAAATAATATCTCACGAAATACTTTCAAAGGGCTCATGTTCATGTAGGCAGGCGAGATCAGCCAATCATAGGCGGATGAAAAAAAAAAGTGAGTTTCCAAAACTTTCTATGATTTTAATAAGGCGGAAAGTGCTGCGTTTTGTCATCTTTTTATCTCTTCAAGACGGTATTTGTAAAACGAAATTGCAGTAGAATACTAAAGTTAAAACGTCACCCTTTGTGTGTTGCCATACAAGGTTACTGGGTCTATATACACTAAATATCACGCACAATTTTGGCTGGTATTAAACCCATTTTTGGCAAAGCAAATTGATTTTGAGCCTATAGCAAATTTTGAAATTTTTTGAAGACCATGATTTATCTGAATATTAAAGGAGCGTGACCAGAGTTTCTGGAAAATAGTTTTCGATGTAACTTACCAATATTATCAAGTAACTCCCATGTCCCAAAAACCCGAAAACATTCGCAATTTCCAGTAAAAAATTGAATAAAACTATCGAGTATTCTTTCAGCAGATAAACGTTGATACTGGAAAATTAGTTTACAAATAATCGGTGGATTTTCGACGATATCCTCGGAAATATGCGGCCTAGAAGCGCGGGAGTTTCAGTTTCGTAATCAGAAAAATATAACGGATGTTATGATATAAAAATCTCATGACCCATAAGGTAAGTCCCGGGGAGCTATGGGTAAAAAAAAGTGATCTGGTCACACTCCTTTAAGACATTTTGAGGATATGGTCTAGATTTATGTTTAATTGTTTAACAGCTAGCCACGGTTTACACTATATAAGGATGCATTACGGGTTACTGATGGGCCGAGATACGACTGCACTTAACGACCATTTCCTGCATCAACATTTAATGATGAAGATTTTTCAACCACACACAATACTTACCCGTAACAGTTAAATCACCATACGAGGAAACAGCCTCGACTTCTGGCAATGGCTGCACGCGGTTCGTGCTCTGCACCACGTCTTGCATAATTTAATGCAGAGAATATTCCACACAAGTAGATGTTGCGCTAATTCGGACCCGTCTACATCTGTCCTCGATGCGTAACGTCTTGTCATTTTTTATTTGAAGAAATAAATTATAAAAGGTGACCGAGCACGATTATTACCAAAAGCTGTTTCGGTTGTAATTAAAGTCACTCTTGTCGTTGGTCGTGTATATCCTTCGTTTCCAAGGTAACTAACCTTTATTGGCTAGAAGGAAGGTATATAATGACGCACATACGATTTTTATTTTGATATCTTTAATATTGTAAAAGCTTTAAATTTCCATATTTTTATGTACTCAGTGAGTGCTCATTCATGCTCAAATTTTCCAAGGTTGCATACGCACTCGTCACGTCGCATACGCGCCATGTATTCGAGTCCATCCTAAGTCTATCACAAGTCCAGAGCCGATAAGATCACAAGTCCGTGACACGTGCCGCACAAGTCCAGTAAACAAGAAGCAAAGGATGAATACGCACAACAAATGCCTTTGTTAAACAGCTTTTGAGTTGAGTCATGGAGGAAGAAAACACATCCTCCATGCTTGGACTTGTGAATGCTTACGAGGAATTGCGATGAAACTGCCTATATGAAAGGCACCGATATCCGCGGTCAGGGCAATAATTGTTTTCTTTATGGAAATATATTGATCGATACTCTGTCGCCGTTCAACATATACCTTTGGATTGTATATCGATTCCTTTATGGTATTAATTGTAATGACATTCAGTACATCATTCAGTGGACTCGGAACTTTAACAACTTCTGATGTAACATTGCTCCTGAACGACAGTAAGATTGCAATATACATGCTGGATCGTACATGTACAGAGAAAAATACAGATCTTTTGAAATGCAAACATTCCAACAAATTTCATATTCACGGTTAAAATAAAATTACTGATTTTCCGGGCTAAAAATGACCAAGCATGCAAAAAGGTCTTTGGGACACATGTATGTACATTGTATTTGCATATTTTACTATTCTATTTGCCCTTTTATTGTCTTACGATTTAAAATTATGAATTGTTATGAATTGCAAAAAAGGGTGATGTGCTTTCTGACCCAGAAAGATGGTTGGTCAATTCGGATCCAGATTTCGGGTCAATCTGACACGGAGGTTTTACATTATGCATTATGTCACATTACGTGCTATAATATTATGCGGTTTTCGCTTTAGGTGCATGTACACTGCATGCTATACGTATACCGCATTAATATGAGAGGTCTTTATGAATTGCTCGGGTAATAATCATAAAGCCATTATGAAAACACGCTGCCGGGATTTTTGGGGTATGAATTCATTAACTAGGCTGCTTTCGAGCGCTCGTCCCTGGTGCTCCCAGGTGGTGGAAACGTTACGTCACACACATGCTTACACACGCTTTCGGGCGAGCACCATGGAGCACCATGGAGCACCTGGTGCCGCGCTCGAAAGCAGCCCTAATGGCTATTATTCAATCACCTTCAAGGGCCACTATACAAACATCTATGTTTGCCCTGTAATTAAAAATGCGCAGAGTACGAAGATTTCCATTTGAAGTTTATTACATGTCGGGATGTTGCATGCATTATATATATATATGCACATAATATTTACCATACGTACATATGGAAGGTGCGCCTAGCGCTGGTAACATTGTCATTCTTTAAAACCCCATTACATCATTCATTTGTGCAGTTACCCAATATTTTACTTCAGGAGGGGACAAGAAAAACCCGACTAGAAGTGTTGATAGCCATTGTAACGAACACCACATGATTTGTTTTCTCATGTAAAATGGTACCTTTGTGGAAGAAATTGCCAACTGAAGGTGATTTTTAAAACAAACATCGTTTACAAACGATGTTTTAAACCATTAATTCAACACAAAATTTCCATTGCATTGCAGGATTTCTGAAGTGTTACTGCATTTATGAGGCTGTAATTTCTACAAGGCAGTTTATCAACATTATACTTTAGTTATGTAATGCTGTTATTCCTGAAATATGTAAAAAGGTTTTATCTGCAGATGATATAATGGAAAACCGCATAAGATCTAGCTATACATGTATCATCATGTGCCAATTTATGAAATCTGACTGTTGTACAAACAAGTACCTGTTGGAAATTATTAGAAACACCGATGAATTAATGTGATGATGATGGAAGAACAATAAAGGAATCCTCTCTCGGAGTCAGAACGAACGCGAACTACATGACTCGCTCAAGCTATTAGTTTTCCCTGCGATAGAACAATAGTTTTTATTCTTATTTCACCTACCGATAGTGTTCTTGTATGTGCCCGAAACCCCAGAGTCGACTTCGCTATGTGGCAACGGGCCGACCTTTCCCGATCGAGATGCCGATGCCGAAGACTTCGCGGACTCTGCCGAAAGCGGCCGACGTTTCGAATGACGACCCATAAAAACCGAACGCTGTTTGTGCAGAAATCAGACTAGAGTGGGCCTATAATACGAGTTATTACAGATATATAGTTCTGTGTACATTTTTTATTCTGATAGCTCTACAGTTTAAATAATTCCAGTCCGATATTTTGTTTCTCGGTCACCGTTTTCGAGAGTGCACAGTAAACAAGTATGGCGCGCATATGGACTTTGCCCGATTAACGCATACTGTCCCTGCGCTATGCCTGGTATATGTATATCGATCTGCAAAACCCACCGCTCTATTGTTTCTTGATACTATAGAAACAAGGTGCAAACATTAACACGTGAGCAATGACCCTTGTTTAGTGTACTGTTCATACAGGGTGGTTCTAGAAAGAAAAAAAAGGGAGAGAACCGAAACATAATTATAACCACAGTATAGGGCACATCATAAATCAAAAGGAGATATCCTTTGAAATCTTAGAGTTAATGAGCGTTTAATTTTTAATTTTAATTTTAATATTTTTTTATTGCAGATATTTTTCAAATTGCATACGTTTTGTCCATAAGTGTTAATAACTTGATTATTAACACTGTATACTCAGTGCTTCCCTATATGAGAAAAAACTTCATAGCGTGCTCGGATGGGATGTCTTAGTGGCGGATCCAGCCTCATTAAAATACAGGAATACAATGGAAGTCAGGGGGTCCGACCCCCTGAAATCCATTGCATTCCTGTATTTTAATGAGGCTGGATCCGCCACTGCGTCCTAGTATACACACTACTAAAGTGTGACGTCAGATTAAAACAAATGGGTCTAAACATTCGCTGGTAATTTGAAACGTCTGTTGCCAAAGCGCAGGATAACAGTTCGCTGGTTTTAATGTATATACTCAATAAACAGTCTGGTACCCGGACCATTTTTTTTTTCGACTAGACTGATTTTAAGGTCCGGCAACCGCCAATTCCGCCATTTTGAAACGGGAGGAATTCCTCCTTTTTCCGAAGGTTCCCGAAGTTACCCCAATGCACGTCCGGTCGTTATCGTTAATCGTCGGGTACGATTCGTGGACAGTGTTTCGCCGCGTGTTTGTTTTACGATGACACAGACAAGGTTTGAATTTGAATTTTGATGATATAATGGGCATGTGTTTTATTTGCCAAATATGGAATAACCCTTTTCAAATTGTTATACACTCTTTCGAAAATTAACGGTTATGCGCTCCTAAAAATTAAATGCATGACGTAATGATTAGTGCTATTTTTAACACCACAGTAGCCGGTCCTCAAATTCAGTCGTTGTATGTGGAATATGTGGAGCGGGAACCAGTCTACAATAAACATGGCTAAACATGCACACAAGGGGTGACGTTTTTACTTTAGTAGTCTACTCTACACACTCGATGGTAACTGCAGACGCGTGGGCTGAACAATATTTTATGGCACGAATATTCACGACCTTGATAAGACGTGTTTATTTTGGGGGCGAAGGTAACATTTTAATCTCGTTGATCATAATGATTGTTATTTTGGTCCGATTTGCGATTACGGAGTCAACATAATAAGTTTTTACATTATCTTTAAATGGGCCTTTTCGAAGGAATGTATGGTGTTCTAAAGACGACAAATGCCCGTTGCGTCGTATAGTCGCGTCTCCCTTTCGCGTCGTGCCGGCACGACGCGACGGGCATTTGTCGTCTTTAGAACACCATATGAATGAGAGTTTAAACTACATGTATATAAAACTTAATGTTAAAACTCATTGTGTAATTTGCGTGATGCAACATTTAAATTTGTACATGTATGACTTCCTGAAACGGGGTTAGAATAGAGGTAAACTGGACTGCAGAAGAAAAAAACAGAACAAAAAGATAAATAATCGATTAATTGTTTAATTTACATCTAACAGCGAAAGGACCGCCAATTACAGGAATGGGATCAGTTAACATAGATATTCAAATAACTATACTTCTAGAAGAAGCCAGAGACACCGGGAAATCCCTCCCCTTTCTCTTCACGAAAGAATGCTCTTTAAAGTGCGTTACCGAAACCTAACACACTGGACCAACGGCTTTACATCCCTTCCGAAGGACGGAACAAGTGTGATTAGGTACCTTGCTCAAGAGTACAAGTGCCACAACCCGTCACGGCCCGGAATCGAACCCACATTCTAGTACTGGCACAAAAACTCGAGTTCGACGCACTAGACCGCTCGGCCATAACACCCCGCATTTAAAAATCCATTACGCCTTGTGCTGTTATTGGAAACATGAAAGTTTGTTTTAATGAAAGATTTTCAAAGAGACTCAAATTTTCATCCTGTTTATCTCTTTTTTTGACCGATGAACCTAATTCACAATCTGGTACAAAGCTATTTCATACAGGGTGCGTCTGACGGTGCTCATGGATATATATAATGAAGGTATTCTGGGTCATATATAAGAAAAAAAGAAAACGGTAATAAAATGTATATTAATTGCCGTTTTCAAAAATTCTCAGTAATTATCGATTAATTAGCAATTTAATTTCAGCTTCTTTTTTTCTAGGCCACCATGCATCAAAATTCCTAATATTGTGTGCATTCTCTAATGGTAAAAATGCATAGGTAAACCCTGCATGCAAACGATAGTTTTCAAAATGAGTTGCAAAATAAATGAATAAGAAAAATAACTCTTTCTAAATTAATTTGCCATCATTATGATTGATATAAACTAGGTCTAGTAGTCCTAAGTCGTAATGTAGCTCTGTCACGTGCAGCTTGATAGAACGAGGGCGCTACAACGATTTAGCAATCTCTATGGAATGTGCATGAAGACAAAACTGAGGGTGCGTTCGGGCGTGTACTCGTGTTAACACGAACATACTTATATGCGCTCTTACTCCTGACGAGTGTCATGTGATTTGTACGAAGATGGCGGGATATAGGTTGGATTTTTGGTGAATTTGCTCAACGTGTCAACTGGATAACTATAAGGTTTGTTTTATACGGTATCAAAGGTTCTCACGACTTCAAGTATAGAAATCGTTTCTTTTCGGCATAACATGACCGAATTGATTAAATTACATCAAAATGGCTTGGGCGTGTGTTGGCTCAACACAACAGCCGGTTACTCCACATATTTGCGTGGATTTCCTCAGGGTATTGTATTGTCACTTCGCAGAGTGGAAATTCCCTGAGATCTCAGGATGATGTCCACGGAGCCTTATTCCTTTGGGCTACACCAGAATGGTATACTTAATTCTTGCCGGACGTAGCGCTCTTACACCATGTGCCTTTTGCGTGCATAACCTCTGCACTATGTCTGGGACACCGACTTCTTCACTTTCAAATGGAGGTGCAGTTTAGAAAGTCACATACTATGCTGTTGCGTCCAGAACGCAAGCCAAACAAGTGGTAACCAAGAGGATTCGGGTTTCCTCCCTTCTTTCATGCAGGGTTTGAACCACTATCGTTCTCAAAAGTAGCATTTGGCAAAGGGAAATGTGTAAAAATCGGAGAATCCATAATTTACCGCATTCTGTTCAGATCTGATGAACACACATGGACGTTGGTTCGAATCTCATCAAAGGTTTTATCATTTTGTTAAAATTCATTTACGTGCATCAAAATAGTTTACTTTCCTAAGGCAACTGATGTCCTCACCTATTTTTGAATTTTCTACTTTTTAATTCATGGATTTAGGCTTCTATACGCTGCAGAGAGGCAAGCAAGACCCTTGTCTATTTTTGGGGGGACGCTAGCACAGTAAAGGTTTTTGTTGTTGAGTTGGCTCAGCAGTGTTTGGGCCCTAAGCAATACACCCACACAGTTACAGGTGCATGATATGCATGGCTGGCATTTAGAGAATTGGAAATATGTAATCAAACAAGATTTTATTGTACCTACATGCCCTCGGGGAGAAAAAGGCTACACAATGCGATGTTTGTAAAGTAACGTTTCTCGATTTTAAATTGTACATGGAACTACGTGTACATGTACATGTAAACTAATTATTAACTTTTTCTGTAAATCACCATCCCTCCGGAAACGTAATCGCCGCCATGTGGCCTATTTATGGAGGAATTAGGCCGAAAATCCATGTACCGGTCCTGCATTGTGCGTGGCGCACTGTGCGTTGACAAGTTTGGACGCCCGATGCGTGTTTTGTACACATTACGTTCCGACTCCGTTGCGATTGCGCAGACACGCTGCGATAACATTGCGTTGCGACGGACACGTACACAAAATCGTGACCACATTGCCATCGGAACGCATATCAAAACCCGTACACCTTGTGATGCGACTGCACAACATGCGCTATCGTGATCGGATCACGGACGAAACGCAAGGTGTCGTCAGCAATGCACGCGCGCCAAATTCGTGCCACGAAATACGCAGCTCCACAGCAAAGGCATGTGTGACGTGTGTGAAGTGTGACGTGTTCCTATGGTAACCAAGTAACTGCATGGCTCTAATATTGAACCGTCAAATGAAGCATCGTTTGCATGCAAAAGCACGGGGACACGGTTCGCATTAAAGGTAGAACACATGATTGGTAAACTGTTAAAATTGGCGTTCTTTCCACTCGTGATTAGAAGCCCATGTTGATAAAAGTGCCGTTTAGAAATTTCAGCCACATAGGTGCAGTAATACTTCTTGAAACAATCCATGGTTCTTGTGTTGAGTTGAATGGTAAAAAGTCTTTTACCAAAGACTTTTTAAAGAAAACAATTTCTCACACAAAATACCACTTTGGACTGAAAAAAAATCATGTGGTGTTCGGTACCATTATTATTAACACTTTTAGTAAGGTTTTTCTTGTCAACTCGTGAAAAAAACTTGGGGTCTCTGCAGAAGACGAGCCATTGCCCATGCAACTCACATGTACATGTACTCACTTTCACGCCTCGAGCATAAAAACTTGTCCTGGTCTGTTTGAACATAGGAGAGGTCGCTCAGGGGACTTGTGACGTCCCTATGGCTACAAGAGTCAAAGCCTCAAAGGTCATCGTGTCATGGGCGTTTTCTAAGGTTTCGGAATGCAGAGACAAACTGTTTCGTTTTTATTTCCAAGTAATGGAGCGTGTTTCTAAGTGAGCACGATATAACCGTTTCTAAAAGGCTTCGGAAACGGTTGTCGTGCTCAGTAAGCACGCTCTTAAAATTGCACCACCAGTTCGGTCATGCTCGCATCCTCTTTGTTCACTACTGCAAGTGATGTACCAGCTTGAACTGACAGAATCTTGTAAAAACAAAAAATTCTCCAGAAAATGGATTTTGTTTTAACCTAACAATCAAATAAAATACCTCTCTAAAATACTGTCCATGGAAAGAAAACAGAAAAATTACATCTACTTTGGACACACTGCTAGATAATTTTTTGTTCTTTACAAAAGAACAATTATACAGCGACGTTTTCAGCTCGCCTTCAACTCTTGCAGTTACAATTCTAAAAGCAAAATAAAGCAAGACTGTATGACTGTATACTTCAGTTACCTGAATCATGTTTCCCTGCATCTTGATCTTATAACTTATCTCAGTTTAACGATATTATCCCTCGCCTTATTTGAGTGGTCATTTCGCCTTTTCGGTCTATATGAGCGATTTCTATTAAAAAGAAAAATACAGTTCTTCTGAAGATACCATTCCACTGTGCATTTGGTATGCATGTCTATTACTACTTTTAGTAAAGCTTTTCATGACAAATCATTCAGTAAGATTGCAAATGATACAATGGAAAAACGAAAAGGCTCTGGGGGCACTATCCACGTCCCTTTAATCCCAACTAGTAAATGGCGACTCGGCTGAAGCAACATATTGTACCATGATACAGGTCTATGGAAGGAAATCGATGAGCTCTTCCTCCATGCTCTCCTTGAACTTGAAAGTTCAACGTTTGTACCGTATATACAGCATGTTCAAATACATACTACCTACTCTGAGGTAATGCATGTATAATATAATGATCTTCATGATATTCAACATCCTGAGATTTCAGGGAATTTCCACTCTACTAAGCGACGATACAATAGTTGGCGAGTGCGTTAAAGGGGCACTGTTGCAAGAGGATGGATATTCAATGGTTCTTACTACATGTAGTTCCCACCAGTTTAGTCTGCACTACATACATGCACTGTTCTCAATAACTCTTGCAAGAACTACCAGTACCATGTACATTCGATCAATATTTAAACAGGTGTACTAGTTTTGTAGGTGTGTCACACAAAAAATCGAAATCCTACCTGACTTGCTGGCTGGCCGATCCTCGTTGACTTTCTCGTACTGCGGACGGTTAGGCATGTCAACCGTTCAGCAACTTTACAGTCAAAAATCAGCTCAGTTGTGCAGATCCAGTGGAGAATGTGCAGCCACCACCGTGTACTGGGTATAAACACCGTTTTGTTTGCATGGACGCCACAGGCTCTGTCAGTGTGTCGCAACGCTGTCAATACACCAACTCCCACATGTGTGTACACATAATCATATGGAGGCATTGATCGATATGTGTAGCCAGAGAAGAAAGCTAGGTGCAACAGTAGGCCGCATGGTTAATGATGCAGAACCGATGCGATAGATCATCACGCGTTGGATTTTTATTGGCTGAAAATATCGAGACTGTTTCATTTTTTGTTTTATATGTAATGTATACAGGTATCGTTTCGGGAACTATAGAGTACTTAAAGATAGTAAACATGATTGGTAAACTGTTACAAATAGTTTTATCCCCCTGCGTGATTGAAGATATGCATGATTAAAACCAACCTGAGCAAAAACCATTTTTGTTCTGTGTGCCAATAATCGATATTGTTTAACAATAAAAAAGTCATGAAAGTGAACTAACCCCTATTTTTCACCCCAATTTCAAGACAACGGTGCTCACTGATGCGTGAACCTATGTAAGTAACCAAGGCATCATTGTAAAGCCCATACCCTCTGCTTTATAGGCAGATTGGTATCTCGAAAATCAAAAATGTTCACAGATTTACGCCTTACTTACACAATATAAACATGATGACCGTTGAAAACGTCCCCCTGAAATGTCTGAAGTGCTATAGTCTTTGAGAAATGAGTAAAACAATCAGTTTTCGTCTCATGAGACGAAAATTCAATTCGCCCCAAAACCATTTCGCCCAAGTGCCATTTCGCCCCCAAACCACTTCGCCCGAGTGCCATTCCGCCCCAAATCACTTCGTCCAAACACTACATCGCCCAAATGCTACTTCGCCCCCAAAACACTTCGGGCACAGGCCGTGGTTCAGGGCGAAATGGTTCACTGCAGGCGAAGTGGTTTTGGGGTAAAATGACTGCAAACCCTTTTTTGACTGTTTTCTCAAAAGTTAGACGAAGTACGGAGCTGGTTTTTGCTCAGGTTGGTTTTAATCATGCATACCTTCAATCACACAGGGGGATAAAACTATTTGTAACAGTTTACCAATCATGTATACTATCTTTAAGATGCTACCATACGCTTTACTAACAAACGTATAGTCTGGTCAAAACAACCTTTCAAATTTGGATTACCTTTACCTTTTGTTTTTAAACACCCTGTATAGGAACAGGACATTTAGATTACCTGTCCAGCGAATGTTTATACAAATGTATCCAATTACCCTGGCAACTGACGTCACGCTTTAGTAATATACATACAGGCAAGGGGACCTGTAGAATCGTTTTACATCATTGAATAATATGGCGGGCCTCCCACTGTGCGATTTTTGCCACGAATCTTCAATGATTAGGTACGATTTGGTACGATTGTGTATAGAGTCTGTGGACAGTCTCTGGTAATCTTACCAAATCGTACCTAATCGTTGGAAATTTCGTGGCAAAAATCGCACAGTGGGAGGTGCGCTTAAAAGAGATGCCATAATGCACGATGATATGGAATTAATTGGGAGATGACAACCAATACTGCACGTTAGCCTGTATGCTATACTAGCCTTTATTCAAGGCTGCCGTGGCGAGTTATATATTCGCGCGCACTAGTCAGTTTTACCAACGCTTGAGGAAAGACTAGCGAACAGTCTGCAGTACGAATGTTAGTCTTTCCTCAAGCGCTAGCAAAACAGTGCACAAAACAAACCTCGCCACGGACGCCTTGACTAAAGGCTAGTATGCTACTAAACGCTGGCATGTTCAAATAGTTATGCTAAAAAAGGCGCAACAAAAGACGTTGTTCTGTGTCCTCATTCCTTAATACGGCGTTTGGTGGCAGTATTTGGGGGAGGTGTGGTGGGGATCGGTGTTTTCTTTTATGGCTCAGATAACTGTAAAGAATAATATGTGATGGTAATGCCCAGCTCCCTTAAAGGCACAGGCTCGTCGGCAATGCACGCGCGTCAAATTCGTCCCACGAAATACGCAGCTCCATAGCAAACGCATTGCTGACGAGCCTGTGCCTTTAATAATCTTTGGCAGCTGCAGCCGATATTTGGTCACGATCTTCAGTGGCGCAAATGTCTTCAATCATGAGTGAAAAACATTTGATTTCAGATTTACAAATTGCATATTTGACAGTGGTCGTGGGGGTCATTTGGTACAAATCTTAATACTCTTGCGTTCTCAGAACAATACTTTTATCATAAACTCCTGCAGTCTCCGAAAAGGAAACGCAATATCAACTCTTGTTCAAAACAGACGACAACCAGATTGGAATCGCTTTAAAGACTGTTCTGCTTCAGTGATTTTATCTTGGTCCAGGTGTACCTTTCGAACAATGATTCCTACACCAATAAGATATGATACTCCTGTTTATGGGAGAATACTGTTGTATAGGCCTAAGGGCTCTCAGATACTAATCAATTTTGTTAAGTTTTCAACCTGATTAAACGTCTGAGCTGAACTATTTATTTATTTATTTATTTATTTCATTTTTCGGGATATATAAATCACAGACAAATAAATTACACGCACATATTACATACATACAAATAAACACTGAGAAGGAAACATAACAGAAAACAATACCCAAATAGCTCCCGTAGGATTACCCAAAAGAAACAAGTTTCTATCGAGGGGCTCTCCAAACTAATTGGATAATACATTTAGGATAAATACATTTAATAAAAATATTTACAAAATTAAGCAATTATTGAAAATTATAATACTTGTAAATAAAATAAAAACTGGCATGCATACTATATTTAAATCATAATTAAAAAAAAAAACAGAAACAAAAACAAAAACAAAAACAAAACCAAACAAATAAACAAAACAACTCAAAACACAAAACAAAACAAAAAGTATACATGAGATTGAAGTTACCGGTATAAATCCTAAGCTTAATGTCAATACAGTAATTAGATCCTTGATGTCGTCACCCACATTAATTGATGGGTGATGGCATCAACGATCAGTTTACTGTACAGACGAGGGGGTGTTTTAAGTCAAATTATATATACTTAACCAAATACATTATCTAATTTAACTGAGGTCATAATTACAATAATTATATATATTAAAAACAAAAACAAAAACAAAAAAAACAAAACCTGCAGTGTTAAAAAGGCCAAAGAAATTTGAGAGACTTTTGAAAACACGGATTGAAGATGAAAATATGCTGGATGAATATTCTAGAAAGCATGAGAGATGGGGTCAAGACTGAAAAGATGATCACGTAAAGAATTAATGAAAAGTGTAGGTGAATGTTCGAGACAAAGATCTCGAACTTCACCAGAAAGGGAGTTAAAAAATCTTGGAAAGAAGGTAAACAAAGAAAATTTGACACAGTTAGTCCTGCTGTATTGATGCTTGAAGAGCAGGGTTTCGTTTTTCCTAGTATTGATCTGTGGGAGAAAATTTGAAGAAACAGAAATTTTATTGTAGAGGCATTTAACAACAAAGGAAGCACTGAGGTATACCAGTCTGTTGTAGAGAGGAGGCAGGTTAAGTTTGGACAGGCGTTGTTCATAGGAAAGAGAAATAGCAACATTGTAGGGAAAGCAAGATTTAGTGAAGCGGCGTTGAATTGTCTCGAGGCATTGAATGTGGTTCTTCTGGTGAGGTAGCCAAACCGGTGCGGCGTATTCTAAGACTGGTCTGCATAAAGAACAATATAATTTAATTAAAACTTCGGCATTCCTGGATTTTACAGTGCGTCGTATGAAGCCAGCAAGTCTCGAACACTTAGCACGGATAGAATTTACATGTTTGGTCCAGGTGAGGTCGTTTGAAAGAATAACACCAAGGTATTTATAAGAGGTAACTACATCAAGGGGTTCATCAGAATCTGAAAAAAAGTAAGGAGTTAGTAATTGCTTCCTGGAGCGGGTGACATGCATAACCTTGCATTTGGTGGAGTTTAGTTGCATCCAGACTCAAAAACAACCACAGAAGCACTTCACAGTGGCGGGTCTAGCCTGCTTGAAATACAGGAATACAATAGATTTCAGGGGGCTGTAGCCCCGCTTGTATTCCTGTATTATTTTAATGAGGCTGGGACCCGCCATTGCTTCTGGCAGAGTGACATACCCTTTCTCAAACAAAAAAGTTGACGCTCAAATCGGCTTAAAATCGGACGGTGCAACTTTAAAGGAGATTTGTTTTTCTTGGTCTTTCTTTGACAGTATGGACACGAAACTATAAACATGCCAGTGGAACGGTGTCGATGTCTACTACAAATTGCTAACAATTCCTTAAAAAGCAAATGTTGCCAGTAATTTGTTTAGGCTTGCCATGCTTGTGGAGAGCCACAAGCTAGTGCGATCGCGAGCGCTCGTACCCACCGCCCCTAGCGAAAACAGTGCCCGGGAATTTTCAAGTGCGCCCTCAGTGAACGGTATGTGGAAATGACGTCAGACAACAACAGTATCTGGTTCCGGAAATCAATTTTCATACGAATGTCTTAGACTGCGGCAGGAGCTAGACTTTAGTCGGGAGAACATAGACATCCGTAGGAAAAGCCGGCGATAAATACGTGAAGACGTCTGGGTTTGATCACGTTGCTACAAACGCCTTTTCTCGTGCAGTTTAGATGTGACAGCTGATTCGGTAGGCAAAGTAGTTCGGAGAACGACAGTGAAATTTAGGCCCTAAAAATGAAAATCGTTTTCTTTTAAAAAAGCTTATAAAGTCAAGAAATTCTTCCTTTTATATGTGTTTACTTGAAGCTCTTGGACATTCAGAAAGAACGCAGGATAGTTAGTAGGTAGGTATGTGATCATGGTGATACTTCCAGATACTTTACTTTTAGTTTTAGAAGTGATTTTCTGATGTTTAGGCCTATATCACTTTTAGCCCTTTGGAAATTTGACCCCATTCGACATGTGGAACGTTCCTGCACGCCCTTAATGGTCCACAAACCTGTGTCATTAATCTTACCGTTTATTCCAAATCAGACATTTAAAAGCACACCATGGAGGTAGGGACTTGGAAAAAAAATTCAGAATTTGTTTTTCTAATTAAAACCACTTTTTCACAACAGGCAAGTTGCAACAGATTCCGAAAATACTGTTGTTGCAAAAATTCATCAAGCGGTTGCTGTTTTATGCTTGTAAGATTGCATCTATTAACGTGTGGAATCGTCAATGAAAATGAATAGACAGCAACTTCAAAAATTGTGATCTGATGCAAAGCGCCCCCTTTGGCACAAAGCATGTTATTTTTTCTTGGCTAGTCTTAAATTAAAGCGTTATATATATATCTTGTACTTCAAGAGCAGGACTGCAAAAAGGGCGCCCTCAACTACATGTAACATTAAAATCACGGACAACAAAACAATGTCCATTAGCCTTTTAGAAGTATGGCGGAACAAAAGAAGAGGGCGCAATTTCATTTCGGTATGAATTTTTTTATCAATTGCATTTCTTTCCAAAAACTTGATTTACATGTTGTAATTATAATACATAGACAGAATTATCAATAAAATTAATAAGTGTAAAGTGAAAAACCTAGTTATTTTGCATTTTAGTCGATTTTATACCCACTGCAAAGTGCGCCCTTCTATTGTGTCCGCCATACTTCAAAAAGGCTAATCTCACTGTGCACGATCACCGTGCACCAAATTATCTCATCTTGGCTTTTAAAATATTTGCATATATTTTCGTCGGAAAAGTAAATGTCAGGAATACCTGTTGGTCTATAACATATTGAACGTTGGTTTTTAATATACTGTTTCGATCGACCACTCACACATTTTACAAAATTGTGCCTGAAATATTAATATAGCAGGTATATTCTTAAACTTAAAGCAGGATTTCCGGACGAGAGATACCAATAATACTATTAGTGTAAGGGCGGGAGGATCGCCATCAGTCTTCCATACAAGATGTACCCGGCCAATGTCCTGCCAAGCCGGACCGTTGCAGTTTAAAGCATGCAGTCCGCAATGCGCGTGCGCCAAATTCGTGCCACGATCGAGATACGCAGCTCCATAGCAAAGGCATGGAGCTGCGTATTTCGTGTCATCTTTTTGGCGCGCGCGCGCATTGCTGACGAGCCTGTGCCTTTAACCTCCAAAAATATATTGTTTTAGTCATATCCTCAAAGGCGATTTGTGTACTGTACTGACCCAATAGCTCACACAATAAAACCAAATGAGTTTGAAACATGAAATCAAAAAGCGTCGTGTTTTAACGTGATCACCTTATGGGATCCAGTAAGAATTATGCTACTTTGTGGCGTCAGTTTGGATGTCTTTTAGATGGGATGGTGGTTTTTTTTTGCATGCTGCTGATTTGACCAGAAAGAAATCGCTGGTCGAAAATGCCATCTTGTTTATTAAACAATGGGTAGTCATATAACACATCATTATTTAATTTCACTGCTTTAATATTTTGAGTTCTTTTCCGAGACGTGTGGATGCGTGTGTTTGTTTGTATAGTAGGCCTGTCCTTTCCTCAATTCCCGCACTTGAACGCCAGAAAAGGGACACAGTCACAGGATTTCCGACTCCACAAAAAAGACAAAGCTGATTTATCATTCAATACTCTCCAACTTTTACTACTGCACAGCTAACATACCGCAACGCAACAACGAGGTCCTGTGTGCATCATAAGCACACCGCACAGCAAGCAAGACTAAGTATACAAAGATTTAGTATAATAATACAATGTTATACAATGTAATACATAACCCCAGGCGACACGTGGCCAGACTCTTCTGGCGCGTGCCAGACCCTTCTGGCGCGTGCTAGCTCTTTACGCAAACTACGTGAGTGCATGCTTGGCAGAAGTGTCCCTCACACTTTCAAATGTCTGCATGGCGACGCCGCTGGCCAACGCCTCTGGCCTACGCCTATAGAACTTTATGGAATGGGTACAGTGACAAGAACTATCAGCAATATCGATAAATTATTGGCTTGGCGGTCGATTATTTTATATAACAATTTTGACTATAGTGGAAGTTTTAGAAGTGTAAAATTACAAAAGAAAAGTCTATGTTTGTTAATGGTCTAAAAGAAAAATACACGTGCGCCGCACGCCATGCGCCTTGATCGAATACTCAAACAGCAGTTTGATAAAATGATGTGTTATTCGACTAACCATTGTTTCAAACCAGGACAGTATTATTGGCCAGCAATTTTGTACTGGTCAACTCTGTAGCATACACAAAGACACGAGGTTCATTACAAATTACCACTCCACCCGACAGACGTTCAAACTGACGTCACAAAGTAGCTCGTATTTCTTATTGGACCCCATAAGGCAACAACGTTAAATGACGAAGCTACTTTATTTCATGTTTTAGACTCATTTTATTTTGATTGCTTAGGCTATATTGAATCATTGACCATATTGCCATCGAGGGTTTAACTTAAACAAAATATTAAACATAATAAATACGACTAAAAAGTGGTTTTTATTATATTTATTACATTTTTAATTCATACTGGTCGAATTCCCCTACCGGTCGAATATACCAGCGTTTACTCTACTTCAAATGTTTCTAGGTTTTAATTCCTCCTCACCTATTGAAAATTATAGTATAATCAGAGTGGGGATTGAACTGAGGTCGTTCGCTTCATAGTCCTGCGATTTACCACTAGACCACAAAGCGACTCGCCAAAATCCGCCAATTACGTTCCTTTTATTTCTTTATTTAAGCAACTCATTGAGGGCGCTATTAAGAGAGTAATGAGCATTCATTTACAATGCACCAATCAGAAGGCACAGAATCCTCTGCCTGTGCTGTGTCGTTCGAAAATAAAAATTTCGCTGCCCGGCACAGCATGAGGGAGCTATTGGCATGGGCTTTGTTAGGCACATGGTCATGCCCTTATAGGTGTCTTGAATCAAGACTAGGTAATTGACGGCGCTTGCCAACTGCCGATTTTGGTGATATTATGGGGCGGGAAAATCTCACCACAGCACAGGTGGATTTGCATGATATTTGGCACAAATATAAAAAAAACCCAGCCCCAATAGGCCTGCACTAAAAAGAAATTAACCTGACAGATTAAATGACAGAAACAAAAGACGGCATGATTTACAGTGCAATTTCACATAGCGGTCCATCAAGCTTGCGAACTTCGGTTACAGATTTGACCAATAATAGTGTCACGACTGCGCGGCTGATGACGTCACGGATTTCCAAGTCCCTAATGGAGGTCCTTGTAATCTCAAGACTTTTGCACCCTTGTCGTTCTTTTCCCATGATGACTCAAACATCAGAAAACGATAAAATGGAGCAAAATTTGATTAAAATTCGACAATTTTCAGTTTGGTACCACAGACTTCGTCTCGACCGTGTCAAAAGAAAGTAGTCCCACCAACGCGGATGGATTTTGTTTACACGGACGTTGGTAAAACGCGGAACGGTGGAACGGAATGGTGGAACAGAAGGGTGGAGGGGTGGAACAGAATGCGGAACATGGTACAGTGGAATGGAACGGTTCCGCATTCCATTCCGCGTTCCGCGTTTTACCAACTTCCTGTTTACACTATGTTAAGCCTAGACTGGTCCCCTTGGTAAACTGTTACAAATAGTTTTATCCCTCTGTTATGTCTGTGTGATTGAAGATATGCATGATTAAAACTAGCCCTAAAGTTAGGGCTGTAATTTGCTCGCTTTTCAAATCTGACTTATTACAGTCGCAAATCACAGCCCTAATTGAGGGATGTACGACAATACCAAGTCTGAAACTGCTCAAATCTGACAAAGTTCTACTAGAAATATCGTCCGAAGCACATCAGACCGAACACTTTCACATACACCATTGTAATCCTGAGAGTCTAGTGTTTCATAAAATAACAGTAACGCAGTAACTGCATCCCTATGGGCGACGCCATCTTAGCTGATATGCTGCCGCTTCTCGATCATGAGACGTACAGGAGCCCGGCTAACTGTGCAATGTGCATAATTCATATTGACGTCACGTGTGTTTATCCCAGCTGGCAAGTACGTCACGCGCGCAGTGCAGCTACTTATCGAACTGTGCGAGTGACGTATTGCCAGCTGGGATAAACACACGGACGTCAATATGAATTATGCATATTGCACAGCCGGGCTCATTGACCGAGAAGCGCCACCACGCGTCCAGCATATCAGCTAAGATGGCGTCGCCCAGGGAATGCGGCTCAGAACGTTGTCCGAAATTTGTCCAATGTTTCAGACATCGTAGATGGCCAAATTGATGATTCCGTAAGCGTTACTGTTATTTTATGAAACACTAGACTTTCAGGATTACAATGGTGTATGTGAAAGTGCTCGGTCTGATGTGCTTCGGACGATATTTCTAGTAGAACTTTGTCAGATTTGAGCAGTTTCAGACTTGGTATTGTCGTACATCCCTCAATTAGGGCTGTGATTTGCGACTGTAATAAGTCAGATTTGAAAAGCGAGCAATTTACAGCCCTAACTTTAGGGCTAGATTAGAACCAACCAGAGCAAAAACCAGGTCCGTACTTTGAGAAAACAGTCAAAAAAGGGTTTGCAGTCATTTCGCCCCAAAACCACTGGTTTGGGGCGAAATGGCACTCGGGCGAAGTGGTTTGGGGCGAAATGGCACTTAGGCGAAATGGTTTTGGGGCGAATTGAATTTTCGTCTTATGAGACGAAAACTAATTGTTTTACTCATTTCTCAAAGACTATAGCACTTCAGACAAAACCATTTCAGGGGATGTTTTCTATGGTCATCATGTTTATATTGTGTAAGTTAGGTGTAAATCTGTGAACATTTCTGATTTTCGAGATTAACCCAGCCGTGCGTGTCGGACATATCCAGATGTAAATGTATAGTGCCTAAAGCAAAGGGCTTCACCAATTTTTAAATATAAAACACACAATGCGCACGCGCAAAGATGACCAATCACATATCAAAATGAAGCGCCCTATACCTGTCCTTATATTCTCCTATGTGGAATATGTGGACAGGAACCAGTCTACCCTTGACTAATCCTTATATTTATTATTTTCGCAATAAGCGATAGGATCGGGAACCAATCTAGCATCACACCAACTGTCAGAGAGCACTTGACATACCGGGGGTAAGCAAATGCCCAAGCGCAGCTTTAATTTCGGTGCGCAATCTGGGCTGCGTTCCACATACACAAACTTTTGGAAACGTTGGCAACGTACGCCAACAATTTCTAGTGGAACGAATTGTGCGCCACTAACGTCCGCCAACGTTGGCCAACAAACTTTTGGATTGTTCGCAATGTTCGTGAGTCTTTTTAAAATGGCGTGGTGACATGAAAGATGACAGACGATGGTTTGCAGTTTGGAAAATAACCACTAAATTTCACCTTTCGTGCCACATTCGTGTCACATTTCCTCAAAAATCTGGTAAGCAGCGGAGAGCCACATTACAACGTTGGTACGACTGCTGTGACTGTGGGCGCCGCTGTCTTGACAATGTTAGCCTTCTAAAGGTACTTGTGCCTGATATTTGGTCAATACAGGGGTGTGAAATCTCCGATTTTTATTGGATTAACGCTTTTTTGTTGAGCGTGCCAGAATTTATTTTCCGCTTTTTTGTTTTGCGCTCCATTTTTTTTCCCCCGTATTATTTTTTTGCCCTACCAACGGGCCATTTTTTTTTACTGAGCATAAATGGAGAGCCCTGAATTGATTCATTAATTTCGTGAAGCAAACTTGTCTATTCGCCAAGCAAGTGCTATGGCATACGGCGATATGTAGTGTATGGAAACAGTTTTTTTTCCTTTGCCTTATATATTAGTTAATATACCGGTATATCACATATGGTTTTCGATGGCAACAGATTTTTGCAATGTAAAGCAAATAAATTCTGTGCTAAACAACATCTTGTGCTTGGCAATGCCATGAAATTGGCCCCTGATCTTGATTTTTCTTTCTCAAAGAAGAATGAACTTTATGATTGTGAAAAAGTTACAATAGCCAGTCAATTTCGCCTGTTGCTGAAATCCCTATTTAGCCCTGACAAAAGTGTTTACAGTACATTGTTGGAAAAATCCCTGATAATATCTGCAATTTCAAGTGCTGAGAGACTCGTATTGTGCAACAAATGAGAAGCGGCGCCGCATCATTGTATGTGCATAAGGGGCCGCCAAAAGTTGTCAACATTTTCACGGTTCTACAAAGAGTAGGGAGGCGGGCGGGGCGGGAGGGTACTGATTTCAGGGGGAGGGGGCGGGGGTTCTCTTGAAAAATACTGCTCTCTGTAGAACTGTGAAAATGTTGACAAGTTTGAATGGTTCCCAAGGGAAGGTTTGTACATTGTATAGGGTAAATGTTCTGTGCAACTGTGGTTTTTGTTATGCCACCTACGCAGATATGGACACAATACAGTGTTCGTGATACAATAATGCAGTGGTTAAAATTCTCCTTTTTAACATGACTTGACAGGCAACAGTGCATCACCTTTCAGCATCCGTGTTTTTGTTATGCAGAATATAAAGAAATACCAACAAATGTTACCATAGCAAGTATTCCGACATGTGAAATCAATATGACTGCCTTTGTATGGGTGAAAATTAACTTTTATGTGTGTTTTGGACAAGAATACGTACGGTAGGCCAGAAAATTTAACTGCAGTACTGATTTATGATGTGATTGTACACACACTAACTTTTTATACATGTGTGAATGCTGTATCTGAACTCGTCTGTTGCCTTGGCAGAGCTTGCCAACCCTTCCGGATTTTGCAAGAGATACCCTGGAAAATGACTGATATTACGACTACCGATACGAATAAAAACCCTCCTGGTTTGTCAATTGACAACCTCAGAAATCTTTAGACGTGAAGTCAGGAAATCAACATATTTTCTGGGTGTCTAATCCAAAATTCGGGAAAGTTGGCAGCTCTGCCGTGATGTACATGTACATGTATGTACATGTACATGTATGTACATGTATATGTACATTTACAGTATTTAGTACATGTACGATACACGGGTCGAAACATTACACATGTAGACAAATTCCGGTGTTGCGTTTAGTAGTGTGAAAACGTAGCCGATTTGACCCGTGTTGAAATATTTAAAAGTCTACACGTGTTGGAACCGTGTAGATTTCGACACGGGTCGGATGTTCATTGTGTGAAAAGGCTTTTATTTTTTATAACTCCTGAGGTCTGAAGGACATCCTGGTTGTACTGTAGTATTTCTACCACACCTTGAACCATGGACATTTTAGCTTGAAAGTCTGACCTATAGACTGCCGAAGTGAATACGTCACATTTTGTTGGTAGCCTAGGCAATTGGATCTAAACTAAAAATCACTCAACCGTGTCCCAGTGCTTTTCCCAATGGTACTTTTCCCGACGGCCATGATAGTTTAGATCCAATTGCCATGGCAACGCACGTCACACTTCGGCTGTCTATTACAACTTGTACTTGTGACTGAAAATGTTGATTTCTTTGAAGGTTTTAATGATCGTGGAACGCTGTGAGAAGCGTTGAAACTGCGGCAGAGACAGCCATGTCACGAAACAGCCAGGAGAGGCCGAGTCGGTCCGTACGACACACGAGGATTGACGATGAATCGGTTATTGAGAAAGTGTACACGTTTGGTGAGAAACTAGGGGCTGGGAGTTTTGGAGTGGTGGTCGAGGCAACGCACAATGAGACCAAGGAGAAATGGGCAATCAAGATTGTCAACAAGGATAAGGTAATTAAAGACACAGGCTCGTCAGCAATGCGCGGGCACCAAATTCGTGCCATGAAATACGCAGCTCCATAGCAAAGGCATGGAGCTGCGTATTTCGTGGCACGAATTTGGCGCGTGCGCATTGCTGACGAGCCTGTGCCTTTAAAGACCCAGTACATCATTTGCAAAATGGATTACTGGAATAAGGACATACATGTAACATATCTGAGGCCGGGGTCACACGAATTACGACATCCCAATTTATTGTAGTATTACTGTAGTACGATTACGAGATTTTGTGCGTGTGACCCCAAATTTATTGTAATCGTATCACAATCGGTCAACGACGAGAATTCTCATCGCTTGACTGTAATCCGATTATAATTGTATTACAATAAATTGGCAAAACAGGCGTGTGACCCCCATCTCGTAATCATATTACAATCCATCCCATAAACCCCTGTGGTAACCTTCCCCACAGGCACGCGCGTATTCGCTGGCAGAGTGTGACGTCAATTTGCGCGCGGATGCGCTTACTTCTTTGACAACGGTTCACGTTACTTGCATGACACAGGAGCCACACGCGGAACATTTTCTGTTGAGTTTTTCTGTTACAAACATCACAAAATAAGGTGGTATGGTAGCGTATCGCTATGAAAGTAGGTACATGTATGAGCAAACCATTGCAAGTCATTATGGTCCTTATTTTTTAAATATTTTCTTCTAAAAGAATAATAGTAAAATACACTGTGCAAACACAATGGATGTAAAACGTGAGCGTGAACCACTAACCATAGTTACGGTCCAGCGCCCGCAATGTGTCGTCATGACTCTGCCAGCGAAAACTTTCTGCTTCACTGCGTATACTTTCTGCTTCAAGGCTTTAAATACAAAGTTGGTGATGAAAGGCTTTCACAATCACAACAGGAATTCCTATTAAACTACATTTGTAAATGTCATTGGATCCTTGAATGTTTTGTTCCTATATCAGGCCGGTAGTTCAGCTGTGAAGCTCCTTGAGCGAGAAGTAGGCATTTTGAAGAAAGTCCGCCACAAGCACATCATACATTTGGAGGCAGTCTATGAAACATCACAGGTTAGTAAACAGACGCTGTGGGATGGTCAAACCGAGATAATAACAGCACTGCTAAAAGGGAAATTACATGTACATGTATACCCAAGAAACAAAAGACATTATTAAAAAAAAGTGCAACTCGTACATTTTTAAAAAAAAACCAAATTTAATAAAAATCCACTAATTTGATCACAGGCTCTAGAAACTAATCCGAACAGTGTTTTGCAAACTCACAATCGATGTCATGTCCAAAACAAAATATAAAAATTACTTCGTTTGAGGTCCTGAGATTATTTCGGGGGCCCAGGGTTGTGTGTACTTTGTACATATGCATAAACTGGTGGCAATCCTTAAAGTATCAACCTAATGCTTAACCGGCATTTGAAAGAATTGAAAACCCATCATAAATTGAATATAAATTATAGAGCTTAAAGGTAGAACACATGATTGGTAAACTGCTAAAAGGGGCATTATTTCCACTCGTGATTAGAAGCCCATGTTGATAAAACTGCCTTGTAGACATTTCAGTCACATAGGTGCAGTAATACTTCTGAAAACTTGAAAAATCCATGGTTTTTGTGATGGGTAAAAGTCTTTTGCAAAGGACTTTTTTAGAAAACCACCTTCAGTTGTTAATTTCTCACACAAAATACCATTTTGGACTGAAGTAAAATAATTTGGTGTTTGGTACCATTGTTATTAACACTTTTAGTAAGGTTTTTCTTGTCAACTCGTGAACAAAAAATGGGGTCACTGCAAATGTACTCTACCTTTAAGCCCAAAATCGAACTAGTTCAAAGAATGACAGGAAAAGCCATTTCTGTAATATATTATACCTTGATAGGGATAGTATAGTCATGGAAAAACAGCATTGTGTGGAAATATTATTAAAGAGAGGAATTCAGATGGTCACAACACATGCAATTTGTTTGCTTGAGTCAAAGAACTCTAAAATCATACAAGCATATCGGCCGGACAAAGGGCGCATCTTTTCATCGAGCTGAAAAGGTCGTTTCTGGAGAGTGTACAGGGTACACACGGGATATGAATTACAACCCATTAGTGTGAAAAATGAGGCATGCACTGTGATAAGTCAACAAAAGGGGGATATACTACAAAAGCTACCGAAAGCAGTGGTTTCGTTTAAAGTTATACTAAACAAAAATGTTTCAAGTGCGAACATAATGTAACAAAATAATATACTTGCCTCCAACACTAGGTTATGGCGAACGAAATTTGTTAAATTTTATTGGACGTATGTACTGTGGTGTTACTGCGAGTGCTGAACACTGATGGACTTTGTCCAGTAGAGCTCTGCAGGTACTGTACCAAGTATGCAAATTTCAGGAATTTGGTTGGTAAAATTTACTCGCATACAAAAAGAAAAAACCACACCTGCTGTCATCTGAAAATTTGTGAGATATTCGTTAAAGTTATGTGTAACATGTCTAACACTAACAGACCAAACAAGACATATACAATTGGTGCAGATGAAATTTACAATGCTTCACATGAGTGGTGTGAAATTTCACTGCTCCGTGGTGGCTAATTTGCTGCTCCATGGTGGCTAATTTGCAAAACATTTGCAGTTGCAAAAATGTGCATTTTAAAAAATAGTATAGACGATGTGACATGTGTTTACATTTGGGGCGCCCTCTGTTGATTTGAGACAAAAGTCGGCAGGCAAAAAGCCCATTAGTTTACATAGGCAAGTCCGTTTTTTTACGTAGCTTCGGTTTCAAAGCAAACATTTCTAAAATTGTCATTAAACTTGCTTACATGTGTCATAGGCCATGATTTAGCCAAATAAAGACAGCTTGTGTTTTCCAAGTCGATATAATTCGTAGATTTTATGAAGTTTCATAGACCAAGCTGTATTATTTTGCCTGCCGTTAAACAACAGAGGGCGTGCTAGATGTAAACAAGTCACGTCACGGAACACCTCATCTATACATAGGGAGCTCAGATTAACACTCATTTTTAGCTGGGCTTCAAGATGGGTTTATATTTTTTTCTTCCTCTCTTAGAAAATGTATCTAGTATTAGAGCTATGCAACGGAGGCGAGTTGAGTGAATTATTCAAGGAAAGGGGTGCATTCACCGAGGAAGATACGAGAATAACGATAGAGAGACTGACCAGCACGGTGTCCTATCTGCATAAAAATGGTGAGTTGGTCAGGCTACTAACAATGCTTAAATATTTACTTTCAAAATTAAAGGAGAATTATATATGAGAAAAAAAAACACACTGTGCTAAATAACTGTAACTTTTACATTATTGTAATGTCTGAGAGGGTGAGATTCAAAAACCATACCAAAAAAAAAAATCTATTTCAGAATCTGCCACTTTCAACTTGGCATCTTCCAATGACGATACATCCCTGGAGATGGCCCGGAAAGCTTCTGAAGGAATGCTGGATCACCCCTAATGTCATTTCACACCACCTCGATTGTTTCCCACAACTCATGTAAAAAGGGACCTCTGACATAGACAAATTCCTCGATGTTTGAGGATGCTGAGTCGAAAGTGGCAGATTCTGAAATTTAGTTTTCTGTATGGCTATTAAAGCCCAAATACATCATTTCCAGTTACCCAAAATTTCACTTAATGAGTTGACAAGAAAAACCCCACTAAACGTGTTGGTAGCAATGGTAACAAACACCACATGGTTTTTCCTGTGTAAAATGGTACCTTTTTTGGGAGATGTTGCCAACTGAAGGTGTTTAGAAAAAACAATTATCTGTAGACAATTTTTATGTTTTTTTTTTTAGTATTACTGCAAATTTCTACAAGGCAGTTTATCAACGTTCTTCTTTGGTTATGTGATGCTGTTCCTGTTTTTAAAAGTTTTCCAATAGTGTAACCTGTCTTTAAATCTCTCTCGGACAAAGCTGATGCAACTCGCTCAATAAATTTTGTCATGCCTTGTTTACATGATCTGAAATCTTGGTTCATGTAAATGACAGAATTATTTAGTGTTTTTTTGACACGAGTACTAGTGTAATGCAGGGGTGAGATTTTTCTGGATTTCTGGAATTTTACTGATACATTTACGTCCGGATTTGAGAGTTTTCTGTTTTTCATTGTGAAATCTCTGATTTTGTTGTGTGCTTCGCGATCTACATTTTATTTTATACTTTTTTGCCCTTCCAGCGGGCCATATTTTTTTAACGAGCGCTCTCAATTGTTTCAGTAATTTTGCGAAGCCAAGCAAGTGTCATGACATAGAAAGCTGTACCATGTATGTACTGTGTCGCTCGGCGAGCAGACCGAGACTGCAATGAGTAGCGAAGCAGACGTGTACAAGTCTAATTCCTAAGCAAGCGCCATCTTTGCCTGCATCGTAAACTGGCTGGCGCACCGCACCCTCCACTTTCGCTTCACCGTCTTCAACCATCAATGTTGCCTAGATTTTTTAAATATTATCCACATTTGTACAAGGTAAATATTTAAAACAAAACGGTTCTTGTGATACCTGGTTAAAATGTTTTTGACATTGCAATTTGCACGATGGTGGATCCCAAAAGTTTAAGTCTTCGTGGCCTCTACGTCTCTCCCCTGCCCCCTCCCCCAAGGAAGCCACGCCCCTTCTGATGTTTTTTCTTCCAGACCTTTTGTGTTCCTCCAATCTCATCCCTGGTAATGATGTGAAATATCTTGGCATAGTTGACCTTCCAATACACAAGAGCTTGGGGTTGCAGAAAAAGAAAAAAGGGATTTCCCCCTGTTCTTCCCCTTTGGCTGCTTGCTATGTAAAGCTCAGGGAGCTCATCATATGGATCAGTCCATAAAAATTAGGAACACCTGGATATTGTCAAACAGCATGCAGACTTTGGAATAAACACACACGGCTGTTTAAATATGCTGAGTGACAAACGAAAGATTACAAGAATGAAATATAACCATTTTTATTGCTACTTTATAGGATTGTCACAAATCCTGTTTACTGACACAAGTCCCAGTCAGCCCTGTTGTTGAAGGCTTGAGATAGATTTCACAACCTCCGTATGGTCACCCTGGGGACATTGAAGTGACATGGAACATCTGCATGCATTGCACCAGCCTGGAGATTGCCGAGTGCCTTCTCACTACTGTTTAGCAGAAAAATTTGCTTAATCAAAAATTTGTTTGCTTTTTAAAAAAATGGGTTAGCAGTCAAAATCATATGTGATGTGTATTACAGTTGACCTGTGTTCTGCTATTCTTGCTAAAAACACAAGTTGACATACAATTTCAACTTTTAACTTATTTTCATAAAGCAAACAATTTCCAGCATGAAATACCATTTTGGACGAAAATAAATTCGTGTGGTGTTTGTTACCATTGCTATCAACACTTTGAGTAAGGTTTTTCTTGTCAACTCGTGAAAAACAAAATTGGGTCATTGCAAATGATACAATAGGCCTTTAAAAAGGCGCCACATGACAAAAAATACAAATGAGCATTATGAAGAATTGTCCCGCTCCAATGAATTATTATAGACATGATAGACGTAGACCATGCCGCATTTATCAACAAGACCAGTTCCTCTTAAATCATATCGGACATGTCGGACAGGATAATTCTATTGGCAATAACTCATATGTTTTTTATTCTGCAGACTGTGTGGATTTTTTTCAGGTTTTCTGAAGTACATGTATTACTGCATCTACATGTGTATGTAGCTGAAATTTCCACATGTACAATGCAGTTTATCATCATTATTTTTTATTATGTAATGCTGCTGTTCCTGTTTTTAAAAGTTTTCCAATCATGTAGTCTGTCTTTAATGTAGGCCTATGCTGTGTTTTTTTTGTAACAAGAATAATGTACATTGGAAACGTACAGGTTTATTTAAAATGATAACAATGTTGATGATTATTCATACCCATTTCTGTTTGGCAGATATCGTTCATCGAGACATAAAACTGGACAACATATTAGTGAGTCAGGACCCAGTACATCCTGAAGACAATCTCAACATTAAGGTGGGTCGGTCTATAGGGTGTTACATTCATTTTAAAGGAACACACCGGCTTTGTTGGGCTATTTTGGGCTCGAAATAGACCCATACATTATTCTGAAGCGCCTTCGAGAGTAAATTAGATATATCCTGAAAAGACGCCGTCAAATTTGGCTGTTTTTGAGCACTTTTGAATAATTCAAGGTCACATGACTTTTCGGAACCAAATTCTGGTTCCGAAAAGTCACGTGGTCTTGTGAGTTAGTTGTATTTCCAGCCGTATAAAAGTTTGTTACTGCAGAACTGCACCAAATTTAACTCTGATTTCCCCCCAATATTTATAAGTAATTGACAAAAGAGAGACTATTTATACAGGTATGAAACAAAGTTAAACATAAGTATGAAAATTCGAACATAATTGTTTGTTTCGAGAGTCCGGAGAACGGGAGCGAGCGCGTGCTACGGCAGGCTACCGTGGAGTGTAGGATATTTGCCCCGCGCAGCACGGCAAATAGCCTGAGTGCACACACACACGGGCGTGTTGCTCCGGTGTACGTTCGTGAAGAAAAAACATGATGCCAACTCCTCAAAAGAACACGGAAATTCCTATTTGGTCGTCCGGGCTGTCCAGTGAACAGAAAATTGGAGATATCCTGAGCAGGAGAAGAGCGAATCGTTTGTAACAAAGTCGTGAGGCTCGCGCGTAGTTGCAACGGCTGGTAAAGCATATAACCCGTCTTTTGACCGTTTTTGTTAATTTTGCACTTCTTTAGTAAATTACGGGATATTTTGATGATCTTTTTTCACAACGACCATCAACTAAATCATGTAAACAGTAGGCCGGTGTGTACCTTTAAACAAAGAGTACATAAGGCTTTTCCTACAGCCGAAAAATTTAACCCTGAGATTACCTGGGTTAAGCAGCATTGACCTACATGTATACAATGAACTGGGCAAGTGACTCGCTGAATGAAGCCACCATCCACCATCTTAGTACTCGCAATACAATGCCTTGACTGGTTATACTGTCTTCACTAGTCTACATATGTTAACCCTTTGATGCACAAATTGTTTTGGAACTCTATCGTTTTGGGTGGTCGCTAGCGACTGCTCTGTGCACTAAACAGTTAAATGGAATGCAAGCGATTGTATAGACTGGGGAGCAGTCTAGGCAAAGCATTGTCTTGCGAGTACTAAGATGACCGACTCGTGGCTTCAGTTCTCGTATCTAGCCAACTGCTATTACTGAATTCATTGTATATAGGTCAGTGGTTAAGCGGTCTTTCCAAATTTCTTGTTTTCTTCCCATGGATAGTATCAATGATATTTTGGGGAGGTATTTTATATGATTGTTAGATTAGACAAGCTCCATGAAGCCTATAGTTTCCATATAATCGTAACGCTTCTCTGATTTGTTTACATTGTCATCATTTGTCATCATTTTTCCCAACCGTGCAGCTCTCTGATTTTGGCCTGTCGATACTAAAAGGCCGCGCTGGCAGTGATTCCATGATGCAGACAATGTGTGGCACTCCAATGTACATGGGTAAGGATTTAAAAAAAACATTTTTGGAAAAATTATATACTGAGCAATAAAAGCAATCACAAAATTTTCTCCATTTAAAAAAAAAAAAAAAAAAATGTCAGTCTGAGAGTGGGAATTTGTTTTTGCAGTCATGCATAATGAAGCCGTTATGTAAATAATTTGATGGAAACTTCATTACAAAAATTTTTTCAAACTTTGATTAAACAGAAAAATTTGTGTTTCTTTTGTATAATTCATAGATGTCAATGAATTCTAATTTATAACATTTAACATAAGAAGACTTCTTTTTGATGCCATCGTCGAAATTTTTTTTTTACACTTGTTTTAACTGAACAAATCCTTGTCTGCTTTTATTTCCAGCTCCAGAAGTTATAGATAACCAGGGTTATAGTCAACAATGTGATGTGTGGAGTATAGGAGTTATTGCATACATGCTGTAAGTATTGGCATGCAAATCATACATGTACGTCAAATGCCAAGTTTTATGCGTCAAGTATGGCTTTCACTGCATCCAGATTTTACAAACTCATATGGACATTTGTTCACATTTGTATTGAATTTGTAATATAGATAAATCTGTATTAGAAATGGAGATACTATTAGTTATCCCACGAGCGCGAGTGGAATACGGCATCATGTAGTGCGTTTGCGTCCGGACGCAAACGCACTACATCATGCCGTATACCACGAGCGCGAGTGGGATAACGAATTTATCTTCAAGCAAACTTGACGCACTAATAACGCGCACACGCGCGGGACACAGTGCAGAGAATCGCGCGCATAACAAGCCGCATCAGATAGCTAGATTGAAATGTGCAGCTCCGTGTATGTAGGGGACGCATGCATTTGGAATACCAGGGCGCATCACGCAGAGTGCGACATAAAATCGGAAGACGGGACATAGGATAATGTCACACTGTTGTTGCCATGGATCCACCAATCAGAACCACGGAGTCAAGTTTGCTTGAAGATAAATGTATTTAATAGAGCTTGTCTAACCTACCGTAACAATCCTATAAAATGCCTCCCCAAAATACCATGAATATTATCCATGGGAAGAAAACAGGAAATTTGCAATCTCCTGTGGAAGCCAAAATATTGGTGTAATCACTGCACTGTTTTATGGAACATTTTCAAGGTTCTACATACCGTAGGAAGGGTGGGGGGGGGGGGGGGGGGGGGGGGGGGGGGGGGTCGAGGACTTTACATGCCCTGCAAATTGTTGACATTTCATGGTAGGGACAAAACAAATGTTGATAAGTAGCATTTCAGGGGGAGGGGGTCTTGAAAAATACTACTCTCTGTAGAACCGTGAGAATGTTGACAATTTTGGACGGCCACCTTACATGGCTCTCCACTGGTTGCTATCTTGTCTGGGTGCATTGAACAGCTACACATGTACCTACATGTAGGTATCCACCTAAACACCTACGAGCGCGAGCAAGTTCGATTGAGTGACTGTAATCAACTGGAGTCCCTCGAATGATGGATAATTTCCTTTGTTCGAGGGACTCTAGTCAAACTATAGTCGTCAATCGAACTTGCTCTACATCGTATGTATCTCAGTGCTTAGGTGGTAGGCACGTAGCTTATTAAAACCCATGAAAATGTGAATTGCACATGAACATGTTAATATGGATTGTGAGATATATAATGAAATAATTACTTTTCAGATTAGCAGGCTATCCACCATTTACTGGCCGAGATGAAGACGGTTTATATGATGCAATCAGGAGAGGGGAGCTTGATTTCACCGGTGCTGTCTGGAATAAAGTCAGTCATGAAGGTATGTACAATACTGCTTGAACTACGTCCATCAGACTGAAAAAGTCTCCAAAATTAGCCGATTTTAATAGTAGTCATTGTGCTGACTGACAAGAGTAATAGATGTACATGTAAAATTTGTCTATTGCTCGGCTGCTAGAGCATCTGTCTGGAGAGTCGAAGGTCTCGGGTTCGAATCCTGATCAGGCCCCATGTGATTTTGTTTTCATCCTTAGTTTGGTGGTTTACCGATTAGGCACCATACCAGTTATTGCATTCGTTATTTTTTCCTGATGTTGTCATAGCCAAGAATGCTATCCAGGGTTTACTGACTGTCGACCCGGCACACCGCCTGACAGCTAGTGAGTTACTACATCACCCGTGGATTACCGGGGAGAAAAGGACGAATCATGACGGTCCGAAGAACGTGCTGGAAATGATGAAACAATGGAAGGATGAACTGATGCTGGAGGAAAACGGACAAATAGATGATAATGCTAACAATGCTGGAGAGACGGACGCAAAGGAAGGGGAAAGCAGTGTGGGGGAGGTGAGTAGGATTTAATGGGCGTTTACACTTGTACGCTGCGCTTACCTTATTGCACGAGCTCCCAATCACCAATCTTTTCAAAATAGAAAATTCCACCCCAGTAACTTGGGGCTTCTCTGATACCTCATTGGAACTTTGACCCAGCTCAAAACATTTTGCGCGTCGTGACAGGCCTTGCACAAGCGGCAAACCAGCTTCTGTACAAACCAATGGAACAGGCACGCGCAAAGCCATTTTTCGCGATACTGTGAACGCCCTTTAAGGGTACATTCCACGGGTGCGCTTGCCCACTTTTGAAGGCGAAAAATCACCCCATCCCACAATTTTGGAATGCACACAGCATACGGAGTGACACCTCTCCTTGCCCCATGATAAATTTGAGTGGTCAAACAATTTGTTCTTTTCATTCTTCAGCATGACAAGTCTTGTTCAGGCAGTCCTTGTACCAAATCAGGCAGCGACAAAAGCACATCAAGTGGGAAACCGCCGGGAGCTTCACGGTCAAGCACATCTAGAAACTCGGTAAGTAGCTCAGACAGTTCCATTTTTCAGGACGTTTCATCAAGATAACGTGAAATATCTGTCAATCAGAATTTCAAAATGTTAAGTAAACTGAAAATACAGATTCTGAACTAGTATTTTTTGTTACGTAGCACACACACGCAATCCATTCACTCGATGCACAATGTACGCGTGTGCTTCGGTACGCCCAGCGTGCACGCGCATCAGATTGGGGCTCTGTGCTGCACAGTAACAGAAATGCACAGTGTCCACAAAAGCCTCATTTTATACAATGATGTAAAGTACTGTAATACAATACATGATATTAGGATACGTTTTCTTTGATAAATTTGAAATTGTTTATTTTAAGATAGCCTAAAAGATATTAGGGAGGTTTCGCAAGCCGACGGATACGCGTACGGATACGTTTAGCTATCCGTAACCGTTAGTGGCATTTTTTCATGAAACCTACAGCGTATTTGCTAAAAGCCTATTTCCGACAGCGGGAAAACTACCCGCACAATACGGCTTTAAGACTAATTTTACTTTTAATCCAAAGCTTTGAAATGCACAAAACGTTCGTAGATATTCATAATTCATACTCTTCAATCCGAAATTTCACTACGCGTTTAATGTTTACGCATAGCGAGCTCGATATCCGTGCCGTGCAAACGCGTAACAGATAGTGAGACGTGTACCGGTATGACGCCACAACCTGTGACGTATCCGACGCACTATCCGTATCCGTGTGCTTGCGAAACCTCTCTATTATCTTATTAGAGTGGTTTAGATGCACGTAAAATGCGAACGTGAACACAAAATGACTTGAGCACTGATCGTATCTTGAGGAGGTCTCAGAACCCAGGTTCGAATTTTGGTCACAGCAAGAGTTATCTTGCTACGAAAGTCACATTGTGGATTTGTGTTTTTGTCTTTTCTATAAGATTTCCTCAAAGTAATAACCAAATGCTTAAATATTTTGCGTTCACGTTTGCATTTTACGTGCATCTAAACCTCCTTACTTTCTTTATAACAAGACACAAAATGGTGGCCAAAAGACCACGTCACAGTCAACGAACGGTGCAAGTAGGGCCAAAGGGAACGCATCTTCCTCGCCACCGGCAGCGGCATGCTCCAAGACCACAACGCACCGCTCACGTACCGCGCCACATCCTGCCACGCAACCGCGATCATCTCCACACAGACCCACCGAAGTCGGCACGAAAACAAGTGCCTCAAAACCACTATCGCCCAAAGCAGCTTCGATTGCCCACAAGTCTAAGCGTAAACCAAGTGGTAGCTGAAATCATAAAAAATGTTTAGATTTTATTTTTTTTGCTAAAGATAGGTGAGTAAAACGAGCTTTAGAACTGTACATGTTAACAGTCTTATTTATGATAACATCGAAAAGTGCTTGTACAAAGTCTTGGCCAATAGGCTGCTTTCCGGTGACGTCACGCCTTCCACTATTTTGGGTGTCATTTGACAATCATGACCCACGTGGCCCGAGTGCTAACCAGCAAAAAGAGTGAAAACAGCTTATCGGTTGCACTTACCCTGTTCCTTTACCTTGCTTTATGTTGTTGCGCCGAGTAAAGCGGGCCTCCCACTGTGCGATTTTTGCCACGAATTCCCCACGATTCGGTACGATTAGCTACGATTTGGTACTATTGTGTGTAGAGTCTATAGGCAGTCTCCTATAATCGTATCAATTCGTAGAAAATTCGTGGCCAAAATCGCACAGTGGGAGGCCCGCTTAAGATAAAAATGTCTTTCTTCAGGCTACATCGCGATTAAGTATAAAACACTTTCGCTTTTACAAGCCGAGTACATGCTCAATAATTTGAACGTATCGCAATGTGCGTGTTCGTGCTTCATTTTCAAATGAAAACACACAGATGGGTAATTTTTTTTGCACGGGCATGTGCATCGATTGGTGCGCCCAGGTACATGCGTGGCCGGTGACACCCAGACATTCCCGGATGTCGTACGTGGTCGAAAGCAGTCTATATTGCTTGTTTATAGAGCACCGGATCTCTGCGTTAGAAAGCTATTTGTAGTACTGTAATATGTTCCATTTGTACTTTAGACTATATTCCGTCCATATCGCTTCAGAATTCTATAATAGTTTGTTTTCATTTTGAAACATTATAGGTGATATTTTTTAGGGATTATGACCCAGGGGCCGCCGGGGTGAATTAATTCGATACAAATGTGGACAAATGTTCATGAGTTTGGGAAATTTGGATGCAGTGAAAAACAACTTAGCTCCACCGGGATTCGAACCGCGGACATTCTGCTTAATGTACAGACGCCCTACCAATTGAGCTATGAAGCCAACTGGTGGTCTCGAAACAACTGCAATACCGTGGTATTGCAGTTGTTCCTCACTAATTGGGATGGGTTCCTCACTGATTGGGATAAAACTCAACTTCACTGACAATGATCACAGAAAAATAGCTCATTCGTTGAGCCTCAGTTTGTCACAATTTGGCACACTTATGGTTGGACATTAATACCTCAAATTTCCACCGTATTTCATATCTTTTGTTTGATTTTTAACATTTCTTTTAATTATCTTAGTCGATTTTTGTAAAGGTGTGTGATTTTTAAAAGAATGAATAAGTGATTATTTTTAGGGATTATGACCCAGCGGCCGCCGGGGTGAATAAATTCAATTGCAAAAATTATGTGGACGAATGTCCACGAGTTTGGGAAATCTGGATGCAGTGAAAAGCAGCTTGGCTCCACCGGGATTCAAACCGCGGACCTTCTGCTTAACATGCAGATGCCCTACGATTGAGCTATGAAGCCAACTGAGCTGCGTGTTTCGTGGCACGATTTTGGCGCACGCGCATTGCTGACGAGCCTTACCTTTAATTCTCTTCAGGCTAGATTCACAATTTACATGTTGACTTAGAGTGAAATGACGCACTGAGAATGACAAAATCAACTTGGGCGGCAAGTGGTTTTGTGAATCAGTGATCTTCTTTTTTGATGTGCAGCAAATTTAGTCCGTCAACATGTGAAACGACTCGGTGTGAATCCAGCCTTAGACCTGGGGCCAATTTCATGGCGCTGTTTAGCAGCCGATTTTGTGCTAACGGAGGCTCCGGCTATTTCATGGAGACCGTAACCTTAAGCACTGCTAAACGTTTGCTAGCTTCAGAGGCAAAATTTGCTTAACACTCATGACGCAACAATGCCTGTTTCCGAACACGCGCATGCTTAAGCACGCCGCAGCCGTGAAATAGCCTTAAAGTTAGCACAACTTTTCTGCTACATTAATCACACGTTTTCAGCCAGCGCTTAAGCAGCGCCATGAAATTGGCCCCTGGGCTGCGTTCCACTTACGCAAACGTTGCCGACGTTGGCCACTGGTTACAGTGCTTTTGTGCACTCGTCTATGGAAAGCCAGGTACCAGTTGTTGGCGAACGATGCAAATGTTTGCAATGTTCATGTGTTTGGAACGCAGCCCTAGCCAAAGTCAGCGTTTGTGACCTCTGTTCTTATTGTGCCTGCCGAGACATTCCGGTAACAAAGCTTTATGACTTAACACCTTGAAGTGTTTTTTTTTTTTTTAATTAAGTGCTTGTAAATATTCCTTCAATGAAAAATAAGATTGTATAGCATACTCAAGATCCATCCACAATTTAAAGAATTTTAATGAAGTGTATCAGATTATTAAACTGCTGCGTATCTATTTTTATATTCTTGTAATTATGCCGCCACTGTTTCACAAGTATTATTATATATATCTGTATGGTAAACAGTTTTTCTTTCGAGTGAAATAAGTTGCAATTTTCTCACAACCAAAAATTAGTTTCTTGGGCAATTTACCAGGCCTCGCTGAACCTCAATTTCAATTTCGACTTTGCGGATCTATAGACGATGTGCCCTTTGACATCACAACAAACCAGAACATGCCTGGAGTTTTGCATAAATTTGGTAAGAACATCTGCAGACATCCACTACGAGGGTAGTTCCTGACGTTTTTAGACTTATTTCAAGTCTGAGATCGCGTATACTTCACCAATTATGGGAAGAGCCTGATGCATAACTGGTACATTATACTCGAAGTCAGACTTGAAATAAGTCTAAAAATGACAGGACCTACCCTCGTCTGCAAATGTTTTTACCGGTACCCCCTGTGTTATGGCGCTGGTGCAAAGGTCTACTCCATGTTTATATAACAAATTTAATCTGCAATGACCTCTTATTAACGAGGTATAACTAGTTTCTTGTATTTAGGCTATTAAAGTAATATATTTTGATTGAACTAATATTTGGGTAATTCCCAAAATTAGGGGTCCAAAGTGTGACATGCTTTTTAAGATTTCCAAATTTTTTTAGTGATTAAAAGTGGTTTCCCAGTAGAAAATAATGATTTTTTATTTCAACAAATGCCACTTAAATTTAATGTTTGTGTGTAGATATGGCACCGAGGTTACCCGGGACACCAAACTCCTATTCAATACCATGGAACAAATTATAGGCCTTTATGGTCTTGTTTTAAACATTTTTCAGGAATCAGAGAAAAAAATATTGAAGAAACTGATGCTGTCCCTTATAATCACAGGCCACAGTCCATTACTGAGAATTTGTGATCATGAGTGGTGATTTTTGAAACGGAGAGTGTCGCACGTAACTGGGACACCAAATATTTTGGACCCCTAATTTTGGGAATTACCCATTTGGTACATTACTTTGTGTGTGTGTGGAAAAATTGCTTTGAAATTAGATAATAAAATTGATAAATCTAATTGTAATTCATTTGAAAATTGTCTGGTTTTATAAATTTCCCAAGCATGGTAAACTTGATATATTTGGCCAGAGGATTTTACAATGAAAAAAATCTCACGTAACTCACAGCATATAATGTATTGCTCATTTTATTTTTTCCTCATATTTTGTCAGTACTGTATTTCGTCCATTCAAATTCACAACTGAAAATGCATCAAATATATTAAAATTTTCTTTCATAATTTACAATAAATAATGGTGTTTAGAGTCTGAAAAAGGGAACAGTAATTTACTTTCTGCATGTAACCGACTATATCAAGTCAGTTTTTACACCGGTACATAACAGTTTCAGTTGATGAAAACATTGTGCGCATAGTTTAGTGAACAATTATTCTTAAAATACACACTCCGAGTAATTTGAACATACATAGTCTACAAGAAAATTCAAACTGTCTGAAATGGACTTTTTATCTGGCAGATTTTACTGAGCCGATGTTAAGAAAAATGTTTCCCAATGTCCACATTCATTGATTTTTATTCGTGCAGTTACTTCGAGCAACATGCATTTAAATAGAATGTCTTCCAGCAAGTATGGACGCCTGTGGCAATACATGAAACAGTTGTGGGCAAAATGCCACTTTGCCCAGTTTAAAAAAAAAAAAAAAAGTGATCCATACTATACACAACATTTATTCAAAGGCACTGTGGCCATTATTATCGTTGCCATCACAGAATCACCAGAACCATATCAGCTAGGTGGCATTCCCTTAGCTCCCCAAATATTGCTCGGGTTGACAAGGCAATTGAGATTAAGTGTCTTGCCCATGGACACACACGTTAGCACAAGTGGGGCTCGAACCCACAACCTCTAGATCATGATCACAGCTGCGTACCCACTTAACACATGCTACTACGAAACACTCTTGCAATTGCCATTTCTTGTGACGTTCAGATTTTCAGTGGGTCATATTTCTTGTTCTTTGCATTACAATGTACGAGTGACACAAAGCACTTTGTTTCTTGGATATATTAACATGATTGATAAATACCCATCGGCTCAGTGATTGTTACCAAAAAAGTTCATTAAAGACAGGTTTTTAGAGAAAAACAAACATGCACAATGCTGCTTGGTACTGTGCACAGTTTTGTGAAAACACACCAAGCATGTAAATAACATTTTATAAGAACACACTCTGAACATGCTAGTACACACGACTACGGATAACAATCGATGGAAACACCACGGCAGAGAACTGTATTAAATACTACTTTAACAAGAAAAGCAAAACAGTCTTATAAACAAACACTTATTTTGGCAACAATTCTGCGCTTAAAATTTTGAGACAACAGACCCAAATACTATTTCTCAAATGCTCAATTTCAAATACAAAATGCTATTTAGGGTTAGGCAAATACAAGCCGAGAAAAAAACACACCACCGCTTTACACAAACAGACCAAAAAAAATATCTATTGGTTAGACTAGTTGGAAATTTTCAATATATATTATGGTCAGCAGACAGCTCTTGTAAAAATATGTTCAAAAAATGACAAATTATGCAGTAGGTTCATTTACACTTAAATACTTTGGGCAGGACACTTCAAATTAAACTATTACAACTAAAAATACACTTATACAGTTACAAATATTTGACAACGACCACTTTGGACACAAAATGCATGTTAAGACTAATGAACGACAAAATATTTTAGTAAATTTTGATTGAAGATTCCAAATGCTGAGCAAGCCAAAGCGAACTACCTAATTTTCAAATGTCAAACATTTCTAAACATGGGAGTAGAGAGAAAAATCATATCAGGATTTGAACCCAAAACCTCCGACAACCAGGGCCCAATTTCATGCGCGTGCACCAAATTCATGCCATGAATTACGCAGCTATGGAGCTGCGTATTTTGTGGCACGAATTTGACACGCGCATTGCTGACGAGCCTGTTCCTTTAACAGCCTGTTTTTTTCTGAACCGAGTGTCAGGCTATTTCAAAGACATCGTTAACGGTAAGCAACTGCAAACTTGCCTTAACTGCAGAGCCAAACTTAGTGACGCAACAATAGCCGTTTCCAAGCGCGTGCATGCTTAACCACGCCGCGACCACGAAATAGTGCTTAACTCCTCTGCTGTATGCCGTTACTGCTTGCGCTTAAGCGGCTCTATGAAATTGGCCCCAGATGCTCAACTATGAGGCACAGTAGTAAGACTCCCTCAGAATTCCCTAAAAACCCAACTTTTTTTCTGTGTTGCATATGTATTTGACATGGTGCTTAGGCAACATGCATGCCAAACACTGCATTCAAACATTTCAGTGATTTTAGGTGGCTCGTGTTAACTTTCCAGACATACATGTAGATTCGGAATGTCCAGCAGAAATGTTAGATCTTTTTCAAAGAGCCATTTCCTAAGCATTTTTTTTACAACTTGAAAAAGTACAGAAACAGGTACAGAATTTACACTATGAACAAACAAGAACTGTACACACCTTTTTGTACATTTTCAAAAAAGAACAGATGCATCTACATTAATCACACATTTCACTGTTTTTTGGGCCCGAATGACACAATCAAACCACAGTATAAATCACATCAGTAAATTCATGATTTCAAGAAGAGTTGAATTTTTCAGACGAAAAATTTGTTAAAGCCACAAAGGCAGGGTGTGCCACTCTGCCTGAAGTGCCTTCCACGTGCATTTCTAGGGTTGTGTGGCTCCAGAGATCAGGTCATTTTTAATGCAAGTTTAATCAAGTTGGAAAGCCAACAAAATAATGAGAAGCTAATAAGAAGCATTTGCCAACAGTCGCTTTAGTTTTGTCTATGGGGTTTGTACAATGTATTTTACACCCTGTCAGAAAGCCAAACTTGCCCCTCTTTGTTAAAGGAGTGTGTTCAGATCACATTTTTTTATCCCCTCCCCCAATTTTTCCCATGGGTGTTGGGATTTTGATACCATTTAATTTGTCATATTTTTCTCATTACCATTCTGAAATTTCGTGTTCTCAATCCGTCTATTTTCAAAGATATCGTCCAAAAACCACCAATTTTTGTAAACTATAATTTATCTGGTTCCATAAAGCAGTGCAGTAATTACACCAACCTTTTTTGCTTCCACATCCAAATTGGAGATTGCAAATTTCCTGTTGTTCTTCCCATGGATAGTATTTTGGGGATGTATTTTATATGGTTGTTAGGTTAAAACGGAATCCATTTTCTGGAAAAATCTGAACACGTTCCTTTAATTGAGGGACTGAATAATGAAGAAATGTCATATATATTGCACTTGGCCTCACTGAATGTCTCAAATGTACACAAGCTACCCGGTTTTATACTTGGACAATATTACGTTTTGACAAGTATACACTGCCCTTTAAACAGTCAACACTTTTGGGCGTTTTCCAGCTCTCTGCATTGGACTACATTTTGTAAAAATAGATATGATCTTTGTAAGTTTTACCAAAATTAGTCCAATGCTATAGAACAAGTGTCAAGACCTACATACCGGTACATGTCCTATATTGGATTGTGTTACACCCAATTGACGTCCACAGAAAAGTCATTGGAGTATGGAAAATAGCTTGGACTGATGCCTTTTTCTCTCAGACAGCGATAAACAGAAAATGTGTACCATCCAAACCCAACTTGAGATAGCAGGCGATTGTGGTCCGTTGTGTCACTGGTTCCCATTGTAAACAGCAGCTGCATTGCACTGTCACCAACTACAAACATTAAACACCACTGTTGCATAGAAGTCTGTAAAATAAAAGTAAAACATCAACACTTTTAATAAAGAGGTTAAATAAAGTTTGTGGGAGAAATTGCCAACTTGAAGGTGTTTTTCTAAAAAAATATTTTATTTTACCATTCATTTAACACAAAAAAACATGGATTGATTTTTCACGTTTTCTGAATTGAAGTAGCTGAAATGTTTACATGGCAGTTTATCAAAAATAAAATTGTGTGTGATGCTGTTATTCCTGCTTTTAAAATTGTCAATTTTATTTTAAAAAGAAGACTTTTTACACAAACCTTACATACATACCCTTGCTGTATTTTGACCAATTTTTCTTGACAAACGGACATCTACCATACTGACATGTGAAAACCAAGATGAAAAACAGACAACAAAATGTTATAAAGAGACAATTGTGCGGACTGACAGACTAAGATTTTAATGATTTGCAGTGACAATACAGATACACAACAATGATAATGTACAAACGAGAAAGTAGAGCGACACTACATGCTGTTCAAAACGAAAGGCAAACCTTTCTCTCATAATACAGAATGCTGCAATCATACAACTTGCTTCTGCTATAAAAGCTATGCACACCTGACGCAAATCAAATTTTTTTTTTCGTGGATAATCATTGCAAGTTTATACATGTTTTTAGTAACTGAAAACCTGCTATATAATACAACAATATTGAGGGATTTATGTGTTGTGTTGTGTTTCTGGATGACCTCCAAGATTACTGCAATTGAATGCAACATCAGAAGCAATCAGAAGCATTCATATGTCAGAAAAATATTAACAGAATTGAAGCTGGAAGCCGGCAAGCCAATCATACCGACGGCATATGCTTTGCCCTTGTCTCAGTCCAGCACGACGGCCGGCAGGCAGGCCTAGAGCACTTATTATCGCTAAGAACTACATCAAGTTTTCTAACGAACCTATGCAATGCATCCGATTTCAGTCTTCACTTAACATTTTTAGTTTTCCGGAAAAAGCGAAGTCTGTCCATAGACACGCATAACACACAGCACGGCTGGCGCGCCCCACACGTGGGTTTGTTTATCCAATCTCACAATTCCTTGCGTGCTTGAGAGACTCATTCTCACTGATTATTCAGACAACACCATTTTTAACAATACCTATTCATTTTTGAACAGCAACGCAGTGCACCAATAACACAACTACATAATTAACAAACATTACATGAACAGATTACAGTCACACATCAACAAGTAAGCATAAGAGTAAACAACGTACGAACATACAAACTATTAGTGAAGCCAACACCAACAAATTGATTAACGATGATTGAAACAAACATTAACAACATCCCTAATTATGCAATGGAACAGTCTTTCCTTCCATTGGTTCACCCAAAAAAAGAGGACTATACCATTTCAAAACGGCAGTAAAACCATGGAGGCAAACCAACAATTGAAAAAGATTAAGCAAGAAAGAAAATAAAAACCAAATTCTTTGTCGTAATATATAGTGAACTTTTCTCAAAATATTTTAAGAAAAAAAATGCTGTTTTGCATCTCTGTTGTCAAACTTCATTTTTGCCTCCTGCCAAAACTGATTCAAAACTAAAAATTTGAAAAAAAATTGACAAAATTGTTTTTTATTGTTGAAGTGATTCAGATAAAATGGGAAACAGTCCAACAAACAAATTCTCCTTAAAAATGACACAGATTACAAACAGACGTGGCAATCACATAGACGTACATGAACAAAACGCTTCTTACGGATCGAGACGGAGGAATACAGGCATTTTTTTGTTGTTTTTCAGTTTATATACATCTTTAGTGCACCTCACAATTGCACGGCTTATTTGTAAAATATCTAACAAGAATAGTAGACAAATGCTGTTGGAAAACACGTCTATTATAATAGGTATCGAAAAATTTGGGGGTAGAGGGACTGCTTAAAATGCTGAAATACGTGTACATGATCTACGTGTACAAGGGTACGCTTTACCTAAGGCCTATTGTACTTGTAATAAATGCAGAGAATTTCACGCAGACTAAACCAGGAATGCAACATTAACATTCTATTGCAGACAGTCGGCAAACACTTAGCAAAGTTTAGCTTGTTACTGTTTGCGTTGCCATGGGGGTTTAGTTTGCGTGCTACTTTCTGCATTCGTAATTCGCTGGCAAAATGCGACTTCATCTTCTACCCAGGATGCGCTCACTGCTTTGACAATGGTTTATGCTACTTGCATGGCAACAAGTTTGTCCATTCCTTTAATACGAAAACCACAGTATTATTAGGAGGACATTTTTGGAGTATTTTTCTGTAACAACTCGTCACAAGATAAAGACGTTAGGATACTTTATCATGCCAGTAGATATTAACGTTCTAGTGAGAGTCAGACTTGTTCTTACTTTGTTTTTAAATATTTTCTTCTAGAAGAATAAAATATGGATGCAAAATGAACCAGTCACCGTATACGTACGCACTGGTGACCCTGATGTGATGTCACATTTACCAGTGAATTACTAGTACATGCATGATAACTAAGCTTTACACTACTGCAACTGTTTTACACTGCATGTGCTTTTACACAGTGACTAGTTAATGGCAACATACGAAATGTATATCAATTTTGTGTGGCTATGTGGTCAGACCCACTCTGAAGCAGGGCTGTAGTGGAGTCCTCACAAGCCCTCACAAGTCCCTGGGTCTTAATTCAAGTCACAAGCTATATTCAAATGAACTCCAACAAAGGCATTCTTTTGTGCGTGTTCATCCTTTGCTTCTTGTTACTGGACTTGTGATGGACTTGTGCGGGACTTGTGATTTTATTGGCACTGGACTTGTGATGGACTCGACTACAACCCTCCTCTGAAGTAATGTTGGCCAATTTTTCACGGCCAGGATTAAGCTTCATTACTCAAAGACGTCAGCAACATTGTGGTTGCGAATATTTTACCCAGACTTTTTGACAGACTGGGCCACATATGATTTTTTTTCTCCCAAGATTTTGGGAATTTGTGGAGAATCTTCCATATCTACACCCACTACCGGTTTGTTGTATATTTCCTTTAAAGGGATTTGTGAACTTACAAAAGTGTCATTTACATCTCAGCTGAAAATCGAGTATGATATAAATATTTAAGATTGTAAATCACTACTGTTTTAACTGAGGAAAATTGATAAAATTAAGATATTTTTGGGGGTGGGGGAAATCAGAATTCAAGAGAGTAAAATTTAAACATATTCAATCTCAAAAATCTCCCTGCCACAAAAATTAAAACCCTGTATAACGAAAAACACTTAATAATTTCAGTAAAAATTAAAACATACTCGCTCTTCTCACAAAAAAAGAGAAAAACCATTTGTGTTGGCATAAATTAAGACGACTACTTACGCTCAAGCTTACTTGATTATACAGAAACAGCTTGGTTTGTTAATTAAAAATTGAAATAAATTAACTAAGTGAAATTCAGCTTGTCAGGATGTACATACATAAACATCAGATTTCTACATGGTGCTGAGGCTATAGTTAATAATGGCAGTACAGAGAAATAGTCACATCAATTTTGAGTGTTAAACATTTTTTTCTTCAAATAAACTACTTCTTTTCTTATGAATTCAGCAAACGACAGGAAACCAACAAATTAACAGCTACAGAAACTAAACTCCTCAAAAAAGTTCGGAAACTCGAGTTTGGCCAATGATTTCTCTCTTGTTACCAAATCATTTTCCTTGAATTTGGTATCACTGGTAAGCCCCGTTATTCCTCTTTACGATGATGTGTCATTTGTTATGATTAAGCAATTGGGGGATGTGCAGCACACCGGAATACAGGGGTGGGTGTAAAGTGAAATGTAAAAAAATGCATTGCTTGGAGGATGTGAATGTGTCAATACATTTTTGACAATAGCAATGCATTTTGTAATATATTATTTTACACCCACCCCCATATTCAGCTGTGCTGCACATCCCCCAATTGCTCAATCATAACAAATGACACATCATTGTAAAGAGGAATAACAGGGCTTTCCAGCGATACAAAATTCAAGGAAAATTATCTAGTAACAAGAGAGAAATCGTCGGTCAAACTTGAGTTTCCAAACTTTTTTGAGGAGTTTACATGAATTTTACACCATACTCCACACGAAACATTAGTGAGCTCTTAGCATAATTAACAAACAATCGGATGAACGAGACTAAGACTACTTAGAATGTCTGCAACAAACAAATTTCAAACAATTACATTAGTGAACATGCGATTCATTAATAGGAAACACTGATGAATACATTGTTTTTAAATATACACGTCATTGAACTTGGTAGCAATAAAAAAATTAAATTTTTCTGAAGTTTGCAACGGCAGATTTCCAACCAGCTGTATGATGTATGTACACATACAAATACATGGTTTATAATGGGTTAATATACTTTTTTGCTTATCAAGGACCAAACGACAAAAAGCTAAAGCCGTGTCCGCATTGGACCTGTTTTTCGGGAGGTTTTACCGAGACGATGGTAAAATGAAAAATGGCTAAATTTTACTGTCGTCCGCATTTGGACTTTTTTGACACAGAAATTTTACCGAGACCATAGGAGAGCATGCGCAGTGTCCCTTAGCGGGATGACCTTCAGGGCCCGGACGTACGCTTCCAGAGCACTTTTACTGGCTCAATGTGTTCGCATTGTGGACTTAGCGTCTTGGGGAAAAGTTTCTGGTCAATTTTCCTGGGCAGCAGTTGGCCAGGAAAAGTAACCGCTGGACTCAGGAAAAGTTACCGAGAGGGAAAACTTCCTAGGCTGTCCGCACTGCATTAAAAATGGGAAAAGTACCCATCGTCTCGGGAAGTTTGACCTAAAAAAGTCCAATGCAGACAGGCCTTTAGATTAAAAAAACAACAAACGAAACCAAACTAAAAATGTTACACGACAGAATTACTAACAAGAAAAAAACAAAAAACGATTCACATCACAACCGAGCAAACGTCACTCGACATCTTTCTCTGTAGCTTAAAAAGAAAAATTGAAAACTTTTTAATCACAAAATTCCCCGACATCTTTATTATGCCAAAGAAATAAAATGAAATAATAATAATAATAATAAAATGCTGTCTATACCAGGCAGTCAAATTAGTTTAAAGCTTCTTGATTTTTTCAAATCACTTTGGTTTTTTATGTCAACAATGACGGAACGTTTCATATCTAACTTTGTAGATCTTTGGACATCACTTACATGCATTTTCAAAGCTTCCACAGCAGTGCCACATTTCCACAATTTTACTTGTTTATTTTTTTAAATTGTTGTACTTCTGTACAAGACGATAATAGGTGAAAAAGCTACGAGAAAAAAAAATGGTTTAAAATGAAACGAAGTTAGAAACAACTTTCAACAGTAAATCTGGACAAAAATGGAAAACCACAAACACTATGCACAATATCACACAAAAAAACCACAAGACCAAAAACGTTTACTGAAATTTTATAATTCAAAAATAGATGATTTATGAACCGGTAGTTAAGATTTTAAACTGTTTTTTTGGTTTTAAAGCTGGATTGCAAATAAGTCGTCACGCATTAAGTTGGGAAAATTACCACAGCGCAAAATTATCGCCCTACAGAATTCATGTGCATTGTTACCACTGCAACAATGGCTTTTAAGTAAAAAGTCTTTTGACGTTTGCTTTAATATGACATAATCAATGCATATCTAGGCCTATTTTCATGCATGAAACTATAAAGCAGAAACTGCTTAGCTAGTTTTTGTTGTCAGCAAATACTGGAAGAGCTTACCAATCCAAAACAATGTAGGTGATATGCGCTTTGAGCTTAGTAATCTATTTTTTGCTAAGCATAATTTGTTTGGTGATAAACAGTATTTTCTACTGAACGGCTTCATGAAACTGAGCTTGGGGCACAATTTCATGGCACTGCCTAACAGTTTTCGGCTATTTCATAAGGACTGTAACGGTAAGCACTTCAAAATATTTAACTTCATTGACAACATTTGCCATTTCCAAGCATGCGCAAGCTTAACTACACCATGGCTATATCAGCACAAAATGTTGCTAATCAGAGCCATAAAATTTGCCCAAAATCAATTACATCTACATGTATGACGTGTATTTTAAACCTTTCTGAGCATCAAAGCACTTGAAGTACATGTAAACTCCATACACCCTTGGATGGATATTTGCAATAAAACTGAATTTTCGAATAGAAAAAACTGAACAGAAACAAAAAATTGCAATTTTAAATTTGGCCTGCATTTCTGTTGACGTATTCTTATCCACCTTCAGTTGTTAAATTTTGAGGGATTTTGTGCGATAGCCACCATTATTTTTTTAAGTCATAAAAATCCAAATTCATGTTTTTTTCTTCTGAAATTACAATTCCTAAGATGGCTCCTTTGCATCCAGTGTCTTTGGTCAATATGTAAGACCTCGTTCTCATCTAATAGAGAAAATTGCTTCGTTCGACGAAGATTAGTTAATCATCTTAGTTAATGAAGCGTGTGTTCACATCTTACTTAAAGAAGATCTGATGAAGATCGAACAAAGAGCGGTACCGTTCACATTAGACTGCTAATGAAAGTCGATTGAAGCTGTGCAACGCCCCCATCTCGTTACGTGTCAAATCATTTCGTCTAACGAAGAGAGCGTTCACATTACAATTTTGCTTTGTCAAACAAAGCGATCTCTTCGTCGAACAAAGCAATTTCTCTGGTGAGAACGGGGTCTAAATACTTCAGGACACCAGACCAAGATTACTGAACTTACGCGTAGCAATACACACAAAAAACAAAATGATAAAAATCTTAATCCTAAAACAACACACCAATTAAAGCAAGACATAACACTCATAAACCAACACTAAAAATCAAAGCTGCGCGTGACTCAGACGACAAATGCAGATGACTTTTTTGCGTTAACGTGACGGACGCCACACAACGATTGGATGAATTTACGTATCCGGGGGGAAGAGCAACTGTACACGGGCAGGACATGGTCATAAGACGTGAAAACGGTGACATGTGGAACAGCAACAGACAGAGAATCTGATAGGGCGGGGAAGGAGAGAGAGAGAGAAAAAAAAATTAACAAGTGAGAACAGGAAGGACAGGCGTCTTCCCCCAGCGATGGGGAAAAATGAACATGTAAATAATAAAAACCACAAATGCAAACATGAAACTGAACAAGATGACATTTGTTCCCCTTACCCCCAGTGGATGGCCCCTCCCCATCCATTCCAGCAATACTTCACACCTCAGTACTGTATGTAGTTCCAAGAACAATAACCCGAAACCTAATCAAGTTAGCGTAGCAGTGTTTCCCCTGCTTTGTACCTCTGTTTCAAATCCTGTCTAAGTCGGTATTTATTTATTTTTTATTTATTTATTTACCACATCCAACAGCGGAGAGACCGCCAATTACAGGAATGGGAGCAAGTGTGGTCGAGTGCCTTGCTCAAGGGCACAGGTGCCACAACCCGTCGCGGCCCGGAATCGAACCTACATTCTAGTACTAGCACAGGAACTTAAGTTCGACGCACTAGACCGCTCGGCCATAACACCCCACATGTATGTTGTTTTCAATCCCTACTCTATTCTGCACCTTTTCACAAGCATTGCTTTTGACACCACATGTACATAATTTTGGCCACTCGTTTGTAATGGTACCAGTTAGAAGTGTCAACACATTGAAGTGCTATTTCTCTTCATGATCGTGCATCTTACATTTGAACACAAAAACGTGCTCCATGTGCACACAAACTAAACCCCGTTCGTGCTGTGCTATTCAACAACACAGATAGACGATGCTTATCTGGCTTATAATGGAAATCTGTGGTGCCAACTACATGTACTACTGCACAGTCCTAGACTTTGGTGGTTTTGGTCTAGTGCTAATTAAAATGTCAATGGAAAATCTCAACCTTTACAGCACTGCATCGTGTTTACAGAGTACTTCTTTGAAACTGCTGACTGTACATTTTTCTTAAACAGCTAGAATCCCCCCTTCCACATTTTTTTTGTTTTTCTGTTTATCATGGAGGTGTATGTGTCTACAACACCATCACAACTTGTTTTTCACAAAAAATCGACAGACTTTTGCTTAAAACGTAAAGCAGTTCCGACCCTCTTCAACCAAATTCTGAAACGCTCGAGGTCACTCGGCTTGTTTATCAACAGGGTGTTGACGTCATCCTGAGAAACATACAAAACGGTCTGTGCAGTATTGAATGGAAAATACACGAAGTGAATGTTTATCATGCCTATTTTGTCCTTGTAATTCAAAATACAAACGTGAAAAACACTTCATGTAATATGACAGCAATCTACTATTACCCGTTTTGTGAAAAAACGATGAAATTGTGGCTCACAGTGACTCTCTTTTGAAGTAAATACTGGTGCATTGCGACGGGTGGTTTTGTAACGGAACGACCGGCATTCACAGCGGTCTGTGTACGGTCCACTGCGGCGTAGTTTCCACGTGTTTGGACATCGGCCGTACAAGTTATAGAATGAGCGACTCATTTTTCTCTCTCTTGGTAATAGAAAAGAAAATCTTTCTGCTCTTTTTTTTTCATAGTGTCTGGTAAAACATGCAACCACGCAGCTACTGGGCATATCTCTGGCTTTTTGGAACAACAAAATTCTTCAAAAAACACCATCTAAAAGAGACGGTTTTCTAAGTTTTTTGCGTGTAAACGTATGGAGCTAACTATCGTGTTGACTTCTCTTTCTCAGGATTGCGTCACGGGGTCACGCGCATATCATGAATACCTAATGAGCGTTTCAGAAATCGCGAAAATCGAAAAGCGCACTTTTGCCTGCAATTTATCCACTTAAAACCGACAATTAAAAAATAATAAAAATCCACGTCGGCAAGAGGGATGTTTGGACTATCGAAAAAAGCCTAAATGCTGGATTTTCGTAAAGGGGGATTCTTCCTCTTTAAGTAGATGGCATAGGAAACAGAAAATGTAAAAAAAAAAAGAATAAAAAGAATAATTTTGTCAAATCACGCAACTTACAACTATATCATTTATGTACCATCTCTAAGTAGCACACTTACCTTCAGTGGCTATTGTAGCACTTACGATTAATCGTGCTCTATGGACTTTAACTTACAAAGAGTTTGCAAAATCCACCCCTGGTTGCATAAAAGTAATTTTATCAATTCTCACCTCATTATACACACTCATAATATTTTCAATCTTACCTTTATTCATTAACCCATCAGCAATTGTATTACGCTGTATAACATTGTATTCATTTACTGAAGAACCAATAAATGCATAGTGTTTGGACGGTTTCGCGTAATTTTGGGAGTAATAGGAAAGGCGGTTTCCGGGTGACACTAGTATTTTTATCGCTGTTCATGTGTATACAGATATACCATGGGATAGTCAATATTGATAGTCAAGGTATTGGAGGTTGACAAACTAGTTTCCGAGGCAAAGCCAAAGAAAATAATTTGTCACAATTCCGAATACCAAGGGAACTGAAACAAACCATAATACATTTGCTTCACATTAACCACTAGCTGTTTTGTCCGGTCGCGCTGCCCGGACAAATTCATCAGAGGTGCCATTACCGCCTGGACAAAAATTTGCCACCCGGACAAAAAAACAATTTTTTCCCTCTAAAAACACTTCAGAAGTAAGGCCGAGTAATTAATCATTACCCGCCGGCCACTGGCATCATTACCGTCACTTACCATGCGCATCTATCGTTACGGCGACTCCAGTTACAGGCATCCAAAGACGGGCTTCCTCTTCTAACAGTGCCCTCACATTGGCAAACATTGGATTGGTTACAGTTTGTCATGCGAGGGCGCTGCTCAGCATGGAGAACCCTGAATACCTTATACATGCTCTTCCCCAGCTTGGAATCACCGACCATGGCAGGAAAACGATGATTAACATTTTGCCTGTACTGCCATCTTTTGATGTTGCTTGGGTGTACGTGGAACTCGCACAGTGCCATGGGATATTGTGCACTACTTAGTAACCAGTTCCACGATTGCTTCCAACAGTGGCATGCATACTAAACCAATTCCTGGGTAAGCAGAGTAATAATCCGTTTGCATTGCTTGACCCGCACACTGTGTGACAGTGCAATAAACAGCAAAAATAACCGAAACATGATGGAGAATGGACCAGTGAGAATGGGTCTTTTGTTAATGAATATGCATGAGGTATAGTGATTCTTGCTAAATTAGTATTGCAATATTCAAATTCCGGCAATCGTTGAAATTACTTTATACTCGCGTGAATGGTAAACCATCCCTGCAAAGAAAACGTGGAAGAATGACAGAAGAAACACAAAGCACCTACCTATTATATTGCAATTTGTGTGGCCACCATGTCACTCATTAGTATGGTTTCTCCTTCGATCTTTTGAGCTGGACTTTAAGGCGCTTGGTGCCGATGGAGAAACCATGCATGGCTTGGATAGAGGCTTGGGCCGAGACGGGATTGTCATAGCTCACAAAACCTAGAAAAGATGATACATGGATCACGGTCAGCAACTGGGACCGATTTCTCTGATATGAATTTGTGATTATAACGACAGCAATCGCTAAAAAAAAAGAAGATTAATTACAAAAAAATTATTAATTCCATATGGATATGTTCACATGTGCTGCACATTATAATGGGTTTAATTAAGCCAAGTGTCTTCTACCTAAACATCGAGATACATAGGTGGGTGGCGCCATTGGCAGCCGATGGCCAGAGTCACCGGGGAATCCCCTTACTCTTCATAAAAAGAGTACTCTGAGATCTTTTAAGTGCATTACACAACACACCGGACCAATGGCTTTACATCCCTTCCGAAGGACGAAGCAAGTGTGTTTAAGTGCCTTGCCCAAGGGCACAGGTACCACGGCCAGGTATCGAACCCGCAACAAAGTTTTCACCGAGTGTTGCAAGCCAGTGACCCAAACCACTCAGCCACGGTACCCCACAAAAATTCATCGCTGTTGTTGTTACCGTGAATATGTGAATCCACAGAAAAGTAACATGCTTGGTACATACATGTGTATTTGCTACTTTTAGGAGATGCAGAAAGTGGCCACAATAAACAGGTGAGCACTATATAATGGTGTAGTGAGCACATGTACACAGATATATATACAAACATTCTCAAACAAAGTGCAGGACATGTCTGTAGTTCAAAAATACATGTAGTTCAAAAATACAGTAAAGGGGTATTTTGGCAACACAGACGATATTTTCCAGAAAATACCTTTGTCTGGTCTCAAAATAAAAGAAATAAGTTTCAGTTGTTCTGAAGAGATAACTTAGGCCCAAAAAGGGTTACAAATAGTGCGACAACATGCCTTTCTAAAAACCCTGTGTACAAATTTCCAATATACGCTCGTAACCGGGACGGACACTTGTGTTACATTTTATTTTGAGACCAGACAAAGGTATTTTCTTGAAAATATGGTCTGTGTTGCCAAAACGCCCCCTTTACCGCGGAAAGACTCACCTCCATATGATTGTGTACAAATTGATTGGGACCAAACATATGTAGGCACATTAGGAAGGTGGCCAGTGTATGAAGGTGGCCAGTGTATGAAGGTGGCCAGTGTATGAAGGTGGCCAGTGTATAAAGGTGGCCTTAATAGCAGGTTTGACTGTACATGCAGCGTTCCTTACCAAAACACTTGCTGAGGTTGGTGTTTTTGTCAATGAAGACTTTAGCGCTTAAGACGTTGCCAAACGGCGCAAATGCCTGCATCAAATCGGCATCTGTGAACTCCTGCGGTAGGTGGTAGATGAACAAGTTGGCTCCCTCAGGACCTGCTGACGTGATGCAAAACGAAAAGGTTTGGAAATTTCACAATGAACTGTAAGACAGATTACATGATTGGAAAACGTTTAAAAACAAGAACACCAGCAATACATAACTAATGGATAATGTTGATATAAAGGCTGCGTTCGGGCGTGTAATCGTGTTAACACGAGTTATACTCCTGCGCGCGTGTACGGCAAGAATAACGACACTCGGGTCAATGAGAGTATGCTCTCACTACTCCCCAACAAATGGGGAGTGTGCTCGTACTCCTGTCAAGTGTCATGTGATTTGTACGAAGATGGTGGAATATGGGTGGGATTTTTGGTGAACTTGCTCAATGTGTCAACTCAATAACTGAAACAATAACTCACTAAGGTTTGTTTTAGACGGCATCAAAGGTTCTCACGACTTACGGCCTGTATTTTCTCAGTTTCTTGTGAGCAATGAAACAGCATTTTTTTTGTGCAGTGATGGCAAGAGACGGCCGGCCATTCGCGCATGCGGACTGCGGACTTGCCGTTCGCGTGATGTGACCCGAGTGCAATGCGCAAGCATTACTCCCGAGTAACGAGAACTGCACGCCCGAACGCAGCCAAACTGCCTTGTTAAAATGTCAGCCACATAGATGCAGTCATATTTCAGAAAACCTGAACAAACCCATGCATGGTTTTTGTGTATGAGGGAATGATAAAAAAGTTGTCTACAGAATACTTTTATACTGCAGAATAAAAGAAATGACTTCAGTTGGCAATTTCTCCCACAAATGTACCATTTTACACGGGAAAAATCATGTGGTGTTTGTTACCATTGCTATCAACACATAGTCAGGTTTTCTAGTAAAATTTTGGGTAATTGCAAATGATGTATTGGGGCTTTACGTATTCACATTGTTATGTCCTACCTTTAATCCTAAATAACTTTGTCATTTTCCAACGGATTTAAACCAAAATTTCAGATCATGTAAACAAGGCCTGACAATTTTTATTGAGCAACTTGCATCAACTTTGTTTTTTAGACTATTTTGGTTTGGATACTTATTATCAAAACCAATGCATAGTTCCGAGATTGCACAGTTAACCCCGCCCCTTAGATATTGTTGCTATGTGCTCACAAGCCATCGCAAAAAAATGGCGAGACTACGTACAAAGTAACGGGACTCGGCATGGAAAGCACAGATTCATTGGAGAAAACTCAAAGGTATTTATGTTTTAGGGTCGACAGTTACCGTAGCACACACTGAGCAAAGGGCTAGTAATGCAGGGATGACATATATTTCATAAAAATGCGCTTTCCTACCTTTGAACAGCGAATCGCCTGACATTGAAACCAAAATTCACCCGGTCACTGGCGCATACAACATACAAACTGTATGGGCAGAACATCGCGGATTGTTTGTGATGATTGCATCACTTTGACCTTTGTGGGCGCTGTCTGCTAGCTCTGTTGTGATTGGTCGCGGGTTCGGCTTGATTGACAGGTCGGAACTATGCATTTGGATCTAATTCTTGCACAGTCTCTCTACACCGATACCAAGTCGAACTTAAATCGTATCATGATCGTAATTACCAACTTTATCTGTTTGAAACACCCACGAAAAAAGACCATATTTATGCAGTTCAAAACTGAATCAGTTTTATGGAATGCAAACTGCTGATTGGAAAGATGCCAGCTGCATAAAGTACCAGCCAAACGTTTGAGTACACTTGCTGAAAACTATGTAGTTGCAATTTGTCTGTAAGATTGACCCTCATTTCGTACAGTAATCACAGCTTGCCCTTTTCTTTACTCAACTGGGGTCCTTTTGCCATTTGACAACAGTAGTTTATGCAAGAAAGGCAAATATAGACTAGATAGCTATCTAATAGTGGTCAAGAACTGACTGGTGCCAATACTGTGCATTCAGCTAGTACAAAGTGATTTTGAGGAATGAAAGATAGAGACATTTCTGAAGTTTCAAGGACATTTCTATGACATGCATTGAATATATTGGTTGCATAATGTGTTTTTTGTACTGGGCATAAAATGCTGTAAAATATTACTAAACATAGTTTTCAACAGTGGACTCAAACTTTTGGCCGGTAATGTACGTGTTCAAAATATTGTCAAGGATTTAAACACGAACAGTCTGGCACCTTTCTAATCAGCAGTTTGCACTCTATAAATTCAGGGAACATGACTGAAGTGTACTTTCACATGAATACGGTCTATAGGCTATTAAAATGTGAACATGTAACCGCAAGAGCTTAACAAGGCTGATTGAAGTGTTAGATCAAACTGTTTTTTTTTAGACAGCTATTAAACAGGCCTATAGGGATGTTTCAAGCATTTTGCCTTACACAAATATTGACACATCTGACCATTTTAAAAACATTTAAGCAGTGCAATTTAAATGTACCTTCTTTCTGCTTCGTTACTATCGTCTGCTGCTGGAAATTGGCGCCAAAACCATTTGGGAATTGTGCTGTGGAGAAAAACAAGGTAATTTTAAATATTTTTTTCCCTCAAAGAACAGACTGGTTGTTTGTAGTTCTTGGTTTAGTCTCAATGGAGAATTGAGTACAAGTTTTATCATGAATTGCATGTTTACGGTATAAAAAAGGAAAAAATGCAAATCATATTCTGACGACAGATCGAGGAGGCTGACAGATGTAGCTCATTTTATCAGTCAGTGACAAGTATGAACACCTTCAGGCAAGGCTGACTGCATCAGCCTTCGTAAGAGCCACTGAGGCAGGGAGCACCTCTATCTGATGTGCTCCCCAAAAATCTGTACTTCTGGGTCAACTTATTTGACATGCAGCTCCAGAGGTGAACTCATCCCACGCAAGTTTAAACAGGTTGAAAACGTGAGAAAAAAATAAATCGGCTTTCTGTGAGCTATTAACCACAGGATTCTCACAGAAAATGCCGCATTCCATTGCTGGGGAAATAACTTAGTTCAAGCATTAGACCCGGACGAAATCACTGAAGTAAAACAGCCTTGAAAGCGATTCCAAAGTAAATGGTCGATCAGTGCCTTGTTATCCACAAGTTCACTGTATTCAACAAATTGAAAAACTGGTTTGCAAATTTGTTCATTATCAACTTCATTTATAGCTGTGTTTGTACAAATGAACAAGTTAATAACATGCATGTAGTTGGGCCAAATAAGCAACAATAAAGATCAAGTCATGCAAAGTTAAAACAGCAGTATTTTTTTTCTTTCGAAAAAGTCAACACAAAAACCCAACTAAATGTGAATTTTTTTCAAACCACACCTCAAAACTAGCAGAAGGGTGCACAGCACTTCATAAATACAGAATTTAGTAGTGGTCAGTAAACAACAAAAGGTAGTGATGCGAGAGAAATGACAGGAGGCAGTGTCACACTTTTAATTTGGGGGTCAACACACAAGGATGAGGGCAGGTTTTTGACTTGACATGTCTTGATAGCAAAGCTATGGCAGCTAAAAACTCAAATTGTTGGTTGTTAATCTGCGGTTACAAAAACATGTACACTTTTAAGTTAAGTCTTAAATATAAAAAAAAGAGATGAACAAAGTAGCACATACATCTGCATCAGTTGGTTGATCCCACCTTTGCCACCAAATCCCACCTTCTGCCACAAATTTTTAATTTTTCACTTATACCTGTGGAAAGGCGAGGCTGAATCTGTTTCTGTCCCCGTTGAGTGTTAAGATACGGGAGGAAATTTGTGCAGTTAGTGGGCCTTTACCTGCATACTGCTGGATCCCCGAGTAGGCTTGTGTCAGGGCATTTAAGTCCAGTCCTGGTGTGCCAGAATTGCCAGATCCGAGGCCACCACCGAAACCAGACCCCGAGCCGAGCCCATTCATCCCACTCATTCCAGTGCCCATGCCCGAACCTTCAGGGTCAAATTGCAAAGGTCAGGCATCATGCTATTGAAATGAAGCTGCAATACATGAAAACACCTCCATGCTTTCCTTTCGCCAATATAAGAGGAAAGGGGATCTTAAGATAGTTTTAAAACGTAACCGTCTGCATCCCACTTTAGCAGACAAAATTTGTCAGTTTTTTGGTAAGGCCAGCATTTTTACGAGCAGTGCATGTGCTACTGAAATGTGTCAAGATAGCACAGAGTGAAGAGAAACGAATGCAAATTCCTTGAAAGCTCATTGCAGGAATTTTTTTAGTTCCAAAAAGATAAGATTATCACACTCAGCAGGCAATCAATCTTTGCATTATTTTTTACTAAATAACTAATTAACTTTTGCAGTCATCAATTAGGGGAAAAAGTTGATTTTATTATAAAATGTTTAAGCAGCGGTATGGTCGACACTTATGCAAAAGCCTTGCCACCCAACATGTTAAAACAAAGCATAGTGATCAAGATCGACGATGCTTAGTTGAAAATACAGAGAGCACAACAACTAGGGCAAAAAAATGCACAATAATGGGACAGGTCCACACATGAACATGCTCACACAAACCAAAGTGACAAGGGATCTGCAGATTAGGATTTTTTTTACCCAAGAACTATTTGAATCACCAACGTTTTTGATGACAAAAATGCTTTTTGGCTATGCACTGGATGAAACTTCAACCGTCATCTTGGCTGTTTCTACTGCAGTAAAAATACTGGTGTTCGGTGTGATATACAGGCGCGTCACCCGATAGTTTTAATATGCTTTTGCAGGCATCAGAAAATAACTGTTTAAGGCCGTTTCTACTGGCATAATGATACCGAAGCATGTGTGAAATGGTAATGAAGCTCGGTAGAAACACACTGAGTACTTTTTAATGAAACTGTATGATGAAATATGATGGACGTGGCTTTATTAAAACCATGGATGACTGGAGATGGCAGCATTATACTGTAACTTTGTTTTCACCCGGAAGCAATTTTGTTGTGAATGATTAATGATTGTGCATTAACGAGTCTAACAAGACATTTGATTTTAAAAACTTTAAATTCCAAGTCGCAGTGTGCATTACTGGTTTACTACCTTATGAGGCTAACAAATTATTGCGTGACTAATTAAAGTACCCACTTGGGGGAAAATGACAATAGAATAATGAGGCAAAGTTCCCTTTTTTTAGAACGTCATTGTTATGCAAAGATCTGCAAACAGGCATTCTGGTGGTAGTAGCCACACGGCAAACCAAACATAACTTGAACAAGTCAAACGACCTACCCTGCGTGTCCCATACACTGCGCTCAGCCGACTGGCCTGGGTACCCGCCGCGTAATTGCTTATTGCCTGGATTAGAAATTTCAGTGCCAAGTTGGTCTTCTCACATCTTTTTTAAAAACAGCTTAAAACTTATTCAAATGCAGTTTTCCTGGTAACTTTTCATTCTCAAACCCGTTATTTTTCTCATCCTCCATTAGAAAATACATAAACTGTACAAAAAGGTGATGTGTCGAGCAGAACACTAAGTGACTATACCAGTGTCCTTTAAATGGTGGGTAATATCCACTGTTGAAAGTGAATGTAGTTTGACAAGAGTCCCTTGAACAATAGATATTAAAGAACATCTAGTAGTAGTAGGTCTTACGGTGGTATCTGCAAACTAACTCACTTAACTTAAGATGTCCTTTAACTATTGTTCAAGGGATTCAAGTTTAACCATAGTTAATAGACCTTTATCACAGTGCACCCATCTTGTCTTGTTCCCCACTGCATAGTACGTGTACGTGTCGCATGATCAGTGCGTGTGCGTGTCTGCGCGATAGCGCGTGCAGTCTTCCGTTGTTTTGAGAGAATCAATGTCCGCGCTGCGCGTTTTCTTGATCGCACGTCATTGTGATGCACACAATGAACATTTTCAACATGCGGCCAAACTATTTTATTTCTGCAAGCCTTGCTTTGGTTACATTCAATTTAAATGGGGAAAAAGGAAGATGGCCGCACCGTGATAAAGGTCTATTACAGTCACTGCTTGAGCTTGCTGTTTATGAGAACCTAGAGGGCAAAATGAGTTTACAAGACCATACAAATGTACCACTGAAAGAAATACACATAAATATTTTCAAAATAGCACACAAGGAAATGAAAACAAAATACAGCAAGATTAGTCCAAAGCCATTGATGTAGTGAAGACCTTTCCAAGATCCTTCCAGGTCTCACATTTTCTATACAGTGAGATCTACAAGTTTGTGCCCACTGCCCAATATCCACGTGTGCTAGTATTAAGGAAGTGTACCCAACAAACAATAGACCATGTCAAATAAGTGCAACGTGTATATCGGTATATAAAGAACAGGAAATATGAACCACAAAAAGTATACGCTCTTCACAAAGAATGGCAATTACAACAATGCTTTGTAGTATGGGTGCCGCCATTTTGTCCGAATAATGGCTAAATAATTACATTGCGTACAACAGTCGTGTATTGCCACCAACGTTGCTATAAACAACGGTCAAATACATGCATGAATGGGCCCATTCCAAATTGGAGCAAAACATTTAAACAAATCTTGCTTAAATCTTTTAAAAGATTTTGCAAAGGTCTTGTAAAGTTCTTGCAAAGGTCTTGAGAAGGTCTCAAATTGAACAGTGTCAGAAGCAAACAAAATATAGTAATGCATTAAAACAAGACAAAAATCAGAACGGTAACCCTGCTTGAACTCTTTGGGAAGTTTGAACCACTTCCACCTTCCATTTTAGTAAGGTTTTTCTGGTAAAATGGTTGAATAAATTTTGGGGACATGTACAAATCTTGTAACAATCTTTAACTTTAAAGGCACAGGCTCGTCAGCAATGCACACGCACTAAATTTGTGCCTTGAAATACGCAGCTCCATGCCTTTGCTATGGAGCTGCGTATTTCACGGCACGAATTTGGCGCGCGTGCATTGCTGACGAGCCTGTACTTTTAAAGGAAGGTTAAAGTTTGAAGTTACTACCAATTCAAGGGCGGTTTGCAAAACCACCCACAATAAAAAATGATTAAAAACAAAATTACAGACTGAATGAATGAAAAGAAGCATGGTTACAGTTGTTTTGGATTGCAGCCAAATGGTGAAAAAGGTATTTAAAAAAAATCAATTCCACAGAAAATGTAAAACAACAGAAAATGTCATGTTAAAGCACCCCCCTGGATGCATGGATGTGATGTGATGTGATTTGTTCCAGTTTTTCCCGGAAAAGTCTTTGTTACAAACCACTGATACAAAAGCAAAGTTCCGGGGGAAAACCAGCAGAATCACATCCCTGTGGATGGGATGCCAGTCCATCGCAGGTTTACCCCCAGCAGTAAGCCGAGTTTCCCCAACAGGTTGTTAGTTTCCACGGCATAGAGTGACTAGGAGCATTGTTACTCCCCCTGGATGGGATGCCAGTCCATTGCAACTTTACCCCCAGCAATTATTTGGGTTCCCCAACAGGTTGTTAGTTTCCATGGAATGGAGTGGCTAGAAGCATTGCTACTTCCCCCGGATAGGATGCCAGTCCATTGCAGGTTTACCCCTCCCCAGATCTTTACTTTCAGTGGGACACTAAGAAATCAGCAAGTTACATAGCACACACTAATACACGAATACCAAGTTAAGTGCACAAAACACACATGTACACCGACACACAGAAACCACACCAAACTGCATTATACCTGGTATTCCACCGAGTCCGAAGCCAGACCCCGATAGACAGGAACCCGTATTCCCCATCATGGCACCTGTGTACAGAGTGATCATTGGGAAAAAGTAGGCAGAAAATCAGATTGAGCTCCATCGAAAAAGTTAATCACATGTATTATTATTATTATTATTATTATTATTTCTTTCTGGTATTCATACCAAGGATTCCTCAATAGTGCTCATTGCACTGTCACTCGCAAGCGTGAGGAAACCCATGAAGAATTAGAATTAGAAATGCATGGCCAGAGACACCGGGGATGATCCCCTTGCTCTTCACGAAAGAATGCTCTGGGATCTTTAGAGTGCGTTTCCATTACCTAACACACTGGACCAACGGCTTTACATCCCTTCCGAACGATGGAGCAAGTGTGGTTGAGTGCCTTGCCCAAGGGCACAGGTACCGTAGCCGTGGGGAGGTTCGAACCTGCAACCCCAAGTTTTCACCTATGATTGCGAGTCAATGACCTAAACCGCTCGGCCACGGTACCCCTGAAGGCTTTGAAGCTTACTCAAATGTAATAAATTTACTACACTTTATTGGATGTGATTTAATGAATGGTCTATGGGCACTATATCAAAATACTATTCTTCATCATATATTTTGAGAATCCTTTCCAAATCTTTCTTCTTTAACACGTGAGCATAATGGAAATCATTTCTATTCTTTTTACCAAGAGCTACATAGCAATACAAAAGGCCTTTTGAACTCAACCCGGTTTGAACTCAACCCGGTTTGAACTCAACCCGGTTTGAACTCAACCCCAAATTGATCCACGGGGAGGATTCACACTTGTGCAACGACAACCCAGGGTGAGTGATAATCGAGCGTTGCGCGCATGCGGAAGTGCTGTCCCCTGTCGGAAATAGTTCAAACTTTCCGACTATCGCTTTTCTGCCCTGTTCTTTGCTCCTTGTGCCGGTTTGACAGACGGTGTAAAAAATAGCCTCTCAAAATCGATGGCCTGATCTGTGCACATGCACGTTGATGTGTGCTGCATGCCGCCGCTACATGTACCAGCACACAATCAGCTGGTAGAATTCACTGCAAATCACATGTATATAAACAACGGTAAAGGTGCGCGCTTTAACATTACATTTCAGCTCAAGCTGGAAAAATTTTAAACAGGGGTGAACTCAACCCTGGTCATTTCACACTACCGTTTTCAATCCAGGTTGAAAGTTTTAACCCAGGGTGAAAGTTTTAACCCGGGGCAAAAGTTTAAACCCTGGTCCCGAGCAGGGTAGAGTTCAACCCGGGTTGAAACCAATCTCAGGGTTGCGGCTGGGTTGAAATTTCTCAAATGTGAAACGTAGCTTTTTTCAACCCCGCATCAACCCTGAGATTTTTCAAGTGTGAAAAGGTCTAAACATCACCATCCATAACACAACAAGCCAGACATAGCCACTAGATGCCACAACATTGAGATTTTAACGATTTCTGCAAGAAAAACCTAACGTACATCCACAAATGATTCACAGGGCGTGGAATCGGGGAGTTGCAGAGCTGCCAACCCTCCCTGTTTTTGCAACAGATTCTTCGGAAAATGACTAATTTTGTGAGTCCTGACGTGGATAAAAACCCTCCTAGATTGTCAATTAACAACCTTAGGGATTTTTAGATGTGTTTGGAGTCACGGAATGAACCTGTTTTCCCAGATGTCTTCCCCAAAATCCGGGAGGGTTGGCAGCTTTGCGAGTTGTCCCTGAATTACCCAAATCTCCAGTTTCCTGAATTAACCAAGTTCTTGCAAACTCACACCCAGGATTTTGTTCATATGTGAGAGTGGCTTTATCAGCACATATAAACATGACTACTTGCACACAAGACAAGTCGCAGATTATGCAAATGAGCCACTGGTGACATTTAAATGTAGCATATGAAAAGGTGAAAGAAAGATGTTAAACCTATGTTTCTATTAAAGGTTCATGATGAAAGGGAGTAATACGGGCAACAGATTGGATAGCAAATTTCCCTACAAATGCAAAATACATGCAAATGAAAGCAAAAGTATTATGCAAATGATGCAAAGTATTATGCAAATTATGCAAAGTACATACAAATTATGCAAAGTATAAGCAAATGATGCAAATGAATGCAAGCTTTATAGCAATGGGCGTTTTAGATTACCAGTGAACATTTAGACCCAGTTACCCTAGAAACTGTCCTTATTTGCGGTGCATGTATGTCAACTTCTTTTCTCTAGTCTTGGTAACAACTTCGTATAATGATCTGTCAAAATTGCTGTATTTTCAAATTTTGTTTGTCTATCTGTTTTATCACAAAAATACACATTTACATGCATGCTACTTCCACATACACACAATGATCAAAAATAAAATATTACAAAAAATCCGAAAACACACTGACCCAATCATATGCAAATGAAAGAAAGAACAAAAACCGATGAAACAAGAGCCACTAATCACGACACTCATCACAAGTATACATTTGCATATCATGCATAATCATGAGATTGACAAAATGAATATGCTATTAGGATGGCAACCTTTTAATGCTTGAAGGCTCAATAGTCCTGAGAGATTGCTAGAGTTTGTTGCGCTCGTTCCAGTGCCTGTAATGAGTCAAGGGGATGGAGTGTATGAACAAGACATTCTTAGTAGTGAGAAGCCACTTTCAAAAGTGGGGGAAGGGGGCAAAGATGTTTATTTGCCAAGCCCTTTAAGTTTTCAGCCCAACGTGCATCCCGGCGTTCTCCTTAAAGTAGACTGGTTCCCGGTCTACATATTCCACATACGAACAAGAATACGAGGACCGGTATTGGAAGCTATTTTAGTCAGAAAACTGACTTTACGCAGGTTCCATGGTGAATACCACGTAAAGTATGCTCAGGAAACCATCAGCGTACTTCCAGGACAATAGCGCCACCTACGTTGGGTGCTGGTGAATCCTGTTCCCATTGCAGGGTGGTCGATAAAGTGTGCTGCATTGCAATGCACGGTCTGTGGAGTGTTGTAGGTGTTCGCCTGTTGTCCCGGGATTCATTGAATCCATTCAGCCAATCAACGACGCTTTTAAATGTTTCAATAGACCTTTATCACGGTGCGTCCATCTTTGTCTTGTTCCCCATAGTACGTGTACGTGTCAGGCATTATCAGTGCGTGTGGGTGTCTGCGCGATAGCGCGTGCAGTTTTCCGTTGTTTTGAGAGAATCACTGTCCGCGCTGCGCGTTTTCTTGATCGCACAACGCGCATGTCATTGTCAGATTGTGATGCACACAATGAACATTTTCAACACGGGGCCAAACTATTTTATTTCGGCAAGCCTCGCTTTGGTTACGTTTATTTTAATGGGGGAAAAAGGAATATGGCCGCACCGTGATAAAGGTCTATACCGGTCCTTATATTTGTGTGCGTATGTTGAATATGTGGAGCGGGAACCAGTCTATTCTTAAAGGAGAAGTGCACCTATGAAACAAAAGACATTGTATTAAACAAGTGCAACACTGACATTGTTATATAAAGAAAACAATATGACCCTCCATGCCGCATATTCTCAAAGCGACGTGCGTCAAATTTATGCGCAAAAAAGCTCAGTGTTAGCAATTCAATTCCTCATAGCGAACCTGTTAAACAGGCCTTTTGGTCACAACTTTACTAGCTCCGAGTATTATGGCCAAACTACTGAATAATTATTTAAGATGAATGAAAATTTTCCAATTTACTGTTTAACTTTTTAAAGGTGTAACACGCACACCAAGTAAAAAAAGAAAGAGAAACAAAGTTAGTTGGAGTAATGGGATTACGGTTACGGTGGAAGCAAAATGAAGATGCACAGAATAATCATACTAGGTTAAAAATTATTTTTGGCATTTAGAGGACGAACAGATCAAGTAGATACAGAAGAGTGGAAATGAACAAATGTGTTAACACCCAAAGACTCCAGACAAACATGCACACGCACATGCAAACTGCATGTGCCCAAACACTGCAAAGTTTCTACATTCCCAAATGTACTCAAATTTGTCCTTTTCTGCATTTCATCAACTGTTGAAAAACATGGCACTAGGACAAACTTGAACAAACTTGGCACTAGGACAAACTTGGACAAACTTGGACAAACTTGGCACTAGGACAAACTTGGCACTAGGACAAACTTGGACAAACTTGGACAAACTCTGACAAACTTGGACTATAACTCGGCAAGTGGACAAAGTTGCCCAAATTCAAACTTGACATTTGGCCAATCTTGGTACATAACTTGGCACGTAGACAAGCTCGGTTAAACTGGGCACGAGGACAGACTGGGCACGGGGACAGACTGGGCACGGGGACAGACTGGGCACGGGGACAGACTGGGCACGAGGACAGACTGGGCACGAACTAGGCACGAACTGGGCACTGGGGACAAACCGGGCACTGGGGACAAACTGAGCACAGGGGGACAAACCGGGTATGGGGACAGACTTGACACAGAGACAAACTTGACACGGGACAAACTTGGCACTGTGCTTGCAAGATGAGAACACAAGTGGTGGGTGGACCAGCTTCACAACAGACAGTACGGACAAAAACAGCGAGTTGACATAACAATTTAACAGCCAGTTGACATAATGTACCCTCACTGAAAACAATCCCACACCTCTCACAACACACACACATTGACCAAACAAACCACACAAAATTACTATTTTGATGAAGAAACAAGACCCAATAAATTAAAAAAACCACAGCTGTCCATTTCTTTTTAGCACTTGTCAGAAGTAGCAACACTGGGAAGAAGTTTATATTTTGATAATGAACCATATTCCTCCCTATCCTCAGGTCACCACCATTTTGTATTCCCTTTCATTTTTGGGTTAAGCAGTCCCAAACGCAGCATATGAGCTGCAGAGTTCTGCGGAAAGCCACTGAATGTGTGCCCACGATTCTGATGTACAGAAAGAATGAAGAAAAAGCAATGTTTCTCATGTAGATGGTGATGCAATTTTTATTTATGATGATGATGCAATCACTGCATTTAGAAGAAAAAAACGTACTTTTCTGTATTATCAATGAACCATGTGTGTGTCACACATGTTTTCTTTCCGTTTTGCATAATCAACTGGTTTGCATGATCAAATGTAACCTGCGGAAATTCCCTGCAGAATTTCCCTAGTGAATGCATATTTGAGTATGTGTGACCGTTAGGGTTAGAAGACAAAGCATTATCTTTAATAACCTTGGGCTCCAGATTGCAATCCTGCGGACATAAAGCTAGGGCCACTGCTACTATTGTTGCTTGCTCCCTGGTTCCCAACGAAGGAACCAGTGACATTATCATTCTGGATGTTGGAGCGGAAATCACTGGCGCCCTGGTTGCCAGCGGCTCCCTGGTTGGTAAACGAGTTAGAACCGGTACCAAGGCGGTTGGCGCCGGCCGAACCAGCACCTGGAGACAAACGAGAAACAAAACGAGAGACGTGCACGACATACACACCAAGAAATCAAACTCAAAATTGAGAAAGAAGGATGAAGAACAACAAGTGGTTGAATGCTGTGTTTTGGGAGTTGAATTCAGTCAGTTCTGTGCCAATGAATTTTAAAAGCACTTTTAAATATGCACTTACAATGTAGAGCATTACGCAATGGGTCTTTCCACGGTAAAGGGGGCATTTTGGCAACACAGACCATATTTTCCAGAAAATACCTGTCTGGTCTCAAAATAAATGAAATAAGTTTCAGTTGTTAAGAGATAACTATTAGGCCCAAAAAGGGTTACAAATAGTGTGACAACATGCCTTTCTAAAAACCCTGTCTACAAATTTCCAATATACGCTCGTAACCGGGACGGCATAAAATGTAACACAAGCGTCCGTGTAAAATTAAATTTCTCTTCAGTCAACCACTGTTATCTTTTTCCCTTTTCTTCAACCTGTAAACAAAACATGAAATGTAAATACTGCACCTGTCTGTATACATATACATTTAAAACATTGACAAAAGTACATAAAAACGAGAAAATGCAAAAATTTCTTTTCACATCTCTTTCCTGCAAGTTTTAAAAGAACATTGAAACATACAACATGAATAGCACACTGTCCTTTTTCATCATAATCTGAAACAGATTTACATGTACACCGACAATGGGGACATACACGAAGGCCCATTCTCCCTCTAACAAAACATTTAGGGAATGAACACGAAATGTTCATGGATAACAGAGACAAACAATTTGCTGGCGGAGTCGCGACGTCACCCTACCGCAACCATAGCAAATGGTTCACGCGTGCCCCACGTGCGGTACATACACACACGTACAAACGTGCTAGCGCTAATGTTAGTGTTGAACCACCGCCATGGTGGTGACAATATAGGAAACTGTTATATTTTCAAGGCTATCCAACTAGCAGTTTGCAGGGGAGAACTCGCAATTAAATCAAATCATGCTCAGAGAGTTTCGTATGATCCTTGAACGTATAGTGGGGGTCATAAAATCCACTCAAAAAGGGAAACCTACTCAATTTAGGTGAGTCCGCCATTTCTCTGTGCAGCGCATCATGTCGCCCGACTTTTGCATAGTGAATGATGTTTCTTGTAATTTTACTGAGAAAATAACTACATTTATGACTTTCACTTGTATAATTGAAACCTGCTGCACACAGTTCACCATCCTTTACCGTTATTTTTACGTAATTTTGCCACTATCGCGAGTTGAAAATCAGTACTTTTAGTACTCCGTATTTTGTGTGTGATCAAACTGGTTGTTAGGGAGTGCGTGTGAACCATTGTCAAGAAAAGAGCGTGACCTGGGCGGAAGCTGACGTCACACTCTACCAGCGAAAACAAAAAACATGTACACCTGCAAATGACACAACAGGCCTTTAATCTTTCCAAAAACAAAAAAGATATGACTGCAGCAGAATGAGGACAAGAATAGTACCAGAAATTTTGTTAGTATGTTTGAGAGTGAAAATGCAAAGAAATTGAATGGGCCACGTTAGAAGTGCTTTTATTAATAGCCCTAATCATTGCACATGCATTGGGGTTCTACATGTACATCAGTACATACAGACAGTGTAATCACACATGTATAACGCAAAAATAATCCCAAAATATTTTGATACTGTGGTTGCATTTTAGAAGCAGCAATGAGAGACAAAAGTGCATGAACATTTTGAAAACAAACCTTGTATTTGCATACACAAACCTTTAACATAACCTCAGACAAACATTTAAAGGTAATATACATGTTTGGTAAACTGTTGAGAATGGCGTGATTTCCACTGGTAATTGAAAGCCTAGGTCGAGAAAACTACCTTGTAGAAATTTCAGCCACATACATGTAGATGCAGTAATACTTCAGAAAACATGAAAAACCCAATCATGGTTTTTGTGCATGAATAAATGGCTGAAAGGCTTTGGCGATTCAAATACATGTAGTTTCGTCATTTTTCTCATGAATGGGGGCACTTCAGACAAAATAATTTCACAGGATGATTACTACCATTAATACTAAAAATACCTGACTTCTGCAAGAGTGTTCAGCCTCTGATAATTTCCACATAATTATTACGAAGCCACAGGCCGGCATCATTTTATGAACGTTTGGTGCCACTTAGTGCTAAAAATTGGGTTGTTGTCTGCACAATTTGTACATGCAGTATCGTCAATGTACATGTACAGCACTTTATACATGCTAAAATGTAGTTCATTTTGTCCCGTGAAAAATGGAAACGATTCCGAATGGAATAACTCCCAAAATGCCGGAGTCGCCAAGCCTACTCAAAAGGAGAGAAATATTGTGTTTCTTTTGTTGGTTGTATACTTTGTCATGATTTTTTTGGGGGGGAGGGGGTGGGGGAGGGGGGAGGGCGGAAGAGGGTGCAGCACTTACCTGTCGTGCCTATTCCCTGCAGTGATGGATTAGCTGCTGCTGCTGCTGCTGCAGCCGCTGCAGCCGCTGCTGCAATGCTGGCTCCGCTTTGGTTCTGATTGGCGGCCATTGCTGATGGCAAAACACAAAACCAAAAATGTCAATGACGATAGGACCCTGCTTACGCATTTGAATTGTTCAAACGTGTCCACTGAATCAGTTCTGTAGAATGCAAGCTGCCGATTATAAAGGTGCAACAGTGAAACTTGTATATAGTGGCCACCCAAGGGACCGACAAAATGTGGCCAGAATAAAGAGGTGGCCCTTATATAGAGGTTCAGTGGGCACGTGCATGAATATCCAAACATCTTAAAACATACCACAGTGTATGTCTATAGTTGAAAAACAGCTAAAAGTGAAGTGTCTGGAAGGTTTCTTCATAAAAAAGTTGAAATTTGTTGAGTTTTTTAATAGGTTTTTTTAAACTCATCAATTTTCCATTGTACATGTAGCTTGATTGATTGAGGCAATTTACTGTGTATGGCCAGATTATCCAGGTTCAACTGCCATAGGATTGTACACACAGAAATCCTAGTGCCCTGGCCACTGGCGGTGTTAATATCAAGTTTCCACCTCCATATGTTTGTGTACAAACTAGTTTGGGACCGAACAAATGTGGCCACTTTAGACAGGTGGCCTCTTTATAGAGGTGGCCACTTTAATAGCAGGTTTCACTGTAGCTAGTTATGTATGCGTTCCCAGCCTCGTCTTGAAGACGAAGCTTGGAATGCATAAGTAGTCGGGCACCTTTTCTAATCAGCAGCTTGCATTTAATAGAAGTGATTCAGGAGGCCTAATTAAACCGTTCACATGCGTGACTAGGGTCTATTATTACGCATCTACAGAGAAATTGCTTCGTTGGATGAAGAGATCTCCTGATATGAATGCACTCCCTTTATTAAAAAAATAATAGAATCTGTTTAATTGTTCGATGAAAGAAAATACAAAAAACTCAACCGGCTGTTGTACCTGTGCCCTTGAGCAAGGCACTTAACCACAATTGGAGACTTTTGAGATGCTTGGTAACAGCAAAAAAAACGGTCCTATTCCATTGTCTACGTTATACTGAGCATGCGTACTTTAGCTCAAACGTGACTTACATGTAAACAATGTAAAAGGACCGGTTTGTTTGCCGTCTCCCATTGCTTATCTTTTGAAGTGCTCAAGCCACTTTAGGGCATTCCACAATAATTGTGTCGCAATCCATAAGCGGGTTCAGTATTTCAACTGGGTTTGCGCACTTGGTTTACAGGTGGAAAGTTATGTAAGAACAACTTGCCGGCAAATTTCATGCAAACTTTAAAATGTACTAAAGTCACTTACTTGCCAACTGCTGCATACCGCTTAGTGCGTTGAAGTTACCAGTCTGGGTTGCATGTTGCATAAGATTCATCAACATCTGTACATTGACGTAAACAAAAGAAAGGAAGATATCATTATATATTTGCATGTGTATATAAAATGTGTGTCAATTAGGGATTTTTTTACCTTGACCATAGCTGCCAACTTCCTGCATTTTGGAGAAGAAACCTGGAAAATAGGTTGACCTCCCGACTTCAGAAATGTCTAAAAATCTGAGGTTGTTAACTCTTTCACTGCCCAAGTCGTACATGTACGATCTGTCGTATGCATTTTGAAAGTGTTATCGTTCCAACACACCAACCGTCGTGCATGTACGACTTCAGTTTTAAATTTTTTTTAAAACGCAAAAAGTTGGGCACTTTAGGTTAAAATTTCAACAACAATGAGCAGTGAAAGAGGGTTTTTACCTGTGATAGGAGTCCAGCAATAGGTAATTTTCCAGGAATCTTTTTTGCAAAATACGGTAGGGTTGGCAGCTCTGCCTTTATACACAATGTAACTTGGTTATAGCACTGTATACTTGGTGTTTCCCTGAGACACTATGAGAAAAACGTCATAGCATGCTCGGGTGGGACTTGAACCCACGATCTACTGCATACTAGGCAGATGTCTTAAAGCCCAATACATCATTTGCAGTTTGCCAAAATTTCACTTAACAAGTTGACAAAAAAAAAACAATTAAAGTGTTGATAGCAATGGTAGCAAACACCATATGATTTTTTTTCCATAAAAAATGTTACCTTTGTGGGAGAAATTGCCAACTGAAAGTAGTTTTTTAAAACGACTTTTAAATTTTGTTTTACCATTTATTCATACACAAATGACATGCATGGATTTTTCAGGTTTTCTGATGTATTATTCCATCTACATTGTATGTAGCTGGTTTTAAATTACGATTAGAAATAACACTGTTTTTAACAGTTTATCAATCATGTACTCTATCTTTGATCTGCAGTGATTTTGCAAATATTTGTTCCCCTAATAAGCTCCTTACAACTGCAAAACGGGTAAAAAAAACTAAATTAGTATTGTACACCGAGTACCATACCCTTGATCACGAAATAGACTCTTCCACCTCAGTCATGAATATTCATACAGTGAAATAATCAACCCCCCCTGGTGACAGGTGCCCCCATACCACGAAACACACCTCAGGGATCATTCTCCAAACGCCTATGGAAATTAAAATCAATAACACCTTGACCCTTGAGAGCCGTAATGATACCCAACAGTGTGTGCTCTCCTCAGTACTGCCTGGAGGCAAATATCGTCCCAGGTTACCACTCCTGAGAGCGCTGTGTATGCGTTCAGGGGTTACGTGTCAGTGTTGGAAGTTGTTGACCTTTCACGAGTCTGTCCCGAGACATCGGGACTGTGGCCATTTCTACCATCCCGAGCCAACGCAATCTACGGTTGGGACTTGAAACCAAATATTTTGAATTTTCGGTTTCAATTTTACTTTTTGGTTTCACAATTGGAAATCAAATACCCAAAACCGAATTGTAAGAAACCGATTCTCCGTTTTTAACTGAAAGCAAAATTGAAAAAGTGTGGAAAATTGTATACAGTCCACAAAAGCAAAATTTATCCGAGACCCATGAACAGGGCTCGGCAAACCTTTGCCCTGCAATTGTGTTAAGAAAAATCTGTGGAAGTCTCAGCATATTTCTAATTTGTCCCTTAGGCCTGATACTTGGCCATAGATAATCTTTCCCAAACATATCAATATTCCGAAGAGAACTTGTATATATCTGATGTCTACTTCTCAGTGAAATATTGTGACAAACATTTTGACAGCCACCAGGTCTTTCGAAAAAAAAGCTACATCGTATTTCATGTATTTGGCACGGCGCTATTGGGTGACCAGTCCCATGTGACTTCATGATCCGTCATTCAATTTTCGTTTTGGAGGTAAATTAATTGTCGATTTTTTTAGCACCGATGTCAAAATTTGTCACACCGTTTCTCCAAAAGTAGACATCAGATCAAGTACTCTTCAAAATATTGATACGTTTGGGTACGAGTATCTATTGAGCAAATGTCAGGTCCAAGGGACAAATTTAATTTTTGCGAGATCTCCACAGTTTTTTTTTATAAATACAATCACAGGGCGAAGGTTCTGCTGAGCCCCGATCACGGGTCTAAATTTATCCAGAATATTTAGCTAATCTCTTCATTCCTCCATGGTCTGTTTATGCTGCTTCACTCTATCACTGCGGAATTTTTTCAAGGTCTGTGATGTAAATGTAATTAATTGTAATTAAGGTCGGATTTATTTTGTGCACAGGCGAGCTTTCTGGCTAGGAGTAGACGTTTCTCGAGCCACTGTGAGTGGCGCACTGTTGTGAAAGAGTTAGGCACTACAGCGATATCGTCCAAGAAAATGCCAAACTGGCGTCCAAGAACAAGGTTTTCTAATTCGACTAAAACTTTTAAATCAGGTATCTCTTTTTATGCAAATCTGGGTTTTTAGTACAATATTAAACAATTCCACTGATGTCGAATGCACAGCCAGAAAATGCCTTCTTTGACAGATTCTTGGAGCGCAGTCCAATAAATAAAGAAATAATAAAAGCTCAGTCCAATACTGCTGTATCACGCTGTTGATGCTACATGTACATGTACTTGCGTCCTTTCCAGATTCATTTCCCTTCTTAGGTTGCGAGTTGGATTGGCTGCATCAGAAATGGAAACTAATAAATCTCCGAGATTTACACAGAGGAAACAACAAGGCCGTTGCTAGGGACACTTTGTGAAGTATTTCCAAATGTAATTGAGACGGAAAGGGAAAGCTGCTTCCAAAACTTAAGAAATGACATGCGGCCACACGCACTTCAACATGTAATCACAGCTCACTTCGCTACAAAACACGGCTATAAATTTATATATAAAATTAGTAATAAATGTTTAATATCAGGAAATCAGGTTGGTGTAGTGGTTCTTTCCTTGTCTTCCACCTCTGTGGCCCTATTTCGAATCCTGTCTGGGGCAGCATATAGATTGGGTTCTCAGTCCCTGCCTGATTCCATAGTACGCACACAAACCATCTTTAAAATTGTTGTCTTGCAAAAAGACACTTTCTCAGGCAAAATAATTCAAGTGTGTTTGATTCGGTCCTTTGCTGAATTTCCAATAACCGAGTGACAATTTGCATGGCATTGCTTTTTTAGCAGAAAACAAGTTTTATGAAATGACTATCACCCTTTTCCCATGACACTAAAGCAGAAAACATGTCCTTAAAGAATGTTATGAAATTGGACTCTGGTGACTCATATTCATACAATGATTTTAACTGACACTCAATTTAGCCTCTGCTCAAATACACGAGCCACGGCCCACACGACACATCATCTTTTGTTTATTCTGGCGTACGGCGACGGCAATTCCGTTCATTTTGTGCCTGACGTGCCAAACCGTGGGGCCATAGCTACCCAAGGGGGACCGAGGGTGTGCAAACATGTTGGCCGTTACTCCGCTGGCCAAGACGGTCCCACAGTGGATAGTCATAGAGAATGTAATGGTTAGTCACTCAATGGGGCGTTTCAAAAAAGCATGAAATTTCTAACTCATGCACTATAACAGGCTGCTCAGCGATAACTATCGGTTATTTCACATGATTCATTAAACGTGTTGTGTTGGGCATTACCTAGAATTACTTCATCTATTTCTACAAGGCAGTTTATCAACGTTATTGATGCTGTTGTTCCTGTTTTTAAATGTTTTCCAATCATGTAATGTGTCTTTAGCATACCATAGTGATTTTTAAAAAAATGACAAAGCATTATCCATTTTGCACCACTATGCAGCATTATAGGAAATTACCAAAAAAAATATGGATTTAAAGGTGTCCATAACTGGAACTTAAAGGTAGAACACATGATTGGTAAACCGCTACAAATAGTTTTATCTTCCTGTGTTATTGAAGATATGCATGATTAAAACCAACCTGAGTAAAAGTCAGCTCCGTACTTCGTCTAACTATTGAGAAAAAGCTTTCCAGCACTTTGCCCAAAAAAACACTTCGCCCCGAACCACGGCCTGTGCACGAAGTGTTTTTGAATAGGTGACATTCGGATGAATTTTGGTGTTTGGGCGAAGTGGCTTTTGGGCGAAGTGGTGCAGGGCGAAGTGTAGCAGGGCTTGGGTTTTGGGGTGAAGTGAATTTTCGTCTCATGAGACGAAAAATAATTGTCTTACTCATTTCTCAAAGACTACAGCACGTCAGACAAAACCATTTTAGGGTTAGTTTACTACCGTCATCATGTTTATATTGTGTAAGTTATGTGTAAATCTGTGAACATTTCTGATTTTCGAGATTTCCAATAGTGAGCAGGGGCCTTAGGCCAAAGCCATTTTCTAAAGACCAAGTCACTGCATTATTTCTTTCAACATGACCACAAACCAGCTCAACTTTCTGGGTAATTACACCCAGAAAAAACACCACCTTAGCTTAATTGGCTTTCATGGTCAAAATAACGACCCAGCAGCTGCCAATGTCAAGGTGATATACATTGTAAGCCACTGGAAAAATAATGACAAGTCTTAAAGGAGCGTGACCCGATTTCCCCCCCAAGAAAAGAAAATATGGGGGAGGGTTGCCAGTCATATTTGTATCGGCTTGTTGCGGACAGGCGGAGTCGGAGCAGGTTTTTTTGTTACCCCCAAAACACCCCCCCCCCCCCCCCCTCTGGATCCTCGCCTGTAAACGTACATTGTAGACAACTTATTTTACAGAAGTTTATTTTTATCATACACATCCTCAATTCACTCACGGAGCAAATGCCATTTGTAGCAAAAAACTACATGTACCGGTATCTTTGAAATGCATGTACATTGTAATGTACTTGCTGACTTTTTACATGTCAAAAGCGAACATAATCTCTATATAAAACCGAGTGGTGAGCTGTTTTTTGGCCTTGCCCGAACTGCCCCAAACCCCATCTACAGATTTTAAACAAGACATTCACAAACATACAATCTCTTTTTATCACAACGACCATCTCTGAATCCAACCACAAGTCCTACCCTCCTCTAAAATAATTTAAGGGTAGAGAAACTCCGAGGCAGATAAATACAGGGGAAGAAACCCTTCAGCAGTACAGATGTCGAAACAGACGTCTCCAGATTAAAAAGTTGCCTCCGAGATAAAGATTTTTCTTTCAATCCCCTTTCGATTTTCTTCATCATCTAGGCCAGGTTGTGTGACCGATTTTTGAGGCCAAACAGGCTTAGGTGTTACGGCAAGCGCGTTGGCGAGCCCTCGGGAATAGTAGAGCCACGGTCTGGAAAGACCAGCCAAATCCTTGTTAAATCCTTTAAGAGAATTTCAGGTACGTTAAGATGCAAGGATGGGAGAAAGAGGTGGCAGGGAAATTTAACACTGCTTGGTGGATCTGAACTTCTAGTATACAGTATTGTATGGGATAGCTAATTTTTCACTAAGTAATATGTGATTGGCTAGTTATAAGCCATATGTCTCAAACCGGATACGGTCCTCGACATGAATAATGGCCTGAGACAAACGTGAGGAACATTATGATGCGTTTTACCCATAGGTCGTTTTGAGACACTAAATTTATTCTCATTCATAATGTTTCTTTTGTGTATTAAAGTTAGAAAAAATTTCTAAAATTTGTTGACGATGAATTTTCCATTTTTTTTGTAGTTTGCCTATTCATATGGTTACGTGCATGAGTCTTGTTTCTGCCTTACAATGTAGCTTCTGCGTGTCACACGGTGGGTTTTTCCCCCCTCAATCACGAATGTTATACGTGACATCAGATGTCATGTTGCTGTCCAAGTTGCCTTCAGGCATGCACCTTTTATTAAAAAATGCACTAAAATGTTGCCACTTTTCTGGACACTGACAGTGGCCCTCGCCTTTAGCTTAGGGCCATTATCAGCATTCAGGTTCCTAGCTAGTCTTGTAAATATGCATACATGTAGTTTACACCCGTTTCATACTGGCGCACCAGAGTCGCGCCGAACTAAATTATCCCAGAAATTTGAATTAAGTTTGACGTATGAAACAGTTTGGAGCGACTTGGTTAGCCAGGAGTCGAAAGATCGACCGTTCCAGCTGGTCAGAACGACTGAAGAGCGACTAATTGGTTTCAGACGGCGATCTTTAGTGTGCGCACGGCTGGCACTAAGAACGCCTGTCTGAAATCTAATTTTAAATCGGCGCGACTCTGGTGCGCCTGTATGAAATGGGTGTAACTTGCAAGACCAATCCAAACATTTTTTTTTCACGACTGATAATTGACAAATTTTAAATTAGCACTGGCAGGCTTGTTTCAGATGCTGAGCCATTGTATTAATACCAAGCACCTTTTCGTTTGTAAATGTTATCACAAAAGAAAGCACAGAGACCCTCGTTTTCAATGAATTTTTGAAATTCCTCAATACCATTGTATGTTCTCAACATACAAATGTATATCAAATACTTGACTGTGTTCTCTACCCTGCTGAAAATATGCTTTCCCTTTTCTCCATGTCAGTGAGCAGCCAGTTCAGTCTGAACATTACCAAGCCAACACTCCCTGCCATGAGCCACCCCCAAGCAAAACAGAACCGCGTCTGTCGGTTAGGTCACAAAGGACCGGGAAAACCCTATCCCGTGAGCCGACTAGAACGCAATCAGGTTCACATGATTTGATACTGGAGATAAAACGCGCTGCCATTGACGCCACTTTGCCCTCACAATCCAACACACACCCTGCAACCACGGTATACACCAAGGATGTTAAATTGCCCGAGGTGTGTTTTGGGGTTTTTAGTCTCTGTGCAGCTATGAGGCAAATCGGTGGGATTTGAGTAAAATGGAATTATTGAAGTGGCCGTGCCCTAAGGTGCACTGCAAAAATCCTGCACCTTGGGAAAACCTTAAAGGGCCCCTGAAATGCTAAATAATTTTACGCACAGTTTTTGCTGGATCGCTTGTTTATAAAGACAATACTACTGTTCATTTTTATGCCCCATGAATAAAAGGTGGCATTTTTCAACTTTTAAAATTTATATACAGAAACTCACAGAAAGAGGGCGTTGTTCGGGGCATGTCACTTTAGGAACACACTGCAGAAAAGCAAAGAAATAACATACATGTAAGACTTCAAACAGGAATTGTGGAAAATTGCTGTTTTCCAGCCTTAGTTTTCACATGGTTTAAAACAGGTAACATGTAAAACAAACCCAAACAATCGTGGGTTACAAAAGTTTCAGTAAGTTGGAGAAAATACTGAAATCGTTTGTGCACAGTTGAATGAGATTTTCCTGTGTTTGCCTAATGTGACATCACAACCTCGCTCATGAATATGTTAATTTACATTAGCATAACAATCAAAAACCTTGATTTTAACCCCTAAAACAACTTCCAAGTAGGATTTTTATGACTGTAAATGAATTGAGTAGTTCCATACTCCATAGCATAGTTTTCATTGATAAAAATACCATTTCAGGGGCCCTTTAATAGCACTGCCAAATTTCTTCATCAATCCTTTTACTCAATGTTTAAAAGCCAAATACATCATTCGCAAATTGCGCGAACGCAGTGAGAAAAAAAAAATGCACTGCGCGTTTCGAGCCGGCTATATACCTTATGTGTTGGGAAATGTTGTGCATACTTTATGCACAATTTAGCGTGACTTTTCGCCCTTTTCCTTCGGATTATGCAGTTTAGTACTGTGTAGACAGCGTAGGACTTTGTTAGAAAATATTTCCCCCCGTTTTTGGAACTTCATACCCTGGACTCCGTCCCCATATGTAGTATGCGGTACGGAGTCCAACCTTAGCTACATGTAGGCATGCTTTGTAAGCCATTTTGAAAATGATCCATGTCATGTACATAAGAGCATGTCAATGTGAAGGACCTCTACTAAAAAAAAACCCACTTCATTGGCCATCTGAAACCGGTACCCTGCCGCTAGGTCACTGAAGGTACATGGACTTATGCTGTGAAGCAGCTGGATACCAATCAAACAGGGGTCAAAGTGTCTCCACACCATACCATAAGATGATGCTGGTTTTTAATACTGCGAAAGGCAAATCTGTGCAGGTGGACTGCACCTATTCAGTGCAATATATTCTTGGTTTTAAGCTGTGATGCATGTACTTTGGGTAAACATTTTTCATTCTCATATTTGGTTCTTTCAAATATAATAAGTACTGTGGGTACATTTAATTGGGAGAGACTTTCTTAGGTTGGTTTCACACAGAGCCTTTTCACGTGTTGACGTGCATAAATTTGACGGGGGTCGCTTTGTGAAAAAGTGGCATGGAGAGAATTTGGAGTGAACACACTAGAGACCAGGGTTGTAGTGAGGTCCATCACACCCTGGGTCCTAATTCAAGTCACAAGCTATTCAAATGAACTCCAACAAAGGCATTCTTTTGTTAAAAAGTGTTTGGTACTGCAAAATCGGAAAATAGTATTAAGTAACGACAAATGTTCGACTTGCACTCATCAGAGCAAAATGCAAGAATGGCGTGGTGACGCTAACGAACAATAGTATAAGGCTAAAGGCAGGAATGACGTGTGCAGAATGCTGAGCGCTAATTGGTCAGCTCGACAACATTCTTTTGTGCGTGTTCATCCTTTGCTTCTTGTTACTGGACTTGTGACGGACTTGTGCGGGACTTGTCACAGACTTGTGATTTTATTGGCTCTGGACTTGTGATAGACTTGTGATGGACTCGACTACAACCCTGCTAGAAACCAAAGCATTCTGTGATATTCAGTGCTTTAAAAAATTTGCTTTTAAAAATCCCCATGTATGCACGGTTTCCTGTTCAGTGAATGGTTACAAAAAAACCGTGTGCACATTTAAAAACTTTTTTTCTTTTCTTGTCAACCCACGAAGTAAAATATTTGGTCATTCCAAATGATCAAACAGTGATGCTTGCTGGAAGGTGTAAAATTCCCCTATACACGCACACATACCTACACATGGACAAGATGAGATGAAATTTCAACTACAGCGCACTGTAAGCTGCGAATATGCCCCTGGGAAGATTGGCGGAATAAAGCTATTGACTATTCTAATGCCGTTAGGGAGCCACCGAAGCGTGCCAATGAACTTTGAAAGTCTCCTGACATATCAATGTACTTCTTGTTTAGTACTTGGCATGTATAAACAAAAAACCTACAAGGGACACATAATAACTTGCCCAGGTCCACTCCTGACCCTCCCCCTCCTGCCCCAGGCCCGTGAGAAATGCATAATGATCAGATGCATGATCTAAAGTGCAAGTGATGCAAAGTAGGGAAAGAATTGGGAAGTTGATCATGGTTTCAGACCTTGTGTGCAAGACATGAGACGGGCTGTTTCCTTACAAAATCTTCAATTTTTTCCCACTCAAAATTTTGTTTTTTCCAACAAATCCGCGCATTCCAATGCTAGATAAGTCATTTTAAAGAAAAACATTTCTGATCAACTCTTACCCAAAGTACTTCGTAATATTAGCCCGACACACACATGCACAATTTGTATACTGCCCCAATAGGCTACAGAACCGTTCCTTAGTTTGTGCACCCAATATACATGTACATATGATGCATCCATCGCCTCAACTGGGATCTCACACTGCAGCATTTACGATTTTTCTCTCATCCCAAGTTTGGTTGTTTCATTTCAATGGTGATCAGGCACCATACCAGATGTGTTTGTTACTTTGCCCAGTTGCACTACCATGCAACGCTGGATCCATAGGGAAAACCTGAGGGAGTATACCAACTGTGCCTTATAGCTCAGTTGGTAGAGCATCTGCTGGTATCGTATCCCGATAATAGGCCCTTGGTTGTTCCATTTCAATGGTGGTCAGGCACCATACCAGATATTGTGTTTGCAGCATTTATGTCATCACTGTGAATAAATGTCTGTTTTTGTTCTCACTGACAGCAGCACAGAATGTACAGTTCATGTGCCGAATTTAGCTATGGCATACTGCATACTTAGGGGATTTACTGTAGTAAATTGGAATCCTTGATTTTTTGTGCATGTACCATGTATGTACATGTAGTTTTAACTTATTTCCATAAGCATGCAATGAGCAATGTTCACCCGTATCTTGCAATATTGTCAAATATTATGAACAATAAAAAAAAGTAAAGAAAAATGTGTGACAACTTAGGGGACGTCCAGAGTTGTCAACATTTTCACAGTTCTACAGAGAGTAGTATTTTTCAAGATTCTCCCTCCTTTCCCAGAAATACTACTTGTCAACTTTTTTTTCACTACCATGAAATGTCAACATTTTACAGTACATGTAAATTCCTACGCAGCCTTCGACCCCCGCCCCCTTCCTACGCTTTGTAGAACCGTGAAAATGTTGACAACTTTTGGTGGCCCCCTTGCATGTATATGTTGTATGTAGATGTATATATGTACATGTAGATGTGCAGACTAATTTACCATACAGGGTGGTTAAAAAAAAAGTTAACCTAAATTAAAAGTGATTTGACCACTTCTTACCACTTTGGAGGTCTTCATTGTGTTTAATCGTGATTATGAGAAATGAGGTTCCCGTGGACAAGCCAGTTTTCTACATGTCATGTATAATGAGCCATATCTTGAAATCCACAAAAGCTAAATCAATATTTTTTTCATGAATAGTGCTAAACAACCTACTCATCAAAACTGGGTAAAAACAAATTCTCTGAAATTACAGGAAGTTGGTGAAAAATCACTTTTAATTTGGATTAACTTTTTTTAGACCCACCCCGTACATGTAGTATACACCATGTACACTGTAAAACTAGTTGCCTCATGTTTCATGCCAAGTCGTCTTCAAAGGCAAAATGAATAAAAAAGAAATACTGCATCAATCTTTGGAAGACGTTCTAAATAGACTTATACAGCCAGCACTGCTCTATTTTATCCCCGAGGGACTGGAACTACAAAAAGATGAAAATAGTCTTACTTAAATATGCCCCTTTTAACCGAGAAATGTGCCATCAAATAGCAGAGCAGGGAGCCGCGAGGCAGGTTTGGCCGTTTAATCCGTCCCCGGTCATCCTGGGGGAACCCAGGCGGTAGACAGCTGTTATATTTGCCCCGCGAACACGTGTACATTCCAAACACCCAAAAGGCTCCTTAGTGAAGGTTGATTACTTGGGAGGAAAAGGGAGCGGGGGAAGGGGGAGACAGCGGGAGGACGGACCTCCCACCGTATGGTGCCGTACATGTAGATCGATAGTCTTTGCTGTTTTCTGATGAATAGGTCGGCGGGGGCTATGTACATTGCCAGTATATTGACTTAAAAGTACTTTGGCTATGATGCTTGAGGGTAATTCCAACTTGAAAATATCTGATTAAAAACGGTTAATTTATTCATTTGCAGAAGTGTTTAAATGAGATATATAAATTATGTCAAGAGGAGATACCGTAGGGAGAGGTACCGGGTGTTCATAAAAGGAACTTTAGTAGGCTTACATTGAAATATCAAATTCTGCAAGATAATTTCAAAAGAGAAGGAATTTTTTTTCCTCTTCAAATTCATTTTTTTACACAAGTGGGAACAAGTTTTGTGCCCTTAAGTGGGAAAAGTTTTAGGCACAAAGGTTTCCGCAAGTGGAAAAAGTTTTACAAATAAAAAAGTTTCTGTCCACAAGTTGAAAAAGTATCTGCATCAAGTGGGAATACACATGTATTCTTCTGCAGTCTAGTGGAAAAAGTTCCTGCATGCAAGTGGGAAAAGTTTCCGAACTGAACTGGAAAACGTTTTCTCACTCCAGTGGGAAATGTTTCTGCACCCAAGCTGGAAACAATTCCAGAATCGAGTTGAAAGACGTCTGCCGAGCATGCAAGAGGTCATGGGTTCGAATCCCACCCGAGCACGCTATGAAGTTTTGTTTTCTCTCATAGTGTTTCGGGGAAGCACTGAGCATACAGTGCTAACCGAGTTATGTCAGGCAGGGCATAACGAACCCTTACTGAAATTGGAAAAAAAGTTTTTGCAATAACGTGGGAAATGTTTCCACAACCAACAGTATAGCTCTTCTTACACATGGACTTACCCCAAAGTACTGGCTGCTGAAGTTGTTGACAAGCCCACTGCCGAGCGCTTGGTTCACGGCTTGAATGCGTTTCTGTTCTTTTTCCCTGATCGTGTCGGCAAACTTTACAACCAGCTTTGATGTGCAACCCTGTACACATAGAATGCAGAAGATGAAGAGCGTGAGGGACGGAAATCAAGAGACAAATGCCTTGCCTTAGTCAACAACAAATGAAAACTAAAGTGAACCTGTTTGTTTACCTTCTACTGATGTTAATACACACATCCAGTTGAAATTGACTTTACAGTTTTATGCGGAGGTTGTTTTTATGCGTGAGGGACAGATAATCAATCAAATTGACAAAAAATGCAACTTTTTACATGCATTTTCAACTATTTCTTGAAAATGTGATTGCACAGTGTGCCCAGTCAAATTTATTCTGTTAATTTTTGTACTATGATTGTAAAATATGGACATTTCTTTACAGATCAAGGTATTATTTTGATTAATTTAAAATAAATTTGAAATCTTCGTCTAGTGTTTACCAGTTTTGGATCACGCTCTGAAAAAAATTAAACAAATTTTTCATAGCTCTGGAAATTTTTTTTTAAATTACAAAAATGAAAATCTTAATAAAAGTAAACCCAACAAATACAGGCACAATGTTAAAATAATATCAGAATTTAAAATGTTTGATACAAACAAACTTTGAAATACCAGAATATCTGCCATAAGTCAAAGCAAAGTATCTTACCCATGAATGTATCAATGTAAAAAATACAGTACATTTTGTTCACAAGGTACAGTATACATGTAAGCATGTACAGTGTAAGCATGTACAGTATGGTAGGATAAGGTGACCTAATCATGTCTAGAGGCACAAAAATAAATCTCAGTAAAGGAAACAAAATTGACATGAGGAAACAATATCCGATGGTGACAGAAACGGACATTAATACGTGCCATATCATTACAGTATTTGTCGATAGTGACAGTTTGAAGGGTGTTGAGAAGGCGGGTGGTGACACATTCGACACCATGTCTTGGTCTTGACACTTGGCAAGCCATATAGTGACTTGACTGTGCAGGCCAATGGATTGACATTGATCTGAGAAAGCCTCACAGGCTTAAAGATAGAGTACGGTACATGATTGGTAAACTGGTAAAAACGGTATTATTTCCACTCTGACCAAAATCGTAGCAGTATGTTGATAAAACTGCCTTGTGGAAATTTCAGCAAAATAGATGCAGTTACATACATGTATTCTTCAGAAAACCTGAAAAATCCATGCATGTTTTTTGTGTGTGAATGGATGGCAACTTTTTCATAAAAACCCACTTTAAGTTTTTCCCATTGAGAATGCGAAATTTTAGAATGGTAATGAAAAAATATGATAAATTATATGGTATCAAAATCATAACACCCATGGGAAAAATGGGGGTGCTCGAAAATGTGATCTGGACACGCTCCTTTATAGACCGATCTAGTACATGTGTAAGCTCCGCCCATTTAGAAATTGCCTAGCAACATGCCACACGTGTGCAGTAGAGTCGCACGTACAACACGCCTGCATTACGCGTAACGCGCGCGATCGAACAAAAACAACTCGACACACATCTAGAACGCAGTGAATGCACAACATAGCAAAACGCTAATTTTGGCGAACTTTACCGATTTATACAAAAACACATTTATGAAGAGATTAAAAGTAAGTTTGGATAATCTTATACAATCCATTTTAAACCGGCTAGGGTCTTCTGCGCTGATAAAAATGATGTTTATGGTGTTTTTGCGTCACTCGTGCTGCATTTCGCCGTAGCTCTGTGCACAAAATTTTGAGGGCTCGGGTACAAGTAGCCAAAATGGCGATCTACTTTTTGGCTACCTGAACCTGAGGCTGTGATTGGTCAATTCTAAAATGGGCAGAGCTTACTGGATCGGTCTATTAACGGCCCTTATAATGTTCAATCAATTCAAGCTCATTCTTTGTACATGTAATGTATGTATTCGGGTGTAGGGAGCATTCTTCTTATGGTTTCCTTTCATCTTTTCCTAGTTTCAATCTCAAATGGTGTTAGATGGTTGGGGAAAGCTTATTAGGCCGTGCTGACATGCGAGCACGCAAGCTGCAGTTTGTAACCAAAGAAGCTCTGCTCGGTTTAGTTTAAATGATGACCTGGAAACCTTGAATGTTTACCGGTAGGAAATGGGTCAAATTAAGCAAGCTCATCTCTCGCAGGAGTAACGAGTGATGAATTCTTTCAGTGCTGGGTTTCGAAGGAATCAGATGGCAACAACTTCTTTGTACTTTCTTTAGTCAATACATAAAAATGTATGGACAAAATGGCAGCCCCCATACGAAAAGGTATCAATGCAATTGCCATTCTTTGTGAAGACCGTATCCACTTTTCATACGGGCTGCACTTGTTTAGCACATTGTATTTTGTTCCTTGGGTATACTTCTTTAACACTTTGATGCACGATTGTTTTGGAACTCTATTGTTTTGGGTGGCACTAAAGGGTTAAAGGCATTTGCAATGAACAAAATTGTACTCCACAAGTTGACAAGAAAAACATTACTCCAAGCAGTGTTGTAACGAGTCTCCCTCTGCTCAAGTCTCAAGTCAAGTATCCCAAGTCAAGTCAAATCAAATGGCCTTCGAGTCCCAAGTCAAGTCAAGTCAAATGGCCTTCGAGTCCCAAGTCAAGTCAAGTGGCCTTCGAGTCCCAAGTCAAGTCAAGTGGCCTTCGAGTCCCAAGTCAAGTCAAGTCAAGTCAAGTCAAGTCAAGTCAAGTCAAGTCAAGTCAAGTGGCCTTCGAGTCCCAAGTCAAGTCAAGTCAAGTCAAGTCAAGTCAAGTCAAGTCAAGTCAAGTCAAGTCAAGTCAAGTCAAGTGGCCTTCGAGTCCCAAGTCAAGTCAAGTCAAGTCAAGTCAAGTCAAGTCAAGTCAAGTCAAGTCAAGTGACCTTCGAGGTCAAGTCAAGTCAAGTCAATTCAAGTCAGGTCCCGGTAGTCACCCGTCAGTAAATTTGTTCAAGCTAATTTCAAAATGAGTCTAAATGCTAAAACTTGTAGGGTATTTTATTGTTCGGGCCAAGAATGCTCCATGTTAAAAAAAATCTTTCGGTCCGGTCCTTAAAATTACAAAAAAAAAACATAAAAGTTCAATCTTATTTTTAGCAAACTCAAGTAAAAGAAGTCTGAGTCAAGTCAAGTCATTTGAGGTTCGAGTCTTTAAGTCAAGTCAAGTCAGTGAAAATCGAGAATTGAGTCGAATTGAGGACTCGAGTCCTCGACTCGTATCCGAGTCATTACACAGACTTCAAGTGTTGATATCAATAGTAATGCCACATGAATTTCTTTCTGTCCAGTAAACAAACAAAAACAGTTTTTATAATTTTCCCCCCTTTGTGTTTGCAACCTACCTCCATTGTTGTGGACTGGTGTAGTGCCGCAATGGCATTGAGGGCGCTCTGTCTTGTTGAAAACGTTACGAAGGCACAGCTCGCTATCAAAGAAACATAAAAAATAATACTGCACTTTGTAACGACCAAATTTAAGCATGGTCTCTTTTTGCAGGCTAAATTCAATGTCTGTTGCCAAACTTTACTAGAGCTGCCAACATTCCCCGATTTTGGAATAGACACTGGAATATAGGTTGCTTTCCTTAAGCGGGCCTCCCACTGTGCGATTTTTGCCACGAATTTCGAACGATTAGGTATGATTTGGTGAGATTACCAGAGACCGTCTATAGACCCTATACACAATCGTACCAAATCGTACCTAATCGTTGGAAATTTGTGGCCAAAATTGCACAGTGGGAGGTCCGCTTTACTTCAAACAGTACATGTCTGTCCGAAGATCTCTGAGGTTGTCAATTGACAATCCAGAAGCATTTTTATCTATCTTGGTCATCATGAGATCAATCATTGGGAATCTGTTGCAAAATCAGGGAGGGTTGGCCAATCCGCTTTACATATTTGTACATGTACCTTAAATGTGAACATGATAGATACACAGATAGTTTTGACAGATACATTGTCACACTGTTGTAAACCAATTTGGGGTTCACGTTATCTTTTTGGAAAAACTTCCAGATATTTAAGTTCCACTACAGTGCATTGCTCACAGCGGCTTGAGAGACATGTACTTCAGCTGGAAAGCTATTGCCAGGATTTTTAATACTGCAACCACCCCTTCCCCATCTTCTCTTTACCATATTTTGTGTCAAACATACTATTAGCAGTGTTCGAATTAGCACTGGTCCGTTGGCCAAATGACAGTTGAAATTGTCTTGGGCCAGTTGGAAAGCCTCTCGGCTGGCCAGTTGAAATGAAACAGACCCATGCCATAACTCACGCATTGTTATAATAAAATGCATTAGGTAGGGTATTATCATACAGTGCCTCCTTTTAGAGAAAATTGAAGAAAAAATCTACCAAATTTTCCTTTTTTATTCGCTCACATGGGGTTAATTCAAACAACTGGTTGTGAGTTAATAAAAAAAGAAGAAAAAAAACAAATTTGAACTAGGCCACTTGAAATGCCGATGGGCCAGTAAAGACTTAAGCCAACTGGCCCTGTTGGCCAATTGGAAAAAAAGTTAAAGGCAAACACTGAGTGTACACTATGTACACGTATGGGAAATTTAAACGGAGGTTTTAAGACAGGCATGCCATCACTAAATGTTACTCTTTCGAGGTTTGTTGAGTTTAGACCCCTTAACTTCTTAGAAAAGCTTCAAGTTACTTGAATTCTATTTTGACAGGAGATGAACATTTGTAAAAAAATTTGCCAATTGTATTATTTTACCAAGACTGATCAAAACATTGCTATTTGCAGAAAATTCTCAGGTACGGAGATGTGACTGATAACATTTGCTCTTAGAATCAAATACTCCAGTGTTAATCTCCGCTGCATTTAAACATTTCAGGATCGAAGCGAGATGACAAAATGTTGCGCATGAATAACGCAGACACTCGAGATTACAGACTCCTTCAGTTGAGTTGACATTTATAAAGATGAATTCATACAATTCTAGACGGTATTAGAATACTAAGCAGTTTTCCCCCCGTCTGTTATGATCAATATTGACAGTGCTAATATGCTCTTAATCTTTCAGAATTGGCCGTTAGAAATTTTCCTCTTCGCCCGAATCAGTCTTGATGGTATTTATGAAGCAAAGGAGATTTTATCACCATATCATTTGTCATATTTTTCTTATTACCATTCTGAAATTATGGCTCTCAATCTGTATAATTTCAAAGATATCGTCAACAAAACGACCCATGTTTTGTAAACTAATTTATCCGGTTACAGTGATAATACCAACATGTTTGCTTTCACATCCATATTGGAGATTGCAAATTTCCTGTTTTCCCCATCAATACCATAGTATTTTGGGGAGGTACAGTTGTAGTCAGAAGTTTACATACAACTGTGTTAAAACTGGTGTGCTTAAACTTTCGTTGTCGCCATTTTTGTAACAGTCTTTACTAAAGTCGTGATTTTGTGGAATTCCTCACGTGCTTGCAGTACTTCAAGGAATACTGTCATTAAAGACGAAAATGGCTTTGAAACAACCCCAAGTAGTGACGTGTTAGTGTACTAATTATCATTTGGCATGTTTCCACATGGTTTATAAGTAAATCCAGGAAAAGGAGGCAAAATTACCCTGTTTTGTTTTGAATGGGCCGCGCCATGCTTTTATTCAAGCCCTAGTTTCACGCTCCAATAACCCGAAGGACATGACGTCACGTCGGCTGCGTTTGTATCGCTGGTACTTTGCACGGCCCTCTGGCAGCGAAGCTTTTCCGGCCGAACGAATGTTGTCTGTACGTACATGTACATGTATGCAATTGATCGATCGCAATTTCCCAAACGAGCGCGGAGGGCAATCAGCAGTAAATCGATGCAATTTCAAGACACAGAAAACCTTGAAGGGTTTATGTTCGTACCAGAGTTAACTGAAGAAGAACAACAAAAAATAGAAAATACATCGGACATCACCAGTTCCAGACTATAAACCTTTGTCTCCCCACGGCCAATGTTCGAAATCCAGCGCTTGATTAAAGCTCTCTGTTTTGGGAATACGGGGAGACTCACACTATCCATTTTCTTCTTTGTATTATTAGCGCACTCCACTGCCATGCAGTGAGGCATTTTGACGTTTTATACTAGAGGGAAAACCACCATCAAAAATCAAAACATGTGTTGACAAAACCAACGCCAAAGACAAGCGAGTCAGGAAAATGGCAGCGCTTACATGTACCTTTTCATACACGCGGCATGGGTACGCTACGCAGCCTACGCTGCACTGCGCTAGCTACAGTGTGTAGCTCATCTCTACAATCGGGCAGCTGCACTGAAGTCACGATAAAAAGCGGTAGATGGAGGAGAACAGCTGGCAAAGAGGTTTGTTTTATTGTCATGGCGTCGCCCAGAAGTCTTTTTATTTCAATTTTTTAAGAAATGTATTCGTCATATGACGGAAATTTCCATGTTATCCTTTAAAACAAAGTGTAATCTACAAAATGAGACGATTTTATCATCTTCTGACAGTATTCCTTTAAAACGTAGCTTGCACACCTTGCAGTGGTTCGGCTAGTCCTGTTTACTATTTTGGGTGATGATGGTAGTGGCGTACATGTATGTAAACTTCTGACTTCAACTGTACATGTACATGAATTTTATATGATTGTTAGGTTAGAGCGAAACCCATTTTCTTGAAAAATCTGAACAAGCCCCTTCAAGGCTTTCATTATCACATACCGGTACTACTAGCATAGATCAATGTTACAAAGGGGCAGTTTCACCGGAAAGGTTGCAAAAAGTCTCACAGGGGGTAAAAAATTAAACTTGTATCAATAAAAACTGTACAATTTTTTTAGGAGATTGCTTTACCATGAATGCGTTTGTGAGGCAAAAACCAGCAAATTCCAATAAAGTCTTTAGGTGGAAAAAAAACCCCCATCAATTACTTATTTTTCATTTTGCAACCTTTCCAGTGAAGCTGCCGAAAGAACTCACTACAGATCAGCCTCTCCCTATCAAATACATCATACATTGCACCACTATAATTCTGCAATGCCAATCTAGCATTAAATGACCCATCCATCAAACCACTGGCACGCTAATGCGCAATAAGACCTCTCCCTACACCTGATTATGACTGTAGCTGTCTGAGATTGTTACAAGCAGACGCAAGGTCAAGTAGAAAACTCGACCCAGGGATGGGCGGGTGTGCCGCAACAAAAACTCACCTTTGCTTTTCTCGCTCTCCCGTAATATATGACATTCTTCGATTGAGCCGTACGCTCCGAACATTACCCGGATGTCATTCTCTGTGGCGTTTTTTGATACCATGCCCACGAAGAGCTTTCTGTCTTCGACTGTGGGGTAGAAAAAATGGGTGGACAAGGGGTGGGGAGGTAAAAAGAGCGAGGGGGAAATCAAAGAGTAGTTGGAATGTTTCCAACGAACATGAAATTTCAAATTCATGCCCTGTAATCTCAGGGTTGGTGCAATGGTGAAAATCTGTCAAGTGTTTTCAACCCCACATCTTAAGCCTTTTTCACACGACATCAAATAAACTCGCAAGGTTTTGAGACAGAATTTACGAGCGGTGATTGTTTACTTTATTATTACACGGTAGGGTGATTTGGCGTACTTTCACATGACACAGCGAAACTATCACTGGCATTCCTCGAAACCACTATGCTTTTTCTGCTGGTCGCTGTCAGACCATTGATTTTGCGCATAAATGCTGCATGGTACCAGCAGCCAAAATATGGCCACGAGAAATTGTACTGTGACAGCCGAAGAGACAAATTCTTCAACAAAATAAGTCATGGGGCTACGATGGATGGCATGGTCAAAATCACTGGGAGTATCGAGGATCGAAACAGTGATCAGAGCCATGACCGGTGGTCGTGTGTACTTGCTGGGTGGATGCTGTGTACATGTACTTGCTGGGTGCATTGCATTAACTGTCGCAAAGAACGTTGTACAAATCGTTTCACACGATCTTTGTTTTAAGGATACCTTGAGAAATCTTCTGCTAGCGGCAGGGCAGGAAATTCGTCTCTGAAAGGGCGCTGCCATTTGTATTTTTGGAGGAGTCTTTTGGAGTTGAAAAAGGGCAATTCCATTGGAAATTCATAAAAAGTCTATGGGAGAATTGCAAAAGGGCACCAAGGCCAAGACCAGGGGCAACGGAGGCAATGGCCTCCGTGGCCTCCGTGAATTTCCAGCCCTGTAGCGGAAGATTTTGTCGTACATGTAGGTCTGGACCTCCGCCAAAATGAAAGGAAAATTCTCAAGGATTGAGAAAATTTCTCAAGGAATGCTCGTCACTCTCAAGCATTGGTGTCTTTTCACACGATGACACTTTTGTAAGATTTTCTCAAGCATGAGAAAATATCTCAAACCTTGCGAGTTTTTTAACCTTGTGTGAAAGGGGCTAATCCTGTATCAACCCCAAGTTTTGTACAGCTCGAATATGCAAACCTGCTGTACATTGTATATCAAGATTAGTTTGTGTGTCACCTGACCCAGTACACACTGATGTCAAGTTGCTTGAGTGAAATCCAGTGTGAGTATTTTTACATTGGCAGTCATCACTAGAAAAACACTTTAAAACATTACCATGATTTTCACAAGATTTGTGACATATTTTTGGGCTCTTTCAAAACGTTCCCACGATAAAACAACTTCTTTTAAGAAATGTTCAGAAATTTTAGAGGATTTTCATGCCTGTGAAAACTCTGATGTACGGTATCAAGTTTTTAGTGAAAACCTGAGTACCGGAATGTGCCTAATAGCTCAACTGGTAAAGCCTGGTGAGTCGGAGGTCTCGGGTTCAAATCCAGATAGGCCTATATGATTTTTCTCTCATCCCAAGCTTTGTCATATGGTACGTGCTTATTTTTAAGTATAATATAGGTTTTCTCACTCAAATTCATCAGAAATGCATTCGATTTCATTTGTGGAAGTACGTATTCAAGTGATTTGGATCAGGACGCAATTTCGCTGGTTTTTATTCATTTGCACGTTATTCATTTTCGTCTAAAGACATTTACACTTGTTCGCCTAGGTTAGAATTTGCATCATTCAAATACAAAGCATCGAATCTTCATTCAGCACAAGCTCGGGGCTTAGGCCAATTTGAATGATTTTCGCTGGTATTTCAAAATTTCGGAATTTTCTCCGATTGCATGCTCGAGAAACCAAATTAAATGCCCTCTTTAAATAATTGAAGGATGATCCCAAACTGCGTTAAAATTTGCGCTAAATCGAATGCATCTGAAACAAACTTGGGAGGTCCTTTGTTAAAACTGAACGAGAAAACGTACATGTATCTTGAGACATTTGCTCACCATTTCTGGATTCACTGTCTGCTGGCCTCATTTGAATAGGGTTCTTCATCTGTATTCAAACGAAAACAAAGAAAATTTTCTTATTAACACAGGAAAAATCATAAAAAATGCCCTGTCAAAACTTTCTTTCAAATATTTCTTGTTTTTAACCCTTTGACAATTTCCAGGTATATAAACACAAACTTTTTGTTTTTGCATTGCTAATATTGGATCAAAAAGGCAAACATATTTTTTATTTATTGGCATTCTCAGACGAAGCAACACGAACTGAAAAACAATCTTATTTTTTTCTTAAGCAAAATTCATAATCGTATTCAGAGGGTTGCTCATTTCCTGGGACATGCAAAGCCAGAGCAAATCTCGGTATATATTCATTGTGTTTGTATTGTGTGATTGTGTGTACACGTCCCTTAATAAAATGTAATTTGGTTCGGTAATCATGCTCCCGATTTCAGGAGGGTATAAACAGACTTTAGTCATGTCCGGCTTGGCCTGTGGCCAAATCCACCGTACTAAAAATCTTGCAAAGTTAAATAGAAATACATGCAAGGCCTACAGCAGTTTTGTTAACACTGCGAACGTGAATGGAAAAAGTTCTCACAAATGGGGAAAGTTAAAATAATGAACAACATTTTTACTTCCGTATTAAAGTAAAATACATGTACTAATTGTGACATTACGAATTAACGCAGGGCACAGAACTCCCTGAACAGCCAATTGAATAAACACTCGCTTTCCGCCACCATCTCCAGCGATGTATCAACATTAGAGGATGCCAAGTCGAAAGTGGCAGATTGTGAAATTTAGTTTTTTGTATGGCTTTTAAATTTTGAACAAAACTTATCAATACAAGTCGCTCAATATAACTTGTCAGGCCTAGTTTACATGATCTGAAATTCATACGTACATAACACGTAGGTTATGCACAAGAAGTGCCGCAGTTATGGTGGGGATGGGTTCGTGTATACGTACATGTATGTACATGCCTTTACGGTTCCCCCACAATTCACTGCGCGCGGTACATGGAGCAGTGCATGATGGTATAAAAATCTAGTATTCTGGCCGAATCTCGTACGTAAGATTGTACACAAGTCAATGGGTTTCCGGAGGTGAGTGGAGTTCTTGGCCGCTTCAAACTCGTAAAACGCGGCGAATTTGTGTTTTTGACACAAAATGATAACTGGTAATACAGAGCTTAAATAAAGATTCAACCTACTGTATCTGTTTTAGGGTTACCGGTATATGAGCATCTAGGGGTGTAATTTTTGAGATAACTGAAAATCTGTGGTTACCCTATTGCGTGAAGCCGAGAGTGCGTGGCGTAGCCAGTCATGTCTATTTTTCTCTGCATTATTCAGTATTACATCGTAAATTGCGCTTTCTTATGTACATGTAACTTTTGTTATTTGTTCACTGCATGTAATTTGTGTGTGCTTGTTTTTCATGTATTGGCCGAATAAATAATAATAATATTCTCTAGAACTGCCTTTCTGAAAAAAATAGGATTGTCCCGTCTAAAAGTCCAAATGTACAGTAGTGCTGGCCAGAATCACAAATTCACACAGAAAACCATTTTCTAAGAACATGGACCAAAACCATGAATGACATTAATATCTACTCAAACTGATGCCACACAAACACTCTGCTCCTTAACCAGAAGCGTAAATAAAGGTGAAAACGTGAAGATATCTTGCAATCTCCCAGGGCAGAGCTCAGTTTGAAACAAGATACTGATTTATTGACAGTAAAACCAGCCAGTATTTGCTCCTAGGCAACAATTGGAGATGGGGAAAGTATACAACAGGAAGGAAACCAGCTGCTTTGAGGAGAGCAAAATTATAGTGACTGGGAGGAAGAGGATGAACCAGCCATGTTTGAACACTGATTGTCGTGGAGTTGTGTACATGTAATAAGGGTCGTTCCATAAAAGCGGGAGCCAAAAGGCCTGTTTACACTCGATTCGCCTTTGCCGAATCTAACTCCACAATTTCCAAAAAGGCAAGCTGAAGCCGGGTACATGTAGGCGCTTTAATTAGGGAATAAAAATGGGTTTGGCCAGTCTTAAACATACAATTAAAACCGGATAGGGGCCTGGACGAGTTACAAAGGCCAGAGCCGCAAATATCAAAATTATTTGAATTTCCAAAGATCGCCTGTAGGCGATTTTTGGAGCCATTCATTCATGCACAAAAGCCATGCTTACATTTTTTAGGAAGTACATGTATGACTGCATCTACGTATATGTATGTGGCTGAAATTTCTACAAGGTACATGTATGTACATACATAGTTTTCTTGGCATAGGCTTTCAATTACCGTACCAGTGGAAATAACACCAATCATATACTCCTAAAAAGGCACAGTATACATGTGTCTGCCAAATTTTATCCAAATTGTGATCAAGCTTAATATTGCATGGGTGTTCAACTTAAGAGGGGTAAAAGGTGGGAAACATTTGTGAAAATAGACTAAGAGTTGTCACCGGCACAAAGTACAGGGCACCTTGATCAAATATTCATTTCTCAGTTATGCATGTTATGGGGCGAGCCACTAGACAATTGAATTAGACTACATATGTTCACTACCGATAGACTTTGTACCGGTATAATAGTTGGTATGTTCATACATGTGGGTCTGTCCACAGTAATGGGGTACATTTGAAAAACAAGTCAATAATTCCTTTCAGATGTCTTTAGTTTATCTCAGAATTAAAGAAATGTCCTTGTTTTGTTCTCAGGAGATAACATTTGCCCAAAAAGGTAAGAAATTGCTGCCACAACATACATTTTTGAAAAGCAAGTGTACAAATTTTCCTATTACGTAGGTAACGTGGACAGACAATTTTGTGACATTTTTTTCCGTCTTTGTTACATGCGTAATAGGAAAATTTGTGCACGAGGTTTTCACAAATGTATGTTGTAGGACTATTTTTCTTACTGCTTGGTGAAAAGTTATTTCCTCAGTTTAGCTTGAATAATTTAACGATAAAATTAAGACATTTGAAGTCAACTGGGACCTAAGATCTTGAATGTTACAGAAATGTACCCCATTACTGTGGACAGACCCATGTACATGTAGGTGCACAAACAAAATATGAATTTTAAGTAACTGGACAAAAAAAATAATAAATGGTGTACTGGTATGTTCTAGTGTTGGAAGAAGACAAAGATCTGAAAATCTGAATATTCAGATTTTTAAAAACCAAATATTCGATCGTCCTTTTTGTGTACAATTGCCAAAACGCCAAATGCATAGTTCCGAGATTGCCCAGTTAACCCTTCCCCTTAGATATTGTTGCTATGTGCTCACAAGCCATCGCAAAAAAATGGCGACACACAACGTACAAAGCAACGGGACTCGGCATGGAAAGCACAGATTCATTGGAGAAAACTCAAAAGTATTTATGTTTTGGGGTCGATAGGTACCGTAGCACACACTGAGTGAAGGGCTAGTAATGCAGGGACGACATATATTTCATAAAAATGCGCTTTCCTACCTTTGAACAGCGAATCGCCCGACATTGAAACTAAAATTCACCCGGTCACTGGCGCGTACAACATACAAACTGTTTGGGCAGAAAATCGCATGATTTGTGTAATGATTGCATCACTTTGACCTTTGTGGGCGCCGTTTGCTAGCTCTGTTATGATTGGTCGGCGGGTTCGGTTGATTGACAGGTCGGAACTATGCATTACCAATCAAGGCTACACTAACTCAAGACAAGACTACTCGTAAAAGAAGTACATGTACATAGGCCTATGTGTTGTCTCTCTTATCTTTCTTGAATGAATCGTTCAGCGCCTTTATGTTTTGTTGGATGATCGCACTGCTAAATAATATGTTTAAGACTGGCCAAACCCACTTTTATTCCCTAAATAATCCACGAGTGGACAATGGCATAAATTGACAAATTTCAAATTATCACTGGCAGCCTCGTTTCATCAGACTCCGAGCCATTGTATTACGTCACACGTCTATTCTTGTAAATTTTATCACATAAGAAAGTATGAAACCCTCATCAGGGTGTCCACGGGTTTCAGCAAGTCAAATTTAAGACCTTTTTAAGACCCGTTTAAATGCCTTTTTAAGACCAATTAAACCCCCCAAAACAGGAAAGAATTCCATACCCGGCCATCACGCCCAAAATCTAGCTAATAATTTGTGGGGTGTTATGGCCGAGCGGTCTAGTGCGTCGAACGTAAGTTCCTGTGCTAGTACTAGAATGTAGGTTCGATTCCTGGCCGTGACGGCTTGTGGCACCTGTGCCCTTGAGCAAGGCACTCAACCACACTTGCTCCCATTCCTGTAATTGGCGGTTCTCCGCTGTTGGATGTGGTAAAAAATATATACAAAATAAATAAATACTTGTTAATGCTTTTTAATGCCTTCTAATGCCTTCTAATGCTTTTTAAGGCCTTAAATTTAGAAAATAAATTTAAGACTTTTGAAAGACCCGCGGACACCCTGCTCACTATTTATGACATTTTGAAATTCCTCTATGAACTACATGTACAGGAAAGTTTGGCTTGGTAAACAAAATCCAGTGCGAATGCGACAAATCAGTTCAACCAGATGGAGAAACGTGGTGCCGAGTTAACCAACGATATGATATGTGTTGGCAGCATATCTGCAAATTAAGTTGAGCCGTCTGGAGCGACAGCTGTCAGACGAAATGCACATGAAATGTCAACGGGATTTACCATACCTCACGGGAAATGAATTAAAGTATCCAAAGAAAATGTGTCACTTTGGAAGGGCAAAATGTTGTTTACTCTTTAGAAGACTGAATATAATATGAAAGGCGCAGACTAACGTTTAATTATAGTCCACAGGGAGCATAGTACTTTGATAAATGTCAGAGACTATGAATGCAGTTAATTTCATTTCATTTCAATTGGATTTCTTGATGCACATGCAGTACGTGAAAACATCAATCACAAAATGTGATGCATGTACAGTCATGACAGTACGTACCACGGGAGTGCCAAATCATATGTACACAGTGATGAGTTTGTTATTACTTTTTAGTTAGAAAAGAATAGAAACTTTGTTGTTGACTTCACTGGATGCCACTTGAGACTCGACCAGTGTTCTCCAATGGTCGACATCTTGTCCGGGGCATGCTAAGCAGCGCCCTCACACAGCGAACACTGACCAACCCAGTGAATCCCTATTCACCGCGTGAGGGCGCTGTTCAGAACAGATGCATGCAGCTATGGCCGTGATCGGCCGCAGATTAGGTCACCGATGCTGCGTGGTATTAAAGTGAATGATAATGTTGCAAGCGGCCAGCAAATCATGTACAGTAAATGGATACGTTTATGTCGGATTTTTGCTTATCTCGGACAAAATTTTTTGGAACGTTTGATTTCGTATGTTATTCCTAATAAATATCATCACTTAAGTCGTATCGTGTATAATGCAAGTCAGATTTTTGCTTATCTCGGACTCATCAACCTAGAACGTTTGTTCAATTCCTTTGTGTTTTACCTCTTTTAAGTCGGATTGATGAAAATTGATATGTTCGTATATATTAATTTCACTCCAGTTTAGCACGGGAAGTTGAGTAATTTCCCGGTTTTATGGCCGCCCCGGCCCCATGCCGTTTCCCGAACTTGATTTGTAAGATGTGTGTGTACACGTATGTGTGTGCGCAAGGACCGTACATGTGTACACTTGCACACATGGGCATTTTACTTAGCAGCAGTTTCTATGCACACACGTTATCACAGGCTGCATTTTTCATTGGCTAAGGTGGGTGGGTTGAGCAGTACACCATGTGTACATGTACATGTATACTGCATGGCCATGATCAGATGATGGCGACGATCAAGGCATAAAAAGTATGATCGCGCCCGGCAAATGATGCTTACGATTTTCTACCTTATAAACTGTACATGTATGAAAACGAAAAATGTAGTGTAAAAATAAAATGTTTTGGTGTTGGAATTCATGCTTTTTTGACTGTTGACCGTTGGGTGGTTGGAGATCAATGAATCCCTATGCTTTTTTCATCTTCGGCTAAGTCGGATTTTCGCTTAAGTCGGATAAAAATCGCTCGGTCCCGTTGGATCCGACTTATCCGAGGTTTACTGTACAGTACAGTATGGCGACTTAATTAACCTAATTTTGGAATGGATTATTTTTGTCTGAGCGGCAAACCTCTGATGACTCAAGCAAATGTGACCTGGGGCCAATTTCATGGCGTTGCTTAGCACAAAAATTTGCTAAGCACAGGATTTATTTGCTTTGTAAAATGGATTACAAGCCAAAATTATACACCAACTTGTGTTCTTCGCAAGAGTAGAAGAATACCTTTCAATACACATCACTTACGATTTTGGCTGGCAATCCACTTTTACAAAATAAAGCAAACAAATCCTGTGCTAAGCAAATGTTTGTGCTAAGCAACACCTTGAAATTGGCCCCTGCTCTGCAGACCCATGCTCATTAAATACGGTACAGTAAAAATAACACAATAAAAATTCCTGGTGGTGCCCAGATACCGCCTGGAATGCCTGTGTTTCGCCTGGAATTTCCATTGTGTTTTGGTATATTAACCCTTTTCCTGCAATCGCCGAACGAAATTTTTTCAAGCACGCTGTCGGCGACTGGAGTTGCCAGCATGCACTGCGCTATCTTATGCATCACAGAATGTACGGGAATAGTGTACAAAAAGGATTACAGCAGGCTAAGGGTTAATGAGTGTGGATCTGCCTCAGATTTCTTCTTATGGTCGCAAAAAATCGACCTAGCCTGCGCGACTTATTCTACCTTTTTGCAGAGCGGGTACAAACTTGGAACTCGAGCATAAACCGAGTTTTTATGTTTTGTCAAACTTTTTTAAAAATTAAAAAATTTTAAAAAAAGTGACAAACTTTACTTTTTAGTGCACAGGGCAGTATCTAGTGAACACCCAAAACAGTAGAGTATAGACCGTATCGAATAGCTGCCATCTTGTGGGGCACCTTTTGTTACTTAAACTGTTTAACAATGTAAGCACAATACATGTATGTAAGTGTGGAAGAGAGAAAATATAGTCCTTTATTATGTATACATATTATATAGAACATTCATCCCCTACAGTGTATTTTTAATGTCCCTCTAGTTTCCCCTTATGTAGGCCCCTTTAGATCTCTTACAAACTTGGCATTTTGTAGTTTGTTTATTGTGGGCTCAGGTCACCACCCTGTGACTACATGCACAATATCAGTGTACAGTGCACAGAGAAAAGACCTCTTTTGTAATTCTCCTTGATCTGTGTACGTTTTAACGATTCAAGCATTTCTTCCCTGCCAGAGAATTTCTACTTGTTTCTGTACCCCTGCTGGTGAGTTTCTTCATTACATGTATTTTAAACCATTTTGATTACATGTACTTTTGTTTCTTTAAACACTTGTTTTTATTAGTTTAGTAGTCCATGCCTTGTACACAGCCCTAGATCATTGCTTACTTTGTTTATTGTGTATTTTGTTCCATTTTACGTACTTTACGAACGAACGGCCCCTAGGGTCCTGGGCACTGATTACCCAAGCAGCCAGGCTACATACGACTTTACATGCACTGTAAAATGTTGATCTTTTACGGTAGTGACAAAAAATGTTGATAAGTAGTATTTGGGGGAGGGGGAGGGGGAGGGGGGGAGGGGAGGGGAGTCTTGAAAAATACTACGCTCTGTACTGAACCGTGAAAATGTTGACAACTTTGGATGGCATGTTACAACAATTTTTTGTAAATTTACCACTTTTGTGAATAGGTCACAAGTTTTGTGAATTTTGACCACTTTTGTGAAATTTTACAAAAGTGGGCGATATTTCATAAAAACTTTGAGCTTGAAATTCACAAAAAGGGGCGTCTTTCACAAAACTTGAGAGCTTTTCACAAAAGTGGTGGAAAAAAAAATCATAAAACTCTTGTGGTAAATTCACAAAATGGTTGTAACACGGCCCCTTACTGAATTTAGCGCAGTGATTATTTCAAGCTCCGTTTAGCCTAAATTGGGTTATATTTCAGAGCCCTTTTATTGACTTGGATAAGTTACTTACAAGGGGCATCCTGTGGATATTGTGTAGCTTTTTCTGTGCTTCAATGGCCGCCTGCCGTGTGTAGTAAGTCACAAAACAACACCCTGAAACATGACAAAAAACGACAACAGAAAAAAAAAATTAATGACAAAGCAGAAACGGATAACGTGTACATGCGCAACGTTAACAGAGCGACACTTGTTTACATGTACACACTGACATTTCCAGCTGGTAACCAATGGTGACCAAATATCAACAGACAATGAAGAGTGGTCACGCTGGACAAATTACAAGAACACACTCACGTTTCTGTGGCATGCCTTTTCGGAGGTTTGTATTAAGAACATATTAACAATTTTGTTTTGTACGGATACCGGTATATAAATATAACGCACATACTGCAAGACACAAAAAGTATAATTGCAGTAAACTCTTGTTATATAAAGCTCTCTGTATGTAAAGCTCCTGGGGTCGATTTCACTAACGCTTACGATCCTTCGTATCTCGAGATGCGATGAGTTTAACGATGCATATTTGCCATGGAAACGCATCGTTAAGCTACAATGAGGCAATGGATCATCGTAGCGTACATTTTGACCAACGATGGTTATGGTTTTTGCCGTTTTTGAAAGACAAGACGAACTCTGGCTCCCCGAAAACTGATTGTCACTTTTGATAGATTCTACGCCAAGTAAAGCAAGAGAAAATGTAAAATTTTGTACAGGTCTACAATTTGAGGTGACAAAATAGTTTCGCTTCAAAACTGTTCAGTGTCCAATAACATGGAAGTTTCGCTGCAGTTGGCCATCCATTGTCTACCGGAACATCGGTCACAACTTTATCGTGTGCACGTGGAATACAAATTTGAATGATGCTCTGTGTTCTACACATGTGCTACGTGAGCGAATTAAAAACGTGCACAACAAAAAGTGCTCGTGGACTGCACGGCATAGAAATGTATGGTATTGTATGCATCCCATAAGCTGCATGCCACATTTAACGCGTACGCTACATAAAGCAGAACGAACACGGAAACTTTTTAAACACGTGTAGCCGACGACCGTTTTATTAAAAACATAATTCAGCACATAAAACAGCCTTAGATAATCGAACGCATCGCGCTTACGATAGGTTTCATGAAATCCACCGCAGCACCTATTGTAGCCACGATCCATCGCAGCCCTAGAATCCATCGCAAGTCTTATTATGTCCCGATATGGTCCTTTAGAAATGCAAAGCCCACATGTGACAACTGATGTGCCACATTACAAACCACATTTACAATGTACTTTAATAAACGAGACCATTTATCTACTTTGCCACTACTGTACATTGTACTTTTGCACTATAAAAGCGAATGCTAAAAATAAGCGAGCATGATTATTTCAAAAACCAGCTTCGGTTGTTAATTTGTTGTACAAAGAAGCATCTGGAACAGAATATAATGCAGTGTTTATCATTGCTACCAACACATTTGGTAAGGTTTTGTTTCCCCCCTTGTATTAAAGTGACATTTTGGGTCATTCAAATAATAGTAGAAGGCTATTAATAGTAGTTGGCAAGAGTTGGAAAGTTGATAAGAAATTTTGGTCTTTAAAATGACTTGTCAAGTTTCGCTGAGTGCAGATTTGCTGGGGAAACCCTAATTTAGGATCGATAAAAAAAAAATTTGCAAGGAAACACTTTTTTTGCAGACAAGGTCTGAAGCCATAATCAACTACTCAATTCTGTAATCCTGCACAGTGCTCGGATGATTTCCAAACTTTATGAAACTTATCGGCTTTGTACATGTACATAATTTTTGATTCAATGTCCAACATGTACATCGCTCTATGAACCCTTCTAGTGCATGTGCAAACATCAAATCAGATAACCGTTTTTGTTATGTGGAACAGGTGCTGACCATTACAGTTGGTTGTTAAATCCGCCCCCAGAACCTCTTATCAGTGAGGTTTAAAGTAGAGGCCACGTGTAATCAGTACAGGTCCACAGGTTTAGCGTCTGCCGCGCCTATTGCTATTCCACCTCTCTTGTTAAACAGTTTGCAAAACACACTGGGACTACATGTATGAGCGTTTATCTCATTGCGACTGTTTAGATTCTGTGTATTAAGCCTTCTTGTGGTTAAAAAGGTAGGTAATTTCACCTGTAGCTTTCCCGATGAAAAGTTGGTCTTCTAGTCTGCAAAATGAAATGTGCGGTCATCTAACGAAAGAAAGTGATTTAGCTCGTTTGCTTCCTTGCCTGCTTACTAGATATCTGCCTAGTTTTCGGGAGGCCGTTAGTTCGAGTCCCACCCGAGCACGCTAAGAAGTTTATCTCATAGTGTCTCGGGAAAGCACTGAGTATACAGTGATAACTAAGTTACATAAGGCCTTTTCCCACTACCCACCTCCGACCCGGGTAATTATACCCGGGTAACTTTTCTACCCGGGTAGCGGTAAATAACCCGGGTTACATTCAACCCGGAGTTTCTTTTCACACGACAAGCGTTAACCCGTAGAAACACTTACCCGGGTCGTCTCTTACACGGGTGCAACAGCGATCCTTTTCCCACGGCATTTCTGCATGCGCTTGTACCCGGGTACACCAATCAGCACAAATACCCAGAAACCATTATGTGTGGAAAATCGATCGATCGATCGATCAGGCTGCGCGTGCACACACACACAAACATGGCAGACGACACACAAACATCGCTGGCAATTTTGCTGTTAATAATTCGCATGTTTAATAATATTTATCGATTTATTCTTAAACAGATTGCTGACCAATATGGCGGCTGAGAATCTTAGTGAACACCACATCTCTACACAATGGCTACCTGATGGCCTAACTGGGCTACCTAGGGCATGTACAGAGGTGATATTCAAAGACCTGAGTGAGACTAATCTCTGTCAAGTGGCAATGGTTTGTCATGCTTGGCGCGAAGCAGCCAATATGGATTCGCTCTGGCGCCGTCTTTGTCAGAGAAAAGGTTGGGAGCGCTATGGTACTTCAGACGATATCACCAAGGAGACTCTCTATGTACCCCTTCCTTCCTCCGCTGATCAACAGGTTGCCGATGACTCTACCTCAACAGAGTCGGGTGCTAATACCTCAAGTAACAGACATGCTCAAGAGAAACCAGATGAGACAAAAGAGAGCTCGGAAGAAGAGAGCTCAGGAGAAGAGAGCACCGAAGAAATTAGCTCGGATGAAAACAGCACAAATTTTTTGAGAGTTTTGAATCCGTCTGTCTACACAGACATCTCTTTCAAAGAGGACACTATTATTGATAATGGTTACACTACAGACCTAGTCGGTACTTGCAGATGGAAGGAGATTTTCATGAAAGCGCGTCATCTAGAGAACAATTGGGAAAAGCAACGCTACAATGTTGTTTCCCTCGACCTTGATGGCCATTTGTTTGGTAACGGTGAGTGGTGTTTTAATGCGATCGATGACTATCTGAAAGCAGAGAAAGAATACCTGGTTGCATGTGTCAAAGAGCAAAGTTGCAGAATTCTCAAGATTTGGAACATTAGGAAAGGAACTCGTCGCAAGATAAATTTACATTTTCACAGCAAGTTGTACCGATACAATGAAGACAGCTTCCAAGTTAAAAATGGCATCGTGGTGATCGGCTATAAAGACGGCACAATCCATGCATTTAGCGTGACCACGGGGTTAGAGCTGCAGATTATGAAGGGCCACAAGGCGACCGAGATCGAGGATGTCTTTTTCGATGGAGAGACGATCGTCAGTCGAGCCAGATCCGACAACGATATCAGAGTGTGGAATGTCGCTGATGGAACTTGCCAACACGTCCTCAGTAGTCCTTCAGAAGACACGGAAGTTAAGGCACTTGATTACCGAGACAACATGGTGGCAGCTTCATACAGCGATAACTGTATTCGATTGTGGGACACAAGGAGTGGTGAGTGTATTCACACTCTCAAAAAGGTTACAAAGAACTCTCCTTGTGGGTTATACTGTAAACTTGGGGATAGTATTGTAGCTTGTTACGAGGACAGACATACAGGGATTTGGAGGAAAGACTCTGGCGAGTTTGTCGCACATATCGAGTCCAGTCAGGCTCTTTCTTGTGAATGCGGACTGATAATTATCGTGGAAGATGAAGAGTCCCTCAGTGTTTATGATGAAACGGGGAGATGTCTACAGACGACACCGGAAGATTTCAATTTTCCAGAACAAGTAATGCCTATGTTTTTCCACAAAAACAGATGTTTTTTTGAAAACTTTGGGAACCATTCGAGAAATATTCACCTCTTAAAGATAACGAATAAAGGTCTTGAACTTATGTGGTGTTTGATTGACTGGGAGGACTGCAGACGTGTTCATGCTTTGTGGATGGATGATACTAAAATCATTCTCAGCGACAACGATCGTTATAAACGGTTTAAGGATAGGTACCTAATTTGCCATTTCTGGTGAAGGTGCATCCTGGTACTCGAACAGTACAAACAGTTTTATTTGTTAATATTACAGCCAAAGCTTCTGGATTAATAGACCGTATTCCTGAATGTGTGAGGGCGCTGTCAAATGGCCTGCACCCATCACACATGTAATGTTAGAACACAAAACGAGTTATGCTTGCACGCATTCCAAACCGACCCAAACCAGAGTTAGGGTGATGTGCCATTCAATAACAGTCGTTTCTTAACTAGCTTGAAATCTGTGCCCACGGTACGGATCTCTCGCATCAGCTTGTGCTACGTGACTTTCCCCCAAGTCGCCCCCAGTTTGAGCGCCCTCACCCATTCAGGATTACGGTTTATTAAAGCCTCGGTGTACCTTTTGCAGACTGGTAAACATTTATTTCCAGAAGAGTTTGAGATGTTTGTAGGATAGACGTTATCATCAGTGGATTTAGCTTTGATGCGTAATTGGAACTGAAGTAGTATTCTCCAACTTGTACAACTGGTGGCAAGTGGCAACAAAATTAAAGGCAGGGGTTGGGATAGGGTTTGGGGATATTTTGGTGGGTGCGAGGGAGGGTGAACGGTGGAACATTTATAATAAATACAACTGTGCTCTGTATGGAAATGGAAATGGACAAGAACATTGCATTGGCTATTGCACAAGGACGTAGTACAAATCGTTGCACACGATCGTTCTTGTGGATACATACATGTACCTTAGGAAATCTTCCTCCGGAAAATGTTGACGTACATGTACGTTACATGTACGTCACATGTACGTCTGGACATACATGTACAAAATATATGGAGAACGGGACAAAGCATCTGGGCAATTCCATGCAAACAGGGACATGGCCCCAAAAAATCAAATTCACTTATCTCTAAAAGTAATGGACCTATAGAGATAAACTTTACATAATTTTAAAGCTCTTGAAATAGCCTTTATTTTATAAAATATCAAAATTGTATCTCGTACCACAAAAAAGTTATGTAAATTTATAACCTTTGACCTTGATTTGCAAAAATGCGTATTTTTCAAAATGCGTAATTGTTTTTTTAATTTGTTAGCTTAAGATGTAAGGAACATTTCCAAAAAGATTTGGGATGGGCACTCTTACAGTTTTTAAGTTATGATAATTTTAACATTGGCTATGTAAATAACATGTAAATATAATGTAAATACATGTACAGCACATGTAAATACCATGTAAATAACATGTAACTGTGTATATGTACATGTTATTTACATTTTGTTCATTGTAATTAGTATTTGAAGCACTCGGCACCCTCAAAATGTTTTCTAAAGGTTGTTTAAAAAGACTTAGCCAAGATGTGATGAGAATTGTAGAGGAAAAGCTTCATTTTGTTCACAACTTAATAAACGGACAAACTGAAATGCGAGTGACAGAAATGCGAGTGACGGCACTTTTTCCCTCTAACTTTAATACAGTTAGTTGTTGCAAATAATTGTTACCCTCATTTATACTTCAGTATGGTAGGTATCTAGTACATACCAGTATAAACATTTGGTTGTTGTACATTTGGTTTGAGGTAACTTTTCAATTGAAACCAAGACAATTTTTGGCATGTCCATTTCACGAAATGCAGTTAGGGTAATGTGTCATTCAATAACACAGTCGTTTCTTAGCTACATGTAGCTTGAAATCTGTGCCCACGCCTCAGATATCACGCATCTTGTCGATAATTTCCGTTTCTGCACTGATGAGTCTTGCAAATTGCCTCAAGGAGAGAGACGTACATCTCAAGATTGCATAAGATTTTGAATTTTAATAGGAATTTATGTAATGGGGAAAAGCTTTCAGAACTACATCCTGGCAGCTGTGCGAGACCAAACAAAATGTAGAGGATTCAGATAATGATTTTAAGTGTTAAAAGGAAATTGCATTGTCAATACATGTATTAGCTGTTGTGAATGTGACAACATCCATGTACCATACTTGTACCAAGGTCTGTTCACTACTTTTAAGATAGAGTACCGGTACATGATTGGTAAACTGTTAAAAACGGCGTTCTTTCCACTCGTGATTAAAAGCCTGTTAATAAAACTGCCTTGTAGAAATTTTAGTCAAATTTTAGATGCAGTAATACTTTAGCAAACCTGAAGAATCCATGCATGGAAGATAGACATTTTTCTCTGCCTTAACCAGCAATAAAGAACTTGGGGAAAAATATCATCAGTAATTGACACAGTTTTAACTGCCTATTGTGTCCACACACGGCGTATTTGGTACTTGGATCACTGTTGTGAATTTTACCAAAAAAAGCTTGTAATCACGATTTACTTCACCAAACTGCAGATCAGGTATTGTACTGAGAAACAAAGGAAATTTAAAGTTTTGATCAAATTGAATTTGTGTGTGTGTAATTAAGTTGACATTGAAATATTCACATTGTATACATTGTAACCGTTTCATTATGTTGAAAATTCCCACTCTCAGATTTTTATTTTGTTTTTAATTAAAAAGTGGAGAAAATGTTTGCATTTGTTTTGTTGCATTATTGAAGTAAAGTACATTGTGTACGTGTATGCTGTTGTACAGTACCTAACCAGAGAACCAGGGGCCAATTTCATGGTGCTGCTACATGTAAGCACAACAATTTGCTTAGCACAGGATTTGTTTGCTTTATTTTGCAAAAATTGATTGCCAGCCAAAATCGTAGGTGATGTATATTGAAAGGTATTCTCCTACTCTTGCGAAGAACACAAGTTGGCGAATATTTTTGGCTTGTAATCCATTTTATAAGACAAATAAATGCTGTGCTGAGTAAATTTTGTGCTTAGCAGCTCCATGAAATTGGCCCCAGATGGCATCATTATTCACCACACCATCTTCCAATCACACACACGCCATCTCGTTGAAGTGTTTCGCTTCATGGCTCCGGCAGCATGTGATTATTAAGCGTTGAGCTGGCTCTGCAGAGGCAGACTCAATTAGCCCAAGTGTCTGGCCATTATCCCGCTTTGCACCGCGGCAAACTCCTCCAAAATGAAGTGTTTCGTCGAGGTGTTTACTGCGCCTCTATTCATCTGTCTTCATTTGTAAGGGTAGAGAGCAGTGGGCCAGGACAGAAATCAAGCCGTGTGTACAAAATGGTGAAATTGATGCAGTCTAGCTGTGGCACATGATCTGTTCTCTCTTCTGGTTTTTTTATAGTATACATTGAACAAAGAATTGAGGGGAATTACAATGTACATGTATGTTCTGCAATTTACAACTTATTTAATTCCAATATCCACTTCCATTTACAATTGTCGAAAATGCTACATTTCTGAGAAAAACAATTGATGAAGTTACTTCAGAGAGTAACCTAAGACGATGATGGTGCCCATGATTAGATGTACATGTATCATTTACATCAGGGCTCGAAATACCCACTGGACCGGTGGACCGAGGCCAGTAATTTAAGCCTCGGTCTAGTGCTTTCTCTACCGTACTAGACCAGTGGTCCAGTGCATTTTTAAACTAACGAACAGTAAATCCACGTTCCTTGTGGCTTTGGTCTTGTAAAAATAGCGTCGGTCCAGTAAATGATTTAAGCTACTAACCCTGTGGTCTAGCAGATTTTTTCATGAAATTCCAGCCCTGTACATGTACGGTAGGTGCGACAATACAGAGCGCTACATGCAGGCGTGGATGGTTATTTTGTGTCATTTTTGATCAGGGGAATTGTTTGAGGAGGAAGAACAAAATTACCTATTTTCTTCAATTTGTTGTCCTATGTTTGATATTGGACATGTGTGTTGGATATATGTGACAAATTGAAAGTTTACATGTAACAACCTAGTTTACGAAAGAGCTTTTCACACTCCCATACAGCCGTACAGAAACTGAGAGAGGCACTTCAGGCAGAGTGGCACACCCTGCTTCAGTGGCTCTTATTTAGGCTGATGCAGTCGGCCTTGCCGCAAGGTGCTCATACACATTTACTCTGAAATATCTCTCAGCGTCCTCAATTATCTGTCAGAGAATACATGAAACAGGGGGTGTGAGTGGAGAACCCCAAACAAATTTGAAAAAAATCTGAAACTGCAATCTTGAAGCTGAAATTGTGAAGCCTGAAGCCCTAACAGTGTGGGGTTCGGGGCCCAATTAAGTTGTACTGACATCTTGATGAATTAATGTCCCCACTTGGTGCATTTTATGGCTTCGAGAATGGAATTTTAAGAAAAAAAAGCTGAAATTAAATTTTGGTACAACAAATTTTGGTAAAAAATCTGAAATCAGATTAAAATCTGAAATTTCACACCCCTGATGAAACTTGCATTTCTTTTCTAAAGGGCCGTCAAACATGTTCACGGTTCTACAAAGAGTAAGAGGGGGGAGGGGGGGTCGGGGGGGACTGGGGGGGGGGGGGGGGGGGGGGGGTGTCGCGGGGGGGGGTGGGTGGTTGTTGAAGCTTAGGACTTTACGGTACATGCACTGTAAAATTGACATTTTATGGTACCGACAGAAAAAGGTTGATAGGGGGGGGGGGCGGTTGGGGGGGAGGGGAGGGGGTGGGGGGAGGGGGAGGGGAGGGGGTGGGGGGAGGGGGAGGGAGGAAGGGGGCGTCTTGAAAAATACACTGTAGAACTGTGAAAATGTTGACAATTTTGGACAGCCCCATAGCGTATAATATCAGCATGACAACCACTATCGCACATACCAAGATGCACTTAGAGGCACTGTATTAAGTTTGCTCCCGATCGCATCCTAATCACTGCTTTAATGTCGAGAGAAGATAGTTGGGACTTTATAGTAAGTATTGACTTCGCAGTGTGACTGTGTGTGTGAGCGGGCATTCTGAAAGCTACTGACAGACACTGCAAATTGCACACAGTGCATTCAATTTGTATCAGACCACTTATGAATTTACATGATTGCAGCCTGTTGTGATTCTGTCAGTGCTATTAACTGGGCGTTCTGTCTAATGTGTCAAAATTAAGTTGCTTTTAGTGACAAGTACACCGTCTGATTTAGCTTTTGAAACTGGTAAATACAGTCAGTAGAGTTGGCTAGCGAATTCCTACTACATTAGCAGTGCTCGAACAGTATATGTTTGTAAATCTTTGGGAGCTCTCTAAAAAATTATTCAGTATAAAGAAATAGAGTTGGTTCATTGTTGCATCGTTTAACGGCCCAACAACGAACCAACTCTATTCCTAAACAGGCAATAAATATACTGCAATGTTTAAGATGTACATAAATTTCACACAACAAGCAGAATGCAAGGCGTCAGATGTTTTGATCAGTAGATCTTCAATTACCGTAGTAACTGACAAGAAAAAGTTCTGTCTGGCCTTATACAGTGTACATGTACATGTACAGTATGTAAATTTATACAAAGATAAGCAGTTGATAAACTAAGAAATCAGCTATAATCAGCTGACACAGTTTTGCAACTAAGACCGTGTTTACACTGGTCCCGAGCTCGGGATCAAGATTGATCCCCTGATTGATCCCCTGATAAGAATGTGTCAGTGTTAACCGCAATGATCCTGAGTGCCGCGTTTACATTCTGATCTAGAGCGCGGTGCCAGAAGTTTCAGTCAAAGGTCATGCTCTATGTATGTATACACATACTGTACGTACTGATCAATGTGTACATGAGTTGTGCATGTACAGTGTACAAGGCCACTTGAATTTCGCGGGCTTTTTGCCCCGCTACGGCTGTGGAGCGGATGCGGTAAAGATTAATTGCTTATCTCACCGCAAACTGATCCCGAGCTCAGGATCGAACCCTCCACCAATTTCAGGGTCTGATCCGGGGCCATTTTGGTCCCGAGAGCGTTTACACCCAGTTTGTGATCCGGAGCTGATCCCGAGCTCGGTGTTCAACTCGAGCTCGGGATCAAGTGTAAACAGGGTGTCAAAAGCACGTTCTGAGAAAATGTGTCCACCGCCTTGTTTCGGCTGGTTCCTTGGCTATACTGCATGAAAAACAGAGCCACTTTCATTTACACGAGGATAACCTAAGAACATTTCTTATTGTTTTTTCTACTACCATGTACATATACATTTAAAAGAAAACTGAATTTAATTTTCAGTTAGGCCCGCTTCAAACGTCGCGCTTATGCCGTGTCGAAATAAAATCAACTTGGCACGACGTTGGTATGACGTTAGCACGGCAGTGGCTTCAAACGTCGAACTTAATTGAAAACTCCCAGTCGAGCTCAAATACATCCAACATGGCGGATGAGTATTGTGCACGTCACGGACGTTGTGCACGTGCGTTTTCCATTCTGTCCATTGTACGTCGCCATTTTATTATTTTGATGCACTTGTTTGTTGGTTATTTCTTTACTCACATACGCGCTGCGAGCATGCGCATTCCTAGTCGGAACAAAATTGCAGACCAACTTCGAACTGGAATTAAATTCGACACGGCAGAAGCACGACGTTTGAAGCCAAGCCGTGCTTGTGCCGCACTAAATTGAGTTAGCACGGCAGACCCTGTCGAGCTAAAATCTTCTGCCGTGTCGAACTCATTTTGCCGAGCCAAATGGCTTCAAACGTCGTGCTTGTGCCGTGTCGAATTTAAAAAAATCAAGTTAAATTTAATTCGACATGGCATAAGCGCGACGTTTGAAGCGGGCCTTACGGTATTTCTTTTGACCCACCTATTAACAATTTCGAAAAAAATATCAATTTAAAAAAAACCCACTATTTTGAATGGCCCTTTACTTAGTAAGATCAAATATGCAGCGAGCAAAACTTGTTGACAATGATCATCTGAATTGATGGTATGTGCGTGTATGTATGTACACGTATCAAACTATAAATTAATGTTAAATTTGCCACAACTTCACTGTGTTTTGTCATACCGGTACACGATTCTCAGCAGAATACTCAGTGCAATGACCGCAGCGTTCAGCAATATTAAGTGTCTGCTGGTGCCCTACAGTTCAGAAGAGAGAGAGAGAAATGCACACTTCACACCGACAAGACATTTGCCATTGAAATCCCCCTCCTCCACATGTACCTCCCCCAACCTCTCCCGCGCTTCGCTTTTGTTACATTCCGAGCACTCTGGGCAGGTAATCTGACCAGCTCTTGCAGCTTTTTGGCAGTTCTCAGCCAAAGAGGGAGAACCTGTGCCCAGGAACTTAGCAATATCCAAAGGACAATTCAACAATGACCCCTTTTAAAGCCAGAGCCATTTGTTGGTGTGTGCGGTTAGCGAAGGATCAAAGCGTGCCATCGGGCACGAGTCTCTAATAACATTTGCTTATTTAAGCTTTTGGGTGGGGGAGAAAATCTCTAATCTGGCAAGGAGTATAAATGCTTGTAGGATTGTATTGCATTTCCCTTGCGAGCGTACGTCCAGCAGATGCAGGCTACGTACAGGTAGTTTGTAAATTCAGGACACATTCTTTAAATGCCTTCTATCTCAAAGAGTGATTACATAAAGTACAATTTACAAAAATAAGTTTTGAAGGCATTTTTAATGATACTTGTATGGTAAATAGCACATGTCAGCAAATTTTTCAGAGTGACACAGATATAATATATGCCTTTTAGGCCCGTTTACACTCAATTTGCTGGTAAACACACTTTACATGTTTCACGGAGTTGGGATGAGGCGACTAAACATGGGTTTGGTTCAAGAATTTCGTCTGCCTACAACCGACTTCATGAAAATGCGATGTGTTTGGAGCTCCAACGCTCAATTGTTTCCGTAGTCAAATGTCGAGTTTGAAATTCATGAAATACACTTACTGTAAGTTGTTCAGTGTACATTTGTTTTAAATTGTTTTGTTTTAAATGCTTTGTATAATTTGTGAAATTCGAATTGTAAATATTTTATTTATTTTAAATCAACTTTTTAACTTGTCTTTTACAATTATGATTTAGGTATAACTGAGACTGTAAGTGGCGGTTAACCGCCGTTGGTTTTCAGGAATAAATAAATAAATAAATAAATAATTTGCAATTGCTGAATCGAACTCCGCAATTTCCAAAAAGGCGAGTTGAAGCCGGGTAGGCATAAATAAATGCAAAAGGTGAATTGAAAAAGGCCCAGGTCTGATTTGCCTTTTTCAAGACACCTTTTGGGTAGGAATGAACCCCAATTCAGGGTTGAACCCCGCAATTGTTAAGGGGCCAATTTCATAAAGCTGTTTAGCAGAAATTTTTGCTTAATCAAAAATTTGTTTGCTTTATAAAAATGGGTCAGTAGTCACAATTGCATGCCAATTTGTGTTTTTCACAAGAATATCTGCTATTCTTGCTAAGAACACAAGTTGACATAAAATTTTGACCATTAACCCATTTTTATGAAGCAAACAAATTTTTGATTAAGCAAATATTTTTGCTAAACAGCTTTATGAAATTGGCCCCAGGTCGTTGTAGTGTAAAGGCCTATTCACACTGAAGAGCGATAACGGAAAGCGGTTTGCCGCGCGGTATTACCCGTTCATACAGAGCGCGGAACCCGTGCGGTATATGCAAATTACTCCCATGAAACAATGGCGTCCCACGTGAAAAATCGCCGGTGCGTTGACGAAGCTCTGTTACTTCTGATATTGGCGAGAAGGTTACGTGCCAAAGAAAAGAAAAGGCGAAGAATTTGTGTTCATGAAATCCTTCAGAAAATGGCATAGGCCTATGTACATGTACAGTACGACTGTGCACGTGCAACGTTACTACACGCACAAAGCGAGGCATGATGTGGTACTGCAAATGATCCCAAATCCGTGTTATTTTTTACCTGGCATGTCCACTCTCACACCAACAGCCTCCCAGATGTCTTGTTTTTTAACAGCATCTTTGTAAGCTTCCAAACTCGTGTCATATAACTGTGGATATTTCTGAACTTCCAGGATCAAACTCTTGGTGCTGTTGCTTGCGTATAAAAAAATGGCGTCCTATAGGACGCCATTTTTTTTCAGCTGGCCTCGGCCAGTGCGTGACGTCATACCCAACGCGAACGCTGATTGGCCACGACGCACAATCTCAGCGCGGTATTGTTGAAAAAATCGCTCTGGTTTCTAAACGCCGCGGTTTACCGTCCAACCGCGCGGTGTTCCCGCTCTCAATGTGAATGGTCCAATAGAAAACCGCGTATTCTATATTTTTTACCGCGCGGAATCCCGTTACCGCTCTCCAGTGTGAATAGCCCTTAACGCTACCCGAATACAGATTCGATAATTTGAGCGTCCCTGGGGTGGAGCTTGTGCAGTGCACATTGTGTGATACATGTGGGTTTATCTGACGAATCCAGCGGCAGTTATGCAACATAAAACTGGACCATGTATGCACTGCGGTCACAATTAGCAGTGACCATAATGGCTAGAAAGGGGAGTTGAAGCCGAATTGAGATGTAGTGTAAACATGGGAAATCTTCAGATTTGCGGTCACGAAAAAAATGCCTGGTCTGTACCAATCTTTGCGGTTTCGAGTGTAAACGCAACGAAGGTTCATAGGTCATTCCATGAAAAGTGACCCCCTTACTCCTTGAGAAATCTATCCTCAGCATATGTACATGTAAGTAGTGTAAATGGCCTCAACACGTGTACCGTATGTGCACTACCCAAAACATGAGAATGATCGGTAGATTGGAAAACCATTTTGACAAATGCATCAAAATGTTGCACTCTGGCTCCCATTTTTATGGAATGACCCCTCTTCAAAGAACCGACAGCAAAATAAAAATGCATTACACACACAAAAACAGAATCAAAAGTGGATGTTAAGTCACTATTTAAAATACCGTACTGTATATTTTAAAGCCCATTACATAATTTGCAGTTAACCAAAATTTTCCTTCACAAGTTGACAAGAAAAACCCGACTAAAAATGTTGATAGCAATGGTAACAAACACCACATGATTTTTCCCTGTGTAAAATGGTACCTTTGTGGGAGAAATTACCAACTGAAGGATTATTTTTATTATTTTGTCTGTAGACAACTTTTTACCATTCAATCATTTTAAGGTTTTCTGCAGTATTACGGCATCTACCGGGTATGTGGCTGAAATTTCAACTACCAGTAGGCTTTTAATCACGAGTTGAAAGAATGCCGTTTTTAACAGTTTACCAATCATGTACATGTACTCTATCAGTAGTGTACAGTAGTGTACAGACCTTGGTACAAGTATGGTACAAGTATGTTGTCACATTCACAACAGCTAATACATGTATTGACAATGCAATTTCCTTTTAACACTTAAAATCATTATCTGATATCTACATTTTGTTTTGTCTCGCACAGCTGCCAGGATGTACACGTAGTTCTGAAAGCTTTTCCCCATTACATAAATTCCTATTAAAATTCAAAATCTTATGCAATCTTTAAATGCACGTCTCTCCCCATCAGTGCCGAAACGGAAATTATCGACAAGATGACACACAGAAATAAAAGCAGAAAAAATAATGGATAATCTGATAAAAAGAACTTGGAGTTATGGGAGACACCTCCCAGAGCTCATGTCCTGCAGATGGCTGCATGATAAAATACTATCGTACCAATTGGCCACAAAATGCGCCAGGGAAACAAAATGCCACGCGCCATTTCCAGACAAGGCCACAAAAATTGCAAATATTTGCCCATGTTTGAGAAAATCTTACAAAAGTGCCATCGTGTGAAAGGACACCAATACTTGAGAGTGACAAGCATTTCTACCGAGATTTTCTCAATCCTTGAAATATTTAGTAGGTCCAGGGCCCTATTGCATAAAAGTTTAGGAATATTCCTAAGTAGGATTTAGGAACATTTATCATTCCTAAATCCAAATTCCTAAAGTTCTATTTCATAAAGCAATTTAGGTAAAAAATCGTTCCTATCTTGGTTGAAATTGTTCCTAACTTTAGGACTGATCATAATCAGACCTAAAGTTAGGTATCACATGACAATTTGGCGGGAAAATTAAACACTGCTTCAGTTTGCTTGCTTGTCAACTGTGTACATGTCAATTTTGCTATGTTTATGGCTCTAGGCCTACTTGACAAGGAAAATAGGCGCGCTAGACGGAGAGAAAGAGTGTTCAAACTCGGTCATACAATGTGTAGTCTGTATAGTTTATGCATTGTTCCTAACTTAGGATAATTAATAATGCCTACCGGTAAGTTAGGAATCTTCCCAATTAATTGTTCCTAAGTGACTTAGGAACAATTAATTAGGAATGTTCCTAAATAGTTTTATGAAATAGGGCCCAGATCTAACGTATGTCAACATTTTCCGCAGGAAGATTTCCCAAGGCACAATGTACCGGTATGTATCCACAAGAACGATCGTGTGAAACCATTTGTACTACATGTATGTCCTTGTGCAGTAGCCAATGTTCTATTTATTATAAATGTTTCACCCTTCCTCGCACCCACCAAAATATCCCCTACCCCACACCTTATCCCAACCCCTGCCTTTAATTTTGTTGCCACTTGCCACCAGTTGTACAAGTTGGAGAATACTACTTCAGTTCCAATTATGCATCAAAGCTAAATCCACTGATTAAAACGTCTATCCTACAAACATCTCAAACTCTTCTGGAAATAAATGTTTACCAGTCTGCAAAAGGTACACTGAGGCTTTAATAAACCGTACTCCTGAATGGGTGAGGGCGCTCAAACTGGGGGCGACTTGGGGGGAAAGTCACGTAGCACAAACTGATGCAAGAGATCCGAGGCGTGGGCACAGATTTCCATTAAAAGCTACATGTAGATAAGAAACGACTGTTATTGAATGGCACATCACCGTAACTGGTTTGGGTCGGTTTGGAATGTGTACACGCATAACGCGTTTTGTCTTCAAACATCACACGTGCTAATGGTGCAGGCCATTTGACAGCGCCCTCACGCATTCAGGAATACGGTCTATTAATCCAGATGCTTTGTCCCATTCTCCATACATGTGAACATGTGGAATATGGCTGTAATATTAACAAATAAAACTTGTTTGTACTGTTTGAGTACCAGGATGTACATGTACCTTCACCAGAAATGGCAAATGAGGTACCTAGCCTTAAACCGTTCTGGATCTTCGATGTCATGGTCGCTGAGAATGATTTTAGTATCATCCATCCACATAAAAGCTATATATTTGCTGGGGTACTCATTGTCAATAAAACACCACATAACTTCAAGACCTTCATTTGTCATCTTTACGAGGTGAATAGCTTTCTCATCAAGCATGTCAAGATTCAAATAGTTTTCAAAAACACACCTGTTTTTGTGGAAAAACACTGGCACTTTTTCACGTAGCAAATAATTTGAATATAGTGTACTCTGTATACATTCTCCTGTTTCATCATATACATCGATTTCGCTACCATCAGATTCAATAATAAGTCCACATTCACAAGAAACATGACTGCCTAGGAAATTCGCGACAAACTCGCCAGAGTCTTTCCTCCATGTGTAAGTCTCGTCTTCAATGCAAGAACATCACAAAGCTACAATACAATCCCCAAGTTTACAGAAACGGTCATCTGCATACCATGGCTTTTTGAGAGTGTGAATACACTCACCACTCCTTGTGTCCCACAATCGAATACAGTTATCGCTGTATGAAGCTGCCACCATGTTGTCTCGGGAATCAAGTTTATTAACTTCTGTGTCTTCTGAAGGACTACTGAGGACATGCTGGCAAGTTCCATCGGCGACATTCCACACTCTAATATCGTTGTCGGATCTGGCTCGACTGACGATCGTCTCTCCATCGAAAAAGACATCCTCGATCTCGGTTGCCTTGTGGCCCTTCATAATCTGCAGCTCTTCCCCTGTGGTCACGCTAAATGCATGGATTATGCCATTTTTGTAGCCGATCACCAACAATGCCATTTTTAACTTGGAAGCCGTTTCCATTGTTTAAGTCGCTGTTGAAATTGATCTGGTGACGAGTTCCAGTTTTAATGTTCCGAATCTTGAGAATTCTACAACTTTGCTCTTTGACACATGCAACCAGGTAGTCTTTCTCTGCTTTCAGAAGGTCACCGCTATCATTTAAACCCCGGCTATGTAAGAAATGGCCATCAAGGTCGAGCGAAACAACATTGTAACGTTGCTTTTCCCAATTGTTCTCTAGATGACGTGCTTTCATGAATATCTCCTTCCATCTGCAAGTACCGACCAGGTCTGTAGTGTAACCATTAGCAATAATAGTGTCCTCTTTGAAAGAGATGTCTGTGTACACAGACGGATTCAAAACTCTCAAAAAATTTGTGCTGTTTTCATTCGTGCTATCTTCTTCCGAGCTCTCTTTTGTCTTATCTGGTTTCTCTTGAGCATGTCTGTTACTTGAAGTATTTGCAACAAGTCATCGGCAACCTGTTGATCAGCGGAGGAAGGAAGGGGCACGCACATAGGGAGTCTCCTTGGTGATATCGTCTGAAGTACCATAGCGCTCCCAACCCTTTCTTCGACAAAGAGGGCGCCAGAGTGAATCCATATTGGCTGCTTCGCGCCAAGCGCGACAAACCATTGCCACGTGACAGAGATCAGTCTCACTCAGGTATTTTAATATCACCTCAGTACATTCCCTAGGTAGCCCAGTTAGGCCATCAGGTAGCCACTGTGTAGAGATGTGTTGTTCACTATTAGATTCTCCTATAGTTTTTGTGGAAAAACACTGGCACTTCTTTATATAGCGGAAAATTTAAATCTTATGTTGTCTGTAGACATCTCCCTGTTTCATCATATACCTCGATGCCGTGACCATCGCAAATATTAGCCCATGTTTGAATGTCCCATTCTCCACACACGTGAATATGTGGAATATACATGTACATATGTACAGTACAAGTGCATGTACCAGGTATGGCCGTTTTATTAACAAATGAATCTTTGCACTGTTTGAGTACCAGGATGCACCCTCACCAGAAATGGCAAATGAGGTACCTATCCTTAAACCGTTCTTTGTTGTCGCTGTCCCTGAGAATCATTTTAGTATCATCCATCCATATAAAATAAACATATCTGCTGTGGTCCTTCTCATAAATAGGCCACATAACTATAAAACCTTCATTTGTCATCTTTACGAGGTGAATATCTCCATGATTCCAATACTTTTCGAAAACACATCTGTTTTTGTGGAAAAACACTGGCACTTCTTTATATAGCAGATAATCTCCAAATTCCTGCAGACATCTTCCTGTTTCATCATATACTTCGCAGTGGTAACCATTACTATCAGTAATTAGTCCGTTTGCACAAGAAAAATGATGGCCTAAGAAATTATCGACTAACTCGCCCGAGTCTTTCCTCCATGTGCAAGTCCCGAAATGAGTGCAACAAGCTACAATACAATCCCCAAGTTTACAGAATAAGTCATTTGAAAAAAATGGCTTTTCGAGAGTGTGAATACACTCACCACTCCTTATGTCCCACAATCGAACACAGTTATCGCTGTATGAAGCTGCCACCATGTTGTCTCGGTAATCAAGATTCCTAACTTCCGTGTCTTCTGAAGGACTACTGAGGACGAGTTGGCAAGTTCCATCGGCGACATTCCACACTCTAATATCGTTGTCGGATTTGGCTCGACTGACGATCGTCTCTCCATCGAAAAAGACGTCTACGATATCGGTTGCCTTGTGGCCCTTCATAATCTGCAGCTCTTCTCCCGTGCTCACGCCAAATGCATGGATTGTGCCATCTTTGTAGCCGATCACCACAATGCCATTTTTAACTTGGAAGCTATTTCCATTGTTTAAGTCGCTGTTGAAATTGATCTGGTGACGAGTTCCAGTTTTAATGTTCCAAATCTTGAGAATTCTACAACTTTTCTCTTTGACACATGCAACCAGGTAGTCTTTCTCTGCTTTCAGAAAGTCACCGTTATCATTAAAATCCCCGTTAATAAAGAAATGGCCGTCGAGGTCGTGCGAAACGACATTGTAACGTTGCTTTTCCCAATTGTTCTCTAGATGACGTGCTTTCATGAAAATCTCCTTCCATCTGCAAGTACCGACTAGGTCTGTAGTGTAACCATTAGCAATAATAGTGTCCTCTTTAAAAGAGATGTCTGTGTACACAGACGGATTCAATACTCTCAATGGCTTCGGGTTGTTCTCCTCTAAGCTGTATTCTTCCGAGCTCTCTCTTGTCTCATCAGGTTTCTCTTGAGCATGTCTGTCACTCGAGGTATTCGCACCCGACTCCGTTGGGGTAGAGTCATCGGCAACCTGTTGATCAGTGGGGGAAGGAAGGGGCACATAGGGAGTCTCCTTGGTGATATCGTCTGAAGTACCATTTCTTCGACAAAGACGGTGCCAAAGTGAATCCATATTGGCTGCTTCGCGCCAAGCACGACAAACCATTGCTACGTGACAGAGATCAGTCTCACTCAGGTCTTTGAATATCATCTCTGTAATTTCCCTAGGTAGTAGCCACTGTGAAGAGATGTGTTGTTCACTAAGATTCTCAGCCGCCATATTGGTCAGCAATCTGTTCAAGAACGTTCAAATAATAATGTTCAAAACCTGCACTTTTTACTGAACCCGTATGGGGACCATAATGGACATACAGAAGGTACACAAATTGACCAATCAACGAAGTTTACTATTGCAAAATTTAGGGGATGTTTTGAAGGTTTAAATGCATTGTGTACATGTAGTTATTAACATCGAGACCCCAATCTGGTTTTAAACCGGTCAACACACTGTTATTCTCTTATTAAAGCTTTACTAAGAAATTATGCGAATGTTGACAATTTGCACAGAAAATGACGACTGCACATTGGGTTTGTTTTATCCTTATGTAACTTAATAGTTATCACTGTATACTCGGTGCTTCCCCGAGACACTGAGATAAACTTCTTAGCGTGCTCGGGTGGGACTCAAACTAACGGCCTCCTGAATACTAGGCAGATATCTAGTAAGTAAGCAAGCAAGCTACATGTACATTGTAAATCACATTTTCTCGTTGGATGACCGCACATTTCATTTTGCAGACTAGAAGACCAACTTTTCATCGGGAAAGCTACAGGTCATGTGAAATTACCTACCTTTTTAACCACAAGAAGGCTTAATACACAGAATCTAAACGATCGCAATGAGATGAACGCTCATACATGTAGTTCCAGTGTCTTTTGCCATACTGTCTAGCAAGAGAAGTGGAATAGCAATGGGCGCGGCAGACGCTAAACCTGTGGACCTGTACTGATTACACGTGGCCTGTACTTTAAACCTCACTGATAAGAGGATGTGCTGACAGTTTTAACGACTAATTGTCAGCACCTGTTCCACATACAAAAACAGTTATCTGATTTGATGTTTGAACATGCACTAGAAGGGTTCATAGAGCGATGTACATGTTGGACATTGAATCAAAGATTATGTACAAAGCCGATAAGTTTCACAAAGTTTGGAAATCATCAGAGCACTGTGCAGGATTACAAGTGGAAAGAATTGAGTACCGGTAGTTGATTATGGCTTCAGACCTTGTGTGCAAAAAATATGAGACAGGCTGCTACCGTAATTTTCAAGTGTTTCTTCACAAAATCTAAATTTTTTATCAATCTTAAATTACAGGGATGTGATTTGTTCCGGGAAAAACCGTAACAATCACATCCCTGTAATTAAGGTTTTTCAAACAAATCTGCACTCAGTGAAATTTGACGAGTCATCTTAAAGACAAACATTTCTGATCAACTTCTCAACTCTTACCAACTACGGTACGGTAGAAGTCTTTGACTATTATTTGAATGGCCCAAAATGTCACTTTAAGACCCAACAAGGACAACAAAAAAAAAAATTAAAAACTTACCAAAGGTGTTGATAGCAATGATAAACACTGCATCTTTTTCTGTCCCAGATGCTTCTTTGTACGAAAAACTAAAGCTGGTTTTTAAAATGACCATGCTCGCTCATTTTTAGCATTCGCTTAGTGCAAAAGTACAGCAGTGGCAAAGTACATGTAGATAAATGGTGTCGTTTATTAAAGTAAATGTGGTTTGTGATGCGGCACATCAGTTGTCACGTGTGGGCTTTGTATTTCTAAAGGTACATATCGGGACATATTTATAATTGCAACGTACAGTACCTATACCATAAGGTACATGTACCGTACATACCGGTACTGTGTAGATACGATGCACAAGTGTACAGTACAGTACTGTATCAAAACTGTGGCAAGTTTAATTATGGCCCCATAAACAGTCGATATGCAATTAAAACAGCCTTGGCTGGTGTGTAATATTGGCATAGGGGTTCCAAACCCAACCTTTCAAATTTTAATAACTGATGCAATTGCGGACATACATGTAATGTACGGTAGGCCTACATACCGGTATGAGCTACATGTACATGTACCGGTAGGCCTAAATGCTGTTTTGCAACGAACAAACAAGCGCGTTATTCAGTGCAGTTCGTGTATATTTTCACCGTGCTGAACATATTCCAACTTTGTTCTCTAATGTCCGATAAATCGGGCCTGAAATCAAACAAAAGGCCGACATGGAGTGAAGAGGAGGTAGCTGCTACATGTATGTTGGCCATTTGGGCTGACAATTCTATCCAAAACCAGATCGATGAAACAACAAGAAATAGCAATATTTGGAGAATAAGACGACTTGCCGCAATGTAATGTGGGGGAATTTCGACCCGTATTGACAGTCGGCCGTGTGTGTAGTGTGAAACGATCGCACGATACACGGGTCGAAACCTTACACGTGTAGAAAAAAATGCCAGTGTTGCGTTTAGTAGTGTGAAAACGTAGCCAATTGGACCAGTGTTGAAATTTCAAAAAGTCTACATGGGTTGGACCCGTGTAGATTTCGACACGGGTTGAACGTTCATAGTGTGAAAAGGCCTTTAGATACACGTAAAACACGAACGTAAACGCGAAATGCTTTGAACACTTGGTCATTATTCTGAAATCTTACATGTAGAACAGATAAAAACAAAACCTACAAGTACATCTTTGACTGTCGTGGCAAGATAAAACATATGCTGTGACCAAGATTCGATCCTGGGTTCTAAGACATCCTCATGATGTGACCGATGCTGAAAGAATTTCGCATTCAATTTCATGTTTTACGTGCATCTAAAACTCCATAATGGCTTTGGAGACTTTAAGGTCCCCAAATAGAATTTTTCCCAACAGTGACATAGCATACATACGGTGTAGCTCCCTCGTTTGGCAAAGAAAGTTCAAATGATCAATAAAAGAAGCTTTCTTTCGATTTCAAACAAACACTTCAAATGTCGTTACTATAATTGTTCTGCAAAAACTGATCATTTCGTAAAGTCTCCAAGATTACAGGTACTGTAGCTGTGTGGAAGAATTAAGCAGACGGTCCAATGAGAATGTAGGATGAATCATCATCAACTACTTTCCATGACTGGGATACAAGACCAGCAGACAGAGGCCGTGGAAACTGGGGCAAAAGATCTCTTTCCCCAGGGGGAGATTGAAGGTCTGGCAGCCTGGATGAGTTCAACCCAAGGTCAATCCCCTGGTTGATGCCCAAACTTGGGCAATTTTGGCGTGTTTCTATTGAAGATCTTGAATTTTACCAGTAAACCCATATTTACCGGTAAATCAGTTTCTAATGAGCTGCAAATAACAGAGCTTACTGGGCTTCCATCATGCTTCGTGAACTTGCCGGATAATAATAATAATAATAATAATGATTAGATTTGTATAGCGCACATATCCAACCTGCAGGGTGTTCAAGGCGCTGTTACCATTATTACCGCTGCCATTGATCAGGGAATCACCAGAACCATTTCGCTTCAACTAGGTGGCTGCTGGTCAGGCGCACAACCCTATCAGCAGTTAGATTGTAGCATTCCCCTTAACAGCTTCCCATATATCGCTTGGGTTGACGAGGCAACTGGGATTAAGTGCCTTGCCCAGGGACACAGACACGTTGGTCGAAGTGGGGCTCGAACCCCCAACCTCTGACTGGGAGTCCCGCTTCATACCCACTAGACCACACGCGCTCCCAAGGTCATACGCAGGGGTCAAACACAGGTATTGGATAAGGTCATACGCAGGGGTCAAACACAGGTATTGGATAAGGTCATACGCAGGGGTCAAACACAGGTATTGGATCAGGCATTGTACGGTCACATTTTCTCCCCTGTATGTACACTTTAGGGTGTTTCTATTGAAGATCAGGAATTTTACCGGTAAACCCACTTACTGGTAAATAGCGGGTAACGTGAAGTTTCTACTGAGCCGCTCTATCAAGAAAATAGCGGAGCTTGCTGGCCTTCAGCACGCTTGGTGAGTTTGCAGGGGTCATATGCAGAGGTCATGCACATGCATTGGATCACTCATTGCGTTGTCACATGTTTATGTTTTATCCCCTGTATGCGCACTCGGGCGGAACGATGTGTTTCTATTGGCGCTTCCTCGAGAAGGAAAATTGCCGGGAAAAATTCTCACTATTTTCCGGAAAATAGCGGGTAAGACCTGTTTCTACTGAGCAATTTTTTCGTCTTTTCCGGCATTATTAGGTAAATGGGTCTGAATAGAAACACGCCTTTGGGTGGAATGATGCAAAAAAAGATGGAAAATGTGCTCAGTAGAAACAGATCTTATCCGCTATTTTCAGGTAAATGCTGGGGAGATTTCCCCCCCCCCCCCCCCTCCCCGACAAGAAAATGCCGGGGAATTTATCCGGTAAGCCCCAATTGAAACACGTACCGTTCCGCCCGAGTGCACATACAGGGGAGAAAACGTAAACAGTGACTGCACATTGACTGATCCAATGCCTGTGCATGACCCCTGCATACCGGTATGACGTTTATCCAGCAAATTCACAAATCCTAATGGAGGGCCAGCAAGCTTCACAAGCTGATATATTGAGGGCGCACTCCATAATATACACATTTACAGGGTTAGTATTACGTGAACATTTTCAAATGTCAACCACCTCTACATGTACGTTTGTTTAGTTTGAAAAGCCACAATATTGTGTACTAGTCCTTGTATCTAAATTATACACAAATGTCAAGCATCAGTAGACAAGGAATGGATGCGTTAAAGGAATTTCCAATGGAAAGACGTGCATCATTGGGCAGTTCCCAACTTGTTATGAGAAAAGCACATGGCATGACATGACATGATGTTTGGGCACAGTACAGTACATTGTAAATTTTATGCTAACCAAATAAATTTAAAGCCACATTACATCATTTGCAGCGACCCAAAATTTGACTTTATGAGGTGACGAGAAAAACCCGACTAAAAGTGCAGGTTTCTGTATTTAAATGGTAGACGTTTAACAATAGGAACAATACGGTCTGCGATTGCCAAGGACGTCCGCGATTTGGAATCGTGTACAAAACAAATGAGAGCAGTCGCCGAAAAAAACTAAGTCCAAACAAAAGAGGAACAACGGGACGTCTGCGGTGGGAGGTGGGTACAAGACCGTACGTGTTGATAGCAATGGTAACAAACACCACATGATTTTTTCCCGTGTAAAATAATACCATTGTTGGAGAAATTGCCAACTGAAGGTGCTTTTAAAAAGATGTGTGCAGTACCGCTGGGTGAGTAGTGGATTTTGCTACTCGTGAGTACATGTAGTTGCAGCAATTACTCGCGAGTAGTTGGCACAGTATCAAAAAGGGAGGGGAAAAACCACGAAATACAAGGGACACAATGAATTTAACTACATGTAGTTGGCATGCATAACAGGTACATGTACATTGTAATTCAGCTGTGGCTGCTTTAGTTTTAAGGTTGCCGTGGAATGAGGCCTGTTGCAATGCAACAATCACAAATAATCGCGAATTCGCAAGTAGCACAACGAAACATTTCATTGAATTACATGTACGAGTCTGTACTGCCTATTACGTGGCAGATGACATCTGCAGTAGTTACCGGTAGGTCTGTGGTTAAAAACACATATTTGTGAGACTTTCGCCAAAAACAAAGCCTTTTAAGGTTGCTAATTTGGATTCCTATCTAACAGCAAATTCGACACTCATACCAGAGTACACCGTTTGCTGCAGAAATATCGTCGTAAAAACAAAATTCAGGACATAACATCTTGATTATCAAACACCCTTTTCTCCCACCAGGACACCTCACAAGAGGCCAATTAATCCAGCCTCTCGTAGTCACATAAATGAGCTTCGCACGTCACGGGAAAGAGAAAAAAAATGATCAGAAGAAAAATGTCTCCATGTAACACCAGCTGAGGTTTCTTGCCGAGCCAAGATACTGGGCATTCCGCACACTACAGGAGCTGCCAGTAATAAGCTGCTGTTAAAATCCTGGCTTCTTCCTCATCGAAACGAAATGCCAGGTCATTCCCACACCTCCGCAAGAGCCAAATATGGTCAGCCTTAATGAAGGGAGGATGTGGTGTGAAATGTAAGGAAGGGATGATGGAAAAGAAAAGGGGAGTACAGCCAATTGCTCCTGCATGAAAATGACATTTGAATTAAGGATGGGAACTAAAGTCAAACCAGCGACTGTTTATGAAACCATTTTTACCAACTGAATTTTTAACTTGAAAAATTGTAACCACTTTTCACTTTGGGAAAATTGTGTGAAACCTCTCCCTAAACATTTTAGTTGTACATGTACATTGTACGTACCAGACCCACTCAGTTATAGTAACTTCAAAAACTCTGTTTGCTAGGATAGGGCGACAATTTGTGTGTAAAAAAGCTATATTAGGGCGACACGCTCAATAGGGCGACAATTTGGTGTCAAAATCCATTTTTTTTAAATCGAGAACCATTTTTATTAGGTCTACAACCGTCTCTCTTAGGTCTGTAACAATTTTTGGAAGCTTTGGGTAGAGAAATTTGGTGTCAATTTGAGTGATTCTTCCCGAAATTTCGGTGGTCCCCGGGGAAAGGCTTCCCGAATTGTCGCCCTATTGCTGCATCCAGGGTTATTACAACCATTGTGAACATTCTCAGGCTACAATCCAATGCAAATGTCAGAGTGTTATTTTATTTCAAGAGAAACAAGGTCCACTTTTGCTTTTACCTCAGACACTGAGCACTTGAGCCCTAAGTAAAGAACTCGTGCATCAACGCATAACTTGGCATGACCACGATCAAGTTGACAAGATGATATCGCATTACGTCATTAGTAGCTTACGCAGAGGTATCGGCTTATAGCGAATGTCCGCTTGTGGCATGACGACAAACACTATCTCATCATCTATTGTGAATGAAATCCATGTTGACGCAAACGACAGCACAAGGTAGCAAAGGGAAAATGAGAGGAGTGCTCCCAGGACAATTTCAACTTAAAGATGGGACACTTAACTGATAAATTTATTACCCGTTATGATTGGTCGAGAGCTCGTCACATGGCTGGTCTGTAAATGGACAACGAAGACTGGCTGGCCCTGTTTTAAACACTTTCTAGTCTGGCCCGCGTGTGGAAAAGCGCAAGCATACAAAATCTGTACATTACTGACTAGACGCAGTGTGACAAGTTTACACGTGTGCTTGTGTGTTCCATGTGCGTGCAACATGTGCAATGCGTGTGCTACTGAAGAAAAACAGCGCATCACTTTGAATGAACACCGCAATGCAATGCGTGTATAACATTATAAAAAAGACCTTGTAGAAAAGTACACAAAATGGCAAACCAATGAAGTTTGTGGAAAAATTTCAACTGGTGAGTTTTGCTGATTTATACAAAAAGCTATTAATGAATGGGAATAAAAGTGGGCTTTGCCAATCTTAAACGGTACGTTTAAAACCAGCTAGGGACCCGGATGCTACATAATAATGGCCTTGTGCCATTATCAGCATCAAGGTCCCTAGCCAGTTTAATGTCCAGTTTTAGACCATTCAAACCCACTTTTCTACCGTACCCTTATTAAAACCGTTAACAAATGTTGCTGAATGATGAAACGAAACCCACTTATTTAGCCACGGGTTGAGAGTGTTCAATCCTGGTTGGAATTTGAATTTTTAAGTGTGAAACCTCACTCGTTTTCAACCTCGCTTCAAGTCCGAGATTTGTCTATTGATAAAGCCCTCTGATCTACAGTACATGTACGCACTCAAGTGCAAGTTTATAACCCTGGCAGCAGTCCACAGAAGCTACATGTACATGTACGTACGTGTATATTCATACACTGCTGCTCAAACATCCAAGAGAATAAAGCATAGTTCCGAGATTGCCCAGTTAACCCCGCCCCTTAGATATTGTTGCTATGTGCTCACAAGCCATCGCAAATAAATTGTGACACAACGTAAAAAGCAACGGGACTCGGCATGGAAAGCACAGATTCATTGAAGAAAACTCAAAGGTATTTATGTTTTAGGATTGACAGTTACCGTACCCGGTAGCACACACTGAGCGAAAGGCTAGTAATGCAGGGATGACATATATTCATAAAAATGCGCTTTTCTACCTTGAACAGCGAATCGCCCGACATTGAAACCAAAATTCACCCGGTCACTGGCGCATACAACATACAAACTGTATAGGCAGAAAATCGCGTGATTGTGTGTTGATTGCATCACTTTGACCTACGTGTGTGCCGTCTGCTAGCTCTGTTGTGATTGGTCGGCAGGTTCGGCTTGATTGACAGGTCGGAACTACATGCATTATACATGTAAGTCAAATTTGTTCATCCTACATGTACATTACTACATGTATGTACAGATACATGTAGTTGAATACTACATTGTGTAAATTTTGAAACTGTAGTGACCTTTACCATTTACTAAAGTACACTGCACTTTACAAGGTACTTGTAAGTTGTCAAAATTTAGTATTAAAATATTGCTGATTTACAAATCTAAAATCATTCCCAGCTTACAGCACAAAAATATCCTGCACACTCCGTGCAAATTGCCCCTAATTAAATGAAGAATGTAAAATATGCCCATGCCAGATGAACGAAAGTGCTACAACCTTTCAACCTGACCTTACGCTCCTAATTGGCAATTAAATTTCAATTTCATGAATTTTTTATGGAATGACGGAGGCACCCCCCCACCTTTCAGCACGCCTCTTGGGGCATCTGCTAGCAACTTGCCCCATCAGGTGAAGTCCATCGTGACAGTCGCGATAGTTGCGGCATTAGTAATTCTCCCTCGCCACCGTCCCCACTCAGGTAATTTGATCCGCTGCGTTATTTTGCCGCTGAAGTGTTTTCCCTTTACTTTCTCCTTTTTATTCTAATCGGCCGGCACAAATTGATACTTCATTGGGCAAACATTGGTTCGAGCTGACTGCCCAATCGTCTCCTGTGTGTCGCGACACTAAATGATTCGCATGCCAAATTTGTAAAAGACTAAAATAGTGTACCGGTATTATAAGGTACATGTATTCATATTCACATTAAATGGGTGTAATCGGCAACTAAGATCATTATATTTTTTAACAAATGCCTTTATGTATCTTCTCATTACACATAGAGACTGTAAAAGTGTAAGACTTTAATTTCAAAGGTCCCTGTAATATGATTATCACCACTTTAAATCCATGCTTAGTGGGTAACTGTTTTGCACATTTTTGGTTTTTATGCCGTGAATTTCTGAGCAAAGCAGCCATGTATGTTACACTACTCACAAAAAGTTAGAGATATTGGTATGTTTTTAGTTTGGGAATTTTTTTTCTTCAAATGACTGTTTTCATCATTCCCATGACAAGGTGTGTCTGTCGTGCAGATAAAACAGTATAATCATATACAAAATCATTCAAGCGGAATGCATACATGTACAAGGGCTGTGCCTAACGAATTAAATATTTGAATATTCGGTCGCCCATCGAATGTTTAAATATTCGGTCGCCCATCGAATATTCGAATAGCATTTTACCAAATCGAATATTCGTTATGTGCTTTTACCACTCCAAACCAAACATATCTTTCAGCTACCGGTCTTTTTCCTTTGCCGAAACAGCTTCATTGATGTCATATTTGTGTCCAACCACATGTCCAGTATACCTGTACATGTACAAGGGCCGACGATAATTTCTACAAAAACCTCTTCAGGCAAGAGACTGCTACATGTACGCAAGTTACAACATGAAGTCTATAATCGGAGCACAGATTATTTTTTGAGGTAGCAAATTCGGCAATAAAAAGGCTGCTGTATTCCTGTGAGCTGTGAGTCCTGATGTGTCAAAATCAATTAATTTCACGGCAAATTTTTTGTCAAAATCTTAGGGAAAACATTTATGCATCGAATATTCGATTGAAAATGAAACAGATTTTTTGAATAGTAAATTATTTGAAAATGTACAGGCCCAATGCATACCCTCAATAAAATGTATGCGCACACCCCACTTATTGCGAGTAGTGTACGTGTACCTCAGACACTTAGAAATTTTCCCACTGGTTTGCGCACCCTTCTGTTTTCTGAAGTTTTTAATTTTTTTCACTCTTTCTCGTTATTCCTTGCATTAAATGTTTCCTGTTCTCGGTCAAGGAAATAATTGGACATACCGTACATGTACATGTAGGAAACTGCAGCACTTTGTCGCAATTCTAGTTTAAATTCTGTTTTCCTTTACTTTTCACTGTTGTCCTAAAGTGACTTCGCAGAAACAGCACCCTCTCTTGGTAAAGAAATTTGTTCCATTTTGATTTCAAATTAACACTTGTGATTTCAGTTGAATTAAACCTGAGCCAATTTTATGGTACTGTTTAGCACAAAAAATTACGTAATATTAATAATAATGGTGGACACTTGTATAGCGCACATGTCTACCCTAGGGTACTCCTGGCGCTGTTGCCATTATTAATACCGCTGCCATCAGGAAATCACCAGAACCATTTCGCTTCAACTAGGTGGCTGCCTGGCCAAGGCACACAATCCTATCAGCACTCGGATTGTGGCATTCACCCTAACAGCTCCCCAAATATCCCAAATAATTGAGATTAAGTGTCTTGCCCACGGACACCAACATGTTGGCACAAGTGGGGCTCGAACCCATAACCCCTCGATCATGAGCACGGCTGTATACCTACTAGACCACACATGCTCATAAGCACAGTATTTGCCTTGTATACGTACATAGTATGTATCATACGTGTTGCAAAAATGTGTTGCCAGTCAAAATCATGAACTGTTTGTAACCCATTTTACAAAGCGAAGAAATTCTGTATGTAAATGACAAAATGTAACAGTATGGAGTAGTAAAAGCGGTAATTTTGCAATAAATAAACGGGAAACTCCAAAAACTCACCAATGTACCGGTACATGTATCACGATGCTTGGCTAATGTGAACTGACCTACATGTACGTCACAACGCTCAGTACATAATGTATTAAATGTGTACCAGAATGTACATGTACATCTCATCCTGTATACTTGCGCTTTAATAACAATTTTCTGAAGCAAACACTTAATTCATATTTTATAAATGTTACTTCCCTGCTGAATAAGTCATGCCTATACTTGCTGGGGGTCCATTTTTCTCAAGGTGCGATGCATTTGTCACACCTGACGAATTCCGTGAATATTTTACAAGATCGTCCGGGATGTAAAATATTTACCAAAAAATTGCTTCGTGGGAAGGCCACTATTAAATGGTGAGCATTTAACTTGCTTGTACCGGTACGTAATTAATGGCATTGTGTGACGTGTGACATCTGTATCAGTATACATATATTTTTTTCATACCAGTACATGTACTGGTACCGTAGATGTACTGTATAGACCGTAATCAAATAGCTTTCATCTTGTGGGGCAGTTTCTTTGTTCCTTGAGAACATACATGGTTTCACATTTTGTGCTAACATCATTGACCAATTTACTGGTAAATGTCAAAAGTTGCCCAACAAGATTGCAGCTATTTGATATGGTCTATATTGTACATGTACCGGTATGTACCGGGTACGTGAGGTGATCCAGCTAAAAAATTTGTGCAAATATTGAGGGTTTTTATTGGGAATTTTTTTGGGGGGTTAAATTCTCCAATCTCAATTAGGGTTTGTTTTGCCCTACTCGACGTACATTGTAACTTAGTTAGCACAATAGACCGTATTCCTAAGCATGTGAGGGCGCCGTCAAGTGGCCCGTGCCAATCGCACATTATGTTCGAACACAAAACGCGCGTTCCAAACGTTTACTTTTAATGAAAATCTCTGCCTGCCATTTCGAGTCACCCCCATTTCGAGCGCCCATTCAGGAATACGGTCTAACATGTCTAATGTGAGGCATCAAATATCTTACATGTATTTTGCATGTACTGTACTCGGGAGCTGTACAGGTTTTTTGCCTTGTGCAGTGCATTCGGAGAATTATTTGTTTTTTTGCAAATGGCAGAATCATTCTTTTACCAAAATTATACGAGTAATTTTTGTGCAGGTTTGTATTTTTAAGCATTTGGAAAATAAAAATAAATACATCATGTGTATGCATTAATACATCAATACAAGTATGCAAAATGTGATAACAGCAGCAATTTGCTATAATTTGTAGACGTCTGTCATAATGCTGAAAAGGTCAACAACGTAATATCCACGAGAAAGGGCGAGAGTCATTTATCCTTTTTGTGTAAATTCTTTGACAGTAAATGTTGCCATTTTGCCATGATCTGTTTAAGCATTTGGAAAATGAAAATTAGTATACATTGTAGGCCTGTCCGCATTGGACTTTTTTGGGGAAACTTACCGAGACAAGGGGTACTTTTCCCATTTTAAGTACAATGCGGACAGCCTGGGACGTTACTTTTCCTGGGTCCAGTGGTTACCTTTCCTGGCCAACTGCTGCCCAGGAAAATTGAACAGGGATCTTTTCCCGAAACGATAAGTCCAGTGCGGACACAGCTAGTCCGTAAAAGCGCTCTGGAAGCGTACGTCCGGGCCGTGAAGGTCATACTGTGAAGGGACACTGCACATGCTCTCCCACGGTCTCGGTAATATTTTCCCGTGTCCAAAATTCCAAATGTGAACAGCAGTCAAATTTAGCCATTTTTTATTTTACCATCATCTCGGTAAAACCTCCCAAAAAACAAGTCCAATGCAGGGACATTTTTTGTTGTTGGCTATTTTGCGCATGTCTTGAGGCTGAGAGGTCAAGATCTACCGGTATGTAAAATGGCAAGAGATGTTTATCCTTCGAAGTGCTGGTGTGTAAATTTTAGAGTGCAGCAAAAATCGAGGGCATAATTCAAGAACCTCTTCTGGCTGTCTTCAAAACGGTGAATTGAAATGGGTAGTTGTAGGGACGGTTAGATCCATAAAAAAAAGAACTGGACTATGACTGCAATGGCAGGGTCAATCACAACTTGGGCCCCTGTTGCCATTTGGGCTTGGAAAATACTGCTGTAGACGAGGCAGTTACATGTATCAACTACATGTAAGTATGTACACTCAACAAAAAGAATACCGTACAGGATCACTGCTTGGAACCTGATGCATAGAACGTATGGGACAAGTTGGAACTACCCGGTACGTATAGCAGTTGCGAAAAGCAACTCGCGCTGCACGGCACGGCAGTGCGCGGTGCTGGTTCCATTGTACATAGTCCAAGTTAGTCAGACTTTTTGCCGCTTCGAAAGAAATGGACCCCTAGTCTCATATTAACGTTAAAACATACCTTTGCTCTCATTGTTTTTGTTTCGGTCTCGTAATACGTTGAGCTCGTAGACTTCACCAAATTTCTCAAAGAATTCCTTGAGTTCCTCTTCCGTCATGGTGCGCGGGATTTGACCAACAAACATCTTAATCGCATCCGGGTCCGGGGTGTCTCTGTGCGACGTGAGGGGTACGTGAGGTACCTGTGTTTCCATCATGGTGCGTCGGTGGTTACACAAGGGCTTGGGCTAAACTCTGTAGGCAGAAATAGACGGAATTAAATTTCGTTTTTAATAAAATAACCAGTTATTTTTTGGCAAAAATACCCATTTTTAAAAAGGCAAATGTAATTTGTCATAAGTCACGACCAGGTCAAGCACCACAAATACCGACTCAAGAGTCGTTTCCACATTCACTGTACGAGTCTTCTCGCCAAAAGATCATACTTTGCAACACTTTGAGGTGGCCACAACAGAGCGAGATTTGCTACACTGACAGGCTGTCCACAGCCGTCAAGTTCAAGTTAAAAATACAATATGTACAAATGAATGGTGGACACTGGAACATGTTTACATGTCAAACACGGAAGACGGCTGCAAAGCTGACGTTTTAATTCGTCAACCGTTCCTGTGACTATCATAGTCATTATAGTGTGCTGCATGCATCTCATGCACTTTTTAAAACATACAAAATGCCAAGAGTCCAATTTGAAAATGTCAATGTGGACTTTCATCATATACATTGTAGAATGCACACCTTGTTTTTTAGTACAGTATGATAAATATTTAATACTACCGGTATCCACAAAGGGAAGATTTAAAAACAAGTACATGTACGCCCCCGGTACGGGGGTACATATAACGTTTTTTCCAGTTTTGCATAGGCTTAATTTTTATAAAGCCAGTTAAAACAAGTAGATATGGATAGACTAATTTTAGCTATAACCCACTGTAGTTTTGGAGTTGCAAAACCACAGAAATGCTACTAATGGTTACGGAGAGCTAAACTTATTTCTAGAAATACTAAAAACAAGAAATGTGATTCAAACCTTGTACTACATGTACCAGTTGCCTTATATTCAAGCTACAGATTTCTGCTACATATTTATACATAAATACTCGTACATGTCCACGTACCATTACATTACAACACTACTGGTAGAGAGGTTTCGCGAGCGCACAGATACGTCACATGTTGCGATGTCATACACGTTTTACATGTACTACCGGTATGTACAGTACTATGTATCTGCTACAGGTATGTACGTGTTTGAACGACACATATCGAGCTCGCTACATGTATGCGAAAGCACTAAACGCGTAGTGAAATCGCGGATTTCTAGTGTTTTTCCCTCATTTTTCAGGTTGAAAAGAGTATGAATTATGAATGTCTACGAAGTTTTAAATTTTCACGTCTTTTAGCTAATACACTGTAGTTTCAAAGTAGCAAAACCACAGAAATGCCACTAACGTTATGGATAGCTACATGTAAACGTATGCGTATGTGTATCTGTCGGCTTGCAGAACCTCCCTAATATTGATTGGAAGGCCTGTATCTGTGTCTGTGTGTCACCTTGCAATAATATTAAAAGATCCATGAAAAATCTAAATACACCAGTGCATGTACACTCGGCCTATCTTATACATGTACATTACCATACTGTCTATTTAAACAAGGCCATCCTGCAGTCTTAATTGGTTCGTCTATTGTCCCTCGTTCGAGTACAATCCAATATTACGGGCAATATCATTAATGGGCTACGTGTTTGTGCAATGCGTGTGGCATGGCGGCGCTAGGGAAGGGTCAAATTCTCCACAATATTGCTTTAGGTCGGAGAAGGATAATGTCTGGCGGGGCTCGAGGCTCGGCGCGCATATCGTCACTTAATAGTCTTCGGTTGCCATTGATTCAGGGCTGTTTTAGTGACCCGATTTTTATTTGCACACATTTATCACAGGGGAGTCGAATGTCCACAGTAAAATTTGCTGGGAGACAAATTCGCACCATGATGACCACTGGGTTTTATTGCGATTGATCATGGATGTAAGGGGAACAGTTATGAGGGAAGCTAAAGTAAATAAAGGGGATAGGTTTCTCGGATGTATTTGCTTTTCGAACAAAATACCTGCTTTATTATCAAGAAGAACAGCAAAATCAAGCATTTTCCCTCTTTTAGTTTTAACCTTTGCTTTCTACATGTATACATTGTACACATGTACTGTATTAGGAATGAAATGTTTTGCATTATTAACCCCAACACTCCTCACCCTTGTAAAATCAATATGATTTCACATACCAGTACACCCTAGGGAGTTACAAGTAGGGTTAAAGGCCCAATAATTTGCAAGATGTGGAGCGTGTGTGGTCTATGGTACATGTAAATGTACTGGGTATGAAGCCAGACTCCCAATCAGAGGTTGTGGGTTCAAGCCCCACTATGACCAACGTGCCTATGTCCTTGAGCAAGGCACATACATGTTATCCCAGTTGCCTTGTCTACCCAAGTGACATTTGGGGAGCCGTTATGGGGAATGCCACAATCTACCGGTAAGTGCTGATGGGGTTGAACGCTTGGCCAGCAGCCACCTACATGTACATGTACTTGAAGCGAAATGATTCTGGTGATTCCCTCATGGCAGCAGTAATAATGGCGACATACGATGCATGTTGGTAAACTAGTCTGCAGAAATTTGAGTTACATACATGTACAAACTGTAGATGCAGCAATGCTTAAAAACTTCAAAAAACCTCATTGGCATTTAAACTCGTTACTGTGGCACACCCATATTTTCGAAAAGTGGAACGTGATTTGTTCAATTTTGGTCTTGTTTTTCATACATGTATGTTTTCAGAATCTACAAATGTACCTGGTACATTTACCCCGATTCCCTATGTGGGTATTTTACCAAATACATGTGGGTACTTTAGTCTTTATGTACATTTTTCTGGCTCTGGTCTAGTCTTGTTATTATGAACCGGTATAAAGGTAGTTCTGTACATGTACATGTACTTTGGTACAGTTTTAACCAAAATTAAAGCCCTACATGTTGTACATGTACGTGTCCAATTGTGCTTGTTCGGCATAGATATGCTCTTCTCATTTTAATAAGATACCGTACATGTACCGTAAAGTTGATTTAAAACAAAGATTACTTACAGTACGTGTACATGTAGCTATCCTAATGAAGGTTTCTGCAAGAGTCTCCGTCAAATTTACAACAGCCCTCTTAACCAGCGATGGAAGGGAAAAAAATGTGTTTGCAGTTGCTAGGCAACAGTTGCGTGTGCCGCGTTGTCATTAGCTGCCGCGTGTGGCCTTCTCTCGTTGTGTTCATCAATCACGTTGATAATTGTTGTTAGCGGGCACCACGGGATTGCCACCATCTGCCCGTGCTCATGGGGACTATCGGCACATCCGGACTTATAAAATTGTGTGGATTTTTGTTAACTATTGTATTTATAATGTGTGTGGTTGTGCAGTATTAAATTGGCACTTATTGAGGTTTTTTTTTACACCAGTATTTCCAATTGAGCCCAAGTTAGCGAAATTTCTCCAAGGAAAAACATACATGTGCGAAAAAATTGCACTTAAATTTGACCAAGGAAGCCGATCCTAAAGACCAGCCTTAAAAAAAACTTTAAAACCAACATCATTAAAAACGGGTTTTATAGTTAGTACATGTAATTATCAAAACTAACAGTGCCAATGTGGTGTGCAATGCCTTTAACCCCCATCTTGTCTGTTTCTACTGGAGACAAAATACTGGTTATGCGCACGTGTGCGGCAGTTGGAATAACGCGCTGTGTTAAAAAGCGGCATTGCCCGTTTCTACTACCAGTAGCAATATACTGTTGTGAACGAGCATGTAGTAGTACGGTAGTAGTACACTATACGAACTTGCGGACAAAAGAAGTCCGCATAAACCAGGTAGCACCGTAACTGTGTGGACTTGCACAGACGAGTTGTCTTAGCATTTGAAAAAGGATAAGGTGAGGCGGAGGGGGGTTCCAAAAAAGTATAAGGTGTGTACCTGGTAACGATGCCCTTAAACGAATTGTATATGCATACAAAAATTGTAAAAACGGCAAGCAAATTGTGGTGAGTTTTACTGATTTACACAAAAAGGTATTTAAAGTGGGTTTGGCCAGTCTTAAACAATCCATTTAAAACAGGCCAGAGGCCTGGACGCTGATAATGGTCCTTGCCAGCTCTGGCATTACCAGCATCCAGGCCCCTAGCCGGTTTTAATTGTATGTTTAAGACTGGCCAAACCCTTTTAATCCCTAATTTCAAGGGTCCCCTAAAGGAAAAACTAAGACAAATGGATTCCTTGCACGTATATTTGTTTTTGCTGAGAACCAGTGTAATATGAATCAAAATTGCCTGTCAGCTCAAATATACTACAATGTCATGACAGGAAATATCTGTTTATGAAACAAGTACTCATACAATTACATTTGTTTGGCAAAGACCTTGAGAATTTGTTTGATGCTGGGGGAAAAAATATATTGCCATGCCAACATGGGTTTACGTCAAAGTTTGTTCAGCAGCGTTTATCATTTCAATGCAAATAATTAAATTAAGTTATTGTTGTGCCGTCTTCCTATTGCATTTGTCTATTTATAAAAATGTATGCGCAGGTACCTTCCTTTATGGTTATTCTTCCCAAATTAAACTCCCCCTTTTCCATGTTTTCCTCTGAATAGAGATTAAAACTGTAAAAAAAATGCATTTCTGTTTTCTTCCTATGTACGGTACATAAGAACCTGGCTTTAATGTAAATTGTAAAGCGTGCCTTTGGGTGTGCTGTATAGCTTGAAGATACATGTGTACAGTACATTGTACATTATATACATGTACAGGGTAAATCACAAGATTGGAAAACGTACAATTCATTTTCGACTTTTAGTTTGGAATTTTCTTGTAAACTTGTGAGATAAAACTGCAACTGTTGTATGATTGGAGCTTTAAACATTCAGACACCCATGATGCTGCAAAGTAAAGGATTTGAGTAATCTCTGAAGAATCAGGCAGGCCCCTGTTAATGATCTCTAGAGGTTAAAGCATGATCCGGTGCCACCTGCTTCGGCTTGTTTTCCACCTCACGGCTTGCGCCATTCACAAGCACCGACGATCGCGGCCTTTGAGGAACTCTGCTACACTAGTCACAGAATTGGCAAATAAACCCCCGAATGGCCATTGTGCGAACCAAAGCAGCTGGAAAGTTTTCGCTTGGAAAAAAATGGGATTGGACAGGCTTTATGCAATTTTATGATACAGCATCTGCAAGCGTGAAGTTTTAAAAAAATTTGCTCAACAAAGGAAATGAAATTCCGATGTAAATAAATAATATAACAGCTATAAGTGGGCAGTGAAGTGAGCTTATGAATTGAAATGCCTGAGCTCTGAACACAAAAGACATCTTCACTTACAATTACGAAAAAATTTAGCAAATTTTCACGGTGTTTGCACATTACCACACACCCATTTCTAATGTAAAATGGATGATTATAAAGAAAAGTTGCACAATTTACCATTGTTCAGATTGTTACATGTAAACCCTACATGTACAACTTAGAAGTAGATAGTTATTCGAATATCTATGTTGATTGATCCCACTCCTGTAATTGGCGGTCCTTCCGCTGTTGGATGTGGTGAATAAATAAATAAATGTACACGTAGCAAATTTTTAAAAAATGGCACAACTTACTATACAAAGTACATTGTATACACAATGCACAGTGGCAGATCAAGCCTCATTAAAATACAGGAATACAATGGATTTCAGGGGGTTCGACTACCTGAAATCCATTGTATCCCTGTATTTTAATGAGGCTGGATCTGCTTCTAATGCACTAATGCTAAATTGGCTGGAGTTCTGAAACATTTAACAGCTAGGCCTACATGTACATGTACACGTAGTGTTAGGACTTAAATCCAAATTTTTGTATATTATTAAATTTGTATTTTACAATTCGGTTTCATATTTGGAAACCGAATACGTGTTCAAAACCAATGCAACCAAAAGAATGATCCTCCATTTTGAACTGGAAACTCCATCATGAAAAAGTGTGTAAATGCAGTTTACGGAAATTTAAAAAAGAAAGACATTTTTATTTCAGCTAGTTTGTTATCCCCTTGCCTGCAAGCACTATCTAACAAATCGTAAATGCGGCAAACTTCTTTTGTGTTTACGGTACCAGACCGGCAATCAAGAAAAAGATCAGACAAAACGTCTTTTGCGGTTATGCTCGCCATGCATCAGCACAGTTTTTATTGTTTAGTTTAGTGCTTTGGCACTTTTTGGTGAAATTGGAAGATTGAATATTCGGTTTTTAAAGACCTGGATAGTCGGACTTCGAGCCTTTTAGTTTCCCCCAATATTATCAACAGCAAAGAAATTTCCGGTTTGTCTTATAAACTAACAGTAACACCATAGGGACTACATTTTCTCCCTTACCTGGGCATACACACACTACGGATGTACACATGTACCCGGTACCTTAGGGTGGTGAACGCGTGTCAAACTCCTTTTGAAAATGCATGTGTACATGTATGGCTGGCCAGTACAATGTATGGTACCTACAGCCAAGACAGAATTTACCCATGCACAACACAGGACTTTTATTGATTGGGATTGATTCTACCAGTAGCTGTTTGGATTAAATGAGCTGGACAGTGAGTGTAGATAATGGGATGAATAAATGATCTGTGGATGGTTGCTTTACTAGCACATTAACATATTCATGAGCTCTCTATAAGGCTTTTCAAGGACAAATGTTAGGGTAGAAGCATGGTTAAAATTAGTGGTATTTCACACTTTAAAGTTGTTAACCCCATGTCAATGCTTTGATTGGTTTTGCCTGGTTTTTAGGTATAATTACATAACATTTTCCCCACACAAATACGTACATTCTGTACTTGCCCAGGGTTGTCTTCAATGTGACAATTGCCTTACAGTGTAAAGTGAGGAAATAAATTGCCTTGCCCAAAACAAGTGCGAAATGATGTACTCATGCAGAGTTGAAAACCATGATGAAAAATTCAATGTTGAATTCAACCTGGGTTTACACTTACCTGCAGAAAATTAATGTGTGCTGCACAAACCTTTAAAATAGAAAATGTCTTCCGGGTCAGTACCGGTACGTATGTGAATGCATAGTTCCGAGTTTGCCTAGTTAGCCCCGCCCCCGTGGATATTGTTGCGACAATGGCGACACACTACACATAAAGCAATGGGACTTTCAACGGAAAGCACAGATTCATTGGAGAAAACTCAAAGGCATTCATGTTTCAGGGTCGACAGTTATCTTAGAACACACCGAGTAAAGGGCCAGTAATACAGAGATGTCATATCATGACATACGTGCTTTCGTACTTTTGAACAACGAAACGACCGGCCTTGAAACCAAACATTCACCCGGATCATCGCATACAACACTGTACAAATTGTATGGGGCCGGCAGAACATATCGCGTGATCATGTTGTTGTGAGACAGTGCACTTTGACCTATGTCAGTGATATCTGCTAGCTCTGTTGTGATTGGTCGGCGGGTTCGATTGATTGACAGGTCGGAACTATGCATTGGGTTCTCAGTCCCTACTTGATTCTGTGGGTTTCCCCCTATACACAGTTGTGTAGGGGTTTTCCTCCCACCTATAAAACTGAGCATTTCATCATTGTCTTCTCTTCACAGGTTTCTTCAGGCTTACGAGCTACAGTGCCTTTGGCGTTTTTGAGGAATCCTTGGTTTCAATGGCAGTAAAAATAATGATGTTTACTGTACTTTACAGTCAGCCTACATGTAGCATAGATAATAGGGACCATTAGAAATGGTACGCGTACGGGAAACGTTTGCGGCTTGCAAAATGTGGGTTGTTATATCACAATTTTGTGTGGCTGTTCAAGAAATGTGCGGATGTGTACATGGTTATATTGATATAAAAAGTCATTACCTATGCTGTGCATACAAAATAACAGCGCAAACTGTTGGTACAACCATCCAGTTTTTCCAAACCGCATACGTTTCCCGTACGCGTACCATTTCTAATGGTCCCTATTGGATAACAGCAGGATGTGAAGCCGGCTTTAGGAACATTTTACAAAGACACCGTAGATCGTTTCCTTTATACACTGTACACAACACATGCTTTTCCCCCGTCACTTTAATGCCAAAACATTAAATCTTTTGTAGGATGCACTTTATAGAGTAACATCCATCTCCCTTGTGTTTTGCATTTATATTTAGATTTCCTGTGTTTGCACCTGTGAAAGTGCAATGGCATCCCTGTGCTGCATGTGTTCACAGCAAGCCTGTCTGTTTCTGCTCCGTTGGGTACAAGTTCTATTTTTCAATCAGTATCGGTACTACATGTATTTCACTGCATAATAAATAGCCGGTCTCTCTTCAATCCAAGCGTAGATCCTTCACCAAATTCAACTTCTCTCATTAGCATTGATTTGTTTACATGTGGTACCGGTATGTCTACTGGTATACATGTGTAAACTATGGTAATCCTATACTAAAAAAAAACTTTTAAAAATGCACATTTTTACAACTGCCAATATTTTGCAAACTACCGGTAGCTACATGTACCATGGCGAAATTTTACACCACTGATATGAAGCATTGTTAATTTCATCTGCACCAATAGACCTTTATCACGGTGCGTCCATCTTTGTCTTGTTCCCCACTGCATAGTGCGTGTGTAAGTGCGTGTGCGTGTAGTTGTGCGTGTGCGTATCTGCGCGATAGCGCGTGCAGTCTAGTCTTCTGTTTTCTTAAATCGCGTTTTCGTAATCGCATCGCGCACCGCGCGCATGCCTTCATTATGATGCACACAATGAACATTTTCAACACGGAGCCAAACTAAGCCTCGCTTTCATTACATTCATTTTAATAGAGGAAAACGGAAGATGGCCGCACCGTGATAAAGGTCTATTGTCTAGGCTTGAGAGACCTTGTTGGGTCTGCCACACTTGTAACTTTTATTAATATCTTATACAATTTCAGATGACAGTACCGGTAGGTGTGCGTTTATTTGTTTTTTTTCGAGTATACAAGAACCCTCTAGAACATTTTCCGCAGAATTAATCAACTGACACACTATCACATGTACACATTTGACAAAATGAAGGCCCTACTTGCACATGATATCACAATTTAGTTTCTTGCACATGTTCATTATACAGCCCCAGGGAGATATAGGTAATTCCCAGAAAAAGGGGTCCAAAAGTGTGACATGCTTTTTAAGATTTCCAAGTGTTTTTAGTGATTGAAAGTGGTTTCCCAGTAAAAAATAATTATTTTTATTTCAACAAATGCCACTTAAATTTAATGTTTGTGTGTAGATATGGCACCAAGGTTTATGCAAACTCATTCTACAGCCAATTTTCATTGGCGTAGGTAACCCGGGACACCAAACTCCTATTCAATATAATGGAACAAATTATGAGCCTTTATGGTCTTTTGTTATGCATAATTTTCAGGAATCAGAGAAAAAAATATTCAAGAAAATGATGCTGCCCCCTATAATCACAGGCCACAGTCCATTACTGAGAATTTGTGATCATGAGTGGTGATTTTTGAAGCAGAGAGTGTCGTACTAAATTGTAACTGGGACACCAAACATTTTGGACCCCTATTTTTGGGAATTACCCTCATACATACCCCGGTACATGTACTGTACATACCAGTATGCACAAACTGTTAAGATGTTATGACTGGTGCGAGGCTTATCAGTTCATTTCAGTCAACTTCAATTTGTTTTTTATCTCAACTAAGGTTGAGACATTTAGCATGAAAATCCCTTAATATGACAATGGAGTTGCTACACATGATTCCACTGGATATATGTACATGTACTATATGTGCCTTTTGAAGTTTGGAGGCAGTCCAGTTGACATAAAGAGACACTCGGGAGAACTATTAGGGAAAAAGACTGTCCATAGCGAGTAACTTGAGGCAATTCTTACTGCAGTATCTGATGGCACGCATAACACATCCCTTCCTTTTGCAATAATGCGGCCCGAGTCCCTTCCAGTCTAAAGTGTGCCTTATCACTTTTAATATCCATGCAGTCGCATCACTATCGTGAAAATCTCAATTTCGTTATATGCCAGAACCTCTCTTTGTCCGGGCTTGAAATAAAACTAGAGATAAGGCTGGAGAGGGACATGTACCGGTAAGATAGAGTGAAAAAAAAGCAATCTCCTTCTATAGGATACAAAGTAAGAGATATTAAAGATAAGGAAATTGTCGAGACAATAAATCCAGAATCCTTAACATAATCTAACAAGACGGCAGTCGGTTTCATGACTGAGGCAATAATGAATGAAGTCATGTCTTAGCGGCCCTAGGTTAGGCACGTTTCTCTTTGCAAAAACTAGTAATGTTGGCCCGGTTTTTTTTGGCCAGATATTAAAAAATGATTTTGCAAGATAATAATAATAAACTCGTCACTGAAGGGGCACTGCCATTTTTGTGTTTAGAAAGGGCACTTCCATTGAGAAATCAAAAAGTCTATGGGAGGATTGCAAAAGGGCACCAAGGCCAAGACCAGGGGCAACGGAGGCAATGGCCTCAGTGGCCACCGTAAAATTCCCACACTGTAAATTCCGTATTAAGTTTTGATAGTGCTCTTTTTAAAAGCTCCACACATCATTTGCAAGATAAAACTTTTTACAGATTCGTTGAATAAGAGTGTAACATATCTGAGGAAGAATGTTGGTAAACTAGCCTGAAGAAATTTTAGTTACATGTACATGTACGGTACATGTACTTACATGTACGGTACATGTACTTACATGTACATGTAGATGCATCAATGCTTCAGAAAACCTTGAAAATCCACATGGATTTTGTGTCCAAGTGAATGGTAAATTTAGAAAACCACCTTCGGTTGTCAATTTCCAGCATGAAATACCATTTTGGACGGAAATAAATTCATGTGGTGTTTGTTACTATTGCTATCAACACATTGAGTAAGGTTTTTCTTGTCAACACATGAAAAACAAAATTGGGTCATTGCAAATGATACAATGGGCCTTTAAACCAAGTTTATAATATCTCACAAACTGTTTCCTGGCTGAAAATATGATCTTTTAAAGACCCATTTTATTCAGTTATTTGCAATGACCCAATGACAAGAAAAACCCTAGTCAAAGTTTTGATAGCAAAGGCAACATATTGTGAAAATAATGACCCAATTATCCATGAATGATGCTGGCCATGTACATGTATGCCACACACATGAAACAAAAATTGTGAAAGCAATGTCAAGAGTTAAAGTACAGCAAGTCACATTGAACAAATTAGAGTAATAGCCCCTACCGGTACATGTACCGTACATGTACAGCACATACATTGTACATGTACCGGTACATGTACATACGGTACATGTATGGATCTCCCCCGAAAACCTTGTACAAACATGTACATAGTTCGTACATTGTAGTAGCCTATCTTATCTCCTTTCAAGCCAAAAACGTTTTTAACGGTTCACAGCTAATCTACATGTAAAACTCGACAGCACAAGTGCATTAACTTAATTAGCATGTTTCCGTCTGGTTGCGTTACTTGGTTACGCAGAGCGGAACGGCCAACTTGACATGATTATCAGTGTCCCCGGACCATTCGGTGATTAGGTTTGAAACCCTTGTTTAGTTCCACTGCAGATACGGTAACATTGCTTCATTTGAATTCATGGGCACAGCATTGCGACTTAACTTGACTCGGTGACAAATGCAGTTGATACAGTTGGCAGCTGACACGCTGGTGCAGCCAAAAGGACTTCAGTTCTTTTTAATAATCCTTCTTGCCATCGCAAAATTTGCTAAACATTACTTTTCATTTAAATCCACGTTTACAAATCGTTCTTGTCAGTTATCGGTACATGTACCGGTACACTACATATGTACAACTACATGTACCGGTATATAGTCTTGGCCAAGTAAGGGGTCGTCCAAAGCTGTCAACATTTTCCTACTCTTTTCTTTGTACACGTTCTGTACAAAGAGTTCATAGAGGAGGGGGGTGGGGGCGGGGTGTGTTGAGGGCCGCATGGACTTTAAATGCACTGTAAAATGTTGATATTTCATGGTACTGCCAGAAAAATGTTGATAAGCAGTATTTCTGGGGAGGGGGAGAGATCTTGAAAAATACTACTCTCTGTACAACTGTAAAAATGTTGATAACTTCGAATGGCCCCTAAGGCCCATGTTAATTCAGCATTTTGAAAACATTTTATTAAATTGAGAAAAGGGCATCGGATCCAGATTTTTCAAAATGACGCAACTAGTAAAATGTACATGTATGTACATGTACATGAGTTAACAAAAAATTTGTACTGTGAAAATTTGAAATGAGTTAACTTATCAGGGTTTGTTTGCAACTAAAATAAAAAAACCAGTAATTTGTGTCACGGATTAAAATTTTTATTTTGCCAGACCATTGTAGTAAATCTTTTGTAAATGTGTAACTCTGGATACCTCCTTTAAGTTAATGAAAAAAAGGCTCTAAAAATGTTAGAAAAGCCCCGAGCGAAAATTCCAGACTTCGTGCACACACGAGCTCAAGCCGTGAATACCTTGTAGGATAAAATCAGTTTCTGCTATATAAAGCTCTGCCATGCTTAATTTCACGGCCATGTCAAACTTGGAGGCTATGTTTACTCAACTCAGCCATTTCATTTTCAATGGGATGAATAGTTACCGACTATAAAAGTCTCGGGCTTTTAATTTTGCCCCCAGTAACACACGACTGGTTCCCTCATGAAGAAACCCCATGAGCATTTTGGCTGGTGCCCTGCATAGCTGGGTGCTTTGTGTGAGACCAAATTTCGGAAAGAAATGAGAAGTTGATCATGACTTCAGACCTTGTGCACAAAACATACGAGACTGGCTGAAAATATTAAGTTTTTTGTAAGAAAAATTTTCCCACTCCCAAATTTGGGTTTTCCTATCAAATCTGCATTTACTGATCCTTGATCAGTCATTTTAAAGAAATAAATTCATGATCAACTTCTCAATTGTTACCTTGTTTTCAACACTTACTTACTCTACACAATAACGAACACAACATCTGGTATGGTGTCTGATCACCATTGAAATGAAACGACCGAAATTGGGATGAGAGAAAAATCGTAAGGGTCTTTTCAGGATTCGAACCCGAGACCTCCGACTCACTAGGCTCTACCAGCTGAGCTATAAGGCACAGTTGGTTATAACTCCCTCAGGTTCTCTATATGGACCCAATTCTTCTCTTGGTGTTGCATGGTAGTGCAACTGGGCAAAGTTACGAACACGACATCTGGTATGGTGCCTGATCACCATTGAAATGAAACAGTAAAAAATTCCTGATCGTCCTAAAGATTTCCTGCCCAATGCAAACATTTTCGGAGAGTTACCGTATAGAAATCACTCCATGGAATTTGGAGGATCACTGTAAATTTCAATTGTTTTTTTTTACTTTTGCGATACCAAAAGTCCAAAACCCTAAAATTCAAGCAGATTATTGTTCACATTTTCAGTGCCTTCGATACCGACACATGAGACACTTATCCCGTATTCGGTGTGCTAATCGACAATAGATTTCCTCCGAATCACTCAGCAACTGAGCCCCCTTGAGTGTGTCTGCTGCTCGTATCTCGTGCGGCCACTGGTTCGGAAAAGCCGCTTTAACCTAAAGGCAATTACCGACTCCGATACAGTGTTATTTAATTTGCGGTGGGAAATGGTGTTAAGTATCCGACGGCGGTGGTGGAGTGCCTCGGGTAGTTTTCTTCCACACAAAAAAAAGCACATTTTGTCAAATAATCAGACTATTTTCCAAGGATTTTGACCCCACAGTTTTTATATTAAAACACATAATGCTGCTTCAGAAGTGGAAAACATGCGCCACTTAAGCCCAATTGTGAATCATTTTGCTTTCTTGAGTTTCAAGCCTGATTATTGCATGCATACAGAATGTTTGAGGTCACTCAATACCATGTGAGCCAGTAGAGGTTCATTTATACCGCATTTTGGCAACACAGACCATACATGTATTTTCCAGAAAATACCTTTGTCTGGTCTCAAAATAAAAGAACTAAGTTTCAGCTGTTCTGTAGAGATAACTTAGGCCCAAAAATTGTTACAAATAGTGTGACAACATGCCTTTCTAAAAACCCTGTGTACAAATTTCTAATAGGCCTATTATGCTCGTAACCGGGACGGACACTTGTGTTAAGTTTTAGGCCGTCCCGGTTACGAGCATATATTGGAAATTTGTACACGTTTTTTTTTAGAAAGGCATGTTGTCACACTATTTGTAACCCTTTTTGGGCCTAAGTTATCTCTTCAGAACAACTGTAACTTACATGTATTTCTTTAATTTTCAGACCAGACAAAGGTGTTTCCTCGAAAATATGGTCTGTGTTGCTAAAATGCCCCCTTTACTGTGGAAAGACTCATCTACAGTGTACACATAAATGTACTCATCAAATGAATTTTGTAGATGCTTGAATTGACCATATATGGGGTTCAAATGACATACAACAACACCACAACCCAGCGCTCGTGATTTGATTAGCATACAGTAGCCAAGCATAAACACACTGTGGCGAGCTCGCATAAATAATGAGCCTCCACCCTCTGGGATTGTAAGAGCAGCTGCCCTACTCAGGCAAGGTATGGATCGAGTGCGGTGAAATTCGTGGCACGAATTTGTTTATGGTATATTGACGAGCCTCCGTCTTTTCTCACTACCATTCTGGAGTTTTACGTTCTCAATCCGTATCCTACGGTATATTTTCAAGGATATCGTCAAGAAACCACCAATGTTTTGTAAACTATTTTATCCGGTTCCTTAAAGCAGTGCGACCCTTTTTGCTTCTACCTGTACATCCAACTTTGTGGGTTTTTTTCCCAACAGTACGTATGATTATTTTATTGTTAGGTTAGAGCGGAAACTGTTTTCTGGAAAAAATCCGAACAAGTTCCTTTAATAAAAAAAGAACATTTCAGGCAAAATAATTTCATTGATGCATTGGGTCCCATGTCTATTAATTTCCCTTAATAAGATTTCGGATCATTGCAAATGATGCAATGGGCGTTAGAATGGTAATATAAAAATGAAACGCATGGACTAACACAGAGCACGTCTGCATAAAATCCTATGGATCCAATTAAAGTGCGACTCTAATGCAGTAATATCCTATTAAATGTAGTCTACCGCATGGTGTGCATTTGTGCATTTTATCTAGCGGCTTTGCCTTTGATGCAAATCCCTTTCATTACTTTGCGGATGATTTACTCTGTCAACTGCACAGGGAAACGGACAAATTTTCTCTCATTAGGCGAGAAAGAAACAACTGTCGGACAGTGATCAATCAGAACCACATAAGAGTTCTGGAACGTGTACTTTTAGTACAATGTCACACTCAAATTCAAATTTTCTATCAATAACTAAATACATGTATCCTCGATCCTCCATAATCTGCGCAACTTACGCTTATGCACCGCACGCGCGCGCATTGGCCGGCAAACATTAAGGTGAGTGCGTAGAAATAGGACCGCGTGGATTTAAGGGTTCTGACGATACATAAACATTTTAGTAAATTTGAATATTCCAAAAATTCATGAGTGATGAGTTGCCCATTAAAACTCTAGAGAAAAGAAAAGTATGTTTACAAGAGAAGTGTATTCTTTATGTTGCTACAACAATGGTACATGTACCCGGTATATGCTCTAAAACGTATGCAGTGGACTCGGTGCATTTCTAGACAGCGGCGGCACTAGACCTGTTAATCTGGGGGGGCAAGAGGGGGAAAACTTAAATTTAGGGGGCGCAAACAGAAATATATGTAATTTTGTAAAGTGTATTGGGCTTTTTTGATGGTGCCAGCTAATTATGATGGATGAAATTGAGTTTATTATTTACAGCGCAAACAACATTGTAACAAATTGGGTGCAATGGTTTGGGATTAAACACAATTTCCGCCATCGGGGAAAAAACTGGGGGGGGGGGGAAACTGGGGGGTCAACAAAAATAACCGGGGGGGGGGGGGCATTTGCACCCCCCGTAGCGCCGCCGCTGTTTCTAGATTGATCACATTTAGTTACTGCATTAAAATTTTCACTGTGGTATAAACTATAAAACAATGTACCTAATACATGTACCATACCGGTAACTTAATTCTACAGTCTAAACGAACATTCAATAATCTATTGAACAGATTGGTGGGTTAATCCACCTCACGAGCAGGGTTAAAAATTACCCGGGTTAAGTGGGCTTTTGAGGCAGTTAACCCAGAGAATTTCTAACCCCGAGAAGTGTAGTGTGAATGCTCCGAATTACCCGGGTAATCTCGCGGTTAAATTTTTCGTTAACCCAGGTAACAGCATACAACATGTAGTCTGAAACCCCTAAAAAATATTTGAAATTAATCTGCCTTACACCACTGGAAATGTTGAAAAATGTTGTGCATCATAGGACAAACTGAAATGCTGTTTACACTCGTTCAGAGTGCAGCAAAGGTTGGGTGTAGGGGTTACCAAAATACAAATTGTATCCATTTTCAAGAGACTTGTCACTGCAACAACAGGTGTGGAGATTTTTTGCCCCAGGGGGCTTTAAAATGTTCACATGTACACAGGGTTGTACAGTAGGAAGTTCAAGTGCCACTGAAATGAGGTCGATGATCACCTTTTCACACTATGACAATTCTCTGGGTCATGTTAAGTAGACTGACCTTTTCACAATACACCATTTCAACATGTACTTGTACATATGTACTTGTACATATGTATACAAAACTAACCCTCCTCAGAAGGTGGTTTGAGAGCTCTTGACCCATGTACATGTATACATGTAGAAAATTAGTCCGACATGTTGAAAGCCAACGTGTGAATGCTTCTGGATTACGTTAGACCTGTGTAAGTTACCGCAGAGTGTATACAGTGCCATGCACAGCAGCATCACAACCATTTTGAAACAACAAACAAATAATAGACTTGTTGCATGCCATTGCATTCACTTTTTAGTTCATGTATAATTTTTACCGTGCTACTATTACTACATGTATGTATTTTATCCTCTGATACATATACTGTATGTCCAAACAAAAGACTGGCAGACTGGTGAGGAGACTACCATATTGGCTATTTGGGCTGACGGTTTTATCCAAAGCCAGTACATTGGAACGACAAGAAATAGCAAGGTTTTGTTAAAATAAACAATTTTAAAAGATCGTTGCAAAGTCGACAAACATGTGACGAATGTGCAGTGGCTTTAACACTGCACATCCGTCACTATGTCCGCCTCGTGACGTATTGTTCCTCCGGGAACCTCCAAAATCAATATGCTTGTCCACACACCAAAGAAAGTTAGGGTTGATCCCACCCCAAAAAAAGAACATAGCTTTACTTTTCCAAGAACATTCTGAGAGATAACATGCCAGCAGTGATCTGTCCTTATACGGCAAGAGTGTCAGCCAGTCACGTAATTAATTCAGCCGAGGCTGGCTGGACACTTGTAGAGGGCCCTTGGAAACTGCCAAGTGTTCATCTTGGTCATCACTGGTTTGGTTTGAGGCAGAAATGGCAGGAACTCCACAAGAATCTTCCCTCTTGAGATACCCCTGGTCCGTGACGACCTGATGTCATGCAGTGTACTGTAAGACGGTTGGCATGTAGTTTGAGAGTTGACTGAATGTGAATGGACCTTCTGAAATGAATGTTCTGAATGAATGTTCAGGGTGCCTCAGAAATAAATAAAAAATAACAAATCTGATAATTTTGACAAAGAGCAACTACTATCATTACCGTGTTATCTTTCTTATGATACCTTTATGGATGACTGAACACTGATGGTTCAAAACGAGTCTGTCAGAAATAATATTTTATCCCTTACGTAGTTTTCTTATTAAAAACATGAAAGTTAATGTTTGAATATTTGATTTTGAAAGCGATTTTTTGTCTTTTTATCTTGTTCATCTTTTTTATAGCAAATAAACATGTGGTACAAAGCTATTTCCGACAGGGTACATTCGTAGATTTGAACCACTGAAGCTCAGTCATCCATGAAGGTATTCTAGATTTCTTGATGTCATAAGAAAGAGGACATGTACATGTAGTTGCCAGTTTCCAAAATTCTTAGTCTATACCAAGGAATTGGCAATTTAATATCGGTTTCCTTTTTTTCTGGGCCACTCTGTACGCACAAAGTGTCCTAAAAATGGTAACCTACATGTACCGGTACATGTACATGTACCGTAAATTCAACATGTAATTACTCTGTAATTACTAAAGACTTTGGAAAACAGAAACCACTGTATCAATTAAAGTTTGTTTTGTCCTTCACCAATACACTATGAGAAAAACAATCATAGCGTGTTTGGGTGGGACATGAACCCACAACATCCTGCATACTAGGCAGACATCTTAAACACTCGACCATCGAGCTGGCCGGTGTTGAGTAGCCACTGGTCATGTTCTCTTTCTTATGACACCACTTAGCTGCAGAACCACAGGACACGGCAAGCTTTTTTTGCCGTTTCATTTTTCCTCAGTGGCACATTGCGTGCTTCCGCAGCCTACGGTTACGTTTCACCGGCGTGAATTCCTCCGAGGTTAATGAAGAAGTCACGGAGAACAGAAACATGATGCCGCTGGTATAAAGGAAATAAATGCACCCTCAGGTGCAAATATTTCTGCTGGATAAGGAGGACCCTGGGAACAAGACATGATACTTGTAAGTGTGCCCTCTGGCCTTATACCTAATCATCAAAGACCAGACGAGTTATGCCTCTGGAATTCAGGAGTACGGCTAATAAGAGAAACTGACATTTTCTAAAGTCCGAATCGGTTGTAGACTTGCGGTTTATATTAATTAATGGTACAAAATATAGCATCCTCAAGCATTTTTCTATAAAGCACTACGGTACGCCAAATTTGAGTCCGCCGCTTTATCATGCCGCCACAGTGCCGTATAGCGAACAGGCTTGGACAGTTTTTAGGCCGATGGATGGTTTTAAACGTACGGTAAAGACCAGAGCGGGTTTTAAGCACTGTCTAGTCTACCCATTCATGTAGCTGTACACCATAGTTAACAAAAATAGATGGTGAAAGGTAAAGATTTTGTGGTTTACCTAAACATGGTCGTGATCACTAACCGTGCACACCAAAACCTCACTAATAATATTGAACAATATCCCCTTTATATTGAACAGTATAGACTACTAAAGTGCGACATCAGTTGCCATGGTAATTGGGTCTAAACCTTCGCTGGTAATCTGAAACGTCCATTGGTATAGCGCAGGGAAACGGTTCACTGGTTTTAGTGTAGACCCAAAAACCATGGCATCACACAAAGAGTACGTTTTCACTTTAGTAGTCTATTGTGTGTTGCAGATGTTTTGACAAATGCAATTATCTGGGAAAATATATGCAATAATTGATGTTGTAATATTGCCCACGCTTACTGGTACAAGCTCTAACCCTATCCATTTCCTGACAAGGACAGCAAAGATCATTCACGCATACCCTTTGAAACTTACCAAAAATGGTTTTGGGAACTCCCTAACTTGCAGGCATGGTAATGGGTTCAAAATCTAATAGAAAAGGTTCCGAACTATACATGTAAACCACAAGTAAACTTGATCAAACAAGCTGATTAAAGTACATTGTAACAATACTACCGGTAGTACTTCCTTCCATTTGGTCAGCCAAGCATAGGAGTGGAACTACATGTAAACAGCGAGTTATGCAAAGTTACCACACAGGCGTGGATGAAAAAATTCAATGGAAATTGTGAAACAACTCAACCTAAAAATACTTTATCCCGTTTGTACTGTACATGTACATGTAAGCCCTACATGCAGGATTGAATCAGTGGTACTTATACACAATCTTTTAAATATTTTTCAGCAAATGTTTCGGCCCGAGGTAATTCTTGTGAGAAGTTGTTTTTACATACATGTACATGTATATGTACATGTATCTCAATCAATGTGTGCCCTAATGGGGCCAGCTCTTTAGCATGTGTCACCGAATAAATTAGTTTACAAAACGTCAATGGTTTTTTTGATGATATCGGGGGCCTACATGTATCATTAAAAATACATGCAGTCGGGGCGCAAAATTTCAGAATGGTATGCACAAAATATAGGACAAATAATATGGTATTAAAATCTCAACACCCATGGGAAAAATGGGGGTGTCAAAAATGTTATCTGGACACACTCCTTTAAGTGTGAAATGTACATCTACAGTTTTGCAGAGATAAATTCAAAATAAATTGTGTCTGTACATGTATAGGCCATGCAGTAACTTCATGAATACGGTTAATTTGACCTGCAGTGGGGATGCAATGGAATGTAATGAATAGCTGAAGTAGCGTATAGTATAGCACTGCTTTGAGTTGCCTGCTGGACAGGAAATTAACTCCAAATGGAGCTCAGTGAAAGCGACTTAGCCAGGGACAAATCTTAGGCCAGTATATCACAGAGCAGAAGTACCGGTACAGTAGCCCATGCTTCAAAGGAGCATGGCCAGATCACTTTCAATCAGTATTATTTCAAGGATATTGTCAAAAAAACACCAATGTTTTGTAAACTAAATGTAATTTATATGGCTATATAAAGCAGTGCAGTAATTACACCAACCTTTTTGTTTGTAAACACATCCAAACTAGAGATTACAAATTTCATGTTTTCTTTCCATGGATAATATTTTGGGTATGTATATTATGACTGTTAGTTTAAAACGAAATCCAATTTTTATGAACACACTCCTTTAAAAAAAGTCTTAGTGGGGTGTTTCAAATATTCGTTCTCAGTCATTCGCGTACTCTGTGGCTCGTGTCATGCACTCTGTGGCTCGCGTCATACTGCGTGTGCACACGACCTATAGAAAATGCATTGCGTTGAAACAGCACACACGGAGTACACATCGCCAATTTCGGACCACCTAGATGAGAAGTAAATCATTTAAAAACGATCTAAATAATTTCATCTTCATTGATTATTTTCTGGTAAAATTATATCATCTTGGGCGGAAAAATTTCTTTCAAATCTTTACTTTGATGAAGGTTTTCCCTGTCGACTCGTTGATTAACTTTTGGGGTAATTGCAAATGATACAGTGGGCCTTTAAGGTCCCAATCCTTTGCCCTTTATTGTTTTCATTCCTGAGAATAACTGGTGTTAACAACGTAATCTCCTACATGTACAAGGATCAACTGCACATGTACGTACACGTGATGTACATACATGTACATACATGTACATGTAGTACTCGTATGATACGTACATGTATCGTGTACATGTACATCATGTAATATAATAATAATAATGGTACAGCATTTATAAGGCGTACAGTATCTAACATGTATCAGCATTGTTGTAAATGCATACCCCAGTGTAAAATACAACATGTACAACATGTACGTACACGTAACTGACAAATGGATATATATAGGCTGTTGTGTTTTTGTAAGATAAACATATACCAGTACACTGATGGGCCTACAATGTAGATGGCCTAAACTAAATGCCCCTCTACTCAGTACACAGACATTTACAAAAAAAAGTAAACAATACATACCAACTTGACACAACAGCACACAGCAGACAAACTTCTCTGAATTTGTTTTTTCTAGCTTACAAAAAAATTATCCCGGATGAGTTAAATAATCCCAAGACGCATATAAAAACACTGACGAAGTCCTCACAGACTACACATTCAGGGCTGTCACTTTATTGTGCTAGTGCAAAATTACTGAACCCTCGTGCGATCGTTTCTTTCAGTTATAAGCAGGCTGCCTGTCGAGCGTTCACTGTTAACACAACTGCTGCGGTTGGCCGGTGCCGCATGTACATGTATGGTGTGTTGATCAGGTCTAAAGCTGTGGCTTAACAGTTCAGCTATGTGGAAGGTTCTATTGTGCAGCCGAGGGGTGTGATAAACAACCACAGCTGCAAATTGTGTGCACACAATGGCTGATAAATGAGTTACACACCCCTTGAGTTATTCATTACTACCAGACTTTTAAGGCTAAAATCTATTTTTTTACACATGGAACAAAAACTTTGTCAAAGGCATCAAATTAGTAGTACATTAAAATAACTATACATGGTTTGGGTAGCCGGGGAGGTAGAAAAAGCTACACACATGTACCTAAATGGTGTAGCCTACTTTGTACATGTAGATAAAATGTATATATAAAGCAAATGTTCATAGTTTATCTTTACTTGGCACAATGTAGGCGGGCAAGTGGTGCCATAGAATTAATTGTGTGTTCTGGGCTTAATTTCACCGTATGTGGCTGAAATTTCTACAAGGTAGTTTTCGGGACATACATGTACCGTACATACACATGTACCGGGGTAGGCTTTCAATTACCAGTAGAAATCACGTCGTTTTTAACAGTTTACCAATCATGTACTGTACCTTTAGGCTTAAAAGATCAAGCCGTTTTACAAAAAGGTTTACTGAATGAATTTTGTGGCTACATGTACTTACATACGTACAAATGTATGTCTTTGTACTACATACTTTTGTACACATGTTGACAAAATCGTGTACCGGTACATGTGCGTACGTGTACAGTACCAGTACAATACAGAAGATGTAAAATGCAATTACTGCACAAAATACTACGTATACAAGTCTGGGAACCTGTCATATGGGTCTATTGATTACTTGTCAAGCTTCACAATTCAATTGTAATTTCTCCTGAATAAACCATACACTGTTAATGATGTGTGTACATGCAGGCTTTCCTGACCAATTGTTTTTATAAAAATGCAATTCAAATTCACTTTCTTTTAATGCAATCAAACTGCCATTTGTTGTTTAAAATTAGTGCATAAGGTTTCCTTTCTGCTGCACGAGAAGGAAGGAAAATGCAGAAGAATTTATCTGGGGACAATTTCATCAAGCTGTTTAGCAGACAAATTTGCTTAATCCAAAATTAATTTGCTTTATAAAAATGGGTTGGAGGTCAAAATCGTATGTGGGTGCACCCAAGTAAATAGGCAGAGATCCGTGCGCCGAGCTCATGAATATTTTGTATGCCCTCAAATTCTTTTATATTAGAGAGAATTGCGAGCTGAACGTGTGGGGTCTTGTGTAGAATATGACTATCGCCGCGATGTGGTGTATTTTTTTCTTCCAACTACAAACATTTTAGACACTGTAGCTCCTAAAAGTGGCCCTATTTTGCCCAGTAGTGTATGTGCCTTTGTTCCAAAATGGACGCTGGTCTGTTTAGCAATTATCACAGTTAGGGATAGTTTTGTTTCAAGTGGAAATTAAGGAATAAAAGTGACGGATTACCCTCATAAAATTGAACAGAATTGAAAAGATGAGACTTCAATGAGTATTTTGGTTGTTGTCCTGAGAAGCTGAGAGAGTTGCGAGTATTTTTAAATGATTTTTGAAAATGGGGCATTTAGCATTGGTTCCTATGGGAGTCCTATTTACTGGTGTGCAACCATGTGATGTGTATTACAATAGACTGGTGTTCTGCTACATGTACTGCACTAAGAAAACCAGTTGACTGTTAAGCCATTTTTATAAAGCAAATAAATTTTTGATTAAAGGTTTTGTGAGGTGAAAATTATCACCCAGCTGTTTTTATACAGAAATCAAAAGATCAAAGTGTTGCAGACAAAGGGGCAAACTCAAATTTGTTTTCATTTTAAAAAGAAGTGACATTTTCTCTACTTCAAAAATGTCTTGTCAGGCGAGGGCGCTGTTTGTTGCTGGTCATGGAGGGAACCCACAGTTGAAAAACAAAGAAAGAACATTACATTTCAAACAGTAACAGTAGCCCATTGATCCATTTTTGACCCAAACAAACTTGTTAGGGTTGTTGCAAATGACATACTAAACAAACTCAGCAAACTTATATAGTTCATGATATCAAGAAGCCACTGAAAATGACATTAACTGTTGTACACAAGTCTATGGAGAATTCCTCTGTTTTTCCTGAGATGACATCACGGCTTTGCTCATGAATATGGAAATTCTCATTAACATAAAAATAGAAAATGTGCAATTACACCAAAACGCAACTATCAAATTCTCTGAAATTGACCGAAATGTGTAAAACACATCCTCTACTATTATTTTATGTAATAAAAACCCTATTTCACACGTCCTTTCTGCTAAACAGCTTTATGAAATTGGGCCCTGGTAAACACCAATTGATTGCTTTCTGTGACGTAAAACATCCGGGAATGTTTGGTGGTCAATGGTCACGCGCGTACACGTGTGCGAAAATAGACGCACATGAACACGCGTAAAAAATACTCACCAGCGTACTTTCATTCGAAAGATTGAGCATATGCACTCGACTCAGCTTGTAAAAACAAGTGTTTTTACTTAGATCACGATTTTTAGCCTGAAGAAAGACATTTTTATCTTGGATTATCTTGATCGATACAACAGCCATGACGCAACAACATAAAGCAAGGTTAAGTAACAGAGGTACCGTACATGTAAGTGCAAACCAATGCGCTTTTCTTGCTTTTTTGGCCAATAACAACTCGATCCACGTGCGTCATAAAAAATGTAAACCAAAATGGTGGATGGAAGGCGTTACGTCACCGGAAAGCAATCAATAAGCGATTTCATAGTTTTTACTCCAGTCCAGGGGCATACATTGTACGTGCATGCAGATGACCCAACCTTTACGGCAATTGGGTACATTTTGGTTATAGTCAGACTTTAACGTAACACAAACAGGAAGAACAGTCACCAACCATGGACAAAGAGCATTCCCTCAGAACTTGAGTAAAAAGAAACCAGTGCAAATTTCCAGGAAGCACACACATACATACATGTACATATTTAACCATCAGTGGTGTTAACGACCAAGCACAAAATGGAAATAGACCATCAGAAACGAAAAGGTTTCTAAAAATTGATTGGTGCCCTCAATTCATTTTGAACCAAGAAGTGACTTGTTATTCTACTCGATGTATGAATAACAAGAAATGTACATTGCATGTACAGGAGAGAAAACGGAAACACTTGACTGCACAATGACTGATCCATTGCCTGTGGTTGACCCCTACATACGACCCTTAATCCTGCAACTTCTTCAAGCATTCAGGTACACAGCCACCCGTGCCGGTATGCACACACATTACTGGCTTTTTATTTATAGTCTATCAAGGGATTTGCAGCAATCGTGACTGCGGTCCAACGTCTCAATTACCGTAACAATGAAAATATGATGAGTCCCTCGGCAGATCGATAATGTGTTAATGCTAACCACCGCTACTGAACCCTTGCTGTACACGATCTGCCGTGGCATACACGGGTCAAGACGAAATCTTCAGATTTTTTTCTCCCCTAACTCAAATGTCAGATTGTCCATCAAATAAGACGACGTAAATCCTCGGTGGCATGGAGTTGTCTACGGTGAAACCTAATAGGGGGCCCTGCTGTGTACAGAGCCTTCAGCAGTTTAACTGTGGGAAGTAACTGAGGTACTCGTTCACGTGCGCGAACGTTGACGGACGTTAAGTGCAGAATCGATATTGTGTGGGGATTGCCGAGGACAGGCCGAGAGACTTTATTTGCAAACATTTGGAAACGAATTGGACAAATCATTTTGAAATATATGTACCTAACTTGATTTCAAATGGGCTGAAACTGTCCGTACATTGAGTTTGTTTTATATTAATTTGTCAGATGAGAAAAATCAATGAAAACAACGGAGGCTGCATTCCAAATATGCGAACATTGCAAGTTCGCCAACAACAGGTACCCGGCTTTCCATAAACGCGTGCACAAAAGCACCGCAACCAGTGCAAATGTTGGCAACATTTGCTTTTAAAGTGGAACACGGCCCTGGATTTTATTTAATTGGGGAAAGAAAATTTTGGCCGAATCAGGATTTGAACCAGAACTTCTAGATTATCATGTTAGCACTCTATGAACCACTCATCTTTAGTTTACTGTATGAAAATTGGGTGTTGTCCTAAAAATGCCTAAAATTGGTGTTTCAACTAGCCGCACCTACAGATAATTTTAAACATGAAATGTAAGCATTTGCATATAAAAAAATCATACTTTGTGAAAAACGCCGTTTCTATACGGCCATTTTTTGCACCTTGACTAGACTTGCTCAGGTCTGACTTCCCGTGTTTGGTCTGTGGTGCGTATGCGGTGCATAAAGCATGTCCTCTGGACTGGTGGCTTATCAAATCTCTTTTCTTCCGTCTCGGAAGACTTTCTGAGACAGAGAAAACAGAAGAAAACAGATTTCACAGGCCACCGGTCCGGAGGGCGCACTATGCTCTGCGCGTTGCAGTCCGAGCACGGGAGGTCAGACTTGGGCAAGTCTACGCATTGAATTATTGGTGGACTGCCAATAATTAGAAATATTGACAGTTATTGTTTGATAACTAAACGTTGGTCGGTTTTTTTACGTTGATGTCTCATTTGAAAGCGAATAACTTTTATGTTTCTGAATAAGTGTTTGGTACTGCAAAATCGGAATATAGAATTAAGTTACGACAAAAACATGCTAAAGCTTTTCGACTTACACTCATCAGAGCAAAACGTGAGAATGGCGTGGGTACGCTTATCGATATAATATAAGGCTGAAAGCGGGAATGATGTGTTTAGAATACCGCTGATTGGTCAGCTGACAACAGCAAGGAGCACACTACTGCGCATGCGCAGTTATACATGTACCACATGTAGCGTGTGAACAAATTCTTTCTGGCGACATAACACAGGTTTAGTGAAATTTATGTATGTGGCTTCGAGCATGTGCAGATTCATGATATTGCGTGCTCTGGCCAGTGCACTCGGGGTGATCAAGCAAGTGTTGTCTTATAGCAGATGTGCATTCGGGCTGTGTGGCAGCTTTGCAAGCGTTCTTGCAGACACGCGACGGCTGTTTGCGGGAAGCAGGCAAGTTGCTGTTTCTCAAAAAATATGCATGTTTCTAGAAAAATATCGTATTTTCCTTTTTTTTGAGGTGCTACGCCCAAAACGCACTGACTGTATATCTTTAAATTACATCCAAATGACTCATGTGCATTTACTAAACATAACCGCTTAAATTCAAAGCTTTGCTGGTATTTCCTCAGGAGGATGCAGTGCAATAGGATAAAATAAGTATATAAAACCATCAGCATATAAATCCCACAGAAATTATGCTGGTATTTTGTACTGTGACAAATTTATTATTATCCTGTCCTTGATTTTATGTGCATTATGATTATTTTCTTTGATCTACTGTATAGATCAAATCGTGAATATTTGTAATTTTGTTATCAAATTGAAATCTGGGATGCACGGTAAAATTGCAGTCCCGATTTCAACGTTGTGATTAAATCCGTTTTAAAAACTTCCCTAATACCGGTAGTGTACCTGTATAACTTGAAACATCACCCACCCGAAGTACGGTGCATGTATATATGCAAAAACACCATACATGTAGCATATTTACCGTATGTGGTGCAGATTAAATTTGGTTACTGGTCTTGGCTTACTTTTGAATATCAAGGTGTTTTTCGGCAAGGTGATGGAGCATAAGGATTTGCTCTACCGTATGGTGCTTCTATTTTTGCAGAAGCCTGCTTGCTCCCGATTGAGTTTTCGTTCCACATGGGGTTTGTTTCAGTCTACTGTGTACACTTCATGAGTATCTAACATGAGTGGTTGATACAGTACATGTACCGGGTATGTAAGGCTTATCGTTAAATAGCTTTCGCACTTTAACTTGTCTCCCTTCTTAGAAAGTAGATTATGGTTGACTGGGTCCATTGGTGTGGCCATACCTCCTGTTCCCATGCTGTCGAGCATGTTAAGGAACAGTTTGTTATTTTTTACCATAATAGGGAGGTTTCGGTCGCATACGGTTAGGCAAAACGACGACTATTAGTGAATTTTACGTCATCGATTTGTGCGTACTTGTGGGCTTATGTGGCATTTACACAAATATCCCAAGTGTTGTTTTGTTGTTTACACTGATAGCAACGCCTCTACACCTTAGTGAAAAACGGACAGCGAAAAGTAACGATTTTGAGGTTTGGCTAATCGTAGTCGTAATCACTAATCGTGCACACCGAAACCTCACTAATATCTCCAGATAAAGCACATGTACCGTATGTGCATAGCCAAATTTATTTTCTTTGCAAGACCAATAGAAAATAAATAATAGTACACGTATTTAATAAAACATTGGGAAATAAAAACCGGCATGTCACCTTTTCAAATTGTAATCCATGTACTGTTAGTAACTATTCATATTAACAGATAAGGTATTTTTATAGCCACCTGCAACCTTTGTTTCTAGTGACAACCAAGGTCATTAAACCAGCAATCATAAATACATGATGGACAGATGCACATACATTGTGCTCTAGGTCATGTACTTTGTTTTAAATTACAAAGAAAGAAAAAAAACAATTCGTGCCACGAAATACGCAGCTCCATAGCAAAGGCATGGTGCTGCGTATTTCATCGCACGAAATTAGCGCGCGCATTGCTGACGAGCCTGTGCCTTTTATGTATTTTAAAATCTTCAAAGTGCGAGTTTGAATTGGCAAAAGGTCTTATTTCTCAAAATTAAGGTTTAATGTGTTAAATGCATTGTCAATAGACTACTAAAGTGAAAACGTCACCCTTTGTGTGTTGCCATGGTTTTTGGGTCTACACTAAAACCAGTGAACTGTTTCCCTGCGCTATACCAATGGACGTTTCAGATTACCAGCGAATGTTTAGACCCAATTACCATGGCAACTGACGGCACACTTTAGTAGTCTATTTAAAACCAATACCAGATAATGAAAATTTTGGACCTTTGGTCAAGGAAAATTATTTACAATCTTGTATGTTTGACAGCGTGTAGGTGTACTGTAAACATGATAAATTACATGTACCGTTCCGGTTGGCCTATACAGTGTATGTACATGTACATGTACATGTATGGTACCTACATGTATACGTGCTAAAGACATGCAATCTCATTACTCTTTTCTCTTATGTTGTGGTATTTTCCTACCAGATATACCGGTATGTACCGCAAAAAAATTTAAGGTAGTACAGTGTATACATGATTGGTAAACCATTACAAATAGTTTCATTCCCCTGTGTGATTGAAGGTACATGTACATGTACGCATGATTAAAACCAACCTGAGCAAAAATCAGCTCTGTACTTTGTCTAACCTTTGAGAAAACAGTCAAAAACTGTGGTACAGTCACTTCGCCCAAAAACTACTTCGCCCTGAACCATGGCCTATGCACGAAGTTTTTTTGGGGGTGAAGTGGCATTAGGGCGAGATGGTGTTTGGACAAAGTGGTTTTGGGGCGAAATGGCCATTGGGTGAATTGTTTTGCTTATTTCTCAAAGACTTTAGCACTTCAGACAAAACCATTTCAGGGGAAGTTTTCTACCGTCGTCGTGTTTATATTGTGTAAGTTACGGTATATGTACGTGTAAATCTGTAAACATTTCCGATTCCTCGAGATACCAATCATGTATTCTACCTTTAATACTTGTGTCTGTATGTAAAACAAGTGGGCATTTGTGACCCCCTCATGCTAAAATGGTCCTTACATAAACACAATGGAAAGATACTGCCTGGAATGTCCGTGTTCCGCCTGGAACTTCCATTGTGTTTTTGTATTTTAATGAGCGTGGATCTGCCACAGATTTATTCTTATGGTATGTATGGTCGTGGAAACTAGAGGGCCTCGTTTTGCAGAGCGGGTGACATTTTGTTTGTTTATAGACCATTACCATCATTGTGTGTCCCGTCATGCTACATGTACTTGTGCAGGGAATGATGTCTAAAGTCACAATTCAAAGCTGATAAATTTAATTTTAAAAATATTGAATTTTCCATCTTTGTTTCCGTTCATCTTTAAGCTTGATTTGTGACCAACTCAAAATAATAATCCCCATTCCCAAAAACAAGAAGGCGATTGGAATACGACGGTAATTTATGATAGGATCAAGTAGAGGCTCGGGACTCCAATTGAAGATGCAAGTCTATTGCCATTAATCTAAAAGCCTTCAAGATAATTGTGGCCATTAGACCAAAGCATCGCACTACAACATTAACTGCTTCTCAGCGATTCCGCTCATTCCAAAAAAACACTCACTTCGTGCATAAATTCCTGACAAAAATCGTCCCTTCGCTATTTGCACAGCTGTCCTAATGCCGGAATTTCCCATGTATCAAGTGATCATAATCGGCATCACTTTTCCCTCAAAAAGCAAGTTACTGACAACCAGGAGCGTTTCAGGTAATGAAATATTCATAGCGGAGGGTACTTGAAGGCCGTATGCTTCGTCCTAAACAACTTCATCAATGACATTTTGCTAACAAGCTTCATTGATCACGAGCTCGCACATGTGTACTAATATCATCATGCATTGATCCTACTAGTACGGTACAGTACATGCAATATGGTAGTATACCGGGTACATGTATGTACCGGTACATACTGAAATGTAGATTAAAGGTTCGATATGAAAATTAAATTAATAGAAATCTACAAGATCTCAAACTCAAATTTGTTTTACAGTGAAATTAAATTTGTAACCCTTTAAGAATTGCTTGCTACATGTATGAGAGGGGGCTGTTCATATTTATAGAAGGAACCCAAATTTGAAAAACAAAGTAAAAACATTTATTTCCAAGAGCAATGACGATTCGTACATGTACATGTACTTACGGTGTACCCGGTACGTGCATGCATGTTTGTCGTGCCAGCCACTGACACGCATTTGTTCGCCTGTCGTCTTCATAAGCGATGTTGCCAATGACTTGTTTTAAGATGAATTATAGCCAGTGGCACACTCGTATGGGTTTTCCCTGTTCCACAGTAAAGGGGACATTTTGGCAACACAGACCATATTTTCGAGGAAATACCTTTGTCTGGTCTCAAAATAAGAGAAATAAGTTTAAGTTGTTCTGAAGAGATAACTTAGGCTCAAAAAAGGTTACAAATACATGTAGTGTGACAACATGCCTTTCTAAAAAACCTGTGTACAAATTTCAAATATACGCTCGTAACCGGGAGGGACACTTGTGTTACATTTTAGGCCGTCCCGGTTACGAGCGTATATTGGAAATTTGTACACAGGGTTTTTTAGAAAGGCATGTTGTCACACTATTTGTAACACTTTTTAGGCCCAAGTTATCTCTTCAGAACAACTGAAACTTATTTCTTTTATTTTGAGACCAGACAAAGGTATTTTCTGGAAAATATGGTCTGTGTTGCCTTTACCATGGAAAGATTCAAGTACAGTACAGTAGCATGTTCAGATTACAACCAATATTTTTTAAAACAGGATACAAAAGATTCTTTAACTTAAACTCCATGGAAGTACAGTGCTACATACATGTATGTACCACACATGTACTGTGTACTAATATTTGAGACGGATGTGCAATTGAGAAGCTTTAGGCCATCCAGAAACCCGAGCTTTATCAGTAAGTACACAGTGTTGTCAACCTGCCAGAGTCTCTTCTGAAATTTCTCTCGTTCAAGGGGGAAGGTCTTTTGGCTACCGTACGCACATACATGTACACATTTAATACATGTGCATACGTACCGGTACACCTGTGCGGGTTTCTGTATTCAAATGGCTGACATTTAACAATAGGAACAATAGGGTCCGCGATTGCCAAGGACGTTTGCGATTTGGAATCGTGTAAAAAACAAATAAGCAGTCGCAAAAAAACTAAGTCCAAACAAAAGAGGAACATACCGATAGGGACGTCCACGATGGGAGGTGGTTACAAGACTGTGTGTACAATATAAACACTCCCCCCTTAAAGGCGCGTGACCAGATCACAATTTTGAATCCCCCATTTTTCACAAGGGTGTCGAGATTTTGATACCATATCATTTGTCATTTTTCTCATTATCATCAGCATCTGCATATTTTGTATACTAATTTACAAAAATGTACCCGGTTCCATAAAGCAGTGCATTGATTATACCAACCTTTTTGCTTCAACATCCAAATTGGAGATTGCCAATTTCCCGTGTTCTCCTATGGATAGTATTTTGGGGAGGCATTTCACACTAGCAGGGAATCACGCGCGCGTAAAGTCTTAACGCACGTGTGGTCTAGTGGGTATACAGCCGTGCTCGTGATCGAAGGTTTATGGGTTCGAGCCCCACTTGTACCAACGTGTTTGTGTCCGTGGGCAAGACACTTAATCTCAATTGCCTCGTCAACCCAAGCGATATATGGGGAGCTGTTATGGGAAATGCCACAATCTAACTGCTGATAGGGTTGTGCGCCTTGGCCAGGCTGCCACCTAGTTGAAGCGAAATGGTTCAAGTGATTTCCTGATGGCAGCGGTGATAATGGCAACAGCGCCAGGAGCACCCCCGTGGGGCGGACATGTGCGCTATATAAGTATCCACCATTATTATTATTAACGCGCGCGCCCGAAACTTGATACGCGCATCTAGTTCACGCTGGCACAAATTTCATGCACTAGCCTAGATTAGTGAACCTCACCTGACTGCGTTTCAGCCAGTCAGGATTGAGAATCAGAAAGAGGCGTGTTATAATGAAAACTAATGACCATGAGGTGTTGGATGATTGGGGCTATCTCCCGAGGTGCAAGCCGAGGGAGATAGTCCCAATCATCCAACACCGAGGGATCATTAGTTTTCACTATTTCCCCCAAACCATGTTGTATTTGTTTTAAATAAATACAAATATTCTTTCAGGCAGCCGTCGTCTTTCTGATATCGCAAAGCGAGCACCGCGCAAACGTTGTTTTGATTTCTGCTGTAATAGACTGGTACAATGTGCTCACCCCTGATTTCCACGGGTACGCACGTAGGTTTACGCACACTTCGCTGGCAAAGTTTGTCATCCAATCCCATGATGCATTGAGAACATCGATAAGGTTTATTCACAAGCCACCACTAAACTCTACCATGTTTCCCACTAAACTCTACCATGTTTCCCACTAAACTCTACCATGTTTCCCACTTACCTATTTCAATGAGAGTACCCAGCAGTGCTTCCTTGCAACGTTGCTTTCTCTAAATTGGCTTGATGGACGTTAACCACACTGCAAATATTGGAATGAAATAGTCCTTCCTGGAGGTCTAAAAGCTGAAAATAGAAAAAAAAAACTTGGATATGTTAGTCTTTTGTATTCAGTAACAATAAGGCTATTTCCTGGCAAAACTGAAAAGAATTTCCTCTCCGATAAACTCTACATGTACATGTATAGTGTAATCCGAGCAACATTTAGTGAGCCCGCCCTCTTGTGGTTATTCCATTGTTACTGCGGTGTATTTCTATTGTGACGTCATGTAAATACCTTGGAGATACACCGCAGTTTTCTTTCGTGGATTAGTCTATAGATTATTCCGGTAACTAAGGACTCCTTCCCGGTACGTCTACCCAAAAAAAAAACAGCCGATTTCACGAATCCTTACACACTGCGTAAGCCTGCTTGCGCAACTTTTTATTGCGTACACTGCGCAACATTCCTGTGATACAATGTAATTACACGCGAGCCTATGGGGCTTGTGCCATTTTCAAAAGTTGCGCAAGCTGCGCAATTCGTCGCAAGGCTGACATAGTGACTGCATACGTCAGCTTTGCGACGAAGTGTTCGTGAAATTTGCTGCTGGAACGTAGCCAGTGCCTGTATGGTACAATGTACATGTACATGAATGCGTTATGTGTCGTCACCTCAAACAATTTGTGCATTTATTGAAAGCTTGTGTGTGCGAAGAGCACGTTGCACGCGTCATGGATGCACGCTGTTCGATTTAACAACACCACAAAACGCACAGTCCTTGCCCGAAAAAAAAAAATGCTTTCCAGCTATGGCAGTTGTGTACAGGGAAGGAAGTCCTTGGAACGGACTATATTACCAGCAAAACTGTACGTTTAGTACCATGGTTTTACATGGCAAATTTTATGCAATAGACTATTTGCATGAATAGGCAGTGCGTACTATTGTTTGATATCATTTACCTACGAAAACCTGCTTCCCTAAAATGGCTGCCATGCAAAGAGTTTATACTAGTAAAAGTTGTTGTCAACCACACAACAACACAGAGACAAACATTGGTGGCGCTGTTGCATCTCACCAAAAACACCATACATGTACATTCGATCTACTTTCTGAAAGCAGAAAAATTTACCTTTTGCATTAGCAGCCATGCAGGAGGTTCTTCTGAAATTATCCCTAAAAAATTAGCTATTCATACTTATTAATTGGGGCAAGCTGGGCAGGGGTTTGGGGCGTATCTCAAGTGTCTCAGGGAGGCATGATTATCTCATTGAAGGGTTTATCCCTCTGTAGGCTACTAAGCCCGCTTGTAAAAGCTCCTGTGACGGCCAATCCCAATCAGTGAGGATCAACTGCAATACTGTGTTTTGAGACGACCAGTTGGTTTCACAGCTCAATTGGTTGGGCGTCTGCACGTTAAGCAGTTGGTCCGCGGTTCGAATCCCGGTGGAGTCAAGTTGTTTTTCACTACATCCAGATTTCCCAAACTCATGGTCAGTCTGTCCACATTTGTATCGTTATCATGTTACAACTGAACCACAAAGAGTGTACACTGGTATGGATTGTACATGTAGGTCAAGTCGCCCCATGGCCGAGTCTCCCCTCGGTCAGGGGGCGACTTGGTATTAAGGGGCGAGTCGGTCAGGGGGCGACTCAGTCAGGGGCGACTCGGTCAGGGGCGACTCGGTCAGGGGCGACTCGGTCAGGGGCGACTCGGTCAGGGACGACTCGGTCAGGGACGACTTAATAAGGGGCGAGCCGGTCAGGGGGCGAGTCGGTCAGGGGGCGTCGAGTCGGTCAGGGGGCGACTTGGAAAGGGGCGAGTAGGTAAGGTACACGCTTACCTGATTAGCTATTCAATGTACTAACACGCACACTCAGTCAAACGATAATTAACGTTTTGCTACCTAAGCGGTAGCTAAATTCCGGGATGCTAAAGGCCAAGCAGCTAGCGCTGCTCACCTCGTCCTGTCGCATGGTGGCGCTCTCATTCTGAGACGCGGCGCCACCAGCTGCGAGGCCTTAAACAAAGGCTTATATGCTGGTTGACTCATGAGTAAGTCATGTATGTAAGTGGCGGGGTATTCTGCAATTGCTCCAGTATTTTTTCCGTATTAAACAAATATTTGTAAATATTCCGAAGAGTACGCATCGATCTGATGTCTAGTTTCGGTGAAATTGTGGGCAATAATTTCGAGCCTTTGTAATAAAAACAAGGCAGTTTACTCCAATTAATCAAATATGCACGTGCGCGAGAGGTCAACAGGTTGCGTTCAAGCGTACAGTTCTCTCTCACTGACCCGAGTGTCGTTCACCCGCACACGCCCATACTTGTGTTAACACGTCGAGTGCACGCTCGAATGAAGCCCTTGCATTAACCGACTTCACCGAAACTAGACATCAGATCGATGCATACTTTTTTACTAGGAATATTTACACGGACGCTTGGGTGACTTGGCAACGGAAATTTATAAAACCCGGAGGTCAAAGGTACCCGGAGGTAGATTGTTTTTGCTAACGTGTAGTTGGTGCGTTGGCGGTGGCCCGGAGCTACGCAGTATTAAAATAACAAGCCGGAGGTAGGTTGTAGCATGTACTACACGGTCACAACGAATTCTACCTCCGGGTTACCTCCGACCTCCGGATTTCAACGACACCCCTTGGCAACTGCGTATTGAGCAAATATCGGACGCAAGCATGCCAAGCCCAAAGCCCAAGGGACAAATTGAAATTTTATTGGAGTCAGGTCAACTCGACCGTGTACCAACTCGACCGTGTACCAACTCGACCGTGTACCAACTCGACCGTGTACCAAACCAACTTGACAGTCACTGCCGACAGCAACCCGGGCGCCGGCAAAGACATGCCGACAAACCCGCGCCCGGCCGCGTGTCATGTTCAGTGTGCGAGCCGACATTCACCGGCCGAATCCAGCGATGCGACACGGCTTCTCCTGTAATGCCTGTTTTGCATTTGTATGGTCGAGTTGGTCCGAGTCGAGTTTGTATTCGGTCGACTTGACTGACAATGACATCCATTTTATTCTCGTGTCGTGAGTTTGCTGCAGATTTTGACTGGGAAATGGTGACAGGGTGGAGGTTCACCGAAGCCTTGTTCACGGGTCTAATCCCAGACCTACACATATAAATAACACACATAGATATTTACCCAGTGATTAGGACACTTTTTTGAAGGAAACTGTCTTTAATCCACCACAAACGACACACAACATGATCAACTTCTTCACCTGTTCACTGCGTTTCTTTATCCCGGCACGTCTGTACTGTCGATGTCGCGTAGAGACTTGTGCATGCAGTGCTAGTGTGACACGTGCAAAATAATGCGTCCTGAAAATGGTTACCAGAAATGAAGCGGGTACCATCAGCACTAAACGGCTTTTCATTATTTCGCAAACAGCGCCCTCCACCGATCAAAATATGTGCAGGGTGTACTTAAAGGAGCGTGCCCCTTTTGTATGAGCGTGCCGTATCACATTTTTGATGCCGAAGATGCCATAAAATTGATGCCAACACATTTTTGACAAACCCATTTTCCCGGTGTTGAAATTTTGATACCACATCAATTGTCATATTTTTCTCATTACCATTCTGAAATTTCGTGTTCTCAATCCGTATATTTTTGAGGAAATTGTTGAAAAAAAAAAAACACCGATGTTTTGTTTTGTAAACTAATTTAGGCCTATACAGCAGTGCAGTAATTACACCAACCTTTTTGCTTCCACATTCAAATCGAAGATTGCAAATTGCCTCATTTCTTCCCATGGATAGTATTTTGGGTATTTTTTGTTATATGACAGAAATTAGTTTAAAACGAAATCCATTTTTTTTTATGAACACCTCCTTTTACTTCACGAGTTGACAAGACAAGCACAGCCAAAATGTTTATAATGGCGCGGTTGCCATTACTATCGCTGCCATCAGGGAATCGCCAGAACCACTTAATTGGCTGCGAGCCAGGCGCTGAACCCTCTCAGAAGTTAGATTGTGGCATTCCCCCTGACAGCTTTCCAAATATCGCTTGGGTTGACGAGGCAACTGGGATTAAGTGCCTTGCCCAGGGACACAGACACGTTGGTCATAGTGTGGGGCTTGAACCCACAACCTCTGATTGGGAGTCCCGCTTAATACCCACTAGACCACACGCGCTACTAGGCAATTTATCAACAATATTCTTTAGTTATGTAGTGCTGTTCCTGTTTTTAAAAGTTCTATAATCGATAATCTAAACCTTTAAATCGGTCCATGCCATAGCGATATTTTTGCTGGATCCTGAAATCCGACCGCCGCGAGAGGGCGTTGTCACAACTAACCGATGGGTTCTTTTTGTCAGTGCCCCTTTTCAGAATAATCTGCAGATTGAGTACAGCAAGCTCAGCCTTTCCCGATTTACTTACGCCCATTTTGACACCAGATTCTCCCAATTTTAACAATAGTAACGTTTTTAGGAAGAAACATGGAATGAAAAGTTCTACTTATGGAAATCACATAAACGCAGACATTACCCAACGAAAATCTGTTCTTTGTTGGCGTCCCTAATAACCATCCTGAGATCTCAGGGAATTTCCACTCTACAAAGCGAGTTAGGGAGTGCGTTAAAGGGGCACTGTTGCAAGAGGATGCTAATAACTGGCGCGGCCCGACGTGGCGTACCGTAAATTTCATTATCCACAAGTTCCCAAACACATGTACCTTCATAAATTCCAATGCTAAAATAAGTTATGAGGAATCATTCATGGACTAGAAATTCACCAAAATGTACGCGGGGGTCCAAGGGACAATTTGTTTTCGCCAGAATTGTAGATCGTCTTGTCATTTTTTTCACATGGTATAGCATTACATACATCCGTTTCTTTCCTTCATGCATCCATAAATGCATGCATTTTTGCAGTTAACCCAAACAATAAACTCTCGTTATAACATCCCCTGATATAAAGCTTCTTGATATACACTAGTCACAATTAAGTTAGGGATATTTTATTGAGGGTATGCATTCCGCTTGAATGATTTTGTTAATGGTTGACAATTGAATCTGCATGACAGACACACCTCGTCAAAGGAATAGGTGAAAACTATTCATTTGAAGAAAAAAAAAACTAAATCTAAAATTGACAACATACCAATATTCCTAACTTATCATGAGTAGTGTGAAGCTTCCCACTGTGCGATTTTTACTACGAATTTCCAACGATAAGGTCCGATTTGGTACGATAGCGCAAGAGTCTATAGACAGTCTCTGGTAATCTCACCAAATTGTACCTAATCGTTGGAAATTCGTGGCAAAAGTCGCAGTGGGAGGCCTGCTTTACACATGCAGCACGATATTTGACAGGGTATCCTTTTATACGATCATTAGTTAATTAGCGTAGTTAGGTTCCTTGACAAGAGCTATAAGGAGAGTTTACTGTAAATTAATTTTCAGCGACATTTTATTTACGTTCTCAAACCACCAAAACAAAAATTACAAAAGGCTCACATTGAATTACGTACATTCTGAATTCTGGTTTATTACAATGGTCTGAATATCGCAAGACTCAAGTCTGCAAACATTTCATGGCTATAGACCGTATCGAATATCGGCCATTTAGTGGGGCAGTTTCTTTGTTCCTTGAGGACATGCATGGTTGCACATATCGTGCTTCCATTGTTGAACGGTTTAAGTAACAAAAGGTGCCCCACGATATGGCGGCTATTCGATACGGTCAATTGTTTTAGTTATAGAATCAAGTGGTACTATTTTCTTTAGTAACCGCAAACATGTCTTTGTGATGTGGTAATTCTTGCATTAGTAGCCCCGCCCCCTTCTCATGATATACACTATGGTTGACATCCTGTCTAGAACTGGATCATCTGGCCCTGTTAGATAAAAAGAGAAATAAAAACCCATGAAGTTATTTTGTATCCAAATCTTTCCACAGTAAAGGGGGCATTTTGGCAACACAGACCATATTTTCCAGAACATACCTTTGTCTGGTCTCAAAATAAAAGAAATAAGTTTCAGTTGTTCTGAAGGGATAACTTAGGCCCAAAAAGGGTTACAAATAGTGTGACAACATGCCTTTCTAAAAACCCTGCTTACAAATTTCCAATATACGCTCGTAACTGGGACGGCATAAAATGTAACACAAGTGTCCGTCCCGGTTACGAGCATATATTGGAAATTTGTACACAGGGTTTTTAGAAAGGCATGTTGTCACACTATTTGTAACCCTTTTTGGGCCCAAGTTATCTCTTCAGAACAACTGAAACTTATTTCGTTTATTTTGAGACCAGACAAAGGTATTTCCTCGAAAATATGGTCTGTGTTGCCAAAATGCCCCCTTTACCGTAGAAAGACCCACACTGTAAAGCAGGGTCATTATTGTTTCAGTTAATATATATACACAAAAGTAACAAATCAGCAAAATTGGTATTATGCATGGGACATTCTTCGGTTGATGTGAAAAGTATTACGTGTGGGACACATGTTACATGTACTTCTAAAACCACCATTCCAGAATAAAATTTGTGGGTGTACATAAGCCTGGTTATGCCCAACACACAAGACATTTCATGAAACATGTGAAATAACCGATAGTTATTGTTGAGCTGCCAGCCGTTACAGAGCCTGCATTTGAAATGTAATGTTATTTTGAACCACCCCGTGTAGCCTGTACTTGCCTTGCGTTTCTTGTCACCTCCCAATTCAAAGTGCTTACATCTCTTGATAGGGAGCTGTTTGCGGTACTTGCACTCTGTGCACTCCATTCTTAGAACGATCTTCTTTGTAGTCTTGGCCTGGAGGAAAGTGCATAATGTAAAAGCACTGTTTGCAGGATTGCACTATTCTTTGTAGCCACAGAGCGCTCTAACCAAACATTGACATGCACAGTACATTTATGCTGGGACTTTGAGGTGACGGATTTTAAAGGCGATTGTCCAGATTTTTCCAGAAAATTAATTTCATTCTAACCCAACAATCATATAAAATACCTCCCCAAAATACTATCCATGGGAAGAAAACAGGAAATTTGCAATCTCCAATTTGGATGTGGAAGCAAAAAGGTTGGTGTAATTACTGCACTGCTTTATGGATCAGATAATTTAGTTTACAAAACATCGGTGGTTTGAAAATATATGGTTTGAGATTGCAAAATCTCAGAATAGTGATGAGAAAAATATGACAAATGATACATTATCAAGATTTCAACACCCATGGGGAAAATGGGGGGTCAAAAATGTGATCTGGACACGCTCCTTTAACGACTCAGTCGTGTATTACTAAAATTAACAAAAAGCAAAATTACGTTTTTTACTATACTTACAAGGCTTTTAAAGCATATAAGTTTGCCTTTTTTTTTCAAATAAAGAAAAAAATCAAATCATACAAACCTTTTTGTGAAAGATAGGCTTCGTCTGTCCTCCATAGCCCGACTGCTTTCTGTCATAACGCCTCTTGCCTGTGAAAAAACGCAAGATCTTAGAATGTGCTTCAAATATAAAAAGATTCCTGAAATTTCATAATCTTATAGTTATAGGGTGGAGATGGGTAATTTATGGCAAAGTGCCTTGCCCAAGAGCACAAGTACTGTGGAAAGGCTTGGATTGTATGATTTGGGATTTTAAACACGGTGACCTTTAGGCAAAAACTGTATTCAGCCATTTTCAAATGGAACCCGTGCAGTTTAGAAAGTCACATACTACGCTATTGTTGCTACGTGGTGCACACCATTGCCTAGCAACCAACAGACTGGTTGCTTTATGCCATTCTCTCCTACGGTGAACATAGTATTGATTCTGTACTCGACAACTGCCGCGTGCACCACATACCAGCAACATACAGGGGCGGATCCAGGATTTTGAAAAGGGGGGGGAGGGGGGGGGGGGGGGGGGGGGGGGGGGCGTGAAATTTTTAAGCATGAAATGCTGATGACAATGAAATAGCGAGCGCATAGCGCGAAGCCCTGACGGCTTCTAGATGGATTCTAGATGCTGTGGTGCGATCTGAGGCAATATTTAACCACTTTAAGCAGGAAAATGTTTTTTTAAGCAGGGAAAGTTTTTTTGTTTTGTTTTGGAAAAGGGGGGCGCGTACGCCCCCCACTGGATCCGCCCCTGACATATTAGTCTGGTCAAGTGAATACTTAGTGTGTATGTGAAAGAAAGCATGTCAGTACACCGGTACCAGACAAACAAACCGGTCCTTTTCAATTGTTTACGTCACGTTTGAGCTAAAGTGCGCATGCTCAGTATGACGTAAACAATTGAAAAGCGTCTCCAAAGTCTCCCATTGCGACGCAATGACTCAACTCGAGTCACTTCTGAAAAATGACGACTCCACAGCCTACTAGATACGTACCTTGCACATAGAGTGATGGTTTGCCAGCCTTGTACTGCGTCACCTTGTGCACTCGGTGATGCTTGCACTTTTTGCAGAACGTTCGTCTTGCTTTAGGAACATTAACCTGATAACAGGGACAAATACCACAATCACAGGGTCAGTATTCTGTATACATGTATCTGGACACTGCTTGTTTAATACTACTTTAGGGGGAAAAAAACCTACATTACACGTTCGCCAGTTAAGACTCTCTGCACTAAGTCTATGGAGCATGACATAAAGTGTTTTCAAAGAAAAACTTCATATTTTCTCATTGCTAAAATCATGTTTCCTAACCAAAATTACACTTTCTGGCATATTAGAAAGAATTAGTGGCGAATGTGTATGGTATTTATTCTGTCGGTCGGTGCCACGTCACATCCGGTAGGGCTGGAGTGAAAACATGGTGACAAGCTAAGGAACAAAGCCGTGTTTACACACGAGGTCAATGGACGCCCCACGATCGGCCCTCGTGCATCGCATTTTTAGCGATATTTTCAGAACAGATCATCCAATAAACCCTTTCACGGTTATCGATGCCATCTTGTTCACGGGGCAGTTCGAACACCCGTTGCTGTGTGCGTGCGCAGATCGTAGCTAATGCACAGTGACCTAACAATGCATTCATATACGATCCGTGCACGCACACAGCAACGCCTGTTCGAACTGCCCCGTGAACAACATGGCGTCGATAACCGTGAAAGGGTTTATTGCAGTGATTTTTCGAGGGTGTTTTGTGAAGATATTAGGACGGAGTGTAACCATGGTAACGTACGTCTGACAAACGAAAATGTGAACCCGCCCTAACACACGGTGTCCGAGTGGCGACCAGTGAATGGAATTCACACCCGCATCTTGTACGCATATAAACCGATATTACGGTAGGCCTATATCATGACATATGCATGTATCGTAATTGTGTCTGTTCGAGGCACCGCAAACATCCTTTCGTTTTTCATATTTGAAGCAAATTGCAAGCCAAAATATGGCACCCCTCACACACTTAATTTATCATTCTTTAATATGATTAACGTTAAAAAGGGAGAAATCCATAATTTTTGAAAGGATGACTAAGATTATTTTTGCGGAATGTTCAAGCTCCATACCATCTTGATGGTGTTTTATGTTAAAAGGACGTGATATACTGCGCCCTCTGCCGGCGAAGATCAACCAGTGTTAATATAGACTGGTTTCCAATCTACATAATGATTCCCGTTCACGAAGCCGGTATTGATAGACTGGCTGCCATTCCACACAGTCGACATACTACAACACTGTACAGGGTGGATACAACAAAAAAACGAAACCGAGATATTATTGCTAATTGTAACTGACGTAGGGCACGTAAACATAATGACATGATCAGGGTGTCATTTTAAAGAGGAGATTCCACCCTAACAGATGATATCTCCCGTTCATTCATACGTGCCCTATTTCATTCACAATTAGCGATAATATCTCGGTTTCGTTTTTTTTTTATCCACCCTGTATATCGACATCAGTGAAACTTGTCTATAGTGGCCACCCTCGGGACTGTAAAAAACTGGCCATTATAAACAGGTGGTCTCTTTAAAGAGGTTACTTAAGCATTGTTCACTTGGCATTTAGGACCAAAGACGGGTGACCAGGTGGCCTGTTTATCAAGGTGGCCTTAATAGCAAGTTTCACTGTACAAACACGAAACCATAATTAAAATGCAGTCATGCATTTCTAGGAGCGCAGTAGCTATTGTATATAGACCGTATCGAATAGCCGTCATTTCTTGGGGCACCTTTTGTTACTTAAACTGTTCAACAATGGAAGCACAATATGTGCAACCATGCATGTCCTCGAAACGAAATGGCGGCTATTCGATACGGTCTATACAGGTACAATTTCGAAAAGGTTTGTTCCATAATGTGTTTTAAATCTGGCCAATAAGAATTTAATCTTACCGATGATACCGTGTAAAGATTTGTTGAAAAAAATGTCTGCACCATTGTGTACAAAGAAACTATGAAACATGTCTGCACATTTTTATGTCTGAAACATTTTGTCCGCATCATTTTGTCCGAAAAATCATTTGCGGACACAATGGTTCAAACGAACACATTGGTTCAATGCATATGTACGCATTTTGGTGGTAAAATCCCATGAAATTATTGAATACAGTTTCGCATTACTTGTACCGGGACTCACTTTTAAAAGGCCAAAACGCTGCATGACATCCATCCACCACTCCCAGATTTGTGTTTCCGTTGCAGCATCATCGCTCTTCAGAATTGTGTGCGAACGTACTTAAAGTCTTCATACGTGTTGCTGACCGATAAACTAATTACAACGTACCTACACTATTAGCCCCCAGAGTATGATTTGCGTATTTTTTAAACCGCATTTTTCTTCAAACAGGCAGTTATTGGCTTTGATTTCCAAAAGAAACAAATAAATAAATTTAAAAAAAAAAAATGAAATCGCCAAGAAAGCAAAACTAAAATTGGGGTGTGCTCTTGGTAACCAAGATGACGACTGAAACTCCAAATTGATAGTATTGTTTCTAAGGATCATCCCGCCGATTGTACTCTCTATAGATGTATATTGAAGAAAGTGAATGTTTCGGTTTAAGACATTATGGCTGTGTTTATTGCTTATAAAAATGTCAGACCTATTTTAGAATATGCATGTCAGCTGTGGCACACATCTATAACTCACAATCAATGACAAAGACGAGCATGTCGTATTGCTCTTGGGTCGCAGTATACTACATATTTTCAAGCTATTAAAATCTTGCAATTATCGACACTTCAACATCGACGACTTGTTCTATTGTACAATGTATAAGTTTTTGGGGGGGGGGGAGTTTGGATTACATCGACACATGCTTCCATCAAAACAAACAAACAAACAAACAAAAACAAACAAAAAAACAGGCAATCGAACCCTTAGATCGCAAAATAAGTATTTTTTTTAGTTTAGTTCAACCACGGTGCAATAGTGAAACTGAAAGATACAGACGGTCTGCTATACCACAGCTGGCACATATTTTAAATGATATGTTTATTGTGTGTTATAAATGTTGCTGTATGTTTGTTTTGTATAATAATTTTGCACCGTGGTTGATCCATTTTAAATTGTATAGGCCCTATGTGTTATGTATATTGAAACACTATATTGGAACACTATTTCCCCGTAAGATCCTACCACGAGCCTCCTACTTCTTAAGAAGCCGCAGCGACCCAAATCTCGGCTTGCATATCAAACCAGAAGTCATGACAATCATCCAATTTCGCTTGAAATTTCCACTTCAATTCAGATATCCCATTAGCGCTGTTGCTTTGATTATTTGGTTCAAAGTCAAGTTGGAATTGACAATTCAAAGCGATTTCGAGGAAATAAAAGACCCATGCTTATTTACTTGAGACAAATTCTGAGTGACAATGGAAGAAACTAATCAGCGTTTCGATAAGTGCTACCTGTTCCGACATTGGAATTAAATTGATCAAAATTGGCTCGCAAGAAAGGGAAAGCCATGCATGTAAGTAATGCGCTTGCAATTTCAAGGCCAGTAAAATAGGGTCTGGAATCAGTCGAAGTGCATTGGTCAGCACGGCACGATTATTGCCAATGCATGCTAGCCCTGGTCCACTGAGTAAATTTAAAATAATGTGCGCGCCATAATATTGCTGTCGCTTTCAAGGTGAAAACTACAGTAGTGCTCAAATGTTTACATACATGCACTTCAGCAGAAAATAGTTGACTTTTATACACATCTATTCTCCTAAATAATCCATTCTTTTATAATTTGAACATTTCCCTCTTATACCACAGATTTCTGCAACCTTTTCTCTTCGGATAGTTTTATTCACAATAGACCAGTTGCGTGATATATTTGCATAAATCCTATATAGAGTCCAGCCCTCGTGCTATGGCGCTCGCGTACAAGTGAGTCAAGCACCAGACTATTTTTTGACAAATCGGGCCGTTTCCAGGTATAGTGCTAACGCTTCGAATTAAAAGTACAATGACAGTGACGATATATCTAACGCAAAAAATGGTGAGTGACGTGTGCAAAACCTTCTTTTGCCTGCTGGGAAAAACCCTGTTTACAAGAGGAAGTGTTGACCTCGTGGTCACGTGTTGTGCAAAATTTGGCGATTTGCCCTTCCCAGCACCCTGTGAGGGCGGAGGGTACGAGCGAATTATAAGTATGAGGTCACTTGTCAAAACGTCATTGAATTATGTGACGTTTGACTCAGTCACCAATAAACCAAAATATTATTGTGCATAACAGGGTGCGCAGAAAAACGTCTTCTCTCATCCCAAGTTTGGTTGTTTCATTTCATTGGCGATCAGGCACCATACCATATATTGTGTTGTTACTTTGCCCAGTTGCGCTACCATGCAACACCGAGAAAAGATTGGGTCCATAGGGAAAACCCGAGGGAGTATACCAACTGTGCCTTATAGCCCAGCTGGTAAAGCGTCTGCCTAGTGAGGTCTCGGGTTCGAATCCCGATAAGGCACTTACGACTTTTTTCTCGTGCCAAGTTTGGTTTTCTATGTGAAGTAAACGTTGCGCATGCGCAACGATTGGCCAATGAAAAACACTATGCGTGGACTCGTGCAGAAAACCATCGGCTCGTAATGTAACAGGTTTTGGTGCCAGCGTACACAAAACAGACCATTTGCAACCTTTAGACTGCAAGGAATCAGCGGCAAAAACGCTCCCAATCTGGTTTCGCGGCAAGACTGAAACTGAAGCTGGGGAGATGAATGCAGCGATTGCTCTCCGCGTTATCCGAACCGTCACATCCGTCCTCGGTATGTTGGGGAACGGGCTCGTATGCCTGGTGATCGGCCGCGTTCGGGCCATGCACACGCTCACGAACGGTCTCGTCCTCAACCAGGCCGTGACCGATTTCATGGGTTCACTACTTACGTTCTTAGAGGCGAATGCTGGCGCCCCGGACCGAGTCCCGTCGGGGCTAGCCGGGGAACTATACTGCCGACTTTGGTACTCCAAGTTCTTCATCTGGGCGTGCTTTGCAGCGTCTACATTCAGCCTGGCGTCCCTGACACTGGAACGCTACATTGCTATAGTGTTTCCCTTCAAGTATAGGATCGTGTTTACTAAGACAAAGGCGGTATTGGTCATCCTTCTTGTGTGGATTCTTGGATTTATCGCATCCGTCTATAATCTCATCTACTTACAATCCGACGATGAGGGATCGTGCGTTTCAGTCAACGTAGCTGGATCTCAGCTCGCGGGTGTTTTGCTGTTTATATCTGAGTATGCCTTGCCAGTGGGAGTGATGCTGTACGCCTACATCCATATAATACTGGTGCTGAAGCGAAGCGCCAACCGTGTAGGAATCGCCGGGGAAGCCAGCTCGCAGCAGGCTGGCGGTGGCCGCGGGCGCCGCCAGGAGCAGGCCGGCTCGCTGATACGCGCTCGGACAAACGTCTTCAAGACTCTTTTTATCGTCTTTTGTTCCTTCGTTGTCTGCTGGACGCCCAACAAGATCATTTTCCTGATGTTCAACTTCGGCTGGCCGCTGGACTTCAACGGGTATCTGTATGTGATCTCGGTTGCTCTTGTGGCCACCAACGGATTCATCAACCCTGTGATTTACGCGCTCAAGTACCGGCAATTTCGCCGCGGCGTGCTGGTGCTGTTGGGCCGATCGCCGCCCATTGATGCTGACGCCACCTCTGCTCGGATGCGTTCTTTCCACGACAATGACGAGAACGGTGTTGTCACGGTGCAAAATACATGCAACACAATATCCCAGTAAATAAATATTTCCGTATATATTTAATTATAGTGTATGCATGTTCACACGAAAAATAGACGCGCGACGCTACATGTGCGCATTCATATTGCACTCTTATAGGGAACAAACAGTAACAAACTATAGCAAACGTTCGAAAATTCAATATGGCGCATGTTTAGCGTGGCGACAGGTTAATATCCTGGCCTCTGATTGGTCAATTTACAGTATGGAACAGCGGAGTAAAAAAAAAATCAAATTTCGGGGAGCTAAGCGAGGCGGAAGCCAATGGAACCGAGGCAAAATTTTGCATTTTGCTTGAAGAATGAAAAACCCTAATTGTAGAAATGAAGAACAGTTATAGTTCATGCCACAAAATGACCTTAAAGGCACAGGCTCGTCAGCAATGCGCGCCCGCCAAATTCGTGCACGAAACACGCAGCTGCATGCCTTTGCTATGGAGCTGCGTATTGCGTGGCACACATTTGGCGGGCGCGCATTGCTGACGAGCCTGTGCCTTTAATGCAGAAATGTTTAAAGGTAGAACACATCATTTGCAGTGACCCCAACTTTATGACACGAGTTGACAAGAAAAAAACTTACTAAAAGTGTTAATAAAAATGGTACCAAACACCACATGAATTTATTTCAGTCCAAAATGGTATTTTTTTGAGAGAAATTAACAACCGAGAGTGGTTTTCTAAAAGAAAGTCTTTTGCAAAAGACTTTTTACCATTCAACTCAACGCAAACACCATGCATGGATTTTTCAAGTTTTCAGAAATATTACTGTATAACTATGTGGCTGAAATTTCTACAGGGCAGTTTTATCAATATGGGCTTCTAATCACGAGTGGAAAGAACGCCCCTTTCAACCGTTTACCAATCATGTGTTCTACCTTTGATTACAAATGTAAAGTATTTTTTTTAAAAGAGTCGTCCATGAAAGGACCTTGCTTATGAAAGTGTTTGTGTATAGGCTAATGTACATGTAAACAATTATATCGTGCTGAAAAGCACTTTGTATAATATTGCCACCTCTAAACAAAGTATGGTGTTCACTTGTACAAAATTTGTAAAGATTATGGTTATTTCATGTTTCTTGATTCGTGTTTTATAATATAAATAACGAGTTTACTGTTGTAACCTATACCTTCCGTTGCGTTTGTTTAGAACAGGCCATGTAATTGCACGATGCCCGGATACATATGAGAGCAAAATCACGCGTTTTCAGGTATACACGGTACAAGGACATCAATTCACCTTCAATATTTAAAACATTGATTATTTTGCCGCTAAGTACCGCGTTCCTGTGGAACCCGGACAACATGTAAAGTAATGCAAAAGCACCAGTCCAAAGTCTCCATGCACGATGACATAAATAGGTATGATTTATGGAATTACTGGGCGGATTAGGTTGTCACGAACAAAACCGGTAAACATTTCTTGTGTATACACTTGTAAGAAATCGTCTTGACTACGACAATTTAAACCACTTGACGCCGGAAGACGTTTAAACACGCCAAGATTTCCGCATCGGTGTAGCGGAGGACTTGTTAACACGTTCGGGTTAATGAGTTCAGTTGTTTTCCTTCCTCCATGCTTCAACTAAAAATAAACCCGCGTCTACGGACAGCAATGTTTGAAATAATCCCGGCGTTAACTGGTTAAGTGTATTAAATGCGCTATCAATTGTTTCCCCCATCCCCTTCCCCCGCGCTGCCCCTACCCTTAGGTGGGGACTTGGTCACGTTTTTCATGGCCCAGGGTGGGGACTTTGACACACACGAAATCAGATTGTCAGCGCACGTCGGAGTAAACGCACAGGTTTTGTACCCCTGGGGAATTTTGTCACATTAATTTTTCCCCAGGGGTGGGGACTTATAGGTGGTGGGGCGGTACCCCAGAGGGGGCGGGGAAACAATAAGAAAGGTGCGTCATTTTGTTATTATTGCTATCAACACTTTTTTTCTTGTCAACTCATGAAATAAAATTTGGGGTGTGTGCAAATGATGCATTTGGCCGTCTCACAAAATATCAATAATTTAGGTTAAAAAACGTCCAGTGTACTTATTTTTCTTCTTCTTTCGTATGATCCTCTGAAGGGATCTGATTGCTGAGATTAGCCGACTTAAGTCGTTGCCCTGTAGCCACCTAGAAGGTTCTTCAGCATGGCCAAGAAGTGCGAGGAAACAGGAAGAAACTCTCAGTTTTAGAGGTGGGGGGAAACCCCACACCTCTCAGTTTTAGAGGTGGGGGGAAACCCCACACACCAACATATATAGGAAAACCCACGGAATCAGGCAGAGACGGAGAACCCAATCTACATAATGACCCGGACAGGATTCGAACCAGGGCCACCGAGGTGGAAGGCGAGGAAAGAACCGCTACGCCAAGCTGATTATCCACCTTTATACTAATATAATAACAATCGATAACTTGAACCGTTTTCCATGCATCTTTTTTGTTTGTTCAGTAGAAAACCCCCTCGAGACGTGACAACTAATAAATAAATTGCTCCGCGTAGGCTACTTTTGCAAACAATTGACATTTCAAAGGTCACCTAATTCAGTGCAAGGGAATTACAAACAACATAATTATGTACGTACATTAATTCATTATCGATCGATATAGAATTATTTATGAATATTTTCAAAGGTTAATTTACTTAACAATTTAAAAGTGCTTTAGCATTGAAAGGGGCTTCAGTCGAAAAGTGCATCGCTTTTGTCGTTTCTGAATTCTATTGTCTAATTATGATGTACTTCTATACCTTCGTTTTATTCTGCTAACGCAAAAGCAAGACGTACGATGCTATTTAGGCCTTGTATGTGGATATATTATATACACACAGGGGCCAATTCTAAACGCTGTTTAGCAAAACAAATTGCTTAATTCAAAATTTGTTTGCTTTATAAAATTTGGCAATTGCAGTCAAAATCGCATGTGATGTGTATCACAATTGACTGGTGTTCTGCTTTTCTTGCTAAGAACTAAATATGACATACGTTTTTGATTATTAACCCAATTTTATAATTAAAGCAAACAAATTTCGGATTAAGCATTTTTTTCTCTTACTAAACAGCTTCGTGAAATTGGCCCCAGGTGTGAAGGCCACTTCTTTTGTATTTTAATTATAAGGAAAAAAGTGCATGAAATAGGCCTATGCACTGTTGTGTACGTCTGTTGTGTTAAAACCCAATACATCATTTGCAGTGACCCGAAATTTTACTTCATTAGTTGACAAGAAAAACCCGACTACAGGTGTTAATAACAATGGTAACAAACACCATATGATTTTTCCCGTGTAGACTAGTACCTTTGTTGGTGAAATTGCCAACGGGAGGTGCCCTTTAAAAAAATTATCTGCAGATGATTTTTTACCATTCATTCATCACAAAAACCATGCATGATTTTTAAGGTTTTCTTAAGTATTACTGCACCTAGCATGTGGCTGAAATGACTATAAGGCATCAACATTATTCTTTTAAATATATCTAATGCCGTTGTTCCTGTTTTTAAATGTTAATTTCCAATCATGTAATACGTCTTTAACCCGCTGTAACCATAGCGAATCTGCGCAAGCGGTTGAATTTGTTAATACGGCCGGACACCGTATGCGTTTACACGTGCATGACGATTGAAAAATAACGAGAAAATGAAAAAGGTTGGCCGGTATTTATTTAAATTTGTCGTGAATAATGGTCTGCGCCAGGGCAATAGACTATACTAACTGCATGGTTGTAAACATCCTTTGGTAATCTGTGAAACGTCCATTGCTAAAGCACAGAGAAACAGTTCATTGGTTTAAGTGTAGACCCAGTAACATTGGCAGCACACAAAGAATGACGTACATTTTTAAATGTAATGCAAATACCGGTCAACCACATTCCCATAAATGAATATATTGCAAAGTCATGATAATTGAATAAAATTCACAATACTTTTCAACACTATAAGCTGCACTGTCAAATTAACGATTATCATAACGCGAGGCTTAAGCGGGCCTCCCACTGTGCGATTTTCGCTACGAAATAGGTACGATTAGCTACGATTTAGTACGATTGTGTATACACTCTATATACAATCGTACCAAATCGTAGCTAATCGTAGGAAATTCGTGGCAAAAATCGCACAGTGGGAGGCCCGCTTTAAGGCGCTATTTGTCTAGTTTCTGCATTGTATATACTTTACAATATAATGCAAACAACCCGAAACCAGACTAATTTTTATTTTTCGAACAATTTAAAACTTAGTTACAGTGTATAATTATTGAACTTGTTTTAAAGACAGATACTATTACTTATTAAGCGGGCCTCCCAATGTGCGATTTTGGCCACGAATTTTCTTACGAATTGGTACGATTACCAGAGACTGTCTATGGACTCTATACACAATCGTATCAAATCGTACCTAATCGTTGGAAATTCGTGGCAAAAATCGCACAGTGGGAGGTCCGCTTAACACACAGCTTTAAAACTCGCCCATTTTACAGTGAACGATTTAGCTTCATTTAATAAATTAAATTCAAAGGTATTATGTCATTCACAATTTCCCGAAAAGTTATCATTTAAAATGACCGTTGTGGACAGAAATAAATGTATGTGGTGTTCGTTACACCATTACTATGAACATTTTAGTAGGTTTTTAATATAGGTTTTCTCGCTCCAATTCATCAGAAATGCATTCGGTTTCGTTTCTGGAGGTATACGTATTCAAGTTATTTTGATCAGGACGCAATTTCTCTGGTTCTTATTCATTTGCACGTTATTCAATTTCGTTTAAAGACATTCACATTTGTTCGCTAATGCATCCAGATTATAATTTGGGTCATTCAACTACAAATCATCGAATGTTCATTCAATTTAGCACAAGTTCGGGGCTTGGACGAATTTGAATGATTTTCGCTGGTCATGTATTTCAAATTTAAATGCGCGTAGTTTTAAATTTGAGTGCGGAATTTTCCCGATTGCGTGCTCGAAAAACCAAATTAAATTGAATGCTCTCTTTAAATAAATGATCCCAAACTGCACTCAAATTTGCGCTGAAACGAATGCATCTGAAATGAACCTAGGAGGTATTTTGTTAAAACTGACCGGAAAAACCAGTATATTTACAATCCTGTATTCAATTAAATGGCATAGGCCCAATTTCATTTGGTGCACGATACACGGACCTAGTGAACCACCACCCTCCTTCCACTGTTCCCCCGGCCCATTGTGTCAAACATCCAAGGAATTTCCTTTTAGGTTTTAGGGGAAGTCGTTCACTCGATCTCACATCGTGCAGCAGATACCCAGTTTATACGTGTTTCATGACCCAGTTAACACGTGTTTCATGACCCAGTTATTTCCATTTACCCTAATTACCGTTCAAATTACTTACAAATTAAATTATTATAATAGTAAGCTGCACCACACAATCACGCCATTTATTATGATAACACCACTTGACATTATTGACACTCAGATATGCAGTGCGGGAAAAAAAATCCATATTACAAAAGGTGTAGGAAAAACATCTATCAATAAAGGTTAAATGTAATTATTTAATAGGGAGGTTTCGCAAGGTGACGAATACGGTTACGAATACGGATATGATAAGGGTAACCGTTCACGTTGATGCGCACACTGAACTGGGTTTCGCACTGTGTGAATACGATCTGCTAAATCTGCTCTGCGCTTGGCTTTGTTTTCAGCTGATTTTCCTCACTTTCACGTGGGCATGACTTATTAAATTCGATCGGTATTCATGGAAGATACATCACAATGAAACAATTGAATGCATACAACTTATTCATCTATCACGAAAAAAGCGACAAATCCCCATAACCGGTATCCGTTTTTATGCTACGCGTATATGCATGGAGGCCGATATCCGTTATTTACGCGTATGAAAACGTGTGTACTTCGGTTACGCGTCACGAAAAGCGCATGGAGTCATAACGTATCCGTATCGGTATTCGTGACGGTGCGAAACCTCCCTAATTTATGAAATAATGCAAGCCAATAAGCAGGTTTTATTTTGTGCATCACTTTGCGCACACTTTGACTCGGGTATAACCAGTAACGTCTTGCGAGATTACAATGTAGGCCTATACTGACAAGTGACAAAAACTTCAATAACTGAAGTGCGAACGCTTTACAGCAAGTTATTGTTCACACAAAGTGCACAAACAAATATTGACATGCAACTCAATGGGAGAAAAACTGTCAAATAAATGTTTTTCACAAAAGGACAATTGATGTCTTCGCTCAGGGTCGATTTCATCTTGGAAAATGTGATTACTTCTTGTGATTGACAACACGTCTTTGCAGCGCATCTTACAATGGTCTAGACAGCGCATACGCAAGTTATTTGATGAACAGTGCATGACTGGATTCAAATTGAGAAGAAAAACCCGATGTGGGGGTAATTTGGAATGAAATAACGCGCTAGAAAATCACTGAATCACAAAAGCACTTCCCGCCCAATTTGATTATGTATACAGTGCGTCGTTTCACTCCAAATTGGCTTTTTGCGTGTTTACATGAATAGCGTCTGGTGTACTGACGTACTTCCTTTCACATGCACACTTAGTATTGACTTGACCAGACTAATTTGGAATTTGGTGCACGCGGCAGGTGTGAAGTACAGAATCATTACTGTGTTCACCGTAGGATAGAATGGCATAAAGCAACAAGACTGTTCGTTGGTATAGGCAATAGAGCCTTTGCACGGCGGCCATGACAGGGGACAGTCACATTGTTACCATGTCTCATGCATGACTAGGTGCTTTGTGGTTCTATTGTTACATCATTTAAATAAGAAAAACTGCCCCCTGTCATGGCCGCTGGTGCAGAAGCTCTATAGCGTGCATCACATAGCAACAACAACATATATGACTGTCTAAACTGCACTTCCATTTGAAAGTAAAGATTTCGGCGCCCCAGCCATTATGCAAATGTATACACGCATATAAGGCTGGTTTAGCTGTTCTGGCTGGCATATATTTGGTGATCTGCCACTGTAAAATTTGGAATGCCTAATTTCCCCGGTCAATTTCGGCGCCATGTAAAGAGGCAGGTTTTCATATTCAAATGATTTGACAATATATCCACAACGTGCCCGACGCACCAGGGGCGGATCTCTTTGGGGCCCAGGAATGCATAGTTCCGAGTTTGCCTAGTTAGCCCCGCCCCCTTGGATATTGTTGCTATGGCTCACACGCTATCGTCAAAATGGCGACACACAACGCACAAAGCAATGAGACTTTCAACGGAAACCACAGATTCATTGGAGAAAACTCAAAGGTATTCATGTTTCAGGGTCGACAGTTATCTTAGAACACACCGAGTCTAGTAAAGGGCCAGTAATACAGGGATGTCATATTACGACATACGTGCTTTTGTACCTTTGAACAACGAAACGACCGGCCTTGAAACAAAAAATTCACCTGGATCATCGCATACAACACTGTACAAATTGTATGGGGCAGAACATCGCGTGATGTTGTTGTGAGACAGTGCACTTTGACCTATGTGGGTGATCTCTGCTATGTTGTGATTTGTCGGCGGGTTCGGTTGATTGACAGGTCGGAACTTAGCATTGTTTCCAGGGAGGGGTTTCGCCAGTGCGAGTGCCGACAAAGTCGCTCAGCGGGGAATTGGGGGTAGGGTGTGTGCCCACTCCCCCTCCCCAACCACCAATTTTGGTTTAAATTGGGGGAGGGGTGGGGGTTACCAGCCATTTTTGTGTCAGCTTGTTGCGGACACTGGTGGACACACAGAAAATGCATTACATTTTTTTATTTTTGCGTCAGAGCGGGGGGGGGGGGGGGGGGGGGGGGGGGGGTGGGGGGAGGGGGGAAGGGGTTTGACCCTCAAAACCCCCCTCTGGATCTGCGCGCGGTGACAATGTGACTGCCCCCTGTCATGGCAGCCCGTGTTAAGGATCTATGCAACCGATTTTCATACGCGCGTCATTCAGTTTCATTTCCAAAACTTCAGCATTCAGTCAATGAAAACAAAATCATCAATTTCATTATTGGAGAATTCCATCCACACATAATTTTGTTCAGATTAAAAGGGTTCTCTCGTTCATTCGATTTCTCGGAAGCCACTTCCAGAACTTTAGGCAGGAATTTCAATTCCATTAATTGGAACACATGTTCCACACGACTGCATTGGATTAAGAGCCAGTGGTTGGCCCATATGTATTTATTATATAAAAGTGATTAAAATTCATTCCCCACGCACACTGTTTTAACCAATGCATATAAATTGCGCCAAAGCATTTTGATCAACTTTACTAAACGAAACAGACAAAGCCTGCAGGAGCCAGCTGGAATTTAATATGTTGCCTGTTCCCAAAAGATTTGATATTTGACAGATCTTGCCGAACAGCAAAATTACGGTACAATACTTCGTTTTTATACTCTGGAATCCTTCGTGCATAAAAAAAGTAGACTAGAAGTTGATTAGTACAACTGATATGTTTATGCCAAGTATGGTGTGTTTTGATTGGAAAAGAAATCTGAGAATGGTTATTTATTTTCAGCACACGGGAGGTTTTATGCAGTTAATAATTAATATTGTGCGTGTAACGTGCAAAATGGCCGGCACCCCGAAATCTTCACTTTGAAATAAAGGTGCGGCTCAGAAAGTCACACTATACGCTGTTGTTGCTACGTGGTGCACGGCAATGCCAAGCAACCAACAGTCTGGTTGCTTTATGTCATTCTCTCCTGCGGTAGACACGTGACGGTATAGATTCTGTACTTTATATCTGCCAACTGTACCACATAGCATCCACTTAACCAGACTACATTTTTGTTGCTAAGTGTGCGTGTGAAAGAAAGTACGCCAGTATACCAGTTGCTATTCATGCGAAATACGTAAAAGGTTAATTGGAATTATTTATATATTTGCAAGTAATATTTGCATACTAAAGCCGAACTTTTATAATAGGCCTAATTCATATTTTTGCTTATAACAAGGAAAATGTTTGACATTAATTCCTTGTTCGTCATTGTTTTCATTCGTGATAATGCAATGTTCCTGTTAGGCCTATAGACCATATCGAATAGCTGCCATCTTGTGGAGTACCTTTTGTTACTTAAACCGTTCAACAATGGAAGCACAGTATGTGCAACCATGCATATCCTCAAAGAACAAGGAAACTGCCCCACGAAATGGCGGCTATTCGAGACGGCCTACAGTGATGTAATTTGCAAAGTCCCAAGGACCTCTTATTATTGAGGATTCTCCTTTATTTAACAATTTGTAGTGTATATTATACACGAATGTTACAGTGTTTCTTTGTCCTAAAATAAACCTAAGATACAGTGACGTCATGTTGTTTACACATGTGCTTTCTTTTGGCCAACGGAGCTAAAGTGCGCATGCTCAATGTGACCTACTAATGGAAAAGGACCGGTTTGTTTGCTGCCACCAAGCGTCTCAAAAGTATTCCATTGAAATGCGCGCATACATCAAAACGTGACGTCATTCTGTCTTATAGTATTTTGTATCGTGGATAACTGGAAGTTTATTTGGGAAAAAATACTTCTGGAAGAAAATTGCGAGTGTTATCTGTTTTATCTGCGCCAAACTACGTAAATTGTCCACACAATCAGCGCGCCACCAATGACAAGGGGCAGGAAATTGAACACGATCAATGCGTATTCGGCCCGTCTCATGCAATCCACTGCGAAGGGGGTTTGTACCAGGGCCCCGTCTACCACAGCCACACAGCCGTTGTCCAATCGCAAAGTCAGCGACTGGTACGTAGCACCGAAGATCCGGATAATCTGAGGCAAAGCCACCGAGGCAAACAAGACACGAACGACAATGTTCAGTGTGTCGATCTGGAAAACCACGCACACGGCGTAACCCAGATAGATTGCAGTGATGACGTCACCTAACATAACGTACCACGCCGTAGCAATCGTGTAGAACCTCTCCAGGTAGAAATACTCCAGAAACGTCTCGGCGCCATCTTCGAATAGGTAAACCACCACGCTGACGACACCCTGCACGTTGGTCAGATGCGATGCTTTCTTGATCGTAAAGCTTCGAAACATCACCAGAACGATTATGATCTTTATGGCGCCGAGGCAACCGAAAGCCAAAATGCCATTCTGCGCGCCAACATTTCTGAAGATGTTAGCGTCAATAACACCGCCAAATTCCACATCATAGAAGAGATAGATATCTTTCCACACGTCGAAGACGTCGTACATGGCCACAGACAGGAAAGATATGTACACTAATTTCTTCTTGCATATCTTGCATTTTCGATCGTTTCTAGATATGTACTGTCGCACGGCGTTTAGTTTTTCCTTATACTCTTCGCGCCAAAAGTAAAGACACACCAGCGTGAACGAGGCAGCGGCTATGGCTAGCGCAACGCACAGAGCTACACCTTCGAAGCGGCTTAGGCGAGGAGTCCAGGCCATAGTAATGTTACAGAACTCTTTATAACCATCTACCATTGGTAGTGTCACACACCACGGCTCACTGGAGTTATCCTGGTTAGCTTCATGTGGAGTCTTCCCAAGAACTCCGACAGCAGACATCCAAGTTCCCAACTGCAGAAGTGCTAGGCACATACACGCGAACTTGGCGACCCTTTTCATCTTTGCTGAAATGAGACCAAGATTGAATCACCTGCTAAAAAGTAATATATTTTAAGTTTGTCACAATTTGGCAGTGGACGCACAGACTACGCGTAACATTTGCATAATGCGAGGAAATGGGTTGCGATTATTTTATTTGACTTAAGCGGGCCTCCCACTGTGCGATTTTTGCCACGAATTTCCTACGATTGGGTACGATTATCAGAGACTGCCTATAGACTCTACACACAATCGTACCCAATCGTAGCTAATTCGTGGCAAAAATCGCACAGTGGGAGGCCTGCTTAACCTTATTTTTTAAATATTTGTGAATAGTATATGTGGAGTATTCGACCCCAATTGAGGTGTTTTTTTTGTCGCGGAAGTGTGAGGTGCACTGGCATGCGTGTGAGGTGGACGGGCACGCCCGTCCACCTCACTCCTCCGCCAAAAATGCTCCACATATACTACTTCTATGCGCGTTCTGTGCATCTTGCACAAAGTTCAGACAATTTTGAGCGGCGGCCATGACAGGGGTAGGTTTTCATATTTAAATGTGACAATACATCCACAAAGTGCCTGTGCCTATATACATGTACTCGTGCATGACGCACGGTGACAAATTTACCTGCCACGGCAAAATGAGGAATGTCCCCCAGATATCAAAACCGCGTAATCGGCGCCTAAAGTGAAATATAAATGAAAAATATGTCCATAATTATATCAGCCGTGCGCAGCACGCTGGTATATTGTGATCGTCCGATTTCTTCCTTTTTTTCCTTCTTTCTTTGGGCAAACGGTCACGTGACATCACATACCTGCTAATAACTGCCAAACGCCGTGGCCGATTTCAACCAGATTTGGACAGAGTTGAGGGCCCCTTTAAAGTCAGCTTTTTAGCTCAGCTTTTTAGCTGTAAGGGTCACCCTCTTGAAATAAAGTTTAATAAAAAATAAAATAAAAAGAGTCTTCCTTGACCGGAGTCATATCTTGGGTGACCACCACGTGAGGTCAATGATCACCTACTGGTCACTACTGGTCATTTTCTTCAAAAATATAAAATGCTTCTTCTTCCACAGTCTTGACCCTAATAATGTCAAATGTGGTCAGTAACATCTTTGAACCAAGCTACATATGGGTTGTTCACAGAATTTGGCCATCGGCTACCTAGTGGTCAGTACGGGTCATTTTCTTTGGAATGACCCAAATGCTATATGTGCCAATGTTTGCCAAAATCCTTTGTCGTTTTTAGCCAAATTTGGACAGGATCTTCGTTGATCCGAGTCCCATCTTATACAAAATGCTTCTTAAGAGTTCTATAGGTCATTGGTCAGTCCAGTGGCCGAAATGTTCAACTTGGTCGTATGGCAACATGAAGGTCATTTTCGGGGTCAGCGAGGAAGCGCAATTTTTTGAGGCGGTGGTCAGCAGTGGCCGAATTTTTAAACTTCGTCCAAATGGACTTTGGGTGGTATTTTTGGAATCTACGTTCAATGGCGAGCTCAAAAATACCAACCAACATCGACAAAACTTAGGCCTACCACTGGTCAGTTTTGGCCGAAATTGTAAACTTTGTCGAAACTAACCAATGTTGGTATTTTTGGAATATATGATGAAAGGCGAAATCAATGGTACCCTACTGAAGGTCATTGGTCAATGGTCAGTTTTAGTGGTCCAATTTCCGGACATCGTCGAAAGTCACTTTAGAGGGTATCAGCGGTCGACTTACATGCACTGGTGCATGTAGACTAAGGTCACTGGAGCAGTGCCAGTTCAAAAAAACTATATATGGATCAGCATCTTGATTTCAAGTCAAATGCTTCCCCAACCTTCTGCATTTTTCAAAGTTCAGAGAAATTTTACCTTTCATAAAACCTATTTTAGGCTGATATCCGTACTTCGTGAAGCACATTAGCTCCAGTTTGTAAATGCAATCAAAAATACATTAGACGCGTGGAAGCACACGTATCAACGTGCGTAACATTGATGAAGTGTTCTAAGCTGCGAGGCCTTGAATCAAAAATACATTAGACGCGTGGAAGCACACGTATCAACGCGCGTGACATCTCGGTTTAATGGTACGTGTTCGCAGACGTATCCGTGTGACATACCACTAATTTGGTGCAAACAAGTCGAGATTAATGCATAGTTCCGAGATTGCCCAGTTAACCCCGCCCCTTAGATATTGTTGCTATGCGCTCACAAGCCATCGCAAAAAAATGGCGAGACTACGTACAAAGCAACGGGACTCGGCATGGAAAGCACAGATTCATTGGAGAAAACCCAAAGGTATTTATGTTTTGAGGTCGACAGTTACCGTAGCACACACTGAGCGAAGGGCTAGTAATGCAGGGATGACATATCTTTCATAAAAATGCGCTTTCCTACCTTTGAACAGCGAATCGCCCAACATTGAAACCAAAATTCACCCGGTCACTGGCGCATACAACATATACAAACTGTATGGGCAGAAAATCGCGTGATTGTTTGTGATGATTGCATCATTTTGACCTTTGTGGGCGCCGTCTGCTAGCTCTGTTGTGATTGGTCGCGGGTTCGGCTTGATTGACAGGTCGGAACTATGCATTGTATACGTACCGCTCCCGTGTCAAACGGCTCCCATACGTTGTGGCTGATCCGCATCACGCACGTACGAGGAGACCGCATAAAGTGATGAAGTCAAAGCTGAAAATGGTACGGATACGTATACGCGCGCGGATTTTGAGCTTGCCGAAACTGTCTATTGATGAAGTGTTCTCAGCTGCGAGGCCTTGAACAAAGGCTAATTCTTTCGTTGTCTGTGGAATATGTGGAACGCGCGGGAACCAGTTTAAGTGTAGGCCCTGACTCGTTCTTTTTACGCAGAAAATTATGAAACATGTCGCACCGCAACCAGACTCCGCTAGCGCTGCACACGTGGTGACGCGACGCCGCGGCGTGATATACGTGATACGTCACGGTGTGCTGTACTCCGTAAACTTTTCGCTTTGTGGCATTTTTGACAGCTCCTGATCTCAGGTTTTTGATCGTTTTTCTTGGGTTTCATGCAAAAATTGGCTGCATCGGTCAATCGATTCCAGTGTGCATTTTTATTTAAACTTATTAAGATTATACATACAAGCCTGGGACACAAGCTTAACTTGTAGTCATCATGATGGGTGTTCAAACTTTAGGATGAAAGTCCACATATAGAAATCAGCATCTTGATTTCCAGTCAAATGTTTCCCCAACCTTCTGCATTGTTCAAAAGTCAGACAAACCTTTCATAAAAGCTATTTCAGGCTGATATCCGTGCTTCGTGAAGCACATAAGCTCTAGTCGATTTTGGTTTTTGTTTTGCATATAGCTTAAAGGTACACACCGGCCTACTCTACTGTTTACATGATTTAGTGATGTAGCAGCATTGACAATACTTTTTTGATGGTCGTTGTGATAAAAGATCATCAAAATATCCCGTAATTTACTAAAGAAGTGCAAAATTAACAAAGAAGTGCAAAATTAACAAAAACGGTCAAAAGACGGGTTATACGCTTTACCAGCCGTTGCAACTACGCGCGAGCCTCACGACTTTGTCACAAACGATTCGCTCTTCTCCTGCTCAGGATATCTCCAATTTTCTGCTCACGATTTCACTGGACAGCCCGGACGACGACCGAATAGGAATTTCCGTTTTCTTTTGAGGAGTTGCCGGGCATCATGTTTTTTCTTCACGAACGTACACTGAAGCAACACGCCCGTGTGTGTGCACTCAGGCTATTTGCCGTGCTGCGCGGGGCAAATATCCTACACTCCACGGTAGCCTGCCGTAGTACGCGCTCGCTCCCGTTCTCCGGACTCTCGAAACAAACAATTATGTTCGAATTTTCATACTTATGTTTAACTTTGTTTCATACCTGTATAAATAGTCTCTCTTTTGTCAATTACTTATAAATATTGGGGGGAAATCAGAGTTGAATTTGGTGCAGTTCTGCAGTAACAAACTTTTATACGGCTGGAAATACAACTAACTCACAAGACCACGTGACTTTTCGGAACCAGAATTTGGTTCCAAAAAGTCACGTGACCTTGAATTTTTCAAAAGTGCTAAAAAACTGCCACATTTGACGGCGTCTTTTCAGGATATATCTAATTTACTCTGGAAGGCGCTTCAGAATAATGTATGGGTCTATTTCGAGCCCAAAATAGCCCAACAAAGCCGGTGTGTTCCTCTAAGTATTCAAAATTCATCCTTGTATAGACCGTATCGAATAGCCGCCATTTCGTGGGGCTTTTGTTACTTAAACCGTTCAACAATGGAAGCACAATATGTACAACCATGCATGTCCTCAAGGAACAAAGAAACTTCCCCACGAAATGGCGGCTATTCGATACGGTCTATAGTTGTATTTTTTGTCAAAATGTTCAATAAACCTGTTAAAAATGATATTTTCTAATTTTCATCTGCATGCAGCGGCTGCGTGCCGAGTTTATTTTTTAAAGCCGTTTTCTCGAAAAGTCTTTCTGGCAACGACAGCGCGCTGTGTCATCTTTCTGATCTTGCGTCATATTTCCCAAATGCAGCAAGTTACAGAAATAAATTTGTTGTCATTGCTGAAGAATTGTTCTTTCTTCTCGTGTTTAAATCTCAAAATGTTGGGGACATTCCTCATTTTGCCATGGCCGTCGGTACAAAGGAGTTTATTCTGGGTGACATCTGTACTTTGTACCACAAACATTGCCTCGACCAACGGTTGCTTTTAATGTACGTCTATTTACAGTTATGTCGGCAGTCATTTTAATGTAATTATTACAATTTTAATCTCCTAAATGCCGTTTTGTGTACTGTCTCAGCTAAAGCATATTTGCCGAATATGACAAATACCTCGTTCACACGAGGGAAATCGCTTCGTTTTACTTGGATTCGACGATGACTCGACGAAGATATTGTCTAATGTGAACGATACCGCTCTTCGTTCGATCTTCGTTAAGTGAGATGTTAATGCACGTTTCATTAACTAACGATGATTAATAATCTTCGTCGAACGATGCGATTTCTCTTATGAGAACGGTGTCTGTGTGAATGTTAGACTGGTCCCCTGTCCATGTGCACTACGCTGCTCTCGCTATACAAGGACAGGCACACGCCGAGCAATAACCACGGGTGATTGGCCGTTGTATTACCACGCGTGATTGGTCGATGTATTAAATATATGCATGATCTATTTTTAGAGTTTGCTCAACAACGAGTGAATTTCGCAATCGTTAATTTCGTCGCTGGGTTTTGCATATCCTATTCAATCTTTGCCATCCCTTATAATTATTTAGTAATTTTGGCAATGGTGTACTCGTCAACGCCAAGGTTTGTACTGATACATTACTTTTTACTTGAAATGGCGATGTTTGCCGTATTTTTAAGCCGCCAAACATCAATATCACAGTGCGGCCGTTGTTCCAAAAAAGTTTTTCATCGCATAAAAAAACTTGACAAAACATAATAATAATATAATAATAATAAGACATTTATATAGCGCCATACGTAAAAATTAACCTCTGGGCGCTTAACATCAAAACATCGTGTACATCATATATAATAACAATTAATTTATGTAAAAAAGTCTAAGAAATATATATTAAATGTAAAAAATACAATAAAATAAAATACCATATAATACTCGTATATAGCAAATAGATGATGTATAGCACATTATTCTACGCCTTAGTTGAAAAATATTTCTTAAAAAGATGTGTTTTCAGGGACGTCTTGAACTTTGCAACAGTATTTGAGCTGCGTATGTCTTGTGGAAGTCTGTTCCACATATGAGGGGCAATGACAGAGAATGCCCGACCGCCATAAGAAGATGCCCGTGGTTGAGGAGAGATGTGTTGCAGGAGATTCTGAGATGAAGAGCGAAGGCGTCGAGCAGGAGAGTAAGGTGTAATCAAGTCTTGTATATATATTGGAGCCAAACCATGGATAGCTTTATATGTTACAAGAAGTGTTTTATACTATATTCTTTGAGACACGGGCAGCCAGTGCAGCTCCCGTAGAATCGGTGTGATGCTCTCATGACGTTTACTCAGACATACAAGTCTTGCCGCAGCATTTTGAAGACGTTGCAGTTTATTAATGTCACAGTCAGGAAGACCGACGAGCAAACTGTTGGTGCCATCGATCCGAGAGGAAATAAAGGCATGCACAAGCTTTTCCGTAGATTGCTTGTCTAGATAAGATCGTATTTTCCCAATCTTGGAAAGGCAAGCCCATCCAGCCCGGCAGATGTTACTAATGTGAGTTCTCATTTGAAGTGTGCTGTCAAAAACGACACCCAAGTTACGCACCTCATTGCTGGGATGGATCGGTGAATCCCCGATTTTGAGAGGAGGGAGTTGGTTGCGGGCAACAAAGCGAGAAGAAAAATGAATTATTTCCGTCTTCTCATCATTAAACTGAAGCTTATTGATGGTGGACCAGGCTTTAATGTCGTTGATGCATCTTTCCAGGCGAGATGTTGCAAGAGAGTGATTAGATGGCTTGAACAGTAGGTAGATTTGGGTGTCATCGGCATACATAACATGTTCAATGCCATGCTGAAGAATGACATCACTTAATGGAGCTACACTCTCAGAACGTTGGTTAAAATTTTTAACCAACTTGGTTAAAATTTTAACCAACCATGTATTACCAGGTGAACATCCCAACAGTTGGTTAAAACCTTAACCAACCCAGGTTGGTTAAATTTTAATACGTGGTTGGTTAAACTTTTTAACCAATTATTGGTTAATTTTATTTTAACCAATCTGTTGGTTAATGCCGAGTTGGGCAAATTTTAACCTTGCAGTTGGTTATACCCGAATGGTTGGGCATTTTACTGAAATGCTGTTCACAGTAATTGGGCAATATTTTACCAACAGTTGGTTAATTTATTATGTTAAAAGTTTATAAAAAAGATATTTGGGTATAAAGGACACTAAATACAGGCAAACACCACACGATGGACTTGACAGTTTTACATTTTTTTAATTTTATTTATTTTGTGATATTTGATGTACATGTATGTACTTTAGCAGCAGGTGTAGGCCAAATATATACTGGTATTTTCTAAATGAAAGTGTTTGGCTTCCTTCAAACATTTTCATTTTTAAATGTTTCACCATCACACTGTGTTAACAATGAGTTCGAGAATGCTTACAAGTGTGACGTTTAGCTCAGCTGCACTATATGAAGTCAGAGAGCGTACTTTTATTTTTGTGGTTTACACAGCCAAAGAAAGGTTAAATTCAGATTAGGAAATAACAATTTCCGAGTTGCAATTACAATTAATGGCAAGTTCGTTCTACAGTGTGAGTAAACCAAAAACTATTATACACTTTTAAAATTACTTTTTGTGTTTTAGTGTACAAATATTTATATGAGATGTTCTGACATGTATTTTGGATAGGTTCTCCTGTGTCCTTTAAATTATAAGGATGTCAGGTGGAACACGACTTGCGCCAACATTAATTATTTTCCGAAGAACCTGTTGCAAAATCTGGGACGGATGGCAGCTCTGCACTGGTTCAAATCCTTTTCTTTTTCCTAGCCATACTGAATTGGCGCAAGTCGTGTTCCACCCGACACCCTTATTTGCCTCATGTGCGGTCATGCATGAGACATAATTTAATTAAACTGCTACCAAAAGACACAGGAGAACTTATCCAAAATACATGTTGTCAAAACATCTCCAATAAATATTGATACATTAAAACACAACAAGTAATTTTAAAAGTGTATTTTTTTTTTTTTACTCAACCTGTAGTTGTGTCGAAATAGTGGCCAAAATGCAGCTTTGACCAAAAAGACGTGGTTCACGCCGAAGCCTTGCTTAGCAGTAGCCTAGTCAGATCAACTATGATGTGCATGATGAGTGGTTATGGCCTTGGCCTTTGCTGTCATAGTTGTTGTCGAGTAACAGTTGCTGCCAAGATGCCAAATCCGATCCAATCCGATCAGCACTGTGTGGATAAACAAAATGAAACAAGGACTAGTATTAACATCCAAAGGCGGTAGGCCTATATGTGACCCATCCATTCATACTACTATTAAACTAATAGCAACTGATAATCTTTCTGATGGATACCGGCGCATTACAAATATTCATTATTATTATTAATAATAATGCACCTATCACTGCCCCCATCCCTCCCCCGCGCTACTCCACCCTGCGATGCCCCACCCCTTAGGTGGGGATTTGGTCCGACGATTTCCGTGCCCCAGGGTGGGACTTAAACGCATGGAAATCAAATTTTCAGCGCACAGGGAGCAAAACGTGCATCTTTTAGCCCATGTGTGGGGAGTTTGTAACCCAAATTTTGCCCCACGGGTGGATAATTTGTCATTCGAAAAGTGATAATCCCTACCTCTTATGTGGGGCAGCCCGCGCGGCGGGCCAGTGGTGGGAAAAAGTTACACGTATACAGGCCGTGCGTAGCGAGTATGGTGTACTGTACATGTAGTTTGTGGCCCGCACTCGCTGCACACGGCGCGCTGCATGCAACGTGAAAGTAACGTTATACTCGTGACAACCCGCGCGTACGGGTAAAAAATAACACTTTGAAATCGGCTTAAATCTTCGAGAAAGGTTTCCAAAACCGACCGCTAGCAACCACTAAAATGTCCCCCCACCATTCACCGATCGGACCAGACAATTAACGAGGCAAAACTTACCTTAAATTAGTCGTTTCGGCTCGGAAACACCACTACATTTTGCAAATTTGCCGTCAACTCATCCTCCATGACACGAGTCCTGTATACGTTTGTGTAGTAGTTTTACACGTACAAGGCACACACACACACGAAACGAACGCGCGTGGGCATTTTGTCGCTCTTGCCTTCCTGCAGACAATCGAGTCACTAACCAATGGTAGCTTTCACTGGACACCACGTGACATGGTTGGGCGAATTTTTTAACCAACTTTCGCTTTGCGGGGGGTGTAAATTATAACCATAGTTGGTTAAAATACAGCCCTCTGATCTTATATTTTACACAACCCGCTGTTTACCCAACCAGAAAGCATAATATTTCTTAACCAACCCCTGGTTAAAGAAAAATTTACCCAACTCGGAGAATTTAACCAACATTGGGAGATTTTTAACCAACTGATTTTTAACCAGTGATATTTTAACCAGCGTTCTGAGAGTGTACGTAAAGGGTGAAAAGTGGTGGTCCACAAACAGATCCTTGTGGTACACCCCAAGGTAATCCATGCACAGAGGAGGTTCCAGATCCAATGTCCACCACCTGTGAACGTCCTTGTAGATATGATCGAAACCAGCTGAGGACTGTTCCACCAAGACCGTATCGCTCATAGAGGCGATCGAGAAGTAAATGATGATCAATGGTGTCAAAGGCAGCACTTAGGTCCAAGAGAACCAGCACTGCTTCATCATGGTGGTCTACTGCACGCAGGACATCATTCTGCATTTTGATCAGTGCAGTCTCCGTAGAATGGTGAGAACGATATGCCGATTGAGCACCCGTATACAAATCATTCTGGGTAAGATAGTTATTGACCTGAAGCAGGCAGCATCTCTCCAACAATTTGGACATATACATAAGGAGAGAGATCGGCCGGTAATTCTTAAGGTTGTCGCAGGCCAGATTGGACTTTTTAAGAAGGGGAATGACCCTGGCCATTTTGAAACTATGAGGAACAACTCCGTTTGTAAGTGAGAGATTGATGATCTTTGTAATAGTTGGCACTAAGCTATTCATAAACTTTTTGAGCAACCAAGTAGGTATTGCATCAAGAGAGCATGATTTTGTCGGGGATTTCATGATGAGCTGCTTAACCGTCTCTTCAGACACTTCATTAAAGGTGTTAAATGAAGAAAGGCACATTTCATCAAGTGTAATTGACATCTTAGGAAGAGTTGTGGAATCCAGGTTGTTGCGAATGATTTCAATTTTGTTCTCAAAGAAGTCTGCAAATTTGTCTGCAAGTACCTGTGGATCATCATGGGACGGAAGCTTTCTGGTAGAATCAGGGTTGCATAGAGAGCTCACGATGTTAAATAGATCTTTACTGTTGGCATCACGAATCTGATCCTGATGATATTTTCGCTTGGAATCATCAAGACCACATTTATAAAGCTTACAATGCTGCTGGTGAATTTGTCTATGGACCTCAAGACCAGTGGTCTTGAATTTTCGCTCAGATCGTCGCTTTTGTTGTTTCAGAGTTCGGAGTTCATTGGTAAACCAGGGGCAGTTAGGTCTAACAACAATAGTCCTATTAACCAAAGGAGCATGCAAGTCAACAAGATTATGTAAAACAGAATCAAACTGCTCACAAAGCTCGGTTAGGTCATCTTTTGGTTCGAAAAACAGAGAAGATGATTCAATTTCTGCTTTAAGATTATCAACATCAATGTCACGATACTTGCGGTACTGTAGCTTTCTTTTCAATGCAGCAGGCCGTTCAAGATTGAGGTTACAGCATACTGCATAGTGATCAGATGGCATATCAGTTTCAACAAATACATTATTTACCACTGTAGAGGCACATCGCGTGAACAGTACATCAAGAGTATGGCCAGATCGGTGAGTAGCGCGATGCCAAATCGAACGATGGCGCGCAACACGCTGTATTCTGGGCGCCTGCTTGGCGCTTGCGCAAACCGTGACACAGTCCTTTTAATTTGCATAAACATCCAGGAATTCCAGGGGTCGATTTCACTAACGTTGACGATTCTTCGTAACTAGATATGCGATGGGTTACTGCTCCGTAACTAGTGTTTGGTCCTAAGAACAATTTCAAGAAACTTGCGATGGGTTTAACGATGCATACCTGCCATGGCAACGCACTGTAAGCTACGATGAGGCAATGGGTCATCGTAGCGTACATTTTGACCAACGATGATCGTGGTTTTTGCCGTTTTGGAAGATGAGACGAACTCTGGCTCCCCCAAAAAACTGATTGCCACTCTTGTTAGATTCTATGCTACGCGATATAAACAAGAGAAAATGTAAATTACGGTATACCTACGATTTTAGCTGGGGACAAAGTGTCCGATGTTTTCACTGCATGCATGCAAAAACACGAAACATACACGTATGCAGTTGGCCATCCATTACATTGTCTACGTCGGCCACAAAGTCGTGTACGTACGTACGCGTGGAATACAAATTTGAATGATGCCACTGTGTTCTACATGCGTGACTTTTAAACGCGCAAAACAAATAGCGCTCACGCGCTCTGTGACTGCACGAAATGGTACGCGTCCAGTAAGCTGCGCGCCACATTTAACGCGCGCACTTGCACTACGCAGAACGGACACGGAGACGTCGTGTAGCCGACGACCGTTTTATTAAAAACTTAATTCAGAACAGCAAACAGCCTTAGAGTAAAATATGCAAATAGCCCTAATCGATAATCGAACGCATCGCGCTTACGATATGTTTGGTGAAATTCACCGCAGCACCCATCGTAGCCACGATTCATCGCAGCCGTACGATTCATCGTAAACTTATTATGGACCTTAACTTACGAAGAGTTTAGTGAAATCGACCCCTGGATATTTATGCCAAACATGGCGGCGTGTACCTGTCCTCATATACGACGGAGGGGAAGTAAATATGTGGACAAGGGAACCAGTCTATGTGAATGTGTGATATGCCGCGTCACGGCGGTCCCATGCAGGTAATTACACATGCGCACTCGCGTATTTTTAATGGATTAAAACTGTGCTCAGTCGGTCTTCATTTATCCAAATACTTGTACTGCGTTTTCGTCAATTAAAGTGCAATATATTGCTTGTTTCACTGGAAGATTTGTTTGTAGTCTTTATCTCCTGTTCACTTTCTTCAAAGGCCTCACCGCAATTTTTCGTGAGTTTTTCTGAAATTACATACGGAAAAAACAAATCGGATTGTATTTGTATTTTTCATGTGTTTTTGCAACCAACGGAAATTTTTCACCTTGGCCCTACAATAATCTGAAGCATCCATACCCATCATATAATAGACTCTTTGGACTGGCTGCTTAAACTACATTAAGACACAATCCAAATTAACTTTATTTTAAAAAGTAAAAAACAAATCATATAGAAAAAAGAAGAAAAACAATGTTTTTTGGGGTAACGGAGGGACAGGCTTAAATGATATTCAAAACAATTTTGAACACCTTGTAACAAATTGTGACTTAAACCATTCACTCACATGAGATGCCTAAATTCATATATCATCATTAGAAAAGATAGGGCCTATGCTATTCATTCATACTTTATTAAAAACAGCTGCTCATAAAAATAAAAATAATAATAATAATAATTTATATTGCGCAAATTCCATAAAAGAAATTATGTTCAAATGCGCATAACAATACAGTGTACTTACACTACAACTAAGAAATTGGTTTAAATTAAAAAGATACTAATTACTAATTAACACATAAAAAGTACGATAACATAAATCGATCAATCAATCATTTATACATATGCGCTGAGGAACAAGTGTGTTTTTAATTTACGCTTAAAATCTGCAAGAGTCGGAGCTGAGCGGACATTTTGGGGCAGTCGGTTCCATAAAGTGGGTGCAGCTACAAAAAATGCTCTGTCACCGAGTGTTTTTGACATCTTTCCAGTGGGTAGACTTAGCAGATTAGAAGTTTGAGATCGTAAGGAATAACTGGAATTCGCCGTTTTTGTTAATAGATCACAAAGATATTTGGGAGCCTGGTTATGAAATGCTTTAAATGTCAGTAACAATACTTTAAATTGAATACGAGCCGGAATGGGAAGCCAGTGTAGTTTCTGTAATCTGGGGGTAACGTGAGCGTCTAGAAGCACCATATAACAAGTCTTGCCGCTGTATTTTGAACACGTTGTAGTTTGTCCAAGTATAATTTTGGTAAGCCAGAATAAAGACTGTTGCAGTAATCAAGTCGGGAAGTTATTAAAGCATGGACCAAAATATTAAGGGTGTCTCTAGATAAAAATTTACGGATATGTCTAATATTGTGAATATGAAAAAAGCTTATTGAACAAACACTGCTGATTTGTTTAGCCATACTAAACTTTGAATCAAACCAAAAACCAAGATTACGAGCTGTTAATACTGGTGAGATGTTAACATCGCCCACTTTGACATTAGAAATATTCACTTTCGATAGTTGTTGCCTAGTCCCAATAATGATAAATTCAGTTTTCGAATCATTTATTATTAGCCTGTTCTGTGACATCCATTGGCGAATGGCGTGTATACAACTCTCCATAAAAAAGACTTTTGTTACAGGATAGAATCAGAGGAACATGCTGTTTAAGTTCGTCAACCACAATGTATTAAAAAGCCCGTAACCTTTTATTTTTCTAGTAGAAATAGTTCTATACTTTGTTTTTTTTTCTGTGCACCTTAGAATGTTGGCTTCAAGATCAGGCATGAAAGAAAGTCATTTAATCATTAAGTTCGATTTTTTGCTACTGACGTTATAACTTGGCCTGCCCCAAAATCATGTGGTCAATAAAATCAACTGCATTTGAAGCAACGTAATAAAAGCGTCGGCCCACGGATTTTTGTTTACCCTTAAACGGCGCGGTGTTTACCGAGACACGCGTTAGAAACCTCAATCATGCATTCTACAGGAGACATCTTTTACCAAAGGTTAAGCGAGTTAAATAATCCAATGTTTCCATGGAAACCAATGGCGAAATCACACTGGACACCAGCGAATTCACTAAAAAAAGTCACTAAAAAAGAAAAGAAAAATTGGTGAGCTTACATTTTTGTTACAAGAAAACCGTAACCATAGCAACGACACGATTTGCGCATGCGCGGCTGAATTTGTGAAAAAGCTTATTGACGCCTAAACAAATTCAATTACGACAACTTGCCCGCTTTTATCGGCGCCGGAGCGATGTGTTCATTAAAACGTGTTCCACATTACTCAACTGCGTGATAGAACAAAGTTCAGGTTTTACAAGATGAGCCGGCCGGGCCCCAATTCAATATTTGCAGTGATCCAACATTTCACTTCATGAGTAGACAAGATTAACCGGACTAAAAGTGTTGATAGCAATGGTAACAAACACCACGATTTTTTTCATGTGGTGCTCTTTAAAGAGCTCTTTATTTAAATGCCATCTTGTAGTGCACGTTTTGATATTTAAATTGATTAACAATGTAGGCCTAAGCACTATAATGTGCAATCATGCATGTCTTAACAAAACAAAGAAACTGCCCTACGAGATGGCAGAGTACGGTCTATACGTCAAAGGGGTAAGATTTTACTTTAGTACCTGCATTTTTCTTATTACAGCTATTAACCACCAAAAAGTGAAATTCAAAATGAATTCCGTTTACTGGTCGCCATGCACTTATTCTCCTTATACTGACATAATAACCACCAAAATGTGTAAATATTTTAAAAAGGCAAGTAATTTGGAGTGAAAAACGTTCTCAACAATTTCCTTGAAAATACATAAACTTTTTTCTGCCCTGTTCCACAGACTTAACACGATGTCTCAGTGGCGACCAGTAAACGGAATTCGTGCCGATTGTTTAGACCAGGGGCCAATTTCATAGAGCTGCTTAAGCATGAAAAATTGCTTAAGCATGAAAAACTTTGCTTGATAAAATGAGGTTACCGGCAAAAATTTCATGTGATTGTCATGGTAATGAAATAGTCCTCTAACACTGGTCATATGCTACTTCTATCACATGAGGATTTCACTGGTAACGCTCTCTACTAGGCAAGTGTTTTTTGTGCTTAAGCAAATTTTTGTGCTTAAACACCTCTATGAAATTGGGCCCTGGGGCCAAAGCACAAGTGTTTAAGCACAAAAAAACTCTTGCTTAGTAGGGAACGTTACCAGTGAAATCCCCGGGTGACAGAAGTAGTGTATAGACCTTGTCGCAAATACCGCTTGTGTGAGTTTTTACAAAAGCAGCAATGTATTGTGGGAAGGTTTTCGGGGCAGACTTTGCCCCGTTTTCCTTCCCAAAATACAGTTGTGCTTCAGTGCAAACTTGCCCAAGCGGTATTAGCGATAAGGTCTATGACCAGTGTTAGAGGACTGTTTCATTACCATGACAATTACATGAATTTTTTTTGCGGTAACCTCATTTTACCAAGCAAAGTTTTTCATGCTTAAGCAGCTCTATGAAAGTGCAGGTATGAAAGTAAAATCTTTCCAGGAAGACAACCATGTAACTTATAGACATGCCACAACTCAATAACAGATCACCGGAGGTCACATTTGGTAACATTGTCTTACCTTTAAGTTGCAGCCATTAAGAAACGAAAATGAAACGCTCAACTATCTTCTCCAGCATCATAATCATAATGTAGGCCGACGACGCTATGAGATTGTTTGCATTGTGCCTTCATGTCCATTGGTTGCCACGTAAACATCTGGTGCTTCACTTCACGACAGTTCACTTTCAGTTGGATGGAGGTTTGATGCCAGACAAAGACTAACGAGTTCCCGGATGTCTGGGCCATTTTTGTGCACAGTATACTGCCGATTTGACGCCATATTAGTTCCATGAGAAAGACACGTAACAATAATGACGGTTGAAAATGGGTTTTATACAGTTGATAGAAATTTAAACTGAAGTTAAACCAAAATAAAGTCGTGAAGCCAATGCATATATATGAAATACCCTCTGCCATATATCGTGCTGCATATGTTAGCCGAAGCGCTCCTGTGGCACCTGTCCCCAAAAACAGATGCAGCATGATTATGTGACAGAGCGTACGCCTTCCATTGTTCCCCCATTGTGTCTCAAACATCCAAGGAATTTTAAAGGAATTCCTATCAAGATTTTGAGGGAGGAGGAGTGGTGGGGTGCGTTAACAAACGGGAAGAGTGTGTTGAGGTATACACTATGAGCAACTAACAATGGAAATTGGGCACAAACCATTGTTATGAGACAAAAGTGTCCATTGTTAGTTGTTTATAGTGGGGAGTCCCTTTGTCACATATTCGCTGACAGAGTCGTGACGACACATTGCGGGCGCTGGACCGTAACTATGGTAACTGGTTTACGCTCACGTTTTACATCCATTGTGTCTGCGCACAGTGCGTTTTAATATTATTCTTTACGAAAAAAATAAACACAAATAAGGACCATAATGACTTGCAATGGTTTGTTCATGCCTACTCTCATGCTACCATACCGCCTTATTTTGTGATGTTTGCAACAGAAAAACTCAACAGAAAATGTTCCGCGTGTGGCTCCTGTGCAATTATATATACGTCCATGTGCAAAACGAATGGAAAAACGCGTTGTCATGCAAGTAGCGTGAACCGTTGTCAAAGAAGTGAGCGCGTCCGCGCGCAACTTGACGTCACACTCTGCCAGCGAATATTGTGCTAGGGGCGGATCTGGCTACTGTGTGTCGAAAACATGCCCTGCTAGGGCGTCTGAAAAATTTTGAAATTTTTGAGAACGACTGTGACAATTTATGACTCAACATGTGCCTCCTCACCACATGGATGTAATCATCAAAACGCATTTATCAACACAGCGAACCGTGTCCACAGCCCTATTGTTAACGCGGATTCTAAAGATTGAACGCTGTAGAATATTGAAATGGTTAATTCATGGTCAATTGTATGTGGTGTTGAAATTTATATATTATTTTTTATTTAAGTCACATACTAGTTATTATTGCTGCTGTGGTAGCTTTATGCCATTCTATCCTACGGTAAACACGGTATTGAATTTGTACTTTACATCTACCGCGTGCACCTCATAGCAACAAAAATTAGTCTGGTCAAGTAGACACCGAGTGTGCATGTGAAAGGGAGTATACGTCAGTACACCAGGCATTATTCACGTGAAACGTCCAAAAGGCTAATTTTTCCAATTTTATTGAACAAGGATTTATTATTGTATCAGATTAATGAAATTTAACAAGTAACAAAATTTTAGAGATTTTGAGACGGAATTACCTTTAAAGACAGATTACATTTTTCCGATGGCTGTTGAGATTTTGATACGGTATTTGTCATATTTTGCTTATTACCATTCTAAAATTTCGTGTTCCCAATCCGTATATTTTCGAAGATATCGTCAAAAAAACACCGATGTTTTGTAAACTAATTTATCAGGGGATAATAAACTAAAAATAAAGCACTACAGATTAATAAAGCACTACAGTGATCACACGAACATTTTTGCTTCCACATCCTATTGGGAGATTGCAAAATTCCTGCCTTCTTCCAATGGATAGTATTTTAGGGAGTATTTTATATGATTCTTGGGTTACAAAAAAAAATCTTTTTTTCTGGAAAAATCTGAGCACGCTCCTTTAACGGTTGGTTATACGGTCTTTGTTGCATCAAGCATTGCTTTGAGGCAGATATCCATTTAACACCCTCATCCTTATATCATCCAATTCAAGATTGCAAACATCGATGTCTTATCTGTATACCAAACAGCGACACGTTATTTGATACCAGTTTATTTTGACGATGATTTATATCAACAAGACAAACAATACATTTTAGGACGGTGAAATTCCGGTCAACACAGTCGGCCAGGCCGCGAGTTTTCCTGAACGATACATACACAGTACAAACACTATATGTTTTGATTTGTTCATTGGTAATTACAGGTACATACATACTGATGTTGTCATTGATAATATAAGCCCATCATCTCCATGGAAACACTCAATGACAGATCTTTGCAGACGTTGTGTGCGTTTCAAGCATATACAAATATTGACTGCAATGAAGGGCATGGTTAAGATTATAGGCCCAAGGTGATCTCGAAGCCATCAATTGAATTCATACTTCGCTAAAATAAAACCAGAGAACATTTTATTGTATTTTTACTTTTGTATTTCATTCGAAATGTATATTCCCGCCAAATTCCCACCTCAACTCAAACACTGGAAAATCTGGTAAAAAGTAGTGCATGTGTGCTTTATTCATTGACACTGGAGATGCATATTTTCCACCCCAACTCTTATTTTTGACGCCTACATCCCAATAAACTTTTTGGACGAAAATGTTTGCTTCCAACTTTTGCCACCTTGGAAGTTATGTTGTTAGGTCTATTCATATCTCGAATATTTTTACGCCTAGTACAGGAGGTTGATTTAAAAACCGTATAGGCACGCAAAAAGACGCGCCAATCACAACTCATCATTATATAGTGACGTCACATACATTTATAAATATTACCATTATATTCTACGGGCTTTCAAACACTTAGCAGTCCGCTTTTTAACTAAAACTGGACACCATTTAATTTTGGCGCACTTTCGTTTCATTCTGCCCCACTGTGCATCGTTGGCTTCCCCGTATATACACCAATCCGGTAATAAGGTCCTCTTCCCTGTACATCCGCCATAGCTGGGGGCTTCCACTGAATGAACTGTATGTTTTTGTTGTTGCTGAAGCTGCATTTGTTTACTTCGAACAAGTTGCGCGTCTTTGTAGGGTTGTGCGCGCGCGAAGGCGGGCGCGTCGCGTATACGCGAAGGAGGCTCGTTCGTGCATCTAATGGATGAGCGCTTTTCGTTCTAACAGTAACAGCTGCAATACAAAACGCACAGCCCATGCACTGGACGCCCCCCAGCTATGGCGGATATGCAGGGAGGAGATCTTAGTTACCGGATTGGTGTATAGTAAGACTAGGGCCCTTTTCCAAATCTCGACTTCGTCTTCGTCTCCGTCTCCGTCTCCGGCTTCGTCTCCGTCTCCGTCTCCGGCTTCAACTTAGACCTTTCGCAAATACTGCTTGAGGGAACTTGGATAAAAGACAGAGCTGCATTGTGGGAAGGTTGTTGGATCCCTTTACTTGCCACATTGCAGTTCTGTCATTTGTGCAGGAGTTTTTTCGAAAAGGTGTATGGCCACATACCAGAGACGGAGACGGAGACGAAGTCGAGATTTGGAAAAGGCCCATGATATGCACTTATCTGGCTAAATTTGCGAAAGACAATAATGTTGGTACAAGACTTTACATAATTTTGTCCGTCCGTAAAAGTTTTAATACTCCCACAAGATTTTCTTCTGGCGACGAGTGTCTTGGGCGCCGTCATGTTATAGGTTTCCTCGTTCAGTTTTAACAAAGTACCTCCAAGTTCGTTTCAGATGCATTCGTTTTAGCGCAAATTTGAATGCAGTTTGGGATCATCCTTCAATTATTTAAAGAGGGCATTTAATTTGGTTTCTCGAGCACGCAATCGGGAAAATTCCGCACTCAAATTTAAAGCTACGCGCATTCAATTTTGAAATACCAGCGAAAATCATTCAAATTCGCCCAAGCCCCGAGCTTGTGCTAAATTGAATGAATATTCAGTGCTTTGTATTTGAATGACGCAAATTCTAATCTGGATGTCTTAGCGAACAAATGTGAATGTCTTTAGATGAAACTGAATAACATGCAAATGAATAAGAACCAGAGAAATAGCGTCCTGGTCAAAATCACTTGAATATGTACTTCCACACACGAAATCGAATGCATTTCTAATGAATTCGAGCGAGAAAACCTATATTATGATCGACGATAGAGCATGAATACTAATGGCGTCCGCCCGAGAAATCCCACCTGTATTGGAAAGATAAAACAAAATGAAAGAAATGACCAAAGAGACGTCTAATGTATTGCTTACCCTGGACTTACACCATTTTTTTACGCGATATAAATCGCCTGAACAAAATGCAGCGTGGAGGGAATATGGTGTGAACCGACGCACTAAAAACCAATTAAAGAATCATAAAAAAGTTTGCCGCCTAAAAAACTATATTTGCAAATTTGCGAGAAGTAAGACTTGTGAATACTTCTTTTGTATAAAAAAGAACCGGTGAGTGTGAACTCAACGTTTTTTTCAAATATATTTTTAAACATTTGCGATATCGTATCGCATACACTGTTGTATGTTTTGGCATGTTTAAACGCGTCGCAAGGATAAGACGGAAAACCAACCGTCCTTGAAGTCCTCTAGCTTCTTACAAAAGACCTATGCTTAGACATGAGATTGCAAATGAATTATTTGAAAAACATTACAATGATGGTCCGACTGTGTACTTTGGACTCATCATCATCATCAGATATAACCCATGTTGACGTCACACTTCAACATCTTATATTTATACAGCTCATCTGACTTGTGGTATAATAACGCAATCATCTTACCATTTTCTTTGCCGAATACTTCCACTTCACACATGCTCAACGGCCTACCGATGCCCACAAGGAACACGTAGCGACCATGCACGGTTGGAGTGCACTTAACCAACAGAGGGCGGTGTTTAGACAAGTCGGCAAGGGAGAAGGAACCACCACATTCCTCTGCGGAGGCCTCGAATGCGCTCTTGGAATTGCTGATGACGACACTCGCTCCTGCCATGTCCAACCCTTTTAAAACAAAAATGAAATTGTGGTCAGATTCGAGGTGCGATAAAGCCCCAGTCACACCGGACCTGCGACCGGGTTAAGACATATAGCTATGACCGAAAAATGTTGGAATCGCGGGAAAATCGTAGAAAGAGCGCACGACTGGTGGCAGAGGTCGTGGGTGATCGCCAGAGCAAAATCAGTCGCACAAAGGTCGATGGTTATGCTCAAAACCTAAGACCTTACATGGTCGTACCACCAGTCGCGCGTGGCCGCACCACTAGTCGTGCATGATTGCGGGTCAATTATAGTCACACGACTGGTAGTGGAACTATTCGTGCCACCTGACGATTGGTGGGGCCCCTTGTCATGTAGGCGGTCGTAAGTCGCCACGATTGTTCGTACGATCGGTCGCTGATCGCCACTAATAGTCGCACGATTACCTACGATTGATCTTCTCCAATCGTCGGTGATTGCACGACCACGCGTACCACCAATCGTAGTATGACCTACAACCAGTCTTAAGAGCAATCGCAGTTTGTGACTGCAAAGAGAGGTCGTAGAAAACATTGCCGATTGGACGTATCGCCACCGACTGTCCCTGACTTGTATAGCTGACTTGTAGCAGACTGATAGACTTCGCACGTCATCAGGAAACTATGACATAGAATAACACTTTGGAAATTGCTTCCGCTATCTTGGGGGCATGGTATACAGTGATAATGCTTTTGCGCTAACAAGGTCCAACATGAAGTTGGAACTTGTTGGGCGTTGCATGGATTCACTGGTCCACACGACTCAATAATTATGATCCAAAATATGTCGACTGTGGTTGACTGCTGCTTTCACGTGACAGACTTTGTACTCTACTATTGGTCTGTTTCATCCAACAAAGTTGGGCGATAGCTATACTGTTGTTTGAACATGGCCCAATTTGTCAGATGATGTTGGACGTTGCCTGGAGTGGCATCCACACCATCCAACTTCCGGGTCGGCCGACATCGTCAGACAAATGTTGGACCTTGTTGGCCGACAAAATATTGGCTTGTGTGAATGGGTCTTTACTCTTAAACCGGCTGAAGTTAAGTTTCAAACCTCAAATTATAGAATAATGATATTCCAGGTATAATACTGGAGCAATTCTTGCAATTTTTTTCTTAACACCAACCAATTAACCCAGAGTTGTCTGGTGGACTGGTTAAAGAAAATTACTTACATTCCGGAAGTGACGGGAAGGGGCTTATGACGACCATTTCCACAATCAACGTATCACCGAGGTCAACCCGCCACCAGGGGAGGTTCTCCTCGCCTGTAATTATAGAGCAAAATATTTTCTATTTAAATTGTGGAAAACAAACTTTGGGTTTGGGAAATGTGGATGCAGTGAAAAACAACTTGACTCTACCGGGATTCGAACCGCGGACCTTCTGTTTACCGTGTAGACGCCCTATAATTCACTAGTACTGTTATGGAATTAAAGTAAAGTTAGGAATAGCCACAAACGGTCAGGATTCTTACGGGTTTGACTGCAGGTGAGGTCGGTTTCGTGTGTGCCAATCTCCCCGTCCACGGACAGCGAAGCATTGCGAACCAGCACACTGCTCTGCCATGCTGCCTCCAAATCCAGCGCTGGTTCTGCTGTTTTGGGAAAACAACATATCTATAAAACCCCATACATTTTTCTGGAAACAGGTAGCAGTACGATAGGTGACAGGGGTACACCCCACAGTCCTTATACCTCAACACACTTTTAATTTAAAGAAATTTCTTTAAAATCCTTGGGTGTTTGAGGTACATTGGGAGAACAATGGCAGGGGACAATAGTACCCTCCGTCACATATCATACTGCATATGAAATATAGGAGATCTCCGTCATTTATGCAGATTCTATACATACTTCAATAACAAAAGGTTGCTTAACGACCAAAAAGCGTGCCTGTGGCCTGTCCTATCTATAGCAACAACGAATGTATATGCAAAATGAATACCAGCCAAAAAATTCGACTTCAAAGTAAAATGTGAATGAAATAGCTTATCAATGGAAGACGTCACGAGAAACATCCATGATTTTAAATTCATTAATAATAATAATAATAACAGGTTCTTATATAGCTCCATTCCATATAGATCACAGACTCAAGCAGTGGGAAATAGTTGAGATTTTAAATGTTTCTTGAACGAAGAGGCAGTGACCTGTGTCCTAATGCAAAATGGTATAGAGTGTTCCAGATTTTGGGTGCGGCGATGGTGAAGGATTTATCAGTGATGTTGTTTCTGGATCGTGGTTCAGATAGTAGCATGTTATCCCTAGGACCGAAGCCCAGGACGGCTTGGTACGCGGAGCTGTATACAGCGAAGGAGGTACTCGGGAGCAATTTGGTGAAGGCATTTGAAGACAAAGAGGGCAATCTTAAATTGGATTCTGTGTTCGATGGGAAGCCAGTGAAGTTTGGCAAGTAAAGGCGGAACCGGGCCGGACCGAATACATAAAACTAGCAATTGCTTTTTCTAGGCTTTTACTTACTTTCTTATACATACAAATAAGCAAATGCTCACAACTTCACAAGCAAAGGCTTCTACTTTGAAGCAAAAGCAAGAACTAATTTTCTCTAAGCAAAAGCTTATTATATTAGCTAGCAATTGCTTAAAAAACTATGAATTGTAGGATAGGGCGACAAATCGTGTGTAAAAAAAGGTATATTAGGGCGACGTGCTCAATAGGGCGACATTTTGGTGTCGCCCTAATATTTTTGAGTTTAAAAATCATTTTTTTAGGTCAAAAACAATTTTTTTTTAAATCGAGAACCATTTTTATTAGGTCTAGAACCGATTCTCTTAGGTCTGTGACCATCTCTGGAAGCTTTGGGTAAAAAAATAAGGTGTCATTTTGAGTGACTCTTGCCGAAATTTCGGTGGTCTCCGGTGAGAGTCTTCCCGAAATGTCGCCCCATTGCGGCATTCAGGGTTGTTTAAAAACATAGGCGTATTATACATAAAAACAAGCTTTTGCTTTTGCCACTAAGCAATTGTTTTACAAAGCCGTTACTGACATAACACGCGTGCACTCTTGATGAATAGCGCTATTGTTCAGAATCCCAAGCCATTGCTAATAAAGCTTAAGAAAAAGCTTTTAGCCAAAAGCAAATGGTTATGAATATGTTTTCAAGCAATTGCTTTTGCGTTTGCTTCTGCTTGATGAGCTTATGCTTCGGTGCTTCTTATCAGTTTTTATGTATTCGGCCCAATGTGACGTTGAACTTCTTTGCCTGTATGTGTGCATTTCTAAGGGAGTTTGTCCCCTGCCATGGCCGCTGGTGCAAATAAAGGACACTCCGTATACCTCTCGAGAAAACCTGGATACCACAGAAGCCAATCGCCCCGTAGTCTCCGTCCACCCTCAGACTAACGAACCGGCCTCGTGGGGATTGCAAACACAGCGTGGTTATGCTGGTACCAGGAGCCGCTTGGTCAGGTATGGGTATGCCGCAGAGTACCCCGCTGTCGATGTCTAAGGTGTTACCCACACGTATCTGCACTCCAAACACCTCAGTCTCTGCAAAGATGTAGCAATTAGCCTCTTGTATATAACATTTGCAAAATGGCTGCATGGCACCCCGAAATCTTTACTTTCAAATGGAGGTGCAGTTCAGAAAGTCACATACTATGTTGTTAGGAAATGCACGCTATTAACTAGCAATGAAGTCTGGTTGCCTTAGGGGGCCTATGTCATTCCCTCTTATGGTGGACACTGGAGGAGGGAATCTATTGATTTTGCACTTTACAGGCCTGCCGCGTGCACCACTTAGCAACAGAAATTCAGTCCGGTAAAGTGGGTACTATTAGTACACGTGAAAGGAAACTGGGTTTGTGGTCAACATCTTTGTTCTTTACCGCATTTTATTGTGGGCTCTAAAACACACTTCCTCGGGGGGTCGTATTGGCGTATGTTTCTATCCTCGCCTTTCACTTCTGGCGCCCCGGGGTTCGATTCCGAGGCCGATTCCGAGGCCGATTCCGGGGCCGATTCCGGGGCCGATTCCGGGGCCGATTCCGGGGCGTGTATGTAGATTGGGTTTGCAGTCCCTATACTTGATCGCGAGGGTTTTACCCTATCCTCTCACTTCTAAAACTGCACCTGCTTCGCCATCTCAAGTTGATAATAAAGTATAGTTAAAGCTACCGTATATATAGTCGATGGCACAAAGGGCCTTAGTTGCCGAAGATGCCATAAAATTAACATCAACAACACCACATTTTCTCAGATTATTTGAGGTTGTGCAAACCTTAATTCCTTTGGTTTAGCCCCGTGGTAAACAACGATATATACTCACTGCCTTTCCCTTGTGCGCATGTGGTGACCGTTACTTCATCGACCGCGCGAACGCCTTCCAAACCGACCATCCACCACGGCTCGAATTCGTAGCCTTTTGGAATGAAATGAAAACAACACTTCTCTACAACCAAGCATTTTAGAAGGATCAATATATTTTTACACTTATATTATATTGAAGTAAGGCGAAAACGAGAAAGTTGATTGTGATGTTGCAATGATTTTTATCAATAATCAAATCATCTGTCGAAATAAAGCTGCTCGTTATTCGAATCTCAGTTTACAGTATAGCCTTTAGTCAAGGCTGCCGTGGCGAGTTATATATTCGCGCACAGTCCGTTTTACCAACGCTTGAGTAAAGACTCCCCCTCTTTCCCCTCCCCCTCTTTTCCCTCCCCCTCTTTCCCCTCCCCCGCACAGTCTGCAGTATGAATGCTAGTCTTTCCTCAAGCGCTAGCAAAAACAGTGCACAAAACAAACCTCGCCACGGACGCCTTGACTAAAGTTTACAGCGGATTAAATGTGTTTTACATCGTGGTCGCAAAAACGTGGTCTTCATCACCGATCTATAAACAACGGATTGGATACGCGGCTTCTCGAGTGAAGCCGCCGTTAACCATCTTGATACAGGCCCAATAAGGTTCATATTGACTTTTATACCAGACAACACAAGAGTGCCATGGCCGAGTGGTGTAGCGTGTCGGATACAAGACTATGGTAAATCTATAGGTCATGTGCTCGAATCCCATCCCGGCTTGTCCATGGTGTGTGTGCTCTTGGGCCAAGGCACTTTGCCATGAATTTGCCTCTCTCCACCCAGGAGGAAATGGGTACCTGTGAGGGTAGAGAAAGCTAATGTGTTGAATTTAGTTCCTGCTGCGCATATATGCAGCACGGGTCTGTAAACTCCCCAGAGAGCTGAGAAGGATTAACGAGTTATATTACTGAGCCCAATGACCAGGGGTAATAATGTAGAAAGCGCATTGAGAGATCCAGCGGATTTGTAATGCGCTATAAGAACTGCGTATGTATTAAATAAGGAGCGTGTCGCAGATCACATTTTAAATGGGTGTTGAGATTTTGATACCATATCATGTGTCATATTTTTCTCATTACCATTCTGCAGTTTCGCGCTATCAATCCGTATATTTTCAAGGATATCGTCGAAAAACCACCAATATTTTGAAAACTAATTCAAAGTACAGTGATTGCACCAACCTTTGAGCAGGTGTTTTGTATAGATTGTTAGGTTAAAACACAAAATCTACTTTCTAGCAGGGTTAATTGTAGTCAGTCCATCACAAGTCTATCACAAGTCCAGGTCCGATAAAATCACAATCCGTGACAAGTCCCGCACGTGTCCAGTAACAAGAAGCAAAGGATGAACACGCACAAAAGAATGCCTTTGTTGGAGTTCATTTAAATAGCTTGTGACTTGAATAAAAGACCCAGGGGTTTTCCTCCCACTTCTAAAACTGCAACTCCTTCTTCGTCATCTCAAGTTGATAATATAGTATAGTTAAAGCTAAAACCGTATAGTTGATGGCATAAAGGGCCTTAGTTGCCGAAGATGCCATAAAATATACAACAACAACATGAACCTGTAATGAACTCGTCTACAACCCTGTTTTCTAGAAATATCTGAACAAGCTCGTTTAAGTGCAATACGGGCGATGGACTTGGGGCCAATCTAGGCAAAGCATTGCTGCGCCTGCATCAAGATGACAGACATGTGGCTTCAGTTCTTACCTGTACTTGTTCTTGTTGTCGAGTCGTAATCGATACCGTACATAGATATGGAAGGGTCTGGTGTAGAGCTCTGTTGCGCTGGCTTATCACGTGATAGAAGATCTAGAAAGAAATGCACTGTCGAGTTTTAACCTGTTCTCAAATGCAGCAATGAAAAATGAACGACCTTCATACATTTTGAATATCCTGTCACTGTACAACAGAGCCTGTCGGTTCCTTGATCTTAGTCTTTGTGAAAGACTGTCTTACGTTGCTTGGTTCGTGTACTTGCGCGGTCGACATTGCACCGTGTGGACAGGGTACTAGTTTATGTGCCATTGGGTTCAGTCTGTGAGGCTGGATCCGAATTAGTGGCTTTGGCTGTGGCTGCGGCTGTTGCTATGCTGTTTCTAAGGACTTTCATTGTCCGCCCATAGCAACAGCATAGCAACAGCCATAGCCACAGCCAAAGCCACTAATTCGGATCCAGCCTAAGACATACAAACAGCACCCATAAACTAGTTCCCTGTCCACACAGTGCAATATCGACAGCACGTACGGCGCATAAACTAGTTCCCTGTCCACACGAACCAAGCAACGTTAGACCGTCTTTCACAAAGACTACCTTGATCTGACCATGCATAATTATATTTTCGAGTGACAAAATCCCTATACTCAATGGTGCAAAACACGCGCGTTTGCTCCCATATCATTCGCTGACAAAGTGGCAATCCGATTTCTATGTGTCAAAGTCTCTCACCCTAGGGCATGGAAAAAAAGTAGCGCGGGGGAGAGAGGTGAGGAAACGTTTGCGTAAATATAAGTGATATGCACTATCGTGGCGTACAGGGGGCATTGCAAAGTATCTGTGTAAATATTTGCTACGTTGTAAATTTCCTTGCAAATATCTTTGCAAATGTTTGCGATGTCATACATTTTTGTTGCATACTTTTATTGTATACTTGGCATGCCTAAGCGTAGTTTTTTGTTGGAAGCTATAGAGGGCTTCAAAGCAAGTTTCCAATCTTTTCCTGACGACGCGCGTTTGGTAGACCCTCTACCTTCTTACCCAAAACGCCCCGCTCAGGCACGCCAAGTATGCAACAAAGTATGCGACGAAATGTACGGAAATATTTGCACACATATCTGCAAAGAAATGTACGACACCGTAAATATTTGCAAAGATATTTGTGACAAATATTTTCAAAGATATCTTTGGTATGCGATGTCCCTTGCATATACGCCACCATAAGGCACCCAACGCCGCCTACCTCTGTCTGTCCAGTGCACTTTCCTCTCCGTACCGAAGGCAATTATTGGAGGTACCTCTGTACCCCATTTGCTGGACTCCTCGATGCCCGGTAGTGCCCATCTCATCCAGCCGTCTACGGGGAGATCACCTCGCATATCGGAGTGAATACCCAGGATCTCCTTACTTAAAGAGATAAAATGGAATTTACCACAGTACACCCTTTGCACGCAACAACCACAATCGTTAGAGTCAGGCCGTTTTTAGTAAAGTAGGACAATAGAAGATCAAACGATGGGATGTGTTTATTTTGTCTCATGAACTAACGCCTTCCACAAATTCTTTGAAAAAAACTAACAGTTTTCTTATTTACAACCGAAGCGATAACCAAATCCTCAAAGCGAATAGACCCTCTTTACCGGCAGCCATGGCATGCATGGGACAGTTACATTGTCACCATTGTCATGGATGAGTATAGGCACTTTGTCGATTTATTGTCACATTACTTAAATATGAAAACCTGCCCCTGACCCCCCTGTCATGGCCGCCGATGCAAAGGGTCTATTTGTTGAAGCGGAGCGTTGACGCATGCACTGCTATATGGCGCTCTGGTAGTGCCATCGGACTTCACTCCCCATTATGGGCACATAGACACGCTAAAAATGCACAGTGTAAATACGTCAGTAGCCGGAGGTGATGGCTCTACATTAAATGAACCTTTCATATACGGTGCTTTTGCAATAGACCTCTTAAATTGCTCAATGTTCATAGAAGTGATCAATCCTAAAAATATGTCATCATGCTTTTGGAGATAACCTGTTGTCTCTGACTTCTAACATGTTTATGGGTGGATTTAAAAAAATTATATGGACGAATTCTGCCAAAATGCTATACACACACGCAAGGTAAGATTCTTAAAAGCTATCAGAGGCAATCTGGTGTTGATTGGGCAGCAGGTTATTGTGCTAGCAATGTTTTTAATATCCGCCTGTTAAAGTTGCCACGCAGTCATATTGCTAAATCACGCCTCTACCTTTGGGGATGTATATCCCCCATACAGGGCACTGGATTCACGTCAGCATGTGTTCAGAACAAGTTTTCTCAGACTTACGTTGTTGCCATCCAGTTCAAGTTGAACACGGCACTCTCATCAAGGTCACCCCAAGGCGAGTTCTGAAGCCGATGGTGGGCAAACCAAGACACATTATCGCTGCCGTCTCCGTCAAACCTCAGCTCCAGGCTGCCAAACACGTTTCCTTTCATTGAGATGGTTACCTGTTCAGATCCATTTATTACTTAAAGGAAAAGTACACCGGCTTTGTTGGGCTATTTTGGGCTCTAAATAGACCCATACATGAGCATTTTTCAAAAATCAAGGTCCCGTGATTTATCTGAACCAAATTTCTGGTTCGGATAAATCACATGTTCTTGCGAGTTAGATATATTTCTAGCCGTATAAATGTTTGCTACTGCAGTACTGCACCAAATTCAGCTCTGAATATGTATGAGTATTCGACAAGTTATAAAAACAAACTTAAAAATAACTGTGAAAAAATAAACGTAAGATTTTGAATTTTTGATTCAATGAGTCCGGGTAACAGGAGCGTGTTCCACGGTGACAGCGTAGGGCTAGCGAGACAAAAGTCCCGTGGCATTAATCCCCTGCAGTTGGACCGGTGCCCTGGGAAGTAAAGGGAACCAGACCGCCAGGTGTGTTTTCGTCATAGGGTGTTTTAGTCTGTACACCTAACTGTTAGCTCCACGCGAAAATGTCATAACAGCCGGTTGCTTGAAAAAAAGAAACCGGAAAAATCTATTCGGTGTTCCGGGCCGTTCAACGAAATCATCAACGAAATCATTGGGGTTTTAAAACAGCGTTATCTCCACGTGCGATTGAATATGTATACAAACTAGTGTGTAAGTCGGCTCAGTCCCGAGAAAACGAAGAAAAACTGTGTTCATGTTTTCAAGAAATTTGGCGAAGCCGCTGTCCTATCTATTTGGCATTTATAAAGCATAGGTGCACTTGAATGTTATGGATTTTTAAGGATAACATGACATTTGGGGTACCGTGGCCGAGCGGTTTAGGTCATTGACTCGCAATCATAGGTGAAAACTTGGGGTTGCAGGTTCGAACCTCCCCACGGCTACGGTACCTGTGCCCTTGGGCAAGGCACTCAACCACACTTGCTCCATCCCTCGGAAGGGATGTAAAGCCGTTGGTCCAGTGTGTTAGGTAATGGAAACGCACTCTAAAGATCCCAGAGCATTCTTTCGTAAAGAGCAAGGGGGATCAGCCCCGGTGTCTCTGGCAATTTCTAGTTCTAATTATAATTCTTCATGGGTTTCCTCACGCTTGCGAGTGACAGTGCAATGAGCACTATTGAGGAATCCTTGGTATGAATACCAGAAAGAAATAATAATAATAATAATTAGGTTTACGTCGAATTCGCTGGTATCCACTGGTTTACATTGAAACATGAGACTATTTTACGCCATTAACCTTTATGACCCGTATCCGTTGCGCACATTCGCACTGTAACGTTGGAATGGCCTATACCGCGGAAGAATACAAATAGTTTTGACCAGGAAAACCATTGATCTTGCTTTTTTGCCAGGAAAAAATTGATAAAACAATTATTGTGACATTGATATCATCATCCTTTAGAGAACTACATAGTCAAAACCGCATAGATATATAGGCCGTTATTCAGGGATTAAGCAATTAAACGACAAGACGCGGTTTTAGCCCTGACTACTACTTCAACTGCAATGTCATTCCGTCTCCACGGTGTCCATGCACTGCAAGGTTTATTGATCTAATCACGGTCGACATAATGCGCGTGAATGTAAACCTGGATAAGATGCCATACGTGCCTACAGCCACAAACGTGTTTGTTGATGTTGCCGTATATTTAGTCAATGATCGTTTTCAAGCTAAATTCACGGTAAGCCTATGTGGTAAAATTACTTGTTAAAGGAGCGTGACCATCACATTTTGACCCCCTAAATTTCCCACGGGTATTGAGATTTTAATACCGTATAATGTGTCATATTTTTCTCTTTACCATTCTGAAATTTCGCACCCTCAATCTGTCAAAAATCCACCAAAGTTTAGTAAACTAATTTATTCCGTTACACAAAGTAAATGCAGTGATTACAACCTTTTGGCTTCCTCATTCCTCAATTTACTGTTTTCTTTTGGAGAGGTATTTTATGATTGTTAGGTTAGAACAAAGTTCATTTGTTTTCAAAAGTCTGGTCACTTTACCTCACTCCCCGATGGGTGTTGAGATTTTCATACCATATCATGTTTCCTAATTTATCATTACCATGCTGACATTTCGCGTTCTCAATCCGTATCTTTTTAAGAATATCGTCAAAAGCAGTGCTGAAATTACACCAACCCTTTTGCTCCAATATCCAAATTAGAGATTGCATATTTCTTGTTTCCTTCCCATGGATCGTATTTTGGGGAGGTGCGTTGTTAGGTTAAAACGAAATCCATTTTCTGAACACGCTCCTTTAAGTAGCAACAATACTCCTTACCGCAGTTATTTTATAATCATCCCATTGCTCCAAGATGTCCGTATTCATCGTCACTTTATCCTGGTCCGATCGATCGTAGTGCACAAGTTGAATCCATTTGTTAGGGGGAGAACTCGGTGACGTATCTGAATCACTCAATGGGGTCGTAGGATCGTGCAACTCCTGGCCGATGGTTTGTGGAGTCATCGTGCTTGGTGGTGATGGCGTAACACGCTCACCTGAAAGAGTGGCGCATAGGTATAGACCATATCGAATAGCAGTTTCTTGATTCCGTGAGGACATGCATGATAATTGTACTTTTGTGCTTACATTGTTGACCAATTTGAATTGAATATCAAAAGTTGCCCTCCAAGATGGCACCTATTCGATACGGTTTATAGAGTTTTCCCCCGAGTAGCACGGTATGACCTATGACGGCAGGTATCAAAACATTAGGAGTGTGGCTATCGCTGTGGCACACAATCATGTGCATATTTTGGAATAGGAACGAGTACTCCAATTACTTTCGGCTTTGAATGGACTATTAAAGTAGTGAGGGCATATTTTGTAAACTAGCCTACAGAGATACCGCAATGCTTCAGACAACCTTTAAAAGCAATTTTTTTGTGTTAGGTGAATGATAAAAATATGTGTGCACGCACATTTTTTTAAAAACCACCTTCAGTTGTAAAATTTCTTATAGAATGTATCCACTTGGACAGAAATAAATTCACGCGGTGTTTGTCACCATTGCTGTCAAACATTTTGAGCACTTTTGTTTCCTTCTTGTCAACTCATGAATTGAAATTTTAGGTCATTGCAAAGGATATGAGGCTTTTAACGAATGCACAACCACATTTAGTTGAAAGTTCGAAAAGGCTCATACAATACAGGATGCCATTTTTGGTTCAGCAAAGTCACACATAGTTCATCTGAATATTTGACAAGAACTGGCCACACATGCAGTTTAGGATTAGCCAATAGTCAGTCACTCCTCACTCCTAGTTGAGGGCTGACTTTCAATGTTGCACCAAAAAATGACAAATTTTGATTCGCTTGACTGGTTTTGATGCGATGAAGACTATTTTTCATGCAAGAAGATTCCCTATCAGGATCCGGAGAAACAGAGATTCTGAGGTTGCTAGGTTTGATCTGGGGGGGGGGGGGGGGGAGGGGGGGGGGGGGGGGGAGGGGGGGGGGAGGGGGGGGGGGGGACGGGGGTGGGGGGGAAACCCCCATACAGGGATACGGCTATTTTCTTGTCAGGAAAAATTGTAAACTCTTTAAAAATACAAACCGCAATCATAATGGCGTTGAAGTTTTTCCAAGTCACTTGTCACAATGGGGTTGTCTGTCTCCGCAACAGGCAGGCTGCTTTGCAAGACAGGGCTGGTATTTAGTCCGCCAGGCAGACTCATGGAACAGTCGCAGGGATCATTGGCGCGAGCTGTGATCCAGCGCATGCGCCCTTCTCGGTCAGGCTCGTTCCCAAGGACGCAAACGCGGGCTGTGACGATCGGCCACAGAACTGAGAAAAATTCATCAAACACATGTTTAAGATTTTCATCTTGATAAATATGTACAACATTTTGAATAAAAAAGATATACAGCAAAATTTGAGCAAGCTTGGCGATGCAGAAGCCAACAGAACAAGCAACAAAAAAAACACGATAACATCTGCAGATGAAACATTTTTACGAATTCCAGAAACTACAGCATTACATAACTTGAGAATAATGTTGATGAACTGTCTTGTAGAAATTTCAGCCTCGTAGATGCAGTAATACTTTAAGAAAACATAAAGAATCCATGTTTTTTTGTGCTTGAAAAAATCGCCTTAAATAGTTATAACTGGGTCGAAGCATCCACTGGAATTATCTGAATTGATAAACAGTTTTAGTGTAGACCCTGTAACCTTAAGGGGCCTAAAAGCTACATGTTGTAAGAATGAAAAACAGTAGGTTGTTGTCAACATGTCACAAACACCTTTTACACATGTGAAATTGTTTGTAAAAAACGAAATAGTAACCTTAGTGATTTGCATTAATCCCATATAACTGATAATTTTGGCAAGTTTTCTGAGAAAACATAAACAAAACACAACAATCTGAATAGATGTGGAGTACTTATAGATATTTTTAGGCACGAAGGGATGTTTGCATACCCCCTTTTCCATATAAATGCATTCCCCTCTTTCCACCATGTTTTTGCAAATTTATGAAATAAAAACAAACAGGCAGAATCAAATTACACGTCTGTGGAGCTTGTATACTCTAGTTACGTGACATTTATTCTACGAGAGCAGATACATTGTGGTAAATGTCAAACGTTATCAAAATAGCCAGCACATGCGGACCATTATCACAAGCCCTGATGGTCGTCGTGGGTAGTAAATTCGGTAGATTCCCGAAAAAGTGTTGCCGATTTAGCCTTTTGCGTGTAACATTAAGTTATTTTGCATAATGGCTGGTATAAATACCGTATACACCATCGCCACTAATTCTTCCTAATATGACATGATAATGCCCCAGAAAGTGTACATTTGAAGCCCTGATTTCGTAACTTTCAAATGGAGGTGCGTTTTAGAATGTTTACATAAGTTGTTGTTACTACGTGGTGCACACATTGCTCAGCAAATCAAACAGTATGGTTGCTTTATGTCTTTATGTCCTACGATGAACACAGAATTGATTCTTTATTTCACACCTGGCGCGTGCACCACATAGCAACAAAACATTAGTCTGTTCAAGTGGATACTAACTGCATGTGCATGTTAAAGGAAGTACGTCAGTACACTGGACGCTATTTATGTGAAACAGGCAAAAGACTAATTTCAATTGCATTCCTAGATTAAGACTTAAGTTGCTTACAGTTCATAATTCAAATATATATATATATATATATTGGTACATGTACATCAAATTCATTTGTTACTTACCAATGAGCAGCCAAGCAATACACGGTAAGCGTAAACCCACCATATTGCGCTGGGATTAAGGTACCGTTAGTTGATGTGTTCGGAATCTGCAGGAAATTGACATAAAGCAGCATATACATTGTGTTTTATTGTCAATTTGGATCGATAACGATTGGAGTAAAACAATGACATATTGTGCTCACCGAGAAGTACTCGTCAAGAAATGCCAAATTTTTGACCGGGTAAAAACCATGAGGAGTCAGGTACCCATGTCACCCATCTTGCGGTGCACGACTTGAACGAGAAAACCCCCATCTCGTTACGCCTTTACACAGTTCAAAAATTGTCGGCATTCCTCAGATGTTTTGTGGGATCGTTGGTAAAATACAATATAATGAAGCGCCACAGTTATTTATGCCCGTGGCCCGCGCATCGCTGAAATTTCTTAAACGCTCATTATATCAAATGCAACGACCCTTTTTGTTTACTTCATGGCTTGACAAGAAAGTCTGGATATTTTGGAAAAAGTGGAGCGAAGCTTATTTGGTCTGGTTGATCATTTTATATGCAAAACCGTACACCACGTCACTGATTTCTTACACCCCAGCTCTCGATTGTCTCACGAAAAATAACACACGTTAACGTGAATTTTATTTGCTTAGGTTACAAGTGAGAAATGATTTCTGGTTAAAATAAGAAATTGAAATCCAACAAACACGAAACTGATTTTGTGTACTTACTCGTTTTGATGTGTTTCGGTCAGAAGCACCACAATAAGTAACCTCCTGCACGAGAAATTGTTGTCTTATAAGTCTTATAATTTTTGGCCTTTACACGTATATCCAATCGACGACCTTTACTCTTGACTTGATGTAGTAATTAATCTACACTGTATTGATCCTGTCCCAGTCAAGGTACACGGTGTGCCATCACGACGGTTCTTGAAAATGGAAAATTATAAATCAATGTTTGCAAGGTATTTCAGTACCCTTGAGTTAAAATTATCAGCCGTTAAAAATATCAGCCGCTGAACACTGGATGATGAACACGAAAATATGGAAGCAAGATCGACAATGAATAGCGGCATGTCCTTTCGCAGAGCGCATTTTTTTCACCACTCAAAAGAGTCAAATATAATCTGAGCAAAAATTGTTTTGGGGGCCAACGAAAACCAGATTATATATATTGGTAAATCTGTGGCGGATTCAGCCTCGTTAAAATAGAGGAATGCAATGGAGTTTAGCGGGTCTTTTGGTTCTTGGGGCGATAGTAGTGCGATACACAGCAGGGACGCCATAAGATTTGTCTTTGCTTGTATAAAGGTCTGCCATGATGTACTCAGATTGCCTGGTGCCTACTCAACGGTGTAAGTCGAACCGTGCCCACACTTATCTGCTGCCACCCAAAACCCATTAAAGTTGAATCAGCGTACTTAGAGGTTGCCAATGGGTAGAGGACGTGTCGACGTAATTGTCGTATGATTTACTATGCAGGTAGCACCCGACCACCTTCGTAATACGCGGTACCTATCCCGTTTAAGCAGTTGACGCCAGGACTATTTTTGTCAAAAAATACCACTTTTTTGTTAAAGGCTAAAAGTCAAGTACCACAAATACTGACTCCTGAGAGTCATTTCTACACTAAGTTGTATGAATCTTCTCGCCAAAAGACTTTGCATGCAACACTTCGAGTCAATCGCCCCTGTGACTATATACATATTGCCAGAACGTGTTTACACGTCCTCGTGCGTCAAGTGGTTGAGAACGCGAGTGTGCTTGACGAGATCATGCCACATTTCCTGCACAAGTTAATGAATATTCCTTGGCCCATGTTGTTATTAATTAGATGAGAATTACCTCCGTCAAACTATAAAGGGGATCTTATTGTAGACAGAGTGAAACGGGCCATAAAACAGGCAGAATACAAAGCCCGTTAGTTTTAAGTCAAAGGTTTGAGAACGCGAGTGTGCTTGACGAGTTTATGCCACATTTCCTGCACAAGTTAATGAATATTTCTTGGCCCATGTTGTTATTAATTAGATGAGAATTACCTCCGTCAAACTATAAAGGGGATCTTATTGTAGACAGAGTGAAACGGGCCATAAAACAGGCGAAATACAAAGCCCGTTAGTTTTAAGTCAAAGGTTTTATTAACAATACTATAACTTACATAAATAAGTTTAGAAATAAATAAAATTACTCCCAAATCCAGTTGAGTACATTTTAGTATTTACATTTTGTGTAATATAATTTGATTTATATATCATTTTATCTGCATTTAATAAACAGTTTTAAAAAATATAACAACCGCCACACTACGGTGATGAAAAGTACTGCAACTTTAAATCACTCAAATATTGACAGTTACATGTATTTGAAAGGGTAGTAACGATTGTCCAGAATAATTCTGATAGGCCTACTATATGAAAAATCCAATAATTGTACACCAAAATATCACTGAAAACGAACGATCAAAAATGCTATACGAAGCGTAAAAGCTTTATAAAATTACTCCAATTGTATGTATAGTTTTGGTAATATTTTGGAAGTATTTCTTCACAACGAAACACTTTTAGGAACTAGAATATTCAACAAATTCCTGCTACAGACTTTGGCATAGGCCTACTCGTATTAGCCTTTTAGAAGTATGGCGGAACAAAAGGAGAGGGCGCAATTTCATTTGGGTATGAATTTTTTTATCAATTGTATTTCTTTCCAAAAACTTGATTTACATGTTGTAATTATAATACATAGACAGAATTATAAATAAAATTAATAAGTGTAAAGTGAAAAACTGAGTTATTTTGCATTTTAGTCGATTTTATACCCACTGCAAAGTGCGCCCTCCTATTGTGTCCGCCATACTTCAAAAAGGCTAATTGTGAATTGTTTACCATTTGCCAATGTAAATTGCATCATCTTAGTTTTCTGATGTTCGCAAACAATGAAAGCTATTAATTGTATTACAAGAGTGACCCAAAGTTGTGTAATGCCTGCCGTGATTACAATATTACGGTGGCCAAATTAATATTGATTTTTAAAAAAAATAATAAATTTGTTTCAGCTTCACGGTGTTGTTTATGCATGCGTATAAGCCGGCCGTACACCTTTCGTTCCGACTCCGTTGCGATTGCACAGACACGCCAAATTTCGAGCATGTGATTGCGTTGCGACGTTGCCATCGGAACGCATCGCAAAACCCGTACACCTTGTGATGCGACTGCACAACATGCGCTATCGTGATCGGATCACGGACGAAACGCAAGGTGTATACGGGCGGCTTTAGAGTGTTTTAATGGTACACCACGTATACAATACATCTCACGGAGTTGCAGTTGCGCATGCGCAAAATGGCGTTTTTTTGTACCATACACAAAGTGCTGCATTGTTGCCCAAATTCGCAAGGATAAAATATCAGCAATCTATGGCATTAAATGGTGGTCCACCTGGATGTGGCTTACATGTAGTTATAAAAATACTCTCTATATAAAAAATGCCATACATAGGTGTACACGGGTGACCGGGTGTACACAGTAACATTTAAATAACAGATCCACGAATGCTACCCAACGGGCAGTATTAATATACGACAATGTTTTTACTACATTTCGCAAGTTACAATTTTAGTGGGCTTGTTTCTGCTATACGCAAGTCGAAGCTCGAAGCGTTTTATACAGAAACGTCAAACGTGAATTCGAACTGTATGCTTCACATTCCGACCCCAGCAGAGTCTCCCTAAAGTTTAAATGTTCACCGTCAAACTGTTTGCGCTATGTGCAAGCAAGGTACGTGCAATATAATACGTCTAAATGCTGCAGCCAAATATCAGACACTAACTGTAACACTAAACATAATTTTGCATGCACGCACAAAGCTCAAGAACATATATGGACAAGTAAATCGCTAAAGAGCGAAATAATGATATCGTAAAATAATGTGTGCTCATGTCGTCAGAAAGAATTTGTGCACGCGCTTCATGGAATCTAGCTGTACAGTGATCCTTGCGGCAGACCAATCACCGCTCAGCAAACTGACCACATGATTCCCGCTTTAAGCCTTTTATATAATCTTTAAAAAGATTATAATCTTTAAAATGCAAGTTATATGACAAACAAAATCGAGGAGGCTGAGAGATGTGTAGCAATTTGTCGGTCTGTAACGTGTATGGCCAACCACCTCTTTTTGCCAGCCTCCGCTACAGCATGATGTGCCATTCTGCTCTTAGGGCTGTTTTAGAGACGCACGGATGCAGCGGTCAGCTCATCCCATGCACGGGTTCATATCAGTTTAAAGCCCAACAGGAATGGTTTTCTGCGACCCCTTAACTCTACAGGATTCTTCCAGGAAAAACAAATTCACATTTCATTCTTGAGGAAATCACTTTAAAAAAAAAGAAGGAAATCAGCAAAGGGGAATAGTCTTAGAAGTGATTCCAAAGTAGGCCTACCTCGTTATCCACAAGTTCGCTGTATTCATCAAAGTTCTGTTCTGATCAGTGATTGATATTTTAAGAAAATTACGCTTCTGTGTAACTTGTACTATTTGTTGATTGGCGTCTGTGGCCAGGTCGCGTAATGCTCTGATGAAGGCAAGTCAAAAAGTGTTTTAGCGTTTTGATCGTTACTCATGTCTATTTTCCAATTTTTGTGGAATAGCCGAATCGTTCACGGATTTGCTTCCCGACCGGTTGGTGTGAAGTGCGCCCCCAAGTCCAGCGCGGTTCAAGGCAACCAAATAGCTTTTATTCTTTAAAATTTAACTGATCCCCGAAGACATTAACAAATCGTAAAATACAGGAAGTGTTCTTGTTTATCAAAATACGTGGAAGCATTAAAAGGACGATTTAAAAAAAAAAATCTAATTTATTTAGAGCTTTTGCACCGGTGGCCATATTGGGGGCAGATTTTCTCGTTTAAACGATGTAACAATAGAATCACATATATACCTACTCATGCATGACGCATCTGTCATGGCCACCGTGGAAAGTGCACTGCATTAGCCACAATCATGCATAATCTGTACGGCATCGAAACAAGATGGCAGACGATGCAAAAAAATGAGCAAGGGTTCGTTGTTTTGCCGCCAAATATTTAGAAACCAAATTCTCAAAGGGAATGAACGAAGTCCAAATATATGACTTCTTACAGTGTTAATCGTGTCATATCAAGATGGATATATTATATGTATTTTAAACATATAAAAGTAGATTGTACAAAAAATTCCACATCTTTCGTTTGTGAAAATTGTGATTCGAAGACGACAGTTAATATAATGGTTAAAACTTTCCATTTAAAAATTTACGTAGTAAATTTACTAAAATTTATAATTAAGACATTTAACATTGAAATAAGTTGTCACGTGACTGCTCCAAAGTGGCATTCCTGATTAATACAGAGGAAATTGGGCAGAGGACATTTGTCTTTTTTGTTTCCGAAAATATCCAGTACGTAGTTTTGCGACAGTGCGTTTAAAAACATATTTATTTATTATTATTATTATTTTTTTTTTTTTGAGAAGTTCTTACATTGAGAGTACGAGCGTATGAATGGCGTATACCAACGTTGGAATTGCGCTGTTGAACGTGCCCCGCTCAGGCCGGTCTCGTTAGTTCAATCAAACCCTTGCAAAGACTATGCTGATTGGAAAGGTGCCAGACCACTCCAAGCCGAACGCATACGTAACTGGCACCTTTTCAATCGACAGTTTGCATTCTACAGAACTGATTCAGGGGACACGATTGAACCGTTCAAACGCGTGAATAGGTTATATTGGTCGTTGTACACATATTCCATACGTTCGGTAACATACTCATGTTCATACAAGTAGCGTTTTCGAACGCGGTCGAACTCACCCGAAGGCTGTCTCTTACCAATGCTACGTTAATCAGTGTACCGTTGTCAATCTTGGAGTGTATGCCACATGGCCACAGGTTTCCTAGGCGATTGTGTCATGTCATGCCAGTGCGTGCGGCCGAGTCCTGGGCACTCCTGCCCTACCGTAATCACGCCCATCTTTCCGCTTTGGCCAATCAGATTGTAGTCGACCACCATGACCTACAATGTAAAAACATGGACAGTTTAAAAGTGCATATACCAGTGAAAAAAGGTTGACTGTAGACAGAGGCACAGGTCCTAAAATTTGCTTTCAGGGATGCTTGCACGTCCTGGGCGTTATGCCGCTGAATGTCTGAGTTCTTAACCAGCAAGTCTGGCGTTGTCAAGGCTCACTCGCGTATACTGGACGGCTCTGTGCATATTGCTCAAAAGCGTGTGCTTGTAAGCAGTACTCGGCCGGACTGCTTGTATGCGGCGGCCCTGAGTGAATATGGGTTTCAATGTTGAGCGATTCGTTGTTCAAAGGTTTAAGTAAGCGCTTATTTTATGAATGTCTGACATCCCTGTATTAGTAGTCCTTCATTCAGTTATTCCGGTACAACAACGGTTAAAATGTATGTATATATACCTCCAGGCTGCAGTTCTTGAGACTTAATGCGGGGATATTGAAGATGATGGCCTCGTTCCACACCGGGTCGCAGCTGCTCTTTTTAACAGTGGTTTTCTTCTTCTTAATCCGTTTCCCCCCTTGTATAAGAGTCACCTTGACGAATGGATCTGTATCACGAAAAGGACAAGGTTTTGGTTATCACATTCGAAAGACGTCCGGCTCTAAGCAATCAATTCCAGTCTAGGCCATACAGTCAATGTTAAGGCCCAATATATCATTTGCAGATGAAACATAGATATGAATGTTAGTTTGTATAGCAGTATCATCTCTAAACAGTTGTTGTTATGACTACAGACTGTCATCATATAGAATGAGTAAAGAGCTTGACTGGTAAAATATCTATATTTCATTAATCTCGCAAAGTGCAGAAAGGTTTCACTCCGTCGAAAATAAAGCGAAGTGAATGATTTAGTTGCATTAATATAGTTTTTCTCGTTCAGTTTTAACAAAGGACCGCCCAAGTTTGTTTTAGATGCATTCGTTTTAGCGCAAATTTGAATGCAGTTTGGGATCATCCTTTAATTATTTAAAGAGAGCATTCATTTTGTTTTTCGAGCACGCAATCGGCAAAATTCCGCAGTCAAATTTAAAACTACGCGCATTTAATTTATAAATACCAGCGAAAATCATTACGCCCAAGCCCCGAGCTTGTGTCAAATTGAATAAAGATTCGATGCTTTGTGTTTGAATGACGCAAATTCTAATCTGGATGTCTTAAACGAAATTGAATAACGTGCAAATGAACCAGAGAAATTGCGTCCTGACTAAAATCACTTCAATACGTACGTACTTCCACAAAACCTATAGTAAATCTCGGCGCCACGAAACATACAGTGAATGGTTAATGTCCAGTAGTTGCCGTTAGGATGGAATTGTAGAGCAATTCAATAGGACGCTGTTGGGCATGCTATTTGTTGCGCTTTGCACTTTCTCCACACTGCTTCACAGTGTCGTGGTCGGGTCTTTCACACCTCAATCCCAAATCAATAAATGACACAAAACACAGTACAAGGGGCTGGTCAGATGAGCACTGATTCGTTGGTATAATAAAGTCCACTACGTGAACCCTGTCAAATTGTTTCTGCAGAATAAACCAGGAAGTTCACTATTGCTTGAATGCGACTAAAAGGTAGTATACCTGTTTGGTAAACTGTTAAAAACGGCATGATTTCAATTGAAAGCCTAGGTCGAGAAAACTACCTTGTAGAAATTTCAGCCACATAGATGCAGTAATACTTCAGAAAACTGTTAAAAATCCAATCACGGTATTGTGCATGAATGAATGGCTCTTTGGAGATTCAAATAGTTTGTCATTTTTGGAGCACTTCAGACAAAATAATTTCACAGGATGAGTACTACCATGCATGTTGATAACAAGTAAGCTTTTAGATAATGATTCAGAATCATTTTGGAGGGTAATTACCAAACAAGTAGACTACCTTTAAAGGCTCGTTATATAATTTGAATCTTTTTAAGGAATTACCTAACTGTAGAAATTGCAGTAATAATTCTGAAAACCTTAAAAATCCATGCCTGGTTTGCAAACTATTTTTGTTTTAAATAAGCAAGTTGTTTTTAGTTGGGTTTTTCTCGTTAACTCATGAAGTAAAATTTTGGGTCACTGCAAAATAATGATCTATTGGGCTTTAAACAAAATGTGCCGCCCGCTTACCAGCACTTCCGCTGATGTCCATTGTTTTCAGATTGCGCGCCTTCATAATGACGATGGTTAACCGTTCGGCTGTCGGCAGGTAGCTAATGGAAAATAGCAGATCACCCAGGCTGCCGTGTCTCTACAGGTGTTAAAAACAAAGGGAAGCTACATTTGTATTCAAATTACAATTTTATTTAGGACGGATAATTCAATTCTTTGACAATTCAGTTCTATTCTCGTAACCTCAGAAATGTTTTCGCACATAGAGCTCATAAATATTATTTGTTTATTAAACTAACGATATGCCGTATTGGATGTGGGCCCTTCAGCTCTACCGCATCACATGGTAACGTGGCCAAGTGGTTTGAGTCACTGACTCGCAATTAACACTTGGGTGAAAACTTGGGGTTGCGGGTTCGATACCCGGTCGTGGTACATGCAGTGCCCTTGAGCAAGGCACTTAGAACACACTTGCTCCATCCTGTAGAGTCCAGTGTATTGTGTAACGCGTTTAAGAGGACCCAGAGCACTCTTTGGTAAAAAAGTAAGGGGATTCACCGGTGTCTCTGGCCGCCGGCTGCATGCCAATGGCGCCACCCACCTGTGTATCTCGATGTTTTGGTGGAATACACTTAATAAAACCATTATAACATGCAGAGCACGTAAACATATCCATTTGGAATATGCGCTATAAATGCAATAGTTATAAATAATAATAATAATTATTATTAATAATAATAACCGAGAATGGGGCATTTGGGAGACATTTTCGGGAACCATTTCCTGAGTGACCACTGAGTTATCGGTAACAATTTCTCAAATGAACACTAACTTATTTTACCTAAAGCTAAAAAAAATGGTTTGTAACTTAAAACAAAATGGTTCTCGACCTAATAAAAATGGTTTTTAACCTAATTGAAAATAGGGAGACATCACCATGTCTCCCATTTGCACACGTCTCCCTATTATACCTTTTTTTACACCTACAATGTCTCCCTATTATGTAATTAAGGACAATAATAGTACATGTAATCAGACCAGAAGAGTTGTAGAACTGATACTCACGACTTGCGGGTTTTCCAAGTCACTCCAGACATCCACCTCCCGTGACACGTCGATATCGGCCAGGGTTATGGATACCTCGCCTATGGCATCGTGCCGTGAGAATTTGTCAAAGTCGTAGACGTTCATTCGAAGCGTTCGGGTTTGCGTCTCCTCAAACGTCATCGGGAACTTGAAGCGCTCGTTGAAGGTGGGATTTAGCGTTTTCCTCTGGAAAATGATTGACAGTGAAATGGGAAACTGGCGGTTAAAGGCATTATACGCATTTGTAAGCATTCGATAGCGAAATGGCAAGCTATCACTTGGTATGAGGAACTCTTAAATTTAACGCCAGAGAATGCTTCTATGTCATAGTGGGTAGGATGACGGTTGTTCTTTGAAACATCTCCCGAAAGTCTTTCAAACACTTTTTGTCAACAAAGTGGTACTCGGGAAATATTGATACATTGGACGCGGATATTTGTACCGAGAAATCAATGTAATTACAGTTAAGTTGAACTGGAACATTGCAGATGCAAATATAGTATACGTCCAATCGTCAATTCGGATATGGAAGCAAACAGGGCGGTGTATTCACTGCCATACTTACGTTCCGGATTAATTTGGTTTACCAATTAACATTTGTGGATATTTTTACGATATCCTTAAAATACATATGATATGGTATCAAAAATATTACATATGATATGGTATCAAAATCTTAACATCCATGGGGAAAATGGGGATGTCCACAAAGTGATCTGAATATCCCCTTTAAGGTCAATATCTGCGTTTTCTCTTTGGAATTATACATACCTGGACATTTGATTGTTTTATTCTCTTTTCCTTGTCTGGTTCCAAGGAAAGTTTGACGTAAGGATCACTGGTCCCGCCAAAATCCATCGCCGGGAGATTTTCAGCTGAAAAAGACGTGGGGAAAAGACGATAAACAAAACGGGTACGTTCAGGCCTTTGTTTATTTTGCTAAAAATGTGCTATAATCTTGGCAGCATTCGAGGTAAATACAGAAACGTCTAAGGCCCAATTTAACATTTGCAACATGGGCAAAAACACGTACCGACAAAGTGATTCCCACAGGAATGGAATGTGACATTCTGGGAGAATTCTGTCGTTAAAGGCTTCTAGAAAACCCATTTTATTGGTCTTTCAACATGATTAATTCCGCGTGGAATAAGCTGACCTCTGGAACTGCGCGTCTCAGGAAGTTTTCAGGAAGCACTTCAGGCAGAGTGGCGCACCCTGCCTCAGCGGCTGTTCTATACCTATAAGCCTCCTCGATCTTTCGGTCAGAGTAGGATTTGCGTCACTTGTTTTTGAAGAGTAAGAGCCTTTGCATCGGCGGCCATGACAGGGGCAGGTTTTCATATTTAAATGACGTGACAATAGATCCACAAAGTGCCTAGTCGTGTATGATGTACAGTGATAATGTGACTGTACTCCGTGCAAAGGGTCTATATACCTTCAATGAGTCTGACCACAAAGTCCGAGGTATTGAAGTCGTATTTGAGTTTGACGTGCAGCCGGCCCCGGCTGTATTTCTTCTTGACCGTGTCCATTCCCTCGCCCTCCTGCCCCTTGAGGACCAACACTGTGTTGGTCCGAGCGTAGAGCTCGGGCTGCACTGCGCCGATGTCCGACTCGAATGACCCGCCGGCACCGCCGAAGCTGGACTCGCTGGCTAAACTTCGCCGGTCCGCGTCGCCGGGAGATCCCGCTAGCGGGCCCGGATTAGAACCAATCAGGGAATGGCGTGACTGGGAGAGGCGACCGAGATCTGACCGTGAAGCGCTGAGCGGAGTCTGGCTCTGCATGGTCACCACTCCGGGCTGGACGGCTACCTTTTCCGATGGGATGAAAAACTCCTAGAATGACAAATAAGGTGTGTTAATATTTTTCCAGAAAATGGATTTCGCTCTAACCTAACAATCATATAAGATACCTTCCCAAAATTCTATCCATGGGAAGAAAACAGGAAATTTGCTCCAATTTCTATACATTTACATTAGGTGCAGCTCATGTAAAATCGAGACCTGAAACCAAGTTGCTCTTCAGTCGTTCCGACTTGCTGCAGCAGTAGAACCTTTGAATTCTGGTGAACCAAGTCACTCCAAATTGTTTCATCCGTCAAACGTTTGTCGTACCCATAATTCAACTCATTGTACCAACAGTACAAGAATAAAAGGACCAAAGCATTGTTTACCGATTTGATGTCGTACTGAGCCCAATGACCAGGGGTAATCATGTAAAGCGCATTTAGACTGTGTGTAAAATGCGCTGTATAATTGGACATTATCATATTTATAGTTACATGCTGCATATAACATGTTCGTTATAATTAGCCACACACGCACTTAATTGCCTCATCAATGATTTGCCCAGACATTCTCAACGATGCGGAAACAGCTAATCAGTAACAAGTGAAGGAAATGTCATTACACATCTCCGCGGACAAAAAAAGGAGAACTTGAATTTAATATTGATATAATGACAATCATTTACACGATTGCATTAATCTGTTTCGGAACAGTGCATACAAACATTAGCATGTTTGACAAGAATAATGGGCAAGCCATAATTATCCAGCTTTCCTTGTGCACACAACCTCACACAATTTGCGCGTTATCATGCAAGACAAGCCACCGCACACGCACGACGCACCACCGCACATGTACCACGCGCCAGTGCACATGCACGACGCACCACCGAACACGCACGACGCACCACCGCACGCACACGACGCACGACCGCACACGGACGAGGCACCACCGCACACGCACGACTCACCACCGCACACGCACGGCACGCACCGTCAGCCGCCCTCAGGTCAAACTTGTGACGGCACAGAACAGTCGGCGACTGGCTTTTCATGACCAAGATGTGACTGAGCTACGCCCGTCGACATCAACATAGTCGGCGATTGTTTCGAGACCTGCGTGTAGCTGCGACGGCATTACGACAATCGTCATCAGGCGGCGCTATTTAAAAAAAATCAACTATCGCAAGAGTAGAACATGTTCAACTTTTGCGACGTCATGCCGATTGTCACAGCCAAGTTCTGTGAAATAAAACATAACTCGCAGGTGACGCGCGCGTAGCACGCGCGTCCAGGTTTTCTTCAGCCAATTAGCGTGCGGAAAAATCACGCCATCGTGCGTGACACGAGCATAGTATACAAATATTGACTGCATCGAGTGGTATAGTAAAACTAGCCTCCCGAGGTGACCCACGGAGCATTATATTTTCCCGAGGCCAAGCCGAGGGAAGCTAGTTTTGCTATAGTTTTACTAGTTTTACTATACCACGAGATAAAGCAGTCAATATTTGTTTTATAACACCTCTCCCACAGATTCTGCTTAATTTTGGCTTAAATAAAAATGAAATCAGTTTCATCAATTTTGTTTTGCATTCACTTTCCTACAGTGTCCACCGCGTTCGTACAACTGCTAGCAGTGCGTGAAGTTGTTTTTGTTCGATCGCGCGCGTTATGCAGGCGTGTTGCGCCCACACGTACAAACACTTGTACAAAGATAGCGCAAATAGCCAACGTCACGTGACACGCTCTCGACCAACCACGATACAGAATCTGTGGGCGAGGTGTTATAATTGTGATTATTATGTGTCGAGTTGCCGCTTGTTCAGCGATACTCACACGGTTTGTTCAGTTTTGTGGCATGAGTGTTACTTGCCAAGTATTCCGTCGCGGCGCAAGAGATTCCCAGGTCGACCTGAGTGCGGCTTTCCATTACTTTGGGTGCGTTCAACTAACGTCTAAGCGTCGACATCAGTTTAACCTAGTTCTCCGTGGTCTCCTTGATTGGTTATGCCTCGCGCGTGGGAAATTAATTAAACGTATACTTTATACAGCTTGCGTGCATGCGCATATCTGTTGCACGTGTGGTCGTGTGCAACTGATGTGGGTCTCCGTTGACATGCACACAAATGCAATGCGTGATTTTCGACCCTCGATCAAGATAACAGTGAGCCTTGTCTGTCATTTGTGAAGCTGGACATCTATTCCCACGAGATAATTCGGCCAGACAATAAACTTCCTTGGTGATTATCTTTTTATCAGGCGGGGCTCCTGCGACCGTGACATGTTTCTAACGTCACTGATTACCGACAAGCATGGGGAATCGAAGCTTTTCTCTCAGAGTGGATTCACACTGAGCCTTTTTGCGCGTAAATTCGACGCACGTCGATTTGAGAGAAAGCGATGTGGATCGAATTTGGAGTAAAACGACATACTGAAGATCACATAATCACAAACAAATTGTGTGATTTTCAGTGAATCATTTAACTCCAAATTTCCTCCAGACCGGTTTTTCTCAAAGCGTCGCGCGAAAAGGCTCAGTACGAATGCACCCTTAGGTATACAAGTTAAATGACTTCAAAGTGTAGGCGTCATAGCATAGCAAATGTTGTGTTAGTTAGTTTGGCCAGCAACACCGACATAAACGTTCTCAGTAAAATCCGAGGAAATAAAGCACCTGCCCACTTTGCCAGAGGTTTCGGGTTCAAATCCTGATAGGTATCATATGATTGTTCGCTTTCAAGTTGAACGTATACACGACAGCAAAGCACACACTGCAGCATCGACTTCAATAATCACTCGACGTCGCACACGACCAACCATCACCGAGTATCGTATGGTGTCAAAGATATTAGTCGAAATGTCCAAATGCACATTCTCTCTTTCAGCAAATCGCCAGTATAGTTACCTGAGTTGGTTTGGCCATGGCGACATTCTTCTGTGCCTCGTGGTCCTTATGCTTCTTCTTGCATCTGTCACAGCAACCGGTGTACCTGTACAGGAGCATGGGTACCACGATCATGAGGGCTGCACCGGCCCCACACACAACCCCGATCACGACGACCGCTACCATAGTCCCGGGTATTCAACTGTGAACAGAAGATAACAGAATAATTCATTATGTTTAACGTCCGCAGCCACGGCAATCTAATCTCACCAAGTCGAAGTTTTCCTGACATCACACCTGGGTGCACGCAACACACTCGTCCACTTAAAGGAGCGTGTTCAGATTTTTCAAGAAAATGGATTTCATTTTAACCTTAGAATCATATAAAATACCTCCCCAAAATACTATCCATGGGAAGGAAACAGAACATGCGCAATCTCCAATTTGGATGTGGAAGCAAAATGGTGGGTGTGCGATCACTGCACTGCTTCATGGAAAGGATAAATTAGTTTACAAAACGTGTGGTTTTTTACGATATCCTTGAAAATATATATGGATTGAGGGCGCGAGATTTCAGAATGGTAATGAGAAAAAATATGTCAAATGATATTGTATCATGGGAAACATTGGGGGGGGGGGGGGGGGGGGGGGGGGGGGGTTAAACATGTGACATGACACTCCTTTAAGGGTGGACACTGAGTCAGCTGTCATGTGCGTCCGAGTCCGTTACCACTTACGTACGCCGATTCGAACGTCGTTTCCTTCGGTAATAACCGAGTTCGGTATAATAACAGAGTTCGTGTCTCCGGCTGGCAATACCAGATTTTTGGTTTCTACGCAAAATTGTCCATATTCATGAGCAAAGATGCGAGGACAGCCTTGAATGCACGTAATAATATGTGACTGCAGACTGACTCGACTGATGCATATAGATATAGCAGACATATGTATTGATTTATTGTTCGTTGCACTATACATGTACCTGCAGCTGGGTCTTGCCAAATATAAAATCTTGAAGAAGCTCACAAACACAAGGCAATAACATAAGACGATAACTTTCAGTCCTACAACAAGAACGCCAGGTTCATACAGGATAATAACTGTTATTCCAGCCTTGCAAAAACAGCAAACGGCTGTTCTCGTTCAACTAAAGAACTCCTATACAAGCATCTGAGATATATGAAGGTGTTCTTACAGTTTTTGCATGGAGCAGCCGCAAACATGACATAGATAAATCCCTGTCGCAAACATGTATTCAAATTGAATGCATACAAAATAAACAGTGGGGTTTTCCTACGGTGGTTTTTACTTACGAGCCTCAAGGGCGAAAAACAAGCCGAGAAATCCCAGTGAATGCACGGCCTAAGGCATCGATAATGCTCGGTGGCTTTCTAGGTTTTCTCGGCAAACACTGGCCCGGTGAAAGTGTTATTTCAACAAGCACGCAAGACGAGGAGCATAGCTAGCGGTAGCAGTCGAGCTGACGATCAAGCACGGATATACGAAAGGAGGGGCGGGGGAAGATATGCAATTGGGAAAACATCGGCGACAATCGTGACTCATTTATAACAGAAATATATCAGAATTATGCGCAGAGACATACAATCATGTACGTCAGACATTAATATCTATAGAAAAATTACAACGGAACAGTTTGAAGTCAACTTGAACAAGAATATGGCTTTTAAAGCCCAGTACATCACTTGCAATGACCCAAATTTGTACTTAATGAGTTGACAAAAACAAACTTGACTAAAAGTGTTGACAGCAATGGTAACAAACACCACGCGATTTTTCCCGTGTAAAATGGTATATACCTCGGTGGGAGAAATTGCAAACTGAAGGCGTTTTTATTTTTTTTAATAAAATGTCTGCAGACATTTTTTCCACCATTTATTCAACACAAAAACCATGCATGGATTTATAAGGTTATGTAAAGTATTACTGCATCTATATGTGGGTGAAATTTCTATAAGGCGGTTTAACATTATTCTTTAGTTATGTTAATATGCTCGTTGTTTCTGCAATTCGTAAAAAAAAGGTTTCATTTTCAAATGATTTAATGGCCTTTAAGTGTGGTAACTGTACCGTGATCGACTCCGTATATAGCTCCCCCTGCATGGAGGCAAATGAAAACGATCTAATCCTCAAAAATGTACATCCTCCTGATCTGGAGACCATGCCATCATCCAAATACTATTTCGGTCATATCACCAGTTCAGCTAAGTTGAGTCTCTTCAGAATGATTGATGCGAATCAGTATCCTCACAGACCACGTACTAATTACGCTTTTCCGAAAAACAAAACCGAGCAAGACGAGCAAAGTGTCGACAGAGTGCGGCTTAGGGCGCCGCTAACAAGTTAATTTTCACCCGGTAATAAGACCACTTGAAACTGCCGCCGTGGACACAAGCCGCGCCATAACGTTCACGATGGCAGATGGTGCCCAACATTACAGGAATTGAGATGCAAAGAAAGTTAAAACACAGAATATCAGCACAGTCCAAATCACCTGAAATATATCTTCATTATCACGGCCTTTTCCAAAGTCGATAGAGGCACAGAGCAGCAGGTTTTAAACAGTTCGACCGTTTAGTTGCATTAATTTTGACAGCCAATTTATATTTCGGCTGCACACAAATCCTAATCTCGTGTGTAAATGAGGACAAGGAACAGATGTGCTTATTGCCTGCCGGAAATTCGAGAAAATAAATGAGCAATTAATTCAATGAAAAGGCCAACATGCATCTGGTAAAACGCCTGCTTTTATCATGGAATAAAATCATCATTATCTAAATGGATGGTTGGTCGAATACATACCAAGGACGCGTCCTTTGATAACGATATGCGTCGCTTTTGCGGTTTTTGAGTAAAGTGTCTGAAAACAAAAAACCTCGATTGCTAACGGACTTGTCCTTCAATATTGAAAACTAACACGTTCCACATTCATAGAATCATATAAATTTATGAGGTCATTTTCGGCAGTGGTCTTTTACCTGGTGTAACCTTTCCCTGACAATATTGGTTGTAAGGGTTACTTAAGCTCTAATTAATTAATTATTGATACAGCGCACTTTTATTGTGCGTTTTATACCATATTGAGTTCATGGAACTTTATTTTGCAGCCGATGATAAGGTGGGTGACGTCACTGACCGACGGCCAGAGTCACCGCGAATCCCCTTAATCTTCTCAAAAGAATGTTCTGGAAACTTTTAAGTGCGTTAAACGACATACTAGACCATCGGCTTTACATCCCGTCCGAAGGATGGAGCAAATGTGGTTAAGTGCCTCACTCAAGTGCATACAGGTACTACGACCATGTGTAGAACCCGCAACACTAACTTGTCACCTGGGTGTTGCGAGTCAACGACCCAAAACACTCGATGATTGTACCCAACAACATTGTGTTAAACCCCATTACATCATTTGTAGTGATCCAAAATTTGACTTAGGATGGAATTGTAGAGCGATTCAATAGGACGCTGTTGGGGCTGCTATTTGTATGTGCTTTGCGGTTTTTCCACATTGTCGCGGTGGGGTCGTTCACACCTCATTCCTAAATCAATAAACGACACAAAACATAATAATGGAGCTAGTCAGGTTAGCACTGCTTGTCATTTTTACACTTGACAAGAAAAATCATACTAAAAAAGTTGATATAGCAATGGTAACAAACAACACGTGATTTTCCCGTGTATAATTGTATGGGTAGAAATTGCCAACTGAAGGTGCTTTACAAAAGTTGGCAAACGGTATTTTTTTGTTACTATTCAATCAAATTTCAACACAAAAACCATGCATAGATTTTTAAGGTTTTCTGAAGTACTGCTGCATCTAAGTGGCTGAAATTTCTATAATGTAGTTTATCAGCATTATTCTTTAGTTATGTAAAGTTGTTTTGTAAACGTTTTGAAATAATCTGTCTTTAAATTGCAACAATGTAAGCACAAAATGTGCAGCATACATGTCTCCATGTGATGCTGTTGTTTCTGGAATTGATATAGTGGGCCTTTCGTTAAGAATACCTGATCACAAACATGGCGGCTTATGCAAGGGGTGTAATTGAAGTCTTCGTAGGTATAGAACTTTAATAATAATATACCGTATTGGCAAATTCTGTGTGCATATTGCGTACGACGCGTTTGCTGCTTGTTGTCACATTGGTGTTGATTCTCCGTTCAATGGCATTACAATTTGCTATTGATTATTCGTGAAAAAGCAATTTAATTTTCACATTGAATGGGACAAGTTGAAAAGGAAACTGGGTTGTCCGTTCATGGCAAAGGCAATCGACAGACGATATGCAGAACAGTAGTTTTGAACAGTTTTCAAATTAGGCATTAGGTTTTATGTGCTTTCTATTTGACCCGAGACATACAAATGTTAAATTTTTCACCGAAGTACATACAAGTAATTATTCTTTGGTTACACTTTAAAGTTACATCTTTAAATGATATAATGACCTTAAATGGGAATAAACTTAGCTCGCATCATCGGGGCAAAAGGAAGAATTTACACGGCTGCCCGTCAAAATGTCAACGGCTCAAAACGAGAGGGAAAAACCCGTCACTCCGTCTGCAAATCACCAGCTTTCATTTGACGCTCCAGAAAGCAGCGATAAATAACGTGACATTGACGGTCGACCGTACTCCACTGATTATCGGAATCGCATTATGCGTTGAATGTGGCCACTCGGAAAACATTGTCATGATGTCCCAAAGTCTTGGCAGACGTCTAAATATCGATTTTCCCCAAGAATTGATTTTTAAAAAAATCGATGTCTGAGAGCGGTATCATCCAAATCGCGATGAATCTTAAATGTACACTTCTCGGAATAACATTCTGCCTTTTACGTTTTTGTTTTGTTGACTTTTACAAGACCGTATACAAGACTCAATTAGTAATAGGCCTATGTGAAAATTAATATCTTCGACCATCGTCTGAAACCACGATACGTGGTGTGCTGCTGTTATCAAGGGAAGCGGAATTAGCCCTTTCAATGTAGCACTTGCCTCATGGCTGGCGCCACGAAATCTTCACTTTCGAATGGAGGTGCAGTTTAGGACGTCCGCATGCTACGCTGTTGTTGCTATGTGGCGCACGCCATTGCCAAGTAACCAACAGTCTGGTTGCTTTATGTCATTCTCTCCTACGATGAACACGGTATTGATTCTGTACTTCAAACATGCCGCATGCACCACATAGCAAAAACAATTAGTCTGGTCAAGTGGATACTAGGTGTGCATGTGAAAGTACGTCAGGACACCAGACGCTATTACAAAATGCTTATTTGAATCATTACCACAACACAGTATAATGTATTTTGTCTGTGCCTCTGGCCATTTTCATCTTGAACAACGCAACTTATGGATAACCATCTCGTCCCTCGTTGCTCCACAACATCAAATCGGATCTTTTTAATGACGTCATCGTAGACCCGATAGCAAATCGAGAAACCTTTTTTCAGACCCGAGCAAAGATAACAACCGAGAACTCTTGTATCATATAATGTCACGAACTTATTGAACTGAACTGTCCGACAATTTATTTGCCTTGGTCTTTGTGTGGGTGTCTACACTTGTTCGGATTTGTTTTAGCCCGTAGCTAACGGCGTGAATATCAAGGCCCGCCGAATGCAAATCCTAACCGTACGATTAGCCACTCGAAAGCCTTTTAACTGGCGGGAATAATGCCAACTTGGCGCCACTAATTCCATTAGATCCAGACTTGGGAAGCTGTCGATTCTTCGCCCACTGTGATACCCCAAAAAACCTCCTTAGGGAGGCTCAAGAGAGCTTTGAACACAGGGCGGAAATTAAAGGAATTTAGTTCAGACGAAGCCTGGCGAGCGGTCTGTTGTCAGCGAAAATCCAGACGGATATACCAGACATTGACTCCACCAGTCGCCATGTTATACCAGATGAGGCTGTTATACAGCTTTGGCTGCTTTCAAGGCGAGCGCTGCACCAGGGATCCCCGATGTTCCCTGGTGCCAGCCCGAAAGCGCGTTAGTGCACCAGATGGTGGCACCAACTGCTCCCGACCATCGCGTCGTCAGGACAACTATAATAGGAGACATGCGCAGTTGCGCGTACTCCCCCGCATGACTCAGCGAAAATAGCTGGCGCGTTGTTGAACAATTCTGGAAATTTTGGTTTATGTTTTGAATGTTCAAGCCTCCACATCTAATCAAAATGTTGAAAATATTTCCATAATTTATTTTCATCAGATTTCTGTAGGCCTACTTGATTTTGTGGCAGACCAAGGTTTTTATTAGTGGTGATGCAATTTATATACCAATCGCATATCCTGGTGCACCAGGGGATCCCAAAACACTTTCGAACAATGTGCACTGCTTGCACATGTGTAAAGCCTTGGAACATCCCAGCCGCCTGGGAAGAGTGTTCGAAAGCAGCCTCTGTTGCCATGCTTACTTAATATTCGCAGATTTGGAGCTCGCATGGCTATAGACCCTTTGCACCAGCAGCCATGACAGGGGACAGGTTTTCAAACAAACTGGTCCTTTTCCATTATTTACGTCACGTTTGAGCTAAAGTACGCATGCTCAGTATGATGTATGACATTGGAAAAAGGACCGGTTTGTTTGCTGCCACCAAGCGTCTCAAAAGTCTCCCGTAGGTCCACAAAGTGCTTACTCGTGCATGACACACGGGGACAATGTGACTTCCCCCTGTCATGGCCGCCGTGTGCAAAGGGTCTGTAGAAAACCAAAACGCGCACGTTACGTACGTTTGCCATGCAGCTATATACGTGTATCAAGGTGATGATTTTGCACAAAAATACTCAGCATTCCTCCCCGTGATTTTGCAACGGACGTTTCAGCAAACTTGTCAGTTTAGAACATTCCTTGGCCCCGCAGTATATGGCAAGTCTATTTACACCTTACGTACAAACTCGAGAAACTCGTCAATCTGCCGAAAAGACACTGAAAATTCCCTTTGCACGAAAGGGGTCTTACGCCTCGAGTTTTGCTGTAACTGGCGCCGCAATTTGGAACAGCCTTAGTGCACACCTTAGAACTATGTCTTCTTTGAGCTCATTCAAATCGGCACTTCGCCAAACATACACATAATATTCACATGATCAACTTCAAGTGAGAAATGCTAATTTACGGAGTCGTATGACTTGGTTGCCATAAAATCAAACTAATTTTGGAGCCGGAGGGGAATTTTCCCATTTAATTTTATTTTATTTTTTCTCTTAAAAAGAGTTTTTGCGGGTTTTTCGCCCTTCCCGTAATTAGTGTAAATTTTAGTGTCACATGCATGTATAATAATTACTTGTGGTGTTGTTCTTCTGTAACCATTAGTTTTTTGATGTTGTAGTTGTTGTACAAATGTATCTTATTCCAGTTTGTGAGTAATTATGAAGTTGTTCAATTTAGTATATTTGTTCTATGTGTGTTTGCAGGGCCCCAATGGAAACCAGTTTTTGTAAACTGTTTGGGCACACCCTGGGTAAATAAATGGAATAAATAAATAAATAAAATAAATTTGCAACCAAAGAATACATAAATCTATACGTGCATAATATCAGAACACACTGTGCCGATGCATGGCTGTCCACATTTGGCTAAGTCCTATGACTGCAAAAACAGAGAAAAGGGTGAGTGTGGTGCTGTTGCCATTTTTTTGGGCATCCGTATAGCCTTGAGCCAAAATAGCGACACCCATATAAACAGTCCCTATGTGACTAGAACAAGATCTTGTGCCGAGATCTGATAAGGATGCTCGTCGCGCGCTCTGACGTGAGGGCTTATCGCTGATTGTTTCTTTACTAAAAAGTAAAATAAAACTCTTGTTTTCCGGACTCCAAAATTTGAGCATTTATAAAAATCAGATTTGCACTTGCTGATATAGCTAATGTGTCATGACACGGAACTTAGTGCATATCCGGGCATATACGAAAAACATGCGGGCATTTGCTCACGGAGACTTACGACGTGCTGTTCAACACGTGGAAATCGCGGCCAAAATGGACACTACATTTTCCTATGTTGCTAAAAAAGTAATGGTGCTGTATATACTTGATCGCGCACCATTTAAAAATGCAGGTCACCCTCTTTCATACTTTTTGATAGGCCAATAAATTACACACTCGCCACATCAATACCATTCATCTCAGACAATAGAGACAATGTCTTCATTTCAAGAAGCAAAAAAACCCCAGCTGGCCATAAGAGAATAAAAGGACAGTCTTTTTACAAGGTGATACAAGCTAGCTTTACCGCAAGGCTTCTCGGAAAATTAGTCTCGTGCGTGTCGTTGAAGATTCAAGCGCCGTCATTTGCTGCAAATTACCGCCATTTCCTAACCACTTCTCCTCGTGAGTTCTATTATATCCGGCGATGTGCCAGCTGTCTAAGTGGATTGAAACCGGATGCATTATGTATGTCCTTGTTCGGAAGATCTTCTTCAGTAACTCTCCACCTGCAGCGGATACCGTCCCGCTTCAAACTGGTCCATGGGGGTTTTTGGAATTGACGACTTTTGGACACTAAAAACGATGGTTTTTCGACTTTATTTACCTATTTTGTTTAAACCCTCACGTTTAGCGGTTACTAGAGACCCTCAATTTTGATTTATAAACAGAAAATCTTGAATTTTCCTTAAATAATTTAGTATTTTTGGTGCGAAAACCAAGGACTGTCGAGAACCCCCCAAGGACCCGAACCCCCCCAAAGACCAAACCCCACAAGGACCAAATTCTGGAAATTCTCCATAGACTTGTGCACAACCCGCGCCCCCGTAGGACCAAAATATATATATAATCTTCTACCGTAGTGGGTTCTTGTCTCATAGCTCTCATTGTAGCTTTTCGATCTTTCATTCAGAGTACAATTTCAAGAAACATTCAGGGAATCACATGGCAGCAAAACATACCAAAGGATGGGGGGGGGGGGAGGGGGTGAGGAGGGGGAGAGGAGGGGGAGGGGGGTGCATGGTTGCCTTCTCATCACCCCCAATAATGTCCCGTAATTTGTCCCGTAAAATTCTACGCTATTCTCGTATTTTTACCTCTTCCAGTACTTTTCAGTACAACCAGTAGGCCTATACTACCAGTACTTTTGCTGATTCATATCTGAGGCTTGGCACTAAATCAACACCTGTATCAACTTCTATTTATGCCTACATCATATAGCCCAACACTGCATACATAAAATTAACTTGACTGTTAGTCTCTCATCTGTCGCCAGCTTAAGTTAACTTGTACCAAACAGCTTGTACCAGATTTCTTTGGTCTATATGATGTAGGCATAATAGAAGTTGCTACAGGTGTTATTTAGTGTCTTTTCCAAGCAAAAAACGCAATTACAAAGAGCAAAACAACTGAAAACTGAAGAAAATCACCATCTTTACAAGGGAAATATTTTCAGTTACGCGCAATCCCACACTACATTATGTGAAAGGATTGTTACGGGTTCGCCCGTAAAAATGCATTTACGTGCATTTCACGTAAAAATACGATAATTTGTTATCCGACTGTCAATTTTTAAAATTAATATTGACAATGTGAACTGCACACATATTAAAGCATGTAAATGACACGTGTGATGTTGCTGTGTCAAAATTGACATCCCTCAATATAAATTACAATCTATATCTCAACTTTCCGTGAACTGTGAAAGATAGAATCATCAGCAGACATGCAGAATTATAATGGTTTGTTAAAATTGACGTTAGGTGGATTCACGCTGAGTTTTTTTGTGCGTAAATTTGACGCGCATCGCTTTGAAAAAAAAGCGGTGTGGAGGGATTTTGCAGTGAAACACAAACCGACAACCACAGAAACAAATTGGGCGGAAACTGTTGTGATTCTGTGATTTTCAGTGCGTTTGTTTTACTCCAAATTCCCTCTATACTGCTTTGATTCTCTCAAAGCGACGCGCGTCGAATTTACGCGCGAAAAGGCTCGGTGTGAATCCACCCTTTGCCCGCCCAAGGCGATGTGCACCGGACAACGGAAAACGATCAATACTCCGGCACTAAAGGCGCGAAATAAAAAGGTCCAGGAATAAACAAGATTGTCATTGGCTAAACGGCACTGACGTCACGGGCCTGACTCCCCCCCCCCCCCCACCCCCCCCCCCCCCCCCCCCCCCCCGCAAACCTCTCGTGATGTCAGAAAATTTGATTAGGTTCATTGGCCTTCTTGCTTTACCGAAAGCAGGCCGTTTGGCGCGCGCGTCATTTGCACAATAACGCGCATAGCTGCAGTTCGCGGGGTTTCATTAATTAAATTTCCTTCGATCTTGCGGGCGGGAGATTTGTAAAGGATACAAAGATATACGGGGACAGCGCGAGTAGATCTAAGACCCTTAAGTCCCTCGAGGGTCCTTGCAAAACTCTTCCACTGTCACAGTGATGGATTACGGAGGAACTCAAAATGAAAAAAAATGTGCGTTGCTTCTTATTTTCAAAAATCTCATAGTGAGTCTTTGTCGCTTTTTGAAAAAATGCAACATTTCGTGCAAAAAACATAATTTGTTCAAGCAGTTGGCAAAATACTTTTTTTGCTCAAAAGGATTTATTTAATTAGTAAAACAAATAATATACAAATCTAATTTTTTGCAAATGCGCATTTCGGTATATTAAAGGGTACCAGGCCAAAAACTCAAAACTATATCAAATTTATTTGGCTACAAATAAATAGCAGTGTGACAAGATTGTCATATATAGTCACGTGATTCATAGTCAACCAATCACTAAATGCAAAACATTTGGCGATGGCTAAATTCACAAATAAATAATGTGTGGCAAAACTGTACGCAATTAATTGGAATTTAAATTCTTAAAGCAGTGTCCCGCAAAGGTACGGCGACAAATCGTTTTATTTCTGGGTCACTAACGGACGGGACTGGGTCAGCCTCAGCTTTAATTTCCGCTACGCGTATTTACCGTGCGGTCCCCGTATTTTGATAACGGGTAGTCGCAGCCGCAAGTTCTGTTTGCTGGGGAAATTGTGTATTGACTCCATGCGTACAACGTGGGTCTTGCGTGCCAAAGACTGTTATTACCGTCAGCGTTGCGAAGATTCTGGTACATTACTTTCTTCCTTTACTCAGTCGAAGACAGCCATTTTATGAAGTCTTTTCTAAGAAGTAGAGTCTAGAGAGTCTAGTCCTTACTCTTTACGAAAAATAAGTGCTATATGTGATGTTTTAAGTGCGTTACATAACACACTGGACTGTACAGCCTTGGAAAAAAATATTGGACTACCCATGTTTTGAATTCATAAAAATCACTCCTCTTCGGCAGCAAACAAACTTATGTTTATGATGTTGGGTCTTAGACAATAGTCATTAGCTCAGGAGGCTTACATGGCATCAAATATTGCTATAAGACATTCCTTAAGAAACTAATTTTTGTTGTCAGGTTGTAGGTGGTCCAATAATTTTTTTCCAAGGCTGTACATTACACAACACATCGGACTTTACATCTTTTCCGAAGAATGAAACACTGTGGTAAAATGTCTTGCTCAAGAGCACAGTTTCCAAGACACAGCTTTCACCTGAATGATGCGATTCAACGACCTAAACCACACGACCACGGTACGGACGCCAGTCGGCGACGTTCATGGATGTTGAAAAAACAAAACAAAACAGAAAACAAGAAAAGTTATTCCGTCCCTATAACCCTAATCTAGATGAAATTGAAAGTTCGATTTGGGGGGTTCTTTTGCCCTACCCGACGTAACATGATTAGCACTGTATACTCAGTGCCTCCCCGAGACACTATCAGAAATGTGAAATACGTAGATAGGGATTGTTAGGTCATGGCATGCACGGCAGTCGGCTTGGACATGTCCATTGGGGTATACCGAGGTGAAAAACATGCGTAGGTCTATACTAATTAAATCTGGTGAACTAGAAGTACTGTTTGCAAAAGTGGCAGGTGTTTCTATAGCAATTGTCATCGTTATAATATAAACACATTTTCCCATTTTTCTTTAAAATTGCGTCTGCAATTAAAAGAGCATGACCAAATCACTTTTTTGACCCCCACTTACCTCGAGGGTAAAGAGATTTTGATACCAAATCATGTGTCATATTTTTCTCATTACCATTCTAAAATTTCGCGCCCTCAATCCGTATATTTTCAAGGATAATGTCGAAAAACCACCGATGTTTTGTTTAAAAGCAGTGCAGTGATTATCCCAACCATTTTTCCCACATCCAAATTGAAGATCGCAAATTTCCTGTTTTGGGAGGTATTTTATTATGATTGTTAGCTTAGAATGGAATCCATTTGTTTGGAAAAATCTTGTCAAGCTCCTTTGCCTATAGGCTAATATGACATCACGACTTTGCTCATGAATGTGCAAATCCATACAAGTAGAAACCTTGATTTTTATCCTCGAAAACAATTTCAAAGTTCGGTTTTATAAATGTAATTGAATGGAACAGCTGCCCATCAGCACATATTTCATTAATAAAAAAATACCATTTCAGGGCCCTTTAAACAAAAGTCGTATACTTCACAAGAAACGCGTGATTTATCAATAATACCTGCAAATTCTTTTCGCAAGAATCCTTTTCGCAAATCCTTTTCGCAAGAAATGTGCACTTTATATTTTCTGTCTCTTCGTATAAAATGTCAGCTTGACGTCGATACACTCGGGCCCTGGCCTTTCACAAAATAAATCGAAATGCCAGACCGGAAAGAAACAGAAAAAGAAAACTTCGATTTTTCTCAGCGAGAAATTGGCAGCAGATCGTCCCGTGGCGATACTATACGGGGTCAAATCAGGCAAACAGCCATCGTTACGTCACACGGAATGACACCACTTTATTTACGCGGACTCGAAGCAGTTTTAAATATATACCTGAAACATAATTACGTCACGGCTTGTTTACATGCGCGCAAATCTATGGGGGGAGTCTCAGGGCACCAGACGACATAGAGCATAGGAAAGCACGTATGTAAACAAACCGTGCCGTCAATATGTTTCAGGTCTATTGCGTCCACATTTCTATCAACACTTTTAATCAGGTTTTTCTTGTAAACTAGTTAAGTAAAATTTTGGGTAACTGCAAATAATGTACTGGGCTTTAATTCACATTCAAGCAATAGTGCACTACCTGATTCATTCTGCAGAAACATTTTTACAGGGTTCACGTAGTGGACTTTCACCAACAAATCAGCGCTAACCTGACTTACCCCTTTACTATGTTTTGTCCCGTTTATCGATTTGGGATTGAGGTGTGAAAGACCCGACCACAACACTGTGTGGAGAAAGTGCAAAGCGCATACAAATAGCATTCCCAACAGCGTCCTATTGAATTGCTCTACAATTCCATCCTATAACGGCAACTAGGCTACTGCACATTAACCATTCACTGTTATGAACGCGTCAGACTAACATTAGCAATAACTACCCCGATTATGTTTCGTGGCAACGAGATTTACTAATAATGCAACTAAATCATTCACCTCGCTTTGTTCTCGACGGAGTGAACTTTTTGCACTTTACGAGAGAACTGAAATATATATATTTTACCGGTCAAGCTCTTTACTCATTCTATATGATGTCAGTCTGTAGCCATAACAACGGGTTTTTAGAGACTAATACTGCCTGCAAACATTTCGTATCTACCCGGAGATCTACGGTTGAGGAAAATTTAAAGTGTGTCTATATACGTCTATGCTATATGATGGCATGCAGAACAAGCGTTTGCAGGCTGCAAAGAATTTTTGAAACGAGTTGCATAGCCTTCGGCTTTTATCTGATGTTTAAACAAACATTTCACAGATGCTCTCGTAAAATATAGCAAAACATTTAGCTTGAGGTTGTGGCTCTGGTTTAAAGATATTTTCCCCAGAAGGATCATGCCAAATTATATAATGGATCAACCGGAGATTACATGCACTGTTAACGAAGTCAATATTTTAAGGAAAATAGTGCCTCGGTGAAGCATTGAGTACAGTCGGGTAGTTGCGGTACCGGCTGCCAAGTGATTTGAACCGGCTGCTCAACACCGGCCAGCTCGGTGGTCGAGTGGTTAAGACGTCCAACCCGAGCACGTTATGAAGTTGTTCTCATTAGTGTCTCGAGTATTACAGTGTTAACGAAATTACGTCGGGTAGGGCAAAAAAAAACCTAATTAACATGCCATTATGACTGTTATACAGTTGTTGATACATGTAACAGCAATCCTGTAATCCGAGTATGAACAACCGACGGTTGTAAAGTTAAAAAGAAAATTGACACGAGTTTGTACACGAGTCGATATGATATTGATATGCCTGTATAAGTAATTAATGTGACAGCACACGCAATAATTAATGCTCATAAAACACAAGCGCGATAATATTGCGCTTTCAAACAGATGTCTGGTTGACTAGAAAGATGATCAGTTTCAGTTTGTGATCACGCGAACTGTTGGTGAAAAGTATAACTCATGGAATTACCAGAATGTACTTTAGAAACGGATCCTGAGGGGCGGTCGGGTTGGCGTACGGGTTCTTTCCTCGCCTTTCACCTCTGGCGTCCCGGGTTCGAATCCGGGGCGTGTATGTGGATTGGGTTTGCAGTCCCTACTTGACCGCGTGGGTTTTCCCCTGGGGCATTTCTCTGGGGTTTTCCTCCCACTTCTAAAACTGCAACTCCTTCTTCGTTATCTCAAGTTGATAATATAGTATAGTTAAAGCTAAAAACTGTATAGTTGATGGCATCAAGGGCCTTAGTTGCCGAAGATGCCATAAAATATACAACAACAACAACCGGATCCTGAACAGCTTGGGGCACCGGTAAGAAAATGTGCAGGCATCCACTATACGGGGGTAGGTATAATTTACCAGTTATGCATAGGGTACTTCCCACAATTGGTGAAGTATACGTGATCTCAGAATTAAAATGTCTAAAAACGACATGACCTAGCTATCCCGTAGTGGATGTCTGCAAATTGTCTCGCCGGTACCCCCTGTCCTGAAAGGTGTTGATTCTCCAAACGATTCCAAATCAGATTTTCTGGCTGAAATCTATTCAAATTGACGCTAAGTGCAAACTGACAAGCCCTTTTCGGTTATAGCTGAGCAGATTTCTTCTTCAATTGGCAATAAACTTGGCCCATTTCGGCCTAAACGTATGCGGTTGAATTGTGCATAATAAGCCGTTGTGCAAGGCTTGATGAATGATCCCGATGGTGTCCGATAAAACAGCCTGGAGCAGTGGTTAATAACCCGTCATTGCATGGACTTGAAGAAAAATGATCCCAAACAAATTCGCACTTAATTACAATTTAAAGGTGCGCGTGTTTAAATGGCCGCGGGATTTAAAGGTCAAAATTTAATCAAAAACAGACCCACAACACTCATAGATATTTGGAGACTCGTTGCTGAAAGGCACACAGGTAAACAAGCCGTGACGTCATAATGTTTCAGACCCTATGTGCTTGTCCCTCATGAATAATGAATTGGCATCCTGTTTCCACACATCCTGCATGCAGGACTTTGCTATTTTATTATTCATACTGAGTGACGTATACGTACACTCTGCGTATCATTTTGATTTATTCTGCCACCGGTGGCCACCTGGATGATCATAAAAGTTTGATCAGTGATATTTTGTGTATGTATTCCTCAAAAAGAAGCCAATATATTCAGAAATCACAAATGCCATAGTGACTAAAGACATTTATGTGAAATGATATTTTACAGGAAGAAAGCCAGCTGTATGAAAACAAATTATGCTATAGTACTGGTCCATGTTTATGCACACTAAGATGAATAAGAAGATATCATGCTGTTAAAGCCACAATACATAATTTTTTACCTTGTAAAATGATACCTTTGTGGGAGAAATTGCCAACTGAAGGTGGCCTTTTTTAATTGTTTACAAACGATTTTTTAACCATTCATTCTACACAAAATTCATGCATGGATTTTTCAGTTTTTCTGTTTTTCAGCACTGTATCTACGTTGCGAAATTTGTACAAGGCAGTTAGCAACATTATTCTTTAGTTGTGTAATGTTGTTGTTCCTGTTTTTTTAAAAAGTTTTCTAATAATGTAATATGTCTTTAAACACACATGTGCAATAACAAATATAAGTTTGTAATTTTTATTGCAGTAGTAAGTTCCTTTGATTTATGTACAAAATGCGTTTAAAGTCAGTTTTCAATTCGCTAAACTTTAATCTCCGCGTAGTTCTAAAGCAGATGAACTGAAGGATAGTTCTACCCCGTGGCAGCTAGCTACACACAGACAATATATGTCGGGACGACATCATTATTGTTTTTTCTCTGGTCGTTCAAAAGAAGGAATTAATTTATTCTGTCCAAAGATTTGATATATTATAGAGATTTTGACAAAGCAAAGGCAAGGTTGAAGGATTATGTTCATCGGGAAATTACAAACCGATCTCTCGAAAAAATAAAACGTAAATCACCAATTTTCATTAGTGTCACACAAAGCCTATATGATTAAGCTGTCAAAGTAAGAACATAGCTTGAATTGAAATGGAAAAATGAAACCCGCTTCAAAAGAAGGTTGTCGGTTTGTTCCACAGGGACAAGCAATCACTCCGACGGAAGAAGATTCATTTTTTTGATGAGAATTAAGTTGTCAATTGTCAGAAAGACGATACGCTGTAGACCATGGTATGGCCGCCGGTGCAAAGAATCTATAGTCAGTGTGTACGGCCTTATGGAATAGGTTAAACGAAGGGGATAATAGCGGATACGTATGAGTCTATTTTGTCATTATACTCAGTTCCCCACAAAACAAAATGGAGTTTGCGAATACAGTGGGAACAATATAGAAGGATATTTTTTTATCTTGGAGCCGATCCATATTTAACCCATTTCCAGTGGCCTAAAGGCTAAAACCCAGTACATCATTTGGCAGTGACCCAACATTTTACTCCACAGTTGACAAGTGACAAACACAACATGATTTTTTTCCCATGTAAAATCAGTGGGAGAAGTTGGCATGTGTGGCTGAAATATACACGGCAGTTTATCAACATTATTCCCTAGTTATGTAATATTCTTGTTCCTGTTTTAATTGAAAAAGTTTTCCAATCATGTAAACTGTCTTTAACAAAGGAACAATTGACATGTGGCTGTGCACCAGACGTCGACATCTCTGGTATACTAGAGAAATACATAACAAAATACATAAAAAGAAATACATAGAAAACGTCATACCGTCTTAAAATAGCGACATCTGTCTTTGTTCCGCTATACTTCACAGAGAAGGCCAATGTCCGCTCGTTCCTCTATATCGGAACGTAACCTTTGTTAATTATACTCACTTCGAAGACTTGAATTGCCGTCGTAAAATTTCCTCCGATGCGCCGGAACTCGGACTAATAAAAAGCGACAATGCCGCCAGAAGTTCCTTGTCTATTCAGCCCTAACATTTCTGGATGATATGAACTTTAATTTAATTTCCTGACTATGTAGACAATTGTCATCGTTAGATAAAATTGCTATTACATAATATGATGGGATTGACTAAGGTCACTCACGGTGATCAAAATGTTAACACTTACCAATCACGATTTTTCTCTTATCCCAAGTTTTGTTGTTTCGTTTTAATGGTGATTAGGCACCATACCAGATATTTCGTTCGATCTCAGGGTTGTAGAATGTATATACAAAACTTTGTTAAATGCTGTGTTCGCACGAACCGTGATTCACAAACACAAACCATTTGGCAGATAATCGAATACTTAAGCCCCCATACATCATTTGCAGTTACCCACAATTTTACCTCACGAGTTAACAAGAAAAACCTGACTAAAAGTGTTGGTAGGAATGGTAATAAACACCATGATGTTTTCCTATTGGTACCTTTGTGAGAGAAATTGAACTGCAAATATAATCAAACAGAAATTGTAAGAACTCTGAATGCCGCAATAGGGCGACATTTCGGGAAGACGCTCCCCGGGGACCACCGAAATTTCGGCAAGAGTCACTCAAAATGACACCTTATTTTTGTACCCAAAGCTTCCAAAAATGGTTCCAGACCAAAGACAAACAACTCTAGTCCTAATAAAAATGGTTTTTGACCTAAACAAAATGGTTTTTGACCTAAACAAAATGGTTTTTGACCTAAACAAAATGGTTTTTGACCTAAACAAAATGGTTTTTGACCTTAAAAAAATTATTTAAAAAAAATATATATTAGGGCGACACCAAAATGTCGCCCTATTGAGCACGTCGCCCTAATATAGCTTTTTTACACACAAATTGTCGCCCTATCCTAGCATTCATAGTTTTTGGTCTTACACCAAAGCTAGACATAGTATGCCGTACCGAATACAATAATACTTGGGCCAGCGACCCACCTGTGTTTAGGTACAACGCACTCAGTAAACGAGTATCGTGTGGGACAAAACTTAGCAGTGTACGGGACAGAAGACTATCAGGTGAATGCAGCGAGTATGATATGAGACTAGCCGTAGGTGTCGATCTTTGTACTTTGAATGCCGCCCCGATTTCTTCACATTCAAATGAAGGTGCATTTTAGAAAGTCACATACTATGCTCTTGTTACTACGTGGTGCACGCCATTGCCATTCTATCCCACGGTGAACACGGTATTGATTTCGTACTTAACACCTGCCGCCTGCACCAAACAGCAACACAAATTAGTCTGGTCAAGTGTATACTATAAGTATGCTAGCGAGAAGAAGTACGTCAGTACTTCTGTGGATCACCCTAATATTTTGACTTTTTTCATATCTTGTGTTAGTTTTGAAAACTTTGTATTCCAAAAGTATCGAGAAGAAGTTACCTTTAATACATGTATTCACCCCCAAGAAGGCCGTACTTATGTTTCGCCACCGATACCGTTTAATATGCGCGGCGCGTTGATTATAGTACGAAGGCGCACAACATTATAATTTTCCACCGTAGATACACAACTTGAACCCTCGACAGCCAGGGAAGACAAAATTGCAACGCAAGGCTATTGGCATACGTCTGCCGAATTAGTGCAACTGTCGTCACCTCATATAGGGGAGTATTTCTGTATAGCCTGGAGAATTGGGTCTCGTGAGGAGGAAACGGTTAAATTGTTGTATAAAACAAAATCTTCAAGCGAAATTAATTTCTGTTGACCCAAAACCAAATCAATCAGAATACGGCTGAAGCAAGCAAACCCTCCTCTTTCGAATATTACTTTCCGAGTTGGAAATTGCAACGTTTAATGATAGTTCTGTGTCGTTGAGTAAACGAATGATTTTCCCTGTGCGTGATTTATCAATGTGCAGAATTGATCATAACTTCTTTGTGAAACAAGTATGAGTTTGCTATTTTAAAGTATGGGGATTTCATTCTAACTTTATTATTAATGTTGAAGAAATCTTAATTGAAAGTGGTACTACTAAAAAGTAACGTATTCATTCGTAAAGTTATCGTCGATGGAACTCGTATCCATTGAATATTTTTTGTGATACCGTGGCCGGGTGGTTTGGGTCGTTGACTCGCAATACTCGGGTAAAAACTTGGGGTTGCGGTTTCGATACCCGGCCATGGTACCTGTTCCCTTGAGCAAGGCATCTAACCACAGTTGCTCCATCCTTCGGAAGGGATGTGGGCCCAGCCGTGCTCGTGATCGAGTGGTTGTGGGTTCGAGCCCCACTTGTGCACCTCTCACCAACCGCGTTCACCACATAGCAACGAAAATTAGTCTGGTCAAGTGGATACTAAGTGTGGGTGTGAATGGAAGTACGTCAGTACACCAGACGCTATTCGTGTGAAACACGCAAAAGGATGATCGCATTTCTGGTGTACTGCCAGTCGGCGCAATATGGACACCTTTCACTATATCACATTGAAAACACGTGTGTACGTACAGTCACATGCAAAATATTCCCTTCTCATTAGGACTAACTTGACCGTATCGGGTGCATGCTGATGAAAATTTAACCAAAGGCCGTTTACGTGTAAATTATACGGTGCAGCGGCAGAAACATATACGGACAATGGTGTTATGGGATTGCGTTTCGTTTTTATTTCCGCGAAAAGTCGACATTTGAGACTTAATTTGCTGCTGGTTAAGCTGTCGCAATCGCAGAGGCGAGCGGATTGAATTCAGACGTGTCCGGTTTGCATCCGGTCATGTTTGAAAAGAAACAAAATAAAACACACGAATTTTTTTTTCAGACGTTGGTCGAAACTGAAATTAATTTTTACTTACAGAAATCAACCTGGTGCATGTGGTGCCCATTTTCCACAGAAATGGCAACAAAATTCTGTGATTTCTGTGATAATTATGCATCCGTATTGAATACTGCGTTCGTTATTTTGCTCAGTTGTGCATCAATGCAACACCGAGAGAATTAAAAGTTATAGCTCAGCTGGTAGAGCATCTTCCCCGTGAGTCATATAGGTCTTGAGTTCGAATCCCAATGGGGACCGTATGATTTTCTTGTCCCAGGCCCATGCACTCTTGGAAAGGAAATGTTTTGAAGAAGAACAACTCAGTGGAGTTTTAAGCTACTCGCACGTCAAGTCTTCCGTCCACAACCACGTGACCGCACGCCCTCTACGGTCACCTTACAGCAATACAAAAACATCCGTGAGACTATTCAAATGAAAACTCGTCTTCTCTCACACATTACGACATCAAAGAGCAGACGTTATGAAGTAGGTCTTTAAAGAATCTTCGGGCTTTATCAACTTGAGAAGATACATTAGACTTCTGGCGTCACAATCATGTCGTTAATTGCCAAAGGCAGGATTAATCGAGAGAATTACGCGCATCGAATTTCGAAAGTTATACTAATGTGCGTAACGCGGGGGACATGCTCGTCAAACCTAGTCTTGTATTAAGACGCATAATTACTCTAAATTCTCGGCGGGCATAGTGGCATATCTCTACAATTCCACACCCTAAAAGCCAGTGGCAAAATCATCTAAGCTTCACCACAGTTCTTACCTTAGACTATGTTTTAATTCTCTTAAGCCCTGTGTGAGTGAAGATGAAGATCCCTCTCATCTGCCGTAACAGCACCCGCTAAATGCGAGTAAACAAGCCAAGTATACGTATGGATTTCCCTGATACTAAAGATAAGTTTCATTTGTTCAGGGCCGGTTTCACCCTGAGGGAAAAACATGAATAAAATGAATATTTCTTTTTACTATTTGCAAACGTTACCAGGGAACAAAACAACACTGGTTATTCTAATTCACGTCCACGAGAATGGCACTTTACCGATCAGCAGTTTGTATTCTACAGACCGTATCGAATAGCTGCCATCTTGTTGTAAGCACAATATGTACAACCATGCATGTCCTCAAGGAACAAAAAAAACTGCCCCACAAGATGGCAGCTATTCGTTCACTAATTAGCCTATACACTAATTCAGAGGATACGATTAAACCTCCTTTCGCCTGAATATGGTCTATATTATATTTCCCAACTCGGTAAAAAGGATTTGGGGTCATTTCAAATGACACAAATGGCTTTTGAGGTGAGAAAAAGCTATAGACCGTATCGAATAGCCGCCATCTGGTGGGGCAGTTTCTTTGTTCCTTGAGGACATGCATGGGTACACATTGTGCTTACATTGTTGAACAGGAGAAATCCTGGCGAAAACGCAACAAAAGGTGCCCCGCACGTGAAACAAAATTGTAATTTCGTGTGAACAATCTTGAGCACTTGAGAATTTGTGCGCTTCCTTGAAGAATTTGGGTTTTAGGTGAAGAATTTTGTACAATTTCGTGAAAAGGTGTGGATTTCCGTTGACATTTTGTGACAACGACATCAATTTCCAACAGGCATATACTTGCGAAATGCGAGCGCAAATAGATTGCCTCAATACAAGCTGCATCACATAACGGGAAATTACCCAAGACATCCTTGGCCCGAAGAATGCCTGGACAAGCCTGAAAATCTGGGTTAACGTGCGTCTCAAATGGACAATAACGTTACATGTGACTTTATCTATAGGGTTAACCGTTGGGTCAACCGTTGGGTGAACCGATGGGCCACCTTAGGCGTGAAAAACCCAGCAGAGGCAGCGGGCAAAATCAATTTGGCTATATGGTGTGTGTTACATTTCACGCAAGGTGTGTTATTCACGGATACAACAATGGGATCTCTGTAAATTAGCAAAACAAATTTTAATGGAGTGGCTTTTTCCTTCATTTTGAGAAATTGATCTAATATTACTTTTTCTGGCAATTCACATATAATGAGGGTGTCCCAAAAATGTCCAGATCAAACCAGGCAGCCTGAGAATATATATGTTTTCCCGGATCCTGATTGGGAATCTTCTTACCTGAACAGTCTTTATTGCCTTAAAATCAGTCAAGCGAATCAAACGTTATGTCATTTTTGGTGCAGCAAAGTCTGATTATTTGACAAGAACTGGCCACCCAGTTTAGGATTTAGTCATAGTCAGTCACTCCTGGTTGAGGGCTGACCTTGCTGCACCAAAAATGGCATAACTTTTGATTCGCTTGACTGATTTTGACACCCGGTTTATAGACAGTACGATAAATATATGCCGAGTTGTATGGGTATGTGGGGCCGAATGGTTTGGGTCGTTGTCCCGCAACATTTGGGTGCAAACTCGGTGTATCGGGTTCGAAACCCGGTCGTGATACTTGTGGCCTCGAGCAAAGCACTCAACTACAATTGCTTCCTCCTTCAAGGATGGGACAGAAGGCCGTTGGTCCAGTGTGTTGTGGAACGCACTTAAAAGACCCCAGAGTACTCCTAATTCGTGAAGAGTAAAGGGATTCCCTGGTGTCTCTGGCTGTCGGCTGCCAATGATGCCACCCACCTATATGTATCTTAATGCTATAAAACATGACAATGTGAAGCGCACTTGGGGTATGAGGAGGAATTTATCCAGCACAGAACACGGAAGTCACGCAGACGTAATCAGTTAGGCATAACCAAAATAATCAAAAACAACCACATCCATAAAGTTATGTAAATATCCCCAAAACGCTGAGAAAATAAGCCATATACTAAGAAATAAGAGACACCAAGAAATAAAAGATACCATGTTAAAAGCAACGCGTTTTCAAAACTATTTTTAATCAACAGAAAATATACCATCTCAGGCTGAATCTGTATTTGGTACCATGTCTGTTATCACACTGATTAAAGCGTTCCTCGGCAGCTCGTTCAGTGCGATTTCGGATGATTGCAAAACGCATTGTGCCTTTTAACACAACAACAAAATAAGAAATGGAACAGCAGGTTCCGTTCGGACGGCTGCGGAAGACGAATCAGGCGTTAAAAGACGATCGCTGTGTCCCAGGGCAGAAGAAACAAATCACGTGAAGCCGCGCTGCTGAAAGACGCGCTGACGTAGCAAGGTTATCCACAAATCACAAGGTCTGTTTCATGAACGAATGGTTCGCCAGATGTGAAAACCCGATGATTTCTTCTCAGCACCAGGTTTTTAAAAATATATAATAATCTTGTATGTTGGGCTTTGCCAACCTTATGTGCACCCACAAATTTCATTCTGGAAATTTCGTTTTGGAAATAAATGTACATATGTGTCTCATGCATGCGTAACACTTTTCGCGTCAACCAGAGAATGTCCCATGCATTGTAACACCAATTTTGCTGATTTGTCACTTTGATATCTATTATCTGAAAAAATAATTACCCTGATGAAAAATACTTAAAACATTGCAACTTCTCAGAAGATTTGGTGCAAATTGGTTTAAAATCTGTAGAGATATGGTTATCTAAAGTAACTTAAAATTTTAAAGCGAATATATTTTCTCGTTACCATTTCAGAATGGTAAAGAGTAAACTATGACACATGATATGATCTTAAAATCCCATCAACAATGTGTTAAGTGCAGGAAAGGGGTTCAAAAAAGTGACCTGGTCAATCACCCTTTAAGTCTGTAAAACTCTATACACATTTATAAATCACTCTGCTTACGGTGTGGTGTGAACTCATGTATAATCAATAGGCTACTTAACAAGGACAATGACCATTGCCAGAGGGAACGTTAAAGACATATTATATGATTGGACAACTTTTAAAAACAGGAACAACAGCATTACATAACTCAAGAATAATGTTGATAAACTGCCTTGTAGAAATTCCAGCCTCATAAATGCAGTAATACATGTTCCTCAGAAATTTTTTAAAATCCATGCATTTTTTGGGGGTATATGAATGAATGGTAAAAAAAGTTGTGTGCGGACAATTTAAAAAAAAGAAATTTAGTTGGCAATTTCTCCCACAAAGGTACCATTTTACTCGGGAAAAAAAAATCATGTGGTTGTTGTCACCATTGCTGTCAATACCTTTAAGTCGTTATTTTTCTTGTCAACTCGTGAAGTAAAATTTTGGGTAACTGCAAATTATGTATTGGGCTTTAATACGTTTGACACCTATAGCATAAGCCAAGGGACACTCGACAGTCGGCCGGCTTTTTATTTTTGCTCGGCGGAACACCATCTTTAAAGAAGTGTGAATGAGGACATCCCCTGGGTTCATCAGAAAAAAAACAAGACATGCCTTTGGGTATAAATGTTCCGTTCTTGACACCTATGCATGGCGCTTTCCTTGCGAAAATCGTTTTCCCAAAGCGAAGATAAAATGACACTAATTTTAGATGAAATTTGATTTAGCTTGCGTCGGGAGACTGAATGTTAATTAGGGTTTGTTTTTCCCTTACCCGACGTAATTATTAACACTGTACACTCGGTGCTTTCCCGATATGAACAAATTCATAGCGTGCTCGGGTGGGACTCGAACCCATGACCTCTTGCAAAAAAGGCAGACGTCTTAACCACTCGACCACCGAGCTATTACCGGTGTTGAATGGCCGGTTCGAATAATTTCGGTTGGTTTTTAAATGAATGGTCTGTGACTGCGTGCAAGTTGTACATTCTCGGTGCAGTATACAAATATATTTGATACTTTTAAAGTTTAATTACTCCTAAACTATATTCTTTCAAACATATTGTGCTTTGACTATTGTATATCTGGTATAAAAAATGTTAGGCGAGGTTTAGCCGCATAACTTTAAATCGGATTTTTCCTTGTGATGAACATTTTTGGGTAGCTGCAAATAATGTATTGTGGCTTTAATAATAGTCGTCATGCACTCGAACTTGCCCTGAGTAATAATGTTTTGGTTTAAACAAAAGCACATACAACCTGAAAATTACTAATTTATAACTGCGCAAAACAGCTATTCTGCATATATGTCGAGTGCCTTTGCAATGAACAGACAACCCAGTTCATTTTCGATTTTAACGTGAAAATGAAATTGGCTTTTACTATAGGAATAATCGATGGTATAACGGAGAATCAACACCAATGTGACAGCAGCGAATGCGTCGCACGCAATATGCACACAGGATTTGCCAATACGCGTACTGCGAATTCAATTACGCCCCTTGCACAATCCGCCATGTTAATGGTTTTCCTATTTAATTGATGCAACAACGAAAACGGAAATGGACTTAATCTAAAAATATTTTCCAATTACACTTTCACCATTTCTTTATAATCTCACAAATTCAAGAAAAGAATTTACGATACAAAATTCTTGTGACGCGAGCGAAAACAATAATTACCTTTAACCTTGTTTAGCCTTGAGTGATCCAATTCATTTTGTAAAGGAAAAAGGCAACATTTATGCAAATTTATACACAGCGTGTGTGTTATTCTGTTTTTTACCAGTGGCTCTGGTGCAAATAGTTAATTGAACCAGATGATCAGTCGGGTGTGTTTTACGACTTAAAACATGAGGGTATCTGTTACCTGAAATGTACCTGAAAAGCCTTGCGGATTTAGCATATGATATACGTTTATTATGTGGACTACCAGTGCAATTGAGGCTGAAGCAAGATATGACATTACGGTCCGGCGTAGAATAAGATGATTCACACGTGTAATCCTTTCCCGGGATTCCTTTGAAATTTATAAACCTGATATTGCTGGATGTGTTCAACAAAATACACTTTTCGGAGACATATCTCCGTGTTTTGTTTGTGTTGATCATCTGATAAAAACCTCTTAAAATTGACTCAATCTGATATAAAAACAAAACTTGTTACAAGGGAAAATGAACATGCAATAGAAAACAAGAAACAACAACCGTGCAATAGTATACAAATATTGACTGCTCATGAGGGTGATGGTGCAAAAATGATGCAAAGGTCAAACAATAATACTTTTTCAATAATTCATGTCGCGTGATCTACTTTTAACCAATCACTGAACGAAAATCATATGAGGTATATACATGTACAACGAAACATTGGGGGCGTTCGAAATGCTGACACGGGTAACACCAACTTACACCGGAGCGTTCTTTTAGCCATCACGTGTTACACGAGTCTGCCCCGGTGGCAGCCACCACTACCCGAGCTCGCGGGCCGGTCTGTAGTGTAAAGCAAGGTGTAATGACGACACCAAGTAACCGTGTGTAGTAAAACATGGCGGACAATTTGGAATCGCGACGTGAGTACGAAGAAAAACACAGATTTATGACACAAAATAGGAGGGAATCGGGCTGCGTATTTCGTGGCGTGAATTTGGCGCGTGCGCATTGCTGACGGGCCTGTGCAGCCTTTAAGGTTAAAGTCGTCACATATTATTTTTTAATTTCCTGGTCTGGAAGTTATTTTCCCTAGTAAATCCCATTAGCCTCCAAATAGTAAAATATCCATGAAGAAAACTATTTTGTTTACTTACACATGCAGTGGAACATACTTTACGGAAATAGGATGGTATTTTGTGGAGAAGAGACCGCCCGGGGTAATGGCATCGCATAAGTTAAAGAAACAGAACGCTATTTGATGAGATGTAAAACGGATACACGTAGCTAGTAGCTACCATTAAATTAAAGAATAAATCTCGCTCGAAGGTCCGACGCACGATCCACCACCAGACCACCGTGCATTTGCCCCGCCATCGTAAAACACATTACGCGAACCAGGCATGGATTTTTCCGCTTTGCGAAAATGCAATATTCCAATGTAGATATATACACCCCTTTAACGAAAGTGTAGCGAGACTGCCTTGTGGAGTACTGTGAAGTGGACTTTAGTGTTTGCACCGATTTACCGCCAAGTAACTGTTCAATAATTCACATTTGCCGTCAGTGCGAAATGAGGCCAAGCACTGTACCGCCAATCCAACATCTGTCCACTTTATATTGGTGCATTTTGCTGTGCTGAACAAGAAACGCAAAGTGGTAGGACAGCATACATGCACTTGTATTGTACTACTATATACTCACGGTGTCCCACAGTAGACCAGTTGGTGTTACATTTGCATAAATCCTAGAGTCCCGCCTTCGCGCTATGGCGCTCGCGTATGAGTGAGTCAAGCACCAGACTACCTGGCAAATCAGGCTGCAGTGTTTCATTTCTGGCATTTTATCAGTAAATCTCACAAATGTCTGACGATGTCCTGTCGAATGAATAAACAATCAACGGCGGTATTAATTTTATCAGATTGTGGCAAGATTTACCGGCTGCGTGTAATCTTATTTCAAGTCAAGTTTGCTGTATAATGTATACGTCTCCCTTTGTTCGGATCAATCGGCAGCTTTAAAACATCACAACACCCGAAATCGTTACTCTACTTTCTTGAATGTATCATTGCAGTTTGGAAACGTTCCAGTTTTCAAAGTTGACATCCATTTCAAGTCAAACAACACGTTCTAACTCGTTATTTTGACGAAATATCTCGGTGAGTAGCCGAGTACATGTTTCAACATGTTCCTTCCCATGCAATTTCGGATGGTCCAGCTTAAAAACGCAGAGAGTAATGAGCGAGGTATTCTAGGTACCTAACAGACTTTCGCGCCGGCTAACATGTACCGGCCTGCACCACCCGAAGCTGCCTGGTTTGCCAGGTAGTCTGGTGCTTGACTCACTCATACGCGAGAGCCATAGGCGGGACTCTAGGATTTATGCAAATGTAACACGCACTGGTCTATAGACCGTATCGAATATCCGCCATTTCGTGGGGCACCTTTTGTTACTTAAACCGTTCAACAATGGAAGCACAGTATGTGCAACCATGCATGTCCTCAAGGAACAAAGAAACTGCCTCACGAAATGGCGGCTATTAGATACGGTCTATTGCCATACAGATTATTCAAATGTAGAGATAAGTATTGATCTTACCAACTCGACTCGTATAAAATACCATGACATAGTAAGTGAGCATTACACAATGGAAAGTTGAAGTGCATTTGGCGAGGTATAAATCATCTCTTGAAATAGAATTCACCTTTTTATGAAGTACAGTTGGCTTGATAAATCATCTTAAAGGAGTGTGACCAGATCACTTTTTTTTACCCATAACTCCCCGGGACTTACCTTATGGATCATGAGATTTTTATGTCATAACATCCGTTGTATTTTTCTGATTACGAAACTGAAACTCCCGCGCTTCTAGGCCGCATATTTCCGAGGATATCGTCGAAAATCCACCGATTATTTGTAAACTAATTTTCCAGTATCAACGTTTATCTACTGAAAGCCGACTCGATAGTTTTGTTAAATTTTTTACTGGAAATCGCGAATGTTTTCGGGTTTTTGGGACATGGGAGGTGTGTATGGGAGTTACTTGATAATATTGGTAAGTTACATCGAAAACTATTTTCCAGAAACTCTGGTCATGCTCCTTTAATGGCCTCATTAAAATACAGGAATACCATTAGCCTTTTGCGTGTAGCTGTATGGGAGTTATTAAGTAGTAGACCTATAACCAAACATTGAAGGCCACCCTTGGGAAAAGTACATCCTTCTGAATGCAACGATTGCATCATCATCATCAATTATAACTGCATCATATTGTGTCATCCTTACATCGGCTTCTTGTGGTCACTTTTTAATTGATTATACCACGCAGTATACACTTTAATACGCCACATCTCGCTATAGTATTTTTTTCTAAATTGAAAGCCCCACGATATGGGTAAAAACAAACTGTCACTCACGGTCGGTCAGAGGGCTCAAATTGTGCTTCTTCACCAATTGAAACAAATACTCTGAACGAGATATTGCTAAGTGTACCAAACTGCTGGGTGGTGGATTTGTCCGAAAATAACACTTGGTTCAGTGTACTGTTCAGCCTGTCCAATTCACATGTTTTTGTTTTCAAAGGCCAGGTGTTTTTATTCGCCGATTTCAACCAAATTCTTCAAGCAAACGCCGACTCACAGTTTATATATGACTTACAAGCCTACGACCTAAGAGTATAAGCAATTGAAACATTTCATTCAACGAAAGTTAATCATTTTTTTAAATACAAAACGGCGACATTTCCAACGCTCTTAACAGTATACAACCGCTGAAACATGGCGATGGATACAACCCACGCATGCCTTTCGAAAATGAAAACTAAAATCCCACATGTATTTGCCATACAAAGCTAGCCCACTATCCACTACAGTTGGAGGACAAATTAATTTCTATTCGTTGTCCCTGTCTATACATGTAACAATTGCACGCAACTTTAATCAGCGTACCATACCATTCAGTACACCGCACGCACGGCCTACAGAGATATACGAAAGCAAAGAACATTCATTAAGATTCTAAATTGGATAACGATAGAGTAAGAAACGGGGGAAAAATATAAAAATCCTCAATTCAGGGACCGTCCTCAGTATACAACAAAAGCTTAGCAGTCACTTCGTTTAATCTGCATACGTTATCTTTCGAACTCTCCAGCGAGTTACAAATTGCAAAGAAGCAATCAATATAATTTCTGGACGGACAATTTTGCTTGGCAATTATTGTAAATCAGTTCCCCCAAAGAACAGATGACTCGAGAGGCTGATGTACTGTGTGTATCTCGCCCCGTGGGAAAGAGCCATATCACGCGCACAAGCTAATACCAATTGCTCAGACGTGTTTTCCACATTAAGTCACCAATTCACGTATTCTAAGCTTCGTACATAATCTTTAGAGGACCTTGTTTAGATTTTTGTCCAGAAAATCTAACCTACAATTCTGGCTAAAACTCGCTGGGGCCCCCGGTCCCCGTTCAACGTTGTTTCTTTTTGCGCGGCTGAGCTAGCAACATTGATCGGGGGAGCGGGGAAGTGTCCCAACCATTTTGGCCAGGATTGCAGCAGTCATATAAAATAGGCCTACCTCCCGAAAATACTATCCATGGGAAGAAAACATGAAATTTGGATGTGGAAGCAAACAGTTTGGTGTAATCACTGCATTATGCTTTATGGAACCGGATAAATTAGTTTACAATACACATATGGATTGAGAGCGCGAAATTTCAGAATGGTACTGAGAAAAATATGACACATGATGTGGTATTAAAATTTCATCACTCATGAGGTATATATAGGTGGTACAAAAAGTGATCTGGTCAACACCTTTAAATGTATTGTGCAGTTTGATGAAATAGTCCGAAGTTTTAATTACGGTATTCGCTTCCCAGAAAGAGGTTCTTTTGACAAATGTGCTTAGGGTTCTAGAGATTTTATTATTCTTTCCACTGTAATTTCCACTGGTATTTATTTCTATGTTATATAGATTATGAATGCAATATATATATGGATAGTATAGGCATACGTGTAGTCTAGTGGGTGTATACACACACTGCAAAAACTGTGGTGTTAAATTAACACCATTGGTGTTGTCTTATATATATACACCAAGTCTGGTGTTACAATGTAACACCATGGGTGTTAGTTTTTATTCCTCAATTGGAATAAATGCATTATTTTTAACACCAATACTTGTGGTGTTAAAACTTAACACCAGGCTTGGTATCTATATAAGACAACACCACTGGTGTTAATTTAAAACCACAGTTTTTGCAGTGTAGCTGTGCTAATGGGCCGAATTCATAAAAACTAGCAATTGCTTTTTGTAGGCTTTTGCTTACATCTTCATACATAAAAATAAGCAGTTGCTAGCAAGCAAAAGTGTCTAGTTTTAAGCAAAAGCAAAAGCTTGTTTCTTGCAAGCAAATGCCACCTTGATTAGCAATTGCCTAAATACCCTTTTGCTTGTGTTGTTCAGCAATTGCTTGCAGTGTTACAAGATCCTTACATGGTAGCTTGACCTCTTACTTGTTCGTGATTTTACAAACAACCAGAGAAGATTTCATCATGTTTATGCCTGTTAGAGATGACCGGGCTCGGCCTAAGGTGTACAAACCAAGGATTAATCGAGAAGAAATCTCCAATCCAACTTATCGTAAATTGTTTTGTTTCAACAAACAACATGCATGTTGAACGGCTACATGGCGCAAAAATTATGCCTGAGAATGGTATAGGATACCCCGGATGAGGATTAAAAGCAAACCCATCCGTCTATACAAAGCCGTTACATAACATGCGTGCCTCTTGATGAATAGCGCTATTGTTCAGATCCCCCAAGCAATTGCTAAGGAAGCCTAAGAAAAAGCTCTCAGCCAAAGCAAAGGGTTAAGAATATGTTTTCAAGCAATTGCTTTTGCTTGGTGCTTCTTCTTATTGCTAGTTTTTATGTATTCGGCCCATCTAGAGGTGCCAGCCCCATACGTTCGAGGCCCACTTGTGCCAGCGTGTTTATGTCCCTGGGCAAGACACTTAATCTCAATTGCCTCGACGACCCGAGCGATATTTGGGGAGCTGTTAGAGGAATACCACAATCTAAGTGCTGATAGGGTTTTGCGCCTTGGCCAGGTAGCCACCTAGTTGAAGCGAAATGATTCTGGTACTTCCATGATGGCAGCGATAATTCAATGGCCACGGCGCCTTTGAAAAACAGTCATGTTAGATAATGAGTGCCTTATAAATATAATTTCGTTCGTTTGAGCGGGGCAGAGAATTAGAACGAAATTCAGTTCTTAATTGTATATCACTCCGCTTGGCGGATGGGTTTAGGTGTGAAAAGTGATGGCCTGTATATAAGCAGGAGTATTGTTGGTATGTGCCATCTGCGTATCGACAGGCACCACGTTAACATCGAAAGTCTTAGCGAACCACTCAACCATGGAGCCTTCTTCAGAACCAACAGAACGCATACTGCAAGCATTCCAGTGCACAACACAAGAATTACAAAAGACAATCAAAGACTCGTGCATAACTCTACGGGCCGAAATGCTAGAAAGCCAACAGCAGTCGTACCACGCTAGTCTCGGTCATCCCGGCATCCCCCCTGTACGTGGCTCTCTACTCAGCGTAATGCAGTCATCAAATACACCTTCTCCGGTCATAACTGCATTCTACGGAATAGCCTGGGCACACCGGATTGCGTCACTGCCGTCGCCTACGGACAATCCATTGCCAAAGTCAGTCATGGAGGCGGCAAAAAGAACTCTGAACGAGACGCACAAGGGAAAAGATCATTTAACTTTGGATATCATCCAGAACATTTGCAAATCACTCCCCCTTGAGACTGCATCATTGCTACAAGTCAGAACTCTGTCATTGATCACACTAGGATTTGCAGGCTTCATGAGGGTCAACGAACTTTCAAATATAAAATGTTCTGACGTTGCTATTTTTAACACGCATGTTGCAATTTTCATAGAAAAAAGTAAAACGGATAAATACAGGGAAGGAGCTTGGGTTTTGATAAGCAGAACCAACAATTTCACTTGCCCAGTCCGAATTTTGGAAAAATTGCTAGAGATGCTTGCTTTTACTAAAGATCAGGAAGACAAGTTTTTATTTTGTGCATTAAGCAAAATTAAAAGTGGTTACAAACCTAGGACCGACAACAATCCATTGTCGTATTCCAGAATAAGAGAATTATTCAAAGACGCACTCAAGAATGTAGTGCCCAACGTAGAGTCGTTTGGACTCCACAGCCTCCGCTCCGGAGGAGCTACCAAAGCTGCCTCGTCTGGTATCCCAGACAGACTAATTAAGAAGCACGGTCGCTGGGTATCAGAAACGGCTAAAGATTTGTATATTAGAGAAGCAATTTCTGAAAAATTGAAAGTTTCTCAGTCACTGGGATTATAGTTATTGTTACAACCTATATTATTTATTCTTATTTATAGAATAAGAGTAAACACTACAAGCCCGTTCTTTATCATCTGCATTACGTGCCTGTCGGTAAGCCCTCCCATTGTTGTATTTCGGAGTATCGAGTGTTAAGAAATATAATTTCGTTCGTTTGAGCGGGGCAGAGAATTAGAACGAAATTCAGTTCTTAATTGTATATCACTCCGCTTGGCGGATGGGTTTAGGTGTGAAAAGTGATGGCCTGTATATAAGCAGGAGTATTGTTGGTATGTGCCATCTGCGTATCGACAGGCACCACGTTAACATAAATATTAATTTTTGTTAGAAGTGACTTGTCCGCAACATTCGTAAGGTTTTTTTCCCCTATCCAATGTGCATAGGTTTTTTTCATCCTGCAAATATGCGGATAAAGTCCACTTAAGTAGGAAATTGTACAAGAAAAATAAGGCTATTGCTTAAATTGTACGGTTAAAGTTTATACATGTACATTAATATGTGTGAATAAAAGGGTAGGCGTGCCTGTCGGTAAGCCCTCCCATTGTTGTATTTCGGAGTATTGAGTGCCTTATAAATGCTCTGCATTATCTTCCCACCAATACGCGGCGACTTTCAACTCTCATACAACATTTCATACAGATATCAGCAGCACGAACGTTTGGCGAGCTTGAACAAACAAACCAAAGTCAACATGGACAGCCAATATTGATAAAAACTAAAATAAATGTGCGCCCACATTAAATTAAAAATCTACTACATGGGTAGCTCGTCACGTGCTGGCGACAGAGAGAAAAGACTATAAAATGTCAACGGACATCGATCATATATTAAACCGCGTGAGACGTTCGCCAGACACGCAGGGGAATTTGATTAGGACATATTACACTGCTGCTTAATTTCTTTACAAATGAATTAATTTTGTCCACATGATGCATGTGCACTTTAGTCTAGATTTACTGTCATACACAAGAGGTGCATGTTTCAAAATAATATGAAAATCAAATTCCCGCCCTTTAAAGGAGCGTGATCAGATCACATTTTTGACCTCCTCATTTTTCCCATGGGTGTTGAGATTTTGATACCATATTAATTGTCATATTTTTCTCATTACCATTCTGAAATGTGGAGTTCTCAATCCGTACCGCCGAAGTTTGGTAAACTAATGTATCTGGTTCAACAAAGCAGTGCAGTAAATACACCAACCTTTTTGCTTCCACATCCAAATTGGAGATTGCAAATGTCCTGGGGCCAATTTCATACAGCTGTTTAGCTAAAACATTTGCTTAATCCAAAATTTGTTTGTTTTATAAAAAATGGGTTAATAGTCAAAATCCTATGTCAACTTGTTTTTTTAAAGCAAAAATAGCAGAACACCAGTCAATTGTAAAACATCACATAAGATTTGGGCTGCTAACCCATTTTTATGAAGCGAACAAATTTTTGATTGGGCAAATTTTTCTGCTAAACAGCTTTATGAAATTGGCCCCTGTTTTCGTCCCATATTTTGGGGAGGTATTCTGTACGATTGTTGGGTTAGAACGAAATCCATTTTTTTCTGAACACACTCCTTTAACAGGCTGCTCAGCAATATTTTACATTTCATTAAATGATTTGTGTGTCTAGCATTATCAACATTATGTGCACCCACCATTCTGGGATGGTTGTTTTTATAGAAACATATACTGAAACGCAAAAGAAACTTACCACTTGTTTAAAATGTAATGAAATTGTAACAGTTCAAAATAAAACAAACCAACAATTGCCAATTGAAACATTGGCATTTTATTGATGAAATGTCAAGTTTTTGACCAAGATACACCATCTCATCAGTTTGTTCTACAGTAACGTTACACGTATTTGACTCGTGATAAACGGTAAAGCTGTTTTAATGATATAGACCGTATCGAATAGCCGCCATTTCGTGGGGCACCTTTTGTTACTTAAACTGTTCATCAATGGAAGCACAATATTTTTAACCATGCATGTCCTCAATGAACAAAGAAACTGCCCCACGAAATGGCGGCTATTCGATACGGTCTATATACAAGATTAGACTAGGCCTATGTCAACAAAGTACATCATAACACATGTATCTTCCATTATCTTTCTAAGGCCGCCACACGTGCAACACTGTTGCACTAAGCATTGGCGGTGACAATGAATATTTAATTTAAAAACAGAATTACGCATTAAGAACACTTTATTATTAAGAACACTTTTCCCATCATATTTTGACGTCCACGGCTCAGTACCATAGTGATATTTTTCCAGGTCATTACCATAACATTTTATACTGCGCGACATTTGTCCTTGAATGACTTGAGATTATAACCATACGACCCCGTCCAGCAGGCGCGTCTACCCCGCCTTGCATTTATGCGGGTACCATTTAGAAAACTGTCTGCAGGTACAAGGTAAATGGTATGCATCTCTTTGTAGTTACACACGTGTGCGTCTGTGCGTCGGGAATGCGTAATATCGTACGGGCCCGCATTGCGAGCGTTTTGCCAAACGAGCTTGCGCTCCATTGATTGAGCGCGGAACGCGCATACGACAGTTCGCTGGATACCGAATTTCTACGATATTCAGCAAAAAGCCCCATGGCAGTAAGGCACATCCTAATTAGAAATATCAGCCTCGTCGTGGATAGGTTATGCAAACAACACATTACAGGGTTATGTATTTGTTTTCACATCTTGGTTGGCACGACATTCGTTCATTAACGACGGGTATATTATATACGGTGTTGATTTTACCCTGGGGCGCTCCGTATATGAAGCTGACTAAACAATTTATAAGAACGCAGTGAATTTGCAGGCCTTGTCATGCACGCGCAAGATGCACTTAAAAGCTATGGCACCATCAGATACGAAATCGTGCTCATGGATAGTCGCGCTTTGGCCAATTTGGCACGTCAACGTCCTTGCTTAGTGCAAATGGGGCAATTATAAGGTGGATGCCTTTTATGAGCCATACTAATGTTGTTCCGAAGAACGAATAAGGGAAAGTCATTATGACTCGGGCTGTCGACTGTCACTATGAGCAAAAACATGTACATGTTCATTGTAACCCCATTGTTAGTAACAATGGTGTGTGCCCAATTTCCATTGTTAGATGTTCATAGTGTGTGCAGTCGGCCATATTGAATGTGTTTTTCGGAAAACTGTGTCTAGAGCCCTGCTTAACACAGACTTCATATCGAAATGAACCGGTAAAGCGCCAGACTAGTCTGATGGATGGACTTACATGTAACAATACGCTAATAAAATTAGAAATATCAGTAAAACATTTATGTCGGCTAAAATATGAAAACGTGAAATTAGCCTTAAAATTGCGTGTTTCGTATATATGGATAGCGTCTGGTGTAATGACGTACTTGCTTTCACATGCATAGTATCCACTTGACCAGACTAAATTGTTGTTGCTATGTGGTGCATGTGTGAAGAACAGAATCAATACCGTGTTCACAGTAGGAGAGAATGGCATAAAGCAACCAAACTGTTGGTTGCTAGGCAATGGCGTGCACCACGTAGCAATAATGGTATAGTATGTGACTTTCTAAACTGCGCCTCCATTTTAAAGTGGAAAGTTCGAGGCGCCTGCCATTATGAAAATATTACACGCAAAATCCTAATCTAAGGATAAGTAGGCCTATTGCCAAGAGAAAATTCGCGAAGCAAGTACAACCCATACTTGTTAGTATACAAAGAAAAAGAAATATGGCGCACTGAATCACGGATACAAACATATATACTGGACGATGTCATGGTGAAAACACTGTCTAGTGACCAACAGTAACAGCTCAATGTGCGAGTAAAAAGCATGTGCACTCATCGCTTTTTGAGTGACACAAATACAATAGTTTTGGCGTAAAGCGGGCCTCCCACTGTGCGCCGGATTTTTGCCACGAATTATCTACGATGGGTGCGATTGTGTGTAGAGTTTACAGGCAGTCTCCGATAATCGTACCAATTCGTAGGAAATTCGTGGCAAAAATCGCACAGTGGGAGGCCCGCTTTACATGCACATAAAAGTATCTGACTGGAATTTTGTTTTTGTGTATATCCTGCTCCCCGGACAGAAATCATAATTTTGCAGGACATCTTCTCTCCCACAATCAATTTCCCCCTGTAAATATCATCTTCCTTCAAGATAATCCAGTCCAGCAGGATAGTTTAATATTCCCAGGATATTTGATCCCTGATTCGTCAAGTCTCAATCGAATTCCTTATGACAGGAAACGCTTTTATTATTGCTTTTTGCGATGACTCGTAATAGCAGCTTCTAGTTGATGAAAAACCGAGGGTCCAGTTGTAGTTTGTTCCGATCCAAAGCGCTAAGCGCGTATCGGTCCATTTTGCAATGAACCCGTATAATAATAATAATAATAATAATTTAAAGAACGCTGAATGCCCCAATGGGGCGACACTTCGGCAAGACTCTCGCCGGAGACCACCGAAATTTCGGCAAGAGTGACTCAAAATGACACCTTATTTTTTTACCCAAAGCTTCCAGAGATGGTCACAGACCTAAGAGACACAGTTCTAGACCTAATAAAAATGGTTCTCGATTTTAAAAAAATGGTTTTTGACCTTACAAAATGACTTTTAAACTCAAAAATATTAGGGCGACACCAAAATGTCGCCCTATTGAGCACGTCGCCCTAATATACCTTTTTTAAACACGATTTTTTCGCCCTATCCTATACAATTCATATAGTTTTTATATAGCGCGCATTCCATATAAATATGTTCATGTGCGCTGCACATTGTAAAACAAAAATAATTACATCATCGTTACTTAATTAAGATTAAAAATCATAAATCAAAGGCAAGTTTAAAAAGATACGTTTTAACTTCGGTTTTGAACTTCTCAAGACTCCTAAGATTTCTAATGTGACATGGAAGTTTGTTCCATAGTTTAGGGGCAGCGGTCTGAAAAGCACAATCACATGGATTTACATTGAGAAAGCGGTTTGGAGGAAATATTTGGAGTGAAACGAGGCACTGGAAATATTGTGCGGCACTTGAAAGCTCGCGGATGGAAATATTATTTTACTTTATTACCTGCGCTTTTAATATTATGCACAGGTCCTATGTAGGCCCGACCTCGTCTAAAATCAAAGTTTTGCCTATGAATTTTTAAAAACATTTTTTGCACGCTGAAATGATACTTGTCAGAATTTTACTTTCTGGTTGTAGATAAGCTTTATAAATATGGAAAAATTATAGTGCAGGTATTGAAGTAAAATCGTTTCAATATACCGCACAGACCTAATATAATGTCTCTAGCCCATTGAAAGTCTTCCAACGTAAAAGCGTGACCGGGCCCGAAGGAATAAGCAGCCCATAAGTCATTACAAGGGTAAACAGTATGGTTTATGTGCACAATTATTACTAAACTCCTCAAAAAATGTTCTGAAAGTCACGTTTGACTGACGATTTCTCTCTTGTTACTGAATCATTTCCCTTGAATTTGGTATCATTGGAAAGCCCTGTTATTTCTTTTTACAGTGATGTGTCATTTGTGATGATTAATCAATTGAGGGATGTGCAGTATAGCGGAATACAGGGGTGGGTGGAAAGTGAAATGTCACAAAGTTCACTGCTATTGTCATGCAGTGCATTCCCCTCTTGCTTGGAGGATGGGAATGTGTCAATGCACTTTTTGACAATAGCAATGCATTTTGTGACATTTCACTTTACATCCGCCCCCGTATTCAGCTGTGCTGCACATCCCCCAATTGCTTAATCATAACAAATGACACAACATCGTAAAGAAGAATAACAGGGCTTTCCAATGATATGAAATTCAAGGAAAATTATTTTGCAACAAGGGAGAAATCGTCAGTCAAACTTGGCTTTCCGAACTTTTTTTGAGGAGTTTAGTTGATTGGTTATGCACGTACGCGCATACTATCAGGAAAACTGGCGGCAATTTGATCCTTTACCGTTGTACCTCAACGTGGCAAAATTCAATTCATGAAACTTGGCAGGATTCCTATACAGAAAAACCGGTAAAGAGCTAAACAAAAAAAGCCGGTTTATTTCACAATTATTATGAATTTGCCGTTTGGACGAAAGCAAGCTCATTTGAAAGCATAAAACAAATGTGTATTTCATCCTACCTTGAATTCTGCCGGCAGATCAGCTATAACGTTAGTGGTGTTCCACTACACGCACGGAAAGCTTGATACACCTCGAATTCCGCTGAAGTGTGACCGGGACACGGTTCGGCCGTCGCACTCGTGTGAAACCCGTCGAGTATATCACACCAGGATCGTGTACCGAGCGTGAAATCTTCCCCGTACCCCAACCTTCCTTGACTTACAATCCACATATAAGAAACCGAGCAAGGTTGTCGCACATGCCACAATAAAAACACATCCAGGTAATTTACGCTGTGTTAAAATACATCATCTCCTTCCCAACAGAAAATATTAACAGCCACCGGCGCGTGTGAGGCACACGTGTGTTATGATTATATGAACAGAGGGCACTAGATACCCGCATCTTGTGGCGCGTGTGGCGTTACCACTTCGCAATAAATGACATGCATATTTTAGCAATTGACATGACAAAGCTGCAGTGTTTTAAGCATTGGCAGCACGGCTTTTGGGCGATGTTAACTTTGACCGGTCTCTTTGAATCTTTTCACCGTTGCTGGTGGGTCGAGTGAGGGAAATGCCAGGCTAGGGTTTGCCAACAAGCCGAGTGATTAATGGCGTGATTCTGATGCAGGCTGATCGGGAAAGATGGCAGTACACACGGCAGCTCCCGTTAGCCAGATGTTACCCGCATTATCACGGAGTGAAAAATGAATAATAAATTCTCTTCACTTTTTGAAGGACAAAAAAAATGTACCAGGTGGCTGATAAAGAGCGCACTTAAAGCTATATTGTCCACGACATCCCTGAAATGTTGGCACCGGGCATTGTATAACATATGCAGATGAAACTTGCAAATTCCAGGTACAACCGCATTACATTAACTGAAGAATATTGTTGATAAACTGCCCGGTAGAAATTTCAGCCACATAGATGCAGTGATACTTCAGAAAACCTTAAAAATCCATGCATGGTTTTTGTGTTAAATGAATGGTTAAAAATTGCTAGCAATAATTTTTAAAACACCGTCAGTTGGCAATTTCTCCCACAAAAATATTTGTTACACGGGAAAAATCATGTGGTGTTTGTTACCATTGCTATGAACACTTCTAATCGGGTTTTAAAATTTTAGGTCACTGCAAATGATGTCAAGGGCTTTAATTAACTTCATTTCTTGGACTCTGTCATTTATGTAAAGTTGGCATAAATACAACTAGATATGTTAAAGAGGAAGAATCCCCCTTGACGAAAATCCAGCATTTAGGCTTTTTTCGATAGTCCAAACATCTCTCTTGCCGACGTGGATTTTTATTATTTTTAATTGTCGGTTTTAAGTGGATAAATTGCAAGCAAAAGTGCGCTTTTCGAAAATGAGATTTTCGCGATTTCTGAAACGCTCATTAGGTATTCATGATATGCGCGTTACCCCGTGACGCAATCCTGAGAAAGAGAAGTCAACACGATAGTTAGCTCCATACGTTTACACGCAAAAAACTTTTTTGAAGAATTTTGTTGTTCCAAAAAGCCAGAGATATGCCCAGTAGCTGCGTGGTTGCATGTTTTACCAGACACTATGAAAAAAAAAGAGCAGAAAGATTTTATTTTCTATTACCAAGAGAGAGAAAAATGAGTCGCTCATTCTATAACTTGTACGGCCGATGTCCAAACACGTGGAAACTACGCCGCAGTGGACCGTACACAGACCGCTGTGAATGCCGTTCGTTCCGTGACAAAATCACCCGTCGCAATGCACCAGTATTTACTTCAAAAGAAAGTCACTGTGAGCCACAATTTCATCGTTTTTTCACAAAACAGGTAATAGTAGATTGCTGTCATATTACATGAAGTGTTTTTCACGTTTGTATTTTGAATTACAAGGACAAAATAGGCATGATAAACATTCACTTCGTGTATTTTCCTTTCAATACTGCACAGACCGTTTTGTATGTTTCTCAGGATGACGTCAACACCCTGTTGATAAACAAGCCGAGTGACCTCGAGCGTTTCAGAATTTGGGTGAAGAGGGTCGGAACTGCTTTACGTTTTAAGCAAAAGTCTGTCGATTTTTTGTGAAAAACAAGTTGTGATGGTGTTGTAGACACATACACCTCCATGATAAACAGAAAAACTAAAAAAATATGGAAGGGGGGATTCTAGCTGTTTAATAAACACAATTTTGGTTTTTAAGGTTTTCTGAAGCATTCAGTGGCGGATCCAGCCTCATTAAAATACAGGAATACTAACAATGGATTTCAGGGGGTCCGAACCCCTTAATTCCATTTTATTCCTGTATTTTAATGAGGTTGGATCCGCATCTGGGATTACTGCATCTACGTGGCTTATATTTATACAAGGCAGTTTATTAACATTGTTCTTTAGTTATGTAATGCTGTTATTTGCAAAATTCGTTTCATCTGCAAGATATAAGCCTTTAATTATGGCATATCCATCTGCTGCTGACTGCCATCCATTGCATGCAGCAGATGTGGAATAAATCTCCCCTTCTGCAACTCTTGGTGGCAGCAAATACATTCGCCACTACTGCGACGACGGACGAGGTTTAAAGGCAAAGGCTCGTCAGCAATGCGCGCGCGCCAAATTCGTGACATGAAATACGCAGCTCCATGCCTTTGCTACACGGAGCTGCGTATTTCGTGCCACGAAATTGGCGCGCGCATTGCTGACGAGCCTGTGCCTTTAAATGCACGTACACTTGGTCATTATTCTGAGAAGATCCTATGAAAACAAAAACCCACATCTTTGATTTTAGTGACGAGATAAAACTTATGCTGTGACCAAGATTCGAACCTGGGTTCTAAGACCTCCTCACGATGTGACCGATGCTGAAATAATTTCGCGTTGACGTTCGCGTTTTACGTACATCTAAACCTCCCTATTACGAAAACGAAGGTCTCAGTGTTTTTGTGGAAAAAAATGTGTAACTGAAAATACGTGTGACGCAATACAATGGCTCAGCATCTGCAACGAGGCTGCCAGTACTAATTTGAATAAATAATTGGATACATACTTTTTCTGACGAGTCATGCGTAAAGGCTTCAAACAACGAATTATAATATTCTCCAACTTACTACAATAAAATGTCACGGAAAAACCGAGAATAACACCAAATAGCAAAATCACCCAAATCCCCAAATGGATATCGAAAATCTCGGTTTTTAAAGCCGAAAGGAAACAGGCTTTGTTGGGCTATTTTGGGCTCGAAATAGACCCATACATTACTCTGAAGCGCTTTCCAGAGTAAATTAGATATATCCTGAAAAGACGCCGTCAAATTTGGCCGTTTTTGTGCATTTTTTTTCAAAAATTCAAGGTCACGTGACTTTTCGGAACCAGATCTGGTTCCGAAAAGTCACGTGGTCTTGTGAGTTAGTTGTATTTTCAGGCGTAGAAACCGAGCGCGAAGTGCGAGTTGCTTTTGTCATTCGCGGTTGGTTTCTCTTCTTGTTGGAAAATAATGTCCTACGAAATTAACACTATATACCGTATTTATTTTTTATTATTTTGTTTTTTTCACCACATCCAACAGCGGAAGGACCGCCAATTACAGGAATGGTGCTACATTATGTAAACAGTAAGCCGGTGTGTCCCTTTAATACCCCGGGATATCGTCAGCAAAGCGAACCTTGTTATGGAAGTGGGACATGAAAGTTTAAGTTTCAAACCGGATCTCTTCTGACCTTCTAAAACATCACTTTTAATTTTAGTATAAATATGCGTCATGACAGTTGTCATATTTTGTAGCTTGGCAGGCGCAAGTCTGCGTATACGGAGGGGGTTGGGGTGGGGGGGGGGGGGGGGGTGGGTATGGGGGGATTTTTCAGTTGTGATGAGAGAAATGTTGGTGGACTAGCTGCTTCAAAAACCTTTCAAGTGAAATTCACGCAGAGTTTTTGTGTGAAGTGATTTTGTTATTGTTCGAGAAGCTTTTTCCTCGTGAGTCAAACGATTACAGCGTTTTAAAAGCCCCGTCTGGCAACAAGGTTTCATCTGTGTTCCCAGAATTCCAAGCGAAATCCCGTGGCGTTCGTTTTGCATCTTTTGGAGGTTTCCTCGGTGTAAACCCCCGTGTTTTTTGGTGTAAGCTACTTGAACGCAACTGGGGTTAGACAAGTCCGTTTGTTTGTGTTTAGCTACTCAACGAATACTACGCATGTGCAGATACAGATTGCATTGCTCGAGCTCTGCGTTGGGTCGAGAGAAAAACTCAAAAAATTGTTGGAGGCTTAAAAAATGGAACCAGCACCTACTATAGACACGGTGATTCAAGCCGTTACGGCCTTGTACCACAACCGTGATTTGGTGGAGAAGGAAAGGGCCTCACGCTGGCTCCAGGAATTTCAAAGATCGGTGAGTACGTTTTGCACTTCCACTTCAAGGTCCAGTTTCCGGACATATTGTGTGCCATGATTTTCACCTATGCCATTTATTTGGGTGCAGCTCAACTGGGTCCTAAACCAACTCGGTCCCAAGGTCAACTGATGGTAAGAATCACTATTTTTTTCCTTAAAATGACGGATTTTTTTTCATATACGTTGAACACGGATTTAGGTGAATTTATAGGCCTATATTGGAATCGATAGCTTAATATTCAATTCTAAGATATACTTCCCATCCCACTGACACGTCCGTCGCAAATGTTGCATTTCTGAGATAAATAAATGATAAAATTACTGCATAAATGCACAAAATGACGTGGCTAGCGGTCTGTGCGTAAGCGCGACAACAGAGGGCGCCGCGCGTGCGCGCGTGAGGGGTTATCTTGTGCACTAACTGAAGGCAATTTTTGAAGAAGAAAAAGTGATTTTTCTACAGAAAAGCAACATTTGCGACAAAAGTGCAAGTGGGAAGTATATCTTAAAATTACATTATGTGTTGATTCCAGGAGGTAATCTTTGTTCAATGTATACAAAAAAAATACCAAAATGACATAATGGTCGAGTTCGGGTGGTCCGTTTGTGACGTCAAGGTGGTACGCGTGTTCGTTCGTTGCTGTTCGGAGCCGTGAGGCCTGTGTCAAAATCACCGCCCGAACTTGACCATTCATTGTGAATAGCGCCCCTCTTTGTCCTACTGGTGCCAGCCCATAATTCAATGCGCCAGCCATACCGGCCATTTTTACATACTGCACATGCACGGCAAGGTGAGTTTGTCAATTTGAGAAAAACGAAGGTGTGTACCCAAGTTTTGAGAGTATTACGGCCAGGGAGGTATGTAGAACGTGTAGAGATTTTGATTTTACCCAAAAATTGCAATTTCTGTAAAAAGACTTGATTAAAGATTCCGTTTAGAGCCACGTTTTTGATAGGAAAAAATAGTTCTACTGAAAGTATCGGCTTTAATAACATAATTTTCATTTTTAAAAAAACAGGCAGATACATGTACTTTCAGCTATCTGGAGATGGGGCGCCACTGAGATGCCATGTGGAAAGTCTATGGGACATGGCAGAAAAATATTGAAAAGATTACATGTACCATGCACAGACACCCACTTGGACTCCATACACTAAACCTATAAGACAACTCCAAAAAATTATGGAAGTAGGTCGCCACTTTGGAAGTAGGTCGCCACTGAGATGCCATGTGAAAAGTGTATGGGACATGGCCAAAAAATATTGGAATAAACAGATAATCTAATTTTAAGATATACTTCCCACTTGCACTTTTGTCGCAAATGTTGCTTATCTGTAAAAAAAAAAATCACATTTTCTCCTTCAAAAAATGCATTTGAGTTAGTGCACAAGGTAACCATTCACGTGCACGCGCAGCGCCCTCTGTTGTCACGCTTACACACGGACCGCTCGCGTCGTTATTTTGTGCATTACTTTATGCAGTAATTTGATCATTTATTTATCTCAGAAATGCAACATTTCCGACAAAAGTGGAAGTGGGAAGTATATCTTAATATTTGATGATTCCAGGAGGTAATTTCATTCAAATCTTTGTTTAATGTATACGGAAAAAAATACCAAAAAAATACCGTACCATGCAGGGACACCCACTGGGACTCGATACACTAAACGTATGGAACAACTCTCAAAAATTATAAGTTTTTCTTCAGTCAATTCATGACACTTTTCCCTCATAATTTTGCATTTTTATCATCAAACTAACATTTTTACATGGTTTACATGTCATAACAAGGAAAATCCTAGGTTTCCGAGCATAGTAATGAACCCCTTGTCAACGTATATGTAAGATTTGTATTCATGTTCAGTCTCTTTCGCATAAAGTATGACAAGGTCTGTCTCGGACCAGAAATCTCACTATCAAACAAACATCTTGCTGCTCCCCAATATAAATTTAAAAAATAAATTATTTAAAAATTCAAATTGTCAGAAAGTATGCTTTATTTTCAATATCTAATAAAATAGTCTGAATTGAACAAGGTTTTATTTTAAAATACATGTAGTTTGAATTGAATGATGTTTTATAGTGCACTTTCCATGATGCACTACTTCAGAGACGGCAGGAATCCGTTGTAAAACGGACCAGTATTACTGTACCCATTGCGCACGCGATGACGTCACAGATTTCCAAATCCCTACTTGGGGAAGATGTTTGTATTTCCTGTACTACACAGAAATAGCTGTATGGAAACCGTAGAGGAAACACCCTATTTGTAAACAACTAGGGAATGCTTTATCTGGACTCGCTATCTCAGCCAATTCATTGGGGTAATCTTGCCAATTTCCAGCCCTTAATTTGTCCAAAATGCCTTGCGTGACTTACTGAGCTTGGAAAGCCTGTAACCAAAAGGTCACTTTAGGAGCTTTCCCCTGTGGTTTGTATAAGGGAAAATGCATGGAGCTGCCTTTCCCTATCAAAACCCAAAGAAATATCTTATTTTTGAAATTTAGGAATGGTCTTCCTAACAGCATGCGTCAAATTCATTCCATCAGTAATTTCAAGTCCCAGCTTAAGACACATCTTTTTGTTCAGTATTACCAGACTTGATGTTCTTGATGATGCTCTTTGGTTTTAATCTATGTACATGTATATGTTATCGCTTTGGTTTTTGTTTTTATACTGTAAAGCGCCTAGAGGCCCTGGCATTTGGCGCTATATAAGATTGCTATTATTATTATTATAATTGAGAAGAATTAATTACTTTTTCTTTAAAATGACTTATTAGGCAAGTGCAGATTAAAATCGCGTGTTTTGTGCACAAGGTATCAAGCCATAATCCACTTTTCAATTCTTTCAAAAAATGTTTTAAATGCGCAACATCAATTAACAAAGTGATGCTTGAGGTTTGAACTTGGCACATTTAGTTAATGGAACAAGTCAGTTACTTTTGTTATGAAATTGCCTCGTATAATTGTGATTAAAAAGCAAAATTGTAAAAAGGTGACAAAACTAATTTAAGGGCATTTAAAATTTTAGCAGGGTTGCAAAATTTAACCGGGCAGTCCAAAATTTTAGCACGATCTTCGGTTTTTAGCTATTTCTTTTGACCCACCCACCCACATTTTTCAAAAAAAGATCAAAAATGTTTAACATTGACTATTTTGAATGGCCTCTAACTTGAAATTGCAGATGCATTCCTGGCAGATATCAGACCAGCTTCTGAGGATGAAACAAGATGTTGAGGTCTGCTACTTTGCCGCACAGACCATGAGGTCAAAGGTAATGTCCCATACATGTTGTGCCATAACTACGCCAACAGTCTCAAATTATTGTTAAGTTTTGGCTATGATAATTTGGTTGCTGAAACTCTAAAGTGTACTTTCAAAATAACATTAAATTTCTGTCAACTAGAGTTTCAAAATTTCAGAAGATATGACATCAAAATTAACCATATCTCTGCAAATTTTGAACCAGTGTACTGGTACACCAACCTTTTTGAGAAGTGGTATATAATGTCACTTTCAAGCACGGTCATTAATTGATGTCATTCGTTAAGTGATGTTAAAGTGACAAATCGGTGTGACAAATTGAGTCGATGCAAAAAAACATTAGGCCAACTCCAACAATGAAGTGTGGACAAATGTGTGTAAGTTTGGGAAATCTGGATGCAGTGAAAAACAACTTGACTCCACCAGGATTTGAACCGTGGACCTTCTGCTTAACGTGCAGATGCCCTACCAATTGAGCTACATGTATGAAGCCAATTGGTGATCTCGAAACACGGTATAGCAGTTGTTCCTCAATGATTAGGATTGGCTATTATGTGAGCTTAGCAAGCCCTACAGAGGGATAAACCCTTCATTGAGATAACCACCCCTCCCAGAGATCACTTAAGATACGACCCAAACCCCTGGTAGGATGTCAGCAGAAGGTCCGCAGTTCAAATTTCCGTCGAGCCAAGTTATTTTTCACTGCTTCCGGATTTCCCACACTCACAGACATTTGTTCACATAATGACATTTTTATCAAATTAATTCATCCCAGCGATCCCTAAAAGAAATCACCTTTTTAAATGTATACATCATTTGTTGTTAATTTGCCTCCCGTCTCCAGATCCAATTCTCCTTTATTGAACTGCCACCCGACTCCCACCAGGCCCTGCGTGACTCACTCATCTCCCACCTTGAGAGCCTCAACGATCCAAACTATCAGATCATTCTGACCCAGCTCTGCCTGGCGCTGTCCGATCTCGCTTTGCAGATGGTCATGTGGAAGAACTCGCCTAACTACTTGATACAAAGGTAGGGCTTGATGGGGACGTCTGAAACGGGTAGTGGAAACGTACAAACTGTAGCCAATTTCATAAAACCCGTTAGCACACGTACCTGATTAAGCAGCGCTATCTCCATTTCATAAAACTCATTCTCTGCTTAAACACCTCGCAAACCAAACTGCATGCTAACCTACCGATCATTTGCTTACCCGACGCCATCTTTTTTCGTCGCCATACTCGGCAAAGTACGAGACATTTATTTCAACAGATTTTGTAGTTTGGTAAAACGTAGTCGTGACCACTAATCGCTAACACTTAAAGGCCCAGTGTATCATTTGCAATGACCCCAAAAAGTAATCGACGAGTTTACAGGGGAAAAGTTCTGAAAGTAAAGATTGAATTAATAGCAACTATCCAATGAAAGGTTTTCCGCTCAAAATGATATAATTTTACCAGAAAATAATCTGTAAAGATGAAATTATTTAGATCATTTACAAACGATTCACTTATTTTTGGTTCGCATCTACGCGGTCCAAAATGCATGGGCGCTGTGTACTGCGTGTGCGTGTTCCAACGCAATGCATTTTTCTGGATCGCGCGCACACGCAGTATATGATGTGCGCCACAGAGTGCATGACGCAAGCCACATAGTACCCGATCAACTGAGAACGAATATTTGAAACACCCCGTCAATACCAGGAAAACGCATATGGATTTTCATGTTTTTTTTAAACGTGGTACATTTGACAAAGCTGAAATTTCTTCGGATGAGTTTGTTGATGTCTTTCTTTTGATTTATAATGGTTTTATTCGCAGAATCGCTCAAACAGATCATCTACAGGGCCTTTTAGTTTAACCGTGTAACATTTATAAAAAATTTCTTATAAATTTGTCTTGATAGGTTCTCAACCGATGCTTCCCAGATTCCCATCCTGTTAGAGTTGTTGACAGTCCTACCTGAAGAGGTTCACAGTCGTTCCCTCCGCCTCGGTATGAACCGACGGGAGGAGTACGCGCAGGAGTTGGCAATCTCTGCTCCAACAGTCGTCCGTATTATGGTGGGCGAAAAATCCCATTCATGCCATAATATCTTTCATTGATAACTTTTCATAAAAAGTTAAATGGGAACTCAGTTTTCTAGCTCAACCCTGGTGTTAATTAAATTCTTGACAATCTTTGTTTTGGGATAATGGGCCTAAATATGCTAATAGGGGTGTAAAACCCAAAAGTTTTCTGTTTTACAAAAACAGAAGGGAGAAACATTACTCTTTCTCATGAAAATATTCTTAAAATTTAGAAAGAAAAATGTAACAATTTCATAATCTAAGTGCTGATGGAATGTGCACCATGGCCGGGCAGCACGCCTACACCATGCAAAATGTTGATGTCATGTCAATGGTCATATTTTTCTCATTACCATTCTGAAGTTTTGCGTTCTCAATCCGTATATTTTCAAGGATATCGTCAAAAACCACCAATGTTTTACAAACTAATTTATCAAGCAGTGCAGTAATTACACCAACCTTTTTGCATCCACATCCAAACTGGAGATTGCAAATCTCTTTTTCTTCCCATGGATAGTATTTTGGGGAGGTATTTTATATGAATGTTTGGTTGAAACAAAGTCCATTTTTCTGAACACGCTCGTTTAAGACGAGACACGAGAGGGTGTGGCCTTCTTGCCTCAATGTCCTCCGTGAAATTCCTTTCCTCTTTTTGTGTACTCATGCAGTCAGCATGTCTTGTTTTCTTTTCGTATTTCATCATCATGACAGAGTGCTTGCTGTGACAATTACCAAAGTGATCACCGTCTTCTAGGCAAGATCTTCAAGTGTCTCGCCAGTTGGTTCTACCCAGGGATCATCCCCAGTGTAGACGTCGCTAAAAGCTCGTTGGCTAATCTCCTCTTTGAAGTCTTGGTAAGTGGTGGAAAGCTTGATTTGTTGTAGTTATGTCCTCAAATTATTAACTTTTTTTTTTTAGTTTTTCTTTTTCTTTGCAATTATTGCTTTGTGCATTTTTGCGATGGCTTGTGAGCAAATAGCAACAGTATCTAAGGGGGCGGGGTTAACTGGGCAATCTCGGAACTGTGCATTCTTTTTAAAGTTTGTGGGCGGGACAGTTGTTTTATTTTTTCCAACATAAACTCCTCAAAAAAAGTTCGGAAAGTCAAGTTTGACTAACGATTTCTCTCTTGTTACTAAATCATTTCCATTGAATTTGGTATCATTGGAAAGCCCTGTTATTCCTCTTTACGATGATGTGTCATTTGTTATGATTAAGCAATTAGGGGATGTGCAGCACAGCTGAATACGGGGGCGGGTGTAAAGTGAAATGTCACAAGATGCATTGCTATTGTCAAAAAGTGCATTGACACATTCCCATCCTCCAAGCAAAAGGGAATGCACTGCATGACAATAGCAGTGAATTCTGTGACTTTCAAACTTGACTTTCAGAACTTTTTGAGGAGTTTATATGAACATTGTCATTTCCCCTTTTGAAAGCTTACACTCCATTTTTCCCTCAGAAAAAGCATGACACGCCATCCATGCTGCACGAAGCGGCCAGTGACTGCGTATGTTCAGCTCTGTACGCTATGGAGGATATAGAGGAACACCCACAGCTTGCTGAGACACTTTATAGGGGGATTATACAGCTGCCGGAGTACTACGCCTTGGTGGTTGCTGGTGATGATGTGGACAAGTAAAATTTTATGTTTTTATTCACGCTGTACGTTTTATGAGTTAGTCAAAACTCAAAAATAAAGGCTCTCTTAATACGTTTTGCCTTATATCTTAATACAAGTTGCTTTTAGGCCACAAGTTCCTTTTTTATTCCTTTGCATTCCTAATAATACAAGGCTACTGATAATGCAAGGTTTCTCTGGATTCGCACTAGCCTTTATGTGAGCTTGTCTTGTCGTGCCGGCGTTGGCCAAGCCGTGGAGAAAGGCCCAAGGAAAACCCGGCCAACCTGGTGCGGTTGCAGCGACCGTGCGCGGCGATCAGTGCCCAACAGTGAATAGACTGGTTCCCAGAAGCTCTTGGACTAGAATCCAGACTATCCACAGTAGTCTAAAGCACAGCCTTGTTCCATCTGCACATGACATGGTTATGTGTTTCTTTATATTTGCGTCGGATTTCCAATGCAAATATAAAGAAACACATAACCACGCCGTGTGCGGATGGAACAAGGCTGTGCTTTAGACACAGACCAAGAAATTCCAGGAACCAGTTTATTCACTGTTGGGCACTGTGTTCACCGCGCGCCGTCGGTCAATGCTTGGCCTGGTTTGTTTTGGGCTTTTCTCTCCGCGGCTTGGCCATCACCGGCATGGTAGGACAGGCTCACAGCCTTGTACAAGGCTAGCCTTTATGCTGTTTGTATAAACTCCTTTTTAAAAATATGATTTCAGAGCAATCAACTACAGCAGGATATTTACAGAGCTGGCTGAGGCTTTCATGGAGGTCATGGTAGAAACACCGGGTCAGGTGAGGTCAAAGGTCATTCTTTTTATTGTTATCCAGCCTAGTGTAGGAAAAACATACCTTTAATAGTGTCATGTCCAGCAATATCGAAATACGTATGGCAGCGTCGGTGTGCTGCAACCGAAATGGCTTGCCTTGTTGAACGACTGCATCCCAAAACGTACGATCAAACATGGCCTCTGTAGACTACGCTAAATTGTAAAGCACTACGGCTGCACGGTTAACACAAAGATTCTGACAATTACATCCAAAATCAAAACTGCTAACTCAGCTGGCAGTTCCATAGTCGAAGAATAAACACTTCGAAATTCTGCTCGGCACGGCAAATGTTGACTTGAAACTTCGAGGTCGTAGCACAATTTATCCGTCAGCCACGTTGAGTTTGGATTGCTTCGGATGCAGTACGTATTGGAAATACCATGAGTTTAATGTTTTTGGTATGTCAGTATGGCCAATACCAGCGTACGTACTGTGCTGTTGAACACGCCCCAGTTGTACCTGTTATCAAAACATGTACTACATGTGATAAATGTGCTGAAATCGAGCCATGTGTTTTTGAGGTATGATCACACTCCTCAAATCAAAAAATTGTTGGTAAACGATTTTTAACTAAAAACAGAAATCATGCAGGGATTTTTCAGGTTTTCTGACGTATTACTGCATCTATGTGGCTGAAATTTCTACAAGGCAGTTTATCAACATTATTCTTTAGTTATGTAATGCTGTTGTTTCTGGAATTCGTAAAATGTTACATCTGCAAATGATATAATGGCCTTTTAATAAGAGTTTTGCTTTTTTTTCTCCCACCTTACAGGGTTTGGGCGACCTAAGCATCTTAGATGCCGTTTTGACCTGCGTCGGTCACTGCCAGTACGAAGTCGCTGAAATCACGTTCAACTTCTTCTATCGCCTGTCCGAGATTCTCTACAAGAGGAGACAGGATGAACTGAACCAGATCTACAGACCCTACACAGAGAGGCTGGTCAACGCACTATGCACACACTGTCAGATGGATCCTGATCACGTAGGTTTTAATGCAATGTGAACGAGATCTGCAGACCGTACATAGAGAGGCTGGTCAATGCACTATGCACACAGTGTCAGATGGATCATGATCATGTAGGTTTTAATGCAATGTGAACGAGATCTACAGACCGTACATAGAGAGGCTGGTCAATGTACTATGCACACACTGTCAGATGGATCCTGATCACGTAGGTTTAATGCAATGTGAACGATACATACCTTGCATAAAATGGCTGGTCAATGCACTACATGTATGCACACAGTGTCAGATGGATCATGATCATGTAGGTTTTAATGCAATGTGAACGAGATCTACAGACCCTACACAGAGAGGCTGGTCAATGTACTATGCACACACTGTCAGATGGATCATGATCATGTAGGTTTTAATGCAATGTGAACGAGATCTACAGACCGTACATAGAGAGGCTGGTCAATGTACTATGCACACACTGTCAGATGGATCCTGATCACGTAGGTTTTAATGCAATGTTGAACGATACATACCTTGCATAAAATGGCTGGTCAATGCACTACATGTATGCACACAGTGTCAGATGGATCATGATCACGTAGGTTTTAATGCAGTGTGAACGAGATCTACTGACCCTACATAGAGAGGCTGGTCAATGCACTATGCACACACTGTCAGATGGATCCTGATCACGTAGGTTTTATTGCAGTGTGAACGTGATCTACAGATGCTACATAGAGAGGCTGGTCAATGCACTATGCACACACTATCAGGTGCGAATCCACATACAACCGCGGACGTCCCTTTGTTCCTCTTTTGTTTGGACATAGTCTATTTTTCCTTACTCTCGTTGGTTTTGTACAGGAGCGAATCGCGGACGTTCGCTTGCCAATCGTGGACGATATTGTTCTCTTTGTTAGACCTCCCTAAAACGTCCACAATTGTTTGGGAGAACGAGCGCTGTCAGATGGATCATGTCTGACACACTGTCAGATGGATGTCCTTGGCAATTGCGGATCCTATTGTTCGTATTGTTAAAAGTCCCCCATTTGAATACAGAAACCCGCACCAATATACATACGTGATCGAAGGGGATATACGTGTAGGTTACCTTTGATGTGTAAAATATCTGGTTGTGTTTGCAGGAAGGAGTTCCAGATGAGAACGATGATTTCGGTGACTTCAGGATCCGTGTTTCAGAGCTCATCAAGGATGTCATTTTTCTGGTTGGCTCAACAACGTGTTTTTCACAGGTAGGCAATAAAGCATTGTATGTACATCTTTTAAACCCTGCGTAGCACATTGGACTTGTTTTTGGGAGGTTTTACAGAGACGATGGTAAAATAAAAAATGGCTAAATTTTACTGCTGTCCGCTTTTGGACTTTTTGACACGGGAAAATTTACCGAGACCGTGGAAGAGCATATGCAGTGTCCCTTCGCAGTTTCACCTTCACGGCCCGGACGTACGCTTCAGAGCGCTTTTACCGACTCGATGCGTACGCATTGGACTTATCGTCTCGGGAAAAGTTACCTGGTCAATTTTCCTGGGCAGCAGTTGGCCAGGAAAAGTAACCACTGGACTCAGGAAAAGTTACCTGGTCAATTTTCCTGGGCAGCAGTTGGCCAGGAAAAGTAACCGCTGGACTCGGGAAACGTTACCGAGAGGAAAACTTCCTAGGCTGTCCGCACTGGATTAAACATGAGAAAAAGTACTCATCGTCTTGGTAAGTTTTCACCAAAAAAATCCAATGCGGACAGGCCTTAAAGGCACAGGCTCGTCAGCAATTCACGCGCGCCAAATTCGTGCCACGAAATACGCAGCTCCATGCCTTTTCTATGGAGCTGCATGTTTTGTGCCATGAATTTGGCGCGCGCGCATTGCTGACGAGCCTGTGCCTTTGTGCCTTATAGGCCCAATACAGTGGCATATCCAGAAATTGATGCCATAGGCACGCCAGAACTATGGGGATCTCGGGGCATGCTCCCCCATTAAATTTTGAAATATTTAAGCCATTTTCCTGCAATATGAGGTATACTATGGGCCAAAAAACTGATTTTATTGTTATTCTCAATAAGTGTGGTACATGTACATTAAAAAGACCTCGGCTCCAGACGTGCTCCTAAAACATTTGTATCCCCATAAATATCTTGTTTCATTGATGTTGAAGTTCTGAAAATTTTGTGATTATCCTCATCTGTTGAATTCTGTAGATGTTCAGAAACCTCGCTAGTCAAGGTTCAGTAGTCACATGGAACATCACTGAGGCGTCATTGTTTGTGATGTCGTCCGTCGCCAAGAATGTTCTTCCGTAAGTTTCATCAATCCCTCTTACATGTAATAATAATAATGTCCAATTCTTATATAGCGCATTACACAAACTGTCTCAATGCGCTTTACGTTATTACCACTGGTCATTGGGCTCAGTAATATCATTCCTTAATCCTTCTCAGCTCCCTGGGGAGTAAGCAGTCCCGTGTAGCTTACGCGCACAGGGACTAATCAAACACATCAGCTTTCACTACCCTCACAGGTACCCATTTCTTCCTGGGTAGAGAGGCAATTCATTGCAAAGTGCCTTGCCCACATGCACCATGGATGATCCAGGATGGGTTCGAACCCAGGACCTGGGCATTTACCAAAGTCTTGGATTCAGCAGGCTACACATTTCGGCCATTGTATGCTGGTCACCCTTTCTTGGAGAAATACATGTACATTTAATTCTCTGCAGGCTTACCTCAACTTTAAAACACAACTGTGGGAGTGCCATAATCGTTTATTATTATTAGGGAGGTTTTGCAACCCGACGGTTACACGTACGCATACGTTTAGCTTTTCGTAACCGTTAGTGGCATTTCTGTGGTTTGGCAACTTCAAAACTACAGCGTGTTAGCTAAAAGGCGTCTATTTCCGACAGCGGGAAAACTACCCTGCACAACACGGCTTTGATACTAATTTTACTTTTAATTCAAAGATTTGAATTGCTTAAAAAGTTCGTAGATATTTATTATTGCCAGGATGGCTTGGTTATTCTTGGGCCTTTCTCAGCGGCTTGGCCATCGTCGGCACAAGCTCACGGCCTCGGACAAGGCTAGGTTCCACATTATACATTCCCACCATCATCACCAAAGTCTTGAGTCAGTATTTGTTTTTCCTTGTTTACAGGGATGAGAATGAGGTAGTACCTCAGGTAGTCCAAGCCATCTTAGGTCTGCCGGACGACACCCACATCGCTGTTAAGTACACCAGCATCCAGATATTAGGAGAACTGTCGGAATGGATCGACAAACACCCACAGTTTCTTGGTAAGGCTAGCTTTGTACCAATGCATAGTTTGCCCAATTAACCCCGCCCCACTTGGTTACCATTGTTATGCCTCACAAGCCATCACAAAAATGGCAACACACAACGCGCGTAGCAATGGGAAAAGCACAGATTCGTTGGAGAAAAATTAATGGTATTTATGTTTTAGAGACAACAGTTATCGTAGAATGTCATTTATTCTTGATTTTGCGCTTTCTTACCTTTGAACAGCGAATCGCCCGACATTGAAACCAAAATTTACTTGGATCACCGCATTCAAACTGTAGGGCCAAGTATCACTTAAATACATTTTTTTTTTTTGAGAAAATACGCTCTGACCTACGTGGGCGCTGTCTGCGTAGCTCTGTTGTGATTGGTCGGTGGGTTTGACAGGTCAGAACTATGCTTTATGTATGGAGGTGATTTTAAACCTATCTTAAACTTCCTAACTAGCGGACTGCGTAACGGCCAGCTCTCCTCAGTAGCTGCTACATCCACACACGGCATCTGTACCAGGGGCGGTATTTAATTCAAAACATAGATTTAGTAAAACCTTTACTTAGGTAATTTTCTTAGCCAAGCTAAATACTATCTCATATTCAATGACTTCTGAGAATAAATTGTGACGTTACACAAATTAACGCAGGGCGCGGAACTCCTTAAACGGCCAATCGAATACTACATGGGACGCGCCATAAACTGCCCCTCCCCATGAGCATTTTTCTCATGCAAAACATGCTACACATTTACCATTTGTTGTCCTTGGTAGAATCAATCCTAAACTTCCTAACCAGCGGTCTGCGTAACAGCCACCTCTCCTCCGTAGCAGCTACCTCCATACAGAGCATCTGTACCAGGTCACAAGATCACCTCGTCTCACACCTTGAAGGACTCCTCCAGATAGCTCAAGCTGTCGATGCTTTCAACTTGTCTCAGGAAGCTGCTATAGGGTTAATAGAAGGTAAGACACGGCAATGGGGGCATAGAAGTACTACACGGCAATGGGAGCATAGAAGTACTACACATGCTTTTTAAAGACAGATTTATACACCATTACAAGTACTCGTGTACAGAGCGTGATCCAATTTCCGTCTCTCACGTGAGGGACGGAAATCAAGAGACAAATGCCTTTCCTTAGTCAATAAAACAAATGAAAACTAAAGTGAACTTGTATGTGCTACTGATAATACACACACCCAGTTTATCACATGTTGAAATTGACTTTACAGTTTTCTGCAAAGGTTGTTTTTATGCGTGAGGGACGGACAATCAATAGAATTGACAAAAACTACCATTTCTAACATGCATTTTCAACTATTTCTTGAAAATGTGATGGCACAGTGTGCCCAGCCAAATTTATTTTGTTATTTTTGTTATGTGATTGTAAAATATGGACATTTCTTTACTGTTCTAGGTATTATTTTAATTAATTTAAGAAATTTTCATCCAGTGTTTACCAGTTTTGGATCACGCTCTACACATCCGTCATAGCTGGGACGCAGCTTTTTACAGTGCATGGACTGCGTTTTGTGGTGTGTCGAATCAAACGGCGCACATCCATGACGCGTGCAACACGCTCTTTGCACAAACAAGCTTACAACAAAATTGTTTGAAGTGACAACATAATTTAGTGACTAAGCATCATCACATTACGCATGTAGTTCAGACACTGGCCACGTCCCAGCTATAGTTGACATACTGGGAAGGAGTCCTTTAATGCAATGGTCTATACATGATTGAAAAACTTCTTTAAAAAAAGGAACAGCAAAACGGAAAGATTACCCAAGTCCTGAGTTAATCCGACCGAGTTGTCTTTCTCTCTTCCTAGGTACTGCGCTGGTTTTAACCAGGATGCCGCTTGATAAAATCCAGGAAGGTTTAAAACAGCTGATGCTGGCTCAAGTCACCCCACTCAACCAGGTATCGTCATCAATTAAGATTTGTTTTGCCCATACACAACGTCACTTGATTAGTCGGTGCTTCCCCAAGACACTAAGAAAAACATCATAGCGTGCTCGGGTGGGACTCGAACCCACGACCTCCTTCATAAGATGTCAGCCTAGTATGCAGGAGGTTGTGGGTTTGAGTCCCACCCTAGCACGCTATGACGTTTTCCCTCATAGTGTCGGGGAAGCACTGACTATACAGTTCTGCAGCCGATTTCACGAAACTTTATGCAATTGCGCAAGTCCACTAACGCCATAATTATTGCGCAAGTAATGGCGTAAGTGGACTTGCGCAATTGCGTAAAGTTTCGTGAAATCAACTGCTGGTGTTTAGAGTGCTTTTGCAATGCACACAATACCCCTAGGAACCCCTAAAAATCGTTGAACCTTTATCTGGTCAAAATTTTATTACGACCTCATAAATTTATTTCAATTTCATGAAGTCTGTACAAATAACCCTCTAAAATTGGGTTTCTTTTAAACTTTCGGCAAAACCATTTTTTATTTTTTTTTCGGTTAACCGGTTAAACATCCCATCCCTACAGCGTATACAGAGTATACAGAGTGTGCAATAGATACAAGAATCCACCATTGTTATATATTCAGCTCTTCCAATGTATTTAATTTTGTTTATTATTCTAGTGTATTCCGGTGTCAAACTCAGTTTTTATTTTTGTTTGTTTCATTTGCTAGGTACTGAAAGGAGAAAATGAGGGCAAAGCAAGCCTCTCAAGTGATCCCACAGTATGGCTGGACAGAATAGCTGCAATATTTAAGTAAGTTTCCTTAGAGTATCTCCAGGATCTTAAAAAATCTTAAAGTTAATTTTAAGGCATATCACAAGTAATAAAAATTTTCTTCCCAAAGGTCTTAGAGGAGCTTGTCAAGACTTTCCAGAAAATGGATTTCATTCTAACCTAACAATCTTATAAAATACCTCCCCAAAATACTATCCATGGAAAGAAAACAGGAAATTTGCAATCTCCTATTTGGATATGGAAGCAAAAAAGTTGGTGTAATCACTGCACTGCTTTAAGGAACCAGATAAATTAGTTTACAATACATCGGTGGTTTTCTGATGATATCCTTGAAAATTGAGAGCAAGAAATTTTAGAATGGTAATAAAAAAAAATGACAAATTATATGGTATCAAAATTTCAACACTAATAGAAAAATTAGGGGGAAGGTAGATTTTCTTTTTTTTTAATGGTCGGAGAGGATACGGTATTAAAAAAATAGGATATTATGTGCTACTTTTATAATAAAATTTGCTATGCTGCTGACAATCTAGAAAATTTACTAGTTGACGCTGGGATTATTTTTGGCAAAAATTACCAATTTTTTAAAAGGCAAATGCGATTGGTCAAAAGTTAGGACCAAGTCAAGCACCACAAAATACTCTTGAAAGTAATATCTACATTCATTGTACGAATCTTCTCACCAAAAGATCATACCTTCCAACAATCCTGGCCGAAATGCTGCAAGATTTGCTATACCGACAGTACAGGCCGTCCACAACGGTGTGCACAAAAGAATGGTGGACAACGGACATGTTTACACGTCAACCGTTTTAATCCGTCAACCACCCCTGTGACTATACATTGCCAGAACGTGTTTACACTTCCTCCAGTGTTAAATGATTAATGTGAATCAACCCTGTGCGTGGACGTGGAATTTCACTGAAAGACGTTTTCTTTTCTCCCTGATTTGACACAGAAACACAAATCCTCCAATCACCAATGGGCAGACGCACCCTTGCCAAGCCATACTGCAGGAAATCTGGCCAGTACTATCCAACACATGCAATAAGTATCAGGGTGATATCCGTATCATTGAGCGGTGCTGCCGGTGTATACGCTTTGCCATACGCTGCGTTGGTAAAGGCTCGGCACTGCTCTTAACTCCACTAGTCGGGCAGGTGGGTAGAAGTCTAAAGATAATCTTGTAGATCATTCATAAGTTTATAATAGAGCGGTTTCGCCAGCACACTGATAGGAATAGCACGACGGATACGTCACAGGTTTCTGCAATCATGTAACATCATACACGATTTGTTATCCGCTACACGTTTGCGCGGCTTGCTATGCGGAAGCACTAAGCGCGTAGTGAAATTTTGGATTTCTAGTGCTTTTTTCTTATTGTTTGCTGCGTTTACATAGACAGGTTGAAAAGAGTATTAACTATAAATGTCCATGAACCTTTAGTGCATTTCAACGCTTTGGATTAAAAGTAAAGTTAAGACATCTTTTTCCCTAAGGGAAGACACACAAATCTAACCGCTGGTACCGACAGTGGTACCGGCGTTTTTTTTACCGGTACCGCCTGCACGAAGGGAGGAAGATTGTGGTTTCTCCCTTCGTGCAGGCGGTACCATTAAACAAACCTGGCGGTTAGATTTGTGACGTCCAGTTTTTATTGATGTTTGATTTCTTGTTTTACTTAGGGATGCCAGTCTTCCGGCTATAGCAGGAATTCCGGCTTTTTCTTATTTTGGCAAAAGAAATCCGGCAAAGCATTTTTTCCAGGCCGGAAAAGTAAATGGCCGGAAATATAAAGAGAATATATTTTCAACTCTTTAAGTCCAAAAAAACGTAGAAAAATTGTCTCACTGACTGATCAACGATGTCACGTACAGCCTATTCCTCCATGCACGCACGTAGCACGTTTTCCCAATGATTTGCACGCATGCAGTATGTCTGTATCCCGGCCATAATCATTCACGGCAAAAGTATCGTGAAACCAGACTATCGATCAGAAGTACATAGAGGAGGCTGTATGCATACAGCAGTGGTTAGATCACATACATACTGACATATCCACTGTATTGCACTCATACTGTCAATGTACATACATACATACAGTTATGATAGTGGATTTTGTTTTCCGGCCCTGAAGGTAAGAGCCACTGGCATCCCTGTTTACTATGTGTAAGCATTGGCCCAACTGCATCCTAAACTATCACAAAGAATCCTATTTTATTTTGTCCATTTTTCCCCTAGATGGTAACAATATACAAGGCACACCAGCATTCCTGTTTTCTCTACCTCGGTAGTATTATAGTCCATGAGTATGGAACCGATCCAAGCTGTATACCTGGAATCATAGAAATGCTGCAGGTTAGTCACAATAATGGCTGAGGTACCAGACACATAATTTGCATGTAAAAAAAATACAGGAAAAGTGGCCACAACTTTTTATGTGATATGAAAATACCAAATTCGCCTTTTTGTTCGATATTTTCATGATTCATACGGTATATTATACAAATAATGAATGTTAATGAGTGCAGTATTACGAATAATTTGATAAGGTGACAGATTCAATGTTCCATTCCACGAGGCGAAGCAGAGTGGAATAGAACATTGAATCTGTCACCGAATGAAATTATTTGTTTTATTGCACGAATTTTAAACATTTATTATTTGTTTTACAAAATACGAGAATAAATTCCCGTCATCCAATTTTACAAATTAACGTTCGGAATCGCCCGCCATTTGTGTTTGGTGAGCAGCTGGCTAGCTCGTGATGAATGTGCCCGCTTTTACACGCAATGTGTAGTTCGAGAGGATAAACAAACGGCAGCCAACCATCCAACTGTACAGCCGTGCCTACTTTTTGCGCGTAACGCATAGTTCGAGTGGATTAACCACGGCGCGTCGGTGGATATTGCACGTGCGTTGTGGATATTGCACGCGCGTTGTGGATATACAACGGTGCGCGGTGCGTTATACTGAATGATAAACGACATGTGACCGACAATGCACCAATCAGATGACGGGGATTTATTATCATGTTTTATAATCTCATATAACCCTCACAGCCATTCAATAATTATCCACTCATGAGACCTTGTCAAAAGGATTAGCTTGACTTTTTTAATGACTGCGTGGTTCCAACACGACTCTCTATCAACATCATATAAAGAATAATTGTAAGAACTCTGGATGCAGCAATAGGGCGACATTTCGGGAAGACTCTCCCCGGGGGACCACCGAAATTTCAGCAAGAATCACTCAAAATGACACCTTATTTTTCGACCCAAAGCTTCCAAAGATGGTTACAGACCTAAGAGAGACGGTTCTAGACCTAATAAAAATGGTTCTCGATTTTTAAAAAATGGTTTTTGACCTAAAAAAATGATTAAAAAATAAATAAATATTAGGGCGACACCAAAATGTCGCCCTATTGAGCGTGTCGCCCTAATATACCTTTTTTACACACAAATTGTCGCCCTATCATAGCATCCATAGTTTTTGTTCTTTCACATACAGGCATTCATAGTACCAACCTTTGAGATCCTCCAACAGCCCCAGGGATTAAGGAATCACCCAGACGTGGTGGATGATTTCTTTAGGCTGTGCTCTAGGTAAGAATGTCAAGCAGAATCAACAATGAAGGCTGCAAGAACCAATCGGCAATGAAAACATGACCGAATCTGGATTGAAATGTGAACTTTTAAACAGAACTAAGTTATTCAATTTGGATGTTTCAAAATACAGGTGCCACCAAGTCATTGACGTAGAAAGGCTACATTCGCTGTACACGCATTGCTAGATGTGTTATAAAGCATATTATTACGTTGTCTATTCTCGAGAAAAGAGCACTAATTAAATTTGTTTTCTTGACAAAATTGTTTAACCGTGATTAAAGGCAGTGTACATCATTAGTAATCTCGAAAATCAGAAATGTTCGCAGATTTACGCCTAACTTACACAATATAAACATGATGACCGTAGAAAACTTCCCCTGAAATGGTTTTGTCTTAAGTGCTATAGTCTTTGAGAAATTAGTAAAACAATTAGTTTTCGTCTTATGAGACGAAAATTCAATTCGCCCCAAAACCATTTCGCCCAAGTGCCATTTTACCCCAAACCACTTCGCCCGAGTGCCATTTCGACTTAAATTACTTCGTCCAAACACTACATCGCCAAAATGCTACTTCGCCCCAAAACCACTTCGTGCACAGGCCGTGGTTCAGGGCGAAATGGGTTTGGGGCGAAATGACTGCAAACCCTTTTTTGACTGTTTTCTCAAAAGTTAGACGAAGTACGGAGCTGGTTTTTGCTCAGGTTGGTTTTAATCATGCATACCTTCAATCACACAGGGGGATAAAACTATTTGTAACAGTTTACCAATCATGTATACTATCTTTAAATAATGTAGGCTTCCTAAATAACTTCAATCAGGTGTGCGTTTTGTTTGTTTGTTGAGTATACATGTAAATTGCGTATGTTAGAACTGAGTGACTATCATGAAATTTGCACGACTAAAGTGTTTTTCTCCGACTTGGTCACAGATTATTACAGCGGTGTCCCGTACCATTCCTTCAGTGCACGTCAGTTGAAGCAATTGTGGATTGCGCACTGGCTGCAATATCACTGGATCACAGGGAAGCTAATGCGTCTGTCTGCAAGTTCTTTCATGAGCTCACGTTGACTGCAACCATGAAATGGGTCAGTATCAGTGTTGTGGTTCAGCTCTTCTCAAATCCTTGCAAGTCTGACACAAGTTCCTGCAAGTCCATCTTGTGACTGTGAGTGCCCACAAGAGGGTCCTATTTGTGGTCACTCACAGACCCTCGGGGCCCATAGGATGTGCACTAGTGAACTAATTGCCAGTCCATATATGTGTGTGTAATGGGCCCGTTTACCAAATCGAACTCGAATTTTTTTTATGGCAAGTTGAAGCCAGGTAGGCAATAAGTGTAAACACAGAAAGTGAATTGGGAAAGAAAAAGGCAAATCAGACCCGCTGACCTCGGTCACAAATGGCCTGCGGCGTGTTGGCGGCGGCCGTAAGTCCCCAAAATTGCCATAACCGTGCGGTGCTGCACTGTAGAAAATGCTAGCAGTGAGGCGATCTCAAGGTTTTTGCTCGTCGCAGGGGCTTACGATTTTTATAACTTGACATTAAATTTTTTTCAACCACATGCATCATTGCATGTATCAAAGGACGCTGCACCGAGACCTTGAGGCGGCCTCACAGCGTCCTTACAGCGTCCTTGCGTGTCTTCTATCTGCCATCCTATATGATGCCTGATATCTCAGAAGTTCTCATTGACCTTTTTACATTTCTTAATATCACAGGAGAGTCAAGACCACGAGACCAAGAAATCCCTGGTCCTTGGTCTTCTGGAAAAGCACGGCCCAGCCATTACAAAGAGTTTCATTGATGCGTGTGTCTTCTATCTGCCCTCCTATATGATGCCTGATATCTCGGAGGTTCTCTTTGAACTCATCAGACTCAATAGAGAGGTAAGACATTCATGAAATAGGAAATTCTACTGTTATGGACATTACACTCGGTGTTCTCCACTGCTAAATATTTTGTCCGGGCGTGCTGAGCAGCGCCCTCATGTGGTAACACTGATTAGCCCTGGAGAGCGCTGTTGAAAACAAATGCGTGCAGCTGCCATGGCTGTTGGGTTGCCGATGCGTTGGATATGTGTGGTAAGTGAACGATAATGACACCAGTGGCTAGCGAATCATGTTTGGTGACTTTACACCTAATTTTGGAATGACTTGGCTGTGTTTTAGAGGGAAATATTGATTGTTTTTTTTTTGTCCGGGCGGCCAATTTTTGTCCGGGCGCTAATGGTACCTCTGATGATTTTGACTGGGCGGACAAAACCGGTAGTGCAGAATGTTGTACACTTGCAAGGAAACTTGTAACTTTTATTTGACAATTATACAATTTTTGTTTTGGAACTGGATTTTGCAATGGTTGGTGTTCACGTTCCTTGGCATGTCTTCAGCATCGTTGCTAATGGCTGCAGATTTTTATTTAAAATAGCCACACTCGTTAAACATACATGTAAGGTACTTATTTTAAACTAAATTGGTTCATATAAACATGCAAATGGTAGTTAGAATGTTGACATGCACAATGCCGGCATTAATCTGATGTTTGAGTAATTCCAACTGATGTTAAAACACTTCTCCGTCCTTCCCCCCCCCTCCCCCCACCCCCCCCAAAAAAAGGTTCCCCCTAGTCACACCCCTGTGCTTATTTGAATACGCCACTCACAAATCCAAGCCTTCAGGGTAAACGTCAGAATTTTAAGAGTTCTATTTCATACAAAATGTTGTTACTGTCGCTGTTTACCATTTGTTTTTCCCACAACCAGACGACGGGTCAATGGCTAGAAGCAGCTCTAAAATCACTGCCAGCAGAGACGCAGGACGGACGGGTCAATGCAACGCAAAAACAACTCAATGACTTCCACAAGACGGTTACAAGGTGGGTGGCAGGGTGGGCTGTCTTCAAGACAACTTTGGGCTTATGCAATGTTCAGTTGTCCTAGAACCAGTTCTGTGGGTCCTTCTGATACCTACCCCTAGAACTAAACATATCCCGCATAGATAAAAGCGTGATTTAGCAATATGGCTGCGCAGCAACTGCAACAGGCGGATATTCAAACATGGCGAGCGCAATAACCTGCTGCCCAATCCCCACCAAATTTCGTCTGATAGTTCCTGAGAACTTTACCTTTTGGCAAAAATCTTCCATATAATTCTAAAAAATTCTATCATGTCTGTCATGCACGTAGCACTCATTTTCCCTTTACTCCAAGGGTCGGTCTTGTATGTAGTTGAAAATGCCTTGGTTCCCCCATACATCATTAAAAAAAATTCACAAATTTTATCAAAACTGTGATACCTAGACATGTCTGTTTAGAAATTAACTATGTGTATACTATTTAGAAATTGCAATGGATTTCTTTACAGAATTTTGGCAAATTATTTGAAATTTTTTTTTTTACAAATATTTATTGATAGCTTTCCGGTGACGTCACGCCTTCCACCATTTTGGGTGTCATTTGACAATCATGACCCACGTGGCCCGAGTGCTAACCAGCAAAAAGAGCAAGAAAAGCGAATTGGTTGCACTTACCTCTGTTGCTTAACCTTGCTTTACGTTGTTGCGCCATGGCTGTTGTATCGAGAAAGATAAAACTGTCTTTCTTCAGGCAACAAGCTGAGTACATGCTCAATAATCTGAACGTATCGCAACGCGCGCGTGGGTATTTTTTATGCATGCATCTATTGGCGCGCACGTGTACGCCGCGCATGTGGCCGGTGACGCCTAAACATTCCCGGATGTTGCACATGGTCGAAAGCTATCAATACATTGAAATACCCCATTTAAAATGACTTGGCAGCTATTCTGTCTCAAAATGGCTGTGGGTTCCATTACCCCCAAAAAGTGGGAAAATTACTCTAAGATGGCGTCCAAAGTTGTCAACACTTTCACGGTTTTACAAAGCGTAGGAAGGGGGAGGGGGGTCGACGGTTGCGTAAGACTTTACATGCACTGTAAAATGTTGACATTTCACAGTAGCGACAAAAACATGTTGATAAGTGGTATTTCAGGGGAGGGAGGGGGATCTTGAAAAATACTACGCTCTGTAGAACTGTGAAAATGATAACTTTGGACGGCTCCTAAAATTAAAAGAATCTTTCCAGTATAAAAAACAACGAGCCATAACTTAAAAAAACAAACTGTACTAACAAATTATATAAATATACAAAACCCCATATCTGGCTGTATTCCACACATTTATGCAGTAAATTCAGCATTTTATCTCGGTAACTTATTTATTGATAAAATACAAAGCTACTTAGTTACATTTATTTTGTCTTTCACTTTAAATGCAAACGCTTGCACCTGCTCAATTCTCACAATTTAGCCTTTTCTTGTCCCAAAAAAGGGTCAGAGATACATTCCACCCTGCACTGTAAATTCCTTCCTTTAAATAAACTCGTACAAATGAAACAAGAAATAGGCCTGCGACTTTGGTCTTTTTATCAAAACGGAAGCCAAAGTGTGATATTTTGGCTTTTCCAAGATAACATTTAAAAACAAACAAAATTGCTGTGCATTTTCTTAGTAATGTAAAATAAAAAACAAAATTTAAACAATATTTGTACAATACAACTTGAAATATTGTTTTTATCTCATTTAAACAATTTACTTATCTCGTTTAAACAACTTAACCGCACTATCTCATTTAAATGACTTATCTCGTTTAAATGACTTATCTCGTTTAATTGACTGACCTATTTCGTTTAAACGACTGACCTATTTCGTTTAAACGACATAGCTATTTCATTTAAACGACTTAACTATCTCTGTAGTACAAAGTTTTGTTAATATTCAAATATTTGTTAATATTCGAAAAAAAGGTTTTTCAACTTTTACAATTTGATTTCAAGGTTTTGTTTTTTACCAGTTTCTTTTGAGAAAAGGCCCTGCAAATGCAATTGACCAGAGTTTAGCTTTAAGCCAAAGTTTTTCCGACTTGAACCTCGGGGAAGAAATTCGGTGGGGGTGGGGTCCTTTTTATCGAACAAAATCGCTCTATTTGTACATTGAAACAGAACAAGTTATAAAAACCCATTCATAAATACCTCACACAGTTTACGCATTTTTTATTAGATGGGGGGGTGGGGGCGGGATACATCACGTGGGCAGTCTTAAAACGGACTATAAAGACTGGCTGGTTTTAAACACTTTTTAGTCTAGTTGTAGCCACGCAAAGCATGTATGGAAAATACGCAGGCAAACAAAAACCGCACATGCCTAAAAACAAATTTTATGCAGTGTGACAAGAAATCAAGTAAGGTTACCCGAAGGGTAGCACTTTGAATGAACGCGACATTGCAGGAAAATAAGCTTTACACAAAATGGCAAAACAGCAATGTTTACTGTCAGAGAATTTCGGTGAGTTTTACTGATTTACACAAAAGGTATTTATGAATGGGAATAAAAAGCGGGTTTGGTCGGTCTTTAACTGTATGTTTAAAACCGGCTTGCAGCCTTGCGGCTCGGGCCATTATCAAAAAGCCATTATTAAAGGTTTGTGATATAGATTGATTGATGGGACTTTTCAATGTCATTGTTTGTTATCACTAATTGATTGGTTCCACCTGTGCATTTCTCATTTTGCTTTTTTTAGTACAAAGCTGACCAAGCCCAACCGAAGTTCATTATATTGCTAATTTGGTTGAAATCAATATATACAAAAGCAACAAAAGGGTTCTTTTTGTTAGTCAGATCTTGCAGACTTTACAAATAGGGTTATTTTATACCAGTACAGTAATGGATCAACATTATTTTAGACCTTGGCGCCTGTAGAGGTGACTTGTAGGAAACATTTGCTGCAATGGAGGATAACCAGACATGCAGTGAGTCCTATTCTCTAGACGCCTCGAATGCTACAGCATGGAGATTGTGCACGGGTTTGGTCTGTCACGTAGAAATCGCAGTGCTCATCATTTTAGTGCTGCTCGTTTTGACTGGTAACCTCGCCAATCTGATCATATTAGCTTCTACCAAATCTCTTCGCAATGCACACGGGTGCCTCCTAACGTCATTAACTGTTTCGGACTTCAGCGTGGGCGTGACAACTATGTTGTCGATTTATCCCGCGATCAAGCGCAACAACTGGCCCTACGGTTGCACCGTTTGCGTCATAACCGCCTACGCCATCCACGTTTTTGTAGTGGTGTCTTCGCTGACCATACTCCTCCTAAGTCTCGAGAGATACATAGCGGTCGTGCATCCGCTTAAATATTCATGTCTTGTGACGAAGAAATCTGTGACCATCGCCATCTTAATCACTTGGACAACCGTGGCCATCTTTTACTCTCCAGTTTTCTCAGACGACTTGCTAGGATTTGAATACATGCCCGAGATCTACATCTGCACTCCATCACACTTCAGAAACACGGCGTTTTCAATTATTTTCTTGGTCGGGTTTGAAATTCCGTTTCTGGTGACCATAATTTTGACCACCGTCAAAGTTCAGATGTCGCTTGTTAAAAGCCGAAAACAGCGAGAAGTTATGATGCAGCCGGCAACCCTGTCGGGGGAACTTAGTGCGAGGAACAAAAAACAAAGTCGGGATCGGACTTCCAGGAAAGCCGTAAAACTCTTTCGGATGGTGATCATCATGGCTACTGCTACCTGCGGATTTTGGGTCCAATATCTCATTGTCGGCACCATGGTGTTCAAGTCTAGCGGCACGATGGTGCCCGGATTTGTCATATTTCTGTCTCACTGGCTTATGGTCGCAAACAGCTTCGTCAATGTTATCATTTACTTCGTCATGAACAAGACATTTCGAGACAGAGGAATTGATATTTTCAAGAGAACTGTATCTGCTTGCCGAAGTAGGCCCTAATTTTCTTAGAATCAAATTTGTCAGGTACGTATACAAACCAGCATGCGGTATTTGTAAACTGCCACACCAAAAAAAGGAAATGCAAAATAACCTTATGTTTTTGCTGTTGTAGTTGAAATTGAAAAATTATTGTTACAAGTCATACATCAAATAGCTTGCCATAACACCAATAATTATATGACTGCCGTACTTTGTTTCAGATGATCCAAGTTTTGGGGCAAAGACTTATTTTTGTCCACGTCCTTTTCATGTAACGTAACTAACCAAAGTTAACATTCTTGATATCACTAACGGAAAATGTCTCATGATTTTGTTTTGATAGTGTGAAGTAGGTCTGGTTTAGATGTATTGACACCATCAAAATGAAAAAATATAATATGTATCCATCTTCATATAGCGGCCAAACATAAGGCACCATAAAATGTAACGTAACTAATAATGGAAGTGCCCTATTACTTTTCACCTTTTTTCTTCAAACCATGCTGTATTTCATTTGCTATACCTCATATTGTGGGATAGTACCTTGAGAAGATGCAGGGAAATAGTAAAAAGTATCTCACGGCTGAGTTGCTAGAATGGACCAATCAAATACTGCGGTTGCCTGATGAATATTTATGAAGTAGAGTAATATCAGCTATGCATATTTGAGTCTTTCCACGGTAAAGGGGGCATTTTGGCAACACAGACCATATTTTTCACAAAATACCGGGACGGCCTAAAATGTAAATGTTGGTGGTGCATCTTATAGGTACGTCTGCACCTTATACATGTACTCGTGTATAAGGCACATTGTGCCAGCTATCTACTATGTACAGTTGAAGTTGCGCCTTATACAAGGGTGCGCCCTAGAGACCTTTATCACGGTGCGTCCATCTTTGTCTTGTTCCCCTTAGTACGTGTTGGGTGCGTCTGCGCGATAGCGCGTGTATCTCCCTTTGGAAATCACTGTCCACGCAGCGCGCTCTCTTGATCGCGCAACACCTATGCCATTGTGATACACACAATGAACAATTTCAAAACGGGACCAAGCTATTTTTTCTGCAGGCCTCGCTTTGGTTACGTTTATTTTAATAGGAGAAAAGGGAAGATGGCCGCACCGTGATAAAAGGGCTATACACAGGATTTTACAGGGTATTTTTTTCTTATAAAGTGTATTTTACCTTGACGATGCCTCCTTCTTTAATCTAGTGCTGAGGAACTGATCATCGTTACCTACGCCTTACGGGACTTCACACGGCTCTTCAGATGATCTCAAGTTGAAGAAACCCCATCCCAAGATCGTCAAGAAACAATTCACCGTGTTTCAGCACCGAACTCAATCGAAGACGGCCCAGGAGTACACATGTATGTATCAGTACAAACTTCATACCAACTGGTATTGTGCACGGGATACCCAAGAATATGAGGTTTCGCAAGGTTACGAATACGTTTATGAATACGGATATGATAACGGTAACTGTTGATGTGCACACTGAACTGGGTTTTGCACTACGTGACTTGTACCATACGTGTACATTTATATGCTAAATCTGCTCTGCACTTGACTCTGTTTTCAGCAGATTCTTTCCGCTTTCACAGGGCCATGACTCATTAAATTCAATCTGTATTCACAGAATATACATAAAAAAGAAACAAAATGCATACAACTTATTAATCCATCACGGAAATAGCGAAAAATCTGCATAACCGGTATCCATTTTTATGGAGGTCGATATCCGTTGTCATCGCGTATGAAAAAATGTGTACTACGAGAAGCGCATAAAGTCATGATGTATCGGTATCTGTGATGATGCGAAACCTCTTTAATGTTCATCTATCAAAGTTACCTGTGAGATTTCTTATAGTGGGTAAGTCCGACTCGTCGATCATGAACCGAAGTGTTTGTATATAGTAGGTCCAAACTTCGGTAATCTTTTTAAAGCTTTTAAATAAAGTCCTGTATCAAATTTGGAGCAAGCCAGTGCACTAATACCACTAATTTTGCATAGTTGGTTTTTTTCTTCTGCTGGTCTCTCTTAAAGGTCCATTGTATCATTCGCAATGACCCAAATTTTACTGACCTCAGGGATGCCAGTCTTCCGGCTATTGCCGGAATTCCGGCTTTTTCTTATTTTGGAAAAAGAAAAATAAACGGCCGGAAATAATAAGTCAAAAAAAACGTGGAAAATTGTCTTACTTACTGCATGATCAACGATGTCCGGATATGCCATATGTCATGTATGTAGAGCCTATGTACATGATTTGCACACATGCAAGTATGTCTGTATCCCGGCCATAATCATTCACGGCTAAAGTACCATGAAACCAGACTATTGATCAGAAGTACATAGACTATAGAGGGCGCTGTATCCATACAGCAGTGGTGCCGGTGACATTGCACACTGTCAATGTACATGTACATGTACATACGTACATGCACGCATAGTGGATTTTTTTTAGTAAGAGCCACTGGCATCCCTGTGACCTAAATAAGTTGTTAATAGCAATAGTATTAAACAAACACAAATTTATTTTTGTCCAAGATGGTACGTTCTGTCAAATGAACAACTGAAGGTGTTTTTTTTTAAATGTGTGTACGCGCATACATTGTTTTAACAATTCATTTAAAACTATGCATACATTTTGAACGTTTTCTGAAGCACTGATGATTTTGTTAACAAGAAATTTCTGCAGGCTAGTTTACCAAAATTCTTCTTTTATATAATGGCCTTATTTCAGAAATCCGCAAAAGATTTTATCTTGCAAATGATACACTGGATCTTTAAACCAATTGGCTTTTCAACGCGAGTTGACCCACGTACATGAAGAGAAAAAAATCATGTTGGTAGATTGAGTTTGGACCCACCAGGGGGCAGCTTTTATTAAAAATTATTGATATAAGGTACGGGGGCAGATTTTTCTATTTTAAACTTATTTCGAGTCTGAGATCGCGCATACTTCACAAATTTATGAGAAGTATACCTTATACATAATTGGTAATACGCAATATCAGACTTGAAATAAGTCTAAAATGGCCGACCCGTACCTGATATCCAGAATTATTTCTTACCCACCAGAAATAATGACCCAGCAAGCTGTATGTATTGTCATCCTATGACATGGCATATTCTGCATCTTATGACACGCTTGCACATAATTTCAGTTACTGTGACATTGGGTCGTATGAATAAAAAGTAGTAAATACTAAGAAGTATTAGCAAAAAGTAAAAGAATTTACTTCAAAGTAGAAGCATTCAGTAAAAGCATCTTCTACATTCCGTATGAATAATCTTATTCTTTTACTGCAAAGCACTCACTTAATTCTTTGTAGTAAATGCTTCTGCAAATCATGCTGCGTGCATGGCCGAATGACTTTGAAGAAATAAAACTATTTCCTTTGTGTTGTAAAACCATTCACGTACACTCCACACACACACGCACGCAGTCAAGCAGTATTAGGTTAGAAGTTAGAGTTAAATCCAAAATCTACAAGTCAGCCATGAGTGATGTTGATTCTGACCATCACGCCATTTCTCCCGTTGAGTCCTTACTTCTCTATTCCTAAGGTAGCTCTGGAGCTACCTTGAAAAAGGACAAGTAATTACTTGCAATTTGTAGTATCTGTCCCTTTTATTCATACGGAGTTAAGTAAACGCTAAAAAGAAAAGCAAATGCTTTTCAGGTACAAGTAAATACTTTTAACATTTAGAAAATACTTTCTAGTAAACGCTTTTACTCATTTTTATTCATACGGATGGTAGTAAATACTACAAATAGTGAAGTAAAAGCAAATACTACTTTTTATTCATACGACCCAATGCCCTAATCAATAACTAACTGGCTCTGCTATGCTTCAGTGTAATAGAGCTTTGGCAATAGACCAGTTGCATGATAGATTTGCATAAATCCTACAGTCCCGCCTTCACGATATGGCGCTCGCATGCGAGTGAGTCAAGCACCAGACTACCTGGCAAATCGAGCTGTTTCCAGGGGGTCCATAGTAACCGGCGCAAAAGTCTGTGCGGTACCTGGAATACCTCGCACATTACTCTATGCATTTTTAAGCTGGACCATCCAAAATTACATGTTGAAATGAACATGTTGAAACATGTAGTCATCGTGAATTTTTGTCAAAATAACGAAATAGAACTTTGAAAGCTGGAACGTTTCCAAACTGCAATGATGCATTCAAGAAAGTAGAGAAACGATTTTGGGTTATGTGACTGGTTTGAAGTTGCTGATCAACATGTTCAATCAACGTGGTCCAGCTTAGAAGTACACAGAGTAATGTGCGAGGTATTCCCGGTTACCATGTGCCAGCGTGCACTCCCTGGAAACGGGCCCGATTTGCGAGATATAGTATGTTGCTTGAATCACTCGTACGTAAGCGCCATAGCGCGAAGGCGGGACTCTAGCATTTATGTAAATACAAGGCGTGACTCCAGGACTTATGCAAATCTATCACACAACTGGTCTATTTGAAAACATTTGATATTTGGTCACGTGATTCTCATCATGTAGAAAGCAATTTTAAACTGCCAATGAGAAATTCATTTTGTATCCCGTTGTGGATTTCCTTGCTGTATAGACCCATTGCACGGGCGGCCATGACAGGGGGCAATCACATTGTCACCATGCGTCATACACAAATAGGTACTTTGTGAATCTATTGTTACATCATTTCAATATGAAAATTGCCCCCTGTCATGGCTGCCGCTGCAAAGGCTCTATTTCCTTGTGGATTCCTGGCATTTTTCTGGATGCTAGGACACAGCAATCAATGTTCTGTTTTAATTCCATGATTTTCGTTACCAGTTTTACCTGTGTGTTTTTTGTTTTGTTTTGTTTTGTTGTTTTGATTTTTTTTTTAAATCATGTTTTTGTAAATTTGAAATAATGTAATGCTTCTGGATATTGGAAGCTGACCACAGGAAAACTAAATTAAGCAGCCCCTCGTACACTGAAAAATAATGATTTACAATTGACTGAATTTAAATCAATTGAAAAGAATGGACTTTGTCAGGATTCGAACCTGAGACATGATGTACTCATGGGGGGCTCGAGATGGGCATGTGCAGGGATAAACCTTATCGATGTTCTCAAGGCATCATGGGATTAGATGGCTGGCAATTTTCACACAAACCTATGGGGCTCTGGGGACATGACAACATTCATTGATTTTATTCTCATTTCTGTGAAGCGATTGACATGTGATCTTCCCACACGTTTTTTTATAAAGGAAAGGTGCAATTTTTGACAAATATCATTTTTATTCTAACTGTAAAAAAATGAAATAAAACGAGAAAATTCAAAAAATGCACAGCACCATTTTTATTTTAATTGAGCGTAGATAAAATAAACTAAGTTTTTGAACAGTGCCAGTTTATAAAATTATAGAAGGCTGTTACGATTGGTTGAGATACCACGTAAGAGCCAATCAGGTGCACTCTTTTGTAGAGTATAAAATGGTGCTGTGCATTTTTATTTTTTTTTCTCATTTTATTTTCTTAGTTAGAATAAAAATTATATTGTCAAAAATTGCATCTTTCCTCTATGAAAAACGTGTGGGAAGATCACGTGTCAATCGCTTCACAGAAATGAGAATGAAATCGATGAACATTGTCTGTCATGTCCCCAGAGCCCCATAGGATTGTGTGAAAATTGCCAGCCTTGTTTGTCATTCAATCCCATGATGCCTTGAGAATGTCGATAAGGTTTATTGCCTATGTGCAGGGCTCGTAAAGGGGGCATTTTGGCAACACAGACCATATTTTTGAGGAAATACCTTTGTCTGGTCTCAAAATAAAAGAGATAAGTTTCAGTTGTTCTGAAGAGATAACTTTAAGCCCAAAAAGGGTTACAAATAGTGTGACAATATGTCTTTCTAAAAACCCTGTGTACAAATTTCCAATAGACGCTCGTAACCGGGACGGCCTAAAATTTAACACAAGTGTCTGTCCCCGTTACGAGCGTATATTGGAAATTTGTACACAAGTTTTTTAGAAAGGTATGTTGTCACACTATTTGTAACCCTTTTTGGGCCTAAGTTATCTCTTCAGAACAACTTAAACTTATTTCTTTTATTTTGAGACCAGACAAAGGTATTTCCTCAAAAATACGGTTTGTGTTGCCAAAATTCCCCCTTTACTGTGGAAAGATCCAAATGCTTTATCATCTAATATGTCCTGTAAGTTTTGAACTGTTGGGTTAAAAATTGTGATCCGTTTAGTGTCTGCTCTTTTTTGCTGCATGGCATATTTTATGTTAACTGGGATTCAGTAAATTTGTATACAGGTCAAGAGACAACAAGAAGTAAACGATGTAAAACATAACTGAACACCACAAGAACTGGTAACCGGTAGGATGGGTACCAGTGATTAGGTCAATCATCTATGGCCGGCCGTGTTCGCAGTACACATGCACTACAGGTACAGTATTCAAGTATAGTACAGTGACTGAGTGTACGTGTGCTGTTCTGCAGATGCTGTAACGGCTGAGCTATAAGGCACAGTTGGTATACTCCCTCAGGTTTTCCCTGTGGACCCAAATTTTCTCTCGTTGTTGCATGGTAGCGCAACTGGGCAAAGTAACAAACACAACATCTGGCATAATCACCATTGAAATGAAACAACCAAACTTGGGATGAGAGACAAATCGTAAGGGCCTTTAATATCGGGATTCGAACCCGAGACCTCTGACTCACTGTGAGTAGTGTATGGCGTAACAAAAGGAGAAGGCACAATTTTATTTGGGTATATTTTTAATTTTTTGTATAATAAACTTCTTTTCAAAAACCTGATTTACCTGTTGTAATTATGTTACACCGAATTATCAATAAAATAAATTAGTACCTAAATTCATACCTAAATCACAGTGCGCCCTCTTATTGTGTCTGCCATACTTCAATCCGCTAACTATATTTATCCTGATGCATTTGCTTTGATGTTTAGTTGCAATATTGTTATTTGACCTCCATTTCATCAATTTTCATTTGAACAATTTTCCCTTTTGAGTTTCTGTTTTATATTGTAAGCATTTTATTGAGTGTATTGTTTTAATTTTTTTGTACAATGTAAAAATCGTGGAAGTTATGTTTGATGTGACAAGCTTAACTTGCAATTTCGTCACTGTCTTTCCACAGTGGCTATCAGCAGTAATAAGAAACGTTTGAAATCACTGGCTAAAATTTGATCTTCAGCTTGATTACTTCATAAAATTGGATAGAAATGTAGATAAAATGTCCATGAGTTTGGAAAATCTGGATGCAGTGAAAAAACACCGGGATTCGAACCATGCAGCTTAACATGCAGACGCCCTACTAATGCATTGTTCCGACCAAAGAAATTCTGTGCTAAGCATCTTTGCGATAAACGGCGTCATGAAATTGGCCCCATATTCTCTTGAACGCAAAAATAGTCCGGCACCTTTTCTAATCAGCGTGTGCATTGTATATAGAATTGCTTCAGGGGATACTACTATTGGACTCGCATGCAGTAACCCGCGCACACCGATCCTCGTTTCTTACAAAACGCCTGGTTCTTTCATTCGAAATCATCGTTCGAAATCAGTTTTCTCCGTCTTGCAACGGCATCAATCATGGCCATTTGTGCTATAGAGGCCAAATCCACGTGTCACGAAATTACCGTGTTCACAAAAGCTCCACCTGCCACGAACGTCTGAATGTGGAGGTATTAGGCATTCCGCATTCTGTAAAAACTGGTAATATTTTCGCTTCTTTATGGCGCAACAAACGTGGAACTTGTGTGACAGTCCCGCTCTTTTTTTTCTCCAATTTTGGTCATCAGTGCACTTTAAGCGGGCCTCCCACTGTGCAATTTTTGCCACGAATTTCCTACGAATTGATACGATTATCGGAGACTGCCTATAGACTCGACACACAATCGTACCAAATCGTAGCTAATCGTACCGAATCGTGGCGAATTCGTGGCAAAAATCGCACAGTGGGAGGCCCGCTTTATGCAAACCAATGGGCAAAACGTGAGCGTGAACCAGTATAACCACAGTGACCAAGGTATGATGTCACGACATTGCTATCGAATCTGTTTATTTAACTCCTCTAGTAATGATGCGCCATAACATTGTGTTTATTTCTATGGACGGTGTAAATAATTGAGTTACTTAGGGATTGTGTATCCCGTAGCATGTCGTGCGTTACAATCTAACCTTTCACTATATGCATTGTCGTGTCTCTGTACTGTATAGGCACTGTATACACATTTGTCAATTTGTTTGCGTCCAGAATTGCGGAAGAAATTCCCAGGAAGTCACGTATAGTTTCCCTAGGACATGATGAAATTCCTCGGAGTCAATCCGGTCGTCAAAAAGAACCAGGTCGGGTCTTAGAGTCGTTCATAATTTCCGCTATAGGCAGAATTGTTATCACTCCGGCATCATAATGATCACACGTTTCCCCGCAATGTTGCCTTACTCTCCACCGTAAAGGGGAGCATTCGAAGCCTGGGAAACCGGGCGCCTATTCGGCTGACTTGCCAGCCCTCGAGGGTCTCTCGTGCTCCACTAATCATTTCCGACATCTCGCGTAAAAGATGGATCTTTTTTGTGATCTCGTCTGTGCTTTGAATGTTAGGGGAATTAAAGTCATTTACGTTGGGCGTCGATTGGTAATTGCAGGCTTCCGCTCCGGTTGCGAGGCCCCGGGAATTCCCCCATCGACTGCTGGTAAACACGGTCACCCGTATAACGGCCCCCGTTTCCCGTAGCCGTTGGGTGAAAAGTTGCTGCCAAGCCTCAAGTTTTCACACCTCCAAAATCCCTGAAGACTGCTCGGTATACAGTAAACACAGGATCTAACAAATAAACTCGAAAATCTGGCCGGTTGTGGCAATAGACCGTATCGAATAGCCGCATTTGGGGAACTGTGATTTGTTGTATTTTGTGTCTGTATTAACCCACATTTCCTTTTTGGTTGGTTGAGTGTTGTCTATAACTATATTTTTAATGTTAAAATGTTACTGCTATTTTTAATGTGATGCGCTCTCGAACGGCTTGCCCTGGAAATGGCGCTCTATAAGTATTATTATCTTGTGGGCAGTTTCTTTGATCCTTGAAGACATGCATGGCTGCACATGATGCTTACATCGTTGAACAGTTTAAGTAACAAAAGGTGCCCCACAAGATGGCAGCTATTCGATACGGTATATTGGTCTTGCGCATTTAACGATATTTGATCTGGTTACGTGTTCTCCTGGAGACGAACAGAGCACGCTGTTCGAAATATCTAGTCAGGTTCACGCTCACTGGCTCTCTTGAGAACCACATACATGTATCAAAGAGATATTTCGTATGATGCTGCCGCAAATCATTTGCACATTGGTATACGAGTTTGCTCCCCAACTGCGTCCATAGTGCACACGCTTGCCACAGTCTGCTTCTTCCACATGCTTAGTTCATTTTATGGCAAATAAGGACCTTTATGCCATCAACGATACTGTATTACCTTCAACTTTGATCTAATATCAACTTGAGATGACGAAGAATGAGATGCACGTCTTTTAGAAATGGGAGGAAAAACCCCTGGGAAATCTCCTGGTGGAAAACCCACGCGGTCAAGTAGGGACTGCAAACCCAATCCACATACACGCGCCCTGCAGCCGATTTCACGAAAAATTGCGTAGCTTGCGAAACTTTTAAAAATGGCATAAGCCCCGTCGCTTGTCTTGTGTGTAATTATCACAGAAATGTTGCACAGCTGCACGTAATTTAGGTTTCGCCTTAACAGCTTAAATAGCACGTTGCAGAATCTTGCAGATGCAAAAAACGATCCAATGTATTTTGGCGTTGACTCGAAACATAGTTATTCACCGCTCTGTAATAGTACTCTCATTTTTTTGGGTGTAAATTTCCTGTTTTCTTATACCATGGATAGTATTTGGGGGAGGTATTTCATATATGATTGTGATATATAGAAAACCATTCTCAAGAAAAATGTCCGAGAATTGGGCGTAATGAGCATTCATTACAATTCTAGCCATGCTGTGATAAGGCTACACGAGGAAGCGTGCTGTGTGAAGCTGATTAACAATTCACCATGCATGTTTTCTGATGGGAATGATGCATATGGTCTTATGATGAGGTACCGTGCTGAGTACTTAATTACAAGATGCGACACAGGCGGTGTCACTTTGTGGACAGATCGGGAGATGATGCACATTGTAACTGGCCCTTGATTGTGTGTGCGTACTATAGCAATAATCTATTTCCTCGGTTCGGCTATTTGCCAAAGATGATATAGCGCCTTAGGCGCAAGATACACCACTATACCCTGACTTATGTAGTGCGTCAAGGCGCCATTATAGTAAGCAAACTAGGTGCGCCTCGTGTCTGTTTTTCATGCCTCTCACGGATGCTGCTGCATGTACCTATATTCGCCACAACCCAAATTACACCACGATAGGCATGTCAAATGGACACGAGGCGCGTCTAGTTTGCTTTGCTTTAAAACTAAAATGGCGTCTTGACGTATTACACTTATTGAATTGATTTCATATAAATGAGTGGCCGTGGTCTGTCTTGCGCCTACGTTGCTTTTTTTTTTATCTTGAGTGTGTCCGGAGTGAACCACTTTATAAAATGTTAACATTTCTTTGCTTTGCTGCAGTTACACAATGCCTTATAGTGCGCTCCAGAGTGGATCTCCTCGGCCAGCTTATTTTTATCGGTTAGTAATTGTGTGCGAACGCCTCTTGTGGCAAGGCTGACAGCAGAGGCCTCCGTAAGAGCCGTTGGAGTAGGGTGCGCCATTCTCCGTGACGATAAGCTCCAGAGGTCAGCTTAAACCACGCATGTTTAAACCCAATAAAAATTTTTTTTTGAGAACCCTCAAACAGAATCATCACTGCAGAAACAGGAAATGTCTCATTTGCTGGCTGTGGAAATCAAACGAAATCACTGAAACTGAACAGTCTTGACAGCGATTCCAAAGTGATTGGTCAATCAGTGCCTTGTTATCCACAAATTCACTGTATTCAACAAACTTATGTTCTGATCAAGAATTGATATTTTACGAAAAATGCGTTTCTTTTTTCGAAGAGTATAATATTAAAATAATAATTACGCTTATACTATAATGCCGAAAATGGACGACTACTAATATAAGTGACTACTGCAGTTGTTCTAAATTTCGCATGTAAGTGGCAAATAGAGCAAACGTAAACAACTTTAAAATTGAGCGTAGGCCGAAGCGACGAACGCTCCAAAACATTTGTGACATAAATCCTATTTCACGGACGATTAATCTTCAGCCCCTTTTCATCTTATTGACTCGACGCTCCGATAAGTAAGCCGCTGCCAGAGATGCACCTGTGCCGAAGAATCGATTACCTTTTTCCTCTAGCTCTCTCAATCTTTTTCCCTCCCGCGAGTCATAATTTACCGACTTCATTTTTGATTCTCGGTCTCCCGGTTTGAAGCGGGGATCATCCGTGCGTCTGGCGCAGCTACCTCATGTCATTTATCAACTCGGAAAAAAATAATCTAGGGTATTTCTAAAGTCGCTGTCCTGTTGCATGTTCATTTGTCAGAAATTATTCTGAGATTATACAATAATTTGCAATGCTCCAAGATTTTACTAAATTTGACCGGTTCCACTTGTCCAATGCATGTAATTCCACCCAAGAAGGTAGTAACCTTTTAAAAATTATTATAAGAAAACGATAATTGAAGATGAATATATAGACATAATGGGGGCTAAAACCATCTTCGGATACATGGTTGTAACGGATTGCTAAACTCAAATATCACACAGAATTGTTCTGAAGAAACCAAACAATAGGCCTATACGGAATGAAAACTCAGTTTTAATTTACATAATGCATCAAAATCTTTAGAATAATGAAGAATTAATACAAGATGAACTTCTTATTTAAGTGTACATTTGCAGGTCCGTTGTCTTATACCAAGCACATATGCAGCACGATATGGGGCCGAGGGTACCTCCCCCTACCATTGTTCCCCCATTGTGTCTCAAACATCCAAGGAATTCCAAAGGAATTCCTTTCATTTTTTAGGAGGAGTTGGTGCGTTAACAAAAGGGAATAGTCATATTAGGGGCGAGTCCTGAGGCCCCATATCGTGCTGGGTATAAGCCAGTACGGCATGTGACAAAGGGACCCCTCCCTTCTGCCCTCAACATACCATCGCCCGCCCGCCCACCAAAAATACCTTTAAAAATCCTTATATGTTTTAGGCACAATACGGAAACAATGGAAGGGGCGAACCCTCGGTCACATCGTGCTGCATACGCTCTTTCCTTTGGAAAACAGATCCTCGTCCGCCATACATGTCTGAATATTTATGACATTTTCTGTGGAGTTGAAATCTCAACCTTCAGCTGCTGTGCCGTTTCTTTGCAGACTGGGTCACAGTTCTTCAAATGAACCAATTTAGTGTGTGTTCGATCAGCTTTCCCGGTCAGGCCTGACCCGGGGATGATCGTGCAAAGTAGGATCAGTTAGGAAGACCATGGGAACGAGGATACACTGTTGACATGTGGAAACTAATCGGACGTACATATTTTGGCCGTGTTGCCAATGGATCCGGACCCTAGGTCTACGATATGTGATCAACCCGTGCATGCAGATCTCGATTGAACTCTGGTATCTCTAGGGATTCTTTTCGAGAGGTGCATGGTTCAGCGCAAGATTCAGAGGCGGTGTGAACATTTGAAGGATTTTCGAGTAAGTGAATCGTGCCATTTTTACTTTATCAGACAACATTTTTAAAAGAATTTAGTACTCGGACGTCACTATTTTTGCCTTAAAATGACTTATTATGCATCAATAAGTGCAAATCTAATGAAGAAACAAAAATTTGGAGGGGAAAAAATATGAAGAATTTACTAGGAAAAACATGATTTTTCTGAGTTGTCCCATAGGCTTTGTGCATGAGGGCTTATGTGACGTCCGACTTGTAAATTCTTTCCTTCGAAACGAACATGCCTTAAGCGGGCCTCCCACTGTGCGATTTTTGCCACGAATGTGTATAGAGTCTATATAGATACTCTCTGGTAACCTCACCAAATCGTACCTAATCGTTGGAAATTCGTGGCAAAAATCGCACAGTGCTAGTGGGAGGCCCGCTTTAGACCAGATGTATCTCAAAGGCACAGGCTCGTCAGCAATGCGCGCCCGCCAAATTCGTGCCACGAAATACGCAGCCCTGTGCCTTTGCTATATGTAGCTGCGTATTTCGTGGCACGAATTTAGCGCGCGCATTGCTGACGAGCCTGTGCCCAAGTGCAGAATACACGAGGTCCGAGGATGGTGGTAGAATCACGTGGTTATAATTATACATTTCACAAAGTCTAAGCGGGCCGACGTTACAAAGTGTTCGTTCTAGATCTGTAGATGTGGCGGTCTGTGAAGTTCTTTATGGTTTGTCGGAGCTGTAGCCGCGCCGAAATCTTCTTAACCTTAGCTCGCTTCTCCGCTCGGTAGATCTCCCGGCACAAATCGTGAAGGGCGTCCCCAATATCGACATAACTATCACTAGCAGACAGTTCGTAATACGCACAGCCCAGTTCCTTGGCCAGGTCGGCGCCCTCTGCCGGTGACACGATGCGTAGGTGGCAGAGATCAGACTTGTTGCCTATCAAAATGGCGGGAATCCGTTCTTCTCGCCCGGGCACGCGGGAAATGAACTGTTGGATGTACGACACGTACTCGAAGCTGTCTCTGTCTACCAAGGAGTAGACTAGAACCAATCCGTCCGAGGTGCGGATCTGCTCCTGCCTCGCCGGACTTTCAAAATCCTGCACACAATAAATTAAACAGTGTACGAGATAGTGTGTGATAGATATGGCGCTATTACCCTGGTTATGTCATTCTTTAACCCTCCGAGTCTCCTTCGTGTAATTTCGGAATGCACATTTTTATATTTTAATTAATAAAACGCCCGCGGGCCAATTCCACTTTTAGACCCAGTTCAAACCAGTTTCAGACCTAGTTAATAAGGCCGACCCTGGGAAATATTGGCTCGATCCAACGTGGCCAACGTTTGTAAACGTTCGCGTATGTGGAACGCAGTCCAGGTATCGTCTGAAATTCTAAATGGCCATGCAACGGCTGCGCTCATTTCGGGTTACGCCTTAAAATTACACGCGAGATAATCATGTTACATGTAGGTAGACGGCGTAACATTTAAAGGTGGCCTAATTTTACAAATAAATAAATAAAATAAAATAAAAGTACTTATATAACTCATAGGCGTAGGAGGCGGGGAGCCGGGGAGGGGGTGTGCTGATGCACCCCCTTTTAAAAGTGGGGAGCAAAGATGTCAATTCCCCCCCCCCCCCCCCCACTTTTTTGCCTCCTATATGTGATGTAATTCTTATTTTGTCGGCAAAATCTTGGTACTGTCGGCAAAAAAAAAGAGTTAATGAAACGAATTTAATAGCACCGATGATAAAACGCCATGGCAATGCTATTACATTTTATATACCTCATGCGTAGATTCCTGTCATCTGATTGGTTAAAAGTGGGGGCATTGAATCAGCTAGATCCGGCGCGTATATGCCCACCGGGCAATAGTCTTTGCCATGCCCCAGGCATAGTCATTTAGCGGGTTCCGGACGCGCGCATTACATGTGTTAGCATAGCTGTGCACCAACTATGCAGCTGGGCGCTTCACGTAAACATTCAGCCGAACGGTAATGGCGGAATCTCGACGTCTGTCGTAGATGATGAAGTCCTAGAAGAGAAGTGGCCTACAGTGAAAACTGTGTCAGGTGAAATGTGCTACTAAAGTGCCAGGTGATTATGCTACAAATGTTTGCTGTAAATATACAACTTTTCCGCCGTAGACCAGCTTCCGAAATCGAAACTCGAAGGACCACTGTCATGACTGTATGATGTATATCGTTACTTTTAACCAACCAGATGACAAAAATCTACACATTCGGTATATAAAACAAATATTGACTGCTGTTTATTCGGGTCATGGTTAAGATTATAGGCCCTCGGTGATCTCGAAGCCATGACTATGCCCCTCGGCTTCCGCCTCGGGGCATAGTCATGGCTTCGAGATCACCTTGGGCCTATAATCTTAACCATGCCCCTCATTGCAGTCAATATTTGTATAATATTACATGTATGTCTATACAAGCAGCTTGTATAGACATACACCGGAGCGACCCGTTATGCCCTCCCTCCCCCCATCCCCCCATCCCCCCATCCCCCCACTTTTGAAGAGCTTCCTACGCCTAGATGTAACTTAAACTTACAAATTCCCCAGCCGTGTCGACCAGGTTAATGTTGATGTGCTGGTCGTCGATCTTGGCCGACTGCGAGTATATGGATTCTGCAATTAGGTAACAGTGAACGTGACTATCAACGTAATGCACGTATGTAGTTGTAAATTGTTCAATAAAAAATAAAAAATTACAAAAGTATAAAAAGAAAATGCCAAATATTAATATTTACCTAGATTAGTATCGTAGTCTCCGATGAAACGGTGCGTCAAGTATCGAACAACCAGAGCTATAAGGATAAAGAAGAAAATATACAAAATAATCAAATTTAAACATTTAAGTCCATAATATTCATCTCAACCCAGTGCAAAAGGTGCGTCGCTTTTTGGCAGATGTGAGAAGATTTTAAACGCCACAATTTTTCTCAGTAATAGTGAATGTTGATGTATTTCTGACGTCACAAATTACACTGCGTATTAGATGTCTTCCAAACTTCGTACATGTACTCGGATTTGGGGATTGCGCGACCTCTTTGGATTCGGATTCCGAATTTAAGAGGCTACAATCTTCGAGCGAACGCGGCAGGTGTGAAGTACAGAATCAATAACCGTGTTTTACCATAAGAGACAATGGCATAAAGAAACCGGATGTTGGCGTTGGCGTGCGCCACGTAGCAACAACAGCGTAGTATGTGACCTTCTAAACTGCACATCCAGGCGCCAGCCATAATGCAAAAGGTTACATGCAAAAGGCTTATATTGCGCAGATGCAAACAAAGCGCGACGTCCTAGATCTTATAGTTTTACATAATACTTAAACTTAAAAACCCATATCCAGCCAGTAAGAAAATTAGGTAATTACCAAATTAGAGGTCGAAAAGTGTGACATGCTTTTTAAAAGGTTCAAGTGTTTGTTGTGATTGAAAATGGTTTTCCAGTAGAAAATATTTATTTTTATTTCCCATAAATGTCACTTAAATTTAACATTTGTGTGTGAATAAGGCACCAAGGTTAACGCAAACTCATTCTACAGCTAATTTTCATTGGCGTAAGTAACCCGGGACACCAAATTCATATTCAATATAATGAACAAATTATGAGCTTTTATGGTCTTTTGTTTCAAATATTTGTCAGTAATCACAGAACAAAATATTCAAAAAATTGGTGCTGTCCCCTGTAATCACAGACCAGTCTATTGCTGAGAATCTGTGATCATGAGTGGCGATTTTTGATGCACAGGGTGTCGTACATATACTGGGACACCAAACGTTTTGGACCCCTAATTTCGGGAATTACCCAATACACTTATTTCTTTCCTTAATGGAGCTTGTCCAGATTCCTCCAGAAGATGTATTTCGTTCTTATAACTAACAATCATACAAACTACCTTCCCCAATTACTATACACGGGAAGCAAACAGGAACTTTGCAATCTTTAATTTGGATGTGGAAGCAGAAAGGTTGGTGTAATCACTGCACTGTTTTATGTAACCGGATAAATTAATTTACAAAAACATCTGTGTGTTGGTTTTTGTGGACAATAACCTTGAAAATATACGGGATGAGTGCGCAGAAGTTGAGAATGACAATGAGAAAAACAGGACGAATGATATGGTATCAAAATCTCAAAAAATGAGGGGGATGGTGTCAAAATGTGATCTGGACACTCGCCTCCGTCATTCATGTTTTCTGCTGTGAAGTCACCACAGACAACTTGGACACCATCACTAAAATTAATGCGACTCCCTAACGCCGGATCATAATTTAACAGCCGGCCTACTTAATTCACTTGTCCGATTTTATAAATATCGCCCAGGTGCATCTGGTTTAGACGCAAGCACGTACGGCACATTACGGTACGTAAACACTGTCGGAAAGAAGAGAAACAGAGACGCCGTTGCAATGACCCAAAATGTTACTTCGTGAGTTTACGAGAAAAACCTGACTAAAAATGTTGATAACAATGGTAACAAACACCACATGATTTTTCTCCCCTTGTAAAATGGTACATTTGTAGGAGAAATTTTATTTGTTTTACCATTCATTCAATACAAAACCATGCAATGGATTTTTCAGGTTTTCTGAAGTATTACTGCATCTATAAATATGTAGCACCATGGCCGAGTGGTATGGCGAGCTGAATCCAAGACTTGGTACTGTACAGGTCGTAGAATCGAATCCCATCCAGGCTCGTCCATTAGCCTTTTTGAAGTATGGCGGACACAATAGGAGGGCGCACTTTGAAGTGGGTATAAAATCGAATATTCACTTTGCACTTATTTAGTTTATTTATAATTCTGTCTCTGTATTATAATTTCAACATGAAAATCGTGTTTTTGGAAAGAAGTACAATTGCACCCTCTCCTTTTGTTCCGCCATACTTCTAAAAGGCTAATGGTGCGTGTGCTCTTGGGCAAGGCACTTTGCCATGAATTGCCTCTCTCCACCCAGAAGGAAATAGGTACCTGTGGGGTATATAGTGAAAGCTGATGTGTTTGATTATTCCCTGTGAGCGTAAGCCGCACGGGACTGCATACTCCCCGTGGAGTTGAGAATTACTGAGCCCGAGCCCAATGACCAAGGGTAATAATGTAATAAGACTGTTTGTGAAATGCGCTATATAAGAATTTAACATAATTAAATTTCTACAAGGCAGTTTATCAACATTATTATTTAGTTATGTAATGCTGTTGTTCCTGTTTTTAAAAGTTCCAATCACGGTATATTTGTCTTTGAATTTGTCAAGCGATAAACCGTTTCCTTGCTCCGCCGTGGAGAAATCGTGTTCTGCCCCGGGTAGCCAATGGGCCAAACATCCGTCTTCTGTCATCAAATATTAATACACGCGGAGCTGTTCCAGTCACGAGCGTGCGTCATTAATCCTTAAAGAGCCCGTTTCGTCATTAATCTACGTCGTAAATCTCGCTAAACGTTTCCTATAGAATGACAACATTTGAAAATGAATCTCGGCATTGTTTTTAACGTACATTTTAAATTATGAGGTACAACTGTGTGAATATTTGAGTTAAAACAAATTTAATATGAAGTTGGCATTACAATTATGGCATTTATACGTGAATAGCACACATTATGAATATGTTCACATGCGCTAGACATTACAAGTGTCTTCGACCTAAACATCGAGTTATGTATTCGCTGGGTGGCGCCATTGGCTGCCGAAAGCCAGAGACACCGTGGAGTTAACTTAATCTTCACGAAAAGGTGCGCTGTGTGTTTTTAAGGGCGTTACACAACTCACTGAACCAACGCAACGGCTTTACATCCGTTCCGAAAGATGGAGCACTTGCGGTTAAGTACCTTGCTCAAGGGCACAGGTACCACGACCGGAACCCGCAACAACAAGTTTTCACGCATTGCGAGTCAAACACCGATTATGATTTAAACCATGAGAAATTACCACTGGAGTTCATGGCTCAGCTGGTAGAGCATATAGTTCATGAACCAAATCTAATTATTTGACAACAAGAACTGGTCACCCAGTTTAGAATTAGTCAATATAAAGGCGGTCACTCCTAGTTGAGGGCTGACCTTGTTGCACCAAAAATGACAACGTTTGATTCGCTTGAAAGACTATTTTTAAAAGATTTTCTATCAGGATCCGGGGAAACATAAATTCTGAGGTTGCCAGGTTTGACCTTGGCATTTTTGAGGAAACACCATGTATTTGTTTTACATGAACTACGTCCACCAATACAGATGTACTGTATCCGGAAAATTATGACATTCTGTATCAGTTTTGTTTAATGCACCGTTGAGCTTCCTTGCGTTGATTAAAAATGGAACAAAATACCTAATGTTTGGTGTTGCCTTGTGGAATTACGATTTTGGTCAACATGACATAAAAACCGCTCGTATCTGTTTCGCATCCTATTTTAATATTTGGTCTATCACTGCGTCACGATCATTACCGAAAATTAACCAGAATTCTTGAATACAACCACTCTAAGCTCAGCGTTCCTTGGGGTTTCCCATTAATATTAGGGCTTCAATTTAACGGTGAGTACGGCCCACAAAATGCCCTTAAGGACGAACCAATTCAAGCAGGAAATAGACAGCCGTTTGATCGTGCTTGTCTGCAAAATTAGGCCAAGTTTAATTGCAGGAGGACGAAATGCCACGGGCCTGCCCCCAATACAGTTTATGTGGTGCATGTGTGTGCAATGCGTGTTCTCTGGGGGACGATAAATATTAATGCATATTTATCAGCAGATTTGAGAACGCCATTGGCCACTCTGGTTGTGCGTCTGCATTACGTCATTGCAAGAGTATTCCCATTAGAGCTGCATATAAAATGACCATGAGGCGAAAATTACATGTGGTTTAATGTCGTCTCGAGTGTACATGAACTATATTTTGCTTCAGAAGCCATAAGCCCAGGATTACTGCTTAGTTAAGAGAGTGCGGCAGCACTTTAAACCAAAGTCTAGGCTTCGAATGTAGCAAAACGTCTATGCATAATGTAAATTGCTTCAAAGCATTGTTAGGTTTTATTATAGGTTTATCGTCTGTCCTAAAATTAACGTATTCATACTTAGTGACCGTTAATCGGGGCAAGCCGGGCAGGGGTTTGGGCCGTATCATAAGTGATCTCTGGAGGGGTGGTTATCTCATTGAAGGGTTTATCCCTCTGTATGGCTTGTTAAGCTCACGTGATAGCCAATCCCAATGAGCGAGGAACAACTGCAATAGCTTGTTTCGAGACCACCAGTTGGCTTCGTAGCTTCATTGGTATTGTGTCTGTACGTTGAGCAGAAGGTCCGCGGTTCGAATCCCGGTGGAACCAAGTGGTTTTCCAGATTCCCTATCGAATATACTGAGAGGAACGAATTCGTTCCCAATCAAAACTATGATGGTAGAATTTAAAATTCAAACTTTTTAATGGTAATTTCAGCAGGGCCATTTTAGTGAAAAGTCCTGAATCAAACGGTCGGAAACAGAGAAAATACTTATAGTGGACTAACAATTACATAATTTATGTTTGTATAGACCCATTGGGATACAGTATACATGTGTTTGTCTTTACATTTGTCATTGTGTACAGGGTACATTTACTACATTATGTTTATATACCATAGACGTGCTTGTATATATACCTTCTATAATGTGCTTTGTGTATGGGGGCAAAAAAGCCGTCTGCTGCCACCAAGTGTCCGGAACTGTCGTATTTTAGATTGGATGGTCGTAACTGAAAGGAACGGTTTTCTAGCGTGGATTCATGCCACGAAAATCTTGCTTCTGTAAAACCCTTTGATGTCAGTCGTTCATAACTATAATTTTGTCATAAACACCCGGACATGAACCAAACCTTGCCATATTTACAGACTTGCAGAGTGTGTGTGTAATCAATCATCGGAGATCCCCTAGACAGGCCTGAGACACGCAGACTGGTTGTTCCATATACATGTATACTAATCTGCTCATAAATTTACATGTACAAGTGTCTGATGTCACTCACACACTTAAAGACACACACACACACACCCACACACACACGATTGGAAAACCTTTAAAAACAGGAACAAGAGTATTATACAACTAAAGAATGTTGATAAACCGCCCTGTACAAATTTCAGCACTAATATTTCAGAAAACCTTAAAAATGAATTTGAATGAATGGTAACAAATATCGTTTGCAAACGATATTTTTTCAAAATCAGTTGGCAATTTCTCCCACAAAGGTACCATCTTACACGGAAACTCGTGGTATATGTTACCATTGCTATCAACACTTTTTTTTTCTTGTCAACTGATAAAGTAACATTTTGGTTAACTGCCAATAATGCATTGGGGCTTTAAAGGAGTGTGACCAGATCACTTTTTTTACCCATAACTCCCCGGGACTTACCTTATGGGTCATGAGATTTTTATATCATAACATCCGTTATATTTTTCTGATTACGAAACTGAAACTCCCGCGCTTCTAGGCCGCATATTTCCGAGGATATCGTCGATTATTTGTAAACTAATTTTCCAGTATCAACGTTTATCTACTGAAAGCCGACTCGATAGTTTTGTTCAATTTTTTACTGGAAATCGAATGTTTTCGGGTTTTTTGGACATGGGAGGTGTGTATGGGAGTTACTTGATAATATTGGTAAGTTACATCGAAAACTATTTTCCAGAAACTCTGGTCATGCTCCTTTTAAAGGCCTAATGTATCCTTTGCAAGATTAAACCTTTTACGGACTCCTGGTACGAGGACATGACAGTCTAGAGAAGAATGTTGGCAAACTCATCATCATGGCGGCCTCGGCCGAGTTTCACGTCTGTGTCTCCAGTCCGCACGGTCAGCCATGCAAGAAGTTAATAGCTCCGATTTGTTGGCTACGCCAATGTCCCTTTTTAGGGTGTCAATGAAGGTAGAATCAGCTCACTTGCGGGAAGATTCTTTTGTCTAAAGCAATGTCCTTCAAGTCCAAGTCTCCGCCAGGCAATCCTACTGGATAACCGTGCTAAATTTCCATTCGGTGTTTGTGATATAATCCTGCCAGCTTATGTTTAACACTACACGGAGCATACAGGTATATATGAACCATGATGTCATGCTCGGTAGAGTTTACACAGGAACCGAGATATTCAAAGTCAACCACCTCAAGGACATTACCATTCCGCGTTATTAGTGATGTAGAACCATGCACATTATAGGACATTGCCTTGGTCTTCTTACCATTTAGCCTCAGCCCGACACGGCTGCACTCTTCTTCAACAAGCTCCAGTAGTTTCTGAGCCTGAGGGACATCGTTAGATAGCAAACTAGCCTGTGGACATTTTAGCAATATGCATCGATGCCCAGAAAGCCTTTAAAAATCCTGCTTGACTTTGTGTTAAAGGGCCTGGAATACTAAATAACTTTATTCACAGTCTTTGCTGCAAAAGAACCATTATCTGTTTAGGAATGCATAACTAATGTCCATATTGATGTAAAATGAATAAAGACAGTGTGAAGGAATATATAGGTGGTTCAGTGTTTCACTATACAAACAATTGTTACAATTATTGTAAGAACTCTGGATGCCGCAATAGGGCGACATTTCGGGAAGTCTCCCCCCGGGGACCACCGAAATTTTGGCAAGAATCACTCAAAATTACACCTTATTTTTTTACCCAAAGCTTCCAGAGATGCTTCCAGACCTAAGAGAGACAGTTCTAGACCTAATAAAAATGGTTCTCGATTTAAAAAAAATGGTTTTTGACCTTTAAAAATGTTTTAAAAAACCAAAATATTAGGGCGACACCAAAATGTCGCCCTATTGAGCGTGTCGCCCTAATATACCTTTTTTACACAAATTGTCGCCCTATCCTATAGCATTCATAGTTTTTGAGCTTATTGTAACAATGAACATACATAAAGCGAAAGAGGGCGCTGTCGGGGTAATAGTATAAACGATGTGCCCATTCCAAGCCTGTTGACCACCTCAAACGGTTTAATCAGCGGCTAGAGGCTACAACGCGTCACGACCTTTACATAATCACTGACCATAACTGTCAATGTAAGAAATCAGTGCTACGTATATCCATTTCACTTCGCACATCATCATCGCCTCAAAGGCGAGATAATGACTAAAACAGAGATGGGTTGGAGATCATCAAATTTCTGGTCATTGGTCTTAAATACAGATTAGGCCTATATACATGATTGGAAATCTTTTAAAAACAGGAACGACAGCATTACATAACTAAAAATAATAATGTTGATAACCTGCCTTGTAGAAATGTCAGCCACATAGATGCATTATACTCCACAAAACCTGAAAAAAATCCATGCATTTTTGTGTGTGTATGAGTGAATAGTAAAAAGATGGTCTGCAGACAACTTTTAAAAAAACCTTCAGTTGGCAATTATTTCCACAAAGTATACCATTTCACACGGGAAAATAATCATTATTCTATAAAAATTTGTAGATATCCTTTTGATGTACCCATAATTCCACTGGTCATGTAATGGGAAACACATCGATTCGACTTCGTCGGTCTTCAAACGCAAAGGCATAAGTGATTCCATACAAAATTAATGAAGTTTCTAGGAATACCTCGCACCGGACTTCGCTAATTGGTAAAACAAAGCCGCCGCTGCGTGACGCAACCAACGCGGAATCAATACCCGTTATCGCTCACAGTATATACCTTCTTTAACAGGTGGGCGAAGATCTTATTCCACCTTATCCACATTTAACGGAACCTGTGAATTTTATGGGTATTGATTGCCGATGTTTTACGTCAGAGAATGAATTGCGTGTTGTGCAACATGTGAGTTTGTTACCCTGGCTTTGCTCACTAGAGTACATCATTTGCAGTTACCCAAAAATTTACTTCACGAGCAGACAAGAAAAATCAGACTAAAAGTGTTGACAGCAATGGTATAACACCACATGTTTCCCGTGTAAAACGATATCTTTGTGGGATTATTGCCAACTGAAGGTGCTTTAAAAAAATCGCTTTCAAACGATATATTTTTTACAATTCATTCAACACAAAAAAACATGCATGGATTTTTCAGGTTTTCTGAAGTATTACTGCAGCTATGTGGCTGAAATGTCTACAAGGCAGTTTATCAACATTATTATTTAGTTATGTAATGCTGTTGTTCTGTTGTTTTGTTTTTTTAAAAGTTTTCCAATCATATAATCTGTCTTCAACGACATCAACATATCATTTTTACTCAGGCTGATGACTCCATTTCTTTCAGTAATTTTCTCACTTGAACAATTCGTTTAAGAAAATGTCCTCCCTGTAATTGCATGAGTAAAGATGACAAAACAGTAAAAAGCCAATCGCCTAAGATATGCATGTATCATTTTGGCAATACGTATAACAAAGTAGGGATTTTGGACAGACGTAGAAAGAGTGGATTAACCCAGTTGCAATTCACAATCGTGTCCAACTGCCAAGAAATCCAGCATGGAGGAAACTAAAAGACACCGATTTCTGCGGGACATTTTTGTTCTTCAAACCAGACACCAGTGCTCCACTCGCGCATTGACGTCAAGTCACGTGTCGTATTTTTTATATATACGGAAACGATGATCCCCCGTTGACAGTAAAGTGAGCGGGCTCCCTCGGGTGTTTGGTGAATCAAGTGTGAATCAATACCACTATCGCACATCTGAAGAGACTGCGGCCAGACGCGCTTGAACACGGCAGAGTATATTATAGGCCATCGGCCAAGAAAGGTGCGTTCCCCGGAGACCAAAATCAACACTTTTTGTTGCGCCCCCAACCCCCCAAAAAAGTCAACCACCGCAGCCGCTCAGGGTTATAAGCTAAAGTAACTTGAAACGAATTCTGAGTGTTGTAAATGATGCAAAGGACGAAAAAACTAAAGACATCTGTTTTGGTTTAAAAAGAAACGACGTTTTACATTTTCCCGCCAACATCTACGATCCGATAAAATCTCCGTTAGTTTGATATCACGTATATAGTTTACCACGCCACGGCCAACCCACAAGCTACATTGACAAAAACTAACCAGCGGTGGACCGATACTATATCACTAAAATTGCCAGACAACGCAATAAACTACAACAGGCATACATTAAAACATGGCTAGTGCAATAAACTGCTGTCCGATCCTCACTAAACTATAGTTTTTTGAGAACTCTGCGCATGCCTTGCGTGTGTCTTATAGACGATGCTGTGCCCTCTGACGTCACAGCAAACCAATACATGCACGGCGTTATGCGCACGCATCGTGTTTTGCATAAATTTGGTTTAGGTATGCAGAGGTCGCCCGTCAAATCGTCTTTGAATTGTGTGACCTTTGGCATCATAACCAAACCATATTTTATGCAAATTAGGATGCGTGCACACAACGACGACTATTATTTCAAATACAGGGTGGTTTAGATGTAAACAAAGAGTACATCGTGTATAGATTTTAGGCAGAATTTGTCCATATAATTCTCGAAAAACCATTTTAAAAGTCGACGACAACGGTTGCAACATGCATGACATGCCACTTTGATGTAGATGTTGCCGCATTCACAGAGTGTGATAAGAGAGAGTCCGGTGGCAAGGTTTACAGTAGCCTTTTTGAAGTATGGCGGACACAATAAATAAAATGCAATATACCTGTATGTTTCACTTTGCACTTATTTATTTTATTTATAATTTTGTCTCTGTATTATAATTGCAACATGAAAATCATGTTTTTGGAAAGAAATACAATAGTTAACAAAATGTCATACCCAAATTCAATTACGCCCTCCCCTTTTGTTCCGCCATACTTCTAAAAGGCTAATTGTGAGTTACTCATAATGTAGTAACCGGTTAGGACTGATATTAGCGAGGTTTCGGTGTGCACGGTTAGTGATGCACGACTACATTGAGCTAAACCCCGGAATATTTACTTTTCGCTACCCGTTTTCAACCGAGGTATATAGCGGTAGGTACTATTTACCGAAAAACACAGGAAAACATACTAAAAACCTTAAAACACCGGAAAACACCGAAAAACACAGGAAAACATACTAAATACCGGAAACAATGGAAAACACACTAAATACCGCAAAACACCCAAATAACTCCCCAAAACATACCCAGAAACACCCGAAAATATAGGCGAATTACAACCTGGTGTTTTTCCGGTGTTTTCCGGTATTTAGTGTGTTTTCCGGTATTTATAGTATGTTTTCAGGTGTTTTTCGGTATTTAGTGTGTTTTCCAGTGTTTTTCGGTAAATAGTATCACCCGTATATAGAAGCGTTGCTTTAGTGTTGTCAACAAAACTACACTTGGGACATTTGTGTAAACGCCACAAGTACAAGTAGGGGCCTACACATACCGAAACGACCGAAATCTCACTAATGTAATATCAAAGGCTGCTAAATCACGCTTCTATCTATGGGGGATGTGATATTCCCCATAGTTCTATAGACATAGTACATGTAACATGTGGGTTTATCTCTCGCTCTACCTCTGTCCGATTTTCTAGACAAGGCCAAACAAAATAAATGGTGCGTTTACGGCCTAAAAAAAATCCAGGTAGGTAGGTAGGAAAATTATTTTATTTTGTTATTTATTTTTACATTTCAGTTGATGCATTTGCGTGTTGTTTTGCAGAAAATGTTATGTTCATTGGAAATTATTGCAAATAGTGCTCATTTAAAATTATCAGCTTGAAAATTGGCAATAAAAAGTTTGAGGTCGGTAATTTGGCCTCAACAATTCCAGGTAGGTCGGGTTACCGTCAACACACCATTTATTTTGTTTGGCCCAACTAAAATGCTCCCGATTGGGTCTCGTTGTTGACTCAGCGGGATAGCCGTTCGATTGAAGACGCGCTTCCGCTTTATAATCATGGTTGCGTGTGCATCGATCAGGCGCCTTTTGACTATGCAAAATAACAAAAACACATTGGGAAGATTTTCAAAGGCGCAATCTCGTAACCTTCACAGACAGTGTTAGTTCAACACTTCCACTGCGGAATTTAATCTCCGCTGATCACAAGTAGGTGTTTTTAATAATCGTTTGCAAACGATTTTTTTTGGTATACCATTCATTCAACACAAAAACCATGCATGGATTTTTAAGGTTTTCTGAAGTATTACTGCATCTGTCATCTATGTGGCTGAAATTTCTACAAGGCAGTTTATCAACATTATTCATTAGTTATGTAATGTTGTTGCTGTTTTCAAACGTTCTCCAATCACGTAATCTGTCTTTAAAGGCCCAGTGTATCATTTGCAATGACCCCAAAAAGTAATCGACGAGTTTACAGAGGAAAAGTTCTGAAAGTAAAGATTGAATTAATAGCAACTATCCATTGAAATGTTTTCGCTCAAAATGATATAATTTTACCAGAAAATAATCCGTATTATAAAGATGAAATTATTTAGATCGTTTGCAAACGATTTACTTATTTTTGGTTCGCATCTACGCGGTCCAAAATGCATGGGCGCTGTGTACTCCGTGTGCGTGTTCTAACGCAATGCATTTTTATGGATCGCGCGCACACGCAGTATGTGCGCCACAGAGTGCATGACGCAAGCCACATAATACCCGATCAATTGAGAACGAATATTTGAAACACCCCGCCAAGACCAGGAAAATGCATATGGATTTTCAAGGTTTTTTTAAACGTGGTACATTTGACAAAGCTGAAATTTCTTCGGATGAGTTTGTTGATGTCTTTCTTTTGATTTATAATGGTTTTATTCGCAGAATCGCTCAAAAACAGATCATCTACAGGGCCTTTAAATACAGTTGGTCTTTAGAAGAAGCGTTTAGTGTGGATTGCGTTTGCAATCCCTACTTCACCGCGTGGGTGTTTCCCCGGGGATTTCTCTAGGGGTTTCCCTCCCACTTCTAAAACTGCAACTCCTTCTTCGTCATCTCAAGTTAATAAAGTATAGTTAAAGCTAAAACCGTATAGTTGATGGCATAAAGGACTTTAGTTGCTGAAGATGCCATAAAAATAATAACAACAAGAAGCAGCGTTTCCGTGCGGATGGCGGTATACAACTCCCGACCCCTTGAACTGAAACGCACTCGTGGTACAGCATGCGTAGCGGTGCACTATATCATGTCGGCAAAAATGTTACTCTAGTCTAAATTGCACATGCGGGAAATGTCACATCATTTTCGTCGCCATAGCCGAAGGGCTAAACCCAATTAAGATATAGTAACCGGAGATGACTGAGTACGGCTTGAGAAAGCAGCCAAGATTCTGTTTATTATAAATCTCGGCGGTAACAACACAGCATCACATATAGCCTAGTTTTCTTCCGCACGTGTAATGTCATTAACGTCACAAGAAAAACGAGCTACAAAATGCCACCAACATTTTTTTTCCTTTTGGAAAAATTGGTGATTTTAAACTAAAATAATACAGTATTTTGACGTAAAATTTCATAAATTAATCTTAGTAATTTTGTTACTATTTTCAAGGTGCACTCGGCATAAGAATACTTGTTTAAAGCCCGTATGCAGGATTTGCGATATCGCCCATTACAAAACCGTTACTTTATGGAAGATAGAAGTGGTTCCAACTGTCCAATGCAATTATTCCGCCTGGGATGATATTTTTATAAGAAAAATATGATTTTATAAAGATTTGTGCACACACTTGTTTTACGAGGGCGCCCTCTTGTGAAAGAAACTAGGTCCCTGACTACCCTGGCATTATGACTCCATTGTCCGTGCAGTATATTACCAGGGAACCAACCTAAATAGGACGGCGGCTTTGCACAATGTCTTTAAAGCATGCACACAGTTTTTCATTGTTTTCTAGGAACGTCGATGAGGTATATGTGCTGATTTACACACAGTTTGGTTTTTATCATACTCGACTCATGCATAATCACACACGGAGACAACGCCATCGTGCACTACACGCATACAATTTACCACAAAGGGTGGATTAAAAAGTGATGATGGAGAGGGGCTGATCTGGGTAAAAGGCCGGGGCAATTGGTCGAGTGATCCATGGAAAGTACCTCTCATTTGGCGACGCTTCCCTGTTTGCCCAGCTCTCAATTTGCCTCAAGATTCGTATCGCTTTACGGCCGAGCACTTTAGGGGCGTAAATAACGAGCTTCCCGCTCCGCACGCTGAAACCCAGCCGGTCGTGTTGACATTGTAAGCTCGGTCTTTGGAGAGAGTTTGTGTGAGAGAAGGGGCAATTGATAGCCAAGCGGAAAGTATATAGCAGGGGAGACCGGGGTGAGTGCAATTGACGAGAAATGTGTGACTGGTAGGCGAGCTTGAGCGAATAAATCATTTCGAAGCCGACGGGGTAAAACATGCACTAAATACAGACGCTTAATGCACGACTACAATCAATCCGGCCATATGTACCACAAACACCCGTCCTACATGCTTGCATGATACCTACTCGGATCGTAGCTTCGCATTTCATAATGTCCTATTATATCTTTCGACTGGCCCGTTATATTCCGGATGATTAATTGATAATTAACCAACCATCCTCATATTTCGCCATATTTTGCCGAAGGTTTGAACAGCCACTCGGCTTAGCTTCCAGTCTATTCGCCTGTTTGCACATGTCCATCACAGGGTTTCAAGGACCCCGCCACGATGGGCAAAACACCTGCACAACACCGGTATGTGTAGTTGGACACCAAACGGACACCGTGCTGTCTTATGGCGATAGCAATGTACATACCATTATAGACTGCCTGTCTGTCACGGCATCGTGGGTTTACATGACTTACATGCCTCCGCTGCTTGAGAGATGGTGTAGGGGCGGGATAAATATCTTTCCTTTCTATACAGCTGCGCATCTCTGGCGTATACGCGTTGGATTTGTAACAAAGTACGCAAAACGACACAGGTTGTGGAGTTGTTTTTCCAAGAAGAATATAGTTTAACTTATTACATCTTGCTAAGTATCTACAAGTATAGGCTAGCACAAAATGCCGAACTCGTTCTGTAGGCCCTACTGCAAAAAGCAAATACTCCAGTTCCTTAGGCCTATACAATGAATATGAGGAACACTGTAAAATATTACCGTATAACACGGTAGAAAGTACATTTTTTTACGGGAAGTCCCCGTAATTGAATTTTTACGGCCGAACCTGTAAAAATCCTTTTTAAAAAAATAAAAAGATTTTCCTTGTAAAAAGATGGTGATTTTTCTTCAGTTTTCAGTTGTTTAGCTGTTTGTAATGGAAAAGGTGCAAAATTGACAGTTGTTGGGAACAAGACAGATGAGCGACTATACGATGTAGGCCTACACAGAGCATAGAAATAGAAGTTGCTACAGGTGTATTGTATAATTGATATAGTGTCAAGCCGCACACCTTGCATGAATCCTCAGCAGTTAAAGTACTGGAACTAAGTTGTAATTAGTGAGAACACCAGGGAAAGCACCGTAAAAGTACGAGAATAACGGTAGAATTTTACGGGACAACCGTTAAATAATTACAGGATAACCGTTAAAATTACGGTATAAAAGGTGGCAACTCGCTGCACATCTTTCAACCGTAAAATGTATACGGTCAACTGTTTACTGTGAAGGGTGTACACCCTTTGCATTTGCGGCCATATTAAAGCCCCCAATACATCATTTCCAGTGACCCAACATTTTACATCATGAGTTGACAAGAAAAATCCTTCCACTTAACCATAACAATCTCGCATCCAGCCCTAGCCCCCGCCCCCGCCCCTGCTCTTGATTACAGTGAACGAGTATGACTCCGGGCGACCAACCCTGTTAACTAACAAGATGATGCAGCTCCGGCGATCGAATCAAATTTGCTGTACTTAGACTGAGAGATTCCACCCCCATATACGCAATACACGGCTCTGTACTATACATACATGTACTTGTATACACAATGCCCTGGGTGATTTTAACATGTCCCCCGTGTTGAATATACCTTGTGGTGGATCAGCCATGAGCCATCTGCAATGATGCTGCAGCCGATTTTACGAATCCTTACGCACTGCATAAGCCAGCTTGCGCAACCTTTTATTGCGTAAGCTGTGCGCAACGTTCCTGTGATAATTACACGCAAACCTATGGGGCTTATGCCATTTTCAAAAGTTGCGGAAGCTACGCAATTCTTCGTGAAATCGGCTGCTGGAGTTTTACCATTGTACACAAGATGGAGAATGATGTCAACACGTTCTGTCCATTAAGACATCGTAAGACTGACCATATCTTTGGTTAGCAGGATGACCCTGTTGCTTGACTAACAAGTGACATGGTGTACCTCATACTCAATAATTGTAAAATGCATATTTTCTCTCCAAAATGCGCGATTCTCACGCTCTTTAATCGTCCTGTTAGATACTTTGTCCATCGTATATCTTCATACTCAAATAATGAAGGAACCACTCGCAGATGATATTTGGCGCAAAGTTGTGATCACGAGGCCTATCTGTTCGCTATACCTTTTTCTTTCTGAAGAAACGATAGACGACTAAAGTATATAGTATTATATACCTCATGCGTAGATTCCAGTCATCTGATTGGTTAAAAGTGGGGGCATTGAATCGGCTAGACCCGGCGCGTATATGCCCACCGGGCAATAGTCTTTGCCATGCCCTGGGCATAGTCATTTAGCGGGTTCCGGACGCACGCATGGGTGTGTTAGCATAGCTGTGCACCAACTATGCAGCTGGGCGCTTCACGTAAACATTCATCAGGACGGTAATGGCGGAATCTCGACGTCATTTTGTCGTCTGTCGTAGATGATGAAGTCCTTAAGAAAGTAAGAGAAGTGGCCTACAGTGAAAACTGTGTCGGGTGAAATGTGCTACTAAAGTGCATGCCAGGTAATTATGCTACAATGTTTGCTGTAAATATACAACTTTTCCGCCGTAGACCAGCTTCCGAAATCGAAACGCGAAGGACCACTGTCATGACTGTATGATGTCTCGTTACTTTTAACCAACCAGATGACAACAATCTACACATTCGGTATATAAAACAAATATTGACTGCTGTTTATTCGGGTTATGGTTAAGATTATAGGCCCAAGGTGATCTCGAAGCCATGACTATGCCCATCGGCTTCCGCCTCGGGGCATAGTCATGGCTTCGAGATCACCTTGGGCCTATAATCTTAACCATGCCCCTCATTGCAGTCAATATTTGTATACTATATAGGGCGATTAAAGAGTTCGAGTATCGTGCAATTTGAAGAGAAAATATGATTTTGAGTATAAGGTGCACCCTGGCGCTTACTTTGGTTACGAGCGACAGGATCATTCTCTTTGGTCCACATTCTTGACGCCAGAAAAAAATACTTATTTTCGAAGTTCTACGAACCTGCTAATAATTTGGTAAAACTTTATTTACCCAACGGCTATTGTGTAAGATTTTCCAGATGCGATATGTAACATTGTTTACCTATGGTTTGGTAAGACATTGACTTCATTTTATTATTATGTTAAAAAATGGTTGGGTAAAATGTACCGCATGACATTTTTTGTGTAGGATGTTTGGCATTTTACCCCTTGTTTGGTTTTCGAACTTTTAAAAAAAAACTATGTAACCGACCAGAATCTAACTTTAGCCGCCCGGGCTTAGAATATAACTTTAACCACCTTCTTGCTGTGGCATTTTCTTAAAGAACACAAATTAGTCGCAAATGTTCGCCTCTATATAGATTAGACGACAATACATCAGCTGCAACCCACAAAGAACTAAAGAGGGTGATTGATACCTGTCCGATCACAATCGGTTACACGGTTCTTCGGATGACTGTATCTAACACGTAATGCAACGCCAAATGACCTCAATGGACATTGACAATGCGATAAATGTGCATGGCATGTGGTGCTGCGCCATCTTACCAGCTGATCCCAGATGACAAATGATGTTAAACAAGGTTGCAATTATACTTTTTAGAAATATAGATCTCATAAAAAAATCGATACAACACAAGTCGTCCAGGGAGATATGTGCTATATAATACACCACTGATTTCATCACTGCAGATCATTGATATACCTCCCGAAGTAAATTACTGATTCAGTCATAGAAAGGTCACTTGTTTTCTAATAAAAGAGATTATAATAACGCTTAATTAAAGGCATATCGCACAAATTTATTAATTTTGTTCAAAGCGAAGGATCCCCCAATTTACGATACCAGTGTAGTGCATCTCTCGCATTAACTTGCCACAAAAGGTTTGCAAGAGATAGAATCTCAAAAAGTATTGACGAAAATGTTGCGTTGCTGCCGAAATGAAATAACTCTTTGCACTACATTTATATAATATTGGATGGCTTTGAGGGTGATATGAGAATATACCGCACGAGTCATGAAAATACCGAACGAGCCGAATGCGAGTTCGGTATTTTCATGACGAGTGCGGTATATTCTCAAATATTGTTATATAAAATGAAGCTTTGTTTTGAAAGATTTCCGCGAGATTTTTGTCTGTTTGATGTTGAAAACTTTTGTTATTGTTGTACAGTATTTTGTTTATTACTGTACTCTTGCGCGCGTAGCACACGCGCACAATCCATTCGCTCGATCCACGACGCGCGCGTACGCGAGTGCTTGGGTGCGCCAAGCGTGCACGCGCATCAGATTGGGGCTCTGTGTTGCACAGTATCAGAAACGCACGGTGTCCGCAAAAGCTTCATTTTATAATATAATAATATCATGTATTGGGCCATCTATCCAGTATCACTTAAAGGGGCTATGTCACGGTTTGCGCATGCGCCAAATCCTTTCATATTTTGACATACGTGCGGGCTTAGATGAATGTAGTGCAATTTCGTTACACAACGCCATTAGTGCGTGTGCTAAAGTTGTGTACATCGTGTACTTTGCACGTCCCGCATGGGCAGTGTGTTTGTTTATGAGTGTTTACAATACGCAGAATTCAACTACATTGTGCATCGTGTGCGCGCATTTGTTCGATTTGGCATCGCGCGCGCGCGATTGCTCGATCAAAACAAAATCGTACAGCGGTGGCGGCCAAGTGCTGTGTCTTTCCAAGGACAGAAGGTATGCTGTAAAATTGCTGTCAGGACCAAATAAGCATGTCAGTTTTTATGGGAAACAAGGTTAAGTAAATTGCTGTATCCAACCATGATCCAACCATGTCATTCATATCATTCGATGTCGTTTCTGTCATGTTTTGTCGAGTTTATTGATGGGATGAAAAAACTCTCTTTTTAACGACGGCCGCACACACGGTGATGTCGATGTTTAGCGGCTTAAAAATACGGCAAACAGTGCGATTCCAAGTAAAAAGTAATGCATCAGGACATCCTGGACGTTGACAAATACACCACTGCCAAAATTACTAAAGAATTATAAGGGATGGCAAAGATTGAATAGGATATGCAAAACCTGGCGACAAAACTTAAAAAAAGTTCGCCACACTTTTTCAAGTTTTGCAGCGCATGCGCAAACCGTGACATAGCCCCTTTAATTTCCGTGTCGAGGAAAATGCGTTGACCAACGACACCGCCAAGTGATCCAATTTGACGCCTTGGTGACAAGTTGTTTCCGACGACGAGAAGTAAACAAGCTCCAACACTCTGGTCTTACTGTGTTGCGACCTTACAAGTGTGATAATGCACTCGTCTGTTTCAAGGAAGGCGTGGGCCTCTGGCAATCTTGTGTCTAAATCTGTCTCGACTTGGCATCATAGATGATGCACATGTATGCCAAAACATTTCGCGGTAAAGCATGAACAAACAGGATTCCAATAATATAGAAAACAGAAACTTTAATTCCCTGTGAGCCATGTTGTTGACAGAAGAAAAATAAGTCAATTACTCAGGCCTCTTTTACGTCTGTATATGCTGGAAAGAAAAATAAACACCCAACCACATTTCACACAACAAATACAACATAAAGAGCAAAGTCTATTATAAGAGCTGAGCCGTTAACAGCGTTACGATGCTCGGGACCAGAAATCATTTGAATTCATACCAGGCGCAAATTTGAGCCATTTCATTCAAGGCACGTCGGGCAGGTGACGATAGCAATCACCGCTGATGAAGGAGACACCAGAACACATAATGTTTTAACATCTAAAAATAAAACGCAGCAAAAGCGACCGCACTGTCTGCCGTGGACACCCTGTAGGCATTTTTTTCTTTCTTGTAGGTGAGGGAAGATTTTTGGATTTTTAGCTCTTTGGGGGAAAGTTTAAATTGCCGAGCCGTCGCGGTAAAAGACGCATGAACACGAAATGCGCGGGAACGGGCATGCCGCGCCGAAATTATTTTTGATTGCTTCGAGGTCGTTGCATCGCGAGGGACTGAACTTAATGCAGAACGTCTTGTTTTAAGTGTAGACACAAATTTTAAGAAGAAAAGAAAAACATACCTGCGATATTTGTGTTTTTATTGTTGAGTAGCATCCATATATTGTGCGCCTAATAAATGCTTTGTTGTTATTTGCTACTCTGAATCACTCTACACTAATGTTTTAGTATTCAAAACAAGAAATTTGCTACAAATTAACCTTTCGAAATTTAGTACTGATCGTTGTTATTCACCGTATAAGCCAAGTGCTTAATTCAATGTTCCTATTTTGTAACGCCAAAATCAGAACAATCTAAGAGCGTGACTTCCAAAATAAATTTAAAAAAACAAAATCTTTAATCTTCACATTTGCATGTTGCTACCGTCCACCAACAACGTCCAACCGCGCTCCGTCGGTGGGTATTTCTGTCTGGACACTTATTACAACATAAGATTCCCGCATATGAATAAAATATTGTGGCTGTAGGTTGTTGGGATTATGAATAGCCCACCAGGCTCAGAGTCGTGTACAGAGCACGACGCAAATTCGTTACTTAATTAAAATTCGAGATCAAACTTGGCGCGCCTGCAAACACGCGACGGCTTAAATTGTACCGGTTTTACGCGGTTCGCTCTGAGCACAAAGTGCACTTCAGCACGAATACGTAATACCCGTGGTATTACCTCAACACAAGAAAATCACGATTTGTGGAGACTGTGAAGAAGTCGGTGGATTTGGGGAATTAAAAACTGAGATGGAGTTGATGATGTATGTTGCTATGACGTCAGCATTTGACGCAATGTGGAGCTCCGTGGAAGAAGCGATCACTGTATAAAACGCCATTGAACAGCCTTCTATTATTAAAGCCTCAATACATCATTTGCAATTGAGAAAATTGACAAGAAAAACCCGACTAAAGTGTTGATAGCAATGGTAGCAAACACCTGTTCCCGTGTAAAATTGTACATTTATGGGAGAAATTGTCAACTGAAGGTGCTTTTCTTGTTTTTCTTGTTTTCTTTTTAATGATTGTCATGTAATCTGTCTTTACATATTTCGTGCAAAATGGAGGCGCCCATAGGGGGCCTACTATACATCGTTGCATGTATGCAGTCGCCATTCTTTGGGAAGTTGTGTTTTTTGTAAAGCAACTGTCTTTTGTTTCTCGGGTATAGGCCTACTTCTTTTTTTAAATCTTAATAACTCGGGTAACTCAAAAATCATGTTAATAAGCATTAATTCCCGCTAGAATGTATATTTATAACAATATATTTAACATTTGTTAATTCAAAATATTACGCCTAACACCTTATGTTTGCCGTCAATATATAAACATTTCACTATACTTGCTTTCGCAGAGAACTAATTAACCATTACTGCATTTTTGTTTTGCGTTGAAATGAACGTAGGCCTATTTGGTGTCGCTTCGGTTCACTAAAAAAAATTAATTGGAAAAAAAAGATTGGAATGACAATATCGCTATGCTATGTTGGCGAGGATGTACCCTCATTTATTTCCGAATTGTCTTGAATTACTCGGATGCCTATACAGGCGGTATGCTGTGCTAACGTCCAACGATGTTTTCGTTGAATGTATACATAGTTGACTTCGGCTTTCATTTTTAGAAGTACAGTAGATGTAATATACAGTTGAAGTCAGAAGTATATATAATTGCAACTGTATGCAACTAAGTGTTAAAACTGGTGTTCTTACACCATTTTCGTAACAGTCTTTACTAAATTCTTGATTTTGTGGAATTCCTCACGTGCATGCAGCACTTAAACCGTAGCTTGTACATCTTGCATTGGTTCGGGTAGTCCTGTTTACCATTTTGGGTGATGATGGTAGTGGTGTACACGTATTTATACTTCTGACTTCAACTGTAAATAAAGTGGGTGTTTTAGTGTGGCAAATAATGGCAACCTAATATATGCACGAATCAATGCACTGTCCTACTTTCCCGCGTAAATATTTGGTGAGCAGCAATGGCCTGGAACATACACCCTCCTCTAAATATCGAGAGTGGCACAGTGTCCACGAAGTCGGGAACGGAAGGCCAGCGGCGGTTCAGGGATTCCGTATCGGTGGCGCCCTTTATCGCCGCAGAGGTGACAGAGTTAAAACTGTCGCTTTTTTGTGGAGTAATAGGTTATTTCTTTTTGAGATATTGACCCATAGACCGCCGGGTGAATTAGGACTTCACACTGACAAAATGTCCACGAGTTTGGAAAATTTGGATGCAGTGGAAGACAACTTGGCTCCACCGAGATTCGAACCGCGGACCTTCTGCTTAACGTGCAGACGTCATACCAATTGAGCTATTGACAAATTTCAATTCAAATTAGCACTGACAGCCTCGGTTTAGATTGGCTATCAAATGAGCTTAACAAGCCATAGGGCCTACAGAGGGATAAACCCTTCAATGAGTTAACCACCCCTCCCAGAGATCACTTAAAGGGCCTGTGACATGCTAAACAACTGTGTGCCTAATCTTTGCTTCATATGATGGATTACTTGTTCAGCAAGACATGCTATTGTTTGTTTGGATGTAAAATCAATAAAAGGTAGCCTTTTTCAACTTTGAAGATTTCATTGCAATAAATTACAGACAGAGGGCGCTGTTTTGAGTGCATCACATAAGGAAGACAGAAGAGAAAAGTTAAAAAAAAACCATAAGACTTCAAGTTGGACTTGTGGCAAATTGCTGCAGTTTCTACCCCCAGTTTTGTCATGGCTTACAGCAGGCAACATGTAAAACAAACTCAAACAGCCATGGGTTACAAAAGTTTCAGGAAAATTGAGAAAAAAAGTGGAATCTTTTGTGCACAGTTGAATGTGATTTTCCTATGTTTGCCTCTTGTGACATCGTGACCTTGGTCATGAATATGCATATTCGCATTAGCATAACAACTAAAAACCTTTGTTTTAACCCCCAAAGCAAGCTAGATGATTTTAAAGCATAGATTTCATTGATAAAAATCCTAAATAAGGGGCCCTTTAAGATACGACCCAAACCCCTGCCCGGCTTGCCCCAATTATTAAGTATGTGATTTTTCTTTTTCATCTAGTATAGCAGAGGATTTGGGCTAACGGGGCACGTGCGTGCACTATGTCAGCCATCCAGGCACACTTTACCATTGATACTCAATCAATAAACCCCATTACGTCATCCGATAACACGATTACGTTTAGCGATGACAGCTAAATTATGAGTCGGCAAAGATATCGGAATACGGGTCCTCACACTTTTGGTCCGCAGTTTCTTTCACGCGTGCTGCTAAATGCATTGTGTGGAAAGAAATTCTCTGACCGGAACATATCGAACACCATCTTGAGAACTATGATAAAGATCGATGTATGTATACACCACACCAACTAAATTTCATTTGAAATCAGTGACATATTTGACTAACTTCATATACTACAATAAGGAACTTGTTCAGATTTTTCCAGAAAATGAATTTCGTTTGAACTTAACAATCTTATAAAATACCTCCCCATGAGAAGAAAACAGGAAATTTGCCATCTCCAATTTGGACGTGGAAACAAAAAGGTTGGTGTAATCACTGCACTGCTTTATGGAACGCATAAATTAGTTTACAAAACATCGGTGATTTTTTGACGATATCCTTGAAAATACTTGTAGACGGATTGAGAACGCGAGATTTCAGAATGGCAATGAGACAAATATGACACACGATATGGTGTCAAAATCTCAACACCCATGAAAAAAGGGGCGTCAAAAATGTGATCTGCCAGCCCTTTAACATACCCACAACCTGACGCGATGTTTGGTGTCGTGTGCGGAGTCACCGGGGAATAGTGATACCGGCGTGTGCCAATTACCAACCCAACCAAGTCTCGATATATCCGGATTAAGCTCCAAAAACATCATTAGAAACTAATTAACTTCCGATCTACTGTCGGTGCATCGATTAATATTCAAAGCACGCCCGCAAGAGCGTACAGTGATCGGGCCCAATGATGTCTAGGCCTGGTTTTGAAATCTCTCTGTATTTTCGTTATAGAGATGTCATCTTGCGCATATTTACTTACTAGGGGAGATTGCCAAAATTTGCAAGGCACAAGACGTCGATTACTGTGTTTTGATTTTGTTGTATTTCGTGGTTTTTTTTTAGCTGTTTGAAAATCATTTATACTTGAGGGAAGTATATTAATTAATCGCCAAATCGTAAGACAAAAAAATAGTTGCTTCCTGTTACACATAATCTTAATAAACTGCCTTGTAGAAATTTCAGCCATGCAGTAATACTTCAGAAAACTTTAAAAATCCATGCATGGTTTTGTGTTGAATGAATGGTTAAAAAAAATTGCAATTGATTTTTTTTTAAAGCACCTTCAGTTGGCAATTTCTCCTACAAAGATATCATTTCATACATCAGGAAAACAAATCATGTGGTGTTTGTTATACCATTGCTATATCAACAGTTTTATTCAGGTTTTTTCTTGTCAAGTAAACTTTTGGGTAACTGCAAATGATACTGCGCTTTAACCCATGCAACCAGATCATTAATGAGAAATACCATTTATTAAATTACAGTATGCTACATGTAAAAAGTGAAATGAAACGGCTTTTATTCTGGTGATGCAGTTTAAAGCGCTTTAACATAATTGGTTACCCACAATTTTACTTCGCGAGTTGACAAGAAAATCTCGACTAAAAGTGCTGATAGAACAAACACTGCATGATTTTCTTTCCGGTGTAAAATTATATCTTTGCGGGAGAAATTGCCATCTGAAGGTGCTTTTAAAAAATCGTTTGCAAACGAATTTATTTTAACCATTTTATTCAACACAAAAACCATGTAGGCCTATGGATTTTTAAGGTTTCCTGAAGTATTACCGCATCTATGTTGCTGAAATTTAGGCCCTATTCTGTATAATGTTGCTGAAACATTATGTAATGCCGTTGTTCCTGCTTTTAAATGTTTTCCAATCATTCATATCTGTCCCAACCAGACCATTAATGGGAAATGCCATTTATTAAATTACATTAGGGGCTTACATGTAAAAAAGGCGGGCAACTCGCGTGGCCATATACACTTATACCGTGAAATGAAACGGAATGGTAATGCAGTTCAATAACCAGAACACGGGTTTTATTACAGGTACGATCGCTGCACTTAATGAAATGAGGACAACGTTTTGATATTTTTATTGGAATTCATGCTACAGGCCTTATCCTTGTATATAGGGGCTCAGGGGTACCGTTAAGAGATTCGAAAATGCCGGGTAAACGATTCGGAGAAGCCGAGCTGAAAATCGGCAGAGGCTCAAATGTATCCCAAGAGGTTTTGTACTGATGCCTTTTGAAATGATCAATAGAGTTTACCTTTTTGTTTTTTAGAAATTGTCCAAAACCAAGGCCGAAATGCCATTTAGGTGAGGGCCAAGGATAGTTAAAGAAAGGAGTATTTACAATAGAAAGATATTTGTTGATATTGCGCTTAAACTGGGATAAATAAAAAATACAGGGAAATTATAAGATGCAGGAATAGCAACTGCAAGAAGGTAAAGGTGAGCTGGAAAAAAGGTACAGTGCGGCCGATGGGATGACTGGATGGAATAAGTTATATAAGACCATTGAAACGCATCCAAAACCGCTTCAGTCTCTTCCTTTTGGTTCTGAGAAACCATTGGCGGATCCCCCCGTAAAATTGTAAAAAACAAAAACAAAAACAAAACAAAAAGGAAGAAGAGAGAGAAGGAACAAAGAAGGCAGAACCCACTCCCCTTCTCATAGTGTATGGTAATAGTCTGGGGCTGATTTCACAAAACTCTTCCAATCTTAGGATCGATCCTAGGATTTAAGAAGAGTTCGAGCAGTAAGATCGGTCTTTGCTAAGACGTGTCCTGAGATCGATTTCACAAAACCCGTCTTTTACAAGACGAGTCGCAACTGCTTATTACATGGCTGTACCATGTACGCACATTACAAATCAAAATGGCCGACTTTATAGCGTCGTCTGCTTGGCGTACTAGTATCGCATTTTGTCGGCAGTTATGAAAGGGTACATTGACGTGAACAAATTCAAGTCGATGTACTTGAACCTAGATGTACATATGTAGGCCTATCGTTCGACTGTACAAATGGCACACTCGCATTTATGTGCAGAGCATGCAGTATGCTTGACGGGAAAAAACATTAGGCCTATGTGTATTAATCTAATTTACATAAATGTATCTTTTTTCGGGAGCATCGCGCGCTAGTACTAGCACGCGCGCGCACACCACAAGTAACTTTTAGTGTGCTCAATCAACAGTATAGTCTTGGCCCAAGACTACTCTAGTCGATATTGGTTTGTGTACGCGTTGGCCATTCCCAGTAGTGGGCCCTCTTGCAGCACTAACTGGCCAGCCCTTTGCTCACTAGAGTAGTCTTGGGAATTTCTCCCGGAAGTTCAGCATTGGGGGCGGTACCGTTTTATGTAAATAGCTGCAGAGGGTTTTATGATGGCACACAAAGGACATGGCATACCACAGATATCTTTGCAAATATTTGCAATGTCGCAATTATCTTCATAAACAAATGTATTTTGCGATGTCATACGCCTTTGCAAACATGTTTGTAAATATATTCGCAAACATTTGCCAAGAAACTTATGCCACCGAAAATATTAGCAACGATAAAACGGTCATGTTCGATGATTCTTGTAAGCCGCCTTATATTTTTCAAACCATTCGAAGCGCGTGCACGCGGTGTATTTGGGTCACGCTCTGCGGTCGACGCGCTGTATTTGGGTCGCTCGCTGCATTCCCACGCTCTGCTGTATTTGGGTCACTCGCTGATTGGTTCCCTAGGAAAGCCTAGGCAAAAACAAAGAAAAAGTTAAAACTTCCGGGAGAAATTCCCAAGACTACTCTAGTGAGCAAAGACTGGTCCGTTAGTGCTGCAAGAGGGCGCACTATATGGCCAACGCGTACACAAACCAATATCGACTAGAGTAGTCTTGGGCCAAGACTATCAACAGTACAGCTATACAATTGTACATATTTCGTGGTTTTTATTGTATGGTTACACACAGCACGGACTAGGCCAAACCATGCAGCGGTGGTGGGAGGTGTCCTATCAGGCCTTATTAATATTCAGGAGCAGGACTGACACGCTAGCACCGGTAACGTGGTCAGGATAGGACTTATTTTGGGCTGCTGCCTCATGGGCAAGCCCACTTCATCGCAGCATCTGAATGTGAACACATCTTTTCCCGCCTCCTTCCCCTTTCTCCGCCTAAGAAATTGTATTTTCCTTCGTTAGTTTGTTCATTGCGTTTCGTTATTCAGTGCCCGCCTGTCCGATTGGTGATTTTCATGTTCCCCGTACGGTTTCTTGTCACTTATTTGCGGGGTTTTTCCCCTCAAGGATTTTGACTCTTCTAATTTTGCCGCAAAAGAGTGTGTTTGCCTTGAAGGTTTTTCACGCTGCAATATATTTTGCCGAAATATAAATCCGTGCTTTAAGCCCGCCGCACACCTTTGCGATTTACCGGATAATCGGATCATCGGACCACTTACCGGAAAGGTGTGCGCTGAAACAATTCGGGCCGGTTTGACCTCACACCATAGACCGGAGCAAATCAAACTTGATTTTTCCGGAACCGATGTAAACATCGAGAAACCTAGCTAGCTAGGGCTACAGCAAGTTATGGCTTCACGTGCATGGACATACAAATGCCCCAACCTTTTTCGGTAAGTGCTTTTCTGCGATTTAAATTACGCCTCCTTTTCTAGAGAATTTCGCATATCGCGGCAAAGGAAAATTGTCTGTATTGAGTGTATGACCGCATGCTAGCGCTGCCATATGCCGGGCTAGCTTCACGTTCGGCAAGCAGAAGATAAGTGCCTTCGGTCACTACATTTACTCAATGCATTCGTACAGATAAGACGACCCAAACATCGATCTTAAGTTAGGAAGAGTTGGGCCGTGTTGCCATGGGGAATATGACGAATTGAACACATGCTAAGTTTTGTGAAATCAGTCCCAGGATTAGTTCCAAGATAAGACGAGTTACACTTCCTAGGACGAATCTTAGCGCTTTGTGAAATCGGCCCCAGGTAACTTGGACCCTAAATATCACGTTTTTATCATTTGGATGGGACTTTTGAAAAATGTTCTGGATCCGACTATGGAAACATATCAGAAATCTGTCCTAGAATAGTCTCAATGAAGCTATACAGAATGAAGGTATGTGAAAGAGTTCCAAGAGACGAAACTAATGTTTCCCGCCCAAATTTGCAGCACGACGCTATCAATCGTAGCACGATAACATGTAGGAGCAGGCGCGCCTGTCCAGACCCTGCAGTGGCAGATAGAGAAATTTCAAAATGTCTCTGTGTTTTCTTTTGTGGTAACATTTGCAAATGAAAAGACGCGTGACGTAATACAATGGCTCAGCATCTAAAACGAGGCTGTAGTGCCAATTTGAATTGAAATTTGACAATTGACAGTATTCCATTATAATGAAGTATGAAATATTCCAGTATGATTTACCTCTGGTGTATATTGGGAATATATCGGGAATATTCTCAATGATACATGGATATAACGCCGTTTGTAATCCGCCGTTTTCCAATCCTGCATAATCTATCTTTAAATGCTCATACCCAGAATCGGATTTTCGCATGTTCAATCACTTATTATATAGCCTGGGTGTGTGACTGCGAATTCACTCGGATTACGCCACCGTGGGGTTTATATTGGCATCCCCGGTCGATGCAGCTAGCCAGTCGCACTTATCGGGCTCTCAGATGGTCGGTGTTTAAAGAGAAAATCGATGCACGAAAAAGTGGCACAAACAGCCACAGCCGTGTGATATCCTGTTTATACGACGGCGGAGCGGGCTAGTAAGTCGTACCCAAAACCTTGGTTAAATCTTCAGGTCGTGGGTTCGAAACCAGGCCTGCTCAAATACATGGTGCGTGTGTCCTTGGGCAAGGCATTTTGCCATGCGGTGCCTCTCTCCACCCAGGAGTAAATAGGTACCTGTGAGGGCAGTGAAAGAAGATGTGTTTGATTAGCTCATAAGCGCCTATAACAGGTTGCCGGGGCTGCGTACTTCCGAGGGAGTTGAGAAGGCTTAAATATGGAATGTTATCAAGAGCCCAATGGCCAGGGGTAATAATAATGTAAGAGCGCCTTGAGCATGGATACATGGATACGTCCGCCATATAAATTGGAATTATTATTATTATCCTCAAAATTACTCGTCGTAAGTGCAACTGCGTGTCAACATTAAGCGAATGTAAATTAAAGACAGATTACATTATTGAGAAACGGATAAAACGGCTTTATCTATGTGATTAAGGATGTGTATGATAACCAACCTGTATGTAAGTCGGCTCAGTACATCGTGTACGTTCCGAGAAAACGATAAAAACTGTGTCCAACATGCTTTCAAAAAATTGTGCAAAACCGCCGTCCTATTTAGGCAAGTTCCATGGTTATGCCGCGCTTAATAAACAGCTTAATTTTGTTTTATCAAAACAAAATTTAATATCCGACGGAATAGCAACCCTAATGCCTTTTTTGTATTCTCCTTGTTAAATATTTGAGTCTCATTTCGAAGTTGCGCTTTGCTAAATAAACAAGATGGCGCCTCCCCACGACCGCAAGTTGTCGTAACTTTCTCTATTAATGGACTGTAAGTAATATATTAGACCAAAGTGCGCCCTCATTCAACAAATAAATTTAAAAAGAAAAATAGTCTACTTTCCCGGGGAGTTCGAATCAAAATGAACAGTTGTATTATCTTTTACAGTTCATGAATGTATTGCTTAATTCAGTGGCCTTTTAAGCGGTGATGGCAAAGAGTTTCACTTACGGAATTGAAATTGACAGCTGGTACCAGGATTAAAGTGGCCTTGTTTAGGAGTGCTCTTAAAACACATGACAAATTAATGAATAGCAGAGCCGGATGCGCCTAACCAGAGCGAGGAAAGTCGTGCAGCGTTCAATGATATCTAACACGAGATGAAAACCATCTGTTTTAATTTCTATAGGAGCGACCGTACGGTTACTACGTGCACTACTTCTCCGTTACATTCTCAATTTTCTCGTTTTTATTCACTTAAAGATATGAAAGATATGCGAATTTAGTTTTTGGTAAATTGAAATGACCAAGAAATTAAGTCTTTTGTACAATAGGAAAAAATATTGATTCGGTGACTTGTATACTAAGCACGTATGACAAGTAGTAAAGGTACGGTACGCGTGTATACATCGCGTTAAAAGCATAAAACAGCCAAAACGCATACTGTATCTCGGACCTGGACGAAACACTCTTGAAAGTGATTTCATCGGTTCCTTGTTATTGTACAGCACTGTGGCGCAGCGGTAGAGCGTCGGGCTTGTAATCGGAGGGTCGTGGGTTCGAACCTCAAAGCGGTGGCAGGCTCTCCATTGGTCCGGAAAACTTAGCTGTAGGCTACATCGCCATGTGCACCAGCATCAGCTGGTGTAGCGGGCCCCGGCCACCCAGTCGTTAATGGGTATATACCTGGTGCTTGCACTGGGGAGTGAAACTGTAGACCCGAGCAATAGCTGACTCTATCGCCGGGTTAAACGCAGGCTCAAACGCCAAGGAGTCGGGAGTTAATCGCCCTAAGCAAAGCAAGAATTGATAATTTAAGAAATTTACGTTTCTTTTTGGGAGAGGTTTAAACAAAATTCGAAAACCCAACAAGAGGGTAAAATACCACACATTCCACACAAATGCCATGTTGTATGTTACCCAATATTTCGGTTAATTTTACCCAACCATTTTTACCATATAAAATTAAGTAAAATCTTACCAAACCACAAGGTAAATCTGAACTTATCGTTGTGTAAAGTTTTACGAAATTATTATAGCAGGTTCGTATAGAACTTCCCAATTTCGCAAATAGTTTTAAAATTTACAAGAGTGTATTTTTCTCTCTGTGTGTATTAATTATATGACAAAGATATTATATGTAGTATTATAAGATACTGCTAAGCGTAGAAAACCTATAGCTGTTCGTGAATGAGACACGTTTAATCGCTGAAACAGAATCCCTGCACCTCCGGGAATTTCCGTATACTAATCAAGCTCATCGCAGGGGTAGGGGCACTTGAGTGAGTGGACTGCAAATTAAGGCCAAACACCAGACAGTGCTATTCAATGAATTCATCCACCGTGTCATACAGTAATTATCGTGGGTACCGCGTCTTGCTTAATTTGCGCCTGTATGTGTAATTCCTTGCGCGTAATTACTAAAATAATAGAGATATAAAAATGATGCGCAGTTGGCATCCATCCCATACATCTGTTTTGCGCTCTTGTAATTGAAGAAATTCCTTAGAGGCTTGCTGCATGTCATTGGCGAATCGGGGGAGGGAGGGAGGGGGTAGGCTACCCCCTACAATTGTGGTAAAAAAGTAAGGGGTGGGGGTGGGTGGAAGGGGGGGGGGGGTGCGGGTGCGGGGAAGAGTGCAGGGAAGAGAGAGAGAGAGAGGCTAGGGCTGGATGCCCTCTTCCACCAACCCCCTCGAAATTGTTCTTAAATTTTGCACATTTGTTCCTAATGTTCATCAATTTGGCATATGGCCATCGTGTTTGACAACGGCAGAGATTCATCACTTGCAGGTATTATGCATGGGGGAGGGGTGCTCAAGGGCACAGGTACCACGACCAGTTGTCCAGCCAGGAACACCAAGTTCTCACCCGAGTGTTGCGAGTCAACGACCCATGCACAATGCTCGGCCAGGGCACCCTAGTTGCTTTCAAAAAGACAGGTGAGATGGCTCTAGGGAATTAATTGGGTTTATACTGATGTGGTCTTGCGTTTTTGCATATGGGTCATTCTATAAATTTGGGGTCCAACGTGTGACATTTTCCTGTCCCTGTTACACCTGACATACTGCCATTTGCCATACAAGTATTATTAAAAATGTCTTCAGAACACATTTTTATGAATTGTACTTTATGTAATCACTCCTTGTAATAGAAGGCATTTAAAGAATATGTCCTGAATTTACAAACTACAACATTTTACAAGATGTCAGACGTAACAGGGGACAGAAAAGTTGGACCCCAAATTTATAGAATGACCCATATTCCATACAAAGAAATACACAAAAAGTACCGCGGCCAATTGATTTATCTACTCGTTGACTCGCAGCAAGGGTGAAAACTTTGATGCTGCGTGTTCGATACCCGGTTGTGGTATACTGTGCCCTTGAGCAAGACACTCAACCACAATTGCTCCATCCGTCGGAAGGGATGTAAAGCTGTGGTCTAGTGTGTTGTGTAATGCACTTAAAAGATCCCAGAGCATTCTTTCGTGAAAAGTAAGGGGATTACCCGGTGTCTCTGGCCCTTGGCTGCCAATGGCGCCAATCACCGATGTTTAGGCAATACCTTACCTGATTTCCCGACACCTGGTTTTCCCAGAACAGTGAACTTCATGTCCTGCTGGAAAATCAACGGCGATCTGCGAAGTCCCGTCGCCATAGTAACCAAGCCGATACACCATCCAATGCCGAGTACCACTTAAGAGAAATAATCACGCAGCTAATCCACCAAATAAGCTCAATTTTTGCATTGACCGAGCAGAGCTTATCAACTTGACGGGCGGATCGCTAAGCTTTCCCCCACTGAAGAGATGCTCTTACACCGGTGAATAATCCAAGAACTCGCAAAGTTAGCAACACATACGTAAGAAAAGCTGCATAAATGTAACGTGCACTAGAAATGCATCCGCTAGAATCGATTCCGTAATTCATCTGATTTGAGTCCCGGCAGATTTTCTTGATCGGAGATAAGATTCGGAAGATGCCGGTACCGCACACGCGGCGCGGTGTCTGGTGACAGAATGATTCCAACGGCACTAGTCGAACTAGGCCAGACACAGATCTCCCTCTTCACGCTTTGCCGATGAGGGCGCCATCAATGGCAAACATGCCCCTATAAAAACAGTTCAGTTCAGTTCAGTTCATTTTATTTCCACTCATTCAAATGAAGTTTAACACCGATAAATTTATATTTACATAAAATGTTGAGTGGAGGAGATCTCCGAAAGCAGAGCTTGTTTATGGAGACCCCCCTAAATTGTGTACTTTTACTATTCAGTCATTTTAAGCCTGGTTTATATAATAAAATAAATTACATACACAATGAATAACCTAAATGTTGCACATGAAACACAAGACAATCCACAGGACGGGACAAACATTGCGAGGCTGCCAATACAATAATTACAGTAATACTTCAATAGGTAAAACAAATTAATCCTGACAATATTTTTCAAGAAACCAAGCCTTTAGTTTTTTCTTAAAAACTGGAAGACTTACTGTTGATTTCAAATTACTACTTAAAGCATTCCAAAACCTGGGACCTTGATACGGGACACAATTTAAAGATCGAGAAAGGCGTGCATAAGGAATATGAAAATCCGTGAAGGATCTTGTGCGATAGGCATGAATCTGTCTATTAAATGTAAACATGTTATCGAAACTCCTCGGTAGTAAATTAAATTTAAATTTGTAAATGAATATGCCGAGCTGAAAACAATATATATCACTTACTTTAAGAGTTTTATAACTGTGAAATAGTGGATCAGAGGGACTACGAAAACTTTCATGGTTAATTATTCTAAGTGCCCTCTTTTGTAGTAAAAGGATCCTATTGATTAAATATGCACTCGATTTACCCCAAGCAAGTATGCCATAATTAATATATGACAATACTAAAGCATTATAAATATCAAACGGTACATTAGAAGGGAAATAGTGCTTGAGCTTATTTATAATACCGATGTTTCTTGTAATCAACTTACACAGATAATCAATATGATTATTCCATTTTAGCTCACTATCAATGAATAGACCAAGAAATTTAATACAATTAACTTGCTTCAAAGGCTTATTCTCGTAATTTACATTTCCCGTATTATTTTTTGAATTACCAAAGAGCATAAACTGGGTTTTATTAATGTTAAGAGATAGTTTGTTAGCTTTGACCCAATTTGAGACATTGATGAGTTCGTTATTTACCGTATCAAAAAGTACATCAATGCTACTGTGTGAATAAAATAAATTTGAATCATCGGCAAACATAATAAAAGAACACTTTTATCACTGTTTCCTTGCTCTATTGACTGCGGAATGCCTTGTACAATAAGGCTATTGCGTCTCGAGTACTGCTCTTGATCATCAATGACCCGTGAAAAATGGCGGACATCTTGTTCTAGTTGACCAATTCGGGCGTCTCTAGACTTCAGCTCTAACTGCAACGCTTTATGTATGTCGTTGCTGATAATCTCAGCAATGGCGTCGGTCAAAGCAGGAATTAAGACATCTAGTAGGGCTTTCGATCTCAAGGCCTCGGAAACGGCCGACATAAGAACTGCAGTATCAATAGCCGTTGGTTCTGCCGCGGACCCAGGTACGCTAGTCAGGCTTGGTGAAGCGGTTGCATGTGAAGCTTGTCGTTTGGGTGGCATAATGAAGCAAAACGACGAAAAAGCACCACGTCGACAATAATGAATGACCGATGATTCGCAAGATTAACTGACTATATTCCTCAAATATATAACTCACTCTGGTTTGGCATTTAAGAGGAATAGAGATGAAAATTTGAGACAGAAAATTTGCAATCTCCAATTTTGACGTGGAACCAAAAAGGTTGGTGTAATCACTGCATTTCTTTATAGAAAAACAAATCTTATCAAGCTCTTTCAAACGCTACTGCATGCAAAAGGTACACGTTTTATAATTTGCCTCAACCTAATCTTTAGTCTCGTGCCCAGACCTGCTGGGGATGCTAGCCATCTATATTTTTTTTATTATTATTATTATTATTATTATTCTGGTTTATTAGAAAATTCTTGCATCAGGCAGCCATAAGGCTGACATTGTACAATTACAAGTTAAAAATATTTTTAAAAGACTATTAAACAGATGGACACAGTCCAAAAACTACTTCTGACTGACAAAGACACAGAAAAACAGAAACTAATAACCTGAGACCCTAATTATTGCAAGGTTGCCTGCTATTTCTTCATTAGGAATTTCTTCAAAACAATTATTTTAAAATGTATGTAAGTGCAGGAATTGTGGATTTCCTATACCTGGTAGTGCGGCATTTAGGTATTTGGAGACCAGCAGTGGTGGTACTTCTGAGATTTCTATTGCAAACACTGACTCTCTCGGGTGGGAGCATGTCCCTAAATCTAGTGGATCCTAGTAATTTGTCACCAAACTTGATCAGTAGCTCACTTCTCCTAGATTCCAATGTTGGGAGATCAAGTGTGCTGAGTGCAAAAGTGTATGAGTCATACATGTAACCCAGAATGATCCGAACAGCACGCTTCTGAACACTTTCAATGGCCCTAGTTTGCTTATCACTGATAGAGCTGTGCCACACTGGGCAAGCGTACTCTAAAATTGGACAAATATAACATGTGTACACAGCAAGTAGGTCCGAAACCGGAGCACAAGATTTCCTGAGAATACATAGTGTGTACAATCTACGAGATGCCTTAGCGACAATGTCAGTAATATGAAAATCCCACTTCAAGTTACGTTGAACAGTAACCCCGAGCATTTTAACTGATGTTACACTGTTAAGAGACACATTATCAACTATAAAGGAGGACTGTGTATTTGCACCTCTCGAAAAACTAATTGTCATTGTATGACATTTAGATGGTTTGGGTAGTACCTTATTGTTTGAACACCATTTTGACAAGTCATCCAGAGAAGCCTGCATGTTAGATGTCTGACCTTGTCTAATAACTTCTCCTATCGTTAGGTCATCAACGTACTTCCAACTTCTGCAGTTTCCAGTTGCTGCATCATTAACTATAGCACCAAAAATAGGATTGGTCCCAATTTAGTGCCCTGTGGTACCCCACAGGAAATACCCTGAACCGATGAGAAGTGACCATCGAGTTTAGTGTTTAAGGTGCGTCCAGTAAGGAAACTGCAGATGATGGGTAAGATTGATCGCCTAACTCCAAGATCAATGAGTTTACGAATAACAATAGTATGGTCTACTCTATCAAATGCTTTTGTGAAATCAACAATACACAAATTGGCATAATAACCAGGTTTGTCCAAACCCTCATGAACAAAGTTCAGCATGTCCACTAAGTAATGCACTGTGGAGCTGCCCTTCACATTACCATACTGGTTGGGGTCCAGCTTTGATGCAATGTCATCAAGAATCCACTTCGCGAGGAATGTTTCAAATACCCTTGCAAAGATCGGTGTAAGAGAAATTGGCCTAAGTTGTGCTAGACTAGTGATGTTCCTCTCCTTCGGAATTGGTACAACAGTCGCTGTCTTCCAGCAACTAGGGAAGACTCCCTCATCAAGGCAGGCGTTGTAAAGACAACACAGAGGGTTTGCAAGTTCATTGGCAAACTCACTGATTAGCCGACCTGGTAAATCAGATGGGTGACCAGCTTTAGAGGGTTTCAATCCTCGAAGAGCCTTGAACACTTGGCCGGTGTAGATCTTGGGAGGTGGGGCCTCAGCTGGTAGGTATGAGGGTAGGCTGTGAAACTGAAGTGCAGGCAGCTGATTACAAATATCCATGAAGTGGTTATTGATTCGTTCAACAGTTGTCGCTGGGCTCAAGTCAGCACCTGGTATCTTAGCAGAGGAGGCTTTAAACTGGCACAACTTCTGAATGTGTTTATGCCATTTACCCGGTTGGCTGGACTTTAGATGTTCAACAGTATCTTTGTAGAACTCCCGTTTCGCAGCTTGAATTTCCCGCTGTATCTTATTGCGAAGAGAACGCCACAGCATCATGTTATCTTTCTCGTAGGCCTGTTGACGCTGTTTAATCAGTTTTTTTAGTTTGGAGGTCAACCAGGGCTTGTCGTTTGACTGCAGCACTAGATATATATACACTAGATGAAGTATACAATAGCAGTTGGCTATACGAGAATTGAAGCCACGCGCCGGCCGCCATTGTACCTCACGAACAATGCTTCGCCTAGACTGCTCCCTGGTCCATGCGATCGCTTGCATTCCACTTAACACACGTAGACCATGATGTAGACTAGTGAATACAGCATGACCAGTCTAGGCAAGGCATTGTATTTGGTGGGGTACAATGGCGGACGTTGGCTTCACTTTTAGACGTCGTTGCTTCATCCAGTGTATATATATCGATGAGCTATGTATGCAATGAGCCATATTTAAAATGTTGAAAGCTTTGCATGGTTGATATCAGAATTAAACGCTCGTTTCCCAACTCCAACACGCTGTGACTATGGGACATTTGCTGTAACCTGACTCACGCCCTCTCGAGACCGACCGCAGACAACTTTTTTTAACCATAGTCTGGCTCCCTCCCGGACGCGTAATTTTTTTTACACCACTGCGAGGGGAAAACGAGGGGTTTTGTACCTTTTTAGCTATATAATAGGTTAGGGTTCAGGGTTAGGGTTATTGAGGGTGTTGAATGCGGTCGGTTTGCAACCAGCATCGTGGTCTGGTTAGAAGAGAGTTCGACTTGCAATCAAAGGTCCCTGTTCGAATCTCAGTGTTGTTTGGGATTTTTCGACATTTCTCGGTTTCTTTTTATAGTGAGAGTATTAAGACCATGGATAGACTGAGCTCTGACTATTTCCAAGATTGTCACTTGAGAAGTATCAGTCATTGGAAACTTAGTAGACTCTATTCGGGTTGAAAAATTGGGGTGTACCCCACGCTGCGGTGTAAAAAAAAAAAACTCCTTCCGGACCAAAAGATTCCCGACTGATCTTAAGGTCCGGCAGCCGCCAGTATACATGATAGTCCGCCATATTGAAACATGAGGAATTCCTCCTTTTTGTCCGAAGGAAGTATCCGAATGCACGTCTGTTATCGATAATTGCCGGGTAAGATTCGTCATTGTTTCGAGAATTTGAGTTGACGCCGCGTGTTTATTAATGATGATGCAGACAAGGTTTGAATTTGATTTTTGATGCTATAATGGGCAATTTTTGGGCATGTGTAATATTTTAAGGTTAGGCCTATAATCCCGTTCAATTTGTTATACACTCGTGCCGTAGCGCGCAGCGCGCTTTGAAAGCTAACGGTTATGCGCTCCTAAAAATAAATGCATGACGTAATGCTCAGTGTTATTTTAAACACTACGGTAGCCGGTCCTCATATTCATTCGTTAATTGTATGTAGAAATATGTGAAGCGTAAACCAGTCCATTTTTACCATTCATTCATACACAAAAATATGTATGGATTTTTTTAGGTTTTCTGAAGTATTACTGCAGTCTATGTGGCTGTTTGTAAAGGTTTTCCAATCATGTAGGCCTACTAGTAATATGTCTTTAACTGCAGTACGTCTTTTGTTTTTCAATCACTTTGCGATGCCATTAGTCGCATTCCTGTCCATCATCGGTACAATGTGAAGAGTATGTGCGTTCTGCTTGGTTAAAGTTGAGTCTCGTCACGTGCTCGCCCAGCGCACATTCACCAATGACCTTGGTCCATTCTTCACGACATGAGGCCATTCTGATTTCAGTCGGCGCGCTTTTTTATAGTCGGAGCACCCATGGTGCACCAAGTGGATGTATTTAGAAGATTTTGCATGATTTGAGCAGAGCATGGTTCTTTGTTTCTCACGGTGAGTATTGTTTTGACTTTTCACACTTTATGGTTGTTGCTGAATCTCAATAGTTATTGTTAATTTCAACTTCGGCAACTAAGACCCTTTATGCCATCAAATATATTGTTTTTGCTTTATTATCAACTTGAGATAACGAACAGATGAAGGAAATGCAGTTTTAGAAGTGGGAGGAAAACCCCCAAGGAAATCTCCTGGGGAAAACCCACGCGGTCAAGTAGGGACTGCAAACCCAGTCCACGTACACGTCCAAGAATCGAACCCGGGACGCCAGAGGTGAAAGGCGTAGAAAGAACCATTATGCCAACCCGACCGTCCGCGTTCGGTGAATCTCAACTTTTATAGTTTAACTCGGACCATACCCATGGGCCAGGGTTAGTGCTTTAGGCTTGAAATTTTTTTCGGCTTGATTAACATTATGTTGCATGAGAAATATTATGTCCTGGAGAAAATTTGTTAGCGCAAAAATACGCTTTATAAAAACAGCTAGGTAACCAGCTAAAGTCCATGATGGCATCTGACTGGTACTCTGTTAATTTTTGCTAGGCACAAAAGTTTGCCAAGTCATTTTCTGCTGCCGGAACAGCGTCATGAAATGAGGCCCTGATTTGTGAAGATTTTATGCGGCAATTTTTATATTATTGCGACGGCACATTTCTCGTGTCTGGATTTGTTTAGAATATGCAAGAAAGAACACGCAATATTTCTGGGCAGCCGTCACGGTGGTACATTCTACAAAGGTTTAGGCCCACACGACCATATTTTAGTCCATTGAGAAGAGCTTCGCCCTTTAAAAGTTACGGGACCCTGCACGGGGAAAGTTGGCTGTGAAGTCCCATGCAGTAAAAGAACAATTGCAATGAGTTTTGATACCATACTTATGTCGTATTAACTTCGTTTGAAGTTCCCCGTGAGGCAGCGGAAGAAAAAGTCCAATGGGAACGCAGCTTAGTCGAGAAAATCCTCTTCTTTTGACATTCATGCATCATTAATGTCATGTTGGGAAAGGTCCAAGAAGTTCATCGATTTTAAAGTTTAAAGGCAGTATAGGCTACATGATGGTATCTCGAAAATCAGAAATGTTCACAGATTTACGCCTATCTTACACAATATAAACATGATGACCGTAGAAAATTTCCCCTGAAATGGTTTTGTCTGAAGTGCTATAGTCTTTGAGAAATGAGTAAAACAATTAGTTTTCGTCTCATGAGACGAAAATTCAATTCGCCCCAAAACCATTTCGCCCAAGTGCCATTTCGCCCCAAACCACTTCGCCCGAGTGCCATTTCGCCCAAATCACTTCGTCCAAACACTACATCGTCCAAATGCTAATTCGCCCCAAAACCACTTCGTGCACAGGCCGTGGTTCAGGGCGAAATGGTTCAAGGCGAAGTGGTTTTGGGGCGAAATGACTGCAAACCCTTTTTTGACTGTTTTCTCAAAAGTTAGACGAAGTACGGAGCTGGTTTGTGCTCAGGTTGGTTTTAATCAGGCATATCTTCAATCACACAGGGGGATAAAACTATTTGTAACAGTTTACCAATCATGTATACTATATCTTAAGTAACACCAAGTCGGTTGTCTTTTTTAAACTCATAAAGCCTTTGGAGATTGCGATGAACCTCGAAATAAGAACTTCAGTGACGCATAAACAGACTTGGCATATAGGCCCCTATACTGCACAAAACAGAGATTTATGAAGATCACATAACAATGTTTATTTGGGTAACAATAAAGGTGTCGCGGGGAAAGACCGTCGACTCCATTGAGTTAAATTGATGGTGTAATTTGGCTGGAAAACACGAGAAACTGCGGGAGAAAACAGTAAGCACACCAATTTGAAAATATTTTCTTTTGGCCCACAAACAAAGTTTGAACACTTTGGACAACGCAAGAGTTCAGAATTTGTGTAAATCATTTTCCCGTAATACCGAAACAAACAATTATTCTTCAAACGTGTCCATGACAATAGGCCTTCTTCGCAATTGCAATTGCTTTATAGGATAGGTCTGGTTAAGAAAAATAAGACAACCTGATGATTTTATTATTATTAATAATAATAATAATAATAATAAAATTTATCAGACCCGTTTATATGATGTGAAAAAACTATGAATTGTAGGATAGGGCGACAAATCGTGTGTAAAAAAGGTTATATTAGGGCGACCTGCCCCATAGGGCGACATTTTGGTGTCGCCCTAATATTTTTGAGTTTAAAAATAATTTTTTTAGGTCAAAAACAATTTTTTTTTTAAATCGAGAACCATTTTTATTAGGTCTAGAACCGATTCTCTTAGGTCTGGAACCATCTCTGGAAGCTTTGGGTAAAAAAAATAAGGTGTCATTTTGAGTGATTCTTGCCGAAATGTCGGTGGTCTCCGGTGAGAGTCTTCCCGAAATGTCGCCCTATTGCGGCATTCAGGGTTGTTTAAATTTTGATTTAAATCCGTTGGAAAATGACAAGGTTATTCAAATTATAATCAAGATTAAAAGTATAGGACAGGTTTTTTGACACGTATACAGGCCCATGACAGGCCCTAGTACATTCACTGTCATAACTTTAAAAAATCACGGGGAAGCAAAGAAAGACCACGATTTACGTTCATCCTCCTTAAGACCATGAACCCGATGTTTTATGTGACAGCCTTAATACTCACCAGTGTGTGTGGTCGTAAACTACAAGTCACCCATTGTCACCTCGGAAACTTGGCTGAAATGGGTTCAAAGTGAGGGTCAAGTACACTTGCCCGAAGCTATTTAAAGCATCTCAGAAATTTTCCCTCTCCCCCATTCTTCACTCAGACTTCTCAATCTTGAAGAGCTTTATCGCAAAACGCTGTATATCCATTTTTAAAAACTGACATTTTATATAACAACTATAAGTACTACACGGAATGGCAAATTGCAATAAGTAAAACAGTTTTTAGCAAACGCGTACAAATATTTTACTTGATGAGTTGACAAGAAAAACCTTATATCTAAGTTGTTGATAGCATAAAAATACGACGTGGTTTATTTCTTTCGAAGATGGTACTTTGTTTTGTTAGAAATTAACAACTGAATGCGGTTTTACCAAAACAAATGTGTTTACACATACAATGTTAAAACCATTTTCAAAGTATAAAGGCCAAATGGATTTTGAAGGTTTTCTGAAGCATTGATTACACCCATATAATTTATATACATGTAGCTAACATTTCTACAGGCTCGTTTACCAGCATTCTTCTTTAGATGCTATTCCCTTATTCCAGGAATCAATACAGTTTTATTCTGCAAATGATATTTTAATATTTAACCTGTCCATAGTCTACAACGGATATAGCAACCATGGGTTCAAGTCCCCTCTGGAAGTTATGTCAGCGGTCGTATCAAATAGTTGCCATCTTGTAGGATAGTTTCTTTGTTATACTCGAGGACATGCATGGCATCCATTTGTATTCACATTAAATGCAGAGCTATAATAAAGCTATTGTCGGATTAGATAGATTCAGAGTGTGCAGCGAATGTCGTTCAAAGAAAGGGTTACACAAGCCAAAGCCAGCAGGTAATCCTGAAATCGGTTTGTCTGATAAAATTGATCCCGTCAATCGTCTCAATTGAATACTTTTTTCTATTACAATGCGTGGATGATTGCACCCTCGGGCGTCGTCCACTGTTATTTGTAATATAGAGCATGGAGGGTGTGTTTCTTCCTCCATGTATAGAGGGACGTATAATCACCATGAAATGAATAGCAGTGACAATATGTTGTACGGGGCGGGAGGTGGACCTCTTCTAGTCACTTGGGTGACTTAACAGTAGAGGCTTGTACCGAGAACAAGTAGGTATATTTTGTTCTCGATCGGAGCCTAAAATTGGGTCTGCACCCAGTGGTATAATTCCGACACAAAGTGATTAAAATGATCTTCCGTGCAGTGCAGATTTTCAGAGAGTTATTGGGATGTTCGGACGTGTGGGGACTGTTATACGGTGGTGTTCCATGCAACAACATGCACAGCTATGCTCTTGTGGCAAGTTGGCAAGTCCATTCGTCATAAAAAAAAAATGTTAAAACCCAAATACATCATTTGTAGTTACCCAAAATTTGTGACTGAAACGGAGATCGAGTTATCGCTCTAGGGGTCAGATCCGGACAATCAAACACAAATTTCGACCGATTTGTCCCCCTCTTCTAGCACCCGTCTTTTGAACCACTTTTGGCACTTTACGAACGGGTCAAGCCTGTTTAGTCCACGTCTATCACCACACCACAGCAGTCAATCATTTTCAAGCAAGAATGGTAGACTAATGAATTTGTTTGCTTGGTTTAATGGCCTTGCGTGCGTGTGGTTGTTACATAAAGTACACTGCAGCATATGGTGTATTGGTCCAGGTGCGGTGGCGTAGACCGATTTATTTAGCTGTGACCGGTCTGTGGCGGAAGTCGTATCGGCGCCCTGAGCTCGAAGCACCCTCCGTATATGCCGTACGGGATGTCTTGACAAAACTCGACAACATTCAGTTTGTGAACCACTTGCGTGCCGTTGGCGTTGGAATATAGAGAACTCGGGTGAAATTTCCTGACCGTTGCGGAAAATACTGTTAAAAGGTACGTAAAATCATGGTGTAATGTACATGATTGTAAGTGAAATACATAGAGTACATTTTAGGAATCTGTTAAAAACGGCGTTATTTCCACTCGTAATTAAAATCCTATGTCGAGAAAACTGCCTTGTAGAAATTTCAGCCACATTGATGTAGTAATACTTTAGAAAACCCGAAATATCCATGCATGTTTTTGTGTTTGTGTGAATGAATGATAAAAACGTTGTCTGCAGACAACTGTTTTCAAAACCCACATTCAGTTGGTAATTTCTCCGTACCATTTTACACGAAAAGAAATCAAGTCGCGTTTTTTGTCAACTCGTGAAGTAAAATTTTTGGGTAACGGCAAATGATGTATTGGCCCGGGTGTATTGGGGCTTTAAAGGGAGACGAAGAGTAAGAAATATTTAACATTTCCCTTGGAAGTACTTAAAGACCCAATATATCCAAGACGTTACTTTACAGCTTCCGGCGGCACCGTTGGGATGTATTTGAACAACTTTCAGTGGACACCCTACGGTGAATCTTATTGGTATTACATATGGAATCGACACTTGCAATGGCCACCGCAGCTTGTGAAGTGTGGACTGGCTGAATGTTAATCAATAATAACCAGAATATAGGCCTAACGGTTTATCACTAATGGGGTTTTGAGATCAATACAAAATACTACGAAGGTCGCGACTATAACAATGAACACAAATAGGTTTCGGTAAACAATGATCTGCAAGTCAATAAACTTTGACCTTTTGACCTCAAAACGAGTGTGCATGGGTAGCATCATGGTAACATCTAACCGCCGTTTACATTTTGACAGTCTTCTAAATAGTAACGTTCTATCTTTAAAATCCCCGCAATTTCTTGAAGATGTAAGATGCTAATCATAAAAAATAATAGCCAGATAGAAATACAGCGCACCGAGACATTTTACGGTATAGTGTCAATACAGCACCCGGGGAATCGGGTTGGCAAAGTGGTTCTTTTCTCCCCTTCCACCTCTGGTGGCCCTGGTTCGAATCCCGGCCGGGTCAGTATGTGGATTTGATTCTCAGTCCCTGCTTGATTCCGTGGATTTTTCCCACACGTTCGTGTGTGTGGTTTTCCTCCCACAAAACTGAACATTTCGTTTTGTTCTCTAGCACTTCCGTCTTCGCAGCCATGCTGAAGAACCTCCTACGGGGCTAGGCTATACGTGGCTACAGGGCAACGACATGGGTCGGCTAATCTCTTTTAGGGGGATCAACGTCCTATTTAAATTGTTTTATTGTGAACTATAGGTAGACCTAGGTTCATTGTTCTGTCGTTCCGTTTACCTGGGTGAACAAATATGTTATATAGACTTTTGCTCACAAAAGATGACACTGTTTTTCCAAAATGTTAAAGTTCGTCGGCGTACATTCTATTGTGAAATTACACCAACATTCTTTTGCTAAGGGTGCCTATGGGTCTTCGTACCGTGACAAAGACATTGAAGTGAGTGATCTTGACACATACATACGATACGGTTGCTGGCCCTGTGTATACATTATGTAAAGAATCAAATAATAGGTCTATGGGATTTTTTTTTTAAGTACTAAACATGATTAATGAACTGTCGAAACGCGTTCTAGTCAAGATTTTACTAATGTGTGTCCTTGCCACTATCTTTGTTCCAGATTTGCTTTTACGAAGCGTCGGTATTTGTCCAATAGCTAGCTGGGCCCTATAGTGAACTTGCAACTGCGTCGTTCGGAGAACTAAACAACATATGGATTTTGACTATTCGTGTAGCTGGATATGACGAAGGCGTCAGAACATTTGTGTAGCCGAGAAACTGAGAAAGACATAATTTTAGTTACGATTGTCGTGCTGAAACTGAAAGTGGGCTGGATTTTACGCAGTTATCGAGCTTAACCTATGCAGTTGAACTGCGGCAGTACCTGGACTCTGAAAACTGGAATAAGCTCCCTGTCCTAAACACCCGGTTGTACAAGCTTTTAGGTAATTTTAGTGGATGCCATGCCAACTAGGATGTCCCGAGCACACTCCTCCGCCAGCAGCATCAACAGCAACAGCAACGCCCACATGAACGGGCCGAAGCGGAAAGGCTCCTCAGTGACCAGGCGAAACGGCGTGACACAGTCAAAGCCTTTCCGGGTCATCGTACTGGGCCAGGCCTCGGTCGGCAAAACTGGTAAGTCTATAATTTGTTTAAGAAAAAAATAGCCCTCTCAAATTAGCCTTTTGCTCATTTCATATAGGGTCTGGTGTACTGACTTACTTCCTTTCACATACACACTTGGTATCCACTTGACCACACTAATTTTTCTTGCTATGTGGTGCAGGCGGCAGGTTTGAAGTACACTGCAGGAGAGAATGGCATACAGACTGTCTATTGCTGGACAATGGCGTGCACCGTGCACATTCAGTGTACGGTCCACCATTTAAATTCCATTTAAATGCCAGACAATCGAATTGTACCAGCTGTAATCGAGAAATCTTTATGTCTGAGCTGACGTTTGTTGTCCGTTTAAATCAACTGTATTAATTCCCTTTGGGTCCTCAACCTCAACTTCAGAGTTCACTTCAGAGTTCACTTCAGAGTTCACTTCAGCACGACGAGGAAGTATTTTCTTTATTAGGCTAAACCATGATTAAACACAGTCGTAGAAATTGCCACTATTTTGCGGCCGTATTCCCGTTGGGATTTAGCTCACTGTTCTGCTGGGCACCACTTTTTATGAGATCTTGAAAAGTAAAGTGTTATAATTTGTTATGCATGTGAAAACTGTCAAAATGGCGCCAATGCATTGTGTTTTTGCATAATACCCAAGCTTAGTCGTCGTACGGTTTAATTTTATTGGTACTGGACGTGTGATTTCTCGAAGACCTTTTTGTCGTGTTTTCACGTATCATATTACATTTTGACATTTGATAAAAAGAATAGTACATGTGTAATACTTTGATAAAACCTATACTGCAACGAGCAAAGAAGGAAACAGTTTGCCGTATACTGATAGGCCTACATGTATACCAATTATATCATTTGAAAATCAACCTTTTTTTACGAGCAGCATTACATGTGCAGAAAACATTAAAAATCATGCATGGTTTTCGTGTTGAATGGATGGTAAAAAAAAAAATCGTTTTAAAGCATTTGCAAACCTGTTTTTAAAGAGCACACTCAGTTGGAAACTTCCACAAAGGTATATACTATTTTACACAGGGCTCCAAGTCCTCGAGAAAGAAGAATACAGCCTAGTACGTTTTTGCACGTGGCTCTATATAACTCGTGCCTCAAAAATAAAACGGATGAAAAATAAGCAGCATTGACAAGGCCGGATGTGATTGAAATTACCATTTGCGCCAATTACACCAAATGTCAAAGGTAAATAAAACTAGTTCTATCATATCCTATATATGTCCCAATCTTGACTGAAACAATTGTGCGGTGCCACATCGTTCTTGGCCACTATTTTCCGTTTTAAAATGTCAGGATTTTGACATGCAGCTGGAAAACACATCTAGTCTACTCATTATCTTGTTTGAAAACGATTAGATGAAAGTTTACATCCAGAAAAATAGCGATAAAGACGGGACAAAGTAATGTCGCAAATTCCTTTCTGGTGCGTTGTGGGTCACTAACCCGCAGTTGAGGCACGTCACTAACCTGCAAGACTTTATAAAGCACTTTATGGTTCTAATTTTCAACCCAAGGTTGCCTTGCCGTTCGCATTTAAAGACAGCCGACTCAAAACTTTGGAATGATATGCTTCTGTAGGAGCACCGCCAACTTACAAATTTGGGTCTCGGTAAAAATTTAAGTTCGATTGGGCAGAAGTTGTCCGGGGAAAATAACTGCTGGATATAAAAAGGTATTAAACAGGAAAGCTTCTCGCGTTAAGGGCAGTCGGGATGGCACAGTGGGTCTTTCCCTGCCTTCACCTTTGACGTCCCGGGTTCAACTCCGGGGCTTGTATGTGGATTGCGTTTCTAGTCCCTATGGTTTCCCCCAGGAGATTTCTCTGCGGAGGTTGTCCTCCGCTGCATCTCCTTCGTCAACTTGAGTGTGAACTATTAACCTCGGCGTGACGTCATGACTGTGACAGCCAGTAACATTACTACCAAACTGCAAATCTGTCCATCATGACAAAGAGCCTCATGGACGTATAACGTATACAAAGTGTATGCCAGTACTTAGCCTATCACAATGAGTATTTGTTATCTTAATGTCACACGCTTGATCAAAAAGGGCTATTTGACAGTTGCAAGTCATTCTGAGGTCATAAGCGGAGGTATTCACTCTCAGCTCCCTGAAATTACTTGTGAGCCAAATTACCAGCCAAAGGGATGGTGTTACAACCATTTTTGTGAATTTACCACTTTTGTGATTGGGTCACGAGTTTTGTGAAAAAAAACGCCTCTCTTTGTGTGAAATATTACCCACTTTTGTGAAATCGCAATTATTTTGAACAATGTTCGACCACTGTATCAGTTGTGAATAATTCACGAATCCGGTGGAAAAGTTACAAAACTCGTGACTATTTACAAAAGTGGTAAATTCGTGGTCGTAACAGGCACTGCAACGGACCGTTTCACGGTAGGCTGAAGTGCGTCCCGTACTCCCATCAAAATACTTTCTTTACTTTGATGACCTGCCGTTAGGAATACGTGTTTTGTTGTATTATACCCGTGCAGATAGACAGTTTCTCTGAAGAAAGTTGAAAACTCTACCTTTTAATCATTTTACATTGGAATGAATGATAGTGCATGGTGTCTTTCCGAACGAATGCTTCCTTATAATGCGGCAATACCTGTGCATGAAGTTATTTAGCATTTCAGGGCACTTTAATTGTCTCACATGTTATCTCTTTTTTAAATCGTTTCAGCTATGACAGTGCGCTTTGTGACTCGACGATTCATTTACGAATACGACCCGACTCTCGGTAAGCATTTTTTATTTATTTACCACATCCAACAGCGGAGAGACCGCCAATTACAGGAATGGGAGCAAGTGTGGTTGAGTGCCTTGCTCAAGGGCACAGGTGCCACAACCCGTCGCGGCCCGGAATCGAACCTACATGCTAGTACTAGCACAGGAACTTAAGTTCGACGCACTAGACCGCTCGGCCATAACACCCCACCCCACTCCATTTTGGAGTCACACACAAGGCCAGGCAAAATCAGTTGAATAAATTCCCATAGACTCTCAATTGTTTCAGGCCGTAGCAAAGTTATTCTGACGTAGTTTGGTCATGTGTGGATTTCCTTTAGTGTCATGGGAAACCAAACGGTTTATAGGGCCACAGGAAAGCGCACATGTAAGCAAACTTGACGTCATAGCACGATCTGACAAGCGAGGGTGCATGCAGAATCATCTTGGCTCCTAGCCATCTGCTGTTTCTGCACCGTCCATTGTATAGGCCTATGAGATGACGTCCGAAATTGTGAGATTCCAGACGGGTAAATTAGCCTTGTTGAAGTTAGATTGGTTCCCGATCCCATCGCTCATTGCGAAAATATAGGGATCGGTAAAGGACAGCCATGACGGACATAATTCTGCCCGGTCACGTGGTTATTATTATTTATTTGTTTAGTAAGTGCGCAAATTTTGCATTGACATTTGTAACCCGGCCGTGCGTGTCGAACAATATCCAAATGTAAATAAATTACATTGCCTGAAGCAAAGGGCTTCGCCAATGCGCCTTTACCTGTCCTTATATTCTCCTATGTGGAATATGTGGACGGGAACCAGTCTATGTTGCAGTAGGCGGAGAGTCGGACACAATAGGAGGGCGCACTTTGATTTGGATATAATTTTAATTAAATGCAAAATAACTGCAGTTTTCACTTTGCACTTATTTATTTTATTAATAATTATGTCTCTGTTCTATAATAACAACATGTAAATCAAGTTTTTTGAAAGGATTACAATTGTTTAAAAAAATATTCATACCCAAATAAATTGCGCCCTCTTCTTTTGTTCCGCCTTACTTTTGTGAAATATCACACTACAACAGTTATTGAGCTCGTGCCAATGACGTCGTTGTGCAATGTGCGTGCGCGTTGTGTGTGTCCATAGCGTGCGTAACGCACAATGCTAAGGCTCCCATTGGTGAATTAAACCGCGTTACGCCCACCAGAGACACACACAGCGCGCACGCACATCGCTTCCACAATGACTCAGCATTATTTGACTCCCAAAATGGCGTATTTGCACGTGTTCGAAGGGGTCAATATATAGGTTTTTAGCAGTCCAGTGTTCTGATACTCCTGTATCGTTTGTGTTTTTGTCCCTCAGAAACTATTTACAAGCACCGGATGTTCTTTGACACAGAGTCTTCACCTATCGACTTTGAGATACTGGACACGGCAGGGCAGGTCGGTATTTGGCAAATCATTCTATCCAGTATGTTTTATTTTATAGAGGGAGTTCCCGCTTTTAAAACATGATTTGTGCCAACGAAAATTACCTTTTCGGCAATTGTTTGATGCCGGTCATCGCACCATTTATTTGTCAGCATGAGATGAGAGACAAATCACATGGGCTTTATCGGGATTCGTACTCGATACCTCTGACTTACGCATAAATTATGCCCGACCAGCTGATCTATTAGGCACAGTGGTATACTCCCTCAGGTTTCCCCCCAAGACCTCTGACACACCAAGCAGATGCTCTACCAGCTGAGCTATAGCAGTGGTGTACTCCCTCAGGCCCCCACCCCCCCCCCCCCCCCCCCCCCCCCCCAAGACCTCTGACACACCAGGCAGATGCTCTATTAGCTGAGCTATTAGGCACAGTGGTATACTCCCTCGGATTTCCCCAGGAACTCTGACACACCAGGCAGTTACTATACCAGTAAAGCTATTATAACGAGGCATGGACTCCCATAGGCTTCACCAAGACCTCTGACTCATCAGGCAGATGCTCTACCAGTGGTACATGTATACTCCCTCGGGTTTTCCGTGCGAACCCAATTTTGGAAATATGCCATTTGCGCGAAAGTACATGTACTGCACACCAAATGTTGACTTGAGTTTTGTCTTGGCTACACAGGAGGAAAAAATCGAGGAGAAAATGAAGTGGGCAGATGCGTTCCTCATCGCGTACTCCATCAACGACAGGTGTAGCTTTGAGGAAGTGACAAGGCTCAAGTTTTTGGCAGGCAGGTGCAAGAAGTCCGCTTTACACGAGCAAGCCGTACTGATTGTGGGAAACAAGAAAGACCTCGAACATGACCGTCTCGTGGCGCATGAGGAGGGCCTTGCTCTGGCCCGCTCCATGGACTGCTCTTTCCTCGAGGTATCCGCGTTGGAGTCATACGAGGACGTGGCGGCAGCCTTTCAGCGGCTCTACGAGGACTACAAGAGCCGTAAGAGGACCGGGTCTAACAGCAGCAACTCGCCCAAATTCACGCTTCGGATGCGAAAGACGAGCCTGGGCCTGGCAGGCAATCATAAGGAGGAATCCCTGGAGTCCAATCCGCCGCGGCCTCGGGCTAGGAGCACGAGCTTTGCCACCATAGCACCGGTCTACAGCCGGAGAACGGCCCTGCTTAGGGCTGAGAGTGCTGGCAACTCGGTGACTGACCATTCGCGGGACGCTGTCGACGATTAAACATCAACACAGAGCTTAATGACGTCACTCCAGAGATCTCTACAGCACCATGTGTTGTATATTCTAAACTCTCAAAGTCAAAACTCTGAAAGTATCCCTTCATTTTTAAATTTTGTATAAAGACTTCACAGAGGAGTGGTAGTTACTTTTGACATTCCTTATGATGTGCCTTAATTTTTCCAAATGTAAGATTTGCTGCAGTAGTGGAATGGAGGAACACATTTTCGTTTTGCGGATGCTTTAAATACGCGCAGCGTGTTAGGACAGTTGGGTCTTTCTATAAATTAGGGGTCCAATGTTGGTGTGCCCCGTTACATTTTACATCTTGTTTTTGTAAATTCAGGACACATTCTTTAAATACTTTCCATCTCAAAGAGTGAGTACATAAAGTACAATTCATACAAAATTATTTAAAAGCCATTTTAATGATTTTTGTACGAAAAATAACACGTATCAGGTGTAACAAGGGACACTAAATGTCACACTTTGGACCCCTATTTTATAGAAAGACCCAGTTCGATCCAGACAACGTGTAAAGCGCGAGAGTGCAGTTCTTTATAGACAATATGATTGTGTTACTATACAACATCCAAAGACAGAATATAACCATTCATGTTTGTATCGATTCGACCTTGGGTATAAAACGGTAGAATTACAGCTATGCAATATTTACATGATCTTTAGATAATATGCCAAAGATTATAATTCCCATATCAGCAACCGTCCGTGGTGTTTTTCCTGTTCTCGTTAAAATTTACGCTCCAATACAAAGTTGTGGATGCTAAGAAAACAAGATGTCGGCCCCATAGCTCTCTGTATAAAGGCGGCCTCCCATTGGACGATTTTGACTCCGAATTTTCCACGAATAGGTAAGATTTGTTTCAATTACACGAGATTGTCTATGACTAGTCTAATCTCGGCAAGTCTACCTAACTGGCAAAAATTGGCAGCAAAAATTGCAGAGTCAGAGGCCGGCTACAAATCCAAGTGAAAAACGCCCTCTTGTGGCAAACTCAGCAGAGTTTCATTTTACTGGAGCGGGGTGAAAGGAAGGATTTTGAGCCGATGGCCTGTTATTTCCGAACGTGGCTAATTTTGATATGACATTCGCGAGAGAGTACATGTACTGCACACAAAATGTTGACTTAAAGTCCAGCATTACATCATTTAACTTCACGAGTTGACATGAAAAACCTGACTAAATACGTTAGCAGCATTGGTAACAAACACCACATTATTTTTTCCCGTGTAAAATGGTACCTTTGTGGGGGAAATTGCCAACTGAATTAAGGTGCTTTTTTAGTTGAAATCGTTTGCAAACTTTTCTTTTCAATACAAAGGTTTTACTGCATAAGGCAGTTTGTTAACATTATTCTTTAGTTATATATATAAATGCTGCTGTTCCTGAAATTCGTCAAATAAAAAGTTCTGCAAGAATATTCAGTCTCTGATCATTTCCACATTATTAAGAAAATGTGAGTTATACAGGCCAGCATCATTAATGGATTTTTAGTGCTGCTCGCTCGACGGCACAATAAGTACTTATCGCAATGTACACGTATAAACATGTAATCTACCTATTAAAGGCAGAGGCGCGTCAGCAATGCGCGCGCGCCAAATTCGTGACACGAAATACGCAGCTTCATGACTTTGCTATGGAGCTGCGTAATTCGTGGCACGAATTTGGCGCGCGCGCATTGTTGACGAGCCTGTGCCTTTAAACACAATCCGTATAGACCGTATCGAATAGCCGCCATTTCGCATATGCAGCACGATATGTGGCAAACGGACTCCTCCCTACCATTGTTCCCCTATTGTGTCTCAAACATCCAAGGAATTCCTTTCAGTTTTTAGAGGGATTGGTGCGTTAACAAAAGGGAAGAGTGTGTTGAGGTATAAGGGCGTTAGGGGGAGTCCCTCTGCCACATATCGTGCTGGGTATACCATTTCGTGGGCAGTTTCTTTGTTCCTTGAGGACATGCATGGTTGCACATATTGTGCTTCCATTGTTGAACGGTTTAAAGCGGGCCTCCCACTGTGCGATTTTTGCCACGAATTAGCTACGATTGGGTACGATTGTGTGTAGAGTCTATAGGCAGTCTCCGATAATCGTACCAATTCGTAGGAAATTCGTGGCAAAAATCGCACAGTGGGAGGCCCGCTTAAGTCATATGCAGCACGATATGTGGCAGAGAGACTCTCCCCCACAATTTTGGAATCGGGGTCGACTCCAAAAATGCTGGAGACGCCCAAGCCTAATTCGGAGCGCTCCATTGTCGCGCGGCTTTTCTGGCATTCCCCCACCTTTTCAGACGGTTGGCCCAACAATTTTCTCGTTTTTACAGGCAACTCGGAGGCAACTTACAGCACTGCAGGCTACAGGAATGCTTGAGTAGCACAAAGACATTGCGTGTGACAATGTATTGACATTACAAGGAAAATAATGTGAAAATTGTAATGCTTCTAAAATAATGCTTAGAATCTATTGCCTGTAAATTGCCTCGTGTGACATGGTTACATCTCATGGCGCGTTGAAATTTCCAAAACTAATGTCAATACATTGTCACACACAATGTCTTTGCCTCCAAGTTGCGGACGCGCAGGGCCAGGAAGGAGTCGTCAGTTATCGTATTCGTGTATATGAAAATACTAGCAGTCGTAGACGGAATTATTTCTGATGCCTTTTCCAGACAATTTAGTGTTCTGTCCTGTTTCCACCACCTTTCATGTATTCCAAGGCTGCTTTCTTCCATGCAAAACTCTGCTCAGAGTTACAGACAAACGTATACGGAACACTGCAGCGGCGGTGCAGGGAGCATCGACTTTGGACACCGGTGGACAGCGCGTCGCAACTGAACAAGCTTCGGTAGGAAACAAAAAACCATGTGTTGTGAAAATGACAGAACGCGGTGTTACTATTTAGACTTTTATGGAGGTGTGGATGGCTGTTGAAAGAATCGCATGCCGAGCTAATGAGAAAGCTAACTTGGCTTGGAAGAAAGATGGGTGCTTCAACTGTTCAAGTAGGTGAGTTGCGTTCAATCTTATTTATTTATTGGACTTTACCTTAAAGTTGCATTGCCCGTGTTTCGGTGAACGGATTAAAAAAAATTAATTTACACAAGCGAACGAATTTAGAAAGCTTACGTGTCTCTGTAACGAAAAATATCAAAAACTTAAATTTCCGACGTCGGGAATTGGAGTGCAAGCCTTTTTCTTGAAACGTGCTTTACATGTTGTACATGTGCGCGTACGCTCATATGTACATAGTATGTGTACAATGTACACATGTACGTGTACATTTACGTCATAACCCTGTCGATTAATTGACCTGCCAGCCATTTAATCATTTCTTGTTTTTAATCGACTGGCATTAATCCTTGACGGATTTTTACGTTCTTGGTACCAAATGAAAGCTGATAACTTTTTCTATTCTAGAAAAATACATATTTAACTTAAAAAAACAAATTTGACGCCCAAATCGGCCCAAACACGGGCAGTGCAACTTTAATACCTTATTTACCATGTGGGCATGATGGTGGCATGGTTAGGGGTACGGGTAAGAATTGAGAAGTTGATCACTGACATTTTTCTTTAAAATGACTTATCAGGTGTCCATAAGTGCAGATTTGATAGAAAACCCCATATTTAAGAAAAATTAAAGATTTTCTGAGAAAACGCACACAAAAATCTTTCCAGCCAGTCTTATGTTTTGCACACAACCATGATCAACTAATCAGAAATGTTCTACATGATCCTCGAAATAATACTTCATTGCAGGCGTAGGGCGCCCTCATACGTCCTAACCCGAATAGTGAACATAAAAGCTGAGCTTGCCAGGTTTGTCATCAACATGATTACTAAAAATAACTTCAAATATATTGCCTACAGGAGCTTGTATTTTGCTCAGTGGCGCCAATTTTGTGCTTACAACTTTTTTTTTACGGCGAAACCGTAAAAAAAAGGTGTGCGCTCAAAGTTGCGCGCATTTGAACCACTTGTAAATCCACCGCGATTATGCATCTATTAGTAAAATTATGTTGGGGGAAAACTCGTAATTGGTCAATGTAAACAAACTTATATTTTACAGTAAAGAAGAAACGAAGACGGAAAGATATTAACCAATCTTGATAATAAATAAATTTACAGCGTTAATATTTTTATTGCCGCGTATCTCTTAAAATGATATTTCAACATAAAGGCGGATACACACTATCGCGGAAAAATCTAACTTTCGCGCTGCGCTCACCGCATTGCATGAGCTCCCAATCGCCGATTATTCCAAAATAGAAAATTCCACTCTGGTAACTTGGGGCTTCTCTGATACCTCATTGGCTGCGCGTTGGAAAGGTCAGCGCACCGCGGTCAAAGTTCAACAAATTTGAACTTTGACCCAGCTCAAAACGTTTTGCGCGTCGCGATAGGCCGCGCACAAGCGGCAAACCAGTTTGTGTACAAACCAATGGAACAGTGTGATTTTTCCGCGACAGTGTGAATCCGCCTTAAGACGGAACTATAAATCTCTACGAACTGCAAACGGATGAAGTTGTATTTTTTTCGGAATCTCATTGTACAATAAGTTTACTGTGATTTGCAATAGTACGTACCTTTAGCAGAGATATTCAATCCGCAAATTTAGAAAATTTTATTTCCCGTCGGGTTAAAATTTTAGAGGCCACCAAACGTAAAGGAAAGGGAAAACTTGCAGAAAATTGCTTAAATTTCAAGAATAACCGCAAACATAGCAAAGTTAGTTTAAAAAGTGGCACATGGAAGTTGATATCCCTTCCTACCATCTGCGTCTGAATCGGTTATATATAGAAAACTAGAGTGCGCACTCCCAATACACGATGTGCCGATATGGACGCCGCCATTTTGGCTTAATGCTCGGTGGGCTTTGCCAACTTTGCATTCATAGCGTTAAGCAAACATGGCGCCGCCCACATCGGCACAGTCCACAAACGTGACTTAAATAGCTAGTGCACACTCTAGTTTTCTATATATAGGGGGCCTAACTCTATGGTCTGAATACGCTTAGTGTAATACCCCTTTCCCACTACATAATCTCCGGGTTAACTCGGGGGTAACGGCAATCCTTAACCCCGAGATACCCCGGGGCAGCGAAATATCGCGCGAGCGTTCCCACTACTCTTTTGCTGGCCCGGGTTAAGACGAAAAAATCGGCCGTTAGCCCGGGGCTCGTTAACCCTGCCAGCGACCAGGGTTAAGGATGGCAATCTCGGGGTTAACGGCCAAACTCCGGGGTAAGCATTGTAGTGGGAAACCAAGCAGGGTTAAGTGTTCTCCAAGCAATCTCGGGGTTAAGACGCATGAATCATTGCGCATTGAGAGATCCGTCGGATCTGTAATGCGCTATATAAGAACTGTCTATTATTATTATTATTAACTCGTGGCGCGAAAATGCGTGTTCAGTGCGCTATAAATCCTGCTGGCGTATTGCCTCAAGCAACATCTACCTTCTTCCCCTTTTGAGAACGTTGGCGTTGACGTTTCCTTCGCAATATTTGTAAAATTACCATCAGGACCGCGACCGATATTGCTTCCGTGTCTGGCGCCATTTTGAGCGATGTACTAGCAGTACTTTTCCCCCAAACCACTTCGCCCTTGGCTGGACCACTTCTCCCTCGGCTGGACCACTTCTCCCAATCATGGAGGTAGGAATACATCGCCCAAATGCTACTTTACCCAAGGGGCACTCTGCAAACGTAACCTACGTACGTGCCCGCTCACGGCTGACAGACATGCAGCTACTTAGTTTTATGCCGTTTGGTGAAATAATTTTTCAAAGAAGAATTTAGGCCTGGCTGAGAAAACACCTTCTTAATACACCCCCATTTTAATGGTATAGGCCTACACGTGATGCGTTTTGTTTGGACGAAATGTTATTTGCACGAGTGGTGTGTGGCCCAAGTGGTTTGGGGGCGAAGTGACTGTAAAGGGCAGTGCGGCGAAACGAACACATGTGTCGAATGGTACATGGTGGGATCATATTTACCAATGTCTTGTGGCGCGAAAAAGGACCCGTTGCTTGGCGACAAGCCAACTCGCGCACTCCGTCATTTCCAGTCCGCGTGTAGTGGGAAACCGCACCGCGTTAACCCGGGGCAAGCTCGCCCCGGGTTTGCCGAAACTCCGGGTTAACGAAACAAATGGGAACAGAACTCGGGGTTAACGAACCCCGGGGTAAGAAAAGCTTAACCCGGGGCGGCAAATCTCCGGGTTAAGCAGTTTGTAGTGGGAAAAGGGTATAAGTCGCCATAGTTTGGCCTTCGGGTACGAGTAGAGGGCGTGAGTCAGGTCACAACAGATTTTACATACTTCAAGGCGTGTTGGAGTCGGAAAACGAGCGTTCAATCTTGACGTTATCCATGCAACTGTTGAATGGTTGACGTCATCTTCTTTATTTTTAAAATTTTAAATATGACGCCGCATATAGCCGCATTGGCTGCAAAGTTTAACATTTAAATTAATTGTTGCCAATGTTGAAAACAAGTGCTCCGGATTCCCATGAGGATTCATACATCGGCAATACGTAGGTAGCAATTTTTATTAAATTTAAGTGTTTATTAAAATTTATTTATTTAAAATAAAGTGTTTCCTCTCTTTCAAATTCAAATCCCTCTAATCTTCACCTTGTTGCCACTTTGCAATCATCCCGTGCAATTCTCTGAATTTTGGGCATCATCTGTGTCGTACTGAACATCCAAAATAACGATCTCCCGTAACTCCGAGACAATTCGAGGTAAATCTGCTATATTGATATACAGCGTCCAAAGGCATACAACCATCGTTGATAGGTGACGCGTTCGGTGACAGTCGTTTCTCGAACGCAACTTCGGAAGTTCGAACTGCGCCAAGATTATTTGCGTAGGTCCATTGATCCCACGCCGGTAGAAGCACAACTTGTTTCTTGAGAACAAGTATTCAAAACATAAGAGCCAGACTAATGGATCTTTCCTTATAACGTCATGGTCTTTTTGTCCCGAGTGTGGCCGAACATCCTTCCGAAGAGTGTCGATCGCGTGCCGAATTTGTACATCTTAATCTCGCGGTACAGTTCGTGGAAGACCTCGGCAATTTTATCGTAGTTCTCTGAAGCCGAGAGTTCGACGAAGGAGCATCCCATATCCTTGGATAGCTGTTCGCCTGTAACAAAATGAATACATGTAAATAAAGGCAATCACAGTTTTGTAATTCTTCGTTAAATTCAAACAAGTTAAAATGCACCTGAAGTGGGGCGGCGCGTAGTTTTGGCAACTCCGTTCTATAAGCCTTTTTGCGATTACATTGCGCATGTGCATGACACGCTTGGACCAAAGGTTAACTAATAACACATCACAGCATACGTACATTTTACTTGGGTACCATTGGGGTACCATTCTGGTACATTGTGGTACCATACCCCTGTGGTATACGGCCCCTGCCTGTGGTACCATGCCCTTGTGGTACCATTGTGTTATTACCGGGTGACCATTGAGTACCTTCGAGGTTATCTATGAATATCTTGATCTCACTATGTGGTCTCACTATGGACGTCGTCAGCTATGAACATCACACTCACTTTTTTTTGTATTAACATGTACTTGCAAAATCACTTCTTGGAGACATCAAAACAAATTTGGTTGAACATGTTTAATGTTGACTAATTGAAAATAAATTACGTGGATGTGATTGGTTAACAGAGCCAACAAAATTGGCGGCGGGCCTCGGAAACAGCGTGAGGCTTGAAAAAAGTAAATTAATTCTCGAGTTTGAAAATATTTATATGTTCATAAACTACAATGAATTTTAATGTTACCAGACCCAATTTAATTTTCGTTAATATTGAATAATTTTTCTTTGTAATTACAAAAATTACGATACAAATGTGGACAGATGTCCATGAGTGCAGGGCGTCTGCACGTTAAGCAGAAGGTCCGCGGTTCGAATCCCGGTGGAGCCAAGTTGCTTTTAACTGCATCCAGATCTCCCAAACTAATGGACATCAGTCCACATTTGTATCGAAATTATTCATCTCGGCGCGGCGGTCCATGGGTCATAATCCTTAAAATTAATCACTTACGTTTTATTTTTCTGAGAAAAATAATCCAAGTTTATCGTTTGTAACATCTGGTGTGATATTTATGTTCTTTTAAGAAAAATATTATGAACATAAAACCCAATAGAGCTGCTACTGCAACATTAAAACATTTGTTTCCGATTACCAACGACAAACAGATTGAAAGCGTAAAACTCTTTCCAGCTGTATTTCTTGTTCTCCATGTCCCTGTCGTTTGAAGACATCCGACAGATTGCAGGCATATCTTGCCTCTGGCTGTAAACACTCGCCATCTTTTATTGCGACTTCTTCCGCACGCGTGAAAAATACGATGATGCGGATGTCTCTCCATAATAGACGTCTGTTTCCTGCAGGAGATTTACTGTAAAATCATTGCGCGTTTATACCACATGTATAGTGCATTGGGTCATAATTTGGTTTAAAGAATCGAAGGTTGTGGAATATTTATTTGAATATGAAACAACGACCGAAATTCTTCTGTGCAAGGAGTCTCGTACTTTGAGGTGAGCAAGCGAACACGCAGTGACTCCAAATTTTACTTCACGAGTTGACAAGAAAAACCCGTATTACTGAAATTTCTACAAGGCAGTTTATCAACCTTATTCTTTAGTTATGTAATGCTGTTTTCCTGGAATTCGTAAAAAAAAATCATCTGAAAATGACATAATGGGGTCTTTAAAGATAGATTACATGATTGAAAAGCGATATCTCCATGTGTGATTGAGGATATGTGTGATATCGAAATATCAACCAAAACTAACTATAGTGTGTAAGTCGGCGCTGTAAATTCGGCTATGTACCTCATCCACGATATTATAGAAAACAATGTCCATGTAGCCATTTGCAAACATTGCCAAATGAACCTTTCTTTTCCGTTTTCGCTGCTTTCACACCGTATCGGTTCCGTAACATGTTACACATAAACTGAGCATGCATGCAGCGACATTTCACTGATGTAAAATGACCGAGCAGAAAAATTAATTTCAAGAAACAGCCGTCTACTCTCGGCTCTATTATGCATGCCATTGAAATTCATAGGTCGGGAGTACACACTATGAATGTCACTATTACAGACATCGTTTCAACATCCGTTTGTTTGCCATAGATCGTCTTAAAATAGGTGCACCTTTTGATATCCGGCTAAATTTAGACATCGTCGACAATACCGTCCATTATTTGTCTTTGGGTAAGAGCGTTTGATACACACTTAAGCGAGTTATATACGTTGATGCACGTCTTCGGCTTCTGCCAGTAATCTTGGTGAATTATACAGGGTGTTTTAAAACTCAGGCGAATGCCTGGAAGGATAGTATACGATTAGTATATTCATTTAATTTAGAGATATTGCTTTAAAGCCCCAATCCATCATTTGCAGTGATTCTACTTCATGACTTGACAAGAAAAACCAGATTTAAAGTGTTGATAGCAATGGGAACAAATACCACATTATTTTGTTCCTGTGTAAAATGGTACCTTTGTGTGAGAAATTGCCAACTGAAAGTACATGTACTTTTTTTTAATCGTTTGGGGGTGGGGAGTTATCATTCATTCAACACTAAAACCATGCATGGATTAAGGTTTTCTGAAATCTTACTGCATCTATGTGGCTAAGTTTATCAACATTATTCTTTACTTTTGTATAAATGCTGTTGTTGCTGGAATTACAAAAACAATTAACCTGCAAATTATATAATGGCCTTGAAGTATTTATTGGTATAAAGCGAATAAAATACAAAATGGCAAATCCAAAGTCTCTATGTACGTGACCATTGTGTCTGCAGATGTTTTTTTAGCCCGTTATTTCCACACCATTATGTCCGTTTCTACCATTATGTCTACACCATTGACTGTTTTTACCCTTGTGTCCGAAAAACCATTGTACGTAATATGACAGGATTGATAATTGAAAGGTAATTTAGAAACACGAGAAAATTACAGTGCCCCGACTAGGATTCGAACCCAGGTCCTTGGCTTTCATGGCCAATTGCTCTACCAACTGAGCTATATGGGCATCCCGCCGGAGCACCACAACAATCTCGTGCTTGCCTCTCTTTTTCCAACAATGCAGTGGGGCAAATCCATGCCAACCAATTGGCTACACTTATGGCCTATCGTGCAGAGAGGTCTTACCTCCATAGGGGTTAATGCCAACCCATTAACTACAGAGGTCATTATTATATATTGAAGGTATATGGGTCTGTCCACAGTAATGGGGTACATTTCTGTAACATTCAAGATCTTAGGTCCCAGTTCACTTCAAATGTCTTAATTTTATCTTTAAATTATCAAGCTAAACTGAGGAAATAACTTTTTCACAAAGGAGTAAGAAAAATAATCTTACAACATACATTTGTGAAAACCTCGTACACAAATTTTCCTATTACGCGTGTAACAAAGACGGAAAAAAATGTCACAAAATTGTCTGTCCACGTTACATGCGTAATAGGAAAATTTGTACACTTGCTTTTCAAAAATGTATGTTGTGGCAGCAATTTCTTACCTTTTTGGGCAAAAGTTATCTCCCGAGAACAAAACAAGGACATTTCTTTAATTCTGAGAAACTAAAGACATCTGAAAGGAATTATTGACTTATTTTTCAAATGTACCCCATTACTGTGGACAGACCCATATATATGACAGGATTGATAATTTAAAAAACCATTGTGTCCGAAAACCATAAAATGCAGTTCTCCCTATTGAAGTAGCAAATTCCTTGCAACACAGGAAAATGACCTACACGTTATTGCCTTGAGATCTTTTGCGCTTCAGACGGTCAAAGGGGTTGTCAAAAGGAAGTAATGTTTATTTAGTTCGGCATAAGGCCATACAAAGCGCTATAGAAGAAAAGTAAGATACATGTATTTTATTGCATTCTTTTGTCAACTGTAACCCTCTTAATTTATAAACATATCAAAATAAGCCAGACACTCCATTCTGACTGGGTGCAAGAGCAGCACTGGAAATGTTTATTTTTACCGAAGTAATATTTATCTTTTCCTGCAGATTTATGCTTTCCTTCTTTATTGATTGAAAAGAAGCAAACTGTGACACTATCAGTTTAGTTTTTTCGTGTTAAATTTTGTTGCGTGCTCGTAAACACTTAAAGTGCGTTTACCCAGGGGGCATCAGGGGAAAAAATGATATCAGGAGGGGGTGGGTGGGTCTGTTGGCCGAAAATTATGGAAAACAAAATCCATTAAAAACAATAAATAAATTGGGGGCGGGGGGTTCTACTACCTCGCTGAAAGAAAATTCAACCAAAAAGGTGCAAAATGGGTAGGAGACCGTGGGAGCAAAAGGGACAAATGGCCCAATGCCTACCCCACCCTCACCCCTGCCTAAATTCCATAGACACACACCAGGTAAGGTTCTAAAGAACTATCAGACGAAGTTTGCTGCGATTTGGGCTGCAGGTTATTGCGCTAGCCATGTTTTAATGTCGGCATGTTAAAGTTGATGCGCGGCCATGTACATCTATATCTATCTATGATGTGGAGGATACCCCCCACAGTTCTATAGGGATTCAATTAGTGGTATCCAGCCCGGCCATATACGCATGCATACAACTGGTGTATAATAACATCATCAGATGCACCTCACCTGTGTAATATTTAGCCTACATGTAGGCCCACGTGCTTTCAAAGAGCATACCTTGCGTGGTGTCTACTTTGCGTAGATGCAAGAGGTCTGCCTTGTTAGCCACTATGGTGAATGCGATTGGCACCGCCTTAGCAGTTCTAGCTTCTTCTAACGTGCTCCGTGCTCTCCGTATTGCATCCAGGCTCTTCGTGTCCGTAATGGCGTAAATGAGGAGCACACCATCGGCCCATTGTAGTACATCTTCTGTTAGGACATTCTGAAACGTTAGTTAAAAGTACTGTCAAAAGAGATCGGACCAGTGACTTAAGTTTAAGGAGCTTGTTCAGATTATTCAAGAATTTCGTTCTGACACTGACCAACAATCATATAAAATACCTCCCCAAAATACTATTCCATGGGAAGAAAACAGGAAATCTGCAATTTGGACGTGGAAGCAAAAATGCTGTCGTAATCACTGCACTGTTTTATGTAAGTGGATAAATTCGTTTTAAAAAACAATAGTGGGCATTGTTTGGACGATATTCTTGGAATTATGTAGAGTGGAGCGCAAAATTACAGAACAGTAATGAGGAAAATATGACAAATGATATGGTATCAAAATCTCAACACTCCCATGGGAAAATTTAATCCGGACACGCTGTTTTAAAAGCTCCAATTTTTCCGACATCACGTAGTTCATCTACGGGCATTTTACGTAAGGTTGCCCTTTTATTGTCTATAATTTAGGATTTCTTAACGACTCCAAGATACTGAAAATCGTATTTTTCAAATAAAATGAGCAACATTTGCAGGAAAGGCAGAAATATGCTGATTTAAAAGCTTCTACGCTCGGCCCAGCAGATTCCAATTTTGAAGAAAAATGGTAAAGTCGCCAGGCCGGCTGGCGACCCGGCTGGCAATGTGACCTTTGAACCCCGGGACGCGATATTTTTTTCCGTACCACATATTCGCTATGGGGCTTCATCGATTGGTGCATTGTAAATGAATATTCATATTTTCTATATAGCGCCTCCAAGAGTTATTACATAAAAGGATATAAGAAAGAAAATTCGTTTGGTAGTCTAGTGGTTAAGACGTAGTGCTATAAATCGGGAGATGGCAGGATCGAATCTCCTCAGAGTCGTATTAATTTCCTCAATTACTATTAATTGAGGAAAGAGTGTGGTATGGTGTGGGGTTATGTTGAGGTAGTTAATCAACGAAATACATCAGTATTCAACATATGCATGGGGGTTAAACCAATCAGAAGCAATGTTCGCTAAACAACGGTACGGAAAAAAATATCGTGACACTACAATGTGACCTTTGAACCCCGACCTGCGATGTGACACGGAATTGAAAACAGTGAAAACGAAATATACTGTAATTGATTCAAATAAAACAAGACAAATACAAATAAATAAATTTCACAAACAAGTTCTTATAGACGGTCGAATTTCACGTACCTCGTGCGCTGCGTCCAAAATGTCCATCACCACAATGTCGCCGTCAATTTTACACTGATGCTGGTACTTAGTTTCTGTCGAGATATTCAATATAAAATATTAGTTACCGTAGTATTCAGTCCAATGGAACGTAAATCGAACTTACGATAAATCAGACACGAACGCAATATTTGGTAAATATATTTGATAAATCGGACAGAAAGGAATGTGACTTGGCCTCCTTCGGAGAGACGCAGGCCAAAATACATTCCCTCGTCAGTTGCGGTTCCTGCAGCTAAATGATTCGAACCAGCTCAAGTGGTTGAGTGGTTAGGATATCTGCCTATAGTGTGCAGGAGGTCGTGGGTTCGAGTCCCTCCCGAGCACGCTGTGACGTTTTCTCCGTGTCTGAGAAGCGCGAACGACCGGGGCAAATCAAACTTGTTTGATTTTTCCACACCCGATGGTCCGGTACCCGGTTGGCCTGTAAGTCGCAAAGGTGCGGCGGGATTAACTTACCTGGTTCGTGGCCGTATTCACCTATAAAACGCTTCGTCAGATACCGCACCGTAACAGCTGTAGAAAGGAATTAGATCAGAAGCAAATACCGGTACATGAGCTTCCATATTAATGTAACAAACAATAATCAGTTCAAGTTAATCGGTTTTTCATTGCAAGTCTGTGTTTCAAGTGACAAATTATTTAAACGGGGAGATAAATTATTGTTTCTTGTTTGTGTTGAATGCATGTTGGTATTTCTTCAAACACCTAACTAATTTTCACAAGTATGGTCTACCAATATGATGTTTTGTTTCACTTCGGCCCGGTTCAGCAAATATCATGGATGACAGTAATTGCGTCTTGAAAATAATGCGCGCACTTTGATCTGTGATTACACGTAGATTAGTACAAACAAATAAATAAAAGAAATAATAAAATAAAATAAAATTTCCGGAGAGCAATCTGTTCCGCGATGCACACTAGATCGAATCTGGTTTGAAATTTATAGACAGTAAAGGGCTGGCGTACATTTCGGTGTGTTTCGTTGTTTTTTTTACGACTGCAAATTACGGGCTACTATCGATTAGATATACCACTCATTACACACGGGGCTGTAAACCATCCGCACTGTGTAGAATTCAATCTATCTGTGCTCTTTGAACCTAATTCCATATAGTAGAGCGGTCGGGTTGGCGTAGTGGTTCTTACCCTTTAAACACGTTTCACAAGAAACAACACCACAACTACAATGATTTTGGTATACACCGTTTGGCGCTGTGACCTGGCTGCTTTATTGCACGAAACAACTCCATGTCCATCAATTCAATTAACTAAGAATAAAAGGTTCAACTCCTTTATCGACAAACAAAGACATGGATAATCAACTTAATATTGAAGCTGACGGGTATATTTTACCCGACCGCACACCCGTTGTTATGTTGGCTGCCAGATACGAAAAACCACAAAAACCTTTCCAGGAAAAATGGAAACGTACGCCTGACCTATGCGAACCAACTGCTTTCAGGCTAGCAAAAAAAAAAAAAACAACGGTGTCCCCTCCCCCAAGAGTAAAAAGTTTTGCAGTATGCAGCATTAGCGAACAAACGTGAAGTGAAGCACTGCGCGTCACTCGTGCTTATTTATACCACTCGTGACCACTGAACCGTTTCACTTTACATAACAAGGGTAAAGTAGATTCATTCTAATTCGCTCTGTAGCTCAAACAAATAAATCAACATTTACCCTTTAAACACGTTTCACAAGAAACAACACCACAACTACAATGATTTTGGTATACACCGTTTGGCGCTGTGACCTGGATGAATTATAAAGAACGGGCTAGTTTAGATACCCAAAGACTTAGAAACTGATAAGAGACTTAAAAACTGTCTCGCACGTATATGTGTCTTTGGTTGTTTCCGACTTCCAACGCCCGTGGCGTTTGAAAAACCTGTCGGGAACTCATGCATTGGCAGCCTCTGAGGCTCCTTCTGCTCTCAAACTATGCCGAGCAACATTGATACATCCTCCGTTACATACGAGCCCTGTCCGATCTCTCTCTCTCTCTCTCACCGGTGCGTGCGGGACGCACGCTACGACGGATCGCTACCTCGATCCCCTCCCACCCCTCGCACAGTCACCCACTCAACGGGATGGCATCCAAAATATCTCTCTAACACGAGAAACGTCATGGGTTTGTAATTTTACACAAAACCTATCCGTTTCGGATAAATTCCTGAAAATTTAAATGCCCTTGTCAGAACTTTGAACCCTGGCTAGAGTCGAGCAAAGTTCCAACGTGGCGACCGGGCACGTGTACAGATATGACCTTGATATTGTAACTGAACTTCCCTGCCCGTTCACATCAGTTTTTACTCAATACAACATCTATGAATAGATGGTCGTCTTGAAAATGCAGATTGTTGGTTTAAAGCGAGGCTAACTCATTAAACGCAGAAAACATGCGTAGGTCTATCATTGCTAGGAATATAAATGTTCATCGAATTAGCGACAGTTTTGTCTGCTCCAATCTTCTGCGCCAGTTCAGCAACGATCTCCGTTGCAATGGGTTCCTTCCTTGACTTTAACAGTGTCCGTTTAAGTCCCTCCGAGGTCCGAAGCACGATACCGTCCCATGTGGGGTCCGAAAGACTGGCCATGCGATCCAAGGTGTCGTTCGGGCTCGCCGACTCAAAGAGACTCCTTCCTCCCTGGTTGGCTACTGAAGACGAGCTTAACCAAACAAAGAACAAAACGCATGTTTCAGGTATAAGGCACATGTATACAAAGATAACCGATCAAGCATGTCCCATAGCAGCTTCATCCACTGTGGATGACTGCACACAAGTGCTTCGGGTTGCCTGGCAACCACCTTACTGCGTTCTGAACGCATTTCTGGCTTGATTAGAGCCGTTAAATCTCACTGCCAGTACTGTACTGCGACACATGTTTTCCACAAACTTTGTGTTTGCTCCTCTGAACAAAAGAACGGACTGAAAATTCAAAAATTTTGGCAATTTCTGATCTTGACGGAAGACTATCGGGAAATAGACGGACCCAATATGGCGCCGATTGCCAGGCTGGTCAGATCAAAGTCCCGAGTTTATGATTGTCTTTGCGTTCTTACGCATGTTTCAGTTATAAGGCACATGTATACAAAGGTAACCAGTCAAGCATGCCCCATATATAGCAGTTTCATTCGCTGTGGATGGATGCACACGAGTGCTTTGGGTTGCCTGGCAACCGCCGTACTGCGTTCTGAACGCATTTCTGGCTTGGTTAGGGCCGTTAATCTCACTGCCAGTACTGTCCTGCGACAAATAATTTCTACAAACTTTGTGTTTGCTCCTCTGTCTGCTCTGAACAAAAGAACGGACTGAAAATTAAAAAAAAAAAATTCGGCAATTTCTGATCTTGACGAAAGACTATCGGGAAATAGACCGACCCAATCTGGCGCCGATTGCCAGGCTGGACAGGTCAAAGTTATGATTGTCTTTACACTCCTACCATCAGCGAACCATCCCACCGTTCTGCTCTCAAGAACCTCCACGACACTCCCCATCCGGTCACCGCCTCTGCCCCCCTCATTTTCAACCGGAGCCCCGCCGAGCCTCTCTACGATCCCATGCACGAACCGACCTCCCCGCACCTTCAGCCGAGGTTCCCGCACTAAGGGAAACATATCCGCCAAAATTACATGTATACAAAGGTAACCGATCAAGCATGTCTCATAACAGCTTCATCCACTGTGGATAATTGCACACGAGTGCTTTGGGTTGGCTGGCAACCAACGTACTGCGTTCTGAACGCATTTCTGGCTTGGTTAGAGCCGTTAAATCTCACTGCCAGTACTGTGCTGCGACACATGTTTTCCACAAACTTTGTGTTTGCTCCTCTGCTTGCTCTGAACAAAAGAACGGACTTAAAATTCAAGAACATTTTTCAATTTCTGATCTTATCGAAAGACCATCTGGAAATAGAACGACCCAATATGGCCCCGATTTACCAGGCTGGACAGATCAAAGTGTCGAGCTTATGATATTCTTTACATTCTTATTGTCAGTGAACCATCTTACTGTTTCGTTTTCAAGAACTTCTACGTTACTTACTCCTTAGTAATTTATACTAAATACTTAGTCCCTGGTTGTTTAGGGCTCTGACTTCTTTTATTATATGTATCTCCACGGACAATTACTGGTGCATTCCAGCTGGCTCTTGCATCTACATGTATACAGCAATACAAAGATCTAGTCTGAATTAGTCAGATACGTTATCTGGCCAACAAGAGAGGCCATCTGGCTGCAGCCAGACAACACTTGTCTGCATCGATCTGTTTTGTGAGACTGTCGAGGGACATGTCTAATCTTTATATTATATTGTCAGTTGTATGCAACATGCCCGTGGTCTTACACCACATGTCTAAAAAAAAAAAAAACGTAGTTTTAGGTGACTCGATATTATGCAACCAAAAATGCGGTTCTTCGCGCGCATGAATAGAAAGTTCGACTTTGGAATTCCAGGAATCTCCGTTCTATTGAACAATGAATGGCTTTTGTCGTGATCTTGCTCGTTAGTCCGACAACAAGGTATGCCTTAAATGCCGAGGCAATTTTCCCGGCCAAAGATGGCAAGATTTCGAACACTGACTTGGTACGTCCAAGGTTTATTATTTTTTAATGGTTTGAGGAAAAGAGACTGTATCCCCTCCATTAGGTATCCAATGCTGGAAAATCGTCTTTCTGGCATATTCAGTGAACCAAGCTGTAAGTCAAATGTAGACCCGGCCATACTGTTTCCGAGACAGGATTCCATACACTTTTGTTTTGACCGCTTCACTGTGTTGTATGGCTTTATGAAAACCCTTCGCGTAACCCAGTCCATCGTCCGGATATACTACGTTTTACCTTCCTTCGCTTCTTCCTTCTGAACCAATGGTCTGATCACTTTGTAAAAACATAAGGGGCGATCGAAAGGCCAAAGGCAAGACCTTAAACTGGTAAAACGTGGGGTTCCCGTTAATAAACCACACAAACCCAAGGTATTTTCGATGCTCAGGAAAGATAATAATGTGGTGGTACCCCGCTTCGAGGTCAAACTTAACAGAAAACCATTTTCCCCAAGGAAAAAAAGGCTGTACTTAAGTCTTCATATTTTCTTCGTACTCAAAATAATCATAAGTGATATAAAGTGGGGTTACTGGAATCAAGAAACTTAACTTGCTCTTGTGACTCTCGGGACTGTGGCCCGTTCCCCTCCTCTCGACCTCTCTCTCTCGCCCTACAAGGGGTGGTCCCAGCGGACGCGTTCCCCGCCCGGGAACGCCGATGTTGCCTTGTCCCATGGACCGTTCCGGTGCTGGACGTCATTCTGGTGCCGAAGTGCTTAGCTGTTGCGGTAATTTGGGCCGATTCTACTCCAATGGCCTTGGGTACCGCAGGCGTAACAAATGTCACGGCTTTGTTGACATTGTGTATGCAAGGAATGCTAATTTGTTAAGAGTAAAAAGTTTTGCAGTATGCAGCATTAGCGAACAAACGTGAAGTGAAGCACTGCGCGTCACTCGTGCTTATTTATACCACTCGTGACCACTGAACCGTTTCACTTTACATAACAAGGGTAAAGTAGATTCATTCTAATTCGCTCTGTAGCTCAAACGAATAAATCAACATTTTCCATGCCTTTCACCTCTGGTGTCCCGGGTTTGATTCCGGGGCGTGTAGGCTTATGTGGATTGCAGTCCATACACTTGACCGTGTGTGGTTCCCCCGCCCCCCAGATTTCTTTGGTTTTCTTCCCCACGTCTAAAACTGAATCTCCTTCTTCGTCATCTCAAGTTGATAATAAAGTATAGTTAAAGCTAATAGTACCGTATAGTTTGTGACACAGAGGGCCATAATTGCTGAAGATGCCATACAAAAAATAACTATATGCATGTAGTATTCATAGGGCCTACTACTAAAAATGCAATAATTATAGCGTGTAACATTTGCATAATGGCTGGCACCCCGAATTCTTCACTTTGAAATGGAGATGCAGTTTAGAAAGTCACATACTACGCTGTTGTTGCTACGTGGTGCACGCCATTGCCTATAGCAACCAACAGTCTGGTTGCTTTGTCATTCTTTCTTACGGTGAACACGGTATTGATTCTGTACTTCACACCTGCCGCGTGCATCAGATAGCAACACAAATTTAGTCTGGTCAAGTGATTACTAAGTGCGCATGTGAAAGGAGGTACGTCAGTACAGACGCTATTTATGTGAAACACGGATCTGCAGCCGACACATTCCGTATTTGGTGCTGCTTTCCCATGCTGTATCCTGATTGGTTTAAAGCTGTATCTGGCGCGCATGCGCGATCCATTGCCTACTCCGCAGCTGTCATCAAGCTGCCACGGACTATTTTCCACTCACAAGCCCAGTTGCTCAACAACATTTCAAGTATGTCACCGCATGTTCCTACAAGGTCTAGGTACTTTCTCCTCGAGGTCTGGTAATGTCATTAATGAATGATATAAATGGAATATTTGAAGTCGGTTCTTAAATAATAACGCACATTCCACGAAAGTCACCAAGTGAGCGCGGTCGCGAGCACTAACCCACAAGGCCTTGTATTTGAATTAAATACAGATTATTCTCAAAGAGCAAAATTGAAAGAGACAAACGAGTGATGCTACACAATAATAACATTCTGCAGTTGATTGGAGGGATATTATACATGTACTTGTCATGTCACCCGGCAAGAGACCGGGTGAACGATGCACGATACATGATTGGAAAGCTTTTGAACAAAGATGCAGTATAATACTTCATAAAACCTTTAAAATGCATGAATGTTTTTTAATGTTAAATGAATGGTTACAAAAAAAATCATTTGCCAACGATTCTTTTAAAAAGCACATTCAGTTGGCAATTTCTCCCACAAAGGTGTACCATTTGTACACGAGAAAAAAATCATGTGGTGTTTGTTACCATTGCTATATCATCACTTTTAGTCGGGTTTTTCTTGTCAATTTCGTGAAGTAAAATTTTGGGTAACTGCAAATATTGTATTGGAGCTTCAAGGACCCAAACCCATGGCTAGTCTCAACTCAGTTGCTACATTCACCTGATAATTAAACCCACGTTTTCAATCTCCTACACGGTAAAACACTTCTGAAAACAGTCAAAACATCGCACCCAGCTGACCCTGAAGGCCTAGTAGTAGTAAATGATAAATGACTAGAAAGATAGTTACTAACAATGAATCTGATTCCGCCTGGTAGTTGTTTTAACTAGATATCTGTTTGACATTACGAAGATTCTAGTCATCCTAATTAGAAAATACTGACTGATATTCAGTTGCACCCAGCTAATAACCCAGCTGACCCTTAGTGTCTAGTTATTTTTGACTAAAGTGTTTTTAGAATGTACGCTCCCAACTTTTGTCCCATGTGTGATTTTGTACGTAGCGTGCAATAGCACTGCGTGCAATAGCACTACGTATATTTGGCGAGCCTGTGCCTCTAACCGTCAATAGTACAACATTGTACCATAACGCATGTAGATCTACTATATACGCAGACAAATTATTTTAGTGAACGAAAGTGGCGTTTTATCACGTAGACATTGCACTGCGTGAACCTTGCCAATCTACACTAAATATAATCTGTCTGACGGAATATATCATATGTTTCAGTCTGATTGATAGGGGAGATATTTAATATTTCGTCTGTACAGATGGACAAGGGCAAGGTATCGGAATGAAAGACATTGCGCTTGTAAAATATTGTATAACTTCGACCAACCGGGATATTATCCAATATACATCACTCACAAAAACTATGGATGCTAGGATAGGGCGACAATTTGTGTGTAAAAAAGGTATATTAGGGCGACACGCTCAATAGGGCGACATTTTGGTGTCGCCCTAATATTTGTTTTTTTTTTAAGGTCAAAAACAATTTTTTTTAATATCGAGAACCATTTTTATTAGGACTAGAACTGTCTCTCTTAACAATTTTTGGAAGCTTTGGGTAAAAAAAATAAGGTGTTATTTCGAGTGACTCTTGCCGAAATTTCGGTGGTCCCCGGGGAGAGTCTTCCCGAAATGTCGCCCTATTGCGGCATCCAGAGTTCTTACAATAATAATAATAATAATGAAAATTTATAATGCGCCGGTATCCATCAAAAAAGATGCTCATGGCGCAGGATATTGGTATGTTTTCAATTTCGAATGAATTTTTTTCAAATTAATGTTTTCACATATTCCTGTGACAATGTGTGTCGGTCATGCAGATACATTATTGTCTAATCATATACAAAATCATTCAAGCGGAAGGCATACCCTCAATAAAATATCTGCGTACACCCCACGGTATTTTGAGTAGTGTATTTTACAGTCTTTTCGCGTTGATTTCTCAAGATGAGCACAATGAAAACTGTAGTTTGCGTAAGAAGATGACTAGATTTAATTACATCCCGTATGATTGAAAGGACGGTCGACATTGCTATCACAGTGGAGGTAATTGCACTCCATTGTATGTTGGTTTTGACTATATACATGTACATGAAAATACTGTGGCGTTGACATAAGCTATAGGCGTGAAGATAACATGTTTTTGTTATGCTCCGGCTGTGTTTTCAGAGAAAGTATGGGAAATGAAAGCGTTTGCCAAAGTGATGGGTTCGATTTCTATAACGTAGATCTTCTAACTGGGGACTAACTTCGCCTGGATCCGAATTAACGGCTGTTGCTATGCTGTTGCTATGCTGTTGCTATGGGCGGAAAATAAAAGTCCTCAGAAACAGCCACAGCCACAGCCAAAGCCACTTATTCGGATCTAGCCTTCCTTTGTTACCTGGGCCAGAGCTTTTTAGATTCGTAATAAGCCAGTTCGTAGTTAGCCATTAGATGGACGTCACAGGTCACCGGGTCACTTGTGACAAAATCTAAAGACACATTTCGGTGCATGCGCGGTATTGATTAATTTTGCAGGCTATGTTTGTAGTTGCTCGGTTTATCAGATTTTCACTGTTCTGAATTCTTGCTGCTTTGAATTTATTTTCACTGTTTTTTATGTTGAATCTGAATTTTACCCATTGCAATGTCAACAACAAAAATGTATTTAGTAGGCATACTGTACAAAAATGTTTAGAATTGCAAAACAATGTATTTTGTTGAAAATCTGGTTATTATAATTAACATTTTCAGTTGACTCGGATTGTATCTGTGTGGCAAAAGTTTCAGGTTTGAATATCCTGACAAAGACAGCATGTTAGAATCATTTGGTTGAAGACTATCAAAGTTGTTTGCAATGGCGCCTTTTTACTCAAATTGTTTACCATACATCTCCACTTTGTCATCCCAGAGTATAACTTCGGAGAAAAGCGGCAGACTGACAGCTCATTAGTTGCCGACTTAAATGTCTATTTATTCCGCACTGTCAAGCTGCATGCCTTCCGTGGGAGTTGTTGCCCCTAATCGAATCCCAAACTGATTTCCATTGGGGATACTGGTGGGTGAAACTCCCGATTCCTGAACTCCATGTAATTAAGGGATATGGGCTCCCTCTCGCTTTGCTAGTGAATTATTGATGAAGGTGTCGTATACGATCACGAGTGGTCGGTTATCAGTGACTCTAAAGACATGCCGCCCACGAACGGATGAGTTTTAGAAATTAAAGCCCCATTAGGGCCTACATCATTTGCAGTTACCCAAAATTTTACTCCACGAGATGACAAGAAAAACAAGGCGACTAAAAGTGTTGATAGCAATAGTAACAGATACCACATGATTTGTTCTGTGTAAAATGGTACCTTTGTGGGAGAAATTGCCAACTGAAGGTGTTTTGTTTAAGTTGTCTGCAGAAATTTTTTATTTTTCATTCATCAAAAACCATGCATGGATTTTCAGGTTTTCTAATGTAATGTATTACTGCATCTATATGTGGCTGAAATTTCTACAACGCAGTTTATCAACATTATTCTTTAGTTATGTAATGCTGTTGTATCTGTTTTTAAAAGTTTACCAATCATGTAATCTGTCTTTAAATGTGTAGTGGCGGTCGCAAAATGATGGATCGTGATGCGAGGTTGAGGTAGATATGATGGAGTGTTAGCGAGATTAACGACACGAGAATGATTGCTTTCGGGCCTATGTGATATGCAAGGACATGCACAGGATTGTACACGAATAATTATGTGTGATTAAGGTGTTTGGTAGAAAATACCTGTATCACAAAATAAGGAAAATGTAGCACCTTTCAGATGTTTGTCTTGGGTAAAGTGATACAAGTTCAAATCTTCGTTGGTCAGATTCGCCGTGCTATAGAGCCTTTGCACGGCAGCCATGACAGGGGGAAATCACATTGTTACCATGTGTCATGCATGAGTAGGTGCTTTGTGGTTCTATTGTTACATGATTTAAATAAGAAAACCTGCCCCCTGTCATGGCCGCCGGTGCAGAAGCTCTATAATGGGAGACTTTTGAAACAAGTGGTGGCAGCAAACAAACCAGTCCTTTTTCATTGTTTACGTCACATTTGAGCTAAAGTGCGCATGCTCAATATGACGTAATATTGGAAAAGGACCGGTTTGTCTGCTGCCACCAAGCGTCTCAAAATTATCCCATTAGCTATTTGCGTGCAACATTTGCACAATGGCTGGCGCCCCGAATTCACTTTTAAATAGAAATGCAGTTTAGAAAGTCGCATACTATGCTGTTGTTGCTACGTAGTGCACGCCATTGTCCAGCAACCAACAGTCTGGTCGCTTTATGCCATTCTCTCCAGCGGTGAACAGAGTATTGATTATGTACTTCATACCTGCGGCGTGCACCACATAGCAACAAAAACTTAGTCTGGTCAAGTGAATACTAAGTGTACATATGAAAGGAGGTACACCATACGCTAATCCTGTGAAACATGCAAAAGGCCAATTAATTAAAGTCGGGATGTGAACACTCAACACTACTACATGCATGTACATGATTTTCAGTTATAGTGGAGATTTAATTATTGGGGTTTGCAATACATACAGTATTTTAAGTAAGCTATACATGCACCAGACGCGCAGTGTTAAGTACGGAATCAATACCGTGTTTACGGTAGGAGGAATGGCAAACAATCACATCATTGGTTGCCAGGCATTGGCGTGCAGCACGTAGCAACAACAGCGTAGTATGACTTTCTAAACCTCATCTCCATTTGAAGGTGAACGATTCGGGGCACCAGTCATAGGGCAAGGGTTACATTTATGTCGTTGGAGTAATTTACATCGTTTGTTGCTTCGCAAAGAACAAGACATTTTTTGGTAGGTGTCTGTCAGCAACTTTTCAATCCGTCCTTCCGGTCCAAAGTTACATTGGATTTAATGTTTACTCTAAGTAAAACTGCGGGTTTTTGTGTGTGTGTATAGTTGTGTGTGTGTGTTTAGGGGGAGGGTTGTATTATTAATGACATCATTACTTTTAAACCTTAACGCAACAAGATAATTTAATAGGGCCCATAGAACTTTCCAAATTAATATCTTAAAAATCCACATAAAGTCTGTAAATTTTCAAAACAAAAATGTGAACAATATGCGAATGGTTAACACACTCAAGGACAGGCTTATGTTTATCGGACCATTTGTTAATAAACACCTCAACGAAAGTAAATTACCCTCTAAACAATTGCTTATGCATGTACATGTATCTCCTAAAATAAATTTCGGAATTACGTGGAACTTTATGTGAAATGTGAATGATTAGTGCGATGTATGAAACATACATTAAAAGTGCAGTGCGCCCCACCTATGGTGTTTTAACGGAAAATGCTCCAGCAAAATCATCAAATTGTGACAAAGAATTGCCCCGAGAGGTACTGTACCATGACAGACGGTAAAACAGTGAACAATTGTTAACTCTCTGCATGCCTGTGCCCCATGCTAGGGATTACTACAACGATTCCTTATTTTCTGGATCGAGTCATAACTTACCACTCTTGCCGACGCCACCAGCACCGGTCACGGCGATTCTGACCTCCGTCTGCGACCCACTTTTCTTCCGCCTCCCGAAGGGACTAGACGTGCTCATGGCGGATACCCCGTGTTTGCTATTCTCTTGGAGAAACCCTATGCAAATTCTGACGGTCTACTCAATAGAAATCCATGAAACAAAAGCAATTTACAGAACTAAAAGTTATAGTTCTGTGACTGCAGCGGCGTCAAGACATAACGTGTGAGGTAGTTCATAGTCACATATCTGTGGTGTCAATGGCTCTCGTTGCACGCGAGTATGTACATGTGGAAATGTACTTAAAGATTTAAGTGTCCACTTCCTTAGAAGAGCTGACCCAGTGGTACTAATACTCCAGAGAAACAAAAGCGCTACTGACGGATTTGATTTTGCCAGCCATGGTTGCACACATCCATTGCTTCAGCTTCAAGTTAGAGTGTCGTTATACGGGCTGATTTCAAGGGTGAATTGGCGAAAACGTTGGCGGGAATTGGAATTTATTTTTTTTGATTTTTGAGGAAGATTTCTGGCTTTATATACATGTAGTGCAAATCAAGAACCGCTAATCGCAACGGTACTCCACCCAAAGTACTGTTCCTTTATCCAGTTGGTCGTTGATAGCACACGCTATAGATCGTGCCCGAAGGCCGTTCGAACAACGCTTGATACAAAGTCCATGTCCATCCGAACACCGCCTTCTTATCTCCGCTCGTACCTTATTCTGCCATAAAACTACTGTACCGTCTTACACAGAGAGCGATAATCAATCGCGTAAGCCGTGCATGCATTACGCATTCCAGCGACTTAACTGTAAATTAACCATGTATATCGCACACATTCCGGGGTTTCTAACCCCCAGGCACACTAGTATTCCTCGTCACGACGTTACAACGTGCTAAGAGTATCCCCCGGAGCAAAGTGGTGCACTAAGCTTCTTCTGTGCTAGTCTTGGTTCAAGACGTTGGACGGTCATTCCAAACAGCTGGAGCCATATACGACGGAAAACCACTGATCCGGCCGTACACTGGACTGAATATGCAACAGCGGCTGACTATGTGGAAATTAAAGCCACGCACCGGCCATCTTAGTACTCCAAAGACAATGCTTTGCTCAGACTGATCTCCGGTCCGTACGATCGCTTGCACCCTACTTAACACACGTAGACTAGTGAAGATAGCATAACCAGTCTAAGCAAGACATTGTATTGGGAGTACTAAAATGGCGGATGGTGGCTCCATTCAGGGAGTTGCTTGTGCAGTCCATTATAGCAGTGCAGAAAACCCATAACCCTACCAACGTCTTGAATTAAGGTTAAGTACGCGCAAACGTTAGTAACCTTTATGACGTATGTTATGAACCGTCCGATTGATATTTAGATTTCCCTGCCTCCATAGGCCTATAGTTTGAGACAAACACACATGCAATCTACCAGCTCAAGGCAAAAATGCACGGTATCATAACCGGTAGTGTCTCATGTGTGGTATACTGCGGCAACTTCGCTTAAACAACTTTCGGCTATTGGGGGCGCACTAGCAAATTACGGTAAATGATGGAGCACCATCGGTAATGGCTAAATGTACATGTTCGCACCAGGATTTGCTTTATAATACTGTCCGTGGAATCTCTTGAAATATACGACGGTTTTGCTAGAAACAACGTGTTCTTTACACACCCTCCCCTTTTTGTTTACAGTCAATTTGTATTCAGATCAGTTTGACCCCTCTCCTTCCAGATTTTGATACGCACGCCATATTTTTCTCGTCACCATTCTGAAAATTCGCGCTCTTAAATGATCCATGAATTTACAAAGATATTGCCCAAAAATGTCCCATGTTTGATAAAGCAGTTTATCGAGAATGTAAATCGGGGCTTTGAATACTCCACCCTATTTTATTCCACATCAAATTTGGCGATTCGATCGTATTGTGAATCAGCCGCAAGGTTTCGCACCGCGCCGCGCCATTTCAAATGTAGGATGCTTAGGCCCGCTTCAAACGTCACGCTTATGCCATGTCGAATTAAATTTAACTTGATTTGTTTAATTCGACACGGCACAAGCACGACGTTTGAAGCTATTTGGCTCGGCATAATTAGTTCGACACGGCAGAAGATTTTAGCTAGACAGGGTCTGCCGTGCTAACTCAATTTAGTGCGGCACAAGCACGGCTTGGCTTCAAACGTCGTGCTTCTGCCGTGTCGAAGTTGGTCCGCAATTTTGTTCCGACAAGGAATGCGCATGCTCGCAGCGCGTATGTGAGTAAAGAAATAACCAACAAACAAGTGCATTCAAAATAATAAAATGGCGACGTACAATGGACAGAATGGAAAACGCACGTGCACAACGTCCATGACGTGCACAATACTCATCCGCCATGTTGGATGTATTTAAGCTCGACTGGGAGTTTTCAATTATGTTCGACGTTTGAAGCCACTGCCGTGCTAACGTCGTGTCAACGTCGTGCCAAGTTGAATTTAATTCGACACGGCATAAGCGCGACGTTTGAAGCGGGCCTTACATTTTTAATGGTTTAATGAACTTCAATTCGCAGTCCGTAGGCTGAATGCATGAAGAAGTGTGTTCCACCTAAACATCGAGATACATGGGTGGGTGGCGCTATTGGCAGCCGATGGCCACGGCTAATCCCACTACTCTTCACGAAAGAATGCTCTGAAATCTTTTAAGTGCGTTACACAACTGGAAGGGCTTTACGTCCCTTCCGAAGGATAAAGTAATTGTGGTCGAGTATACTTACTTAAGACCACAGGTGTCGAACCGTAACACCAGGTTTTCACCCCTGTTGCGAGTCAACTACCTAAACCGCTTTGAGGCAAATTAAAAGTGATTTTTCAATATGGTCAGAAGGGATCCGGTTTGGGGGTTAAAAATTCCATATGCCACTTGAAAATTATGCTGTCCATATTCCGGAGAAATTAAGCAACCTTTTGCTAGTGTTTTTTCTTTCTTTAATTCGCTTTATTCGATGAACAGGACCAGGTTTTCCGCAGACACACGGCTCGGACATTATGGTACAAACGGACACAATGGTGCGGACATCAGTAATGGTACAAACGGAAACAATGGTCCTGTACAGGCGATCACAAAAGTTCATGTTTTCAAAAAAATAAGTTTCGGAAAAGACATCCAATATAAATTTAGCTATATTTACATAACCAAATGAAAGTACCGTAGCGCAGTAGTAGCGCCCTCAACAGAAACCTTCTGAAGCGAACCCTATCACCATTAGGTCAGTCGGAATTTCGTCGTCCGTGTAGGACTTTAATACTTAACCAGACCGAAACAAGTTGAGTCCTTATTTATTGTTGAAAGTAGAAATCGATGTTAAAAAGAAATTCTGAGGGTCCTTTTCGCGTTTTTGTCGTTTTTTGACGCTAGAACTACTTTGTTTCCCCCGGATTCACAACGAGTGCGTCGCATTAAACGGGAAACCGATTGTTACTTCGCGACAGACCATACCATTATTTGTGGGGTGCGTGGTTTATGAAAATTGAAGCACATTGTCAATGTATACATTATGCAACCATCAGAATTGTAGCTCATAACATTTAAAATGTTTTAACATTATGCTGTAATAGAATAAATTCTTCTAGTTTCAAAATTTAAATCGTCGATGTGTTATTTTTCTCGTGCATTTCCTGCTATAAAATCGACCACTCTGATGATTAGCCCTTAAGTCTGGGATCCAGGCCTGTGAAATATAAATATACGGCATTTTAACGTCATGTCAGAGAGCCAGACTGAAATGTCCTTTTTGTGTATGGCGCGGCGCCGGCCGGCCAGCAACAATCATGATTTTCATCGATGGATCGCGAAAGAAAGGTGTGTATATATATGAGCAACAAATTACTCGTAAAAGTAATGAAGGTAAAAATAGTATAGTAAGCTTTATGTTGCTAGCAGTCCGTGTTTGCTAATTCGTGGTTTAAGTGGCATAAATTCACAACTGAAAAACACACTCCAGGCACCAGCGCAGTGTACACGGTACAGTGAACAAGTGACAGCGACAGTCGTCCCGTTTTAAGACATCTCGACCGGTCACGGTCGAACAATTCGGAGAGAATTTGGTGGTTGATCATGGAAAAACTATCATGCACGTTCGCGAGTTGAAACTTCATGCACTAAGTCTATGGAGCATGACAAAAACAATCCTAAGTGTTTTCAAAGAAAAACTTGATATTTTCTTATCGTGTTTCCTAACCAAATTTTACACTTTCTGGGGCATTTATGATCATGACATTATTACTATTAGGAAGAATTAGTGGCGAACGTGTACGGTATTTATACCGTTCATCATGTCTCACGACCTTTTGCACAAAACATATGAGACTAAGTGTTTTCTCACTCAAAAATGTGGGTATCTCCATCAAATTTGCACTTACCGATGCTTGATGAGTCATTTCAAAAAAAGAAAAACATTCTGATCAACTTCTCAACCCTCAGTGCCATTTATTATTAATGTTAACTTGTTATTCATTTTTCAGTTCAACAGTGATGGGGACAAGGCACCAACCACCAGGTGCATTAGGGGTCAGGAAGTGAAGATTTCAGATGCAGCACATATTGTCCCAACCTGCACCTACATTTGAGGCTTGAGGATAAACAGGATGACATCGCCGGTGAACCAAAACGTATGAGCAAGCGTCAAATGCCAACCAGGTATTCATCAAGTGATCTACAATTGTATTACACTTGTTTTAACGTCTAAATATTTTTTAACGTCTGTATTTTAAGCATCGATTTTGAAGAATGTAGATATGGATATTAAACAATTTTTTTAAAATTAGTTAATTGGTTTTTTTCCCTAGATCATTCTCCCGAAGAGGTGTATTTGGCATTTGGAAGAGAGCAGCCAACCCATGTCCACTCATTCCCAATAGGAGATGGACCCGCGAAGGTGAAAGTCGTTCCCAGATGGCATGATGGTGATACCCACCAGCAGCAACTTCAAGACATTATTTACGTGACTGGAAAACTTTTAAAATTAGGAACAGCAGCATTACATAAGTGTTACAGTACAAGTAATTAATTGTATTTCCTTGTTATCTACACTACTTGACTCGCATTCTTGTCATTCCATTCCCTCATTGTGTGTATTATGCAATCAGTTAATTTCTCCATTGTATGCGTTGTGCAATCACCTACAGGTACAATACGTTCTAAAGAAATCACTGAATTGTCATAATAATGCTTTGCGGGTTGAAGCTGTTTAATAAAGTGTTAAATAATTTGGAACATATTTTATTTCCCCACAATTACAGTCGTAGTAATATGTTGATAAAGAGCCTTGTAGAAATTTAAGCCAATGCATGAAAGGTAAACAAAAAATATTCAAAACTTAAAACACCTTCAGTTAGCAGTTTTCTTCCACAAAGATACCATAAAATGTGATTGTTACCTTGCTTTCAACACTTTTAGTTTTCTTTTTCTTGTCTGCTCGTGAAGTAAAATGTTGGGGCTTTAAAGATAATGAAGACTTTGATGACGACTGACATTGCAAAAGATGAGGACAGCAGTGATGGTGCAATGAAGTATTGAAAAAAAGGGAAAACATTTCTGAACTCCAGGGGCCAATTTCATGGCGCTATTGGCACGAAACATTACTTAGCACATAATTTATCTGCTTTATATTGCAAAAGTTGATTGCCTGACAAAATATTGTGATATGTATTTACATGTGCACTAAAATGTTGATACTGTTTTTAAGCACAATTTGAAAATACAAATTTAGCTGGTCCCTCATCTTACAAAGTAATTCATTAATAAAATCTCCCAAAACGTCCAAAATTGTTTTGTAAATTTTGAGGTTCAGAATGTTTCGATTTACTGATCTTAATTTTCGGTTTGTGGAAATAAAGCAAGAAAATAAATTGATCACGTTCAAATGACGTCACTTCCTACAAATCGCCACGTGCATCAGAATTTTGAGCGTAGTTTTTTATGACGCGCATCGGCTGCGCCGTATTTCGAACAAATTTCGAGCAACACGCGCGCGTGTTTGGAACATGTTACAGCGTGTGCGTGCGCGTACTTGATAGCGTTTAATACGCAGTCGAATTTCTTCCTACGAAGATGGCTTTCCCATTCAGTGGCACGTCCGTTCCGATTTTTAGATGTGGATCGGAAACCAGTCTAGCGCCGTATTCGAAAGGACGGATCACGTAATATATGGACGGGGGCGGCCGATTTTAGCAGGGATTACACACTACGAACAAACGCAACAAATATTAATATTTTCAAACAGGAAGAATTTATTCCTCTCCCAACACGGTTTTAAAACATTCAAATGCAGTTTCAATGGGTATATGATGCATTTATTGGCGGCGTACTTGAACTTTCATAAACTGCATACCCTACAAATAATGGTACGATCCGTCGCGCAATGACACTCGAGAGCCTTGTCAACTGGGCGCGCGGCGAAGCACTCATTTTGCTAATCCGATAGGAAGAAAGTAGTTTAAAGATACAAAACCAGAAAAAACGTAAAAAAGACCCTTACATTTTCTTTTTAACATCGATATATGTTTTTACCAATCAATAAGGATTCTTACTGTGTAGCTCTGGTTAAGTATTTTGGGTGTTACACGGACGAGGAAATTCCGACTGACCTACATACGAGGGTGCAATTTAATTTGTGTGTGATTTCGAAGCAAATGACCGTATTCTTCCCTTGGCACTTATTTATTTTAAGTTCAGTCTTTGTAACATAATTACTACAGGCAAATCATGCTTTTAAAAAAAAATAAATACATACAAACAATTCATACAAAAAACCTCGAAAACTGAAGTATCCAGAGATTTCGAAAATGGCCTATACGCGTAAAATATGCGCATGCGTCAATTATTGGCGCGGGCTGCGTTCCAAACACGCGAACGTTGCCAACGTTCGCCACTGGTTGCAGTGCTTTTGTGCACTAGTCTCTGAAAAGTCGGGTACCAGTTGTTGGCGAACGATGCAAACGTTTGCAATGTTCGCGTGTTTGGAACGCAGCCCTGATCTCCGTTTCTTTCGTTATGTATCCTTCATAAATGAGGTGTTCCTAATGCATAAACTGCATGTTTTGTATGATTTGTACGCAGTAGCGTTGTATCATAACAAACATACGATGTAATTTGAAGTTTTCAAGTTGTTGGTGTCGCGAAACATTATGATGTTGTTACCCAGCACTGTGGGATGTTATTAATCATTCTGCTTGCACAACTTTTCACTTTAATACTTGCAAATTTTCACGTTTTCTTCCATATTTTTGCGAGGTATTTTGTATGATTGTTACGTTAAGTCAAAATCTACTTTCCATGAAAATCTGAACACGCCCCTTTAAAAGAATGGGCAAGAGGTCCATCCACTGTTAAAAACCACCTCGCGAACATTAATCCGAATTAATTTATCTGTGACAAAAATCATCTTGAATGTGTCTTATTCCGCAAGACACATCGTTATGTACAGATATTGCACGTTACCGAATTTTGCTTAGAGACGTTCAAAAATTTAATTAAATAAAAATTAAAATTAAAATTAAATAAAATTTAAAAATAAAAGATTCTTAAAGATCTCAACATTGATTCTTCACTGAAATCAATACAGAGGAACTATTTCTCCAATACATAATTATGTTTAAATGCTGTTGCCAGTAAGTAGTGTACGCAAAATATAACTCAGCAGTGCACACTGTATATACAAAAATAGTCAATGTAAAGTATACACGCAATCAGATTTATGAATTACATATTGTTTTAACATTATTTTAAGTATATAGTATACAAAATATCAATTTATTCTGGTGACGCAAGGCTGTATTTTCTCTTATCCTTGCGGGACATTTTAACTTTTTGCAGGACAGTTTACCAACACATTGTGCCCTTATTACAGGAATCCCTAAAGATTTCATCTCGCAAATGGTATTGTAGCGAAAAGAAGTAATATGTTTGCGGTATCTGGCTCCAGCCGTGGTGTTCTTTGTTTCACAGGTGGAGCCAGACCCAAAGAATTCTTTAAATTCTTCAACTTTTGTTTGGCTCCTGCTGCCCAGGTTGGGCCAGGACTTTTGGTAATAATAGAAAGAATTCCTTTTGTTATTTTAAATTTGTTTAGTTATTCATAAACGTATGAAAACCCTGGGCGTTTGCATGCAGACAGGGATTCGCGTCTGGGCAGTACAGTTAACTTCGTTTTAGTTCTGCAGTATATTTAGGCCTACTTGGTCACTTTTCTACTGGGTTTTCGTGCAGGTGTCCTGGGTTTTGCTTCAGCCATATAATTTTCATTTGTGAGTATCTGTTTTATTTTCTTGTAGAGGTATCCAGTGTGTCGAGTAGCGGGCGCGGCCGATTTTCGCTAAGGGGTTTTTCCCCATTGGAAGACGACCGTGCCCGCTGGATGCCTCTACTTCTTCTGGGTTGTTTTAAGTTGTAAATTCATATTGTTTATCATTTCGTTGAATAAATTAATGAGTTATTCCTTCACTAGCGTTCCCCGAGTGGGGGTTCGTTACAGTACATTAGGCTTTTAAACAAGTGCCTATTTTGGTGCAAAAGGGTTGATATAACATGTCCGACTTTTGATCCTAATTAACTTCATTTTTCAATGGATTTAACCAAAATTTCAGATAGTGTAAACAAGGCCTGACAAATTTTATTGAGCGACTTGCATCAACATTGATCAATAAATTGAGATTTAAAACCATACGAAAACAAAGCTCATTTTTAGAATCGGCCACTTTCGACTGGCGTCCTCTATATGTCAAGGAAATTATCTGTCGGAGGTCCCTTTGCATTTCTTAATGAGTTGCGCAAAACGATCAAGGAGGTGTGCAATGACATTGAGAGTGATCCTGCATTCTTTCAGAAGCTTTTGACTGCAACACCGCTTTCCGCCATCGTCTCCAGCAATGTATCGACATTAGAGGACACCAAGTTGAAAGTGGTAGATTCTCAAATTGAGTTTGTTTCGTATATATGGCTTTTAAATTTCTCCCTCTTGGACAAAGCTGATGCCAGTCGCTCAATGAAATTAAAATTAAAATACTGTACGTCTTTAAGCTGTTTAAGGAATGGTACTACAGCACAATATCCCAATTAGTAGTTAGGTTCTGACTTAGAAATGAGTTGACCTTTTAAACCTATTGACTTCAACACCAATTCCAAATAACGTAGGTCACAGAAACGTTTTTCTCAGAAAAAATCACCACGTGAAGGGTTTTCGAACATTTAACATCAAAACAATAACATAAAATAAATTGTGGAGAATGTTTTCCAACGTTCAATCGGCATTGAGCGAGCGTTTCAAAAAGGTGCATTGTTATTTTTGTCCAATAGTATACAAATATTGACTGCAATGAGGGGCATGGTTAAGATTATAGGCCCAAGGTGATCTCGAAGTCATGACTATGCCCCGAGGCGGAAGCCGAGGGGCATAGTCATGGCTTCGAGATCACCGAGGGCCTATAATCTTAACCATGACCCGAATAAACAGCAGTCAATATTTGTTTTATATACCGAATGTGTAGATTTTTGTCATCTGGTTGGTTAAAAGTAACGAGTCATCATATACAGTCATGACAGTGGTCCTTCGCGTTTCGATTTCGGAAGCTGGTCTACGGCGGAAAAGTTGTATATTTACAGCAAACATTCAGCATAATCACCTGGCACTTTAGTAGCACATTTCACCTGACACAGTTTTAACTGTAGGCCACTTCTCTTACTTTCTTAAGGACTTCATCATCTACGACAGACGACAAAATGACGTCGAGATTCCGCCATTACCGTCCCAGGTGATGAATGTTTACGTGAAGCGCACAGCTGCATAGTTGGTGCACAGCTATAGCTATGCTAACACATGTAATGCGCGCGTCCGGAACCCGCTAAATGACTATGCCCAGCTGCATAGTTGGTGCACAACTAGCTATATGCTAACACATGTAATGCGCGCGTCCGGAACCCGCTAAATGACTATGCCCGGGGCATGGCAAAGACTATTGACCAGTTGGCATACGCGCCGGGTCTAGCCGATTCAATGCCCCCACTTTTAACCAATCAGATGACTGGAATCTACGCATGAGGTATATAATTATAAATAATGCTTTAGACTTGATGCACATGAATCGAGCTATATCAAAATGTTTTCGGCCTCCGAGTTCGATAACCTCTTTCTTTAAAGTGACTTCCGTCTTCGTTACATGTGCGCTTTGCGAAGAGACCGTCGGGGAACAAGGCGATTTGTAGCTCCTGTGAAAAAGCGCACATGTACAAAGAGTGATGTAAGTAGTATACTTCGGGATTATTCTTCAAAACGATATATACATAGAATGCATTTCCCGGTTACCGATCTGGCTAGTTGCTTGAGCCTTTAGGCGTCCATTATTTCGCACACGGCTTCAAAACACATAAGCTGGCTAGTAAAGTGACCCATCTTCGTGCAAAACACTGAGCCCACTTAGTACTGTTTAAAGTTTAATTTGCAACAGTTGCATTGCTTTCTTTTATTTTACTTTACAGCACAATGGCCATCACGGTGTCTCTGTGTGTAGATGCAAAAGATAGATCTGGAAACACGTTCCTGAAAGAGGTGAGTGCATGGATGTATTGCAGGGCCAGTCTAATGGAAAACCCAGGGCTGTCTTTCAATGGCAGTCCCTTCCTGGGTATCGTGAAGTTGATTGCAATTCTCGCACATTCTCGCGTCAAGGCAGCGAGATTTTACGAGATCTCCGAGGCGAACCGAACATAGCCTGCATGACCTTATTGGCCACGTTTCGCGTGACGCTGCTCCGTCTCCGTTTGACTTGCAGTTTGTTTTTGGTCGCTTCGTACACTTCCTTCAGCAGGGCTAAGAACGCTTCTCGGACCTCGGCGTATCCGTCCGCGGCCGAAACCTCAAAGAAGTAGCACCCATACTCCTCGGCCAGGTCTTTCCCTTCCTCGACCAGGACTTCCCGGCGGTGTTCCAGGTCGGCCTTGTTGCCGATGATCACGATGGGCACTGAGCAGGGAGATTTAGCCAGCTGGATGTGCTTCACTTGCGTCTCTACGCCTTTAAATGTCGTCCGGTTGCAGACGCTGTATACGATCACGAACGCGTTGGCCCAACGTAGATGGGAGTCCCGCTCCGAGAGCTTTTCACCCTGTAAAACAAAAAAAAATGACAATTTTTCATCAGTTTCACCCACGATATCCACTTCATCTTCAACCTTTCCTCGGTAGACATGCCAAATCAAAGGAGGAATCCATTCCCTTTGGCTAAACCCTACAAGAAATTGTACTTTGTTCAACTCAACACTAACGAATGATTCTCTTGATGTTTCACAGGTGTTCTGTTCAACTTGGAAACTAAATAATGCTCATAACATGACCAAAACGCCACCCTTTCTTGTTATTAGTTTTATCCACGGAAGATATGAAAGCTCTTGTCGTACCCATGCAGTTATTGTCCTGTACTTTTAATCTGAAGTTACAGAGATAAAACGTCTGTAGAATTAGTAGAAACGAACATTTCCATAATGGACCGACATCTTTACAGCCCGCCCTCTTGTGCCCAACTATCTCAATTTACTGGCAGTTGCACATTTCTCTTTTTTACCTATATGGGTAGTATTTTGAGGAGGTATTGTACATGATATTTAAGTTAGATCGATAGTAGGGAATGGGGCTGTAAATACATTTTGCTTAATCAGTAGATGTCTGTGGGCATTGACAGTTTTTTGCGGTACTTTTAGGGCAACTAATTTCGCGTGGCGCCGGCCTCATTTTTCCTCGCGAGTCAAACGATAACAGCGTTTATAAAGCCCCACCCGGCAACAACCTTTGACCTGAGTTCCCAGAATTGAAAGCGGAACACTGAATCGTTCGTTTTGCATCTTCTGGGGCTTCCCCTGCATGTAAACCCCCTGTTACACGGTGTAAGCATCTCGAACACCCCTATTGTTAGTCAATCTTTGAAATGCATGTACAAACCTTAGGGCACGTGTCCAGCACTTCCATGTATACAGGAACTTCGTTATGTACAACCGTCTGACGGTAAAGAAGATCTGTCAGGGTAAAAGATAAAAGCAAACAATCAAACGCTAGTTCTTTACATAAAAGACATGCTGTCCGTCGTGTTCACCCTCATGAATTCCAACGTCTGCACAAACGTTAACCAGTCAGTTGCTATAAACCGTATCGAATAGCTGCCATCTTGTAGGGCAGTTTCTTTGTTTAGTGAGGGCATGCATGGTTGCACATTGTGTGATTACATTCTTGACCGGTTTAAATGACAACATTTTTTTCCCCATAAGATGGCATTTATTAATTCGATACGTGTAGGCCTATATATCTATAATTGTTCAACTGTATGCACGAAATTGACCGAAACCAGGCATTTTCGTCAGTATTTTGCATAAATTTTACCTCGGCCAAGAAAAAAGTAGAATCGTCCAAATGAACATTTTTCCCGCCAATAATGAGAAAAAAACACTTTACGAAGTCTGTGTTTATCAAGAATGACACGTGAAACGACCTTTTTAGCTGGTATTAGCCGTTTGATTGCAAGCAGGAAAAAAATACGGTGATTAAAAACGGCCCATATAAAAGGCGTCCGACTGGCTGCGAACGGGGAACGAACGGCGTGACCACAGCATTATAAGTGGCGCCCTTTTATAGAAGCAAAATACTATCGTTTGGCCGATTTGCGAACAAAATGTATTTATGTATATGGACAGTCTTTTTGTCGTTTAATACGGTCAAGTAATAAAAAGGGTCCAAACTTCAACACTATTGCCACAAGGTGCTGTTTGTTCGACAAGAAGTCGCCAAAAAGGTTTGCGTAAAGGATATTACTATATATTAGCACAATTAATTGCGAGATTTTCCTTTGCTCTTGGTTTTCAAGGATCTTGAGGATTATTTTAAACCATGTTATTTACATGCGGTCACGTCGTTAATATATTATATGTATTTTTCATTGTACATGTATTTCAATCCTAACACTTCTCAATCCTCCAAAATCAATCCGATTTTACATATACACTTGAAAATTTATGAAAATATTGCGTTTCTTTTTTTGGGAGAGTATATACGTGTATTTCAGCAGGATGTCGACAACTGAATCCACTGACGCCATTTTATTTCCACATTTTCAAACATCATTCAATCTGGGCACGTCGTGTGCCTGGTAGAAGGGCATAGCACTCTGGTATACCAAAAACCAGTTACGCCCTTCTGCCAGGCACAAAGGAGAAAAAACAGTACCAGTATACCGTTCTATAGTCTATAGGTTTTCATATTTAAATGATGTGACAATAGATCCACAAAATGCCTACTCGTGCACGGTGACAATGTGACTGCCCCTGTCATGGCCGCCGTGTGCAAAGGGTCTAAAAGAAATGCATTTGGCTTTGGAAAAACTAAATATAGGCGGAGGTCGTGAATCTACACTTCAAGAAAACTACCACACTGGAACTCGACTTCCGTCCACAAAAGCTCACAAGATCTCGCAGCTGGAAGAGGGTCTTAACGATATAAATCCGCTTGGTTTTCTGTTTGTTTTCTTAGTGGAAACTGAACAACGGAGCTGCGACTCCGGTCGGATTTTCATAAGTGGAGACAATCCTTGCCTTCTGTCCTGGGGCTTTCGTTTCGTGATGTTTGCCTCAGTAACACCTACAGTGTATATAGCGACCCTAATTCCTTCAAGCTCCCGAGCAGCTAGAATCCACAAGCTCTATACCGTGGTTCACAGTCGGAAAATGCACTCTACTGAGGTCTATTTGGTTTTATAATGAGTTTGTTTTCAAGTCACCAATAGAGCAGGGGGCAGTAGAACCACAAAGCACTTATACTCATGCATGACATACGGTGACAATGTAACTGCCCCCTGTCATGGCCGCCATGCAAAGGCTCTATAAAAAACTGTCAACGATGCAGATAAGCATGCACGGAGGAAACAAACTACACGGCGGTCTTCTGTATAGACACTTTGCACGGGCAGTCATGACAGGTGGCAGCACGTCACTGTGCGTCATGTACGAGTATAGGCACCTTGTAAATCTATATTGTCGCATCATTAAAATATGAGAACATGGCCGCCGATGCAAGGGGTCTATTGGGAAAATCTTCCATGTTGCAGTTCGTGACTTTTGAGGATCGTGCGAGCAGGATTATTTGCACGTTATTTCTGTTGGAATTACTTTTTTAATAATATAATAAATGTATTAAAGAAGTGAATGTCGTATTAGCAATGCCACTTGGGTATCTTATTGATATGTGCATTTTCTACTTTTTTAGAAAGGGTTTTATGCAACACTGGTATTTGTTCCGTCTTGTATTGAACGTTGTGAATGTGTACAAGCATGTTGTTGGTACAGCCCATAGAGTTATATATAGTAACCTAGAGTGCGCACTCCCAATACATGATGTGCCGATATGGACGCCGCCATTTTGGCTTAACGATATGGTTGCTCGGTGGGCAAAGCTGTGTTGCCCACTTTGCACTCATATCGTTAAGCAAACATAGCGCCGCCCGCATCGACACGGTCAACACACGTGGCTTGAATAGCCAGTGCACACTCTAGTTTACTATAAGGGCGTTCGAGATGCTGACACCGGGTAACACCAACTTACACCGGAGCGTTCTTTTAGCCATCACGTGCTACACGAGTCTGCCCCGGTGGCAGCCACCACTGCCCGAGCTCGCGGCTGGGTCTCTGGTGTATTGTGGCGTCGTCTAGTAACCGCGAGTAGTAAAACATGGCGGACAGTTTGGAATCGCGACGTGAGTACGAAGAAAAACACTTATTTATGACACAAAATAGGAGGGAATAGGGCCGTAAATACATTTTGCTGAATCAGGACAGTAGATGTCTGTGGGCATTGACGAAGTTTATTTCGGTACTTTAGGGCTACTATTTTTGCGTGGCGCCGGCTTCATTTTTCATCCTGAGTCAAACGATAACGGCGTTTATAAAGCCTCACCCGGCAGCCGGCAACAACCTTTGACCACGTGTTCCCAGAATTCAAAGCGAGACCCTGTGTCGTTCGTTTTGTATCTCCTGGGGGCTTCCCCCGGTGTAAACTCCGTGTTACCCGGTGTCAGCATCTCGAACGCCCCTTATATATAACTATGGTACAGCAAGACAAAATGTACAGCGCCCTCGGCGACAGAAAGTAGGAAACGTTGATAGCGTGAACATTTTAATTAAGAAATTTTCTTATACTGGAAAAAAACAAAACAATGAGACTACAGTACTTCTTTTCGGACTTAGTAATGGGGAAATAAGTCTTGTTCCAACCTAAAGAGGCTTTTCTGTTAATGCCATTATGTTGTAGGAAATCGCCGAATAACATATTACTGGCTATGCAGGAGTACAGGAGATATGTCTATTTTGGGCCTATAAATAACCCGGACTGCCCGTACTCAAGTTCATTTTTACAGCCTCCTGGATTTTCAATTAGAGAAAGTGATCAACATTTTCGCGTTATAATCTTACCTTCGTAGGTTTTGCGTTTCGCGACGACGAGATTAATTTTGGTTATCGATATGTCAATAATCCTCAGAAGGACACGAAGGCAGATAATTTAATTTTCTTCCTCCATACTTCCGTCAGAAAATTCATTTCTTTTCTATTTATACCTCATGTGAGACAAGAAAAGGACAAAAACAGGTCAAATGTTTCCAATGGTGAACAGTGGCTAGGTCGTTGTGTGAACCTTGCTGTTCGATTTATTTTAAACTCCGCTAATCAGCTTGATTAGGATCAAATTACATGCACAAATGTAATATCCTTCAAATGTGGTTGAAAACAATAATTATACACGTCTGGTGTAAGCCGTATTAAAGGCCTAGCGATTTAGAGGCTATCAAACTAGCATCTGAACCAAGTTGGATGTATGAATTGCGAGCTGTAAACAATAAAAAAGTTCACAGTATCTAGGTCTCGACAATAAAGTGTCTCGGAACTGAATTGAATTCGGGTCGAGTGTCGGACCAGCAATGTGTGCTGGCGCTCGGTGGCCACGAAAAACCCCCAGCCATTGGAGGAAACGTGGGTGCATCCAGGGCACTCGACAGGGGTGCACTCCCCCGGTCCGAATTCCGATTGAAGTGGGAAAATGGGGTGGGCGGGATTGTACGGCAAAGTTGACACGGTTGACCGAGAGTGAGCTACTGAAGCAAACGTGGCGTTTATATAGCCAGTTGTTATGTAATTCTATTGTGTTCAGTGTGAATACACTGGCACCTGTCGTTCTAAAACGAAAAGAAATTCCACTTTCTTCCTCCATACTTCCGTCAGAAAATTCATTTCTTTTCTATTTATACCTCATGTGAGACAAGAAAAGGACAAAAACAGGTCAAATGTTTCCAATGGTGAACAGTGGCTAGGTCGTTGTGTGAACCTTGCTGTAGTCTATAGAAAGTCGCAAAAGAAAGGGCAAAGGGGAAACAAAAAACAACAAGGTAAAAAGGTATTAAATAACAAATTACGATTGCCAGTTCCGGTGTGGAAAGATCATCAATTAAGCATTGTGAGATTAAACTTTGAACGATGTGCTCGATGCTAAATATTGGAGGACAAAAAATCCGCTATCCCTCAAATCGAATTCGATACCAAACGATCGAATAAAATGTGTTAAAAACTCAGTGCCATACGACTGGGTATACGCAAATGTCTATGCCGCCTCAAATAGACGTTTATTGGCCTTCGGTGCACGCGGAACGCGGAAAAAACAACAAAAGTAAAAAGGTATTAAGTAACAAATTACGATTGCCAGTTCCGGTGTGGAAAGATCAACAATAAAGCGTTGTGAGATTAAACTTTGAACGATGTGCTCGATGCCAAATATTGGACGGACAAAAAATCCGCTGTCCCTCAAATCGAATTCGATACCAAACGATCGAATAAAATGTGTTATAAACTCAGTACCATACGACTGGGTGGACGCAAATGTCTATGCCGCCTCAATTAGACGTTTCTGCGATGTACTCTTTCACAACTCCCCAGCCGAGATCAGAACGGTCAGCAAGTCGTATGAGCTTTTGACGTTCCTTGATGGACTTCACGGCGGCGTTCCAGTCGGTCTTGGCCGAGTCGATGTCAAGGCTGTCAATGTTCTGAATGGCCGACTCGACAAGCAAAAGAAGCTTCTCGCAGTGCTTGTGCTGCTATTGATGCCGTCGCGTTTGAACGTCGGAACGTCTGATAAGCGTTGCTTCTTGCAAGCCGATTCGACCTTGAAGTCTAATGACTTAGAAAGGGCCTGGGTAGCGTTCAGTATCTGATCACTGCTGGTACCGGACTCCAAACCGCCGACGCCCGGTTCGAGGGACATGTTCGATGCGGTGCGTGAAGACGTGTGTAGAATCATTGTACGGCAAAGTTGACACGGTTGACCGAGAGTGAGCTACTGAAGCAAACGTGGCGTTTATATAGCCAGTTGTTATGTAATTCTATTGTGTTCAGTGTGAATACACTGGCACCTGTCGTTCTAAAACGAAAAGAAATTCCACATCCTGATGTGGTATATACCCTATCGAATAGCTGCCATCTTGTAGGGCAACCTTTTAAATTGGTTACCAATGTAAGCACAAAATGTGCAACCATGCATGCTCCCAATTAGGAACAAAAAATTTAACTGCCCTTTGGCGGCTATTTGATATATACGGTTTATATAACCATCTTTTCCTACCTCCATGATATAACCGGCGTAATCAACGCCACCAAGAGGAGTTTAATGAGTCCGCTGCATGGCGTATTTGTTCTATTCAAACCCAAGCCATTTCATCGGAAGTATTTTAATTCACAAGATTGATCGATTGTTTAAAAAAAAATTGTCCAGTAGTTTCTCAACATTGTGATCCATTCACCGAGGACCTAAAAACTATTCCTTTTGACGTGCCACTTACTTGATACAAGTCCCAATTTTCAATTATTTTATTGATCAAAAATCATTTTTCTCTCATCCCAAGTTTGGTTGTTTCATTTCAATGGTGATCAGGCACCATGCCAGATGGTGTGTTCTTTTATTAATATCATATATAAAACAAGACAAGGGATCGATAATTAATATACAAAACAAATACAAAAATCATTTAAATTTTCATCAGCGCATCCTTCCACCTTTAATTTACATGTTCGTCACTGTCCGACGCGCGCGACGTGTGTACTCGTCACTCGCGCTAAATTATGAGTACATGTATTTGATATCAAGGGGATTACATGTGCTTTAAAGTGTGTTGCTCGTGAAACGGTTATTATATTTCTTCCTCGCTGCTATGACAAACTTGTCGGTTTTAACCCTTTCAGAAACGATATGCTTGGGAAGAGATTTTCATCATGCATGGAGTCCCACTTGTCGCATCCTATGTTCCTTACGGCAGTTGGAACGAAAAATCTCTCTTGACAGGTTTGAGCCATGGTCTTAGCGACCACTGGATAAACCCCGATGCCAATTGAACACGGGGCTTTGTTTCTGTTCCGTAGAATGGCATGGCATGGCATTGGCAAAATCAACTGGCAATAATGTTTGCATCAGTACGTTGTAACATTTAAATATGTTTAGGTGAATGTACTATATGCATAATCGAGTTTACCACTGGAGCATTTTAAAAATAAGGAAGATGTGTGGTAATTTTGTAAGCAAGAAAAAAAAAATGAAATCAGAGCAATTTGGCGATTTCGGGGTTCTAAAATGCGCACTCGAATGATACATTTTAACAAAACCGTTACCGTATTTGTAAATGGTGGCTTAAGACACTGTCCATTAGGAAAAAAGAAGTGTCCCATAATAAAAATAAAAAAAGACTTGCAATCGCTTCATTCAAAAAGGGTGGAAATTTGAAATATTTGGATTGCAGTTTGTGTAGTGGACCTATACAAATTGCCTGTCGGGTTTCGCTTGCGTTGATGAAGAAAATTGTCTTTTCTGTGACTTAGTTTCGAAAGTCAGTAATTTAGATTTGTGTTGGGAATTATACGGCAAGTCTTAACATTTTAGGATCTAAAATACTCAGTCTGTGATGTAACTGACTGTAGAAGCCTATACGCACTGCACTCAATGTAATTTCTGCACTTTTGCGAAATTTTCAAGGACTTATTGAGCGCAGGTTTCTAAAAAAGGAAACATTGTGCGTATGTCAAGTTGAAAAACGGTCCGTTGGGCATTGTCCGGACGATTTAATCCCTTCAAATCTTCACCCAGCGATAAGCAAAGTCTCGCCTGCAAACTCAAGGGCCGCGGGGTATTTCTTTGTCCGGAGATTAGGCCTAGCTTTTGAGGTGGATAAAGTTTGAAATATTGCTCCCTTTTTCAGTTTTCGGAATTCCAAACAATGTGTTCTGTAACAATGGGCCTGTCGGTAGTGATATATTTATGAGATTCTCAGCATATTGTGCAAATATCCGTATAGGGCGGGCTTAGGTACGGGGATCATAAACATGTTGTGAATATGAAAACGGCACGTACGACGCCGTTACGCAAACATGCACATGTGATGTATTTATGTGTCATGCATGTTCTTTTTTCTTGCAATTACTCACCAATATTTGACTCATATTCTCCGATGTAGCGCTTCGTTAGAAATCGAACTGTGACGGCTGTAATAGAAAAAACACAGAATAGACTCTGACAGTAAATATATGCTTGTACATGTATTTTACACTGTAATGTAGAATAACGCATGTAATATTTGGTATGGTACCTAATCACCATTGAACTGAAACAACCGAACTTGAGATGAGAGAAAAAAGGTTGGGTTCGCAAACTGTAAAAAGTGACTCTACATCGATCATGCACGTGATTCTACCAAGCTCATGCACCTGAAGTGTTGCGCTGAGCATTGCATACGCCTCATGGTGAGGCGAGTTTCACCTCATGTTGAGGTAACTGTCACTTCATGTTGAGGCGAGTATCACCTCAAGTGTTTCATGTGCCTGGTGTGATAGTCAAAGCTTAAATGGAAACACTTCATGTGCGAGAGATGAAATTATTTTTAGTAAAAACTTTTTGATTGTCAATCATCTTACACCTCAGGTGCAACACATGCTGCTCAGCGCGCTCTGACCACCACTTCACACACCTGAAGTGACCATTCAGTTTTACTTTTTAAATTTTCCGGCCCCACACGTGCATGAGATGCGAGTTAACAAATTAAACCATCACTTGATGCACATGAGGAACAGTGGTTTAATCTACTTGAGCTACTTGGGGTGCTAGTCACTAACACATCAGGTATACTCATCCATAAGCAGTTACCTGCCTCATGTGTTCATGATTTTGGGACAAAAATGTGCTAGTGAAATTTTTACAGTGTAGGGAAACCCGAGGGAGTGTACCAATGCACTGTGCCTTATAACTCAGCTGGTAGGCCTATAGAGCGTCTGCCCGGTGAGTCAGAGGTCTAGGGTTCGAATCCTTAATAGGCCCATATGACTCTTCTCTCATCTCAGGTTTGGTTAAATGCAGAATGTGAACGAAAGTAACTCCTTCGATCACAGCGAAATAATGTTCATTTTAAAAGACGAAATTCCATCATGAACATTCTTGCGCAACGAACTTGTAAATGCACCGTTCACATTAAATATGGTGAAACTAAAATTAGCATTACATGTATATATGTCTGTTTTATACACAAATAGGCTACACAAATTAAAGGAACTTGGCAATACACAAATAAAATGGAAAACTATTTTGTTTTCGCAAAGAAATCACCTTTTGGTGTGTGGGCATAGCAGCTAGGAATCCTATTCGTGACATACGGCGCATTCTAGGTGTACATTTCAGCCATATTACATTATCAAATGTACACCTCGCGTGAGTACTTCGTGGCGCGGCACGTACATATCAATTTTTATGATTCTTTCATGTCCGCCGTGTATTTGATTGATGAGTAGGCAACTAGCCGTAATGCGAATATGCAAACACGCTATTATGGCTTCGGAATCATGGTTTTATGGGAATGAGCCGGATTCTCTTCCCTCTTCAAAGCTGCAATAAAAAAATTCAAATAGACCATTCTTAGAATACGAGTAATAATTGAATTATCCCGAGGGATTTGTTTTACCATAAAGGGAATCCCCGGTTCGCAAATTATAAAAATTTATGCGGCGAATGACGGGCTTGAAGAAACAAATGACACTTATACCAATTTAAATTACTTTTTTGAAGTGTCGCGGACAAGATGGCGCATTTACATGTATATTTGAGTATATACGTTATTTTTGTAAAAATGGATTCCCTTCCAACGTATCATACACACCCTTAATCACACGTGGGGATAACGCCCCGTTACATCATTTTGCAGTGACCCAATATTTAAACAGCTAGAATCCCCCCTTCCACATTTTTTTAAGTTTTTCTGTTTATCATGGAGGTGTATGTGTCTACAACACCATCACAACTTGTTTTTCACAAAAAATCGACACGCTTTTGCTAAAAACGTAAAGCAGTTCCGACCCTCTTCACCCGAAATTCTGAAACGCTCGCGGTCACTTGGTTTGTTTATCAACAGGGTTTTGACGTCATCCTGAGAAACATACAAAACGGTCTGTGCAGTATTGAATGGAAAATACACGAAGTGAATGTTTATCATGCCTGTTTTGTCCTTGTAATTCAAAATACAAACGTGAAAAACACTTCATGTAATATGACAACAATCTACTATTACCTATTTTGTGAAAAAACGGTGAAATTGTGTCTCACAATGAAGCTCTTTTGAAGTAAATACTGGTGCATTGCGACGGGTGGTTTTGTCACGGAACGAACGGCATTCACATACAACCACGCAGCTACTGGGCATATCTCTGGCTTTTTGGACCAACAAAATTCTTCAAAAAACACCATCTAAAGCCCGCCGCACACCTCTGCGATTTACCGGATAATCGGACCACTTACCGGAAAGGTGTGCGCTGAAACAATTCGGGCCGGTCTGACCGTACGCTAATAGACCTGGAGTCGATTTCACAAAGATTTACTACGCGTCGCAAGTACCATACCCATCGCAACTCACTGAACCCTTTGCAATTTTGCCATGGGTTTGGCGAGTTGCGATGGATTTGGTATTTGCGACGCGTCGTAAATCTTTGTGAAATCGACCCCTGGTCCGGTGTCCGATGGGCCGGTAAATCGCTAAGGTGTGCGGCGGGCTTAACAGAGACGGTTTTCCAAGTTTTTTGCGTGTAAACGTATGGAGCTAACAATCGTGTTGACTTCTCTTTCTCAGGATTGCGTCACGGGGTCACGCGCATATCATGAATACCTTATGAGCGTTTCAGAAATCGCGAAAATCTCATTTTCGAAAAGCGCACTTTTGCTTGCAATTTATCCACTTAATACCGACAATTAAAAAATAATAACAATCCACGTCGGCAAGAGGGATGTTTGGACTATCGAAAAAGCCTAAATGCTGGATTTTCGTCAAGGGGGATTCTTCCTCTTTAACTTCATGAGTTGACAAGAAAATCCCGACTAAGTGTTGATAGCAATGGTAACAAACACCACATATGATTTTTCTCCCGTGCACCTTTGTGACAAAGTGCCAACTGAAGGTGCTTTTTAAAAATAAAAAAATCATCTGCAGATGGTTTTTTTTTTCACCATTCAATCAACACAAAAACCATGCATGGATGTTTTAGGTTTTCTAAAGCATTACTGCATCTATTTAGCTGAAATTTCCACAAGGCAGTTATGCTGCAGTTGTTCATGTATTTCGTGAAACGTTTCGTCCCTTATATAGTGTTCGTGCATTTGCATAAGAAGCCACGGACCATTGAGTCTGCGAGTATATCTCACGATATGCTGCGTCGACTTCAGTATGGTAACAAACGTTCATTTGAAGGACTGTGAATTTACGGGACCCTTAATTCTCCTACATATCTTGCATTTTTGTCTCCTTTCCATAGTCGTGATCGAACCTGATAAAGAGCTATCACATAAGTCACGTCACATAACATTTTATGTTCTAGCGGCAGAGGAAACTGGGATGTGTTCGGACAGCGCCGGTTTTTACGACCGTGTTACGGGGAGAATTATCAGGGCAGTCAAGTTATATTAGCGATGTTGCCGGTGCACAAAACGGGATGATGCATCCGTAAAATGGGCTAATCATCGGATAACGGGGTATTCGGTGATGAGTACACTGTTCGAAACGACCATGCACACATCTTTAAAAGAGATATTCCACATGGTGCTTCCGCGCAAATCATTTGCACATTGCTGCAGAAGAGTCGCATTTGGCCTACGTAGCGTATAGAGATATTTTTCAGACCTGCGGGGCGGATTGCAATATGCGGTCTATAAGACCGGTCTATAGGCTTAGCCGGTTAACGCGGCGTCCACTAAGACTGGTCTATAATTATAGCTTGCTTGCAATATCGTTGTCTTAAAGTTAGACCAGTCTTAAAATTTAAGCCCGCGGCGAGCAGGCTATAATTTTTAGACACAGCGCTACATCTCCTAATCTTGCATGAAAAAAGACGAACAAAATGCAAATTGTGCCCATTAGAGCCTTTATAGTGCTATTTGATTACTTTCGCGGTCAGTTTCTCTGCAAAAACTGCACTACACACGCGTCATCAAGTGGCTTCGTGAGGACGTTTGTTTGGCTTGAAATCACGCAAGGATAGCCGGCTGCGTCACTTTCCGTTAAGATGTGTGTGTTTTCGGCTGGCGCAGCCGTACTTCAGTTAGACTGGTTTATTGCAATGGGCTAAAGAATTGTCTAAGCTGAGATAGTCGGATAGTCGGCTATAAAACATCGGTCTTAGACCAGTGGCTAAGTCAATTTTATTGCAATCCGCCCCTGGTTGCTTCTCGTTTGTTGGAAGGATTACTAATAGCTATTTTAAGGGTCGTCTGCTGTAAAGTTTTCCAATACAGCTATAGCTACAAGCTCTGGGAGTGTTTGTATTTTTGATTTATTATCACTGTTGTCAGACGTGTTTTGTTGAGTGTGGTGCATGATGCATCTGTTGCGTGCACAGTACACACAACGGCTAGGCTTGCAGATTTCAAAAGAAAGCGATTTACGTACAAACGGCGAAAAGAAAAAGGAGCCCATGCAGCTGTTTTTGCCACATGTATTAAACGGTGTGATATTTCATGACAAGGTATTATTCATAGACTATTTGTTGGTCAGTTCAGTTCTGTCGGCTCATAATAACATATTGCATGTAGTCCGGGATGTTTAATATTGCAGTCATCGGGCCTCGCTTATAGATCGTTTCGTGACAAACAATCATATCCCTCACCTGGAGGGGTAAGACAAACCAAGGAACGTGAATCAGGCGCCTTCCTCTTCTCCAAACCCTCGACAAATAAATCGATCGCCGGAGCTTGTACCGCCTGCTTCCCCGCTCTTGAGCAGACGATTCGCATCGGTTCTGCGGTCATACAAACCCGCACGCGCGCGGCTTCCGTTGAAATTTCCCGCGCGTCAAATTTCATCGCGCTTCTTTTTTTTTACTTCACTCCTCGCTGCTGGAAAAACACTTCCGCAACGTGCTCGCGTTACGCTCTCGAGATGGCAAAACGGTCGAATATGATAACTTTTGGAGTGTGCTTTTCGTGTCGATGGGAAGCGGCCGCTTCTTTTACATGCACCAAGAGCTATCGGCGGGTTTTTCCCCCTCAAGCCTATTAATCGCATGCGATGTTTAGGCCTGTATAGGTTTTGGCGAGAAGCGAAAAATAAATTTACCAGAATTCAAACATTTAAGTCCTATTTGTTGTTGTATATGGGTTTATAGAGTTATGACAATCCAGTGGTTTAACTGACGCCATTTTGTATCCAAACGCTTGACGTACACACCTATTTATGTGTGACGTTCATTTTGCAGATCCCATAATTATAACATTTCCTTTATATCATACTGAACACAAAATGGCGTCATTTGGATTGATAATAATTGTAACATTCTGTATTTAAAGAAGCTCTGACACAAGTTGACGTTGCACCAATTATGTTTCAAGCGAGAAGCTAACTGAAAATAGTTTAAGACATTTGAATTTAAAAAGGGGGGTTGTTTTTCGCTGAGCGACACGTCACGATTCGGTGAGGAAAATCACCAGTAGACGTCAATTTTCCTCGAAATGAAGCACAGTGACAGTGTTGTTAATAAACGTCAGTACCGTCTCTAGCGATTAATTCTTGCCACACATTAATATTGAGTTGCTTAGAACGAACCACAACAGTTTTGCTCCCTGCGCGCGTCAGTCGGTATAGATGGATTTCGCGATTCTCCTTCAGGATTTGTAAAACACGGTTAAGTGGCATAACGTGCTGTCACGGTGATAATGTCGTATATAGCTTGTATCTTCCCATGGTACTTCTCTATACGTTCTATTAATAGGTGTTCGGGATAATCTCGAAGGTACTCTTGAATTGATGCTTGATCTCACTCATTCTCGCGAGAGAAACGAGAACTCAGAAGAGTGACGTCACTGCCTCCCAAATGAAGCAGTAACCGATATTTTTCTTTCTCTTGTGGGGAATCGGGAAATAACTTCTCAATTGCACACCGGCTCTGTATAGCTCGTAAGCCTTTAGAAACTTGTAAATAGAGTACTAGAGGAAAATGTTCAGTTAGGCGGGAGAAAGACCAACCCATTATTGGCCTATATACACGGGATTCAAACGCGCCTCCGCGGAAGGGAAAAAAAGCAAGGGACCTTACGTGGGCGAGCTTTTAGATAGAGAGCTGGGGGAGGTTTTGCACTTAACTGTTGCATGATCGACACTTATACCAATGGGAACAGCCGTATGGCATTTTATGCTATTTTATCGAACCGAACCCCGCAAACCACGCTCTTGTAACCTGACACAGGACTAATATTTATCCGCCACTTTGTTCCCGAATCACGGTCCTTTCGCTCTTTGTGAGTTTGGCATTTGCTTAAACTCGCTCCTGCACAAAGATTTATTTTCCATAGCAGTTCAAATTTCCGGAATTTTATACCCGAATAATATTTCTTTTTCATCCCACTACACGGTCGTTCAACTTAAAATGCTCCTTACAATAATCCACTGGCCGGGAACCTTTGAATAATTTCCGGCGGTAGACGGGCTCACATGTCGGGAGCAATTTACCGAATATCAAACCTGCAGCCGTCTTATTGAGTTAACTTCGCGCTCTGTTGTCCCGGACATTTTTGCTCTTCTGTCAGTGTAATATTCCATGTAGGGATGAGTGATGTTGTAATTCAGTCATATGGAGACTTAAAGGCCCTGTAGATGATCTGTTTTGAGCGATTCTGCGAATAAAACCATTATAAATCAAAAGAAAGACATCAACAAACTCATCCGAAGAAATTTCAGCTTTGTTAAATGTACCACGTTTAAAAAAACCATGAAAATCCATATGAGTTTTCCTGGTCTTGGCGGGGTGTTTCAAATATTCGTTCTCAGTTGATCGGGTACTATGTGGCTTGCGTCATGCACTCTGTGGCGCACATCATATCTAATTGCGTGTGCGCGCGATCCATAAAAATGCATCGCGTTGGAACACGCACACGCAGTACACAGCGCCCATACATTTTGGACCGCGTAGATGCGAACCAAAAATAAGTAAATCGTTTGCAAACGATCTAAATAATTTCATCTTTACTGATTATTTTCTGGTAAAATTATATCATTTTGAGCGGAAACCTTTCATTGGGTAGTTGCTATTAATTCAATCTTTACTTTCAGAACTTTCCCCTGTAAACTCGTCGATTACTTTTTGGGGTCATTGCAAATGATACACTGGGCCTTTAAAGGCACAGGTTCGTCAGCAATGCACGCGCGCCAAATTCGTGCCACGAAATACGCAGCTCCATAACAAACTAATGCAACTGTGCTGCGCCATATTTGAAATTGTGAAAGGGATGATGATGCATGGATGACGCCAAGATTGATGCCTTGTTTCCCAACTCGCATATATGCCGTGAAGTATGTAAAAATCTGTTGTCCTGAAGCACGCCCTCTCAAGTCCGAGCGCCGAACTGCAAAAGATGACGACTTACATGAAGCGTACAAAGTTAGGCAACCCTTTGCAAGTGTTGTCCCTTCCTTTAAAGGAGCGTGTCCATATGTTTTTCCCAGAAAATAGATTTCGTTCTAACCTTACAATCGGATAAAATACCTCCCCGGAAATAGACCTACTGTCTATGGGAATAAAACGGTAAATTTTCCTCATAGGCCTAGCTTAGCTGCAAAGCCCGATTTGTCAGAAGTCGTGGGTTCCAAGCCCAGCGAGGAACATAGGGCCTATACGAATTATCTCTCATCGTATGTTTAGCTATGGGTAGCCAACTTCCAGTAAGTGGATGGCCAGACAATTAGGCTTTAGGTTGGGTCCAATAAGCTTTAAAAGTGGCTAAATCTCTTATGATTTTTCCCTGTGGATTGGGGTTGCAGTCCAAACTTTACCGCGTGGATTTCCCCCCAGGAGATTTCTCTGGGGTTTTTCTCTAAAAAAACTGCATCTCAAGTTGATAACAAAGTATGGTTAAAGCTACATGTAGTTAATGTCATAAAGGGCCTTAGTTGTCGAAGATACCATATAAAAAACTTCCCCGAAGCGGCGCCATAGACTTTCACGCCGAATATGCGTACTTTCTTTGCGATACGGGAATGACCATATTTTCCCTACGCTTCCAAAACTGATATGCACCTATATACCGAAAATCTACTGGTAGTATAGGAACGACAACCAAAAAGGTTAACCAAACAGACGTCCCCTGGAGAATGCGGCACGTCTGTCATCCTGCGCGATTTACCGGCTGATGGCCGACGAAATCCATCGAGACAGACTGTTTTTTTACCGTTGCATAAATACAAAAAAAATAGTAAAATTGCTGGCCACGTTTGGAGTATTCAAAGCTGGAAGCTAGGGACCCCTATAAAACTGTCCAGGAAGTCGGACTCTTGTGGCGCGTGCTTCGCAAGGGGAAAATGAAAAACTGGCGCAGCATCGGCCGCCAGGCATCATCGCACCCAAGGGGTATCACGACCGAGTTTTTTAGCTCCCACCAAATAAAGGCAATAATACTGCTTGTTCGCACGTAAGCATTGATCAAACATTTCAATTCTTAAGTTAAAGCAGCCACTAGCGCAAAAGCCAAAAGGCCTGCACATTTCCAAGGCATGTATAAATAATATAAAATGTTTCAATCGTGTAGATGCAAAACGTCTGTCATGATGTTTCAGTGAGTCGGCATATTTTCACATGGGTTCCCAGCGAGGGACCCTCCTAGCAATTTAATTAGTTTTGGCGTCCCGGTGAGACCAAACGAGATATTCCATCTTTATTGCACGTAATATTGAGCGTCTGACCCACATAAACCGAAGTCTATATTGTATGAGCAGTATGATGCCAGATTCATTCAGGTGCAGATTGGGATGAACTTTGGCTATCGTAATTCACACAGCCATATTACGGCGGAGATCAGCCTGATTAGCCTTTTGCGTGTTGCGTGTGACATTTGCTTTATGGCTGGAGCCTCGAATTATACACTTTCAAGTGGAGGTACGGTTTAGAATGGCACATACTACGCTGTGCTACGTGGTACACACCATTAGCCTTTTAGAAGTATGGCGGAACAAAAGGAGAGGGCGCAATTTTATTTGGATATGAATTTTTTTTATCAATTGTATTTCTTTCCAAAAACTTGATTTACATGTTGTAATTATAATACATAGACGGAATTATAAATAAAATTAATAAGTGTTAAGTGAAAAACTGAGTTATTTTGCATTTTAGTCGATTTTATACCCACTGCAAAGTGCGCCCTCCTATTGTGTCCGCCATACTTCAAAAAGGCTAATTGCCTGGTTGCGTTATGCCATTCTCGCTTATAGTGAACACGGTACTGATCTTGTACTTGACACCTACCGCGTGCACCACATAGAAACAACAATTTAGTCTGGTCAAGTGGACGTATGTCAGTATACCAGACGCTATTCATGTGAAACACGCAAAAGGATAGTATTATCATGACCTTGGTGCATTGCAAACCACTGCTTCTCTTGCTTATTGTTTTGTTTCATTTTCAAGCCAGAAAATGAAAATTTGGACGCACAACTACAAAATGGCGACTCCTTGTTTTCACAAAACTTCATACGGACTCGATTTCAAACTTCGGTTTTAATACGGTGTGACCCCTGACGTCATGACAGGCATCAAAACATTGGGGTGTGACTATCACTGTGCGCACGCATCATACTGTGCATAAATTTGGTTACGGAATGAAGTCGTCGGTCAGATCGGCTTTTGAATTTTGACCTTTGACATTAATCCGTAAGCGAATTTAAGCAGGATGCGTGCGCACAACGGCAGGCAAGATGTCAACAGAGGGCGCTTGAGATGTAAACAATGTCACACGGTCTGTGGGTTGCAAACTAAGCACTGATAAAATATCTTCATCTGAAAGTGAAAGCCCTGGAAAGTGCTATTCAAACTGGGATTCCTGCGTGGAACATGTAGGCTAATTCAACAGCGGTCTTGCCGCAATAAATAAAGCGGGAATAAATCCCAGGAAAGCTAGAAAGGGCAGAGGTTCGTGTTCTTATTTATAAAACAAAACTCACCTGTGCCAGTATACTGAAACGAGTTATACTGAATGTCTATAAATCACGGAGAGACAGTTTCAAATGTTTATATCATGTATCTTAGAAGAGTTATGCGCGGCACAGGTGTTTTATGATTTATGTTATTACAAGGTCATGGACTGGCTTCCATAATATAGACAGGTTCATAGTGCTGTGATTAACGACATTGTGAATTGATAACGATTTGTTTCTATGTAGTATATTTACAAATCAAACGTCCGAAATTGTCAGTGCAATAAGGACAGTGGGTTTGGGGCAGTTTTGGGAGTAGGCTATTTCTGGTGTAGGCCTGCAAATTAACCGTGCACTAATTGTTTTCTGCGATATCTGAACAGTATCAACAGTTGATTTCTTTTTAGAGATAATGATCCAGAGACCGCAAGGGGGAATTAATTCTATACGGATGGGGACAAACGTCCATGGGTTTGGGGAGGGTGGTTATCTAAATGGCTTATCCTCGTACTAGGCCTGTTAAGCTCACATGATTATAGCCAATCCCAATCATTGAGGAACAACTGCACTTTAAAAACAACTTAGTCAAAAATAACTAGACAAAAGGGTCAGCTGGATGTAACTAGTCAGTTTGACTAGATTTTCTAATCATGCAGGATGACTAAAATCTTTGTAACGTCGAACAGAGTTGTTAAAACAACTACCAGGCGGAGTCAGATTCACTGTTTTAACTATATTTGCAGTCATTTAACTAAACGGTTTCCAGGGTCCGTTGGGTGTAATGTTTTGACTGATTTCTAGTCAAATTTGACTATAATAAGTGTTTTTACAGTGTGCAACACCGCGTTCGAGACCACCAGTTGGCTTCATAACTTGGTAGGGCGTCTGCACGTTAAGCAGAAGGTCGCGGTTCGAATCCCGGTGAAGCCGGGTTTTTTTTTCTAAGTTCCCTTTGCAAAGGAACATAAAAGTAGCAGAGTCCATCTTTTTGCTTTTGCCCCTGTATTTTGTTTTTCTGAAATGCGAAGTAACCGAAATCCTTAGGGATAAGCGTCCATGGGAAACATAGATGTTGTTTCGCTAAAAATGTGCCATGTATTCAAGTCGCAGCTGCTCTGATGAAGACCTCTCGAAACATAACAGTTCACACTTTTGTATTTCACGGGCCGTGCATGCGAAAAACATTGTACAGCTAATCGCGAGGGAATATAGTTAGTAATTTCTTTCCAGCGTTTGAATTGTTTGGTGGGACGAATTGCCGGGACAAACCCCGTGGATGGGTCAGATGTTCTTTTTAATAAGGGAAATGCCATTTTCGTCGGCACCAGACATGCAGTTTCCGGCGTGTTGCTCGTTTTACGATCTCGTTGGCAAAAACATTCCTTTTTTTTACGACGAAAAGGGGCAGTGTATAGGGACAAGAAGACCCATGTCTGAGCTCGACCCAATTATTGGTGGCAGTAATAGGCTATAAACTGTGGCTTTTGCAATAAATTTGATTTATATTCAGAATTAAGATTTAACTTCAGAATTTGTCTAATTTAGGTGCTGACAAATGAAATGATCTGTTCCGGACTGAAAAAAAAATACCAAGGGAATTAGCCCTTTTTATGAACCGCCCACTTAAACAAATCGAGGGGAGTGTAGGAGGGCACTAGCCTATGTCCCTGCACACATTACAAAAACACATTCGGTTGTTAATTTCTAACAGGAACTACTTTAAAGACCACAACAATCCCAAACACTGTTCCTCATATGGTAATGCATCTGTCCGGAGATTAAGAGGTCTCGGGTTCAAAATCCCATGTTTGTTTGTTTATTCGTTTTAATGGTGATTATATAGGTACTGCCGCAAATATATCGTTCATAAAACTACCAGGAAGACATTTGAAAATGCCCTCCCGAACGGAAATTAGTTTGCTTACAGCGAGCAACCTTTTTTAAAATGTTACTTTGGCTTTTTACGTGTCTTTTCAAATGTTTTCCAATGCCTCTAAGCCAACTGACAAAGTGGGATAAACAAGTTCACCCAAACACCCACGAACTGTCCCGTTGGGCGAAAAGGAAACGCGTAATTGGCATACAACCCAAAAGTACAAGTTGGCAAACAGTTATATTGTGCATCTATATATGGGTCTGTCCACAGTAATGGGGTACATTTCTGTAACATTCAAGATCTTAGGTCCCAGTTCACTTCAAATGTCTTAATTTTATCTTTAAATTATCAAGCTAAACTGAGGAAATAACTTTTTCACCAAGGAGTAAGAAAAATAGTCCTACAACATACATTTGTGAAAACCTCGTGTACAAATTTTCCTATTACGCATGTTACAAAGACGGAAAAAAATGTCACAAAATTGTCTGTCCACGTTACATGCGTAATAGGAAAATTTGTACACTTGCTTTTCAAAAATGTATGTTGTGGCAGCAATTTCTTACCTTTTTGGGCAAAAGTTATCTCCTGAGAACAAAACAAGGACATTTCTTTAATTCTGAGATAAACTAAAGACATCTGAAAGGAATTATTGACTTATTTTTCAAATGTACCCCATTACTGTGGACAGACCCATATACGCTTGTGTGGGTTTATTTGCTCACAGAGTCGGTTTTTTTTTAATACCAGCATTATCGAAAATGTCTCATCCAGGGAAATCCACTTAATTCCAAGGTGTTTCAGGGGAATTGGTCGATGGAGAATTCTACCTACTCTAGTTGATGAACAGGGAAGTCTGTAAAAGTCAATTGACCAGGACTGTTTGTACCCAAGCCATCGAATGGGTCGTTTGTTGTTACTGTGGGGTTATGTGGGTGGCGTGTGGGTTTCAAAAATGGGGGTGTGGGGTGGGTGTATTATTGTCAAGCAAATTGGAATTCAAAAAGATTGTCGGGCCTAGGTCCCGTTAGTTTGATTTCAATCATCAGGACATCAACGGGGACAATTTCAGTCAGTATTAAACTAAATATTTGTGGTCTGAGTTTTGGAAATCTGAATGCAGTGAAAACAGCTTGACTTCACCGGGATTCGAACCACGGACCTTTTGCCTAACGTGCAGACGCCCTATACCAGTTGAGCTATGAAGCCACCTGGTGGTTTTGAAACACTGATTGGGATTGGCTATCACGCGAGCTACAAGCCCTACAGAGGGAAAACCCTTCAATGAGATAACCACCCCTCCCAAAGATCACTCGAGATACGACTCAAACCCCTGACCGGCTTGGAGGTTCTCATTGAAGGGTTTATCTCTTTGTAAGGCTTGCTAAGCTCACATGATGGCCAATCCCAACCAGTGAGGAACAACTGCGATACCGTGTTTCGAGACTACCAGTTGGCTTCGTACAAGGCATTTGCACATTAAGCAGACGGTACGCGGTTCGAATCCTGGTGGAACCAAGTTTTGTTTTATTACCGCATCCAGATTTCCCAAATTCATGCACATTCATAGCGAATAAAAAAAATAATAAAGTGTTTGCTGATCTCTCATACCAGAGGGAACTTCAAAGTGGGACATTAAACGTCTTCCCAGCCGTTAGAAAACGTTCTTAATATATCCACCCCATACAACAGGAATGCGGTCACCCTCCAGGCAAGTCAATTAGCTCACGACTCTTGTCGGCTGTGAACACAACACTGGGAAATAGGTGAAGCTTCGAAGGCAACCTGGGGCAAAATCTTCACTCTCTGTATGCAAGCAAATGTATTGCCACAAGTGAATTTCGAACCATTGGCTTGACCTAACTATAAGTACTATAAATGGACATTTAAGCACTTTTGGGAATTCAAATCACGTCTTGGTCTCTTTTGAAACCTCACTAATGTTGTTTTTCTTTCCGATTTACGTAAATACGGCCACCAAATGCAACAAATTAATGGTCTGATATTTTCATCGCCTGGGTGAAATTGAGGTTGTGCCTTTCGTTTTCTGGGTTTCCGTGCTGACTTGCATTATTTTGTTTAGAGGAGCGTGACCAGATTTTTCAAAAAATAAATGATTTCGTTCTAACCTAACAATCACATTAAACACCTCCCCAAAATAATCTTCGTGCAGGGGACGAAAACAGGATATTTGCAATGGATGTGGAAGCAGAAAGGTTGGTTGGTGTAATCACTACATTGCTTTATGATGTATACTGAATATACATGTACTAATTAGTTTACAGAACATTGGTGGATTTTTGACGATATCCCGGAAATCTACGGAATGAGGGCGCGAAATTTCGTAATGGTAATGCGAAAAATATGACACATGATATGGTATCAAAATCTCAACACCCATGGAAAAAATGGGGGCTCAAAAAATCTGGTATGGTCACGCTCTTTTAAGTAGGACTTCTGACTAATATGCAATGTGCAAATGATTTGCAGCAGCACCATGTGAAGTAATTATCTCTTTTGAAGATGTGCGGTTCTGAAGAGAACCGGCGGGTGTGAACTCGACGTTTCGAACAGTGTAGGCCTATACTCTGATCGTATATCGCAGGAGATTCCTATCGACGGCTTTGCATAACACACGCAGTAAATGAAACCATGATTTTCCTTTCATGACATATCAATATTATAATGAGAAGCCGTACTTATCGAATCATTTTCCTCGATGTCTAGACTAGGAACGTGTTGTATGAGCTCAACAATAGCTCGTGTTGCGTTCATTGAACATGATGGATGCCTCTTTGATTATTTTATACTGATTAGAACGCGCGCGTGGACTGCAAAATCCGCGTGAATTCAAAGGTCTGAAAGGTTTCAGCTGTTGGGTTCCGTCTGATAATTTAATTTTCAACTACAACATAAATATACCAAAATAAAGGAACGTGTGTTGCTTGAAAGGTGGTTTTCAACGCCCATTGTGAAATATATTTTTGGCAAGGAGAAAATACTAAAGAAGCGTGAATTTTCTCGCTTCGATTTGGGAAAGCGCAGTAACTCGAAATTCTGAAGTTTTAAAAGAGATGTAGCTTGAAAAAAGCGTCAATGCATGGACTTTTTTCCTCTGGCGAATTATTAACATGCACATATACGGGATAGACTTGTACCATTCGTACTTACAACTGACGACCATGAAATTCTTTTTCTATATAGCAGTGTTGAATTTGAATGGAACCTTTTTTTCAACCAATCCATATTGGTTTAACCAATATGGATTGGTTATTTTAACCAATATGATTGGTTGGACCATACCATCTGTTTTTATAGAGTGTGTTTACGTATAGGTCGATTTCATTGTTTTATGAAGCCAAAAACTGATGCATACTTAAAATACCAGATTTGTTTTATGAAACTTAAGTTGCTTCAACTTTTTTTAATGAAACATAAGTTACAATATGGATTGGTTAAAATAACCAATCCATATTGGTTTAACCAATATGGCCAATATGGATTGGTTATTTTAACCAATATGATTGGTTATTTTAACCAATATATTGGTTGGACACATATCTATATACCAACCACATTGGTTGAATTCAACCAATCTGTTTGTTTTTTAATTTTTTTTTATAGTGAACTCTTTCGTTAGCCACGCTCTTTGAGGGTGGTTAAGTGTATATATAGGCCAGTCAGATGTCACGTGTCCACTCGGATCTTGAAATGTTATAGGCATTGCTAACTTCATTTAAAGACATGCAATAAGACATAGCATGTATTGCCCCCGCCTGGTCAATTTGTGTTCGTAAAATGTACTAGGTTTATTTGTATACCTTTACACACCATATACAGAGGTATAGGGTTAAAATGAAGGGAACCTATATACACCAATCTGGTAACCTGCAGGGATGGCCAGGCCCTGTTATATAAGGTAGACGGAATAATGTGCGATACAGGCAGTATATTCTGTATAGGGAGGAACTCTCTGGGTTACCAATCACCATTTTTGGCCGAGAGCATGCAATGTGATAACGCACTATTAAACTTTAATCTGCAGAAAACGAGAACTGGTTCGTTGCCCCCAGCAACGGCACAACGCGCCAGTGTAAAATGTAATTTTCCGCTCCAGATTGCGCCGTTACCATACCCCGAAGCGTTAGCAACACTGATTATGCATGTTCTGAATGTTGTAACAAGTCACGCCTCCAAATTTAAAGCACAGTACATCATCATTTGCAGCGACTAAACGTGTTGATATAGTATAGATTAGTGGTAACAAACACCACATGATAATTTCCCCTGTAAATTAATTTAGCTTTATGGGAGAAATCACCAACTAAACGTGTTTTTTTTTTTAAAATTGTTTGCAAACGTTTTTTACCATTCATTCAACACACAAACCACGTTTAAAGTATTACTGCGTCTGTATGGCATTTCTACATGGCCGTATATCAACATTATTCTTTGGTTAGTATCCTAACGTCGTCAAAGAATGTTTTCGACTGGTAAATAATCCCCCTATACTGTATATAGCAAGAGAAAATCATTGTCTGGGGAGTATCCAAGAACTGTGCTACACATTATTGTCTGGATATGTTGCAAATTCGATTGGGAATTAGCGTGAGTGGCACGACGTGTAAAAGAAATTGAACGATTTCGCGCCAGATGACTGTTCGCAATCCTCGTGATATTGAATCCTTCCTTTAGGGTACAGCGAGAGTATGGAGTGTACTTCGAATTCAGTGACAACAAAAAAACCTCCGTGTAATGGTATCATCCATTTGTACCGGGGGGTAGGGGGGGAGGGAGGGAGGGAGGGAGGGAGGGGGTGGGTTGGTGGTACAATGTTTAAATGAACAGTTATGACATTTTTCAATAAATACGTATCTTTATTCAGTTGAACTGCGTTTAGCTTTTAGCGAAATATAGTAAGTATTCTTTCAGTCACGAACATCTATACTGCGTACATAAGTGCATGATAAAATAATATAGGCTATAACATGTATCCTACATAAAAGATCTCCCCCATAAGAATTGTGGGAATTCAGCCTTGTTGAAACGAGCCTTGCTGAAACGCGCGGGATGATTGGTCCAAACGGCTTCATCAAAAGGTCAAAAGTGCCGGGTCAAAAGTGTTCAGTTTCTCTCATTGGTCGAACAGCCCGGGGGTCTAATACAGCCTAGCTCAACTCAATACAGCAAGGCTCGTTGTGAACGACTCGATGTGGTAGCAACGGCCTTGCGACATGAAGATGGGAAAACTAGGCTTGTACGTTGCGCTTACCGCATTGTATGAGCTCCCAATCGCCGATCCTTCCAAAGTAGAAGGTAATTTGGGGCTTCTCTGATACCTCATTGCTCTACGCTGCTTTTTCCCAACGTCAAATTTACGCGCGAATAGGCCCGGTGTGAATCTCTAGCACTTTAGTCGAACGTATACCAATTTCTTATTTGTGAATAGCCAGAATAAGAACTCCAGAAAATCAAATGCGGTTATCTCTCGCAAAATACCCCTTTCCCCCCAAGAGACCTTGAAATCGACAGGAAATGGATATAATCTGAGTGCTTCGTAAAGGTTTTGGCCAACTTGCACACACACAATTCAGCCGTGTCTCGAAGGCTTTGCGTGGGTGAAACATTGCGTTGGACATCCCTATAGTCGGAAATGCGCTAGTAATCTAGAACTCGGTGAAGGAAAATTACAAGATAATAAATTTCCGCTTTACTCCGAGGTAACATGCCACGAACACCTGGGGTCGCTATATTAAGGGTGCTTGAAAATATTCAATGTTTCCCGGTAACTTAACAAGCGATTTGCAGCAAAATGTGGAGAGATTAACATCGTTCGGTGACCATGGCGACAAAGACGATTTCCGACTTATTGTATTTTACCCACGGCCATTAGCTACCCACTCTCCCGTGCTTTCTGACGAAGCCGCGCACGGTATCTAATTTCGGGTCTTGATTAGATGGCAAATTGCGTTTTTCCGGAAAATCTCGTGCAATACAGAGATCACATGTTGATGCGTTGCGATGAAATGGGAAAAATGTACGTGGCCGTGGGCCGTGGTCCGCGTCTTCATGCCGGTTAAAGGTCACAACAAATAGGGTTGGTATAGAAAATCATGTTTGGAGACTAGGCCTATTTTTTTCTCTCAAAAGATTGATAATTTAATTACAAAAGCTATAGGCCAGACAGTTTTCACTTCACGAATCAAGTAAAATTCCCCAGTGAGTAAAGCGGCGTTATATGTCGGCGATTTGTGATATACAAAAATAAATTTTGTGCAATAGTGCATGACTACTGATAGAAGAAACATTTCACATATAGGCTATAGGCCTAATTTATAGTATGCATGCATTCACAGTAGGCCTACTTTCCAAAATTGCAATTGGCTTTTTTAACGTGTTTCGCTTGAATAGCGCCTGGTGTACTGACGTAATTCCTTTGATATGCACACTTAGTATCCACTTGACCAGACTAATTTTTGTTGCTATGTGGTGCACGTGGCAGGTGTGAAGTACAGAATCAATACCGTGTTCACCGTAGGAGAGAATCGTATTAAGTAATCAGTAAGTTGATTGCTGGGCAGTGGCGTGCATCACGTAGCAACAAAAACACAGTATGCGACATTTGAAAGTGAATATTTCGGGGCGCCATGCAGCCATTGTCAAAATGTTATAGTTATGCTTTATTATTTTGGGATCAGATATTTTGGCTCGTGGCCCAACCGTTCTTCTCTGAATAGATATACTATATACTGAGGTATTCGTGGCATCATTCCATGCAGTTTACATCAGTAGATCAATATCCGTTAACATTAAAATACACATAACTTAAAGATGGTAATCTGAAATTGGGATCTCGGGGGATTAAACTGTATGGCTGGGGAAAATGCCTCTAATAAACGGCACGATGACAGAAGGAGAACAGTACATACGCAATAATCAAGTCAACTCGTCCAGGAAGGAATACGCGCTAGGACACTCGGCATTCGTCTCTCTGACCCGAAAGGAATGCACATATCTTTGACAGATGGCTCGTTCCCAGGAAAATTGACCACTCTCGGTCGTGCTACACTTGCTTTTCGGCGGAAAGTAACTAAAAATGTTTGTAGATTTCGTTTAACGCCGCCTGCCGAATAAGTACGTGACTCACTAGTGTGCGAGCATCATGTAGACCTATCTAATTTTGTGCATGCGTTTTCTTGTTCATGTCCAAGAAGTGAACTTTCCACTTTTGCCTTTCCACGTTTTCATACTGCAGATGATTTTGTTTTCAAATTTATAATTCCGATACACTTCGTGACATCTTTGTTTAATCAGTATCATTAACACACGTCCTCCCTCGTTAAATGAATGTCAGGCTGTCCATATAACGGTGACTGGCTGTGTTAATATGATATGGTATTTCGCAGTTCTTGCAACTCGGGGAGAATTCTAAAATAAACCGTGAATGACACATTTTAAATTAGCTCCGGCAGCCTCGTTTTAGACGCTAAGCCATTAATGCATTACGTCACGCGTCTTTTCATTTGTACATTTTATCACAAAAGAAAGCACCGAGACCCTCCGTCACCTTCGGTTTTGATAACAATTTGAAATATTTGAAATTCCTCTAGTGCTCCATTGCACGGAACCAATAAAAGACTAACACTATTTTTTTTTAAACTGGACAGTAAAATACCTGAAAATTTAGCACATAAACATTTAAAAGTAACTTCCTATGTTACCCATGTATAGAGAAACGTTTTTGAGAACGTTATATAATATATTTCATATTTGCTGTAAAAAGACACCGTATAGGCTCCATTCGTTTTCTATAACTTCATTAACATTATTTTACGTTTGATGTGCGTCCAAACTGCCAAGGAAAATCCGTAAAATTGCTGTAATTGTTTTACACGCGTACAATTCTGTTCTTGCGAATAGTTCCCGCAATGAAACAAAACCTATAAGCAAACACACTTATTACAGAGGTAGATACCCCATAACCATCTGTTTCCATGGCAGCACATCAGGCAGACAAGATGTGAAGATTACTATCTTGAACAAGATACAGGGAATGGCGCGACAAGAGAGCGAATGCCAAGGGCAATTTTAATATCAGATTAATCAAGATACGTTCGAGCTAGTGTGTAGAGAGACATCGAGCTAGTAGCAATGTAAGGGTCATTTGCGAACGAACATACAAACCAAGACCCATATTAAAGACGGATTACATAATTGGACTTCATGAGAGATGCGATGTGTTCGGTGTCGCAAGCCTTGGAAGTTTCCGGAACCAGATTTACCGTGTAATTGCAGCTAATACATTTTGATGTGCTTTGGTATTGTTTGCTGTTTTTTTTTTTTTTTTACATATAGTCCCCTTATATAGGCCCCCTACTCCTTTTTTCCTTCAATTATTTAACTTTTTTCTCCAGACTTTGTAATATAAATTATTGAATTTATTTTATATTTTGTAACATTTTATTTATTAAATACACGTATGGTATTTCTTTATTTCTTCCTGTAATGGCGACTCGATCGCTGTTTAATTTGGTTAATAAATAAATAAATAAATATAAATAAATAAATAAATATAACTAAATAAAAATGTTGATAAACTGCCTTCTATAAATTTCAGCCACATAAATGCCGAAATACATTGTACTTTAGAAAATCTTAAAAATCTATGCATGGTTTTTGTGTTGAATAAATGGTAAAAAAATATTTACAAACGATTTCTTTTCAAAAAAAGCACCTTCAGTTAGCAATATCTACCACAAAGGTATCATTTTACAGGGGGGAGGGGGGGAAATCATACTGTCAGTGTTTGTTACCATCGCTATACAAACACTTTTAGTTGGGTTTTTCTTGTCAACTCATGAAGTAACATTTTGGGTCACTGCAAAATGATGTAGCAGAGCTTTAGTCTTAAGATAGTAAAAGTATAAGCTCGCAAAAATATCGCGCCATCCACGCATGGCCACAAAATCTCCACACTATTAAACACGACCATTTAAAAGAAGATGTCGCCTGTCAAGTGTGTCTATTATTTTGACAAATTGGTTTCCTGTTAAAACGGACGCCGCAGCCGAACGAAAGGACCTTGCATTTTCGCAAATGGCTGAAAAAAGCATAACGGCATTATAGTGCTCGCTTTTGGCGGGAAAAGTAAACAATTTACCATTTCTTTTTCGGCATATAAAATGCGTACTTTTGGACTTTAGTTTCAAATCTCGGGTAGCAACAAATAGTCTTAATCCCGTCTCGTTATAGCCACCATTACCGAAAATAACGTTACTTTCTGAACAGTATATCATCGTGCGTTCACAGGAAACATGTTTTTCTTTGCGAGTTCTCTGCTGAAGAACACGAAATATATGGCCATGTTTGCCAGGCATATGAAGACTATTTCTTTTAATTGTAAAACAAAATAAATAGAAGTGTTTTTTACATCATTTGCATGCACTGACCCACAATTTTACTTCATACACTGACAAGAATACTTACATAAAATGTTGATACCATGGGTAAAAACACCGCATGAAATCAAGGGCCCTTTGAATACTGCATGCGAAACCTTATTCCAAGTTATCAAATGCTCACGACATAGGATAAATACAAATTGTACAAATATTAAAGATAATTGCAATTAGTGTATAGGCATGGCGTAGGTCTGTATGCCAGCAGTATAGCACGATGTCGTTGTACGCTATTTTCAGAGACCTAGAGAAATATTCTCTATACGTCTCTGCTATTTTCATCCCGTCCGATGACGCAAGCCCTCACTCCGCGCACAGTGCGCGCTGCCAACGTATCTGCAAACGCTTCGCAATCTCCGCATGACATCATTTTGCTGCTAACTTCGGCATTTCAAAATACTATACTTATAATTCTCGGAAATTCAGAGCTGCTTGAAACGTTATACCAAGTAATCTTATCACTTCATTGTTGTCATAACTTTCATAGCTTTCGCTAAACTCGCAAGTAGGACCTACTTGGTCAGATCGAAAATTTAAATGGTGCCAAAAACAATCTGTCGGCAGAATCTTAAAGGAGCTTGTCTGGATTTTTTTCAGAAAATGGATTTCGTTCTAACCTAACAATCATATAAAATACCTCTCCCAAACACTACCCATGGGAAGAATACAGGAAATTTGCAATCTCTAATTTGGATGTGGAAGCAAAAAGGTTGGCGTAATCACTGCAGTGCTTTATGTAACCTAACCGGATAATTAGGTTACACAAATTAGTTTTTGAAGATATCCTTGAAAATATACGGATTAATGGCATGAAATTTCAGAATGTTAATGAGAAAAATATAACAAAGGATAAGATATCAACATTTCAACATGGGAATAATGGGGGGCAGGGGGTCGGACGCAAAACGGACTGGCTTGGTATAGTTTATAGGTCTAGAGCCCCTTTTCCATTTGGCGATCAAGATAATAATTAATTTCATGCAAATGCTTCTATACACACTGTAAAACGTGACTACACCTCATTTCTCTCCCAAATTCATGAACACATGAGCCGGTATTTATGGATGAGGTACCTCGTGATGTATTATTGACTAGCACTCCAAGTATAGCTCAAGTAGATTAAACCACTGTTCCTCATGTACGTTAGGCGATGGTTTAATTTGTTAAACTGGCGCCTCATGCACATGTGGGGCCAGTAAATTTAAAAAGTAAAATTGAATGGTCACGTCACGTTAGGTGCGTGAAGTGGTGGTCAGATCGTGCTGAGCAGCATGTGTTGCACCTAATGATTGCCCATGAACAGTTTTTACTGAAAAACCATTTCATATCTCTCACATGAAGTGTGTATATAGCTCTGACTATTACATCGGGCACATGAAACACTTGAGGTGACACTCGCCTCAACATAAGGTGACACTCGCCTCATCGCGAGGCGTAGGCCTATGCATTGCACAGCGCAATTAACACTTCAGGTGCATGAGCTTGGTAGATCACGTGCATGTAAGGTCACTTTTTACAGTGCATGTATCTTTTCTCAAAATAGAAGAAATAACTTTAACTTGCTCTGAGAGGATAAATTAAGCCCCACAAGGTAGCAGATAAGTCTGGCAACATAGCTTTCTGTAACCTTCCTGTACAAAATGTCTACGTAATAAGGACAGACGCTTGTGGGACATCTTGGTCTTTCCTGTTACATAAGTTACATGGGAAATTTAAAGGTAGAACACATCATTTGCAGTGACCCCAATCTTTTTTTTTCACAAGTTAACAAGAAAAACCTTGCTAAAAGTGTCAATAACAATGGTACCTGTAACCAAACACCACGTGATTTTATTTCAGTCCAAAATGGTATTTTGTGTGAGAAATTAACAACTGAAGGTGGTTTTCTAAAATGGGTCTTTCTATAAATTTAAATACTTTCCATCTCAAAGAGTGAGTACATAAAGTACAATCCATAAAAAATGGTTTAAAAGCCATTTTAATGATTTTTGTACGAATAATAACGCATATCAGGTGTAACAGGGGACACTAAATGTCACACTTTTGGACCCCTAATTTATAGAAAGACCCAAATAAAAGTATTTTCAAAAGACTTTTTTACTATTCAACTCAACACAAAAAAAACATGCATGGATTGTTCAAGTTTTCAGAAGCATTACTGCACCTATAGTACGTGGCTGAAATTTGTACATGGCAGTTTTATCAACACGGGCTTCTAATCACGAGTGGAAATAACGCCCCTTTTAGCAGTTTACCATATGATTGTGTTCTATACCTTTAATAATTGTGAAAGGTATATCAGGCTATATGTATACTCTTTTGGGGTTTAAGTTATCTTCTCAGAACAGGTTAAACTTATTTCTTCTATTTTTACAGAACACAAAACCACTTTGTGGTAGAATCGTGTTTGCTTCACCGTTCTGAAGAAAAATAAATCGTTAAATGCAGTTTAGACTGTCAGGAAGTGAAAATGCACACCCGGGACGTTGTAATCCTAGAATAAGAATGAAAGAACATGCTCTCCCCGTGCACTATATACAAAAACCTAGCGTGTAATTATCGGGCGGAAGTGCACCGGGAAAAAGGCGTTTATTGACGAGCAAATCGAAATTCTGAAACCCCAGAACGCTCAGTTTGTTTTCCTTTGCAAACGGCTGAAATGAAATCGCTTCTCAAATTTCGGACACGGAGATCCCTCACTTGTCTGGTCGCTGTCTCGGTGAGATTCAGAAGTAAAGCCTTAAAGACCGCCACGGAGTCATACAAACCCGGGGGGGGGGGATTGATGCCTTGTACAGTATATACGTACATGTATTAGGCCCTTTCCCAATTAAGGATTACCCAGTTAACAATGTCACAGACGACGGCCATCAACGCGGATATTGTGCTCGGCATGGCGAAGTATATATAGGCCTATATGAGAAATAACTTGGTGGTGCATCTGTACTTGACGGGGGGAAAAGAAAGTACAAAACCGTTTACGTTTCATGCGAAAAATGTCGGTGTATTTTGAAAACTACAAAGTACTTCATTGAAACCTGTCAGAAATAATCCTTGATTCTTAGTGATTCTCATATTATCATGAAACCATGACAAAATATTTGTACTTCAGTTGAGAATATGTCCGAAAGAAAATATCAGTTTTGCGTATAGCGAAATTAATACGTCCAAGTTTGTGTTACTTCTTACCAATAGCCTATATACATTCAAAAAAGCTTAATCCATTTCCTTGATGTTTCTAAATAGGGATGTCGGAGTTTATAGACCATGCCCGATAATCAGGCCTTTTCATTGTTGAAAATTATATCTATACACGTATATATATTTATACACACTTCATGGAAACCTAACTCTCTTTATAGGGATGGGAGAAAATCGTAAGGGCCTTAGTGGGATTCAAACCCGAGACCTCTGACTGACCGGGCAGATGCTCTACCAGCTCAGCTATATAATGTACATCTGGTATGGTGATCAGGCACCATACCAGATGTTGCGTTCGTCTCTTATAGGGTGTGTGAAAAATCGTATTGATTCTGGGTTAGATATCAGGCAATATTTTGACAGTTAACTTGCATTCCTGTTGAACGTTGTTTCATGTATTACATTGTTTCTCAATGTGCTTTTGCGATGAGTTATGTAACACTATTTCATTTTTATTTGAACGGAATGGCCATTATTTTGTGTACAGCTGCGTCAATGTCGAGTCTGCAGACAGGTCTCCGTTTTAGTTAATCACAGATGAAGTCACACAAGGACACAATTCCTGCCGCCGTCTCTTCCCTTGAAAGAGTGCCTGTGACACCTGCCAATGGAAAGGTAGAGACGATTTTCTGCTCAATTGGATACGCATCTTCGTTATACAACCTCAAAGGTCGCCATCCACGTCATTCGCAGACGTACATGTACGTTGGTCTTCAAACCTTCACTTTGCCCAACGCCCTTCAGTTTTTTGGCGGGATTTCTTATTCTCGCCCTTTTTTCAACTCGGGGTTGTCAACTCTTTCTGATTGGCCGATTGTACAGGACAATTTTTTTTCGGGAAAAGCCAGTAATTCATCTAGTATATAAGCTTTATAGAGAAATATTTCCTACCTCGATTATAGTAAGAGTTTTTTGAAAGAGTAGTGAGAGTTACATAATTGAAACCTGGTCAAACAGGTTTCACGAGTTAGTCCAAAAGTGCCAACTATATAGCCACTGAGACCTGGTCAAACAGGTTTCGCGAGTTTTGTTTTTTGATTACAACTAGCCACATGTATAAGATTTCTAAATACGTTTGTAAGAATTTTTGTGAGTTATATTTTGTGATTTAAAAAAAAAATTATTTCCATGCAAAAAGCCCCCTTCCAGAAAATCGAGCAATACCTCGCTAAATACCCGTTACCGTATAAATCAAGTTACACCCATTTCATACTGACGTATAGAGTCGCACCGAACAATATTATTTCCAACAATTTGAATCAAGTAGGCCTATATACGACAATTTGGTGCGACTTAGTTCACCACAAATCGATCAGAACTCCCCTTTTCCCTGTCTTTCAGTAAATCGAAGTTCATGTTGAACAAGCTTGTCTAAAGGCAGAGCAGCCAACCCTCCCTGATTTTGCAACCAATACCCTGGGAAAATGGCTGATCTTGTGACTTCTGACATATTAAAAAGCTTCCTGGATTGTCAATTAACAACCTCGAAGATTTTGAGATGTCTAAAGTCAGGAATTCAACCTATTTTCCGGGTGTCTTCTCGAAAATCAGGGAGGGATAGCAGCTCTGCTAAGGGTTATACGATGAAGTATGTAAACCTATTTTGAATACATGTATTAAAACGACAATGAAATAATAATACATGCGCGGGAAGACTGCACATTTAATTAACGTCCGGCTTTCATACTGGCCCATAGTAATGATGTATACTATATGCTTTTTTTTTCCTGTGACAGGTGATTCCACATGCCAAGACGCATCTCGAGACAATCCAATTAACACGCAGACCCATGCGTGTGATAAAAGAAATTGAAAAGCATGAAATCCAATAAGAGAGTATTGTCAATCTTCATATCCATCTGGCGCATATATGTCACCTTGGATCTTTATATAATGCCGCCGGCCAGCTGTATGTAGTGCACGATAAGGCTTGCACAAGCCGCGGCGAATACAAAAGATTTGTCTTCTTCTGAGAATACGGAATATTCTGTAAAATAAACCTTGCGATAAAATTATGCAGGAGATAGATTGGTGTATACCTTTGTGGGAGAAACGGCCAACTGAAGGTGTTTTTTTTAATTCGTTTACAAACGATTATTTTTTTTACCATTCATTCAACACAAAAACCATGCAATTTGAAGGTTTTCTGCATTAAGTGTTACTGCATCTATGTGGTTGAAATCTCAAAAAGATAGTTTATCAACGTTATTCTTTAGTTATGTAACAGTAATGCTGTTGTAAAAAGAAATCATCTGCAAATGTTATAAAGAGTTAAAATGAGTTTGTTCAGATTTTTGGCAATCATGCAAAATACCTCTCCAAAATACTATCTATAATAAGAATACATCACTAATTTGGATGTGGAAGCAAAAAGGGTTAGTGTAAAAACTGCATTGTTTTATGTAACTGGGGGGGGGGGGGGGGGAATAGATTACAAAACATTTATAGTTTGTTGACGATATCCTTGAAAATATCCGTGAAATTTCAGAATGGTCTTGAGAAAAATATGACACATGATAATTATAATATTAAAATCTCATCACGGTAAGTGAGGGAGAGGGAGGGAGGCGACACAAAAGTGATCAGGGTCGATTTCACAAAGATTTACGACGCGTCGTAAGTACCAAATCCATCGCAACCCGCCATACCCGTGGCAAACTTACAAAGGGTTCGGCGGGTTGCGATGGATTTTGCACTTACGTCGCACGTCTTTGTGAAATCGACCCATCGTCGTTCAAGCTCCTTTAAAGTTCAAGCACATGTTGGGTGTTTGTTAACGCGTTGAAAAAACACTATGTCCCTCGTCTTTACAATTCATGAATCATAGTTGGGATTATAGACATAGTGCAGGTGGTTTACACCAGCTACAACTTCCGTTGCACATTGTAATCCATGTAGCACGTCGACATTTTTGCATTTATGTGAAAGTAACTCCGCCGGATGACGGAGCGTTGCCACGGCGATCAATGGGGAAGAAAGCAATCGAGTTACGGACGAGAGTACTTCATCAGCTTATGGCAAGGGGTTTGCAATTTTACAGGGTGGATCTTATGTCGAGGTTTTGTAATAGCGTGCTTGCAGGCGTTGGCGTACGGCAAGTTGATCTGCCTCGCTTTATTGAAATGTTCGCTGGGTGAGAAGCGGGATTATGTTGGATCTCTGCTCGGCGATTAATTTGGTATGCCCGGCCGAGTGAGCCACTGCAACGCGGTGCCAGTAACATAGAGTGCTTAAGTGAACTTGAAAATGTCACCCTTTGTGTGTTCACACTAAATCAAGTGAACTGTTTCCCTGCCCTTTAGCAATGGACATTTCAGATTACCAGCGAATGTTTAGACTCGATCACCACTAAATTCGCGGTCTCAATCTGCATATTTTCAAGGATATCGTCCAAAATTTATCCGGTTCCATCAAAGTAGTGCAGTAATTATAGGTATATAATTTGTATATACACCACATCCAAATTGGAGATTGCAAATTTCCTGTTTTCTTCCCATGGATAGTATTTTGGGAAGGTATTTTCTGGAAAAATCCATTTTCTAGAAAAATCTAGACAAGCTCCTTTAAGAATGCTGTATCGTTCCGCTTCTAGTTGTACCTTTAATCGCAAGTGCCGATATGGGAGTGCATGCTAGTGCACATGCATCTGGTACGCACTGCCTTTTTACTTACGCTAGTCGACCGTGCAAAACGTGTGGGCCTAATGTCATTATGCGACCGACCAAATTGCAAACCGTGAACACAGGCCCAGGCCATGCACTTGATTCGTCTCTCCCGGGATAATTTAAAAGGCCTCCGTTAAGCATGGTCAGTTTCAAGGAAACAATAATAAAAACCAATTTATTTTCAGTGTGAAATACATATGCCTATATAACGTGTGTTTTTTTGAGTATAATAAACCTTAATTAAGAATTAATCTTTTCTGTGTAACCTTTTCACTGGCTGGCACCCCGAATTGTTCACATTCAAATGACGGTGCAGTTTAGAAAGTCACTTACTACGTGGTGCACGCCAATGCCTAGCAACCAACAGTCTGGTTGCTTTATGCCATTCTCTCCTACGGTTAACACGGTATTGATTCTGTACTTCACACCTGCCCGCGCACCACATAGCAACACAAATTTAGTCACTAAGTGTGCATGTGAAAGGATGTACGTCAGTACACCAGACGTTCAGACATCATTCATTATATAATGCACTTGCAATGAGCGACTGGCTTCCGGAATTATAAGTTGTTGCTGCCACCTCTGGCCCACGAGCGCCAAAAATATCCCACGCCAGCTGCTATGTGCTGTGTAGTCCGGCGTACCCGGAATATCGATCTAAAATCTGGGGGGTTTTGCAAGATTGACCAAATGCTGGAGTGAGTAGAAGCTTTATAGGGAAAGTCCAATGGCTTAACAACCGGAGATGAGGTATTTATTGCGTTTATATAACATCGTTGCGTTGTGTTGTATAATGGGTAGGCTGTGTTTTATGGGGCGAGTGTGTTCGGGCAATGGATGGGAATTTGTACTTAACTTCCCCTTTTCCACAAACCAGCCAAAACACTCTTTGGTGGAGATTTCCTTAGTTAGCATTTTGCATGTTTAAAATGAACATGTCTGGTGTGCTGACGCGCACTTAGTATCCAGGCAATGGTGTGCACCACGTAGCAATAACAGCACAGTAGGTGGACTTTCTAAACTGCATCTCCATTTGAAAGAGAAGAACTCGGGGCGAAAGCCGTAGTGCAATAGTTACACACAAAAGCCTAATTGCCCTTGCTGAGGAGAAGAATCTGCTCAGTATAAGTACGAACTCTTACGATAAAAGTACGAACTCTTACAATACCCAAATTATATCTGCCTTCGTTTGCGTCTGTACGGTGTCATACGCTCCATCCAGATTACGTTCGTGTATATGTACGCTTTTGCGTTTTATTTGTTACGCGTTTCAAGCTGCATAATCACTTTTTGCAGCCTAGGCCGGAGTAGGCCTACATTTTGACGCCCCTATATTTTCCAAAGGTGTTGAGATTTTGATATGAAATCATGTTTCATTTCCCCTCCCCCCCCCCCCTCCCCCCCCCCCCCTCCATTATCATTCCGAAAATTCGCGCCCTCAATCCCCTTCCAATGATATGTCAAAAATCCACCAATTTGAAAGTTTAGTCTGAAGGGTTATCTCGTAAATATAATTCTGCAAATTATGTATACCTAAAGCAGTGCAGTGATTACATACAGTACACCAACCTTTCTGCTTCCACATCCAAATTGGAGATTGCAAATTTCCTGTTTTCTTCCCGTAGACAGTAATTTTGGGAGGTATTTCATTTGTTACGTCACATGTTACGTCACACATCAAGTTCCAATAAAAATGTTCGCATAGCTGGTTATCTATCTTTATTTACTGTCTGTTTTACAGTGTTTACTACTTCGCTGCACATAGCAACAACAGAAGCCATGCACGGTGTTTGTGAGAATAAATTGTTTTCCCCGCCCGACAGCTATATGGTTAGTAAAAGCAATTTCCTACGGTCTAGGTATGTAACAACAAACGCTCCCGGTGTTTAGGCAGCCTCGTGCAACAACGGTTTGCGCTCATTAAAATTACATTGCTTGAAGCATCTATTCTCAGACGACAAGTGACAATACATTCTATGCATGCGTAATTCAACTGTTCAGCAATTCCTCACGTAAACAATTGGGGATTTACTTTTGAAATAATTATGTCATCAATTTCAGTTTTATTTATTGCTGAGGATTGCTAATATTTTCATAAAAAATATTAAAAGTAACCATTAAAGACTCTTTAAGAACACGCTACACCTGTTACAAAACGTTAACATCTTGCATAATTTTCAGTATTAATAAAACAAAAATAAAAAATAGTATTCAGTATAGTAGAATACAGATCTAGACGTTTAGTCTCTAACATGCGCAAATAGACATGATACTGCGTGCTCTGGCCAGCACTGGTCACTGTTGGTCAAGCAATTGAGAAATTTCAAATTGTCATCGACAACGGGTGTCTCGGTACTTTTTTTGGTGATAAAATTTGCAAATGAAAAGACACGTGACATAATACAACGATTTAACATTTGTCAATATACTACAAAGGAGTGACGTCACTGTCCAGGGTAACTTGTGGGCCAAAGCATTCGCTGGTAATCTGAAACGTCCATTGCTATAAAAGCGCATGGGAAACAGTTGTTTTAGTGTAGAATCAGTATAACATGGCGACGTACATTGGGATTGTTTTAATACTCTATGCTTTCTTATAGACCCTTTGCACGGGCGGCCATGACAGGGAGCAGTCACATTGTCACCGTGTGTCATGCACGCGCACTTTGTGGATCTATATTGTCACATCTGTCGTAGCCGGTGCAAAGAGTCTATACAACAGATGAGCATGCAGACTGACTCAGCTTTGTGTTTTGCCGCATCCTCACATAAGCTCAACAAAGTAGTGTACCCAGCACGATATGTGGCAAAGGGACTCCCTAACGCCCCTATACCTCAACACACTCTTCCCTTTTGTTAACGCACCAATCCCCATAAAAACTGAAAGGAATTCCTTGGATGTTTGAGACACAATGGAGGAACAATGGTAGGGAGATACCCTCTGCCACATATCGTGCTGCATATGCCACAACCCGAGTGAGAACAACTTTCCATACTGCAGAGTTCAAGTATTGTGGTATTTGACAATGCGACAATTTGTTTGCTGTGCCCACGGTATTTGGCTTGATTTATACGGTTGGATTCACGGCCACAACAGGGCCGGCTGCGTCCAAAAGAAATACCATACGCCCACAAAGCGACAATGAGTACATACCTGAAGAGCTCCTTTTAAATATGGATTGGCGAAATGTGTGTGCTTTTCAGCAATCGTGGAAGCCTTGTGCTGGTATTCAGTACTTTTAAAATGAAGAAAGCTCGGGAATTTTTATGTAGAAAGGCACTTTGGTGCTTTGGCAGACACTTCACAACGAACGCCAAATATGCACGCGTGACTCAACCGACGAAAACAGAAAGGTGCGTGATCTAAACGGGCGTTGGGTTTGTTGCCAAATGACTATCGCCAGATGTATCCATTAAAAATGTCCTGAAACTCGAAGCAAAAGTCCAATATGGCCATAAAAAGTGAAAAGTTTGGCAAAATAATTCTGAGGAATTTATGGTATTGTAAGCCAATAGTAGATGTCTTTTTGCTGGATAAACTCACACTTATAGGCTTAATGATATTTTGTTGGACAATCGCCTTTCGGGCATTGATTTTTGTTGGTCCACTGTTCTCACCAAATTGGCATATATCTGGCGTTTTGTTTGACATATCGATAAATCCAGCGCCACTGGGACTGACAATGTCAAATAGTCATTATGCTGGTCAGTTATACCCCAGTCACAATTAGCTTGCGATGAGTTTGCGAGTAGTTTGCGACGGATTTCTAGGCATTTTCGGCCGGGGTTCTTATTTAACACAATATCGTCTGTTGTTTCTTGGGTATGCTTGAGTCTATTTCAAACGAGGTACTTGGGTTCGAATCTCGGGTGGTGCAGTCATGTTTTAATAACGTTTGCTCAGCTTGAAAATTTAAACATTCAAGACACAACATGGGCTAAAATCCAGAGCCAAGTCTACAAATCTAGTCCAAATTGTATCTTTTCGATAAAGGATTACTTTCAAATCCCAAATTTCTGAGTTTTGACATGTACTAAGTACCAAACTGGGCGATATAAGAACATTACCGTTGTTTGCTCCGCCCGAGTTGAGTGCACAGGCGCTACAAAAACAACGTGAGAAAGCGACATGTTCTGGCTTCTATTTTTGGCGAACGCCGTCGGTCTTTTATTGCCGAAAAGCCTAGAATAAACATTATTTACAGCGATGTTTGACAGTTATGGGGTCTTGAAATACAAGACCAGACGACAGCTCAAAAGGGAGCTCAGTGTATATTCCATTGTATGCTGTGTAATATTGGGCATTTTGTTCGCGAACCTTAGTTCAAAATGTTCCCTATAAGGGCCTATATAGTATTAAATACTCACTTGTTAATTTTAACATAGTTGTCTCATGTTTTAGGTCCCATTATAAAGAAAGTGGCGCAATTCTTTATCTAGACCCTTGCATAACATTGGTCACTGCTCAGTAAATCTAAAACACTGACATGATCAAGGTGTCATTTGAAAGAGATTCAACCCTAACAAAAGATATTTCCCTTTGATCATTCATATGTGCTCTTTAGTTGCAATTAACAATAATATTAATGCATGGATTATTTTTACGTTTTCTGAAGTATTACTGCATCTAGGCCTATATGTGGCTGGAATTTCTACAAAGCAGTCATACAGTGGCGGATCCAGCCTTATATTAAAATACAGGAATGCAATGGATTTCAGGGGATGTAGCCCCTGCTTTTCCTTTGCATGCATTCCTGTATTTTAATGAGGCTGGATCCGCCACTAGCAGTTTTAATATCAACATTATATCCAGTTATGTAATGCTGTTGTTCCTATGGAATTTGTGAAAAGGTTAGTTTATCTACAAATTATAGAATGTGGCCTTTAAGCATGGCTAATAATTACATATGGGCCTACTTTTAACATAAACTTAATTAAAATGCATAATGCGTGCACGGTACGAAAGAGCTGCGAATAGGCCCATTGTCCCTGGTTCGTTACCTCCCATTACGGCTTTATTTCGTATAGATAAGTTTCGCCCACCACATAAATCCATTTGGCTAATAATCTCGCTTCACTGCCTCATAGCCCGACATGCTGAAGAACTCGCATGCAGTGAATTCTTCCAGTGGGTTGCCATTTTAATTACAAATCTGGAATTCGGTGTATATGCTTTGGGCAAAAATCGTGCAGATATCTACGAAGAATGAATGTGCACGATGCCAAAAGCGCGACATTTTATGTATTTTTGAATTCAAAGGCAGCTGCGAAATAAAGATCGGGTATTTTTCAAGTCGATATCAATTATGAACTGAGCCCGAGTTTAAATGAAGATCGTTCGTGTCTTGTAGATTTCCCGGGGGCAATAGGCGTATTCTCATAACGATCCAGCATGCACAGGGGGATGAACTGCAATTGCTCGAACGGCCCTGCCATGGTATTTACGCCCAGATAAGATTGGCATATATTGGTATAGGGCCTATATGCATTTTCCGTTACTTTGTTAAAAAGTATACAAATTCGTGCACAGGGGAAATTTAAAACGGGATACAGAACGGGTCTCGGAGTGGTGTCAATATTTAGTCATGCTTTTTATTGTACGTTTGACACATGATACTATCTCATGTGTCATATTTTTCACATTATAAGTCTGAAATTCCGCGCTCTCAATCCGTATATTGTCAAGGATATCGTCTAAAAACCACCATGTTTTGTAATCTAATTTATCCTGTTGCATAAAGCAGTGCAGTGATTAGCCTACACGCAACGCTTTTGCTTCCACAACCAAAAAATTGGAGATTGCAAATTTTCTGTTTTCTTCCCATGTAGGGTAGTATTTTGGGGGAGGCATTTGGTATGATTGTTTAAAGGTTATAACGAAATCAATTTTTTTCTGATCACGCTCCTTTAAACTTCTTGATCCTCAATGTGGGTTTGACAATATTATATGTAATTTGCGGTATACCAAATTATATTTTCTGTTTTCTTCACATATTTTGGTGAGGTGTTTGTTAGGTTACGAAATCTATTTTCAGGAAAAACTCCTTTAATATACACAGCACACGATACTTCATAGCCCGGGCTGAAACACGAACCCATGCATCCGCCGCTAACTGCTCGTTAGCATTTCCAAGCCCGAATTCTGTCCGGCTTGTCTAACTGCTGAAATCACTTCACGGAGTTGTGCACAGGCCATTGAGCAGCCGAGCGCAAACTGATCTTTTCCAGTGCACAAGATTTGAAGGGCCATGTATACGAAATAAGGCTGCAAGGTACTTTTCGAATAGAGGGTCGTTTTGGAATGAACCCACTGATATCTTAATCAACTCTTTGAAACAAAATTGCACTATATGTATATTATATAGGCCCATTTGGGAAAAAATGGTATTCGGTGGTTTAAAGGCCTATTGTATGATTTGTATCATTTGCAGATGAAACCTTTTTACGAAAACGTAGTTCCGAGATTGCCCAGTTAACCCCGCCCCTTAGATATTGTTGCTATGTGCTCACAAGCCATCGCAAAAAAATGGCGACTCGGCGTACAAAGCAACGGGACTCGGCATTGAAAGCACAGATTCATTGAAGAAAACTCAAAGGTATTTATGTTTTAGGGTCGACAGTTACCGTAGCACCATGGTAGCACACACTGAGCGAAGGGCTAGTAATGCAGGGATGACATATATTCATACAAATGCGCTTTCCTACATTTGAACAGCGAATCGCCCGACATTGAAACCAAAATTCACTCGGTCACTGGCGCATACAGCATACAAACTGTATGGGCAGAAAATCGCGTGATTGGGTGATGATTGCATCACTTTGACCTTTGTGGGCGCCGTCTGCTAGCTCTGTTGTGATTGGTCGGCAGGTTCGGCTTGATTGACAGGTCGGAAAGGTGAATTCCAGGAACAGCATAATTACATAACTAAAAAGTAATGTTGATAAACTGCCTTGTAGAAATTTCAGCCAATATAGATGCGTGAAGTAATACTATACAAAAAACCTTAAAAATCCATGCATAGTTATTGTGTTGAATGATTGGTAAAAATTGTCTGCAGACAATTTTTAAAAAGCACCTTCAGTTGCTAATTATCCCACAAAGGTACCATTTGACATGGTGTTTGTGAAGCCCGCCGCACACGTGAGGTCGTTTGCTGAGCAAACGGTCACTCGTGGCCGTTTGCTCAGCACTTGGCTCACGTGTGCGGTGAAATTTTGCTGCGTTTTTTGCCTCGCGAGGCCGTGAGCCAAATATCTAAAGCCTGCCGCACACGCGAGGTCGTTTGCTGAGCAAACGGTCATTCGTGGCCGTTTGCTCAGCACTTGGCTCACGTGTGCGGTGGCTATTTTGCTGCATTTTCTGTCTCGCGAGGCCATGAGACAAAAATTTAACGTGTTAGATATTTTTTGCCTCGCGTGGCCAAAATCTCACGTGTGCGGGGGTGATGAGCCAAGTGCTGAGCTAAAATGAATGTATCTGGCCAATTAAAACCACGCGCGCGATACGAAAACAGCGCGCGCACGCGAACCCCGCCAAGGTCACCACACTTTAGCAAAAGTTTGGTGACCTTAGCGGTGCCCGCGCGCACTGTATTCATATCACGTGAATATGGGGATGGTTTTTAATTGGCCAGCTACATTTATTTTAGCTCAGCACTTGGCTCATCACCCCCGGCCCCGCACACGTGAGATTTTGGCCACGCGAGGCAAAAAATATCAAACACGTTAGATTTTTGGCTCACAGCCTCGCGAGGCAAAAAACGCAGCAAAATAGCCACCGCACACGTGAGCCAAGTGCTGAGCAAACGGCCACGAATGACCGTTTGCTCAGCAAACGACCTCGCGTGTGCGGCAGGCTTTTAACCTGTTTGATATTTTTTGCCTCGCGTGGCCAAAATCTCACCGTGTGCTCAGCAAACGACCTCACGTGTGCGGCGGGCTTTACCATTGCTATCAACAATTTTAGTGTGGGTTTTTTTGGGAACGCGTAAAGTAAAAGTTTGATTCACTTTTGGTGGTTTATAAGTTCATAAGTTATTTTCTATGTTAACAATCCCTCATGTTGGACAAAAGTTAAAAATTTTTTTTTTTTGATAAGGAGAAAGACCTGCAAATTAAAAACATATAAATTATATATTTCAGCCAACATTATTGTGGTGGGAGATTTTGAAAATGGTAACGATATCTCAGTGGCGTGCGTGCCATGTATTCGTCAAATAATTAATCCTGATAATTCGACAAGCTGGTTTAACAACATTGAAAGTGCAAAGATTTATTCCCCACAGATGGAAGGGACCCATGGGGCCCGACGTGCGGCTGTGGACGTGATGGTTGGAGAACCAATTAGGCTAACTTCAAGAATCGAGTGTTGATGATATGGTTGCAAATGATTTACGAGCGGTGATCAGTGCGCTCTCGGCTTTCATTGACGAGTTTCCGTTTTGTTTTTGGTTACGTTTTGTTTATCGTTTCTTGGAACTACCGTATAGTAGGCCATTACTTTGTGGAATTGTTGTCTGTGGGAAGTCAAGATTTACAAGAAGCATGCAAATTAAGTCTGTATGATACACACCATAAATTTGTGCCAACTACAAGGTTTTTAAATTCGCTTTTACTGCCTAACGTAACGGTTTTGTGCTCCCTATGGTAGAGATGAATATTTTAGGCCCTATATTACATCATTTGCAGTGACCCAAAATTTTACTCATGAGTTGACAATTAAGAAAAACCCGACTAAAGGTGTTGATACCCCATGATTTTTCCCATGTAAAATGGTACCTTTGTGGGAGAAAATGCCAACTAAAGGTGCATTTATATTTAATCGTTTGCAAACGATTTTTTAAAATCATTCATTCAACTCGAAAACCATGCATCATGCATTTTGAGGTTTTCTGAAGTAGCCTATTGCTGCATCATGGCTGAAATGTATACAAGGCAGTTTATCAACATTATTTTTTAGTTGTGTTAACCATGAATCTGTACCACTGTTTAGATAAGTTATAAAATTACAATGTATCGTTTTGTTTAATCATGGTTTAATGCATCTAAAGCAGGCCTCCCACTGTGCGATTTTTTGATAAGATTTGCTACGATTCGCTACGATTAGCTACGATTAAGTACGATCGTGTGTATAGACAGTCTCTGGTAATCGTAGCAAATCGTACCAATTCGTAGGAAATTCGTAGCAAAAATCGCACAGTGGGAGGCCCGCTTAACGGAAAATGCAAGTCAAGAAAAATGATTTACTTTAGTTACTGGCATTTGCTTCTCGTGGTACATCATATAATATTGAATGGGGCAACAGTCGAAGGTTGCAAAGCATGCAACGTGCAAAGAAACCGTTTTACAAGTTGCACCCGCGCATGCATCCGGGAATTAATGTTCCCTACTCAAGTAATTCTTTTCGAGGGGCTTTCTTCGAGGAAAAAAGCGAAACAAAATGCACTCGTTTAAATTCTACAGTAAGTGCTGCGTCTTTCTTGTGAAACCGCTGATCAAACTCGTGCTTGGCACATTGAAAGCTAATGGACGTTCTCTTGCCAAGGTTACGCTGTTTCTACGAAATACCAAGGCCCTTTAAGATTGTTTCATCGATTTGTTATATTAGGTGTACTTCTCGAAAGGATCACGCGGCGTAATAGCAAGGGTAATTTCGTTTTAATCGCCAACATTTTCCATCGTCAAAATTACCCATTTTCTTAAAGATGTTGGAATTTTTCAAATTCAAAAAGAATATATTATGCAGGTCTAGTGCAAGAGAATACGATCAAGCTATATGCATTTGAGAATAGAAGATGTCTGTTCCGGTCATTTACTCAGTAAATTGTGATGATGTCATCAGCAAGGATTCTTCAAATAGTGGGGGTCTTGAGTTTCACCCCTGTTAATATGAAACATATGTGAACAGAATGAAATTTTACACAGGCGTTCACATTAAAGCCCCATACATCATTTGCAGTTACCCAAAATTTTACTTCTCACGAGTTGACAAAAAAAAAACGACTAAAAGTGTTGATAACAATGGTAACAAACACCACATGATTTTTTTTCTCGTATAAAATTAAAAATGGTACCTTTGTGGAAGAAATTGCCAACTAAAATGCTTTAAAAAAAGCTTGCAAACGATGCATGGATTTTCAGGTTTTCTGAAGTATGACTGTATCTATATATGTTGCTGAAATTTCTACAAGGCAGTTTATCAACATTATTCCTTAGTTATTGATTATTTAATGCTCTTGTTCCTGCTTTCAAATATTTTCCAATCGTGTAATCTGTCTTTAAAAGCATGTATCATTTGCAATGACCCAATTTTGTTTTTCATGAGTTGACAAGAAGAACCTTAAATTCAAAGTGTTGATAGCAATGGTAACAAACACCACATGAATTTATTTCTGTCCAAAGTGGTATACATTTCATGTTGGAAATTGACAACTGAAGGTAGTTTTTTACCATTCACTTGTACACAAAATCCATAAATAGATTTTCAAGTTTTTCTGAAGCACTGATGCATCTAAGTAGCTAAAGTTTCTTCAGGCTAGTTTACCAACATTCTTCCTTAAATATGTTACACTCTTATTCCACGAATCTGTAAAAAAAGTTATCTTGCAAATGATAACAGACGCACAGAGCTAATAAATAACGTTCATGTATATAGACCATATCGTATAGACCGTTCTTTGTTCCTTGAGGACATGCATGGTTGCATATTGTGCTTCTATTTTTTAAAGGTTAATTTAAGTAACAAAAGGTGCCCCACGACATAGCGGCTATTCGATAAGGTCTAGAGAATCCCAATGCCGTGGGGTTGGCGATATCCCTTTGACAGTCATGCAGATTTACATAATCCTTGTACATTTTGTTTCTGTCATACTTTCAGCGCGCGATGCGTGTGCTTGCATGTGTATTTTTGTATATACATGTACTCCTTAATTTAAACAGCCATTATAGATTAATGTTTAAAATGCACTCTCATCCATCAACTTTAATTTCCATGAAGTATTGTGTCGTGTCTGTTGATCAAAAATCTACATTACTGTTTCCTCGAACTGCATATATAGGTGATCTGTGTGGACAGGAGAAATACATGTAGGCCTATGACGTACGTCAAAGTGGAATTATATGCATGGTAGAAATCAACACGTGTATGGGTTTGCGGTAGCACCATGCATGTGAATCTCTTTTGTTCGAACAGAACCGGTGAGTGTGTTACCTTGTGCTCAACAAGTGCAACTCGTAAATTATTTTAATGTAAAAAACAAAAAATATTACCTACTACATTCACAAAGAATGGCAATTTTAATTAGCGATGTTTCGCACTATGGGCGCCGCCATTTTGGGCAAAGGATTACGTTTTTGTGGACAACCTTTTGCCATAGGAATGCACGAAAGACTTGTATACGCTAAGACGTCATACTTTGTCTAGTATTCGGACAAAATGGCGGTGCCCTATACTGCGAGGCATCGCTAAAATTGCCATTCTTTGTGAAGCGGTTATGAAAGTGGATAGACGCATAACTCGTATAGCTTTGCATATGGCGGCTTGACCGCTAAGCTAATATTGGTCTTGTGGCCAGGTAAATTAATATTGTTATAAGATAATTGAATCATAGATAAGATTCAAATCTTTCGACCACACTACGCACGCCGACGCCTCGCCAAAGCAAACGAGCAGAAGGGCGAGACCGTTTCGGGTCTCGATACGCGGGTTGGTTTTAATAATTAATGGAATTACATGTATACAGTGTTCGCATGACGGATATTGTTTCTGCGCAGGGCATTTTTCAATGTACATTTTTTTTCAATGTAGGCCTAGGGCCTACATCATTTTGCAGTCACCCAAAATTTTACTTAACGAGTCGACAAGTGTTGACACCAATAACAAATAGCCTACCACACGATTTGTTTTCCCGTGTAAAATAGTACCTTTGTGGGAGAAATTGCCAGCTGAAGGTGCTTTTTAAAAAAGTCTGCAGACCATTCATTCAACCATGTAGCTGTAGCTCCATGTTCAACACACACACAAAATGGATTTTTCAGGTTTCTGAAGTATTACTGCATCTAGGCCTATGTGGCTGAAATTTCTACAAGGCAGTTTGTCAACATTATTCTTTAGTTCTGTAAATTTGATGTTTAAAACATCACATGAATTTTGGTCCTGGATGGTGCTTTCTGAAATAAATTAAAACCTTAAGGTGTTTTTTTTTTGGGGGGGGGGGGGGAGATGTGTCTATACTATTCGTAATGCAGTCCTACATGTCCCATTTTGGTTTTAAAAAATCTAACGGTATCTCAAAAGTTCAGCGAACGCAATTTATTTCGAATACATTTTTCTTTCATTTGGAATATGTAACAACATACCACGGTCATGCATGCGTGATGCAGTGATATATGCATTCGCCGTGCCTGTCAGAAGACATGCACTGTTTGTATTTTGTACATATTAATTACAATAAGTGTTTGCCAGAAACAAATAGTGCCGAAATAGTACAAGTGTCTAGGCTATGAACCGGACCCGCGTACATAAGCTGTCATTCCCCACGTATACAACATACTCGCATAGAACATAACGAATGGCTTTGGTATATAGACGTGTTGTGATTAATATTCCCAGATCCAAAGCGTTTTCTAATTCTAAATACTCCAACTCGGCTTTAAATGACCTCTCCTTCCCGTAGATTGCAGCTATAAAATGTAAAAGAAACACAATCCGACATTTTCAGTGCTTGGAAATTGATAATCAGCCGGGAGCAGGATATAAAAACAAACAGATAACTTGTATCTGACGAGAGCTGGTCTGAATGCCCGAAATACCTGGAGAGCGCGGAATGACAGGTTGTGTGCGCGCCATATTACAAGCGAAGTCGTATTTTTCGCAACAGAACAAATAAACTGCATTCCTCATGTAAACAACCGAATGATGGACAACTTGTTTTCACCAGGTACATCTATGGGGATATTGGGCTTTAAATTCTTACTAAAAGTGGGGGTCGTGCGAAAAAGTTGTGAAAATTAACTACTGTTTTTGGTGGTATGGTGAGCGTTTAGGAAAAGCCAGCTGCTGCTTCGGCTTGGTGACATTATACAGGCGGGCCTCCCACTGTGCGATTTTGGCCACGAATTTCCTACGAAATGGTACGATTATCGGAGACTGCCTATAGACTCTACACACAATCGTACCCAATCGTAGGAAATTCGTGACAAAAATCGCACAGTGGGAGGCCCGCTTTAAACACTACATTTTACGAAAAAAACCAGATCGTGGCAGATTGAAAATATATCACCTAACATTTGCATAGGCCTATGCTACTTGAAAAGGCATCTAGCCACTTCAGTTTGAAATAGAGAGGACAGAAGTGCGAAGCGTGCCTTCTCTGAATCGCGCATACGAACTTTGCGGTACAGTCCCGAAATTGGTGAATATGTTTAGGCATAATCAATGGGACACTCTGTCAAGTAACTTGGCAAATCGTATGAATAGAATTGCACATTGCAGTCAGGCTATTACCGTATACGGGTGTCACATTTTGTTTTAAATAAGTGTGATCGGATCACACTTTTTGGACCCCCCCCCCCCGCCCCTCCCCCCGATTTTGATATCATTTGTCATATTATACAATAATTTCTGAATCCGTATATTTTCAAGGATATCATAAAAAAACACCGATGTTTTACAAATTGGAGTTTCCAGCTTTCTTGTTTTCTTCCCATTTTGGGGACGGTATTTCATATTATTGTTATGCATGAACACTTTCCGATATCATATTAAGAGCACGTAAAATATCAAAGGGTACAACTTGACGTGACCAAGACGGTGTAAAAAATGTACAATCAGTTATTTAGCATTGACCACGGTTGTTCGACAGATCTTCGGCGCAGACATTCCGAACTGGGACAAAATGTCTGGTTAATGTTTGCCTAAATTTATAGGATCCCCATATCTCTTAAACCGTCTAGAGGAGTTGGGAGAGCTCTCCGCAGTTATGTCAAATGTTTTCCGTTTGTCGTTAGTGCCAGAAGACGTGTCAACGGAGTTTTCTCAACACGACTTATAGGCCTACTTGACTATATTGTGACCATCGATTTTTGACTTTGCCATTACATGCAGTTATCTGAAAATATCTTTAATGTATGAAATTGTATCCCTTATCCCTTTTCGGGATTTTATTGACACATTTTAAGTTAGCATTGGCTTCAGATACATGTACTAAGCCATTGTATATTACGTCACGTGTCTTTTCATTTGCACATTTTATCACAAAGAAAGCACGGATGTTAAATTCCTTTATACTGCTGAGCATTTTGGGTACCATTAAAGTCTCATAAATATTGAGCTTGTTTCGTTAGCCCAGTGCATTGGGTGCATGGTCCAATTTAGGTTAGTTGAACTGACTTGAACTTTCTACCTCGCTTCCCTGGCTTCTAAAGTCGACCCGATTTGTTTACAATGGGACGCTCTCAACCCCAAAACAGCACTATGTATTGTATAGCTTGGCCTTTTTATCATTTCGCAAAGCTTTTTTGTCACCCACCAGCAGACGTAAAGCTGTAAAGCGCTATTGATCCGCAGTGGACAAATGCACTTCACCCACTCGCTTGTCTGTGAAACAATCTTTGTGTTTTATTGCTGGTTTTATAGCCTATCATAAACCCGTAAATTGGGGGCCTTTTTGACACTGACTTCCTGATTTTGGGAACGCCTCAAGGGATTAAATGGCTAATTTCATTGGGCGCGTCTATAGCCCTTCGTCGATGATGCATTTTCTCCCAAAGGTGAACGCGGTCAGCGGATGCCGAAATTGGGGCATAATTTCGTATTGTTGAAGACAAGGGGTTATATTCCTTGTGACGACATGTAGTTAAAAACGGCGTCTCGGTTAAAGCCTGCTTTTTGGGGGATGGGGGGTGGGGGGGGGGGATGGGGGTGTGGTGGTCTCCCTATTTTAAAATATCTCAAGTTGGAAATAAAGTTTTAGCTTATACCGTATATTTGATGACATCGAGAACCTTATTTGCCCGAAGATGCCATAAAATTAACATGGGTCCTTCAATTATCTGGTACTTGAGTTTTGGTATAAACACTCGAGATGGTTCCAGTTTCGGATTCCCCGAACCTGAAACATCTCGTATAGAAGAAAACCTTATAGGAGTAAATAACTTCTGGAACAACTTGCCATTCGCCCATATATCAACTATTTTCAGAATGTCCAGGTCAAACACGGATAAAAAGAGAGAAAAAAAACTTACCGGATTTTCCGACGCTTTCTGCCCCAAGAACCATAATACGGACCTCTGTGATTTCTTGATGGTTCATGCCGTGGCCTAAGGCCTGGGCAGACTCGACAACCAAGGTCCCCTTGCAAGTCGCCTCACGAGGTGCCGTCATCCGCTGGTCGGCACCCGTGTAACCTCCTGTTTCACAGAAGCGAAGCTCGGTCAATGTCTCCGGCAAAGGCGTTTCAATTGATGGCGTCTTCATTGTCTTCGACTAAAAGGTTTCTTCAAGTCCTCAAATCTAGCATTGGTCATTAACGTCACATACGCTTCTACAGATAGTCAAGAAATACCCTCATCTGAGCCACATCGTACAAGCAGCATGCCGCAGAGAAATCAACGTCATCATCACTAAATAGCGATATCTCACTGTCATTATACAGGATTCCACGAATACCTCTGTAAATTGGCAGTATATTCAAACACGTCTGTGACACTGAAATCACCACTGATCAATGAGATCGTTCCGGCGAAGATCACGAGCCGATAATAGCTCCATAAGTTTTGAAGAGTTGAAGTAGACCTTGACAGTGTCGGTGCGTCCGCCAATGAACACCTTGCGTGTTGTGTGCTGTAGAGGACAGATTATCTTTCATTCGACTATTGAAGGGCCTCTCGATTTAGTACGAGTACCGCACTGAGCTTGCCTCTTTACATGCGATGGAATTAGCTGATGGTGACTGGGTGCAAGTGGGCGGAAACCGATAGGCCGTGTACTCGTAATAATGAATTGTAATCTCTCGGGTAGTGTCTGGCACGAGCATTACACCATTACCATTAGGGTCGTCAAGACCCGATGATAAAACTCGGCTCTCAGAGCTTCTTAACGGTATGCACAGACCGCACGGTGCACACGTACACAAAACCGCAACCTCATCTATCATGCGCGTACACATCACTGCACCGCACCACATAGATTGGTTCCCGATCCCTATAGATTGGTTCGCTTATTGCGAAAATATAGGGATCGGGATCGGTAAAGGGCAGCCATTACCGGGCAGAATGCATAGTTCCGATTTTGCACAGTCAACCCCACCCCCTTGGATATTGTTGCTATGCCTCACACGCTATCGTAAAAATGGCGACACACAACGCACAAAGCAATGAGACTCACTTTCAATGGAAAGCACAGATTCATTGGAGAAAACCCAAAGATACTCATGTTTCAGGGTCAACAGTTATCTTATAACACACTGAGTAAGGGGCCAGTAATACAGGGATGTCATATCATGAAATACATGCTTTCGTACCTTTGAACAACGAAACGACCGGCCTTGAAACCAAAAGTTCACCCGGATCATCGCATACAACACTGTACAAATTGTATGAGGCAGAAAATCGCGTGATGTTGTTGTGAGACAGTGCACTTTGACCCAAGTGGGTGTGTCTGCTAGCTCTGTTGTGATTGGTCGGCGGGTTCGGCTTGATTGACAGGTCGGAACTATGGATTCTGCCCGGTCACGTGGTTATTATTATTATTTTTGTTTAGTAATGCTTAGTGCGCATATTTTGCATTGACATTTGTAAACCGGCCGTGAGTGTCAAATATATCCAATTAATGTAAATAAAGTACATTGCCTAAAGCATGCAAAGGGCTTCGCCAATTTTAAAATATAGAACACGCAATGAGCACGCGCAAAGACGACCAATCACAGATCAAGATGAAGCGCCTTTTACCTGTCCCTATATTCTCATATGTGGACGGGAACCAGTCTACGCACCACAGCCATTCTCAGTGTATGGCGCCCTCTCTTGGTGATTGTCGGTGTTAAATATGGCGCGGCGGTCAGTCGTTATGCATGCATCAACCGCATCAACACTACAAAAATCCACGAAAATCCTCGTTATTAATCATGCATCTAAAAGTAAATGAACACTTATAATGTTCCTGGTAAATCCAAGAACACGTGTGGTAAGTTGACTGGACTGAGGTTTCTAAAAAGTGAAATAAATCGCATGTTTGCCGTTGGAAAGAATTCCGTTTAGGCATACTGGTCGCCACTTACTGACTTAAGGGGCGTTCTACGAAGACCCAGAAGGGACATTTAAGTATTATGCTTTTTTTATTTTTAATACGTACGTACGTGATAATAGTACGTACGTACGTGATAATAATAAGTACGTACGTACTATTATCACGTACGTACGTGATAACAATACGTACGTACGTGATAATACTACGTACGTACGTGATAATTTATTACGTACGTACGTGATAATACTACGTACGTACGTGATAATAATACGTACGTACGTATTATTATCACGTACGTACGTGATAATACTACGTACGTACTTAATATTATCACGTACGTACGTATTAAATTATCACGTACGTACGTGATAATATTAAGTACGTACGTACGTATTAAATTATCACGAACAAACGTACTATTATCACGTACGTACGTAGTATTATCACGTACGTACGTATTAAAAAAATAAAAAAGGAAAATACTTAAATGTCCCCTCTGGGTCTTCGTAGCGTTCACACTATCGCGGAAAATTCACACTTTCGCGCTGCGCTCACCGCATTGCATGAGTTCCTAATCGCCGATTATTCCAAAATAGAAAATTCTACTCTGATAACTTGGGGCTTCTCTGATACCTCACTGGCTGCGCGTTGGAAAGGTCAGCGCACCGCGGTCAAAGTTCAACAAATTTGAACTTTGACCCAGCTGAAAACGTTTTGCGCATCGCGATAGGCCGCGCACAAGCGGCAAACCAGTTTGTGTACAAACCAATGGAACAGTGTGATTTTTCCGCGATAGTGTGAACGCGCCTTTAGAATGCTAGTCAACTCGTATGCGTGCCAACTCGTTCTCGTACGCTGGCCAACTCGTACGCCAGTTAGTGGGTCTATACGTACGTCGTACCCATGAACCTGTTATCCTGTTAAAATAACAACGAATACGAGTTGGCGCGCGGACGAATTGGCATTTTGGCATGTTTTGTCATTCAAAAGACGGGTCGGGCATTATAGACGGATGGTTTTGAGGATGTTGGCTTGTCAAACACTCACCGAGCAAACTAGTAGGCCTATGTCGGCCAGAGTCGGTAAAGCATAACGTCCAGGGCACAGTCACGCTAAAAATTAGATTTGTTTTCACAATTTTCTCGGAAAGTAGGCACCGTACGATACCCTACCTAATGCGAATATTTTTTAGTCGCGCCTATGCCATGTCAAATTAAATTTAACTTGATTTTTTTAATTCGACACGGCACAAAGCCACAAGCACGACGTTTGAAGCCATTTGGCTCGGCAAAATGAATTCGGCATGGCAGAAAAATTTAGCTCGACGGAGTCTGCCGTGCTAACTCAATTTAGTGCGGCACTAGCACGGCTCGGCTTCAAACGTCGTGCTTCTGCCGTGTCGAATTTAATTACAGTTCGAAGTTGGTCCGCAATTTTGTTCACAACTAGAAATGCGCATGCTCGCAGCCCGTATGTGAGTAGAGAAATAACCAACAAACAAGTGCATCAAAATAATAAATATGGCGACGTACAATAGACAGAATGGAAATGCACGTGTATAACGTCCATGACGTGCACAATACTCATCCGCCATGTTGGATGTATCATCAACATCGCAAATATTTCCATGAAATCGTGGTACTGCAATATTATGATTGTTCAAAATTACAGACGATTAGTTCACCGTGGGAAAAAAAAAATCATCGCGCACAAGCTTAATTCAAGAATTTAATCAACATTGCCATTGGCACAACTATTGTACAACACTATATACTGACATGTATGTGACGTTTTGTTTCTGTTCACAGAAGTGAGGGTGTGTACTGATCCGATAGAATCAAGATGTATTCTCACATACGAAGATGCGCATGTAGAAGCATTATTGACTGAAGACAACATCCCAACATAATTACAATGTGGTTTGCCAATTCTACAAACCAAATCACTGATCCACAGACTTATTTGAGAGATGAAGAATACCCACAACGTCTTAAGGAAGATACTTCAGAGAGATCAAAGTCTGCAACCAAAGGCACCACGGATGAAAACGAAACAAAAACCTCGATGGGAGCCGAGGAAAGTGAAGCTTGTCTTCAAAGTGATGTGCGAGCAAATTCAAGGTCTGAAAGTGAGGACTCGGAGGTGCTCGTTAACGGTAGACTGGCCTCGATGAAACTTGAAAATGACGAGACACAGAGTGCTGACAATGATACATCTGAAGCAGTGGCTTTTGCTGATTTTCGGGCAACTGATGATTATCAGGTAAGGCCATGAGAATGAAAGTTATAGATTTGCGTCCGGGCATTTTTGAAATGACATGAGGCTTTTTTTCATTATTCATTATTTTCTCGTACTAGCTTCTTCAACGATGTAATTGCAATATGTATGTGGGTCTGTCCACAGTAATGGGGTACATTTGAAAAGTAAGTCAATAATTCCTTTCAGATGTCTTTAGTTTATCTCAGAATTAAAGAAATGTCCTTGTTTTGTTCTCAGGAGATAACTTTTGCCCAAAAAGGTAAAAAATTTCTGCCACAACATACATTTTTGAAAAGCTTGTGTACAAATTTTCCTATTACGTAGGTAACGTGGACAGACCATTTTGTGACATTGTTTTCCGTCTTTGTTACACGCGTAATAGGAAAATTTGTGCACGGGGTTTTCAGAAATGTATGTTGTAGGACTATTTTTCTTACTCCTTGGTGAAAAAGTTATTTCCTCAGTTTAGCTTGATAATTTAAAAATAAAATTAAGACATTTGAAGTGAACACGGACCTAAGATCTTGAATGTTACAGAAATGTACCCCATTACTGTGGACAGACCCATGTAGTTATTAATGCTAGTGATGCGTAATACCATGTGTACTGCATGCTTATAGTTATACATACCCCTAGTTCGTGGAGACGATAGCGGAACGAACCTCTCATAGTTCTAGGAGTAGCTTATACATATCTATTTTGCTTGTGAAGGAAACACCAGAAACTACTGAAAGAGTTTTTCATTGAAAACGTCATAAAACTTTAATAAAACATGCTCCAAAGTCTACATCATTTTAGAGTCAAGATCAGAGAAAAAGTCCCGTTAACCTGAATGATCAGGCTGTTCCATTTTGTTTGTGAAGGTAACACAATAAACTACTAAAATGGTTGTTCTTTGCAATATGAAAACTGATTAAATCATGCAGGGATTCATGACCCAATGTCTGCATGAATTTGTCCAAAATTGTAGCGCCTGGACAAAATCGTCGAGCGCGCGCCCGAGCAACAGAATCACGACGTACATGTACACATGCACGCGCACAAGCCACAGTTTCAATGCGCTATTGACCCCTTTCGAACACGTGCGAATATATGCCATTTTGGGAGTCAAATAATGCTGAGTCATTGTGGAAGCAATGTGCATGCGCGTTGTGTGTGTCTCTGGTGGGCGTAATGCGGTTTAGTTCACCAATGGGAGCCTCGTCATAGCGTGTTTACTCCCAAATTACGTCATTGGCACGAGCTCAATAGGGCTAGGGCTGCTTTCGAGCGCGGCACCAGGGGATCCCTAGTGTTCCCTGGTGCGCGTTCGAAAGGCACAAACTGCATGTGTGTGACGTAACGTTACCAGCGCCTGGGAGCTGGTGGGAGCACCAGGGACGAGCCCTCGAAAGCAGCCCAACAAGTCGATCTTTTTGTATAAATAGTGTGCAGCGACTGGTACCCAGAAGTCGGCTATTTCGTAACGGCATTTCGCATGCATTTTTCTCCGTGTCGCAGGGCATCCTGACTACATTTTTAGTCGATGAACGGGACCTTGTCTACTAGTAAAATGCGTGAATATAACCTTTTACCATTGTTTGATGATTTGAAACTTGAAAATTCGTGATGCAGAGTCTTTTTTGTAAAAATAATGAAAATTTTGGAAAATAATGAAATTTTTCGGCGGTAGCTTTCAGAGCATGCGGGCGGTGGACGCAAATCTATCATTTTCATTCTCATGGCCTAACGGGTAACAAGTATAGTTCAGTAATATGCATATTTTACTGTGATGCAAATGTAGCAATGACTTCCTTCATGTTTGCTTGAACCTTCTGCTAGAAATTTTCTTTAACATGTTTAACTTCCTTTTACCTTCCTGACTTGAAAAAAAAACTTTCCAATGCTTTCTTTAACATCTGCATTTAATAATCGGGTGTGTTTCTATTGAAGCCCATTTACTAGATAATACCTGAAAAGACAGAAAAATTGCTCTGTAGAAATCCGCTATTTTCCAGTAAACAGCGAAGAAAATTTGCCCTGGCAATTTTCCTTCTCGAGGAAGGAAAATGCCGGGAAATTTATCTGGTAAGCGCCAATAGAAACACATGCCGTTCTCATTGAGTGCACAATGACCCCTGCTTGACCCCTGCATATGATACCTTTAACCGGCAAAATCATGAAGCGTGATAAAGGGCGAGTAGACATTTCATATTATACAAATATTGACTGCAATGAGGGGCCTGGTTAAGATTATAGGCCCAAGGTGATCTCGAAGCCATGACTATGCCCCGAGGCGGAAGCCGAGGGGCATAGTCATGGCTTCGAGATCACCGAGGGCCTATAATCTTAACCATGACCCGAATAAACAGCAGTCAATATTTGTTTTATATACCGAATGTGTAGATATTTGTCATCTGGTTGGTTAAAAGTAACGATACTTAATACAGTCATGACAGTGGTCCTTCGAGTTTCGATTTCGGAAGCTGGTCTACGGCGGAAAAGTTGTATATTTACAGCAAACATTGTAGCATAATCACCTGGCACTTTAGTAGCACATTTCACCTGACACAGTTTTAACTATAGGCCACTTCTCTTACTTTCTTAAGGACTTCATCATCTACGACAGACGACAAAATGACGTCGAGATTCCGCCATTACCGTCCTGATGAATGTTTATTGTGAGGCGCACAGCTGCATAGTTGGTGCACAGCTATAGCTATGCTAACACATGTAATGCGCGCGTCCGGAACCCGCTAAATGACTATGCCCAGCTGCATAGTTGGTGCACAACTAGCTATATGCTAACACATGTAATGCGCGCGTCCGGAACCCGCTAAATGACTATGCCCGGGGCATGGCAAAGACTATTGACCAGTTGGCATACGCGCCGGGTCTAGCCGATTCAATGCCCCCACTTTTAACCAATCAGATGACTGGAATCTACGCATGAGGTATATAAAACCCGCTATTTACCAGCAAATAAGTTTACCGGTAACATTCCGGATGCTCAATAAAAACACCCCTAATATTGCCTCGTCTATTTTTCACTTCTTTCTAACATGCACATAACAGCTTTGCTTGGAAAGGGGTGACGAGCTGACCATAATCTGTAAAACTGATGCTGATTGGTGGTGGGCCCAGAAAGGGGAATGCTTTGGCTATGTGCCAACCAATCACATATCTACTGTCTCGGATGGTGAGGGGGGCTGGCAAGATGGTGAATACTTTGGTAGTTACAACGCAATGGTGAGTGGTTCCCTCGGAAATACAGGCGTTGCTTGGGCCGGGGTCACACAAACTACAGCATCCTATTTTATTGTAGTATTACTATGGTATAGTACGATTACGAGATTTTGTGCGCGTGACCCCAAACGTATGTGATCGTATCATAATCGGTCAACGAGAATTCTCATCGCTGAGTTGTTTCCGATTGTAATCCGGTTGTAATTAGATTGTAATAAATTTGTAAAAAAACATCTCATCATCGTATTACAATCTATCCCATAAGCCCTTCGACACAGTACAGCAATTTGAACGATCAATGCAAAAGCAGTAAGCTTACTGTCAATGAATTTCCGTGAATTTTACTGATCTATACAAACAGGTATTTGTGAATGGGTTGCAGCTCAGGCCATTATCAGCTTCCAGGCCCCTAGCAGGTTTTAAACATACAGTTTAAGACTTTTATTCCCTAATTATAAGCTCTATTCCTGATTTCAACTTGCAGAAGCTGCACCTAGAAATGTTACAAGACCAGGCCAGAAACACAGCTTACTGCACTGCCATTCAGCTCAACCAACGACATATACAGGGGAAGGTAAAGTATACAGTCCAGTGCAATATATACGTGAGTGTTTCTTTGCGCATCCTGCAGTGGCACAAATATAACCTGACTTGAGGGAACGTGACCAAATCACTTTTTTGCACCCCCCAAATTATTACTAATCTGAAATTCTGTACTCTCAGTCTGTATGCTTTCAAGGATATCAACAAAAACCACCGATGTAAACTAATTTGTCTGGTTACAAGCAGTGCAGTGATTACACCAACCTTTTTGCTTCCACATCCAAATTGTAGACTGCAAATTTTCTGTTTTCTTCCAATGGGTAGTATTTTGGGGAGGTATTATATATGATTGTTAGGTAGGTTAGAACGAAATAAATATCCTGGAAAAAAATCGAGCAAGCTTCTTTAATTTTAGCAGATACAAGATTCTTTAGACTTTTGTCTGAAAGCAGGTTTTTTTTAATCTGAAAGAAAGATGGCATCAGTATCAAAATACATACATGTACATGTGTTTTTAAAACATTTCCTAAATTTTTTGACTTTTTCAATTGACAATCCCATTCCCTGTTTCAGCTCTCCTGTAATCTGAAAAAAACCTAGTAAGTCACATTTTGGTGAAAATTGAGTTAGACGCATATTTGGACTTAATCCTAAAACAAAACAGTTTTCCTTTGTTTTCTCAAATTTGCATTCAACAGACTTACTAGGTTTTTTCAGATTACAGGAGAGCTTGCTCATAGTGTGACAAACTATGTTTTTTTGGGGTTCAAATTCTCACAACAAAAGCTTATAATTTATAAAGCTTAAACAAATTCACGATTCATCCAAATCCCGGCACAATTTTGACCCCAATGGCCCTAGTTACGGACTTGTAACATAAAAACTGCTGTAGGCAGATTCAAAAGTGTAAAGGTTGGTGTTGAAAGTTGAAATAGTCCCCTATTTGTTGTCTGTCTAGACAGTTCTTGATGCTGGCTGTGGAACAGGAATTCTCAGTATGTTTGCAGTGAGGCATGGAAAAGCTGACAAGGTAAAACTTCAGTGACTGGCTTTATATGACCCGAGCTACTGAGTTTTTTATGACCTATGCCTGAGCTATACTCGTTGGCATCGAAATGGTCAGCAATTGTTTTGAGACCCGTGTGCAGTTACAACAATCGACATCATGTGGCACTATAAAAAAAAATCAACAATCGCAAGAGTACAACATGTTAAGCTTTTGTGAGGTGATTCTTCTATGGAATAAAAAAAATAAGATTTGTGCATGACCCGCATCCAATTTTTCTTCAGCCAATCGGCGTCCAGAAAAACCATGTCATAAAAAATGATGGAATTATCGTCACATCAAATCGTGTGCAACATAAGCATGGTTTGTGTCAACTGGCCGCTTGTTCAGTGGTTACTAGCATCTCATGGAGCTACTCTGATAATTTGTCGGAATATGCTGTATAATGCATAGTTCCATCCTGTCAATCAACCAAACCCGCCGACCAATCACAACATAGGTCAAAGTGCACTGTACGCTCACAACAACATGATCACGCGATATGTTCTGCCGGCCCCATACAATTTGTACAGTGTTGTATGCGACGATCCGGGTGAATTTTTTTGTTTCAAGGCCGATCGTTTCGTTGTTCAAAGGTGCGAAAGCTATATTTCGTGATGATATGATATCCCTGTATTACTGGCCCTTTACTCAGTGTGTTCTAAGATAACTGTCGACCCTGAAACATGAATACCTTTGAGTTTTCTTCAATGAATCTGTGCTTTCCGTTGAAAGTCTCATTGCTTTGTGCGTTGTGTGTCCCCGTTTTTGACGATAGCATGTGAGCCATAGCAACAATGTCCAAGGGGGCGGGGTTAACTGGGCAAAATCGGAACTATGCATTGTTCTGAAACTCTCCCAGGGACAAACTCACCTTGGTAATCGGCACCTTGTCCTTCATTTGAACAAGTGAGAACTCGCCCCTGCTTCTTTTCACACAACCGTTCTTGCACTGCGAAAGGTGTCCCGCTTGAACTCTCCCGGGCAATCTCTGGGGTGGCGCGAAGGTGGGAATTTTAAGTGGGAATCCTGACTTATTTTCACCCTGCCCTGGGGCCACCCCAAAAATGTTTTTGGTCTTGTGGGAAAAGACATAGACAGTAGGCCTTTAAATATTACCTGTAATTTTCCTGCAATAACACCTTGAAAATTGAGATTGTCTATTATTGCAGGTCTTTGCTGTGGAGGCCAGTGAGTTTGCCAAGCATACTCAAGCCCTGATTGAAGCTAACGGAATGTCTGACTCGATCCAAGTCTTAGAGGGTAAAGTGGAATCGGTAAAGCTCCCTGAACAGGTTGACTTGATCATCTCAGAATGGATGGGAACATTTCTGCTGGTGAGGACAGTTACATGCTTGCCCAATGAGAAAATAAAGCTTGGCAAAATTTGTTTTTCAACTGTTTCTTTTAATAATAAAGGGAAAATGACTGGGGATATTTCGGTCAGTTTGAAAATGAACAATGACAGATTTACTGAAGAAACCAACCACTGAGCTGTTTAGCACTATGTCCCAATTTGTTTAAAATGGTACATCAGCCGTGTTAGCTTCGAAATAACACAAAAAGTAATAAGTAGCACTTAAACAAGATAATAAATGGTGCATGAGCTTTCGTAGCAACAACTACTTCATCAGCAGGGCTTGAAATTAAAAGAGGCCACAGAGGCCATTGCCTTTGTTGCCCCTGCTCTTGGCCTTGGTGCCCTTTTGCAAACCTCCCATAGACTTTTTCATTTTGCAATGGAAGTGCCCTTTTTAAACTCCAAAAGACGACTCCAAAAACAGAAATGGCAGTGCCCTTTCAGTGACGAATTTCAAGCCCTGCATCAGATGCAAATTGTTTAGTATTTCTCGTTGTTTTATATTTTCTAGTTCGAGTGTATGATTGAGTCGGTGATTTTTGCCCGAGACCGTTGGCTGAAGGCAGATGGTGTAATCTGGCCATCCCAGGCTAGTTTATATCTAGTGCCATGCTCGGCAGAGGAATTATACCGGAGTAAAATGACGTTCTGGAAGTCAGTTCATGGCTTTGATTTCTCAGTTCTCATGTGAGTTGTCATTCATAAATTTGTTGAATTCATAGTACTGGGTTTTTCCAATACTGCGTTTTCTGTTTGATTTTTTTTTAGTGGCAAGTTGCATTGTAGGAAATTGGTAGAAACCATCTCCCTTCGGTCATGCTGTTTATATACCTGTATTTTACTTTTATTTAAATTGTGCATAAAATTTACATATATTATTATTTTATTTATAAAGGCTTCAAGATCAGTGCATCATTGCACTCCAAATTCCCTACATGCCACGTTTTCTTTGTGCAGCAATAGACTTAAGCCAGCCGTACACCTTGCATTTCGTCCGTGATCCGATCACGATAGCGCATGTTGTGCAGTCGCGCATCACAAGGTATAAGGGTTTTGCGATGCGTTCTGATAGCGATGTGGTCACGAAAACTCACGATTTTGTGTACGTGTCTGTCGCAACGCAATCGCAGGATTTGGAGCATGCTCGAAATTTGGCATGTCTGTGCAATCGCAACAGAGTCGGAACAAGCACAAAAGTTAGATTAAAAACTGATTTTTTTACACATTTTTCTTTTGTTTTTCAAGGCCCCTTGCCAAGGAAGAGTTTTTCAACTGTCCATTGTACGATCATGTCATGAAGCAGGAGGATTGTCTGTCACTGCCTGAGCAGATACTACACATTGACATGAAAATGGTCACCAGTAAGGAACTGGAGGTATATGCATGCTTAGACTCGTAACGGGGCTTCAGTAGACCTACTCCCTGGAATTGTATGAATCAAAAACCTGTGGCATTTGCAGCTGATATTTGCCAACAGTTACTGTCACCTATTCCGAAAAGTTATTTCTCTATTTTATCCAATAGGGCGACACTTTTTGTGTAGAGAGTCATATAAGGGCGACGCGGTCGGTTAGGGCGACAATTTGGCGTAACCCAAATATTTGAGGTCAAAAACCTTTTCTTGTTTTTTAGGTCAAAAACCATCTTTTTAAAATCGAGAACCATTTTTATTAGGTCTAGAACCATCTCTCTTAGGTATGGAACCATTTTTGGAAGCTTCGGGTACATAAATTTTGTGTCCAATCGATGTCTTCCAGCCGAAATTTCGGTGGTCGTTTGGGAAAGTTTTACCGGTGGGTCGCCCCTTTGCAGCATTAAGAAGAATTATTATTATTATTATTATTAATTTCTGGTTTTCATTCCAGGGATTCCTCAAAAGTGCCCATTGCACTGTCACTCGCAAGCGTGAGGAAACCCATGAAGAATTAGAAATGGCCAGAGACACCGGGGAATCCCGTTGCTCTTAGTGAAAGAATGCTCTTGGATCTTTAGAGTTAGACCAAAAACAGTCTATTTCAGGTCACGTAGCTGCATCCCGACTTCTGCTATGAACGCCAATAATACATGCCGCACGCTTTGCGCGATCGCGTGCTTGTATGTGGTTGGTCACGGCGGTGACTTGGACCGGATGTTCAACTGTCCAAACACGGTACTAGAGGGTCTAACTTGAGTTAAACCGAAAACGGTGTACATAGACCGCCTCTCCTCGGCAGTCTACGTAGACCGGAGTTGGACCGTTTTTGGTACTAAAAGCGGTCTATGTAGACCGTTCAGACACCACTGAGATAGACCGTTTTTGGTTGAACCGAAGTTAGTCCGCTTTTAGTACTGTCTGAACGTACCCACCGATTGGCACATTCTTGTTAAGAATTTTGAATTTAGACCTTCCAATGTTAAGTGTAGAATATTTCCAACGTTGAATTAATAGAATGCAATGGTTCATTCAATTTTACAGGAGATCGTTTACAAGTTTAACTACACCGTGAACAGGGATGGTATTCTTCATGGATTTGCCTCCTGGTTTCAAGTTGACTTCGGTAGTTTCGATGCTGCTGATGACCATGGTGATAGCGCACCTTGCATCTCCCTCAATACAGGCCCCAACCATCCGTAAGTTGGAAATTATCTTGTATTTAAAGGCAATTTTGCACATGACACATTTGACATATTCCAGGAACAGCATCATTACATAACTAAAGAATAGTGTTGATTAACTGCCTTGTAGCCACATAGATGCAGTAATACTTGAGAAAACTGAAAAATCCATGCATGGTTTTTAAGCTGAATGAATCGTAAAAAAAAAAATTGTTTTCAAACGAAGGCAATTTCTCCCACAAAATATATATACTGAAACGCAAAAGAAACTTACCACCTTTTAAACCTTTAAATAGCAACAATAACACTGCGTGTAGTAATGTGTGAACTTATTTGTGGACAATAGTGTCCTCACTGTCAGACCAAACGATGTCTGAACCTTCAATGGTCTGAACGACAATTGAACCTTCAATGGTCACTTCATGGCACAGCTGTTGAACAGCTGTTTTGACTGTCGGTGATTAGCCAAGGGGTATGGGATGATTGTAATGAGCTGCACGTGATGTCTTGATGTTGGCTTTAAAAAGGCCAGTGCAAAATGGGCATTTCAAGCAACATGCCACGATTGTCGGGGGATCAAAGACTGGTAGGCAGTATGCGCCGACGATGCACTGCCTGTATCCAAATCAATGGTGGCCACACACGCTATTGAAAGGGGACTGACATTGCACCCTCTTCTGTTCTTTACTGTAGAACAAACTAATGAGATGGTGTTTCTTGGTCAAAAACTTGACATGTCTTTAATAAAATGCCAATGTTTCAATTAGCAATTGTTGGTTTGTTTTATTTGGAACTGTTACAATTTCATTACATTTTAAACAAGTGGTAAGTTTCTTTTGCGTTTCAGTATATAATGTTGGGTACTGTAACATTTTTCTCCCAAAGACTGACTCACTGGAAGCAGACTTTGTTTGTGATGGATGCACCTGTCACCGTCCAACAAGAAGACTCCATTGGTGGCACTATTACAATAACAAGAAACAAAGTGTGGCGAAGACACCTCAAAGTTCACCTGGAGTTCTCAGTCACATCGGACAAAACCAAAGACATTCAGGTATGAATTGTTGGTGCTGCGTTGTCTAAGGGGCCATCCATAAAGTACGTACGCACAGAGGGGAAGAGGAGGGTCAGAGCCAATGCATACGCCAATGTTAAAATCGATGAATGAAGTCAATTTTGACAAAATGCGTACAAATTATACATCCTAAGAACACCAAAAGGAACCAGGCAATTCCTAAAAGATGAAATTGATGCATGTAGACAGTACCATTTTACCACATTGAAGTAGTTGTATCCGTGATATTTTCAACTCTATAGACCGTATCGAATAGCCGCCATTTCGTGGGGCACCTTTTGTTACTTGAACTGTTCAACAATGGAAGCACTATGTGAAATGTCCTCAAGGAACAAAAAATTGGATACGGTCTATTCAACCTCTGCAGATAAACAAAAGACAAATATATAAAATCATGCAGTCAAACCTTTAGACTTGGTATAACGGGAACTATCTATTATCAGGAATAAAAACATTGGTATTGCATTGGTTTAAACAGTATTGTGTATGGCCAAATTACATAAATTAGAGGGTTTCCCTTGGTTTTGTAGCAGAAATGAGTCCTTTTAGAAGTGCCATTTTAGAAGTTAAATAATGCTGAGTCATTGTGTGTGCGCATTGTGTCTCTCTGGTGGGCGTAACGCGTTTTAGTTCACAAATGGGAACCTTAGTACAAAGCGTTACGCGTGCTATGGACACGCACAACGCGCACGCACATTGCTTCCACAATGACGCGGCATTATTTGACTCCCAAAATGACGTCATTGGAAAGGGGTCAATGTGTGCCCTACAGCCGATTTCACGAAACTTTACGCAATTGCGCAAGTCCACTTATGCCATAAATTATTGCACAAGTAATGGCGTCAATGGACTTGCGCAATTGCGTAAAGTTTCGTGAAATCGGCTGCTGCTCTTTTTATCAAAGGTCTGACTCCAGTTAAATGTGACTTTTTCCCCTCAGACCTTTGCTAAACTCTTCCCTATTTGGAGGTGACCCAAACGATTCAACACCAGTAGGCTGTTTTTCTTCAATCGTACAACCGTTCATACAAGAGTTATGCAGTTTGGTGCTAAAGCCTAGAAACTGCAATCGGCTGTGAAAGATGAAGACACCATGTGGACGGGTAAACCAAACGTCAACATTATTTAACGTCATAATTTTACTAATCACTTAGGCAGTTGTAAGCAAGTACACTGCACTTAACAATGCAAATACATTTTAAAACCTCATTGCCAACATGATCCGTCTATATATATTTTAGGAATTATAGTGTTTTCAATGTCATTCTCGCTTTATTAATTGTGCAATAAATAAGTCTATGTGGTGCTACGTTGGTTTAGAGTACAAAAAGTAATGCATGCCTCACTAAAAGGCAAAGTATAGCAGTATGTTATTGTAGTGGGTGTTTATTCTTTATATGCACATGTGCCAAGCCAGACTTGCCCAGAGTTTAGTGGTCAGGTGGATTCCTACATTAACCCCAAGATTACCTGAGTTAAGACAGTACACTTTGAAGATAGAACACGTGATTGGTATATTGAAAATCAGAAATGTTTACAGATTTACACATAACTTTCACAATATAAACACGATGATGGTTTAAAAATTTCCCTGAAATGGTTTTCTCTGAAGTGTTATATTCTTTGAGAAATGAGTAAATCCCAATATCATGGCTAGATATTTTTTACTTAAAACATGCATCCAGGCTTAATTGCAGGATTCTTTTTCGCGTGTACATTGACAACCCTAACGTTAGGCCTACCTGTCTTACATTGCTCCCTTCTATACTTTCGGGCTTTGCTTGCAAGCTGGCCCTGTTTTTTCTAACTTTTTGCCAGTCTCTTGGAGGACCGCCACTTTCAATCAGCAGCTGGGATGCTTGTTTCCAGTGCGCCTTCTTGATTTTCTGACCTTAGCTGGCGCTCTCTTTCCCCGCCCACTGTTTCCGAATAACTCCGTTGCACTATGTTCCTTGACGTATTCTGCTAAAATTCAAATTTCTTCCTTTGTCCTGGTTGAATTTATTCTGAGATGCCATGACGAACAAAGTCTGCACGATACTAGTTATAGCCTATATGGGTTAGTGTTATGGGGGAAACGCAATTGATAGGTGTATTAGGGTGCCTGGAAGTCGAATATCGCGAGGTTCAATTTATATTGTATATTACAACACTAGGTTGTTTCTAATTTTTCTCCGGATGTTGCGGCTATAGGTGTCTATGGCATCTTTACTTTCTCTCCAGACACCGTCTCTATTTTTGGTAGATGTGGAACAAGGCTGAAAGACAGCCTCAGCATTCAGCCTCCTCTCGTCTAGTTTCGCCATACCACGAACGCCACTGCAATTTGCATTGATGCGTTCTTCGTCCAAGAACAAAATGTTTGCGAGCTTCCTTGCAATTTTAACGTGCTCGGGGGCGAGTGGACGAAGCTTTTCTAGGATGGACCTTTTTACATCCAACTCCTCCACACCCTCGTCATGGATCACCACCTCGCACTTTCCTATGATTTCTTCTATATCCCTACCTTTTTCAAAGTCTGGTTGGACTTTGGCATGTAGGGGGGTCAACATCTTCAAGACATCAAATTTACACAAATTAAGAGACGTCTTTTTCTGATACATCTAAAAGAAATTTCTTGTTCTTTCTAATTTAATTGTTTCTCCGGATGTTGCGGCTATGGGCATCTATGGCATCTTTACTTTCTCTCCAGACCCCGTCTCTATTTTTGGTAGATGTGGAACAAATCTGAAAGACAGCTTTCTTCAGAGCATTCAGCCTCCTCTCGTCCAGTTTCGCCATACCACGAATGCCACTGCAATTTGCATTGATGCGTTCTTCGTCCAAGAACAAAATGTTTGCGAGTTTCCTTGCAATTTTAACATGCTCGGGGGCGAGTGGATCTTTTTACACCCAACTCCTCCACACCCTCATCATTGATCACCACCTCGCACTTTCCCATGTTTTCCCTCCATATCCCTACTTTTTTCCCCCAAGTCTGGTTTGAGGGGCCAGGTACTGAAGCATTAACTGATGTGTCTGCATGATAGATTCGAGAGACTTGACCCGACTTTCCAGTGAGTGTATTTTCTTCGTCAATTAGTCGACGGCAAGAAGAGTGTACTTCCTCAGATGTTGGCGGTTCTGGTCGGCGAGGGGTTCTGAACTGGTGATGTCTAGAGCCATCTTGGGGGGTAGGTAGTTGTGGAAGTTGTATAGATAATGTGGGCGGCATATGTTGAAACGGTACAGGACGTGGCGGACGTGAGATGGGTAAACTTGGGGAATAAGGCTGTCGGGAAATAAAAGGCGATGACGGAGGATGATGTTGGTAGGATGGCAGAGAGGCTGAAGGAAACTGGGGCATCTTTGGGAAGTTTTGTGATTCTGTAGGCCTACGTGGCATTGTAGAGAGACTGGATGAGGGCAGTATATGTCTTGGTGTTGGTCGTGTGGGTGGCGGAGGTGACAGCGATCGTGGCCGAGGCGAGGGCGATCGTGGCCGAGGCAGTAGCTTGCAATGGATGGGTCTGGGTTTCTGAGGTATAACCTGGTTCTGTGTGTCTAGCAGTATCTGGTGTAAGAGTCGACGGTGAACGTGGTCTTGGAGACATCCTCCAAACACAGCTTGTGTTTAATCTCATCTTCAGCATAGTTTGCAAGGAAGATTATTAAATCTTTTGGGTCAAGTTGACCATTCTTCCCTCCCGGGAAAAATGGACCGATAAACAACGATTTGCCATAGTCTAGTCCTTTCCCTTCCTGGTTCTTCCCCTTTTAACTTCTTCTTTGCTCTGTATTCCCTTCGCCGTTTTGGCCTTTTAGCCAGATATTATTTTTGTAAGCTTCATTTCCAGGAAGATCAAGGTATTCAAGCTCGATTAGTCTTTTTAGAAAGAGCTCCGTACTGTTTGTAAGCTTCATACTTCGGATTTCTTTTTAACTTCCCGCGCCAGTGTGGTTTTTTGCTGTGGTCTTCATTTCCCACAAACACAGTAAATGATCTTAATTTCAGTTGAAAAGGTGGTGCTACTTTCTGTTTCATTGTGTTGGATTCTGTAACCATGTAATATGTTGGGTGGTGTATAATTATCATTACATTTCAACCATCGACTTTATTGATACTTTCTCATTAGCGTCTTCAATAAGAGTGCCTAAAACAATGGGCCTCTTAATATATAATGATATGCGCGTATGAAAATAGTTCCATATTATTACATCCTTCTTCTGAAGAAAGTTTCAAGTTACGTCTAATAAAAATTATTTGCAGATTTGTTTTCAGGCTGGTTGAAATTATTCATCAAGGTGTTTTAAATATCGAGCGCGCTGAGATCGTTATGTAGCCTATTGGCAGCCTCCAACACAGCATCTAGGGTGGCCGGCTGTGACGGCTGGACTGTCATGGCGTCCACAAGATTGGGCTGAGGGAAAGATTGTTTGGCCTTGGGTGTGCTGGTCGAACTAAGGCAGCACCTAGGAAAATTTTTCCTATGACCAAATACAAAGGCATACATGTAGTTCCCTAATATCATCAGCTGCAGTTTCCATAGATCTGCGAGCTTTAAGGTTACAAGATGAAAGGGTACTTATCTTTTCATTTGATGACTCCGTTGGTGTTTCGCCGCCATTTTGAACCCTCAGTAGCTTCTTCTTCGCACACTCAAAAATCACTTTCCTGGCTTGCAATAGTTCGTCCATGGCAAAATCACTGGTCAAGATTGTCTTGATTGGAACGGATGGACGATCCGTTAGTTTTAGTACGATTTTCTTTAGCCTGGGTTCGACTTTTCCCAAAACGATTGGAGAGCCATTGTCACACACGTCCGTCTCGTTCGGCACCTTTTTCTAAGGTAATGTTAAGAGCCATGTCTTGTCTTCAACGTACAAGAACATATGGCGGTTGGTTGGTCTCGTTTCTTGGAGGACTTCCCGTGGACTTCTACTACAGAGCTGTTGTGTCTTGTACACCCTCGAAGAGAGTGGGAGCAGATTCGAATTCACTTCTATCTTCTTGTTGTTTTCTTATACATATTTCACTTGTACGTACTACTATACCTAATCATTTCACCCTAACACTCGCTATATACTAGGGAAAGTCTGTCATTTCGAGTGTATAAATTGTCTTTTTCAGGAAATGAAAATGGCTTTCGTCTGTGTGGTAATTACTATCAATGCTAGAATAGGGCGACAAATCGTGTGTAAAAAAGCTATATTAGGGTGACATTTTGGTGTCGCCCTAATATTTTTGAGTTTAAAATTAATTTTTTTAGGTCAAAAACCATTTTTTTTAAGGTCGAGAACCATTTTTATCGGGACTGGAGTTGTTTCTCTTCGGTCTGTGACCATCTCCGGAAGCTTCGGGTAAAAAAATAAGGTGTCATTTTGAGTGACTCTTGCCGAAATTTCGGTGGTCCCCGGCGAGAGTCTTGCCAAAATGTCGCCCTATTGCGGCATTCAGAGTAGTTTAAACTATTATTATTATCTGTTTTATTTATACTGGGTTGCCTTCTCAGTTATAGAAACTGCTATCCTTAAGGGCCCAGTGTAAAATAACAATACTATTATGTAAATAAAAAATAAAATTATTTGAGGTATAAAATATAAAACATACATGTAAACATAAAATAAAATGTAAAACATAATACATACATGTAGCGACACAGTAAAACTATTAAAGACAAAAGATCTACAATAGACTCACAAATAAAATAATAAAATAAAACCTTAAAGAAATAAACTCTAATTAAATGAACAAAATAACTTAGAAATGAAAAATGTTAAGAATAACACAAGAAAATTAACATTATAAATATAAAATCTACATTATTTATACAACTAGTCTGATAAAATAGTGAGTCTATTATTACAAATAACATGTAAAAGGAATAAATCAATTAAGTAATTAACTACAATCCCAATGCAAGTAAACAGAACCTAGCATAATGCGTTGTGTGGGTGGACTTTACCAAATTACTATGTTGATAAACCAAGGATGTTACATAACAAGGTCCTAAATTAAACATTCTGTCGATTTCTATAATGCTTTTAGATGAAGTATCGGCACAAATGTTCACAATGTCCTTAATTTGATTCTCGTCATACAGAATAATTGCTGTCGTTTGACCTTCACATTGTGCAATTTCTTGAACAAACGGATTGTCGTGGATCATATTTAGTACGTTTTGCACATCATCTGCAATATTGCAACTTTTCCCACCGTTATTATGTCTACTTTAGGCATACTTAATATTTTGGATTTGTTTAAGGTCTCTCGGTGCAGATTCAGCGTCTTCTATTACCATTTTAGAATACAACTGTCTGGGCTGAATACTACTAACATTTTGTTTTATCTTATCCCGGACATTCATACTTGTTCTTACGTACTGACTGTTGCCACTTTTGTGGTTGCCATGACAACTTCCATCGCTGTTCATTTCTCCTAGATATTCCACAATAGCTTTGTTTAATATTGCAGGATCTGTGTTTGGTGCTTTTTCCAGCCATGAGATTCTTTTTCTGAAGCTGCCGTCACATTTCAATAATGCGTAATAACGTTTCATAATAACATCATCCTCACTGGGTTGTGGTTCTATTTCAGTTAACCTTCCCTGTACATGCTTACAATATTTACCTTCCTTCATGCTTATGTGAGAAATTTCACCGTTTGCATCAAGAATTTTTTGAAGTAGTTCTCGAATCTCAAACACCACAATCATCTCTAAAATCACTTATCTTTCCAGCTACCCTTTTTTGTACATTAGCACTGATGTCATCATGACAATACTTTATTTCAGCTTCTTTCAATACTCTAGTTAAACCTTTAAGCATCTCATGCACAAATTATTAAAAAAATTCTTTGTATTCAATGAAGGTCCTGAATCATAAGAAGAAAAAAAACGTCATTGATGTGTCCTTAGATGAGGACGCTGTGCATGTACAGTTACTGTGTATGAAAATGTTCCATGCACTGAGGGCACACTGGCTCCTTGCATTTGCAGCACCGGAATCGGGTCTTCTTCCTGCAAATGCTGTCATGGCATATGTTCTTGTCAGTTTTCTCTGGCCAGTGAGATCCGACATCGTGATTTCAGGCGTGGCTGGGCTTGCTGGACGTTTGCGCTTCTGTCATCCAACTTGTCCTTTGATATTGCCTCGGACATGAAATCCTGAGCATGCGTCGGGGTAGATTGTTCCCATCCTCCGCCCGTTATATCAGTGTTGCTGGACAACCATTCCATTAGGTTCTTACCAAAACCTAAAATATTATAGCTCATACTAATTTATGGAGTAGCTCAGCTGGAGGTTTCTTAAGTCAAGTCAAGGGAACACTGTATTCTCCTGTAATTATACAGAATAAATGAATACATGTTTATATATCCCAAAAATAATAATTATAAAGTTGTACGCATTGAGGGAAAATATTGAATCCGTGATGTCATCCAACTTGTCTTTTGATATTGCCTCGGACATGAAATCCTGAGCATGCGTCCGGGTAGATTGTTCCCATCCTCCGCCCGTTAGTCTAGACACCCGTCCCTTCCGTTTAGTGACTGGTTTTTAAGAAAAATAAGTACAAATAAAATGTGTAGGAGTTGGTGTTTAACACCATACATACTGCTCATCCCAGCCATGAGGAGTTCTGCCTGAATTCTTCTGTGTGCCTTCATGTTGCTTTTTTATTTGAATATCCTATCACAGTATTTACATAAGACATCGCGGACAATGTTGCAAATGCTGAACCGTGTAATGCCAGTGGCAGCAGAAACTGCTGGATAAGCTGACCCACACCTAAGCCAGAACAAGAAAGTAATATAAAAAGTCTGATCTGCTCATCCCAGCCATGACGATGATCCACAGATATTAGAGACGGTAGCTTGATAAAAGAAGCTTGCGCGACTCGACAGAGGTTTTGTTTCTTAAAGTTCTTGCGGGTTTCTCAACAGATCTAACAATGTTACTATGATTTGGGCCTGGAAATGTTCAGCTTGTATTAATTTCATAATGTCCTTAATTTGATTCTCGTTATACAGAATAATTGCTGGCGGTCGACCTTCACATTGTGCAATTTCTTGAACAAACGGATTGTCGTGAATCATATTTAGTACGTTTTGCACATCATCTGCAATATTGCAACTTTTCCCACCATTATTATTTCTACTTTGGGCATACTTAATATTTTAGATTTGTTTAAGGTCTCTCGGTGCAGATTCAGCGTCTTCTATTACCATTTTAGAATACAACTGTCTGGGCTGAATACTACTAACATTTTGTTTTATCTTATCCCGGACATTCATACTTGTTCTTACGTACTGACTGTTGCCACTTTTTGGTTGCCATGACAACTTCCATCGCTGTTCATTTCTCCTAGATATTCCACAATAGCTATGTTTAATATTGCAGGATCTGGGTTTGGTGCTTTTTCCAGCCGTGAGATTCTTTTTCTAAAGCTGCTGTCACATTTCAATAATGCGTAATAACGTTTCACAATAACATCATCCTCACTGGGTTGTGGTTCTATTTCAGTTAACCTTCCCTCTACATGCTTACAATATTTATGTGAGAAATTTCACCGTTTGCATCAAGAACATTTTTTGAAGTAGTTCTCGAATCCCAAACACCACAATCATCTCTAAAATCACTTCTCATTCCAGCTTCCTTTTTGTGTACATTACCACTGTTACTTTATTTCAGCCACTTTCAATACTCTAGTTAAACCTTTAAGCATCTCATGCACAAATTATTAAAAAACTTCTTTAAAAAATTCAAAATGCATTTCTTTGTATTCAATGAAGGTCCTGAATCATAAGAAAACAAAAATCATTGATGTGTCCTTTATAGATGAGGAAGCTGTGCATGTACAGTTACTGTGTATGAAAATGTTCCATGCACTGAGGGCACACTGGCTCCTTGCATTTGCAGCACTGGAATCGGGTCTTCTTCCTGCAAATGCTGTCATGGCATATGTTCTTGTCAGTTTTCTCTGGCCAGTGAGATCCGACATTGTAATTTCAGGCGTGGCTGGGCTTGCTGAACGTTTGCGCTTCTGTCATCCAACTTGTCCTTTGATATTGCCTGGGACATGAAATCCTGAACATGCGTCGGGGTAGATTGTTCCCATCCTCCGCCCGTTATATCAGTGTTGCTGGACAACCATTCTATTAGGTTCTTACCAAAACCTAAAATATTATAGCTCATACTAATTTATGGAGTAGCTCAGCTGGAGGTTTCTTAAGTCAAGTCAAGGGAACACTGTATTCTCCTGTAATTATACAGAATAAATGAATACATGTTTATATATCCCAAAAATAATAATTATAAAGTTGTACGCATTGAGGGAAAATATTGAATCCGTGATGCCATCCAACTTGTCCATTGATATTGCCTCGGACATGAAATCCTGAGCATGCGTCAGGGTAGATTGTTCCCATCCTCCACCAATTAGTCTAAACACCCGTTTCTTCCGTTTGTGACTGGTTTTTAAGAAAAATAAGTACAACAAAAATGTGTAAGAGTTAGAGTTTAACACCATACATACTCCTCATCCCAGCCATGAGGAGTTCTGCCTGAATTCTTCTGTGTGCCTTCATGTTGCTTTTTTATTTGAATGTCCTATCACAGTATTTACATAAGACATCGTGGACAATGTTGCAAATGCTGGACCGTGGAATGCCAGTGGCAGCAGAAACTGCTGGATAAGCTGACCCACACCTAAGCCAGAACAAGAAAGTAATATAAAAAGTCTGATCTGCTCATCCCAGCCATGACGATGATCCACAGATATTAGAGACGGTAGCTTGATAAAAGAAGCTTGCGCGACTCGACAGAGGTTTTGTTTCTTAAAGTTCTTGCGGGTTTCTCAACAGATCTAACAATGTTACTATGATTTGGGCCTGGAAATGTTCAGCTTGTATTAATTTCATAATGTCCTTAATTTGATTCTCGTTATACAGAATAATTGCTGGCGGTCGACCTTCACATTGTGCAATTTCTTGAACAAACGGATTGTCGTGAATCATATTTAGTACGTTTTGCACATCTGCAATATTGCAACTTTTCCCACCGTTATGTCTACTTTGGGCATACTTAATATTTTGGATTTGTTTAAGGTCTCTCGGTGCAGATTCAGCGTCTTCTATTACCATTTTAGAATAAAACTGTCTGAGCTGAATACTACTAATATTTTGTTTTATCCTATCCCGGACCTTCATACTGGTTCTAACATATGGACTGTTGCCACTTTTTGGGTTGCCATGACAACTTCCATCGCTGTTCATTTCTCCTAGATATTCCACAATAGCTTTGTTTAATATTGCAGTATCTGGGTTTGGTGCTTTTTCCAGCCATGAGATTCCTTTTTTTAAAGCTGCTGTCACATTTCAATAATGCATAATAACGTTTCATAATAACATCATCCTTACTGGGTTGTGGTTCTATTTCAGTTAACCTTCCCTGTACACTGCTGTTCATGTTTATGTGAGAAATTTCACCGTTTGCATCAAGAACATTTTTTGAAGTAGTTCTCGAATCCCAAACCCCACAATCATCTCTAAAATCACTTATCTTTCCAGCTTTCCTTTTTTGTACATTAGCACTGATGTCATCATGACAATACTTTATTTCAGCCGTTTTCAATACTCTAGTTAAACCTTTAAGCATCTCATGCACAAATTATTAAAACAAATTCTTAAAAAAATTCAAAATGCATTTCTTTGTATTCAATGAAGGTCCTGAAACATAAGAAAAAGAAACGTCATTGATGTGTCCTTGGATAAGGACGCTGTGCATGTACAGTTACTGTGTATGAATATGTTTCATGCACTGATGGCACACTGGCTACTTGCATTTGCGGCACCGGAATCGGGTCTTCTTCCTGCAAATGCTGTCATGGCATATGTTCTCTGGCCAGTGAGATCCGACATCGTGATTTCAGGCGTGGCTGGGCTTGCTGGACGTTTGCGCTTCTGTCATCCAACTTGTCCTTTGATATTGCCTCGGACATGAAATCCTGAGCATGCGTCAGGGTAGATTGTTCCCATCCTCCGCCAGTTAGTCTAGACACCTGTCCCTTCCGTTTAGTGACTGGTTTTTAAGAAAAATAAGTACAAAAAAAATGTGTAAGAGTTAATACATACTCTTCATCCCAGCCATGAGGAGTTCTGCCTGAATTCTTCTGTGTGCCTTCATGTTGCTTTTTTATTTGAATGTCCTATCACAGTATTTACATAAGACATCGTGGACAATGTTGCAAATGCTGGACCGTGTAATGCCAGTGGCAGCAGAAACTGCTGGATAAGCTGACCCACACCTAAGCCAGAACAAGAAAGTAATATCAAAGTCTGTTCTGCTCATCCCAGCCATGACGATGATCCACAGATATTAGAGACAGTAGCTTGATAAAAAAGCTTGCGTGACTCGACAGTGGTTTTTTAAGTTCTTGCGGTTTTCTCAACAGATCTAACAATGTTACTCGTTCTTTTCTTTTTTTATTAAAAGGAATTTTTCAATTTGTTTTTAGAGAAAATAATTGGATCTATGGTGTCCTTTGGGAACAATACTAGAACAAGGTGTTTGTTGCCCTTTCTACTTTGGTAGGTTATTTTCAGGTCATCAGTTGAGTTATAGTCTTCTGTCCACGTCATCGAGATCTTTCACTCGTTAGTCTCCCCAGGATTTCTCCTTGGCATCGCCCCCTCTTTTGAATTTTCATTGTTTTTTCAGCAGATTCTCATAGTGTTTGTAGCCAGTTTGCTGTTTGAATAGTTAAAAACTCTCGGCACAATGTGCATGCAAGAGTCACATCCACCGTGTGGCACAATAATTCTTAGAGACAAAACACATGCATTTCAGGCTGCATGGGTTGAGTGAAAATGGCTGATGAAATGGCTTTCGTCTGTGTGGTATCTACCATTCCAATACAAGTAAACGGAACCTAGCATAATTGGTTGTCTGGGCGGACTTTAACAAATTACTATGTTGATAAACCAAGGATGTTAGATAACAAGGTCCTAAATTTAACGTTCTGTCGATTCCTATAATGCTTTTAGATGAAATATCGGCACAAATGTTCACAATGTCCTTAATTTGATTCCCGTTATACAGAATAATTGCTGGCGGTCGACCTTCACATTGTGCAATTTCTTGAACAAACGGATTGTCGTGAATCATATTTAGTACGTTTTGCACATCATCTGCAATATTGCAACTTTTCCCACCATTATTATTTCTACTTTAAGCATACTTAATATTTTAGATTTGTTTAAGGTCTCTCGGTGCAGATTCGGCGTCTTCTATTTTAGAATACAACTATATGTTAATAATGTAGCATCCTTCAGGAGTTCTGCCTGTACAATTGACTATATTTTAGGACACGTCGGTCGTGAACAGATCCAGGATACCCAGAAAACGCATCAAGAAATACCCCTGTGGTCACACACACACACACCTTGCATGCTGATGGAGTATAACAGCTTGTGATTTATATAATCTTCATGTGTGTGTCAGGGGGCATTCATCTTAATGTCTGGCACACAGGATTAGACCTGCCTAGTACCAAGGCACACTTCTCGCACCATAGCTTGGTCTAACTCTTCATCACCTCCTTGCATGCTGTAGACGAGGCTCCTACACAACTTGACATTGTCACACTAGTTCCCACCTTGTACTGTAGGTTCCCACCTTGTACTAGGTGGGTGTTTGCATTGTGCATGGAGGCCACTCTTAATGCCTGCATCTTTTGTAGACCATGAAATACCCTTACCCGGACCGTTTTCAAAGCATTATAAATTGGATCGTCACAAACCTCCTTTAGGGCAGCTGTCGGATGATTTCTTATAAGTGTAAACAGCTTTATGAAATTGGCCCCTGGACTGTCGGAGTTGTTTACTGTACCTGAACTGTCAGTTCAGGAACATTTATTTCAATTTCTCTTAGTTCAATTAGTCCGTTGTCTGAAACCTATCAATCGGCCTTTAAATCATGTATACGTGAATCCATTGCCTCCGCTATGACTGTGGAGCTTTTAGTGCATAAACTGACATTTTGTATGGATTTCACACAGCATTGTCTCGTCAATGCAAACGTATGTGTGCTTTGCTTGCGCCACACAATGTACACTGCTATTAGTGGAAGCAAAATGCCCTCATCTGTTGGCAGACACACAAAAGGAAGAAACGGATACATTTACACAAGTACGTACATGTACTTAACCAGGTTTGTTGGGCTCGAAATGGACCCATATGAGATTCTGAACCTAATTGTTATATCTAGTGGAGGCTACATGTATTTTCCAGTTCTTCTGCCTTCAACTCATAATACTTGGCCTGTGCTGCAAGGACTCTCTTCCTGAGTGAATGCTCCTCTTCCATGATGAACAGTTTCCGTTTCCAATACTCATGTTCCATAGATGCAATCTGGTCCTTGTTGGTTTTGAAGCCTCTAACAATGTCCTGATATACTCGAGTAGTTGATTGCTTGACGTATATGGGCAATAGAGTTGTACAAATGGCCTTGCACACTTCAATGTATATCATACAAACTGTTCAGATGCCAACTCCAAACAGATTGGAAATATTTTCCAAATCTGCATTTTTTGCAAGTCTGTAGAGAGTTATCGCCACTCTTTTCTCCACACATATGGCTTTCCGCTTGTTGGTGTCCATTTTTTGTTATCTGGTCTCCGAGTAAATTGCAGAGCAAATTGCAGAGCAAATTGAATGCGTCTCTTGTCATCCTGAAGCTCTGTAGAACCTATTATCATCAAAGTTGACATCCATGTCCTGCTCCCAGAAGTTCGAGGAGGAGACCAATAGACAAGACTGGATGGTTGGTTCGTTCGTACCTACAGAACAAATGTTACACAAGAAATGTTATAACATTTTATTGAATGAATCATCCAAATATTTAATTATGCTTTTATTGAGTGTGAATAAAAAAAGAAGATAGATTACCATGCACAGAACCAACCTTCAACCATTTCGTGTTGTCCCCATTCATTGGTGCATGCTCGCAGGCATGGATGAGTTTCTTGTCCTTCCAAGAGTGGATGCCTGCTGAATGATAAATAAGGGACTCCCACTTCTCTCTGAGTAGATCAACCTCGCCATTACAAGACATTGCACACCACCAAAAATGGTTAGTTATCGAGTTGATCCACTCAGAGAGAACTGCGGTTCCCTTAGTCTTAGTGAGAGCACAAAGTCGCTTGGTTATTGATTTTACAAGGTGCCAAACTGGTGAATTATTTCCGGATATTCGGTTCTCAATATTTTGCGTATTGTGACGTGTCTGTCAGTAGACAGAATCCGAACATCAACATTGGCTTAATTCTTTGACTTTGTTTAGGCAATTCCTTAAACCTGCCGGTTGCATGGCATTAGAATTTTTGATGTTGGGGTCAGCAGTGTTGCAAACTGAGAAGTCTACAATGCTCCCCGATTGTGACTCCATTAGAGAGTATGTGCCCGTACGTGACCTGGACTGTCACAACGACCGTCCCCACACATGACCAGATTCTCTTCAGTACCCAGTTTTTTCAAAAGCAATCTCTGCATAGAAAGCCACGTCTCATTTACCACAGGGAATAAATAATGCTTCTGAATAGCATAAAACCGAGTCTTGCCAAGGATTGGCATATTCAAATGGTCAGATATGTCTAGCAACCTGGTGTATGTATTGCCAGAAATCAACAGGTTTCCTGCACCCATCTTGTTCAGGGTTGGTTGTAAAGACCAAGTGTATGTGCACCCAGCACCACATTTGGTCTTCACAATCAACCTCGATCCCGACAGCATTTTGCCCACTACCTTGTTTTCTGCAGAGCATCCTGTTTTCTGGCACTTTAAAAAAAGGGTCATCAATGAGGATTCAAACACAATGAATTTCTGGTGTTCCGCATAATTAGCTGGAACACTGACATCAGTGTCAACAACATCCTCTTCACTGACGTATTCATAAGTGTCATTATCTGAACCAGAGTCACTGCTTGGCACATAGTCGGGATCTTTTGATGTGATGTCTTCTTTCTCTTCGCAGCCGTCTTCATGTATGTCTTCAGCACTTTCCACAACTACTTCCTCCATAATTAGCTGGAACACTTACATCAGTGTCAACAACATCCTCTTCACTGACATATTCATAAGTGTCAGTATCTGAACCAGAGTCACTGCTTGGCACATAGTCGGGATCTTTTGATGTGATGTCTTCTTTCTCTTCGCAGCTGTCTTCATGTATGTCTTTAGCACTTTCCACAACTACTTCCTCCAGCTGTTCCGTCTCCTGTGCTACTTCGTTGGTTCCGTCTTTCCCCACGGTTTTTATGAAAGCAAAACCTACCAGAACTAGTCTTTAACGTTTAGTGTACGCATTGGCTCCAATCCACCTCCGTGCGTGCGTACTCTATGGACGGCCCCTCTTCGAGATTCCTTGAGATTTTTATGTCACCATGTGCTCTCTTGGCTTAAGTCGTATGTTGTGGCTCATTTCTGCAGCTGTGAAGAACTGCCCTCCTAGAACTCTGCCTGTATGGTGTTGTGCATCATGGATTTATCTCGAGAGCCTGAAGGTGGAAACGAAAACTCTGAGATCATACCCTGCACATTTTAAATTAAACTATCAATATGTTATGTAGGATAGGCACATAACAGGACACAGCTATTGTTTTTTTGCCTAATTTTATGCTTCAGAAGAAATATGCTGGACTACGAAGAAGTGGTTCACGTGTTGGTTTAATAAAATAGCGGGTAACAATATGCAGTAATGCGGAGTGCTCAGTGGAACCACGCTAAATGCCAACTTACATGTAGTCTGGTTTTCTGAACTAACAGTTGTCTGATGACTCTTGAAATTTACAGGTAATGTTACAACCACGACTTAAAATACGAATGGGGATGCCCGGGTTATTTGTAGCCTTTTTTAAAAACATGTACAGTTGGATGCTTGGGAAGAACTTACAATACAGTCTGCTCTTCTGGCAGCTGTGGACTGTCACTGTTTGTCAGTTCTTGGGGAAGAACTTGCAGTTCAATCTCCTCTGTTGGCTGCTGTGGTCTGTCGCTGTTTGCTGGTTCTTGGGGAAGAACTTGCAGTTCAATCTGCTCTGTTGGCTGCTGTGGGCTGTTGCCGTTAATCAATTCTTGGGAAAGAACTTGCAGTTCAATCTGCTCTGTTAGCTGCTGTGGGCTGTTGCCGTTTGTCAGTTCATGGGGAAGAACTTGCAGTTCAATCTGCTGCTGTGGGCTGTCGCAGTCAAAAAAGGGTTTGCAGTCATTTCGCCCCAAAACCACTTTGCCTTGAACCACGGCCTGTGCGCGAAGTGGTTTTGGGGCGAAATGGCACTCGGGCGAAGTGGTTTTGGGGCGAAATAGCACTTGGGCGAAATGGTTTTGGGGGAAATTGAATTTTCGTCTCATGAGACGAAAACTAATTATTTTACTAATTTCTCAAAGACAACCGTTTCAGGGGGAGTTTTCTACGGTCATCATTTATATTGTGTAAGTTAGGCGTAAATCTGTGAACATTTCTGATTTTCGAGATACCAATCATGTATACTGCCTTTAAGCGTTCGTTCAATTCCACCCACACATGTCCAGAGATTCCGGAACCAGTTAATGCCTAGTTTATTACAAGCAGAGTTTCACAGAATGGTCTTCTCCTTGCTTGACCTTGCTCAAAGGTTCAGTTACCTTCTTGCCATTTTTCCATCGTCATCAAAAATGACCAGTGCTTCCCTTGAATTTGTCAATAAAATCCTTAGCATTCTCTGAAATTTGTTTTTTGTTTTTTTTGTGAAGTTTGTCTATACATGTAGTAACTCAACTTTTGCTGCTGCCAAAGCACCTTCCATTCTTTGGATTTATTCTTGCTGCAGATAAGGCAGCATTGATAGTATTTTTCCCAACACACCTTTAATGTAAAAAGTGTTGATCAGCAGTCCTTCATCTTGTGATACATGTACATGTATTTTCAAAAAACATGATTATTGTCCACGCGGTAATAATATTGCCATACTAGAACCTCACATCATTCAATGATACATGACTTTCTGATCACATTGCAACTTTCTGGTCACCACACGGCTTTCTTCTTGCTGTTTTATAGTGTTATGCAATTCATGTTATTGATTGCTTTCTGGTGACGTCACGCTTTCCATCAACCATTTTTTTGTGTCGTTTTTCGTGGCCCGAGTGATAACCAGCAAAAAGAGCAAAAAAAGCGCATTGGTTGCACTTAACTCTGTTGCTTAACTTTTTTTTGTCATCTGATGGTTAAAAGTATTTTACAGTCGTCATGACAGTACATTATGTTCCTTGTCGAGTTTCGATTTCGGAAGTTAGTCCGCGGTAGAAAGTTGGTATTTACAGCGAAATATTGGTAGCACATTTCACCTGACACTGTAGGCCACTTCTGGTATTTTAAGGACTTAAGATCCAAACAACTTTGAGGTTCCACCATTACCGGCTTGATTAATGTTTACATGAAGCATGCAGCTGTACAGTTGGTGCACAGTTATGCTGCACACGCGATGCGCAGAGTCTTGTATGCGTGGGGTCTAGGTAATTCAATGCCCCCACTTTTAACCAATCAGATGACAGGAATGTATATGATACATGCTGCCAGTTTAATGTAGCAATATTATGATATTCAAAGTGATTGTGTACAGGGGTCAAATTCATGAAGCACTACGATCCTTCGTAACTCGAGACGCACATTTTATACCCATCGCAACTGATCGTAGTGCTTTGTGAAGTCGGTGCCAGGTATAAAGAAACTGTTTGAAAAACATAATAGCAGAATGTTCATATACATGTAAGTAAATTTTATTCAACTATAAATTTCTACAAAGTTTGACTAATATTTACTGTCTACATACATGAAATGACTACTACTGTATTACTGAGCGTTTAGCATTTCACCACTTTTTACTAAATATTATATCGTATTTTCTTTCTTCACAAAAAATAAGGCTTTTTATTTATAATACACGTTTGATTAATTTTCTCTAAGTACATGTACACATATACACAGTACTCGGCAAATGTTACACATTAAACTATTTTACAACAAAACCAATCACTCATTACAGATTTATTTATAGTACAACTGTCATCTGACCCAATGTGAAACCATGGAGGAAGGAAACAAACTATTGGGATTTTGTCTCTGGCCAGGGTGTCGCGGGAAAATTCTCGTAATTACTCGATTATGATACGATTGTAATATTTCCAAAGACGACCGGGGTCAGACGACAAACTTATTATAATCGGATTGTAATCGTATTATAATAAAGTGGGGTCACACGAGCAACACAATCTTGTCATCGTAATCCATGTTGTGCGTTCTTGGTGCCTCATCGCACGCGTGGTTAAGCAGAAAGCGCGTGGGGGTGGGAAGAGGTTATAGAATGGATTGTAATACAATTACGAGTTGGGGTCACACGCGTTTTTGCCAATTTATTGTAATACGATTACAATCGGATGATGATAATTCTCGGTGTTGACCGATTGTGATACGATTACAATATATTTGGGGTCACACGCACTATTGTAGTACTACCGGTACAATAAATTAGGATGTTGTAATTCGTCTAACCCCGGTCTCTGTTAGCATACTGTAGAACTCTGTCATCTATTAGAGAAATTTTAAATTGCCATTGTCTCATCAGTGCTTTCTTTTATGAAAAAATTGTGTGACATAATTCATACCTGTTTCAGATGCTGAGACATTGTTTTAAGTGTGTTAAGTCTATGGAACACGGCAGAAAAAGTATTTGAGGAAATTGTTGAATGTTTTTCACTCCTAACTTTCCTTTCAAATATTAACGTGTTTTGGTGGTTATTGAGTCGTCATAAGAAGAATAAGTGGCGACCAGTAAACAGAATTATTATATAAAAAGAAGCTTTTGCGGACACCGTGCGTTTCTGTTACTGTGCAGCACAGAGTCCAGATTCGATGAGCGTGCATGTTGGGCGTATCGAGGGAATGGATTGCATGCGTGTGCCAGAGTACAGTAACAAAAAATACTGTACAACAGTAACAAAAGCGCATGCATTTGTAAACTGAAAAGAACTGAAGTATTCAACACAAAACGGACAAATCTTGCGGAAATCTTACAAAACAAAGAAGATAGAAGCTTCATTTTATATAATAATAATTTTGGATGTCTTTTTGGGTGATATGAGAATATGCCATACTCGCCTTAGGCTCGTTCTGTATTTTCATGACTCGTGTGGTATATTCTCATATCACCCTCAAAGCCATCCAATATATAATTCTTTCTCTGAAACAAGGCTGTTAGTACTGCTAATTTGAAATTTGTCAATTCAAATATTTATCTAAACACAACCTCAATAAAGCTATAAATAAATACTTACATATTGTTATCAGCATATTAAAATTACATGCCAGAAATTATTTGATTACAGGAACTTTGCAATAAGATTAAATATAACTGGCAAGCCAAATGTATTTACAAGGAAGCCAAGTATTGAAAGCACCCGCACTAATACATGCACAATTTTTTTCCAATGAATGTAACTGAAAATACACTTTACTTCTGCATATTAAATACATTACATTTACCTGTAATTTTTATGTACATTTTTAAATTGTGACCAGCCAAGGGATAGTTAACTTACAGACATGTATAATGTGCTACTTGGAAAGCATAAAGGCCTGGTAACATACTCATAAGGCCAAAAAAAAAAATAGTTCTGCTTCCGATTACATGGCATTTCAAAATAGGGTAGGTAGGTAGGGAATTTTTTTTTTTTTGCCAATTTTTTTTGTGCACAATCATATGGAGGCATCTGCGTTTTTTTTTTTTTTTTTTTTTTTTTTTTTTTTTTTTTTTTTTTTTTTTTTTTTTTTTTTTCTTTCCATTTTTTTTCCGATAAAAAAACTAGGGTCGCAGCCTAAAAATAGGGTCGGTCGGGAAACCGGAAGCAGAACTATTATTTTTTTTGGCCTAAGGTACATGTATGTATGTGGTGTTTAAAAATAAAGTGAAATTTCAAGTTCATGCCCTTTAACAGGCTGTTTAGCAATAACTGTCTGTTATTTCATCAGTTTTTTTTTTTTTTTAAATATCTTGTATGTTGGGCTTTGCCAAGCTTATCTGCACCCACAGATTTAAAACATTGCAACTTTTTCGGAGATTTGGTGTAAATTGGATTAAAATCTGTAGAGATATGCTTATTTAAAGTCAATTAAAATTTTCAAATTCTGGTTGAGTGAGTAACTTGACAGATATTTCACGTTATTTTGAAATGCCACATATCTCTATTTTGGATTGAAATGTTAACTTGGTAAATAACTTTGCAAGCCATACTTTACTTGTGTGAGCAGGCCTTATGATAACGCATTTTTGCGTACATGTGCAGATGACACCCAACAATACTTGCACAACTATGAACATGCATTATACACTGACGCACTTTAGAAACGCAAAACATTTTAGTGTAATATGTAATGCAGATAATAGGAATAATAATAAGGCCCAAACATTTGCGAGTGGTAAAGACGAAATTGTCGTCGAGGCTGGGTTTGAATCTCATCCATGTTCCCAATAGGAAAACAATTGACAATGCAGAAAATTCTGTGCAGCTGTCGCAGGCATGCACAATCATGTTGAATACAATGCACGTGCAAAATGTACCTGGATGCATTCAAAGCACAATCGCGAGATGCTATGCCCTCCCATCATGCCACGGTTAACGGGAGGTGAACGAGCTTTGGGTATGGTGCTGGCAGGTTGCGAGAACATTTAATGTCCATGTGATATTATTGCATTCAAAACTCGTTTTGCGTTTCTAAAGTGTCGGTATAGTATTTATTAGGTACAATTAATGTACTTCTATCACGCTTCCTTCATAAAAAAAATGGAGCAGAATACAAAGCATTTATTGGTACTCAATTTGTGTACCGCTACTGAGCATCTAAAAAAACATGTTTTTGTAAGATTCACTCAAAACTCAAATGTACTAACTATATCAAATTTCACTTGTTCCAGCCTCAAAGTAAGATTGCACTTAAAACTGAAGAATACAAATATCTATACTGTATTTGAATCTGTGCAGGTTTCTGTATTCAAATGAGGGAAGTTTAAAGGGATATTTTTAAAAAAATGGACATGATTGGAAATGGACATGATTGGAAAGATTGTCAAAAAGTAGAATATAAAGATTCACATAAACATACCTTCAAATTGGTTTGTGTTTAATTTCGTGACAAAGGAATCTTGGGGAAATTGAAGGCAATAGGAACAACATGGGGTCCACGATCAAACAAAAACAACTCAATGCATAGCTAGCAGTTCATACGAACTTGGTAGGAAAGTGAAAGCAAAACGTGGCAAAACGACGAGCTAATTTTGGTGAGTTTCACCGATTTACACAAAAAGGTATTTATGTGATTAAAAGTAAGCTTGGCCAGTCTTAAACAATCAATTTAAAAAAAAAACTGGCTAGGGTCCTGGGGCACTGATAATGGCCCTCGCCTGACAGCACCCAGGACCCCAGCCAGTTTTAAAAGTATGTTTCAGACTGGCCAAACCTACTTTTAATCTCTAACTAAAAATCTTCTCATACATTCACATGTATTAAAATTTTGAATACCATAATTGAATTACCAATTTTGAATACCATATAATATGGTATAGTGACCTGCTATATTCATTGGCCGATCTCTCACCAATTCGTCGTTTGCCTGGCAGAAGGGCGTAACTGTTTTTTGGGCACTAGACCGCTTCTATGCCCCTTCTGCCAGGCACATTACAAATTATGCTTCATGGATCCATTTTACTGGATCCACAGTTTGATACCTTCTAATGCAGGTAAAATATTCAGTAAAAAAAGAAGGCTACTTTGCTTTCTGGAATAAATTAGCTGAGCTGGAATGACATAGTTTTGAGAGAAGGCCTGTCACAAAACTTCAAACCCAAACGGCATATGGCCGTGGCTCACCGTATACTGATATTATACGGCCAATTATATCATCTAGATTTTTGAAGTAAACGTGACCGCATTTGTAATATGTGAATTTCACATGAACCTAGGGTTTGTTTCATGACAAATCCAAATCCAGATCCCGATCTGTTTTACTGCACATAAACAAACGAAACCACTCTCAACTCGGATCTCAAATCACGTGAATTGCAATTTATTTACCAAATGTCAAATTTCTCTTCCAAATTTCTCCCACGACATTCGTCGTAAATAAACAAGCATTCTAAATTTGTTTTTACTCACACAAAATCTCCCCGATGTTTACGTCGCCATTTTGGATCTAGCGCTGAACCATCTCTCGAGAAGGATTCCACAGATCTCGATCAGGATGTGCGCGAAGTGAATGAGTTCACCTTGGATCTGCGCGGATCTGAATCCGTCTGAAACAAACACGCCCTAAATATCAAGAATTTGCAAAATGGACGAGGCTATTTTCATTAGCGCATCGTGTCACAACCCCTCCCGTGTAAGCTTAGCTATTCAAACGCCACTATTGAGTGGTAGTCTGTTTCCCTGGCTCCTCATCGACTCCTCCCTGGTAAACCCCCTGATCTTCCTTGCCCACCAGTCCGCTCAGGTCTTCACGTTCGTCTTCATCGTGACCGGACGGTGTGATGTAGACGTAGAAATATGCCATAATGGTAAAGATGATTACCACTACGCCCATGAGACCAGCAAACAGGAAGAACTCCATTGCCTGTTGACATAAACACAAAACCATCTAGCACAATTTGTAGGTTTTCGCGGCCAATTTGAACTATGTGTTAAAGGCACAGGCTCGTCAACAATGCGCGCGGCAAATTCGTGCCACGAAACACGCAGCTCCATAGCAAAGGCATGGAGCTGCGTATTTCGTGGCACGAATTTGGCATGCACGCACTACTGACGAGCCTGTGCCTTTAATCTATTTGGGGCAAAATTGACTGCTGCACAAAATTAGCATTCAAATTCTTTTTTTAAAGGTGCAATTCTATTTTGCGTTAAATTAGAACTGCACACTTGTAAAAGAGCATTCTCCACTACAAAATCATCAGAAGTACCATTGCCGCCCGGACAAAAATAATAAATTTTTCCCTCTAAAACACTTCGAAAGTACAGCCAATTCATTCCAAAATTAAGTGTAAAGTCACCAAACATGATTCGCTAGCCACTGGTGTCATTACATACATGTGTCTATCGCATCGGCGACCCAATCCGTGGTCGATAACGGCCATGGCAGTTGCATGCATGCGTTTTAAACAGCGCCCTCGTGCGGCAAACACCGATTCACCACATGAGGGCGCTGCTCAGCGCACCTGGACACAAATTTTAGCAGTGGAAAACACTGGTAAAAATAACTGGATGTTGATTTTGCAGTAGGGTCTTTCCACAGTAATGGGGTACATTTGAAAAATAAGTCAATTATTCCTTTCAAATGTCTTTAGTTTATCTCAAAATTAAAGAAATTTCCTTGTACTGTTCTCAGGAGATAACCTTTGCCCAAAAAAATAAGAAATTGCCAATACAACATGCATTTTTGAAAAGCTTCTGTACTAATTTGCCTATTATGTATGTAACGTGGACATACCATTTTGTGACATTTTTTTTTCTTTGTTACATACGTAATTAATAGGAAAATTTATGCACGGGGTTTCAGAAATGTAACATACATATGACTATTTTTCTTACTCCTTGGGGTAAAAGTTATTTCCTCGGTTTAGCTGGATAATTTAAAGATAAAATTAAGACATTTGAAGTGAACTGGGACCTAAGATCTTGAATGTCACAAAAATGTACCCCATTACTGTGGAAAGACCCAGTACTAAACTGACTGGCAATGCGCTAAATTGAATGTCATGTTAAATCAACTCTTCTGCACAAAACTTAAATTGAATACATTATTTTGTAATTCAATATGTACAAACATGCCTCTGAAGTTGCGTACATGTACCATAACTGCTCATGTAGGAAACCTACGTACCTGACTCTCCACAAACTTGACTTCGGCTACAATAATTACAATGAGGTTTCCAAATGCCACAGTCAGCAACCAGGCAGCCTGTACACATGACTTCAAGCTCGCTGGGGCCTGTAGTACAGGGGGGGAAAATATACATACGTGTGTGTGTTTCCTATTTCGCAGGATTGCATTATAGCTCAGATTGTATACCGATCTACTTGTACATTGACCTTGGAATTAAAAACAAAACGGCAAACTGTGCACATCACAATAATCACATCTAACATAGTATGATTTGTATCTCCTGTTAAGTAAGGTTTGTTTTGCCCTTACCCGACGTAATTATTAACACTGTATAATCCCGAGACTTTCCCGAGACACTATCTAAATCAAGCTAAATCAATTTGATTAATTGCGATCCCCGTTGTGAAATGATTCGAACCGGCCATTGAACACCAGCTAGCTCGGTGGTCGAGTGGTTAAGACGTCTGCCTTGTTTGCAGGAGGTCGTGGGTTCGAGTCCCACCCGAGCACGCTATGAAGTTTTCCATAGTGTCTCTGGAAAGCACCGAGTATACAGTGTTAATAATTACAAACCTTATTTAACATTCAGTTTCCCCGACGCAAGCTAAATCATTTTCTGAGAGTATCTCCTGCAACACACAATTTAATTGAACACAGTGAATTTGTCAGGCATGCAACTGCATCATTACAAAAAAAAAGGAAAATGTACCAACTTTGTACAGTGTTTTCTAATTGTCAATGGATGAGGGAACAAAAAAGAAGGAATCAGCTGAAATGTTGCATGCTGACTTATGGAGAACAAGGCACTAATCAACCAATCACTTTAGAATCGCTTTCAGAATCGCTGTTCCGGTTCAGTGATTTCATCCAGGTCCAAGTAGATCTGTTTGAACAAAGTGATTCCCACAGCAATGAAATGTGACATTTCCTTTTTCATGGAGAATCCTGTCGTTAAGAGCTCTCCGAAAAACAAGTTTTGCTAGATGGGTCTTTCCACAGTAAAGGGGCATTTTGGCAACACAGACCATATTTTCTAGTCTCAAAATAAACAAAATAAGTTTCAGTTGTTCTGAAGAGATAACTTAGGCCAAAAAAGGGTTACAAATAGTGTGACAACATGCCTTTCTAAAAACCCCGTGTACACATTTCCAATATACGCTTGTAACCGGGACGGACACTTGTTACATTTTAGGCCATCCCGGTTATGAGTGTATATGTGACGGGCTCTAGGAAAATGAGTCACAAGTCGCGCTGGCTAGTATTCTTTTTGCGACCATAAAAAGAAATCCGCGGCAAATCCACGCTCAATAAAATACCAAAACACAATGGAAATTCCTGGCGGTGCCCAGATACCGCCTGGAATGTCTGTGTTACGCCTGGAATTTCTTTTGTGTTTAGGTATTTTAATGAGCGTAGAAATGCCACAGATTTCTTTTTATGGTCGCAAAAAGAATACTAGCCAGTGCGACTTGTGACTCATTTTCCTAGAGCCCGTCACATATTGGAAATTTGTACACAGGGTTTTTAGAAAGGCATGTTGTCACACTATTTGTAACCCTTTTTTGGCCTAAGTTATCTCTTCAGAACAACTTAAACTTATTTCTTTTATTTTGAGACCAGACAAAGGTATTTTCTGGAAAATATGGTCTGTGTTGCAAAAATGCACCCTTTACTGTGGAAAGACTCAATTTCAACCTAATTTCAACCGTTCCACACAGATTTACTGTGTGGAATGAGCTGACCTTTGTAAGTGCAGGTTCTCAGGGAGGCAGTTCAGACAGAGTGGCACACCCTGACTCGAGGGCTCTTACAGAGGCTGGTGCAGGCAGCCTTGCCACACAGGTGTTTATACACGTTACTAACCTGTGAGTATGAAAACTCGAGACCCGTGATAGAGAACAGGATTTCTCCCATAGTAATGACAACGTACTGTGGAATCTGCATAAACATGGACACTGAGTTGGGCTCCACATCAATGTGAAGAGCAACATAGATCTGTTGATGAAAAGAATTAAAAATCAACTTGCTAATTGGCCAGTTAAGACATAAGGGGGGGCCTTTCCCTTAGGTCCGTTTTTCATCCGTTTTGCTTGCGTTGCGTTTGCGCTGCGCTCGTCCTTCTGTATCGGTCTATGGAGCGGTTTAGACACAAACACTACGCAAACCGATGAAAAACGCAAGATGGATGAAAAAACGGACCAAAGGAAGGCGCATTTAAGCGAATTGGTCCTGTTGGCCAGTTGGGAAAAAAGGCAAACATTGAATTGTCTCAGTGATTCTTACTCACAATTAGACATGCTATCGTGCAGATACATGGATTGTGCTCGACACGTACAGGGAACAAGACCAAGATGATTGTATCGTGATATATATCTATTCCCCCTATCCCAGCCTTACCGCATTGGAGGTTCGATTAAATGGCTGCAGTATCATCCGATACACAGCTCCTGATCGTATGTCAACTGTCTGTAGAGGCTTTGCTGTTGGGCTGTCAATATCACCATCCATGAATATGTCATAGCTAAAATCACAACAAACAAATACACAGAATTTCATAAACTAACACAGTATTTGGTATGGTGTCTAATCACCATTAAAAAGGGGAATCAGGTTGGCGTAGTGGTTCTTTCATCGCCTTCCACCTCTGTGGCCCTGGTTCGAATCCCGGCCGGGTCAGTGTGTGGATTGGGTTCTCAGTCCCTGCGTGATTCCATGGGTTTTCCCCTATACATAATTGTACAGGGGTTTTTCTCCCACCTGTAAAACTGAGCATTTCTTCATCGTCTTCTCTTCACAGGTTTTTTTCAGGATTACAAGCTACAGTGCCATGGGCACTTTGAGGAATCGTTGATTTTAATACCAGAAAAACAATTAATAATAATAATACAAAAATTAAATGAAACAACCAAATGTGGATTGAGAGAAAAAAACATATGGTCTCATCCGGGCAGATGCTCTACCATCTGAGCTATGAGGCACAGTGGTATACTCCCTCAGGTTTTCCCCAAGACCTCTGACACACTGGGATGATGCTCTACCACCTAATTGTGGGGTACCATGGCTGAGTGGTTTGGGTCATTGACTCGCAGTCATAGGTGAAAACTTGGGGTTGCGGGTTCGAACCTCCCCTCGGCTGTTGTACCTGTGCCCTTGAGCAAGGCACTCAACCACACTTGCTCCATCCTTCGGAAGGGATGTAAAGCCGTTGGTCCAGTGTGTTAGCATGCCATTTTCCAGAAAATACATTTGTCTGGTCTCAAAATAAAAGAAATAAGTTTCAGTTGTTCTGAAGAGATAACTTAGGCCCAAAAAGAGTTACAAATAGTGTGACAACATGCCTTTCTAAAAACCCTGTGTACAAATTTCCAATATACGCTCGTAACCGGGACGGCCTAAAATGTAACACAAGTGTCCGTCCCGGTTACGGGCGAAAAGGCTCAGTGTGAATCCACCCTTAGGAAACTGATTTTTGTGACGAAGAAAATTTGAGATGAACAAACCTGTCGGGCTCAATGGCTTGGAAGGCAGTTATGTTGTAAGGCCCTGTATTAAACGTATACTGATTTTTGGGACCATTAAGAATAATGGTGGTGTTTTCTGGCAGGTCACTTGGGGATAGAAATAGGCCGATGCTGTGGAAAGAAACAAGGTCAATGTTAGCTGCTGTTATGTGCAAAAGGTGTTTTGTGGTTAAATTACATTATACTGTGCTTTGCACTTTGCCCTTTAATAATATCCACTTCTGGGCGGCTAGGCATTTTCCAATTTATTCCCCTGGAGACTGCACTTGCAGTTTTGGTTATGTATGTGTCTGGGGTTGGAGACTTGATGACTAGTTTTTATTTCATGTCAAAAATCAATCTTATTTCCCAAGTCCAGTCACAAGTCATTTTCTCCAGAGTCAAGTCACAGGTCAAAAACCCAAAACTGACTTGACCCCAAGCCAACAAGATGAGAGACCAGCTCTGCCCTGGAAGTACTGACCCATGGGCTAATTATGTATACTAGCCCCCAAGACACTCACACTTAGAACTGCATATATATGCAGTTCCCTGTCACAAAGTGGTTTTATTTAGAGGAAGAGCAGAGGGTTGTTTAATTTTCCAGAATATTGTCATCATATCAAAGTTGGTTATCAAAGTAGCACATAGTATTTTTCAAAAAGCATCCCTCCTGACCATTAAACAAATCTCTTTAAAGACATATTACATGATTAGAAAACTTTTAAAAACAGGAACTACAAAATAGTGTGCAGTAATACTTCAGAAAACCTGAAACATCCATGCATGGTTTTTGTGTATAAATGAATGGTAATAAAGTTGTCTGCAGACAACTTTTTAAAAAAATCACCCTTAGTTGGCAATTTCTCCCACAAAGGTACCATATTACACAGAAAGAAATCATGTGGTGTTTGTTACCATTGCTATCAACACTTTTAGTCAGGTTTTTCTTGTCAACTTGTGAAATAAAATAATTGGAAATGATGGGTTGGGGCTTTAAAATTTAGTGTTAATATGCTTTATGTAACGCCGTGTCCACATTTGACTTTTTGGGAGGTTTTACTGAGACGATGGGAAAATGAAAAATGGCTAAATTTTACTGCTGTCCGCATTTGCATTTCTTGACACAGTAAAATTTTACCGAGACCGTGGGAGAGCATGCGCAGGATCCCTTTGCAGTTTGACCTTCACGGCCTGGACGTACGCTACAAGAGCGCTTTTACCGACTCGCTGTGTCCGCATTGGGCTTTTCGTCAATTTTCCTGGGCAGAAGTTGGCCAGGAAAAGTAACCGCTGGACTCAGGAAAAGTTACTGAGAGGAAAACGTCCTAGGCTGTCCGCATTGGACTTAAAATGGGAGAAGTACCCACTGCTCGGTAAGTTTCCCCCAAAAAAAGTCCAATGTGGACAGGCCTTAAGTCGCCATGCTTTGCAGTTCAAGGTATCTACCTGACCATTGATTGTCCTTTGCGAGGCTTCTTGAGGTGGGATTCAGCCTGTAGACACCAGCAGAAACAGTAAACCAAAAAAAAAGGAAAAAAGAAAACATTTAAAAAGTGGTAAACTTTTATCTACAAACCTGCATCTTGCTACCCTGAGGTAGCAAGGGTCAGTGTTGTAGTCGAGTCACCAATATCGAGTCCGAGTCTCGAGTCACCAGCCTCAAGTCCGAGTCAATAGCCTCAGGTCCGAGTCAATAGCCTCAGGTCCGAGTCAAGAGTCACTTTACTCGAGTCCGAGTCACGAGTCACTTGTTCGCCAAATTAATGAAACTAATACAAAATATTTTTGTTGATTTGAAAGACAACATTTTTCAGAGTGCAGGCTGGCAGTTTGGGCGCTTGAATATTTCACCCTTACTAAACACACGTAGACACTTGATACTGAAATGTGTGTGATGGCATCATACCTGTATAGCGCTAAGAGTCCCGTCCTCTGCGAAGACAATGACATCATCCCCCTCTTCACCTCGGACAGAAACAGAGAATGGAGGACCAGCGGTGAGGCCTGGGCAGGCAGAGGTGAAGGTTGCGGTATATTCACCTTTAGGAAAAGTCACGGGCGCAGAGGCCTGAAAAAAAATTAACAGACAGAAAATGGAACGCAAAATGAAAATGAAGAACCAGAATAAGAGAAAGATTGACGTAGTGCCTAGGAAAGAAAAGTTGGTTTTACATAAACTCTTCCAAAAAAAGTTCTGAAAAAAGTTCTTGACAGGCGAGTTCTCTATTGTTACCAATTTATTTTCTTTGAAAAAAAATTTGGTATCATTAGAAAGCCCTGTTATTCCTCTTTACAGTAATGTGTCATTATTAAGCAATTGCCTGATGTGCAGCACAGCTGAATATGGGGGTGGGTGTAAAGTGAAATGTAACAAAATTCGCTGCTAGTGTCATACAGTGCATTCCCCTTTTGCTTGGAGGATGGGAATGTGTCAATACACTTTTTGACAATAGCTGTGCATTTTGTTACATTTTACTTTACACCCACCCCCATATTCAGCTGTGCTGCACATCCCCTAATTGCCTAATCAAAACAAATGACACATCATCGTAAAGAGAAATAACAGGGCTTTCTGATGATACCAAATTCAAGGAAAATAATTTGGTAAAAAGAGACAAATCGCCAGTCAAACTTGAGTTTCCAAACTTTTTTGAGGAGTTTATTATACCTCTCCAAAGAGAAGGCCATCATTAAGGATTTCACTCTGGACGCTGATGTTACAAGGTGCTGCATTGATAAATTTGACAATTCCCTCGGACTGTCCTGGTAGAGGCACTTCAGATGCCTGCAGTGAAAAAAGACATTTATTTAAAATGAGAAATTGAAAAAAAATTACACTTCTATTTTCAAAGTTAAAAAAAAACACAGACATGCTCATATACTTGCCTTTACAGTTCCCCCACAATTCACTGCGCGCAGTACATGGCGGAGTGCATGACGGTATAAAAATCTAGTACGCTGGCAGAATCTCGTACGTACGATTGTACACAAGTCAACTCGTAAAACGCGGCGTAGTGAGTGGGGTAGTAAGTCCCATGACTTGTGACGTCATGCACGCTTGGCTTCACGCAATACCGTAACCACAGATTTTCTACAGTTATCTCAAAAATTCCACCCCTAGACGCCCATATAACCCCAAAACAGATATACAGTAGGCTGAATCTGTATCTGAGCTCTATATTACCAGTTATCATTTTGTGTCAAAAATACAAATTCGCCGCATTTTACGAGTTTGAAGTGGGTAAGAACTTCACTCGTCTCCGTAAACACATTGACTTGTTTACAATCGTACAGTATACGAGATTCTGCCAGCGTACTAGATTTTTATACATGTGAACTGCTGCGCCATGTTCTGCGCACAGTGAATTGTGGGGGAATCGTAAAGGCATGTATTATCAGCAGAACCGTGTGTAAAACGACTAACGTGGTTGCACATATTAAGAAGATGTAAAAAGCGCATATGGGGCGTTTTGTTTTTTTAAATGAAATTTCAAATATCCTGTAACACTAACAGGCTACTTTGTAGCAAGAATGACGTTTTTACGTACAACTTTTTCGTGTATTGCCATAGGAATGCACGGATGACGCAAAAACGACATTCTTTGCCAAGTATTCGTACAAAATGGCGCCGCTCATACTGCGACGCATCGCTACAATTGCCATTCACCTTTCAGTGGGTAATATTTCTGGGTTTTTTTGCATTACAATAATGTCCGAGTTGCACTAGTTGTTGAGCGCAGGTCTTTTGTTCCTTGGGTATATTTCCCCTTTAATGACCCTGCTGAAAAGGACTTAATGACATTGCCACTTCTCAAAAAGTATGTAGAGTGGTTTAAAATCTTGAGTACTTTTCAGCAGGGCCAATCATGATTTCAGTTAATAGTCAAAGTGACAGACAAATCAGCAAAATTGGAAGCTAGTGCAGTCAGCCTTGCCAAAAGAGATTTATTGACCCCTTTCCAATGACGTCATTTTGGGAGTCAAATAATGCCACGTCATTGTAGAAGCGATGTGCGTACGTGTTGTGTGTGTCCATATCACGCGTAACGCGCTATACCAAGGCTCCCATTGGTGAATTAAACCACGTTACGCCCACTAGAGACACACACAATGCATACGCACATCGCTTCACAATGACTCAGCATTATTTGACTCCATAAGTGTTCAAAAGGGGTCAATACATAACTGATGAGCGATAAAATATGTTAAATCTCTCGGCCTCTTTGATCTTTCAGTCAGGGTATAATTTGCATCAATTGAACTGTACGGTATTTATTTCTGTTGCATCCACTGAGCCATTGCAAATCGTATCAAATGACAGGACCGAAGTACAACTGTACATGTGTACATATTTCTGTACCCACTGAAGAAATAGCCACTAGTAGCAGTTATGTTGCAATATATACATGCCCCTAGTACAAAACAATGTACACGTTACTGTACCATGGTTTTTTAGCAATGTCAATAACCACGTTTTACCACTGAAAGTGAGACACTCGCAAACATCTATTAAGTCACCCACCAAAACATCCATCCCACGAAATTTTATCTAGCAACCACTGAATCCACACAAACTCAAATTGACTGACAGTTTGATTTCTTCAAGTGCTACGAATCTAACATTTCAAAGGCCAGAAATCTAAAATTACACTTGTTCTGGCGCCAGGGGGAAAGAGGTTTCTAATAAGGCCAAACAAAATAAATGGTGTGTTTACGGTAAACCCGACCTACCTGGAATTTTTGAGGCCAAATTGCCGACCTCAAACTTTTTATTGCCAAATTTCATGATTTTCAAGTTGATAATTTTAAATGAGCACTATTTGCAATAATTTCCAACAAACATAACATTTTCTACACTTGTACATGAACATGTTTAATAGTGTTAATAGTGAGTTTCAAACATTGCAAAACAACACGCAAATGCATGAACTGAAATGAAAAAAAAAATTACAAAATAAAATTATTTTCCTACCTACCTACCTGGATTTATTTTAGGCCGTTACCGTAAACGCACCATTTATTTTGTTTGGCCTAAGTCTGTCTAGGTACATGTAACAGTCCTTTTGCTACAAAAGGATATTCCCTTTTTAAAAAAATAAGTTCTGTTCCATCAATGCACTACTTTAATAGGTACTGCTTGATGTGACACAAATTTGACTCGCTCATAAGGTCCTGCTGCTCAAAATTAAGATTTTACATGATGATTTGAATGTTCATATTTAGAAAACCCACACTACATACATGTACTTTAAAAGGAGAAGGGTACTCAAGGAATAAGTTACATTTAACTAAATCAGTAATATTTTCTCTCTTTTATCATCCAACGATTTTCCCTGTACAATTTTTCTAACTAAACAATATCGGTAAAAAGTGACAAATGGTTTGGTGATTATGGATACTGCCGTCGCGGAGCGCCCTCTCTTGAGGCTATGACGTTTTTGCGTACAAAATATGATTGGTCAATTTTCTGTCGATAGTATTTTCTTTTTTACATTTTCTAAGAATAGTTTTTCAAAGTCTGTTTTCCGTTTTTTTTTGTTCAAATGAAATAATTGTTTGCTGCATTCAAATATTTTGATAATGTACATTATCTTGTAAATATTATTTAAAAAACAAAAGTAACAAGAAAAAGGGGAATTATACCCGAGAAACAAAAGGCATGTGCTCAACAAGTACATCTCATACATTATTGTAATGCAAAGAACAAGAAATATTACCTTCTGAAAAGCGGATACGAACTTCACAAATAAAGGCAATTGCAGCGATGCCTCGCAGTAAGGGCGCCGCCATTTTGTCCAAATTACTGAAACAAATTACTGAAAAACAAACTTGCTTTACTTACGTCAATGTTGAGTTGGTTGACTGCAGCAATGATGAATGCCAGTGATGCAAAAATCATGCCAACTGTCATCCTTTGTAGAGGCCGAAAGGGTATCTTTAGCTTGCGTAAGCAGGGAAACAGGAGAATCTCAGACAGTGGAATGAAGATGATGATCAGTACGGGGTTGAAGACTTGCATTTGGTCTGGCTTGATGCGGATGCTTCCCTAGAAACAGAGAGAGAAAAACAAAATATACTCGGCAAAAAAAGAAAAGAAGGAATGCACATCTGCTGTCATCTTCCAATTTCAATTCAATTTTTTAAAAGTTATGTAAAACATGTCTGGAACAAATTTGCCTGGACAAATGGTGCAGATGAAATTTACAATTTTCGCTGCTCTGTGGTCGCTAATTTGCAAAATATTGTCAGTTGGGAAAAAAATGTGCGGTTCTTTTTATTTTTTAGAATACTGGTATATATTACAGGGTGCATTCACAGGACAAGGATAATGAATGACTAAATGCCGAGAAGAATCAACTGTACCAAGCAATCCGAGTATGAATACTACAACACGGAGCTATAGTTGCTGGTCAAAATTGCTCTTAGTATGAAGTTTCCCGCCCTAGAAATGTTAAAAACAACCAAGACTTACCAGCGTCCCGTCCATGTGCTCGGCCTGTAGAGTCCAACGGGACCCCTGCTGGTCAAACAGAGCCCAAAACACTGGCAGCGGCAGGAATATCTTGAGGACGTGGTATAAATCCTTGATGTCCGTGATGAGTTTAGACTGCAGACAACCAATAATATGGACAAGGAACGTACGTGGGTGCGGTAAATCAGTGATAAGGGATCAAGAACTGGGAAGTCATAAACGAGGCATGCAGGGGGGTGCAGTGATGATGGGAGACGGGGAACAAGAGAAATCTTCGGTTACAAAATGGTGTAAAAATAGTCAGAGACCCACCCAGTCTTCCTCTGTCTAAAATGGCGAGTTGAAGCCGGGTAAGCGCTAAGTATAAATGCAAAAGGTGAATTGAAAAAGGCGAATCAGACTTGGGTCTGATCACAAAATCAGACCAAATTACAAAAAAATGCAAACACTTTTAAAAATTGACATGATTGCGGATTTACATAATCTTTTTTACAGTCAATGCAAACATTGAAGAAAACCGACTGTTTTGGAGAAAGGTATGTCTTTTCCAGGTAAGAAAAAACAAACACTGTGAATTAAGACACTCGTCCCTTGTGACCATGTCCCTTTTTAACGTACGTCATATTTGTCCTCTGCCCAGTCCATCCAATGTTCTTTCTTCTCTTTGCTTCCTCTTGCCTTTATTCTTGTTTTGATTGCATACTGAAACAAAAAACAAACGGGGTTCAAAGGAATTTGATTAATACCAAGCACAAATTTGATAAGTTCATTATGTTTTGCACAGGCACAGACACAGTATGTGTACATGATGATGTGTGGTGTTTGCATGTAAACAGTACTACATGCAGCTTAAAGGTAATATACATGTTTGGTAAACTGTTCAGAATGGCGTGACTTCCACTGGTGATTGATGCCTAGGTCGAGAAAACTACAGCCACATAGATGCAGTAATACTTCAGAAAACATGAAAAGCCCAATCATGGTTTTTGTGCATGAATGAATGGCTCCAAAGATCGCCTGGAGGCAGATGAAACTTTTTACAGATTCCTGAAATAAGGGCATAACATATCTAAGGAAGAAAATTGTAATTAGTCTGCAGAAATGTTAGCTCACAGATTTCCAATAAAAGCTAGATAAGAAACGACTGTGTTATTGAATGGCACATCACCGTAACCATTTTGGGTCGGTTTGAAATGCGTGCCGCATAGCGCATTTTGTATTCAAACATACATTTGTGTAACACGCGTGATCGTCACAAAAATTGAGAAAGTGTACACGCGCGAGGTTTTAGTGTACATGTAATTCAATGGGAAAGTGCCCAAAACCATGCAAATGAGGTGCCCAGAATTATGCAAATGAAGGTGCCCAAAACTATGCTAAATGAGAAGGCGCGGTTGGTTATGCGCGTCCCAGCTCCGTTTCGGTTCTAAATTTAAATGGAGTTCTATGCATGGTTTTTGTGGCATAAAATGTGTGGGTGAACACTTTTTGTTCAACACCGATTAAGTGGGATTGAATCCTCACGCACAAAATCCTACATTTGAAAACAAAAATAAAGACTTTTAACTCACAGCTGTGGCCTTAATGACCTGCCACACAATGTTTCCTGAGGCTGGGTATACTTTGTAGAAGTATCGTCCACTGAAAAATATAACTGTAAAAAAAAGTCGTAGGGTCATTAGCTCCATGGTCCTTCTATGTAAAATCATCAACAACAACAAAACCCTAACCATCTCAGATTTTGAAGAAACTTGGCATACTTTTCGATTGGGATCCCACAGCACCAAATCTAAAATTTTAGGCCAATCGGACCAGTGGCTTAGGAGATATGGTGCCCCTAAATTTTTGGCAAAAATGGAGATTGGTCGTCCAAGTTTGAACTGTTACATGTATATCTCAATAATTACTGAGCCAATCTTCACACAATTGCTAATTTAACAAGGATTGGGGATTAAACAAGGATTCTAAATAAGCCATTAGTTTTCAGATGTAGATTGTGGTACAATGACCTTTTGACCTTTGTTGTGACCTCGAAATTTACTTTGTGGATAAAACCATCTAAAGTGGCTACAAATATATTGAGTTTTTTTACTCTACATTTCCCCCGCCTCCCCCTTTCGCCGAGCACCCACTGAAATTACCAGTTCGAAAGGCTTTAATATGGAGTCATTTTAAGTTTAAAAATCATGAGAAATCAATCATCTGTTTCGAATTGAATAAGTTCATAAAGTTGTTTTTGCATTGACACATAAAACAGCTGCTGTGGAAAACTGTTTGCTATATTCAAGACACAGTGGACAAATAATGAATTGTATTTTGTCATCACTTGGTTCAATGTCATTTTGGCTGTGTACACTAGCACATGTGTATCATGCAGACAACAGGATTACATGTTTATTGCCTTGGATTTAATGTTAAGTCAGGTATAAGCCTACTCATTTATTTGCACATCTTGTACATTCATACATGTACTGTACAATGTACATGAGATATGGACTATGAAGTAACATTTAGGTCAATCACACACTGGAAACTACAGAATCAACTTGGGTGACAAGTGTTTTGTTATTCTGTGAGTTTTTGGTGCTCTTATTGTCGAATTTAACTGCCTAAATGCCATTAAATGATATTAAATGTATTTTAAAACCCAAAATGTTTAAAAACCACAGGAAAACATAACAAATTTCGGAGGTGCACCATTTTCAATCTAAATGTAGTCCAGCGCATGTCTGGAAGAAATTCTCAACTAATCACGGCAAAATATACCGAGCAACAATAGAAATGCAAAAATTTGCACTACTTTTTGATTGAAAACAAAAAGCAGTCAATCTGAGAGTGGGAATTTTCAGCAAACAGAAGCTTTTTTTGCAGTAATACATAATGAAGCCGTTATGTGAATATTTCGGTGTCAACTTATTAACAAAAGAAATTGTCAAATTTTGATTAAACTTAAAATTTGCATTTCTTTTGTTGCTCAATATTAAAAAAAAAAACTAAACAATGAGACACTTAGAAATTGTTTCTTGTGTACGTACGGACTGAAACAAACATGAGAATTGCCGGTACACCAAATGCTAATGCGTAGCAGTCGTTGCCAAAGCACTGCACGTCATGGCGTAATATGGGCGTGATGAATGTCGACAAAACACTCCCAGCATTGATGGAAAAGTAGAATATGGAGAAGAACTTGGCAATGTAGTTTTCCTGGGGAAAAAATTCATATAAGTAATTCAGTTTAAGCCTTTTGCCATCCTCTTGCAACAGGGGGTAGGGGGAGGGAGGAGGGGGCAACAATAGATACATAAACTTTCACGACATGGATGTGGCATGTACATGTATGTATCTTAGAAACCTATAGGAGTTGAAGCCTAAAACAAAGCAAAACACTGCTGACATTTTGTGGGTAAAATGTGAGTGGGTGGCCATGACAGGTTTCTGGATTTTGGTTGAATAATGATAATGCTTGTAGTGTGACTGAAAAACAACTGGAATTCTGTTGTGAATTTCACAGAGAAATCTCCATAGTAACTCACTTGATCAGCCGAGAACTGATCCCCTCCGAAGGCCGAGACGCAGGGCTTAATGCCGCCAGTTCCCATGGCAATAAGTAGTAGGCCAAATAACGGACCGACACTGGGGAATGCAAAGCCAAACAGGTAGAAAAAAATAATACAAACTCGCAATACAAGCATATTTGTACACGTTTCAATGACACTTGCAAATGTCACAGACCGACTTAATGTAAAAACCTGTGTATAAGATGCACCGAAGGAACTGCCCTAATTTCAAGAAAAAAAGTAAGGTTTGTCTTTGCCCTTATCCGACGTAATTATTAACACTGTATACTCGGTGCTTTCCCGAGACACTATGAACAACTTCAAATCAAGGTCAAAGGTTTTAAATTCACATAGCTTTTTTGTGGTACGAGATACAAAAACTCTGTTTGCTAGGATAGGGCATCAATTTGTGTGTAAAAAAGCTATATTAGGGCGACAATTTGGTGTCGCCGTAATATTTTTGAGATTAAAAACCATTTTGTTAGGTCAAAAACAATTTTTTTTAAATCGAGAACCATTTTTATTAGGTCTAGAACCATTTTTGGAAGCTTTGGGTAGAGAAATTTGGTGTCAATTTGAGTGATTCTTCCCGAAATTTCGGTGGTCCCCGAATTGTCGCCCTATTGCTGCATCCAGGGTTATTACAATTTTAATGTTATTTTATAAAATGAAGGCCATTTCAAGAGCTTTAAAATGATGTAAAGTTTATCTCCGTAGGTCCATTACTTTTAGAGATATAATTGTCCAAGCATAGCAGGTCATGCTAATTAGTCCAAAGTTCGTTCGGTCAACAATTAATTGACCGAATTACATAAAATTTCAGTTCTCGGGGTTTCTCAAGGAGTCCAATCAGCACACCAAATTTTATTTCAATCCGTGATGGTCAGGTCCAAAAGCTCGTTGAATTGACACGGAATGACCCAGGTACCAATTATATTTGATTATCAGTGAATAATTCCCTTCAAATTCCTGCCATGGTTGGCCGCACTGCTCTTGCATTTGCCCATATGGTACAGGCACGGAAGGCAATCAAATTTTACATTAAAATTTCATATTAAAGTACATGTGTGTGTAGCTTTTGTGTATCCCCGGCCCACATCCCCCCCACCCCACCCCCCCCCCCCCCCCCCCCCCCCACCACACCCCCAAAAATAAAAATAAATATTTGCACCACTGGGTGCGGATATCACCTGCATTGTACATGTATTGGTAGGCGTCACTGTGTAGAACTAATTGCTAATTTTTACTTGACTACCAGCATAATTTCTGCGTCAATCTATTTACATGTAATTCACTCAGTATGAATATTTCATTTCTTATGTACAGACAACCAAATGAGTGTCTGTGTTTGGACTGAATTTTTTTTACATTCTCATGTAAGTGAATCATATTGTCAATAAAACATATACATGTGTACCCAAAGTTTCAGCCAAATATATTCATTTGTTTATTTTTTTTTGCACAGACATACCTCTTCGTATCCCAAAATCTTAATCGTGGAGTAAAGTCTAAATTAGGCTACAATGGGGCAGAACAGCTTGAACCCAATCCCCGATTGTCAAGGTTAACAAATGACATTTACGATTATTGGGGTTAGACAAATATCAAGGTATTTGCATGGACATTCTAAAACAATTTTGACCATATGAGAAAAGGTTGGCAATCTTTTTAATGTCAGAAGATCAGTTTAAAGGTATCGTGGTAGTTAATCTTAATCCCAGATTATTAAATTCACCCAATTGACTTCTGTGCAAAAATGTGCTGCTTAAAACCATTTATCTTTTGCAGGCCAAGTGACTCATATATATTGTACATGTGAGTCTTTCCACGGTAAAGGGGGCATTTTGGCAACACAGACCATATTTTCCAGAAAATACCTTTGCCTGGTCTCAAAATTAAATAAATAAGTTTCAGTTGTTCTGAAGAGATAACTTAGGCCCAAAAAAGGGTTACAAATAGTGTTACAACATGCCTTTCTAAAAACCCTGTGTACAAATTTCAAATATATGCTCGTAACCGGGACAGACTAAAATGTAAAATTCTAAAAGAATAATAGTATAATATACTGTGCGCAAATACAATGGATGTAAAACGTGAGCGTGAACCAGTAACCATAGTTATGGTCCAGCGCCTGCAATGTCAGGACTCTTTCAGCGAATTAAAAGTACATGTTTACCCTCAATAAAATATCTGTGTACACCCCATAATATCCTGAACTTATTGTGAGTTGTGTATTTGGTAGTGCATACACAAACACTGTCGCTACTTGGTTTGTGCATTCACCCATGAACCTTGTGATGAGAATCCAAGGCCTTATTTCCACAGTGAACCACTTTTTTGGACAAGTTTTACAAAGCATATACCGTAACAAAATATTATGTGTGTATACAATGCATATTCAATATTCTACCAAATTCAACTTACAGTTCTGGGGATCCTGTTGTTTGAGGTGGCAATGCTGTTAGGCACATGACCGCATTCCCAACCATGTAGATCACAGAAATATACAAGATGGTTCTGCAGAAAAGGAAAAAAAAATTGTGCATGTAGATTAAAGCCAATTTGCAGTTACAGAAAATTTTACCTCACGAGTTGACAAGAAAAATCTTACTAAAAATGGTAACAAACACCATGATTTGTTTTCCTGTGCAAAATGGAACCTTTGTGGGAGAAATTGCCAACTGAATTTTTTTTTTAATTGTCTGCAGAATTTTGTTTTTACCATTTATTCAACACAAAAAACATGCATAGATTTTTCAGGTTTTCTAAAAAAAAAAAAAAAAAAGGTTGAAGACTTTACATGCACGGTAATATTAGTGACAACAAATGTTGATAAGTAGTATTTCAGGGGAAGGGAGGTCATGAAAAATACTACTGAAGAACTGTGAAAATGTTGACAACTTTGGCGGCCCCTTAAAATCTGACAGATTAGTGCATGTTTGTTTATCGTCGTACCTGTATTTGCCAAGCCATCCGTCTGAGATCATAGCACCAAAGATGGGAGTGAAGTAACACAGCATAGCAAAGGCATGGAACAGTGCTGTGGCTGGGTCATCTTCTAACCTCAGGATGTTGGTAAAGTACAGCACCAGAATAGCTGAAATGCAAAGGTAATAATCATTTGGTTTAAAGAAACCATACTTGGGTAATTCCTGAAATTATGGGTCCTAAAGTGCATATGTATATCAGGGGTGTGAGCGGAGCATTTTTAAAAAATTGGAAGGGGCATGGCTTCCTCGGGGAGGGGGCGGGGGAGGGGGCAGGGGAGAGGCATGCTTCAACTTTTGGGATCGTTTTAAATTACACCATCATCGTGCACCATCATCGTGCAATGTCAAAAACATTTTAACAAGTTTGCTTTGCGAAATAACTGAATCAATTGAGGGCGCTCTTTTTATGCTCGGTAAAAGATATGGCCTGTTAATTGGTAGGGCAAAAAAGCGGAAAATAAAATATGGAGCGCACAACGATTACCTTAAAATTGTGTAATTATACTTTGAAAGTTTATTACTTGTTTATTAGGTTAAATAAAACTTTATAACATCTGTCACATCCTGTGCACATTTATTCCGACCTTCTTATCTCGGTTACATGTACAATAGGGTGAGAGAAAAATCGGGCCTCATCAGGATTCGAACCCAAGATATCTGACTTACCAGGCAGAGGTCTCGGGTTTGAATCCCAATGAAGTCCATGTGTTTCTTCCCCCATCTCATGTTTAGTAATTTACAGAGTACCGCATTACTGGGATGTGCTAATAAGTACATTCTCAAACTGCAAAGTGAGTGGGTGTTTCAAGAAAAACACATAATACCTTTCATTCCATAGTATGAGAATCGTTCGCAGAACTCTGTGCCGACGATGAAGAAAATGCTCTTGGGAAACCCACTACCAGTGGTAACAAATTGCTACATGTGGAAAACATACAAAAAGTCTATTGACAGTATACAAAAATTATCAAGTGAAATATGAACTGCGGTGTACATGTACATGAATACCTTTCAAGACTACATATGTACCTTGTTTCTGTCTCTCAAAACACCGCAATAAGTGGCTTTGAAGATTTGATTTGGCTTTTCACTTCATCATTTTTCTGCACAAATTGACTCAGGATCAACAAGTCACATCTTGTGTGCAAAATAAATTACGGGGCACCAATCAAATTCTACAAACATTTTGCTTTTGGTGATCTCTTTCCAATGAATACCATGGCCGAGCGGTTTAAGTTACAGACTCATAACTTGCGGGATCGAAACCACTGGAAGTGCTTTCGCCCTTGAGCAAGGTGCTCAACTCTAAATTGCTCCATCCCTCGGGTGGGAGGTAAAGCCATAGGTCTAGTGTATTGTGTAATGCACTGGTAATTTCATTACATATGTGGTGTTTCAAAATAACGTGAAATATCTGTCAACCAGAATTTAAAAAATTTAAGTGACTTTAAATAACCATATCTCTATAGATTTTAAACCAATTTACACTCAATCTTTTGAGAAGTTACAATAATTCAATTATTTTTCATCAAGGTCGTAATTTTTTATAGATAATAGATATCATCAAAGTGACAAATCAGCAAAATTGGTGTTATGCATGGAACACTCTCTGGTTGACGCGAAAAATGTTACGCATATATGTACATTTATTTCCAAGACGAAATTTGTTCTAGAATGAAATTTGTGGTACACATAAGCTTGGCAAAGCCCAACATACAATATATTTTAAAAATAAATGGTCAAATAACTGACAGTGATTGCTAAACAGCCTGTTAAAGGGCATGAACTTGAAATTTCACTTTATTTTGAAACACCCAATTTCTGCATTTCACAAAAAATGAAAATGAGCCCCTGTCCCCTTTAAACTTGCATTGAAATTATGCTCAGTCAATTGTGACATATGAGATTGTGTCTAAATTACTGTAATTAAACCTGCATTTTGCTGGTATTTTCACCTACCAAATACAATAGGTTTTTATGGTTAAAGTATAAAATTACAACAGCTGTGTCAGTTACTAATACATGCACTGTATTATTTATTGTTTTAATTTAGGCCTAATCCATTGCCCAAATTTGTCAAAATATAATTAATTCAGTTGGTACATATGTATTTAGATAAATACAATATGCTTGCTTGTGGCTTTATGCAATGTCCACTCCTGGTTTTTTCCAGTCAAGGCTATTTTGTGTGAATGTCAATGTCAATGTTTACCAGCTTGATTGCATTTTATCTGTACATATTGTATAGGCCAAACAAAATAAATGGTGTGTTTACGGTAACCCGACCTACCTGGAATTTTATAGGTCAAATTGCCGACCTCAAACTTTTTATTGCCAATTTTCAAGTTGATAATTTTAAATGAGCACTATTTGCAATAATTTCCAACGAACGTAGCATTTTCTACATAAACATGGTTATTCGTATTAATAGTGAGTTTCAAACATTGCAAAACAACACGCAAATGCATGAACTAACATGTCAAAAAAATGAAAAAATAAAATTATTTTTCTACATACCTACCTGGATTTTTTTTAGGCCGTAAACGCACCATTTATTTTGTTTGGCTTTATATGTATGTATATCATTCAACTTTTTGTATGCAATATTGCACAAGCCGGAGATTTTTGTTTTAAATGCAGCTTTATTTCATGTACATGTATGTACGTCAACATTTCATGTACATGTAAAGGGGACTCATTGAACTGTATGATCGCGGATAAACCCATGGGCATTTGCCACGTTGAGTTAAAATTAATAATGCTTCTGAATTATAAACTTACCCCAACTCGACCCCATGCTTTGCCACTCAACTTCTTCGGCTGATCCTTGTCCAACAATGCAGTTGCTAAACGAGGAAAAAACAAAACAGAAACAAGTTCTTTGAGATTTTCCACAAATCCTATTCCAACAAGAAAATCTCAGCCACTTTTCTAAAATTGTTGAACTTGCTCGAGTCAAGTGATGGTGCATGATAAAGTGAAAACTGGACAAAATGAAATACTGCTCACCAGGGCAGCGTTTCAACTAGCACAATGTCACAAACGTCAAAGTGTCATCTTTATGTATAGCTACATGAACTATGTGAATGTAGCCACATTGTAAATGTGGCTACATTTGGTTTTTGATTTCCAGGGTGATTGGGTGGCATACTAAATATTGTGTGAATTCACTGCAGTATTTTAGGGGGTTTCGAGATGTTTACACCGTATAACAGGGGATTTACACCGGGGGAAGCCCCCGGAAGATGCAAAACGAACGACACAGGGTTTCGCTTTGAATTCTGGGAACACGGGTCAAATGTTGTTGCCTGGTGGGGTTTTATAAACACTGTTATCGTTTGACTCGCGACGAAAAATGAAGCCGGCGCCATGCAAAAATAGTTGCCCTAAAGTACAGCAATAAACTTTGTCAATGCCCAGCCCACAGACATTTACTGATTAAGCAAAATGTATTTACAGCCCTATTACCTCCTATATTTTGTGTCATAAATCTGTGTTTTTCTTCGTTACTCACATCGCGATTCCAAACTGTCTGCCATGTTTTACTACTCATGGTTACTAGGTGACATCATTACACCGAGTCTTACACCAGAGACCCGCCCGCAACGTCGGGCAGTGGTGGTTGCCCCTGGGGCAGACTCGTTTATCATGTGATGGCTAAAAGAACACTCCGGTGTAATGTGGTGTTACATGGTGTAAACATCTCGAACGCCCCTATCATCAGTGAATATGAAATCGTTTGGGGTAATGAATGAGGTTACACATTATAAAAATTACTTGTAACCAGTAATTATGAGCCAGTTGTGCCTTCTTCAGCCAAACCAAAGACATTATAATTAATTGATTTCTCATAGAAAGTATCCACCTAGGCAGAAATAACAAAATTCTTAACCCAAAATTCTACTCCATTCTTATGTTCAGGATGGTACTTTCTATAAGAAATGGTGGTTTATTTACTTGACACAAAAATATGTATAGATTTTAAAGGTTTTCTGAAGTATTAATGCATCAATGTAACTAACATTTCTGCAGGCAAGTTTACCAACATTCTTCTTTAGATATGCTACGGTCTTACTCCATGAATTTGTAAAAAGTCTTGCAAATGAAAAATTGGCCCTTTAAAATCACTTTCAGTCCCAGGTGAAAACAGGCTTTTAAAGCAGCATTTAGGTTAAAGCAGGATTAGAAGCACTGCAGCTACATTGTACATGGTGAATGCTGTACCAGATGCTGTACATTGCATGTTCCGCACGGGACCCACCTCCATGGTTCTTTGTAGTACCTGAACTGATTTGAGCGAGCTCCTCACTCGAGTCCGCCATTGAAGGATGCTCTCTTTGAGGTACATGTACCACCAAATTGTGCTTCTAATGGTAATTAATAGAAGGCTGAACAGTTACAGGGTAAAATCTCAACTCCGCTGCTGTAAGGCTGCTCTACAGAGCGTAGTACGGTAGATTTTAAGCTGTAAGCGATAGTAGCTTTAGTTGAAATGATGCGATTGTGTTGGGCGGTGGTACATATTAGGTCAAGCATAATCTGCATTGGAAAAACAAGATGGAAAAAGGATGCATGGAGATAATGCATGTATGCGTTAATGTGTGGAATGCATGATGCATCCTTTCACGGTTATGCACCTATCAGTTGTTCCCCTCCCGGGCTACCCCACCTAAGAGGTGGGGATTGTCACTTTTCACATGACAAAATCCCTGTGAACAAAATGGCGACGATAACCGTGAAAGGATTTATAGGGAAACGTTAGCAAGCTGTCTTTACGGTACCATGTTTACAACCCCAAAAAGACTAATTTTAAAAAAACACCATCTTACAAATTGCCGCCCCTTGTTCTAAAATGGCTATTCTAAAAATGGTGTTTCCAATTTACCACATAAAAAACAGTTTTATTGTTTTTTCTTTTTGGCTCAAGGAATTGCATCTTTATGTTTTCCCCTGTTTTTTTTCTCAACATTCTTGAACACACATGGATAGGACTACATGTCCTTTCATCACATTACCATCAAATAGAGGAATTACTTTATACAAACTTGTACATGACATATACGACAGAAATATAAAACTAAATAAAGTTCAAACAGGTAACACAACACTAAGAGTAAGACACCATATGGAACACAATTCTGCAAATTTGATGATGCATATCAAAAAAAAATGACAGTGAAATGTTACGATGTTCAACCAATAAACCATCAACAGCATTACCTTAAGTCAGCTTGAATTTAAAAAATAGCATTTACCGTTTGAGCTCCATGCAGAAGGATCTCTTACACTCGTTTTACATCCCGATCAATTGTTATTAGATGTGTACTGTACTACCCTAGAGCAGTGTGCAATACGCTGCCCGACTGCCCGCTGGTTGATTGGAGCATTGGGGTAATCCTACATGTAAATGTCTGCAATGCATGACTGAGATGTACATGTAGTAAGTGATGCAGGGATGAACAGGTTGGCCTAGCCTGCAGAGCACACTTCACTCCCGACAGAGGCCATGTAACTTGAGATTTTTGTTTGCGGGTCTGAAAACATGAATAATCTACTGGTACCGGTATGTACTGGCATGATGCAAGAAATTATGTTGATAATGCATTCACATGGTATTTCACTGGGGGATCGGGATCAGTTGGAATTAATATGAGCGTTAGGCTATGTTACATGTTGAAATATTCATGTTTTTTTTCACAAGCTGTTTTTTTCTTTCGGTATAAATACCGGCACTAACTCTTCCTAGTATGACATGATAATGCCCCCAGAAAGTATAAATTTGGTTAGGAAACATGATTTTAGCAATTGACCCGTTCGGGGTTTTTCGCACACAATGGAATTAGCATATTCATGTATATTCTGGTTCAGCGGACCTTTGACATGTATAGTTTGGTTCCCGAGTAGATGGCATTCTGCAATAAATGGTTGGATTAGGAACCGGTCCATAGTATGTTAAAGGTCCGCTGTACCAAAAATAAATGAGTATGCTAATTCCATTGTGTGCGAAAAACCCCAAGAGGGCGGGCTTTCTTGGCACTGATAAGGCTTTCATTGGGCGCTTGCCTAAACGTCAGTGATTTTCCACATCGCATGCAGTTTGCTGGATAAATCTAAAGAAAAATCAAGTTAGACACATTTTTTGCTGTTCAGAATTAGAGGATTCATTAGAGGATTCAATGTTTAATTTTGACTGTAAGGTGAAATTTCAGTTTGGAGAATGGCCGCCATCTTAGTCGTGCAGGAAAATTCAAAATGGCGAATGGGGTTCAATTGGTAAGGGGCTAAAAGTGATTCATAGAGTCCCAATGTAAACATCAGAAAATCACTTTTAGCCTTCTAAAAGTGAATGTGGTATTTTTTTCGGTATTTTTTTCATATACATTGAATACGGATTTGGGTAAATTTACATATTGGAATCGATAGCTTATTCAATTCTAATATACTTCCCACTGACACTTCCGTCGCAAATGTTGCATTTCTGAGATAAATAAATGATAAAATTACTGCATAAAGTAATGCACAAAATGACGCGGCGAGTGGTCTGTGCGTAAGCGCGACAACAGAGGGCGCTGCGCGCGCGTGACTGGTTATCTTGTGCACTAACTGAAGGCAATTTTTGAAGAAGAAAACGTGATTTTTCTACAGAAAAGCAACATTTGCGACACAAGTGCAAGTGGGAAGTATATATCTTAAAATTACATTATGTTTTGATTCCAGGAGGTAATTTCCTTAAAATCATTGTTCAATGTATACGAAAAAAATACCTTTTTTTCGTATACATTGAACAAAGATTTGAAGGAAATTACCTACTGGAATCAACAGATCATCAAATTCTAAGATATACTTCCTACTTGCAGTTGCACTTCTGTCGCAAATGTTGCATTTCTGAGATAAATAAATGATAAAATTACTGCATAAAGTAATGCACAAAATGATGCGGCGAGCGGTCTGTGCCTAAGCGCGACAACAGAGGGCGCTGTGCGCGCGCGTTAAAAATGTTGTGCACTAACTGAAGGCAATTTTTGAAGGAGAAAATGTGATTTTTCTACAGAAAAGCAACATTTGCGACAAAAGTGCAAGTGGGAAGTATATCATAAAATTACATTATCTGTTGATTCCAGGACTAGGAGTAGGAGGTAATTTCCTTTAAATATTTGTTCAATGTATACAAAAAAATTACCATGAATCGAAATAAACATGAGTTTAATTCTCAAATATGGAACAAGATTCTAAAACTTGTTAATCAATGCTGATCATATTATTGTTGATCTTACATTTGGCTTCAGCGAGATGTACCTCATCCAACACCCCATAAGCATTACCAACCACGTCCACGCCCTCCATTTTTCCCAGTTCACCAAGCACCTGTTACATGTACGTGTCCTGTACTGTACAGTACACTGACCACTCGTTTGTTAGTACAGTCTGCGTTCGGTTTGAAAGTTATGTTACCGTTTTCAACTTCAGTTTAAAAGAACCTGAGGCATCACACAATCACAAACAAGACATAGTAACGGTTGTTGTTGTTGTAATACAAAATTTTTAGGGTTTAAAACTTGGTTGATCCGGCCAGAGCGGCAGTCTAGTCATGCACGAATGATCACGAGTTTCGTACAATTTTCTTTCACCGCGGACAAACGTGACGGAAGAGGGCGCTCTCTTTCTTGGCACATGCGGAAAATGGCCGACGTTTGTTGCGTGTTTCAAGTTGAATATTCGTGGTTTTTCTAAGCTGCTATTTTGCACAAGTTCGTCTTTTCGACAAAAAAATGGGAGTAGACAAAAACCGAACAAGGGCAAAGAGCCCGTGGTAAATATTTTTGTGCCAATATATATTTATTGATGGTTTTTTTAGTTGGTTCATGACCCATTTTTTTCAACAAGCACTTGATCGTACGACCAACGACGGTGTACTGTGTGGCGTGGGCGGTGGAACGGTTTACAGTCAACTCGACCATTTGCTACTTCCAGATAACTGATGAAAGTAGCCCCTTCGGTCAAAATTTATGTTTGCTCTAAAGCCGTCAAATTCATAAGCAATGTGAAGGGCAATGTCTGTGGAGTCCAAAACAGTTTGCATTTTTTAAATCGGACAATTTTATCAACCATTTTCAAATATTATATTGGTGAGGGATTTTTTAAATTATTTATTGTTCATTATTTAATCTAGGAAAAATACAACCTTTACACATACACGAACTGCCATTTAGAATTATTAAGGCTCTAAACTCACCCGGAAATGGTTTGGTGCCAGTATCAATTCCATCGAGTTAAACCAGGTAGGCCTAGCTTGTGTTTGAACTAAGAACAGGTTGGATGACAAAATCATTTGAAATGACAAAGGAGATGTGTGGTTATAAAAGAACAATACATGTATATTTGAATATAAACACAAAAGCGGCAAAACACAGATCGCGACATGCAAAACTCAAATGGAAACTTTTCACTTGGGAGTAGTTTGCATCTGATTTTTTCCCCCTTTTTTGCAAAGTAATGAAATTTTGGCATAATGAAATTTGTTGGTGCGGGGTCAAAATCACATGCGGGCGCTGACGAGAAACTAGTAATCCAATTTCATTGGCCTTAGTAAGTACAAATCTCAAACAAAAACAAAAATATTAAGATTTTATTTAGAAAAATTCGACATTTTTCAGCCAGTCTAATGGTTTATTAGGTGATGTCCAACTTGTAAATTCTTTCAAACAGTTGATTGTCACAAGTCCTAACGAAATAATAACCTTTTACGCTCTGATTTTTCAACAGCCCAAAATCTAAACATAGAAGTAGCAGTAGTAGCAGCAGTGACAGCAGTAGTGATTCCGATTCCAGTGGGACTGACTCTAGCTCTTCAAGTACTAGCAGCACCAGCAGCAGTGGTAGTAGCAGCAGTTCACATTCCAGTACAAGTCGGCAATCTCCACAACGACGAATCAAAAAGGATGTGCAGAAGTCAGATAGAGGAAAGAATAGGGACCGTCGGCAGTCTATGAGGAAAAAAGAAGAAAGTGACAAGAAAGCTAGAAGTCGAACGGAGAAGAAGATGCCTTCACCACACAGCCCAGATGAGCCGCCTCCTGCTTTGACACCAAGGTAAAATTTCGTAAGATTTACTTTATATTATATAAAAATTAATGCCTGGGGTGTTATGGCCGAGCGGTCTAGTGCGTCGAACTCAAGTTCCTGTGCCAGTACTAGAATGTGGGTTCGATTCCGGGCCGTGACGGGTTGTGGCACTTGTGCTCTTGAGCAAGGCACTTAATCACACTTGTTCCATCCTTCGGAAGGGATGTAAAGCCGTTGGTCCAGGTTTCGGTAACGCACTTTAAAGATCCCAGAGCATTCTTTCGTGAAGAGCAAGGGGAGGGATTCCCCGGTGTCTCTGGCTGTTTCTAATTCAACTTAGAAGTTGATAGTTATTCGAATATCTATGTTAATTGATCCCATTCCTGTAATTGGAGGTGGATGTGGTGAATAAATGTGGTGGATGTGGTGAATAAATAAATAAAAAAATAAAAGTATTGGCCTTTTTTTTGGAAATCTTACCGAGACGATGGGTACTTTTCCCATTTTAAGTCCAATGCGAACAGCCTAGAACGTTTCTTAAATTTATTTTATTAATTTATTAATTTAAGCAAAGGGCTTTACCACACTTGACCCATTCCGTGGATGGAATGCAAAGCCCCAGGTCTAATCATTTGTTGTATAGTGTATTTCTAAAAGATTCTAGAGCCTTTTTAAGGATGACACGTTCACATGTGACGGTTGTGTTTATCGGAGAATACATGCACAATGTTTTTTCAACCGACAGATCACCTAGTACTTCTCCACCACCTCACCATGAGTCACTGGCAAAGGAAAAGAGAACAACTCGCGTGAGAAACCATTCCCCAGTCCACATGGAGACCAAGAGAACCACGCGGATGAGAAATGACTCTCCAGTCGACATGGAGACAGCAAGCCTTGGCAAGAGATCGGAGGATGAGCTTTCCATTGGTCCGGATGAAAAAGACATGTATGAGGATGACGACGTTCCCACAGTGCATCACAAGGAGAAAATGACAGACAGGTAGGAAACAAAGGGAGAAAACATTCTTTAAGTGCGAGAAATCTGGATTTAAAGCATCTTTGTAGGAAAAATACCAAATATTAAGTACAAAACATTAAATAATGCCATCAGATACACATATACGCATATCATGAAAAATGTTCCAAACACAGGCACATGTTTTTAAATATTTGTTCGAAATATGGCGCAGCCGATTTAAGTCACAAAAATGTATGCTAAAGACCCTAATGTACGTTGTAATCTGTAGCCTATTTAAAATAAGTTATGAATCTCCATGTGGTACACTGGAAATATGTAAAGAAAACAACTGACATTTTACAAGTACATTTAAATTTCATCTTTTCTCCAATATCTACGTATCTACCAGAGCACGCGCCTACGAAAGCGAAGGGGAGGAACATAACAGTGATGACAGCTACTCCTGGCGTACTGAGCATGTGCGGTCCGTTCTACAAAGCCATGTGCACAAGCCAACTACGGATCGGCAACGTCATAGATCGGCATCCTATGAGAGGTACTGTCTTATGACCGGGGCCCAATTTCATAAAACCTGTTAGCACCAGTTTTCTGATTAAGCAGCACTCTCTCCATTTCATAAAACCTTATTCTCTGTTTAATCACCTAGCAAACTAAACCACATACCAGCCTACCGATTTTTGCTGACGTGACGCCACTTTTTTTGTGGCCATACTCGGCAAAATTTGAGACGTTTAAATGTACAGTAATGTATTCCAAAATGGGAATACATTACTTCATGGGGAGAACCCCATGAAGACACTGATATTACTGTCTGTGCTACGGACCGATTTCCCTTTGCAAAACAAATCTGTATAAAATTTGATGTATTTTACTACTCAGGGAGGACTATCACACTGAAGGTCGTTTTCGGAGCGTCGTTGGGACGACCATTAAGCGACCCTCGGCCCCTGCCTCTCCAGAGAGCGGGGAAATTTTAGGAAGCGACGAGGAAATGGAACGTGATGACGCAGACACTGACAAACGTGAGAGAGGGGTAGGGAAAGATGGCCGAGCATCGGACCGTACCAGGTAAGATTGCAGCAATCATTTGTGACCTGTCACCACAAAATAAGCTGAAAGTCAGAATTTTCAAAAATTGGATATTGGTATTTTTGAATTTAGCAGAAAAATAGCTTTCCAATGGTATATAACACAGAAGGTAAAACTATATATGTACATGTATAGAAAAAAACAACCCAACCAAACCAAGACAAGTATTTCTCAGAGCATTGTGCTGTGTTTTTATTCACTAGGAGCAGGCCCAAAGAGGGAATTCGATCTCGCGACAGAAATCGCGACAGGTACGGACGTAGAGACAAGGAAACCGAAGTCCTCGAAGATGCCGAAGAAGAATATAGGGAAGCTGAAAGGAATTTCCGCAAACGGCGCTTCGAAAGGGACCAGGAGGAGAGGTCTAAACAGGAACGCAAAACAAATAAAAATTCTTCAGAGTAAGTTTCAGAACGTTGGGAATTTTCCGAGTTTGCAAATAAAAAGACGCATGACGTAATACAATGGTTCATCATCAAAGACGAAGCCAGTGCTAATTTGACATTTGTCAGTTGGTTGTTTTCATCATTTTCTATGGTCATTTCAAGAAGATATCATCTTTGTACGTTCTAATCTTATTTTTAGAAGACCGTCCAGACAAAGAGAACGAGACCATGAGACGAGCCCAAAGCGGCAGCCGGATAGTGAAGAACCTGCGGAGAAGAAAGCCAAGAAACAAACTGCGGAGATTCCATTACAGAGCAGGACTGGAGGGGCGTACATCCCCCCGGCTAAACTTAGGATGATGCAGGAACAAATAGCTGACAAATCAAGGTAGGATATTTAGGAGACGATGCTTAAACGGTTAAAGGGGAATTATATCCAATGACGTCATTTTGGTAGTCGAATAATGCCGCGTCATTGTGGAAGCAATGTGCGCGCGCGTTGTGTATGTCCATAGCACGCGTAACGCGCTATACTAAGGCTCGCATTGGTCAATTAAACCGCATTACGTCCACCAGAGAGAGACACAACGCGCACGCACATCGCTTCCACAATGACTTAGCATTATTTGACTCCCGAAAATGGCGTATTCGCACATGTTAGAAAGGGGTCAATATAAGATTTAATTATGATTTGTCTGTGTTTTTCCCTCGTTTCCTTGCAGTGCAGCCTACCAGCGACTGGCCTGGGAAGCTCTTAAAAAGAGCATCAATGGCTTGATCAACAAGACCAACGTCTCTAACATTGGAAACATCATACCAGAGTTGCTACAACTCAACATTGTCAGAGGACGGTAGGTTCCAACCACACATTGTATCCCTTAAAGGCAGTATACATGATTGGTAACCCGTTATAAATAGTTTCATCCCGTTGTGTGATTGAAGGTATGCATGATTAAAACCAACCTGAGCAAAAACCAGCTCCGTACTTCGTCTAACTTTTGAGAAAACAGTCAAAAAAGGGTTTACAGTCACTTCTCCCTGAACCACGGCCTGTGCACGAAGTTGTTTTGGGGTAAAGTGGCTTTTGGGCGAAGTAGTGTTTGGATGAAGTGGTTTGAAGGCGAAATGGCACTTGGGCGAAGTGGTTCAGGACGAAGTGGTCCAGAGCGAAATGGTTTTGGGGCGATTTAAATTTACGTCTCGCTAGACGAAAAATAATTGTTTTACTCATTTCTCAAAGACTATAGCACTTCAGACAAAACCATTTCAAGGGAAGTTTTCTGCCGTCATCGTACCAATTATGTATAATACCTTTAAATTGTGGTCAAATTTTATAAAACTGGGAAGTTTCATGAATGAGGTTTCTTTCTCTTTGTGACCGTTTCAGGTGTGCTATCTGTTGCATTTGATAAACAAAACTAGGATGTCAGTTTGGAAATTTTGAATTAAAGATGCGTGCCCCTCCATTTTGATACCATATCATGTGTCATAATCTTGTTTCCAGCATCATTCGCTTAAAAATGAATAAGCCACAAGTTGGGAGCACAGACTTGGCATGCCGATCTTTTTCGATTGCTAGTGGTAAAAGTGGTAAAAAAACAATGGATCTTTTCCCTAGCTGACATTATTCCGCCCTCGCCCATAAAACTTAGTTTTTAAATCTTGTTTTTCTTTCATCAGAGGTCTGTTGGCTCGTTCGATCATCCAAGCCCAAACAGCCTCTTCCACCTTCACACCGGTCTTTGCTGCTCTGGTTGCAGTCATCAACTGCAAGGTACGCAATCACACAATTTTACCTTTGACGATGAGAAATCCTCTATTGTTGTAAATTAACCCTTTGGAAAACTGTGTTTTATAAAAAAATGTCTTAAATTTTTCCACTCATAAATTCAGGGATGTGATTATTCTGGGGTTTTTTTCGGAACTTTGGTTTTGTCTCACTGGTTTTTGACCGACTTTTCCGGGAAAAACCGGAACAAATCAGATCCCTGTAAATTTGGGTTTTTCTATCATCTATCAAGTATGCACTTCCTGATGCCTGTTAAGTCATTTTGAAGAATATTATTCATGATTAACTTCGCAATTCCAGAGCTGCCAACCCTCCCGGATTTTGCAACAAATTTCCTAGAAAAAATCACTGATCTCGGGACTCCTATCACAGATGAAAACCCTCCTGGATTGTCAATTAACGACCTCGGAGATTTTCAGATGTGTTTAAAGTCGGGAGGTCAACACATTTTCCAGGTGCCTTCTTCAAAATCCGGGAGAGTTGGCAGCTCTGCAATTCTTACTGCTAATACTTAGACATGCCTAGGACAAATTATTAACCAGTCGTTGCAATAACTAAGTAATAAAAACAGGAATGTGATTTTTCCTGAACTTTGCTTGTGTCTCGGCCATTTATGAAAAAATAATATGGAATGTCCAAGTCCCACTCATAATCTTTGGTATTTACTATGTTCTTGCAGTTCCCTCAGAACGGAGAACTGATCCTAAAACGACTCATCATCAACTTCAAGAAAGGATTCCGTCGTAACGATAAAACCATGTGTCTGTCTGCGACGCGATTCATCGCTCACTTAGTCAACCAACAAGTGGTAGGTCATCCAATTCTAATACGCTACTGTCAAGAATAGACCTTTATCACGGTGCGGCCATCTTCCTTTTCTCCTATTAAAATGAACGTAACCAAAGCGAGGCTTGCAGGAAAAAAATAATTTGGTCCCATTTTGAAATTGTTCATTGTGTGCATCACAATGGCACAGGCTTTGCACAATCAAGAGAGCGCACAGCGTGGACACAGTGATTATCAACGGTAGATTACTTGCGCAGATGCACTGACCATGCCCAACACGTACTATGGAGAACAAGACAAAGATGGATGCACCGTCATAAAAGTCAATTCTCTACGATTAGCAAAGATGACTTCCACCATTGTGCAATCCTAATACTTTTTGGTAAAAAACAAATTGAGCCAAAAAAACAGGTGGATTTCTCCTGTAAACAGTTACATTGCAAAACACTGTAATCGCCATATCCAAAAAATAATTGTCAGTACATTCTCGATTGGTGGTCCTATACATTGGTCAAACGGATTATTGCCAAACTGTATTATCCAACAAAAAACATTTTGGTGGATATTAAAAAAACTTGCCATCCGTGTAGTGCTTAGTTGTAATAAAAAATGGCAGTTTCATGCAAATGCCAAAAATGGATATACAGCGTTTTGCGATAAAACTCTTTATAATTAGACTGTTGTTTTTAATGCTTTGTAGGCCCATGAAGTGATAGCCTTGGAGATTCTAACATTACTCCTTGAGAACCCAAGTGATGACAGTGTAGAGGTGTCTATAGGATTCGTGAAAGAGTGTGGTCTCAAGCTATCGGAGGTCACACCAAGAGGCCTTAATGGTGAGTTTCAATTCAATGACATTTACAAGGCATTAACCCTAACCCCTTAATCCTATGGAGAATCGTGTACAAATTTAAAACATGTTAATTTAAAACACCCCATTACATACTGGCTTTTTTGGTTTAGTTTGAAGTGGTTATGTTTTACCTTTTGATGCACCCTTTGATTGTTTTGGTTTGTCTTTTGTTTTCATGTTGTTTTTCGTAATGTAACTAGTCAGGAAGATTTTGTTACAATTCACAAAATGGGTGAAATAAATGATTTTAGTTATTACCCTTTGGCAAGTACTACGGTAGTAAGATGCATTGATGGAACCATAATGGAGAACTGACAGAAATGCATGTTAACATATCAGCCTGTAGTCATGTTTAAAAACGTATTTATTTACTGTTGCTTTTTCTTAAATTTATGTTTATTTTATATATTGTACAGCGCACGTGAACATACTTGCATGGAATGTGCGCTATATAAATATATTTATTATTTATTATTTATTATTATATGGATTTATACCGCGCACTTATCCAGGGAAATCCCGATCAAGGCGCCTACATTATCATCACCCTGATCATAGGGCTCCATTAAATCACTCCATATACCATCTCAGCTCCCTGGGGAGTATACAACCCCGGCTGCCTTAGGCGCTCAATGGCTAATCAAACACATCAACATTTCCTACCCTCTCAGGTACCCATTTTGCTCCTGGGTGGAGAGAAGCAATGCGTGGCAAAGTACCTTGCCCAAGGGTACACGCACCATGGATGGGCCGGACCGGGATTCAAACCCACTACCTTTGGAACTAATCCAGGTTTTAAATACGATCCACTAGACCACTCCGCTCCGCCAGTTAAAAACTGCAATTTAAATTAACCATAAAGCTGCACAGATAGAAAAACCAGCAGAATTTCATTATTCTGCACCCTGACTACTTAAAACCCATGAATCAGGTCAGTGTAGCAGACCTATCCTCACCCTTATTCTTGTAAGTAGGGATTTAGTGCTGCAAAACTGATCATTTTTTCTCAACTTCTGTGGTGTCCTTGATGCTGTGTGTATTATGTATTATTTCAGCAATCTTTGAGCGTCTGCGCAGTATCCTGCATGAGGCCCAGATTGACCAGCGAGTCCAGTACATGGTGGAAGTCATCTTCGCTAATCGCAAAGACGGTTTCAAGGACTTTCCTGCGATTAAGGTATGTTCTAATGATTCCACTGTAGAAGAATCATTGAGCAGTTAGTTGTATTGTTTACTGCTTTTTCCAAAAATGCTACAGAAAATTTGGCTAAAAAGTGTTTATCGGTTCCTTTCTTGGAAAGATACCGGCTGGTTTTACCCACCCTGTAGAATCAATTTAAATGACTATTGATCACGTTCAAATGACGTCACTTCCTACAAATTGTCACGTGCCTCAGGATTTTGAGCGTAATTTCTTTTGTGACGCGCTTCAGTTGTGCCGTATTTTTTTTTTTTTTCGAGCAACATGCGCGCGCGTTTGGAACATTTTTCAGGGTGTGTGTGCGCGTACTTGATGTCGTTTAATACGCTGAGTTGCATTGAGCTAACAAGTGTCTTTCACATATGCATCGAGATACATGAAAAGTTTCATCAATGATATAATGATAATATTGGGCCTTTAAAGGGGCACAGTGTATCGGTAGTTTAATTAACGATCTTTAAAAAATCTTCAAAAATTCTTAAGAATATTTTCATCTTTTATTAAATTTTAAAGAATAAATTATACACTAAATGATTCTGTCGGCAAAGTTAAGCAGTGTATCGGCAGCATTCATACATTTCTTTGTGTATGTACCCATTTTTGATTCATTTTTTTTCTTTTCTGCATACATGTTTACAGGAGGGTCTTGATCTAGTGGAAGAGTCTGAACAGTACACCCATCTGCTGACTCTGGAAGATAATTATGCTCCTGAAGATGTCCTCAGTAAGTAAAGGGATCCTTATTCAGTAAAACTGTCCAGACTATGACAAGATCAGACCACGAAACTTGTTCAGATATTTCTAGATAATGGATTTTGTTTTAACCTAACAATCATGTAAAATACCTCCCCAAAATTCTATCCATTAGAAGAAAACAAAAATATTTGCAATCTCCAATAAGGTTGGTTTAATCACCACACTGCTTTTTGTAACTGGATAAATTAGTTTACAAAACATCGGTGGTTTTTTTTACGATACCCTTGAAAATATACGGATTGAGAGCGCAAAATCTCAGAATGGTAATGAGAAAAATATGACAAATGATATGGTATCAAAATCTCAACACTCGTGAGAAAAATTGGGGGTCTCAAAAATGTGACCTGGACACGCTCCTTTAATTCACACAAATGTTTTGTTTTACTTTTACCATTCTGCATGCTAGTTTAACAGCATTCTCCTACAGATGTACTGTGCCCTAATTCCAGTTACCTATACAATAATACATTAGACCTTTAAATGAATGCACAAGGCATTAAGGTGATTTTCAACAGTCGTTGTTACAACTTGAAATACGTTTTTTTATATGTTGCCTTTCTTAGATGTTTTCAAGGAAGATCCCGACTTTCTGGCAAACGAAGAGAGGTACAAGGCGATCCGCAAGGAGATCCTTGGAGAAGACAGCGACGAGTCGGTGTCGGAGGGTGATGGAGAAGAGGGCTCAGGAAGTGAGGAACGGGACACTGAGGATGAGGAACAAGAAGGTAGGGGTCATGGGATCACACAGGGTCACACATGGTCACACAGGGTCATGGGATTCTTGGTGAAGACAGCGACAAGTCAGGGTCTGAGGGTGATGGGGAGGAGGGTTCAGGAAGTGAGGAATGGGACTCGGAGGATGGGGAACAAGAAGGTAGGGGTCATGGGATTACAAGGGGTCACACAGGGTCATGGGATCCTTGGTGAAGACAGCGACGACTCAGGGTCTGAGGGTGATGGGGAGGAGGGTTCAGGAAATGAGGAATGGGACTCGGAGGATGGGGAACAAGAAGGTAGGGGTTGTGGGATCACGTGGTCGTGAAGTCACAGGGTCATGGGGTAGTTGTGTCATGGGGTCGCGGGGTCGTGGTGTCGCAGGTTCAAGGGGTCATGGCGTCACGGGGTAATCACAGGGTAATTGTGATATAATAGCATTTTCCTGATCTGAAGTATAAACCTTTGTCACCAAAAGAAATAAAAACAAGCGAGTTACTGGGCATGCGCTTATGCAGTTCACCTTCAAGGTCATTTGATACTTTTGGTAGTAGCCCAAAAAAATTGTTCATAGGAAAAACCTGAGGGAGTATTCCATTGTGCCTCATGGCTCAGCTGGTAGAGCATCTGCCCATAGTCTCAGATGTCTTGGGTTCAAATCCTGATCAGTCCATATGATTTTTCTTTAATCCCATGTCTGCTTGTTTCATTTCAGTGGTGATTAGTGCCAGATATTGTGTGTCTCTAAGTATTCATGCTTTAAAAAAAACTTGTTTAAATGTTCCTACATTGTTTTGTAGAAGCTAAAAATATGGAGATTATAGACAAAACTGAGACCAACATGATCGCACTACGACGCACCATCTACCTGACCATCCAGTCCAGTTTGGACTTTGAGGAGTGTGCTCATAAGATGCTACGTATGGAATTCAAGCCGGGACAGGAGGTAGGCGGGTCAATTCACTCCGGTCTAGAGTAGGCTTGGGCGATTCCATGTCGGAGTCGAGTAGAATCAATTCCATTTTGGGAATCGTGATTCCAGATTTTTGAGGAATCGATTCCCTTTTAACTAGATTTGATTCCCAGTCATAGCTCGCCGATTCCAGAAATTACTGGGCAATTCTGAAGCAAACCAACCAACTTCTATAAGAGTGTTCAGCCTTTGATAATTTCAACATGGTAAAGAATGTGTATGTGGTACAGACCGGCATAATGTCATGGATGCTTGCCAATGATTGGGACATTGTTAGCACAATAAGTAGTACCGCAATGTACACTTACCTAAACACACTCATCTACTTTAATACGCTCATCTACTTAAATACATGCTGTATAGTTAATGTTTCCTCGCGAACAAAATGGAATCGATTCCGAATGGAATCCAGTTTCTTTTCTTGAATCGGAGTTGATTTCGAAAATGCTGCATTTTGTAAATTGAGGAAATAAATGGATTTTTAAAAAATGCAAATCATACTTTTAAAAAAATGTAGGAGGCTGCTAGATGTAGCTTATTTTTATTGGGCAATTTCTGAGACTCGTAGCATTGTTGTCTTTATTTTTCTCCCATGTGCAGAAAGAGGTATGCCTGATGATTCTGGACTGTTGTGCACAGCAAAGAACCTATGAGAAGTTCTTTGGGCTTCTCGCTCAGGTATGCTTTTCCAAAACAGTTCGCTAAGTTTAGAGGAACTTTAAACAAGTTGGGAAAAAGAATAGACTACTGTGTGGGGTGTTATGGCCGAGCAGTCTAGTGCGTCGAACTCAAGTTCATGTGCCAGTACTAGAATGTGGGTTCGATTCCGGGCCGTGACGGGTTGTGGCACTTGTGCTCTTGAGCAAGGCACTTAATCACACTTGTTCCGTCCTTCGGAAGGGATGTAAACCCATTGGTCCAGTGTGTTAGGTTTCGGTAACGCACTTTAAAGATCCCAGAGCATTCTTTCGTGAAGAGCAAGGGGAGGGATTCCCCGGTGTCTCTGGCCGTTTCTAATTCAACTTAGAAGTTGATAGTTCGAATATCTATGTTAATTGAACCCATTCCTGTAATAGACCGATCCAGTAAGCTCCGCCCATTTGGAAATTGCCTAGCAACATGCCACACATGTGAAGCACATGTGCAGTAGAGTCGCGTGGCCGCGCCGTGCGTCAGCGTCCGCGCCCTGGTCAGCGCGTATTGAAACACGCACACGCACACAGAAACTGCACGCTCGAAAGCAAAATGTGCACTTAAGTATCCGGTCGTACGCGTGCACGTACAACACGCCTGCATTACGCGTAACGCGAGCGATCAAACAAAAACATCTCGACACACATCTAGAACGCAGTGAATGCACAACATAGCAAAACGACAAGCTAATTTTGGTGAGTTTTTCCCGTTTACACAAAAACACATTGATGAAGGGATTAAAAGTAGGTTAGGATAGTCTTATACAATCCGTTTTAAACCTTCTAGGGTCCTCTGCGCTGATAAAAATGATGTTTATGGTGTTTTTGCGTCACTCGTGCTGCATTTGCCGTAGCTCTGTGCACAACATTTTGAGGACTCGGGTAACCAAACATTTTGGTTACCTGAACCTGAGGCTGTGATTGGTCAATTCCAAAATGGGCGGAGCTTACTGGATCGGTCTATTGGCGGTCCTTCCGCTGTTGGATGTGGTGAATAAATAAATAAATTAAATAAATAAAAATAAATAAATAAATAAATAAATACTAAAGTGTGACGTCAGTTGCCAGGATAACTGGGTCTAAACATTCGCTGGTAATCTGAAATGTCCATTGGTAAAGCGCAGGGAAATAGTTCACTGGTTTTAGAGTAGACCCAGTAACCTTAGCAACATGCAAAGGGTGACGTTTTCACTTTATACTCTATTATTTAGTAGTGTGCCAGCTAAGCACAGCAGAGGTGAAATGACCAGGGGCCAATTTCATAAAGCTGTTTAGCAGAAAAATTTGCTTAAAGCAAAATTTGTTTGCTTTATAAAAATGGGTTAGTAGTCAAAATCTTATGTGATGTGTATTACAATTGACTGGTGTTCTGCTATTCTTGCTAAAAACACAAGTTGACATACAATTTTGACTATTAACCCATTTTTATAAAGCTAAACAGCTTTATGAAATTGGCCCCAGGAAATGTCACAGTAAATAGACTGCCGAAGTGAATACGTCACCTTTTGTTGGTTGCCTAGGCAATTGGATATAAACTAAAAATCACTCAACCGTGTCCCAGTGCTTTTCCAATGGTATTTTCCCGACAGCCATGATAGTTTAGATCCAATTGCCATGGAAACGCACGTCACACTTCAGCTGTCTATTGTGGTAACTTTCTACAAGGTAGCAGAAGTAATCATCTAGTGGCTTAAAGACATGATTGGACAACTTTTAAATACAGGAACAGCATCATTACATAACTAAAGCACAATGCTGATAAACTGCCTTCTAGAACTTTTAACCACCTAGAAAAATCCATGCATGGTTTTTGTATTGAATGAATGACAAAAAAAAGGTTGTAGACAATTTGTTAAAAAAACATCCTTAGTTGGCAATTTCTCCCACAAAGGTACCATTTTACACAGGAAAACAATCATGTGATGTTTGTTACCAATGCTATGAACACTTTTAGTTAGGTTTTTCTTGTCAACTTGTGAGGTAAAATTTATGGTAACTGCAAATGATGTATTGGGGCTCTAACGATAGTAATTGTTTTTCTTTTTTCCCAGCGATTTTGCCAGCTGAAGCGTGAATACATGCAGCAGTATGAGCAGATCTTCCCCGACCAGTATGAAATCTGCCATCGTTTGGATACCAATAAGCTCAGGAATGTCGCCAAGTTCTTTGCGCACCTTCTACTCACTGATGCTATTTCATGGACGGTAAGATTAGAATGTACCTTATAGTCAATAGACAAGTATCAAAAACGCATTTTACTCGGGCCATGTTACTGGAACTTTTAAGGTAGAATATATGTGATTTGTATCTTGAGGCATCAGAAATGTTCATATATTTACACATAACTTACACAATATAAACACGATGACAGTAGAAAACTTCCCCTGAAATGGTTTTGTCTGAAGTGCTGTAGTCTTTGAGAAATGAGCAAAATGATAATTTTTCGTCTCACGAGATGTAAATTTATTTCGCCCCAAAACCACCTCGCCCTGGACCACTTCGCCCTGAAGCACTTCGCCCTGAAGCACTTCACCCAAAGGCCATTTCCCTCAAAACCACTTCGTCCAAACACTACCTCGCATAGATGCCACTTCGCCCCAAAATAACTTCGTGCACAGGCCGTGGTCCAGGGCGAAGTGGTTCAGGGCGCAGTGGTTTTGGGGCGAAGTGACTGTAAACAATTTTTTGACTGTTTTCTTAAAAGTTAGACAAAGTACGGAGTTGATTTTTGTCTCAGGTTGGTTTTAATCATGCATACCTTCAATCACAGGGAGATGAAACTACGTGTATTTGTAACAGTTTACCAATCATGTATACTATCTTTAAACATCTTTGAACGCAATGCAATGTCAATATGGACTTTGACCTTTGACATGCAGGTGTTGTCAGTCATTAAGATGAATGAAGAGGACACCACTTCATCCAGTCGCATCTTTGTCAAGATCATGTTTCAGGAGCTGTCTGAGTACATGGGATTACCCAAGCTGAATGAACGCCTTAGAGATCCGTAAGTTGGAGTTTAGAAACCTATATTTGTACAACCTATACGATTGTAAAGGGGTCATTTTACGATGTTGGGTACAAAAAGTGTGACATACCAGATCTTAAATATGAGTAACATGCCAGCCCAGCTACTTTAGTAAGTATATTCATTTCATAAAGAAACATACATTCATCTCTAATTGTCAATCCTATCATATACCCTCATTATACATAATCATATTTGCATTGTAAAACTGTTTTACCAGGACATTACAGCCGTACTTCGATGGTCTGATGCCGAGGGATAATCCAGCCAACACCAGATTCTCCATCAATTTCTTCACCACCATAGGCCTTGGTGGACTCACGTAAGTCACAGCCTGATAGTTTTTTTTTTTTTCTATCTGATTGTTCCAATTCTACGCCCTGACATTATGAAAGCAAAGGGAAGGTCACTCCGGCCTTTTTTTTCCCTTGTTTTTTCAAAATGTCAAAGGACACAACTCACACTGTAGATTGGTTCGCTTATTGCGAAAATATAGGGATCGGTAAAGGGCAGCCATGACGGGCAGAATTCTGCTCGTCACAAGGTTATTATTATTTAATTTTTTAAGTGCGCAGATTTTGCATTGACATTTGTAACTTGGCCGTGCGTGTCGAACATATCCAATTATGTAAATAAAGTACATTGCCTAAAGCAAAGGGCTTGGCCAATTTTTAAATATAAAAAACACAATGCGCACGCGCAAAGACGACCAATTACAGATCAAGATGAAGCGCCCTTTACCTGTCCTTATATTCTCCTGTGTGGAATATGTGGACGGGAACCAGTCTAAGGACACTGAGGCTAATTGGAGGGGCACCACATAAATGCCTTGAAAATTATCTTATCAAACTAAATAACTCTTGTAAAACAGTGCTTTCCCGATTTCGAACTGGCAACCATCATCTCCCGTATACTGAGACTCGTTATGTACCTAATTCTTCAGTAGTCAACATTTGCCCACTGTGTAATAGCCACGTTAACTGTGATGAATTTCATTATGTTCTTGTATGTCCATCTCTCACTCACGAAAGATCCACCCTTATCAAGAGATTTTATTGGACTAGACCAAATCCTGACAAACTGGGACTTTTGTTCAATGTACGCAGCTCAAATCAACTATGTCAAAATTCAATTAATTAACTGTTTATTTGTATAATGCCTGTAACTCACTTTTAATTAGTTTATTTTTCTTATCTGACTGTAATTTATTGGCTCTCATACCCTTTTTTGTGGGGTCGAAGAGATGAATAAACCATTCAACCATTCAACAGTCAATAAAATGTACTTTTGAGGCTTTTGTGATTCACACAGAATGTTGAAAGGTTAGTAACCATATGATGGCAGTGATCTTGGCCTTGTTAGGAAGTGATGCCTTCATGATCTGAAAAAAAGCAGCAATAACCTCTAGCACATCGAACTCGAGTTCCTGTACTAGTACTAGAATGTGGGTTCGAATCCTGGTCGCGACAGGTTGTGGCACTTGTGCCCTTGAGCAAGGCACTTTACCATGCTTGCTCATAATAGGGGTAGAGGCAACTTGGTTATCTCGATTCGGACTAGTTACCCCTCCCAGCCCCACTCGTATCGTAAAGAGACTGATAATTCTGGTCTTGTTTCGGTGTGAAGGGCTGGTTTCTCCGTAATCGACTTCGGTAGCCCTTACCTCGAGTAGCCTGTCGGCCTTGTAATGGGCGACTTGCATAACAAAATTTTTAAAAATAATTATGTCCACTATAATGGCGTTCGAATAGCTACACCAAATTACACTGGGTTTACACCGGCGGAAGCCCCTAGAAGATGCAAAAAGAATGCCACGGGGTTTTGCTTTGAATTCTGGGGAACATGGGTCAAAGGTTGTTGCCAGGTGGGGCTTTTATAAACGCTGTTATCGTTTGACTCTCAAGGAAAATTAAAGCCGGCGCTACAAGAAATTAGTTGTCCTAAGCTTTGTCATTGCCCACGGACATCAACTGAAGCATGTACACCCCTATTCCCTCCTAATTTTGTGATAAATCTGTGCATTGTTTTTGTACTCGCGTCGCGATTCCAAATTGTCCGCCATGTTTCACTACTTGCAACTTCCGCACGGTTACTAGGTGAGGTCATTACACCGAGTCTTACACCAGAGACCCTGCTGCGAGCTCGGGCAGTGGTGGCTGCCACCGGGTGGGGCAGACTCGTGTATCATCACGTGATGGATAAAAGAAGGCTCCGGTGTAAGTTGGTTTTACACGATGTAAGCTTCTAAAACGCCTCTAATATTGTAGGAAAAAATTACTGATTTCTGTTTTCTGTGCTTCCCTTTTCAGCGATGACTTGCGAGAACACCTAAAGAACTACCAACGGGTGATCATGCAGCAACAGCGCCCAGTACAAAGTGACTCCAGCTCCAATAGTTCCAGTGATTCGAGTGATTCCTCTAGTGATTCCAGTGATTCCTCTAGTGATTCCAGTGATAGCAGTAGTTCTGGTACTCAACATATGCACCTTAATCTGAAAAACAAATTCTGACTAATTGTTGCTAAGATTGATTTGTTTAGCACAGAATTTCTTTGCTTTGTAAAATGGGTTATCAGCCAAAATTGTAAGTACAATTGTGTTTTTAAAAACAGTAGCAAAATATTAGTAAATTATGCACACCACATACAAATTGGGCTGGCACCCCTTTTTTGCAATACAAAGCAAATAACTTCTGTGCTAAGAAAACCGTTGTGCTGATCAGCGCCATGAAATTTGCCCCTGATGATTCCAGTGGTTTAAGGACCTTGTGAAATGGAAACCTTACTCAAAGTGATCAGAGCAAACTATTTTTATTTACGCAGAGAGTGAAGAGGAACCGAAACATAAGAAGTTATCAAAGACAAAGAAAAAGGATGGCAAAATCGGAAATCAAAGGGAAAAATATCCGACTGAACGCCAACCAAAAAGAATTAAAGAACGCGATGCCCAAAGAGTGGAAAAGAGTGATCGTCGAAGAAACGTAACACGTGCCGACGAGAGGTCAAATCGTGCTGAAGATGGGTGGCGCGAGGGAAGGCGCGAGAATAACGTGTACAATGAACGTCCACAGCAAACGACGCAGATTAGACGCCACGCGGAGCGCGACAGTGACGAAGACGGCCGTGAACAAGACGACCGTGAACAATTAAACGACCATCGCGATAAACGCCGAAACTACGATCGCGATCAGTCTCGCAACGGGCCGGACAAATATCGCAACAAGCAACAAAAAGACGACCAGGATGCACGTTACGATAAATCACCGCATCGGTCGGATGGTTTCACACGGAAACCCAGAAATTACGACAGAGAAAATTATGACGAGGAATTGGATTCTCCTGCAAGAGAAAAAAGTAAAAAACAGGAGCATGGTAGAAAGTATGAAACGGATGATAAAGAAAACCGACAACGACAAGAAAGTCAGCATGTTGGGTCAAGACGACAAACGAGTAAGTCTGAAGATGAAGACGATTTGTATGACAAAAGAGGGCGCTCTACAAAGGCTAAGGATTCCGAGCGTAGTTATAAAGCTTCCGGCCAGGAGACGACGGGCCAACAGTCGGGAAGGCGGAACTACAGTCACTCCCCGGAGGACCGCGTCAGACGAGAGCGAACGCATGATAGACGCTGACCTGCCATGTAATTGTAAGCTTCCCATATAGAATTACTAACTGTAGGTATTGTCTGTCAACATAGCGTGACCAGATCACATTTTTTAGCCCTCCATTTTTCCCATGGGTGTTGAGATTTTGATACCATATCATGCGTCATATTTTTCTCATTACCATTCTGAAATTTCGCGCTCTCAATCCATGTATGTCTAGGGTTATCGTCAAAAATCCACTGAAGTTTAATAAACTAAATTATTCGGTTTACATAAAGCAGTGCAGTGATTACACCAAATGTTTTGCCTCCACATTCAAATTTGGGATTGAAAATTTCCTGTTTTCTTTCCATGGATAGTATTTTGGGGAGGTATTTTATGATTGTTAGGTTAGAACGAAATCTTTTTGGGGGAGTGGGAGAGGGGAGATGGATGGATGGATGGATCTGGTCACGCTCCTTTTTTTTCTATCCCTAATTTCACGGAGCTGTGAAGCACAGAATTTTGCTTTGCACAATTTATTTGCATAGCAAAACGGGTGACGAGCCAAAATTGTACGTCAACTTGTGTACTTCCAAGTTTCCGTACAGAGTATTGGCTGGTACACTCGGAACACTGCCCACCTGTTACTTACGGCGCTCTGTGAGTGCCTTTCTACTTGTTCAGATACGGAGATAATTTATCTCACCAAGTTGACTTATAATGTGGATTGACTTGGCGAGATAATTTGTGTCGCCAAGTCGACTTCCTACTTTTACTAAGTCAACTTGGCGAATTATTTAATGTTATTTGACTTCCTATAAAATTCAATAAGTCGACTAGACGAGTTATTAGTTGCCAAGTCAACTTTTAAGTAGATTTGGGAAGTCGACATGGCAACATAAATTTATCTCGCCAAGTCGACTTAGTTCCTCGCCAAGTAGACATAATCCACAGTTATCTCACCAAGTCAACTTGGTGACGGTGAGCTGATTAAAATAATGCACACGAATGACTTTTGGTTCATACATGTATCTCTTGTGTGCATAGGTACAAATCGACAATCAAATTCTCAAATGAGCACGAAACCACTCACTCAATGGTGACAATCATTTTGTTCACAAGAATATTGTACAAATCGACTGAAATGTTATTCAGTTTAAAATGAATCTTGGCACAGTAAATAAATGATAGCTGTAAGGTTTGCATTGTACATGTAATTTTGTGAAAGTATGAATACAAAGTATGAATACTGCTTGCATATATTTTGTCGACTCTCCAAGGTTTTCTGGGATGTGGGATTATTTTCAAATTTTTCTATTTTCTGCAGTTTTTGGTGAAGGGAAACGGTTTGCAACTTCTGGTGCAGTATTAAGTAAATGTTTTATTTTCGGCACCATCCTAAGACCAAAACTCCATGTATGCGTTTTGCATGATGCGTAAATATCGGTTGTTCGAAGAGCAACGCGGATAATGTCCATGTGTGCGTACTGCGAGCTGCGCTATCAGGATTGCGTTGTCCATTTAAATTTAGTACACTCCAGAGAGCGATTGAAACAGATGACGCACACACTACGCATAGGTTTGTGTGTGAAATTCACTGGAAAATTGCCTGAAATATGCAGCTTCAGTTTCCAAGGTTTTAATAGAGTAAGGCTAGTTAGACAAATCCTACTTAGTACGAGGTAAGACGAATGACAGTCTAAACAATGTAATTGTCCCACCAACGTACCAAAGCGAATCCAACTTTAACTTGAATTTTCTATCCGGTGCATCTGAACTTGTTAACGCATGGCACACGCGTGGAGTTTTGGCCTAAATCTTACACAGGAATTTCTTTAAGTACATGTATGTATAGACAAATTTTAAATTTGTGATAAATTACAAATGAAAAGACGCGTGACGTTAATACAATAGCTCAGCATCTGAAACGAGGCTGTCAGAGTGCTAATTGGAAATTTGTCAAATGTTACAAATTAACAGGTTTAATGTACATGTTAGGATTCGTATTAATTTGGTTTTTTTTGTAGATAATATTCACAAGGGTTAATGAGTTTTGGGGCAGCCGGCCGGCAAATCACTGTTAAATAGATGTCATGGGTGCATATATATTTAGTGCACATGTGCAAACCAATATGCACCAGAGTGTTTAATTTGCCATCGTGAGTGGGGGCCAATTTCATAAAGCTGTTTAGCAGAAAAATGTGTTTGCTTTATAAAAACAGGTTTGCAGTCAAAATGGACTATTATTGCTGAGAACAAAAGTTGACATACAATTTTGACCATTAACCCATTTTAATAAAGCAAACAAATTTTGGATTAAGCAAATTTTTCTGCTAAGCAGCTTTATGAAACTGGTCATGCTTAATGATATACTCTTCTGCAGTTACAGTTGCGCTGCAAACATGGCAGAACATTAATATGACGTGTGGTTTTCATGAGTAAATGTGCTGATTTTTGGCACGAATATGAAAAAGAAAGTTGTTTTCCTGACGACAGTTTTTTGGTCATGTGTAAAATAGGGAATTTATGGGTATGCCATCATGTACACTGTCCAGTACATGTAGATGACAACACTACCAGACTGCTGCAAGAATGTTTATCCAAATTCAGTAGGCACTGGGTATACCATTTTAATGTCACAAGTACATGAACCTAAATTTGTTCAACAAAATTATTTTGCATTCCAGTCCTGACCTAAATGTAATTCAATAAACCTCTGTACATTTCTTTACTAGTTATACTATTAACGACATGCACCTTTATAATATTATTACAGAAATTACATTTGAAAATGATTTCATGTTAAAAAATAGAAATTTCTCTCAATTCCTTTTGAATCTATACAAAACATGTAGGAAAGATTTTATTTTCTGTTGTACATAGACAAGTGCTGTCCTGTATATTACAACAAAAGTTGTCTAACAACCTGCATATTCTGATTAGCAGATTAGCAAGAAAAATGCATGCTAATCACCCTGATTGGTTCCTACAAAAATTCGATGCTTTGATAGTTTATTTTATGCGCTACCCGAGGCCAATTCCATGGAGTTAAGCACATATATTTGCTTAACACAAATGGGGTGTAAGCCAACTCAACACAAAATGGTAACCCATTTTTGGAAAGCAAATTTCTGTGCTTAACAGATGCACTGCTCCGTCACTTCACAAGCCCTTGCGTAAAGGCTAGTAACGTATATGTACGCCAGTGGATTTGTTGCATTCTGAATAAATCACTAATTCCAACTTGTTAGGTTTTTCCCTAACAATAAATTGAGATTAACAGATAAATGTGCATAGATTTACAATAATGTATGACACACGATTTATGTACAGAAATTGACCCAATTTCATAGAGCTGTTCAGCAGAATAAACTGAAAGCACAAAAATATATCTTCTATTACTTTTAACAAATTTTTGCTAATCAGGTTTATAAGATTGGGCATTGGTTTTTAACTAGACTTTTACACACAGAAAATAATTCAGTTGCCAGGGTAAATGGGTGTAAACATTCACTGGTAATCTGAAACGCCCACTGCTAAAGCGCAGAGAAACAGTTCACTGGTTTTAGTGTAGACCCATTAACCTTGGCAACATACAAAAGGTGACATTTTCACCTTTGCTTCTCTATATACATATACAGTGTACATGTTATATTAGCATAAATTTGGTCCCTAACCACTGCAGATCAAATGAATTGCTACGAGGCCTATTACTCAGGTCAACCAAATTTGGGACGAGAGAAAGATCATATGGGTCTTAAGCTCCCTCCCAAAGAGGGAGCCACTGCACATTGACAAGTGGATGCCATGCATGACCAGAGGTTTTAAAAAACTACCCTAAACATGTAACTTCTACAGTCCAAAATTGCAACCCCTTAAAGTGGGATGGAAAGCTCAGTTCACTTTCATGGTTTTCAACAGTATTCCTTTCTTTATATAGTCCTTTATGTACTAAGAACATTATATTCAGGATTTCATCCTGAAAAAGTAAGACAATTTTCACGCGAAACTGAAAACGAAAGGTCACGTACAAAATGCACTGGTGTATTCCACACATTTGATTTGAACAGTGTAATGCAGACCCCTATGGCTGTACATTGATTGTATTTTCTGCACATTTTGAAGCCATGCAGGCAAACTAATTGAGTCAAAATTAAACATTTTATTATCCCAAGTCCTCTCAAGGACCCTAATAACGTATATATCTGGGGAAAGATTTTTTAAAAGTACCCTTTTTTAAAAATAGTTTTTCTGAGTTTTTGATACGTAAGTACAGTGCCCAATCGTTAAAAAAAGGAATCTTTTTACTTGGATTTCTGGTCACGGATGGCATCCAAGTGTCAATGGGCAGTGGCCCCCGTCGCTCCCTCACTGGTCAACTTGCGAAATATCTTGCGCCACGACGGAACATGCGGCATCAGGTCACAAACCAGAATAAATCGTGTATCGCTGGACAAGCGGCAACTCAACACAAAATAATCCCAATAATGCTCGTGACACGTCACACACAATGGCGTGATTTTTTCGCACGCTGATTGGCTCAAGAAAAACTAGATGACTTCCATTGAACTTGGCTGTGACAATCGGCATCCCATCGCAAAAGTTGAATATGTTCTACTCTTGCAATTTTTGAGTACAGCCAGCTACACACGTCTTGGAACAATTAAAAACTAATTCGATGCCGACGGGCGTGGCTCAGGCACAGCAGACTGTTCTGTGTCGTCGCAAGGTCGACTTTATCGGGATTTGAACCCGAGACCTCTGACTCACCAGGCAAATTGCTCTACCAGCTGAGCTATAAGGCACAGTGGTATACTCCCTCGGGTTTTCGCTATGAACACAATTTTTCTCAATTGTTGCATGGTAGCGCAAGTGGGAAAAGTAACAAACACAATATTTGGTATCAGCACTAACTTCCCATAATACAAAAATTTAAGTACATTTAATGATACATATATTTTCATTTTGTTGCTACACAACTAAAATGGTAGCGTAAATCTGTTGTGTTTCGTTGATAGTCCTTAGGCAAAATTTGGACAGTTTCAATTGTTGACTCAGAACACTTAGGTATGAACTTGGGGTTGCAGGTTAGACACCCAGCCGTGGTACCTGTGCCCTTGAGCAAGGCACTTAACCACAATTGCTCCATCCTTCAGAAGGAATATGAAGCAGTTGGTCTTGTGTGTTGTATAACACACTTAAAAGATCACAGAGCACTCTTTTATGAAGAGTATAGGGATTCCCTGGTGTCTCTGGCCGTCGGCTGCCAATGGCACCACCCACGTATCTAGATGCTCAAGTGGAATACACTTGTAAGCTTCATGCAATTCAGACTGCGAATTGAAGTTTTATATATTCCTTTATAACACCTGCTCCATAATTGTTGCTAGTTAATTTCATCTGAAATTGTGTGTCAAGTTGAAATCCTCGTAGAGTACAGGCAATATACCCTTAGAATATGTGAAAGACTGTGGCAAGTCTAGACTCCGGAGACGGTTATGAGAATACCAATTTAAACATACATTTCTCTTTTAATATATTAATTTACAGCTTTGTGCTTTATACAGGAATCAGCAAAGTTCTGCTTAGATTTTTAAACTGGTATGATTTTATGCACTATGCATTGCAAGAAATTAAAATATCAAGAGTATTAGGTACACATGGTATATCAAGTATCTTACGTCAAGTTTCCGCAGAGAAGGAAGCAATGTTTCAACAATGTCAGCAGATCACCGTCTGTAAAGTATAAAAAAAGTCCAGCAATTTACAACTGGTTTTCTTTTGTAAAACAGTTGAAAAACCAAAACAGTTTTTATAAAATGTTGAAGTATATTTTCACAGGGACTTGAGAGACGTTGACGTGTCTACACGACCATTTTGTCCATTGTGTTGACAGATGGTTTTGTAGATATAATGGTTTTTCAGACACGATAGTGGGCAATTCTGGAAATTCAAATTTACACTTCAGAGACTTTGAGGGCTTGTAATGCTTCACATACTCAAGTTGTTTGATTTTAAATACATGTTTTTCAAGCATCCTTGATGGAAGTGTAATTCCTGAAAAACTAATTGTAATGCCATTCTTAATATGCGCAGTACATCCAAAAAAATCTCGGTTTCGGACGTACTCAATGAGTACGTCCGAAACCGAGGGTTTGGGGGACCCTACACACTTACTGAGAATGGCATTGCAATCACTTTTTCAGGAATTACACTTCCATCAATGATGCTTGAAGAACATGTATTTAAAATCAAACAACTTGAATATGTGAAGCATTACAAGCCCTAAAAGTCTCTGAAGTGTAAATTGTAATTTCCGGAATTGCCCTAGTGCGGACATAATGGGCCCAAAACCATCTGCGGACACAATTGTTCCAACGGACACATTTGTCCTATACCGACGAGCAACATGTAATGGAGGTGCAGTTTAGAAACTCCACATACTATGCCGTTGTTGCTACGTGGTGCACACCATTACCTAGAAACCAACAGTCTGGTTGCATTATGCCATTCTTTCTTACCGTAAATTACCGAATTAATTCTGTACTTTACACCTGCTGTGTGCACCCGGTCACATTACATAGCAACAAAAATTTAGTCTGGTCACAAAGTGTGCGAGTTATTAAAGAAGTACATCAGTATACCAAACTCTATTCATGTAAAACACGCAAAAGGCTAATTACAGGGCCTTACCTCACTTTTTGGAATAAAATTAATAAGGAAGTTAAACATTACCCCAGGAGTTTGCGTGCCTCCGCAGGTCTGTCCACTGCAATAATAATGAGTTTGCCATCCCGTAGTCCCACTAGGATTTGGCTCTTGGTTGGTGCTACACTCAGGCAGTGGATTGGCACATACAGGGGCATGGTGGCACAAACATCTAGGCTAAAGGAAACGAAAGAAAAGTTTGGTTGATTGATAAAAGTTTTGTCTTGATCACAACAGAAGTATAAATCAACCAATGTGCATTTTGAAATGTCAGTGAATTGTCAATACAGAATTTGCGGTGTCTAAAAATTTCAAATCAACCATTTGACGAAGAAAACAAACAAAAATCTCAAATGAAATAAAGAAGTGCTTCCAACTGTCTAGTGCAATGATTTCACCCGAAATATCTTTTTGTATAAGAAAACCATAATCGAAAATTATTTTATATCAATGCGTGTACACACACATTTTTTTACAAGGACACTCTCATGTGAACGAAACTAGGTCCTTGACTATCGCCGTATTTAGGCTCTGTTTTCCATGCCTGGGGCTTGGGCCATTATCACTTGTCCAGGCTCTTAGCCAGTTTTAAATGTATGTTTAAGACTGACCAAACCCACTTTTATTCTCTTAGTAAAAGCCAAGTACATTTTTCTTTTTCGCAAAATGATACTAGAGAATAACCACAACTTATGGTCGAGTTCAGGTGGTCTGCACTTAACAGGATCACACACTACCTATCCTAACTAAACTCCTCAACAAAAGTTTGGAGAGTCAAGTTTGACTGACGATTTCTCTCTTGTTGCAAAATTATTTTCCTTGAATTTTATATCATTGGAAAGCCCTGTTATTCCTCTTTACGATGTGTCATTTGTTATGATAAAGCAATTGGGGGATGTGCAGCACAGCTGAATACGGGGGCGGGTGTAAAGTGAAATGTCACAAAATGCATTGCTATTGTCAAAAAGTGCATTTGACACATTCCCATCCTCCAAGCAAAAGGGGAATGCACTGCATGACAATAGCAGTGGATTTTGTGACATTTCACTTTCCACCCACCCCTGTATTCCGCTATACTGCATATCCCCCAATTGATTAATCATAACAAATGACACATCACTGTAAAGAGGAATAACAGGGCTTTCCAATGATACCAAATTCAAGGGAAGTGATTTAGTAACAAGAGATAAATCGTCAGTCAAACTTGACTTTCCGAACTTTTTTTGAGGAGTTTAGTTACCCATGTCAAGAACAGACCGCCCGAACCAACTTACCCAAAGAGTCTCCTGATGCACACAGTGCCCTTCTCATCCCCAGTTAGTAAGTACTCGCTGCTAATGTCAAGATGGGTTATCTTACTGGATATGACGGCATTGCACAGGGGCTTGCCGTTCACAGAATACACATGCAGGGAGCAGGGATCCTACACAAACAGTTGAAGGAGAAGACAGAAGGTGCTAAAATTAGGGCTCACATGGTGAATAAAGGTAAACCCTAAACAAATTGTTTTGTCCTCACCCCTCAAAAAAGTGTCGGTCGATCGGGCGCCTTTATTTTTAAATAGTGAATGCTGAGGGACATTTTTCACAGTTGCTGATGTTCTTCTACACACCACAATATGAGCTCTGGGAACCAGTCTAACTGTGCCTAAACCGTAAAATAATTTCTTTGCGAAAGGTATGCATTTGCAAAAAAAAAAAAAGAAGACTTTTAAAGAATTTTATTTGTTAAAAAAAAAAAAAAACGGACATTTTCGGATTTTTGGGTCTGTCTGGATATGGCAACAATTTTGTTTCTGCCTAAATAGGGTAATGTGGCAGAGCAGTGTGGTGCATTGTACTAGAGAACCTGTTTGATTCTACAAAGCGAGGGTTCGAATTTAGGCAGTGTGCCCTTGGGCAAGGCAATTTCCCATAAATTGCCTCTCTCCACCCAACATGGTTTATTGCGACTTGTGTCAGTAAACACTGGTAACAATCGTAAAATAGTAATTACATAATATTGGATGGCTTTGAGGGTGATATGAGAATATACCGCATGAGTCATGAAAATACTGAACGAGCCGAAGGCGAGTTCGGTATTTTCATGACGAGTGCGGTATATTCTCATATCACCCGAAAAGACATCCAATATTATTATTGTTATATAAAATGAGGCTTTGTTTTGAAAGATTTCCGTGAGATTTTTGTATGTTTGTTGTTGAAAACGTCAGTTTACAAATGCATGTGCTTTTGTTACTGTTGTACAGTATTTTTTGTTACTGTACTCTGGCGCGCGTATACATGTGTTCGTGGTGTGCCCAACGTGCACGCACATAGAATCTGGGCTCTGTGCTACAGTAACAGAAACGCACAGTGTCCGCAAAAGCTTCATTTTATATAATAATACAAATTGTTATATTTCATTCTTGTAAAATCTATAAAGCAAATTACACCATGTACCAGAAATAAGTTCATCATCACTTTTATTCCCCTTATTTAATACCTGGCTACATTTCTTGGTGTGTAGTGGAATACAGACGGCCGCCACATGGCCCTCTTCGGAGATTGCAAGGCACGGTATGGTGATGGGTGTCTGTAGGTTAAGGGCTGCGGGGCGTAGTGTCCTGACGTAGTGACCCTTCATAATGGTGTGAATGATGACCGTGCCGTCCTGCATGGGGGGAGGAGGGGGGAATTCAAATAACGTTTGGTAGAGAAGCTTTGTCATTTTACCGCTTAAAGGCACAGGCTCGTCAGCAATGTGCGCGCCAAATTCGTGCCACGAAATACGCAGCTCCGTTTAGCAAAGGCACGGAGCCGCGCACTTCGTTGCACGAACCCGGCGCGCGTGCATTGCTGACGAGCCAGTGCCTTTAAAGGCCCGTACCATTTGCAAAATAAAACTTTTTACAGATTTGTAGAATAAAAGTGTAACATATCTAAGGACGAATGTTGGTAAACTAGCCTGAAGAAATGTTACCTACATAGATAAATCAATGCTTCAGAAAAACTTGAAAATCTATATATGAATTTTGTGTATAAGTGAATGATAAAGAAACCACCTTCGGTTGTCAATTTCCAACATAAAAATTTTGACGGAAATAAATTAATGTGGTGTTTGTTACCATTGCTGTCAACACTTTGAGTAAGGTTTTTCTTGTCAACTCATGACAAACAAAATTGGGTGATTGCAAATGATACAAGTAGATAATTTTAACTCCATGCCAAAGTTATGAACTTTCAAATGAAATGAAGGTAAAAGGCAATACTACCAATTCAGGCCTTGAAAAAACCCACAGCACCACGGCAAATTGCCATCAGTGCCCTATGCTTTTGTCGTGTTGCCCTTAAAAACGTTCTAACACAAATTTTCCATTTCCTCATTCAGGTGCCCTTTACTAAGAGAAAATGAATATCGAGGCCTACCAATTGATTGCTTTCCGTGACGTAGAACATCCGGGAATGTTTGGTGGTCAACGGTCACGCGTGTACACGCGCGCACCAATAGACGCACATGAACACGCATAAAAAATACTCACCAGCGTACTTTCATTCGAAGATGCGATACGTTCAAATTAAAATTATTGAGCATGCACTGCAGCTTGTAAAAACGAAAGTGGTTTTGCTTGATCACAATTTTTATCCTGAAGAAATACATGTTTATCTTTATCGATACAACAGCCATGGCACAACAACATAAAGCAAGGTTAAGTAACAGAGGCAAGAGCAACCAATGCGCTTTTATTGCTTTTTTTGGCCGGTTATCACTCGAGCCACGTGGGTCATGAAAAATGACAACCAAAATGGTGGATGGAAGGGGTGACATCACCCCAAAGCAATCAATTGCAAGTTTTGCAAGTTTTGAAAGTTTTGGTGGGTCATCAAATTTGTTAAACCTCATCTTCTGCACAATAAACATGACATGACGAATGATTTTTGTTTTTTTACCTTTGATGCAGACACTGCCATGTCCAACTCTGTACTGATAGCTACACAGCACACTTCATCATCGTGGCCATACAGTGTTTGTACTGGTTGGCTGCTCACACCGCTGGCAACACCACCCTGCATAGTCATGCACAATGAACAATAATAATAATGGTGTAATAATAATGAATATTTGTAATGCGCCGGTATCCATCAGAAAGATGCTCAGGGCGCATAGTCCACATGTCCACCCTTCATGGTACTCCTGATGCTGTTACCATTATTACTGCTGCCATCAGGAACTCACCAGAACCATTTAGCTTCAACTGGGTGGCTGCCTCGTCAAGGCACACAACCCTACCAGCACTTAGATTGTGGCATTCCCCTTAACAGCTCCCCAAATATCGCTTGGGTTGACGAGGCAATCAAGGATAAGTGTTTTGCCCACAAACTCTAGTGGACAATTAACTAAAGTTGTTACTCGAACTAGCCGTTAGATTGAATTTTGTGAATACTGTCCCTGCAGAGCATGCATATTATCTCAAAATACAGCCTTCAAATACAACTGAATGAAAACTATTCAGGCACAATCTTTGTAAAATGATTTTTTTGTTTGGCCTAATAACACACCTGGTACGTGATTTCCCAGATCATACACGTGGTGTCTCTAGACCCCGTCATTAACTGCATACCACAGTTATCCAACGCGAGGCACGTCACGATGTTCGTGTGTCTGACCACGTGGGCCAGGAATTTGCCTTTCGCCACGCTGAAGACGCGTAGACTGTTGTCCCAATGGCCACCAGTCAGCATGAGTTTAGCGTCGTGTGTCGTTACAAAGAAGTACGGTGTGATCTTGAGACCGGGGGAAAAGGGCCCACTCACAGATTTCCTGATTCTAAAATGAATGAGGGAAAAATAAAGGAAATTTCAAGTAAAGTATTTTACAGTGATTATTCAAAAAGTACATGGAATAACAAAGTAAGGGGTTGTCCAAAGTTGTCAACATTTTCACGGTTCTATAAAGCGTAGGACCCTTCCTACGAGGGGTGTCGAAGGCTTTATATGCACTGTAAAATGTTGACATTTCACGGTAGTGACCAAAAAAATTGTTTATAGGTAGTATTTTGGGGAAGGGTGGGGGTCTTGAAAAATACTACTCTCTGTAGAACCGTGAAAATGTTGACAACTTTGGATGGCCCCTAAGTAAAACCTTGTAAGGGGTGTTTAAAAATTATGGGTAATTTAGGGGCAAAACAAACCCTAATTGATATTCATTCTCCCTGATGCAAGTAAAATCACATTCCATCGTCAGTTGCAGTACCCGCCGCTAAATGGTCCAAACTAGCTACTCAACACCAGCCAGCTCGGTGGTCGAGTGGTTAAGATGTCTACCTAGTATGCACCCGAGCACGCTAAGAAGTTTTTCTCATAGTGTCTTGAGGAAGCACCGAGTATAAAGTGCTAATCAAGTTACATCGAGTAAGGGCAAAACAAACCCAAGTAACATGAAATTTCAAATTCATGCCCTGTAACGGGCTGCTCAGTAACAACTGGTTATTTCACATTTTTTATGAAATGTCTTGTGTGTTGGGCATTACAAAGGTGTGCATGTGCACCCACAAATTTCTGTAATGGTTGTTTCAGAAATATATGTACATGTGTGTCCCACGGTTTTGGGCGGTTTGAGGAGAAGGCTGCAGGGCGGTATCGGGCGGTTTGAGGATAAGGCTGCAGGACTAATGGTTTCACTGAAACAAAAACCATGCTGAAAATTATTTGCCTCTTCTCAAAAAGTATGGTATAAACTGGTTCAAAATCTGGGGAGATTTTGAAAATCAAAATTCTACTTTGACTCACTTTGCATTGATGAGCGATGAATCTCTCTCAAATGTGAAGTAGTTTGAGATTGACTTGTCGTATGGCAGCCATCCATGGGATGCCAGGGTCCCATTTTCTGTTACACTCACCTAATATAAGGGATTTTAAATTTGAAGTTAAAATCTTTCTAAATTCGATTCTGTTTGGCATTAAAACTGTCAGCTGGGTCTGTATACTCCACAGGGAGCCGAGAAGGTTAAAGGCAGTACACTTCGAGTGCTTGGGGTTCAAATGTGTTAAGTGCAATTTTTGCCATATTGAGTTATTTGCATATTCTTGGATAATTTGGGATGCTCTTTTCAATGCACACATTAAGTGCTAATAACACATTGTCATGGTGAAAACTGCATGAGAAGTATGTGCAGATTGTCAATTGCCCAAGCTAGTTTGGTGCACAAACATGTTAACTGCTTCTATCACAGATGTGTTAAGTACTTTTTTAGTAAATAACTTTGGCTTTTAATTAATTTTATGACCCATGTCATATTCAATCCAAAGTATATTATTAAGAGAAACACCATTTGTAAGGAGGAGCATGTGGAGTACACCCCTGATTTTTCACAACTATTACAACATTCAACTGGATTTATCTAATAACTATAAAATTGCACTTAACACATTTGAACCCCAAGCACTTGACTTGTTCATTAAACTGTTAAAAACGGCGCGATTTCCACTGGTAATTGAAAGGCTATGTCGAGAAAACTACCTTGTAGAAAGTTCAGCCACATACATGCAGTAATACATCAGAAAACCTGAAAAATCCAAGCACGGTTTTCGTGCATGAATGAATGGTTTTAAAAATTGCCTACAGGCGTTCAAAAAGTTTGTCATTTTTCTCATGAATGGGGGCTAATAATTTCACAGGATGATTACTACCATTACCATCTTAACAAGTAAGCTTTTAGATGATAATAATTCAGACATTTTTTTGGAGGGTAATTACCAAATATGTAGACTACCTTTAATACCGTATGGACTGACAATAATTCCCTTATCGATTTAGATAACTAATTAATTCATTTAGAGAACTGATTCAGCACAAACGATTGAACTGTCCTACGTGAATATGGTCTATGCAGTCAGTTTCTGCACCCACCATTGCATCAGGCATCCCCTGATAGATGAAGGACTTCGGCTGGCTCCGAGGGATGTTAACGTAAACCAACGGATCACTGTCCGACGTTGAAACCTCCACAAAGAACGCCTTGAGCTCATTGAGGTGGTCAAAGATGTTGAGTAGTTGGGTTTGGTTCTTAGTGGCCTTCTTAGTTATCTCATCAATGCTGAGACGCTTAGGGTGGGGTTCCTTGATAAGTTGGCACGGAGTCTGACCGAAGTTGTTGATCATGCCTTCCACTGCTTCCCTCTCTAGAGCATCCTTGATGGCTTCTAGATCTACGGCTCCTAATAGATAAAAATATTCAAGAATTTACATTTAGGTCTTTCTATAAATTAGGGGTCCAAAAGTGTGACATTTAGTGTCCCCTGTTTACACCTGATATGTGTTATTTTTCGTACAAAAATCATTAAAATGGCTTTTAAACCATTTTGTATGAATTGTACTTTATGTACTCACTCTTTGAGATGGAAAGTATTTAAAGAATGTGTCCTAAATTTACAAAAACAAGATGTAAAATGTAACGAGGGACACCAACATTGGACCCCTAATTTATAGAAAGACCCATTTGTTGGGAGAAATCGAATATCTCAGAATCCGAATAGTCAGATTTAAAAAAAACAAATTTTCAATCTTCAAATTTTTTAAAACTTGAATCTTGCATAGATTTTTAGTCACTACGGTAAATGTTCCTACCCTCGTAAGTACAGTAATAGAACACATTGAGTGCTTCAACCGCAGCGGAGCCTTTTTGCTTGTAGCCAAATATCAGATCAATCCAGTGGTGGAGGTTAGCCGATACATGCTCACTTTCCTGCAAAGATTAAGGATAGATTACAGGATTGGAAAACGGTTAAAAATGGTGTATGTACGCCCGAGTAATGTTACTCTGCCACACATTGCTTCTCTCCACCCAGGAGTAAAATGGGTGCCTGAGAGGGTAACAAATGTTGATGTAATTTAATAGCCATTGAGCTCTTGATAGGCAGCTGGGGCTGTATACACCAATCCGAGAGCCGAAGTCCACTTCTCTGTACGTCCGCCATAACTGGGGGCCATCCAGTGCCATAAACTGTGCGTTTTGTGTTGATGATAAGCTGTTACATTATGTTGTCACTTGGAACATTTTTGCGCTTTTATTGTAAGTTTGCGTGTACGCAAAGGGGGCGCGTTGTGCACTGTTCGATTTAACAACAACACAGAGCACCCAGTTCAGGGAAGTGGATGGCCCCAGTAATGGCGGACATGCAGGGAAGGAGTCCTTAGCAACCAGATTCGTCTGAGATGGTATTTGGAGTGATTTAATGGAGCCCTATGATCAGGTGTAATAATAAGTGAGCGGTATAAGTCCGTAAAACTATGTTTTACCTGTTGGGGCGACAGTTTTTGTGTAAAAAAAGCTATGTTAGGGCGACACGCTCTTTTTTAGGTTAAAAACCATTTTTTTAATTAGATCTAGAACCATTTCTCTTAGGTCTGGAACCATTTTTGGAAGCTTTGGGTAGAGAAATTTGGTGTCAATTTGAGTGATTCTTGCCGAAATTTGTGGTCTCTGGGGAAAGGTTTCCCGTAATGTCGCCCTTTTATAGCATCCAGGGTTATTATTATTATCGTTATCATTATCGTTATCATCACAACAACCAACCTGTGTATAAGTCAGTTCAGGACCTCATTTATGTTCTGAGGAAATTGCAATCAAGAAAAGGTGTAAAGCCACTGTCCTATTTAAAGGCATTTATATCATTTCCAAGATGATGGATAACATCTGAAGAAGAATGTTGTTAAACTAGTCTGCAAAAATTTCAGCTACAGAGATGCATCAATGCTTCAGAAAACCCTCACAAGAATCCATGCATGGCTGATGTGAATGGGGTAATACATCCTCACCAATGCTCTCCGGTGTTTGTAAATGAAATCTTCTGGGGATGAGGCCCATCTTGGCAAGATGACATCATTCACTGCTTCACCAGTCTGCAGATACCCCAGATCAAAATCTAAGGGGCAAATCACAGCCAAAACTTAAATGTGTGCCAGTGTTATGGTCAAGACCCAATATCACAAGACCAAGACTTCAGTCCAAGACTTTCATGACTCATGCGGTATATTCTCATATCACCATCAAAGCCATCCAATATTACATAATTCTCTGAGAAACATAAAGTAGTCTTACTATTTCCGTTTTCGAGGAACTCTGGCATGTAGAAGAACTCTGGAATGAGCTCCTTGACATCATTAGGGTTTTCCATCAGCGTCTCCCATAGAGAAGGTATGCTGTGGAACTGACGATCTGCACAGTCAAACCTGTAAAAACCAAAACAATACAGTTAAAACCAACATGTGCATTGGCGGGTTTGCTTGGAAATGGGTATCCTAATACCATAACGGTTCAGGGTTTCGGGTACCCGCAAATAAAGCTACATGTTACAAAATCTCAGATTTCTAAACCTGGAAGTAAGAGAAGAGATTTCCAAATCTGTCCATTAATCATGTTTGCAGAAAGGCATTTTTTCCATGAGGAATAAAAGTACCCCAGATGTGTGTCTCGTGAATGTGTAAGCTGGAATCCACCCTCCCCCCACCACCCCCCCCCCCCCCCCCAAACAAAAATAGTAATCGTCTTTTTCGAAACAAGTGGCTTTCCAATCATACGCAAAGGTTGTTTTTGGCCTTACCCGACGTAATTATTAACACTGTATACTCAGTGCTTTCCCAAGACACTATAAAAAACTTCATAGCGTGCTCGGGTGGGACCCGAACCCACGACCCCCCGCACACAAGGCTAGCCGGTGTTGAATGGCCGGTTCGAATCATTTCGCAACGGGGATTGCAATTAGTCAACGGGGATTGCAAGTCTAAATCAACTTCTGACTAATTGCAATCCCCGGCAATTCGAACCGGCCATTCAACACCGGCTAGCTCGGTGGTCGAGTGGTTAAGACGTCTGCCTTGTTTGCAGGAGGTCGTGGGTTCGGGTGTTCATAATTACGTCGGGTAAGGGCAAAAACAACCTTACTTAACATTAATGTCCCCGACGCAATTCTAAATCAACTTATGAGCAATTATAACACTTGTGTAGTTCCAAAGGTAGTGATAATGCCAGACCCAAACAACATATTATCCTCCAGAGGGAACCCTTAGTATAAATCTGCTTTCTCTTTGTAAATATTCCTCAGGAATTGTTAATACACACACTGCAAAAGCCCTACATTATCTGAGATCCTGCTTTATAGTAAAAGTAGGATACAATAGGACCAGGTTTTAATGTCAGTGGGTCAAATTCCTGAAAACCCAGATACTCGAAACAGGCTTAGACATAAAACAAAATATTCAATTTCATTCAAACTAATTAGTTATTTAAAAATTTTTGTAAATATATTTGAACTTACTTTCCACTTTGGAGTTGTATGTGAAGCGATGTGAATGGTTCTATGCGTACGAGGTAGTGCATGACACCGGCTGCATTAGAGTAGTGTGTTCCATAGTGGAACTTGTCAATGGTTCCTGTTGGATCCTCAAAATTCTCAAACCTAGCATTTAGACAGAAAGCAAAACTGATCTTTTCCCACAGGCTAATTTTAAATCTCGACACTACTGTATTGCATGGGTCAAAATTTATTCAAATTTATATATATATTTATATATTTTTTTAAACCTGCCGTAATTACCTCAAAACTTGTTTAATGGGAGGGTGTAGCATATTTCATGAAAAAACTCTTGGAAGCATAAAAAATGCATCAAAACAATCAAACACTATTGCAATATGAACAGAGATTCCTCCATCGTATATATAGTTTCCAAATTTACCTCAGGATTCCGTTTCAAGAGAGCCCAAAATTTCCATTTTGAAAAATTTCCCCACATGACTAGTTTTGTGCTGGAGAGTGAAATTATGACATAACATTCACAGTCGATATTAGCTCCCCTTGGTACTAGAAGTTAAACTAGTTCCCGTAACGAACACATCCAATAGACCGTATCAAATAGCTGCCATCTTGAACGCCAACTTTTGTCATTTAAGTTGGTGAACAATGCAAGCACAAAATGCGCAACCACACATGTCCTCACGGGACAAAGAAACTGCTCTACAAGATGGCGGCCATTGGATACAGTCTATAGCTCAGGGAGTTAATATTGGCCATCCGCCCAAGCCATGCTATTATGCTTCACTCCACAAATGCCACAAAATATGCAACAGATACAAACGAGGTTGAGTTTATAATGTGCATGTCGTATGGTTTACGTATATGAAACTCACTTGCTTTTAACTTCCTCAATATTCTTTGGATTAACGACTCCAATCGGTTTGGACAAGTCACGGTAGACATTTGGATCCTCCAAATCAAGGGTCTCTGATGTGTAGTCACACAATATCCAGGGAAACTGCAACAATTAGAAACAAATATAAGATTGATATTAATCAGTTTGAGTCTGCAGTGCTGTAGGCTATCACAAAGCCTTTACATGGCACTCAAAATCCTCATTAAATTTGTAAGTAATCACATCGCATATGTGACCCGCTCTGCAAAAAACACTTGCAAAGTGTTGCCTAACTTTGTACGCTTCATGTGAGTCGCCATCTTTTGCAGTTCGGCGCTCGGACTTGAGAGGTCGACAAGAGATTCTTACATACATTACGGCATATGGGAGTCGGGAAACAGGGCATCAATCTTGCATAAACATCCTGTAAAAATTTCAAATATGGCGCTGCACATAGTTGCAGAGTTTTTCATCAACATTAATTGGGTTGCCGATGTTGAAAACAAGATTCTCTGATTCTCATGAAGATTTATGCACCGGGCAATAATTTTGATTAAATTCGTCGATAACTTCAAACAAGTGCTGTCCCTTCCTTTATGTCGCGCAGCCTAGGTCAACCATAAGAAGAAATCTGCAGCATATCCGCGCTCATTAAAATACAAAAAAACAATGGAAATACCAGGTTGAACACGGATATTCTAGGCAGTATCTGGGCACCGCCAGGAATTTTCATTGTGTTTTTTTGGGGGGGAGGGGGGGGGGGGGGGGGGGGGGGGAAACAATTGATAGGTGCATTAGGAAGACAAATAATTTACAGTAGTACATATGTCAAGCGATATTTTGTGTTAAAGTAAGTCGAACTGGGTCAGGCAAATCTAGCAGACGCCTACGGTCGACCTAATGATATTATACGCTGGGATGCCTGAGAAATTACCAAACGAATTTGCAAGAAATTCATGAGATTTGTCAATTTTTTTCCCCACTTACCACCGGGTACTGGCTGAGGTCATTATAGGTCCGGCCAGCAATGGTATTGAGCTGCATCAGATAGTCAAAGTTAGAGAGTTCCCTGGACACCCATTTGGCTGTCAGTGTAGACGCTTTGAGCAGGTCGGCTGGTGACTTGGCCCCGGTGTAGTACAAGTTGACTGGTTTCAGGGTCAGTATGCGACTGTAGGTCTTGTTTCTTGTCTGTTGAAATTAGAAAACCATGAATGGATCTTAGAAATGACAAAGACCATCTCAAAATTATACGGCTACAACTTGAAATTATGCATGAGTCAATGGTGGATGCTAGTTAGATGGTTTGCTCACTCATTTATAGTTCAAAAAAGAAACTCAATTTTGTTTTAAAGGAGCGTGTCCAGATCACATTTGTGGACCCTTCTTTCTTAGCACGGGTATTGTAATAACCCTGGATGCAGCAATAGGGCGACAATTGGGAAAGCCTTTCCCCGGGGACCACCGAAATTTCGGCAAGAATCACTCAAATTGACACCAAATTTCTCTACCCAAAGCTTCCAAAAACTGTTACAGACCTAAGAGAGACGGTTCTAGACCTAATAAAAATGGTTCTCGATTAAAAGAAAAATGGTTTTTGACCTAAAAAAATGGTTTTTAATCTCAAAAATATTAGGGCGACACCAAATTGTCGCCCTATTGTCGCCCTAATATAGCTTTTTTACACACAAATTGTGAGTAATTGTGTGTCAAATTTGAGATTTTGATACCATATAATTTTTCTCATTACCAATCTGAAATTTTGCACTCTCAATCCATATATATTTTCAAGGATATCGTCAAAACAACTACCAATTTATTTTGTAAATTAATGTGTCTGGTTACATAAAGCAGTGCAGTGACTACACCAACCTTTTTGCTTCCACATCCAAATTGCAGATTGCAAATTTCCTGTTTTCTTCCCATGGATAGTGTTTTGGGGAGTTATTATAAATGATTGTTAGGTTAGAACAAAATTCATTTTCTGGAAAAATCTGAACAAGCTCCTTCAAACCGATTAAATGAAGACAAAGTCAATTGTGCAGCCATTTGCAACTAAACACATTTAAATGGAATTACTGTCTGCCACATCCAGGGATATGGGATTGAGCAAGGTACATGTATAGACTAATCCGGTAACTAAGGTCTCCTTCCCTGTATATCCGCCAAAGCTGGGGGCGTCCAGTGCATGGGCTGTGCGTTTTGTGTTGCTGTTAGAACGAAAAGCGCTCATCCATTACATGCACGAACGCGCCCCTTCTGCGTGCACGCGACGCGCCCCTTCTGCGTGCACGCGACGCGCCTCCTTCGCGTACATGCGACGCGCCCGCCTTCACGTACACAACCCTACAAAGACGCGCAACTTGTTCGACATGTTCGAGGTATACAAATGTAGCTTCAGCAACAGCAAAAACATACAGTTCATTCAGTGGAAGCCCCCCAGCTATGGCGGATATACAGGGAAGGAGACCTTAGTTACCGGATTGGTGTATAGGGACAAAACAGCAAAATAACCTTTTTGTCCTTGAAGTTGATGAAGTAATTGGTCTGGCTGATGAAGAAAATCTCGATGGCGCTTCGCCGGAGGTTGTAACGTCGGAGATGAACTTCCCTCAAATGGGATAGAGACCATTTGAAGTCTTGGCCACTGTCTGAATAAACATATAAAGTATAGACCTTTTGCACAGCAGCCATGACAGGCACTTTGTGGATCTATTGTTACATTGAAATATGAAAACCTGCCCCCGTCATAGCCACCAGTGCAAAAGGTTTATATGGATAAATTTGGTACAGATAGAAAAAAAGCCCATTGTTAAATATTTGCTCCTATGTACCTGCCCCCAAGGCTAAATGTGGTGGACATTCCTTATTTTAGCATGGCAGCTCGCAAATAGCTTAATAGAGTACTAAAGTGACAATGTCACCCTTTGTGGGTTGTCATGGTTACTGGGTCTACATTAAAACCAGTGAACCTTTTCCCTGTGCATTAGTAATGGCGTTTCAGATTACCAGGAATGTTTAGACCCACTTGTCCTGGCAACTTAGTCACACTTTTAAGTAGTCTATAGGGCTTGGGAATCGACATCACGACGCCATTATTTACGTCATTCTCGGCCGCCATAATTGTTTCCTTCCTCCATGCTTGAAGGTAGTGAGTGGTTGCTATGCGAACTGGCGTGCAGCATCGTCAAGTTTGGATATGCGTGTGGCGCCCACGCGTTTCCATATCACGCAAACAACGACCTAGTCAATTGAATTCAACATGTTGCGGCGCGCACGTCCTGCACGCATGAGAACAAAGCAAGCTGAACGTACATCGCGCACGATACTGCCAACAAACATGGCGGAAACCACTGCATTGTGACGTTGCATGACATCACATTCCCAAGCCCTATAGACCTTTTTCTGAAATGTACAGAGGTTCAAGTCCTTGGTAGGAAATTTTGTACAGAAACCTGTGGCAGAGATGCACAAAAGATACGAAAACTGGATTCCACAAGTACAGTATTGTACAGTGACCGAGTGTGTACGTGTGCTGTTCTGCGTGGCATGTAGGAGTGATTGTGCATTCACGTGCGTACATTTATAGTATACTTCAGTTGCTTAACACAAAGAGCCTCGTTATCAAACCCGGAAATGCGCAGACCAGTCTCAAATTAGTTAATTTGAGATTTGTCTTTCCTACAATTTTTTGCCAACACCCAAACAAAATTTAACTCAGTTTTACAAAGAGCATGAGTTTCCATTTACTATCTTCCTTGTCAGGACTACTATCGTAGAAGTAGACATGCGTCGTTGTGACCTCTAGCTTGCCCGGTATGACGTCAATCAATGTTATTAGGTTGCACTCCTCCGATACCACGGTTTTCTCCTTCACTGTATCCCCTTGCTCAGTCTCTGTGCTGCAAGTCAGACAAATAATTCGCCGATTAGTATACATGTACCAAGTAGGGACCTTGTTTACTTAAAAGTGGGTTTGGCCAGTCTTAACCATACGTTTCAAACCGGCTAGGGGCCGGGACGAGTGATAATGGCCCGAGCTGCAAGGCAAGGACCATTATCACTCGTCCAGGCCGGTAGACCTTACAGCTATGTGTGGGGGTAACTTTGAAAAATATGTACACTTATGCTATTTGGAGATGTTAAGGTTAACAAAAATAATAAATAAAAAAAGTCTGGTTCCCTACCTCTCAGAGATGATATTCCACTCTTCGTCCCCCAGCCTGTCATCCTGTAGCTCCATGTCACTGACTCTAGCTTCTTTTACTATTTCCAATGACAAGGTTTCCATTGATTCCACCACAGGACCTGTTTTTGGACAAAAATTTGCAACATGATGTATTATTAAACTTAAACATTTAAATTTTTAAAAGTAGATGTTGGCCCAATAAATAAATCCTGCAATTTTGTTGAAACTCTTTATGGATGTGTACCCAAAAAATGTGAATTAATTGTTGCCGAGTTCACACGGTCCTTTTTTCACACATTAACACGCGCAAATTTCAGTGTGCCGTTTCACACTAAATTCCCTTAATGCCACATTTTCTCAAGGTGACGCACATTAAATTTACATGAGTGAAAAACAGTCGGTGTAAATAAACTCCTCAAAAACAGTTCGGAAAGTCAAGTTTGACTGACGATTCTCTCTTGTTGCAAAATGAATTTTATATCATTGGAAATCCCTGTTATTCCTCTTTACGATGATGTGTCATTTGTTATGATTAAGGAATTGGGGGATGTGCAGCACAGCCGAATACGGGGGCGGGTGTAAAGTGAAATGTCACAAAATGCATTGCTATTTTAAAAAGTGCATTGACACATTCCCATCCTCTAAGAAAATGGGGAATGCACTGCATGACATTATGTATTCCGCTATACTGTACATCCCCCAATTGCTTAATCACAACAAATGACACATCACTGTAAAGAGGAATAACGGGGCTTTCCAATGATACCAAATTCAAGGGAAATGATTCAGTAACAAGAGAGAAATCGTCAGTCAAACTTGACTTTCCAAACATTTTTTGAGAAGTTTATAACATAAATGTCTTCGTGTATTGCCACAGGAATGCACAACGGAGTTAAACACAAGCATGTAAACCTTTGTCCACTATTCGTTAGAGAATAATTATTGGCAACTTGCCAGTATTGTCTCGGAGTTGGCAAGCCTCAGTGTGCTGATCAAACATGAAGTTCTGTGTCAGCTTCAGACGCATTCTGGAGAAGTTCTCTTGCGATGACAGCTTCCAGTAAATGTGCTCATCGGTCCTGTAAACAAATTGATTTCCACAATATGCAATTAACAAATTTCAAATTAGTACTTGCAGCCTCGTGTCAGATGCTGAGCCATTGTATTACGTCACACATCTTTTCATTTGCAAATTTTATCACAAAAGAAAGCACCGAGACCCTCGTTTTTGATAAGTAGCATGATTGGAAAATAAAGCTGTAAGGCCATGGTAGTCAAGGGGAATAGTTTAATTCACACGAGGGTGCCTTGTAAAAAATGCACGCGCACCAGCATTTGTAAAAATTAATCCTCAATTATTGTTCTCTTATCATAAAAAAGATACGTGTCATCTTGCGCAAAATCGTTGCATTGGACAGTTGGAACCACCTCTATCTTCCATTTGAGTTAGTTTTTATTATTATTTTGTTTTGATTAAATGGTTGTTTAAAATTGTTAGATATTGCAAATTCTGTATACAGACTTAAACGGTAGAGAACATCATTTCCAGTGACCCCAAAATTTGAAATTTCTACAAGGCAGTTTCATTAACATGGGCTTTTAATCACGAGTGGAAATAATGCCCTTTGTAACAGTTTACCAATCATGTACTCTACCTTTCAATACAGACCAAATTCCGGAAGCTCTTATAGACGCTTTGCACCGGCAGCCATGACAGGAGCAGTTTTTCAGATTTAAAGAGGCGTGACCAGACCACATTTTTGACAACCCCATTTTTCCCATGGGTGTTGAGATTTTGATACCATATCATGTGTCATATTTTTTCTCTTTACCATTCTGAAATATATATTTCCAGGGATACGTCAAAAATCCACCGAATTTTTTGTAAACTAATTTATCCGGTTACATAAAGCAGTGCAAGATTACACCAATGGTAATGAGAAAAATATGACACATGATATGGTATCAACATTTTAACAACCAAGAACAAAAGAAGGGCGCTCAAAAATAAACTAATTTGATCACACAAAGCAGTGCAGTAATTACACAACCTTTTTGCTTTCACATCCAAATTAGAGATTGCAAAATTTCTGTTTTCTTCCCATGGATAGTATTTTGGGGAGGTATTTTATATGACTGATAGGTTAGAACGAAATCAATTTTCATTTGAAAAATCTGGTCACCAATGAAGCACATTGACAATGTGACTGCCCCTTGTCATGGCCACGTGTGCAAAGGCTCTATTTGGCTAGCCTACCTTTCAGCCCATGCACCCCTCTGCCCAGTCAGGAAGCGTTTACTGGATCGCCATTGTCTGAGTGTTGACTGATGCTGGTTCTGTAGTTTGTTCAGTATGTTGGCATGTCTTGATGTCTCGGTCTTGCGTAGCGTCATGAAGGGCTCCGTGATCTTGGCCTGTTCACACAAAGTATTAGTCAGTTTGAATATAGACTAACCGTAAATTATGCACACTGCATTTCGGACTTGAAAAAATACCCTTTTATTAAAAAAATGTAATAAACTAGCTTCATTATTTCCGCCAGTCTCCCCTTTTTTCTATTTAAAGGCAGTATACATGATTGGTATCTCGAAAATCAGAAATGTTCACAATATAAACACAATATAAACATGATGACCGTAGACAAATTCCCCTGAAATGGTTTTGTCTGAAGTGATAGTCTTTGAGAAATGAGTAAAACAGAGACACAAATTCAATTCGCCCCAAAACCATTTCGCCCAAGTGCAATTTCGCCCGAGTGCCATTTCGCCCCAAATCACTTTGTCCAAACACTACATCGCCCAAATGCTACTTCGCCCCAAAACCACTTCGTGCACAGGCCATGGTTCAGGGCGAAATGGTTCAGGGCGAAGTGGTTTTGGGGCGAAATGACTGCAAACCCATTTTTAACTGTTTCTCAAAAGTTAGACGAAGTACGGAGCTGGTTTTTTCTCAGGTTGGTTTTAATCATGCATATCTTCAATCACACAGGGGGATAAAACTATTTGTAACAGTTTACCAATTATGTATACTACATGTATCTTTAAGTTAAGGTATTTGTTAGTTACTAATTTACTACGTCATCAGGAACGAAAGTGTGTTTTCGGATCATCGAGTTTGTAACCGAAGACGAGAGATGACGTTACTTGTATATTGAATTAATGAATTCTTGTCTACCTTTTGACAGGCATTTATACTTTGTTTTTGTTTGTAAAGGGAAATATGGATATTGTGACTACGGGTGGCCACGATTTTTGTTCAGGTGGCCACGTTTTTTGTCCAGGTGGCAACATTTTGCCTGGGTGTTAATGATGATTTTGTCCATGGACAAAACAACTAGTGGAGAACCCCGCTTGTTCTAACCTGAAACCGGAGCTTGCTCTCCCCTCTTTCCCGTTCCCGTCTGTGGATGTCCGTGTTCATCAAATCGAAACACTTTCTCCATAACTTGCCCATCCTGGCTGCAGTAACAGCAAAGTTGACTGTCACGTACTCTTGCATGAACGGCTCCACCTATAAAAATAGGAGAAAAACAAATTGTTTATGAATTCTTGCTATTAAAACGGTTGTCTCAACTTGTCTGATTGCATAAAATGGGACAAGTTCTTTTGTCGACTCACAAAAACCCACACATTCAAAATGGGAAGCATTCAGCCATGTCCTACTTGATCCTAAATAACTGTCATTTGTCAACGGATTTAAACCAAAATTTCAGATCATGTAAACAAGGCCTGACAAAATTTCACAATCTGCCACTTTCGTCTGGCGTCCTCCAATATCAAGGGAATTGTCTATGTCAGAGGTCTCATTGCACCTCTTGGCAAGTCGCACAAAACGATCAAGGATGTGTTCAATGACATTTAGGGTGATCCTGCATTCTTGGAAAAGCTTTCGGCTACAGCACATGCTTTCCGCCACCATCTCCAGCGATGTATCGACACTGGAGGGTGCCAAGTCGAAAATGGCAATAGACTGCCGAAGTGAATACGTCACCTTTTGTTGGTTGCCTAGGCAATTGGATCTAAACTAAAAATCACTCAACCGTGTCCCAGTGCTTTTCCAATGGTACTTTTCCCGACGGCCATGATAGTTTAGATCCAATTGCCATGGCAACGCACGTCACACTTCGGCTGTCTATAGACTTTACCTGTTTTTCAATATAGCCCCTCCATTCATCGGAGCGGCAGTATGACTGGAAGTCCTCAAAGAATGTGGGGCTGGTATCGGTGGTCGGTAGGTGGGGAAGGAAGTTGGGCATGCGAAGCTGTTTATGGTAGATCTCAATCATGGCGCGGGTGAGTGGGATGAGGTAGGCGTATGTCTCGCGCTCTCTCGCTAGAACACAAAACAAAAATAGGCTTGTTTTATACTCACAATAAGTTAGAGGTATCGTGGGGTGTACAGAGATACTGTAATGAGGGTATGCATTCTGCTTGAATGATTTTGTTTATGATTACACAATTGTATCTGCACGACAGTCACACCGTGTCACGGGAATAAAAAAAAGCAACCGGATGCAACGCCTACACCATGCAGTACATAACTCAGCACCGTGCGAGTACAATGCAATTGAGTCTTTCCACAGTAAAGGGGGCATTTTGGCAACACAGACCATATTTTCCAGAAAATACCTTTGTCTGGTCTCAAAATAAATGCTATGGGCGGACAATGACAGTCCTTAGAAACGGCATAGCAACAGCCACAGCCAAAGCCACTAATTCGGATCCAGCCTACGTTTCAGTTGTTCTAAAGAGATAACTTAGGCCCAAAAAGGGTTACAAATAGTGTGACAACATGCCTTTCTAAAAACCCAGGGTACAAATTTTTGTATGATATCCTTGAAAATATACGGCTTGACAGCGCGGAAATTTAAAATGGTAATAAGAAAAATATGGTATCAAGATCTCAAGACCCATGAGAAAAATGGGGGCTCTAAAATGAGATCTGAACACGCTCCTTTAAAAATCTTATTTCTTGGCTAAAACCTCACCCTGGAGTGACCTCATGAGGGCAGCATCCAGCGACCCTAGCAGGAAACAGGCTTCACTGGTTGACGGTATGGGCCTAGTTTGTAGTAAATGGTGTAGCCTAGCCGCTGCGGTGGCGCACACCTCGATATCATCGTAAGCAGCGAAACCTAGCATGATGCGCAGGCCTAGTTGGGACATCTCGGACCATTCGTCGGATTCTAGAGGGTTTTCCCATACACCTATGGCGTCGATCACGTCGATAACGGCTTCTGCCAACTGCAGAGTGAAAAGAAAAAAATCAACAGTTTAGACCGATATTCCATTTTATTGGGAGCGCGTGTGGTCTAGTGGGTATGAAGCGGGACTCCCAATCAGAGGTTGGGGGTTCGAGCCCCACTTCGACCAATGTGTCTGTGTCCCTGGGCAAGGCACTTAATCATAGTTGCCTCGTCAACCCAAACGATATATGGGAAGCTGTTAAGGGGAATGCCACAATCTAACTGCTGATAGGGTGAAGCGCCTGACCAGCAGCCGCCTAGTTGAAGCGAAATGGTTCTGGTGATTCCCTGATGGCAGCGGTAATAATGGTAACAGCGCCTTGAGCACCCTGCAGGGTGGATATGTGCGCTATCCAAATCTAATCATGATTATTATTATTATTATTTCCAAAAACAATTCTTCAAAAATGGGATGAGAGAAATATTAAAACAGAAATGCAAATCATACTCTAGATGTAGCTTATTGTGTCGTTCGGCAGTGTGTATAAACATCCTAAGTGATACGGTTGACTGCACCCGTTTAATTTTAACACGCCTCAGGGAGCAATTGAGTGAGTGAGTGAGTGAGTTTGTGGTTTAACGCCATGCCGGCATCAGAGGCCATATTCATGGCGGGATTATGTTAATATATAAAAATGCTTGGTTTTATTTAAAATTAATAAAATCATGTGAGTTGTGGAAAATATATGATCTTGGAGTTAGTTGTATAGATAACAAGTGGTATATTTCAATAAAATTGAAGAAACATTGTATATAAGTACTACATGGAATCTGGGTAGTTTTCCAAGGCAACCCCGAGGAGGCCGGTCATAGTGGATCCCCCAGACACACGGCACCGTGTCTAAATAATCCCGCAAGGTCGGCCGTTTCCCTTGCAGTTTAAGGGCCCGGGCCAGGGAGCAATTGAAAAGGATGGCACACACAATACGAATAGAAATTGTGTGTGTGAAATTCACTGGAAAGTGGCCTGAAATACACTCCCTCAAACAGTTTCTAAGGTATTAAAAGAGTCAGACCTATCAAATTAAGACAATTTCGTTTCTGGTCCATTTTCACTTTATCCTTTCCTTTACACCGATTGTTAAATTGACAGTTTTGTGTTTACACTTTCTGAACATTTTCACTTATCTTTGACAGTAAACGTAGCAGTTTCGCCATTTTGTGTGAGCAAACTTTCTTTCTTACACATGTCGCGTTCATTCACGATGCAGTACATGTGCAGTACATGTAGGGTTATTTTTGTTCGATTGCACGCGTGTTGTACATGCACGCATATGGCCGGGTAACCTTATGCAATATTTTGTCACACTGCTTAAAATTTGGTTTCAGGCATGCGGTTTTTGTTTGCGTGCATGTTTTCCAACCATACACAGGCACAGAAAGTGGCTATGGCTAGACTAGAAAGTGTTTCAAACCAGCCGGTCTTTACGTTTAAGACCAGCCAAAGGAATTGCGTAAACTGTCCAAGGTATTTATGAATGTTTGATGATTAGGTATGATAAGAAATTCTTGCCTTGTCACTCCACGCATTGGTGTCGGTCTGATTATCCCCAAACAGGAAATCCTGAACAAGCTTCATGAGCCACAGGGCGTTTTCGGCGTCCGCCAACTTGTCACGGTTCATTTCTTCGCTCTTGATGTCATTGGCAGAGACTTCTAGAAGTTTCTCTAGTATGTGTCGTTTGATCTGGGCAGCAGGCCTAAGCAACTCATAGGCCTTGGCAAGCTCGGTAAGACTAACAAAGATTTGGCCACGCGCCTGTAAAATATGAAATCAAAATATTCAAACTCAAATGATTTACTACTTGAATACTATATGCTATATTTAAAAGACCGAATTAATGCAAGCATTATATCTAGCGAGCGCAATAACCAATACATGCACAAAAAGGACTCATAAAAACTAATTTGGGGTGGTATTCTGGGGCGGTATTCAATTCAGTACTTAAGCCAAAAACATAAGAATTTTACTTAGTTTTTGGCTGAAGTCAAAATTGGTATTAATTTCGTAAGTAGCTAAGTTTTTACTCAGAACATTTGGTTTTTTAAGAAAGTATTTTACTTAACTTTAAGAAGGCAGGGGGAAGCAGGTCACATTTTACTGTGGCAGATCACACTTTATTGCAATCCACCACTGAATTTTACATTGAGTAACTTACAGCCCAGGCCTTCTCATTCGATCCTAATACTCCACGCCACATGACCTGCACTACAATCTCCGTCAGGGTGTCTGCAAGGGCCTCATGCGTCCTCTCACACACTGCTGCCGACCCCTCGCGGTTCTCATCCTCGCTGGTTGAGGCAGGGGGTGTAGCAAGGGTGAGGTGGGTGGGGCGAAGGGTGTGGGTGTGGCAGGGAGAGGCTGAGGCATCAACTAGCCAGGACAGAGAAAAATAGTACAGTTGTGTTAGAGCATGTATACAGGATTTATTATGTCCCAAATTTTTACTTTACTTAGTTGCGCATTCTCGCAACACCAAGAATGCTGGCTCTTAAGGCCACCGCACACGTACCTTTGCGATTTACCAGATAATTCTTGGGTTTCACTTTCTTGACAACCGGTTGCTATCTGCCATTACTGTGTCCATACTTATTACTATGGCACGCCAAAGCGAAAAATAATTCAACACTGATAATTTAAGTGTTGCGCAAGAAAAAAAGGTTGGCATGACTTTTAAATGTTGATAGTCTGTTTGAAACTGGCAAGTTTTTAAAAATGTTGAGACTTGTTTTTCAGGGTTGATGGCAAGATTATCAGTGTTGAATTATTTTCGCTTTGGCGTGCCACAGTATGGACACAGTAATGGCGGATAGCAACCGGTTGTCAAGCCTAGTGAAACCCAAGAATCGGATCATTGGACCACATACCGGAAAGGTGTGCGCTGAAACAATTCGTGCCGGTCTGACCGTACTACACCATAGACCGGAGCAAATGAAACTTTGATTTTTCTGGATCCGATGGTGTGGTGTCCGATTGGCTAGTAAATCGCAAATGGTATGCGGCGGGCTTTAGGGTGGATTCACACTCAGCCTTTTCGCGCATAAACTTGGCGCCTCCTCACTTTGAGAAAAAGCAGTGTGGAGGGAATTTGGAGTGAAACAAGCAATGCACCGAAAACCACAGAATCAACTTGGGCGGAAAATGTTTTTGTGATTCAGGGGAAACCTGAGGGAGTACATCACTGTGCCTCATAGCTCAATGTGTCAGGGGTCTCAATAACTTTCACTACTAAAAAAAAGGAGAGCTGATTAAATTAGCTTCAAAGCACAAATGACAAATTGATCTTTCTTAGGTGTAGAACCAATTTTGGCAATCAAGATAATCAAACATTTTCTCAAAATAGAAGTAACAACTTTATCTTGTTCTAAGATAATATAACTTAATAAGGCCAAAAAGGTTACAGCTAGTTTGACAACATACCTATTGAAAACCACTCTATACAAATTTCCCACTAAGTTATGTAACAAGGACAGACACTTGTAGGACATTTTTATCTGTCCCGTAACATGGGGAATTTGTACCGAGAGGCTTTGGAAAGTATGTAGTCATTTACTACATACAAAGTAACCACATAAAAGTTACTGCACAAAAAGTAAGTATGTTGCCATATTGGAGTAATCTTCTCAGAACAAGTCAAAGTTATTTTGAGAGAATATAAAAGCATTTGTACAAAAATATTATCTCGATAGCCAAAATGGGGTCTAGACCCAAATTGTTATCTTTTTGCAATGACTTACAATCTCCACCGGACCAATTTTCAACAGTCGCTGAATTATCGCTCCCTGTACCCACTTCCTGGTATTCATCACCGTGGGAACCAGGTACTAGGGTGTCCCCGAACTGCCCTGTGTTTTGATCACTACTGATGGCAGACAGGCTCTCTGAGCAAGACACCGAATCAGGGGTGTCTCCGTCGACGAGTCTGGGTACTGACGACAGAAGCATATCCTCGCTATCCACCAGACTAGTGGCGTCGTCGACATGATCACTGGTATCCGTGACTTGTGAGTCACTGGCGTCCGGTAGTACAGCTTCAAAGCCCTGTGGTGCCCCATTGGGTGCATGGACTGGGCTGCTGAACATTTCTACCGCGGTATTTGGAGTTGTTGGCGTGCTTGGTAAGCTACTGGCACCGAGTCCGTTAAAGTTCAGCCTGATATCGGGGCCCGTTGTCGCGTCTTTGACAAACAGGCGTGCTAGTGTGTCCTGCCAACCTGCCACTTTCCCCAGTTCGGTTTTTGAATCTTTCTGTGTGTACAACAGATGCAGTAGCTGGGTGCAAGCCTCAAGTTTAATCAGAGACGTGGCGCTGTGTAGCAATTGTAGCACAGCTAAGAGTCCCCCGTAGTTCACATGACCCTCTGTGTGGACAGAAATTAACCAGTTAACGCCAGGATTTTTTTAAAAGAGGCAAATGTGATTGGCCAAAAGTTAAGCACCAGGGCCCAATTTCATAGAGCTGCTTAAGCGCTAGCTGAAAACGTGTGCTTACTGTAGCAGAAAAGTTGTGCTAACGTTAAGGCTATTTCACGGCCGCGGCGTGCTTAAGCATGCGCGCGCTTGGAAACCGCGATTGTTGCGTCACTATCTTAAGCAAAATTTGGCTCTGCGGTTAAGGCAAGTTTTCAGTTGCTTACCGTTAACGATGTCTATGAAATAGCATGAGGCTCGGTTAACGGAAAATTAGCTGTTAAACAGCTCTATGAAATTGGGCCCAGGTCAAGCACCACAAAATCTTCTTACCAAAGGATCATACTTTGCAACACTTGGAGGCAGCCGTCACAGAGCAAGATTTGCTACACTGACAGGCCATCAAGTTAAGTTCAAAACACAGTGTGTACTAATGAAAGGTGGACAATGGACGTGTTTACAGGTCAACCGTGGAAGACAGTGGCAAAGCTGATGTTTTAACTAGCCAACTGCCCCTGTGACTATACACACCTGAGAGAACAAAAATGACTTGTAGCTCCACCATATTGATTTTTAAAAAAAGACCTCAAAACAACCACCCCACCCCACCCCACCCCACCCCACCCCACCCCACAAATTAGGAGTAATGAATATTGCACCAAATCTAATCCGAACTATCAATTTACACAAATGGGACACCAAATACTGCATTTGATAACATGCAAATGCAGTTTATATGTATAATTGCTGTTTCTGATAAATGGAGACTGCTGTTATTTATAACAAGTGTAATATTTAGCATGGTGCTAAAGTACCATTGTTACTTTGCTCAGTTGCACACCCATGCAATACCGGGAGAAAAATTGGGTTCTTAGAGAAGACCTGAGGGAGTATACCACTATGCCTCATAGTTCAGCTGGTAGAATGTCTGCCTGGAGAGTTAGTTAGCATCGGGTTCAAATCCTGGGCCCAATTTCATAGAGCTGCTTAAGCGCTAGCTGAAAACGTGTGCTTACTGTAGCAGAAAAGTTGTGCTAACGCTAAGGCTATTTCACGGACGCGGCGTGCTTAAGCATGCGCGCGCGCTTGGAAACCGCCATTGTTGCGTCACTATCTTAAGCAAAATTTGGATCTGCGGTTAAGGCAGGTTTTCAGTTGCTTACCGTTAACGATGTCTATGAAATAGCCTCACGCTCGGTTAACGGAAAATGGGCCGTTAAACAGCTCTATGAAATTGGGCCCTGATAAGGACAATAGGATTTTTGTCTCGTCCAATGTTTGGTTGTTAATTATAACAGATATTATTAGAGACATGTAAAAATAACTGTTATGAATGGAGGTCCCCTCGTATCACTCGTTTTGGACCCATAATTTTAAGGAATGAGCCATCTACATGAACAACTAACTGACCTGTGAAAAATGGACTTGGTAGAAGCCTTCTTAACCCTCGGAGGCGCAATGAGGAGCTTCCGGTATGCACACTTTTGTATTTTGTTTTAATTATAAAAAAAAAACTTTGGGCCAATTCCGCTCAAACTTCATGTAATCCTCAATCGATTACCCTAGTCTGTGCCCTTGTAGTCACCTTTAATGTTGATTTTACTAATACCGGTCAGGTCCACCCTGGGGAATCTTGGCCTCAAGCCCAGACCCATTGATTTGTGTACAAACATATGTTCTTTATACATGTTCTTGGAGTAAGACCTTTTGCCGTTGCACATAAAAGCAGCTATCAATCATCCTACTGCGGGCCCAGTAAACAGCTGTGTCTTGAGGGGACCTCCATTCATATATTTAGGCCATTATTGAAAGGATTGTGTCTGCCAAACAGTGTTATTTACGCATTATACAAAGTGCCTTCCGGAGTCTCCCCTCTGTGCAATTTAAATGACCATACCTGTGACTATTTCGACGAGGTTCTTGGCAACAGACATAGTAACAGCCATCTCCCCCATGAGAAGAGTCAATCCTGAGAAGCCAACATCCATCAAGCGCATTCTGTGCTTGCTCTTTTCATACACTCGCGTTGTCCTCAGCATCAGAGAGAACATCTTTTAGACAACCAGAAAATGAGAAAATCAAACAATTTACACAAAATTGTAATCATAATAATAGCAGAGGATTTATAAGGCACACAGTATCTAACAGTGTTATTCAAAGGCAGTGTTGTCACTGCCATCATGGAATCACCAGAACCATTTTACTTCAACTAGGTGGCTGCCTGGCCAAGGCGCACAACCCTATCAGCAGTTAAGATTGTGGCATTCCCCCTACAGGGTATTCTTGGCGCTGTTGCCATTATTACCGCTGCCATCAGGAAATCACCAGAACAATTTCGCTTCAACTAGGTGGCTACCTGGCCAAGGCACACAATCCTATCAGCAGTTAAGATTGTGGCATGCCCCCCAACAGCTCCCCAAGTATTACTCGGGTTGATGAGGCAATTTGAGACTAAGTGTTTTCCCCACGGACACAAAGACGTTGGCACAAGCGAGGCTAAAACCCCACAATCTCTAGAACATGAGCACGACTGCGTACCCACTGGACCACACGTGAACCAACTACTACCAGTTGCGAGGTCAATGTACTCTAGGCTTTACCGAGTTGCTGTGTCGATTGTGCACGCCCTGGAAATCTAGGGCGTGTTTGTTTTGGACGGATCCAGATTCAGATATGCGCAGATCCAATTCACGTGACTTGAATTCCTAGTTGAGAGCAGTTTCGTTTGTTTCTGGGCAGTAAAACAACTCGGGATATGGATTCGGATCGGTCATGAAACAAACACGCCCCTAGACATGGCTGGATGCTCCCAGTTGCCGCTAGTTGTGAGTTGCTGTCGATGAACGCGCTACGCACACATCGACAGCAACTGATCAGTTGAGTTGCTTCCAGTTGCAGTGTCGATGTACGCTAGGCTTTAGATAGAATGGCCAACTGCACATTGAAAATAATTTGATACTAGGCCACTGTACAAAAGGTGGCTGTTTTAGGAAACATGTACATCAATTGGTCTCAACAGCTCAACCAAATACCCAACATGTGACTCACCAGGAGCCATGATGGGGGCAGGTTTTCATAATAAATGATGTGATAATAGATCCACAAAGTGCCTACTCGTGCATGACACGATGACAATGTGACTGCACCCTGTCATGGCTGCTCATGCAAAGGGTCTATAGTACATCTAGTCCCCTTGTATAACTGCACTTGGGACAATGAATACGACAAGATATTAGGTCACGTAAAATACTTGCAGGCAAAATACGTCAGGTAAAAAGCGGTCAGTGGTTTTCTCACCTTGAATACACGGACTCCGAGTGCATCAGAGTAGTTTCTGAGTGTTAATAAGGCATAGAGGAGGTCGCCTTGCCCCTCTTCAAACAGCAAGAGGTAGAGTTGGTCCTTCCCAGTGCTCTCCAGGAGGTTGATGAGGGTGTCTAGGACCTCGCCGACCTGTGGCAAAAACGCAAACAAGTGTCTGAGTGTTAATACGGCATAGAGGAGGTCGCTTGCCCCTCTTCAAACAGCAAGAGGTAGAGTTGGTCCTTCCCAATGCTCTCCAGCAGTGAGTATAGGCTGCATCGAATAGCTGCCATTGTGTAGGGCACTTTCTTTGTTCCTTGAGGACATGTATGCGTGCACATTTTCATTTTAGGCTGTTGACAATTTAAATGTCAAAAGTTGCCCTACAAGATGGCAGCTATTTGATACAGTCTATACCTTATAGCTCAGCTGACAGAGCATCTGCTTGGTGAGTCAGAGGCCCATGATTTTTTTCTCTCACATTCCAAGTTTAGTTATATCAATTGCTGTGTAAAAAAACCTAAAAAAATCGAGGCCAAAAAAAAACCCGGACATTTTGGGAACATATCCTTTAAGTCTTATTTTTGGTGAGCAGTGTGTATTACAAATGCTGATAATGTAATAATGCAAACATGGACTACCCTACCAATTTCTCGTCTTCCACGGCTACAATGAAGCTAAGGATGCTGTTAAGCTCCTTATGACTAATCTGTCGAGACACGTAGAACCGTACCAAACCAAGCATGGCCTCACGGATGATAACGGCATCCTCCTCGGACAAGTCAGTTGTGTCGGGACTGCAAATATTAAATATCAAATACCTCACTGAATCAGATTATCTCAGTATGTGACTAGTGGCACCAAGGCAGAACGGGAAAAAGCACAGAAGAGCAGAGCTGCTAACCCTCCCAGATTTTGCAACAGATTCTTCGGAAAATTACTAAGTTTGTGAGTCCCGACATTGATAAAAACCCTCCTGGATTGTCAATTAACAACCTTGGGGATTTTTAGATGTGTTTGGAGTCACGGAATGAACCTGTTTTCACAGATGTCTTCCCAAAAATCCGGGAGGGTTGGCAGCTCTGGAAGAGAGGGCTATGTCACTTTTTAGAGATGTTTTTATACTTTACGTTTTTCAAGTTCTTATGTGGAACACCTTTGTGCATACCGATGGCAATACCTCAAAACAATGTATGCAAACCGTCATTGCAGCCCCCATATACATGGCATTGCTGAAGTTTGGTTCCGCTTTTCAGTGGCAGGGTTCTCCACTTGCAGTTTTGTCAGGGTGCTTCGCGTGGACAAAATAATCAATTTTTCCCTCAAGAAACACTGGTCATTCCAAACATTAGCTGTAAAGTCTGGCCGCTGGCCTCAATATCGTTCACTTTACTTATGTATCCACGGAACTGGGGACCCCAGTTGCATGCATCCACATCATGCATCCGTTTACAGCAGTGCCCCCTCATAGCAAACATTTTCCACTATTTGCCCCGTTCAGGCGCTGTTCAGCACACCCGGATAAGACAGCAACCAGTGGGAAAACCCTGAGTGGACAATATTTCTTGTTCTCCGTATATTAATATTGTACGAGGTTCACTTATTTAGCAGATTGTCTGTTTCTTGGGTAGGTAAGTAGGCAAGTCGTTTACAAGCCAATATTGGCTCATACGGCCGGTACTCATCCCCGGTTTCCGTGGCATGGAGTGACTAAGAGCAATGCTACATGTACTCCTCCTGGATGGGATGCCAGTCCATCGCAGGTCTACCCCAAGCAACTAGTTAGGTTTCCCCAACCGTATTTGTTGGTACATTTTATACACCTGGGTGAAGAGAGACATTAAGGAGTGAAGTGCCTTGACCAAGGACACTACGTGATGCAATGGCCAGGTTTCGAACCATGGACCTCTCGATCGAAAGTCCGACACGCTATCCACTAGACCACCACATCTCCTTAGGTATACATCCTTAAAATAACTAAAGCTGAGAACCGAGCAACTGTTCATGCTTTACCTGTAATATGTCCGCATGGTGTCAAGTAGAAACTGGACCCCAAAGTTGCGACGGAATCTCTTCTTATCATCTTTGATCATGGTGGCAATGTACTGAATGTGGCCTGGGAACAAAATTGTGACACATCAGAACATGCCTGGTCAATAACCATGCAGTCAAAATGCTTGTAAATGAGTCGTACAGGATTTATCAAACACAAGACAACCTAAGGCTAGTTTACACTCAACCTTGGTCCTATTTCATAAAGCCCACTTAGAAACATTCCTAAATAAATATTCTTAACTCATGTTTTTAAAGATAGGAAAAATATATTTTATTGTTCCTAAATCCACTTAAGAATGTTTTTAACTTTTATGAAAAAGGACACTGGCCTTGCCAATCCGGACCCATTCCCCCACCCACCCCCCCCCCCCCACTACCCCCCTAACTTAAAAACAAAATAAAGCGAGTTGTAGTCAGCGAGGCACTAAGTGTAAATGCAAAAGGTAAAGGATGAAAGACAGATCAGACCCAGGTCTGATCTGAGAGTTGGACTTGGCAATTGTCAAGGTCGCTTCTAGTGTAAACGCTACCCGAATACAGATTTGGCAATTTGAGCATACTTGGAGTGGAGCTTGTGCAGTGCACGCTGTGTGGTAGATTTACTGACGAATAAAGCACCAGTTCCACAACGAAAAATTGTTTTTTTAAAACTCATGCATGTACTATAACATGTACAATTAGCAGTGACTTTTGCAGTTGGAAAGGCGGATTGAACCTGAATCGAGACATTGTGAAAATGAGGCATGTTTTTTTCAGATTTGTGGTCACAATAAAAATGCTTGATGTGTATCCACCTTCACCGTTTCAAGAGTAAATGCAATGTTTTAAATGCACCTGTAAAAGGCATACTGTATGAAGCCAATTAAAAACAAATAAAAACACAAACAGCTTGCAGCTAGATTCCATTACCTATTCTGATGTCAAACTTGCTCTTGCTCCAAATCCGAAAGTCAAACAAAATGTACCTGCAGGAGTGACACCAGAGAAAAAAAAAATGATATAAAATACCTTCAGATATCTACGCATTTGGATTCCCATTGTCAATTCAAATAAAGGCCAGGCAGGCATCAGAAAGCGGACAAACTTGCTGAAAAACCAGAGGCTTTCCGGGATTTGATACAGATATTTGCAGACGTTATCAGAGAGATTGTGGAAGGACTAGAACTGCTGCATGAGCAACAACAACAACCCATGAACACCCTAGGGCAAGTTCGTTTGATGACTATGCTTAACTATAGTTTGACTATTTCCAACCAAACGCAGTCTAGTCAACGATGGTTAGTCATGTCTGTTCGACCATTTGGAACCAGCCCACAGGGCATGGTCGCGCTGGTCATTGGTACCTATCAGGTATTTAGTTAATGCAGCATTTTGCATGAAACCAATTGATAAACTAAAGGCGTTCGCACTTGAACATTTGTACGCACGTGTGTTTGACCCTGGATGAGTGGTTGACTCTAGTCACGAATCAAACTTGCTCCTACCTGTAGGCCTGTTTAAGGAGCGACTGGTTCCCTAAGCAGACAGCGTCCACTAGCTGCTTACCTGTAAGCTTGTTTGAGGAGTGACTGGTTCCCCAAGCAGACAGCGTCCACTAGCTGCTTACCTGTAAGCTTGTTTGAGGAGTGACTGGTTCCCTAAGCAGACAGCGTCCACTAGCTGCTTACCTGTAAGCTTGTTTGAGGAGTGACCTAAGGAGACAGCGTCCACTAGCTGCTTACCTGTAAGCTTGTTTGAGTAGTGACCCAAGCAGACAGCGTCCACTAGCTGCTTACCTGTAAGCTTGTTTGAGGAGCGACTGGTTCCCTAAGCAGACAGCGTCCACTAGCTGCTTACCTGTAAGCTTGTTTGAGAAGCGACTGATTCCCCAAGCAGACAGCTTCCACCAACTGCTGGACTGCATATAATACGTTGCCGTCCATCAAGGTTGGACTGACCTGCAAAATCATTGAAAAAAAAGAGATATATACCTAGAAATTAAGGTAAAATGACTTATGCATTATAGCTTGTACAGCATCGAGGTCTCGGGTTCGAATCCCAAGTTTGGTCGTTTCACTTCAATGTTTATTAGGCATCATGCCAAATATTTAGTTTGTTCTTTCGAATATGAATGCAATTCTAACCCCTCACACTCAACCTTTCCTGGCAGTTACAAACCTTTTGCAGCAGGGCTCCGATAGTGGCGATGCCTTGGGATTTGTGTAGCATATGCTGGTTGACTTGATGACCTACGCACATATTCTTGAGTAGAGTCAGGAAACCGGCAACATGGTTGTTCTCAAATCTCAGATCTGTTGGCATAAAAATTGTGGAAAACATATCTAAATAATAACTTTTAAATACATGTTCAATGCAAAACTAATAAGTAGTAGAAACAAACTCCAATTTAATTTGCAAAACTTTTCAAATAACGAACTAAACTTCAGTGTCCATAGGAGCCACATGTAAAATAGTTGTTGCCACATAGAAAAAGCAAGTGCACCAAAGCTGTCCTTTGTAAGTTTTGTTCATTTATTTCTTCCCATATGAAACCCAGACTTTGTACAAAATTACCAACATTTCGTTAAGCTTCTTTTTTTTTTAAACTCTACTATGGCTTTATACCTTTACAAAATCTCTAATCATAAAAAATAATAAAAAGATTAATCTTTTTACTAAAAGTCAAAAGAAACTTGCAAAGAAATTGTTTTCTATTTTCAGCAGAAAAATCAAATTAGGCAGTTCACAAATAGAGAGGCACTCAAAAATTTTCGTGCTCAATTTCGAGTTACCAATTGACCCCCTTCGAACACGTGCAAATACGCCATTTTGGGAGTCAAATAATGCTGAGTCATTGTGGAAGCGATGTGCGTGCACGCTGTGTGTGTCTCTGGTGGGCGTAACGCGGTTTAATTCACTAATGGGAGCCTTGGTATAGCGCGTTACGCGTGCTATGGACACACACAACGCGCACGCACATTGCTTCCACAACGACGCGGCATTATTTGACTCCCAAAATGACGTCAAAACAAAAGAAAAATATCTTGATAACTTTCTTTTGATGCTCATGATATCATAAAAAGAACGACAAATTAAAAAGTTGGAATTTGGAATTTTGAGAATGAAACCAACCTATTTGATCATTTTGCACCAACTCCCAGCCTTCCTCACTAAGCTTTCTGCTGATTGGAGCAGAGCTTAGCGTGCCATCTTCACTGCTAAGTGTCGAGCCTGGCGATTGGTCAGTGTTACCATCCTGTGCGACAAGTTCTAGAAGAGGAAAGAGGACCTGTACTCCACCGATGCAATTCAGCACATCCTACAAAAAGAAAAAATAGCAAGGAATTGTTAAAAAGAAATTATGAAGTTCATAAATTTATCTGTATTCCTGCTTCATGAGCCATGTAACAAGCCGCTACTTTTTCCCACAAAGGAACTGGTCGAAAAGACGTGAAATGTTGAAAAATTGCTTTGTTTTAAAACTTATCACACTTACTGAGAATGGCATTACAATGGGTTTTACAGAAATTACACTTCCACCAAAGATGCTTGAGAAACATTTGTTTCGAATTAAACAACTTGAATATGTGAAGCATTACAAGCCCCTCAATTTATCTGAAATGTAAATTCCAGAAATGTTAATTTCTGGAATTGCCCAGAGAAATAAGCACCAAGTTTTACCTTGACATCCCACGTGCCACAGCTATGACCTTTGAGTCTTCCATTGTACAGGTGAGCTAGAGCCAGATCAAGGCAGATTGCATCCCTACATGCTTTGCCATGGTAGTACAGCAGTAGCTTACTGCCTAGATCAGAAATGTCGTTGTCATCGGACTGGAAAAACGTCATGTTATTAGCACCTGCACATAAACAAAAATGAAAGAATTGAGAAGTTGATCATGGCTTCAGACCTTGTGTACAAAACATACGAGACAAGCTGACAAAAAATCCGAGTGTTACCTCACAAAATCTTTAAAAATTTCTCACTCTTGGGTTTTTCCATCAAATCTACACTTACCGATGCTTGAAGAGTCATTTTAAAGAGAAAAATCACCTTTTTAACTCTTTGGTATGGTTGATATGCATGTTTAGAAAGTTCTAAACAGTTGAAGAAAGATGACCTACCTAATGCATACAACTTCTTGATTTGCACAGGCTGCAGAACCTCATGGAACACACACACACTCCCCAACTGGCCCTGAAGTGATCGCGCTTCTCCCCATTCCAAATCCTGCATGCCGACCGGTACCATCGCGACGGGCGATTCGTTGGTTTCGGTGCCACCACCATGGCTTGGGCGCCGGAGCTTGAAGGGTAAATGGAGACGGGAGCCGTGGAAGGGGAAGTGGGAGGAGGTGGTGGGGTCTTCGGTTGGGTTATGCTGGAAGACGGTTTGGGGGATGGGGTAGCCGATGCGGCAGTATATGAAAGGCTGGTGGTAAGGAAATAACAGAAAAATTCAAACGCATAAACTTTTTAATTAAAGGAGCTTGTTTAGATTTTTGTCCAGAAAATGGATTTCGTTTTAACCTACCAATCATATAAAATACCTCCCCAAATTGTATCTATGATTGAAAAAAAATCAGTCAATCTGAGAGTGTGAATTTTCAGCAAACAAAAGCTTTATGCAGTCATGCATAATGAAGCCGTTATGTAAATATATCTAGGTTAACTTAATTACACAAAAATTAAAAATGTGCGTTCTTTTGTTGCTCCATATGGGAATTTCCATAAAAATAGAACCCAAAATGTGACATTTTGATGCATTTGTAAAAATTAAGCTAACAAAATTTCTGTGCAATTTCTAAACAATGTAGAATATTTAAAATAATTTACAAAGGGGCAGACATATCTTGGTAAAATATTCAAGAATTTTTTTTTTTCACGACGTAAGGGGGATTCCAAGGCATTTTTCAACTACCTTTCTGGAAAAGGTAGTTGCTGATTTTACCCAGTTGTAAAACCTGGACTTGATCGATTCAAATTAAATTATGAGCGAATTTTGTTACATTTTGAGCGAAGTTTCAAAATGTCACACTTCCATTTAGAAGATGGCACTAGTTTATTGAATCGTTCTCGTTATGTTTTAGGTTGTATCAACAGATAAAGGTGGTGTTCGATTCATGAGGTCATATATTCTTTATATGCCGAGGGAAATCGTTCTCTGAAATCTGTTAATTATAAAAAATCAACTCTAGAAGTGTCACAACGTAAGGGGGACACTGTGTCCCGTTTTCATGGAATAACCCACATGGGTCATTCCATAACTACGGGACCCAGTGTCCCCCTTTACGTCGTTACACTTCCGGAGTTGATTTTTATACATACCAGGCTTTAGAGAACGGTTACCCTCAGCATATGAACACAATATATGGCCTCGTAAATCGAACAACACCTTTGCCTGTTAATATTACCCAAAACATGTCGAGAACGATTCAATAAACTGGTGCGATCTTCTAAATGCAAGTGTGACATTTTGAAATTTATATTGAAGAATTATTGAAATTTCGCTCATAATATAATTTGTATTTATAAGGTACAGGTTCTACAGGTGGGTAAAACCAGAAGCTACCTTTTCCAGAAAGAACCTGGTCAAAAAAACTTGAAATGTAATCGTACGAATTAAAAAATGCCTTGGTGTCTCCACTTACGTCGTTAAACAATTTTCTCGAATATTATCAAAACTATGACACCAAGACATGTCTAAATGTTTGGAAATTGTTTCAAATATCCTACACTATTCAGAAATTGCACGGAAATTTCTTCAAAATATTTTGGTAACTTGAAAAGGCCATTTTTACAAAATGTCACACTTTGGCCCCCATATTTATGGAATGACCCACATACATTGCACTAACCTCCGATATGACTGGAAACTTTAGCTGTGACGAAAGACGCAGGTGCCCATCCACAAAGATGCAGAGTTGGCTTTGACTGAACGGTCGCCGGGATGACAAATGAGTGATGTCCACACAGTGCTGCATAAAGGCCATGGAAATGTGCTTGGATTGGACACTCATTCAGGAAATGGTTATATTAAACGAGCGTGTTCAGATTTTTCCAGAAAATTTATTTCAACCTATCATTGCATGCGCAAACCGTGACACAGCCCCTTTAATTCTACAAAAGTTGTGTTTTGAAAGCATGTGTTTTTTTATTTTTTTTATTTTTTGGGTTTTTTGCCCTTGCTCGCCATAACTTAATTAACACTGTATGCTCCGAGACATTATGAGGAAAACTTTCTTCTCATAGTGTGTTGGGGAAGCACCGAGTATACAGTGCCAACCAAACCCTAAATAACATTCAAGCTTGTTTTTCATTCTTGATAATACAAGGTTCCTGTTATAACAAGGTATTCTACAAAGTCCTGAGGACCTCTTATTAACAGGGTTTGGTGTACCAATTTAGGGAAAGTCTCAGGTCACTTACCCACTTATTATCGTTGATTGGATAATCGATTAGCGAGACCGTGTAGTATTCTTTTTTGGTACAGACAGCAATGACTAGAACACCGTCATAAGTGAAGAAGGCCTCGAACCCCGCACCACCCGCAGTGAAGAAACTACATATATACAAGATAGTTGAAAAGATGTTCAAACCACAGGACAAATGGGTCATTCTATAAATTTGGGGTCCAACGTGTGTCATTTTTCTGTCCCCGTTACACCTGACATACTGCTATTTGCCATACAAGTATCATTAAAAATGCCTTCAAACCATATTTGTACGAATTGTATTTTATGTTATCACTCTTTCAAATAGAAGGCATTTAAAGAATATGTCCTGAATTTACAAAATACAACATTTTACAAGATGTCAGATGTAACGGGGACAGAAAAAGTGGACTCCAAATTTATAGAATGACCCAAATGCATGTTCATTGGCACAATACAAAAATATACTTAGTATTTCTGTGCCAAATTTTGATACCAGATACAATGGGGGGAAATCTTGTTTGTCTAGTAATGGCGATTGATTGTTTTGATGCATTTTTTTTGTTCATGTTTCTAAGAAATCTTGTCATTGAAGTATGGTACACCCTCATTAAAAGCAAGATAATTTTTTTAAAAATGCTAAAAACTTCTAACGCGAAAATCCGAATATCTACCATTTTAACACATGTAACCAAGACGGACACTTGTTTTACATTTTAGGCCGTCCCGGTTAGGAGTGTATATTGGAAATTTGTACACAGGGTTTTTAGAAAGGCATGTTGTCACACTATTTGTAACCCTTTTTGGGCCTGAGTTATCTCTTCAGAACAACTGAAACTTATTTCTTTTATTTTGAGACTAGACAAAGGTATTTCCACGAAAATATGGTCTGTGTTGCCAAAATGCCCCCTTTACTGTGGAAAGACCCACATACAATGCATTAGTGGTTACCGTAATTTTCGAAATATAAGCCCCGGCTTATGCGTTGATTTTACCAAAAAAAGAGTTCCCGGCGGTTTATAAACCGGGCGGCTTATACGCCGAGCTCTAAAGATAAAAATCATGATATGCTCATATACATTATGTATCGTGGTTCCTGAAATAATCCTATCAATTTTTTATGGGAATTTGTTATTGTCAAACGATGTTGAAGGCCGTCGCACGTGCACGTAAAGGTGTGCAAATTTTTGATCCCAGGTGCAAAGTGTGCCGACCTTGAATTCGTTTCTTGAATTCGTTAAAATATTTCCCCAAAAATATCACCAAAATTGGCAGTCGGCAGGCTAAGCGCTAGGCGCCGTCAACTACCTAGTCTTTAGTACGGCAGCAGTTCTTTGTGGCCGACAAAATGGTGCGGCTTATACGATGGTGCGGCTTATACGCCGACTATGAATCTTATTTTGAAGATTTCGGAGCGTCGCGGCTAATACACCTTTAAAAAAATACAGTCATGCAACGAATGGTTTAATGCTGGAGGTTCACAATTTTCCCAGTCATTGAACCAAGTTTAATCCCACTCATGGCATGTCTAAATATATTATTTTACTCATAGTGTGGGGGAGCAAGGAACAAACTTTGTTTTACCTGTACAACTGTCGGCGATAAAATCCATGTTCAATAGCCTCTGCAGTGACGGGAGTGTTGTTTAGACAGAGCCAAGTGTGGAATGTAAAGCCATGGCCGGGCCATTTACGTATTACTGGAATGCTGATGCCCTGCAATGTAAACAAAAAGACAGATTACATGATTAGAAAACTATTAAAAACAGGAACAACAGCATTACATAACTAAAGAATAATGTTGATAAACTGTCTTGTAGAAATTTCAGCCACATAGATGCAGTAATACTTCAGAAAACCTAAACATTCCATGCACGTTTTTTGTGTTGAATGAATGGTAAAAAATTGTCTGCAGAATTTTTTTTTCAAAACTACCTTCAGTTGGCAATTTCTCGCACAAAGGTATCATTTTAAACGAAAAAAAATCATGTAGTGTTTATCACCGTTGCTATCAATACTTTTAGTCAGGTTTTTCTTGTCAACTTGTGAAGTAAAATTTTGGGTAACTGCAAATGATGTATTGGGCCTTTAAATATAAACATAATTTTATTTTAAATATAAATTCATGTTCTAAACCTATGTTCGCATTGGGATTGGAAAATGAGCATACACGGAAATTTTTACTCACAGAAAGACTTTCTTGGAGGTCAAAGTAATTATGTGCTGCCTGCTTGCCTTCTTTACGAGCCATAATGGAGAGAGCGTGCATCAAGCGCAGACAACGTCGAGAAGATGATTGGCCATCTGAATCCCTCATTAAACCAATCAGACGCTTCAGCTGGCTTGAACTGATGCTGTATGAACCTAAGGCTTCTGCTAAAACTATTAACCTCTCTGAGGAATTCAAATAAAAACAGGGGAGGCTTTTTATTTTTGTAATTTGACGTCAATCAATTTTGAAATAATACAAGTAATTTACCTTGAGACACTATGAGAAAAAGTTCATAGCGTGCTCGGGTGGGACTCGAACCCACGACCTCCTGCATACTAGAGGTTTATTTTCCTCATGAAATCACTACAACATTACCTTGTGTTTTCCTGTGCAGGCTTTCCCTAGTCTCCAGCGCATCGAGTGCCGTAGACAGTATCCCGTCATTACAGCACTGCATTCGGTTGTAGTCGCTCTGTGAGCAGCAAGCGGCCAGACTGTTAGCCAGAGACACTTGGAGATCCTCGGCCTTGATGAGTGGTAGAAACTGCATTAAGATGTGTGCAGCTCCTGTGTTATGCAGAATGTGTTTGCCTTCTACCTTGAATGTTGTGTCCACCATCTTTAATAGGCGAGAAAATTAGTGAGAGAATATTTTACATGCAAGTCAAGCAGTCTAAATAACAAGGAAATACAATTAATGCATAGTTCCGACCTGTCAATCAAGCCGAACCCGCCGAATAATCACAACAGAGCTAGCAGACATCGCCCACATAGGTCAAAGTGCACTGTCTACAACAACAACATACCCGGTGATCCGGGTGAATTTTTGGTTTCAAGGCCGGACAATTCGCTGTTCAAAGGTAAGAAAGCATGTATTTCATGATGATATGACATCCCTGTATTACTGGCCCTTTACTCAGTGTGTTCTCAGATAACTGTTGACCCTGAAACATGAATACCTTTGAGTTTTCTCCAATGAATCTGTGTTTTCCGTTGAAAGTCCCATTGGTTTGTGCAGTGTGTGTGGACATTTTGAGGAATAGCGTGTGATGCATAGCAACAATATCCAAGGGGGCGGGGTTAACTGGGCAAACTCGGAACTATGCATTACTTGGATTGTAACAGGGTCATTGCAAATGGGCCTTTAAAAGGTGCCTTACCATATCCAGGAGTGCTCCTATAAGCTGTTGCGATGGCTGCCCCAGGGAAAGCACGAGACTGCCCAGCCTCTGGTAGCCGATAGTCTCTCTGAAGATAGCCTTAGCCACTGAGCAGTCGGCCATTACGGTCGTCATAATGTGAAGACAGAAGAAGCCAGTTAGCTGCCTCATGTTACCAGATTGCTACAGGAGGGTAAAACACAAACAAGAGCGGTGAGTCGGAGGTCTCGGGTTAGAATTCCGATAAGGCCAATACGATTTTTCTCTCATCCCGAGTTTGATTTATACTATAGGTTTTACAACGTATGGGGGAAGAAGGCCCCGTGTTTCGTTTTCATAGAATGGCCTATAGACCATATCGAATAACCGCCATTTCGTGGGGCAGTTTTTTTGTTCCCTGAGGACATGCATGGTTGCACATATTGTGCTTTCATTGTTGAATGGTTTAAGTAACAAAAGGTGCCCCACGAAATGGCGGCTATTCGATACAGTCTATACTGTACATAGCATTCAGTTCGTAACACCTTGCCAGGGAAATTTTCATTTATTTTTTTCTCTAAAGTTACTTACAACTGCTTTCTCCATAATACCAGTGAGGTATCCAAAGACATCAACAGACACAAAAGCCTCTTGAAGCGCCAGTTTGCGACGACTGTGAAGCACCTGGGGTATGCCTCCTATAAAGCAAGCAAAACATCACATCTTCTAAATGTGTATATCATCTGTGTTAGCCTTAGAATAAAAAAATTATATGATACCACTTGACACCGGAGGACGAATTGTCCACCATTCATTTGTACACAACGTGTTTTGAACTTGACGGCTGTGGACGGCATGTCAGTGTAGCAAACTCGCTCCCTGGCGGCCACCTCAGAGTGTTACAAAGTATGATCTTTTGGTGAGAAGATTCATACAATGAAAGTAAAAATGACTCAAGAGTCATCATTGGTGGTGCTTGACCTGGTCTTAAATTTTGGCCGATCACATTTGCCTTTTTAAAAAAATTGTATTTTTTCCAAAAATAATCCCGTCGTCAATTGGTTAAAAAGCTTGTCTTTACTGAGGGCCAACTGCTATCTTTGACATAAATATATTTTGTGAGATAAAAAGGTAATTGATTTAGTTTGCGTTGGGGAGAATAAATGTTAATTAGGGTTTGCCCTTACCCGACGTATATTAATTAATAAAGAGGTTAAATTGTTCAGTTTCCATGCAAACGCTTAGTGGACAATGCCAAGAAACCAATACTTACGGAAGATTGTTAGTTGAAGTTGATGGGGGATGGTGGGACTGGACAACTTCTGAAGTAACTGCTGGATTATCTCAGTCAGTTCCACTTGCCTCTGAAAAAATAGGAACCAAATTGACTGATATGATTACAAAATTGTAGATGAGAGGCCTGCTACATACATGTAGTTGTGGGTTCTGTGTCCCTGGGCAAGGCACTTAATCCCAGTTGCCTCGTTGACCCAAGCGATATTTGGTTCTGGTGATTCCCTGATGGCAGCGGTAATAATGGCAACAGCGCCAGGAGCACCCCGCAGGGTGGACATGTGCGCTATATAAGAATCCACCATTATTATTATTATTAGTTAGCCCATATGATAGCAAAAAACTCATGTTTTGCACCCGTGGGTGGAGATTTGTGTCACCTCAATTTTGCCCCAGGGGTGGGGATTTAGTCACTCGAAAAGTGACAATCCCCGCCGGTTAGGTAGGGTAGCGGGGGGTTGAGGGAGCGGTGGGGGAAACAATTGACAGGTGGGTCATTCTATAAATTTGGGGTCCAACGTGTGACATTTTTCTGTCCCCGTTACACCTGACATACTGCTATTTGCCACATAAGTATTATTAAAAATGCCTTCAAAACATGTTTTTATGAATTGTACTTTAAGTAATCACTCTTTGAAATAGAGAGCATTTACAGAATATGTCCTGAAATTATAAACTACAACATTTTACAAGACGTCAGATGTAACGGGGACAGAAAAATTTGACCCCAAATTTATAGAATGACCCATGTGCATAACAAATGGGTAATAAACCAAGTGCGTATAATCTAGATATCATCGAATAAAAATAAAAATGCACGTACAATATTGACATATTCTTTTTTGTTTATTTAAAACTCTCCAACTCACTTGTTCTGATGGGCAGCTGTGTATTGCAAGTATCATGAGCACTATGCACCTCACGGCCATCTCCTGTACTTGCTGTAGGGAACCAGTGTGCATCAAGCCATCACCATCTGGGGCCGGTGTGTTCAACAAATCAAAAACGGCGTCGACTGTTGCTGGCGAAACTGCAACTTGAGCATTTTCCTGGAAACCAACAAATACAAGTATGAATAAGTGTTTGGTACTAGCAAAATCGGAATATAGAATTAAGTATTACGACAAAGACATGCTAAAGCTTTTCGACTTACACTCATCAGAGCAAAACGCAAGAATGGCGTGGGTACGCTAACGATATATCAGGGGCGTTCGAGATGCTTACACCTTGTAACACCAACTTACACGGGAGCGTTCTTTTAGCCATCACGTGATACACGAGTCTACCCCGGTGGCAGCCACTACTGCCCGAGCTCGCGGCTGGGTCTCTGGTGTAATGACATCATCTAGTAACCGCGAGTAGTAAAACATGGCGGACAGTTTAGAATCGCAACGCGAGTACAAAGAAAAACACAGATTTATGACACAAAATAAAAGGGAATAGGGCTGTAAATACATTTTGCTGAATCAGTAGATGTCTGTGGGCATTGACAAAGTTTATTTAGGGCTACTATTTTTGCGTGGCGCCGGCTTCATTTTTCATCCTGCGTCAAACGATAACAGCGTTTATAAAGACCCACCCGGCAAAGTTCCCAGAATTCAAAGCGAGACCCTGTGTCGTTCGTTTTGCATCTTCTGGAGGCTTCCCCCGGTGTAAACCCCGTGTTACACGGTGTAAGCATCTCGAACGACCCTAATATAAGGCTGATTGGTCAGCTACATACCTGTGACCCTGTAAGAACAGCTCCAAACATGTGAATGACTTGCATATGGACACCCATGGACTGCAGAAACCGCCATGTGTTTTCCTGAAGACAATCTGAAACAAGGGCACACAATCAAATGAGATGACATGTACATGGGCAATTCCACATCAAAGTGGTCATTTTAATACTGTACACCTCATGGTAATTTTAGGTTAGACTTATTATTTTTTTTAAAACACAATATTGATTTTCAAACACAGATTATGATACAAACACAGTATCTAATACCACTGCAATGAAACTACCAAACTTGGGATGAGAGAAAAATTGTAAGGGTCTTATCAGGATTTGAACCAGAGACCTCTGACTCACCGAGCAGATGACCTACCAGCTGAGATGCGAGGCACAGTGGTATTTTGGGTTCATGGGGAAAACCTGAGGGAATATACTAATGTGTCTTACGGCTCAGCTGGCAGAGCATATGCCCGGTAAGTCAGTGCTCTCGGGTTCGAATCCTGATAAGGCCCTTATGATTTTCTCTCATCACAAGTTTGGATGTTACAAATTATGATACAAACCATAAAAGAAAGGCACTAGTTCCACACTGAGAATGGACGGTTTGTACTTATGAAGAGAAGGGTTTACTTGCAAACTGTATACAATAAGAAAAATGGAAATATTACACATAATGTTACTACATGTTAGTATGGAAAGCTTGAGAACACTTTCAATAAAGGAAAATTATTTCTAGAACACTTTGCTAAAGCGAACAAAACTACCGCGATTTTTTAGTGATAATTTGAAGTGATAATTTGAAAATTATAGCCACAATTCATAAAGATATATAACCATTACTCTAAATTTAGAGCAGGAAAACAATTTTCAGAAATAGTTTTATCAACTCTTTAACGTGTGGATGCCCATCAGTTTTTAATACAGTTTTGTTAAAGATATACAGTCTGTGGTTCTCGACAATTTAAATTTGTTTCCTCCGAACGAATTTTTAAAGCATTTACTTTATTATTAACGAAAAATGTACTTTGAACTTTGGACATCGGCAACCCTCTGAAAAATGCCATTTTGTACGGCTGTTTTTGTGCCTTGTCTATAGACTTGCCCAAGTCTGACTTGGTATTTGGTCTGTGATCCGCGGCGTGCAGCTTGCCCTCTGGACTAGTGGCCTGTGAAATCTCTTTTCTTCTGTCTCGGAAGACTTTCTGAGACAGAAGAAAACAGATTGGACAGGCCACCAGTACGGAGGGCGTGCTGTATGCTGCAGACTAGACACAGGACAGCCTTGAAATATTGACTGTAATTGTTTGTTATCTAAACATTGGTTGATTTCTTTTTTTTCGTTGATGCGAATAACTTTTATATTTCTAGAAAAATATCAACTCAGAAAAACTTTAAATTTTTCGAGGTGTCACACCCAAAACGCACGGACGGCATGTCCTTAACACCCTACCCTACACACCACATGATATTGTTTCATGATAACATACTACTCACTTTCTATGTTGCTTTCTCCATACATGGTAAGGATCATACATGCACTCAAACAGATGGAGCACATGTCGGATGTAGGATAACAGTGAGGAATGGTCCCCATCACCAGCGGAATGCATCTGCAAATTAATAACATGGCAAATGGGGGTTTTATAACAATCTGAAAGAACTTCTACATATTATATACAGTCAAACTTTGCAAACTCAAACCTAAAAGGAAATGGATAAAACTGACAAATGTTTGTGTTATGCAGAGTTAAATCCCTAGTATATCATCTGCAGTGACCCAAAATTTTACTTCACGAGTTGACAAGAAAAAACCCGATTAAAACTGTTGATAGCAATGGTAACAAACACCACATGATTTTTCTCCCTTTTACTTTGTGGGAGAAATCGCCAACTGAAGGTGCTTTTAAAAAAGAAATAATTTGCAAACATTAGTTCATTCAATGCAAAAACCATACATGGATTTGTAAGGTTTTCTGAAGTATTATTGCATCTATGTGGCTGAAATTGTTATCAACATTATTCTTTAGTTATGTAATAATGCTGTTCCTGGAATCAGTGAAAAAGTTTCATCTGCAAATGGGATTTTAACAGAAATAAACAAAAAGTCACACAAATTCTTTGATGCATTCCAAAATAAGGATATTTGGGAATTTTGAAGCAAAGCAAAATATTACTTGTTTTTCAGACAGCTAGCCAACAAACTTTGACAGTTACTTACTTTGTTTAAAACATTGGTTGTCATGGGAACAATGTGCTTGAGGTATTCACAGGATGCAACCAAGGCCAAGTTGTCATGATGCCTGCAAAAAATCCATAATGACAACTAACAATGAAGTGGCGCATGTTTGGAGGATCAAAGACAGAAAAATCACAAGGGCCTTATCCAAATTCGAACCCAAGACCTCCGACTCACCGGGCAGAAACTCTACCAGCTAAGCTAAGCTGTTCGTCCTCCAGATCGGAAGAGAACAAAGAGCCCGTGCTTTTCTGCTAGCATCCACGTGGGTTTCCCCACGTGGCTCTATTGTTCTCTCCCCATCTAGAGGACAAACATGGGAGGGTTATGACCTTTTTACCCCATGTGAAAGCACCCTATATAATACACAGTGGTATACTCCCTCAGGTTTTTTTATATAGTTTTTAAATCTTACCCTCTCGGACAAAGCCGATGCAAGTTGCTCAATAAAATTTGTCAGGCCTTGTTTACATGACCTGAAATTTTTGTTTAAATCCGTTGGCAAATGACAAAGTTATTCAGGATTAAAAGTTTGAAATTTTTTACACGTGGTCCATTTGTTAAAATCAATTTCCCTGTAAAACATTTTAAGACACACAAAATTAAAATCTGAATCAAAGTATTACCTGCAGATAATGGTGAGTGTTAGTACCATCTGCTGAGCGAAGCCTAGAGCCTCATGCTGCACTACGCTGCTCTCTGCACACTGCTGGGCGCACCATGCTAGTTGTTTAGTTATGACCTGTAGCAGTGTCCCCGGTAGCTTGGTCATGCCTGGGCCCTCCAATGGTTGCCTACACACATGTACAGTGGCACATTAATATTAGATGAGTTTAGGCGATTGTTGTAGGTTAAAATCATAGAACTCCATTAAAAACTAGAACGGAAACAGACCCGAGACGCACATAACTGCGCCTTCTCATTAGCATAGTTTTGGGCACCTTCATTTGCATAGTTTTGGGCACCATTTGCATAATTTTTGGCACCTCATTTGCATGGTTTTGGACACTTCCCCATTAAATTAGACGTAAAACCTCCCGCATGGGCACTTTCTCAATGTTTGTGATGATCGCACATGTTATGTTCGAACACAAAACACAAAACACGCTACACGGGTTCCAAACCGCCTGAAACCGGTTACGGTGATGTGCCATTCAATAACACACTGATTTCTCATCTTGTTGTTAACTAGAAATCTGTGGTTCAAATCCTAGTCTGGTCTAGGCTTGGGCGACTCCAGCATTTTTCGAGTCAACTCCGAAAATCACGATTCCATTCGAAATCGATTCCATTTTTCATGGGAAAACTTACATGGGAAAACTACATTTAGTGTGTTTAAAGTGCGTGTACATTAACGATACTACAAATTGTGCAGACAACGACCCAAATGTTGGCACTGAGCGGCACTAAACGTCAATAAAATGTCAGCCTGTGCCACACATACATTCCTAATATGTGGAAATTATCAGAGGCTGAATACTTTTGCAGAAGTCAAGTACTTTGCTCGGTAATTTCTGGATTGGGCAAGCTATCAATCTAGATGAAAGGGAATCGATTCTTACTGGGAATCAATTCCTAAAAAATCTGGAATCACGATTTCAATTCCCAAAGTAGACTCAATTCTACTTGATTCCTGCATGAAATCATCCAAGCCTAGTGTGGTCTGCCCATGGTACATGTGCTCTTAATCAAGCCAGTTTGCCACACAATGTCTCTCTCCACCCAGGTGTATATAGGTACCGGAGAGGGCAGTGAATGCTGATGCGTTTCATTAGCCATTGTGTACCTGATAGGCAGCCGGGGCTGTATACAGGGAGCTGAGATGGTATGAAGTAATGTAATGGAGCCCTATGATCAGGGGTATAATATATAAGTGCCTTGAGTGGGTTTCAAGGATTAAGTGCGCAATATTAAGTGCATATTATTATAATTACTATGCATCAATAGAATATTAATGTCCTCAACTGTTCTGCCTGGGATCCGTCATGTTCTGGCACTATTATACATACATTCAATTTATCATATTGCCAACGACAGTTACTAAACAGAATGTGCAAAATCCCTCCACTCACCCTTCCTCTAGATGCAGAAACTCAATGTCTATTGCTCTGTTGTAGTATTCAACAAAACTTTCCAGATAGTTCTTGAAAAACTGTACGTCATGCTGTAGGGAAAAACAATTGAATGTCAGAAACACAAGATTAACTTAGGCCATGTACAAGCACAAGTATACAACTGAATTGCATATTTTTATTTGACGGTGCAGCACAGATCATTGGGTAGTGTACGTTGAGGTTAAAGGACCCCTGAAATGGTGTTTTTATCAATGATATCTCTACTATAGAAATAGTCCATTAATTTACAATCATAAAAACCCTGGAGGGTTAAAATCAAGGTTTTTGATTTTTATGCTAATGAAAATTTACATATGCATGAGCAAAGTGGTGATGTCACATCAGAAAAACACAGGAAAATCTCATTCAACTGTGCACAAAAGTTTCCACAATTTTCTTCAACTTGCTGACACTTTTGTAACCCATGATTGTTTGGGTTTGTTTTACATGTTGCCTGTTGCAGACCATGACAAAACTAAGGCTGGAAACTGCAGCATTTTTCCACAATTTCAGTTTGAAGTCTCATGTTTTTTCTTTTCTTTTCTGCTGTGTGTTCCTAAAGTGACATGCCCCAAACAGCGTCCTCTTTCGGTGAGTTTATGTGAAGACATTTTCAAAGTTGAAAAATGCCACTTTTTATTCATGGGGCATCAAAATGAACAATATTGTCTTTCTACACAAGTAATACTTCATATGCAGCAAAAACTGTGCATAAAGTTATTGAGCATTTCAGGGGCCCTTTAAGGTTTTCTGTGTATTTTAATACCTTGCTAGTGAAAAGCATCCACAAATGGTACAGTTGCTCATTGCCATCCTGAGCCAATTCTTGGCCGACTTCCGAGCTCAGTTCTTGGCCTTGGTCCAGGCCAGCCCTGGCTTCTCCTGAAGACATACTGGTGTGGCTCAGTAAAAGTTAGGGTGTTGAATGTATCTTACATCTTAATAGCTTGCTGGTAGAGGCGTGTATTGTGGAAGAGAGAAAAAAAAGAGAGAAATTTATTTTTAAAATGCACTCACACACTGCATGCAACATTGTACGTACATTTCTTTAAGTGGACTGGCGAACAAAGGATCTCCACACTTTGCAAGAGATTAAAAGTGACGTTATGTGGAATGGCATACATCCAGAGTCAGGTTGTCCAAGCTAGAAAAATAGGGTTAGGGTGGGGGGCTAGGTTTAAGATTAGGGTTTAGGTAACAGTTTTAATTGTTTTGCTTTTGGTGAAAATAGTTGTTTGCATTTTGGGAAAAAAGTGCCATTTTGGAACAGTTTTCTTAACTACACGAGAACAAAGGAATGTCCACAGTTGGTATGGAATGTAGTAGGGATCTCCTGTGTGTCCCATGTGAAACACAAATTTTGCTGATTTGTCAATTTGATAGATTGAACTAGCAGGATTGAAGGAACTTCTTCAGATTTCGTTCTAACAGTTATGACCCTGCTGAAAAATAATTACTGGTAATAACTTTTCCACTTCTCAAATGTTCATTGTTTTTCACTGTTTTCAATCCTGATAATACAACATTTCTCTTATAACAAAGTAATCTGCAAAGTTCAAAAGACCTCATACAATGTATACATGTGGGTCTTTCCACTGTAATGTGGAAGCTAAACTGAGGAAATAACTTTTTCACCAAGGAGTACGTAATATAGTCCTACAACATACATTTGTGAAAACCCCGTGCACAAATTTTCCTATTACGCATGTAACAAAGACGGAATAAAATGTCACAAAATGCCTGTCCACGTTACATACGTAATAGGACAATTTGTACACAAGCTTTTCAAAAATGTATGTTGTGGCAGGAATTTCTTACCTTTTGGGATAAAAGTTATCTCCTGAGAACAAAACAAGGACATTTCTTTAATTCTGAGATAAACTAGACATCTAAAAGGAATTATTGACGTATTTTTCAAATGTACCCCATTACTGTAGACAGACCGATGTACAAGGCTTGACTGTACTTTCAAAGGACCTTCTAACATTTTGTACCAGAATAATATTAAATGATCCATACAGCATGTACACAAATGCCCCATTCTCTTGAAGTACAATGTATCCTGGCAGTTCAGTGCACTTTTGAATTAGGTGGTGCAAGTAGCAATCATTCAAGCACAGTGGCAAATTTACCTGTGTAAATGTTACAGGACTGATGAATCATTTTATTACGAGTGTACAAATGTTGAGTACAAGGAAATACAGCCACAACACTAGAAAAACTATTGTTCCAGTATAAAGGAACTGAGGATACAGGGTCGGTCTAAATGCACACACATTTTATGTATACATGTACCTAACTGTAATGTACATAGTCTGCCTATCATGACAAGCCACAGGTATGTACTTACATACACATACCTACATGTACATTGTGTACCACACCCAGTTCAACGACTCATTTAAAGGGACACACCGGCTAACGCTTACTGTTTACATAATGTAGCAATCTAGCATCCTTGTCAATAATATTTCGATGGGTGTTGTGAAAAAAAAAATTATCAAAATGTCACGTAATTAACTAGAAATGTTTTAAATTAACAAAAGAGACAAATGTTGGGCTATACGCTTTATCAGCCATCGCGATGTATCATGTGTTTGTAAATAAAGGTAGCGTTCGATATGGGTCGACATTGCGACTGTAATAAGTCAGATTTGAAAAGCGAGCTATTTACAGCCCTATTTGTAGCGCTAGGGTCGACACGTGTTTAACCTCGTTTACTTGTTTTCCCTGACTCATCACACATTGCATGATCCCTCAGGTCAGCGCTGATGACTCGAGGAAGCACATCGAACGCAACGTTTTAGTGTCTTTAGCGCCTTCAATAGGTCTATGCTGTATTTTTCTTCGAATATTATTAATTGCCGCGAACTAGATTGTAAAGTAACTTGCTGTACACAGTATGTACACGTATCCATACTGTAATATTGACATAATGGGAACCACCATCCACCTCTGTGGCCCTGGTTTGAATCCTGTCCGGGTCAGTATGTGGATTGGGTTCTCAGTCGCTGCTTGATTTCGTGGGTTTTCCCCCTATACAGAATTGTAGTAAGGTTTTTCTCTCACCTCTAAAAAAAAAAAGTGAGCATTTCTTCTAATCCTTTTAACAAAGGATTAAGAAGATGATGAGTGTGCAGATTTGATAGAAAAACCCAAATTTGAAAGTGGGACAAATTAAAGATTAGAAGTTTTTCACAGCTTTTTCACACAGATTTTGGTAAATTTATATTGGAATCTATAGTTTATTAAATTCTAATCTAAGATATGTAGTAATTTTATCATTTATGTATCTCAGAAATGCAACATTTCTGACAGAAGTGCAAGTGGCGAGCATATCTTATGCACCTATAAATAGTTTTCCCCACCCCTTCCCCCTCCCCCACACTGCCCCACCCCCTAGGTGGGGGTCTGGTCACGTTTTTCATGCCCCATGGTTGACGAGAAACTATTAATCTAATTTCATTGGCCTATAAATGCACAGTGACCTAACAATACATTCGTATACAATCTGCGCACCTGGCGCACGCACATGGCAACGCATGTTCAAAATGCCCTGTGAGTGTGAACAACATGGCGTCGATAACCGTGTAAGGGTTTATTGAATAAGCTATCGATTCCAATACTATAGGCCTAGGCCTAGGCCTATATAAATTTACAAAAATTCATGTTCAATGTGAACGAAAAAAATACCTTGTCAGCTAATGCTTAACTTAATTGGCACTATGTAACTGTAAGGCCGGTCGTGACCGAATTCATTGGCTATGTCTTGAAATTACACACGAGTCAATGGAAGGCGGTGAGTAGACGGCTAGCTTTATCGCTTGAAGCCTTGAAGCCTTGACCGGAGACTCCTGTTTCAAACTTTCAAGACAGGTCAATATTTGTCAAAACTTTACTGGTCGTTCCGGTGGAAACAGGACAACTCGTACCCGGGACAACTCGAACCCAGGACACCTCAAACCCCAAAAAAGACACCCTGGTCAACTCGTACCCAGGACGACTCGTGCCCGGGAGGACTCGTACCCGGGACGACTCGTACCCTTTCTATCATGTACGTGCGCGCCACTTTATAAAACCGTTTCACTAACTCGTTTTTGTAGAGACTTTTTTCCGGCACTTTTTCCCCTACTTGGAACGACACTTTTACCGTGAAGTGTGCAGGACCTTTATCGGGAATTTGCCGGGACGTTTGCCAAGACTTTCGGACTTTTGGCGCGAGTTTTTGTGTCACTTTTGCCGGCAATAATTTCACCCGATTTCAGGCGCAATTTTTGCCACATAATTTCCTGGCACTTTTGCGAAATTTTGGCGGGAAATTTGCCGGAATATTTGCCAGGACTTTGTTAAAACTTTCGCCGTGATATCTGTTTCGACTTTACTGACTTTTGCCGCGATGTTTGCTGGAACTTTTGGGGACGTTTCGCAGGACATTTAAAAAGTTACCAAAATGATAACAACAAAAGGGGTACGAGCTGTCTCAGGTTCGAGTTAATGTCCCGGGTACAAGTTGTCCCGGGTACAAGTTGTCCCGGGTACAAGTTGTCTTGGGGTCGAGTTGTCCAGGGGTCGAGTTGTCCAGGGGTCGAGTTGTCCAGGGGTCGAGTTGTCCAGGGGTCGAGTTGTCCAGGGGTCGAGTTGTCTAGTAGTAGTAATATTCCGGTTGGTTGACAGAAATGTGGCGTACAAGTACAACTGTAAAATGTTTTACAAGGTGTCCTAAAAATAACTAGGCTTAATGCCGATGTGACTCAATATCCGGATTAATTCATTTTAGCATGTTTAACGTTAGTTTTACCACTTTGTGAGCTCTTCGTTCGCAAATACATCCGTCACGTCCGTATATATTCATTGGCGAAATCCTCCCTCGACAATAGTCAGTTGCCTACTTTTAAAGATAAGCAAAAATCTATTTTGACGTCTGGGTGCCACCTAATCTAGACTCTTTTTCAGTCGTCAATTTCCGATTGGCTAAGGGCATGTAGGCTGATTTCGAAACGACTAGCTTCGTTACCGGCTCGGGCTTGGTACATCTAAAAACGTCAGGTTCGCCAGCAAAGAAACACAAAGGATAGGAGCGTGTCCACACATTTTTGAAAACCCCTCCCCGCCCCCATTTTCCCATAGATGTTAAAGGCACAGGCTCGTCAGCAATGCGCGCCCGCCAAATTCGTGCTCGAAACACGCAGCTCCATGCCTTTGCTATGGAGCTGCGTATTGCGTGGCACACATTTGGCGGGCGCGCATTTCTGACGAGCCTGTGCCTTTAATATTAATAATCATATTTTCTCATTACCATTCCCAAATTTCGCATTCTTATTCCATAGACTATATTTTCAAGTATCGCCAAAACTTTCCCAAATTTGCTTCCCCATCCAAATTGGAGATTGCAAATTTTCTAGTATTTTTGGGGAGGATGTTTATATGATTCTTAGGTTTCAAACGAAATATAGGCCATTTTCTGGAAAAATCTGAACACGCTAAAGAACATCTTGAACTTTACCATATTGTCCGTGGTTTTCAGCAAATTCGAATTTTATTTTCTTGGAACGAAATTTTATAGCATTTACATGTACTTTATTTTAACGAAAACCATCATGGCAACCCTGTGAAAGTTTAGGGCTTTTTTTTGTGCCTTGCCGTAATAATTCAAATTATTGAGAGTAATTGTTCGAAAACTAAACGTTGGTTGATTTTTTTCGTTGATGTCTTATTTAAAAGCAAAAAACTTTTATGTTTCTAGAAAAATATCATTTAAAAGAAAATATTATTTTTCGAGGTGCCACACCCAATGACCCAAAACGCATCTCTAAGGTAGAAAAGTTAAAAGCGCTGTGTACTGTACAGATAAAATGCATACAACATAGCCTGGAAAGAGTCTAGCATGGTCTTGTCAACTTCAACCATGTACATTGACTACCAATACGATCGATCATGATCATCGATGCATTAATATCAGCGGTGCAGTTTTGACGGGCTTTGGGTGGAGTCATTAAGATTTAGCTTTTCCTACCTCCATTGATTTAGCGTTTCTGTTGTGTAGTTAACTACGATTCCATTGTTGGAGCAACGTAGATTAATTAATTAAGAAGTAAAATGCGTTCGTCTTATTGTAAGGTGTGTGTTGGTGGTTGATTAAACCATGGAGGATGTTTCTTCCTCCATGATTAAACTGTATGCATTCACAGCGTATCGACGGACGGTGACGCGTCTCCTGCCTACTCAGCTGGATAGGAGTGGGCGATGGGGCGGAGCCAAGGGCGGAGGATGGGCTTAATACTTGGCTTGGGCGATTCCAACTACATGTATTTGGAATAGACCTTTTCGGGGTTTTCCCATGCACGATGGACGGTATGAATTCCGTTCATTGGTCGCCACTGGGACGCTGTGTGATAAGTCTAGTCCGAGTAACTGGGATGCCTACAATATCGCGCTATTTTTCATGGGGACGTGGTATGAAATATATGTAGGGTCAAAGGCAGTCGGCGGTAACAAGTATTTATTAATTTCCCAGCTCTCCATTGTTAACTCTATGGAACAGGGCAGAAAAGTATTTTAAAGGAAACTGTTGAATATTTTTCACTGCTAAATTAAGTTCCCTTTAAAATATTAACACGTTTTGTGGTTATTATGTCATTATAAGGAGAATAATATGACTCACATTTATGACAGATCTGCACCAAACTTGTTAATCTGCTAATTTTAGGAATGAGAAAATTTCATATTTTATTGTTTCTGTATTGGCCCATAGCCTAGCTAGGTCCTACTAGACTTTACGGAATTATTTTTCAAAAATATTCAAAATATTCACTCAGTCTTTTGTTGAAATGTCCACGTACATAAATTCTAACTGCCCAGTGAATGTGTTTATTTTTCCAGCCCTGATGGTTCTTTATCCGGACTTTATTATGAGAGAGATCGTGGGGAAAAAGACACTTTTTATGAGGCAGATATAAATGGCACAACACCTTCAATCACAGTGATCAAGACTTGCCAAGAGTACACATAGAGCATTACCAACGACGGACATTATCGGACGTTATACCCATCAATCATGCATCATTCAGCCGGATCCAGGTATCGTCAGCGGTCGGCCGAAGAACGCATCCGACGGAATGTGACAAACCCGGCCTATGTGACTGAAATCAGCCAATCAGATTACAGGGTGTCGCCAGCCCAGGCTTTGACTAAGATGAAGATGCTTGAGCACTGCAATGCGGCCGTTCTTAATCCAGTATTCCTGCCACAGACTGATCTGCCAGTGGATGACCCAGTAAGATAATAGACCGTTATCACGGTGCGGCCATCTTCCCTTTCCCCTATTAAAATGAACGTAACCAAAGCGAGGCTTGCAGAAAAAAATAGCGTGGTCCCGTTTTGAAACTGTTCATTGTGTGCGTGACTATACCCTTCTATGTTTTTACATGTATCATCAAACTAGCATTTTTAGGTGATTTATTTATAACAAGACAAACTAGACAAATTCTCATTGTTCGTGTATGGTAAAGTTGCCAAGACAATTTGATGCATGCGCAAAGCATAATCTTGGCATTGTCACGTCTCAGTCCCACAACCTAAATATGTCCCTATTGGTGAAAACTTTCAAACCAGTAAAGTTCAGACATGGGCCCAATTTCGTGGCACTGTTAGACAGGAAATACTGCTCAGCAGATATTTGTGCAAAGCAAAAATTGGCAGTGTACCATAACTTGTGTTTGCTTAGAGCATTTTCAGTGCTGAGCAGTACATATATTTTCTGCTAAACATCAAAATTAAATTGTATTAAGAATTGTTCATAGATTTGTTTATATTTTTTTATTTATCATTTATTTTTTTTTTTTTATTTTGCAGAAAATCAATGACTTCATCAGTGTTGAGAAGGTCGTGATCAATCCATTTTTTGGCATGGGGGTGCCTGACTACAGCAAGCTACGTGCATCCCATGCCGAGGGGCAGCGAGCTACAATACATACACCACCAGAAAAGTAGGAATTTTTAACTAAGTATTCCCAAAAATCCAGTAATTGATTTGTTAACAATTTTAGTGCCAAGTGTCAGCTGAGACATAACTTTAGAGATTGTGAGTTAGCTTGTGTCGGGGAGAATTATTATTATTATTATTTCTTTCTGGTATTCATACCAAGGATTCCTCAATAGTGCTCATTGCACTGTCACTCGCAAGCATGAGGAAACCCATGAAGAATTCTAATTAGAACTAGAAATGGCCAGAGACACCGGGGATGATCCCCCTTGCTCTTTACGAAAGAATGCTCTGGGATCTTTAGAGTGCGTTTCCATTACCTAACACACTGGACCAACGGCTTTACATCCCTTCCGAAGAATGAATATTAATTAGGGTTTGTTTTGCCCTACTTGATTATACAGTGTTAATCTCATCAGATGCGATACCCGCTGCTAAAAGGATTCGAACCAGCTGCTCAACACCGGCCAGCTCGGTGGTCGAGTGTTTAAGATGTCTGCCTAGTATGTAGGAGGTTGTGGGTTCGAGTCCCACCCGAGCACGCTATAAAGTTTTTCTCATAGTGTCTCGGGGAAGCACTGAGTATACACTGCTGATCAAGTTACATCGGGTAGGGCATAACAAACCATAATTAAGAGACATAACTTGGTCACCAGACATTTTTTGGACCCCGAACTTAAGAATGGCTCTTGCGTATCTGTGCTGGAAGATATCTTTACCACTTTGTGTGTACATGTTTTTATATAGTTGGGTGGATCAGTTTCCATTGCACAGCGCAGCCTATGAGGGTGATGCTTCAACCATCAGACAGCTCGTTAATATTGGTTATCATGCCGACCAACCGGATATGCACTCCTGGGTGCCTCTGCATTATGCAAGCTGGTAAGTACATAGCACCTAAAGAAATGCAAATTTTCTTTTCAAACAATTTTAACCACTTGTTTTTAATGACAATGTATAGTCACAGGGGCAGTTGATGAGTTAAAACGTCATCTTTGACATTGACGTGTAAACACATACATAGTCCACCATTCATTTGTACACACCGTGTTTTGAACTTGAACTTGACAGCTGTGGACATCTTGCTTCATGGCAGCCACCTCTTTTCACAAAAAGTATGATCTTTTGGTGAAAAGATTCATACAATGAATGTAAAAAAAGGCTCTCAAGAGTCGGTATTTATGGTCGTAACTTTTGGCCAATCACATTTGCCTTTTTAACAATTTTGTATTTTTTGCCAAAAATAATCCTGGTGTCAACTGGTTAAACAATTTTAATAATTAAGTCGACATCGAAATATTCACTAAACGTTGTTGCCATGACTGCATAAAGCTTTTGTGGGCTTAAAATTCAAAATCACTGTAGACATTTGACAAGTGCTGAATCTTGTGTAAGATATAAAAGTTCTTTTTGATGTAGTGTTTGCATTTCTAGCAAAAGCAATGGCCTGCAATTTTCAAAATAAAAAATGTGTAAACCCCAACACTGTAGTACTTGTTTCTTTTGTCTTGGCAGGAATGGCCATGCGGATGCTGTGAGGGCGCTGTTACAACATGGAAAATGCTCACCAAATGCCGAGTAAGATGGATGTAAATGATTGCAGATTCTGAGGTTTATAAACAACAACAACACACTGAATACATGTATACGTTTTTACTCCAGGCCTTGGTGGAAGGGGGGTTGGGGGGCGATAGGGCCAATTATTATCCATTTCAGACAGAAGGAAATTTAATTTCAAAAATCTGGAATTCCATTTCAGGTGATGACAATTTTGTTTCACGCTTTTTAACGAAACAAATTAAAGGTATTCATGAATGTCCCAATCCCCCCACCCTAAAAAATAAGCATACAAAATGACTGATATATGTGCATGTTATGTTTTCACAAATTGTCCTTCTTTGCTGCCAAAATGACTTGTTTAAAACAACAGCCAACAGTCATCGTTGACAGTGCCAGGAACATTCCTACATTCGGCAGGTTGCTCTGATGCTGGTCATCAGCATGCATCTGCTGCTTGAGAAAGTAAATTGGAAAGTAACTTATTCAGTGTCGAAAGCTGGATTCTGTTTCAAATATCAAAGGGCAAAACAAACCCTAATTAACATTCATTCTCCCCGAAGCAAGCTAAACCAATTACTGATTAATTGCAATCCCCGTTGCTGACTGATTCGAACCAGCCATTCAAACTAGCTCGTTGGTCGAGTGGTTAAGACGTCTGCCTTGTTTGCAGGAGGTCGCGGGTTCAAATCCCGCCCGAGCACGCTTTGAAGTTTTTCATAGTGTCTCGGGAAAGCTCTGAGTAATACAGTGCTAATATACGTCGGGTAAGGGCAAAAACAAACCCTAATTAACAAATATCAGATTCTTTTGCAAGGGTTAAATTCTGGTAATTCTGTACATTTTCCATGATTAGGAAAAATCATTGGACCTACGAGGGTGAAGAGCAAGTATAGATTAATTAGCTTTGTAGATCACTCAAATTGCTTTATCTAAAAGCACAGGCTCGTCAATGCGCGCGTGATGCCAAATTCGTGCCATGAAATACGCAGCTCCATGCCTTTGCTATGGAGCTGCATATTTCTTGGCACGAATTTGGCCTCACGCGCGCATTGACGAGCCTCTGCCTTTAATACTACACAGTATGACTCTTCAGTGTCCATTATTGTGTTTGTGTATAAAATGCTTGTATAGGAATGAGAACGGCTCAACACCACTTCATTTTGCTGCGTTCCGTGGTCATGCTGCTGTTGTAGAATTGCTTGTTACACATCCAGACATCGATAAGGTATGTTTTTGGGGTGTTTCAAAATAATATGAAATATCTGTCAATCAGTGTCAAAATTTCAAGTGACCTGAAATAACCATATCTGTACAAAATGTGAACCAGTGTACATCATACTTCTTGAGAAGTGGCAATGTCATAAAGCACTTTTGAGCAGGGGCAATTGTAGATATCAAAGTGAAAACACAACATAATTGGTTTTATGCATGGGACACTCTACAGCAGACACAAAAAGCATTATACGCCGAAATGGGCCATAATGGTGTACCGAAAACATTGAACGCATGGTATCCCCATTACGTATTGCATCCCAAGCAATCCCAACTCAAAGGTGGTGTGCCTACCATACCAAGATGGCAGACGGATAAATTGTGGCTTCCAAATTCTGCTTGCCAAGCAGAATTTTAAGCTGCTCATTTTGTTTACTGTGAAGACCACTGCCAGCTAAGTAAACAGTTAGCAGTATTTTTGATTTTTTATTTTTGATTTGCGAAGTAATTGTCAAACTTTTTGTGTTAAGCATGCAGTCGTCGTGCTTTGCAAACCACGTTGTCTACAGTGGCCATGTTTGATCGTACGTTTTGGAATGCGGTCGCTCAATACGCTGTTTCGGTTGCAGCATACCGACGCTGCCAACCGTATTTCAGTATTGCGCTGTTTAACGCCCCCTGGTTCATGTACATATTTATTGTTCTCTGTTTAGCTTGTTGTTGACAAGGAGGAGCGAACGCCGTTGAAACTCTGCGAAGAATCACGGCAGAATGAGTGGGAAATGGCTGCTGCCATCATGAGAGAAGCTGCCCAAAAACCGGTAGGGAAACTGTACAAAAAAATTAAACTCCAGCGTAATGATACAGATGCTTTAAGTCCCATTGAATTTGTTTGAAAGATGGAACTTTTAACATATTCCTAGAATAAGGGCATAACATATCTAAAGAAGAATGTTGGTAAACTATCCTGCAGAAATTCCAGCCTCATAGATGCATGAGGCTGAAATCGATAGAGCGGTTATGTGTATGTCTCCCTGATAGTGCAAAATACTCGGTCTTTGTGCATTTAATAGTCAGTCACAGTTGAATAATTTTAAAAAATGTATTTATTTAATTTTTTTTGCAGTTTGCAATCATGAATAAACATAATGCAATACGGATTTGCTCTAATGGTTTAAGTTTGCACACTTCTATTTGCAGCCGGTCCAGATCGAGGTTCATTTAATGGACCTAGATGGATCTCATGTAATGCTGGATCTGACAGGAGGCAGTAACACATCGGTATCACAACTACTCAAGGTAGGGCCACATACACTACTTGCACTAAGTTAGGGATATTGGTATATTGTCAGTTTTGGAATTTATTTTTGCAAATGACTGTTTTCATCTTTTCCTGTGACAAGGTGTGTCCGTCATGCAGATACAATTGTCTAATCATATACATAATCATTTAAGCAGAGTGCATACCCTCAATAAAATATCTGCGTACACCCACAATATCTCCAACCTCTTGTGTAATCTACTTCACAATGAATGGTAGGGTGACTTTTGAGTGCTAAAATGTTGCCCTTTCATTACTCTGAAGCGGGCCTCCCACTGTGCGATTTTTGCTACGATTAGCTATGATTAAGTACGATTGTGTGTAGAGTCTATAGACAGTCTCTGGTAATCGTACCAATTCGTAGGAAATTCGTAGAAAAAAATCGCACAGTGGGAGGCCCGCTTTAATTATGAAAATCCATGTGCGTTCTGCCGGTCTTGGCTGGGTGTTTCAAATATTTGTTCTAAGTCGATCGCGTAATCTGTGGCTCGCATCATGCACTCTGTGACGCGTGTCATACTGCGTTGCATTAAAAAATGCATCACGTTGGAATAGCATACACGCAGTACACAGTGCCTATTTCGGACCGCCCAGATGAGAAGTAAATCATTTGGAAACGATCTAAATAATTTAATTTTCATGCATTATTTTCTGGTAAAATTATATCATCTCGGGCGGAAACATTTCATTGGATAGTTGCTACCAATTTAATCTTTACTTTGAGGAAGGTTTTCCCTGTCAACTCATTTATTAACTTTTGGGGTCATTGCAAATAAATTAGTTAACATTTACAGAGTACTGTTTAGTGTGATAGGTAAATTTCATTTGTCGTTTTTCAGCAACTTGATTTGCCACGAGGCTGTCAACATGCATTTGCAATATGGATAGCATCACAGAACTTACGTAAGTTTTGCTTCGGCCATTTTGAAATTGTAGCATTCGAAAGCATCAGAATCAACTTCCTTACATTACTTTATTGCAACGCAATGGTGTATAATCACCATTGATATGAAACAACCAAACTTGGGATGAGAGAAAAATCGTATAGGCCTTATCAGGATTCGAACCCGAGTCTCTTACTCACTGGGTAGATGCTCTACCAGCTGAGCTATGAGGCACAGTGGTATACACCCTCAGGTTTTCACCAAGACCTCTGAGACCCCAGGCAGATGCTCTACCAGCTGAGCTATGAGGCACAGTGGTGTACTCCCTCAGGTTTTCCCCCAAGACCTCTGACACACCAAGCAAATGCTCTACCAGCTGAGCTACGAGGCACAGTGGTACACTCCCTCAGGTTTTCCCCCAAGACCTTTGACACACCAGGCAGATGCTCTACCAGCTGAGCTATGTGGCACAATGGTATTCTCCCCCAGGTTTTCCCCAAGACCTCTGACACACCAAGCAGATGCTCTACCAGCTGAGCTATGAGGCACAGTGGTATACACCCTCAGGTTTTCACCAACACCTCTGACACACCAGGCAGATGCTCTACCAGCTAGGAAGTTTTTCCCATAGTGACTCTGGGAAGCATAGAGTATACAGTGCTAATCAAGTTACGTCGGGTAAGGACAAAACAAACCCTAATTAACATTCATTCCCTCAACAATTGTTCCTTTTTTTAGATCTACAAATGAGACCTGAACATAAGCCAGTATTACACGTCAAACAGTGGAGTACAATCATCCGTCAGTTGACCAATTACAATCCAGATACAGAGCAGCCATTGCTGTATTTAAAACGGGATGCACTACTCACCGTTGAAGATGAAAGAGCGGTAAGATTTTCATTGTTTTTACGTTGTGTTACCTGTGTCCTTGAGCAAGGCACTTAACCACGATTTCTCAATCTTTTGGAAGGGATGTAAAGCTGTTGGTCCAGTGTGTTATGTAATGTACTTTAAAAACCCCAATACATCATTTGCAGTTACCCAAAATTTTACTCCACAAGTTTACAAGAAAAACCCGACTAAAAGAGTTGATAGCAATGGTAACAAACACCACATTTTTCCTGTGTAAAATGGTACCTTTGTGAGAGAAATTGCCACTTAAAAGTGCTTTTTATAAAATGATTTTGTTTTGTCACCATTCAAATCAAGGCAAAAAATATACATAATTTTTTAAGGTTTTCTGAAGTATTACTGCATCTATGTGGCTGAAATTTCCACAAGTCAGTTAATATTAACATTATTTTTTAGTTGTGTCTTTAACTGTTTCTTTTTCTAGATCAAGGATGCCCATGCAGTCAAGACGTTGTTTGATGAATGCTTGGTGAATGTGCTCAAGGGCATGTACCCATGTAGCGACACTGATGCAGTCACACTGGCAGGGCTATATATGCAGGTACAGTGGAAATCATTCACTTTAAAACCAAGAATATTGACATATTTCAAATTAGCCCGTTGAGTAGGAGGTCTCGGGTTCAAATCCCGATAAGGCTATACGACTTTTCTCTCATCCCAAGTTTGGTTGAAATAAATGACATAAGAAAAAATTATATGAAGTGCGGTAGCTAGCAGTTGTATGAAGATTTTCGGTTTAAAAAAAAGATGTTTCTAAAATTCTTTTTGTTTATGCAGATCGTCTATGGTGACCATGATCCAAGAAAGCACAAGCCTAGTTTCCTGGCGTAAGTTCAAATTACAAAGCAAATTTATCAAAACAAATTCTCTAATCACATTTTTGGTTAATTTCTGTGATGGTCTTAGCACTACACTAAATATTGTCATGAGTTCATCCTTGCATTGCTATTGAAAGAAACAGTAGTATATTGTTGCTACTTTCTCTAAAATCCAGCAACATCAACCTGCGACATTTCATTCCCGCCATCAAACTAGATGCAAAGAGCCAAGGAGGGCGCTCTATCAACTGGGCACAGAAGATCATTACCGAGCATCGGAACGTCACGCAGAAAGGGGTTAAAGATGTCACGGTAAGTGCCGCCATTTTGACGATGGGGGGCCATTCCTTTGTTAGACACATTTTTGTAATTTTTTATTTACTAAAAACCTTTGTGCCCATTCCGCTCAAACTTCATGTAATCCCCTGTTAGAGCTCATATAGTCACCTTTAATGTCGAGTTCAGTCAGGCCGACCCAGGGAAATCTGGGACTCCAGCCAAGCCCCATTAATTTGTGTATAAACCAATAACTCCTTGCCGCCCTGCATAATAAAACCTATTAATCATCCTACTTCTGGCCCAGTGACACAACGTAAACAATGGCCATTTGCAACCAATGGCCTGACAGAAAAATAGCCCCAGGGTACAGCGCTTACAGAGTCTCCCCTTTGGAGCCCCCTTTAGATTGGTGTGGTGCATGTCGGAGGGTTAAAGGCGGTATACATCATTGGTAATCTCGAAAAACCAGAAATGTTCACAGATTTACGCCTAACTTGCACAATATAAACACGATGACCGTAGAAAACTTCCCCTGCAATGGTTTTGTCTGAAGTGCTATAGTCTTTGAGAAATGAGTAAAACAATTAGTTTTCGTCTCGTGAAACGAAAATTCAATTCGCCCCAAAAAAACAAGTGCCATTTCGTCCCAAACCACTTCGCCCAAAAACCATTTCATGCACAGGCATGAAATGATTGCAAACCCTTTTTTGACTGTTTTCTCAAAAGTACGGAGCTGGTTTTTGCTCAGGTTGGTTTTAATCATGCATATCTTCAATCACACAGGGGGATAAAACTATTTGTGACAGTTTACCAATCATGTATACTATCTTTAAGAATGTTACCTTTAATTATTGTACAAAAAGGATTGATTGTTGCATGGTTTTCAAATTTTGGTTTCTGAGCAGAAACTACAGCTTCTCTACTTAGAGCATTGTCGCGGTTTCAGCGTGTACGGCTCGGCATTTTTCTTCGGTTCAGCTCAGCTCGGACCACCAACGGGACGGCAGTCTAGTTTAAACCGGTCGCCGGCGGTGTTTGTCGGTGTCAACTCCAGAGGAATTCACCTTATCAATGCAATCAGCATGGTATGGACAATGATTATTCACACATGACTGAATCAACTTTAAAATTTGTGTTAACACATAAGGCACTAAGCATAACTATCCATATCCATAGTGGTGTCCGAGACACCCACATTTTGAGTGACTCGGCTACCTTCTGAAGTCGGCTTTGGTCATGGCTCAGCCACTTTTGGAGTCATGATCAATTGCTCATTTGTGAACACGTCCTTACACCGAAAGGCAGATTAAATGCCTTGTATTGTATTCACCATGCAGATCTTTTAATCTATATTTTAAAAGAAAATTTTAAAATTTTAAAAATGCACGTCTTCTGTCATCTGAAATTGTATGATATATTCGTAAAATATGCGTAACACATGTCTGGCAGACCAAACCAAAAAAACTGGTCAATTGGTGCAAATGAAATTTACAATGCTTCACATGAACAATGTTAAATTTCGCTGCTCCGTGGTGGCTAATTTGTAAAATATTGGTTGTTGCAAAAATGTGCATTTCTTGACGAGTATATTTTGGTTCATTTGTTCATCTGATGTTTTTTCTTTTTGCATACATTGTCCAGTCAATGATGCTAAGCGAAGCCTACAGACCAAGTCTCACATGGGAGTGCTTCAGCGACATGCAAACACTGAAAATCCACGTTCAGGATCACGGTGGCCCAGGACGTACCATGCCTGTAAGATCAAAACAAGTAAGTAGTACATAAGTCTTGCATTATCAAACCATTCCGTTTTTATTCCAGGCAGACCAGGAGCGAATCTTCTCTGGAGCTGCTTAGTTCTGAATCGAATTTTTTTTATTTTATTAAAAAACAAATTTGAGGAATCAATTCCTATTTTCTTGGCTAAATTTTAGTGCAAATTTTCGTTTTGAAAATGGAATTGAATCCGAATAACAAGGCTCTTCATGTTAAGCAACTGAAGTGAACTAATGTACCCACGTGAATGCACAATCACTCCTAAATGCCACGCAGAACAGCACACACATGTACACAAACACTCAGTCACTGTGCAATATTGTACTTGTAGCGCACGCGTACTGCTGACAATGTGGAAGTGCACAGACCAAGCTGATATGACATTCGTCTATTTTGTTGTTCTTTGAAATAGTCCACCATATGCATGCGATGTTAAACACAAAATGGCAACTCTGATTATAAGTCGTCACACATTTCTCTGAGAGTCTTTATTTTAATTTTTCTCTGTGCAGGCTGCGATCATAAGCAACTTGGCCAATAAGATCTCAGGTCGACAACCGGTACCCGGCAGTCAATCGTCAACGATGTCCTTGAGTCGAGTTGGGAACTCGTAAACCCCTCACTAGAGGGCGCTGTTGCCTTGCGAAGAGACGCCCCCACCCAACCAAGCAAAATTGCGATTCAACGTTGTAGAAATGTATAAACTGAACTTTATAAATGCTGTATTTAAAAGGCTATTTTGATGTGTCCTCTGACATCACAACAAACCAAAACATGCCTGGCGTTATGCGCACGCATCATGTTCGACACAAATTTATGTTTTACATAAATTTATGCAAACAAAGGTTGCTTTAGATGTAAATGTTTTAATAAAGACAGATACATGATTGGAAAATTATTTCCTAATTTGCCCCGCTCAACCGGAAATAATTAATTTTCTATTGTGTCCCCCAATGCTGCTATACCTGTTTGGGTGGCTTTCTTCACCACTGGTCTAGTCATCTGCCCTTTCCATTCTCATGTTGGTATGGAGTTCCAGCTGCAGCAAGAAAAGCTCCAAAAGCTAAAAATTGTTAGATTTCAAAATATACCATACAAATCTATAGACCGTATCGAATAGCTGCCATCTTGTAGTGCAGTTCCGTGAGGACATGCTTGCACATTTTTGACCAATTTAAATGTCCAGGGTTGCCCTACAAAATGGCTGCTATTCGATATGGTCTTTTTGAATAAACAATTGCCGTGCTGTTGGTCAAGTCGCCGTTAAACCTCCGACATACAACTGTTAAATATGGTGTTAGCTTGATGTGTGATAAAAACCAACTAAGTACAGTCGAACACTGATACATGTAATACAAAGTAATGCTTATAACCAGGAAAAGTTTAAGTCCCAAGTCTTTGTTTTCCTGACTGATAAGACAAGATTACTGTTATAACAAGGTAATTAAGTCTCAAGAACCTTGTATTATCAGAGTTCAACTGTACGACATAAATGGATTGCAATGTAACGGTATTGCATGCAAGTCCAAAACACATGTGATAACTGAATTTAGGTGGAAATATGGAGTAATAAAAGGCCCAGCCTCTGTTTGGAGACAGTTGGTAAGTTCTTTTAATTAATAACTACCAATTCTTTGGTTCAAGATATAATAAGAAATTCTTACGCACAGGAAATATCTAGCATTTGCAAGATTTTAAAGCTACACTTGGGGATAAAACAGAGCATTAGCTCGCATATTACATTTCATGTAACACATTATGCAAAAACAATATCAGTTCAGAAACACAACCACCATGACGAACGTCAATTCTGTTTTAAAAACCAAGTTAAAACAAGTGCTAACCATTTCGTAAGCCTCCCAGTGTCTGAATACGTATACTTCACATGTCAGTATTTGTTCAGTTCCCAAAAAAAAAAGTACCTCGTTGATATTTTTGTGAAAGTGAAGCAGCAAGAACCACTTTACTAGTAAATTTAAAAAAATCAGAATCACAAAAAAAATAACCCAGATGTTAGAATTTTCCCAACAATAAACACCTGAAACTACTTTTTTTAAAGCTTGCACGTTTGAGCCTTGGTGGGCTATTTAGCACTTGTTCCATTCTTCAGAATGATGTACATGTTAATCATAAATTCAGTGTGTTGTATAAACCTTTTACAAGATGGCCAAGCATTCATCACGTGTATTTGAGTCTTTCCACGGTAAAGGGGGCATTTTGGCAACACAGACCGTATTTTACAGAAAATACCTGTCTGGTCTCAAAATAAAAGAAATAAGTTTCAGTTGTTCTGAAGAGATAACTTAGGCCTACAAATAGTGTGGACAACATGCCTTTCTAAAAACCCTGTGTACAAATTTGAAATGTAACTGGAGCGACCTAAAATGTAACACAATTGTCCGTCCCGAGCCTAAATTGGAAATTTGAACACAGGTTTTTTAGAAAGGAATGTTGTCACACTATTTGTAACCTTTTTTGGGGCTAAGTTATCTCTTCAGAAAAACTGAAACTTATTTCTCTTATTTTGAGACCAGACAATAGTGTTTCCCTAAAAATATGGTCCGTGTTGCCAAAATCAAAATGCCCCATTTACTGTGGAAAGACCCATTTATAAGTGGACATATCCTTTGGTTTTGATTACTAGGCTGGAATGCTTTTCACGACTGATGGTACACTATATATTACAATGCAAAACGGTCACCAACTTACACAAGCTATAAATAAGTATTTCAATGCTTATTATTCCAGGACAATCACCCAAGAGTCTAATTTTAATAGAGATATATATATTGCAGTGGTGAATTCAGCCTCGTTAAAATATAAAAAGAAAAAGCAGGGAGCTGGGGTCCGAACCCTGTAAGTTTCAAAAAGGGCCCCTTATTTAGGATTTTTATCAATGAAATATATGCTTTAAAACCACTCTACTCAGTTAAAGTCATAAAAATCCTATTTGGAGCTTGCTTTGGGGCTTAGAACAAAGGTTTTTAGTTTTTATGCTAATGCAAATATGCATATGCAAATATGCATATTCATGACCAAGGTCACTATGTCACAAGAGGCAAACACAGGAAATTCACATTCAACTGTGCACAAAAGATTCCACTTTTTTCTCAATTTTCCTGAAACTTTTGTAATCCATGGCTGTTTGAGTTTGTTTTACATGTTGCCTGCTGTAAGCCATGACCAAACTGGGGGTAGAAACTGCAGCAATTTGCCACAAGTCCAACTTGAAGTCTTATGTTTTTTCTTAACTTTTCCCTTCTGTCTTCCTTATGTGATGCACTCCAAACAGCGCCCTCTGTCTGTGATTTATTGCAGTGAAATCTTCAAAGTTGAAAAAGGCCATCTTTTATTGATTTTACATCCAAACGAACAATTGTATGTCTTGCTGAACAAGTAATCCGTCATTATGAAGCAAAGCTTAGGCACAAAGTTGTTTAGCATATCACAGGCCCTTTAAATGTATTCCTTTGTACAAATTAGTGGCCTGACGTTGCCACCCTAGATGAGCCTTCTTAATCTTCAGAGGTGATTGCTAGGGTCGTAAGTCGTAACGTCGGGCCATTACATTTTTAAATTGTGTATTAATTAAATGTACTCTTGTATTTTAATGAGGCTGGATCCGCCACTGTATTGAAATTATTAATGGATAGATCATCTATATATATTAAGAATTTGACAAATTTGATACTCTCTTCACAACAGCAACTTTCACAAACCATTCTAAAATTTGAACTTCATACTGATTGCACATTCACTTTGTTAAATTTCATTCACTTTTACCATTTTCCCCTCAAACATGTACACCAATTTCAAGAGTTTAAAGCACAAAATGTATTGCAACACATCAAAGTAGGCACTCCATTACAACATTAAAACCGAATAAAAATATTGTTTTCCTCGAGGATTCCCGGGAAAAGGTAATGTTTTTCAACAGCCGACTTACCTGGGCAATTAGCTAAAATAATTGCCAATATTAACTTGTTCTTGTGATTTTAATTTTGTAACTCATCAGTTGCTTTCGCTGGCACGATTTTTCTCTCATCCCAAGTTTGGTTGTTTCATTTCAATGGTAATCAGGCACCATACCAGATGTTGCGTTCATTAAAAATTGTTTCATTCGAAAAATCATTTTTAAAAACCTGCTTCCGTTTGAAATGTGTCTAACCATATACTCGTGGTAAACGGCATGCTTCAGAATTACAATGCTGATAAAGTCTTTATCTTGGGGGTACCGTGCCTGAGTGGTTTAGGCTGTTGACACGCAACAGGGGTGAAAACTTGATGTTGCAGGTTCGATACCCTTGAGCAAGGCACACAACCACAATTGCTTGATCCTTCGGAAGGGATGTAAAGTTGTTGTCCCAGTGTGTTGTGTAACGCACTTAAAATATCCCAGAGCATTCTTTCGTGATGAGTAAGGGGATTACCCGGTGTCTTTGGCCGTTGGCTGCCAATGGCGCCACCCACCTATATATCTGGATGATACTTGTAAGCTTCATGCAATTCAGCCTACGGTCTGCGATACGAAGTTCATTAAACCCATTAAATAATTAAACATATTTTGTTATGAAACAGAAAATAAAATCATTGGCTCTACAATTAGTATCCAACGAGTACAATGTACATGTAATTGAGTATCTGTATGGACTACAGAATGCCCGTTTTGTTTCTTCCATGTTGAAATTTCAACTTAATTGTCTAGAGAAACTTTGGCCTGAGGATCTAAGCTGGTTTGAAATTGCAGCTGCAGAGAAGAAAAATGCTTCAGAAATCGCTTTGCTGTTTGCATCCCGGCCTCGACAAAAAATCACAAAAATAAAAATGTGTTAGTTTTCCCCTTGTGAGAATTCCGGCATCTACTCACAAGAAATTTTGAGTACTTGAGTGGAAGAATTCAGGAGTATTGCACACCAGTTGAAACTATGGACGGTTCTTGCTAAAAATAGCCGATAAAACTATTACTTTTTGTTTTTGTTTTAGCCATAAGCGGCTTGCAAGCCTCAAAGCGTTTGATTACTTAAGTTCACATCTACACGCTGTACTTAACATCTCAATTTATTATTTGGCTTTCGGTTGAGGTATGTACACGAGGGGTTTTCACAGCTGACAATCTACTCCGTGTAAGTTTCTCTTTAACACTTCTAATGTACAAATGTTTGGAAGAACTTACACAGAGTAAACAATTCTTAACTTTTAACAGGTACTGTACTTTTTGTCTATGGATATTAATATGTTGCCATTACATGACTCTGGGAAAACACACAGCTACAGTTCACATAATAGCACTGTACTGCACATTTTCCCAAATTGCCAACTATTCGCACTTGATTATCAGGTTTTCAGCACAACAAATGTGCAGATTTTACCATGTCTACAGGGGATACGGATGTTATATTATTAAATGGCACATGTCTTGCGTGTCTTCATAAAGCAGCTCTCACATGTAAGTCCCGAGCTAGCAGAACGTCCCGAGTTTAATTCGGGGTCAGCTTGGTTAAAAAATGTACCCGGAATGATAACAGCCCAGTTTGGCCGGAGTCCGCCCGGAGTGCAGTAGGGGCGAATTAGGGGTACCCCGAGATAACCCCGAGCCGGCCCCCGAATTCACCCCAAGCGCGCCCCAGGGTACTCTGGACAGACACCGCGGGCGCACGGGACACCTCTAACACGGGACAATTTTCCTATGCCCCGAGTGCGCCCCGAGTGCGCCCCGAGTGCGCCCCGAGTGCCCCAAGCACGCCCCGTGTTGCAACTCGGGGCTACGGCCCCCGAGTGTTTTGTGCAGGCGCAAAACATTTGGGGCTGTGCCAGTAGTTGCCAAGAGCTACCGGAGTGTCCCCGGAAGTGTCCCGGAGCACTCCCCGTGTCCACCTATGGTAACCTCCGTTCTTCCCTAAGTGCTCACTTGGGGGGGCACTCTGCTAGCTCGGGACCTATATGTGGGAGCAGCGTAAGACAAATGACACTGCAAATTAAAGCCATACCATAGGAGGCGAGTGTAAAAATGTATTGGGGGAAAAAAACAGTGCCAAATTGAGATATAGTGAACAATAAAAACAAGCACAAAATTTAAAAACAGAAATACACATTTGATAAATTTAGGATAAAAATCAGTTTCTTAAATATTTCATATCATGCACAATATAATACAATGGCAAAGACGTTTTACAATATAAAGTGATCCTTTACATCAGAATAAAATAAGCATGCTCAGTTTTCAACAAATATCACATTTAATTTTTGGATGAATAAATTACCATCTGTAATAATAGAATAGAAACAGGATCATACATCTACAATACTATTTCACACAATTTACATCACAAGAAATCACTCGGTAGAATTTGAAGTACACGAAATACCGCTGCAGTTCTGTATAAAATGCTTGTGTGTGTACAGTCAAACTGTACAGGGCACTGTCAATACAGCATTCGGCTAATAACAAGAATTAAGACAACTGGGGCCAATTTTATGGAGCCGTTTAGCAGCCGATTTTGTGCTAACGTAGGCTCTGGTTTTTTTTTAAGGAGACCGTAACCTTAAGCACTGCTAAATGTTAGCTAGCTTCAGAGGCAAAATTTGCTAAACACTGCCCGTTTCCAGGCACGCGCATTCTTAAGCACGCCGTAACATTAGCACAACCTTTCTGTTACAGTAAGCACACGTTTTCAGCTAGCGCTTAAGCAGTGTTACAATTTTCTGATACAGGGTGACCGGAAAAAAAGACACCCACAAATGCATTAGTATATTGTCATGGGTGGCTTGGTGTTTTTGGGTTTTTTTTGTGGGGGGGGGGGGGGGGGGGGGGGGGGAGGGGGGGGGGGAGGGAGGGGATGGGGGGAGGGGGAGGGGGAGGGGGGGGGGGGGGTTGCCCACCCTCTATAACAAGGTAATCTGTAAGGACCTCTTATTATTCAGGTATGACTTTTGCATATATACTCCGCATTTACAAGACGCCACAATTCTTGCCATGTTTTGTTTCAGGTTGAGTTGGGTCGGTTTGCAGCCTTTTTGTGTTTTTTTTTTAGGTCCTCTAACCCATGTGCAACATTTCCACGTATATGTACATGTAAGCATTGGTGCACTTTGACAAGTATAATTTTTACGGCACTTGGAGTAAAGGAATAATGATTGTACAGACGCAATGCGTTACCTCACAAGAAGTCCATATAATCTTCGGGTAGTTTGTCGTATCTGGTCAGCAAATAGCAGGCTTCTAGGGTGGTGAACATGTGACCCCACTGACCCGGGTCAGACTTGACGTCCATTAGGTCATTGATGAGTTTAATCTCGGAACCAAGGTGTGGGATCCTGTAGAGTGGGGGAAAAAAAAAACACACAGGTATGACGCAGGGCAGAGTAAAGGTCTAGTCATACATAGGCTTGAACAAGCCAGCGAAGCACGGCGTGCAAAGTTAACATTTAGAAATATGTCTATTTCTTGACGTGCCAAGTTGACATTTCATCCCAAAATTGACATATTTACATTTCGAATAGAGATCTCTATTTGAAATAAATATATGGATGAAATATTAACTTGGCACGTCAAGAAATGGACATATTTCTAAATGTTAACATTGCACACCATACTTGATGCGCAACACTGGCGTGTTCACGCATATGTATGATCAGAGGGTCGATTCACCTCCTATAGGTGGCTATAGGGCAACGACTTGAGTCGGCTAATCTCAGCAACCAGAAGAAGAGGGTCGCTTTTACAAAAGTTGGGACGAGTTCAATGCGTCCTAATTCCAATAGCAACATGCCAAGAGTGACCCTCCTTACTGCTTTGTGAAATCGGCCCCAGGTTTTAAGGGGGCACAGCAAAATCCTGTCTAAATATAGTCAAAAAAGAAATGCACATTTTTTAAAAGATACGTTTTTTGAACCCCACCCCTTCCCTTTATTTAAAATTTGAAAATTTGCGACGTCATCCATTTACTGTAACATTGGCATATGACTACTAAATCACCCCCCCCCCCCCCCCCCCCACACCCACTCTTCCCCGGCGTCACATACTTTAGTGGCTAAGTCAACATTTTACAGTGCATGTAAAGTCATATGCAGCATGCAGCCTTCAACCATCCCCCTTCTTACGCTTTGTAAAACAGTGAAAATGTTGACACCTTTGGACAACTCCTTATGTGATTTTGCTATTTTGGGGCCCATTCCTCATTTTGCCATGGCGGGTCTACAAACTTGATCTCACCTTGCCCGTATGACGATATATTGAAAGATAGGAAACAGTTCATCCATGCCCAATGTGACTTTGCCTGAGCAGTGGGTCTCAATGACGTCCTTGATAGCTTCCCATGCTGTGTGTATGATAAGCAGCTTCTGGCGCGGGCTGAAGGTGGTGCTTAGGGTCTGGAGACACTCCACAGCAGTCATGTAGGATACATCACGGATCTCAGATAGCCTCTGCACAAATCAAAATGACAAAATAGGCTTTTGACCACTTGACGCCGGAGAATGTGTAAACACGTTCTGGCAATGTATAGTCACAGGGGCAGTTGAGGAGTTAAAGGTCTGCTTTGCTGCTGTCTTCCACGGTAGACGTACGTCCATTGTCTACCATTCAATTGTACACACCGTGTTTTGAACTTGACGGCTGTGGACGGCCTGTCAGTGTAGCAAATCTTGCTCTGTGGTGGCCGCCTCAGAGAGTTGCAAAGTATGATCTCTTGTTGAGAAGATTCATACAATTAATGTAGAAATGGCTCTCAAGTGGTGCTTGACCTTTAGCCTATAACATTTGCCTTTTTAAAAAATTCGTATTTTTTGCTAAAAATAATCCCGGCATCAACTGGTTAAAGGATTGTCCCAAAATTGTAATAAAAAAATTGTCACAAAAAAAACCTTATAGTGATTTCAACTGTCCAAAGCAATTTATTCCGTCTGAGAAGATTTTTTTCCCAAAAAAACACTAACTGAAGCTGAATTTATAGTTTATTAGATATTTCTGGCACAAGGGGTTAACTTGTCAATACGTTTTGTACCCCAATCTTCGGCAATACAACCTATTTACATTGGTGTACTATGATGACCACAGAAACTGATGTAAAATTTGTCAAGATGGTTGTATTAGGCTGTATTTAGGAATCGGAATCGCTAGTGCAGATTTTTAAGGAATCGATTTCCAGTAGAAATCGATTCCCTTTCATTTAGATTCGATTCCCAGTGATAGCTTGCCGATTCCAGAAATTACCTGGCAATTCTGAAGACAAAACTCTGATCATTTCCACATTATTAAGAAAGTGTGTGTGGTACAGGTCGGCATCATTTCGTGGACGTTTAGGGTGACTCAGTGCCAATAATTGGGTCGTCGTTGGCACAATAAGTAGTATCGTCGATGTACATAAACACGCTCATTTACCTAATACACACACTCAGTATATTTAATGTTTTCCCGTGAAAAATGGAAACGATTCCGAATGGAATCACGATTCTTTTTTGGAATCGGAGTCGACTCCGAAAATGCTGGAGTTGCCAAAGCCTACTTTATATTAGTTACCTTCAAGGAATCCTTCATGACTTCCTCCAGCAGCCAGAATTTCCTGTAATGGGAGACAATGAATTTTGCATCACATACATAGTCTACATGGGTCTTGACATAAAAAGGGAAAGTGTTTTATAATTCAGTGGTTTATAATGCATCATTGCACTCAAAATTCCCTCCACGACACTTTCTCAAAGCGATGCGCATCGCAATTACGCGCAAAAAGCTCAGTGTGAATCCACCCTTACAATAAACGCGCAAATTGTTTGAAGTGACGACACAATTTAACGGCTCAGCATCATCACATAACGCATGTAGTTTATGCACTGGCCGTGTTCCAGCTATAGCGGACATACGGGGAAAGAATGCTTAGTTACCGGAATGGTCTATAAATACTGTTTCATATATCACCTTGCTGTCACTGCCAAGTGATCACGTTCACAGACGCCATCTTCGTAGGAAAAAATGCCACTGCGTATTAAACGCCATCAAGTACGCGCACGCACACGCTGTAACATGTTCCAAACACGCACGCATGTTGCTCTAAATTTGTTCGAAATACGGCGCAGCCGATGCGCGTCACAAAAAAAATACGCTAAAAAATCTGATGCACGTGGCGATTTGTAGAAAGTGACGTCATTTGAATGTGATCAATACCCAAACTCTTTTATTTTTTCCTACTTACTGGTCAACGTTGAGGTAAGCCATGAGTGCCATATCAGGTCTCTCATTCAACCGTTTGAGCTTGTCCTGATACTGTTGATCTTCCCCCTCATTCTTAAGTGCATAGAGAGTGAATAGAGCGGGGTAGAGACGTGGCAGTACTATTGGGTAGAGCAGGCCATCACTGGTTATATGGCATGTGCTGTGAACAGAAACGAGTTATACCTTAAAGCCCCAATACATCATTTGCAGTTACCCAAAAGAGAACAACTTGTTGGAAGGGGGCATGCAAAGCAGCTTACACATACAGTTGTGCAAACCTCAAGTTTCATTTTCGGGGGCACAAGACTTTTTCGGGGAGCACGTGCACCCCACGTCCACAAGGTCACCCCCCTTGGTGTATGTTGGGTTGTAACTTATAATTACATGTCATCCGTAGAGGGTTGCCTGTTTCTGCTAGCTGACTTGGCTCTCTGGGTTTCGACAGCAGAGGGCGCTGTGTGACTATCGCTGTAGTCGTAGTAGTAATGGAAATCAGAACTAGGGTGCTCTTGAACGGGAGTTTGAGGATTGTTGGGTTGTTCGCTGGGAAGGTCACTGAAGAGAACCCTGTGGAAATTGTGAAGAGTCATCAAAAATTGGTAATACACACTTCACATGTTTGAACGGTCGATTGTGTCCTCGGAAACAGTTCTCTAGATTGCAAACTGTCAATAGACCGATCCAGCAAGCTCCGCCCATTTTAGAATTGAGCAATCACAGCCCGAGTCCTCAAAATTTTGTGCACAGAGCTATGGCAAACTGCAGCACGAGTGACGCAAAAACACCATAAACATCATTTTTATCAGCGCAGAGGACCCTAGCCGGTTTAAAATGGTTTGTATAAGACTGGCCAAACCTACTTTAATCCCTTCATAAATGTGTTTTTGTGTAAATCGGTAAAACTCACAAAAATTAGCTTGTCGTTTTGCTATGTTGTGCATTCACTGCGTTCTAGATGTGTGTCAAGTTGTTTTTGTTCGATCACTCGTGTTACGCATAATGCAGGCGTGTTGTACGTGCACGCACACGACCGGATACTTGAAGTGCACATTTTGCTTTCGAGTGTGCAGTTTCTGTGTGCGTGTGTGTGTTTCAATACGCACTGACCAGGGCGCGGACGCTGACGCACGGTGCAGCCCCCCAGCTATGGCGGATATACAGGGAAGCATACCTTAGTTACCGGATTGGTAGGTAATTGCTAAATGGGCGGAGCTTACTGGATCGGTCCATTGGAAAGGTACCAGTTATATGCTATCTAAAGGCGAGGCTTGGAACGCATAAATAGACTGGCACCTTTCCATTCAGCAGTTTGCATTGTATAAACTGATTCTGGGGACACGATTCAACCGTTTACTAAAACGTGTGAATAGGGTATATTGTGGCAAAAGCAAAAATATAACAAACCCATAGAGCTTTGCTATTCGCTGGCAGAGTCGTGATGACACATTGCGGGCGCTGGACCGTAACTATGGTTATTGGTTCATGCCAGTGTTTTAGCCAGGAATTGAGAAAGTGGGAGTGCAAATTGAAAAAGTGGGAGTGCAACTTTGTAAAGTAAAAAAAAATGTGTCCGAAGCAGCGCGAAGTCACTGCCGGAGTCCAGCGCCCGCTTAAGGGTCCTGGAAGCTCTGGCTATTGTAGATGACAGGGTTCTCCCCAAGTTGATTGAAAATGTGTGGGGGCCCAATTCTGTAACGACTCGATAACCTGCGAAGCCACGGCGTGGTGTCCGGGGCCCACTTAAGGGCCCCGGGAAAATTTGTGACTTTACAACAAGTTTTCTAGTGCATTTAGTCTGGGGTCTTGAACTAAGCTACATGTAAACAATTTTGTTTTAAACAAAAACTTTAAAAGACTAGGACTAATACATGTAATAAAGCATTGGTGAGTGCAGATTTGATGGAAAAACTCGAAAATTTTGAGTGAAATTTTTTAATATTTTGTGTGGAAACACTTCCTAAAAAAATTTCAGTCTGCCTCATGTTTTGCACACAAGGTTTGAAGCCATGATCAACTACATGAACGTACATGTACTAAATTCCTTTCCATACCGCACATTATCCATGGGAGTTGACGATATTTTCCATAAAAATGTAGATCAAGCTGGTTGCTGCGATGCACGAAAAAAACGATCACAAAAATTACGACCGACAACCCAGCTATGTCAGTCATGTATGTGCAGGGGATTTCTCATGCAGGGGATTTCTCATGCAGGGGATTTCCCTTTCAGAGTAAGAGGCCAACTCGTGTTGTAAAACGCATGCTGATTGGCTGATAAAAATAGTATGACCTGTTGGTAGTAAATTCTGGCCAATGATGTTCAAGTTAACAAAACAGTGATCAGCATGAGTTGGACTGGTTACCGCCCCACTAAAGCCAAGAATCTTATGGTCCGGAAACCAGACTAGGCACGTTCTGGCGCCAGGAGGACCAGCTGGGCCGTCTGTACCGTATCGAGAGCTGTTTTTGGTCGGCCGTACCGTACGTGCAAATCAGAATGAATTAATTGTTTGCCATGAATTCTCTGTGGTTCTTTTTTCACTAGAGAAAATTTATGTATGGTAAATTTATTAACTACTAAAGATAGTTTCAATTAATCAGCTTTACGATGGTACCAATTTTACATGTACAACTTTTCCATCCTCGATATCGAAACACTTAATGCTTCTTGTGAGAGAATTATCCGCGCGTGGTTGACATCCCTCAGAGTTTACGCACGGCTTTGACCAAGTCGTGCTGAAAAATTTTGCCCGTGATTTCATCACAACCGGCCGTGCTAACACGGCTTGCTAGCTAACACGTTGGTTCATGCTCACGTTTTACATCCATTGTGTTTGCGCAGTGTGTTTTACTATAATTCTTTTAGAAGAAAATATTAAAAAACAAGGACCATAATGACTTGCAATAGTTCGCTCATACCTACTCTCATAGCGATACGCTACCATACCGCCTTATTTTGTGATGTTTGTAACAGAAAAACTTGACAGAAAATGTTCCCCTTGTGGCTCCTGTGCAAAACGAATGGAGAAATGCGTTGTCATGCAAGAAGCTTGAACTGTTGTCGAAGAAGTGAGCGCGTCCGCACGCAAATTGACGTCACACTCTGCCAGCGAATAGCCTTTCTTGCAATGCTGTAATGCTATTGGTCTAACAAGGTCACATGTTCTTTCCATTACAACGACTATACCCATATGCCTCTAAGCTGCCTGTTCGATCATCCTGCCTGCATGCAAATAACCATTATACACAATAGTGTATATGATCTTTCAAGCTCTACTTGTGAAGATAAGTACATATTTTGCAAGGTGAAAGGGGTAGACATATCTTCAACACTGATTTGTAAGAGTGCAAGTTTTGTAAGAGTGTTCCATTTTCTTACCGGACCAGTTGGTATATCCTCTTAACGTACGACTTAATCTCTTGCACAGCATTAGGTAGAAGCCAGCGGTGTGCTCCAAGGCCAATATAGGTCTCCCGGTAGGCTATAGATAGGTTTTCTAATAGGCTTCCCAGTGGATGCAGGGAAGTATCAAAGGCCTGTTCAAAAAAGCAAAATAGTCACATAAAAGGAATATCTAGTTTTTAACATCTTTCTTCTGTGCCAAATTTGATTTCAAGTCCCAACAAGTCTTTAAGAGCAAATCCCAATTCCGAGACCAAGATCGAGACTAGCCTACCTAAGATCAAGAAATTTGGTCTCATGACTTGTTTTGACAACTACAATGCTCAGACCACAGATTTTCATTAAAAGCTAGATAAGAAACGACCGGTTTGGAACGCGTGCGCACGTAGCGTGTTTTGTATTCGAAAAAGGAACACGCACGATCATCACACACATTGAGAAAGTACGTATGCGCCAGGTATTACGTGCAATTCGATAGGAAAAGTGCCCAAAACCATACAAATGAGGTGCTCAAATTTATGCAAATGGTGCCCAGAAATATGCAAATGAAGGTGCACAAAACTATGCAAATGAAGTTGCCCAAAACTTTACTAATGAGAAGGTGCGGTTATGCCCATCTCGGCTCCGTTTCGGAACTAGCTTTTAATAGAGTTCTGTGGCTCAGACCTGCCAAGTTGTTTTGTCACATGCCCGAGTCTATTTACACACTCACACGGCGGGAAAACCTAATCACATATGCCTGTGCTGCAAAAATGTAGACTTTAACCTCTAAATTAAATCTGTTTTTGTTTTAATCAAATCTGGATTTGTTCGTCGTACAGTGAACCTGAATGAACAAATAGACCGTACGGTATAGCTGCCATCTTGTAGGGCAGTTTCTTTGCTCCGTGAAGACATGCATGGTTGCACATTGTGCTTACGTTGTTGACCAATTTAAATGTCAAAAGTTTCCCTACAAGATGGCAGCTATTCGATACAGTCTATACACAGATGTTGACTGGACAGTCAGAAAATGCGCTCCCCGACAAACTCTTGGTGGAGCTATGTATGGAATTGTTTCCAGCATTACCTTGGCTAGGTATTCCTGTATGGATTTGTAGTCATCTTCAGTAATCTTGCCTTTGCTCTGCCCACTACTGGGGATTTTCTGTAGCTCCTCCACCACTGTGCTTCGGTCATCTTTGTGTAGCCTAAAAATATTCATCCACCAACACATTACATTAAATTAGATAGTGAACTTCATTTCAATAGTGATAAGGCACCATACCAAGTACTGCATTTGTTACCTTGCCTCAGTTGCGCACTTGCACAATACCCTTAAAAATTAGGTTCACAGGGAAAACCCGAGGAATTGATTGCTTTTCGGTGACCCATGTGGCTCGAGTGATTACCGGCAAAAAGAGCAAGAAAAGCGCAATGGTTGCACTTACCTCTGTTGCTTAACCTTGCTTTATATTTTTGCGCCACGGCTGTTGTATCGATAAAGATAAAATGTATTTCTTCAGGCTAAAAATCGTGATCAAGTAAAAGCACTTTCGTTTTTAAAAGCCGAGTGCATGCTCAATAATTTAAACGTATCGCAACGCGCGTGTGCGGCATCTTTAAATGAATATACGCTGGTGAGTCTATTGGCGCGCGCGTGTACGCGCGTGACCGTTGACACCCAAACATTTCCGGATGTTCTACGTCACGGAAAGCAATCAATATGCTACTGTACAGTGCCTCATAGCTTAGCTGGTAGAGCATCTGCCTGGTGTGTCGGAGGTCTCGGGTTTGAATGACTATTTCAAGCCTTCTGTGAGTCCGGCCTAACACCGTCCGAGTCTGGTTAAATACATCCTCCCATTTCATATCCCTCCCCTTTGTGCATACATACTTCATGATCCTCTAACCTTTCTGCCTGTCGTTGCGTCCTTGATGAGATAGCTACAGCGACACCAGCCCAAGCCTTCTGTGGCTCCGGCCTCTTGTCTGTCCAGCCTAACACCGTCCGAGTCTGGTTAAATACATCCTCCCATTTCATATTGGCTGGTACCGTGAATTTACCAATGGGACTGTCATTGGGAAGATAGAAAAATGCTACAATTTCAAAATGGGTATTACTGTTCAGAAATGCAGACTTAATGCCAAAAAATAGAACCAGAGGTGGATTGCAATTTAGGTGTCTTAACGCTTAAGATGTCCTAACTAAGGCATCACAGATTAATTTCGTCTTGTATTAAAAAATCTATGTGTCTTAATTTGTATCTAGCTCTTCATCAACGAAGCTCAGGCCCGCTTCAAACGCTGCGCTTGTGCCGTGTCGAATAAAATTCAACTTAGCACGACAGGGGTTTCAAACGTCGAACTTAATTGCAAACTCCCAGTCGAGCTTAAATACATCCAACATGGCGGATGAGTATTGTGCACGTCATGGATGTTGTACACGTGCGTTTTCCATTCTGTCCATTGTACGTCGCCATATTTATTGTTTTGATGCATTTGTTTGTTGGTTTTTTCTTTGCTCGCATGCGCCCTGCGAGCATGCGCATTCATAATTGTGAACACAATTGCGGCCCAAACTTCGAACTGGAATTAAATTTGACACGGCAAAAGCATGACGTTTGAAGCCGCACCGTGCTACTGCCGCACGAAATTGAGTTACATGTAGCACGGCAGACCCTGTCGAGCTTCAAACGTCGTGCTTGTTGAATTTAATTTGACACGACACAAGCGCGACGTTTGAAGCAGGCCTCAGAAATGCAATGAAGCAGAGTAGCAAAATAGTTTTATTTGATGGTTACTATTAGGTTACTATAAATGATACAACTGTCTTTAATCGTAAAATATCATGAATTTGATAGAGTTCCTTAAAAACTGACCTGGCTTTTTTGTCAGGCATCGCATCACCTGCTTTGTTAAAGGTTCCGTTGACTTTGACACCGTCACCCCACAGACCACTGAAGGTACCATCGATGAAGTCACCTGAAGGTAGGGTCAGAAGCCCCTATAGAGTTGATAAACACAAGGAACACAAAATGTACAAAGATAATGTTAAAGAAGCGTGACCAGATCACATTTTTGAGCCCCCCATTTTTCCCATGGGTGTTGAGATTTTGATGCCATATCACGTGTTATATTTTCCTCATTACCATTCTGAAACTTTGCGCTCTCAATTCGTATATTTTCAAGGATATTGTCAAAAACTACTGATGTTTTGTAAACGAATTTATCCGTTCCATAAAGCAGTGCAGTGATTACACCAACCTTTTTGCTTCCACATCCAAATTGGAGATTGTAAATTTCCTGTTTTCTTCCCATGGATAGTATTTTTGGGAGGTATTTTATATGATTGTTAGGTCAGAGTGAATTCCATTTTCTGGACAAATCTGAACAAGCTCCTTTAGGGAAGACACACAAATTTAACCGCCGGCACCGACAGCGGTACCGCTGTTTTTATTTAGTAGTACCGCCTGCATGAAGGAAGGAAGATTGTGGTTTCTCTCTTCGTGCAGGCGGTACCACTAAAAAAAACGCCGATACCGTTCGTGTGTCTTCCCTTAATGCATAGTTCCGACTTGTCAATCAAGCCAAACCCGCCGACCAATCACAACAGAGCTAGCAGACATCGCCCACATAGGTCAAAGTGCATTGCCTAGCTCACAACAACACAACAACATACATACATTTTGTACAATGTTGTATGCGGTGATTCGGGTGAATTTTTGGTTTCAAGGCCGGATGATTCGCTGTTCAAAGGTAAGAAAGCATGTATTTCATGATATGACATCCCTGTATTACTGGCCCTTTACTCAGTGTGTTCTAAGATAACTGTTCACCCTGAAACATGAATACCTTTGAGTTTTCTCCAATGAATCTGTGTTTTCCGTTAAAAGTCCCATTGGTTTGTGCAGTGTGTGTGGACATTTTGAGGGATAGCGTGTGAGACATAGCAACAATATCCAAGGGGGCGGAGTTAACTGGGCAAACTCGGAATTATGCATTAGGGCTTGTCTTGACTTTAGCCGAGGTCACTTTATTAGCACTGTATACTCAGTGCTTCCAGAGAAATTATGAGAAAAACTTCACTTGGGTGGGACTCAAACCTACAACCTCCTGCATACTAGTCAGATGTCTTAATCACTCAGCCACCAAGCTGGCTGGTGCTGAATAGCTGGTTCGAATCATTACACAACAGGAACCGTAACGGATGACGAGAGGTTTTTACACATTTATAGTTTTCACCAGTGGGGGAACAACAGGGAATGGCCCGGGTCCCTGGCCCCTTTAGAGGCATATCTGCAATCAATTTCACAAAAGCTGTCTTACTTAATTAGGGTTTGTTTTGCCCTTACCCGACGTAATTATTAACACTGTATACTTGGTGCTTTCCCAAGACACTATGAAAAACTTCATAGCGTGCTCGGGTGGGACTCGAACCCACGACCTCCTTCAAACAAGGCAGACGTCTTAACCACTCGACCACCGAGCTAGCCGGTGTTGAATGGCAAAATTAAGTCCTTGCTATAAACTTGATCCTAGATAAAAACAATCTTAATTTATCTTAGCTATAAAGTCTTGTCATTTTGTGCCATCAACTCCTGGTCTCTTTACAACACCCAATACACACACCTTGCCGCTTAATGTAGGTCCTGTTGTCAGTTCACCTTCAAAGACTGTGCCGTCTTCTGTAAGAAGAACACCGACTCCCTATGGCAAGATCACAAATTTACAGGTTACAGTTTATGTTCAATTCAAGGTTTGTATTAAACGTTTTGCATCATTTCAATTGCACAGTTTTGTCTATCCTGACATTTTCTTTTTGGGGTTGGATCCTGTATGTAAACCCAAAGGCACCCTTTTAATTCTGCTTTGTGCCCGACTCGGGACCCATTAAAATTTGTAATCCAACAAATTATTTAAAAAAAATTCCTCATTTTAGGCCTGTGCATTTTTGCATAATTGACTATTCGAAATTTGATATTTAATTTATTTATTTATTTTTATTTTTCGATCGAATATTTGATATTCGATCCACGATTTTTTTCAAAGATTTCCACCCAATTTGTAGCTGGATTTGCTTCTAACCACGAGTGCAGTGTACAAGTTACAACATTGATGCTATGGTTTGAGCAGGAATTACTTTACGGGAAAACATGAATGGGCGGGAGCCATTATGCAAATTGAAACATGAGGTCTATGGTTGGGAGCGGTACACTTTTTGCATAAATGAATGTTGGCTCCGCCCTGCATAAACCATAAGTCCAACGCTGTAACTTGTACACTGGACTCGTGGTTAGACACAAAATGTGACACAAAAGAAAACAGTCATTTCGGCAAGGAATATTGCTGCGTTATTCAATAAAAAAATGTCCTGTAATTCACCCACAGAATATTCATTCTGTAACTTGTCCGACCTGGATGTTTGATTTAGTTTGCAAAAAATCAAACCAAATAATCAATAAAATTCTACTCGAATGTTCAATGGATGATCAAATATTCAATTTGTTTGGCACACCGCTACTTCATTACAGTGCATGCACTTGTCTCTTACCATAAGTTTGTTCTGTGCGAACACCCCCTCATAGTACAGCCCTCCCAGTGTGATGACCATCCCGCTGCCGTGCCGGCTGTCCGTCTCCCACTTGCCCATGTACTTCTCTCCTCTCTGTCTCTCCTCCATAATCCCGTAACCATGGCGGTGGTTGTTTTGCCATTCACCAATATACAGGTCCCCTTTGCTGGCGTGTAGGATGCCGTGACCGTGCCGTCTGCCGTCACTGAAATCGCCCTGGTAAATGTCACCTTTGGAATATCTGCATTCGAATACAGAACAGAGGTGTTACTACACATTCTGAGGGTCAAATTTGACACACGCATTTTGCTTCTTGTCTACACCTATTAATACACATTTTTGCTTGAAGCACGTACACTGCTCCCCAATTAGCTCTTTGAAGTATTGCAGACACAATAGGAGTGCCCACTTTGATTTAGGAATAAATTCGAAATAAATGCAAAATAACTGCAGTTTTCGCTTTGCACTTATTTATTTTATTAATAATTCTGTCTCTGTATTAAAGGCACAGGCTCGTCAGCAATGCGCGCCCGCCAAATGTGTGCCACGCAATACGCAGCTCCATAGCAAGAGCATGGAGCTGCGTGTTTTGAGCACGAATTTGGCGGGCGCACATTGCTGACGAGCCTGTGCCTTTAATAAGGAAATAAAAGTGGGTTTGGCCAGTCTTAAACATACGTTTAAAACCGGCTAGGTGCCTGGACGAGTGATAATGGCCCAAGCCGCAGGCGGGGGCTTACAGAGAACTCAGGGGTTTGCGCCGTGTGCACAGACTTCCCCTCGAGCGAATACATTATAACCTTGTACCCAGCCTTTCCCGAGGCGGTTATACTTTTTTATAACTGACACTCTAAAACTCAGAAACCCTTGAGGGGTTGTGACAGTCTGAACACGGCTATTGTCATACCTGAGAGTGCCATAGCCACTCCTACTGCCCTCCTGCCATTGCCCCTCATACACCTCTGCCTTCGTATCCTTCTCAGCACTTGGTACGGTGTACACGCCGTATCTGTAAATAACCATATTGCAAGTGCTAAAAAAGCTTGAACTCTCCATGTTATATGTGTCATCCAATGGGCCAAATCTAGTTTGCCATATATGTATTTGCACAGGCGGTAAAAATTGAAAAGTTGATCATGGCTTCATATTTTATGCATAAAACATACATGTATGAGACAGGCTGAAAAATGTCTAAGTGCTTACTCACAAAATCTTATTTTTTTCCCAGTCCTAAATTTCAAATCTACACTTACTGATGCTTGACGAGTCATTTTAAAGAAAACAATTTTTGATCAACTTCTCAACTCTTACCGCACATCCTACCAGCAGCTTTCATTGGAAATAGCGAAATTTAAAATTGCCATCAAAACCGAGGATCTCATAAGTGATAAAATCTGCAAATGAAAAGGCGCCTGATGTAATGTAGTGTCTCGGCATCAAAAATAAAGCTGGCCGCAATCATGTTGTGTGTGCCCTTGGGCAAGGCACTTTGCCATAAGTTGCCTCTCTCAACCCAGGTGTAAATGGGTACCTGCAAGGGTTGCAGCCTTCGAGCGTGTGTCAGGCTGCCAGCTGGGCTGCATACTTCCCAGGGAGTTGTGCCCAATGACCAGGGTAATGATATCGAAAGCACTATGAGTATCCTGAAGGATAGATATGTGCGCTATATACATTTGTAAGATGTCACCATTATTATTACAAATAGGTTATTAGGGAGAGAGGTTTGGGATAAAAAAGGGGTACATGTATTAGGGGGACTTTTGGAATTAGGGAGACATTTGTCGGGTCTCCAAATTTTTTACAAGTACATGGATGATATCATTCGTGTCGAGCATTTTCAAAGCTTTTTTCGGGGGGGAATAAATTCAATGTTTTCTTAGGTGTCAGTTCGTGGAAACAAAAATTCATGCGTTTTGAGTCCAGTGTCTGGAGTGCGCGTGCACACTCAGATGTCAGTTCGTGAAAACTTGTGTCCCCCACTGTGCAGTTTCACGAACTGTATCGGAAGTGCACTTGGGTGTTGCTTTGTGGTGTCAGCGACGATATGTACGTACTTCCTATAAACCATGTGTAAATTTATGAATTAAAAGTAGGGGAAAAAAACAACAATTTTGCAAGGTTACAAATGATTAACTTCAGTGGAAGTTGATTAGCTGTGGCAAATTAATGTGGCTCGTTATGGTGAAACTAATCAATGCGAAACTAATAAATCAGTAGGAGCCATTGACTTGGCCATTTTGCAACTAATGATTCTTGGAGACTTGACTCAATTTAAGTCTGAAGTCTTCAAGAGCAAGTCCCTATAGTAACTACACTACAACAAATACTGAGAACGTAGAACAGTTATAAACATGTACATGTAATAGGCACAGTATGCAGAGTCAGGAAAAAAAATGTACACATACACACACACATACATGTATGTTGTATGTTAAAACAACACTCATAAATACCTTAGACAGTTTGTGCATCCCTATTGGCTGAGAGCACGTCCTTGGCCAGTCTTAAATGGACGATAAAGACCAGTGATAAAGACCAGCCGGCTGGCCCGCGTTTGTGCCCGCGCCCTAGTCAGCACGTATGGAACATGCACACGCACGAAGAAACTCCACGCGCCTGATAGCAAAATGTGCAAAGTACCCCATCTTGTGCGTACAACATGCCTGCATTACGCATAATGCATGCTATCTAACAAAAACAACTTGACGCACAGCTAGCAGTTTGAACGAACGTGATATGCATACAAAAATACAATGATAGATGGCAAAACGACAATCAAATTTTGGTGAGTTTTACTGATTTACACAAAAAGGTATTTATGAATGGCAATAAAAGTGGGTTTGTAAGGCCAGTTCTAAACAGTACGTTTAAAACCAGCTAGGGCCTGGAAGGCCCCTATTCGGTTCGATCCAGTACAAGTTTATACCCGTGACTTTTTTGGCTATAGCAGAACAAAAACATTGATTTTTTTGTGTGCACAGTTTTCTTTTGTTGCAGAGTATATTCGATATCGTACATCAACTTTCAGAAATTAACTTTATATAATGTACTTTATGTGGATAAACCAACTTATAAAGACTTGACTCACCCATGCTGCTGGCCTTGAACAAACTGGCCGGTGTATTTTTTCCCATCAGGCCACTGCAAGGTGCCCCTTAGAAAAATTAAAAAACGGGGAAGAGAAAATATAAAGTTACTTTCACCAAAACTTATCATGGGCATGAACACCATGATTTTCTTTGTTAAAGACTCGGTCGAGTTCGGTCCAAGTTTCAAATGCACAGACTCGTCAGCAATGTGCGCGCGCCAAATTAGTGGCACAAAATAACTTTGTTTTCAAGCTGTGTATTTCGTGGCACGAAATTGGCACGCGCGCATTGCTGACGAGCATGTGCCTTTAATTGCACACTTAGTATCCACTTGACTAGACTAAAATTATGTTGCTATGTGGTGCACATGGCGGGTGTGAGGTACAGAATCAACACCGTGTTCACCGTAGGAGAGAATGGCATAAAGCAATCAGACTGTTGGTTGCTAGGCAGTGGTGTGCACCACCTAGCAACAACAGCATAGTATGTGACTTTCTAAATGTGAAGACTTTGGATTTCCAGCCCAGAAATAAAGAAAAACATAAAGTGGTTGTCGCACTTGACACAAGGCCTTCATACTGCTGAAGGTAATTTGTATAAACTACTGCAGACACATGAGGTCGTTGTTTACGCTGGAGAAATACTAATTAGCTTTCACGCATGGTAAGTTTACAAATTACAACTTACTCATATTAGGCTGTTTGTTGGGCTTTCAACATAGATTTTCTATAAAAACACGTAAACAGTTTGAAGATCAGTTCAGTTTCACACGGTAACATTTCCAGCTGCCAAGATGCTCCCTGTAAAAATCATGATCCTTTTGTGCATCGCTTTGGTGATGCAAGTGAGCTCAGAGCACCACTCCGAGTCATCGCCTGCAAACTGCTGCCCCCCAATGGGGACGATCTTGGGTGGTTCTTGCTTATGGATGACAGAGCCTGCTCCATGGCAAGTTGTATATGAGATTTGCAAAGAGGCAGGTGACATGATGGCTGTTCCTCGGAACAACGAGGAAAATGATTTTTTTGTGAGCCTCATCAAGACCAATGGCCAATTTATGTATATCGGCTGCACTGACACTGTCACTGAAGAAACTTGGATCTGCGAGGGTCAAAAGGCTGGGCCGGATACCTTTTTCAATTGGCAAGAAAATGAACCAAATGACTCGCAAGGAAACCAGAATTGTGCTCTCGTGAACACAAATTCTGGGTGGTATGACGGTTCTTGCAAGGACAGTGTGCCTGGAATTTGCCGGAGATACTGTCCGGCCATAGCCCGATCTCACACCTACTCTTTTGCGGCCTCTAAAGCATGCCTCCTTGGTCATGTAATCAAAGAAGTCCCAAATGGCAGTGCTACAAGATGTGCCCGGGCCTGTATTTCTTTGCCTGAATGTCGCTCTTTCAACATCAAGAACTGGGACGGACACAAAATTTGCCAGCTGAACAATGCTACCCGCTTTAGCGATCCAGTCGACTTCAAAAAAACAGATGCCAATTGTAGATATGCAGATTGAACCAAGATCATTCAAATACAAAACGACCAGTGAACATGTTTAATGGCGTATTTTAATCGTTGGCAGAATGGCATATAAGCACTCTGGTGCCAAAAATCAGTGCCTCGCAGAGTAGAGGGGCGCAACTGATTTTTGTCACCAGACATGACAGAGTGCATATATATAATGTATAGTGTGTATGCCCTTCTCCCAGGAACATGATGAAATGCAGAATGAATGCATATTCCTCCATTATCAACGTCATCATGTCACAGTCCACATATAGTCGACGTGACAATCTAAAAAAAAACTCTTATTTTTGTTTATTGACTCAAACCAGACTCATATTGAGTCACTGACTTTCAAGATAGAGCTATTAACAACCCCTACTGCAAGCCCAATTTAGCAACCTTGTGCAGAGTCAAAATATGTACGTGCAGTATTTTAATATTGGCATTTGGTAAGTACACGCATATGTACTGGTAACCTATGTAAATCTATACTAATGATAATCATTAATTTCTCGTGTGTATGCATTTTGCATTATTGCTTTTTGTAAGTATTTGATGACAGATTTGCATGCTCTAGAAAGCACTTTGAAATTCATTATGTACACATTTTCGGCAAGTATTCGGCGACAGCTTTTTAGAAAGCATTTTAACACTTCCTCAACTTTTCGATATCTCGCGTGCGCAAGGGCTTCTGGGATTGAACGTGGATAAACAAACCCACAGGTGGGCGGGGCATGCTATCCGTCAGTGTACGAACGCCGTGTGTATACAGTGGGGGCTATCAACTCGGCACTTTTTCACGAAAACCAAAAAGAGTTCAAGAATCAACCTCTCACCACTTTTTATTTGATACATATCAAATATACTGACAAACATGTCCCGAAACAGAAATGTTGCAATTGCGAGAAATCATCGGGGATTCCCTTCGCAGTGGGAGAGTCCGAGTATCGCGCTCGCAGCTAGGTATGTGCTCTTTTTGGTTTTCGTAAAAAAGTGCCGAGTTGATAGCCCCCACTGTATACACATGGCATTCATACACTGACGGATAGCACGCCCCGCTCACGTGTGGGTTTGTTTATCCACATTCAATCCCAGAAGCCCTTGCACAGGTGAGATATCGAAAAGGCTTATTAAGTGGAAAGAAACACATCATAATGGCCTTTGCCTTCGGCTAATGTCTAGGCCCCTGGCCAATTTTAAACACTGTCTGAAACCAACCAACCATATACATGTATAGGCGTATGTGTTCGACGAAGATGGATTCAGACAGTGAGTGTTCTGCCGATCAAGCAACAATGTGCTTGACCTTTTCACCAATGTCCCACTTTATGAAACTATCCAGATCTGTACTAAAGAGTTATATCAAGATTCTCGATGCAAATTACATTCCATTATGGACCGACGCAATAATTACACTAATAAATCATAGTCAAACTGTGATCAAACCTAGCTTGGCCCATCTAATTTAACAATATTTCATTGTGTGTGATTGACCTAATTATCACGACCAGCAACAACAAGCACGGATGATAAATATTACAATATATCTATAAAACAAAATTCTGAGGTAAAACCCAACATCACCCACTGAGGCATATACACGCACATCCCTCTGTGTGTGTGCGAGGTCTACAATAATTAGCTGTCAAGCATGGGAAGTGTACAAATTACAACTTAATTGGGGATGTATTTAATTGGGTTTTTCAACGCTAACTGTCTATAAAAACACATAAATAGTTCAAAGATTATTAGTTCATTTTCACACTCTCGCCACGCGGTTCCTGTGGATACTGTCAGCTGCCAAGATGCTCCCTGTAGAAGTCAAAATCATTTTGTGCGTCGCTTTGGTGATGCAAGTGAGTTCAGAGCACCACTCCGAGTCATCGCCTGCAAGCTGCTGCTGCCCTCTGATGGGGACGATCTTGGGTGGTTCTTGCTTCTGGGTGACAGAGCCTGCTCCATGGCAAGTTGTATATGAGACTTGCAAAGAGACAGGTGGCACGCTGGCTGTTCCTCGAAACAATGAGGAAAGGGATCTGTTTGTAAGCCTCATCGACACCACATCATTTGGGTACATGCACACTGGCTGCAATGACGTAGACACTGAAGGAACTTGGATCTGCGAAAATAAAAAACCTGGCCCCGATATCGTTTTCAAGTGGGCAGGAGGCGAGCCAAATAACCTTGATGGGGATGAGGATTGCGCTGTGATGCACACAAGTTTCTGGTGGTATGACACGCCTTGTACTACCAGAGCACCTGGAATTTGCCGGAGATTCTGTCCCTTAGCCCGATCTCACATCTACTCTTTCGCGGCTTCTAAAGCATGCCTTCTTGGTCACGTAATCAAAGAAGTCCCAACTGGCAGCTCTACAAGATGTGCCTGGGCCTGCATTTCATTGCCCGAATGCCGCTCTTTCAACATCAAGAACTGGGACGGACACAAAATTTGCCAGCTGAACAATGCTACCCGCTTCAGCGATCCAGTCAACTTCAAAGAGACAGATGCCAATTGCAGCTATGCAGATTGAACCAAGATCATTCAAATACAAAACGACCAGTGAACATGTTTAATGGCATACAGTACTTTAGCACAGATAGTCGTGTGCCTGGCAGAAGGGCATATAAGCGCTCCCGTACCAACAATCAGTGCCTCGCAGAAGGGCGCAATTGATTTTTGGCACCAGAGCGCATATATGCCCTTCTCCCAGGGACATGACGAAATGCAGAATGCATTTCTCTATTAGCATTGGTTAGTTAACCCTAACACTCCTCAATCCTCCAAAATCAATATGATTTTACATAACACCCTGGCGAGTTAGGGTTAAATGAGTTTGTTCAGATTTTTCCCAGAAAAGGGATTTTGTTCCAACAATCATATTGACGATATGCCCATTGACGTCACAACAAACCAAAACATGCCTGGCGTTACGCGCATGCATCATGTTTTACATAAATTTGGTTTAGGAATGAGGTCGCATGTCAAATCGTCTTTTCGAACTTTGGCATCATTACCAAACCAAATTTATGCAAAACGGGAAACGCACGCATAATGACAACCAATTTTCAACAGAGGGCGCTTTAGATATAAACAAAGATCATATATAAAATGCCTCCCTGAAATACTATCCATGGGAAAAAGAAACAGGAAATTTGCAATCTCCAATTTGGATGTGGAAGCAAAATTATTTAATGTAACCGGATAAATTAGTTTGCAAAAAATCGGTGAGAGTCCGAAATTTCAAAATGGTAATGAGAAAAATATGCCAAAAGATATAGTATCAAAATCTCAACACCCATGGGAAAAATGGGGGAGGAGGTCAACAAATGTGATCTGGACAAAGTCCTTTACATTGTACGAGCAAATAACCCATAGAATTTTTGCACCCCCTCCTCATGTTTGCAACCAGAGCATGTAGTTTAACATATTTGAGCAAATGACTGTACTCTTACAGTACATTTGAGAAACGTATTTGGAACTTTAAGATGCTACAGTTGAAATTCACAATAACAAACAAAAGGGAACCACCAGAAGTGTTTGTTGTATGTATACTAGTGATTGTTCAATACAATGAAAAAAGACATTCACTTAAAGGCCCTGTAGATGATCTGTTTTTGAACGATTCTGCGAATAAAACCATTATAAACCATTATAAATCAACAAACTCATCCGAAGAAATTTAAGCTTTGTCAAATGTACCACGTTTAAAAAAAACATGAAAATCCATATGCGTTTTCCTGGTCTTGGCGGGGTGTTTCAGATATTCGTTCTCAGTTGATCGGGTACTACGTGGCTTGCGTCATGCACTCTGTGGCGCACATCATATACTGCGTGTGCGCGCGATCCATAAAAATGCATCGCGTTGGAACACGCACACGCAGTACACAGCGCCCATGCAATTTGGACCGCGTAGATGCGAACCAAAAATAAGTAAATCGTTTGCAAACGATTTAAATAATTTCATCTTTATGGATTATTTTCTGGTAAAATTATATCCTTTTGAGCGAAAACTTTTTATTGGGTAGTTGCTATTAATGCAATCTTTACTTTCAGAACTTTTCCCCTGTAAACTCGTCGATTACTTTTTTGGGGTCATTGCAAATGATCCAAGCTGGGCCTTTAATACACTGTATTTACTCAAAACGTCCGTTATACGTACATAGTGGCATCTCTTATTAGACTTTCCACTGTTACTATCTATTTCTATGGCAGTTCCGATTTCGTAGTACGTACAAAGTAATTTTGTGTGAGCTTAGATGCTTACAATGTATCTGTACTGTAAGTAGAGGGGGCAATTTAGGCAAGTGACTTGATTCTAGTCAATTCATTAGGTTCATAAAGTCTGGGAGTGGATTGCAATATAACTGTCCAGTCCCAAGTCTAAGACACATCATGTGACATAACTGAACTGACATGTCTTCAGTTTTATGTGTCTCAAGATATAAGCTATGACAAATTTTTATTGCAAGACAATATTAATACATGGTATCTTAGTTTGTACAATTGAGGGTTATGGGGTTAAGACGTCTTAAAAGTTAAGACATCTTAACTTTCTTTAAATTGTAATTCACCCCGGTCTTTTAATACGAGACATGAGTTAAAGACGCAGGCTCGTCAATACACCACAAACAAATTCGTACCACGAATTTCACCGCGCTCCATACCTTGCCCGAGTAAGGCAGCTGCGCTTACAATCCCAGAGGGTGGAGGCTCATTATTTATGCGAGCTCGCCACAGTGTGTTTATGCGTTGCTAGGCTAATCGAATCACGCGCGCGTGCTGGGATGCGTGTGTTGTTGTATGTCGTTTGTACCAAGAGTTCCCATGTACAGTTAATTCAACCATCTATATGACACCTTCTTGTGACCATATCTGTAATATAATGTGACTATGGCTGAAACTAAATGTCATGAATTTACAAAGGGTGTGTTTTCTGTGATAAATACTTGATTCCGACAAGATACACACCCTATTTGCAGAATGGACGAGGCTACATGTACATGTATTAGCCTGCACTATATGGCCCTACAAATGTACACCCTCTAGACCGTAAGAGTGGCTGCCAGGGCAAGATATGGAGTGCGGTAAAATTCGTGGCACGAATTTGTCGCGGATTGACGAGCCTCCATCTTTAAGTAGAATAATCTGCCCCAAGGTCTGGAGGCAAGTCATCAATTTTTTGTGACTTGAGCCAATTTAGCACCGACATGATCTTTATGCAGAGTCAAAATACCGTATGTACATGCCGTATTTTAACATTTGCATTTGGTAGTGGTAACCTACATACATGTACATTTTTGATGTTAATTTACTAATGATATTCATTATGTACTTGTGTGTATACATAATGCATTTTTTGCTTTTTCAAGTATTTCATTACAGTTTTGCATGTTTTTGAAAGCATTTTGAAATTTACTACGTACTTGTGTATATTCTACATTAATGTTTTTTGCAAGTATTAGGTGACAGTTTTGCGATCTAGAAAGCATTTTGAATACTTTCACAATATGAATTTATTAAGCACTAAGCACCATGTGTTGAGTCAAAATATGTCTCTAGTATACATTTTAGTATACATGTATAACTTGCATAATTTTACCAGTTGTAATCAACTGTCATGAATGTGTGTTCACCTTTTTGCAAGTACATACATTGTATTCCTACGGTTTTGTGTGTTCTAGATAACAATTTTAAAGGCACAGGCTCGTCAGCAATGCGCGCACGCCACGAAATACGCAGCTCCATAGCAAAGGCAGAGAGCTGCACATTTCGTGGCATGAATTTGGCGCGCGCAAATTGCTGACGAGCCTGTGCCTTTAAACACTTTATACATGTATATTAGTCTAAAGTACGTATGTGATTTCTGCACTTTAAAATTCAATTGTTGGACTAACAATGCGGCACCATTTGATCACTTGAGAGCTTTCCTTCATTTTTTTTTTCAACTCTGTACACTCATTATCCATGAATTCAAGTGCATGCAGTGCTTTCGTCGAATCCTCATCAAACAAGCCAATTTCCATGTGAATAGGATCATAGATAGTCACCTTCCCCTAATTTGTAACCATAACCTTGAGTGGTGACGGAAGGTGATTTAGCTTGTGTCGGGGGACTGAAGGTTAATTAGGGTTTATTTTTCCCCTTACTCGATGCAACTTGATTAGGGCAAACACTAATTAGGAAACGCTAATTAACATCCATTATCCCCGACTCAACCTAAATAAGGCCCAAAAGAAAAAGAACTATGTTTAGCGTACAAGTTGAAGTCTCCTAAAATGATGCGGTGACGCAGCTTTTTTTGCTTTTTTTGTTTATTGGTAAGTGGATTCCAAGCAATAATATCAACATAAAATTGACTGTTTACCCATTTTTATAAAGCAAACAAATTTTGGATTAAGAAATTTTTTCTGCTAAACAGCTTTATGAAATTGGCCCTTGGCCATTCCGCACAAACCACCTCGGTTGTTGAGTGGTTAAGACATTTGCCTAGTGTGCAGGAGGTCGTGGGTTGGAGTCCCACCCGAATATGCTATAAAGTTTTTTCATACATGTAGTGTCTCGAGGAGGAGCACCGAGTATACATCGCTAATCAAGTTTACATTGGGTAAAGCGGGCCTCCCACTGTGCGATTTTTGCCACGAATTTCAAACGATTAGCTACGATTTAGTACGATTGTGTATAGAGTCTATGGACAGTCTCTGGTTATCGTACCAAATCGTACCTAATCGTAGGAAATTCGTGGCATAAAATCGCACAGTGAGAGGCCCGCTTTAGGGCAAAAACAAAACTTGATTAACCTTGAGTAGTGTTTATGATCACATTCTCACTAGAGAAATCGCTTTGTTCGACAAAGATTAGTTAATAATCGTTAGTTAATGAAGCGTGCGTTTACATATATATGTAGCTCAACGAAGATTGAAAAGAGAGCAGTACTGTTCACATTAGACAACTGCTAATGAAGATCGAAAGAAGCTATGCTGTACGTATCAAATCGCTTCATCGAACGAAGGGAGTGTTCACATTACAGTTTTGCTTCGTCGGATAAAGTACTCTCTTCGTCCAATGAAGAGGCGTGTGTTTACATCAGGAAATCTCTTCGTCGAATCATAATCAAATCTTCGTCAAACGAAGCCATTTCCCAAATGCGATTGGGGTCTATAATAATGCTAAAATAGTGATCTCAAATCAAGACTTACTTGCCATGGGGTTTGCCAAGATGCCAAATTCCTTCGTAAACAGTATCCTTCAACCTGGACTGTCCGTTGAACACGTACCACCCCTGTCTTGTCAGTTTGGGTGGGATCTTTTGCGTTGATGGCAAGACGACCCCGGGGGACACAAAGCCTGGCTTGTGATTGGTCAGTGTGGCATCTATGGCTTGATTGATAGACCAAAGCCATTCGGCCTTCTCGGCGGGGCTAGGTGCCTGGAGTGTCAGGGTGGCTTCGGGCATCGTCAGCTGGATCGTGTTCCTGCATGAATAGACCAGTTAACAATCAGCTTTTAAAGGAGCGTGAGATTTCCTTCCAGAAAATGGATTTCGTTTTAATAATTGACCTAACCTCCAAGTTGCATGCGGAAGCAAAAAGGTTGGTAAAATTATCGCACTGCTTTATCAGACTTGGGATGAGAGAAAAATCGTAAGGGCCTTATCGGGATTCGAACCCGAGACCGCTGACTCACTGGGCAGACGCTCTACCAGCTGAGCTATAAGACACAGTTGGTATACTCCCTCAGGTTTTCCCTATGGACCCAATGTTTTCTCAGTGTTTGATGGTAGTGCAACTGGGCAAAGTAACGAACATCCTTGCACCTGGATGTTTTTACTATACTAAGTGTATGTACCCAATTACATGTAGGTCTAAATACTCAACCAACTCATAAGTTAAGTACACTAGACAGCTCAGCCGTGGATCTCCATAGGTAAAAGCAACACTGCTAAAACTGGTTTTTTCCTACCTCCAAGAAATTACTTTTTTTACCCTTTACACTGTGGAATTTTATCCCATCGGAGCAAAGATTGGCTATTGATCTTTATCACGGTGTGTCCATTTTTGTCAGTTTTTGTCCATTTTTGTCATCGTAGGTGCGGGGAACGATCAGTGCATCTGTGCAACCGTGGGTTAGCATTACATACACTCTGTGGACTGGCGAACAAGGGATGTCCACACTATGTGGACTGGCTGGCACAGGTCCACAGTCGAGTTGTCCAAGCTTTAAAAACAGGGTTAGGGGTCAGGGTGGGGATCGAAGTTTAGGGTTAAGGTTCAATGCACAGTTTAGGTGAAAACTGTTTTAATTTTAGTGAAAGATTTTTTCTTTTTCATTAGAAAAAAAAAGTGAAATTTTTGAGTAGTTTTCTTTTTGAGAACAAAGGAATGTCCACATATAGTGTATGGACGGGAAGATATAATAATGTGATGGCATGTGTAATCTCCCGTAGTTGTTTTGAGAGAATCACTCGCTAGCACTGCACGTTTTCTTGATCGCGCTACGCATTTGTTATTGTGATGCACACAATTAACAATTTCAACACGGGCCAAACTATTTTTCCTGATTTGGTTATGTTAATTTTAATAGGGGAAAAGGGAAGATGACCGCACCGTGATAAATGTCTATCCATGAATGTTTCAGAATCATAATACTGCACAACTTTAGTGGGAAGTTAATATCACATAAAACATGTAAAATCAAAACCAAAACAAGGAAGCGAGCCCTACATTGTCCAGACTACACTCCACAAACGTTGTCTATACAAAATCTTTCCAATTTAAGTATCTGTAGTAGCATCACGTGCAAGAACGTGGCAGAATGGAAAGTTTTCTTCTTTGCTTTAAAGGCCCAATTTATCAAACTAAATGGCAAAAATTGTGTGCGCACACATTTTTAAAAATCTATCTTCATTTTTTTTTTTTTGCAAAAAGTACCCTCTGGCAAAGAAATAAATTCATGTCGCGTTTGTCACCATTGCTATTAAAACGTAGTAAGGTTTTTCTCGCCAATTCATGAAGCAACATTTCGAGTCATTGCAAATAATAAAAGCAATTCTGCCAAACATCAGATGATCGATCAGGGGCAAAACAAAATGGACCAAAAACTGATGAAATATGAAAAAAGTCCAAACCAAAATTGGAGAATTTATTAACACAAGCATTCATCTCTGGCTGTAAAAATTATTTTGGGAACAATTTTCCCCCCCAAAAATTCATAGAGCAGTCACCTGATGTATGGTTTTATTGATGTGTACCTAAGATTAAATTAATTTCAAAAAATCAAATTTTACACATTTAATTGTGTTCATTTTTAAGGCACATCAGCTCCAGGGATATATTAGAGCAAGATTCCCCTTTAAATACAAAGAATTTGGATTTCTAAACTTGACTTGTTACACTAACGGTTTTGTTTCTGGAGAAGCTCTGAACATTGTACAATGTATACCAGCAGTGCTGCATTTGTCGTACATGTACCAGCAGTGCAGCATGTGTCAGAAACAATTCATTCATGAAAACTTTTCGTTCACAATTATAGTCTAAATGACACAGACTTGCCATGGAAAATTACACCGAGGACCAATATTCTGGTACGACACCAGCTGACCTTTCAGGATTTGTGAGTCATTTGAAAATCCTCGCCGATATTCAGTATTTCATAGTGATTTGTGTGGCACCACTGGGACTGTTGATCAATACAAGTTTTCTATATGTGGCTGTTCGGGTCAAATCCATGCACTCTATCATCAATGTCTACTTGACCAACTTAGCCGTTGCCGACTCCATATTTCTCATCTGCTACATAATTAATGTGCATAAACTGGTCCGAACAGTGAGCTTGATAACTGGTCTTTTTACTTGGATAAGTCAGCATGCATCCCCTGGCTTAGTGACTGCTGTAGCATTTGAGAGATTCTTCGCTGTACAAGATCCACTGACATTCAGAGCCAAAGCCAGCAAAACCCGAGCAGCCAAGATATCCGCAGGAGTTTGGCTGACAGCATTACTTTGTGCAGCATTGGGTTTAACTGCTCAAGCTATTTCAACCTCAAAGGAACTTCTCTATTCCTATCTCATTTTTCTAGCATTTATATACATGGCTTTCATCGGTGTTAATGCATATCTCTACATGTGCATAATCCGGAAACTGAAGCAGCAACAAACTCCAAAATCGACGCAGCATCCACGTGTAGCAAGAGTTGCGCTCATGCTCGTAGTTAACACAGCAGTGTTCTTTCCTTACATAATTATGAACATCAGCACAACACTCTACTGTATTTATGTTGGAGGGCTTTCATATCTTGCTGGGTTCTCCTATCATACTCTTGGTACTCTGAGCTTTACCAAGTTATTTACTACGATGTATGACCTCTTGTTATCTTGTGATGTTTTGAATATAATTAACTCATCAGTAAACCCTCTCCTCTACAACGGGTTGAACAAAGATTACAGGAAAGCCTTTGGACAAGCATTTGCTTTCTTGAATCCAAGAAACTATGGCAAACGACTAAGCTCTCAGTCAAAGGAAGAGCAAAAGACAGTGAATAATTATCCCCAAACAAAGCTATGTGCTATTAGGGGACAACAGCCTACAGAACAGATTGAACTGCAAGTTGTTCCCCAAGAACCAACTAACAGCAACAGTCCATAGCAGCCAACATCTGGAGCAGCAGAAAACGAAGCAGATTGAACTGCAAGTTCTTCCCAAAAACTGACAAACAGTGACAGCCCACAGCAGCCAACAGAGCAGATTGAACTGCAAGTTATATCCTAGGAACTGACAAACAGTGACAGCCTACGGCATCCCACAGAGCGGATTGCACTTTAAGTTCTACCTCAAAAACTAATGGACGAAATCATATTTAGTATTGGTATCACAAAATCGTGTTTGTGTGTTCCATTGATTTTAGAATGTTATCATTTGTTTAAAAACACAATATGCAAGAAATATATTCATGCATCCCGTTATACCACCACTTTTATTAATAATTTTACTATAAATTGTATTGCTAATTTATGAATGGCATTTGAAACAAATGATGTCACATTTAATAGGCATACCAGAGGTTGCCCTTAGAATGAGCTGCAAATCTTTTCGACTGTGACAGAATTCGAGCATTTCACAATACAGACACCCCTGAGTTTGACACGGAAAGGCAACATATTCGCTGTGCTCGGGCGTCAAGGGAGCATTGCTAGACGTGTGATAAAGCATATTATTATGTTGTCTATTCTCGAGAAAAGAGCATAGATTGAAATTTTTCTTCGCAAACATTGTCACCACGTTTAAATATAGGCTTCCAAAATAAACTTCAACCTCTAAATTGGGTATTCATTTTCAAATCAAATCTGAATTTGCGCAATAAACGAATACACCGACGTCGACCGTTCTGTCAAAAAATGCTCTTTTCGACAAAAACGCTTGGTGGTGCTATTCACTGTGAAATGCCCAAATTGTTGACAATGAGAACAAAAAACTAATGCTTATTTTATAATATTGAAATGTCTTACTGCACAACTTGACAGAAGTCAACTGTATATTCTGACATTTGTTTAGTGTCCATTGATAGTAATGCTCATAGCAGCCCGTTTACACTCGATTCGCCTTTGCCGAATCGAACTCCGCAATTTCCAAAAAGGGGAGTTGAAGCCGGGTAGGCACTAAGTGTAAACGCAAAAGGTGAATTGAAAAAGGCGGATCAGACCCGGGTCTGATTCGCCTTTTTCAAGTCACCTTTGGGGTAGGGTTGAACCCCGCAATTGCGGGGTTAAACTCTGCAATCGCCAAGGTCGCTTGTAGTGTAAACGCTACCTGAATACAGATTCGGCAATTTGAGTGTGCCAGCAGTGTAGTGCCAGCAGTGTAGTAGATTTAATTGACCAATCTGGCACTGTGAGGGAACACCTCAAAACAGCTCACGCATGCGCTGCAGTTACATTTAGTGACTTTTGCGGTTTCTGAAGGCGAGTTGAAGCGATTTAGGGTGTAGTGTAAACGCGGCAAATGTTTAGTTTTGTGGTCGCAATAAAAATGCTGGATCTGTATCCACCTTTGCCGATTCGAGTGTAAACACGGTGTAAGTCACAGCTACAGTGCAAGGTCACAAAAAGTCCCTTAACTATTCTGAGTTGTTTAATGGTCGACCTGAAGGTGATAAAAATACTTTGAGCTCTAATTTATAAAAAATGTAATAAAATGGACAAAGCAGAACAAGAAAGTAGTGGGCTGCTAATAAAATACAGAAAAGCACAACAAGGAAATGTACATTGTATCGTTTTATAGATGCAAGCCTATCTCAGATTTATATGTTAAAAAGGAAAAGTGCGTGTACTATTAGTCTACTTCTACAAAATTGACTGACTTAAGACTTTTGGTTTCTAGATTAAACTGTTTGCACTTCTTGTTTTTTTCGGGGAAAATGCAAATAGCACAGAAAGCACTCGCCTTTAGCATTTAAAAGGACACAACAGCTACATTGTACTATCAGCATTTAAAATGTGCTCTTTCATGGGACATTCTGGCTGAATCAAGAAGCACTATGGAGAATGATACCAATTTACCAATATTATGCTCCAACAATAGATGAACTGCTGGAGTTGAAGAGACGTACAGAGCTTCTCTTTGGAATTCAGTATTACACAGTAATGTGTGTGGCACCATTTGGCCTGCTGCTGAACGTGATTTTCCTGTATGTTGTTGGTCACATCAAATCCATGCACTCCATCATCAATATCTACTTGACCAACTTAGCTGTTGCAGACTCCATTTACCTCATTGGCAGTTTAATAAAGGTGCACAAGCCTACTGCAGGTAGTTACACATGAAATTTGCATCCCCTGGCTTAGTGACTGCTGTAGCATTTGAGAGATTCTTCGCTGTACGTGATCCACTGACATTCAGAGCCAAAGCCAGCAAAACCCGAGCAGCCAAGATATTAGACTTGGTTCCAAGTCCGAGATCCTGTTTTGTTTTCCGTTTCCGATTTTTGAAATGTATGGACAGGGAACTAGTCTATTTCGGTTCAGTATCTCGGACTTGGGAATCCTGCACGCCAGCTACATTCATATATTCACCAGTTGGATTTACATACCGCGCGGTTTCCGTAGCGACGGCCAATTGGAACGTATACAAATCCGGGTGGTCGGGTCTATAAGCTTCACAGGTAAGATGCGGTTTACCATGTTTGCAGCCTTCTTTTTAATACTGTTTCTGTGGTTTGTTGTTATGAAGAACTAGTGCCATAAGCATGAAATGTTGTAATATTTTGAATGGAAATAAAAATTAAACGTACTCCTGACACTTACTCGTGTCAAAATACACATCAGTTACCTTTTGATAGAATGGAATAGTCGCTTTGTAATCCTCTCAGTGCATGTATTTTAGCGCAACTGCTGTTGCGAACATGGGTACGGGTGCGATAAACTTGTTTTCAAGGCAAATGCCGAGACCAAAACGCGAAAAAAAAGCAGGTACAGGGGTACATGTATTCATGGTATTTGTCAAAACTGGGGACACGCAACAGCAGAACCTTTCTGATGACAAAATATACATGTATATTCTTTTGAAGCGGTTTGAGAGTGATCGTTACCGATTTGCCCAGCCGATTTGATAACATGTGGCCCCGGCGAGCTCCCCGGCCCCGCACCCGGACCCGTGCAAACGACGAGGCGACCGTCATGACCGTTTGCCAACTCGACCGTAAACCAAATCGACCGCAAACCGACCGTAGTTACAGTTTTTCTTTGAAAAACTTGGGATTTTTATGTCCAAAAATAGTGCCACTATTATTAATGATGTGACACTGTACACTCGTAAATTCTGTCAGTCAATCGGTGGACGTATTAAGCAAAGTGATTTGTTGCATGCACTGCGTGGTCGAGTTGGTTCACGATCGAGTTGGGCAAACGGTCGACTTGACCCGAGTCCATAGTATTATACAGCATCCATTTCGTAACAAATTTACCTACTTTCCTGATGAAGGGTTCGACGTCACATAAGCCCTCCTGCATTTAAACCTATGAGACAACTCAAGAATCCTTCTGCCCGACTCCCAAGTCAAGTCAAGCTGCCTTCGAGTCTCAAGTCAGGTCAGGCATATTGGTCAAGTTTGCTGGTTAAGTCAAGTAGTCACGACAATAAATTGTCAAACTAATTCCAAAAATTAAGCTTATTTAAAAAGCACCCCCCACACACCCCTCCACCGCCCCCAAAAAGTGTCTCTATGTAAATCTACCTGCTTGTGCTTACTAATTAGGGTAATATTTCCTCTTAGGTGAGGGTTTGGTCACATTTTTTCATGCACCCAGGGTGGGGATTTTGAAAAGGAAAAAGGAAATCAGATTGTCTGTGCAAAACGTGCATGATTTTGCATCGCACAACCGTACCCCTGGGTGAGATTTTGTCACCTAGATTTTGCCCCAGGAGTGGAATTTTGTCACTTGAGGTGGGGTAGAGCGGAGAAGTGGTTGGGGAAACCATTCATACATGTGCATAGGGCCTATATCATGACATGTAGGCTATATGTTTTGCCCTTTCCCAACTATGGAATTACGAACAGTGTACAAGTATACTAAATGTTTTCCCCCAAGATACTATCGGGAAAACTTCATAGCGTACGTGCTCGGATCAGGTGGGATTTGAACCCACGACATCCAGCTAACAAAGCAGATGCCTGCTTCTAGCTCACTAGTAGCCCTAAAATTAGGGCTGTGAATTGCTCGCTTTTCAAATCTGACTTTAGTCGCTGTGAATTAGCGACTAAATAAGTCAGATTTGAAAAGCGAGCAATTCACAGCCCTAATTTTAGGGCTAGCTCACTAGCATCTGAGCATGCTTGCTCAAGTTTGACTTTTTGGCAAGATTTAATACCCGAAAGAATGGAGAACTCTGGCTTCAGTCTTCAGACAATGTCAGACCTCAGGCCTATTACTTATTTTATTAGGACAACAAATAAGAGATTGGCTTATAAAAAGTATGTTTCTTGATAAAATCGTTAATTTTTCTCATTCCTAAATTTGGTTTTTTCATCAAATCAGCAAGTTACCAAGGTTTGATAAGTATTAATTTTAAAGAAACATTCTTTCTGCTCAACTTCTCCATTCTTACTGCATGTAAGTCTTAGTCATATGTGAACATTAACGTACCGTGAAACCGGGTAGAGGCTGCCCGTCCCGCGCCGCAGCCGGCCCCGGCCCACGACCGCCTGGCCCAGGCAGCGCTAGGCCGGCTAAGCCAGCCAGGCATGTGCGGGCACTGTCCGCGTATGGTAATCTTTTCTAATTTTAAGTGATTACCTGTTGAAGATTCAATTCACATGTCATGTGCCCCCAGATGCTTTCAACATCTCAACCATATGCGAATGTCAGTAAATTCTCAACCGATATGTCAGAATTTTGTAGATAATTTACAACATTTTTTTGTAAACAATCCGACACGACCATGTACCAGCAGACGACACGACTCGCAAAAATACATCCTCTACAAGATTTTTAATGAATATGCACAACACAGAGGGCTTCCAGCGATTTCAACCAATCAAATCGTTACGTCCAGTTTTGGACTTAATTCCCATAGACCGTGTACAACAGGCGTGCAGGATTCCCAAGTCCGAGATACTGAACCGAAATAGACTAGTTCCCTGTCCATACATTTCAAAAATCGGAAACGGAAAACAAAACAGGATCTCGGACTTGGAACCAAGTCTACCAAGATATCGGCTGCAGTTTGGCTGACAGTGGTACTTATTGCAACACTTTGGGTTATTTTTGAAGCTGTGAATGCCTCACGAAAATCTTTGTTTTTTTATCTGATCCTGTCGACATTCATTGAAATATTTTTACTGTTTATTAATGCATGCATCTATATGCACATAATCCTAAAACTGAAGCAGCAACGAACTCCGACATCGACACAGCATCCACGTGTAGCCAGGGTTGTGCTCATGCTCGTAGTTAACACTGCAGTGTTTTTTCCTTGCATAATCATGAGAATAAGCAGTGATCTCTATTTTATTCACAACGAAGGAATTGAATTTCTTCAAGATGGTCTTACCCCAGTAATGTTTTTAAAGCAGCAGACCACACAATATAACCTCATGTTGACCACAGCCATTTTGTACACAATAAACTCATCCATCAACACTCTTCTATATAACGGATTCAACCAAGATTACAGGAACGCCTTTGTGCAAGCATTTGCATTCTTAAACCCAAGAAACTGTACCAAGCAACACAGAGACAATTCTCAACGGATGACACCACAAACTGCACTGAGGAATGTTCTTCCTAAAAAGCAAAACACCAGCAGACAACCACAGCCAACAGAACAGATTGAACTGCAAATTCTTCCCCAAGGATGGACAAACAGCGACAGCCCACAGCAGCCAACAGAAGAGATTGAACTGCAAGCTCTTCCCCAAGAACTGACAAACAGCGACACCCCACAACCGCCAACAGAACCAATTGAACTGCAAGTTCTTCCCCAAGAACTAACAAACAGCGACAGCCCACAACAGCCAACAGAACCAATTGAACTGCAAGTTCTTCCCCAAGAACTAACAAACAGCAACATCCCACAGCAGTCAACAGAGCAGATTACACTTGTTTAAGAACATTATGCAAGAAAATATAACACTGTGCTCTGTTTTACTACCACTATGAATTCTGATACCATTTATTGATGGCATTTGAAACAAACAATATCACATTTAATAAGCACACCAGAGGTTGCCCTCAAAACGAGCTACAAATCTTTTGGACTGCGACAGAACTGTGGACAATGAGCGAAAAAACAATTTCTTGCTTGATTCATAAAATTAAAATGTGTTATTGTGCAACTTCACAGAGGTGAACTGTATATCCTGGCATTTGTTTAGTGTCCATTGGTAGTGATTGTCTTAGTACTTTAAGGTCACAAAAATTACAGTTTGTTCTGGAAAAAAAAACCTTAACTGTTCTGAGATGTTTAATGGTTGACCTGAAGGTGATTAAAATACTTCGACCTTTAATTTATTTATGTATTAAAATGGACAAAGTAAAAAAAGAAAGTAGTGGGCTGCTAATAAAATACAGAAAAACACAACAAGGAAATGTAGCCCTTGCAAACAGTATCTCAGTTTCATGTTAGAAAAGAAAAGTGTGTGATTATTACTCAAAGGTTATAAGCATTTAGAAAATGAGAAAGCACTTTTTGATATATAAAAGGCAGGAATCACATGATCAGATTGCAAAGCTCCAATTGGTCTGCAGCAAAAGGCTCCACTTGCACACTGCGCACGTGGACAGTCACAAATTCTTTCTGACAACATAGGTGAATGTACATAGCCTCGAGCATGAGCAGATGCAGATCTCTTCTTGGTGATAAAATGATCTTAAACTGCACACTTATCAGGGGAAACCCTTATAAAAGGCACCTACTCTCTAAATGCAAAAGCGTGAAAAACTCGCTCTCCAAAAGAGTGAATCCCTTATAAAAACCACCCTGAAAGACTGAAAATTACTCTAAAAAGAGTAAAACTCTTTTTCAAGGTTTCCTTTATATGGCTCCTCTTTTAGAGTGGTTTTTACTCTTTTTAGAGTGATTTTCACTCTTTTGGAGGGGTTTTATAAGGGATTTACTCTTTTGAAGAGCGAGGTTTTTGCACTCTGTTGCATTTAGAGAGTACACTATCACTACCCCTGATCATATACAACTTCCTGGGGAGCATACAGCCCCGGCTGCCTACACCACAGTATCAGGCACTCAATGGCTAATCAAACACATCAACATTTGCTACCCTCTCAGGTACCCATTTTACTCCTGGGTGGAGAGAAGCAATGTGTGCCAAAGTACCTTGCTCAAGGGTACAGGCCCCATGGATGGGCCGGACTGGGATTCAAATCCACTACCTTTGAATCTAACACAGATTTTGAATATGATCTGGACACTAGACTGCTCTGTCACGGCACCCCAGCCTGCTTAGCACAATGATTTAGAATGGAGGACGTACAGTCAAATCTGCTATTAAGGTCACTCTTGTAAAGTGGCCACCTGCCTAAAGTGGCCACATTTGTTTGTTCCCAAGTCAGTTTGTACACTGTCTAATGCGGCCACTTGAATCTGTGTATACAATCCTATTGCAGTTTAACCTGGATAATCTGACCATAAACAGTAAATTGCCTCAAATAATCAAGATACTTCTATCTTCCATTTGAGTAAAGTTATTTTCCAGTCTAATGACTTTGAAAAATGCAAATCCTGTACACAGGTTTTAATATACAAATATACAATATGGTGTGATAGTAGATAGTCGATATTCGACATTATATACCTCATGCATAGATTCCTGTCATCTGATTTGTTAAAAGTGGGGGCATTGAATCAGCTAGACCCGGCGCGTATGCCTACCGGGCAATAGTCTTTGCCATGCCCCGGGTATAGTCATTTAGCGGGTTCCGGACGCGCGCATTACATGTGTTAGCATAGCTGTGCACCAACTATGCAGCTGGGCGCTTCACGTAAACATTCATCAGAACGGTAATGGCGGAATCTCGACGAAGTCATAGATGATGAAGTCCTTAAGAAAGTAAGGGAAGTGGCCTACATTGAAAACTGTGTCAGGTGAAATGTGCTACTAAAGTGTCAGGTGATTATGCTACAAATGTTTGCTGTAAATATACAACTTTTCCGCCGTAGACCAGCTTTCGAAAATGAAACTCGAAGGACCACTGTCATGACTGTATCGTTACTTTTAACCAACCAGATGACAAAAATCTACACATTCGGTATATAAAACAAATATTGACTGCTGTTTATTCGGCCATGGTTAAGATTATAGGCCCTCGGTGATCTCGAAGCCATGACTATGCCCCTCGGCCTCCGCCTCGGGGCATAGTCATGGCTTCGAGATCACCTTGGGCCTATAATCTTAACCATGCCCCTCATTGCAGTCAATATTTGTATATTATATCCCCAATTACTGAACGTTGACAAACTAGTCTGTCAACTTCCAATATACCAAAAGTGTAGCCAATATCCACTACTCTCCCAAACTAATGTTATATTTGTTATTGTATCTCACAAAAGTACATAATTCTCACTCAGTGCGTTATCACTGACCACAGAACTCACGCATGCCACTATCGTTTCATGTGTAACTTGTTTTTAAAAGCTTCTGGGAACAATCAAAATACTGCAGCAGATGAAAGTTTTCTCAGCAAACAGATAACACACAAAACCAAAACCAAGACAAGGAAACACACTGTAAAAATCGCAAAAGGTACAGTTATACACAAACTAAAATCTTAACTTGCAGCAAAGTGGAATGTTTTTCTTCTAATTTAACTGATTTTATAACACAAGGACTTGTGGTTTCTGTGATTGTTTGTGTTACCATTCTTGGTCCTGGAACATTGCATAAATAGCAGAGAGTGCCTTTGTCATCAGCATTTCATGCGGTGTAACTGCTACCATCAGCATTCAACAAGTGCTCTTTCACAAGACATACTGGCTGAATCAAGAAGCACTATGGAGAATGATACCGATTACCAATATTCTGCTCTGACAATGGATGAACTGCTGGAGTTGAAGAGACATACAGAGCTTCTCTTTGGAATTCAGTATTACACAGTAATGTGTGTGGCACCATTTGGCCTGCTGCTGAATATGATTTTCCTGTATGTTGTTGGTCGGATCAAATCCATGCACTCTATCATCAATGTCTACTTGACCAACTTAGCTGTTGCAGACTCCTTTATTCTCATTGGCAGTGTAATAAAGGTATACAGACCTACTGCAGGTACGGCAGCAAATTGGCTGGATGGCGTTTTTTGTGGGACATGTCAATTTGCATCCCCTGGCTTAGTGACTGCTGTAGCATTTGAGAGATTCTTCGCTGTACGTGATCCACTGACATTCAGAGCCAAAGCCAGCAAAACCCGAGCAGCCAAGATATCGGGTGGAGTTTGGCTGACAGCAGTGCTTATTGCAACACTTTTTGTTATTTTTCAAGTGGTGAATGCCTCATGGAAATTCTTCTTTTTATATCTGATCCTGTTCACTTTCACTGAAATATGTTTCATGTTTGTTAATGCATGCATCTATATGCACATAATCCTGAAACTGAAGCAGCAACGAACTCCAACATCGACACAGCATCTACGTGTAGCCAGGGTTGTGCTCATGCTTGTAGTTAACACAGCAGTGTTTTTTCCTTGCATAATTATGAGAATAAACACAAACCTCTATTGTATTCACAGCAAAGGAATTGAAACTCCTCAAGATAGCCTTACCCCAGCAAAGTATTTAAAGCAGGAGGCTATTGTATATAACCTCATGTTGACCACAGACATTTTGACCATAATAAACTCTTCCGTCAACTCTCTTCTGTACAACGGATTCAACCAAGATTACAGGAACGCCTTTGTGCAAGCATTTGCATTTCTAAACCCAAGGAACTGTACCAAACAACACAGAGACAATTCTCAATGGATGACACCACAAACTGCACTGAAGAATGTTCATCCTAAAAAGCAACACACCAGCAGACAACCACAGCCATCAGAGCAGATTGAACTGCAAGCTTTTCCCAAAGAACTAACAAACAGTGACAGTCTACAGCAGTCAACAGAGGAGATTGAACTGCAAGTTCTTCGCCAAGAACTGACAAACAGCGACGTCCCACAGCTGTCAGCAGAGCAGATTGAAATGCAAGTTCTTCGCCAAGAACCGACAAACAGCGACATCCCACAGCAGTCATCAACAAAGCAGATTGAACTGCAAGTTCTTCCCCAAGAACTGACAAACAGTGACATTCCGCAGCAGTCAACAAAGCAGATTACACTTGTTTAAAAACATTATGCAAGAAAATATAATCCTGTGCTCTGTTTTACTACCACTCATATAAAAAACATTTACTATAAATTCTAATAGCATTTATGGATGGCATTTGAAACAATAGACAGCAAAAGTGTGACATAGTTGCCATGGTAATTGGCTCTAAACATCATGTACGTCGAAAAAAGTACCATTGCAAAAGCACAGGGACATGGTTCAGTGATTTTTAGTGTAGAGCCAATTGCCTAGGCAACTAACAAAAGATGACGTATTCACTTCGGCAGTCTATGTCACAAACGAGCTACGAATCTTTTGGACTAATTTCTTGCTTGATTTATAAAATTGAAATGTCTTATTGTGCAACTTCAAAGATGTCAACTGCATCTGTTTAGTGTCCATTGATAGCGATTGTCTACTTTTTGTACTGTAAGGTCACAAAAATTGCAGTTTGTTCTAAAAAAGAAAACAAAACTGTTCTCAGTTGATTAATGGTTGATCTGAAGGTGGTTAAAATACTTTGAGCTCTAATTTATTCATGTAATAAAATGGACAAAGCAGAAAAATTAAGTAGTGGGCTGCTAATAAAATACAGAAAAACACAACAAGGAAATGTACATTGTATCCTTTTATAGATGCAAGCCTATCTCAGATTTATATGTTAGAAAGGAAAAGTGCGTGTACTATTAGTCTACTTCTACAAAATTGACTGACTTAAGACTTTTGGTTTCTCGATTAAACTGTTTGCACTGTTTGCAAATAGCACAGAAAGCACTCGCCTTTATCATTTAAAAGGACACAACAGCTACTATCAGCATTTAAAACGTGCTCTTTCATGGGACATTCTGGCTGAATCAAGAAGCACTATGGAGAATGATACTGATTACCAATATTCTGCTGCGACAATAGATGAACTACTGGAGTTGAAGAGGCAGGCAGATATTATCACCAAAATTCAGTATCACTCAGTAATGTGTGTGGCACCATTTGGCCTGCTGCTGAATGTGATTTTCATGTACGTTGTTGGTCGCATCAAATCCATGCACTCCATCATCAATGTCTACTTGGCCAACTTAGCTGTTGCAGACTCCATTGTTCTCATTCACGGTGTAACAGAGGTGCAGGTGCGTACTGTAAAAGGTACAGCAGCACATTGGGCAGTAACTTGTTTTCATGCGACAAGTCAAATTGCATCCCGTGGCTTAGTGACTGCTGTAGCATTTGAGAGATTCTTCGCTGTACGTGATCCACTGACATTCAGAGCCAAAGCCAGCAAAATCCGAGCAGCCAAGATATCGGCAGGAGTTTGGCTGACAGCAGTACTTATTGCAACACTTTGGGTTATTTGTCTGGCTGCGAATGCCTCGTGGAAATTTAATTTCTTATATCTGATTATGTGTGTGTTCATTTACATATTTTTCCTGTTTGTTAATGCATGCATCTATATGCACATAATCCTGAAACTGAAGCAGCAACGAACTCCAACATCGACGCATCATCCACGTGTAGCCAGGGTTGTGCTTATGCTCCTAGTTAACACAGCAGTGTTTTTTCCTTGCATAATCATGAGGATAAGCACTGATCTTTATTTAATTTACCACATGGGAGGAATTGAAAATCTTCAGGATGGTGTTATCCCAGTAAAGAATGTAGAGTTTTATGCTACAGCATGCACCCTCATCTTGATCAGAGACATTTTGTACACAATAAACTCATCCATAAACACTCTTCTATACAACGGATTCAACCAAGATTACAGAAAGGCCTTTGTGCAAGCATTTGCATTCTTAAAACCAAGCAACTGTGCCAAAAAGCACAGAGATAATTCTGGACCAATGACAGTGCCAACTACAGTAAAGAATGTTCTGCTAAAAAAACCACGAGCAGAGCAGATTGAACTGCAGGTTCTTCCCCAAGAACTGACAAACAGCGACAACCCACAGCAGCCAACACAACAGATTGAACTGCATGTTCTTACCCAAGAACTTTAAGTTCTACCTCAAAAACTAATGGACGAAATCATATTTAGTATCACAAAATTGTGTTTGTGTGTTCTATTGGTTTTAGAATGTTATCATTTGTTTAAAAACACAATATGCAAGAAAATATACTCATGCATCCCGTTATACCACCACTTATATGAATAACTTTACTATAAATTTTATTGCTAATTTATGAATGGCATTTGAAACAAATTATGTCACATTTAATAAGCATGAGCTGCAAATCTTTTCGACTGTGACAGAATTCGAGCATTTCAAAATACAAGCACCACCAAGATAGAGTTTGACACGGAAAGGCAACATTTGCTGTGCTCGGGCGTCAAGGGAAAAATTGATACAAGCATTGCTAGACATGTGATAAAGCATATTATTATGTTGTCTATTCTCGAGAAAGGAGCATAGATTGAACTTTTTCTTCGCAAACATTGTCACCACGTTTAAATAGGCTTCCAAAATAAACTTTAACCTCTAAATCGGCTATTCATTTTCAAATCAAATCTGAATTTGTGCAATAAACGAATACACCGACGTCGATCGACCTTTCTGTCAGAAAATGCTCTTTTCGACAAAAACGCTTGGTGGTGCTATTCACTGTGAAATGCCCAAATTGTTGACAATGAGAAGAACAAAAAACTAATGCTTAATTTATAATATTGAAATGTCTTACTGCACAACATTACAGAAGTCCTGACATTTGTTTAGTGTCCATTGATAGTAATGCTCTTAGCAGCCCGTTTACACTCGATTCGCCTTTGCCGAATCGAACTCCGCAATTTCCAAAAAGGGGAGTTAAAGCCGGGTAGGCACTAAGTGTAAACGCAAAAGGTGAATTGAAAAAGGCGGATCAGACCTGGGTCTGATTCGCCTTTTTCAAGTCACCTTTGGGGTAGCGGGGTTAAACTCTGCAATCGTCAAGGTCGCTTGTAGTGTAAACGCTACCCGAATACAGATTCGGCAATTTGAGTGTGCCAGCAGTGTAGTGTCAGCAGTGTAGTAGATTTAATTGACCAATCTGGCACTAGTGCAGCAACACCTAACAGCTCACGCATGCGCTGCAGTTACATTTAGTGGTGACTTTTGCGGTTTCTGAAGGCGAGTTGAAGCGATTTAGGGTGTAGTGTAAACGCGGCAAATGTTCAGTTTTGTGGTCGCAATAAAAATGCTGGATCTGTATCCACCTTTGCCAATTCGAGTGTAAACACGGTGTAAGTCACAGCTACAGTGCAAGGTCACAAAAAGTCCCTTAACTGTTCTGAGTTGTTTAATGGTCGACCTGAAGGTGATTAAAATACTTTGAGCTCTAATTTATTCATGTAATAAAATAGACAAAGCAGAAAAAGAAAGTAGTGGGCTCTGAAAAACACAAGGAAATGTACATTGTATCCTTTTATAGATGCAAGCCTATCTCAGATTTATATGTTAGAAAGGAAAAGTGCGTGTACTATTAGTTCACTTCTACAAAATTGACTGACTTAAGACTTTTGGTTTCTGGATTAAACTGTTTGCACTTCTTGTCTTTTTTCGGGGGAAAATGCAAATAATAATAATAATAACGAACATTTATACTGCGCCGGTATCCGTCATAAATGACGCTCATGGCGCATAACAATAAAACAGAATACTTAGACTAACAAAAGAAGGTTAAACATGTGTGTTTTGAGTGCACTCTTAAAATCAGAGAGATTTGTGAGTGAACGGATGGTCTGAGGAAGTTTGTTCCACAGGAATGGACCAGCATGTAAAAATGATCTATCTCCCCATGTGTTGGTGGTACGTGGAACTGTCAGCTGGCAAGCACTGGAAGAGCGGAGGTAACGAGCGCCATGTTGCTGTAATTTAATTATACTGCTGTTATATGCTGGTGGAGAGCCATGTACAATATGAAAAACTGTTAGAAGAATTTTAAACTCAATTCGTTGTACAACAGGGAGCCAATGAAGCGAATGCATAATAGGTGTAATGTGAGTTCTACGTGTACAACGAGTTACAACACGAGCTGCACAGTTTTAGAGTTTCTGAAGACGCGCAATTTGAGATGACGGTAAATGGTACAAAAGGGAGTTACAAAAATCCAGACGAGATGATATAAGTGCATGAACCAGTTTTTCTGTGGCCGATCGCGTTAAGTACTTACGAATTAAACCAAAATTACGGAGCTGGAAGCGAACTGACTTACATACATTAGAAATTTGATCCGACATTGAAAAGACTCGGCTTTAGCATTTAAAAGAACACAACAGCTACTAGCAGCATTTAAAATGTGCTCTTTCATGGGACATTCTGGCTGAATCAAGAAGCACTATGGAGAATGATACCGATTACCAATATTCTGCTGCGACAATAGATGAACTGCTGGAGTTGGAGAGGCATACAGAGCTTATCATTGGAATTCAGTATTACACAGTAATGTGTGTGGCACCATTTGGTCTGCTGCTGAATGCGATTTTCCTGTATGTTGTTGGTCACATCAAATCCATGCACTCCATCATCAATGTCTACTTGACCAACTTAGCAGTTGCAGACTCCTTTCTTCTCATTGGCAGTGTAATAAAGGTTCACAAGCCTACTGCAGGTACGGCAGCATATTTGATGGCTATCTTTCTTTATGTGACATGTCAATTTGCATCCCCTGGCTTAGTGACTGCTGTAGCATTTGAGAGATTCTTCGCTGTACGTGATCCACTGACATTCAGAGCCAAAGCCAGCAAAACCCGAGCAGCCAAGATATCGGCTGGAGTTTGGCCGACAGTGGTACTTATTGCAACACTTTGGGTTATTTTTGAAGCTGTGAATGCCTCACAAAATTTTTATTTTTTAAATCTGATCCTGTCGACTTTCATTGAAATACTTTTCCTGTTTGTTAATGCATGCATCTATATGCACATAATCCTAAAACTGAAGCAGCAACGAACTCCGACATCGACACAGCATCCACGTGTAGCCAGGGTTGTGCTTATGCTCCTAGTTAACACAGCAGTGTTTTTTCCTTGCATAATCATGAGAATAAGCAGTGATCTCTATTTTATTCACAACGAAGGAATTGAATTTCTTCAAGATGGTCTTACCCCAGTAATGTTTTTAAAGCAGCAGACTACACAATATGACCTCATGTTGACCACAGGCATCTTGTACACAATAAACTCATCCATCAACACTCTTCTATACAATGGATTCAACCAAGATTACAGGAACGCCTTTGTGCAAGCATTTGCATTCTTAAACCCAAGAAACTGTACCAAACAACACAGAGACAATTCTCAACAGATGACACTACAAACTGCACTGAAGAATGTTCTTCCTAAAATGCCACACACCAGCAGACAACCACAGTTAATAAGCACACCAGAGGTTGCCCTCAAAATGAGCTACGAATCTTTTGGACTGCGACAGAACTGTGGACAATGAGCAACAAACGAATTTATTGCTTGATTCAAGAAATTGAAATGTCTTATTGTGCAACTTCAAAGAGGTGAACTGTATATCCTGGCATCTGTTTACATGGTAGCGATTGTCTTAGTACTGTAAGGTCACAAAAATTGCAGTTTGTTCTTAAAAAAAACCACCTTAACTGTTCTGAGATGTTTAATGGTCGATCTGAAGGTGGTTAAATCCTAACTTGCAGCAAAGTAGAAAGTTTTTCTTCTAAATTTACTGATTTTATAATACAGAGACTTTTGGTTTCTGTGATTGTTTGTGTTACCATTCTTGGTCCTGGTATACATGTACATTGCATAAATAGCAGAGAGTGCCTTTGTCATTGTTATAGCTTTTCATGCAGTGTATACCAATATCGACTATTCACTCAAACTAATGAATTATTGTATCTCACAAAAGTACATAATTGTCACTCCGTATCACTCCATGTTTTCATGTGTAACTTGATTTTAAAAGCTCCTTAGATACTTGGATCAAAGTTTTCTCAGCATGCAGATGACACACAAAACCAAAACCAAGACAAGGAAACACTGTAAAAACCTCAAACTCGAGCTACGTCTGTTCTATGAACAGAGCGTAGGGCTTTTTCACATTTTTTTCTACTTCAAACAATTTAGATCTTGCTAGCTTATCAACTATTTAACTTAAAAAATAAAAAACGACAAGTTGCCTCTGAAACAAGTTACAGCAGCAATTAAGGTATTTGTGTTAAGTTAAGGACAGAGGTTAAAGGTTAAAATAGAGGGTTGAAAGTATTATCATGATGACATCACCAAAAAATATAATACACTAAGGGGCCGTCCATAAATACGTACGCATTGGGGGAGGGGGGGGGGGGGGGTTGTTGACGTTGCGTACACCATGCGTACAGGGGGAGGGAGGGGAGGGGGGTCCAAGCCAATGCGTATGTACGCAAACCGAAAATTTGCTTTTAGGAAATCGGGAAAGGATGGACAAGTTGACCATGGGTTCGGACCTTATGTACAAAACATATTAGACAGGCCACAAATTTGTCTCACTCCTCAAATTAGGTTTTTCCATTAAATCTGCAGTTACTGATGCTTGATGTCATTTTAAGTTTTTAAAAAATGCAAAATAAATCTCATTTATTTCAGACTTTGGAGGCGACATGCGAATTGTACTAGTAGTATATAGCACTATACATGTAGTACTAAACCAATCCCGAGGTATATATGGAATGCGTATGCGTACAGTGGGGGAGCGGGGTTGGATCCACTGCGTCGGCATTTCATGCGTACGTCCCCTATAGACGGCCTAAGGTCTAATACAGTGACCATCGGTTTGGACAATTTTTAAAAAGAGGTATTTTTAAATTATGAGGTAGCCGTTATGTCATCAGAGTTTACCAATTTTATACATGCTCCGTTTTTGAGTTAGGCCTTTTCTGTCCAAAACAAATCCATCACGTGGGCACATCACGTGGGCATAGTCAGAATTCTGCAGGCGTGGCATCTAGCTAAATCAATGCCCCCACTTTTAACCAATCAGATGACAGGAATCTACATACGATGCATATAATCGTTATTATATCCCCAATTACTGGAAGTTGACAAACTAGTCTGTCAACTTTTAATACCAAGCGGAGCCAATATCGACTATTCACCCAAACTAATGTTATGTATCTCACTAAAGTACATAATTCTCACTCAGTTTGTTTTCACTGACCACAGAGGAAGAAAAACAACGAGTACCACTCATACATGCCATCATTTCATGCGTAACTTATTTTTAAAAGCTCCTGGAAACAATCAAAATACTGCAGCAGATGAAAGTTTTCTCAGCAAACAGATGACACAGAAAACCAAAACCAAGACAAGGAAACACTCTGTAAAAATCTCAAAAGTTACAGTTACACAAACTAAAATCTTAACTTGCAGCAAAGTGGAATGTTTTTCTTCTAATTTAACTGATTTTATAACACAAGGACTTGTGGTTTCTGTGATCGTTTGTGTTACCATTCTTGGTCCTGGGACATTGCATAAATAGCAGAGAGTGCCTTTGTCATCAGCATTTCATGCGGTGTAACTGCTACCTTCAGCATTCAACAAGTGCTCTTTCATAAGACACACTGGCTGAATCAAGAAGCACTATGGAGAATGATACCGATTACCAATATTCTGCTCTGACAATGGATGAACTGATGGAGTTGGAGAGGCATATAGAGCTTCTCATTGGAATTCAGTATTACGCAGTAACCTGTGTGGCACCATTTGGCCTGCTGCTGAATGTGATTTTCCTGTATGTTGTTGGTCGGATCAAATCCATGCACTCTATCATCAATGTCTACTTGACCAACTTAGCTGTTGCAGACTCCATTTATCTCATTGGCAGTGTAATAAAGGTACAGCTGCCGACTGCAGGTACGGCAGCATTTTGGCTGGCCGACTTTCTTTATGGGACATGTCAATTAGCATCCCCTGGCTTAGTGACTGCTGTAGCATTTGAGAGATTCTTCGCTGTACGTGATCCACTGACATTCAGAGCCAAAGCCAGCAAAACTCGAGCAGCCAAGATATCGGGTGGAGTTTGGCTGACAGCAGTGCTTATTGCAACACTTCCGGTTATTTTTAATGCTGTCACTGACTCATTGAATTTTACCTTTTTATATATGATCGTGCACACTTTAATTTACATATTTTTCATGTTTGTTAATGCATGCATCTATATGCACATAATCCTAAAACTGAAGCAGCAACGAACTCCGACATCGACACAGCATCCACGTGTAGCCAGGGTTGTGCTCATGCTCCTAGTTAACACAGCAGTGTTTTTTCCTTGCATAATCATGAGAATAAGCAAATATCTCTATTCTATTCACAACATAGGAATTAAAAATCTTCAAGATGTTGTTCTCCTAGTAAAATATTTAAAGCAAGAGGCTACTGTAAATAATCTCATATTGACCACAGACATTTTGGCCACAATAAACTCATCCATCAACACTCTTCTATACAACGGATTCAACCAAGATTACAGGAACGCCTTTGTGCAAGCATTTGCATTCTTAAACCCAAGAAACTGTACCAAACAACACAGAGACAATTCTCTACAAACTGCACTGAAGAATGTTCTTCCTAAGAAGCCACACACCAGCAGACAACCGCAGCCAACAGAACAGATTGAACTGCAAGTTCTTCCCCAAGAACTGACAAACAGCGACAGCCCACAACAGCCAACAAAACCAATTGAACTGCAAGTTCTTCCCCAAGAACTGACAAACAGCGACTGCCCACAGCAGTCAACTGAGCAGATTGAACTGCAAGTTCTTCCCCCAGAGCTGACAAACAGTGGCAGCCCACACCAGCCAACACAGCAGATTGAACTGCAAGTTTTTCCCCAATATCTAACAAACAGCAACACCCCACAGCAGTCAACAGAGCAGATTACACTTGTTTAAGAACATTATGCAAGAAAATATAACACTGTGCTCTGTTTTACTACCACTATGAATTCTGATACCATTTATGGATGGCATTTGAAACAAACAATGTCACATTTAATAAGCACACCAATGGTTGCCCTCAAAATGAGCTACGAATCTTTTGGACTGCGACAGAACTGTGGACAATGAGCAACAAACGAATTTCTTGCTTGATTCAAGAAATTGAAATGTCTTATTGTGCAACTTCAAAGAGGTGAACTGTATATCCTGGCATCTGTTTAGTGCCATTGGTAGCGATTGTCTTAGTACTGTAAGGTCACAAAATTGCAGTTTGTTCTTAAAAAAAACACCTTAACTGTTCTGAGATGTTTAATGGTCGATCTGAAGGTGGTTAAATCCTACCTTGCAGCAAAGTAGAAAGTTTTTCTTCTAAATTTACTGATTTTATAATACAGAGACTTTTGGTTTCTGTGATTGTTTGTGTTACCATTCTTGGTCCTGGTACATGTACATTGCATAAATAGCAGAGAGTGCCTTTGTCATTGTTATAGCTTTTCATGCAGTGTATACCAATATCGACTATTCACTCAAACTAATGAATTATTGTATCTCACAAAAGTACATAATTGTCACTCCGTATCACTCCATGTTTTCATGTGTAACTTGATTTTAAAAGCTCCTTAGATACTTGGATCAAAGTTTTTTCAGCATGCAGATGACACACAAAACCAAAACCAAGACAAGGAAAAACCTCAAACTCGAGCTACGTCTGTTCTATGAACAGAGCGTAGGGCTTTTTCACATTTTTTTCTACTTCAAACAATTTAGATCTTGCTAGCTTATCAACTATTTAACTTAAAAAAAAAAAAAACGACAAGTTGCCTCTGAAACAAGTTACAGCAGCAAGATGTTTGGGTTAAGTTAAGGACAGAGGTTAAAGGTTAAAATAGAGTATTGAAAGAGGTTGAAAGTATTATCATGATGACATCACCAAAAAATATAATACACTAAGGGGCCGTCCATAAATACGTACGCATTGGGGGTGGGGGGGTGGGGGGTGGGGGGGTGGGGGGTTGACGTTGCGTACACCATGCGTACAGGGGGAGGGAGGGGAGGGGAGTCCAAGCCAATGCGTATGTACGCAAACCGAAATTTTGCTTTTAGGAAATCGGGAAAGGATGGACAAATTGACCATGGGTTCGGACCTTATGTACAAAACATATTAGACAGGCCACACATTTTTCTCACTCCTCAAATTAGGTTTTTCCATTAAATCTGTAGTTACTGATGCTTGATGTCATTTTAAGTTTTTAAAAAATGCAAAATAAATCTCATTTATTTCAGACTTTGGATGCGACATGCGAATTGTACTAGTAGTATATAGCACTATACATGTAGTACTAAACCAATCCCGAGGTATATATGGAATGCGTATGCGTACAGTGGGGGAGCGGGGTTGGATCCACTGCGTCGGCATTTCATGCGTACGTCCCCTATAGACGGCCTAAGGTCTAATACAGTGACCATCGGTTTGGACAATTTTTAAAAAGAGGTATTTTTAAATTATGAGGTAGCCGTTATGTCATCATGAAGTCACACATTTATGAGGATGCCTACTCTATTAGGTTTAAGAGTTTACCAATTTTATACATGTTCCGTTTTTGAGTTAGGCCTTTTCTGTCCAAAACAAATCCATCACGTGGGCACATCACGTGGGCAGTCTTAAACTAGCGTTAATGACCAGTGATAATGCCCGGCCGGCTGGCCCGCGTTTGTGCCCTAGTCAGCGCGTATACTGAACATGCACATGCACACAGAAACTGCATGCGCCCGAAAGCAAATTGTGCACGGTCGTGCGCGTGCGGGCGCAACACGCCTGCATTACGCATAACGCACGCGATCGAACAAAAACAACTTTACGCACAGCTAGCAGTTGTACGAATGCAGTGTTGACACTGTAGGAAAGTGAATGCAAAACATGGCAAAATGACAAGCTAATTTTGGTGAGTTTTACCCATTTACAAAAAAAAAGGTATTTATGAATGGGATTAAAAGTAGGTTTGGCCAATCTTAAACAACCCGTTTAATATAATGCCCTCGTCTGCCGGCTCGGGCATTATCAGCGCCCAGGACCCCCAGCTGGTTTTAAACGTATGTTTAAGATTGGCCAAACCTACTTTTAATCCCTAAATCGACTACGTTATAATGGCATCACACTATCATCAAGATCCCTTGTCTGTGGTCCATAACTGTACCAAGTTTCAAGTTCATACCATAACGGGAAGCACGTAGATGCACAGTTGGTGCACAGTTATGCTACACACGCGACACGCGCGTCGGGAACCTGTTAAATGACTATGCTCGTGGGCATAGTCAGAATTCTGCAGGCATGGCATCTAGTTAATTCAATGCCCCCACTTTTAACCAATCAGATGACAGGAATCTACATACGATGCATATAATCGTTATTATATCCCCAGTTACTGGAAGTTGACAAACTAGTCTGTCAACTTTTAATACCAAGCGGAGCCAATATCGACTATTCACCCAAACTAATGTTATGTATCTCACTAAAGTACATAATTCTCACTCAGTTTGTTTTCACTGACCACAGAGTAAGATAAAAAACGAGTACCACTCATACATGCCATCATTTCATGCGTAACTTGTTTTTAAAAGCTCCTGGAAACAATCAAAATACTGCAGCAGATGAAAGTTTTCTCAGCAAACAGATGACACAGAAAACCAAAACCAAGACAAGGAAACACTCTGTAAAAATCTCAAAAGATACAGTTACACAAACTAAAATCTTAACTTGCAGCAAAGTGGAATGTTTTTCTTCTAATTTAACTGATTTTATAACACAAGGACTTGTGGTTTCTGTGATTGTTTGTGTTACCATTCTTGGTCCTGAGACATTGCATAAATAGCAGAGAGTGCCTTTGTCATCAGCATTTCATGCGGTGTAACTGCTACCTTCAGCATTCAACAAGTGCTCTTTCACAAGACATACTGGCTGAATCAAGAAGCACTATGGAGAATGATACCGATTACCAATATTCTGCTCTGACAATGGATGAACTGCTGGAGTTGAAGAGACATACAGAGCTTCTCTTTGGAATTCAGTATTACACAGTAATGTGTGTGGCACCATTTGGCCTGCTGCTGAATGTGATTTTCCTGTATGTTGTTGGTCGCATCAAATCCATGCACTCCATCATCAATGTCTACTTGACCAACTTAGCTGTTGCAGACTCCTTTGTTCTCATTGGCATGGTAATAAAGGTATACAAGCCTACTGCAGGTACGGCAGCAAATTGGCTGGATGGCGTTTTTTGTGGGACATGTCAATTTGCATCCCCTGGCTTAGTGACTGCTGTAGCATTTGAGAGATTCTTTGCTGTACGTGATCCACTGACATTCAGAGCCAAAGCCAGCAAAACCCGAGCAGCCAAGATATCGGGTGGAGTTTGGCTGATAGCAGTACTTATTGCAACACTTTTTGTTATTTTTCAAGTGGTGAATGCCTCATGGAAATTCTTCTTTTTATATCTGATCCTGTTCACTTTCACTGAAATATGTTTCATGTTTGTTAATGCATGCATCTATATGCACATAATCCTAAAACTGAAGCAGCAACGAACTCCGACATCGACGCAGCATCTACGTGTAGCCAGGGTTGTGCTCATGCTCATAGTTAACACAGCAGTGTTTTTTCCTTGCATAATTATGAGAATAAACACAAACCTCTATTGTATTCACAGCAAAGGAATTGAAACTCCTCAAGATGGCCTTACCCCAGCAAAGTATTTAAAGCAGGAGGCTATTGTATATAACCTCATGTTGACCACAGACATTTTGACCATAATAAACTCTTCCGTCAACTCTCTTCTGTACAACGGATTCAACCAAGATTACAGGAACGCCTTTGTGCAAGCATTTGCATTTCTAAACCCAAGGAACTGTACCAAACAACACAGAGACAATTCTCAACGGATGACACCACAAACTGCACTGAAAAATGTTCATCCTAAAAAGCCACACACAAGCAGACAACCACAGCCAACAGAAGAGATTGAACTGCAAGTTTTTCCCCCCAAGAACGGACAAACAGTGACAGCCCACAGCAACCAACAGAAAAGACTTAACTGCAAGTTCTTTCTCAAGAACTGACAAATGGTGACGGCCCACAGCAGCTAACAGCAGATTGAACTGCAAGTTCTTTCCAAAAAACTGACAAACAGCGACAGCCCACAGAACCAATTGAACTGCAAGTTATTCCCAAGAACTGATAAACAGCGACAGTCCACAGCAGTCTACAGAGCAGGTTGAGTTGCAAGTTCTTCCAGAAGAACTAACAAACAGCAACACCCCACGGCAGTCAACAGAGCAGATTACACTTGTTTAGCAAGAAAATATAACCGTGTGCTCTGTTTAACTACCACTATGAATTATGATACCATTTATGGATGGCATTTGAAACAAACAATATCACATTTAATAAGCACACCAGAGGTTGCCCTCAAAAACAACCTACAAATCTTTTGGACTGCGACAGAACTGTGGACAATGAGCAAAAAACTTATTTCTTGCTTGATTCATAAAATTGAAATGTCTTATTGTGCAACTTCACAGAGGTCAACTGTATATCCTGACATTTGTTTAGTGTCCATTGGTAGCGATTGTCTTAGTACTGTAAGGTCACAAAAATTGCAGTTTGTTCTGAAAAAAAACCTTAACTGTTCTGAGATGTTTAATGGTCGATCTGAAGGTGGTTAAAATACTCTTAGCTCTAATTTATTCATGTAATAAAATGGACAAAGCAAAAAAAGCAAGTAGTGGGTTTCTAATGAAATACAGAAAAACACAAGGAAATGAAACCCATGCAAACAGTATCTCAGTTTCATGTTAGAAAAGAAAAGTGCACGTACTATTACTTAAAGGTTATAAGGATTTGGAAATTGAGAAAGCACTTTTTGATATAAAAGGCAGGAATCACATGATCAGATTGCCAAGCTTCAATTGGTCTGCAGCAAAAGGCATCCACTTGCACACTGCGCACATGGAATGTGTGCACAATTTCTTTCTGACGACATCTAGGTTTTGTAAAGTGAATGTACATGAGTCTTTCCACGGTAAAAGGGCATTTTGGCAACACAGACCATATTTTCCAGAAAATACCTCTTGTCTGGTCTCAAAATAAAAGAAATAAGTTTCAGTTGTTCTGAAGAGATAACTTAGGCCCAAAAAGGGTTACAAATTAGTGTGACAACATGCCTTTCTAAAAAAAACCTGTACAAATTTCCAATATACGCTCATTACCGGGACAGCCTAAAATGTAACACAAGTGTCTGTCCCGGTTACGAGCGTATATTGGAAATTTGTACACAGGGTTTTTAGAAAGGCATGTTGTCACACTAATTTGTAACCCTTTTTGGGCCTAAGATATCTCTTCAGAACAACTAAAACTTATTTCTTTTATTTTGAGACCAGACAAAGGTATTTCCTCGAAAATATAGTCTGTGTTGCCAAAATGCCTCCTTTACTGTGGAAAGACCCACATAGCCTCGAGCATGAGCAGATGCATATCTCTTCTTGGTGATAAAATGATCTTACACCGAGAAAATATCAGGGGAGACCCTTATAAAGGCACGTACTTTCTCAATGCAAAAGAGTGAAAACCCCGCTCTCCAAAAGAGTGAATCCCTTATAAAAACCACTCTGAAAGATTGAAAACCACTCTAAGGAAAGTGAAAATCACTCTAACAAAAGTGAAAACCACTGTAAAAAGAGTGAAAATCACTCTAAAACAGGAGCCATATAAAGGACAACTTTTTGAGTTGTCCTTGATATGGCACCTCTTTTGGAATGATTTTCACTTATTTTAGAGCGGTTTTTACTCTTTAGGAGAGGTTTTATAAGGGATTCACTATTTTGAAGAGCAATTTTTTCACTCTTTTGTATTTAGAGAGTACACTATCATTATCCCTGATCATATAGGGCTCCATTAAATCACTCCGAATACATCTCAGCTCCCTAGGGAGCATATAGCCCCGGCTGCCTATCGCAGTATCGGGCACTCAATGGCTAATTAAACACATCAACATTTGCCACCCTCTCAGGTACCCATTTTACTCCTGGGTGGAGAGAAGCAATGTGTGGCAAAGTACCTTGCTCGAGGGTACAGGCACCATGGATGGGCCGGACTGGGATTCAAATCCACTACCTTCGAATCTAACCCAGATTTTGAATATGATCCACTAGACTGCTCTGCCACGGCACCCCAGCCTGCTCAGCACAATGATTTATCATCGAGGCGGTACAGTCAAACCTGCTATTAAAGGGGATATGTCACGGTTTGCGCATGCGCAGCAAAACTTGAAAAAGTGTGGCTAACTTTTTCAAGTTTTGTCGCCGGGTTTTGCATATCCTATTCAATCTTTGCCATCCCTTATAATTCTTTAGTAATTTTGGCAGTGGTGTACTTGTCAACGTCCAGGATGTCCTGATGCATTACTTTTTACTTGGAATCACACTGTTTGCCGTATTTTTAAGCCGCCAAACATCGACATCACCGTGTGTGCGGCCGTCATTAAAAAAAAGAGTTTTTTCATCCCATCAAAAAACTCGACAAAACATTACAGAAACGGCATCGAATGATATGAATGAATTTGTTTAACCTTGTTTTTCATCAAAACTGACATGCTTATTTGGTCCCGACAGCAATTTTACAGCATACCTTCTGTCCTTGGAAAGACACAGTGGCCGCCACCGCTGTACGATTTTGTTTTTCCAGACATTGATCGCGCAATCGCGCGCGCGCGATGCCAAATCGAACAAATGCGCGCACACGATGTACAATGTAGTTGAATTATGCGTATTGTAAACACTCATGAACAAACACACTGCCCATGCGGCACGTGCTACATGTAAGTACACGATGTACACAACTATAGCACATGCACCAATGGCGTTGTGTAACGAAATTGCACTACACATGTACATTCATCTGAGCCCGCACGTATGTCAAAATATGAAAGGATTTGGCGCATGCGCAAACCGTGACATAGCCCATTTAAGGTCACCCTTGTAAAGTGGCCACCTGCCTAAAATGGCCACCTGCCTAAAGTGGCCACATTTGTTTGTTCTCAAGTCAGTTTGTACACTCATATGAAAGTAGAACCTTGGTATTGTGGCCACTGTCTAATGTGGCCACTGTCTAATGCGGCCATTGGCCAGGCCACTTGAATCTGTGTGTATACAATCCTATTGCAGTTTAACCTGGATAATCTGGCCATAAACAGTAAATTGCCTCAAATAATCAAGATACTTCTATCTTCTATTTGAGTAAAGTTATTTTCCGGTCAAATGGCTGATGACAATTTTGGGAAAAATTCAAATCCTGCACACAGGTATACAATATGATTTGAGGGTGAATAGTTGACATTATTCCCCAATTACTGGAAGTTGACAAACTAGTCTGTCAACTTTTAATACCAAGCGGAGCCAATATCGACTATTCACCCAAACTAATGTTATGTATCTCACTAAAGTACATAATTCACACTCAGTTTGTTATCACTGACCACACCAGGAAAAAAAAAAGAGTAACACTTATGCGTGCCACCATAATTTCATGTGTAACTTGTTTTTAAAAGCTCCTGGAAACAATCAAAATACTGCAACAGATGAAAGTTTTCTCAGCAAACAGATGACACAGAAAACCAAAACCAAGACAAGGAAATACTCTGTAAAAATCTCAAAAGATAGTTACACAAACTAAATTCTTACCTTGCAGCAAAGGTTTTTCTTCTAAATTAACTGATTTTATAAAACAAAGACTTGTGGTTTCTGTGATTGTTTGTGTTACAATTCTTGCTCATGGGACATTGTATAAATAGCAGGGAGTGTCTTTGTCTTCAGCATTTCATGCAGTGTAACTGCTACCTTCAGCATTTAACAAGTGCTCTTTCATAAGACACACTGGCTAAATCAAGAAGCACTATGGGGAATGATGATTACCAATATTCTTTTCCGACAATGGATGAACTGCTGGAGTGGAAGAGGCATGCAGAGCTTATCCTTGGAATTCAGTATTACACAGTAATCTGTGTGGCACCATTTGGCCTGCTGCTGAATGTGATTTTCCTGTATGTTGTTGGTCGCATCAAATCCATGCACTCCATCATCAATGTCTACTTGACCAACTTAGCTGTTGCAGACTCCATTTATCTCATTGGCGGTGTAATGAAGGTACAGATGCCGACTGCAGGTACGGCAGCATATTGGCTGGCTGACTTTCTTTGTGGGACATGTCAATTAGCATCCCCTGGCTTAGTGACTGCTGTAGCATTTGAGAGATTCTTCGCTGTACGTGATCCACTGACATTCAGAGCCAAAGCCAGCAAAACGCGAGCAGCCAAGATATCGGCTGGAGTTTGGCTGACAGCAGTACTTATTGCAACACTTTGGGTTATTTTTCAAGCTGTGAATGCCTCATGGGAATTCTTTTTTTTATATCTGATCCTGTTCACTTTCACTGAAGTATTTTTCATGTTTGTTAATGCATGCATCTATATGCACATAATCCTGAAACTGAATCAGCAACAAACTCCAACATCGACGCAGCATCCACGTGTAGCCAGGGTTGTGCTCATGCTCATAGTTAACACTGCAGTGTTTTTTCCTTGCATAATCATGAGAATAAGCAGTGCTCTCTATTCTATTCAGAACATAGGAATTGACATTTTTCAAGATGATGTTCCCCTAGTAAAGTATTTAAAGCAGGAGGCCACTGTAAATAACCTCATGTTGACCACATTCATTTTGAACATAATAAACTCATCCATCAACACTCTTCTATACAACGGATTCAACAAAGATTACAGGAACGCCTTTGTGCAAGCATTTGCATTCTTAAACCCAAGGAACTATACCAAACAACACAGAGACAATTCTCAACGGATGACACCACAAACTGCACTGAAGAATGTTCTTCCTAAAAAGCCACACACCAGCAGTCAACCACAGCCAACAGAACAGATCGAACTGCAAGTTCTTCCCCATGAACTGACAAACAGTGACAGTCCACAGCAGTCAACAGAGGAGATTGAACTGCAAGTTCTTCCCAAAGAACTGACAAACAGCGACAGACTACAGCTGCCAGCAGAGCAGATTGAAATGCACGTTCTTCTCAGAGAACTGACAAACAGCGACAGACCACAGCTGCCAGCAGAGCAGATTGAAATGCAAGTTCTTCCCAAAGAACTGACAAACAGTGACAGTCCACAGCAGCCAGCAGAGCAGACTGTATTGTAAGTTCTTCCCCAGCATCCAACTGTACATGTTTTTAAAAAGGCTAAAAATAACCCGGGCATCCCCATGCATCATTCGTATAGTCGTGGTTGTAATGCCACCTGTAAATTTCAGGGAACTGTTAGTTTAGAAAACCAGACTAAGTTGACATTTAGCGTGTTTTAATCAGCCCGTGAACTGGTTCTTTATAGTCCGGCATGTTTCTACTGAAGCATAAAATGCCGGGTGCCTGGCATTAAACTGCACATGCCGAAAGCACAGAAAGCTATTCGAGTCCCACACATTGCATTTTACACTGCATGTACTTCCGGTGCACGCAGCAAATGTTACAACGATGAGTTTCTACTGCGAAAGACAATCGATATTACACCACATGGTCCACCTCGAGAGGTGGTTAACACGGTTGGATACCAGGCATTACATGGTAAAAATCTCTGTTCCGTTTACTGTAAAAGCTGAAATATTCGCGGTGGTTTTATTTTCGCGCATTTTGCGCACCAGATAGAAACCGCGAAAATAACAACCCGCGAAAATATTGTTTGCAACAATTGTGGCGATCCCTGAAACAAAACATAATTTCCATCCGCGAAAATAACTCGTGAAAATGTCAGTGATGTTGAAATGCGCGAAAATATTGGCTTTTACAGTATACTATGCCTGTGAACCAGGTTCTACTCTGGGCTATGTGGCATTAACTGGCAACCGCTCCCCAGTAGAAACACGCAGATTCCAATTTTTGATCCTCAAACTTTGAAAATGGTTACTTACTGTTCAGACTGTTGACCAGGCTCAGCCCAGATGAGAGCCAATGGGAAAACTTGATGTGTTGCAAACTGCAAGAGCAATCACAAAACCATACAAAACAAATGTCAATGTGACCTTGCTCCAAACTACTGTAAAATATTTTCTTGTGTATTTTTGGCAGATGATCCTTAGGAATTAGATCTAGTGGTATGATGGCATTGTTGAGGTACAAGTACTCACTGGCTTTTACCATTTTAGTTGTACTTTATTCATTTATACATAAAATCAAAAGAAACTTATCAAGATATTTTTTCTTTTTTCAGCAGAAAGGTCAAATTGGGCAGTTCACAAAAAGAGAGCCACTGAAACATGTCGTGCTCAATTGATCACGTTCAAATGACGTCACTTCCTACAAATCGCCACGTGCATCAGAAATTTGACCGTATGTTTTTGTGACGCGTATCGGCAGCGCCGTATTTCGAACAAATTTTGAGCAACACGCGCGCGTGTTTGGAAGATGTTACAGCGTGTGCATGCGCGTACTTGATAGCGTTTATACGCAGTAGCATTTTTTCCTACGAAGATGACAACTGTGAACGTGATCAATTTCAGGTTACCAATTGGTGCAATTTATGCAGTTTAGGAATGGTTCTCATCAGTCATAAACGTTTTAACATAGTATGCATACAAAAAAAATGCACGGTAAGATTACTCAAAAGAATGTTCCCACAAGAGCGCGGTAACTTTCTGTGAGACAGTGGAAGAGAAAGTCCAATGGGAACACGCCTTTTAGATCAAGCAAACCCAGAAAAATGAATTGGAAAATATTGTAAGCACACTTTGCAAAACAATCAAACAAAATTACCACAACCAACATTTTTCACAAGGAAAAAGAAAGTAATTTCACCAGTGAATCATGTTACACCACACAGCACATTAAGAAAAGCAAGTTATTCAAACACCATGTCAGCTAAAACGATAAAAGTTAAACTGAGCATTCAGACACCATTGTAGATGTAAGTGTTTTTTTGTTTTTTTTCTGTAAAGCCACCCTCAGGTTGACCTGCGATTCTCTTGTGCCGCGACGGAACACTCGGCATTAAGCAAAAAAGTAACACTCAGGTTACAAAACTGATCACATCGTGCGAGTATCGATGAACGAGCGGCAACTCGACGCAAAATAATCGCAACCGTGCTCATGTCACGCACGATGGCGTGGTTTTTCTGCATGCCGATTGGCTGAAGAAATCTGGATACGCGTGCTCTGCGCGCGTGACGCACACATCTTGTTTTCCTCCACAATCAGCATCACGTCGAAAAAGTTGAACATGTTCAACTCTAGCAATTGTTGATTATTTTTAGCGCCGTCTGATGCCGGTTGTCGCAATGCCGTCGGAACTACACTCGCAGAACAATCGCCGAATGATTTTGATGCCGACGGGCGTAGCTCAGGTGCAGCTTGGTTATAAAAAAAAGGCAGTCGCCGCCTGTTCTGCGTCTTCACAAAGTCGACCCGACGACGGATTAAGGTCTTAGGGAATGTCCGTTCATTTACCGACAGATTACCCATCGTAACGTGAATTACGAACGATCGTAGAGCTTTGTGAAATCGACCCCAGGACAGACCAAAATGTCACACAAGTGTTCGCGTCCATTACATAATCTCAATGCCAAGTGATCTCGGATAAGATTTTAAAGGCCCATGTTATTCTATTTCTTAGTTGGTAACCAAGAGCTAGTAGAGGCTGTTGTTTCAAAGAACTTTAAAGCCCCAAGTTTCCTTTTTATGCCGCATCCTAACTTGCATTAGGGTGGATTCACACTGAGCCTTTTCACGCGTAAATTTGACATTTTGAGTAAAATTTTGAGTTTAAAATTTTGAGTAAAACGACACACTGAAAAAAATCACAGAATTACAAAAACACTTTCCGCCCAAGGTTTATTCTGCGGTTTTCAGTGTGTCGTTTCACCCCAAATTCCCTCTAGATCGTTATTTTTCTAAAAGCAACGCACATCGCATTTACGCAAAAAGGCTTTGAGTGAATCCAGCCTTTTAAAGCCAGAGGTGGCCATATCCCGTGTGCATTTAGACTGCAGTCATGTCACTAAACTTACAAATATAAATACATATATTTGTAAAAACAACCGGTTTATCTTTTTTGATTGAGAGGTTTTAGTTGGTATATGTTGTCATGCTGTTTGTTACCCTTTTGGGCTATTATATGCAGACCTGATAAAACAAAAAAGTGTATCTTAAATAAAGGACAATGCGAGATACACAGTTATTTCTTATATTTTGAGACACGATAAGAAAAGATCAAGTTGTCAAGTGCAAACAAGCATTCTGACACATACGACATCTACATGCGTATGTACACTGTAACCCAGTCTCAAACACAGCATACGCCTTGCAAAACCAAGTGCAAATAGACATTTATCATGGTTTGGCCATCTTCATCTTGTTCCCTGTATATGTTGGGCACAATCGGTCCATCTGCATGCCAGCGCGTTAGCGTATCTGATCTACCACTGTCAGTAAAAGAATCGCTGTCCACACTCCGCTTTTGCTTGGTCACGCTATACGCGTGTGCTATTGTGATGCACATACCCCAATTTCAACATGGGACCAAACTGTTTTTCCTGCAAGCCTTGCTTTGGTTACGTTGATTTTAATAGGGGAAAAGGGAAGATGGCCGCACCGTGATAAAGGTCTTTAGCGATGCACATTTGGGCGAGAGTTTATTCCAAACATCAAAAGTGCATTCACAAGACAAAAGCAACTCTCAGGCAATTTTGTGAAACCAAACCTTGGACAAATGCCATTAAAAGTGCATGTTTAGATCGATATCAATATACCCAAACTTCTCTCAAAGGTAATGCGAATTTGCAAGCGTATTATTTTTTCCTATTTTTCTTATCACCACTCTGAAATTTTGTGCTCTAAATCGGTATATTTCCAAGGATATTGTTTAAAAAACCAATGTTTTGTAAACCAATTTAACCAGAAGTGATGATATTTCTTCTGCTTACCAGTGCCCTCATTTCTCGAATCAAAATCAGTTTTTCCTCAAACAATAAATATGCCCTTTTTGGGTCACAATTTATAGTTGCCAATCATGAATTTAAACAAATTGTATTTTTACAAATTATATTATGGTCAAATTTTTATGACAACACTTGCAAATATAATTAAAAGATATGTATATCATTAGATATTATACAAATATTGACTGCAATGAGGGGCATGGTTAAGATTATAGGCCCAAGGTGATCTCGAAGCCATGACTATGACCCGAGGCGGAAGCCGAGGGGCATAGTCATGGCTTCGAGATCACCGAGGGCCTATAATCTTAACCATGCCCCGAATAAACAGCAGTCAATATTTGTTTTATATACCGAATGTGTAGATTTTTGTCATCTGGTTGGTTAAAAGTAACGATACATCATGATTATAGTAGAGTCATGACAGTGGTCCTTCGAGTTTCGAAAGCTGGTTTGCGGCGGAAAAGTTGTATATTTACAGCAAACAATTGTAGCATAATCACCTGGTACTTTAGTAGCACATTTCACCTGGCACAGTTTTCAATGTAGGCCACTTCTCTTACTTTCTTAAGGACTTCATCATCTCCGACAGACGACAAAACGACTTCGTCGAGATTCCGCCATTACCGTCCTGATGAATGTTTACGTGAAGCGCCCAGCTGCATAGTTGGTGCACAGCTACATGTATGCTAACACATGTAATGCGCGCGTCCGGAACCCGCTAAATGACTATGCCCAGCTGCATAGTTGGTGCACAGCTACATGTATGCTAACACATGTAATGCGCGCGTCCGGAACCCGCTAAATGACTATGCCCGGGGCATGGCAATGACTATTGACCAGTTGGCATACGCGCCAGGTCTAGCCGATTCAATGCCCCCACTTTTAACCAATCAGATGACAGGAATCTGCGCATGAGGTATATAATATTAAATATTATTGGTAAGTTGGATAGAAATCCATATTTGTGAAGCAATCTGACCACGCACTTTTGAGAAATCATGCTTGGGAAGAATTTGAGTCTACATGTACCTTTTCAGCGTTTCCATCCTTGCCCTCAGTCTCAAAAAAGAATTTGGAGATTGAGAATAAATATACATGTAAATTAGTATTCATAAATAACCTTAGACAGTTACGCATCCTCATTGGCTGAGAGCACGTCACATGGCCAGTCTTAAACAGACGATAAAGGCCCAGCCAGTTATAAACACTTTTTACCCTGTCCAGCGCCAGCGCGTACGGAACACGCACACACACACAAACTACACGCTCCCAAAAGCAAAATGTATACTTTAACAAGTCCCCGGTCGTGTGCGTGCGCATACAACACGCCTGCATTACGTGAAACACGCGCGATCGAACAAAAACAACTTGACGCACAGCTAGCTTGGGCCATTATTAGCACCCAGGACCCCAGCCAGTTTTTAATGTATGTTTACGACTGGCCAAACCTACTTTTAATCCCTAATTAAAAATGGGAGAACATCCTGTAATACATCAGCACTGTTAACATTTAAAAACATTTGCCACAGCTTACAAATGTTTTGTACACATGTCTATCTACAGAATGCTGTGTGACGTTGTGAATGTGTGCAGTGTTCGCTTGAGTGGAATACGACTCTGACTAGTCAATTGCTGAGAAAAATATTTTCAGAAAGTAAAAACAAAAATTGAAAAAATTAAAAACAAAAATAAAAACAAGACCAAAAGCTAAAATGGCATGCCATCACAGACATTTGAAGTACTGAATAAAATTCACCAAACCACAACTTCTGCAGCACATACAAAAAAATATGTGTATGTCTAAGCTATTAAAGGCCCTATACATGTAGATGATCTGTTTTTGAGCGATTCTGAGAACAAATTATTATAAATCCAAAGAAAGACATCGAAAAACCTATCTGAAGAAATTCAGCTCCATCAAATGCACTACGTTTTCCAAAAACATGAAAAATCCATGCGCGTTTTGACGTCTTGACGAGGTGTTTCAAAATGACTTATACTAAATCTGTCTCTTCGTTTTCAGTCGGTCGCATACGTATGCACTCTGTGGCTCGCGCCATGTATGCACAGCATAACCTACACGTACCTAGTATAGAAAGTGTGCGAAGCCTGAATCGTGTAGCCTGTACACAGCGCCCATTTCAGACTGCCCAGATGCGAATCAACTAAGTAAATCGTTTGCAATTGATCTTAATAATTTCATCTTCATGGATTATTTTCTGGTAAAATTATATCATCTCAGGCGGAAACATTTCATTGGATAGTTGCTACCAATTCAATCTTTACTTTGAGGGAGGTTCTCTTAGTCAACTAGTTCATTAACGTTTTGGGTCATTGCAAATGATACAGTGGGCCTTATGCCTTTAATCAAGTTCCAAAATATCACACTGATTTTTATTTTATTTTATTTGTGGCTAACTTGACGAAATCTGATTCATTGGCAATAATGACTTGGATCAAATAAACTAATTGTAAAAACAGATTAAAAATGAAAAATAGGGCATTTCTAAAGATTTCAAGACGGAATGTACTTTTAAACCACAACATATACTGCAACAAAATAAGGAAAACAGAAAAAAAAAAAAAAAAGATCTAAACTAGTCACCGAGATTGAGGGCAAGTTGAAAATAACAAAGGTTGAAACTTAAAGGAAGAGGGAACACTCCGAAATATTTTAACAAACTGACATGTTTGATAATAAATGCAACTTATTGCTTGATGCAGGGAATCTCTTTTTAAAAATTGTGTTTGCACATCTGTGTCATTGGTTTCTACATAAACTGATTTCCACTTGTGTACGGCCTATCGCGACGCCCAACACTGACAGTGCTGCACAGAAAGTTCAGATTTGTTGAACTTTGACCACGATGCTTGTGACCTTTCAGTGGCGGATCCAGCCCATCGATATATATACACTGGACTAAGCAACGACGTCTAAAATTGAAGCCACCGTCCGCCATTGTACCCACCTAATACAATGCCTTGCCTGGACTGGTCATACTGTCTTTACTAGTCTACATCATGGTCTACGTGTGTTAAGTGGAATGCAAACGATCGCATGGACCGGGGAGCAGTCTAGGCCAAGCATTGTTCGTGGGGTACAATGGCAGCCGGGGCATGGCTTCAATTCTCGTATAGCCAACTGCTATTACATACTTCATCCAGTGTGTGTGTATATATATATATCAATGATCAAGCCTCATTAAAATACAGGAATACAATGAAATTCAGGACGGCAGTCCTGCTATTTTCCCTCAGCCTGCGGCCTTGGGGCAATAGCAGGACTGCCGCCAACCTCATGAGCAGTCAATATTTGTATATTATTCCACCTACAAAATAAAGACAGCACATGGTCTATGGAAAACTGACGACAACACAAAGTTGTTTTTCCGAGAGATAAAGCAATTTCACTGAAAATGTACTGAATAAATATTTTGCTACGAGTATGATATGACTTCTGAGGGGCTATCTACATAAATTTCTGAACTAAATGTACCTGCGCATGGATGAAGATATCCGCAAAGAGAAGGAACCAGTTCTGGGACAGTCTACCAGCGCCGAAGAGCGACAGGGGCTTGGTGCGAGAATCTCTCAGAAGCCGTCGGTCCGGTCTCTTGATGGCTTCCTGTTGAAGGTAGTAGATTTTAACCAAATGATGCCAGGATTATTTTTGGAAAAAAAAAAAGCTAAAGTGATTGAAGCGTGTTCAGAAAATTGGATTTCGTTTTAACCGAAGAATCATATAAAATATCTCCCCAAAATACTATCCATGGGAATGTGGAAGCAAAAATATAGGGATTAAGAATGTGAAATTTCAGAATGGTAATTAGAAAAATATGACAAATGATATGGTATTAAAATCTCAACACCCATGGGAAAAATGGGGGGTTCAAAAATGTGATCTGGACACGCTCCTTTAAGACCAGGGGCCGATTTCACTAACACGCTGTTTTGCGATCATCGTTAGAATGATCGCTAAATTCAAATCCATCGTTATTGCGACGGCGATGGATTTTGCATTTCACTAAAGCCGTCGCAATAGCGATGAGTATTAATTATAAATACATTTATTGGACGAGGACGATCGCTTAGTAACGCGTAAACAACCATAAATTCAGTGACTCGCTGCACGATTCTAATTCTGCAGACACTAGCTAGAGATACACAATGTATATGCCATAATCGGATGTTGTGGAATAGAAGCAGCATAGCGTAAAACCTGAAAGCCACAAATACTTCAACGGTTGCAAATGTCAATAATTCTCATGACGCCATTCCGCGTAAACCGATAATATTTGTGCATCTTTTTGTCACTATGAATCCAGAGGATTTGTCCTGTCCCTAAAAATCCTCTCTCTCTCTGTAATGCTCTTGCATTGTTTATGTACAACAACTGAAACGCCATTTCGAGACGCACTGAAAATAACGCGAAATTGTATTTTAGCGATGAATGTTTCCATTTACGATGACAAATTAGTCGTCGCTAAATATTCATCGCTAAAAATCAACTAGCGATGGCCAACACCATCGCTTAGTTTTTGTGAAATCGCTCTTTGAAGTTGATCGCAAAGTTGCGATGGATTTCGAGTTTAGCGATTGATTTGGGCATTAGCGATCATCGCAACGCGTTAGTGAAATCGGCCCCTGGGGCCAATTTCATGGCGCTACTTAAGCGCTAGCTAAAAACGTGTGCTTACTGTAGCAGAAAAGTTGTGCTAACGTTAAGGCTATTTCACAGCCGCGGCGTGCTTAAGCATGCGCGTGCTTGGAAACGGGCATTGTTGCATCACTAGTGTTCAGCAAATTTTGCCTCTGAAGCTAGCAAACGTTTGGCAGTGCTTAAAGTTACGATCTCCATGAAATAGCCGGAGCCTCTGTTAGCACAAAATCGGCTGCTAAACAGCACCATGAAATTGGCCCCAGGTCAAGCACCACAAATACCGACTTCTGAGAGTCATTTTTACATTCATTGTATGAATCTTCTCACTCGTCAAAGTGCGAAGTCCCAAATTGGCCTGAGGGGGCCTATAGCACCCCCGCCCCCCAAAAAACAGTGTAACTCCCCCCCTAAAATAATGTTTGGATCCGCCTATGAAAGCGAACAATGACCCGATTATACTCACAGCAAGTTTGGAGGGGCAGGATTCCCAGAATGTCCTCGTTTCCTCTGCGTGGGATTTTTTCTCGTCGATACTGTGCTGCAGCGATGACCACGCTTCGCTGTTTTCCTTTAGAAGGATAAATTCTGTACTTTCCTGGTGATATGAAAATTACAAGACATGCTTTCTTTGCATTTGAATTTCGGGTTAAAATCTACTTGACCAAAGGTCCAGTGACTTTATTTTTTGCCAGACCAAAACTAAATGGTGTAGAGGTACTTTCCTCGCCTTCCACCTCTGTGGCCCTGGTTCAAATCCCATCTCGGTAAGTATGTTCTCTAATACTCGGTAAGTATTTGATTCCGTGGGTTTTCCTATACAGAATTGTGTAGAGGTTTTCCTCCCACCTCTAAAACTGAGCATTTGAATTTCGGGGTACCGTGGCCGAGTGGTTTGGGTCATTGACTCGCAATCTTAGGTGAAAACTTGGGGTTGCGGGTTCGAACCTCTCCCTGCTGCGGTACCTGTGCCCTTGAGCAAGGCACGCAACCACACTAGCTCCATCCTCAGGAAGGGATGTAAAGCCGTTGGTCCAGTGTGTTAAGTAACGATATTGCACTTTAAAGAACCCAGAGCATTCTTTCGTGAAGAGCAAGGGGATTCCCTGGTGTCTCTGGCCATTTCTAATTCTTCATAGGTTTCCTCACGATTGCGAGTGACAGTGCAATGGGCACTTCAGAGGAATCCTTGGTATGAATACCAGAAAGAAATAATAATAATAATAATAAAAATTTCTTCATTGTCTTCTCTTCACAAGTTTCTTCAGGCTTACGAGCTACAGTGCCTTAGGCACTTTTGAGGAATCCTTGGTTTCAATTGATCACGTTCACAGATGCCATCTTCGTAGGAAAAATGCTACTGCATATTAAACGCCATAAATTACGCGCACGCACACGCTGGAACATGTTCAAAACATGCACGCGAGTTGCTCAACATTTTTTCAAAATACGGCGCAACCAATGCCCGTCACAAAAAAATACGCTTAAAATCGTGATGCACGTGGCAATTTGAAGGAAGTGAGGTCATTTGAACGTGGTCAATACCAGAATTAATAATAATAACCCCGATGTAAATAATGTCTTACATGTGCAAAATAATCTTTCAATTTGGCCAGCAGATAAGCATATGATTTGACCCTGTCCATAGGTAGCTTCATCAGACTGCGCAGTGGACTGCCGTAACTTGAAGGTTTCTCGTCATTCAGAAGTTCCATGAAGATTGCTTCGTGCTTTGAAAGTGCATCACTAAACACATGCATGAAAAACAGAATTACAACAATGCAGGAAGATGGGCTATTATGGGGAAGGGAGTGGGGGGAGGTCCACAATAAAAAAACAGGCCATTTCGCAGGCAACATTGACGCTACATTATAAGTCATGTGGCATGCCACTTCGCATGCCACATCGCACGCCACATCGCACGCCACGTCACAAGTCATGTGAGAAGTCACGTCACAAGTCAAGTGAGAAAGCACATCACAGCCACCCCAGAAGGCATTTTTGTATAGTTATAATAATAATAATAATAATAATAATAGACAGTTCTTATATAGCGCATTACAGATCCGACGGATCTCTCAATGACTTCTTACTCATTCCCAAAGTATGTCAGAAAATATGCAAATTAAAATCTGGTTGGCTCCATTTATTGTCTCTCTTATTAGCAACTTTTGATCTAAAAAGGGTGCAATTTACACAAGTTTTCCTTGCTGAAATAATTTCAAACCCAATAATTTCGGCAAACAAAGAAAATGATTAAATTTTTATTCAAGTTCATGTTTCAGGTTGAAATCAGCTCTTTACCCAGACAAAACCTGGGCCTTTTGGCACCTAAACTTGACACATGTCCCTTTTTAAGAAAAAGCAATGCAGAGGGAATTTGGAGTGAAACTGACGCACTGAAAATTAAAGAACACCAGAACACTTTTTGCCCAAGCTGATTCTGCAGTTTTGGGTGCGTAATTTTACTTCGAATTTCCTCTTCTAAAAAGCAACGCTTTAACATTTATGCATAAGAGGGCTGTGTGAATACAGCTCTAAAGTTGGTTATTGTCTATGAAAATACATAACCACTTTCAGCGTGTTTTGATAGAGCAATCAACTAAACTCAGAATTTTCTAACCCGGAATAAAATACCAGGCCAACGCTGACAGTTTGTATACACATTTCACCGATTGTATCGGTTTATTGTACCAGCGTGTTTCCACAGAGCTGAAATGCCGAACTTACCCGGAAAGAACTACGTCTGGAGACGGGTACGAGAATGAGATTTTAGATGGCTATCGGTTTATTAAAAATCCATATCTGGTGTGTTTCCACAGACCCCTTTTCCGATTTGTTTCCCGGGCTAACCCCGATCGAATCAGAATTTTAAGCTCTGTGGTAACACGTCGATTGCTTCAAATCACCTTCCAATTTTGCCCATGTGAGTAAATCCTCCAATCGTGACAAAGTTGCAGACGAGTATGGCGTACTGCTCAAACACCGTTCGGTAGTCCGGACCGCTCTTCAGCATGACCAATTCGGCCAGGTCGCGACTTCGCTGGACCGCCGCCGTCAGGCCAATGGAATTATGGGCCACGGCCGTGCCCAGTAATGAAAAGAGATCCACGATTTGTCGGAAGGGTTTCTGGTAGATGGTGCCTTCAAGTAGTTTATTGATGTCTGGATAAAAAGTGGGATTCACCGATGAAGAAACGTTTTACAATACACTTCCCATTAAAGCCCCAATACTTTATTTGCAGTGATCCAAAATTTTACTTCATGAGTTGACAAGAAAAATCCGACTAAAAGTGTTGATAGCAATGGTAACAAACAACACATGATTTGTTTACCCGTGTAAAATAATGGTACCTTTGTGTGAGAAATTGCCAACTGAAGGTGTTTTAAAAAAAAAAGTTGTCAGCATTACCATTGATACTTAATACAAACATGCATGGATTTTTCTGGTTTAAATCTTACAAAGTTACGATGGATTTGGTACTAAAGATGCGTCGCATCTCTTTGTGAAATCGACCCTTGAACTTACAATTTAGCGATCAATCACCCAGCTGGCTATCTAGCTCGTGATGAACGTGCCCGCTTTTACATCCAATGTTTAGTTCGAGAGCATAAGGAAAGACACAAATCTAACCGGTACCGACAGGTGTACCAGTGTCTTTTTTAGCAGTACCGCCTGCACGAAGGGAGAAACCACAATCTACCTCCCTTCGTGCAGGCAGTACCGTTAAAAAAGACACTGGTACAGCTGTCGGTACCGAAAGTTACATTTTTGTGTCTTCCCTATCGCACGGCAGCCATTCATCCATCTGTATACATGTGTACTTTTTGCACATAACGCGTAGCTCAAGTGGATATTCCACGACGCGTCGGAGAATATTCCACGGCACATGGATATACAACAGTGAGTGGTGCGTTATACCGAATAATAAACGACACGTGACCAACAACGAACCAATCAGATGATGGGGATTTATTCTGGTGTTTTATAAAAAGTGATAATGCATAACCAAAAAGACGATGTACATGTACCTGAACTACCGAGTGCCTTGATAATAGTTGATCTCGTCGTGGTCAGCTGATAGTGCAGCAAACGTTCCGTTGCGGCAAGCTCATGAAGGATAGCCGTGTAACCAGATGCATTCTTATCAGCGATGCATGCACACAGGTCAGATGCAGCAGCTACGTACTGTGCCCAACCACACTGTATCACAATGAACAAGGATTCATTTTGAGATTTTGTTAAAACCAGCTGGCAAATTTTGGACTCTAGATGGCAAATTTTGAATAAGCTGAAGTTTTAGCTACATGCAATAGGACATTTATACAGTTGCCGTATATAGTTGTTTTATGCAGTGCTGAATACATTATAGTTCTACTTTTGAGTATCAATTGAAGTCATCCAACATTCCAGACCCAAGTCAAGTCAAACTGCTTCGTGAGTCTCGAGTCAGGTCATACTATCTTTGAGTCACAAGCCAAATCAAACTGCCTTTGAGTCTCAGGTCAAGTCAAACTGCCTTTGAGTCCCAATTCAAGTCAAACTGCCTTTGAGTCCCAAGTCAAGTCAAACAGCATTCGAGTCTCAAGTCAAGTCAATCTACCTTTGAGTCCCAAATCAAATCATACTACCTTCGAGTCTAAGTCAAGTCAAACTGGCTTCGAGTCTCAGGTCAAGTCAAACTGCCTTTGAGTCCCAAGTCGAGCAATGCTGCCTTTAAATTCCAACTCAAATCAAGTGATTTGATGTCGAGTCAGGTTGGGTTGAGCCACGATGAGCTGTAAGCCAATGCCTGCAATGCACTGCCAAGCATCCTGATTGGTCCAGAGAGGCAACAAGATTGTTGTCGCTTGTTCCCCAGCGAAATGGGGCCGGTTTCAACAGGGCCTTGGTACACACGAGTAGGGGAGTGAGTTAAAGGGGCACTGTTTTAAGAGGATGTCATCAGTCAGGTAAAAGACACAAAAGTCAGTTTGTTTGGCCTAATAATCCATTTTAACAATGATACCCAACTAAAACCACCTACAAATTATAATGTTGACAAGAAAACAATGACGTTTTGAGGGCTGAGAGACTGGGGTAGGATGTAACAGCCTACCTTTCTGATAAACGGGAGTTTTTCTGGTTGCTTAGCCCTGGCTGCGTACTTCACCGAAGGCCCCTTGGCCACGCTAGACATGGGCCGTTTCTTGCTAGATTCTTTATCTTTCAGGGGGCTGCTTTCTGGAGTGCCTGTCCGCCCTTCACTTTTTAATTCCTGAAGACTAGGGTAAATGGTGAAAAACAACAATCCTTCATAAGCAGCTTCTAATGTACAGTACATGACAGAATATTCTAGGCCTGGGCCCAATTTCATAGAGCTGTTTAACAGCCCATTTTCCGTTAACCGAGCATCAGGCTATTTCATAGACATCGTTAACGGTAAGCAACTGAAAACCTGCCTTAACCACAGAGCCAAACTCTGCTTAAGATAGTGACGCAACAATGGCGGTTTCCAAGCGCGTGCATGCTTAAGCACACCGCGGCCATGAAATATCGCTTAACTACAGTAAGCACACCTTTTCCCGCTAATGCTTAAGCAGCTCTATGAAATAGGGCCCTGAGCATTTTCAAATAATTTACTATTTGAAAATTTGTTTATATTTTCAAACGAATATTCGATATTTGTAAAATTTTGACAAACAAAGTCTGCAGTGAAATTATCTCGCCCAATCAGTTTTTGCACAAATTAATCTCGGCTCAAACTATAGGATTTATGTTGTAACTTGCATAATGGTCTCTCGCCAGAGAAACCAAATGCAAGAGAGACCTTGTGTTCAATGTGTTGTATCCTGTACACTGGACTCAAAGTTGGATGCAAATGCGACATCAAAGCGGCCGTTTCGACGATGGAAAAAGGATTTTTACCTCTTCTTTACTTTATGACATGTTTGGTTTGGAGGGAAATAAGCACATACCGAATATTCAATTTGGTAAAATACTATTTGAATATTCGATGGACAATCAAATATTCGATTCGTTAAGCACAGCCTTAGAATATTTGGTATGTTGCTTTACCACCATTGGAATGAAACGAACAATCTTGAGATGACAAAAATGTAAGGTTCTCATTAAGATTCAAACCAGAGACCTACATGTACGACTCTCCAGCAAATGCTTTACAAGTTGAGGAAGTATGAGAAACACAGCTATGATTTTTCAGTAAGAATTGAGAAGTTGATCATTAAAAGGCACAGGCTCGTCAGCAATGCGCGCGTGCCAAATCCGTGCCACGAAATACGCAGCTCCATAGCAAAGGCATGGAGCTGCGTATTTCATGGCATGAATTTGAGCTGATGAGCCTGTGCCTTTAATCTTTTTTTCTTTAAAATTGCCATGTATCAAGCAAAAACCCAAATTTAAGAGTGGGAAAAATTATCGATTTTCTTAGAAAACACTTGAAAAATGGTGATTAGGCACCATACCAAGACTAGTAATGCATTCATTACTTTGCCCAATTGCGCACCCATGCAATACTAGGGAATTTCTACGGAAAACCCGAGGGAATATACTACTGTGCCTTGTAGCTCAGGTGGTAGAGCATCTGCCTTGTGTGTCCGAGGTCTTGGGGAAAACCGGAGACAGTATACCACTGTAACTCATAGCTCAGCTGGTAGAGCATCTGCCTGGTGTGTCAGTGGTCTTGAGGGAAACCTGAGGGCATATACCACTGTGCCTTATAGCTCAGCTGGTAGAGCATCTGACTGGTGTGTCAGTGGTCTTGGGGAAACCTGAGGGAGTACACCACTGCCTCATAGCTCAGCTGGTAGAGCATCTGCCTGGTGTGTCAGAGGTCTTGGGGAAAACCTGAGGGAGTATACCACTGTGCCTCATAGCTCAGCTGGTAGAGCATCTGCCTGGTGTGTCAGTGGTCTTGGGGAAACCTGAGGGAGTATACCACTGTGCCTTATAGCTCAGCTGGTAGAGCATCTGCCTGGTGTGTCAGTGGTCTTGGGGAAACCTGAGGGAGTATACCACTGTGCCTTATAGCTCAGCTGGTAGAGCATCTGCCTGGTGTGCCAATGGTTTTGGGGGAAACCTGAGGGAGTATACCACTGTGCCTCATAGCTCATCTGGTAGCGCATCTGCCCAGCGTGTCAGAGGTCTCAGGGGAAACCTGAAGGAGTATACCACTGTGCCTCATAGCACAGCTTGTAGAGCATCTGACTGTTGTGTCAGAGGTCTTAGGGGAAACCTGAGCAAGTATACCACTATGCCTCATAGCTCAGATGGTACAGCATCTGTTCCCATCTGTCAAGTCATGTTTCTTTGTTAGAATGGAGAAGATTAAGTCTATGCTTTTGATTTTCAAATTCAGTCTCATTTTGCAACAAAGGTCTTAATTGTGGCACAAAACAAGAAAGCCTTTTCCAACTACAAACCTTGGCTGTTTCCCCAGGTAGTATATATCAGGCTGGAAGTTGTTACCATCTGCTAGTAGTAAGGTATGTGTAATGCCTGCTGCAGCATCCCATACAAGAGCATTATTAGGCATCTGAAATAGAGACATACACAAAAATGTACGTTTAAATAGAAGTACATTTTTAACGAGAAATCGATCTAGCTTAACATCTTTTACCCAACATGTATGGGGCGCCGCTCACAGTGGCTCGAGAAATGTCTATTTCCGGCCAGACAGCCACTGACAACGGATTGCCTGCAGCCGATTTCACGAAACTTTACGCAATTGCGCAAGTCCACTTACGCCATTACTTGCGCAATAACTTTACGCAATTGCGCAAGTCCACTTACGCCATTACTTGCGCAATAACTTATGGCGTAAGTGGACTTGCGCAACTGCGTAAAGTTTCGTGAAATCGGCTGCTGGACATGTACATGTAAACAAACCTGAACCTCAATAGACCTATGACATAATGACGTCACGCAATGTTTACCGCGGTGCATTATGGGTGAAATGTAGGGACGAAATCTCCGCATCGCTAGTTTGCACAATTATTGCAGGGCCATTTTCGCCGCCTTTTGAGGCCTTAAAAGTTAAAACCATAGTTCCGGCATCCGTCGTGGGCTTAAAACTCACGCAGGCACAACTAAGTTGACACGAACCATTTTAGAAATTTAAGATCTTTGTTTTTGACGTTTGTTTGCCAGCGAAGCGGTTAGTAAAGATCACAAAGTTACGTGCATAATACGCTCTGCGCTATGCATGCAACGCACGCAAACTAGAGATGCAGACATTTCGTCCCCACTTTTCATCCATAATACACCGCGGTAAGCATTGCATGAAGTCATTATGTTTCAGGTCTATTAATGGACCCTTCCGGCCTGTCAATCAAACAGTGCGCCCTACCGATCATGTGATAACAGGCTGTTGCTAAGGACATTATCAACCATTAGCTGTGTCAAACTTTGGCACGTGCAACTGAGTCTTTCTATAAATTAGGGGTCTAAAAGTGTGACATTTGGTGTCCCCCGTTACACCTGATATGTATTATTTTTCGTACAAAAATCAATAAAATGGCTTTTAAACCATTTTGTATGAATTGTACTTTATGTATACACTCTTTGAGATGGAAAGTATTTAAAGAATGTGTCCTGAATTTACAAAAACAAGATGTAAAATGTAACGGGGGACACCAAAGCTGGACCCCTAATTTATAGAAAGACCCTCTACTAAAATGTACACAAACCAATGGCTTGCTGTGGAAAACATATCATGGCACTACATTACTACCCCTAGTTACTGGAACTTTTTTGAGTGGCTATAAAGGCGTCTGCCTACATGTAGTATGCAGGTCATGAGTCCCATCCGAGCATGCTATGATGTTCTTCTCATAATGTCTTAAAGAAACAAACTTCATCCAACATATATCCCACCTTAAGCTTCTTTGGCACAAGTTGACCGTTGTGTCCCAGCTGACCATCCGAGTTGCTGCCCCATGAGTAGGCTTGACCACTGCTTGCTATGGCCAGTGAGTGGCTCGGCCCTGCTAGCACGCGGACGATGCCCTTACTGCTGAGCTGCTTAATAGCCAGGGGCTGAGCTCTGTATACAACAAACAGGTATAGATAGACACATGTTAACAAACAACTTCATACATGCAAATTTTCAGTTTAATCAAAATTTTAAAATTTCTTTTGTAATTAAAGTTGCGTGTCCAAATCACATCAGCAGATGAATATTTCAAAATTCATGAAATTAGTACTGCAGCTACATGTACGTACGCACAGCTACATACAGCACATAAAAACCTGTTCAGTTCCTCTCTCTCTGTGGGAATAATTAGTTACAGGTGATTGAAAGCCTTGGGATAAACAATGTACCTACATGTACATGTATGTAGATTTATGTATGTGTACATGTACATGTACATGTACGTACATCTGTACACACTGTGGCCACAAGGTCCGTGTATTTTGTTGCTTTTTAAAATAAATTCTGTTTTACTGGTTTTACATGTCATATATCTGTTTTTAACATGTTTAACAAATTCATTTTGTGAATGACTAACTACTGTACATATAAATCTACTGCAATGTTTCAGTTATCTGTCATAGGGAACATGTTAATGAATAAAAAATAACATTTCAATGTCACTGAAATTCGTAAAAACAATAACATTTTATCAGAAAAAAATCCATAACAACAAAAGTGCGACAACAAATTAAAATGTACACAAATTCTTTTTAGGTGCAATGTACGGGTATGGTACGGGTATGTACACTATCCTAATGTCACTGGCAATTTTAATATTGGCCATTTTTACTGGCCTCAACCAACTGTGACTGTGAATACGTCAGGCAGAAAAATCAAGCATAATGCCATATGTGATTTCCCAGTATGCATGTTCACATTGACCTTATGCCTGTAATTTTCATACACACTAAAAATGTGATCCACATCCTTTTTGGGAAAGAAATAGACAGTGCCTTATATCACCATGGAAATGAGCCAACCAGATGTACCATTGTAACATTAGAATCTGCATGGGAAAAGTCCAGTGCAGATTATGGCTTTCTTCTAAATATCAAAATCCTGATCTTGATGACAAACTATTATACACAGGAAATCATCAGTTAATTATAGAAGGAAATGACGTAAAGTCCTTGTCAAAACTAAGTGTGCAGAGATAAGACGTGCATATTGGAAGTGCAGTTCAAATTTATTTTTTACATACATGTATACATTTAGAGCGTGGTTGAATTGGTCCCTTCAGAGAGTTTAATGGTCCTTAAAATGTTCATTATATTTTTGTGAATCAGCCGCTCAGGTCACATATCACCCATCTGGTTATGAATGAGGTATAGACCCTTTGCACCAGCGGCCATGACAGGTTTTCATATTTAAATTATGTGACAACAAATCTAAAGTGTCTACATCTGCATGATACGCACACAAGTGTTTTATAAACATCTATTGTTTATAAACACTATTGTTCCTCTTTTGTTTGGATTTTTTTGGAATTTGTTTTGTACACGATTTTCAATCGTATACATCTTGACAATCTTGGACACTAAGCCCGAGTCAATTCGAATAATTTAGTATTCGAATATTCAATTTTTAAATTATTCGAATATTCGAATATTCGAATATTCAAATTTGTTCCCAAAAGAAAAGGCCCCAATATCATTCTTTGACATATTTATTTTTTGGAGATTTCTTATTATGTACATTCCAAGGCATTTTAAAAATATGTCTAGTTACATGTACTTTATTTATTTACAAAACAAACTTAAACAAGATTACTTTGAGTGCATTGCACCTTGCTATAACTTATTATAAACCTTTCAGCCGTCGGTGGCAGAAAACACATGCCCTAACTTCCGGGTTTAAAATTTGACATGTTTGCTTTGATTTGAGGGTATCCGGATACCCAACCATTATGGTTACTGTGAATATGGTTCTCTTAAAACCCAAATTATCATAAAACTTCTTATCTCCCATTTTTTTTCGAATATTCGAAATCAAAATAAAATATTTGAATATTCGATTTTCGATCAAATATTCAAATATTTGGCACAGGCTTAGTGGACACTATTGTTTCCTATTCTTCAATGTCCCCATTGAATGTACATGTAGAAACACAGCCATGACTGCCCCCTGTCATGGCTGCCCATGTAAAGGGTCTATGGTCTTTACATTAAGCTTACTTGTCAAGAGGATCTCCCTGCCCAAGTTGTCCATTGGCGCCCTTGCCCCAGCTCCACACTTCAGTCTGTAAGGCAGAATCATCAAGACAACCTTCCAATGACAGCTTAACACCAGAGCCTTGGCCCACGTGTAGATCACCTTGGGACCTGATGGACATGAGGTCTTCGACTTCTGCGTCCTCTTGTATGGCATTTTCCTTGCTTCCGTCATCCAGGAGACTGAATCTGGACCTTAAACTGAGCGGGCTCATCAGTTTAGTTATTTTAGAGGCCACGGCTTGCGGCAGGCTGGCAACAATTCGCTCCTTTGGGGATGTTTTTGCGGTACGTTTTGGTGGATTTGCAAGTTGCAGAGGCCTGAGCTGCTGCGCAAGGTACTTCTTAGCAGACGCGCTGTCAAGGGACTCCGTGTATGTCAGTTTCCGTTCTAGCTTGGTTGCTGGAGTTGGGGTGCTAGTGCTGTCAGTTTGATCGTGGAAAACATCTCCATTTGCGACTGGCTCGTCTGTTCCGGACGTCTTTTCTTTTCCTTTGTCTTGGTCGACGGTGTATGTTCCTTGGCTATTGTTTGAGTCCTCTGATCCGCTGTCCACGGCCTCGTCTTTCTGAGTCGCTTGTCTGGCTGCAACGTCAATGCTATCGGGCGAGAAGCTACGCGTTGATGGAATCTCCTCCGCAGAGCTACTCACGGTTCTTGTGTCGGTAATTATGACAATATCGCCCTCTTCGTGGAGTGAGTAGATTTCATCAGTCATAAGCAGGCTGCTGGTTCCCGATCCCTCCTCATCCAAATCCCTTTGCCTGGTCGATTTGGAAGACCGTACCTTCTGTACAACAGCCAGGCTGTGATTGGAACCGCATGCAATCTGGAGAACCTTTCTCCCTACGAGACCTTGGACCTTCCGAGGCTTTGGCACGGGGGTAGTCCCCGTGCCAAGACCGAGCTGTGGACCTGTGCCCCATGCCCATACCTCAGCACTACTCGACAACGCCAAGGTATGCGACTCTCCGCATGCAATCTGAGTTATGACTGGGTCCGAGTCCGTGTCACTAATATGCACTTGTTGTGGCGAGTTGGTCTTCTCTACTTGCCCAATTCCACACTGACCACTGCTGGAGTCGCCCCAACAAAAGACTATCCCGTCTGAACACAGCACGGCAGTGTGGATGCTTCCGCACACAACATCAATGACATTCTCTCCCTTTAAGTCTTGCACCAGAACTGGCTGCTTCGTAACATCAGAGAACTTCTTGTGTCCCAATTGGCCAAATTCACCCGATCCATAGCAGTACACAGCATGCTGATCGGTTAGGAATGCCGAGTGCTTACTGCCAAGAGATACCTTGATCACATTCTTAGCGCTAAGGTTGGGATAGGTTTGAGGAGACGTGTTGCTCAGAAATCCCTTCCATAAGTAGGCTACGGACTGTAGACTTTGCTGGTGTTGGGGTGCGTCTGTTTCCTCAGGCTCTCTGTGACAGAAAGAGGTTGACAACGTTTTTAGTTTGCCAAGAAAATTACATAGATACAGTTAACTCTCATTATAGCACCCCCTGATTTCAATAAAGAAATGCAAATTATACTCAGAGTTAAAGATCAAGAAGGCTGAGAGAGATTTTATCAGTCAGTAACATGTGCACATGTACATGTATGAACACCTCTTGTGGCAAGGCTGACTGCACCAGCCTCTGTAACAGCCGTTGAGGCAGGGAGCGCCACTGCAACACTTAGCCCCAGCGAACCCCCACTGAAGTTCATTAGTTGGTTTGGGGCTAACTAAGAAGTAGCCCTCCGTCTGAACATACCCTATGGTGCACATTTGGTGTTCACTGGTTATTTCACACTACATGTACTTGCATCCACCAAGTCTTTAGTACTGGTTGCTAAAGCTTAGGCTTTGCTTAGAGCACAGAGATTTGGCATTGTAAATAGGAAAATAATTGAGCAATTCCACGTGAAACCAAAAGGTTAAATTTAAAAAGTAACCATGGATGCTTATGTTGAGGGTCTAAAAATAAAATTGCATGTAGCCTGGCTACATGTACACATACATGGATATAAAAAGGAAACTTGTTTTTTTTTATTTGGTTTATTGTTTCTGTAGTTAAACTGACTTAATATCCACTACTAAATAAACGTTTTGTACAAACATTCTAAAGCCAGCAAGATACAGATTGAATGTCAAAGTTAATATTTGTTGTACCATACATGTACATGTATGTCCGTGTTGTATGTATACTGTACATGTTTGTAAAAAAAATATGTACATTGTATACATAAAGTATATAAACTCCTCAAAAAAAGTTCGGAAAGTCAAGTTTGACTGACGATTTCTCTCTTGTTGCAAAATAATTTTCCTTGAATTTTATATCATTGGAAAGCCCCGTTATTCCTCTTTACAATGATGTGTCATTTGTTATGATTAAGCAATTGGGGGATATGCAGCACAGCTGAATACGGGGGCGGGTGTAAAGTGAAATGTCACAAAATGCATTGCTATTGTCAAAAAGTGCATTGACACATTCCCATCCTCCAAGCAAAAGGGGAATGCACTGCATGACAATAGCAGTGAATTTTGTGACATTTCACTTTCCACCCACCCCGTATTCAGCTATACTTACATCCCCCAATTGATTAATCATAACAAATGACACATCACTGTAAAGAGGAATAACAGGGCTTTCGAATGATACCAAATTTAAGGGAAATGATTAAGTAAACAAGAGAGAAATCGTCAGTCAAACTTGACTTTCCTAACTTTTTTTGAGGAGTTTATATACACCTACATGTATATATGCCCCTTAAAAGTTATATTGCACCTTTGTACCTTGTTTATGTACCATTTTATTATTTGTGCGTCTACTGATGAGATGAATTTGACCCATATTTAGATGTGATTTTTTTTCTCCTAGAGTTTAATTCATGTTTTTTTAAACTTTATTTATTATTTTTTTTGGTGGCTGATCTGTAATCTAGCTTATAACAAATCGCTTGAGTTACTGTGCTCAGTGAGCCGAAACCTATATAAGTAGCCACCATTATTATTATTACATGTATAAATTAGTTTACAAAACATTGGTTTTTTTAAACATATCCTTGAATATACGTAAAATTTGAGAAAATGAGAAAAATATGACAATTGATATGCTACATATCTCAACATCCATGGCAAAAATGGGTGGGCCAAAAATGTGATCTGGACACGCTCCTTTAATAATGTTAAAACAAGGTTAAAACTGAGTTTGACCATCACAGGGTATTATGATTTCACCATAAATTATGATTATTGTAGCTGGAGAGGCTGTCTGCACCATTTATGAAAATTTGTCATATTTGGCACCCATGCCACAACCTTATAAATTAAATTCACACTTAGCGTTCTGGTGCGAGTCCTTTGCATTTAAAAGCATCCTTCCCCCAGCATGACGTGGTTTGAAAGATGGTACAGAGTCTTTCTATATCCAATGGCATTAGTCATCGACAACACTCAAGTGCATGGGACATAATTATGTGACTGGAGGCAATGAATCAACCCAATTAACGAGTGAAGTGTGAAGATGCACCTGTACATTACAAACATGTACATGTACATGTACTGCTGATTAATTATTTGGGAGAAAATACACTTGTTGGAAATCATTGACAATTTATGTAATTAAAAATTGCCACCAATGTATTGTCCAATGCATAATCCATTCCTTCCCTCTAGTCCGAGCGTTGAACTGCAAAATATGGTTGCTTAATACAACACGTAGCCTACATGATGGGTATTTACACCACAGAACTTCATTAAAATCAAGAACCAAAACTGAGCCGAGACGTGCATAATTGCACCTTCTCATTAGCATAGTTTTGGGCACCTTCATTTGCATAGTTTTGGGCACCTTCATTTGCATAATTTTAGGCGCCTTCATTTGCATAATTTTGGGCACCTTCATCTGCATAGCTTTGGGCACCTTATTTGCATGGTTTATGGCACTTTCCCATTGAATTACATGCAAAATCTCGCGCATGCGCACTTTCCAGAATACAATGGAATTCAGGGGGTCGGACCCCCTGAACCGATCCCCTGAATTCCATTGTATTCCTGTATTTTACTAAGGCTGGATCCGCCACTGCTTTCTCAATGTCTGTGATGATCGTGCGTGTTACATGTTTGAACACAAAACACACTACGGGCACACACGTTCCAATAAACCAACCCAAACCGGTTACAGCGATGTACCATTCAATAAAACAGTTGTTTCATATCTAGCTTTTAATGGAAATCTGTGATTTAAACCCAAATTAAAACTGATTTTTCAAAGGGCCATTTTAGAAATGTCAGCATGCTCATGATATTATGGAGATTTAAAGGAACTTGAAGCATGAGAAGAGCTAAATACCGGTAGGTGATTTTTGAATCGGCAATTTGTTTTTTTTAGTCACCAATTAAGTGACTGCCGGGGTGAATTAATTCGATAGATATGTTCAGTTTAATATTTTAAAAGGAATTGTCAAAACTGGTTCATACATGTACTTGAAATTTAAAGTGAATTTGGCATCATTAATTTCGAAATGAATATTCACACCAGATGAAACTAATTGAACCTTTTTGCAAACTTTTTGCTGAATGGGTGACATCAAAGTTGCTTCGCTTTATTTTACCTAATAACGTCAAGTACACATTTACATGTATGAATCAACCTTTGCTGTTTTGGACTTTCCATGAAATGTCCGTATATGTATTTCAAATAATTACTGCTAATTAGCAGTAATTATTAATTGTGATATTTTCAAGCCTTCTGCATCTAATCACCAGGCATGATTTGTTTCTCCAGTACATTAAACAAATTCCAACACATACATGTACAATGTAGGTGGATAGGGAACGTATGTCTAGTGGTGATAATATATTCAAGCACCATATTGCATGGCCCCTGAGATGCCAATAATCTTCCACTCAGCTGATTTAGATAAATGAAGGACAGCTCCAGGCTACATGTACAGTATGTATAGTCTCTTGTTGGTCCTAAGCCAAATTGATTGGAATTCATACAATGGCACACATGTCAACTTACAAATAAATGACCACAGATGTGTACTATACATCATGCATAGATTGTACACGGTATATCATCTTTAAAGGACGACAATATTTTATTATTTGCAGATTTTACAAATTTCTACAACTGTAAAACAACAGCATTATTATTGCCAACTAGGGATGGGACGTTTAACCAGTTAACCGGTTAACCATTTAACTGAAAAAAAAGTGAAAAACCTGTTTTGTCGAACGTTTAAACGAAACCCAATTTTAAAGAATTTACAATATTAGTTTTCAGAGGGTTATTTGTAATGACTTTATGGAAATGAAATAAATTTATATGAGGTCATAGTAAATTTTGACCAGATAAAGGTTCAACGATTATTTTGGGGGCTTAAGGCATGTTCCCATTGGACTTTCTTTTCCGCTGCCTCGCGGGAAGTTACCGCGACCTTCGGTAACATTCCTTCGTGTAATCTTCCCATGCGTTCCCATTTGCAATTGTTTTCAGTGCCCATGCGGAAAGCTACCGCGACCTTGCAGTAAACTTTTGTCGTGCAGGCTCATAGTTTACTGCAGGATCGTGTTCATTTTACAGGGCGAAACTGTTCCCATTGGACTTTTCGATGGCCCTGTAAAACTCCCGCGGCTGAGCGGAAAGTTTCCGCGGCCTCCTTTACCCTGTAAGTTTTACATCGTGGTCGCGGTAGCTTTACAGGGACGCTAATTCTCCGTGCGTCCCCATTGGACTAAATTTTGTTACTCTCCCGAACAACCACGGGAGTTTTACCAAAATTAGTCCAATGGGAACACCACTTTAGGGGTATTGTGTGCATTGCAAATGCATATAAACACCAGCAACAATCTTTGGTTTCGGCCGAAGGTTAACGGACACAAAAAAAACATGGATGTTTTGTAAACTAATTTCTCTGGTTACTGGTACATAAAGCACTGTAGCGATTGCGCTGACCATTTTGCTTCCACATCCAAATTGGAGAATGCAAATTGCCTGTTTTCTTACCACGGATAGAATTTCTGGAAGGTATATTGTATTTCATGAGATTATCAGGATAAATGAACTTCCATTTTCTGGTACATGTATGTAGATAAGAATTGTTTAGTCTAATTCACAAACAGCTGGGTACAAAAATGTACATTGCATGCTAAACAATTGAGAGAAACACATTTTTCTCACAAAGCCAGATAAATGTACTGCATGCTCTACGTACATAATTTGAGCATTGTACATGTACATACCGGTATGTGTGTACATACGGTATGTAGTATGGAATTCTATGTTTTCATATTTTAAAAAATGTGTATTATGTGTACCGTAATATGAAATGACTGCCTCCTTGCACTATGAATGAATCGCCGTCATCGCATCAACATGCTTAAATAGGCTAATTTTCCAGTTTGTTGACCTGTAACCATGGTTACTATTTAGATGCCTGAAGGAGAGCAGTCGCAATGCATTTAAAAGTGAAAGGAAATGCTGTATGCACTGTGTATTGACAGAGGGCCCCAGGATTAGGTCATACACTGTATCTTGGTTTGTCTTCAGGATGAGTCATTGGGGAGGATGGTGATGTGGCAGATAGCCACATCACAGGGAAGATACGGTACACGTACTACACATTGCATACTGTACGTGTGCAGCTATACAGATTGTCCTAGAAAAAAGAAAAATGAGATACAATTGCCAGTTGATGACTGAGAATTTTGGAAAACAACAACTACACGCACTATCCGTTTCATCACAGTGTCGTCTTTTTTTATGATAACAAGAAATCCTGAGCACGGATGGTTTAAGGCGATCATGTCAGAAATAGCTTTGTACGTTATCAGATTATGAATAGGTTCATTTGCTGAAGAAAAAATAAATAGAAAGATGAATTTAGAAACACGAGAAAATTGCAGTGCCCCGACTGGGATTCGAACCCAGGTCCTTGGCTTACATGGCCAATTGCTCTACCAACTGAGCTATCTGGGCATCGCACCAGAGCACCACAAGAATCTCATGTTTGCCTCTCTTTTTCCATAAAACAACGACTACACGTACTATCCGTTCAAATCCCAGTCGGGGCACTGCAATTTTCTCGTGTTTCTAAATTCATCTTTCAAATTCAATTGTCAATCCTGTCATACATGTATATACCTTCAAAAAATAAATAACAAATAACAAAAAACATGATAAAAAGACAAATACTTAATTTAAATATCATACAAACAAACTTTCATGTTTTTAATGAGAGCACTAAGAAAAGGACTTGTCTGTTTATCAATTAACTTATTCATAATCTGGTACAAAGCTATGTACATGTATTTCTGACAGGCTCACGTTAAACCTTACTATCATTGCTGAGTCATCCATGAAGGTATTCTGGATAAGGCATTCTTGGTGTCATAATAAAGAGGATACAGTCATGAAATAGATAGGGGGCAAAGTACAGTAGTTGCCATTTTCCAAAATTATCAATCATTGCCGAGTAATTAGCAATTAAATATCGGTTTCTTTTTTTCTAGGACACCCTGTATGCATGTTTACAGAAGACAAATAACAGTTCTACTGTTCATTTGACCATTTGATTATACTGTGACTCTCTGGTATTCAGGATTAAAGTCTGAAATGCTAAAAAGACTCCGTTTTTGCTGTTTAGAATGACAGTTAGGCCAAAAAAATAACTATGTTTAGCGTAAGTGGATTTCAAGCAATAAAGTAGAGTTGACATGAAGCCAACAGGCATGTTTTTAATCGAAACACTAAAGAAGGGTTGAAGGTGACGCACACGCTAACGCTCAACAGAGGTTTTTTTGGGGGGTGCGGGTGCTTTAGCATTTTTCTACTTCGAAAAGTTTTCTTCCAGAAAGTCACAGAAGGAAAATGCTGTTTTAGAGACTTAGGAAAAAAATTCAAAAGTTTTATTTTGAACTGAAACTTCTTCCACGCTACAGACAAGTTCCAGCAGATTTCAAAAATAGTTTGGCTGTAAAAATTGATCAAGCAATTGCTGCGTTTTGCTTGTGAATATACACGTACGTTACCACCATGCGGAATCGTCCATTAAAGTGAGTCCGCCGCTGCTACAGACAAAAACGTGATGTGATGCAAAATGCCCTCGTTAGTGCCGCTCACAATATTTTTTGCTTGGTTAGTCTTAAGTTTAAGCGCTAATTATCTCGTTCCAGATGCGAACAGGAGTAGACCTGTAAGTGTGACACATGAGAGCGCACAACATCGTGGTCTAAAAATAGAACTGGAATGAAGACCAAGACATTTGTGCAGAAGAGTCATTCTTGGGGCAAACAAAAACCCGTAGAGTATGATATTATTACAGTGAGATCTGGCATTTGCAAACAAGAATGTCCCAACACCATGCAAACAGTTGACACTGACAGTTGCTCAAGTCTGTCTCGTAATTACACAAACTACATGTACCTTTATTTCGACCTTAAATTTTACCATCGAACAAACACCTTGCTGCAACCTCATTTAAATTGTTAAAAATCGTGGTATTTTTTCCTTATAGTATACATTGACCAAAGATTTGAATGAGATTACCTCCTGGAATCAACAGATCATCAAATTTTAAGATATATACTTCCCACTTTTGTCGCAAATGTTGCATTTCTGAGATAAATAAATGATAAAATTACTGCATAAAGTAATGCACAAAATTACGGCGCGAGCGGTCCGTGCGTAAGCGCGACAACAGGGGGCACTGCTCGTGCGCAGGAATAGTTATCTTGTGCACTAACTGAATGCAATTTTTGAAGGAGAAAATGTGATTTTTCTGTATTTTTTTCATATACATGTACATTGAACACGGATTTGGGTAAATTTATATAATCGATAGCTTATTCAATTCTAAGATATACTTCCCACTGACACTTCCGTCGCAAATGTTGCATTTCTGAGATAAATAAATGATAAAATTACTGCATAAAGTAATGCACAAAATTACGGCGCGAGCGATCCGTGCGTAAGCGCGACAACAGGGGGCGCTGCGCGTGCGCGGGAATAGTTATCTTGTGTACTAACTGAATGCAATTTTTGAAGGAGAAAATGTGATTTTTCTACAGAAAAGCAACATTTGTGACAATAGTGCAAGTGGAAAGTAGGCCTATACAAATATCTTAAAATTATATTATCTGTTGATTCCAGGAGGTCATTTCCTTCAAATCTTTGTTCAATGTATACGGAAAAAATATCAAAATCGATATTTTATATGGCAGAAATTGCATTTTCCTAAGTCTATTTGTATTGCATGTAGGCTAGGCCTGTGTTGAAATGTTTTAGAAATTAGAGTGCATTTTTCTTGATGCACAAACATGAACATGTTTAAAACTTACACATTTCCCTCCATCATGTCCATGGTACAACTTGCTAAATGATGAATCTTTCACGACGAACTTCTTAACACCAACCAGGCAGAACCAGCAGAATCAGACGCCTGAAAGAAGGTCCGTCGTACATGTACTTCGTAGTCTAGTCGTGGGCTCCCTAAATATGATGACTGCGTGCCGTATTATTTAATATGCCGGCGACTGTCTGTTGGGCGCGGTGCCTGGAACATTATTCTTTCATTTATCAGCGATACTGCAAAATGCCACCTGACATGAAACACACAGCATGGTAGGGTGTACAATACGGTTCTCTCCCTGCATAGTAAGTAATGGTCTTGACGATGATTATTTCTGTAAAAAGATGAAATCTGAAATTATTGAGGCTACTCGTGATTCTATTAAAAAACAGCTGTCCGTAATCGCAAAACGGCCGACCGGTAAACTAGTACAGCGCCCTCAGTGCTCATCTTTATTAGAGGTGCGTGAATATTTCCCAGTGTGGACATATTTTTGAACCTTGTTTTATTTCATTCAACGATAAAGAGAGCGATATGAAGCTACCGAACGCATTGCACCGTGGCCATGCCACTCCCACCCTTCGCTGCGTTGCTTTAACGTTTATCCAGATTTTTGTTTACAGATCACTGATTTTCCCTACCCTTCCTTGTGGGATTGTGGCTAATTTAAAAAAACAGATTATGATTGGAAAACTTTTAAAAACAAGAACAACAGCATTACATAACTAAAGAATAATGTTGATAAACTGCCTTGAAGAAATTTCATCTGGGAAATGACAGATGGGCTGCAGATCAGGACGTTGACAAAGTGTAGGTCAAATCTTTCTTTTTTTATTTTCTTTTTAAAGGCAAAAAGGGGTGAGGGTAAGGAACAGGAGTTTGTGGTCATCCAGGCACAGCGCCACCAGGGTCCTGCAAGGGCGGCCGTTTCCCAGGCAATTTGAGAGCACAAGGCCCAGACAAGAACAAACGCATCATTTGGTCATGTTATGCCGACAAGAAACGATTTATATACTTTCCAGAAATTGTATTGGGTTCTGTTCCTTATGACTGTCCCATTCCTACCAAAATTTCCGGCGACGATCTTATTTGGCGCCGGCGTAATTTTTCATCATGAGTCAAACGATAGCAGCGTTTATAAAGCACCGCCCGGCAACAACCTTCGACCTGTGTTCCCAGAATTTAAAGCGAAACCCCGTGTCGTTCGTTTTGCATTTTAGGGGGCTTTCCCTGGTGTAAATCCCTTGTTACACGGTGTAAGCATCTCGAACGCCCCTAATGTTTAATTCTTCATGTGCTGAGTTTTGCTTTTGTTCCATACTTCCTTTCGCAAGGGTCTTTGCTGCACATCAAGTTTCCCCAAACCCTTGCTGAAACGAGTTGAGCTAGGCTGTATTGAGGAATATATATGAATATTGATTAGCAAGTGACAGTAGTGATCGCAACTGACCAATCATAGCTACGGACGCTGTTGCCAACAGCAAGAGCCAATCACGCGCCTCGCTCCGTTTAGTGGTCCACTTTTACTATGGGGTGGGGTCTATTGTTTAAATGAACAGTCACTGTAAGGACGTTTTTTAATAGGCCTATCTTTATTCAGATGAACTGCGTTTAGCTTTTAGCGAAATATAGTAAGTCGTCCTCCAGTTACGAATATTTATACTGCGTGCAAGATAAAATGATATACATGTACATAAAAAGATGTCGCGAGATACAACGCGCGAGATGATTGTTCGAAACGGCTTCATTAAAAGGTAAAAAGTGCCAGGTCAAAAAAATATCTTGTCTCTCATTGGTTGAACAGCCCGAGGCCCTAAAATACAGCTTAGCTCAACTCGATGCAGCAAGGGTTTTGGGAAACTCGATGTGCAGCAAAGACCCTTGCGAAAGGAAGGATTAAATTATATCGGGCGTGTGTTTGCTGAACGCAGCAGCCTGCCAAGTACTAACGTATTTTTGCAAAGCAAATAAATTTTGTATTAAGCAAATGTTTCTTTATGACATTGGTTCCAGATGGTGCCAAGAGTTGGATTCCCGAAACCTGACTGCCGCGAGATCGCGAGAGAGCGTATTCGCTAGACCCGATAGACTCGTTCCTGTACGGTAGTCCCATAGGCATGTTATTGTCTGTCTCGCGCGCGGCGATCGGTTTTCGGGACAACGAACGCACGTTCAAAACAAAAACAATAACGTCTAGGGCCTAGATTAGGTGGTTTGTCGCATTTCAGCCGATCAATAGCCCTGAAACATAGTGACGTCACGGTTTGTTTACATGCGTACTTTCTAAGGAATAGGCCCAATTCTTGTACTCGGAATTAACGCGAGGTCTCATTTGAATCAAGAGTAAGACGATCTTCAAAGTGAAAGTTTGGTGAACTTTTTTATTTCCATTTTTTTTCAATTAATAAAATATATTTCGGACGCGAAAACAAAGAACAACTTTGGAAACTGAATAAAGGCAACTGGTCCTGTCGTTTTAGTTCTTCGAATACATTTAATTGTGATTTCATGATTAACAAATAAATAAATAAATACAGCGGCTTGTCGCAAACTAGTCCGACTGCCTCTGAGAAACGAATATGACAGGCGACCTGCTAATGTCAGGTTCGTTTCTGAGAGCCTAAAGGCTCGCGACTCAACCTCTTCCCAACTACACAAGACCACAATTGTTTTCAAAATCGGTTGCAGTCTTGTTCAAACTTGGAAAATTTACATTTTTTATCCCGACCAGGGATGATTAGTCTGCGATTTTCCCCCGCCTTCAACAACACAAGAGATGCTGAATCGCCTACCAGTAGGCGACAGCATCATGAAATCATCAAGATCAAGCATGTTTAATCGGCGACGCCACTTGTTCAGTCCCCGATCAGTCGCCGACCTTGACACGACGGCACAAGTTGTGACATGTTGCTGTCAAGACTGGCCGCCGATTGGTCGCCGAGTTGTTGGCGCCAAGAAGTGACACCTCGCCACGTGGGCACGCGTGCATGCCAACCCCACGCCGAGTGATTGGTAGCCGACCTGCGCCCACTGTCGTAGCTACATCGCCGCTCCAACATTGTGTCCCCAGTCCCCACCTGTTGGCGCAAGGTCTGCCTCAGGTCCTGGGTAATTTGGAAGTACACGGCGACCGGTCTTGTAGGAGTCCCCGACTCCAGGTCGTTTTACATGAGCCTTAAGGCTCAGTCACATAGCCGATTATTTGCTAGAAAACCACTTCCAGACTGCTCAAGACTGGTCACGATTGGCCATTATTCGAAAATCGTGAGCAGTTTTCTTTTTTCATGAGTAGTTTTGGCAAGGTCTGGGACTGTCCTGTGCAGTCTTCTGCAGTCTTGTGTGGTCGGGAGCACGTGGCAAATTTGAAAAACCCGCCACGATTTTTTCTCGCAGCCTAAAAAAATCGTGGCGGGTTTTTTTAATCGGGAAGGTCGGCATGGACACATGAACGATTTGGAAGCGGTAGCCGATGAGTTGGCGCGCATCATGAGTGGTTGTGTGTAGTTGGAAAGTGGTCGGCAATGAGTCTGCTCCAAGCGGAAGAGAAGATGCAAGCCAACTGGAGATTAGTCGCCGACTTGTAGCCAACTGCTCATGTAAAAAACTCGGCGAGCAGTCTTGACAGCAACATGTCGGCGACTGAACAAGTGGCGTCGCCGATTAAACATGCTTGATCTTGTTGATTTCATGATGCTGTCGCCTACTGGTAGGCGATTCAGCATCTCTTGTGTTGTTGAAGGTGGGGAAAATCGCAGACTAATCATCCCTTGTCATCCCTGGTCGGGATAAAAAAATGTAAATTTTGCAAGTTTGAACAAGACTGCAGCCGATTTTGAAAAAATTGTGGTCTTGTGTAGTTGGGAAGAGGTTGAGTCGCGAGCTGTCTTCTATGTATGTGACTGAGGACTAGTCGCACGTCAGAGGCAGTCGGACTAGTCGCAAACTTTATGTACAGTCAATCACTTTATATTAAGGCCACCTCGATAAAGAAGCCACCTACTTATCATCCTCTTGCAACAGTGCCCCTTTAACGCACTCCCTAACTCCTGCGTACAGTGGCCCTGTTGAAAAAGGCCACATTTGGCGGTGGGACTAGCGACAGAAATCTTGTCGCCTCTGCTGAACCAATCAGGACGCTTGCAGTGCATTATGCAGCACGATTGCAGGCATTCAAATGTAACGCGCGCAGATTGTAAACACCGTGCATGCATGTGATACAATACTCGGTAATGCTGGCCGTTGTCCGCGTCGGCGATTGGCTGCTATTTAAAGAATACTGGGGAATCCGTTCCATTACATTCGTCAGCATGCATCCCTGTTATTAATTTGAAAAACTGCGGAGTAAATAAAGTTCGTCGTTTGAAAGTTTGGTAGGAATGGGACAGTCATAAGGAACGGAACCCAATACAATTTCTGGAAAGTATAGAAATTGTTTCTTTTCGGCATAACATGACCGAATTGATTAAATTACATCAAAATGACTCGGGCGTGAGTTGGCTCAAGACAACAGCCGGCTCGCTCCACAGATTTGCGTGTATTTCCTCAGGGTATTGTCACGTCGCTTTGCAGAGTGGAAATTCCCTGAGATCTCAGGATGCCTACTTATAGTATTATTATACATTCCCCATTTCCTCATGGGTAGGGACAGGCAAATCGTGGCAAAGTGCCTTGCCAAAGAGCACACGCCCCATGGACAAGCCGGGATAGGGTACGAACCCACGACTTGTGGATTTACCATTCTTGTATTCAGCACGCTACACCACTCGGTCATGGTGCCCTACCATAAAGCAAATGCAACCTTTGTAAAGCGGCCACCTGTTTATAGTGGCCAGTTGTTTACGGCTCTGAAGGTGGCTACTATATATAACTTTTACTGTATCATTGTAACGTCATTATGGTGACAATGCCAAAAAATGACACTACGCTCGCCATACAGACAACAACAACAATTATCGAAATTTGCAGGGATGATAAACCGGATTGTCTCTGGGCGTCCAAAGTCGCTGACTTCCACAGTCCCAATAATCTCCGGTCAATTCTGTTCCGTTGGTGGGGAATAAGTACAGCGATTCCTCGTTTGAGAGCCATCTTAACGACGCGACTGTTATTCAGAGGCACATACTGATCGTAGCCTCTGGCGTGCCGAGGTTTGATTCCAACTCGTTTCATCACGAGTCCATTGAAGACGTCATCCCATGGCAGATAGCGTACATGCTGCGATTGGTGGTAGATATCTGAAGCCACGTCCACTGACATTACGTAACAAGACCCGGGGAAGAACGGCGCGTAGGTGGGTTCTGGGTACAGTTCCCACGGTGTCAACCATTTCATGTTGTGTTTTTGCGGTATTCGGATAGGGACGACATTCCTCCGTAGACTGCCCTCGGCGAACCTTCGACGCGGCCTGCGAATCAACCGACGAACCAGGTTATACGTGTTCAACATCACATCTGCGTCGGCACTCGCCACGTAAGTTGCATTTGGACAGAAACTGTCCACCCATTTCATGCCCATGATGTTTTTCACTGTCAGATTTCGGTACGAATCTCTGAAATCCTCCTGAATGATGTCGCCGTAAATTCCATTTTCCTTCTGAATTTCGTCGTTCACTTTGTGGTCCAAGTGAAGTCCGAGCAGAAACAACGTTGTGGTTATTTTACCGCTGACATTTCTTGCACCTCCCCACGTTTGACGGATCATCTGTCGATCGTAGAAGTCCCTTGGCGAAGCTTTCACGAGTATGACTAGAAACGGTAGATTGCCAGATGATGACGTCACATTGGGGCAATGGTTCCTGTTTGCTATGGTGAAGTTATATGGATGTGGATTAATGATATCCTCGCTGAATAATGGCGGATAATTCCAAACTGCCATGCTGGTTTTTCGTAATCTATGTTCAGCCACCGAATTGGAACCAATGACAATGTATCCCATGATGGAACTTAGAACTACCGATAACACAGTCAGAACAATCATCCATACAAACACACATAAAAATGTAAACCTACGTTCCTTTCTTCGTGTTCTGTACATGTTGCACGCAGTAGTTTTCAGTTAAACCATTGAAGTAAACCGTTTATATATTTCCATAAATTGAGCTGGATAGCTGCTGCGAGAAAACGGGAACCGTTTTGAGGCAAATTAGAAAACAAGTACGTGCAGATGTATTATCCACTTACGGCAAGCTTTTTAATGACTACCAGCAACACCACTGAGCCTCCATATTCAGGCCACACTTTGTATAATCACTTCCCGTCCTCCATGGTATGATGCATGTATTTTGTTCGTATCACAATAGATCCGACGACACACACAAATTGACCTACTGTGCTACTGCAAAAATATATTTTCTTCCTTTGTATAGGCCTACACTATTTACGTTTCAACAACTGCAATGATGCACAACAGTTTGACATGCATGAGCGAGTATGCACTCAATATATATTGATCGGCATCAGCAGGAGAGGTGTGTTATAATCCTTCCGTTTTGGTGCAGTGTTGCAACTATAGTGCCGGTCACTGCGGCATAGTGGGTCAGTAGGGAGCTTTCGATACGGGACGGTAGAGCCAACAGGACGGAGAGCTAACCCATTGTGACGGTCCTCAAACACAATAGCGAGCTTTCGATTTCAAGACGAATAAAGATCTGTGTATGCGCAAAACCGAACATCTCTCCGTCTTGTTGATTTTTTGAACGGTTCTTTGCTGAAATATCGTCCGGTCTGTAAACAGGACGAAGCCATATACATCTGCACTGTCACTCGTTGCGTTCTACAGAACTGAGACAGCTTACAAGTCAGAGCTTGCGTGGAGGAACTTCACGGTCGGTTAACTCTTAATTGTGTTTGAGGACCGTCACAATGGGTTAACTCTCCGTCCTGTAGGCTCTACCGTCCCGTATCGAAAGCTCCCTAATATTTGGTGCAGTACGGTATTGCAACTAGTGGGTCACTGTGGCATATGCACCACGGAGTGACTGGGACCAGTAGACCCACGTTGGAACGGTTCGAGTGACAAATTTCAAATTGGCACTGACAGCCTCGTTTCAAAAGCTTCAAACGACGTCAAGTTATTATTGGTACCCGAATTCTGCTTGTTCGTTGATGAAAACAACTTTTGGTTCCATGTAATTATGCAGAAAATAATGGCCGCACCGACTGATGTTGGCAGTAAATATAAAGTTAGCGACCTACCAAGCAAACTGGTGGCCGGGGTAAATTCTGGTGATTTACCATCAAAACTATATGCACCGGTCAAGAAGAAAAATGCCTGGACAACAAAGTGCAATGATCCCTTCGTATGCATCTACTGCAGCGAGACATTCAACTGCCTCCTGGACCTGATTCGGCACGAACGACGAACGCACGCAAACGAGAACGTGCTTGTATGCAAGGAGTGCAAGATGATGTTCGTCGACGAATCCGGTCTGCGGACCCACAGTATGCATGCACATCGGAACTACCGGCCGTTCGGATGCACCGGGTGCAACAAGAGGTTCAGCATGATGGCCGACCTGGAGAAGCACAGGGTGGTGCACACAGTCACATGCGAGGTATGCGGCCAGGTTTTGAAGCATAAAACCTGCCTAAAGGACCACATACGCATGCATAACGACGAAAGACCATTCAAGTGCGAGATTTGTTCCCGGGCCTTCCGGAAAATTGGAGACTGTCGCAATCACGAACGGCTTCATGCAGACCCTAACAGCCGCGTCCACCGAGTTCCCAAGACGCCGCAACGTAAGAAGCGGAGATATTTACACAATAACTCATGGGGGCAGAAGTACATGCCGCCCAAAACGCGATCACAAATGTTGGAAGACTTAATCAATTTAAATCTTAAAAAACAAACAACCGAGAGAAAAAACCAGTCCCCAGCGCTACCATACGTGTCTCAGGTCTCAACGCACCAATCAAATGCTGGAACGAGTCCCCCAGTCGTGCTGGAAACACAAGCTCAATCGTTGAGGAATTCATTCACTCAACTGACTGAAACGAGAGCAAAAAACAGTACACAAACGATTTTAGCCACTCCAAATGTAATGCAGAGCTATAATGCAACGCCAGTATCCATTAGTAACCCAAGCACTTTTAACAGCATTCCTACAACTGTTCGGAGAACCAATGATAGTGTGTTTACCATGCCCGATGTGCCTCAAGTTCCCTTCAACAGCCATGGATCTGTTCCCGTACCAAAGCCCAACCCGCCAATTGTGGTCAATGCAGACAGTGCGGTTATGTTCAACTTTACGCCGTTTATGTTCGTACAAACGCCATTTGGTAATTAAAGGAGCGTGACGGTGTCAAAATCACACTTGTGACTCCCCATTTTCTCCAGATTTTGATACATTTTAATTTGTCACATTTTTCTCATTACCATTCTTAAATATCACCTTCCTAATCTGTATATTTTTAAGGATGTCGTCAAAACACCAACGATGTCAGTTGTATTCTAAACTAATTTATCTAGTTCCATAAAGGAATGTGCAGTAATTGTCAACCTTTTACTAACACATCTAAACTGGGGAATGCAAATTTCCTGTTTTCTTCCCAAGGATAGTATTTTAGGGAGGTATTTTATATGATTCTTAGGTTAAAAACGAAATATATTTTAGGGAAAATTCTGAACACGCTCCTTCAAGGTACAAAGTAAACATTTCACTGGACACTGCGCATTTGGTGTGATTATTCCCATTTTTGCAGAATCCATTGGTTTTGGCCTGAAGTTACACACGAGTCAAGTGATATTGGTCACTTTTCATAGACTAGTGCGAAATTTCAAGATGCAGTCAATGAATTAGCCTTTTAGAAGTATGGCGGAACAAAAGGAGAGGGCGCAATTTCATTTGGGTATGAATTTTTTTTTATCAATTGTATTTTTTATCAATTGTATTTCTTTCCAAAAACTTGATTTAAATGTTGTAATTATAATACATAGACAGAATTATAAATAAAATTAATAAGTGTAAAGTGAAAAACTGAGTTATTTTGCATTTTAGTCGATTTTATACCCACTGCAAAGTGCGCCCTCCTATTGTGTCCGCTAATTGGGACCTGCATGTCCTTGCACTAAACTCTCTTCACAGGAACAGTATTTTTTTTTTAAATTACCTACACAGGACTTGTAATCCATCTGTTTTATCATGCGTGTAAAATTTGTATGGTAGTTCGACATTATCGTTTATAGGAAATGAGTCGTTTATATACGATGATTTCTTCACAAAATTTACTTTAAGATAAACAGTTAAGTTATGTATTAATGTATACTCAGCAAAACGTAAAGGCATAATTCTTCTGTATATTCCATTTTAGAGTTCAACGTCACTTTTATGACTGAATTTTTTTTTTTAGAACCTTCATAAATGTTGTTTAATGTACGAGTGATTATACGTATATTGTACGGGTAAAATATACAAACATGTTCGCTTTGTTTTCGGTTTATTTAGTGTATACGATTGATTTTTTTCCGTTTCAGATTCTGTAGCATCGCCCCTCCCCCTCCCCCCTCCCCTCCCCTCCCCCTCCCCCCTCCCCCAACCCCCTCCCCCCCCCCCCTCCCCCCTCCTCCAACCCACACCCCCCCCCCCCCCCCCCCCACGCCCCTCATTTCGAACGGATCCCGCGGACATAACCAAGTCAGTTGTTGGACAACATGTACGCAGTATAAATGCTCGTGATTCAAAGAAGACCTACTACATTTCGCTTAAAGTTAAACGCAGTTCATCTGAATAAAGATACTAATCTATTGCAAACATGTTCTTACTGCATATTCATTTAAAACAACCCTGGTATTTATGCACGCTACCAAACCGTGGAGTGCGGTGCGTGGATTACCGTGATTGGTTCTTGCTATGGCAACAGCGACAACGCGCTTTGAATCGTGAATATTGTCGCGCAATCAGGTTTCTCAAGTCGGTAATACGGATGGAAACCAAAATATATACTGCACATAAAAACGGCTGTCGATCGTATGCGGTAGAATGGCGTTAGACGGACAAAACACGACCGTATTACCGAATTGATTTCAAGTCTACCATTGTACCCCACCAAATACAATGCCTTGCCTAGACTGGTCATACTGTCTTCACTAGTCTACACCATGGTCTACATGTGTTAAGTGGAATGCAAGCGATCGCATGGGGAGCAGTCTAGGCCAAGCATTGTTCGTGGGGTACAATAGACTCACAGGTTCCCGCTCCACATATTCCACACTTAAAATCAGTTTAGTGATCGAATCTTTTGGTCCGGGAACCAGACTACGGGTACAATGGCGGCCGGCGCGTGGCTTCAATTCTCGTATAGCCAACTGCTATTTCATCCAGACCGCTTCCCGCTCCACTTTAGACTGTAGTCTGGTTCCCGGACTAAAAAATTCGATCACAAGACTGATTTTAAGGTCCGGCAACCGCCAGTCCGCCACATTGAAACAGGAGGAATTCCTCCTTTTCCCCAAGGTTCCCGAAGTTACCCGAATGGGTTTTTCCATATTTGGCCAATATTTTTATATATTAACCACATGCCCATTATAGCATCAAAAATCAAATTCAAACCTTGTATGCTTCGTCATAAATAAACACGCGGCGGCGCGGCACGCATCATCCTGTCGCAAGGTTTTGCTCCACACCGATCTCCACAAAACCCTTGCTGAAACGAGTTGAGCTATAGGCTATATTCAGGACTTATATGAATATTAATTAGCAAGTGACAGTGATCGAAACTGACCAATCACGGGCCGCGTAACGTTTTTGTTCGGTCATCGCAAACCTGGCGAAAGTGCCACATTTGTACATTTAAGTGTACATTCAAATAATATACATACGTACATAAAATAAATCTCCCCCACAACAATGCATAGTTCCGAGATTGCCCAGTTAACCCCGCCCCTTAGATATTGTTGCTATGTGCTCACAAGCCATCGCCAAAATAATGGCGACACAACGTACAAAGCAACGGGACTCGGCATGGAAAGCACAGATTCATTAAAGAAAACTCAAAGGTATTTATGTTTTAGGGTCGACATGTCAGTTACCGTATAGCACACACTGAGCGAAGGGCTAGTAATGCAGGGATGACATATATTCATTTTTAAAAATGCGCTTTCCTACCTTTGAACAGCGAATCGCCCGACATTGAAACCAAAATTCACAAGGTCACTGGCGCACAAAACATACAAACTGTATGGGCAGAAAATCGCGTGATTGTGTAATGATTGCATCACTTTGACCTATGTGGGCGCCGTCTGCTAGCTCTGTTGTGATTGGTCGGCGTGTTCGGCTTGATTGACAGGTCGGAAGTATGCATTGAGAGAGTTGTCAGCTACGATTTTTGAATTGATTTCTTAACCAAAACTTGGGCCATGCCAACGGAAAGGTCGAATTATTACTATGATTATGTCTCATTTTGAAATTCAGGAGTAATGGATATTGATAGGTCCACTACTTGAGGAAATCTAATCCACAAGCACCTTTTTTTAAAAATGTGGCATGAATATTAATCAAGCCCTGTGTCTCGACCAATCAGATCTCTACGTCCAATTCTGGTAGCAAACCCCGTAGCCCGTGTACAAAGTGACAGACGGGTTTCTCAAGTCGGTAACTAGAGGTCGACTATATACTTGTTTCCAGTCCATTCGCGACTACGCTGCTGCGGTTTACGAACCAACCGGTCTAGTTACCGACTTGACATCAAGTCTAGTATAATGGCAGATGGTGGCTTCAATTTTAGACGTCGTTGTTTCATCCAGTGTGTATATATATCGATGGTCAAGCCATCTTGCGCCGCACTGACACTTGAGGGCGGTATACAAATTTCGCGGTGGGTGATTGTTTTTGTCAAGACACTACATACACGTATTAAATGAAAGAGCTACGTAAACATGCATGGTAAACGTCAAATAGAATTAATACGTTTAGGCTAGGCTACATGAAATAATACTGGAATATCATGGTTCCCCGGCAAAAACAAGAACGGTGTATTTCGCTCTGAGGTAGGCTAAACATCATTTAGTATTTTGTTCGTACAATAAGCCAGTTCGGAATCTCGCGCGCGCAATGAACGTCTATGGGATTGTGTCAAGGTCATTTGAGATAAACACAGGTCATTTGAGATAAACACAATGCCTACCGCTTTGTTTATCTCAAACCAAAGTCGGGAGACGCATGCGCAGTCGAGACTCCGAACTGGCTTATAAGCCAGTTCGGAGTCTCGACTGCGCATGCGTCTCCCGACTTTGGTTTGAGATAAACAAAGCGGTATGCATTGTGTTTATCTCAAATGACCTGTGTTTATCTCAAATGACCTTGACACAATCCCATAGACGTTCATTGCGCGCGCGAGATTCCGAACTGGCTTATTGAACAAAGATTTGAAGGAAATTAACCATGTTAACTCCTGGAATCAACCATGGCATGGAGGAAGAAACAGAATGAGAATCATTCAACACAACAGACTGACAGATATTAATAAACCTTATCGACGTTCTCAATGCATTATGGGATTGGATGACAAAATAAACCTTATCGACGTTCTCAATGCATTATGGGATTGGATGACAAAATTGCCCGGCCAAATGTGCATAAACCTATGAGGCGGACACCAACTCACTTTTTTAATACGTTTAGGCTAGGCTACATGAAATAATACTGGAATATCATGTTTCCCCGGCAAAAACAAGAACGGTGTATTTCGCTCTGAGGTAGGCTAACCGGACATCATTTAGTATTTTGTTCGTACAATTGAACAAAGATTTGAAGGAAATTAACCATGTTAATAACTCCTGGAATCAACACAACAGACTGACAGATATTAATAAACCTTATCGACGTTCTCAATGCATTATGGGATTGGATGACAAAATTGCCCGGCCAAATGTGCATAAACCTATGAGGCGGACACCAACAAGGCAACTTTTTTACTCATTTTCACGAAAACCAAAAAAAGTTCAAGAATCACCCTCCCACCACTTTATCTTTGACAAATATCAAACATACTGACAAACATGTCCCGAAACAGAAATGTTGCAAATGCGAGAAATAATCGGGGATTCCCTTCGTATCGGTAGAGTCCGAGTACGCGCTCGCAGCTCGGTATGCGCTATGCAACACGCGCCGTATCGGCACGGCGCTGGTTGGATTGAGTGTGCTGCGCAGAAGTGCAAGTAGGAAGTATATCTTAAAATTGGATGATATGTTGATAGGTAATTTCCTTCAAATCTTTGTTCAATGTATACAAAAAAATACCCATCATTTTGCTATCGTGCATGCCGCGCCGCACCAGCCTGACCCGGCAGCAGGTAGTGCACACACCTGACCCACGGGCGCGGCCGGGCTGCGCCATGTTCAACGGCTGAACGAGCATGACGAGTGCAACTCCTAAGGTAGTCAGTGAGCTTTCCTTTCATACAGTGGATTGTTGTCATTTTGCCTCGAAATTATAATCACACCCAAAAATTTCCTCCTAGTTGTGTCCTGCAGTGGTTTGAGATGTCCATAATAATAATAATAATAGCAGGTTTTTATATAGCGCCATTCCATATACTATGGCGCTGTTGCCAATACAATGATTGGAAAATGATTGGAAAGAAATACTTACAACACCGTTTTTGAAGCCAAAATGTTCTTCCAGGTTCAAACTCAACAGTAGTTTATGTCGTTGCGGTTTAAATAATTCTGGACGTGTGAGAGGGCGCTCTCCGCAGTGTAAATTTATAAGGTACAGTTCCAAATGCTATAATGAGCAAGCAAATTTATACTTTCGAGACTGGTCGAGAGAATGTGTCAATTTGTTTTCTTCCATAATTTCAGAGTCGCAGATTATCACAACTACACGTGTAGTTCAATGTTGTTTTGTTCAAAAACCTTCTTGTATTGTTTTAATGCCTATTGTTGGATTGGTAGTGGGGGGGCCTCTGGACTGTGACACCCTGTTTACACCTGATCCCGAACTCGGGGTCGAACACCGAGCTCGGGATCAGCCCCGGATCACAAACTGAGTGTAAACGCTCTCTGGACCAAATTGGCCCCGGATCAGACCCTGAGATGTTGGTCTCGCGTTGGCGGAAAGTTCGATTCCGAGCTCGGGATCAGTTTGCGGTTAGATAAGCAATTAATCTTTACCGCAACCTGCCACATCCGCTCCACAGCCGTAGCGGGGGAAAAGCCCGCGAAATTCAAGTTGTCTTGTACACTGTACATGCACAACCCATGCACACATTGATCAGTACATGCACACACAGAGCATGACCTTTGACTGCAACTTCTGGCACTGCGCTCGAGATCAACTACATATTGTAAACGCGGCATGCGCACTCAGGATCATTGCGGTTAACACTGACGCATTCTTATCAGGGGACCAATCTTGATCCCGAGCTCGGGACCAGTGTAAACACGGTGTGACAGTACCTTGGGCCCTTAGACGTGCACCAGTGACCTCATTGCCAGTCCATACATATGTGTATAATAGTCATGAATCGAACTTTCTCTATAATGCCCATTACTGGTAGTTCAGGCCTTGTAACTTTGGAAACACAAAGGGTGATGTTTTCACATACCGGTAGCCATGACTATGCATTGTGCTAGAAAAGGTCCATGGCCAAAGTGTACAACTTCCTGCCCATGAAAACTTCAGGGCGGCAAAAGTTCAATAAATGCATTATCCTGTAATGTAGGTGATATTTTAGTTGGTATAAATACATGTACCGTACACATTCGATGCCACAAAAATTGTAAATTTGGTTAGGAAAAATGATTTTAGCAATGAGAAAATTTAACTTTTCCTTTGAAAACTCTCAGGATTTTTGTATGTCATGCTCCTTAGATTTAGTGCATGGAGTCTCAACTGGCGAACTGGTAGTTTTTCCTTTAATCAAAAAGTAATTTTTGCCCATTTATTTAATGGTTTTATTTTATCAAGGTGGGCAAAACCCTGGGGACAGTCCCGTTAATAATTTGCCCCTAATTCCATGTCTAGGCCAGTAAAGCCCTTATCTTCCTGTTTTGGGCAGATGAAGAGATCGGGGAGGATTAAACCTGTCATGTCTGCTTTAATTAACTTGTTAATGTGCATCACCATCCCCCTGTTCTTAGGGTTGCACTCATGTAAACAAGGCTAGACATTTACTGTGACAAAGAAGGCAATAAGGGTGCACCCAAGTAAATAGGCAGAGATCCGTGCGCCGAGCTCATGAATATTTTGTATGACTTCAAATTATTTTATATTAGAGAGAATTGAGAGCTGAACGAGTGTGGTCTTGTGTAGAATATGACTATCGCCGCGATGTGGGGTATTTTTTCTTCCAACTACAAACATTTTAGACACTGTAGCTCCTAAAATTGGCCCTATTTTGCCCAGTAGCGTATGTGCCTTTGTTCCAAAATGGACGCTGGTCTGTTTAGCAATTTTCACTGTTGCAAGGATAGTTTTGTTTCAAGTGGAAATTAGGGAATAAAAGTGACGGATTACCCTCATAAAATTGAACAGAATTGAAAAGATGAGACTTCAATGAGTATTTTGTTTGTTGTCCTGAGAAGCTGAGAGAGTTGAGTATTTTTAAATGATTTTTGAAAATTGGGCATTTAGCATTGGTTCCTATGGGAGCCCTATTTATAAAGCTGTTGTGCCTGAATCATATGCCATGCTGGTCTATGATTCCTCAATATCCTGATGCACGTGGCAATCTGTAGGAAGTGATGTCATTTTAGAGAGATCAACAGACTGCTTTCCAGTGTTGGGTGAGAAAAGTGTATTGCATACCTGCCAACTAGTCCGATTTTATCGTAGTAGTTCTAATTTTTGTTAAAAATTTTAAAAATCGGAACAATCGCAACGGTAGACTTGACCTGACTCCCCACGCGCGCCGCATGTGTTGTGTACATGAAAACGGGTGCAGTACTAGGTCAACTTGTATCAACTCAACCGTAGCAAGTTTCACTACAGTCCGATTTTTTTTACTCGACAATGTTGGCAGGTATGGTATTGTATGTTTATGTATGTACTACCGGTATGCTTTCTGAGGTACTATGCACAGAGCCATGGAGTGAAAACAAATCAGGAATCGTAATTAACTTGAATTTTGTGGTAGCCCACAGGACTAGTAAGATAAATGTTTCACTAATAATCCTAAAACAGTCCGTGCCACCACACGTGTTCATTCAAGTTAAATACAGTATCGATAAGAGGTGACTTAAAACACCCAAAAAAAAAACATTAAAAAAGATAAAGAAACTAAACTTTGAGTGCCATGTTTTTTTAGCCTGATTGTTTTTACAATATGTTAAACTGTCAAACGTCTAGTTTATTATCAACAGGGAATATTTTTATTTCTTGAATGAAAGACAATATTATGATATAGCGCTATGAACATGTATTGGCCCACTAGCCCATCAGACTACCAGCACAATGTAGCTAAAACTACATGTACTAGTCTACATGTAGGACTAGCGGACGAGTGCTAATTTCGACCCCTGCAAATGTATGCAGTTTCTGGAAAGTTCAAAGGATTTTAGTGTAATTGACTGGGATTTCCTGCCGTGATTGGATTAAGTTTTATCACAATGGGAGGTTTTTTTTTTTCATTTTGTATGTGATTCATTCCTTATCGAGTTCAAACTGATGCAAATCTTTTTCGTGGTTCAAAGTCTTGCTTCATGTACATGTATGATTCATCAGAAATGGGGAAAGAAATCCTGCCAGCAAACTAATAATCAGGGTTGGTTGGTGAGAGATGTTAAATTTCAGAGGTCACATTCATTGTACTGGTACTAGGTTTAGCAGTTGTAAGAGTTCCCTAGCTAGGTGTACTGACTTAAAGCAAAGAAAATGGAGTGTGTGCAATTCCTTGGGTCCTAATAAAGGGTACGTCCTCTAAGGGAGGAATGGGGAATATCCTTGGAAATAATGTCGCCTGGAATCTGGAAAGATTTTTTTCTAAGATTTAGTGTTGTGTGACAATCCATTATGTTACTGTTAGGCCTGTTTGCAAAATCAAACCCCACATTTTCCGTAAAGGCAAGTTGAAGATAGGTACTAAGTGTAAACACAATAGGTGGATTGGAGAGGGGAAAAACCGGATCAGACCTGGGTCTGATTTGCTTTTTTCAAATCACCTTTTGAGTAGGGTTCAGGAGTAGGGTTGAACTGACGAATCCAGCGCCAGTTCCACAACAAAGCAGATTAAACCTAAATCAAGATATCGTGTAAATGGGGCAAATTTTCAAAGTTGAGGTTGCAATAAAAAATGCCTGATCTGTACTCTCCTTGACGTTCTCCTTGAACCAACTGTACGTTCGCGAAAAAAAAAAAATCTACAGTACATGTACGTCCAGCTTTGGGCTACATCCGGGAACTGCTTCATGCTAGCTTGGGTGATTCCACGCTGTGTATAGGCCTTCTGTTGAAAGATTAAAGATCATTTGCAGTAACCCAAAATTGTACTTTACGGGTTGACAAGAAAAACCTGACTAAAAGTGTTGATAGCAATGGTAACAAACGCCACATGATTTCCCCCCCCCCCCCCCCCCCCCCCCCCGTGTAAAATGGTCCATGTTGTACCTTTGTACATGTAGTAGCAATTGCCAACTGAAGGTACTTTATTTAAAAAAATCATTTGCAAACGATTTTTTTTTTACCATTCATTCAACACAAAAATCATGCATGGAATATACCAGTCATTTCATAACATTGCCCTCATCACTGTCTAAGACACTACGCATGTCCATTTCTCAATAACGAGACGGAGACCCCCAAGGGAATGACCCGTCGCCTTGCACAGTTGATCTTATCTGCCTTCGCAAGCGGTATTGATGACTGACCTCCGTGATAAAGGATTATAGCTAATTCCTCCCGCACTGTTGTTTCAGGAAGCAACCTTATTGGCTAAGGGGAAAACCGACCAATTGAGGTACCCTGTTTCAGACTCCTGTAGCCTGGCTGCGGTTTCGGGCAATCATTTTTTACTTTCAATAAATTAGTCCCTGGATGACACGAGCACTAGTATATGGTAAGTAGGTCATATAAATATACTGGGAGTGGAATGAGTATGCTCATTTTGGTATCTACACGCGTTGGAGTACGGCACGGTCTAACATCGTGTTTGGAACTTTTTCTTTGTCAAGTAAGTTTGTCACAATAGTTCTACTTTAAAGACAATTGTTGGGGATAATTTTATGTTAACAAATAAATTTGAATCAAAATTGCTCAAAATATGTTCATTTTGAAGAAAAAAAACCCAGATAAATCCATTTTAATATATTTCATGTACCTTAAAATGTTCTGTTTCCTTTCAGAAAAAGTAGCATTCAGTCTGTAATAGAGACTTGTTTAACTGATTCTATACCTTTTTTTAATTTTGTTGGTTATATTTTGAAGGGCACAACAGAAAATATTGAAATAATTGAAATTTTTGCAAATAAACTCTTCATATCAATTTTAAAACTTTAATGAAAATACTTTACCGTTGGCAGATTTTCATGGGTCGATACCTCACTTGAAACCTAATACCTTTGGCAAACCAAGGAAATTGTCCATGTTTATTCAGATTTAATTTTCAAGGTGAGGCTTTGATTAAAAAAATGTATCAATTTGTTGCTCATCTTTAATTTGCAACCTTTAATTTTGTTTGAAGACGTATGATGAAGTTATGGTACGTCTGATATAAAGCTCTCATATATTTCAATCATCTCTGTAAATTTGCAATATAGCATTTCTGCGCAAAGGAGATACAAATTTCCTTTGAAAGATATCCCTCTGAAGTGACTGGAAAAAAATTGTACTTTGGATTACCACCTTCAATTCCTAAAGGTTTTCTTTGTTAAGTACCTCTGAATTAGAAGGGCCTGTACTTAGTTTTTGTCTGTCTTTTTTTTACTTGTCAAGCACTGTGATCTTGTATTCTGATGAGAGACGACATCATGCCAGTCCCAACTGACAACATGAATTCAAGTGATCCTGGTAAGTCAAATTACTTGAAAACAAATTGTTCATTTAAAGGCAGAGGCTCGTCAGCAATGCGCGCGCGTCAATTTCGTGCCACGAAATACGCAGCTCCATGTCTTTGCTATGGAGCTGCGTATTTCGTGGCACGAATTTGGCCTCACGCGCGCTTTGACGATCCTGTGCCTTAACTTTCCTAATTCCCACAAATCACCCTTATTCAAATTAAAGTCGGGTTCCAGCTGTCATTTTTATGAATTTGGCTTTAAATCTGCATGAGCTATTAGAACAAAAATGTAGGCCTTAGTTTAGTGGAGTGCTGTGGTGGAGCGGTCTAGTGGATAGTAATCAAAACCTCAATAGTTTCAAAGGTAGTGGGTTCGAATCCCGGTCCGGCCCATCCATGATGCGTGTACCCTTCAGCAAGGTCCTTTGTCACGCATTGCTTCTCTCCACCCAGGAGCAAAATGGGTACCTGAGAGGGTAGCGAAAGTTGATGTTTGATTAGCCGTTGAGCGTCTAATAGGCAGATGTGCCCGGTAACACCCAAACATTCCCGGATGTTCTACGCCAAGGAAAGCAATCAATAGACCGATCCAGTAAGCTCCGCCCATTTTGGAATTGACCAATCGCAGCCTCAGGTTGAGGTTACTAAAAAGTGGATCTCCATTTTGGTTACCTGAGTCCTCAAAATTTTGTGCACAGAGTTAAGGCGAAATGCAGCACGAGTGACGCAAAAACACTATAAACATCATTTTTATCACCGCAGAGGACCCTAGCCGGTTTAAAACGGATTGTATAAGACTTTCCAAACCTACTTTTAATCCCTTCATAAATGTGTTTTTTGTGTAAACAGGAAAAACTCACCAAAATTAGCTTGTCGTTTTGCTATGTTGTGCATTCACTGCGTTCCAGATGTGTGTCGAAATGTTTTTGTTCGATCGCGCGCGTTACGCGTATTGCAGGCGTGTTGTACGTGCACGCACACGACTGGATACTTAAGTGCACATTTTGCTTTCTCGCGTGCAGTTTCTGTGTGCGTGTGCATGTTTCAATACGCGCTGACCAGGGCGCGGATGCTGACGCACGGCACGGCCACGCGACTCTACTGCACACGTGTCTCACACGTGTGGCATGTTGCTAGGCAATTTCTAAATGGGCGGAGCTTACTGGATCGGTCTATTATACATGTACGAGCAAAAATGTTCATTTGGCTATAAAATGATGGTAATTAATTTTAATATGCATAGCAAAGATCTTGGACTTGAAACGCAAGTTGGCAAAAGGACTTGTTTACAACTGTAAGATGTGCATTCCCCCTCTTGTTTTGGTTCCGTTTTTCATCCCAAATGAACCATTTGGGAAATCCTGCATTTCCATAGTGGCAGGGTCGTCTTATGAGACATCCAACCGGGTTGCCTTTACATGTCGCATTGTAGATCAATCTGGATTTATGTTGGATTACCAAGAATTTACCCAATAGGAAAGTGTGTCACAAACGTTACCAGGCAGCACTTTGTGACATATTGCACAGGTGCCTACCTGGGTACAAAAATCAGGCAGATAGCCTGAACGGTTACACGGACATGTAATCTACATGTAATACCTGCAAGTTACACTGTGTTTCTACTGAGCACTCTGCATTAATTACTCCGTATTTAATTGGTACCAGCTATTTTAACCAGCCCCTGAACATGTTTTTCGTTGTTGGGCATGTTTCTACTGAAGCATAAAATGCCAGGTGCTCGGCCTTAAATTGTACATGTCAGAAGCATGGAAAACTATTTGGGTCACACGCATTGCATTCTGTGCTGTGTGTACTTCCGGTGCACGCGGCAAATGTTACATTGATGTGTTTTTACTGCGAAAGTCAATCGGTATTACACCACATGGTCCACCTTGAGAGGTGGTTAACGGTGGTAGGATACCGGGCATTACAATGAAAGGTCGTCACCCTGTTCTGTTTCCACTGGTTCCGTGAACCAGTTCTACTCCAAACTACATGTACACCGCATTAAGCAGTTGCTCATATCGTAGAAACACGAAGTCAGTTGAAGTCCACTTATTTGTTACTTGCAAAAATTGAAAATTCCTGTTTTTCTTTTACAAAATTTCCTGTCTGGCATGTCTGCAGATCCTTTTCTGTTCTGCTTCTCTTCGCTCATAACCTGCCAATTTAACCATGCTTCTATCAAAATGTCAGTTATCATTGTCCGTTTGTAGAAACTGAATGATCTTTAAAAGTTGCCTTTAATTACTCATTTTACAGCATTACTGAGGCTCCTCGGTTCATTAACTGAACTCGGTAATGGATTCTGTGAGAGACCAGACGACTTCATGTTCCTGCAGAATGTGCTCGCCAGCCCCGAGTTTCATGCATTGTTTAACGTAAGTTAGCACAATGTATGTCTGTCCACGTTGCATGCGTATAAGGGAATATTTGTACACAGCGTTTTCAGAAACGTATGTTCTGGCAATAATTGATTACCTTTTGAGGCAAAAGTTATCTCCTGAAAACATTAAATAACATTTCTTTAATATTGAAAGTTGTCAACATTTTCACGGTTCTACAGAGCGTAGTATTTTTCAAGACCCCTCTCCCTCCCCCCCGACATACTAATTATCAGCATTTTTTTTTACTACTGTGAAATGTCAACATTTTACAGTCCATGTAAAGTCGATGAGGCCCTCGACCCCCTTCCCCCCCCCCCCAAAGTTGTTGACAACTTTGGACGGCCCTTTTTTTTTCCTTCTAAAGTACCCCATTACCGTGGAAAGACCCAAATGCCAATATGGAAAACACAGCAAGTTGGTGAATTCAATAAAAATCTGCTTCGTCACTGGGTGCCACCGCCTGGGGTACCTTGGTGGCTGATGGCTCATTTCCACTTGAATCCCCAGTGGCTCTCCCCCAGGTGCTAAAAGACGGTTTGCAGTGCCCTATGTACATTGGCTGATTAGTGATCTGTTGACTCTTACTGTTGGGTACCCAGGGTTGTCCGTTAGCACCCGGACAAAAATTATGGGTACTGTGGCCGATTGGTTTGGGTCACTAACTTGCGATACTCTGGTGAAAACCTGGGGTTGCAGGTTCTATACCCGGCTGGGGTGCTGTGTTCTTCAGCAAGAAAGGCACTTAAACACACTTGCTCCATCCTTCGGAAGGAATGTAAAGCCAGTGTGTTAGGTAAAGCACTTTAAAGATCCCAGAGCATTCTTTCAAGAAGAGCAAGGGGATTCCCCGGTGTCTCTGACCATTTCTAGTTCATCGTCTTCTCCTCATGGGTTTCCTCATGCTTGTGAGCGACAGTGCAATGGGCACTTTTGAGGAATCCTTGGTTTCAGTACGAGAAAAGAAGTAGTAATAATAATAATAGTAATAATAATATCACTTAATGCTGCAAAGGGGCGACCCGCCGGCAAGACTTTGCCAGACTACCACCGAAATTTCGGCTAAAAGACATCGATTGGAGGTTCCGAATATGGTTCCAGACCTAAGAGAGATGGTTCTAGACCTAATAAAAATGGTTCTCGATTTGAAAAATATGGATTTTGACCTAAAAAAAATTGATTTTGACTTCCAAAATATTGGGGCTACACCAAATTGTAGCCCTAATAGGGCTCTCTACACACAAAGTGTCGCCCCATTGGATAAAATAGAGAAATATTATAGACTCTACACACAATCGTACCCAATCTTAGGAAATTCGTGGCAAAAAACGCACAGTGGGAGGCCCGCTTAACAGTATAGGCCAAGATATTTTAAATTTTCTTTTTTGCATGTGGGTGATGTTACTTATAAACAAACAAAAAAGAAGCTGTCTTCTCTAAGTTTGCTTGTACCTATTACCAAACTAATTTATTATTAATTATGTAATTACCGTACTAAACTACTCTTTCATCTTGAGTTGGGTTATTTATATGTACATTATATTTGTTTCCTTTAGGCACACAATGCTGTGAAGGTACATGGTGAGAACCAATGGAGCCCTGCAACATTAGATTCCACAGCTGTCATGACCGATGTAAGTTGTTGATGTTCCAAAACTATAGAACAAGGATGCATTAAAAAACAATCTCTCAGGAAAAAGGAAAGAACTGCTACAAACTCTATTTATTTTATTTATTTATTCCATTTATTTACCCAGGGTGTGCCCAAACAGTGCCCAAACTGGTTTCCATTGGGGCCCACATAGAACAAATATACTAAATTGAACAACTTCACAATCACAAACAAACTGGAATAAGATACATTTGTACAACTACAACATCAAAAAACTAATGGTTACAGAAGAACAACATCACAAGTAATTGCTATACATGCACGTGACACTAAAATTTACGCTAATTACGGGAAGGGCGAAAAACCCGCAAAAACCCTTTTTAAGAGAAAACAAATGGGAAAATTCCCCTCCGGCTCCATAAATTAGCATTTCTCACTGGAAGTTGATCATGTAAATATATTGTGTATGTTTGGCGAAGTGCCGATTTGAATGAGCTCAAAGAAGACAGTTCTAAGGTGTGCACTAAGGCTGTTCCAAATTGCGGCGCCAGTTACAGCAAAACTCGAGACGTAAGACCCCTTTCGTGCAAAGGGAATTTTCAGTGTCTTTTCGGCAGATTGACGAGTTTCTCGAGTTTGTACGTAAGGTGTAAATAGACTTGCCATAAACTTCTGACAGCCAATAGGCATTTTCCCACTAGACTAAATCTCAGGCGTGGCTGCTGGGCGACGCCAGTGTGTAAATAAGCCCCGATTCCCACTTGAATTCTCACCCCTGCACCACCCCCGAGTCTGCTCTTTCAATGGGGTGAGTTCAACCCTGCTAGGAACCACGGTTGAAATTTTGGTCTCGGGGCGGGACACTTTCCCCGGAGCGAGAAAGGTAGTGGGAAAAGGGCAGGGGTGAGTTCTCACTTTTTCAAGTGAGGGACGAGGTGTCAATCTCGGGAGTGAGTTTGCCCTAGGGTTAACTCGCCCCAGGGTGAACTTACCCCGGTTCTCCAGGGTGAGTTCGCCCCTGTGAATCGGCGCAGGGTTGAATTTGGGGGTGAGTCACCAGGGGTGAGTCACCCCGGGGTGAGTTTGCCCCAGGGTGAGTTTGCCCCAGGGATGGCTGTTCTAGTGGGAAAAGGCCTAATAAGCAGTCTGTGTGGACATAGTACATCTGAGCATCTTTCTGATGGATACCGGCGCATTACAAATATTCATTATTATTATCTTTTGTTCATTTATCTTTTTCCAGCTCTGCAACGACATGCTAAATTTCGCCATGATCCCTGAAGTACGGGAGCTCTGTTTCTTGTTAACGCGACCTCACATGAGAGCACTGTTTGACTCGCACGACCAGCTGGCTAACCGGGAGTACATCCCACAACTTCCCGACGTGACTTTATCGACAGTTGAGGACAACACAAAGATTGTACGACTGGTCAAGGGAAACGAACCACTGGTAGGTAGTTATTTCATCGTTTAATTTATAGTTGAGTGATATTACTTGGTATTTCCATAAATAGCCCAGAAGCGAAATGACGTAACAATATCTCTCTGCCGAACCGCCACTTATTGTGTTTGCATTGGTTACGTCAAACTCACTGTAGTTTTATCGCGCTCTTTAACTGAGTAGGATGCAGTTAGCTCCCGGCACTAGAGCCACCTCCGAAGAGTCTCTGGACTATTTTCTGTGACAGAATTTTACAGTAGGGAAGCGCCTACCACATCGAATTCACGGACCAACGCTATACCTTAAGCCATTTCATTAGAGTACTCCAAACAATCCCATGAACCTGTGCATGTTGTGGTTTTGTTTACAATGTTGACGTCATCTCTCATTCGGTCCATTTAATTTTTAATTTTTAATGGGGCTTATGGATCTTCAATTCACAGCCTGTAGGCTGAATTGCATGAACCTTACAAGTGTCTTTCAATGAAACATTGAGATACATGTACATACATTTAGGTCGGTGGCGCCATTGGCAGCCAACGGCCAGAGACACATACTCTTTACACAAGAAATCTTTTAAGTGTGTTATACAACACACTAGACCAATGGATTTAAATCTCTCCAAATGATCTATAGAGCAATTGTGGATAAGTACCTTGCTTAAGGGCAAAGGTGTTGCGGGCATCGAACCCGCTACGCCAAGTTTTCATCCCAATCTTGTGAGCCAACGATCCAAACTACTCACAAAAACAGGAGCCAAAGTTTAATATATTTTTGCATTTGTAAAATCAACTGGTTTTAGAAGTGTCAAGACTTAAGGAAGAAACTTTCCTGTTTTTATGGAAAGACCTATGTCAGTGTTCTGAGTGTAGCATGTACCATGTATGTGTGTTAACTCTAAAACACTGTAGGCCTACTCGCTGCTTTGAATTTCAGAAAACAAACTGCCAAGAGCATTCCCCATTAACTATGTTAACTGTCATTCCATGCATGCTTGACATTAGCTAATTTTCTTTTTCAAAGGCCCGTTATATCATTTTTAGATGTAACTTTCACAAATTCCACGAACAACAGCATTACATAGGGACCTAACTAAAAATAATGTTGATAAACTGCCACATACCGTAGATGTAGTAATACTTTAGAAAACCTTAAAAATCCATGCAAGGTTTTTGTGTTGAATGAATGGAGAAACAAATTGTTAAAACCACCATTTTACAAGCGAAAATAATCATGTGGTGTTTGTTACCATTGCTATCAATGCTTTTAGTCGGGTTTTTCTTGGCAACTCATGAAGTAAAATTTTGGGTCACTGCAAATGTTTTATTGGGGTACTTGCCCTTTCAAGTATTGCTAGGTGAATAGGGCACGAGCTACATGTACATGTATTGATGCATTGCGGAAGCCAGGTGAGACACTGATTGTGTCGGCCTATCCGGTTCACTCACTCTTACTTAAGGTTTGCTTGTTCATTTCATGTATTTTTGCAACGTAAATTGACATGCCAAAAAATGAGCTCCGGTGGCCCAAGATTTCTTTACTGGAGGCAGTTCCTGACTGCCTGTGTCTGCGTTTTGTTGGAGTGACCTGTGATCCATTTCTGTCAGTTGCTCAATTATCGGTTCACCCGGGCATGGTGCAAAATTGTGCAAGTTTGAATCATGTCAAGAAGTGTGTACCGTCCAAGTGCTGTATATGTACATGATGAAGTGTAATGATGAATGATTGAAAGAGAATAGTTGTTAACTTGATTGCAGTTATTTCTCTATTTTATCCAATGGGGCGACACTTTTTGTGTAGAGAGCCCTATTAGGGCGACTCGCTTGGTTAGGGCGACAATTTGGTGTAGACCCAATATTTTGGAAGTCAAAATCCATTTTTTAAGGTCAAAATCCATCTTTTTCAAATCGAGAACCATTTTTATTAGGTCTAGAACCATCTCTCTTAGGTCTGGAACCATATTCGGAACCTCTGGTTTACAGAAATTTGGGGTCCAATCGATGTCTTTTAGCCGAAATTTCGGTGGTAGTCTGGCAAAGTCTTTCCGGCGGGTCGCCTCTTTGCAGCATTAAGAGATATTATTATTATTATTATTACTGCTTTCTGGTACTGAAACTAAGGATTCCTCAAAAGTGCCCATTGCACTGTTGCTCGCAAGCGTGAGGAAACCCATGAGGGAAATACCATGAATTAGAAACGGTCAGAGACACCGGGGAATCCCCTAGCTCTTCACGAAAGAATGCTCTGGGATCTTTAAAGTGCATTACCTAACACACTGGACCAACAGCTTTACATCCCTTCTGAAGGATGGAGCAAGTGTGTTTAAGTGCCTTGCTCAAGGGCACAGGTACCCCAGCCGGGTATCGAACCCGCAACCCCAAGTTTTCACCTAAGTATTGCGAGTCAGTGATCCAAATCACACTTGGACACGGAACACCACGATACACCAGTTACGCTATATTGTACATACATGTACACTACCTTTCAAAGAAATGAACCTATCAGTTTGTTTTCCTCACCCTTCCCCCACCCAAGACGTGGGAATTATCACTTATTAGGTGACAAAATCCCCACCATGGAGCTTGAAAATCATGACCAAATCCCTATATTAGACCTGGGGCTGAATTCATGGAACTGTTTAAAAGCAAACAGTAGGGATGGGAATTTACGGTTAATTCAGATATCGGTTTGCAATTCTTTCAAGTGTCGGTTAACCGGTTAATCGTTCAGCCGACACTAAAGATTGTTGCTGGTGTTTATAGATGCATGTGCATTGCACACAATACCCCTCGGCCCCCCAAATAATCATTGAACCCTTATCTGGTCAAAATTTGACTACGACCCCATATTAATTTATATAAGTTTCATGAAGTCATTACAAATAACCCTCTGAAAACCATTGTAAATTCTTTAAAATTGGGTTTCGTTTAAACGTTCGGCAAAACCGGTTTTTCAATTTTTTCCCCCGGTTAACAGGTTAAACGTCCCAGTTTACTCTGTTTAGCAGGCAACTGCTTTGTGTCAACCATATGACTGGCCAGTTGGTCCAGGGAACATGGAAATAACACATGACAGGATAGGGGGTAGGTGGGCCAACCGGGGTAAGGGAAATTTCAAATTTCTGGATGACCGGTTATTGCTAAGGCAAACAGACGGTGGGAAATTAAATCTGCTTTCTGCAAACGTCTGATGAATACCATCCCTGCATAAACTGGCACTTGAAGGATGTACATGTATATGTAGACCGATAAAAAAAAATTTAAAAATAAAAACAGATTTCGACCGAAAGATCGTGGAGCCCCATATTACTTTATTTGCAGTGACCCAAAATTTTACTCGTTGATACATGTAGCAATGATAACAAACACCACATGATTTTTTCCTGTGTAAAATGGTACCTTCGTGGAAGAAATTGAAAAATGTAAAGGTGGTTTTTAAAAAAAAAACATGCATGGATTTTTAATATTTTCTAAAGTATTTAATACTGAATCTATATTGCTGAAATTTTGATGTAAGACAGTTTATCAACATTATTCTCTAGTTATGTAATGCTGTTATTCCTGCAATTCGTAAATAAATGTTTCATCTGCAAATTATATAATGGGCCTTTAAAGGCCCTGTAGATGATCTGTTTTTGAGCGATTCTGCGAATAAAACCATTATAAATCAAAAGAAAGACATCAACAAACTCATCCAAAGAAATTTAAGCTTTGTCAAATGTACCACGTTTAAAAAAAACCATGAAAATCCAGATGCGTTTTCCTGGTCTTGGCGGGGTGTTTCAAATATTCATTCTCAGTTGATCGGGTACTATGTGGCTTGCTCATGCACTCTGTGGCGCACATCATATACTGCGTGTGCGCGCGATCCAAAAAAATGCATCGCGTTGGAACACGCACACGCAGTACACAGCGCCCATGCATTTTGGACCGCGTAGATGCGAACCAAAAACAAGTAAATCGTTTGCAAACGATCTAAATAATTTCATCTTTACGGATAATTTTCTGCTAAAATTATATAATTTTCTGCTAAAATTATATAATTTTGAGCGGAAACCTTTCATTGAGTAGTTGCTAATAATTCAATCTTTACTTTCAAAACTTTTCCCCTGTAAACTCGTCAATTACTTGTTGGGGTCATTGCAAATGATACACTGGGCCTTTAAATCTGTGAGATGACATAGTACCAGTAAATGCATAACATGTGGAAAACATGCCTCCTCTGTATCACATTAAGCAACAAGTAGTTACAGGTGCATCTTAATTTGAAACATGCCTGTAAACTTGGAGTGCTGAAATGCCCATGGCCTGTTAATCCTCGCAAATTGTCTGGGTTTAAGAAGCCCACATGTTGAAAAGTGTCCACATAAAGCTGAGGGGTTTTACAGAAGAATTGATTGGATAATTCTTGTCAGTGCTCGAGCACGCAAAGGTGACAGGATTTGCAAGTTTTTGCGTATTATACCAACTTTGAGGAAGGGAGACTTGTAAGGGAAAAGTTGAGTTTCAGCAGTATAATACATTTTCTGTGTACAGCAATTTACATATGTGCGGGTATCAAAGCTTTAACAGCAATGAGATCAACTCAAGTCTCAAGTCATACCCATGGCAAAAATCTAAATGACATACCGGTACTGTACATGGCACTCTTACAATGTTACTGTGTATAGGCCTTTCCCACTAGAACAGCCAACCCCGGGGCGAGCTCGCGCCGGGGTCACCCCGGGGTGACTCACCCCCGAGTTTAACCCCGCGTTGATTCACACTTCATGTTGTTCTGAATCTCACCCCAGGTGAACTCACCCCAGAGATCGGCACCTCGTCCCACACTTAAACAAGTGGGAACTCGCCCCTGCCCCTTTTCACACTACCGTTCTCGCCCCGGGGCCAAAATGTCCAACCCTGGTCTCAAGCAGGGTTGAACTCGCCCCGGGGAAAGAGCAATCTCGGGGGTGTCAAAGTCTGAAGTGAATCTGAATCAAACTTACGCAAGCAATCATGTTACCAATACAATACCTGTGTGTTTTGCCAGCTCTGTAGTGTTTGTACTACACATGTAGGCCATACAGTTCCAGTCAAAACTTTGAATACACCTACAATGTACAATGGGAATAATTCTTATGAAATTTTGCAATTTTTTTTCCCATTTCAATATAAATTGTCCGCCATGTTTCACTACTTGCAACTTCCATAAGGTTGACAAGGACTACCTTCGAGCTCGGAGCTCGGCCACCGGGGCAGACGCGTGTATCATGTAATGGCAAAACAGTTGGTGTTACATGGTGCTTCTCGAACGCCACTGTTGACCATGATGGATTTGATTTGATAATTTTAATCGGAGCTGAGCAGTCTGTGGAGCAGATCCTGACTCCTGTATCTCATCAGTCTACCATATCACTGCCAGTAGTGCATTTTTCCCCTGGGATCTGACTAATAAGCTCACCACTGCCTAAAGAAATGCTTCAACCAGTAATCCTACTGTGACAGGGGAAGAAACATGACTGATTATGAAGGAAACGGCCAATGCGCAGATAATTTCTGTGAAATTGGAAAACCTAGAGAGAGATTTATTCTTCTACATGTATGAGCAAGTTTGAGCAATAATTGTTACAACAACTGTGTTTGACAATGTAAGGTGTTCCAACTGCACAAAAGCGCAAGAAAAAATACGAGAAGCATTATCGCCAGCGATGTCTTTATGTCGACTGCCATCTTGTTTATAAATATAATGCATGGTCAGTACATGTAGATAAATTTTTCACACGCAACTGTACTTCAATCTAGCGAAAATTACATCATATACACGCGATGTCGAGTTGTGTTCTTTCGTAAGAATTGCAAATGTGTCGTCAGTACTTCGTAACTGAATTAGTTTATTGTCGTAGTGATTCGTAAGACGAGTTCAAACAATAATCAGTTTTCATCAGTTTTGATTGCCGACGACTGAGCTGACCGTTGAATCAGTAATCCTGTCAGAAATATACGTTTCTTGATGTTCGTAAACCAAGCCCCTGGTTGGTGTACCTGTGTACATGTAGGTGCGCATGCATGACTTCAGTGGGAATTGGGTCGCTGGTGACCTGTGTAAGAGACGACCCGGGGTAAGTGTTTCTCCGGGTTAAAACGAAAACTCCAGGTTAAATTTAACCCGGGTTATTTTCAGCTACCCGGGTAGAAAGTTACCCGGGTAGAAAGTTACCCGGGTCGGAAGGGGGTAGTGTGAAAAGGCTTATAAGCCTACTGGCCGAACAATCTTTCAGTGAAAAACACCATCAGTGAGAGGAAACACACATCGTGATGTCTCAGAAAGAGGTCAACAAACCCATGTGGTCTTACTTTTGCCTGCTGGCCACATCCCAGCCAACCACTGATTGCTATTAAGCCCCCAGGCTTAACTCTTAATCCTACCTGGATTAACACTCGTCCAATCCAATTTGCGTTCATTTTACTGGTGCGTCTCTAACGCGCACTCAGGATGTGGGGGCTTGAGTCACCGTCTCGCCTCTTACTGCGAATGCCAGATTCTAAGTGCCCTTGTATGTATTGCATTGTGACTGGACATGTCATGAGATACACTGTACTAAAGTGTTTTATTTATTAGCTCATTGTACATGTACATATGTATGTGCAGAACATGAATTCAAAATGGCAAAGGTGGGTACGTACAGACCCGCCATTTTTATTGTGACCGCAAAACTACACGTCAATTTACACTTCACGTCAATTTGGCTATGACCTGTGTTAAGCCGTGTCCGCATTGGACTTGTTTTACTGACTTGTTTTACTGAGATGATGGTAAAACGAAAACTGCTGTCCACATTTTGACTTTTTTTGACATGGAAAATTTTTATCGAGACTGGGAGAGCATGCGCAGTGTCCCTTTGCAGTTTGACCTTCACGGTCTGGACGTTGAAGCAAAATCGAGGTATAGTGTAAAAGCAGCAATAGGCCGTATTCCTGAACGCGTGAGGGCGCTAGTCAAGTGATCCGCGCCCATTGTGCGTTATGTTCGAACACAAAACGCGCTACGCGCACACGCCTTTCAAACGTTTATTTTAAATGGAAATCTGTGCGCGCGCCACAGGCCTGCGCGCTCCGCTTACGCGACTTTTTCCCACGTACGTATGCACGTATCCCCATTTTTCTACTGTCGTCTATGGACATTTTCCCCCAAATCACCTTGTTAAGCGCCCTCACGCGTTCAGGAATACGGTCTATTCAGATTTGCATAAATATATTGCAATAAAAATGCAGGGTCTGTATCCACCTTTACTGGTTCGGGTGTAAACGTAGTGTAACATCACATATGTCATAATTGAATTCGTGTCCTAAGTTTTATGAGTCTTGAGACACAAGTTATGACACACACATTCTTATTGCAAGACAAAATGACCGTCTATCACCGTGTTTACACTCGAAACGGCAAAGGTGGATACAGACCAAGCATTTTTATTGCGACCTCAAAACTGAACATTTGCCGCGTTTATACTACACCGTGATTCGGCTTTCAATTCGCCTTTACCACTGTTTACAAACCGCAAAAGTAGCTGCTATTTGTGACCACAGCGCATGCATGAATATGTTGATTAAACCTACCACACGGCGGGCACTGCCTCAAGGATGCTCAATTTGCCAAATCTGTATTCGGGTAGCGTTTACACCACAAGCGACTTTTGTCGTGTTTCTATTGAAGATCCGGCATTTTACCGTTACACCCATTTACTGGTAAATAGCGGGTAACACGAAGTTTCTACTAAGCAGCTCTATCCAGAAAATAGCTAAGCTTGCTGGCCTTCAGCACGCTTCGTGAGTTTGCCGGGTAAAGGTCACATGCAAGGGTCAAGCACATGCATTGGATCAGTCATTGTGCGGTCATTTCTCCCCTGTATGCGTACTCGGGCAGAACGGCGCTTTAATACCGGATAAATTCCCCGCCATTTACCGGAAAATAGCGGATAAAACCTGTTTTTACTGAGCACATTTTCCGTCTTTTCTGACATTATCCGGTAAACGGATCTCAAACTTGAACTTGGATCTCTTGACAAGTGGGGTTCATCCCTCAATTATTGCCAACCCGGCTTCAACTCCCCTTTTTGGAAATTGCGAAGTTTGATTTAGCAAAGGGGTGAAACGAGTGTAAACAAGCCTTATGATGTCTCACTTATGAAACAGGCCTGATGATGTCTCGCTTATGAAACAGGCCTTATGATGTCTCACTTATGAAACAGGCCTGATGATGTCTTAACTTTCTTGATTGCAATTTAATCCACCCCTGACTAAAGAACGTGAACCGTGTTTGTGTTCAGTAGGCCAGGAAACGCCAAGGAAATGTTTGTGACATGAATGACTCAGGCATAAAGACAACTCGGACTTATGACTGTTTTGAGTTAATTGGCCTCCTAATTCATGCATCTGTAGAACCTAGAACTAGATGATTATTTTTTACTTTTTTAGTAGATGGAGTTTAAGCGAACCTTGTAGATCTGTGTCAAGGACATGCTTTATTTACAATCAAGTCATTGGTCTACTTAATGATTTAAGCTGTACATCCTCAGTCAACCTCATCAATAAAAAACTCACATTTTGATAGATTGGTGTGTTAATTCACTTCAGTTTGAAGATAATGGTTTGAAGTCCCTGCAGGACGCTTGAGTCCCACATATAAAGGCCTTTTCACACTCTGAAAGTCTGACCCGTGTTAAAATCTACATGATTCCAACCCATGTACACTTTTGAAAATGTCAACACTGGTCAAATCGGCTACATCTTTACACTACATGTACTATAAACGCAACACCGGCATTTTTTCTACATGTGTAATGTTTCGACCCGTGTATCGTGCGATCGTTTCACACTACACACACGGCCGACTGTCAACACAGGTCAAATCATTGCGGCGAGTCATCTCATTCTCCAAATTTTATACTCTTGTCGTAGATCTTTTTAAAGTTTATCACGATACTGCACAGCCGACTTTTGGAACCCGGCAGCCATCCTTGCTATTTCTTGTTGTTCCATCGAGCTGGTTTTGGATAGAATTGTCAGCCCAAATGGCCAACATAGCATACCTCTCTTCACTCCATGTCAGCCTTTTGTCTGATTTTGGGCCCGATTTGTCGGACATATTGCAGAACAAACTTGTAATATGTTTAGCACAGTAAAAAATGTACATAAACTGCTCTGAATAACGTGCGAAAAAGCGAAACCCACAATATTTACTACAGTGTGATGATGCCGTGCTCCCAAATCTACACGGTTCTAAACTTAACCCAGAGGCATTCAGACTGTGGTTTTCAACACGTGTCAAACTTCTCTCCAGAGGTGGGTTAGTTTCAACATGAGTCGAGCGCTCTACACGGGTCAGTGCCGTGTTGAAATGTTGTAGTGTCAGACCCGTGTACAACCCGGAGATTTTTCGTAGTGTGAAAAGGCCTTAAAGAGTTTTTATTGTGTTCTTGGGACGAGTGCATACTGCCATATCATTGGTCTTTTGCATACAGTAAACTCCGGCTAAGTCGACATCGTACAAGTCGGCAAATCGCCTAAGTCGGCCGTCCGACGAAAGTCCCGATCGTCTACAATGCATTTCCATTGAAATGTATGTTTCTAAGTCGGCATTTGTAAGTCGCCATTTCGCCCAAGTCGGCATGTTATTCTCGGTCCATTTCAACAAAATGCAATACAAAATCCTTTGTGTAAGTCGGCATTTTAAAAAAAACACACAATATGGCATCGATTTCCTTCCCTGCGGTTTTCAAGAAGTGTCGAGTGAAAAGACGAACACTGCTTAACTATAACGTCTGTTTATTGGCACGCACGGACCGCGTGGTCGCCAGTGTATCGGTGTCGTCATGTTACAGCCAGGGCTGCGTTCGAAACACGCGAACATTGCAAACGTTTGCATAGTTCGCCAACAACTGGTATCCGGCTTTCCATAGACCAGTGCACAAAAGCACTTTACCAGTGGCAAACTTGGCAACGTTCGCGTATGTGGAACGGAGCCGGCCGTGGCCATGTGTGAGATTGCGTGCACTCAAAAAGGGGTTTCCCCTGTACGCATGCGCACTTTCCATTTTGGGAGTCGTCGCATGATGCATGTACATATATATGTACATCCATTACATATAGAATTTCACACGTGCTCGCTCGCTAACGCGCTTGCGTATTTAGCGTGTCCATAAAAACACGATGTTGACATAAATCAATTAAGGATTCGTTGCTGGAATCGACCCCCAAAACAAGGAGATTAAACCAAGGTAAATCAAAGCCTCCATGCTGCAATTAACCATATGCATAGGCCGTTCGTGTAACGTTGTGTAAGTCGGCAAAATGACGACTTACGGCATATGTCGGCATTCGCGTAAGTCGGCACAAATTTTCGGGTCCCAAGAGTGCCGACTTAGCCGGAGTTTACTGTATTTCGCATGATTAGCGTACTGACGTACTTCCTTTCATGTGCACACTTAGTATTCACTTCACCAGACAAAATGTTTGTTGCTATGTGGTGCACGCAGCAGGTGTCAAGTATAAAATTAATACCGTGTTCACCGTAAGAGAGAAGACAAAACAACCAGACTGTCGGCTGCTAGGCAATGGTGTGCACCACGTAGCAAAAATAGCATAGTCTGTGACTTTCTAAACTGCACCTCCATTTGAAAGTGAAGAATTTGGGGCACCATAAAAGCAGCCTTTATGCAAATGCTACACACAAAAGGCTGTTACCTCAATTTATAGTAATCTGTGGTAAATAAGCCTAGATATCTTTTTAATTTTGTCAGAATTCATCCCAGTGAATGTTGGATTTAGCAGACTGGTTAAAATGTCTGTTTGGGCTAGGAAACATGCATGTTATCAATATCATGAGTAATGTGGTTGCTTTGGACTTGTCATTGCAGGGAGCTACTATCAAATGGGATGAAGACCTGAGATCAGTGGTTATAGCCAGGGTTATGCATGGAGGTGCTGCAGATAGGAGTGGTAAGTTCAGCCTCTTAACTGTGTTTCTATTGAAGAGCGATAGCTGGTTAAGTTCACGGGCCTAGTAGAAACAGAACAGAGTGACAAGTTTTCCGTGTAATGCCGAGTATCCTGCCATGAACCGTTCACCACCTCTCGAAGGTGGACCATATGGTGTAATACCGATTATCTTTCGCAGCAGAAACACATCGTAGTGTAACATTTTCCGGGTGCTCCGGAAGTACATGCATGTGTTTGACCGGGCACCGGGCATTTTCAATTAGGGATTAAAAGTAGGTTTGGCCAGTCTTAAACATGCGTTTAAAACCGGCTAGGATCCTGGTTGCCATTATCAGCGCCCAGGAACCTAGCTGGTTTTAAACAGATTGTTTAGGACTGGCCAAACCTACTTCTAATCCCATTCATAAATACCTTTTTGTGTAAATCGGTAAAACTCACCCAAATTAGCTTGTCATTTTGCCATGTTTTGCATTCACTTTCCTACCCCGTTCGTATGAACTGCTAGCTGTGCGTCAATTTGTTTTCTTCGATCACGCGCGTTAGGCGTAATGCAAGCGTGTTGTACGCACATGTACACGACCGGGTACTTGACACAGCTCACAATTTGCTTTCGGGAGCGTGCAGTTTTTGTGTGCGTGTGTTCAATACGCGCTGACCAGTGCGGGTAAAATAATTGAATAAATTTGGAGGCATGTCTAACTGATTTTTTTGTACCCATACAGGTTTGATCCATGTTGGTGATATCGTTCATGAAGTGAATGGAGTTGATGTGCGGGGGCATGACCCAGATGATGTCGTCAGGTTACTTGTAAGTTGCAGTCTCACTTAAAGAAGCGTGTCAAGATCACATTTTTTACCCACCTATTTTTTTCCATAAATGTTGAAATTTTGATACCGTATCAATTGTCATATTTTTCTCATTACCCTTCGGAAATTTCGCATTCTCAATCCGTATACTTTCAAGGATATCATCAAAAACCACCAATGTTTTGTAAACTAATTTATTCATTTCATAATGTAATCACTCCAACCTTTTTGCGTCCACATCCAAATTGGAGATTGTAAATTTCCTGGAAAGTATTTTGTTGAAGCATTTTACATATAATTGTAAGGTTAAAATAAAATAAATTTTTCTCAATACGCCCCTTTAATTTCCAATAGAGTGCTGAAAAAATTGACTAAAGGGGTCTTAATTTCTTAATTTAAAACTTTCTCTCATTTCTCCCATTTTCTGTCAATTTAGACTTCATCTGGTGGAACAATCACTTTCAAGTTGGAGACAGGATGTGTAGAAATGAGGAATGCCTTAGAAAGTCAGGTAAAGAAAAACAAGGTGGACAAGAGATAGTAGGGAGGTTTCGCAAGCCGACGGATACGCATACGCATACGTTTAGCTATCCGTAACCGTTAGTGGCATTTCTGTGGTTTTGCAACATGAAAACTACAGTGTGTTAGCTAAAAGGCGTCTATTTCCGACAGCGGGAAAACTACCCTGCACAATACGGCTTTGATACTAATTTTACTTTCAATCCAAAGCTTTGAAATGCACAAAAAGTTTGTAGACATTCATAATTCATACTCTTTTCAACCTGGCTACGTAAACGCAACGAAGAATAAGAAAAACACTAGAAATCCGAAAATTCACTACGCGTTTGGTGCTTACGCATAGCGAGCTCGATATCCGTGCCGTGTAAACGCAGAGCGGATAGTGAGACGTGTATGACATCACAATCTGTGATGTATCCGTTGCGCTATCCGTATCTGTGTAGTTGCGAAACCTATCTATTACATCTATGAAGCTCACTTTTAGTAGAGCAGTTGTGCAATTACATTGTCACCAACATTTTGGATGACACATTAACTTTAATGTCTTACACCCGTTTCATATTGGCGAACCAGAGTCGCGCCAAACTAAATTATCCCAGAAATTTGAATTAAGTTCGACGTATGAAACAATTTGGTTTGCCAGAAATCGAAACATCGACTGTTCCAGTCGGTCAGAACGACTTTAGAGCGACTTGGTTTCAGACGTCAATCTTTAGTGTGCGCACGGCCCGCATTAAGAACGCTGGTCTGAAACCAAATTTTAATCGGAGTGACTCAATCTTAATACAATTAGTTTGGCGCGACTCTGGTGCGCCTGTATGAAACGGGTGTTACATACAGCATAATTAGGGAGTTTCAGATTGTCACGTCAACTAAACTGTAATGACATCAATGTTAAGGTTTTGCATCAAATCTTCTTTCACGTCCACTGCCACAATCAAGAATGCGGTGACTGGTTTTGGCATTCTGGATGTGCCAGTGGACATGAGAGACAACTTGATGCATGCACAAAGCCTCGTCAACATTGACGTCATCATGTCGCAGTCCACATAGTTGACTTGACAATCTAAAACTCCCTATTGTCTCTTTTATTTTATAAAATTGACCCAAGAAAACCCGTTTTAAACTTTGCTAGTTTCATATTCATGGCTCCTGCTAACACTGCAAGGCTTCAGAACTGATTGATCTTACTCAGAACTGGCATTGCCCGAACAAAAATATGCTCGTCCGGATTGTTCAGGATACCATGTGTTTGTACATTTGTAACATGACTACAGTGGATCTAGATTGGTTTGAGAAGCGACCTCAAGGTTTTTAATGCATCGATTCTTTCATGCTCATTTCATTCATTGTAGAACTGCGAAATAATACCGACAAAGGTAAAGACAATGCATGTGTGCAGTGCCTGCAAATTGCATGATATACTTACATTGTAGTACAGGGAGACTGTGCGAAACACACAAAACAAATAGAAGCATTTAACATCAACAAATTTGGTAATTTGCAGTTAGATTAACAAATATTTATCCCTAGTATCCTCGAAGCATTGTGATTTGAGTGTTTTTATCTTTCACCACCATTTTGAGTTCATTTGACTTTTAGTTTGGATTCTTGAGAAGTGCATGTAGTGGGAGTTTTATTATGAAATGCATGTCTTTCCACGGCAAAGGGGGCATTTTGGCAACACAGATCATATTTTCCAGGAAATACCTTTGGACATTTGTACCCAGGGTTTTTAGAAAGGCATGTTGTCACACTATTTGTAACCCTTTTTGGGCCTAAGTTATCTTTTCAGAATAACTGAAACTTATTTCTTTTATTTTGAGACAAAACAAAGGTATTTTCTGTGTTGCCAAAATGCCCCCTTTACTGTGGAAAGACTCAAAGTCAAAAAAAAAAGAGAACACGACGTCCTACTTTTGATCCTAAATAACTTTGTCATTTGCCAATGGGTTTAGGGGCCGTCCAAAGTTGTCAACATTTTCACAGTTCTACAGTGTATTTTTCAAGACACCCCCTCCCTCCCCAAAAATACTACTTATCAAAAAAGTGTTGTCACTACCATGAAATGTCAACATTTTACAGTGCATGTAAAGTCCTACGCAACCCTCGACCACCCCCTCCCACTTTGTAGAACCGGTAAAATGTTGACAACTTTGGACGGCCCTTATACCAAAATTTCAGATCATGTATCGGTAAAACAAGGCCTGACAAATTTTATTGACGGACTTACATCAGCTTTGTGCAAGAGGGTGAGATTTAAAAGCCATACGAAATAAAACAACTCAATTTCAGAATCTGCCCTTTCGACTTGGCGTCCTCCAATGTCGATACATCGCTGAAGACAGTGGCGGAAAGCCAAAAGCTTCTTAAGGAATACAGTATCACCCCTAATGTCATTGCACATCTCCTTAATCATTTTGCGCAACTCTTCAAGAGGTGCAAAGGGACATAGACAATTTATTTGAAATTGGAGGACGTCAGTGTTATATTTGTCATGTGTTATATTAACTGATTGTCATGTTTTCAAAGTTAACAATGTTATGTAATCATGCTTGACATTTTTACTCTTCTTTTTTTTCTCATTGCATGCTTTTCCCGCCATCCCTGCATTATACATTGTCATGTCAGCAAGTGAGTCTTTGATTTTTTGTTTTGTTTTTCCTGTTTACGTAGTGTCAAATGAACTTTTTTTCTTTGAAATAAATCTGGTCAAATATACCGAGCAACAAAAGAAATGCAAAAGTTTTCTCCACTTTTTAAAAAAAGCAGTCAATCTGAGAGTGGGAATTTTCAGCACACACAAGTTTTATGCAGTCGTGCATAATAAAACTGTTATGTGAATATTACGATGTCAACGTAATTACAAAAGAAATTTTAAGCATTTTTTTTGTTGCTCAGTAGGCCTATAATTGTGTAAAACTTTTTTTAGCCAAAATATCTTGTTTAATACCTCAAAACAACAAATTTATTCCTGTCAAAAGTAAAACAGTAGATTTTACCATGTTTAAAGGGAGAAAAAAAACTTAATTCTCAAGGATAAGGTGGGGTGAATAAATGAAGAAAGATTGGTTTTCTTAAATTAATTATTAATTATAAAGAAAGCCACTCTGATCGACTTTGAACATGGTTTTAATACGTTAACATTTTAGTATTACAGCCAAATTCTGCTACTGTAGTTCAAAAATTATTTCATCATTTTAATACTTGGTATTGCACAAATATTTATGAACGCAACATCTGGTATGGTGCCTGATGATTACCATTGAAATGAAACAACTAAACTTGAGATAAGAGAAAAATCATAAGGGCCTTATCGGGATTCGAACCCGAGACCTCTGACTCACCGGGCAGATGTTCTATACCGGCTGAGCTATAAGGCACAGTTGGTATACTCCCTCAGGTTTTCCCTATGGACCCAATTTTTCTCTCGCTGTTGCATGGTGGCGCAACTGGGCAAAGTAATGAATGCAACATCTGATATGGTGCCTTATCACCAATGAAATGAAACAACTAAACTTGAGATGAGAGATAAATCAGTCCGAGGTCTCCGGTTCGAATCCCGATAAGGCCCTTACGATTTATCTCTCATCCCAAGTTTACAAATATTTATGCAATTAAAAGTATTAAAATTATGAAACAGTGACATCAAGTTGCAAAGATGAGTTTCTACAAGGTTAGTTCAACAATTCTTAGTAGCTTGAAAGTTCCATTGCAAATGGTACAGCAAACATTGACAACCATTAAAGGGACACACCGGCTTTGTTGGGCTTGCATGCTACGTTATGTTAACTGTTAGCCGGTGTGTCCCTTTAATGCAAAAACCTGCTTGACACAAAATTGATACCCACCCCCTTGTAGCTTGTCACGATTGTGTTGTATTAAAGTGATTCTGCCTTTTGTTTTTCTCAGGTCCGTGTAAAGACCTACTTTGACTACAATCCCGACAATGATAATTCCATCCCCTGCCCGGAGGCTGGTCTCTCCTTTAAGAAAGGTGACATTCTCCACATTGTGAACCAAGACGATCCCATGTGGTGGCAGGCGAGGAGGGAAGGGGAGAGGGGGCCTAGGGCTGGACTCATCCCAAGCAGACTTCTCCAAGAAAGGTATAGTAAGGAAATATTAGGCATTTAAAGGGACATACCGGCTTTGTTGGGCTATTTGGGGCTCGAAATAGACCCTTACATTATTCTGAAAGTCGTTCCGAAATAAACTAAATAGATCCTGAAAAGAAACCATCAAATTTGGCTGTTTTTTAGCATAAAAAATAAATCAAGGTCACATGATTATGGTCCTTAGTTTTTAATATTTTCGTCTAAAAGAATAATAGTAAAATTGATGTAAATCGTGAGCGTGAACCAGTAACTGTAGTTACAGTCCACCCCTAAGTATTCCACCCTATTATATGCACATAGTCACCAGATGGCAGCACACTGTGTAACAAGGAGTCAGGTTTTCTACCCTCTTGATGCCTAAATAGGGATTTCCATAAAATGAAAATTTAATGAATTATTGACCTTTTTTTGATATGCAGACGAATGGCTTTGAACAAGTGTCCTGTCACCCCTCTTGGCAATCGTTCAACACAGATGGCATTCCAGAGAAGTTGTAAGTTGTGATTTGTTAACGTAGAGATTTTCATTAACTTCTAACGGCAGAATGCAAAATAATTTTTCAGTTCCACCCCCCACCCCCCACCCCCAAAAATTGTATCAGGCAAATGTTTCCTGTTTATAAGATGTTCCATATGTATGTTCACACTTAGGCTGTTAAGGACACAATAAATATATATTTTCGGATTACCTATTTCAAATTTAGCTTGAGTCCAAGGAACATGCAATTATTCGTTCACACAAGCTTTGAAGTAGTAGCACATGTTTGTCTTTTTATAACTTCAGCCTTGAGAATTTCAACTCGGAGTGGCGGACTGCGCGGGAGCAAAAGAAAAGTCAAAAAGGTCATGTACCAAGCCAAGAAAAGTGAAGGTATGTAACACCTGTTTCATACAGGTGCACCAGAGTAGCGTCAAAGTAATTGTATACCGATTAAAATTTGGTTTCAGACAGTCGTGGTTTCAGTGCGAACCGTGCGCACACTAAACATCGATGTCTGAAACCAAGTCGCTCTTCAGTCGTTCTGACCGACTGGAACAGTCTATCTTTCGACTTCTGGCGAACCAAGTCGCTCCAAATTGTTTCATACGTAAAACTTAATTCAAACTTCTGGGATAATTTAGTTCAGCGCGACTCTGGTGCGCCAGTATGAAAAGGGTGTTAGAGTGCAAACAATTTACTTTTAATTTTTGGGTGTGCACTGTACAGAGTCTTAGCTTGATTGAAGAGCCGATAAAACATTTACTGAATTGGGGTGAAATAGACTGTGTATTTTTTGACCTCGAAAACTTACGAGACGCCACCAAAATAATTAGCTTCCGGATACCTTAAATAGGAGCTAAAGCCTGTTCAGTGACCGTTACTTGGGTACCATTTTGGCTCCGCGACAGAATAAGGATTTCTACTAAACGATTTAAGGTCCACTTAAAGGGTACTTGTAAACAGAAAACTAAAGGTCAAACATTTTTAATCGTTTGTGACAAGTTCAGACAACATTTTCTTGATTTTTATTTATTGAATTGAATATTGGTATTTTTGAATGCATATATTATGTAATACATGGGTAAAACTATTCCCCAATGCAACACAGCTTGGAGAAGCGGTAGTGTTCAAACAAAGTACAAAATTTCAAAGCTATTGTTAAAGTTGGTCTGAAAATTATCTTTTTAATTGCTGGTAACACTAAAAATTTGGAATCAAATAGAATAAGAGTTAGTCTTAACAAATATTACAAAACCCTAAAATTGACCTCCCTTCAATTTTTGACTTTGAACCATCGTTATAGGAAATAGCGGAGTGCGACTTTATGCTCATTTCGTCGTGACAGGTCACATTTATATAACTAGAGTCAGTGTAACATTTCCCTTTGACTTGTACTGAAATAACATGCATTTTCTGCTTGCTCCGTGCAGACTTTGTCAACCATGAGTTAATGACGTATGAGGAAGTCATTCCGTATCTTCCTACAGACCACCCACGACCAATAGTGCTTGTAGGTCAGTATAGACCCTATGCAACGGGCGGCCATGACAGGGGGCAGTCGCATTGTCACCGTGTGTCATGCACGAGTTGGCACTCTGTAGATCTGTTGTCATATAATTTAAATATGAAAACCTGCTCCATGTCATAGCCGCCGGTGCAAAACTCTATTGAATTAGCCTTTTACGTGTTTTATGCCAATTCGCTGCCAGAGTCGTGACGTCACACTGCGGGCGCAGGACCGTAACTATGGTTACTGGTTCATGCTCACATTTTTTTGTCTGCTGGCAACTTTCTTAAAAACCACCTTCATTTGGCAATTTCTCCCACAAAGGTAACCATTCCACATGGGAAAAAAATCATGTGGTGTTTGATACCATTGCTTTCAACATATTTAGTAGGGTTTTCTCGTCAAGCCGTGAAGTAAAATTTTGGTTAACTGCAAAACTTAGAGACTTGCTTTACATAATAATAATAATAATAATAATATCACTTAATGCAGCAAAGGGGCGACCCGCCGGTAAGACTTAACCAGACGACCACCGAAATTTTGGCTAAAAGACATCGATTGAACACCAAATTTCTGTAACCCAAAGGTTCCAAAAATGGTTCCATACCTAATTAAAATGGTTCTAGACCTATTAAAAATGGTTCTCAATTTTAAAAAGGTTTTTGACTTTGACCAAATTGTCGCCCTAACCTACCGCGCCGCCCTAATAGGACTCTCTACACAAAAAGTGTCGCCCCATTGGATAAAATAGAGAAATAATAGCGATGGAATGCATATAATACATACGTACTACCGAACTCTACCTCCATTTGAAAGTAGTACATTTTTTTACCCAGCCATAGTGCAGCGTTACACGAGAGAGGGTCTTTATTTTCCCTTTTTGCATTTTTTAAAAGCCACTTCCAGATTTATTTTATTTTATTTTGCCCCTCATTTTTTTCCTGCAAATGGAAGCATTTACTGTATTTTTCATTTTGTTTTTTAATTTCATAAAGGTCCACCTGGAGTAGGAAGGAATGAATTGAAAAGACGGATGATTGCAACCAATCCAGATCAGTACCAGGCTGCTGTTCCTCGTAAGCTAAATACGAACAAAAACTGCAATTTGTTGAATTTTCACGCTATTCATGTTGAAGCATTGTAATATTCACCAGCACCAGGGGCGGTATTCAATTCAATACTTAAAGATAGTATACATGATTGGTAAACTGTTACAAATAGTTTTATCCCCCTGTGTGATTGAATATGCATAATTAAAACCAACCTTAGCAAAAACCAGCTCCGTATTTCGTCTAACTTTTGAGAAAACAGTCAAAAAAGGGTTTGCAGTCATTTCGCCCCAAAACCATTTCGCCCTGAACCACTTGGGCGAAATGGTTTTGAGCCGAATTAAATTTACGTCTTGCGAGACGAAAAATAATTGTTTTGCTCATTTCTCAAAGACTATAGCACTTCAGACAAACCATTTCAGGGGAAGTTTTCTGCCGTCATCATGTTTAAATTGTGTAAGTTATGTGTAAATCTGTGAAAATTTATGATTCTTCGAGATACCAATCATGTATACTGCCTTTAATGTACATCTACTAAAACACCTCAGTATATTTAATTTATATTTAATTTCTTGTGAAAAATAGAATCATTTCGGAATGGAATCGTGATTTCCTTTGGAAACGGAGTTACGTCCGAAAATGCTGGAGTCGCTCAAGCCTACCTGAGACCTTGTTGGGTCTTTCAGACATGTTTTACGTAACTAATATATGAAACTGAATTAAAATTAGTAGATGACAGTAGATGTGCTTTGTCTTTGTCTTCTCAGACACCTCCAGGGCAAAGAAGTGGGCTGAGGAGGACGGCAAGGAGTACCATTACATCGATAGATCCATCATGGAGGAAGCAATCAGAAACAATCGATTCCTTGAATATGGAGAGTATAAAGGCAATCTCTATGGCACTAGCATGGATACCATTAGGAGGACTTCAAAAAGTGGCAAAGTTTGCATTGTCAACGTACATCCTCAGGTAATTGACCTTTATCACGGTGCGTCCATCTTTGTCTTGTTCCTCATAGTGCGTGTCGGGCACTATCAGCTTGTCTACCCGGCCACGCGATAGCGCGTGTGATCTTCCGTTGTTGTTTTGAGAGAATCACTGTCCACGCTTGTCCACGCTGTGCCTTATGTAAGGTTGTGTGTGAACATTTTAGTCGCTTTTGTCCAGTAACGGCGTCAGTTTAAGAGAAACAAAGCATTTCTTTTTTCCAGTTTATAAAATTTTTCTCTCATCCCAAGTATGGTTGTTTCATTTCAGTGTTGATTAGGTACCATACCAGGGGCGCGTTCAACAGCACAATACGTATGCCGGTATTGGCAATCCCAGCATACTGAAAATACTGAACGCAACCGAACACACGGTATTCCCAATACGTATTGCATCCCAAGCAATCCCAACTTGAACGTGGTATGTTTTCCATACCAAGATGGCAGACGGATAAATTGTGGCTACGACCTCTGGGGTTTCAACATTTGCTTCAACATTTGCTTCAACATTCGGCGTGTCGAGGAGAATTTCGAAGTGTTTATTCTTTGACTGTTTAAGACCACTGCCAATTGAGTTAGCAGTTTTGATTTGCAATTTAATTGTCAGAATCTTTGCTTTAAGCATGCAGCCGTAGTGCTTTACAAATGGCGTTTTCTACAGTGGCCATGTTTGATCGTACGTTTTAGGGATGCAGTAATTCAACAAGCCGTTTCGGTTGCAGCATACCGATGCTGCTATACGTATTTCGGTATTGTGCTGTTGAACACGCCTCTGATGTTGCGTTAATAGTTTTCCAGTTTATGCAAAGGTTTGTCGCCATCGTTAATCGGCCTTTTACTGAGGCTACGGGCTGAAGTTTCATAAACCCATTTAAAATAAGTCAGTGACAGTTTCTGACAATTTCTCGTCTCTGATCAGGCACTGAACATGCTGAGAGAAAGCGATGTGAAGCCGTACGTCATCTACATCAAGCCACCTCCCCTTGATGTCTTGAGAGAATCGAGACAAGCTCAAAATTCCAAGCTCGGCCTTGACAAAGGAACCACAACACTCTTTACTGTAAGTTGAAGCCTGTATACAGAGTTTGCAATGTCCCAAAATGTTAATGAACAATTTTACCGGAAAACCTTAGAAGTGGTTCCAACTGTCCAATGCAGTGATTCCTTACGAGAAGACATTTTTAAATAAGAAACAACAATTGAACCATCCTGAGATCTCAGGGGATCTCTGCTAAGCGACGTTACAATGCCCTGAGGAAATCCATGCAAATCTGTGAAGTAAGGCGGCTGTTGCGTTCAGCAAACACACGCCCGAGTCATTTTGATGTACATGTGTAATTTAATCCACTTGGTCATGTTATGCCGAAAAGAAATGATTTCTATACTTCTGTTCCTTATGACTGTCCCATTCCTACCAAAATTTCCGGTGACGATCTTATTTAATAAAATGTAACACAATTGTCCGTCCTGGTTACATGCGTTATATTGGAAATTTGTACACAGGGTTTTTAGAAAGGCATGTTGTTGCACTTGTTGTAACCCTTTTTGGGCCTAAGTTATCTCTTCAGAACAACTGAAACTTATTTCTTTTATTTTGAGACCTGACAGAAGTATTTTCTGGAAAATATGGTCTGTGTTGCCAAAATTCCCCCTTTACTGTGGAAAGACCCACATGTAGATGATGAGAGCCCATATAGAATTGCCAGAGATGGTTCCCCATCGAGGTTGCACTTGCTAAGGTAACACTTTCCTTGGTTATTAATTTCTTCAGGAAGAGGAGATGGTGGACATGATCCAAGTGGGCATGCGCATGGAATCCTTGTACAAGAACTACTTTGATGCCGTGATTGTAAACGACCAGTTGACGAGGTCTTATAACGAGTTGATGGACACTGCTCGCATGCTAAAGTCTGAACCACAGTGGATACCCAGTACATGGATGCGATAAACGGCACGTCGTCATTGAATTTAACGTTCACATTAAGGAAATTGCTTTGTTCAACCCGGCCATAGTACCTGTGCCCTTAAGCAAGGCATCTAACCACAATTGCTCCATCCTTCGGAAGGGATGTAAAGCCATTGGTCCAGTGTGTTGAGTAACGCACTTAAAAGATCCCAAGGGCACTCTTTCGTGAAGAGTAAACGGGAGTTCCCCAGTGTCTCTGGCTGTCGTCAGCCAATGGCGCCACCCAGGTGGAAGACACTTGTAACCTTCAGTAAACTCATAATAATGTACAGCACATGTGAACATGCTCATATGGAATGTGCTATAGAAATGTAATCATCATATCACAATGCGTTGTGGGGTATCCACAACGCATTGTTAAATCAGCAATGCGTTGTGAGCATATTGTTTTGCAACACGTTGCAAAAATGCAGTGTTCTAATCGGATGATACCACAATGCATGGTATCATCAGATACATTGCCGCAATACTTTATGGGCACCTAGTGGATAGCATGTCGGACTTTCGGTGGAGAGGTCAATGATTCAAAACCTGGCCATTGCACCGCGTTGTGTCCTTGGACAAGACACTTCACTCCACGTTGTCTCTCTCCACCCAGGTGTAAAAATGGGTACCAGCAAATACGGTTAGGGAAACCCAACTAGTTGCTAGGGGTAGACCTGCGATGGACTGGCATCCCATCCAGGAGGAGTACATGTAGCATTGCTCCTAGTCACTCCATGCCACGGAAAACGGGGATGAGTACCGGCCGTAATGAGCCAATTGGCTCGTAAAACGACTTACCAATGGCTTGCTATAGGCATACTCACTGCATGCTTTGTTGAACTGGGATGAACTTTAATTGTGCCGTATTCACTACATCTTAGTTAATCAGGGTCTTTCAGTGCTACATGTATATTGATGATATACTGTGAATGTATAAACCAAACTTGGGAAAAAAAATCGTAAGGGCCTCAACGGGATTCGAACTCGAGACCTCTGACTCACTGGGCAGATGCTCTACCAGCTGAGCTATAAGGCACAGTGGTATACTCCCTCGGGTTTTCCCTATAAACCCAATTTTTCTCTCGGTGTTGCATAGGTGCACAACTGGGCAGAGTAACGAAAACAAAAACTGGTATGGTTCCTTATAACTCAGCTTGTATAGCATCTGCCCAGTGAGTCGGAGGTCTCAAGAAAGCCCTTACGATTTCTATCATTTCAATGGTGATTAGGCACCGTATCAGATATTGTGTGCATGTATATTGTACACTGTGATTGCCTTCGAATACCAGTTTTGGACAGAAATGGTGCTGTACAATATTAATAATGGACAATACCTACTGCTTCTGTGCACAGAAGCAGTACAATATATTAAAGGCATAGGCTCGTCAGCAATGCGCGCGCGTGCCAAATTCGTGCCACGAAATACGCAGCTCTATAGCAAAGGCATTGAGCTGCATATTTGGAGGTACGAATTTGGCGCGCGCATTGCTGATGAGCCTGTGTCTTTAACACAACTATGAGCAAGTTCAGGCGGGCGACTATAGTTAACTAGACTAACCTACCCCCGGGGCTTGGTTCCTCTAGTCAGACTAGCTAGTGGTCAAACCCAAACCACGCAGTGTTCGAGTGACGGCAAGTTCGGGCGGGAGACTATAGTTAACTAGACTAACCACAGTCGATCTAGATGTCACTCGAACGCTGCGTGGTTTGACTAGCTAGTCTGACTAGAGGAACCAAGCCTCGGGGGTAGGTTAGTCTAGTTAACTATAGTCGACTTGCTCTTATATGTCGCCCGCACGGACGTATATATAAATTATGGTCGCCCGCCCGAACTTGCTCTTCGTTTAGGTGCATTGATATTCAATAAGTATTCATCCTAGAACCACTTCCAATATGCAGAGTGACTATCTATTTATTTTTCTGTACAAAAATCGTTTCAGTATAGATTTAATTGGTGAGGATTTAAACCTTACATGGGTGAAGGTGGTGGTGGGGGTTTGGCGGGAAGAGGGGTGGGGGTTGGGGAGGGGGAGAAGGGCTGGGTTGCCCCCTGTTGCTCGGTATAGTTTTGGTCGAACCATTGTTTTTGTAAATATGCACAGGTGTAAATATAGTTAATCAGGAGTCTTATAATCAAATCCAAATTTTTATTTTTATTAAGGAAATTATACTTTTGGGTTTTTGCTGAATATGTACGTAAAAGTATTCATCCCTTGTAGGGTTTTACATATACACCTTCATTCAGCCCGAATGCCTCTGGTCGCACACATCTTTAATATGTGTGTAGGCCAGAGCGGCCGGACCTTTTTGGGCACGTAGCATTGGGGCTCTACGCGCCCAGAAGGCCGCCATCATTTTTGAAACGGAAATAGAGGAACGATATTTCTGGAACTTGCAGAATGATCACCGCCTCTTGGCCAGATGGATGAGAATTTCTGGATAAGGGAACGTGTTTTGGAAAAGGTATGAGTTCCTCTATATGTGTAGGTACCCTAACTTTGGAAATCTCTGTCCTGGGTGAGAGGATAATCTCGCTCAAAGTATGTAGCAATTTCGCTACAAAAAAAGTCCGGCCGCTGGGGAAGGTCTACCGCTCTGGCCGTCACACATTCAACCTTTTCCTGGGAGCTACTTTAGTGTAACTAACAACGTTAGTTTATTCTGGGCTTTCAGTATTATTGGTTTATAAACATTTCTAAAACTGAGGAAAAGAAACGGAATAAAGTCCTTTGAACAAATACAGCGTTTGTCTTATTTCGGGATACGACTTTTATAAAAGGGCTCTCAAATCTCGATAGACATGCTCGCAAATCTATGGGGGAGTCTCGGGGGACACCACTAATAATTAGGCAGAAGTGTCAACTAACCACTGAGACCTGGTCAAACAGGTTTCGCGAGTTGGTCCAAAAGTGTCAACTAGCCACTGAGACCTGGTCAAACAGGTTTCGCGAGTTGGTCCAAAAGTGTCAACCAACCACTGAGACCTGGTCAACAGGTTTCGCGAGTTAGTCCAAAAGTGTCAACTAGCCACTGAGACCTGGTCGAACAGGTTTCGCGAGTTGGTCCAAAAGTGTCAACTAACCACTGAGACCTGGTCAACAGGTTTCGCGAGTTAGTCCAAAAGTGTCAACTAGCCACTGAGACCTGGTCGAACAGGTTTCGCGAGTTGGTCCAAAAGTGTCAACTAACCACTGAGACCTGGTCAAACAGGTTTCGCGAGTTAGTCCAAAAGTGTCAACTAGCCACTGAGACCTGGTCAAACAGGTTTCGCGAGTTAGTCCAAAAGTGTCAACTAACCACTGAGACCTGGTCAAACAGGTTTCGCGAGTTGGTCCAAAAGTGTCAACTAACCACTGAGACCTGGTCAACAGGTTTCGCGAGTTAGTCCAAAAGTGTCAACCAACCACTGAGACCTGGTCAACAGGTTTCGCGAGTTAGTCCAAAAGTGTCAACTAGCCACATGAGACCTGGTCAAACAGGTTTCGCGAGTTAGTCCAAAAGTGTCAACTAGCCACTGAAACCTGGTTGAACACTAGGTTTCGCGAGTTAGTCCAAAAGTGTCAACTAGACACTGAGAACTGGTCAAACGGGTTTCGCGAGTTAGTCCAAAAGTGTCCACTAGCCACTGAGACCTGGTCAAACAGGTTTCGCGAGTTAGTCCAAAAGTGTCAACTAGCCACTGAAACCTGGTTGAACAGGTTTCGCGAGTTAGTCCAAAAGTGTCAACTAACCTGTAATGTAGGCCTACACTATAGTGCACTGGCCGCGTTAGACAGAGGCCACATATTAAGGTTCTACCTCCATTTTATTATGTACACTCTGATTTGGGACCAGACAAATCGAACCCGGGACGCCGGAGGTGAAAAGTGGGGAAGGAACCACTATATTTCAACCTGTTCGAATTCTTAATTTCCTCATGAGTCTTAACAAGACGTATTTGTCGCATTGGACACGTGGATCTAGACGATTCAAGTGTCAAACGAAGGAACGCAAATGAAAATGTACATAGGGCCTACAGAAGTAACTTGTGAAATATAACTGGTGAAGTTGTGCGCTTGCTGTAGGCCTACTCATGTCACTGGACATTAATCATGACTATAAACGTCTACATATGATTATTCTGCTGTGAAAAGGAGCACGTGTACAAATGTCAACATCGACAGCTTCTTTCGGTGAGCGAATAAATCGTACTCAAGCAGTTGTTTTATGGTAGAACCCGACCCCTGCACCCCACATCTAATTGTCAACTCTCCTGGGTGTGGAATAGCTGACTGTCACGCTATGTTTGGTTGTCTGGTTTTCGTTACGTTGTCTCGCTGTGGAGTTGTTCATACGTGCAAAGATGTTTGTATTTGTGTTTGCACATTCTTACAATCCAGGGGAATATGTCACATTCCGAACTGTTGGCTCTCACACCAATGGAAATTTGTAGCATTTTTAAAATTCAAAGATTACTATCCTTACAAGTTTTAAAACGGAGACGAAAACCGAACAGCCATTACTCCTGGTTGCAGCGGCGTAGCTAGGGGTGGAGCTGCCCCCTCCCCCAAGTGCCGTGCCCCCACAAAAAGTGCCGTGGCCCCATTGTGCTCCCCCAAATGAGACTTGAGGTTTTCACCCTTCCGATGTGCTGTGCTACCCCTTGTCCACCCCACCCCCTCCCCCACTTTGAAAGGTCTGGCGACGTCACCAGCTGCCCAGCTGTCGCCCATATACGCCAGGGGCGTAGGCTTTTGGGGGTGGTGCGTGCGGAGCGGAGCAGAGGAAGTTCCGTCTTGCAAGAAAAATTTTCTCACAAAAATCTTCAAACCCCGCAGACCGATCACCCAACTTGGGGACCTCAGCTTTATAGGGGTACGTGCTTTACACGTACGTTCACTCGCTCAAATGCCGGGAGGTGCAGTTCTGCTTTCATGAAAATCACTCTCCACCTCCTCCCTCTCCCCCTCCCCCAGGCCCAAACCCATGTACGCCCTCCTCTGTAGATGTCGTCTGTGCTGTTTTCTTGAAAATGACGTCATTAACCAGAACTTCCTGGAAGCATCTCAGCATCCCTGACTATACATTCGAGAGCCGAGGACCTGTTCTCTCTACGTCCACCATAACTGGGGGCCGGGCCATCCAGTGCCATGAACTGTACGTTACATTATGTTGTCACTTCGAACAATTTGTGCATTCTTTGTTGAAGCCTGTGCACTATTCGATTTTAACAACAACAACAACACAGAACGCACACTTCATGGCACTGGATGTCCCCCAGTTATGGCTGATGCGCAGGGAAGGAGTCCTTAGTTACCGTATTCGTGTATAGCTAACGTGCCATACAGGGTAACTGGTTTTAAGCACTCCCTGGTCCACATGATGAAGCGCATAGAAACAGTTTATCAGTCTGGCTTATGGGTGACGATTTCACTTCGTGTCATGGTGCTTCAGTAATTCCGCTGGATTGGTCTATGAAGGCGACAAGCCAAATCTTAAGCGGGCCTCCCACTGTGCGATTTTGGCCACGAATTAGGTACGATTTGGTACGATTGTGTGCAGAGTGTATACATAATCGTACCAATTCGTAGCTAATCGTACCAATTCGTAGCTAATCGTATACCTATTTCGTAGCAAAAATCGCAGAGTGGGAGGCCCGCTTTACGACTATAAAACACCTATATTAAATACGTGCGAAAATGGTAGTAAGGCCTACATTTTCGTAGGACGAATCTCGCAAGAGTTTTTATTTTGGATGCCCAGGTAACTTTTGGAATGAGTTTACCGCTATAAGAAAGGAGCGCTGCGCTGTTTGGTTGATTTTGCCAATTTCGTCAAACAAACTCCAGTGTAACTTATGTACCAATAAAGATGTCACTTTCACTACCAGTCCAGTTAGGGAAACAAAGATGTTAACTGTAATACGAGGGTACTTCTCGCATGCCAATTGGTGTACATCCAATGCAAGTTGGGAAGTAAACGCCTAGGCCTACATTACGCCAATTGGTGTACCTAAGTATATGCTTGTTGGGGTACGCCACGTGGTGTATCCCTTAAGCGCGGTTAGGTACACCAAACACGAGCACAGTCGGGCTATACCAAGCGATTTACCTTTTGAGCTAAGTACATGTACCTCTAGAACTATAAGTGGATATACATGCCCTTCATACAGAGAGAAGCATATTTAGCAATATGGCCGTGCAGCAATTTTAACAGGCAGACATTAAAACATGGCTAGTGCAATAACATACCGCTCAATCCCTACAAACTTGTCTATGGTAGTTTTGAGAACCTTACCTTGCGTGTGTCTATATGGCGTTTGGGCAGACTTTATCCATATAGGCCTAACCGGGCTATATAATTCTCGAATATTCACCTTTGTAAGTCGACGACAACGGTACATCATACATGCTACAACTATTGTCTTTGACTTCTAAGGGTGGATTTTTTACAATTATATATGGAAAAATGCTGCCAAAAATTCAAGGTAAGGTTCTCAAGAACTATCAGACGAAGTTTGGTGAGGATCGGGCAAATGAGCAGGTTATTGCACTAGCTGTGTTTTAATGTAATGGTGGACACTTGTATAGCGCACATGTCTACCTATAGGGTACTCCTGGCGCTGTTGCCATTAACACCATCGCTGCCATCAGGAAATCAACCATTTCGCTTCAACCTGTTAAAGTTGTTGCGCGGCCATATTGTTAATTACGCTTCTATCTATGAGGGATACGTATATCCACCATAAGGTACCTTTTGAGTGAAGATGAGGTACATATTGTGCACCTTGGGCATAGGATGTTGGGGTACCGAGCCCAAGAACTGAGCTAAACAAGTTGTGTAATGTAATCCACACTTTTAAAGGCACAGGCTCGTCAGCAATGCGCGCCCGCCAAATTCGTGCTCGAAACACGCAGCTCCATGCCTTTGCTATGGAGCTGCGTATTGCGTGGCACACATTTGGCGGGCGCGCATTGCTGACGAGCCTGTGCCTTTAACTCACAGACCAGGAGTTTTGACCACTTTTACCACTTTGGTAACTGTATATATAGGTAGCCTTGTCCGTTAGCATGGGCGACGCCATATTTGATGGCAAGTGACATGCTTGGTATTAGGCATAGTGCACAGCTAGAGAAAAACATGACGGCGGTGCATCCAAAGTGCGTGATGTTGCCACACATTCACAAATTATCCACTGCAAGAATTTCACACCGCTGACAATAATTGCACGCAGCACGTACCCGTTTGATGTTAATGTGTTTTGCACATGTTTATCTGAAACGATAATCAACGATGTGCGACTGGGGTTGAGACCTTATACTTCGAGTTAATCCGCATCCAGGTCTTGTGAAATTTGCACATTATTTATACTTCACTTTGGAGCAGGGTTAGGCCAGGACAACAATTTCTTCAAAACTGTTATTCTCTTTGAAAGAGAATGCTTTTTCCAGCATGACAATTCCTTCCAGTTACTGAAGTTATTTGTGTTGTTTATGCAGTTTCGAAGAAGTTGCGGAATAGCGAACTTCATAAACAACAGTTAATACCCTAAATGTGTAACTGAGCCGTTGTTTTAGGCATCCGTAAAAAGTTTCACGAGCAAACGATATTGTGATATAAAATATTGTGCGTCGAAACTCTTAAACGTGGGTCATTCTGATTGATGTCTCATTTGAGTTAAAGCTAATAGCATTGACAACCCGAGGAAATTGCCCATTTCTCATTCAAATTTAGTTTTTTAGGTGAAATCATCTTTTGGCACGGAGAATGTCTCTCGCCTGCAGCACCACACGGGCCATATGCTGAAGCAAACTGAGAGTTCGAAAGGACAAATTGAGGGGAAAACGTACAAACGCTTTGCTCTTATATCGAGGGCCAAATACATATTCAGGCTATGTACTAAAGACAGACCATCAAACGTCTGATGAAAAACCACAGGAAACCACCATTATTTATCGGAAATTCCCATTACTTAACCACCCCGGGCATTTTGGCAAAGTGGAAGCTTGTCAGTGTCATTTCGTGCACATCATTTTGAAAGATTTCGTCACACATCTCAAATCGGTCTCTGGCGATATACTTATGGGCAAGTCAACAGCACTAGTATGCTTGCCCCGTATAAGTCTGAAAAAGAAATTATACAAATGTCTCACGTGGAGTCAAGAATAGAGCACGTAAGGTCAACACGGGCCATTTCGCCCCACCATTGAAATGTGATGATTGACGTTTTGGGTTCTCCGTAAAAGCGAATACCCGTACCAGTGGATTCAAACGAATCATGGTTACTGGCCAGTGCTAAGTAGCTGGATAACTGTATAAGAAAACGACGGACCTTTGCGTTGAAGACCAACCGAGCCCATGAGATGCTGAAGACGGTCTAGTTAAGAAGACCACATCAATCAAAGAGCACATCAGCTCGGTTTGTGTGGTTTTTACTGTTGACGAAGAGCCCCATTACCAGATGACACACCGTTGGACGTGGGGATTAAACGCTTTGACCACGTGCGCCTCCCACAGGTATAGATGCAACGAGAAAGTCTTCCCATGGCCTCAGTCATCATCGGTCTCTTCTTAAAGATTACAGTATAAAAATGTAACACAAATATAAATTGATGATCAAGCACGTGAATTATCGGAGACGGTTGAGCACTCTTTCGACGGGAGTAAACTTAATAGAGAGGTTATACGAATTCGCGTGAATGCTTCGTCGTCCCGCTTACATCAGCTCAAAAGTCAAAACACCTTTAATCACCGAAGTTGATCAAAAAAAACTATTGGAAATCTCCGACTTGCCACGTCCAGAAAGCTTATCCGGTATACACATTTGTGGAAACTGAGCTGAAATTGAAGCACAGGCCTACATCGAAGTTAGCGGCGAGTTGTCAGCACTTGAGCGAGACTGTACCGGGAGGAATTCCCCGGCCACGCCGCTTGCAGCTCCCTTGTTACCGCCGATAGATTGATCACCGTTTCGGTGCGCACTGGATCACTGACCGGGCCAAATAACAGTCTATGCGCCCGTAACATTCCCGCTGTGGGTGTCCCTATAACACTGCCAGTTTAAATCTCCGAACGTTTTGTAGCCTAAAAGCTTTTCGAAATATGGTGCACACTTCCAGTAGCCTTGTTGTGGGACTTCTGTTCTTCCTTATTCTGCCAACGAATATCATAGGATTATGGTGGTGAGTACATTCGTTATTTCTGCGTTTGATGGAATTCAACTTTCGTAGGGCCTACTAGCAAAAGTACGACCGTCGCGAAATGCGGAAAAGAGTGAACATACTGATCGTTTCATATAGAAACGGAGTTGTGTTTGACACCGAATGGTGAAAAAATGTACGTATGCTTCTACGCATACTTCGGGCACTTTTGTGTCTGCAAATGGCATTTCAATGCATAGGAAATCCAACATTCTACACTAAAAACAAGACACTATCGTAATACGTTGGCAAGGTAGTGGAATCGCTTGCCCTCTGACTTTCATAAATTTAGAACAATACTATGCAATGACCAAAATTGCTTTAGTTGGTGTAAAATTACTAATTACTATATCTCACTAAGACTCCTATAACAGGAGGAAATTCTGCATGTGAACGTTTTGTTTGTTTGCGTATCTCATCAGAAAATGAAACCGTAATTAGGGTGTTTTTTTTTCTTCAATTGATTCCGAGTATTACATGTATCTATATTGTATCATGGAGGTATATAGGAAGATGTTGATACATGGAGATTAGCAACTACACTAGTTGAATAACCTTTTCGCTTTTGTAGCCATATTTGTGTTAAATCGAACGAGCCAAATCATGTCAACTCCAAAGCAGACGAATGAGACGATTCGTTAATCGTATGTTTTGAGATGTCATTCGTCTTTAGGTCCCCTATGGTGCCGTGTGGTTGTATAATTTGGTGAGTTCTGTTTTGTACATTTGGTCCCTCTACTTTCACTTTGAAATGTTTACCGGTGCACCTCGGCTGGTGAGATCGGAAATCGGGTTAAACTTAATGCTAATACCCCAATAATGTTCATACACCATTCGGCATTAATCGGTTGTTTATCAATTATCTCCTGGGGTAATTCTGCATTGATTTAGCAGCCATAAAAAAAACCAGCTTCCTGGCCAAGGTTTTTATAAATTTCCCCACGAAAAAAAAGGAACCTTGGAGAAGGCCGTAAATTTTATCGGTCTCCGGGGAATATGTTTAGCCCGCTTGTTGGTTTGTTGGCGTGTACTTTCAAATTACCATAACAACTTTACGGCGTCGTGACAAAGAAAACATCGTAATCAAATCAGATTAGGTTTATTGGGGTGGCGGGGCTTTTGGTACTAAATCGAATACACAGCGGGTATACATTAAAGTCAAAATGACAAACATGGGGCGGTATGCTGTGTGGTAGAACCACGCACGTAACATGTGTTCTCGCTTCCTTGGAAAATAGTCAGGAGCCGCTAGGGACGCAATGCGATTGTAGCATTTTTTAAAAAGTCATTTCTGGTGGATATATTTTCTTCGAGTTTTTATTTTTAAATAGACTTTCTTGTTTTCTGTTAACTGGAGCTTCAAGGAAAAGTTACGCGAGGTTATGCTTATTTCTACAGCGCTATTGAAACTTTATTGCAGAATATCTGAAGACGACATAAAGAATGAAGGGGGAACGAGAAGAAAATATCGATTTGTTGTAGGCCCCTAATCCTTCTACATGAAAGAAACATTTTAATTGCGATTTCATTCTGCGTACTAGCTCAACGTATTTCATAATCTCACCTATTTTACGAGGACCATATTATTGTTTTTCTCTAATCCCATGTTTGGTAATGAGAAAAAAGAAAAGAAAAATATGACAGGCCTATCACATGTTATTAAAAAACTATGAATTGTAGGATAGGGCGACAAATCGTGTGTAAAAAAGGTATATTAGGGCGACGTGCTCAATAGGGCGACATTTTGGTGTCGCCCTAATATTTTTGAGTTTAAAATTAATTTTTTTAGGTCAAAAACCATTTTTTTAAAATCGAGAACCATTTTTATTGGGTCTGGAACTGTCTCTCTTAGGTCTGTGACCATCTCCGGAAGCTTTGGGTAAAAAAATAAGGTGTCATTTTGAGAGATTCTTGCCGAAATTTCGGTGGTCCCCGGCGAGAGTCTTGCCGAAGTGTCGCCCCATTGCGGCATTCAGCGTTCTTTAAAATACCATCACACTTAAGAGAACTTGGGGTGGGCCGTCGATGTTGTCGACCTGAACACACACTTATCCATAAATGTTTGATTTCTATTTGTCTCGTTTTTGAGCGAGCTCAAAAGTACGACATGATACTTGTATGATGTTTCAGTGTCGTGGTTATATAATATATAGGCCTATACGTATGCCTAAAGGACTACTGAGAAAATGATGATTCACAGAGCCCGAAATAAATGATAAGTCTAACATGTTGGTTCCGAGAGTTTTGTCATCAGGGGAAATTCTTGAAATTTAGGGCCTATAAACACTTTTCTTCCAAAGCGTATTCATAGACATCGTTTAGTTTTGCACATTCAGTAATTAAGGCGCGCATTTGCTTGAAAATGTGCTGATCATTATTCACACATTTTAAAAACGTTGGCGACTGACGAAAGGTTGGCTGCTTAAAGGAACACGTTGCCTTCAGATTTCACGAAATCTCACGTTTGAGGGTGTTCCTTATACTTATTAAAAGTTGTTCTTGCAATAAAACACATTTAATGTGTTATAATTAGTGAATGGTAATTTAAAAAAACAAACACTGACCTCTGACCCCCACTACATGTCCTGCGAAATGTATACGTATTTCAAGCCGTCAATACGATCGTCCGGGTAGTGGGCAAAATGCAGCGACGAACAGGAGTTAGGCTGGCGCCGTAGCCAGTGGTCAGGTAAACCTATCATATGAACGCAAGGTACCATACCATTCTCCGCCTCCCGAGACATGTGTGAAATGTAAACCCATACACACACACACATGTGTACACACCGACTGGCTGTCAAAAAATGGATCGTCAAGAGAACACAGCAGACGCGTCAAAAAAGAAAAAAAGAAAACCTCGCCAATCAGGGTAAGAATATTGTCATGGGACAAACCGATAGAAAGGACTTGGATGATTTATACCCAATGGTTATTGTAGACACGAATTAAAAAAACAGGCACGTCACACGCAACGGAGGAAGGAAAAATAATTTCTTTCTCCAGGCTGGAAATAAGACTAATATAATTTCTCCGCCATTTATGGGAGTCAAGATTTTGACTCCCATAAATGGCGGAGCGTGCTGCTTCGAGAAATTACGCAAAATTGAAGCATTTCTAAGGCACGTTTGTGTGGATCATTATATTCTACTTTTTAAACATCTTTCAGATCGTGCTCATTATACTTCAAACGCTTGTAATAGCCCAAAAACGCCCAATAAAGCGCAACCCAAAGGCAACGTGTTCCTTTAATTGTGTCGTTTATACCGCTCTATGTTTATACCAAAGTTATTTCGTGTCCAAGCTGTTTTGTACCCAAGTCTTTTTGTACAGTTTGTTTGATGGTTTGATACAAGTCATTTCATATACTCATTATTTTTAAAACCAGAAATCTGGTTCGGATAAATCACTTAACCTTGATTGTTTTTTAAATGCTACAAAACGGCAAAATTTGATGGTTTATTTTTCAGGTTCTCTTCAGTCTATTTTGGAAAGACCTTCAGAATCATGTGTGGGTCTATTTCGAGCCCAAAATAGCCCAACAAAGCCGGTGTGTTCCTTTAATCACAGATATTGTTGCGGAGAGCAAAATTGCCTTTTTCTCCTTTGTTCATAAACGTTTGCAAATGTTGTATAAGCCTAAACTTGTCGAATGTATAATTGTAATGTTGGCCCAATCACATACGGCTGATAAAACGCCCAGCTTTACATCCAACTTTAAACTATTGGCGTTGATTTCATCCTAAATGTGTGTCCTGTCATATTTACGACTTGTCTAAATGCAAACTGCCTGCACACCGGATGCTCTCTGCCTTGTTTCTGTCATCGAGTTTAGCTCTTTTTATGATGGGATTTTTATCGAGACACGCGGGAAATAACTGACTCATAATATTCCACAGGCCTTCCGAGTTTGCCTCGGGAAAATCGGATTGACACGGTTGCTTTCAACTTTAGCGACGAGGGAGGATTTTTTACATTGTGGGCGTGGCAGTGAGTGACTTGGGTGCGGATGAACGACGCAGTGATTTCGATAAACCAAATTTCCGCCCTTTTTAATGTGTGACGGGCACAAAACAAGAGGGCGCAATTTTATTTCTTTATGCATTGTTTTATTTGGTTAAAATCTCCATTTATGTTACAGTTATATTGGGGAGATAGAATATAAATTTTTAAAATGAGCGCATATTGGACAAAACTAATATCGGGCAAAATTGAACGAAAAGTCAATTTGGAGTTTCACTCGCACATGCGCAATGTCTTTTAACAAACAAACCAATAGACTGCCGAAGTGAATACGTCACATTTTGTTGGTTGCCTAGGCAATTGGCTCTAAACTAAAAATCACTGAACCGTGTCCCTGTGCTTTTGCAATGGTACTTTTGCCGACGGCCATGACAGTTTAGAGCCAATTGCCATGGCAACACGTCACACTTCGGCTGTCTATAGCACACGACTACACGTGTTTTGCCATTTCAACTTCCCTTTTAATTAGTAATTAAGCAATTAGCAATTCAATGGACAATCAATTTCTTATTTTAAAAAAATATGTTTAAAAATAGCAAATAACGAAGAAACCCAAATTCAAACGGACAAAAGCGTGCGTGACAAGTTTATAGCTAGCTCCAAAAGCGAATATGCACATGCGCTGCGCATGCGCGAGTCAAATTCCAATTTGGTCCCTCACGAGACCGGTTTTTAACGAACACATCTGGTATGGTGCTTAACTACCGACAGAAAAATTGGATTTATAGGGACGCCTGAGGGAGTATATCACTGCCTTATAGCTCAGCTAGAGAAGCATATATCCGGTAAGTCAGAAGTCTCAGGTTCGAATCCCTATAAGGCCCTTACAATTTTTCTCTCATCGCAAGTTTGGTTGAGACGTGAGACCGGTTTTTGTGATCCAGAAACAACATTCAACATTTGTTAATCAATTTCTACAGGGCCGTTGGTAGTCCACTCAACCTCGATCCCAACAGCATCTGCCGACGCTCCCGCAAGCTCCGGGGAAGCGGAAACAAGCAACACGACATTTGTCGGAGGGAGCCAGAGATCGTAGAAGAGGTAGTGAAGGGTACGAGGTTGGCAATGAAAGAGTGTCAGTTCCAACTGCGCTACCATCGATGGAACTGTACTATGCTGGGAAACTCATTTGGCAAGATTCTCAAACAGGGTATGTGTAGCCAACCCTAAATTTTACTTCACGAGTTAACAAGAAAAATCAATGATAACAAACACCACAATCCACATGATTTCCTGTTTAAAATGGTATACCTTTGTGGGAAAGATTGCCAAATAAAAGTGCTTTAAAAAAAAAGTTGTCCGCAGGCAGCGTTTGTACACTCTAAAAACAGATTGGTCGAATTCAACCAATGTGGTTGGTAGATATGTGTCCAACCAATATATTTGTTAAAATAACCAATCATATTGGTCATTTTAACCAATCATATTGGTTAAAATGAGAGTTTTGACCAATCCATATTGGTTAACCAATTGGTTATTTTAACCAATATGATTGGTTATTTTAACCAATATATTAGTTGGACACAAATTTCATTATCTACCAACCACATTGGTTGAATTCAACCAATCTGTTTTTAGAGTGTACCATTCATTCAATACAAAAACCACACATGGATTTCTCGGGTTTTTCTGAAGTATTACTGCATCTATGTGGCTGAAATTTCTGCAAGGCAGTTTCTCTTGGCGTGGCATGTAATATTAGGTATCATGCCAGACATTTTGTTCATTACTTTGCCCAGTTGCGCTCCCATAAGAATTGGGTTCGTAAAGAAAACATGGGGAGTAAACAACTGTGCCTTATAGCTCAGCTGGTAGAGTCACAGGTCTCGGGTTCGAATCCCGATACTGCCATTACGATTTTTCTCTCATCCCAAGTTTGGTTGTTTCATTTCAATCGTGATTAGGCACCATACCAAATATTGTAATCGTCAGTTTAAATGTTTTTAAAAATTTCAGGGAACACGACTTGAAAATGGCTTCCTTCCAAATAGCAATGTACGCAAGAAATACAACATCTTTGATTTATCCTTGTTGCACATTGCAAAACCAAAACGTCCTTCAACTCTGCAACAGTTGCAGCTTTGCCCGCGAGCAAATCGCGCTTCTACTTCCACATTCAACCCACACGACCCACGGTTCCCTAATTTCGGGAAAATTACCCAGGAATTTTTGTAATTTTCTGGAAGACCTTTAGGGTCCCAAAAAGTTCAAGGCAAGGACTGCCGCGGTAGTAGATGCAAATGTCGTAAACCCGCTCTGAACTATTTCTTTGATCTGTTGATTCAGTGACCCGGGTATAACGTGCAATACGATTTATTTTTCAAGGAAATTTCGAAAGAAACGGATTAATTGGTCTTCAGCATTATATTTCATTGCGAGCTTCAGTGTGTTCAATGTATGTCTTATATGCTATTTAGGGATGGGGACTCTGGGGAGGGGTGAGTTTTGAAAACGATATATACAATCATGTACACAAATTTGTAATTCTTAGAAGTTACTGAAATCACTTAAAGTGTTTGCTCACACAAAACCTACAAATGAACCTTATTGATGGTCTCAAGGCATCACGGGATCGGATGACAAACAAGGTTGACAATTTACACACAAACCCATGAGGCTCTGGGGACATGACCTAATTTATCAATTTCATTCTCACTTATGTGAAGCGACTGACAAATGATCTTCCCACACGTTTTTCATGAAGGAATTATGCATTATTTGACAAACATCGTTTTTATTTTAATTGAGCGTAGATTTATGAAATAGATTAAGAAAACTCAATTTTATTGAACGGCACTAGTATATAAAATTATAGAAAGGCTGTTACGATCGATTGAAATACCACGTTAGAGCCAATCAGGTGCAGAGCAAACACAAAAATATTTCTATTTCTAAAAAAGTGCAGTACTTTAAATCGCATCCATGCATAATCATCAGTAGCGTCTGCATATCCCAATATCCAGGACACAACTGTTTATAGCTGTGCTCCAGTTCCGCCCGGAATGCTACTAAGTGTCATCATCACCTCTTTTTTTCAAGGTCGATCAGCCTAGATTTCGCCGCATCCTCCCTCGTTACGTGCTCGATACTTTGCTATACGGTTCTCGCATACCTGGCCCCTTATCAGCTATAGGTATCATGTCTTCACACGATGAAAGGCCTGTCATAGTGCATGTACAAATAATGTTGTGCCTTGAGGGAGCTTGTCCTGATCACATTTTTTGAGCCCACAATTTTATCATTTGTCATATTTTCCTCATTACCATTCTGAAATTTCGCGCCCTCAATCCGTATAGCCTATTCTCAATGATATCGTCAAAAAACACCGATGTTAAAGGAGTGTGACCAGATCACTTTTTTTACCCATAACTCCCCGGGACTTACCTTATGGGGCATGAGATTTGTATATCATAACATCCGTTATATTTTTCTGATTACGAAACTGAAACTCCCGCGCTTCTAGGCCGCATATTTCCGAGGATATCGTCGAAAATCCACCGATTATTTGTAAACTAATTTTCCAGTATCAACGTTTATCCGCTGAAAGCATACTCGATAGTTTTGTTCAATTTTTTACTGGAAATTGCGAATGTTTTCGGATTTTTGGGACATGGGAGGTGTGTATGGGAGTTACTTGATAATATTGGTATAAGTTACATCGAAAACTATTTTCCAGAAACTCTGGTCACGCTCCTTTAACTTTGTAAACTAATTTCCTGTTCCAACTTCCAATACATCATTTCCAGTTTCCCAAAATTTTACTTCACGAGTTGACAAGAAAAAACACCGACTAAAAGCGTTGATAGCAATGGTAACAAACACCACATGATTTTTGTCCGTGTAAAATGGCACCTTCGTATGGTATTGCCAACCGAAGGTGCTTTTTTTGTCTGCAGACAACGTTTTTACCATTCATTCATGCACAAAACCATGCATGGATTTTTCAGGTTTTCTAAAGTATTACTGCATCTATGTGGCTGAAATTTCTACAAGGCAGTTTATTAACATTATTCTTCAGTTATGTGATGCTGTTGTTTCTGATTTTGAAAGTTTTCCAATCAAGTAATCTGTCTTTAAGGAACGCGCAAACAGTCTGGTACCCTTCAGTCAGCCGTTTGGACCATCGAATATATGTACACTGGATGAAGCAACGACGTCTAAAATTGAAGCCACCGTCCGCCATTGTACACCACCTAATACAATGCATTGCCTAGACTGGTCATACTGTCTTCACTAGATACGTCATGGTCTATTGGTTCAGTGGCATGCAAGCGATCGCATGGACCGGGAAGCAGTCTAGTCAAATATTGTTCGTGGGGTACAATGGCGGCCGGCGCGTGGCTTCAATTCTCGTAACTACTATTGCATACTTCATCCAGTGTATATATATATCGCGATGGTTGGAACACGTTGCAAGCTGCATTGCAATAGAATTGCCTTCGGCATCTTTCCCTCCGGAAGTTACAAAAAAATTAGTGGAAATTTGTGTCAGAAAAATGATGGAACGGGTGAGTGACCTTAGTGTGTATAGGTATGCAGCAGGAGCACCCAAGACGACCCTCCATTAAACCGAATATAATTCGCGGTCCAACTCATCTGTTGGCAATTACAGAACGATTGTCATGCCAGATCAGTGTCCCAACGGAGGGCAGCAAACAGTGCAGTGTGTTTCATTGGTTTACCTGAAAATATTGATAGCAGTAAACACTTTCTCAAAAGCTGTGCCAAATGTTCTGTGAACCAACTGTGGGAACGCGTTTTAATATTTGTTGGTAACAGTCTTTAAAAAAATGTTTTAAACGCCGAAAAGGACACCCCGACATGCACATGTTTTAGCGATGTAATCTGCCAATCTCCAAACACCTGATCACCGTCTCACCCCAGGTGTGCAGCGTAAGAAATAACAATCTTGATACAAGGTACGGGGGCGGGTTGTGCCATTTTAGACTTATTTCAAGTCTGATATTGCGTATCACCAATTATGTATAAGGTATACTTCTCATAAATTTGTGAAGTATGCGCGATCTCTGACTTGAAATAAGTCTAAAATTGTACAATCTAAAAAATCGGAACTATGCATTATATAACTTTCTTCACAGTCTTTGCCGCATATAAACCCTATGAGGGATTATTTTGTTTAGGGAGACATTACCCCTTTTCATTTTGATGTAAAATGAACAAACATTAGCGTCTTTCAAACTTTGAAGATTTCTTTCCAGAAACCAACAGAAAAAGGGCGCTGTTTGGACTTTTAGAGCATGTAACTTTATAGGAACACACAAGGGAAAAGTAAAAGAAAAACATGACTTCAAACTGGAATTGTGCCAAACTGCTACAGTTTCGATCCCCATTTTAATGGCTTATAACAGGCAACAGGCAACATGCAACATTAAACAACAAGCAGCCAAAGTTCCATACGTTTAGCAAGTTGGAGAAAATACTGAAATCATTTGTGCACAGCTAAATGAGATTTTCCTGTGTTTGTCTAATGTGACATCACAACCGGTATCACAACTTTGCTCATGAATATACAAAACCTTGATTTAAACCCCCAAAACAACTTCCAAACTGGTTTTATGACTTGAGCTAAATTGAGTATGTATAGTTGAATAACAATGTTTTATTGTTAAAACACCATTTGAGGGAGCCCTTCAATGAACAGGGTTCGATGCAGATGATGCTCATTCTATAACTCGAAAATCCTCCAATCTGTATACTATGGGCTTCTAGTTATGTTATTTCTTGCTTTTTCCAGCATCCGTTTGAACGTAAACCTTCACCATTTCACCATTATAGGGGGATATTTTGAGACACTTGGTGGCAGCAAACAACACAGTCCTTTTCCGCATAAAATAACGGACAGTTGGTGCTCAGAAAACCACTGCTGACCGTATTTATGAATTAGCAGTGTTTCTTAAGATGTGCCAATTAGGCTTTTCCTTTCACATGCACAGACAAAATTTGAGTTGCTATGTGGTGCACGCGGCAGGTGTGAAGTACAGAATCAATACCATGTTCATCGTACGAGAGAATGGCATAAGGCAACCAGACTAGTGTAGCAACAACAGTGTAGTATGTGACTTTCTAAACTGCACGTCCATTTGAAAGTGAAGAATTCGGGGCGGCAGCCATTGTGCAAAATGTTATACAAAAAAGGTTAATTAGGCAAAACTGTTTATAGGCGTACTAATAAAAAAAGACAATACAAAATCCATACACAACCACAACACCTTGGACACGGTGGCGTAGTTCAGTAGAAGTTCATCGCCGTCGTTCAGTGCAATCCCTCGGGCGATATGGGATGTTACTGTATCCACTAGACCCCTTCACGCTGTGCTCCCTGTTGCACATTACACGGATCTCGCCGAGTGTTGACCCAGAAAACTCCCCTGTGTGTCATCGGCCAGTACCGGCGAGTCGGCTCGCCTCATACGGCACGGCTGGGCTGTCGGCATTCTGGACTGGTTGCGGCGTTGTATTTATTTATTTATTCCACGCTGGGTTGATAATTACATTGCTTTGAGTTTAGACCCGCCAGGAACGTAGAGTTTGAGTTCTCAAGTTGACAAAAAATACAAATGACTGAAGAAAATGTGGAAAATTTAGTAAATAGGGATTTTAATCCCCAAACGAACAATTACTGAAAATTGTTACTTTTAAAAATTACTTGCACTTTGGCTAAAATAGTTTTTTCACGCGCTATAGGCCCTTTGTACCGGCGGCCATGACAGGGGCCAGCTTTTCATATTTAAATGATGTGCATATACTCGTGCATGACGTACGGTGACAATGTGACTGCCCCTGTCATGGCCTCCCGTGCAAAAGGTCTATTGCAAATTGAATGGTGGATAGCTCTATGATTAAAGAGTGTCATATGTCTTCAGTGTGTGGATTGGGTTCTCGGTCCCTGCTTGATTCTGATGGTTTCTCCGCACGTTGGTGTGTGGGTTTTTCCTCCCACCTCTAAAACTGAGAATTTCATTCTGTCCTCTTGCACTTCGTGGCCAAGCTGAAGAACCTCCTAGGTGGCTACAGGGAAACGACTTAAGTCGGCTGTGGCTACAGGGCAACGACTTAAGTCGGTTAATCTCAGCAACCAGATCCCTTTAGGGGATCATACGAAAGAAGAAGAGGCATTATACAATGCCTGATACATTTATTTCTATTTCTGTTGTATTTGTTTATCTGATATAAATGTTATACTTATGTCATCCAATATCAATGGTCAAATAGCCTCGCTCGTGAATAATGTCCACATCGTCAGACCATGCACAACTCGGCTATGACATAGCCCTATAGCTTTAATACAAAAAATCCCTTTGCACATATTCAGATTGAGTAAATGAAAATTCATTTTCGTGCCGTGCGTCGATGTTCCTTGTCTGTCCTCACTCGGCCTGGCCGATGACGCACCGCCTCGTCCCGTGGTGAGAAACGACTTCCCCCTCCTCGAGTTTTAAAGACGGATACATGATTAGAAAACCTTTTTAAAAAAAGGAACAAAAGCATAATTACAGAACTAAAGAATACTGTTGATAAACTGCCTTGTAGACATTTCAGCCACATAGATGCGGTAATACTTCAGAAAACCTGAACAATCCATGCATGCTTTTTGAGTTGAATGAATGATATACAAAGTTGTCTGCAGACAACTTTTTAAAAAACACCTTCAGTTGGCAATTTCTCCCACAAAGGTACCGTTTTACACGGGAAAAATCATGTAGTGTTTGTTACCATCAACACTTTTAGTATAGGGTTTTTCTTGTCAACTCGTGAAGTAAAATTTTGGGTAACTGCAAATGCTGTATTGGTGCTTTAAGCTTGTAAACGGGTAATTACCCATAACGTGTCTCGGAATGCTAAGCTTTATGTTGCAACATTGCAATTTCCACCTTTGCCTACGAAGTTACATTCGATAGACTTTTGAACCTAAGCCATTAAAGCTGTCATCATTGTGATTAAACTCAAATTGACTTGAACTCAGCTCATGGTTTTTAAACACCCCACCAATTCTTGGGCATGTTTATGCCATTTCTAAACTGTGACATAGTTCCTCCAAATCAAAGAAGTTGATTAACATAAACTTGGGATGAGAGAAATATCGTATAGGCCTTATAAAGATTCGAACCCGAGACCTCTGACTCACCGGGCAGATGTTCCACCAGCTGAGCTATAATAAGACACAGTGCAGGTATATACTCCCTCAGGTTTTCCCTATGGACCCAATAACTTATCTGAAAAATCTTACACAACACCCGAATTATTAGCAGGTTGGTATAGCTCTTCGCAAATAGGTAAATGTTTACAAAACTTGTAGTTAAATTGTTCATTAATTTGTGTATTTGTTTTCCTCCGTGTTGATTCGCAGATACACCAGAGACAGCCCTGGCAAATTCTATCACAGCGGCCGGGGTAGCTTTCACCGTGACGCAAGCATGCAGTCTTGGCGATCTCCTCCAGTGTGGCTGTGCAGAAAGTACTAAATCCGCTGAAGCTCCGGGTCCAGATGGGACATGGGAGTGGGGTGGGTGTGGGGACAACATCGAGTTCGGTTACACCAAGTCTAAGGAGTTTATGGACACGCAGATCAGACGACGAAGCGACGTCAAGACCCTGATAACGCTACACAATAATGAGGCTGGTAGATTGGTAAGAAATGCTTTTTCTTGTTTGCCAAAACTAGCATCTACTGTTATTAAAGGAGCTTGTTCAGATTTTTTCCAGAAAATGGATTTCGTTTTAACCTAACAATCACATAAAAACCTCCCCAAAATACTATCCATGGGAAGAAAACAAGACATTTGCAATCTCCGATTTGGATGTGGAAGCAAAAAGGTTGGTGTAATCACTGCGCTGCTTCATGGAACGAAACAATTAGTTTACAAAACACATCGGTGTTCTGTTTTTTACGATTTCCTTGCAAATATACGAATTAAGAGCGCGAAATTTCAGAATGTTAATTAGAAAGATATGACAAATTATCATATGGTATCAAAATCTCAACACCCATGGAAAAATGGGGGGAGGGGGTTCAAAATGTGATCTAGACACACTTTAACCAGCACACGGGCCTGATAATTTCACCAGTTTGTCGAAGTTAAAAACAATCAGCTACTGTAGTAAGAATGAAGTTAAGGTAAAAAGTGCAATCTTTGAAACTTTCCTGAATGGCCAAGTTTCACAAACTTCATTTCAAAACTTTCAGTCTGTGGAGTTTTTGACCGATATTTCTTTCGAAGCACAGTATAGGCTTGACAAACCCACAACATAAATCAATTCGTGCTCAAATTTATTTTCCAATGTCCTGAAACATGTGGGTAATATATCTTTAATAAATAGGCACGTCACTTATTGATAAAAAATAGCTGTTGGGCAAGAAATGGACGTCGACATTTGCAACTTTTTTCTTTCTTGTGAACTGTATTTTACGAAATGCGGTCTTTGCTAGACAAATTGTGTATATTATCTCGGCAAACCGCATCACACTCTTCGTAGAAGTGAAAAGAAATGTGTGAAAAAGTACGTAATATGTACTTGGAATGGTTTATTGGGTTCATTGCACTAAAACAGAATCGACTTTGGCCCCTTGTCTTACGGAGTTTTATAGAGAAATTATTTATTCTCATAAATAACAATTGAACTTCCTGGACACAAATCAATTCAGTTACTGCCACCATTTATGGCTTCCGACCTTTCTCTATTAAATTATCTAGACCGCATGAGTTTCGTGGTTTTCTGGCTTGTGTGTGGTCTCTAGCTCTGCAAACATTTCATTTCATCTTCCTGCATGCCCTCTGTGGTGCACGTTTGCCAGACGGCAAAGTTCTTATTTCCCACTGGAGTAATACAATTGATATTTGTTTGTGATTTGCCCGAGTTGGTAGAGCGCTGGTTGGGCCCACCGCGGAAAAAAACAAACTAGACGTCTCACCGGTTACTGCAAATGATGTATAGGGGTTTTACGGTGATACGTTTTTAATCAACATATCTCAAAAATCACCACTGCAAAGGCCACTGTCAATTTTACACATTATTTGGGGTACTTGTGGTGTTTACAAAGGGCATTTCCCATTTTAAAATCGCAAGTCCAAAATCAGGGGCAGCAGAGACATCTGCCTTCTAGGCTCCCTATAACTTGAGCCATGTACCAATCTTTTTCAAAAGAGCAGGTACTTGACGTCTGTTGTGTTGGTTACAGCCAGCGGCGTTGCGGACCGTGTTTTGGCGAACATGACTAGAGATATGTTATTTTGCTCTTATCCCAAGTTTGGTTGTTTCCATTTCAATGGTGATTAGGCACCATACCATATATTGTGTTTTGAGACATGTTTGTGACATTAAAATGGATTTTTGAAATTAAATTTTGGATGCTGACGACGTCGTTTTGTTATTGACAGTGATTACGCCAGAAACAATGTTTCATTATAGTCCTGGTGACGAAAAGAGCATATTGATCAAGTATTACCAACCTTACTTACTAAGAAAAGGTATCAAAAAGTAGGAAAGAATTTATTACTTTATTGAAAGTCATTTCTAAGAGTGTACTATTGACCTATCACGGCTACTCCAGCAAAAAGTTATATCACTCTGGCATATTCAAATCGTTGAGGGCGTCCTTGCGACGACAGACACCGCATGGAAATATTACTTCGAACCCAATTAAGTTTCTTGTTCCGTGGAAATGGTGATAAGTGTAGTGGATTGATTCAAGTGCTTAAGATAATGTTAACTAAGTTGCCTTTACAGGGGGGCGGGAGACAAAGGGAACTCTCTAAATTCAAAAGAGTGAAAATTCACTAAATTCGAGTGAAAATAGAAACTAGGATAGAAACTAGGAACCAGACGAATTGGACTGAATTTTCTCACTCCGATAGATTGAGCTGACACTGGAAGGTGTCATTTTTCAAACTTAGAGAGATTTTCATGCTAAAACATCTAGTCCCGAGATTCACTCTTTCGGGTTTAGAGAGAACAATAAATTGGACCACACAAAGTCGCTGTTCGGATCTTCGTACCCGTGCATGGCCACAACGAAAAATAAATTGCGAAGTCTAGACGTATAGATAGATCGTATCGAACAGCTGCCATCTTGTATGGCAGTTTCTTTGGTTCTTGAAGAAACGTGATTGCATATGTTGTGGTTATTGTTTGCCAATTTAGAGATCAAAGTTGCCTCACAAGACGACAGCTATTAGATACGGTCCATATTGGCAATGTACGAAGGCTTAAATCAACATGTAGGGCCTAGGCCTTATCAACCCGAAGCATTCTGTTGTCGTTCGGTCTTATGCAATGCTCGTTGTGTTTACGCACTTTATAAGGCCACGTTCCTTAGTACCGATTTGCCCTGCAGTGGAAATTATCTTGAAAATACAAATTGACGAGATTTCAAATATAATTAAATATATTTCACAGGACTACGGCGTGTTGAACAATTATTGGAAGTTTAGCTCTGGGTGGCGTCTAACTTTTCACTTTCGACCGTGACTTTGGAATGTCAGACGTTCAGAAAACAATTTGAAATGGCCGTAATTTACTGTCGCGATTTTGACGGGATCGAAGCCTTTGCATCAACATCTTCTCCTGGACAGCCCGTTTGTTTAGACTTTAGCCTTGGCCAGTTGTCATAAATAAGACGGCTTACAAGACGCCGTCTGGGGACTGTCTTTCGACAGTGCAACAGACGGAGTTGGACCCAAATCGGGAAGTCAGTTCAGTCGTAATTTTTATCGAAGAAAGAATAGAATTCAACCAAGGATAGCATGTCTTTTCTTCCAAGGTTTAGAAGGGCTGATGATGTAATTAAAAGTCTGATTCTGGCTGTGTCATGTATCATTCTGTTATACGGACATACAACTTTCGACACCGTTGAAGAATCAATATCTGAAGAAAAAATATCATCTTGCTGAGTGATTTCGCCGATCACGTGATCTCCCTGGAAAACATTTATTCAACGTTCCCGACACAATTGCGGCAATATCATTAAAGCAATGATTTATTTCATTCACAATGACATTTCTATCATGAATAATCTTCGCAAAGAGTGCAGAACAAACTGCAAAATGTAACACCGGGATTTTCAATGAAGTCGTTAGCTTAGTATAATTTATGTAAAGGATAATGCCCGTATACGCGCCATTCGTGACTGAGAACGGCCCGATGACAAAGCCCAAACATTCTCAGTCTCAAATGGGAATTAATTGGACAACGTATAGAGGAATTTTAAATTGTCATCGAAAACAAAGGGTCTCTGTGCTTTCTTTTGTGATAATGAAAAGACGCGTGACGTAATACAATGGCTCAGCATCTGGAACTAGGCTGCCAGTGCTAATCTGAAATTTGTCAACAGAGAGAGAGAAGATGAAGTTGGTCCAACTTAGATTTGACTGTCGAGTGTGGATTTTGAGGAAAAACTTGTGTGAATCACCCTGTTGTACGTTTGCCTCATCTCTTCATATACTTCATAGGTTTATCGCCCAAAACTGGCCAGCCTCATGCGGAATGTACCAGGCCCTCCGAATGGGCGGAAACAAGCATTCGGGCTCTGGTTGGGATGACTTGTCTGGAATTAAATTTAAAACACTGGTCAAACACCAGAATTCCACCAGAAAAAAACATCGCATTGTTATTTGCATTGGTACGAAGCAGACCCAGATTTGTGACTTTTGTTGGAGTGCTGATCGCCGCGGGAGACGAGGCCATTCCTCGCTAAAAGAATTATGACCCCAAGATGATATTGTACCGACAGATCATTTGAATATTTACGGTTTGTTGTGGTTTTTGCTGAATGTCTGGCGCCTACTTCAACTTTTCCGAAGACCGGACGTTAACCTCTCTTTATGGGTTGTGAACATTTTAAAGTTTTGTACTTGTTGCCATTTTTCGTAGCTTTCTGTAGTATGGTGTGGTATGGTGGCGTACAAGAGACATGTTTTCGCGTATAGGAAAACTTTGTGTGAACAGCTTTTCAATTTCATGGAAATGACGAACTCTGGACATAAACTCAATCACCTACTTCCTAAATCTCATGGTGTTACATACAGTTTGCGTCAGCCAAGAGAGTTTAGTCTGCCTCTGTGCAAAACAAATAGGTTTTAAAATAGTTATATTCCTTGGTGTCTTTTTAACCTGCAATAATGAGTGGTTTGGGTGTGCGTTAGAGTGGGATTGGGGAGCAGGATTTGGAGATATGGATTATTTAGTTTTTGTGTTTCCCGTAATTGGTGTGGTTAATTTTTGTTTATATAATGTGATTTTTAAGTAGTTGTACTGGCGTATCCTTTATGTGCAATGTGTTTTAATCCAACAATTCTTTAGGTTTTTATGGTTGCAAAAAAATGTCTTAATAAAACATTTAAAGAAATAAAAACATCACATATCACAGAGATTCCTATAAATTTGCCATTTCGCAAATTCTGTTGCAAATGTCTTTGCAAATATTTGCGTATGATAATGCAAAAACTACGGGGTTCTTCGGTGCCGGGTGTCAACCAATCAGCGGTGAGCCCTCAGCGATAGTGTCCAGACATGTTGAGCGAGCATCCTCATCGGGTCTTGGCACGAGACTATACGTTACCCTAACGTAACTGTCTTCATGTCCGAAAATAATGTTCCCTTTTCTCCCTACAGGCAATTAAGCACTTCATGCGACGTGAATGCAAATGCCACGGCCTGTCTGGTTCCTGCACGCTCGAGACATGTTGGGAGAAGATGCCATCGTTCCGTGAGGCAGGCTCCCGACTAATGGAACAGTACAAAGGATCGGCCAAGGTAACGGGTGGTAATGACGGGGAGACGCTCATCCCAGAAGATTCCACAGTGAAAACCCCTACTGAACTGGACTTGGTATATTCCATAGACTCTCCCAACTTCTGCGAGCCCAACCCCAAGACCGGTTCACTCGGTACGGAGGGGCGCCGGTGCAACAGCACGTCCATGGACGTAGGGGGTTGTGACATTTTGTGCTGTGGCAGAGGCTACACGGAGGAAACTGTTGTATTTCAAGTGAACTGTCGGTGTCGTTTCCATTGGTGCTGTGAGGTAAACTGCGACAACTGCACTGTACAAGCAGCGATCAATAGATGCAACGGATATGGTCCACACTGAACCTGAGTAAACGGAATGAGAGACTTGGGACGCTTGGTGGCAGCAAACATAACATCCCTGATCACGTGGGACCACATGTTTGCTGCCACCAAGTGTCTCAAAGGTCCCCATTACGTACTTGTTACATCACGTACAATCTAGAGCAAGTTCGGGCGGGCGACTATAGTTAACTAGACTAACCTACCCCCGGTGCTTGGTTCCTCTAGTCAGACTAGCTATAGTCAAACCACGCAGCGTTCGGATGACATCTAGATCTACTATGGTTAGTCTAGTTAACTGTAGTCGCCCGCCCGAACTTGCTCCAAGGTGCCTCTAATTAGCTGCCAGTGCGTTCGTATCCGTCATAGGTCGAGTTCGGGCGGTCTGTTCTTGACACGCAAACAAAGTTCTCGCGCCTAAACGGTCAGAACACGACCACCTAACACACATCACCTATCTACCGAGAACTAGATATCCGTGTCAAGAACAGACCGCCCGAACTCGACCATAAAGTGTGAAACTGGTGTGGAAAAACAGAAAACTGTATTCACCAGAAGCAACTTTTAATCTTGTCCTTATAAGACGTAAAGTCCTGACTTGAATGGTGCCCATTATAATCTTCCAAAAACGAATCTTGACACGCGTTAAAACAAGATTCGGAGATTTAGGACTATCCTTATATCTTCCGCTTGTGCATGATGTGCGTTCACCAATGATGCTGTCTCTGACTTTTTGAGCCATACGCCACTTGTACGGTCGCGTTCAAAACAAGGTTTTCTGGGCACATCATATTTCACAATGGGCAAAAGTCAACCTCACAGCAACCGACATGGTAACGACGCGAGGGAGTCATTGTTCATGCAAGTAAAGCCTTCCTTTTTTTTGCCACCAGAAACCGGAGAAATTTCTAATGGTCGAATTCCACCATCAAACTAAAATCAGCAGATTTAGTCCCCGAATATTTTCCGATGTTTTCTATTTTCTTTTTCAGTATTTGTAACACTTGATCGATTTTATAAAAAATACATGTATTATAATTATTATTTTTTTGTATAGAATAAATACCTTATGTCTAGTTGGCATAAACTGCCAATCTGGTGCTGCAGAACAAATATGTATCAAGGTTTAAATGGCGCTAGATAATTTGCAAGTTTTGTTTACCACAAATGAATAACACTTTATGAATGCCCTACCACTAATTAAGGCTACTTTCCCTGTGTATTATGGAAGGCTGGATCCAAAATAGTGGCTTTGGCTGTGGATATGGCAGTTGCTATGCTGTTGCTATGGGCGGACAATTACAGTCCTTAGAAACAGCGTTTTAGCAACAGCCACAGCCACAGCCAAAGCCACTGATTCGGATCCAGCCGAAGTTAAATTTGTCTCTTCGTTTTGATAATCTAGGCTTTCTAAATAGACTTCAACCTCAAAATTTGGTATTTCTTTTCAAATCAAACCTGGGTCGTTTCCACAAATGCAACACACCATTGTCAACCGCACAGTCAGAAAATACCCTTTCCGACAGAAACTCTTGGTGGCGCTATGCCTTGTGAAACCTGAATAAAATGGGGGACTTTTGAGACGCTTGGTGGCAGCAAACAAAACGGTCCTTTTCCATTGTTTACGTCACATTGAGCATGCGCACTTTAGCTCAAACGTGACGTGACAATGGAATAGGGCCGGTTTGTTTGCTGCCACCAAGCGTCTCAAAAGTTTCCCATTATTGATACATTTCGCGCATGCGCGTTTTCATCCAATAAGAGACACGAAAATTGTAAATATATCTATACAAAAAATTTAAAATGCATTTTCGGGAGGTTACAGCACGTTGCCTCTTTTATTACTGTTTTGTAAGATGTATACTATTTTTCTATCACTGAATATAATTTTGTAACATTCAACGTTTATTCTTCTTATATTTAAATGTTTTCGGATTTTCATAGTGAAGGATTATTATTTGGACGAAATATGGTCTTAATGAATGAATTAATGGGTGTATTGATATGTTTCGGTTTAAAAAAAATGCTTTTCCATATAACGTTGAAACCCTAGTGGCTTGTTTTATTAATTTCTTGTCGACGCAGTTTAAAGATCCTATATCGAAGGTCCGTAAAGGTTTTTTAAATAATTAGTGTGCACATGCAGCAATGTTTATAATAGACCTTTGCACCAGAGGCCATGACAGGGGGCAGTTTTTCATATTTAAATGTGTGACAATTATCCACAAAGTGCCTACTCGTGCATAACGCACGGTAACAATGTTACTACCCCCTGTCATGGCCGCCGGTGCAGAGGCTCTATATAATGTAATACTGCGTGGGTGCATGTAAACATTCATGGTATTTTACGGTTTTCTTACAATGTGCTGCATTGATGGAGCTTCAGAAAAGTCAGCGAATTGTGGTTCAAAATTCAACAGCAATTTTAAATGGTGTCCCTTGAAACAGTTTTGTAAAAGGTACGCTGCCTTTGGAAAAGCGCTCTACCAATAGTATATCTTTGATATGGAGCCTAAGAACTCCCCCTTAACGCTCCTGTATGACTCAACACACTCTTCCCTTTTGTTTAATAACGCACCAACTCCCCCTAAAAACTAAAAGGAATTCCTTTTGAATTCCTTGGATGTTTGAGACACAATGGGGAAACAATGGTAGGGGAGATGGTACCCTCGGCCCCATATCGTACTGCATATGCCCATCCTCGTCTTGTTGACAACGAGATTTGGAACGCATGTTACGTAGCTGGCACCTTTTCAGTCAGCTATCTACATTCCATAGAACTGATTCAGGGGACACGATTCAATCGTTCTTCCCTGTGAGCAGGGTCTATGCTGACCAACCGTTAAAAGTTGCGTTCTCTTGGAAACCGAGCAAAAATACATGTAAGTGGAAATGTTGCGGCAAGTTTTAACAATCAATGGATTGGAACTTTACAATGGATGCTGGCAGTTTGTTCCACAAAGAAGGAGCAGCTATACTCTGAAATCCATGGTCATTTGGGAATTGTGTATTGGTGGAGAAGAATCTGTGCTGGTGACCATTATTATTGTGTGAAAGCGCTGAACCAAGTCCCGAGTGAAGGTAGATTGAAGCCTGATGCTGAACTACATGTACTTTGAAGGTAAGGTGGAACAAGGTAACCTAAAATAAGATATAGACCGTATCGAATAGCCGCCATTACGTGGGGCACCATTTGTTACTTAAATCGTTTAACAATGGAAGCACAATGTGTGCAACTATGCATGTCCTCAAGGAACAAGGAAACTGCCGCACGAAATGGCGGCTATAGACCGTATCGAATATCCGCCATTTCGTGGGGCACCATTTGTTACTTGTTACCGTTCAACAATGGAAGCAAAATATGTGCAACCATGTATGTCCTCAAGGAACAAGGAAACTGCCACACGAAATGGTGGCTATTCGATACGGTCTATTTCTGAAATTTGACTGCACTGAGAAAGTAGCTTCACGTTGGTATAACGCCTCGTTCACGCGAAAGGTTGACCCCTCACGGTGCGAAAAGCATGGACACTTTAAAAAAAAATTAATTTTACCGGAACGTGACGAGGTACTGAGCTGATATATTCGACCTCCATCACACAAGTCATGGAGATAATGCCATTTTTAACCGTTTTCCAATCCTGGGGCCGTCCGAAGTTGTCAACATTTTTCACGGTTCTACAAAGCGTATGAAGGGGATCGAGGGCCGCGTAGGCATGCACTGTAAAATAATGACACTTTATGGTATTGACAGGAAAATGTTGATAAGTAGTAGGCCTATTTCGGGGGAGGGAGGGAGGGTAGTCTTGAAAAATACTGCGCTCTGTAGAATTGTGAAAATATGTTGACAACTTTGGTAATGTGAGACTTTTGAAACGCGTGGTGGCAGCAAACAAACCGGTCCTTTTCTAATATTTACATTTATTTATTTGAGCTAAAGTGCGCATGCTCAATATGACGTAGACAATGAAAAAAAGGACCGATTTGTTTGCTGCCACCAAGTGTTTCAAAAGTCTCCCATTTTCAATTCCCGTAACTCAATTCTTCAAAATACAATTTTGCAAGGTTTCCGAAATTCAGTGGCGGATCCAGCCTCATTAAAATACAGGAATGTGTAGTATTTTAATGAGCTGGATCCGCCACTGCCGAATATTACGTTCTAGAGGGTTTGGGAGCCAAAATCTTGCATGTAAAGGCATGCACATGCATGGTGTTGGGCTTGCAACTCTGACAATTCGTGTCGAAGCAAATGCTGGAAAGGGCGCCCTGGTTCCATTAATAGTAGAGAGATGATTTTCAGACATGTTTGGTTTGGGCTGTACGGAAGACTGCTTATTTTTGGTTATAAAGACCCAATATTTATCGTTTATAAGATGTGCGGATCTGCCACACAACCACACGTTAAGTACATCGCACTCATCGCAAGACGGCCAAACTTAAGCAGCACTGACTGCATGTTCCCGAAGTCCGAGCACAAGTACGCGAGAGACCAGTGGAAAGAACTGGGCCGGGACTTAGGTCCGAGTCGACGAGAGTCAAGTTAGACGGATGCTCTTCAACAAGGAGGAGCTAAACGCGTGGCTATGTAGCCGCGAAACTCGGTCCATAGACGAAAGAATCGTCTGAGCAAGTCAACAACGATGATGATGAAGTCCTTAATAAGGCATAACATATCTATAAATATAAAGCTACAAATATGCTTCAAAAACCTTTAAAGTCCATGCATGTTATGTGTTAAGTGAAAGGTACAAAATTCGTACAGAAAGTAGCATCCTGGCGAGAAATAAATTCATATGGTGTTTTTACCATTACACCTTAGTCTACATGCATATTGGAAACTAGAGGCACAGGTACCGTACTTCATGAGAAGTGTACGTTTGTTGTCACCTTTATTCAAACATCTATCTATCAACCATTTTCAGCGAAACGAACAAACACGCGTTCCAATTTATTTTGGCGGTCTACCTTCTGTGCCAAATCCATTATGCCGTATATCCCCGGAGATTTTCGTCCAAGGAAAATTATTTTCTCGCGGAGAAGCACAGTGAATGCTCATTGCAAAACTTGGTTTCAGAATGTAATCACGTACAGTTGAAATTAAGTTGGGCAACTGTGTGAGGTCTGGTTTACGTCTCGGCTTTCAAACCACGCGCTTCATGTAACAAAAGGAGAAGTTAATGTTCGAACCAGACTGTATTAAATTCTTCCTCCATGATTAAATTGTCCAACAAAACAAAAGGCGGAATTCCCGTAGAGCACAGTGCTTTACTCCAACGTGACAGAAAATTTGAAACTGTTGCGGGTTTTTCAGGATGAAAAAGGCCGCCGACGAATATCGTCCTTGTTCTGTGTGGTCCAAACGGGTGAATTTGTGGGTGGTTGTTAGCGCCGACTGCTGCGGCCAGACCGCGTCGTCTGCTTAGCGTGGGCAAGCAAATTGAAAAACGGCGGGAGAACATTTTGCAGAAAAAAAGATGACCCAGATCAGAATTCCAATCAGTGAAACTTGTAAAAGACTAAACGTAGGGGGGAAGATACGCCCACGACAAAGTAGTTAATTCAGAGTATTTCATCCTTTCTAAAACGAATAACGGACACATTCTGTGAGAAATGGTTTTAAAAATGTGGAACAAAGGTATTAAATTAGGTGTTCCGTAATTATGACATTTTCAGATGCAAGAGATTCTTAAATTATTTTTTGTCTCTTATTTCCGCGTGAGGGACAACTCATCGATCTAAACTCGCTCATTTAAACTCGCTGGGATATATGTTTAGATGTTTCAAAGAGTTAATAAAACCATTTCTAAAACATTGTGTACTTTCAATTATTTATTGCAGTACGTGTATTATTTTCTCCAGAAATTGATTTAGCTTGCGTAGGGGAAACTAAACGTTCATTAAGGTTTGTCTTGCCCTTACCCGACGTAATTATTAACACTCTATACTCAGTGCTTTCCCGAGACACAAACAAATTCATAGCGTGCTTGGGTGGGACTAGAACCAACGACCTCCTGCAAACAAGGCAGACGACTTAACCACTCGACCACCGAGCCATTCAACACCGGCTAGACAAACCTTAATTAATATTCTTTTCTCGTTGACGTTTGTAGTGTTTTATTTTATGGTTGTCGAATGGGAAAATGGGAAATCACAGAACACGACACCTTGCATTGGCTGTCTGTCTCACAGGGTATGGCATCACGTGATATCTAACTGACAGAGGCGATGGACACTCGACTGTATAGAGGGCGCACTTAAACTTTATAAGACATACATGAGAGATTTTTATGTCTGAGAGTTCAGGAGCCCGAATAAAATTGTTTTACCAATAGAGGGCGTAGTGCGTTTGAATGACTTCGTTAGATCATATTTAAATAAAGGTAACCACAATAGGGTCTTTTTCTTTAAATCGTTTTGAAAACTGGTTGTCTGTATCCCATGTTCTTATTGGTATGCTAATCACAAACACTGTGCATAATATGACGTCAAGTCGATATCTTGACACTAACGCAATAGACTACTAAAGTGTGACGTCGGTTGCCATGGTGATTGGGTCTAAACATTCGCTGGTAATCTTAAACATCCATTGGTATAGCTCAGGGAAACAGTTCACTGGTTTTAGTTTAGACCCAAAAACCATGGCAACACACAAAGGGTGACGTTTTCACTTTAGTAGTCTATTGCGCTTGGGGAGCAGGGTTATAGTCGAGTTCATCACAAGTCTTTCACAAGTCCAGAGCCGATACAAGTCCAGTAACAAGAAGAAAAGGATGAACACGCACACAAGAATGCCTTTGTTGGAGTTCATTTGAATAGCTTGTGACTTGAATTAAGACTCGGGGACTTGTGGAGGACTTGTGATGGACTCGACTCGGTAAACATTTAAAAAGTACACGTCCCACAAATAAAACTTTGCTTCATAATTTTATTTGGCGTAACACTTTTTCATAACGAATTCACTTATTAAACAATTTTATCACAGTCGCACTTTTATTTTCAAGTTTTTTTTACAAAGATAATAGTGAAAAATAAACAGACGCAGTACGCCTGTCGATTAGCCTATTGTGTAACATATGCATAATGGAAGGCTCCCGGAATTGTTCACTTTCATATTCCGTAATTAAGATGTTAATCACTTGCATAAAACAACGTGGTTGTGCCTGGTCGTTATTTTTTTTTAGCTCCTCAAAGAACCGTAGAGGATGCCCTCATGTACTGGGATAACAGAACAACATAACATAGACTTACATTTAACTTAATAGAAATAAAATATTTATTTAAATTGCATGCCGATAAAAAAAAAATATTTTGCAAGTAAGCCTATCACACAAAGACGAAACCGCCGTATCAACACACTCTATCCGTGGCTTTACATTGATGAACCCAAATACCGAGCTCAAACAAGAGACAAATACATGGAATTGAAATTTGAATACCTTCCGTCGAAACTCGTTAATATGCGACTTTAAAGAAACATTGTTATAAACGTGGGCCTTGCAATATATTACCATATTCGCAATGGTCTGACTATTTATCATTGTTTTACATTGCAAGTTCTTTGTCAGTCAAGTACATGTACATGTAAAAAGTGACATGCGTAAAGAGCGCCCTCATTTTTGCAAAGAATGTTTCTTTGCCGAAACGAGGGCGCTCTTTGCTTCATTTCACTTTTCCCTGGCAAGAGAACTTTTAATGCAAAAAAGAAAGGGAAAAAGGCACTTCTAAGGATTTCAAACAAAAATAAGCTCTTGCAATGTTTTGTTGATGTACTAATCTTTTAATCTTTCGTAAAAAAAAAATGACTGGCCATATCCCCCGGAAATCTAATATGAAGCTCTACAAGTATTTACACGCTAACATATTTACACGCTAAACAATATCAATGTTAATAAAGTATAATATAATATATATTTACATATAAAGATTCCAGTCAAAGTCACGTGTCACAATGTCGAAATATGTACAAATAGTCCCTGGTCTTGTTCACATGGTGCGCATTTTCAATGCGCAGAGGCACTTATTTTATGTAAAAGAGACCGCTTTCTTTCATCCAATTTACAAGTTTAGAAACGGGGCACATATAGAGCCTTTGCACCGGCGGCCTTGACGGGGGAAGGTTTTCATATTTAAATGTGTGACAACAGATCCACAAAGTGCCTACTCGTACATAACGAAGAGCCCAATGCCCCGATTGCTTTCCTAATTATATCAACACCATAGAAGCAGCATTTTTAGTGGAAAATAGCACTAGCAATTTTGTGGGAATTTTAAAGGTATTTTACAACATTTTCGACAACGGAATGGTCGAGTTATTGTACAAAACATATCATGTGAAGTAACAGTCTGTGGCATACATTCACAAGTATACCAGTCGTTGACTTGAGTTCTATAAACTAGAGGTTTTTCTAACTTTTCGAAAAGTCTGTTTATATGCATTAATCCCGGTTTCCTCCTTAAATTGCAACAAATGTCAATGGTGTAATATACATGTACCTTAATGTTGTATTAGGCTGGATCCGAATTAGTGGCTTTGGCTGTGGCTTTGGCTGTTGCTATGCTGTTTCTAAGGATTTTCATTGTCCGCCCATAGCAACAGCATAGCAACAGCCATAGCCACAGCCAAAGCCACTAATTCGGATCCAGCCTTATAGACGATGCGCTCTTTGTTTACGTCTAAAGCACCCTCTATTGACAATTAATTGTTATGCGCACGCATACGTTTTGCATAAATTTGGTTTGGTAATGATGCCAAAGGTCAAATCATTCAAAGACGATTTGACATGTGACCTTATTTCTAAACCAAGTTTAGAAACCACTGCGATGTGCGCGCATAACGCCAGGCTTGTTTTGGTTTGCTGTGACGTCAGAGGGCGCATCATCAATAGCTAAGCGAATACCAAGCGATATTACCGTCCCGTTCTATCGGCATCGATAGACAGTTCTTACTGTGGTACACTCTTGGCATTTGACTTTGCAGCACCAATGGAACGTACAACTGCATCTCTCCGTGATTCGGACTTGTGAGCTATCATAGTCGCGTCCACAGCACATGAGATCGCAGCCGTCCACCCCAAGCGACGTGTTGTTGCACTCCCGTCCTACGGTGCCGAGCGTTCCGACCTTCTCGTTCCGTACGCAGAAATCGGGCGAGTCGTCGAAGTAGACCAGGTCGCGGGATCCAGGCGACTTATGGTTGGAGTTGTAGGGTTGGAAGTTGTCCTCCGTGCCTCCCTCCAGTCGCTGGCCGCGTTGGCCTCTGTCCCTCCGGCCGTCGTTGCTGCTGCCGCCGCGGTCGCCCCGGTTACCGTTGCCTCGGACGCCGTCGTTACGGAGCGCTACCCTGGATGCTCCGTCGAAGCGATCCTTGAGGTAGTCGCCAACGGAGCGGAACATCGGCAGTCGCATCCAACACGTCTGGATGGTACAGCTTCCTGACATGCCGTGGCACTTGCATTCTCGCCGCATGTCGGACGAAACCGTCTAAAAGTTAACAATACAATTATATAAGAAAGTTAGTCATCATGGAAAAAAACATGAGGGGGCGTTCCGGGGTTCGAAACCCCTCCCAACCTGGAACCCAAGATGATCTGCTTATCAAGAGGGAATAAGTCCACCTTTTAGCAACCCCCTCCCACTAAATATAGTGCGGGCCGCGCTGACACAATTAAAGGCCGATTATATCATTTGCAGATGAAACGTGTTTACGAATTCCAGGAACAACATTACATAACTAAAGAATAATGTTGATAAACTGCCTTGTAGAAATTTCAGTTATATATAGTATATAGATGCAGTAATACTTCAGAAAACCTTTAAAATGCATGCATGAGTTGAATAAATGGTAAATATGTTTTAAAGCATTTCAGTTGACAATTTCTCCCACAAAGGTACCATGATTTCACACGGGCATGTGGTGTTTGTTACCATTGCTATATATATCAACACTTTTAGTCGGGTTTCTCTTGTCAACTCTTGAATTTCTGGGTTACTGCAAATTGGCAAGTATGGTATTGTATATTTTGCCAAAACTAGGTCATTCTGACATCAGCGCACGTTTTTAAGCGTCAGTTTGTATTAAACTGCGATGACAAAATACATGCACTGGTATTTTGGAATCCTAGTTTTATTTCTGCGAAATGGAAAGGCCACTAGAGAAGCTAAAGTGTTTCCGTGAACTCTGGTCGAACAACAAACGTCTGCATTTTTGCGTTGTAAGTCATCGCGTGTTCCACAATTGACTGAGTCAAATTGTTCGTTGGAGTTACGATTTTATGAGACCTCTTACGAATTTTATGTCCTGGACGAGTCAGATTGTTCAAAAGATTTGAATGTCTTTAAAGAAGCTGGATTTATTTGAGGTTATTCTAAATTGAATTGAGACAGTAATGGCGTGCGCCATTGTTGAGAACAATGTCTTCTACTAAGCGCATTTTTACGATCTTGGGAAAGAGGGGAACTGAAAACACAGAGATTACTCGTAATTTTGACTTAATGAGAAACAAGACAAACAAACCGATCGAAGTTATTCTGAGTAATAAACGCGCGGCGGCTCAACTATACAGTCGCAAAATCGGGTTCTTCAAAGCTTGCCGATTTCTTTGTTGGAAAAAAATTGCATACTGCAGCATTGTGTTGATAACCTGAATGCGAGTGGTTTATGACGATGGCGCTGCCGACTGACCGAAAGGAATCATGGGCCTTTTGGGGGTCATTGAGGGTCAAGCGGTAGGACGTCTATTTATTGCTCGCACGATCCCTTATAATTGTTGCTTTGCAATATAAACTTTTCTTGTTTCGGAGAAATAAGGGGTTTCTGAAGATTGTTGGAAGGCAAAACGGTGAAAATGTCATTGATTTGTATACCTAAAGGCCCAATGTATCATTTTGTAAGATGAAACTTTTTACGGATTCCTGGAATAAGGGGATATACATCTCTTAAAGAAGAATGTTGGTAAACTAGCCTGTACAAAATGTTAGCTATATAGATGCAGCAATGCTTCAGAACATCTTTAAAATCTACGCATGGTTTTTGTGTTAAAAGAGCGTGTTCAGATTTTTCTGGAAAATGGATTTCGTTCTAACAATCATGTAAAATACCTCCCCAAAATAATATCCATAGGAAGAAAACACCCACCAGTCTTCCAACCTCGTTGTTGTGCATATTCATCATGAAGCGCAAATCTCTCCCTTTCTCGTCGGCGTCCACGAACTTTTGCGAGAATTTGTGACCAAACGCGATGTTATCGCTGCATCCTCCCCACTCCCATTCCTCGTTACTCGGCCGCTGGTATCTGTAGTCGCACGAACATGTCTCGATGCTGCCCTCACTGCACGACCGGGCTACGGAGTGGCTCACAGCGGCGCTGGTTATGGCATAAACGAACGACGTTTCTCTGCAGGCTGCAAAAAGGGAAATGACAGAGACATTAAACATTTTAAAAGGAGCAAAATAAATGTGAATCTACCTTTCTCGAACCAGCTTTCAACCATTAACAACGCTGGCAAAATGGTCACTATGGGCCTACATGTATAACAATACATACTCTGTCGTTACGACATATATTTTGTCGCTGAGCTGTAAACAAGACATTTGCGATGACCCAAAATTTTACTTCGAATTGTCGCTGGAGAAAAAAAACTTACTTAAAGTGTTGATAGCATTGGTAACAACTAACAAACACCACATGAATTTGTTTCTGCCCAATATGGTACCTTCTATTAGAAATAAACAACTGAAGGTCATGATAATAAAATGTGTATGCACACACATTGTTTACCCTTTATACAACACAAAACTGTGCATGGATTTCAAAGGAGCGTACCAGATTTTTTTTCAAAAAAAGGAACTTTTTTATATAGTATCAAAATCTCAACACCCATATAAAAAATTGGGGGCTCAAAATGTGATCTGGTCACTCTCCTTTAATTTAAAGGTTTTCTGGACCACTGATGTATCTGTGCAGGTGACATTTCTGCAGGCCAGTTTACCAAAATTCTTCTTTAGTTGTGTGTACATCTATGTTATGCCCTTATTCCAGGAATCCCTAAAAACGTTCATCTCGCGAATAAGATATCGAGCCTTTAAGACAAAATTCCAGTGCCCAAGTTCCACCGATTCCACGGCCTCACAAACTGCTCTCTGTGAGATGAACAAAATATCAATGGATGAAACGTCGGCGTATATGCGATAATTGATGAAGTGGCATCAACTTGGAATTCGAGGTAAAATGTGGAAGAGAAGCTAGCTACTGGAAGAGTATCTCCCATAGGATTGTTTGAGGTACAAACACAACCTAAGATTGATCGCTTTCCGTCCAAATATATCACAACCGGTCCCTTGCCCATATTGCAAAACCATTTATGAGTAGGAGTGACGAATTGGGGTCTAATATGGGTTAATCGTCGTTTCCAAATAACCGAGTGAATGTAAGGTTAAGTGTATCTTTTTGACGTATTGGCGTTGCGTTGTTTTTTCCGGTGTTAAATCCATTAGCCCATATTGACAACAATAGTACTTTAGGTTCTTTGATACGTCGTCAAACGGACAATGACACGAGATAAATAATAATTTAGGTCTATAGACCGTATCGAATAGCTGCCATCTTGTAGGGCAGTGTCTTTTCATTTAAATGACAAAGGTTACCCCACAAGATGGCAGCTATTCGATAAGGTCTATACTTCAGCATATTTAATGGTTACATGCATTTTTGAATGTTGGTAGGGCCTATCCCAAATTGGGTTACGCAAAACTGCTACGGGTATAAAACCACCAAAGTATAGCAATGACTATTCAATGTTAATCATTGAGTAACTATTTTCTTCAATATAATGTCACCTATGGCGTCATACGGACAAGTAAACGGCAAGTGTTCATCAAGTTTAGTTTTCACTTTAGTATACTTAAAATCCGTTAATTTTGCAACTGTTATTTCGGAGTGTTTGAAATGGTCGGCCAGCTTTTACATTTTACACCTGGAGCACGCACGCATAATCCTCAATCTGATTTATGTATTCCGACAACCTTTTCTTATTTTTTTGTTTTAAGTCTGTGCAAAAAAGCAAACCACCGTGGATATCATATTGTGACGTGCAGCACAGAGCGATTAATCAATCAAGATTCACCGGGGCAGTCTGGAAGTCAATGTTATTTGGCAGGACCAACAAGAGGACAGACTCGTTCGTTACTGTCATAGTGGAACTCGAACCTACGTACAGCACTAGATACTTTGCATCATGACCGGCCACTCTTAAAGGGCCCCTAAAAACTGAAATGCAAATTGGTTTTATTCACAGTCTTTGCTAGGCTGCACGTGAGGGATTGTTTGTTTAGGAAGGCATTGCTTCTGTGCATTTTTATGTAAAATGAATACAAGACAGTACATCATTGTGAGGGGGAAGTCACGTAGTTTAGATTTATCATGACGTCATTATGCAACATAATGTAGCACACATGTTCCATCCTCTTGCAACATGGCCTCTTTAACGCACTCCTTTATTGCAACGCGCATAACAGAGTGGAAATACCCTGAGATCTTGGGATGACATGCTCTAGCATTAGTGGGATATTCAAAAGCCAAAACTTGAACATATTTTACAAGTAAGCCTACCTGACCCTCGATAAGAACACTCTATATACTCGGTACATTTTATCTCTCTATTGGCAAATGTCAAATTAGCACCGGCAGCCTCGTTTTAGACGCTGAGCCATTGTTTTACATCACGTGTCGTTTCATTTGCAAATTTTATCACAAAAGGAAGCACTGAGACCCTCAATCTACATGTACAACGCGGAGCAAGCTAGACTGGTTCCCGTCCACATATTCCACACAGGAGAATATAAGGACAGGTAAAGGGCGCTTCATCTTGATCTGTAATTGGTCGTCTTTGCGCGTGCGCATTGTGTTTTTTATATTTAAAAATTGGCCAAGCCCTTTGCTTTAGGCAAATTACTTCATTTACATAATTGGATATGTTCGACACGCACGGCCAAGTTACAAATGTCAATGCAAAATCTGCGCACTTACTAAAACAATAAAAATAATAATAACCATGCACGTGACGGGCAGAATTCTGCCCGTCATGGCTGCCCTTTACCGATCCCTATATTTTCGCAATAAGCGAACCAATCTATTGGGATCGGGAACCAATCTAGGAGCAAGCAACTTTGAAGTGCCCTCCTGGTCTATCCCCCTGGCTACACACGATGTGTTGTTGCACGCCCAGCAGCATGACGCCCGTCGGCACGCTTTGTCAACGTCTAATATTTCTATGGTGCACCAGTTCCTATCAATATTGCAACCTTTGCTTGTTTAGCGGTTTTAACCTGGTAAAGAACAATTTCCTACCGGCTCCCCTGGTGCCTCTATTATGGTCAATGGATAGGCCATGTAACCACACTAAATTGTTTGAGATACATGTTTGGAAACACGCTGGAAATGTACGAAAACATGGCTAGTTCATTTTGACAGTTTCAAGCTGCGCAACACAACAGAGTTAGAGTATAGGCCTATAGTTTTCCGCGGAAGTGTTGAGTGCGTTACATAGGCCCCCATACGCACTTATCGTTCACTTGAGCGGACTCGAAATGAGCTAAACGTTCATCATTTGCAGATGAAACATTTTTTAATTCCAGGAACAACAGCAATACATAATATTGATAAACTGCCGTGTAGAAATTTTCAGCCACATAGATGCAGTAATACTTTTTAAAAAACCTTTAAAATTCTTCATGTTTTTGCGTTGAAGGAATGGTAAAAAAATCGATTGAAAGCGATATTTTAAAGCACCTTCAGTTGGCAGTTTCTTCCACAAAGTAAATGTTACACATTTAGCGTTTGTTACCATTACTATCAACACCTCTAGTCTTGTTTTTCTTGTCAATTCCTGAAGTAAAATATGGGTCACTGCAAATGATGTAATAGGCTTAGTTTAAGAGGGACTTTCGTATGGGAAAATGTTTAATGCAAGATAATGCAAAAATGAATCATAAATATTATTCATGCTGCTTGTGTTCCTCAGTTTGACTTTGCATGATTTGTCTCCAGTTCAAGCTTGGCTTCTGATTTTTCTTTGGTCCAGCCTGGGTGTGACGTGCGTCGGTTTGGTACTATACATGTTGATTTTGTGGTGAATGAATGGATATGGGTAGCCTATACGCAGAGCAGTTGCATAACTTGGCAAATAGTCATATTAATCGCCTTTCCATCTGCCAGATTGCAATATAATAGCTAGCAAATACAGACAAAACAAGCATTTATTTGGAGCCCTAAAGCACTTCTGATATCATAGCTACAAATTTTCATTTTATTTATCAGCTGGTCGCTAATTTATAAGGTATTGTGTTGTCCATAAATCGAGCCTAACATCAACCGGCACACACAGCGGCGGCCGGTGTTTGGCAAAGGCGGCCCCCGGCCGTGAGTTGATTTTCCGCCAGTCCGCCGCCCGCTGCAAGACGGATCAAGTCACCCCGTCTCACGCCGAGTTGATAGTTTTTCTCATCAAGCGCGCCACACCGCCCAAATGTTACAGTTAACATTCTCTTTTGGAAGATGTTTACTGGGCCTCCGATTGTTTCTCTTTCAGACCACCACGAGAGAGCCGGAGAGGTGTATTCCACCGAGTGTTAGAATGCGCAAGTAGGTGTAGTTAGAATTGAACGTGATTGATTCAATTATAATACGAGCCGTATCTTGCAGCGCAAGGCGCACCGTGTTTGCACATCCATTCGGCACGTCATCGGCAGATCTAAATTCGCCCTGACAGAATTTGGGGTGCCCGGTTCATTGTACATTCGGAACCGTAAACGAAATTGCCTTTTCTTCATCAAATAATTTATGAACTTGGGAGGAGTGTGCTTTTCGTTATTTTATGGTCGGCGGATAATAACCAAACACATCCGGCAGTCCGACCAGATTTATTATCACGCATTTATAGACTTTCTTGATTTAGTAGCTAACGAAATCCCATCCCTCCGCACCTTTCTGCCAATTTCATAATTATTATTTTTGATCAGATTCCAGTTATGAAGGCAAACTCTTAATTCTTCTTCCGTACTTTCTCACCTCTGTTTCTTACTCCTAACACCAAAGTACAGTCGAGTGACATAAACAGATTAAGAGATTAGTAATAGATTAAAGATATGAACAGAAACAACAGCATCACATAACTAACGAATAATGTTGATAAACTGCCTTGTGGAAATTTCACTATAGATGCAGTAAAGCTGAACAATCCATGCATGGTTTTTGCAAACGATTTTTTTAAAAGCACCTTCAGTTTGCAATTTCTCCTATTTTTATGGCATTTTCCCCATACCATAAGGAAACAATTATGTGGTGTTTGTTACCATTGCTATCAACACTTTTAATCAGGTTTTTATTGTCAACTCATGAAGTAAAATTAGCAGCAACTTGGCAGCAACAAAATGTGTTTTCAAATTGAAAAGATTTGGTATACCTGTATTGAGAATCTTTCCGAACAGACTGTTGGGTCCCTGGATGTTCTTCATAGTTGGACAATTCCACCGTCTGTTCTTGAACTGAAACTTGCACTCTCTGACCGCCATTTTGACTGCGTGCGAGATGGCCAGGAGGATACCCGGGTTGTCGCGAACCATCTTCCGTTGTCGTTTGTTGAGCGGCCGCATCTGGGGCTCAAGGGAGATCTCGGTTCCCTGTGTATCGCTCACCATGTTGGACTTCTGAGGATACGTGGCAATGCTCCTGTACGCATAAAACAAAATCAAAAATACTGTTAATTATGTTTGAAGACAAATTGCACGATTGGAAAACTGTTAAAATGGCGTTATCTCCACGTGCATGATTAAAGATGTGTATAATTAAAACCAACCTAGTCAGCTCAGTACCCCCCATATACAGTCCGAAAAAAACAATGACAAAGTGCGTCTGTGCTTTCATGAAATCATACGGAGCCGGTGTCCTATTTAGACTGGATCCGTGGTTATACTATACCTACAACGGAGCCATAATGCCACTGTAGTCAGGACCCTTCTATACATGGGGTCACCCTTGCAAAAAGTGTGTGCGCACACATTCATCTTCAATTACCGTTTTCTTGTAAAATATATCGTCTTGGGCGGAATCATTGCATTGCAGTTGGAATCACGTCCATCTCTTATAGTAAGGTTTTTTGGATCAAATGCATTGATTAACATTTTGGGAGTTTCAAATCCTGTATAGGCCTATATGGGTTGATTCTCATAGCAATGAAATGTGGCATTTCCTATTTCTGGGAGAATCCCGTAGTTATTGAGGACCCCTGCAGAAAAAGCGTCCCTAAAACAGTCCAAGGGCTGCAAGTTCGCAGTGAGCGCTTCAGGCAGAGTTGCGCACCCTTCCTCATCAGCGGCTCATACGGAGGCTGGTGCAGTCAGCCTTGCCACAAGATATATACATAAGCTACAACAATCGGCCTCCTATCTTCGCGTTTCGCGTTTCTTTTATTACCGAAAGGGCATGTTAGGGCATAGGGACAATTTAAAACTGGTATATAATTTAAAATAATTGGTTGAATTCTGAATTATTTCATATAGATACTGGAATCGAATTTTTGTTGAGAGCTGCCGTGGCACTGTGCATGTCCTAACTCGTAAGCTTGAAGAAACTGAGGAGAAGATGAATAAATGCTCAGTTGTCAAATAGAGCCAAGGTAAGCACTATATGCACACAAACGCACGTAAAATCAACGAAATCGTATCGAATAGTTGTCATCTTGTAAGGCAGTTTCTTTGTTCCATGCATGGTTACACATTTTGTGCTTGCATTGTTGACCAATTTAAATGTCAAAAGTTGCCCCACAAGATGGCAGCTATATTCGATACGGTCTATACTGGCGTGGGCAGGCTAGACACAGACCGCTACACCAGCCTGTTCAGTAAACGATGTAGAAACACGTGTTTATATCGCACACTCCAGATGGAAGATCTCCATACTAACAGCATGAAGATGCTTTGACAAGAACTCTTAAATCACAGAGGTTATACCTGAAATAAAAGAGTCGGTTTATCGTCCATGTCTGGCCCATTGCATTTAAACGACAAAGGTGACACCTATCAACGTTTTTATGTTTCCCCTCCAACGCTATTTTATGCGAAATTAATGACAAGCCCGCGATGTGCCGTAATGACTCTGACCTTTGTAGAAACATGGAGGGATAACAAGTTAGGAACATATGTTTAGTTCCGAGTAGGTCTGGGTGCGGTCAATGTTGTTAAATTACAGGAAAGTATATAGGCCCCTATGCAGTGTTTCCCCCAGAAAATTTTTAAATAATCGTAGTGGTAAACTATATTCAAGATGACATACGTTGACTGTTAATTTTCACTATCCAATACTGTGATACTGCCATGATACAAACAGTGGATTTCTGGAGAGTTTTCACTTCGTTCATTGTACATTTATCAGTTTCATTGTCTTTTTGTATCAATGTTAATGTCCGAGAGCTCAGAAAGCAATATTCTCCAAGAATATTGTTGGAAGCTCTGAATGTGAAAGGGTAGTGGCTGATTGCTTATAAGAGCAGTGGCCATTTGCGAAAGGGCAGTGGCACCACTACTCTATAACGCTTTGGGGGAAACTCTGATATCATGGATATGGACTGGGCTTTTGGGTATCAATAACTTCTTTAATATGTTATCGCATTCAAAATTCCGTCAAAACGTTGAACATGGAGGAAGGAAACATCCTCCACGCGCAGGATGACCACGTAGGCCGACACTGAAAAATTGCCTGGGTTATATTATTAAATAACCCACGGATAGGGTGAAAACTGCAACTCCTTAAATTTGTAGTTGGTGTAAACTAACCCAGATTTGGATAGAAACAATCAAAAATTGGCTTTATTTACTCCAACTAAATGGGTATAGCCAACTCAAAATTTTGGTATTTGCATTAGTATGCAGGCAATTTTTCAGTGTACTGAAGTGACCAAGACGTCACGGAGTTCGAGGCCGATATTCTCCGGTTAAACCCCGATTTTTATAGGGGGAAACAGTTGCAGTGAGTTTTTTACTTCGCGCAGTGCTGTTTTCTAATTTTTAAAGTGTGTCGCTGGCGAGTTATATCCTTATGCCTCATACAATGTGTCCTGCGAGTCAGAGGCCTCGGGTTCGAATCCCGATGAGTCCCGTATACGATTTTCCCCCAGGCCCTCATCCCGCGTTTGGTTGTTTCATTTCAGTGCTGATAATGCACCATACAAAAATTTGCGTTCATTATTTTGCTCTGTTGAGAACCCTTGCAACACTGCGAGACATATTAGGTTCGTAGGGAAACCCGAATGAGTACACCACGGTGCCTTGTCACTCAGATGGTAGAGCATCTGCCCGGTAAGTATGTACATGTACAACTCAATTGTGGTCGTAATATCGTATATCATTTTACCGGTTTAAGAGTAGTTGCCAAGATTTTGAGCTCTGTTGGTTGACCTCAAGTGACTTAGTTTATGCCCACCCTGATAGTAAGTACTACATGTATATGGGTTGTTCAGCGCGTAATTTACAACGCACCAAAAAGGTACCGCCTTCAGTCTGCCATTTTGGCATGCTGTTTTCACTCCGTTGTCTTTCATTTAGCTCGTAAATTTTGCCCCGTCGCCCTTTTTTGGTTACAATCCGAAACGACATACGGAACCAAAGTTATAGAATTATATATGGTTGGTAAGTGAACATTTTCCTTATTCACCCGGCACGCTACCCACATGCAAAACGCTGCATGTATATAGGCCTACTATATAAAAGGGTATACTTGACGTATATATGAACATACTTTCTTTGTGTCATTTGGTAATCTGAGGCCAATTTGGAAAACTATCAGAGTTTCCATAAGGGGTTGCAGATTTCCAACTAAGCCAAGAACTTTGATCATTTTGGTCAATGAAAGCTCTTTTTCATGGCGACAATGTTCATTTTATGATTTATATAAAAGTTAATGTACATATAAGATTTCTATTGAGTTTTGGGTATGAGAACAAAACGGGTCAACTCGTCCCCCGGTCAAGTCGTCCCTGGGTCAGAACTTCCCCAAGTCAAGTCGTCCCAGAGTCAAAGAAACCACTGTCACAAAAGGTATTACGGCCCATTTTCTGTGATTAATACATTTACAAGTTGGGAATGTGGTCGTCTTTTAATCTTAGAAACTATGTCCGGCCAAGGAAAAATATATACAACTGCTATATACACAGCGAAAACAGCCCACCTAAATGCATAACGAGCTCTGCCATGCGGCTCAATAAACAATTTTATGAAAAGGGATACATTTCACAGGTATGCAACTGTGTCATTACAAAAAAGAGGAAAATGCAAAAAATCTAAATTTTCAATGGGACAGAATGAGGAAACAAAAAAGAGGAAGTCCATCGATCCAGCAGCATTAAAATACAGGAATACAGTGGATTTCAGGGGGCTGTAGACCCGCATTACCTTTGTATTCCTGCATGTATACATGCATTAATGATGCTGGTCAGTGGATCCACCACTGAGAATTTTGTTTCCAAAAACCTCAACATGGACCGTCTTTCCCCTCCACAAAAAAGGGAACTGTAATTCTGTATCCTCCCACACTTTTGGAAAGTGTTAGGCGGTGGCGCAAACCATAGAGCATTGCGCAAACCGTACACTCCTGTCGGCATTTTAATTACAACCTTCCCCAGGAATTTACGCTTAATTGTGATCTGGTACATGGTACATTCTTCAACGCATCTTTGAAAAGGATAGTTTTGAAAATCGATTTTTAACCCTAAACACAACTGGCTTTCCTAACGGAAGATAAGCTTCTGGCCGTTGACCATTTCACACCAGCGGAGTATCTCTGTAATCCTATTGTGTGTTTCTTTTGCGTGTAACCGATATGGCTCATCAGTGAAAAGACTTTCACAAATCGGCGATCACAAAGAAACCATCAGTGGGATGACCGACAAATTCGCGGGCTCACCAAATGGTCAATAAAAGCAAAAGCTGCTAAAAAGCCCATGCAGCAATTAACATGTTTGGGGCGATATCCTGGTTGACAACAAAGGATTAGTCGACATTTATTGACCTCTTTTGTCCTCAGGAATGTAGCTTTTGGGGTTCATCGGTGGGGGTTTTGGCATTCTGGATACTTAGATCTGTGAGTTTATTCACATCACAAAACTATAATGACATCTTATGATCGTGCACTGGACCTAACCATGGAGAAAGAAGGCTCAAGTTACAAAGTTAACAGAGTTGAAGATCCAAGTTACAAAGTTCATACAGTGCAATAACACTATTTTCGTCTTGGAGGACTCATTGCTAAAGTGACATTTTTGGGGTTACTTTTCAGTTTTCGTATAGGGATAAAAAAAAAAGGCTTTGGCAATCATTTCTGCCAAGATTCCCAAAGTTAAAGATAGTTATTTTACCTAGAACGCGTCAATAAGTCGGCAGTCCGTCCTATATGGACCTGTCCTTGCCTGTCTTCTACACAAAAGGAAAAACCTTGAATCAGGGCATACCGATAGGTTCCTCAAACAAGTACAAGTGGAACAGGTCTTGAAGTTCACCGCAGAGCTATTTTCACGGGGACGGTCCGCAGTCTGGCTGGCGCGTGCATCACGCAGCGTTGCGCGTTTGGTACAAAGGACCCCGCCGGTTAACAGCCCAAAGGGACAGCAAAGGGAAAAGTGTTGAAAATCAATTAGTATCTCGTTTGTTTTGTGTCACAGACCGGAACACCTTCGGGCGCAGACCTCGTTTCATGGCCTTAGTGTGGAGTTCGCACGCGCTCTTAAAAAGGTATCAAAGGATGACCTCCTAAAATTGCAACATTTAAATATAGGCCTACGTATAATACTTGTGGACAAGTGCACGTTTTAAAGGCATGTGTCAAGATCCAGTTTTACCTTCAAATTGTAAATAAAATGTTGAACAAAACGTGAATAATTTTCTATAGTTTACGAAAATTCTTTACTGAAATTCTTGCTGGTTTTTATCACGCATATCTTTTTATTAATTTGAAAGTATAGACAGTGCTTTAGTAATTAATAAGAACAGTAATGTTTAGGTCTCTCGGGTGCTTGTTTTTCCTTGTTTGCCAAACAAGCACCTTCTCGTGAAAGTATTCGACTGTTTTATGTATTTGGGGCAGTATATAGGCCCATTCTTTTTATGCATGTCTTTCAAACGAGAGACCAAATTGTATTCAATATACAGACAAAATTCTAGGCCACGTGCGTTTTTGGTTTTCGCTGAAGTTACAAGATTTTGAACTCTCGTAAAATGTTCAGTGCACCAGACTGCATATGTACAGTAATCTTCTCGTTTATTTCGCAATTTGTCTAAGCCATAATCACAAGGAAACCCCTTAACAAGTTTTACACCACACACTGTCGAAGTCATTGTATAAAATAAAAGTCGCTTAGGCGCCATGGAAGAATGTATCGGTCATAAAAATTGCGTCAAAATTTATCCTACCATAAATTTGGTCGGATTGGTAATGTAAACACGCCGTAACGAGCCGCGTGAGTGCTGCCCCGTTTAGAACTGCCGTTTAAAAATACATTTACCATTAAATGTCGTGTTTCTCCAGTACTAAATTTTAACAAACTTAATTCCCTCATGTTCCGGTTTCTAACTGCATTAACGTCTTAGAGTGTTGCACATGAAACGGTGGAAAATTTACTGATGGGAGATTTATCTTCACTTTGTTACTTTCTGAAAAGAAGTCGTAAATTCCAGTTGAACCAACTACAGTATTTACAACTTGAATTGCAGACAGGAGAATGGATGTAAACAAGGAGCCTTGCCCAGGAATACCACAAGAATTTGACAAGCCTTCATCAAGATTACTTCACGGTATAGAGTTGTTGATGGTCCGTATACTGTAGTCGAGTGAAGTCTAATATAATTTACTGTCCCAAGCATGACACCCCTGCCTGTTCACGGTTATCTTTACGTGTTACATAGCTGTAAAGTACATGCGCACAATGTTTGGTTGTCCGCGGAATGTCGTCGCCGATGCTTCGTTCATGTCAACGAAAATGTTCGAGCCCCAATACATGGTTTGCAGTTACCCAAAATTGTTCTTCAGGAGTTTACAAGAAAAAAAAATCCAGACTAAAAGTGTTGATATAGTTATGGTAACAAACACCACATGATTTTCCCAGTGTAAAATTGTATGGGCGAAATTTCCAAATGAATGCGCTTGGATAAAATTGTCTGCAGACATTTTTAAAACCATTCATTCAACACAAAAAAAATGCATGGATTTTAAGGTTTTCTGAAGTATTACTGTATACACATTATTCTTTAGTTACGACACGTAATGCTGTTGTTCCTGTGCTGAGTGATGTGGGTGGAAATTTTATGTTATCTCTGGTCTTGACCTTTTGTATCAAAATATCCCATGGATTTTCTGATTTTAAAGTGAAAGCGCCTTTGCAAACACGGTAACACCAACAGATGCACATATGCATCCCAATGCAAAACGCACACCTCTTTTAAAAACTATTCACTTAATACAAAAACATTGCATAGATTTTAAAGGTTTTTTAACGCTTTGCTGCATCTAGGTCTATGTAGCTAAATTTTCTGCAAAAAAAACCCAATTTTTTAAAACATTTTTTCTTGCAAATGATTTACGTTGTCTTTGATACATCATTATGTTAATACATCATTGGCAGTACAAACGATTTTGTTTTTGCCATTCATTCAACACAAAAACCATGCATGAATTTTAAAAGTTTTCTGACGTGTTACTGCATTTTGCAACCAGTATTATAGGTACCATTTGGAGTAGCAGGAGGATGGGCCCTTCGTGCAAAGTCTCGAGTGTGTATCATATAAATTATGAGCTAAATTACGAGATTGATTTACGTGCGTAAGGGGCTCGTGTGGGGAGCCTAATGCTACAGGCCAAAGGCCGCGTGTTGGTCACAATCATACGCGGCGGCTTGCAGATGGCCCCGGCCAATTATTTCTCAAGTGCCATGTACATTGCTGGTGTATAGCGGTTGTTTAACATGTGTACATGTATATATTTTACGTAAATCATTTTTTTATCGCTTCGGCGAGGGTCATAAAACTCGAAGACTCCATGATACCTTTAGAGTACTTAGAAAACTTTCACGTTGTGTAAAACAGACGTTACCCGCAAGAGCCCAAATCCATCCATGCAAAAGGCTAACTGGCAATATCAACTGAACTAAGCTCGAGTTACACAAGGCAACGTGTCATTTCAACTCATGGCCTCCGTAATAAAACCGAGAAAAAATATCAATAAATAGTATCTTTACTGAAATTTTACTAAAAAACAAATGGAAGGCGAGTGGTAGTGGTATAGCCTTCCAAAATTGTCATGGCCGCGAGCTTGACCATATTTCTTCCCGTGTTTATATTTTTAAAATACAATTACAGCTCGGCGTATTTTTTTCTCATTACCATTCTAAGTCTAACGTTCTGCGACCTCAACCCGTATATTTTCAAGATTCGTCAAAAAAAAAAGGTCTTGTAAACTACCGGTAATTTATCCTCATCCAAACTGGAGATTGCAAATTGCCTGTTTTCTTCCCATAGATGGTATTATGGGGAGGTATTATTATGGATTCATAAACGAAATTCATTTTTCTGAACACGTTCCCTTCAATATAGTATACATGATTGGTAAACTGTTACAAATAGTTTTATCCCCTCTGTGTGATTGAAGATATGCATGATTAAAACCAACCTGAGCAAAAACCAGCTCCGTACTTCGTCTAACTTTTGAGAGAACAGTTAAAATGGCACTCGGGTGAAGTGGTTTGGGGCGAAATGGCACTTGAGGGAAATGGTTTTGGGGCGAATTTAGTTTTCGTCTCATGAGACGAAAACTAATTGTTTTACTTATTTCTCAAAGACTACCATTTTAGGGGAAGTTTTCTACGGTCATCATGTTTATATTGTTAAAGTTTGGCGTAAATCTGTGAACATTTCTGACTTTCGAGATTACCAATAATGTATACTGCCTTTAAGGGAAAATTTCCCAAGTAACATTGAGCAAGTTATTATAGCGCAACATCCACTTATAAAATAAGGCAATTATTACACCAACAAACATGTCTGCTTGCATGTAGTGTTACATGTGCATCGCCTTCCTACATGTTGTGAAACATGTACACGCTTATAGTGTGAACTCCTCCGTATAGTGCCATGGAACTTGGGCAATTACGGTAATATGATTGCTAAACACTTTCACCTGTGGCTCGGAAGTGGAACGAGGGCGCTAAGAGCCACCGGGCAGAGGAGGGACTCCGGGGATGGTTGGGGGCAGACGGGCGCGGAATCTCGGTCTAGAAATGAATTCTGATGGAGTATATGCACCGAGAAAAGAGTGCTATGGTTGGCCCTCTGAGAGAACTCCAAGTTCGGAGTACAAGTATGGTACGGAGCGCAAATAGGATAAATACTGGCGAGATTTTCCCTCCAAGTCATTTCTTCAATAAGCAGGGTGCCGTATTCATGGCACTCTGCAATATTACCACTGGTCATTGGGATCAATTATTACACAGTTCGGCTTCCAATGTCGGCGCCCAATGGCTAATCGGTCACACCTTCTGTATACCCATGCAGATAACCCATTTATCTTGGGTGGAGGGCGGTCTGAGGAAATTCGAGACAAAGTGCCCTGCCCATGGACACACGCATCATGGACTTGGTCGGGATTCGATCCCTACTGCCTATAATAAACGAGGTTTAATTTCGGTGCACATAACACAATCGGAGTCAATGTAGATTACCTTGGATGCGGTATAGGGCATTGACCCTCATTGGTTACATGCAGTTCGGATTGCCTGCTGGGTAGGCCTAAACTGATGTTTTGTTTAAGCGAGGTTCTTCTTGTCAACTTATGAAGCAAAAGTTTCGGTCATTGCAAGTGTTATAAACGTCCTTTAAATACAGATTACATTATTGCAAACGAAAACAGAAACAACAGCATTACATAACTATATAAAGAATAATGTATTGTTGATGAACTGCTTTGTAGAAATTTCAGCCACGTAGATGCAATAATAGGCCTACCTCAGAAAACCTGAAAAGTCCATGCATGGTTTTTGTGTTGGATGAATGGTAAAAACCACCTCAGTTTGCAATTTCTCCTACAAAGGTACCAATTTACACGGAAAATCATGTGGTGATTTTTGTCAAGTTTGCCTTGTCAACTTGTGAAATAAAATGTTGGGTAACTGCAAATGTTGTATTGGGGCTTTAAAAACAACTCTAACTGTGGAAGCAAGCTTTTGGGACACGTCGATTAGTTCTGGAGATGATCCCTACATGGGCGGTGTTCTGTTCCGTTCCGCATACCATTGCAAGAGCCGTCAAGAGGCGTGCACGAGAGGTGTTAAGTGGCCGTGAAAGTGCCGCCAAGTACCCCTCAACTGTAGTAGCCGATGACAGGCGAAGAAAGATCGATTGTTTTATCGCGAGCGGTCGCCAATGTTTGTTTAAGGATGGTCACGTCTAGTTAACACCCAATAGCCATTGCTTCATCCAAAGATGTAATTACGATGTACCACTTTTTAACTGGACCTTTTAACCGTTTGATAAGGTATTCTGTAACTGCAAATGATGTACTGGGGCTTCACAAAAATGAATAAATACATTTTGCTTAAAATTAATTTGTTTTCTTGTAGGCCTATAAAATGTATAGCTGATATCTTGTGTGGCAGTTTCTTGAAGACATTTTCTGCTTGCATTGTTGACCAATTTGAATATCAAAAGTTGTCCAACACGTTGGCAGCTATTCAATACGGTATATATATTTAATGCTTTCGGCTTCAATCTGTTTCTTTAATCTGTGACTATGTAAACTTGAAAAGAAAAAAAGGTTTGACAAATCCATGATTAATTGTTCAGGTCAGGTGTAATGGGAACACCAAAATGTAAAACGTTTTGAAGCATATTTATAGAATTGTTACGATTTACTTTTGCGATCTCACTTTTGGAGATGACACCACCAAAATTCGACACCACATGGGTTGGATTTTTCTATGATTACATGAAACTTAAATCAGTAAAACTTTTGTGCCACATAGCAGAGGTCAACCATGGAGGAAGGAAACAAGACAATTCAATTTCTTTCTTCTGTTTTAAAATTTTAGCACAACAATTGCAGAAATAAATTTCTACAAATCAGTTCACGAAGAAAATGATGACCATGCTGCAAATAAACCAGGCATTTAACGTTAATGTTTTATAATAATTAACACACAAAAAGGCTAAAGCAAAGAAACTTGGTTTAAAAACTAAAACATGTTCCTTGAAGATTACAGAACTTTCACGCACGTTTTTAAATATTTGTACTTACCACCACTTTCCACTTGATGCTGCCGTGGTTTCCTTAGCTAGGAGACTAGCCGTTGGGAGCACGAAGAAGGCCACGAGCCAATGCAGTTTCATAATGACTAGCTATAGTCAGCTAACTCCTAAAGTCAACGTGGGACCTGCTGAAGATCAACGAGGTACCGTATCCCAGGAGAGACAGTCTTCCCCTTTTACTCTCGAACTGATCCGATTCTTGATGATCAACGGATACTAAGCAGGTTCAAGGACGGTGTTGAGAACAACTTCAGGACCACACTTACAAGTTTAAAACTTGGAGTTGGAAGAGATTCTAGTACGCCTAACCACGGAGGAAGGACAAATGCCCTAACCAAACACTGAAGTCTTGATTAGCGGATAATAGAAGGCATCCTAACAAAAAGCGCACCAGAAGGGAGATTGACAGCGTGAAGATATGACCGAGCAGCTTAGCAGCGGACAATGAGGAGCGATGGTCCCCCGGCTTTTTGACGAGTCTCCCGTGCCTTCTTTGATGTCTCACGGGTGCCTCTCAAGTCTTTCACCCACAGAAGGGCGCGAAGACGGTGCGGTCAAAGGAGCGGGGCATCAGAGGGTACGCGTCGGCAGTGAATGAAGTGGTTCACGCTTTGTCATGGTCGTGGTTCACACAAACCCGCAGGGTTGGGCCCTCCTCCTAAGGATTAGTGGTATCAGACGCGGATCACCATGCACCCAATCAAGCGTTCAGTGCGCACGTGCCGCTCACTGATGCTTGACTCTCAAAAAAACTCAACTGACTCTCACTCAACAAACCCAAAGTTTCACTCAATTTGCAAGCAACAAAAAGATCAGAACGAATCTCTGAAATGATGTTACGACTTAAGGCAAACAATTGATCTTATGCGATTTTGAATGGTTCTTTACTCATACCCACAGTGAATATCGCATGTGTCGGTGACTTTGTGTCGGTGTGTACATAATCCTTTTCTTAAAGGACAACAAAGGTTTACGTTTCGTGCTGGGGACCGTGCTGGGTGTACAAAATGGTAAGTGTTTAGGAATCAACCAATGGCGAAAGCCCATGACAGTGTCTCAGGCTTACACCGATCTTGACGCAGTGACAACATCGAATGATTCAATGGGAAACGACCTTTTAAAATAATTATTATAACTTTGATACCACGATGAAAAAGTACACATCGAAGTTTGAAGAAAAAAAATGCCCCAGCAAACTACATGCGTGTTAATTTTGTTTAAATTTTTATTTTTCGCTCATTTAGTCAAAATGTGCAACGAAGGAAAGGAATAAAATAAAAGAGATACAACGAAACAAACGAAGTACAATGTAGTATCATGGAGGATCAACTTCTATAACAAGTGTCCTGGGGTCAATTTCACAAAGAAATAATTTGCGATACGTCGTAACAACTGATGAACCCGTCGCAAAGTTACGACAAGCAAATAGGTAATCGCAACTTTGCGAAGGGTTCTGCCCACAAATTGCAACATGTACCAGTCGCAAGTGTTTTGTGAAATGTAACTATAAAATCCATCGTAACTTACGAAGGGTTCAGCAAGTTGCGATGGATTTGAGCACTAAAGCGGGCCTCCCACTGTGCGATTTTTGCCACGAATTAGCTACGATTGGGTACGATTGGCTACGATTGGGTACGATTGTGTGTAGAGTCTATAGGCAGTCTCCGATAATCGTACCAATTCGTAGGGGAATCGTGGCAAAAATCGCACAGTGGGAGGCCCGCTTTAGGCTACTTACGGCGCGTCGCAAGTCTTTGTGAAATCGATGTGTAAAAGGTAGATTCTACCCGAGATTATAGGGAATACGATACAATATACCACTATGAAAAGATGCAACACATGTGTACATCAAAGGGTGGTCCAAAAGTAGAAAGAGTCTAGTAGCTGTATATCGTATGCCGCGTCGCATGGTTTTTTGCGGCACCTGATTACTGAAAGACACGCTCTTGTTATGATGACAGCACGATGTTTTGATCGAATAGCCAATAGCAGTGTGTGTAACTATCGACGACGGCTCTATCATTAAAGAAATATAGCTGGTTCATTGTTGTGTTTCGCAACACAAAAATCGTTGAATTTACTGAGCTCATTGTAACATATAATTATAGAAAGTCAACGTTTCTATCCTGATGAAGATCCCCGGATCGAAATCTTGACTCAACCATTCACTTTCTATATGTTGTGTTGCAATAAGGTCAATATATTCAACTATTTTTGGCTCTATAAGTCAGACGCAATTTGTGAATGGGTCTGGCGTTAAGAGTAGGCCTATTGCCAACGAATCAGTGATGTCCTCCTCACGAATAGTGTCCAGACTAGGGGCAAACGCGGTGCCCATCAGGTCTCCGCCTAGCGATACGGGTTCACCAATCTCTGTAGAAAACTGGATAAACCTTGTTTAATTTTTTTCAGCGATGTGAAGAAACGTGAAGTCACCTGACGCACCGCCATCATCACGTCCTATAGATGATGCGCCCTCTGACGACACAGCAAACCAAAACATGCCTGGCGCTATGCGCGCGCATCGTGTTTTACATAAATTCAGGAATAAGGTCGGATGTCAAATCGTCTTTGAATTATGTAACCTTTGGGAAATGTATGCAAAACAAGATGTGTGCGCATGAAGACGATTTATTTTCACTAGAGGGCGCTTTAATGTAAACAAAGAGCACATCGTCTATATATTCTTCACTGCAGGGTTTTATGTAGAGGGCGGTATACTACATTTTAGTTAACCACCTATCAAACGTATTTTTTGGAGCGGTTACGTTGGTCTCTGCCGGCTTTATTAAAAGAGCGTATTCAGATTTTTTCAGGAAATGGATTTCGTTCTAACTAAACAATCAGAAAAAATACCTCCCCAAATACTATCTATGCGAAGAAAGGAAATTTGCAATCTCCAATTTGGGTGTGGAAGCAAAAAGCTATGATTGGTGTAATCACTGCACTACTTTATGGAACGGATAAATAGTTTACAAAACAACAGTATTTTTTTTATGATATCCTTGAAAATATACGGATCGATAGCGTGAAATTTCAGAATGTTAAATATGACAAATTATATGGTTTCAAAATCTCAACACTCATGAGAAAAATAGGATGCTCAAACACGTGATCTGGACACGCACCTTCAAATTTCGGAGTTGAAAAATTTCAAAGTATATCGCTGGCAGCCCAAGCTATTATCAGTCGGTTTGAAAGCGAGTAACATTTACGTTTCTAGAAAAATATAAATTCAAGAAAAGAAAATATATTTTTTCGAGGCGCCACACCTTGACTTGAGACTCGAAGGCAATTTGACCTGACTTGGGACCGACTCCGGGGACTAAGTCGCGAAACCCTTTTGGACAGATGCCAATTTACAAAGCCGTTTAGCAGAAAAATTTGCTTAATCTAAAATGTATTTGTTTACAAAAATAGGTTAGCAGTCAAAATCATGTGATGTGTATTGCAATTGACTTTTGGTCTGCTATTCTTGCTAAGAACTCAAGTTGACATACAATTTTGACTGCTAACCCATTTTTACAAGGCCAATACATTTTGGATGAAGCAAATTTTCTGCTAATAAAAACAGCTTTATTAAATTGGCCCCAGGTTTCGGTATAGCGAGTTTACACTTTTGGACTAACTCGCGAAACCTGTTTGACCAGGTCCCAGTTGTTAGTTGACACCATTAATAATAGCACTAATTATAGAGCAATGCTCACAAGCACAAACCCTTCACAGACAAAGCTATTAAACATTTAATAGGCCTATTGTGAAACGAATTCCACAATTTAAGAACAGTTATTCCCGTCCGTCTTGTGTTTATAAGAACGGGACAATTGGAGTAGGCCTATCTCTAGTGTGGCTGTAGCTTCAAGGTAGTATCTCACTGGGCTGCGACAGCTCGCGATTAGTTGGAGACACAAAATTGCGGAAAAATACGCGAATTAGCGACCATTTTCACTTGGAATCACACTGAATTGGTACTTACAACACGTTTGCAAAATTTGTTCCAAAAAATCGCCGGAAGTTCGCATCGAATTTTTGGCACTTGCGCCCGGAATGTCAGATTCTCATGTTTGTCTCCAATCAGTCACAATTTAGTTTCATAGGTCGCCAACTCCTCACAAAGTTGTCTCACATTTCTCGCACTTTCTGGCTCACGGGAACTAAATTGAGAAAGGTTCGAGAAGGGTTCGAGACGGGTTCGAGACACCCGCGACGACTCTGTGACTATTCTGAGAGAAAATTTGTCGCGCGAATTTTTTGAACATGTTTAAAATTCCAGCGACACGAGAGCGAGGCCCTGCGACTCACGCGAGGAAATTGAGAACCCCGCGAACGTTTCGAGACATTTTGGTAACTCCCTCGCGGATGCCGTTCGCAATTTGTCGCCAACAGTCGCAGCCCAGTGAGATAGGGGCTTTATATCGAGGTCATTTACATGCATTGGAAGACCTAAACCTATGAACTTACAAAATGAAACACATTTGGAAACGAAAGAAATATTAAGCTTTCTTAATCTTTTGTTTGGTAATGGTCGTCTTCTCATGCCAATGCAGTCTGGTCGATGCATCCACAAAATTGCTAGATGTCGTCATAGCCACCGTCAAGGTCTCAAGACAATCGCCGATTGATTTGATGCCGACGGGCGAAGCTCAAGCGCAGCTTGTTCCTAAAAAGCCAATCGCCGACTGTTCTTCGTCGTCGCAAGGTCGACACGAGGGCGGTCTTAGAGTTTTTCCCGACTCTGCATCTGCGCAACATCGTGCCAAATGTGTATTAACCTTTCGTCTATCATTTGTTTCTGGTGGTACATTAAGGCGGCAATTCCGTGTTTCAGTGTCCACTTCAACTGTTCAAAGCTTCTGGAATATCGCCCGTAACCTTTGCCTTGGAGAGGTTTGACTCCAATTCGCTTCATAACCAAGCCAACGAAGGCGTCGTCCCAAGGCAAAAATCGCACGTGACTGGATTCCCGAAAGATATCCACTGCTACATCTACAGACATGACGTAACAAGAACCTGAGAGGAAGGGTGGATACGTTGGTTCAGGATAAACGTCCACCGACGTGTACCATTTTCTCACTTGTCCATCAGCATCCCGTATTGGTTTGGAATTTTTGTTCAGACTCCCTTCGTTGAACTGTTCCCTAGGTTTGTCCAGTAGCCTCGTCACTAGATTATGCAGGTTCAACATGACATCTGCGTCCGCACTTGCCACATAAGAGACATTTCGACAGAAGTTGGTGACCCATTTTAATCCCATCATATTTTTGAAGGTTAGATTTCGGTAAGAATCGACAAAATCTTCCTGTATGATGTCTTTAAATTGTTGGTTTTCCCGCGATAATGTCCTGGGCGTAGTCAGGTTGGAGGTTACACCAAGGAGGAACATGGTGATGACCCGCTGCCCTTGAACGACCTTCTGTCCTCCCCATGTGCGTCTAATCTGCTCTCTGTCATAAATATCATTGATTCCACTTTTCACAAGAATGACGAGAAAAACAGTCTGGTTCCTCGATGGCGCACAGGCATCGGCATTGGTTATTAGAAAGTTAAAATTGTGCGGGTTAATCCTGTCTTTGCTAAACAGTGGATTGACTAAAATGTCTGTGTGTACTGCGATTTGCTTGTCCGGCTTGGCTGTGAAATTACCTTGCTCGGTGTTTTTGTATCCAGTCTGGCCTAATACCTGGTTGTAATTTCGTTGTGTCCACGTCATTAGTTTAAACCATGTCGCCCAGTAGATGAATGCGAGCAATGTCAACATAAGGACCAACCTCTGCCTGCGTCTAATGACTAACATCCCGAGTCCTTCAAGAAGGCTGCGCATGCAGTATACCCACCAAGACACCTAAAACCGGAAATGTGTTCCGACTTGTTCCAATACTGTAACTGTGATGGAGACGCTCGACGAGCTAACTCAGAAATTTCAAAAGATGAGTGCAGCTAAAATTCCAAACGATTTCCCAATATAGTTTTAAAAAACAGTATCTTTGGATGAAAGTGGCGTATGTTTGATCAGGTTCACAGATGTCCGTTATCATCAGCTATAGGTAAACATTGGTGGCGTTGTTTAGAGCGCGGCCCTGTAACTCTTTTCTATATATAGATTTGTATAAGTATTGTGCGTGTGCGTGTATAGCACGTTATGCGTTTAAAGGCCTTTGTATCATTCGCATGATAAAACATTTTACATATTCGTGGAATACGAGTGTAACATATCTAAGGTAGAATGTTGGTAAACTAGCCTGAAGAAATTGTAGCTACATGTACATGTACTTAGATGCATCAATGCTTCAGAAAACCTTGAAAATCTATATATGGATTTTGTGTACAAGTGAATGGTAAAAAGGGACTTTTTTAGAAAACCACCGCGGTCGTCAATTTCCAGCATGAAATACCATTTTGGACGGAAATAAATTCATGTGGTGTTTGTTACCATTGCTATTCAACACTTTGAGTAAGGTTTTTCTTGTCAACTCATGAAAAACAAAATTGGGTCATTGCAAATGATACGATTGGCCTTTAAATGATGAGAAGGTGCCTAAAATGTACATGTATAGAAGAAGTGCCTATAAATTATGCTGATGAGAAGGCGGGGTTAAGTGACGCTCACCTTTTTAGGGGCCTAACGCAAAAATAAAGACACGCTTGTGGCTGAGCTCACGGGTTTGCATTACAATAGAACATGTACTGATAGTAAAGTTTAGTAATGTCGTGTATAGTGACATTCTACATCATTGTTAATTATTTTGTAAATTGTATTAAACAATTTGTTTTGCATTATCGGTTTAGTGATACTTTATCCATTTGGTTACTACATTGTAGTGGTAACACTGCTTCCAATTTACATGATATCATTGTACGACCTGCCACGGCAAAATGAGGAATGTCCCCCAAATATCATAACCACGTAATCGGCGCCTAATAAAGTGAAATTTACGTGAACAATTTGTCCTTAATCGATTTGGGGTTTTTCGCATATTGGCATTGTATAAGTGTTCAAGATTCATCCTAGCATAGTTGTTGTTGTCAAAATGTTCAATAAACCTGTTACAACTTATATTTTCTAATTTTCATCAGCAACACCTGCGTGACACAAGTTTTATTCTGAGCCGTTTTTCTCGAAAAGTCTTTCTGGCAACGACAGCGCGTTGTGTCATCTTTATTGCATCATATTTCCCAAATGCAGTAAGTTACAACAGTAAATTTGGTGCCATTGGAAAGCTGAAGAAATGTATTTTCTTAAGAAGCAGGACCGTGTCGCATACTTGGGGCCCAGGTGCAGTGGTGCATTGAATAACGATTGTAGCAATGCAGTATAAAGATGCATGCTTGAGCGCGTTGGTCACTCGGGTTTTTCGCACGCCACAGACGTGATGTACTAAATTTTCTTTTAGTTTTAAGGTCTATTTCGAGCCCAACAGAGCCGGTATGTACAGTTCTGTACACATATTCACCATATCAGTGACTAGTAAGATATGCTTTAAAACAGATGTTCATCCGGAAACATTAGTTTCATTTTCATCAAAGGATAATCAGTTCCCCCAACGCCCTATATACGGTTTTTTTTCATTTATCTCCCCATACATGTCATCCTCTTGCAACAGTGCCCCTTTAACGCACTCCCTCACTCCTAGCGTACGTCGCTTTGCAGAGTAGAAATTCCCTGAAATCTCAGGATGCATACATGTACGATAGGTCGTTGACAGGCACTAGAACACTCTTTGAAGTACATGTACTGTATAGGGGCCGTCCATAAAGTACGTACGCATGAAATGCCGACTTTTTAGACTCTCCACCCTCACCTGTACGCATGGCGTATGCAGTAGCTCCAGGCGCACCCCACTCCCCACCCACCTGTACGCATACGCATTCCATATATACCTCAGTATAGACTACTAAAGTGTGACGTCAGTTGCCATGGTTATTGGGTCTAAACATTCGCTGGTAATCCGAAACGTCCATTGGTATAGCGAAGGGAAACAGTTCACTGGTTTTAGGGTAGACCCAAAAACCATGGCAACACACAAAGGGTGACGTTTTCACTTTAGTAGTCTATTCGTATAAGCATTGGTAAATGGTTCAGTACTACATGTATAGTGCTATACTTATGCACCTATCAATTGTTTCCCCCACCCCTCCCCCCGGGCTACCCCACCTAAGAGGTGGGGATTGTCACTTTTTGCGTGACAAAATCCCTCCCCCCGGGCTACCCCACCTAAGAGGTGGGGATTGTCACTTTTTGCGTGACAAAATCCCCACCCCTGGGGCAACATTTAGGTGACAAAAATCCCCACCCTCGGGTGCAAAACATGCGCAAAAATGCACAAAAATGCACAGATAATGGGCCAAATGCCCCACCCTGGGGCATGAAAAATGTGACTAAACCCCAACCTAGGGGGTGCGGCAGCGCGGGGGGCGGGGGGGGGGGGGGGGAGGAGGGGTGGGGGAAACAATTGATAGGTGCATTACTACATAGTATGATTCGCATGTCGCCTTATACAACTCTGTGGAAATAAATGACAAAATGTATAGATTTCTTTTGCATTTTTTAAAACTTAAAATGACACATCAAGCATCAGTAACTGCAGATTTAATGGGAAACCTAATATGAGGAGTGAGAAAAATGCGAGACGTGTGAGAAAAATGTCTATGTTTTGTACATAAGGTCTAAAACGCGCGTACGCCGTGCGTATTCTACGCATATATATATATATACGCACTCCTATGAAGTTTGGGCGATGGACGAACGACGCGCCCAAAGCGGAATGAAAGCGCAAGCGAGGATTGAAATTTAAAATACTTTTGTTGTCTGAAAATCGCTTATTGTTTTATTTTTCACACAGAAACCGAACAATTTGTAATCTGCATGAAACATAGTTAGTACATAGGTTTTTTTTGTTAAAATTGAAAAATGACATTATACAATTTTTTGACTGGAACAGTTTGACTGTGCGTAAAATCCCTCTACCAAGAGGTGAATTTGACCATAGTTTTGTTTTAGTCGGGCGCCGCTCAAATCACGAAATGCCGTGTAGTTTTGAATAGGACCTGGTGGTCGAAATGTTTATAAGTCTTAGACTGGTTCCCGCTCCACATATTCCACATACAACGACTAAATTCAGTCTATTCAAAGAATGTTTGGTCCGGGTACCAGACTATATAAGTCTGTGGTTGAACACGTTTTGCCACAGCGCCCTCTACAGGGGCGGATCCAGGATATTGAGTCAGAGCAGGGGCGTGGGATCGGGAGTGGGCCTCTGGATATCCGCACCTGCTCTATGCACGAGGCGCCAGGTGGGGCTCGCTCGTACCCAGCACCCTGTGAACAGGTGAGGCACCATCAAAGTTTAACAGCGCCCTCATTTACAGAGATCTGCACTGATTTTCGCTCGTACCCAGCTCGCACTTACAGGGCGCTATGGGACGGGCTAATCTGTTTGGCCACAATTTTATACGTCTGGCAGCAAGCAACCCACAATGCTCCGCGGGCCTGTATATGTGACCTTTGCGTCACGTGTTCCCGTCACAGAAATCTGTGCAGGCACATTAGTCCGTCCTAGCGCCCTAAGGGCGAGCTGTGTACGAGCGAAGCCCTGATTGAGCTTCATTCGTGACCACATGCAAAAGTTTTGTTATCTAAGGGCAGAATAGTTGGGTCGCGCATTTCTCTAAATTTGTTTATTTTATGACATAAAAATATTATTTCCGGATCATCTATAGCTGCAGTAGACTGGTTCCCATCCACATATTCCACACAGGAGAATATAAGGACAGGTAAAGTGCGCTTCATCTTGATCTGTTATTAGTCGTCTTTGCGCGTGCGCATTGTGTTTTTTTATATTTAAAAATTGGCCAAGCCCTTTGCTTTAGGCAATGTACCTTATGTACATAATTGGATATGTTCGACACGCACGGCCAAGTTACAAATGTCAATGCAAAATCTTTGCACTTACTTTAAAAAAATTAATAATAATAACCACGTGACGGGCAGAATTCTGCCCGTCATGGCTGCCCTTTACCGATCCCTATATTTTCGCAATAAGCGAACCAATCTATAGGGATCGGGAACCAATCTATAGCTGCACCCACTAAGTATCTATAATCGGCACATGCTATGGCTATAAATGCCATTGACCTCGGCCTCACCAGATGTGGTTCTTAAATGCAATTAATAAGGATATTTCTGTGATAGAATGTCAGAAATGGAAATGGACTAATTGATGCTGACATATAGACTTGAATCTCGGGACCCTGAATCAGGGTCATTTAATCACTCTAAAAATCCCAGAAGTATCACCACGATGATCCTTAAAATCGGCTGACACGTGATATTTGAAATCTGAATGGCGGCCATCTTTAAAATATGTTAATTAGGACCACGTGGGACCTTTTGTCCAATAGCAGCATTTAAAGGTAGTCTACATGTTTGGTAATTACCCTCCAGAAAATGTCTGAATTATTATCAAAAAGTTTACTTGTTATCAAGATGGTAATGGTAGTAATCAACCTGTGAAATTATTTCGTCTGAAGTTCCCCCATTCATATTAAAGAAAAATGACATTATTTGAATAATGACATTATTTGAATCTCCATTTTTTTGAGGCATTTATTTATGCACAAAAACTATGATTAGGTTTTTCATGTTTTCTGAAGTATCACTGCATCTATGTGGCTGAAATTTCTACAAGGTAGTTTTCTCGACATAGGCTTTCAATTACCAGTGGAAATCATGCTGTTTTTAAGTTTACCAATCATGTATAGGCCTACTACCTTTAAAGGACCTTCAGATGGATTTTGATCTAAGTCAACAATCATATAAAATACCTCCCCATAAAATCAACATGCTGGGATCTTTAAAATCTGCTGACACGTAATATTTGACATCTTAATGGCAGCCATCTTGAAAATATGTTAATTAGGACCCTGTGTGATCTTTTTGTCCAATGAGAGGCAACATCACTTAATCAATTTAAATCGCTGCTTAACTAATTTTAATATAGATGTTAATTTTTGTATATAGATAGATATATTTATGGATAGTGTTTATCTTTTATTGATTCATTTTATCATGCTTCAGTGTTTAGTCCTTCACTAATTTAATTGTATATGTTTTAACTAATTAATTGTTTATGTTTTTATGTGCTTTTGTATAGTTTTATCGCTTTTGTATAGTTTTATCACTTATTTTAAGTATTTTAAGTTCATGTCTTTGTTTTATTTTATCATGTCCTATCCTTCCACATTATTGTATTAATTTATTCCTAAATTTGCGTTTCTTTGTTTACTCTGTTTTATAGTGTATATATATTTTTAACAGGGCCCTTATTGATAGCAGTTTTTATGTAAACTGAAGAGGCCACCCTGTATAAATAAAACAGCTAACAATAATAATGGCACCATTAAAAGGAGCTTGTTCAGATTTTTCTGGAAAATGGATTTCGATGTAACTCAACGATCATGTAAAATAACTCCCTAAAATGCTGTATGATATATAACAGGTAAGTGAATAAGATTGCAGAGCGGAGAACAACACCATATAGGCTGTTTCGATTCCAACCCAAAATTGGTAAAAATTATCGTATAAAGGAATTTGTTTTTTTATCGAAACCGAGGGTATCTGTGCTTTCTTTTGTGATAACATTTGCAAATGAAATAATGCAATGAATGGCTCAGCATCTAAAGCGAAGCTGTGAGTGCTAATTTGAAATCTGTGCTAATTTGTCAATCGGTGCGGTGCAGTTGTGAAGTTCCGTGCATTGCCTTCCGCCGGTATATGCATCTGTTATCAGAGTCCCTCATCGTCGCTTTCGGAATCTTCTAAGTCATCTTCATATTGTTTGCATTTCGTAAGAAAGGCAGCGACGACTAGCAGATACACAGTTAAAACACCAAAAATGGCAAGGAATATTAAAACAATATGAAACCCAGTAAGTTTTTCCCGATTCTGCATCTGCTCAACGGCGTGCCAAATGTGTATTAACCTTTCGTCCACCTTTTGTTTCTGGTGGTGGATTATAACAGCAATTCCATGTTTCAGTGTCCATTTCATTGTTTTATTTTCAAAGCTTCTGGGGTATCGTTCGTAGCCTTTGCCTTTGAGGGGTTTGACTCCAATTCGCTTCATAACCAGTCCAACGAAGACGTCGTCCCAAGGTAAAAACCGCACGTGACTGGATTCCCGAAAGATATCCACTGCTACATCCACGGACATGACGTAACATGAACCTGGGAAGAAGGGTGGATACGTTGGTTCAGGATAAACGTCCACCGACGTGTACCATTTCCTCGCTTGTCCATCAGCATCCCGTACTGGTTTGGACTTTGTGCGCAGACTCCCTTCGGCGAACTGTTCCCTGGGCTTCTCCAGCAGCCTCGTCACTAGATTATGCACGTTCAACATGACATCTGCGTCCGCACTTGCCACATAAGAGACATTTCGACAGAAGTTGGTGACCCATTTCAATCCCATCATATTTTTGAAGGTTAGATTTCGGTAAGAATCGACAAAATCTTCCTGTATAATGTCTCTGAATTGTTGGTTTTCCCGCGATAATGTCCTGGGCGTGTTCAGATTAGAGGTCACACCAAGGAGGAACATGGTGATGACCCGCTGCCCTTGAACGATCTTTTGTCCTCCCCATGTGCGTCTGATCTGCTCTCTGTCATAAATATCATTGATTCCACTCTTCACAAGAATGACGAGAAATACAGTCTGGTTCCTCGATGGCGCACAGGCATCGGCATTGGTTATTAGAAAGTTAAAATTGTGCGGGTTAATCCTGTCTTTGCTAAACAGTGGATTTACTAACATTTCTGTGTGCACTAAAATTTGCTTGTCCGGCTTGGCTGTGAAATTAAGTTGCTCGGTATTTTTGTATCCAGTCTGGCGTAATACCTGGTTGTAATTTCGCTGTGTCCACGTCATTATTTTAAGCCATGTTGCACAGTAGATGACTGTAAGCAGTGTCAACATAACCACCAACCTCTGTCTGTGTCTCATGACTAGCATCCGTCCGGCTAGATGGCTGCGCAGTCTTCACTCACACTCCGATCATGTATGATGTGCTCTTTTACGCATCCATGTAGAGATGCTGGTTTCACAGACGATTTGGAAGCGAAGACGGACTCCGAATATATACGTGTACATCAGCCCGAGGTAATTACGACCATGGCCATGTCGACATGCAGTGATGGAGAAATCGACCTTTCTCCATCTTGTCACGGTGACACGCCACAGGCAAGGCATCCATAAGTAGGCCTACACCCTACATACACACTGATATCCACAGTCATTATTTTTCAATCGCTGTTTACATGACGATGCTAAACCTGTTCATGTCTCTAGCTTGGCGCAGCGAGTGTGTCCCATTCTAACATTATGCAGTGCTTTCCGATGAAACCGTGCGTAATGCATTGATGCTTGCAACTACAGTCGTGGTAAAATGTAGGCCTATTGATCGATGCGGCGTTAATTATTAACATGCACCTATACGAGGGTTTGCTACACGTACATGTATGTATGCATTATGCCTCCAGACCTTGCCCAGCGTCCACTGATTATAATCACACAATAGGTATTTTATTGAAACCGACTTATTTAAAGTGGGGAGGGCGGGGAATTCGTGGTCGGAGGGGGAGGAGACTGAAGACTATGTATACGCAAGAATTCACACTTATTCTTATCCCACGTGTATAGTTGCCGTCTTAATAATGGCAAATGGGTCTTTCTACAAATTAGGGGTCCAAAAGTGTGACATTTTAGTGTCCCCTGTTACACCTGATGTGTTATTTTTCTTACAAAAATCATAAAAATGGCTTTTAAACAATTTTTTTATGAATTGTACTTTATGTACCTATACTTACTCTTTGAGATGTAAAGTATTTAAAGAATCTGTCCTGAATTTACAAAAAAAACGAGATGTAAAATGTAACGGGGGACACCAACATTTGACCCCTAATTTATAAAAAGACCCAATATGGTAATCTAAAGACATTACATGCATATTACCAATATTGGTCATTGGAATAGATATAGTATATTGGTGGTGCATGTAATATTATTTATGCCATATATACCGGTATTCGTTTGCGTTCAACATTTTATTGTTCTCTGACGCGCGTATAATTATGAGCGGAGCAAAGTCAAGAAGTTCACGAGATTGCCATCCCACGCACTTGTTCAGATACAGAGATAATTTAACGTGAATTCTGTCGACAGGGCGAGATAAATTGAAGAGTTCATATTTTGCGAAAACAAGTGCCATTCAGGATAGGCCTATCTCATACCTCAAAATTTGCTGTTGTGCCTTTTAGAAAATACCCAGCAGTTCTGAGGCATTCAATTTGTAGAAGTGACTTGGTAAGGTTTTTACAGATTTAATACCTTTCTTGTACATTTTGCTTGATATTATCTGAAATATGCAACAAAAAATCGTGAGGTACATGAAAAATATTAAATGGCGCTTATCTGTTTTTGCACATGAAATCTCCAATTGTTATCAAGTGAACTTCCTTGATTTAAACGCATGTTTAAATCCAGGAAACGCACGTGGCTCTATTGTCCTACATCTGGTGGACAAACACGGGAGAGTTCAGTGACTTCTTACAAAGTGAAACAGCTGTATTCGTTTTAAGAGGAACACTGCGTCCTGTTTTCATGGAATGACCCATATCCTGTCAAATTAGGAAATCAGGAAGTTTGGTGCATTTTATAGGCATGGTAACTTACTTCGTAAAAGACTAAATAAATTGGGTAAATAATTGAAGAAAAATTATTATCACAAAATTATTCAAAGCAATGCGCAGAATGCTAAATAAATGTGGTCGGCCATTAAGGATTTGTTGCCAGGTAATAAATGTGTGCAGAATTTTGCTAGTGAGAACGAACAACAGAAAATTGACCTGGCAAATCTTTTTAATGAACATTTTGCGAATGTGGGTGAAGGTCAGGATAATTTGTTTGAATCAACTCAGGATTATGTTGAAATCAATCATGGCAGGAATAATGATCAAACTACTAATGAGCAAGGGTTCGTTTTTAGCAGAGTAACCACTTATGAGGTTTATAAGCTTTTGCAGAAAATTCCTTTAGGAAAAGCTTATGGCATGGATGGTATAAATGGCCGTTTCTTGAAAGCCGGGGCATCCATTTTAGCTGCCATTGGCTTATATTTTTCAACTAAGCTTGCTAAGGGGTGTTGTTCCGGACGAATGGAAACTGGCCAAAGTTACCCCCATTCATAAATGAGGCTCAATACATGACTGCAATCAATATCAACCAATTTCAGTTTTCATGAAGATTTTTGAACGCGTTGTTTACAACCAGCTCTCCAAGTTTTTGTTGTTGTGAATAATTGTTTAGCATTGCAGCAGTCTGGTTTTAGACCTCAACACTCAACAAATACAGCATTAATGTCTGTCTCGATTTGCGTAAGGCTTTCGACACGGTCAACCACACACTTTTATTAACAAAATTGCAATCATTAATTGGGTGTACGTGGAATAGAACTTGACTGGTTTTGCTCTTACCTTTCTATGAGAAAGCAAGTCACTAAAATTGGAGTTTCACAAGGTACTATTTTGGGTCCGTTGCTTTTTCTTGTTTATGTTAATGATTTACCATCTGTGATTAAACATTCTAAGGTTGCACTTTATGCAGATGACACAGCCATTTTTTTATTCGGATAGGGACATCAGGGAAATTTAGCGTGGTTTAAATGATGACATGGATAAAATAACGACTTGGCTTTTAAAAAACAGGTTATGTCTTAATATAGCTAAATGTAAAAGTATATGTTGTTTGGATCTGCCCAAAAGCTGGCCAGGTGTCAAAGGCCTAATATAATCGATATTTTCTCGCCAGTACCTGGAATACATCGCACGTTACTCTATGCATTTTAAGGCTGGACCATCCGAAATTACATGTTGAAATGAACATGTTGAAACATGTAGTAATCGTGAATTTTCGTGAATCGTGAATCGTCAAAATAACGAAATAGAACGTGTTTTTTTACTTGAAAATCGATGTCAACTTTGAAAGCTGGAACGTTTCCAAACTGCAACTAGAGGTATGACGTTTGTTGTTACAAACGCCAGGTGATCGGGGTAAATGAACATTTTGTGATGAATTTCAGACGTTGTTATCACCTGTGGAATGGCAAAAATGGAAGTTCAGCAGCCGATTTCACGAAACTTTACTCAATTGCGCAAGTCCACTTACGCCATTACTTGCGCAATAACTTATGGCGTAGGTGGACTTGCGCAATTGCGTAAAGTTTCGTGAAATCGGCTGCTGTATACACTAATCCGGTAACTAATATCTCCTCCCTGCATATCCGCCATAGCTGGGGGGTTGATAGCTTGCACCGTTTTGAGATATGAATTGTTGAAATAATAATCTTTGAAATCTTGTAATGTGACACCTGTGACGACATCATGACGTCACAATTTTGTGCACAAATTGTTGAACAATATGTTGAACATCAAGTTCTTAAATGTGGCGAAGGAATCATACCAATATCTGTTGTAGTTTTCAAGATACAGCATTTTAAAACATCTCAGCTCCAAATTTGCGTAATTTGACACCACATTACGTAACCACCGTCCATGTCATGACGTCACCAATGGTATAGTCAAAAGGTCCACATGTGTGGAAACATTTCGTTCCGTAGAAATATGGTCAAATTCACTACCACTTTGAATCTATTTGCATTAAAAATGCTAAAAATTTGCACATTTTCGAAGAACTTCCGGTTTGGACCGGAAGTAGGCGTCACACAGGGGTCATGACATCGTATGATTTGTTTAGTTCATTTAGACTTATCATGTTGTGAAAGAATTGTTCAAGTATCTATAATTATAATTTAGGCAGTTTCAACCCTTTTATTTTAAAGCCCACATCGATTTAAAATCAGTGTCAATTGAAAGAGTGGTTATTGACTAGAAGAAATCTGTTTATTTTTTTCAAATCGGGTTTTGCATTGCGAAGCTACAGTCGGTTTGGATAATTGAAAGTATTTACTTTAATTAAATGATGCAAGACATTGTAATAATCAAACCTGCTTAACTACAGATAATTAGTTTATATTGAAATCCCATAACTTGCATAATTTATGCAAAAATGTTGATTGTTAAGGGAACCTTATTTTTCCCCAATTAATGTTGAAAAATAGATTGATAAGAGATACTGATATAATCAAATCTGTCTATTGTCAAGATTGGGACTTGCATCAATAATTTAATTGACATAATCAATCACTGTATGTGTTAATTACCAAGCCAATACTATTTTGGAGAGGTGTGGATTGAGGGCAGCAAAAAAGAATGACAGGAAGCGCATCCACACACAAACTGTACAACTTTCCAAATTGCTTACAAAGTTACATTAAATACAAAACAGAGAAGAGAATGACGTATTATTCTTCAGAGATAAATAATTTATGTTTTGATCAAAACAAACGGATGTGGAGCCTAGAGGTTATATTTAAATCTTTACAAATAATAGTAATTACAGATGTTACTACGGGCAGGAGGCTCAACTATGGATGACGATTCTGCATCATCAAGGGACTCGTACTACCCTTTTTCATCTTCAGGCTCACTGGTGGTATGTCACAGGACGAGGACCACAGAAAAGCTGCAAAAATAATTGACAAAGAATAATATTACTCAACAAATTATTTGCCTTCATTTGTTAAGTAACAACTAAATATCTTTAATTGGTGTATCTGATATCACGTATTGTCTTTGAATGTTAATAAATTCAATATCAGTTACAAAATTGGCACACAATTTTGCACAGATTGACGTAAAACGCAGGTTTTCTAACGCTGCATCATTGCTTGTTTCACGGGAATTACGAGATCATCGCGTATGCAGTGGGCACACCACCGCTGTACGTCCCGGCCCTACACACGGCGTGGAACTCGGTCGTACGTCGGTGTGGACATTGCACGCGAGCGAAGTCTCGGATTCCTGCTCAACATGCCCTCCTAAAAGTACATTTTTGCGACAAATGGTAGGCCTTACGGACTTTTTGTCAGTATGGTAGGATTGTTTAATGTCTACTTTTGTATACATACCTTGTCGCTTGGTGATTCACGTTGATTATGGATCGCTTTATGGACGAGAAAAAATGTTTTTGATCGCAAAAGTTGCAACCCGCGGTCGATTTTGTACGCGAATGGACCCCAGGCTAGCTGGAAGCATACTCTTTTCCGATGATGACGTTTCTAAGCCAACCGGCCAATCAGAACGCGCAAATCTTTACCCGAAGTGTTCCGATCTTATTTAGCCCGATTCGTTTTAGCGTTGAAGTGTGTACCACTGACACGAACTCGCCGGAAGTTGTGTGTGCCCATAGGAATATGCAGTAACCACGGGCGCTGTGTGTGGAGTATATGGGGCTCTCTGTTTACGATAACAGAAGTAGTCCGTCTGTGGAACAGTATTACGGTTCTTGAGATATGAATTTTGAAAATAATAACCTTTGAATTTTTGTAATTTGACACCTGATGACGTCATGATACTATACATGCTGGTGAAAGTCTGCCGTAGGGCCTATGTCTGTATCTAATTTACTAACGATTCAGCTTGGTTTGATGGGCATTGTTACTGGTAAGTGTAAAAACTGAGATTTCCGTTTTCGTTGAACTTTGACCTCCAATTGACCCCAGAAGGAAGGGTCAGATGAAAATGCCCACACAAAGAAAGTTGTAGCACAGAATGTCATCTATAAACCTGCCAAATACGAAGATCCTGGGTCACGTGGTTTTCGAGACGGAAGCATTTTAAAATATGCATATTTTGGTTTTTTGGGAGGTGTAATTTGATACTTGATGACGTCACGATGACGTCACGCTTGATGCCATCATAATATTAAACACGCTGGTGAAAGTCTGCTATAGGACCTATGCCTGTACTAAGTTTCTTAAAGATTCAGCATGGTTTGATGGGCATTGTTGCTCAATAAGTGCAAAAATTGAGATTTTCGTTTTCGTTCAACTTTGACCTCAGATTGACCCCAGAAGGAAGGGTCAGATGAAAATGCCCACACGAAGAAAATTGTAGGCCATGATCTGATATATAAGCCTGTCAAATACGAAGATCATGGGTCACGTGGTTTTCCAGACGGAAGCATTTTAAAACATGCATATTTTGGTCATTTTTGGTTTGTAATTTGATACCTAATGACGTCACAATGACGTCACACTTGTATGCACATCTTCACATTGGGGTTGATGTTCCTACCAAGTTTTAAGTTGATAGCTTGAACCGTTTTGAAGAAAACCTCTGGAAACGTTTGAGTGGAAAAAGAAAAAAAAAAAAAACTAGAGGTATGACGTTTGTTGTTACAAACGCCAGGTGATCGGGGTAAATGAACATTTTGTGATGAATTTCAGACGTTGTTATCACCTGTGGAATGGCAAAAATGGAAGTTCAGCAGCCGATTTCACGAAACTTTACTCAATATTGCGCAAGTCCACTTACGCCATTACTTGCGCAATAACTTATGGCGTAGGTGGACTTGCGCAATTGCGTAAAGTTTCGTGAAATCGGCTGCTGTATACACTAATCCGGTAACTAATATCTCCTCCCTGCATATCCGCCATAGCTGGGGGTTGATAGCTTGCACCGTTTTGAGATATGAATTGTTGAAATAATAATCTTTGAAATCTTGTAATGTGACACCTGTGACGACATCATGACGTCACAATTTTGTGCACAAATTGTTGAACAATATGTTGAACATCAAGTTCTTAAATGTGGCGAAGGAATCATACCAATATCTGTTGTAGTTTTCAAGATACAGCATTTTAAAACATCTCGGCTCCAAATTTGCGTAATTTGACACCACATTACGTAACCACCGTCCATGTCATGACGTCACCAATGGTATAGTCAAAAGGTCCACATGTGTGGAAACATTTCGTTCCGTAGAAATATGGTCAAATTCACTACCACTTTGAATCTATTTGCATTAAAAATCCTAAAAATTTGCACATTTTCGAAGAACTTCCGGTTTGGACCGGAAGTAGGCGTCACACAGTTTCATGACATCGTATGATTTGTTCAGTTCATTTAGACTTATCATGTTGTGAAAGAATTGTTCAAGTATCTATAATTATAATTTAGGCAGTTTCAACCCTTTTATTTTAAAGCCCACATCGATTTAAAATCAGTGTCAATTGAAAGAGTGGTTATTGACTAGAAGAAATCTGTTTATTTTTTTCAAATCGGATTTTGCATTGCGAAGCTACAGTCGGTTTGGATAATTGAAAACAGGGTAAAAATTCATCGGCAGGTCAAAGGTTATCCTATGTTTTTCTTTATTTCTAATTTGGCACCGACAATGGTCACTGTGGCTTATACTTTTGGTTATATATCTTTGCTCAACTCTATCCTGGATGGCCCAAAGTTGGTACAAACAACAGTTATTAATATATGTACAAGGACAGATAATTAATTTATATTTTAAATACCTCATTTGCATAATAAATTAATAATTTATGCAAAAACGGTCAATTTTCAAGGGAAAACTAATTTTTCTCAAATTTATCTTAAGCAGGTTTGATTATTACAATGCATCTTGCCTCATTTAATTAAAGTATTTACTTTAATTAAATGATGCAAGACATTGTAATAATCAAACCTGCTTAACTACAGATAATTAGTTTATATTGAAATCCCATAATTTGCATAATTTATGCAAAAATGTTGATTGTTAAGGGAACCTTATTTTTCCCCAATTAATGTTGAAAAATAGATTGATAAGAGATACTGATATAATCAAATCTGTCTATTGTCAAGATTGGGACTTGCATCAATAATTTAATTGACATAATCAATCACTGTATGTGTTAATTACCAAGCCAATACTATTTTGGAGAGGTGTGGATTGAGGGCAGCAAAAAAGAATGACAGGAAGCGCATCCACACACAAACTGTACAACTTTCCAAATTGCTTACAAAGTTACATTAAATACAAAACAGAGAAGAGAATGACGTATTATTCTTCAGAGATAAATAATTTATGTTTTGATCAAAACAAACGGATGTGGAGCCTAGAGGTTATATTTAAATCTTTACAAATAATAGTAATTACAGATGTTACTACGGGCAGGAGGCTCAACTATGGATGACGATTCTGCATCATCAAGGGACTCGTACTACCCTTTTTCATCTTCAGGCTCACTGGTGGTATGTCACAGGACGAGGACCACAGAAAAGCTGCAAAAATAATTGACAAAGAATAATATTACTCAACAAATTATTTGCCTTCATTTGTTAAGTAACAACTAAATATCTTTAATTGGTGTATCTGATATCACGTATTGTCTTTGAATGTTAATAAATTCAATATCAGTTACAAAATTGGCACACAATTTTGCACAGATTGACGTAAAACGCAGGTTTTCTAACGCTGCATCTTTGCTTGTTTCACGGGAATTACGAGATCATCGCGTATGCAGTGGGCACACCACCGCCGTACGTCCCGGCCCTACACACGGCGTGGAACTCGGTCGTACGTCGGTGTGGACATTGCACGCGAGCGAAGTCTCGGATTCCTGCTCAACATGCCCTCCTAAAAGTACATTTTTGCGACAAATGGTAGGCCTTACGGACTTTTTGTCAGTATGGTAGGATTGTTTAATGTCTACTTTTGTATACATACCTTGTCGCTTGGTGATTCACGTTGATTATGGATCGCTTTATGGACGAGAAAAAATGTTTTTGATCGCAAAAGTTGCAACCCGCGGTCGATTTTGTACGCGAATGGACCCCAGGCTAGCTGGAAGCATACTCTTTTCCGATGATGACGTTTCTAAGCCAACCGGCCAATCAGAACGCGCAAATCTTTACCCGAAGTGTTCCGATCTTATTTAGCCCGATTCGTTTTAGCGTTGAAGTGTGTACCACTGACACGAACTCGCCGGAAGTTGTGTGTGCCCATAGGAATGTGCAGTAACCACGGGCGCTGTGCGTGGAGTATATGGGGCTCTCTGTTTACGATAACAGAAGTAGTCCGTCTGTGGAACAGTATTACGGTTCTTGAGATATGAATTTTGAAAAAAATAACCTTTGAATTTTTGTAATTTGACACCTGATGACGTCATGATACTATACATGCTGGTGAAAGTCTGCCGTAGGGCCTATGTCTGTATCTAATTTACTAACGATTCAGCTTGGTTTGATGGGCATTGTTACTGGTAAGTGTAAAAACTGAGATTTCCGTTTTCGTTGAACTTTGACCTCCAATTGACCCCAGAAGGAAGGGTCAGATGAAAATGCCCACACAAAGAAAGTTGTAGCACAGAATGTCATCTATAAACCTGCCAAATACGAAGATCCTGGATCACGTGGTTTTCGAGATGGAAGCATTTTAAAATATGCATATTTTGGTTTTTTGGGAGGTGTAATTTGATACTTAATGACGTCACGATGACGTCACGCTTGATGCCATCATAATATTAAACACGCTGGTGAAAGTCTGCTATAGGACCTATGCCTGTACTTAGTTTCTTAAAGATTCAGCTTGGTTTGATGGGCATTGTTGCTCAATAAGTGCAAAAATTGAGATTTTCGTTTTCGTTGAACTTTGACCTCAGATTGACCCCAGAAGAAAGGGTCAGATGAAAATGCCCACACGAAGAAAATTGTAGGCCATGATCTGATATATAGGCCTGTCAAATACGAAGATCATGGGTCACGTGGTTTTCCAGACGGAAGCATTTTAAAACATGCATATTTTGGTCATTTTTGGTTTGTAATTTGATACCTAATGACGTCACAATGACGTCACACTTGTATGCACATCTTCACATTGGGGTTGATGTTCCTACCAAGTTTTAAGTTGATAGCTTGAACCGTTTTGAAGAAAACCTCTGGAAACGTTTGAGTGGAAAAAGAAAAAAAAAAAAAAAACTAGAGCTACGTCTGTTCTATGAACAGATCGTAGGGCTTTTTCGAATTTTTAAAACTTTTTTTAAGCATGCTTAGCTTGCAAAATTAGATGTTATTTAATTTAAAAAATGTTTACCTTTAATGTGTTACCTTTAAAGGATTGATGACGTAATCAATGTTTTAACAACACAGACATGTTTGGTGGTCGACGCACTCTATAATCACCACTACTGGGCTAATTTGCGCAAACACTGCTTTTAAAGAGCATTTTATGACTTTTAATTTCGCCGCTAGAGGGCGCCCTTTTATGGAATGACGTAGAAACTTACATTTTTGGAAACCCTATTTACCTTAGACACTAACGCCCGCATCTCGGCAGCTTTCCCCACTTTCACAAAATAGGTTCATTTAAATGCACTTCCGGTTTCTACCGGAAGTGAGCAAGTTCACAGGTTATGGCGATATTTTTTGGATACCCCACCCTAGTCGAACTCAAACACCTTTGACCCCATCCAAATACCTCTTACCAGTTTCAAATGGCGAGGCAAAGTCTGTTTGACCAATAGGGAATGAGGTCAAATGTGAAGGCATGTGGGAATCTGAAAGACCTTTATTAATTATCGTATATGCCTAAAGAATCGAGATCGTAGGTCAAAGGTTGATTTTTTATGAAATTTTGCATATGGAAACATTAAATTTCATCCCCTTTAAACTTAACCTGATGACGTCATTATGACGCCATTGTTGGGTGCACACTTCTTCTACTATGTCTTTGATGTTACCAGGTTTGTTTAAGAACAACCTCAAGTTGGGGAACAACCTCAAAAAGTGCCGACAACGCCCATGCGTTATGTCAATGGGGGAAAAATCAGAAGAAGAAATAAACGGAAAAGCCAAAAGTTAACGACCTTTGCTAGTGATCGTATATGGGAAGGAATCAAGGTTGTAGCTCGCATTTGTTAATATTTTATATTTATAATATTTGTATCACCTTTAATCTGACACGTGATGACGTCATTATGGGATCATCAGTTAAATACCTTTGTTAATGACAGTATATGGCGCAGGAATCACGATCATAGGTGAATCAGCTGATTTGTTACGAATGTTTGAATATGGAAAACATTAAATTGTATGTTCATTTAATCTTATAACTGATGATGAACAGTTTTTGAGTTGTGTCAGTTTGCCTGGGTGGGGAAGTACTGCTATACAGATCTACCACTTCAAGGTGTTTGATGAACTGTGAGATACCAAGTCATGGTGCAGGTAAAAACTTTTGATTACTTAATTAGCTCCTTGAGGAGTATCATAACATGTAGGTTCAGGATTTATACTAAGAGAGTCTTGAGCTAAATTTCATATAAAACAAAATAACATGTATATTATGTAAATAGTACAGAAGCCTTCATCGATTGAGAAAAAATTTGTTTAGATTTGAAAATATGGCAATTTTCAGTTTTTGCACTTTTAAAAACATCAATTAAGTTACTGTAAAATTAGTACTATTTGTAATAATGTCACATGGCGTTATAAATTAAATATTTAAAAAGTTTATCCTGAAAACTCAGTTTAGAGGCAATTTTGATTTCCCTTTGCGAATTATAAACTGTTCATTTTTAGTTTGTTTTGTTCACATTTGGGATGGAAATTGCGATGTTTACTCGAAATACTAATATACATATATTAGTCATCAAAGGCAGAAATCAGAGCACATAATTTGTTAAGATTAAAAAGAGTTTGGCCAAGGAGGACAATTTCGTAATCAGATAAGTACATGTACTATATGTTTACACGTATTGCGCATTCTCTCTTTAGCTATACGTGTATCACTATGAGGGCGCTATATCACTTTCACGGTAGCAAAATGCGAGTGCATGGCCTGGCATGGTTTTACGCAAATTGTGACTTGGCTGAACTTTGGCTCTCAATTGACCCAGGAAGGAAGGGTCGGATGAAAATGACTACACAAAGCAAATTGTAGCGCAGGATCCGATCTATAATGTCTGCTAATTATGAAGACCCTGGGTCATGTGGTTTTATAGAGGGAAACATTTTACGAAATGCATTTTTTGCTAATTTTTATGAAGAAAATCCACTTTTTTGCCATTTTTAAATAATTATAATTACGTAATCATTGACGTCATAGTGATGTTGTACATGGTGGTGGAAGTTTGTGATGAGGCCCATGCCTGTACCTAGTTTTATGAAAATCAAGCGTACTTTAATAGCTAAAATTGCTTCATAAGTACACAAAAACACAACAAATGTGAATTTTGAAATGGCTGAACTTTGACCTTCGATTGACCCAGGAAGGAAGGGTCAGATGAAAATGCCTACACGAAGAACATTGTAGCCCATGATCTGATATATATGTATGCAAAATATGAAGATCCTGGGTCATGTGGGTTCATACAGGGAAGCGTTTTACGAAATGCATATTTTGGTACTTTTCATGATAAAAATCCACTTTTGTGCCATTTTAAAATTATTATAATTACGTAATCCTTGACGTCATGGTGACGTTTTACATGGTGGTGGACGTTTGTGATGGGGCCCATGCCTGTACCTAGTTTTATGAAAATCAAGCATGGTTGAATAGCTAATATTGCTCCATAAGTACAAACAAATACAAAAAATGTGATTTTTGAATTGGCTGAACTTTGACCTTCGATTGACCCAGGAAGGAAGGGTCAGATGAAAATGCCTACACTAAGAACATTGAAGCTCATGATCTGATGTAAATGTTTGCCAAATATGAAAACCCTGGGTCACGTGGTTTGGGCAAGGGAACCATTTTAAAAAGTGCATATTTCGGCAATTTTCCGCTTTTTAGGCATTTTTAAAGTGTTATAATGACGTAACGGATGACGTCACAATGAAGCCATTCTTGGGTGCACACCTCTTATACTATGTCTTTGATGTGACCAAGTTTGGTTAAGATCAATGTTTGGGAACAACCTGAAAAAGCGCCGACAACGCCTATGCGCTTTGTCTATGGGAAAAAAATCAGAAGAAGAAGAAATAAACGGGAAAAAAAAAAAAATCAAAACGAAAACAAAGGCTTTTTCGTCCTAAACGAAAAAGCCAAAAAATAAAGAAATCGTACGAGAGCAATAGGTGATCGGGCTGTTGGCCCGATCACCTAAAAAAGAAATCGTACGAGAGCAATAGGTGATCGGGCTGTTGGCCCGATCACCTAATGATGCATTCAAGAAAGTAAAGAAACGATATTGGGTTCCTATGTGGTTTGATTTGCTGATCAACATGTTCAATCAACATGGTCCAGCTTAGAAATACATAGAGTAATGTGCGAGGTATTCCAGGTACCGCATACACGGTTATATCATGTGCCAGCGTGCACTCCCCTAGAAACGGGGCCGATTTGCCAGATATAGTATGGTGCTTGAGTCACACGTATACGCGAGCGCCATATAGCGCGAAGGCGGGACTCTAGCAATTAAGTAAATACAAGGCGTAACTCCAGGACTTAGGCAAATCTATCACGCAACTGCATGGTCTATTATACCGAGCAACAAAAGAAATGCACATTTTCACTTTCATCAAAATTTGAAAATGTCTTTTGTAATTAGGTTGACATCGAAATATTCACATACTAGTAACAGTTTCATTGTGCATGACTGCATAAAGCTTCTGTGTGCTGAAAATCCCCACTCTCAGGTTGCCTTTTTTTCAATCAAAAGTGGAGAAGATTTTTTCGTTCGTTTTGTTCCTCAGTATATATTCGCAGGTGGTCTAAAATTGGCCATTACCAGAAGTTTTTTTTAAATTAAAGCCTACGTATACTTCTTGGGAACATGCTAGAATGCTTTCTATAGGCCTGTATGTTTGCAACGTGGTTTGGGACGAAACTATGAGGGAAGTATTACAATAAGGTCTTGTGCAACCATTTTAGCAGTCACATTCGAATTCTTGCGAAGCAAGAATTTGAATGTGACTGCTAAAAATGCCAACTTCATGGAGATGTTTAGCAACCGATTTTGTGCTAATGGAGGTTCCGGCTATTACATAGCTTCAGAGGAAAATTTGCTAAACATATGACGCAACAATGCCCGTTTCCAAGCGCCTGCTTAAGCACGCCGCGGCCGTGAATTAAAGTTAGCACAACTTTTCTGCTACAGTATAAGCACACGTTTTCAGCTAGCGCTTAAGCAGCGCTATGAAATTGGCCCCAGGACATAGATAATGCTTATTACGTAACAAAAGATGTTCATATTTTTTCTGAAAAAATGTGTAGTACTCTTATGTATTGCTATATACTCAGCAGCGTTATATTATAGGATATGACACCCTGCCAAAAACGAGCAAACAAAACACCTAAGCAGAAACAACTAAAAAAAATTGACATGCCAAATTTACACATATACAGAGAGCATATTTCATAAAATATTATATTCCAGAGTGCATGTTAATAAATAATTTGCACTGCATTAAAGGTGTAGTCTATACTTGTTTGGTAATTACCCTCCAAAAATATTTCTGAATTATTATCTTTAAACTTACATGTTATCAAGATGGTAATGGTAGTAATCATCCTGTGAAATTATGTTGTCTGAATTGCCCCCATTCATGAGATAAATGACAAATTTGAACCTCCAAAGATCGCCTGTAGGCGAACGTTGGAGCCATTCGTTCCATTCACAAAAACTGTACTTGGATTTTTTAGGTTTTCTGAAGTATTACTGCATTTATGTGGCTGAAATTTCTACAAGGTATAGTTTTCTTGACCTATATGCTTTAGTTTGTATTTCAAAAATTTGGGGTTGGGTCAGAAACTGATAAACCTGCACTGTGCACTAAAAATATGAAGTAAACAACGAAGTAGGCCAGAACGCAAAGAAGCACAAATGCTATCAGAAATATACGCAAACGAGGAAATGTCTCGAATGTGTTTTGCACCGGTTTATGATTCTTTTGCATGATTCTTTGGTAAATAAGAATTAGTCGCCTGTCGACGGACTTTGTATGGTGTTTGCCAATGACTGCAATGCTTTTTATAAGAGCGGATCTGATGAGCACGCGGCGGGTCAGAGGCACGTAGACTTGGAATCCGTCGCCGTGAACCGGTGTAACACCTATCCTTTTCAAGACTAGACCCACAAATACATCGTCCCAAGGAAGGAAACGCACATGTACTGATTCTCTGAAGACGGCAGCTCCAACATCGGACGACATAACGTAACAACCCCCAGGAAAGAAAGGCGGGTAGGTGGGTTCTGGGTAGAGCTCCACCGAGGTGTACCACTTCTTGTATTCGCCGTGTGCGTCGCGGTATGGTGTCCAGTTCGTCTTTAGACTCCCCATGGCAAATCGCTGCCTTGGTTGGTCCATTAATCGTTGCAGGAGGTTGTGGAGATTCAGAATGATATCCGAGTCAACGCTGGCAATGAAAGAAGCCATTGAGCAGTAGGCCGCGGCCCATTTTAACCCCATCATGTTCTTGAAGGTCAAGTTTGAGTAGGTGTCCTTAAAATTTTCCTGAACGATATCTCCGTACTGGCGGCTTTCCTCCAGCACATCCTCCTTTGTCACCGATGCATTGACGGGTTGTCCAAAAAGAAACATAGTCAACGTTAATTGGTTGGAGATGTTTTGGCTACCGCCCCACGTCCGTCGTATCTGCTGCCGATCCAAGGTATCGTCTGGGCGTGTTTTCACCAGTATGAGCAGGCGTAGAGGCATACCCCGTTCCTTGACAGCTTTAAGGCATGCCTTCGGGTTTCTTATCGTAAACTGGAAAGGGTGTGGGTTAATGATTTCTTCGCTGTACAGTGGTTTTGTTTTGGTACAGTTGGACAGGCCAGTTTCATTACCTTGTCTGATGAGAGATGGGTTCTTCTCTTTAGGGTAGACTTTGTCCTTATCAGGCAGGCTCTGAGCTCCGTGAACAGCGCTCCTGTCATCCAGAAAAATCTGATCGACCGTAAATTTATCCATATTTGAATATTCTTCATCTTCGTCCCTCCACACTGTCAACATCAACCAAGTGGCAAAGTAAATGGTGATTGCGTACACCATTAGAAGCCTAGAGGTCCTTCTGCTGATTCGCATGGCATATAGCAACTACCAACCGCGATGTCAGCCAAAATATGGCGTCCGCATTCAGTCGTCGTGTTGTGTTAATGGCTCATCCATAGCATATCCAGAAATAGGTCAGGCCCTCGATCACGATATGCTCTCGAAACAGAAAATGTCTGGAAACTTGACTCTTATTGTCAACCCCAATATCCGTCCGGCAAAAAACTCACAAAATACGCTTTCGGCGAGCATTACAATTGAAAATAATTTGGTACATACACTCACTAAATGTTACAACGCTCCGCGTATATAGGCCTACACGTATAGCTTTTTCTGCTGATGGTTTGTCTCTCCAAAATGTCGTCATTTCCCGTTTGTGATTTATAACTTCCTCAAAACAGAACTTCGCTGGTGCATGTTGAGTGCATGTGCACTACGATAAGCCTAGGACAAGTCAGACGTCTTTTTCATAAACGCGTCCTAATTACAGGACCACAGTCATGAAATACAGGGTGAACTTCGAGCTAAGCTAATATACAGGTGAACTTCGAGCTAAGCTAATATACAGGTGTACTTCGGGATTTGCCCTGTTTGTTGTAAAAGTGCATGCAGTGTCATCGTTGCTTCAAAGGAGGTTATTCAGATTTGTCCAGAAAATGGACTTCGTTCTATAACAATCATATAAAATATTTTCCTAAAATATACTATCCACGAGAAAAAAAAACCAGAAAATTTGCAATCACCAATTTGAACGTATTGACCCCTTTCGAACACGTGCAAATACGCCATTTTGGGAGTCAAATAATGCTGAGTCATTGTGGAAGCGATGTGCGTGCGCGCTGTGTGTGTCTCTGGTGGGCGTAACGCGGTTTAGTTCACCAATGGGAGCCTCAGCATAGCGCGTTACGCGCGCTATGGACACACACAAGCGCACGCACAACGCTTCCACAACGACGCGGCATTGTTTTTCTCCCAAAATGACGTCATTGACACGAGCTCAATATGATGGAAGCAAAAATGATTACTGCACTTACTTGGTCCATGTTTCTTCCTCCATACTTGGTCCAACCATAGAGCAAGGAACACGGTATTAAGATAATGCATAGTTCCGAGATTGCCCAGTTAACCCCGCCCCTTAAATACTGTTGCTATGTGCTCACAAGCCATCGCAAAATATGGCGACACACAACGTACAAAACAACGGGACTCGGCATGGAAAGCACAGATTTATTGGAGAAAACTCAAAGGTATTTATGTTTTAGGGTCGACAGGTACCGTAGCACACAGTGAGCAAATGCGCTTTCCTACCTTTGAACAGCGAACCGCCCGACATTAAAACCAAAATTCACCTGGATCACCTCATACAATACTGTACAAACCGTATGGGGCAGAAAATCGCGTGATTGTTTATGAGGCAATGCACTTTGACCTATGTGGGCGCTGTCTGCTAGCTCTGTTGTGATTGGTCGGCGGGTTCGGCTTGATTGACAGATCGGAATTATGAATTATAGGGGCGGTGAGGAAGAATGCGTATAGGCCTAGGCTATATCACATTGTTCGAGTATAGATTAAGTACTACAAGTTAATTGTCAAATACTGTCATTTTATTGTGCAAAACGTTCAGGAAAGCATTGATGGTGTCACTTTTTAAATTTTTTAGATGCTTAAAGTTGTCCCACTCTCTATAGCACTTTCAAATGACGGCCCATATTGCACCCTTGGGTTTTGACATGTAGGAAACGAGGTCAATGTTTTTTTAAAAGGCAGAGGCTCGTCAGCAATGCGTGCGCGCCAATTTCGTGCCACGAAATACGCAGCTCCATGCCTTTGCTATGGAGCTGCGTATTTCGTGGCACGAAAAAAACAATTATACAAGACGAAAGTACAATAAATTAGGCTGAGGCATTGTAGAGGATAATACAAAAAGATAGTATAGCCTTTTTGAATTCGGCAAACAGAGAACAATTATTTTTCCCGCCAGAAAATAAACTACACTGGCCATGTTGTATTACGTCAGCTGCAAAATTAACAATAATTGTTATTTCTAGAGATTATTTCGGTATTTCAATTAACAATGATTGTTATTTCTATTATATGTTTCCAGAATGATGCAATTCTAGGAGTAGTACACCCGTGGAGACGTGGAGTACACACGCCCGAACGCGTAACGTAACGCTGCGGCCACAGATATATAAACGGTTTGTGGCTGGGGCCGGCAGCGGCGGCAGCACCGTAGTCGGCGCGCTATAATATGTAGCGCCCTCTCTCTCTCTCATAACAGCACGATTTCGCGCCAATTCAAAATGGTTTCTCCTGAAGGTCGTACGTGGATGGGATGAAGAAACGTTAGCTAGTTATGCATGTCACGCTTTGGCGTGTTTCGATGAAAACGAAATTCCCAGACGCTGTTTAAGAAACAAAGCTGTTACAAGTTTAAAGGGGTGAGTCGTTAAGACGTTATCTGACTTCGACTGATTAAACTAGCGACTGTGTGCTGTGGGGGGTTGGGGGGGGGGGGGGGGTGGGGGAGGGGTGTGGGGGAGGGGGGAGGGGGGGGGGGGGGGGGGTGGGGGAGGGGTGTGGGGGAGGGGGTGGGGTGAGGTGGGGGAAATCAAAATTTATATTTTGACTCGAGTCCTAAAAAAAAAACCAGGAAAGAATTATGTTTACTGGTCGCCACCTATTCTCCTGATGATGACTTAATATGGGGACTTGGAAATCTGTGACGTCATCGCGCGCGCACTGGGTACACTAGTGTAAATATCCTACTGGTCAGTTTCACAGTGGATTTCTGCCAGATGCGAAGTGGCGCATCGTAAGAAATGCGCTGTGAAACATCACATCATTGTTCTATTCCAACTTTTTAAATAGATACTGAAAATAAAGAATACTTTCTGACGATTTTTATTTTTAAAACTATTTGTTTAAATATTTAAATTGGAACACAGCAAGATGTTTGTTTGATGGTGAGATTTCTGGTCCAAAAAGGGTAGTTTGTGTTGTGAAACAGACTTGTGAAACCAGTTACAGTTTGGGGAGATTGTTGTCTGTGTTTGTGCAAAATTTCAGTGTAAAAAACATGCACTTTGTTCGTTTGTTTTAGCACACAAAAATGATTATCAGTTCCTCTTTGTGAGCGTCGTCGAGTGCATAGTTTTTATTCCAGGCGTAAATGTGTGCTATTACACATTGACAATGACGTTGCGCGCCCCCACGTGTGCTACGTTCTCCTGCTGCATTTACATGTAGGCTTTCGTGACAAAGCTTTAGTTTAGCGGAAAATGAGACGGCATGTTGAACTAAGACTGATCAGACTTGAAGTTGAAGAATTGTTCGCTGGCTTGGCGCAATATGTCACTGTGGGAGCACTTCATACTGCGTCGCATTCTTCGAGCTCTCTCCTATTCAGTTTACACACATTTTTCTTCTTTTTCTTCGTTTACATTGGAATGTGATGAATCACTTTTAGCTGATCAGGTTTGTTTGTCCACGGCGCCATATTGGCCATGCCTGCATGACCAAAATGGCACCTGTTCACCAATCTGAAATTTCACCTTAGTCAAAATTAAACATTTGAAAACCATACCATGGAGGTCCTTCCACTCTCAAGAATGTTGGGCCCTGGTCTGTTTTCCCCGATGAATCCTTTAAACAGCAAAAGACGCGTCCAACTTGATTTTTCTTTAGATTTATCTAGCAAACTGCATGCGATGTGGAAAATCACTGATGTTTCCGCAAGCGCCCAATGAAAGCCTGATCACTGCCAAGAGGGCCCGCCCTCCTGTGGCCGTAAGGTACATGTACATGCTTTTTTAAAAGGGCGTCATGGCAATGGCCGCTGGTGGCCGCTGTAAAGATTGAAGCCTGTGTTTTGCAAACTAGTAGGTCTAAAAGCAATGATTAATTCTTTCTGTCACTTCGTGAAAACGATAAATAACATGCTGACGTAATTTGTCACCCGAGGCGCGCACGCAGGTGCTATTGCCTATAACTTTAGTGATGTCACTGACGAAAAGTCTCATACCCCATTCTGTTGTTTAATATCCCAACAGCAATGGACAGCAAAGTTGGCATCAGCAAGGTTCTATGTAGGGTAGAGGGAAAGGTCAAGTACTCCAGCATTGACAGCGGACAGCCAAGCTGGAAGATAGGCAGTCTGGAGCTGGCCGCCACAGCAACCGGACAGGTCGTGTGCCATGTCAACTTCAACATTGGCAGCTCCAAAAAGTTTGTGGTATGTTCATTACGTATTATGAATCGGGCTAGACAGAGGGTGTGTTTGTTTCGGATAGATCCAGATCTGCGCAGATCTAGGGTGAACCTGTTTACTTCGCGCAGATTCTGATTAAGATCTGTGATCTCTAGGATCCTTCTCGAGAGGTAGCAAGATCCAAAATGGCGATGTGAATGCTGCAAAGATTTTTGTGTGAGTAAACTGTGTTGTTTCAACAGGGCTCGACCTTAACGCTAGCCCGGCGTACATTGTCTAGTAAAAACTATTGTGGGCAAGTAAAATCCACTTTTCAACTTGCCCGGCGGGCTACTTAAAACATGTGCACGTTCCTTGTTTTCCAGATGTGATTATTGAAAATAAAACGAACTCTTCAAAGCTTTACCTTTTGTGTGTCTTAGAAGAGGAGGAAGAACATCCCGACTCCACTACCAGCGACAGTGATTTCTAGCCATGGGGGGATGAACAAAAATCAACTTTCTCAGTAGACAGTGCTAGTCAATATTTTAATGCTTTGTTTTTTTTTATTTTTCAAACATTTCATGGGCTAGTAAAAATTTCTGCGGGCTAGTAAAAAACACAATTTACTAGCCCAGTGGGCTACTCTCAGAAAAAATTAAGGGCAAGCCCTGTTCAATTCTCAGTGGAGACACACGATATAAACAAATTGATGCTTCTTGTTTATTTATTTACGATGAATGTCATGGATGAAATTTGATACAGAAATTTGACAAATCTGGTAAATAATTGCTATTTACGTGATTTGAGGTCTTTGAGAGCAGTTTCATTTGTTTCCACGTGGTAAAATATCTCGGGATGTGGATTCCGATCTGTGATGCAACAAACACGCCCAGAATGATCCCACCAATTGATCACGTTCACAGACGCCGTCTTCGTAGGAAAAAAATGCTACTGCGTATTAAACGCCATAAAGTACGCGCACGCACATGCTGGAACATGTTCCAAACACGCGCGCGTGTTGCTCGAAATTTGTTCGAAATACGGCGCAACCGATGCGCTTCACAAAAAAATACGCTCAAAATCATGATGCACGTGGCAATTTGTAGGAAGTGACGTCATTTGAACGAGATCAATTCCTTTGGGACAGAACACACCTTCACCACAGAACAGTTTTTGCTCATTTTACCCTGAAATTGGAAGTATACACAGAATTTCCCCACCTGTTGGATGCTCTGGTGGTTTTTAGATATTGGGGAAAATACGTTGGGGAAAAAAAAAGTCAAAAAAGAAAAAAGTTTTAAAAAAGCAGTTCTCCTCTACTCAATGCTTGATTGAGCTTAAGATCATGTGGACAAATTTTGTCCTTACAAAGGGGACTTGACTGAGCAACTTTGTTTCAGAAAGTGGTATACCACCGTGCCTTATAGCTCAGCTGGTAGAGCATCTGCCCGGTAAGTCAGAGGTCTCGGTTCGAATCCCGATAAGGCCCTTAAGACTTTTTACTCATCCCAAGTTCGGTTGTTTCAATTCAATGGTGATTAAGCACCATACCGGATATTGCGTTCGTTAAAACCATTAAAGCATCCAACAAGCAGGCTAAATGCTAATTTTTAAATTTGTTTGAATATGATTGATTTTTGGCCATCATTTGACTGTTCCAGCTAACTACCATAGTACAGTCACCCATAAAATTGAGGCCTATATTCAATGCCCAAAATGCAGATTTTATCAAAATTAAACAAATGTGACCCGCTCTGCAAAAAAGGGTATTAAGTCGCGCTGGCTAGTATTCTTTTTGCGACCATAAAAAGAAATACGCGGCAAATCCACACTCAATAAAATACCAAAACACAATGGAAATTCCTGGCGGTGCCCAGATACCGCCTGAAATGTCTGTGTTCCCCCTGGAATGTCTGCGTTACGCCTGGAATTTCTTTTGTGTTTTAGTATTTTAATGAGCGTAGAAATGCCACAGATTTCTTCTTATGGTCGCAAAAAGAATACTAGCCAGTGCGACTTAATACCCTTTTTTGCAGAGCAGGTCACAAATGGTGTTCAATACAGGCCTTTGTAGGTTGATTGAGGTTAAGGATGGCCTAGTGCTTTTTTATTTATTTATTTAACAGGAAATTTTTCTGGCCTAGAAAATTCTCGGTCTTGTAAAACATAGTCACTAGCCCTGCTTAGGAAATTTGGTTGTATTTGTTTCCAGGATAGCTTGTCCTTTATTGACCAATCAGATTTATTTTTATTTTACAGCTGACCAATAAGGTCAAAGGAGTTGTCTTTAACGACAACGTGCCACGTTGTGTCATCAACCTTTTATCGGGGACCAATATTAATTGGTCGGGTAAAGCTGGGCCTGGAGTCAAGACACCCAAGCCAGACGTCGATTTGCTCAACCAACTTCTTGAAGAATTGAAAAATGGACGGAAAAAAGGTCTGTTTACTCGGCATTTGGGATTTCTCATAATGTACGATTTTGGCAGACTTTGTTGATGTCCCCCTAACGTGGCATGACCCCTAACATGGGGCTCAAAAGGAAACTGGATCGGGTTTTAAAAAGAAACTTAAATGAGAAGTATACCCCAAAAAAGCAAAAGCCAAAAGCAACTCGCACATTTTTTATATAAAGAATAAGAATTATGACCTACTGAAAAGTGAATACGATATTCACAGAGAATAGACTTCTAAAGTGTGAAGTGTGATGTCAGTTGCCATGGTAATTGGGTCTAAACATTCGCTGGTAATCTGAAACGTCCATTGGTATAGCGCAGGGAAACTGTTCACTGGTTTTATTGTAGACCCAAAAACCATGGCAACACACAAAGGGTGACGCTTTCACTTTAGTAGTCTATGGCAAATGCAGAAATGCTTTGTAGTATGGGTGCTGCCATTTTGTCAAAAAACTGGGCAAAGAATTACGTTTTTGTGTATAATGTATAGGTAGGTAGGTAAGTCATTTACGAGCCCATGCTGGCTCATACGGCCGGTACTTATCCCCGGTTTCTGTGGCATGGAGTGACCAGGAGCATTGCTGCTACTCCTGGATTGGATGCCAGTCCATTGCAGGTCTACCCCTAGCAATTAGTTGGGTTTCCCAGGGCTCGAAATACCCGCTGGACCGCTGGACCGAGTCTAGTATTTTAAGCGCCGGTCTAGTGGTTTTTATGACCGACTAGACCGGCTGTCTAGTGATTTATTTCTTGGACAGTGAAACAAAAAGACATGTGGGTTTTTGTGAAATAAACAACTCACACTCAAGTCCCATGTCGCACCATCATTACTGTAAAACCATGCGGCATGTGCGCGTGAAATTGCACTCCGATTATTCCGTACCGTCCGCGTGGACTCGGAGCCCGGTGCACCGGGCTCAACGCAACGCGGACGGTACATGTACGGGATGATCGACCATGTCGACCGGCGTACCATGCGCGTGCATGCTGGTCATCTCCGCTTCGCCTAGCCTGGTTGGTTCCCAATCCAAAGTACCAGTCACGTTAAGGTTTGATGCACTGTTTTGCAACGCCGGAATACAGTACATCATATATGAATAATACATGTTTATTTTCATTGGCACGGTACATGCACAAAATAATACACGTGGTAGACGATATTATTATTCATAGTGTGACGTATCAGAGTCGGAATAACACACTGCTGGTCGTGCTTCAGACATGTCGGATGTCATGTTGTCGTTGGACACGGCATGGGAAATTTATAAAACCCGTCGGAGGTGGTCGGAGGTACCCAAAGGTCCCCGGAGGTAGATTTGTTTTGCTAACGTGTAGTTGGTGCATTGACAGTAGCTCAGGAGCTACGTTGTATTAAAATAACAAGCCGGAGGTAGGTTATAGCATGTTCTACACGGTCATAACAAATTCTACTTCCGGGTTACTCCGGGTTTCAACCAAACCCCACGGCATGCACGGGAATTTTGACTACACGTGCACGTAAGTTTGTACTAAAATGTGGCGATTTTTAGAAGTTGTATCTAAACCCAAAGAGCCTCCTAAGCGGTCTGCAAAAGAGAAACTTGAGGCCGCCCGGCAGTTTGAAAAACGTGGGAAATGGACATTCCAGGAAATTGTGCTTTGTCTTATTTTGAGTTTGGTCCAGTAAAAATATTTTCGGTCTTGTAAATGGTTTTTGGTACTAGACCGGTGGTCCAGTGGTTTTTTTACCGAAATTCAAGCCCTGTTTCCCTAATCGTATTTGCTGGTACCCATTTATACACCTGAGTGGAGAGAGACAATGTGGAGTGAAGTGTCTTGTCTAAGGACACAACGTGATAGCAGTGACCAGGATTCGAACCATGGACCTATCGCCCTAAAGTCCGACGAGCTATAGGAATGCACTATTTACTAAGTTCATTTTCTGAGAACACGCTCAAAAACTCAAAGCGTGCTCTAATGAAGAGATCTTATTAAAAATGCATTTTTAACCACATTGTTTTTCCTTTCAATTTTACAGACAGCAGACCAAATACATCAGTAAACTTTGACGTGCAGGTATCGCCAGTTAGCAAAATGAACACTCCCCTTAAACAGGTACAGATTTTTCATTTTGTGAGACCATTAACTCATACTATGTCTGCGAACTAATCTCTTAGTTTGTCTGCCAGCAAAAACTAGTAAAAACACATGGGCCCAAATTCACGATAGGTGATCGTCACACGTTGAAATAACACGCGGGCAAACGATAAATGCGTGTAACTTGCGACCTAACTACGTATGGATAAACACCCGTGATTATCGTTTAATACGAAGACAGATTTGTTGTCCGCGTGTAACTTGGGAGTTAGTAACAAGCGGGTACTTTTTTTCTATTGTTCATGGCCTGGTGACATTGACATGTCTATTGGCATTTCAATCTGGCCGATGTAGTGACACGAGGAGCAAACATGTCTGGATTGGTCCTGTCCCTGAAAACTCTCATATGGCGTCCTTGCACTTGCACTCAGTATTCTTCCATTGTAATTTTGAGAATCAATGCCTTCATTGCGACTAGGGCCCGCTTCAAACGCCGAACTTCTGTCGTGTCTAATGCAATGTATTGAAGTCGACAAAAGAGCGGCAGAAATTTGGCAGTTGCTTCAAACGCCGTTTTTCTGTCGAACGTAATGCTTTTTTTCTCAAGATGGCGGACCAGAAGATGAGACACATCATTCATTCTGAAATTTTGTATTTTTTTTGTGCAATTTTCTTGAATTTGGAGGCACTGTACGATAATGCCCTACCTAGCGTGCTTGCATTTTATCAGGGTAAAACAATATACCATTTTTTTCTATGTGTTGTGATATAATAAGCTCAATACGTGTAAATCCAACCGTTTTGTATAGTGAAACACAACAATAAACCAGCTATAGTCCTTCAAATATGTGTGAGTTACACATGTAGCGTTACTTACTTACTTAATCCTCTTCGTCCCCAGTGGGACATAAGACGTCAACGATTTGATTCCATCTAGGTCGGTCCTTTGCTGCATATTGTGCCTCGCCCCATGTCAGACCCATCTCTTTCAGCTCGGCTACTACAGTCCGTCGCCAGGTTGTTCTTGGCCGCCCACGTTTCCTTTTCCTTTTCCCAGATGGTGTCCATCTGAGGGCAGTTTTGGCAATACGGCTTTGGTCCATTCTGAGAACATGCCCGAGCCATCGGATCCGGCGGCATTTTATCTCCAGCACTACACTCTGGCTCTTTGTTTTCTTATACAGTTCTTTGTTTGTGATCTTGTTGGGCCAGAAGATGCGACTTATTTTTCTCAGGCATGTAGCGTGGGTCTGTTTTATTTCAACTGGCCAGCCGGACCATTTGGGGAGGCTTTCCAACTGGCCCAAGATAATTTCAACTGTCATTTGGCCAACGGACAATTGCTCATTCGAACACTGCTTTGCAAATGCTCACATTGAGCCCAAGTCTGCACTATTTGATAAATTTGAAAACAAAATCTGCTTCTGATCATGTTCAATTTGTTTTCATCCCCAAGGGTGTTCAGAGCCCCGGCCTAAGAGCCCTTCAACACAATCATCAACTGAACTCCACTCCTAAAACTCTATTTACAACGATCGGTTCCAATGGCCCCAGACAAATCACGCCCCAGAAACCAACGCCTCAGAAACCCACTCCCCAAAAACCCACCGCAACGAAAGCATCATCCATTAGGACATCTCCCAACCCAATGACCACGCCTAGTCACATCAGAAAAGTCCTTGGCCACGCCTACTCTGCACCAATGCCGGTATATGAAATTAAAGATGCAGATAGTACGGAAAGCGACGAAGCAACGGCGGACCTTTCCCAGCAGTTGTTCGTGGAAGAGCAAAATGAAGGAAATAAAGAGAACGCGGAACAGAAAAGGTATTAAAAAGATAGAACCCCCTAAAAAAGTCTTGTTTAAGCAACATTTCCCCCTTCCACCCTAACCTATTTTTGTCCCGAAGACTATTTCATTTCATGTATTTTTTCAGGGCACCAAGAAAAACAGTACAATGTACATACTAGGCTTGGCAACTAGCATTTTCTGAGTCGCCTCCGATTCCAAAAAAGAATCGTAATTCCATTTGGAATCGATTCCATTTTTTCATGAGAAAACAGCTGCATTTAGTGTGTTTAATTGCGTGTACATTGACGATACTACATATAATAACGTTGTTGTCTTACATGTAGCGCACATATCCCCACGTATAGGCGGGTGGCAGCCAAACAGAAATACTGGGTAATCCCCTTACCTCTCTGCCTTGTATGCAGGAGGTCGTGGGTTCGAGTCCCACCCGAGCACACTCTGAAGTTTTTCATATTGTCTCGGGAAAGCACTGAGTATACAGTGTTAATAATTACGTCGGGTAAGGGCAAAAACAACCTTGCTTAATAATCCCCTTACTCGTGACAAAATAATGCTCTGGGATCTTTGAAGAGCATTACAAAACACTGAACCAATAACTTTACATCCCTTCTGAAGGATGGAGCAATTATGATTAATGTAAGTGCATTGCTCAAGGGTTCAGGTAACCCGACCGGCCGGGTGTCAAACATGCTACACCAAGTTTTCACCCAATGTTGCGCGTCAACGGCCTAAACCACCTCGGCACGATACCCCATTGTGGTTAAGTTCCTTGCTCAAGGGCACAGCTAACACGACCAGGTGTCAAACATTCTGCACCAAGTTTTCACCCAGTGTTGCGCGTCAACGGCCTAAGCCACCTGCCACGATATCCCATTATGGTTAAGTGCCTTGCTCAAGGGCACAGGTACCACGACCAGGTGTCAAACATTCTGCACCAAGTTTTCACCCAATGTTGGGCGTCAACGGCCTAAACCACCTCGGCACGATATCCCATTGTGGTTAAGTGCCTTGCTCAAGGGCACAGCTACCACAACCGGGTGTCAAACCCACAACACCCAAGTGTTGCAAATCAGCGACCTACACTACTCGCAATAAGTTAGGGATATTCTGGGGTGTATGCAGATATTTTATTGAGGGTATGCATTCCGCTTGAATGATTTTGTATATGATTAGACAATTGTATCTGCATGACAGAAACACCTTGTCACAGGAATAGGTGAAAACAGTCATTTAAAAAAAAAACAATTCCCAAACTGCATACCTACCAATATTCCTAACTTATTGTGATTAGTGTAAACCACTCAGCCACGGTGTCCCACGAAATAACAACTTTAATATTATTATTAGATTACCATACAGGAAACCTATGCTGGACAGCCGAGGCAAGAGTGCATTGCAGATGCGAAAAGAGGGTGGCGGGTCGCTCTTCATGGCGTCATTTCAGGAGAAGCAACTTGAACAGGAGGAAAGGAAGGAAAATAGTACGTGCTACTACGCGTCCAAAAACGTCCTACATTTGATCCTGAATAACTTTGTCATTTGCCAATGGATTTAAACCAAAATTTCAGATCTTGTAAACAAGGCCTGACAAATTGTATTGAGCAACTTGCATCAGCTTTGTTCGGAGAGGGTGAGATTTAAAAGCCATATGAAAAACAAAACTCAATTTCAGAATAGACCTATGACATAATGACGTCACGCAATGTTTACCGCGGTGCATTATAGGTGAAACGTGGGACGAAATCTCTGCATCTCTAGTTTGCGTGCGTTGTACGCATAGCGCCTAGCGTAATATAGTCTAGTCAATTTACGATTTGACTTAGAACTAATTGCAATAGAAATCATTCTAACATGAATCTAGGCCGCAACATTCAAATAACAACATCCAAAGAAAAATGCTCTTAAGCGAGCACCTGATTTAGACACTGCCGTCTGCTTGGCCACTTGCGACTGACATCCTCTAATGTCAAGGAAATTGTCCGTCAGATGTACATTTCTTGATACGTTGCACAAAAACGACCAAGGAGCTGTGCAATGACATTAGGGGTGACCCTGCATTCTTTCAGAAGCTTTTGGCTGCAGCACGTGCTTTCTGCCATTGTCTCCAGCAATGTATCGACATTGGAGGAGATCAAGGCAAAAATCCCAGGTTCTGAAATAGCTTTTTTTCGTCAGGTTTTTAAATCTCACCCTTTCGGACAAAGCTGATGCAAGTTGCTCAATTAAATTTGTCGGGCCTTGTTTTAATACATGATCTGAAATTTTGGCTTAAAGGCCCACTGTATCATTGGCAATGACCCAAAATGTTAATCAACGAGTTGACTAAGACAACCTTCCTCAAAGTAAAGATTGAATTTGTAGCAACTATCCAATTAAATGTTTCCATCCGAGATGATATAATTTCACCAGAAACATAGTCTATGAAGATGACATTTTTTTAGATTTTTTGCTTAGATTTACTTAAAAGCCGCCCCAAAGATTGAAATTATTTAGTTGGTTTGCATCTGGGCGGTCCGAAATGGGCGCTGTGTACAGGCTGCCCGATTTACACTTCGCACACTTTTTGTCGGAATATTATATTGTGAACGTGGACTAGTCTTGGCTCCAAGACCTTTGTCGTTTGTTTGTTCTCGTAGCACACTGTCTACGTGGTAGTTTCATTGATTAGTTGTAAATCACTTGGCGATTGTTTTGACGTTGGTATCGATTCTTGCCTTTTTAACCAAACTTTGACAAAGTGCACTAAAATAGTCACGTACACAACTAGTATGACGCGAGTCACAGATTGCTTTGTACGTACACGACCGACTGAAGAGACGAATTTAAAATAAGTCACGAACAGTTATTTTGAAACTCCTCGTCAATCTCCGGCAAAATGCACATGGATTTTCGGGTTTTTGGAAAACATGGTACATTTGACGGAGCTGAAATGTCTTCAGATAGGTTTTTTGATGTCCTTCTCTTGATTTATAATGGTTTTGTTCCCAGAATTGCTCAAAAACAGATCATCTATAGGGCCTTTAAATTCGTTGAAAAATTACAAAGTTATTTAGGCCATGTTGGTAAATCCTGTTTCTATCTATGAGGATATGTATAGTATATCACCTATAGTTCTAGTGGTAAGACTAATCCACTTTAAACTTTCTATCTCTTTTACTTGCAGCGGCCCCCAAATCACTTTCAGGCATCACAGGTTTTTACAGTCGAGGGCGCAAGTTTGCTGGTTATACAGCTTCCGATGGACTTCTACAACAAAGGTCAGTCTCGTCTTTCTTTAAAAGAGCTTGTCCAGATTTTTCTAGAAAATGGATTTCGTTCTAACCTAACAATCATATAAAATACCTCCCCAAAATACTATCCATGGGAGGAAAATGGGAAATTTGCAATCGCAAATTTGGACGTGAAAGCAAAAAGTTGGTGTAATCAGTGCACTGCTTTATGGAACCGGATAAATTAGTTTACAAAACATTGTTTTTTTAAAACGATATCCTTGAAAATATACGGATAGAGTTATGAGAAAATGTCAACATACATGAGAAAATTTCGGGGTCAAAAAAATGTGATCTGGGTCCTATTTCACAAAAGGTAAAAACCATTCTTAAGTGGATTTAGGAACAATAAAATCTAATTTTTCCTATCTTTAGAAACATGAGTTAAGAATGTTTATTTAGGAATGTTTCTAAGTGGGCTTTATGAAATAGGACCCTGGACACGCTCTTTTTTAATCCCTAAACACAGAAAGCACTGGCACCTGTTCAATGGGTATTTTGAGCCCCAGTTGTTGTAGGTTTCAAAAGTGGTAGTTTTTAAAGTTACTTGCTTTTTATGTTTGGTCTATTTTCCAGGCAAACCCAATTAAACACCAACCCACCAGCCAAACGTTTACCGGGCCTTCTACAAGTTTCCCAGCCCAAAAAGGCACGTTTGAGCACCAACTACGTGGGCTGGGGCCAGCGAAATATCCCCTCCGGTAATAAGACATCACAGATCAGTCTTCAGGGGTAAGTCATCAGGGTTTTTTTCATTAGAGAGGTTTTGCAAGCCAATATTTAGCAATCTGTAACCCTCAATTTTGCATTTCTGTGATTTTGTAACTTGGAAAGGTGTTAGCCATACTATCCCCTTAAAACCAGAACAGTCCGTCCATTTTTGGCTAAAGTTAGTAAAGCCAATTATTAGGTATGTATATAGATTTTACTTTTGACCAGAAGTGTCCAATACGGAAAATGTTCACAATGTTTTCAGGGCCAAAACTGCCTATGTCCAACATGATGTGGGACATTACTGTACACTGCCTTGCATGGGGTGATGAGGTAGACACTGAACTAACGGCATCTGTAATATGTATGCGTTCGTTTACACACAATTTTTTCCAAGCACACTAGACTTACAGTTTTGGTATCAAAATTAAATGTTGGAATGGCCAATTTTAAGAATGTTTATATCACATTCAACCAAAACTGGTTATGTCCATTGTTTTTGCCAATGGTGGCCCACCTTTACAAGGTATAAGTAACTTAAATCTATCAGATTACTATTTATGCTGGAATTTCTGATTTTTCAGCTGCCATCAAACTTTTAATCTAGTTTTTCTCAAAAAAATTGTTTTGAACATACATGTACACTGTTCTGGTTTTAAAGGCACAGGCTCGTCAGCAATGCGCGCCCGCCAAATGTGTGCCACGCAATACGCAGCTCCATAGCAAAGGCATGGAGCTGCGTGTTTCGAGCACGAATTTGGCGGGCGCGCATTGCTGACGAGCGCGCATTGCTGACGAGCCTGTGCCTTTAAGGAGAGGATGTGGAGTCCTTAAAGACTAAATAATCTTATTTTCATCTGAAGCTTTTGAAACTCATCAAAAAGTTTGTATACAAATTCAACTCGACTATACAAATGCAAAAAATAACAATAACTGCTTCAAACCCAAAATTTCACTTTCGTATATTTTATAAAATACTTCATGTATTAAAGTAGTAATTTTTGTTATATACATGTATAGTGGAGTCTACACACGAGCGCGCACACGCAATGCATATTTAGTCAGTGCATTACGCATGTGCTTTGGTGCACCCAGCGTGGACGCACATCAGATTGGGCCTCTGTGCTGCACAGTATCAGAAACGCACAGTATTCGCAAAAGCTTCATTTTATATAATAATGACGATACCTTGAGCGAGTTTCCCGGATAATTGTGTGATATAAGTCCATATTATTTAAGTGTCTTTATTGCTCATTTGTTTTCATTTCTTGTCAAACAGTTTTTCCAATCTTGGTAACACGTGTTACATGAATGCCATTCTGCAGTCACTCCTTGCCCTTGAGCGATTCACCACGGACATGCTCAACGGAGACCTTCTAAACTACATGCAGAAAGACAGTCTCTACAGGTAGCTTAAGACCACAGATATATAAACGCATCGACTCAAAATCGTGCATTGAAAACTCTGAGTTGGGAAAACTATGGGCAAATTACGACACAGTTGGCTGTGTGTCTAATGCATAGTTCCGATTTTGCCCAGTTAACCCCGCCCCCTTGGATATTGTTGCTATGGCTCACTTGCTATCGTCAAAATGGCGACACACAACGCACAAAGCAATGGGACTTTCAACGGAAAGCACAGATTCATTGGAGAAAACTCAAAGGTATTCATGTTTCAGGGTCGACAGTTATCTTAGAACACACCGAGTAAAGGGCCAGTAATACAGGGATGTCATATCATGAAATACGTGCTTTCGTACCTTTGAACAACTAAAATTCACCCGGATCATCGCATACAACACTGTACAAATTGTATGGGGCAGAACATCGCGTGATGTTGTTGCAAACATTGCACTTTGACCTATGTGGGTGATCTCTGCTAGCTCTGTTGTGATTGGTCGGCGGGTTCGGTTGATTGACAGGTCGGAACTATGCCTTACTCATGACTGTTTTACACTTTCAGTGTATCTCAGCTCAGTGGAATAAAACTTTGAATCTGTCACCGAATGAAATTGTTAGTTCTGTTGCAAAAATGTCATTATTTGCGCAGTGTGTGCACCCCAGAACGACACATGACCAACAACGCACCAATCAGATGACAGGGATTTGGGTGATGTATGATTGGTATTATCGATGATATGTTGATATGCTAAATAATCTTTCATTGTTTTATTTGTGCATCCTAGGGCTTTGTGTTCCTTAATCTTTGCCAAGCAATCCAGCCAATCACCAGACACCATCAGGTTGCATCTACGCCGAGTCAAACAAGCCATCTCATCCACTGCAGAACGGTTCTCAGGCTTCATGCAGCATGTAAGTTCAGATCTGCAACCAGTTTCTTGAACTTTTAGGCCGAAAAACCATGTATCTGTCCTGTGTAGTTCATAGTGCGCATTGCGTTAATGAGTACGGCTCTGTGATGCGTATTTTGTAAATCCATGTGTACGCATTTCTGTATTGAAAGCCCTTCACAGTACCCGATAGAAAATTCATCAAAGTTGGATTGGTTTTGGTATTTAAAGTTGGTGGGACAATAACATTGCTTAGACTGTCATTTTTCGTACCTCGTACAGAGTAGAATTTTGTCTTGAGTCTTTCCACGGTAAAGGGGGCATTTTGGCAACACAGACCATATTTTCCCTAAAATGTAACACAAGTGTCCGTCGCGGTTACGAGTGTATATTGGAAATTTGTACACAGGGTTTTTTAGAAAGGCATGTTGTCACACTATTTGTAACCTTTTTGGGCCTAAGTTATCTCTTCAGAACAACTGAAACTTATTTCTTTTATTTTGAGACCAGACAAACGTATTTCCTCGAAAATGTGGTCTGTGTTGCTAAAATGACCCCTTTACTGCGGAAAGACCCTTACTGTATTAAAACCATGGAAACCGTTTAAAGGAGCGTATTTCAGGCCATTGTATTTTGGGGAGGTATTTTATATGAATGCTTAGGTTAAAAATCCAGGAAAAATCAGAACAAGCTTCTTTAACCTGTGACCTTTGACATCACCACAGGATGCCCAAGAGTTTCTCTGTCAGTGTCTCGACCAACTCAAAGAAGATTGGCAGAAAGCCAAGAAGACGGTGTCAAACTCGCCCCCCAACGACGACCCCCAAACTACGCACCCGTGCCCCGTGGTACGGAACTTTGAGTTTGAAGTCAAGCATTCCATCGTCTGCAAGAATTGCGGCGAAGTCGTCACGAAAGAGGAACAGTTCTTCGATCTTTCACTTGATATGCCAAAGGGAAGGTAAGAAAACTTGAGATTTTCTTTTAAAATAAATCGAATGAGATGACGTCAACAATGTAAACAAAACTACGTCGCGCATGGGTTCATGTGATTGTTTGGAGTACTCTTAGAATAGAATGGCATATGCGGTATAGTGTGGTAGGTGCTTTGCTACCAGAAAAATTGTTACCAAAAATACTCCAGAGACTCTTTGGAGGTAGCTCTTGTGCCGAGGGCTAACTGCATCCCAATGAGTGTCGTAAAAAAATATTACTCTCTCAGAGCTGCCAACCCTCCCGGATATTTTAGAAAATTGATAAAAACCGTCCTGGATTGTTAATTAACAACCTTGGGGATTTTTAGATGTGCTTGGAGTAACGGAATAAACCTGTATTCCCCAAAATCCGGGAGGGTTTGAAACTCTGCTGTCTGTAGAACTGTGAAAATGTTCATAACTTTGTATGGCTCGGAAGCTGGTATGGTTTGACTGTAACAAACACAATATTTGGTGTGTTAAAGGCCCTGTAGATGATCTGTTTTTGAGCGATTCTGCGAATAAAACCATTATAAATCAAAAGAAAGACATCAACAAACTCATCCGAAGAAATTTCAGCTTTGTCAAATGTACCACGTTTAAAAAAAAAACTAATCCATATGCGTTTTCCTGGTCTCGGCGGGGTGTTTTAAATATTCGTTTTCAGTTGATCGGGTACTATGTGGCTTGCGTCATGCACTCTGTGGCGCATATACTGCGAGTGCGCGCGATCCATAAAAATGCATCGCGCTTGAACACGCACACGCAGTACACATCGCTCATGCATTTTGGACTGCGTAGATGCAAACCAAAATTATTTAGATCGTTTGCAAACGATCTAAATAATTTCATCTTTATGGATTATTTTCTGGTAAAATTATATAATTTTGAGCGGAAACCTATCATTGGGTAGTTGCTATTAATTCAATCTTTACTTTCGGAACTTTTCCCCTGTAAACTCGTCGATTACTTTTTGGGGTCATTGCAAATGATCCACTGGGCCTTTAACTGTTGGAAATCCCCAATTGTTTTCCAGTGCCACCAATCCCATCGGCTCAATTCAGACCGCCCTGGACCAGTTCTTTCGAGAGGAGTCCGTTGAATATGCCTGCAGTGAATGCGCGTGCAAACAAGCCGTTGTCAAACACAACTTCACAAGGTGTCCCAGGTTTGTAAAGAAACCAATTTTTTTTTCTAAAAAAGACCAAGGGCGGCCATTTTCCTTTGAATTAATCAGGGACAAATTTCATAAAGCTGTTTAGCGGAAAAATTTGCTTAATCCGAATTTTTTTTTTTATTATAAAAATTGGTTAATGGTCAAAACTGTATGTCAACATGTGTTCTTAGCAAGAACAGCATAACACAAGTTCATCAATGTAATACAGCTAGAACACAGGAGATTTTGTCTGCTAACCCATTTTTTTATAAAGCAAACAAATTTTGGATTAAGCAAATTTTTCTGCTAAACAGCTTTAAGAAATTGGCCCCAGATCTGGTTCATGAACAATGACATAAATTCTGATTGTCTTAATTGATTTCGTCTGGAAATTGTTTTTGGGCACCCTATATAAAGCTGGAATTAACCAGAAAGTATGTTTAATTTATTTTTGTTTAAATTTTATTTTATTATAATTTTTTGTTTTTGGTCTATTTCTCAGGATAATTATCCTCCACTTAAAGCGTTACCGGTTCGATATCGAAGCATCCCAGAATGCCAAGGTTCGACGTCGCATCCTCATCCCCAAGTTTCTATCCTTCCACAAACACTGTAACAACGTAACGCTGACTCCAAAGTCTGCGACAACACCGTTCGTCAATGGAATTGCAAGTTCCCCCGAGAGACAGAAACTAGCGGAGTGGACGTCCGTCAAGGACACGACAAATGGCAAACTGTCGGCAGTCAATGGCCAAACGAATAAAACGCCACAGTTTATCTTCAACTCACGAAAGCGCTTGGAGTTCACTTCTGGGTAAATATTTCTGTCCTTGATAGCTCAAACTGCATCAGTTGTTTATTTAGAAATCTTATGGTAACTGACCTGCAAGGGTTCCTATTGTGCATAGCATGTAAAACTTGGCAAGAAAATGTTCATTGACTGTTTTTAAAGTTGAAATATTCAAGTTAGAATTTAGTAGAAAATGACAGTGTTGTAGTACTCGAGTCCAGGACTCCGACTTGAGTCCAACCCGAGTCACAATTTTCGTGACTCGGACTCGACCGAGTCACATTGGAAAATGACTCGGACTCGACTATGATGACTCGACTCGACTATAGCGACTCGTGACTCGCGAGTCACATATTTTTTAAAAAGAAAAAAATGTATATATTTGCCCGCTTAATGCAGGATTCTTGGGAAAAAAACAGTTGATGTGTGAATATGTACACTGCCCGACCAGGCCGGCAAGGAGCGCATGATTACGCCATCATTTCACATTATTGTGTAAACAAAATATAACAGATAAAGTTTCATTCATTTGGCAAACAAGTGACTCGTGACTCGGACTCGGACTCAAGGAAAGTGACTTGTAACTCGGTCTCGGACTCGAGGCTAGTGACTCGAGACTCGGACTTGATATTGGTGACTCGACTAGAAAACTGGAAAATGAACAAGTGTACATCAAAATGAACAGTATTGCCTGGAATTATGATGTGAACCGTTATGCATGGCTGGTCACATTCATTTAAAAATGACAAGTTGTGTAAAGCAAAATTGCAAAAAGTGAGCACTCCAGTCATTCAGATTTGGTGCAGTCTATCTGTCTCAAAGTTCTGTTGAACCAATCATTTACGAGGATGCTTGAATTTAGGATTTTCATTAACAAATTGACACATTTTTCAGAATGCTATTTTGGGGAAGAAAAAAATCAATAACAAAACCCAGAAATTATCAATTGTGGATACAACATTGTCGTCACAAATGCATAGTTCCGAGATTGCCCAGTTAACCCCGCCCCTTAGATATTGTTGCTATGTGCTCACAAGCCATCGCAAAAAAATGGCGACACAACGTACAAAGTAACGGGACTCGGCATGGAAAGCACAGATTCATGGGAGAAAACTCGAAGGTATTTATGTTTTAGGGTCGACAGTTACCGTAGCACACACTGAGCGAAGGGCTAGTAATGCAGGGACGACATATATTCATAAAAATGTGCTTTCTTACCTTTGAACAGCGAATCGCCCGACATTGAAACCAAAATTCACCCGGTCACTGGCGCATACAACATACAGAATAGGCAGAAAATCGCGTGATTGTTGTGATGATTGCATCACTTTGACCTTTGTGGGCGCCGTCTGCTAGCTCTGTTGTGATTGGTCGGCGGGTTCGGCTTGATTGACAGGTCGGAACTATGCAGTCTTCTGGCAAACAGTGCAAGTTAGACAGGAAACGATGCATTTATGATAACAACCAGACACTTTAATGAACTAAATGCTTCCTGCTTGTGTAAAAATGCTTCCCGCTTGTGTAGAAACGCTTCCCGCTTCTGTGAAAATGCTTCCTGCTTTTGTGAAAACGCCTCCCGCTTGTGTGAAAACGCTTCCCGCTTGTGTGAAAACGCTTCCCGCTTCTGTGAAAATGCTTCCCGCTTGTGTGAAAATGCTTCCCGCTTGTGTGAAAACGTTTCTCGCTTGTGTGAAAACGCTTCCCGCTTGTGTGAAAATGCTTCCCGCTTGTGTGAAAATGCTTCCCGCTTGTGTGAAAATGCTTCCCGCTTGTGTGAAAATGCTTCCCGCTTGTGTGAAAATGCTTCCCGCTTGTGTGAAAATGCTTCCCGCTTGTGTGAAAACGTTTCTCGCTTGTGTGAAAACGCTTCCCGCTTGTGTGAAAATGCTTCCCGCTTGTGTGAAAATGCTTCCCGCTTGTGTGAAAATGCTTCCCGCTTGTGTGAAAATGCTTCCCGCTTGTGTGATAATGCTTCCCGCTTGTGTGAAAATGCTTCCCGCTTGTGTGAAAACGTTTCTCGCTTGTGTGAAAACGCTTCCCGCTTGTGTGAAAATGCTTCCCGCTTGTGTGAAAATGCTTCCCGCTTGTGTGAAAATGCTTCCCGCTTGTGTGAAAATGCTTCCCGCTTGTGTGAAAATGCTTCCCGCTTGTGTGAAAATGCTTCCCGCTTGTGTGAAAATGCTTCCCGCTTGTGTGAAAACGCTTCCCGCTTGTGTGAAAATGCTTCCCGCTTCTGTGAAATGCTTCCTGCTTTTGTAAAAACGTTTCCCGCTTTTGTGAAAACGCTTCCCGCTTGTGTGAAAAAGCTTCCCTCTTAAACTACACCACAGTCGGATTTACAAAGTTTTACAAAGGATAACAAAGATTGAGCAAGATAAGCAATATCTGAACTTGAAGAAGCTAGGCTTTACTTTTTCAATTTTGCTACGTATGAGCAGATTGTGACACAGCCCCCTTTAAGGAGCACAAAATTAAATTTATTTCATGTTTGCTCCGTGTGGTAGAAACCAGCCTGAACCAATATCTCTTAAGGACAATACTTCCGACTCGTCCGATCTGGATGAAACACAGCGAGTTCTTAAGATGAGTAAGAAGGAGGCAGAAAGGGCTGAATGTGAGCAAGAAAGGAGGCGCAAACGAGAGGAAGAAGAATTGAATGAGGTAATGTGGGGGATCATCTTGACCAATAGTCATTGTTGTTTATTTTGCACATTGTTGGTGTTTTTGCGTAACTCAAAATTCCTGTACTAGTGCCTCCATTTACCTCAAAGTCTTTGTGGGCCAACCTAAAAAGAAACCACAACTATAACGATCACAGAGGCATACAAATCTTTTCATTAGTCTTATCTGTCAATTTAATCTGTCTTTTCATCAAGATATGCGGCATGATATACATGCACTGCCACTGATACAATAGGGCCTAATCAATCCATAAATGCTTGAATGGAATACCGCCAAGCCTGCATTGAAGATTGCAGGCATGGTGCTCGGATTGGTGGGACCTTTGCACGAACGTATGTGGTAGCATGCAACCTCAAACAACATGCTCATTGCCATTGTTAAAGCATTGTTCCCATGGATAGTATTTTGGGCGGTGCATTTTATGTGATTGTTGGGTTAGAATAAAGTCCATGTTCTGGGAAAAATCTGGATCAGCGCCTTTAGATAAAAGATCACCAACGGGTCTGGATTTGTGTTGGGCCCGATTCTGATACCATGAATCCTGTATACATCCCAACACCCTTCATGACTATTCTCACATTGCATTTGTAAAATAAATCCAACTCGTACTATGATGGAAGACTGATCCAAAACACTCCATCAGCAGCGATCGCCTCTGAACAAACTTTGCCACTGAGAAGCCCCTGGGTAATATACTGTATAAACGGCAAATATCAAGGGGCCATGTACATGTCCCATTGGTTATTGATTTTGTAATTTGTCACGGCTTCTTCGCATGTTGTCCATGTCAGAGGATTTTAGCTCAGTTGACACTGCTACCCTCGGCAGGTGATCAATCTGTAATCAAATCCGTAGATTTGTTTTTTGGTTTTTTTTTTGTTGTCAGGAAAAGAGTTTCTTTTTAGCCTAGATGCAAGAACATTCCAGCAAAAAACATTTGCAACAAAACATCGACATCACTAAATTTAATAATTATTAGGATTTGATTTGCCCTACCCGACGTAACTTGATTAGCACTGTGTACTCAGTTCTTCCCTGAGACACTATAAAAAAACACTTCATAAGCATGCTCGGGTGGGACTCGAACCCGCGACCTCCTGTAGACTAGTCAGATTTCTTAACTACTCGACTACCATGTTGTTTTTCTGCTCTGAAAGTCAGAATCCTTGTTTAAGCCTGAAGTCTCAATTTTAATTTTCTAGTCTCAATTTTAAATCTGGTTGCTGTTACCAGCCAACTGAACCCATTTTGTCTGTCTTGTGGTTATATCAAATAATTATGGTGTCGTAAATTCTTAAATGTCGCAAAACGTAAAGGCAGCTTTCTCCTGTGCGTATGTTGCATGTGCGTTTGCATTCCACTTTTCAGATGCCAAAATTGATTTCAGAATGTATGTTACCCCTTTTTCTATATTTGTACAATGTCCACACACAAGAAAAAATAAGACCAGTGGTGTTAGGTCTTGTGATCTTCAAGGACCATTCCTTAGGCCATTTCACAAGATCACCAGACCTAACATCTCAAGTCAAATTGTTTGTCATTGCCAATGGAGCCAGATGAGACGAATAGGAACAGAAGTCATCCTTCTCAGAGAGAACAGAGCAGTGATTAGGCATGTCTTAGGTGTTACACCAAGTGTGCAGAAAAAAAGACGATCACAAGGAGGACTAAGGGGCTAGCTAAACTTTCCCAAAATAATTGGCTTCTCATGCTCCTTGATCCTGTTTTGCATCTTTCATTTTTCACGCAAATTAATTTAACCTTTGTTTACATAACTACTCCATTTGTATTCTAACTGCGCATGCACAGTACAGCGTGCTCCCTGCTGTTGTCAACTGACCAATTAGCGCGCAGCATTCTGAACACGTCATTCCCACCTTTAGCCTCATATTATTATTGATAGCGTCACTCACGCTATTCTTGCATTTTGCTCTGATGAGTACAAGTCGAAAAGCTTTAGCATGTCTTTGTCGTTCTTTTTAAAAAATACAGAATTTATTAATATTTTTCTGAGTGTCTACTTCTTTTCTTTTTTTATACACTCTGTAGACCATTAGGAATAAGTAAACTGTCTTTATGCTGGTATTTGTAATGAGTGTCAAATTGCTTTATACTTTAAAACAGGCCATGGAACAAAGCAAGCAAGACGGCGATAAGTCAATCTATGAAATGATGTCCGAAGATCAGCAGATAGCTTATGCTCTCGCTATCAGTACACAAGATTCATCAATGGTCCATCCACCAGGCCATGATTCGGAAACGGGCACGAAAACCCAACAAAATGTGACTCGGGTGCAGCTTTCAGATGATGCCGACAAAGCATCTATGTCGCACAAGAAACGGAGGACAGATGGCGATGGTGCCTTGAATTTCAGTCATGACCGAGATGTAGAACCCAAAGAAAATGCCAGTCCTTGGAAGAGATTCAAATCTGACAGCCGAGCATCTAATTCCAGCACACCCTCTGTGAATGCTCTGTATGGAGGGGACGGTGAAATTGAATTCATGGAGAACAGTAAAAACTCCACAAAAGAAGTGCCGTCTCACAACTTGAAGAATTCACGTGTAAATTTGGTCACTCCGATTAAACAAACGTCAAATGATGGCGGAATGGGTCTTGAAATGACCGAACCCTTAAACACCCCCGCAGAACTAACATTGGTAGATGCCACCCCTGTTGACACTCATTGGATGGAGGACCGCAACACTCTCATAACGGGGGAGAATAGTGCGGCTAAACCGACCTATGCTGAAATGAAAGCTACGGAAGAAGAGGAACTGAGATTAGCTACAGAGCTGAGCTTAAATGGTATGGGCAAATCTAGTTCTGAATTAAATCATTTTTGTCATTCTGAATTTTAAAAATCATGTGTATTTTTCTTTGCATCACAATATGTTGTAAAAATAATGTTGCAAAAGAATAGACATTTTAAACCCAACCATCTGAATTTTTATGATTCTTTGCATATATATTGATTGCGATACACAGCACCAAATCTTACATTTTCATCACCAAAACCACTGCTTTTGGTGATGAGTCTTTCCACAGTAAAGGGGGCATTTTGGCAACACTTTCCATAAAATACCTTTGTCTGGTCTCAAAATAAAACAAATTTCCAATATACGCTCATAACCAGGACGGCCTAAAATGTAACACAAGTGGCCGTCCCGGTTACGAGCGTATATTGGAAATTTTTACACAGGGTTGCTAGAAAGGCATGTTGTCACACTATTTGTAACCCTTTTGAGCCTAAGTTATCTCTTCAGAACAACTTAAACAGGGGGTTAGGCTGGTTTGGTCCTGGGGTGTGCGATTTTCGTGAAAATGGAACTCCAACTCCTGACAAGCCAAAGTCGGCAAGTTGGATGGTCGGTCCGAAGTCGCTCAGGGATGCTGGTTGCCCTTTTTCACCCCACCTCAAATTTTTTCTTCAATTTGGCATATCATGTTTGACAACAGCAGAGATCCGTCACATGCGGGTATCATGGCAAAAAACAAAAATAATAATAAAATGTAGTATTTTGAAACCTTTCAATGATTGCTCTTTCCTGAATATTTGATGTAGATGCTCAAGCAATGTCCTGGGAGGAGGAAGACGCCCTCAAGAAAGCCAAGGAGATCAGCCTACAAGGTTTGACCTCTTAGCTCCAGATGTATTTACTATAATTCTGCTACTGTTTCTAAAAGCACAATTTGACATACAATTTTGGCTGGAAATCCATTTTAAAAAGCAAAGAAATTCTGTGCTAAGCAAATGTTTGTGCTAAACAGTGCCATAAAACCGGTTTCTGAATTAGGCGCCGTCCATAAAGTACGGAGGGGGGGAGGGGCGGTTGTTGACATTGCGTACAACATGCGTACAGGGGGAGGGGGGGGGGGGGAGTGTCCAACCCAATGCGTATGTACGCAAACCGAAAATTTGCTTTTAGTAAATCGGGAAAGGATGGACAAATCGACTAAACATATTACTAGGCCACACATTTTTCTCACTCCTCAATTTAGTTTTTTTTCATTAAAATCTGTATTATTTTACTGATGATTGATGTGTCATTTTAAGTTTTAAAAAATGCAAAAGAAATCTATACATTTTGTCATTTATTTCAGACTTTGGACATGTTGGAGGCAACATGCGAATCGTACTAGTAGTATATACATGTAGTACTGAACCATCTACCAATGCTTTATTACCAATGCTTTATTACCAATGCTGAGGTATATGGAATGCGTATGCGGGCAGGGGGCAGGGGTGGGGGTTGGAGCCACTGCGTACGCCATGAGTACAGGGGGTGAGGTGGAGTCTAAAAAGTGGGTATTTCATGCGTACGTACTTTATGGACGGCCCCTTAACTGGACACCCTGTATTAAGGTCACATCAAATAATTTGAATATTTGATTGAAAACCAAATATTCAAATATTCAAAAAGGTTGATCAGTAGATTATTAGCAGAGAAACGAAATGTATTTTTTACAAGAGTGGTATTTTTTACAAAAGTCGTGTGCCAAATGTATTATTGCATTTCCAGATTGATAGTACTGCATTAAAATTGACTCTACGATATACATACAGGCCAATTCAGGAATTTACACCTAATAAAACATGACTATTAATCAGGCTATTTGAACACTTGGCCAGAATATTTGAATTGACCCAGCCCTAGTTGCATCTAGTGCCCATCCTAATATGGACATTGTCCTTGTACATTCTTCATTGTAGAGTTCTCTGAGAGTTTTCACAGTCCTGCAGAGGACGAGGACGATGGTATCGAGCCTATGGAGGTAGAAGACGAATCAGATGATGGTGAAGCTCAAGAAATCGCTCGGAATGCAGAGGTCAGTTTCAAGTCATTATAGGAGCTTGTTCAGATTTTTCTAGGAAATTGATTTTGTGTTAACCCAACAATCATATCCATACCTCCCCAAAATACTATCCATGGGGTGAAAAAAGGAAATTTCTAATTTCCAATTTGGATGTGGAAGCAAAAAGTTGTGTGATCGCTGCACTGCTTTATGGAACAGATCAATTAGTTTACAAAACATCGGTGGTTTTTCCTTGAAAATATACGGATTGAGGGAGCGAAATTTCAGAATGGTAATGAGAAAAATATGACACATGAAATGGTATCAAAATCTCGACACTTAAGGAGGAAAAATGACTGGGGGGTGATTCACAAAAGTGATCTCGACATGCTCCTTAAAAAGCAATTATACATTAATCAAAAGCTTATTATATTTAATCAAAACCTCATGAATTTTTTTAAGCTTTGTGAAAGGAGTGACTTTCTGCTAATTAGGGATTAAAAGTGAGTTTGACTGGTCTTAAACATACGTTTAAAACCGGATAGGGGCCTGGATGCTGATAATGGCCCAAGCTGAAGACGCGGGCCATTATCAACGTCTAGGCCCCTATCCGGTTTTAAACGGATTGTTTAAGACCTGCCAAACCCACTTTTAATCCCATTCATAAATACCTTTTTTGTGTAAATCACTAAAACTCACTAAAATTTAGCTTGTTGTTGCATTCACTTTTTCGCTTCATCTTGTTGTTTTTACGTCCAAACTGCTAGCTGTGTGTCAATGTTGTTTGTTCGATTGCGCGCGTTATGCGTAATGCAGGGGTGTTGTGTACGCTCACGCAGACGACCGGGTAGATGTCACATTACACATTTTGCTGTCGGGAGCGTGCAGTTTCTGTGTGTGTGTGCATATTCCATACGCTTACTAGGGCGCAGGTAGAATACCAGGACATTCCATTCTATTACATTTATCATTCTGCATCTCTTATTAATTTTAAAAACTGCGGAGTAAATAACACTGTCACTGAAAATTTCAGTAGAAAGAGCGTGATTAAGAACAAAAACTCAGTCCAATTTTGGGAAATTTTTCAGCATAACATGACCAATTTCATTAACCCTTTAGTACTATAGTGACCGTATAGCGGCCTGTACGTAGCCCCTCAATGTTTGAATACTTCACATAGTATGCTACACTGAATATCTAAAAAAATAATTTATTTGATTGAGGTACAGTGATACATGTATCCAACGGCGTCGCTTGAGGGAGGGGGGGGGCGGGGAGCGGGGGTTGTGACCCCCCCCCCCCCCCCCCCCAATTATTCATTTATGTCGGCAAAATCATGGTACTGTTGGCAAATTCATGGTGTAGTATGATGGTGTACATACTACAAATGCATTGTTTCTAAGGGGTAACTTGCATCCAAATGATGCATGTGTGTGTCCGCTAAACGTGGGGGGGGGGGGGAATTATTCATTTATGTCGGCAAAATCATGGTACTGTTGGCAAATTCATGGTGTAGTATGATGGTGTACATACTACAAATGCATTGTTTCTAAGGGGTAACTTGCATCCAAATGATGCATGTGTGTGTCCGCTAAACGTATCAAAACCGCTAAACTTTAAAACTTTGCTGGTATTTCCTCAGGGGAATGTAACTCGCTTAGCAGAGTGGAAATTCTCCGAGCTTTCAAGATGCTCGGACCCCTGACTATATTTTGTTGTCAAATTGAGTCCTACAGACATTGAACAATTTCTACATCTCAACTTTTCCGCATCCTCAGAGTGGTCACCTGCCTTTTTCCTATCGCCTAATCAGCGTGGTCAGCCACATTGGAAGCACCTCGGCCGTGGGTCATTACATCAGCGACGTCTACGACAGCAAGAAAACCACGTGGTTGAGCTACGACGACTCGCACGTCGTCAGGACCAGCGAGGCGGAAGTCCGCGAGGAACGTCAAAGGACAGGTTACATTTTCTTCTATGTCGCAAAGTGAATAGCATTTCAAGAAATTATACAAACAAAAGAATGGAAATTTTCAGTTTAATAAGCAAAATTTGTCCAGATCACATTTTTACTACCCCCATTTTTTCCCAGGGGTGTTGAGTTTTTTTATACCATATCATTTGTCATTTTTTTCTCATTTTCTGGATAAAATTGTTCTCAATGACTGCATAAAGCTTCTGTGTGCTGAAAATTCCCACTCTCAGATCGACTCCTTTTTTTTTCAATCAAAAAGTGGAGAAATTGTTTGCATTTCTTTTGTTCTTGGGTGGATTCACACTGAGCCTTAACGCGCATAAATTTGACGTCACTATCTTAAGCAACTTAATTTTGGCTCTGCGGTTAAGGCAGGTTTTCAGTTGCTTACCGTTAACGATGTCTATGAAATAGCCTGACGCTCGGTTAATGAGAAATGGGCTGTTAAACAGCTCTATGAAATTGGGCCCTGTTCTGCAACACTTAACAGCCCACGCATGCACTGCGGTCATAATTAGTGCTGACCTTTGCGGTTTCTGGAGCAGGATTGAAGCCGGATCAAGGTGTAGTGTAAACGTGGCAAATGTTTGGTTAATTTGCAGTCACAATAAAAATGCCGGGTCTGTATCCACCTTTGTCGTTTCGCGTATAAACACGATGTAAGAAACTTAAATACTGAAAGCACTGCCGTTGTTTGGACACAAACTGTGGGCAATGTCCGACCTTTGTAACATACGACAGCTTCTATAGCCAATAAGAAACGATTCGTCTTGCAATCAATCCATTGACTTACTGGGGGATGTTTTTGAATTTGTCATAAATGAGGCCAGTTAACCCCCGATTAGAACCTCTCAGTTTGAATTTCTGATGTTGTGTTGATGAGTTCTCAGGAAAAATGATATTCTTTAAACGTTAACAAAATAAAATAAAATATTCCCGTTCTGGCAAAATGAGTTGGACCTTGCGACCGAAGGCAAGTTCGAATCACGGCTATAGTTAACTATAATTTAATTATATAGTTCATTTATATTTGTCGCCCGAACACAGTCTAGTCAACAGTGGTTAGTCGACCACTTAGAACCAGTCCACAAGGTACGGTCGCACTGGTCACTGGTGCCCATCAGGCAATAAGTTGATGCAGCGTTTTGCGCAGAACCAGTTGACTAACCAAAGGTGTTCGCACTTGAACGTTAGTGCGCATGTGCGTTGCCAGAATGACGTTTGACCAGTGGTTGACTGTAGTCGTGAATCAGACTTGCTCCATAAAAAAACCAGAAAAAGTGGTGGAATTTTCGGATTTTCCATTTATTTTGGTATTTTAATGATCCTGTATCAGTCACTGATTTCTGGAACTCAGCGCAGTGTGCGCGATATCCGACTTATTTCGCCAAAACGGGTCACAAATAATTGTTGATTTCACAAACAGTGAAACGATACAGTTGTAAAAAGTATCACTAATATTTTTATTTTACAGAAATACAATATTGAAAAAATTATACAGGGTGTTTTTATGTACCATGCACATGTTCAATTTCCATGTATTTCTATCATTTCTGCTGCTTGGCCATTGAAAAAGTAAGATTAAACACCAATTAAATTCATTGTCACTAAAATATTTTACCTCAACATAGTACGTACATGTACATGTACTTGGTACTCGTATTTGAAAAAAACGTAGCAATTGAGTGAGTCTTCATACTGAGCAAAGTAACGAACACACCCATGCAACATCGAGAGAGAGAAAAAATTGGGTTACTAGGGAAAACCTGAGGGCGTACACCACTGTGCCTTATAGCTCAGCTGGTAGACCATCTGCCTGGTGTGTCAGTGGTCTTGGAGAAAACCTGAGGGAGTATACCACTGTGCCTCATAGCTCAGCTGGTAGAGCATCTGCCTGGTGTGTCAGAGGTCTTGGGGGAAAACCTGAGGGCGTACACCACTGTGCCTTATAGCTCAGCTGGTAGAGCATCTGCCTGGTGTGTCGGTGGTCTTGGGGAAAACCCGAGGGAGTGTACCACTGTGCCTCATAGCTCAGCTGGTAGAGCATCTGACTGGTGAGTCGCAGGTCTCCGGTTGGAATCCCTATAAGGCCCTTATGATTTCTCTCATCCCATATTTGGTTGCATAAAATATATGTTTGTGACTCGAACCCGAGCCATCGGTTTAACAGTAAAGTGTTGTACCAACTGAACAGTGTGACTGTGTGTTTGAGCTGTCCCAAAATGCCGACCATCTTTGCTCGAGGGGCATCAGTCAGAATTTTGGCAGAAAATACATACTTATTGTATGTATCTGTTAAAACTTTATTAATTTGACCTTTCTGCTGAAAATAGAAGAAAAAAATATTGATAAGTTTCTTTTGACTTTCAGTATACTAAAACAAAAAATTGTTTACATGATTTTCACTTGTAACAGGCCCATACAGTATGTTACAAAATGACACAGTGCTGTATTAATATCACAATCAAATTAATGTACACATTTACATAATTATGCAATTAACAACTAATCATTTTGCTGCATTGGCTCAGCCAACTGATGCACATAATGTACATTATTATGTTAAAGAACAATGCATGTTAGAAATAAAACACCACTAACTAGTTCATAACTCTTACGTCTATGTAAAGCAAATTGGTCACTTGGTATTTTGTTCGTTTACTCAGCTTAAATATTCTAGTAGCAAGTTCGGTTCACGACCATAGTTACTGTTAACTGCAGTTAGACTATTTCCAGCTGAACGCAGGGTTTGTGCGCTGCGCCAACCGCGCGCTTTGCATCAGAGATTGGAAAAATTCCAATCACATGCTTTGCCATGCACTGCGCGTGTGCAATAGGCTTTACACATGGGAAAATCGCTTCTGTGGAAACGAATTAACATTTTTGGTCAACTTTTCCCAACTAATAACGCTACCACACAAAGTGATTAATTCAAGTATTAATTTGTGGTAAATACTCCTAAGTTGGCTTCCAAACAGCTTCACATTCCAGGCTGTCAACAGCCGGAATACATACTAAATTGAATATATTTTAACACACGAAAATATAAAAGTACAAGTCTGACGTTCTTAAGTGGCCTCTGTGAAATGGACTGTGAAATGCTCTTATTTAAAAAAAAATGCACAACAATGACGTCATCAGTACTCGGGCTGTGGAATACAGTGGTACAATGTAATTAAGTTACATTGGGCAGGGAAATTTCCAATTAAATTCAATGACATTTTGAATACATGCATCTTTTTAACAAAAAAACGATGACATTTAGAACATTGTTGTCTTCCAGTGTTGGTTTCCTCTTTTTTTTTAGCAGTTGTTTCGGTCTACGGAGCGTTTCAGGGGACATCTTCCTCAAGACAGCATTTTTGTGTGTGTGGGAATGCCAATATTATGCATAAAGTCTGCCGTCGAACGACTGTTGCAAGTCTACTTTACAACTGCAACTCTTAAGGCTAGGCGCGTTCACATTATCGCGGGGAAAAAAACAAGCCTGTACGCTGCGCTTACGTTTACCGCATTTCAGGAGCACCGAATCACCGATTTTTCCAAAATAGAAAATTCCACTCCGGTAATTTGGAGCTTTTCTGATATATCATTGGCTGCGTGTTGGAAAGGTCAGCGTACTGCGGTAAAAATTCAACAAATTTGAACTTTGACCGCTTAAAACCTTTGCGCGTTGCAATAGAACTTCTGCACCGGCGGCCATGACAGGGGCCAGGTTTTCTTATGTAAATGATGTAACAAAAGAACCACAAAGCACCTACTCATGCATGACACACGGTGACAGTGTGACTGCCCCCTGCCATGGCCGCCGTGCAAATGCTCTATAGGCCGCGAACAAGCGGCGAACCATCTCCCGTACAAACCAATGGTTTATGGTCAACCAATCAGCTGCTCGCGTTACGTAAAACATCACTGGTACTTTGCTGAATAAGACGAGCGTTGGTGTCCATTGGGTGACATTCAACTTAAAAAGAACGAAAAAGTCATGGATGTCCTTCGCATACCATCCAGCTCCCACATCATTGGCCAAGTCGAAAAACAAAATGGCGGCTTCATGTCCAATAGGAGTCCATGTACAACCGTGCACGAAGTTACAAAAGAACATCTGTTCTGTTCTACTGGGTCATTGTTAGAAATCTGTATCGACTTGATTACCAATGCCACATGATTTCACCTGATAGATACGCAGCCGCGGTGATGCCGCACAGTACGAGCACGGGGTGAATCGTTGACTTGTGAGCAGACGAGAGTTCGTTACAGTTGTCGTCGTGACAACACCACACGCATATGTAGTCCTGCTCACTTTTTATGCATTTCCCGTTGTTGTATGTCTTTTTCTCCTCCGAACAAAACGTGTCGTCCACGCAGCTTCTCGTGACTGTTTTGGGTGTAAAGTTGCTTCCGCCTGCATGGTGGGATATCGAGAAAAATTGGCAGTTGATATAAATATAGCGAGGTTTAGATGCACTTATCAAGCCTGGGTCAAGCCCATAGCAAAGGCGTGGAGCTGCGTTTTTCGTGGCACGAATTTAGCGCGCGCGCATTGCTGACGAGCCTGTGCCTTTAACCAGTTGACGCGGAGATTCCTTTTGGCAAAAAATACCAATGCATAGTTCCGACCTGTCAATCAAGCCGAACCCGCGACCAATCACAACAGAGCTAGCAGACGGCGCCCACAAAGGTCAAAGTGATGCAATCATCACAAACAATCACGCGATTTTCTGCCCATACAGTTTGTATGTTGTATGCGCCACTGACCGGGTGAATTTTTTTTCAATGTCGGGCGATTCTCTGTTCAAAGGTAGGAAAGCGCATTTTTATGAAATATATGTCATCCCTGCATTACTAGCCCTTCGCTCAGTGTGTGCTACGGTAACTGTCGACCTCAAAATATCAATACCTTTGAGTTTTCTCCAATGAATCTGTGCTTTCCATGCCGAGTCCCGTTGCTTTGTACGTAGTCTCGCCATTTTTTTGCGATGGCTTGTGAGCGCATAGCAACAATATCTAAGGGGCGGGGTTAACTGGGCAATCTCGGAACTATGCATTGTTTTAAAAGGCAAATATGGTTGGCCAGAAGTTCGGACCAGGCCAAGCACCACAAATACTGACTCTTGAGTCATTTCTACATTTATTGTATGAAAATTATCTCCAAAAGATCATACTTTGCAACACTCCGAGGCGGGTGCCACAAAGCGAGATTTGCTGCACTGACAGGCAGTCCACAGCTGTCAAGTTCAAAACAACAGTGGCTACAAAATGAATGGTGGACAATGGACGTGTTTACACATCAATCGTGGAAGACAGCGACAAAGCTGACGTTTTTAACTTGTCAATCGCTCCTCTGACTATACATTGCCAGAACGTGTTCATACGTCCTCCGGCGTTAAGTTGTTAACGCAATTTGTGAAAGCGAAGCAAATTTGACGTCACGGCAATAGGCCCTACTGACGCTAAATCGCAGAAAGTTGAACTGAACTCGCATGAGTGTTCACTGCGAAAGCGAAATGTATGACGTCAGATTTATGCAAGATTCGCGTTCGTTTTCGCGTGGATTACGAACCGGGCTTTACGCATAAAGTCCCTCCTTTTTTGTCCCGTATACTTGCCTTGATATTTGATTTGAGTGAAGCATGTGTTGTATCCCACAGTGCATTGCTGTATGAAGCCATTTTGTTTACATTCCTCGTCATTGGTTGATGTAGACGGACAGTGAAAGCATTCCATTGACCTCGCTGTGAAAAGGCGAGAAAACCATATGGTGAATTCCAAATCAAATTGAACAAAGACAATCGGCGAAATACATAAAGACTAGTCATTTCTTTTTCTGTGTTTTTACTTGCATTCTTAGGCCCTATACATAAAATTAAACGAAAGCTAACAAGAAAATATTTTGTGATCAGCATCAAAAACGAGGCTGCCATGGAGTGTCAATTTGAAATTTGTCAATCGCAATATTGCGAATTGCGTGGCAGATCCGAGAGGATTATCACGGGTTGACCCGGGACAGCTGAACGAACGCGTCGTATATGATGCACCCACATAATTGCTTTAGATCGTGCTGTCCCAATTTATGCATAGGCCTATTTCGCTATTTTTTTTTTTTTTTAAAGAACGACGAGGAACGTCAAATGGTTCATCCTTTCCTGGACTGAGCAGATCTAACGTGCAATTTGTCTTCGGCATCAGCGTGAATCTATACAAAAAAGTGTGTCGCCGTTTTGCATGTGTATTGATTAACATCGAACTTCATAATATTTTACAACGGCGTATATCGATTTGCTAACCTCTCAATTCGTGATGCAAGTAACTGGTACGGACTCTATCTTAGAAACATCGTTATTTTTCAGGCAGTCGGCCAAACGTTTTTGGCAGCTGATTATATACGAATTACGGAAGGATTTATGTTACACTTTAATGGGACTATATTGGCGTCTTACAGTCGTAATAAATTAACCTCAACTTGTGTCATGTTAGTTCATTAATTTTAAGACAAACTGTTTTGTCTTGCGTGAATGGTATACTCCCCAAAAAGAAAATGTCAATTTTTGAAGTTTGTTGAATGCAGTGAACCTGTGGATAGCAAGACACTAATCAACTGTTCCGCTTTATTGATTTATTCCAGGTCCAACTGGACCTGTTTAAAGAAAGATAATCCCGGCACTAATGTGATGTAACATGTACTGTTTCGTGAGAACCCTTGTAGGGCTCTCAGAAAACCCATTTTGTTGGGTTTTAAACCTAATTAAACCTGCGTTGGATGAGCTGACCTCGGAAGCCGCGCGCCTTCCAAACAGCCCTAGAAGTGCACGAGCTCAAGGTGGCACACTCTGCCTCGGCGGCTCTTGCGAAAGCTAATGCGATCACCCTTGCCACAAAATGGTATTCATATATATTACTGACAGATAAAATCTTATACATCTCGGCCTTCGCGATGTTTTGGGCAGAGTATAGTTTGCATTTCTATATGGGCCAATTTGAGTTCCAGAATAGTTAAAGAAACGTGTTCAGATTAAGCCCGAAAATGGATTTCGTTCTACACTGAATATCATATAAAATGCCTCCCCAAAATACTAAAAACCTACTTTAATTAAATGTCCTTGTATATGGAATCCAAATATACATTCCCTGGTGCAATCCATATCCTCGATCAGGTGTCACTCTATAGTTTAATAATGGTGTCCTTGTATCTCAACTCATTTCCGGACGTAAATGTGACAAATGATATGATGCCCTTGTACTGTGCGCTCAGGCGACGGCGGTGATTGGCTTTGCTTCACGGTTGGTAATCGTCATGCCCGACCACATGTGTTAAATCACCGGACCCCATATCGATTTCATAAATTAATTTTCCAAGATATTGTATTTCCCCCAATGTCAAACGCGCTTCAAAATTATGTCCCTGGCTGTGACATAATGGATACGTAAGGAGACATTTTCATATAGGAACGTGCACACAACTTTATTGTCACTTATCTTTTTTTTTACCTAAAGCTAACGAACTGGAATTTGAAACATTAATGGTTTATGTCCTAATAAGTCAGGTTTGTGCCCTATAAAGTCAGGTTTGCGCCCTAACTTTTTAAATGAATTTTTGAAAATTAGGGAGACACCGAAAATGTTTTCCTAATTCCAAATGTCCCCTTAATACCATCCTCTTGCAAAAGTGTCCCTTTAACGCACTCCCTAACTCCTGCGTACAGTGGCCCTGTTGAAACAGGCCCCATTTCGCGGTGGGACTAGCCACAGAAATCTTGTCGTCTCTGCTGGACCAATCAGGACGCTTGGCAGTGCATTGCAGCATGATTGCAGGCATTCAAATATAACGCGCGCAGATTGTAAACACCGTGCATGCATGTGATACATGTACTCGGTAATGCTGGCCGTTGTCCGCGTCGACGATTGGCTGCTATTTAAAGCATACTGGGGAATCCGTTCCATTAGGCCTACATTCGTCAGCATGCATCCCAATACAATTTCTGGAAAGTATAGAAATCGTTTCTTTTCGGCATAACATGACCGAATTGATTAAATTACATCAAAATGACTCGGGCGTGAGTTGGCTCAAGACAACAGCCGGCTCAACCCACAGATTTGCGTGTGTTTCCTCAGGGTATTGTTACGTCGCTTTGCAGAGTGGAAATTCCCTGATATCTCAGGATGCTTAATATTCCCATTTTTACCCCTAAGGTGTCTCTCTAATAACCTATTTGTAAAAATAACCGTAACCCTATTATTACGAGAGAAACCGCATGAAAAAAGCCACATCGAACTCGGGTTTCTTTTCAGTAGGAAATGGGTGCAATAAATGATGTTATGGACCGGCTTGAAATGACATGTAATAATCACAGAATTTCCTTGCTTTGTAAAATGGGTTTCCAGCTAAAATTGTTTGTAAATTTCTCTTTTTAGAAACGGGAGCAAAGTATAAGTAAATACACATCACACGATTTTGGATAGCAACGCATTTTTGCAATATAAAACAGAAAAATTCTGTGCTATAGGCAATTTTTTGTGATAAACAGCGCAATGAAATTGGCCCCATGCAGTTCTCGTTGATGCGTAGGTTGACATCTTGTGAGCTCTCCGACGCTTGGTGGCAGCAGACTCGCAATTCAATGCATGCATATTGTGAGCTCTCCGACGCTTGGTGGCAGCAGACTCGCAATTTCAACGCATGTATATTGTGAACTCTCCGGCGCTTGGTGGCAGCAGACGAGCAATTTCAATGCGTGCATAATTTTGTAAGCTGTCCCAACAAATATCGACACATACCGAACAAAAAAGTTTCCACTCTACGCCTGCTATCGTTCCATATGCAGACCCCACTATGGGGCCACTTGAGCGGTTGCGTTTAAAGTGAGGCTGTACGTGGCAGCAAACGACATAGTAACAACACGGAGGAGCATTTGTAACTGCATGTTAAAGGTAGAGTACATTGTTGGAAAACTGTTACAAAGGGCGTTATTTTTCTTAATTACATAATAGGGAGACATGGTAGGTGTAAAAAGTTATATTAGGGAGACGTGCAAATAGGAAGACATGGTGATGTCTCCCTATTTTCAATTAGGTTAAACACCATTTTTATTAGGTCGAGAACCATTTTTTTAAAGGTTACAAACCATTTTTTCGAGCTTTAGGTAAAATAAGTTAGTGTCAATTTGAGAAATTGTTACCGATAACTCAGTGGTCATTCAGGAAATGGTTCCCGAAGATGTCTCCCAAATGCCCCATTATCGGTTATTTATTTCCACTCGCGATTAAAAGCCCATGTTGATAAAACTGCCGTCTAGAAATTTCAGCCACTATAGAGGCAGTAATACTTTTAAAAATTAAAATCCATTCATGGCTTTTGTGTTAAGTTAAATGATAAAAGTTTTTTTTTTTTTTTTTAAAACCACCTTCAGTTGTTAATTTCTCACACAAAATACCATTTTGGACAGAAATAAATTCATGTGGTGTTTGGTACCATTGGTATTAACACTTTGAGTAAGGTTTTTCTTGTCAACTCGTGAAAAAACAAATGGGGTGACACTACAAATGATACTTTATACCTTTAAGCCTCGCTATGTGACCAATATGTCAGTTCCGTGCAAGTACATGTATAGCACATTGGCCCAATTACATTGCATGTGCTTGGTGTGTTGATGGCATATTCACCAGATTCTAATAAACTTCATCTACAGACGCAATACAAGATCGAACATGAAAGGAATGAATTTTGAGACAACTCAATTTAGCTCGCACGACACCTGAGACTTTTGGAATGCAGGTGTTCCTCGCAAAAATCAATTCTGTCGGTGGAAAATTCGTCTTCAAGCGGACGAAATGTGGAGTGCAAATGCATGAAATAAGTGTGATGCATTTTGGACGGGAGTCCCTCTCTATACATTAGCGCGAATGGAATAAAATTTGGCGCCAGAAATGAAATAATTGAACGCACAAAACGTTAAATAAATACAGCCGCGGCGATGTCGCGTTGAGCTTTGCAAAGACGTCTTGCATATTTAAAAAGTATATTTTGCGATACATGGTGCCTGATGGCACAATCGTGAATTTAATGTTATTAAAACTAAACGGAGTTCAGTCTTTAAAAATAAACTTGTACGTCAACGAAGGCATCCATAACGTGACGTAATGATTTCTTTTAGCTCGTAATAACCGGCATTGATGTCTGTGTATTCGCCGCTTGCAGCGTTAGGTAAATCTTCGTGATGCAGACAGACCTACCGTGTGTTGACAAATTGAATATTTACTTATTAACTTAATACGAGGAATGTCTGTGAATCCTAACGTGAAATATTGCTTGCTATGAGACAACTCGGAGGCACAAGACGACCAAATTAAGTTAGGTCGACGGGGGAAAACTCTGGAAGGGCAAAGTAAATCTTAATTAACTTTTTTTGATGCACCGCCGGCTGTGCCAAAAGGAATTGGAGTTAAATTAAAAATATTTGAGGTTTAGGTTGATTGCGTGTGGCGTGTGCGATACATCACTGTTCCACTTCTCTGGTGTCATAAAGATTAAGGTCGTTAAAGTCCACGGGGCTAGATCAACCTCGAATCAACTCATCTCCAAAACTAACTCCGGCCGCGTGGTTTCCCTCCGGCCAGCTGGGGACGAGTCCAGGACCAACACACAAACAAACGACGGTCATTAGTCATTTTTAGTGATCACGTGATTGTTGTGTATTACACACGATGATGTCCAAATTGAATTAGACACGGCACCGGGGTAGTTTTGTCCGGAAACGACGATTCGCGCGCGCAAATAACCCAGAGGAACTCTGTAATTAACCGGCGGAGAGGTAAGTGAGTTATGTGACGAGGCCCCACGGCCGCAGTTTGCTGACCCCGGTTCACACGATGCCGAAATTATTCATTTTTTCACGAATGTGCGGTCTCACCAGTGGCGGATCCAGCTTCGTTAAAATGCAGGAATACAAAGGAAAGGTGTGGGCTACTGGCTCCTGAAATCCACTGTATTCCTGTATTTTAATGAGGCTGGATCCGTCACTGCTCATGGCGTAACCAAGGGTGTGAAGGAAGGGCACGCCCCGCCATTAAAACCTCTCCCAATTTGGAAAAAAAAACGACCAAGGTTATTTTTTTAAATAACATGGAAATAAGCGACATCGTATACAGACGCGCGTCACCTTTCGCTTTGGTGACCTAAAGTACATGTATAAACCGTTTTCGTAATGCGGCCAAATTAGCCATATATGTGCTTCGCACATGTGCTTGCGCTGGTCACTCTATCATATTGCAACAGTGCCTCTTTAACGAACTCCCCTACTCGTGCGTCGGCCCGAGACCATGTCGAAATCCACCCCCATTTCGCTGTGGAAGCAGCGACAGAAATCTTGTCGCCGCTCTGGGCCAATCAGGACGCTTTGCAGTATATTGCGGGCGTTCAAATACACGCACGCGGATTGTACATGTAAGTTTACACATACAGTTTAATACTCGGTTGCGCTGGCCGTATCCACGTTGGTGATTGGCTGCTATTTAAAACGTACAAAATTCATGTTTGTCATCATGCATCCCTGTTATTAATTTGAACAACTGCAGAGTAAATAAAAACGTCGCCGGAAATTTCGGTAGGAAGGGGTAGTCATCATGAACAAAAACTTAGTCAAATTTTTGGAAACCATAGAAATTGTTTCTCTTCGGCATAACATGACAAAATTGATTAAATTACATCAAAATGACTCGTGTGTGCGTTCGCTAGGTGTAACAGCCGCCTAACTTCACAGATTCGCATGCATTTCCCCTGAGATCTCAGGATGGGTCACTCTGGTGTACTGACGTATGCTACTTCCTTTCACATGCACCGTTCACAGTGGCGCACCCACGATCTGTCGTTCGATGGAGGGGGCTGGTTGACACAACTTGTCCCATGATGCCTACTTATAGTGCAAAATCCAAGCGCCTATACATTTTCTTATGGCCATCGTCGATGACGTCATCAATGCTCATATCTATAGCCCTATGTATTGACGTAAGGGGGTGTCCTGTCGATGTGGGGGTGGGGTGTTCGGAAGAAATGTACTCGATACATCATCAATGACGTCATCAATGCTCATATCTATAGCCCTATGTATTGACATAAGGGGGTGTCCTGTCGATGTGGGGGTGGGGTGTTCGGAAGAAATGTACTCGATACATGCTTGTATTGTAACAAAGCAGAATATGCCTGCAACTTTCTGAAACCATGCTACATTGTATTATGTGCAATAATTATGCGTGTGTAAAATGCTGTTGGGGCTACCATGAAAGTGCACTTAAGTACCTCGTCTAGCTACTGATGTAACCAGGTACTACGGGCTATCAAATTAAATATTCAAATCGAAGTGAAATTACCAGCACTGGTAAATACACGATTGCTATAGCATATGGCCTATGTAGTAAGTTGTTAATTTTAGCAGAGTTGAGCGGGAAGAAATTGGATTGACAGGACGGCAAAATCAAATTTGCCCTGAACGGTTTTCGGCGCAGACGTAGGGATTCGCTCGTGCTGGTTTAAAGTACGCTCACCTGGTTGTAATAACATTCTGTTTCGCTTGGAGGGGTATTTAAAGACAGATTACATGATTGGGGGCAAAACAGGAACAACTGACATTACATTAACAAAAAAAAGAATAATGTTGATAAAATGCCTTGTAGAAATTTCAGCTAGATGCAATTATACTTTTAAAAACCTTAAAAATCCATGCATAGTTTTGTGTTGAATGAATAGTAAAAAAGCACATTAAGTCCGCAATTTCGCCCACAAAGGTACCATTTTATATGGGCAAAATTATGTGGTTGTTACCATTGCTGTAACCACACTTTTACTAGGCCTATGTTTTATCTTGTCAAGTCGTAAAGTAAAATTTTGGGTAACTGCTAATTATGTAATTATGTATACGCAAAACACAAGATGTATGCATTACATAATGTGGCACTTTAGGCCTATTATGAACGAATGGCGATTTTTGTTAATGTCACAAAATGTGGCAATCCCAAGTAGAATTGTCATGTCACTATGAACATCTAACAATGGAAATTGGGCACACACCATTGTTACTAACAATGGGGTTACAATGAACATGTACATGTTCTTGCTCATAGTGTGTGTCCCTGCCGAGTCTCAATTCAAGTCTCAATTCAAGTCCTCAATTCAAGTCCTTCGTTTTTAAAGCACAAAATATTCATTTTATAATTAATAAAGTTGTGGTCCAGTTACATTTTATGGACGTTTACAATATACTAAAGTGTGACGTCAGTTGCCATGGTAATTAGGTAATCTCGAACGTCCATCGATGTAGTGCACAGCGTCAAGACTGATGTAGCCTATGTACAATGTGCATGTGTGTCACACAACTAACATTGCACAAATTGTACCTCTAATCCATGACGTGTGTCGAACTGGTAATCTGAAAAGAGTGACGATATTGAAATAAGACCTGCTTATTTTTGTAATTTTAGATAGCCTATTACTTCGTGCCTTCTGGCAGAACTGGTGAAAATGATCTAATCGTATTGAACAAACATTTACAGTGCGTGCAAAGCTCCGGTACCGACAAAATGTTCTCTCTGTGGACACAAAACATTAACGTGTATTTCGAGCAAAGGATGTTTTTCATCAAAGCGGAAGGGAATTGCATTCCACCAGGGCAGACGCGTACAGACGCACGGACTCGTATCATGTTTCCAAAAATATTCGTCCGCGGAAGTAATGTAAGGGTACTCCGTAATGTTAAATAACCTGGGAGGCATATAGCGCTGCGCGGGGACCGTATACCATCGAAGCGTTTTCCCCCTGCTGGCGAAATTCATTATTTTTGTGCCCCTCTCCGGTATATACCGCACAATTCCAATCACCGTGGCCAGGTTTCATTGATGGTTTCCCGCCGAGATTGCTGCCTGGGGTCATGGCCTAATCACGTGACTAAAGGTAGACTCGATCCAAGTCTCACATCGACTTTATGACGGAAACGACGACTGTTTCAGTTACCACGAATCAAGATATGGCAAAGAGCACGTGACCTTTTAATTTTTATAACATTTAAGTTTGCTTCGTTTATTACTATCTTTAAATTATTATTTATCGGTGACAATAACGATGCACTATGCGGGCATATGCAGCACGATATGTGGCAGAGGGTACCACTCCCACCCCCCTTTCTATTGTTCCCCCATTGTGTCTCAGACATCCAAGGAATTCCTTTTAGTTTTAAAAGCGGGGGTTGGTGCGTTAACAAAAGGGAAGAATGTGTTAAGGTATAGGGGCGTCAGAGGGGAGTCCCTTTGCCACATATCGTGCTTGGTATATATGCAGGAGCCACAGTATTAATGCGTAGCCAACCCCGACCAGGAAAGCTGGACTTTCACACACGGTATTTCCTTCCAACACGTCACATTCACGGGTGGTTCCCACTCACCGTTTGTGCGTTTGTACAAGACAGACAACCAGTATGTGATGCCCCAGCAGCGAAAATATGTAAAAAAAAACAATTCCTATTCGACAACCATGATTTTGTTCCTTTGGAACATTAAAAAACCTACAAACTTTAACGAGTAAAAGTTTACTTTCTTTCTGCAATTAGCAAAGCAAATTCCAGTCTTTTTCAGATATCGTTTCACCAGCACTTTAAAACCAAATGTTTTGCCAAAATGGTCTCACAACAAAACAGCGTATATAACACAAAGCATAGTAGACACCAATGCGAACCTGTAGCATGCCTTTGACTGCATTCACGAATAGGCCTATACCTGATAGAGCGGATGTTTGTGGATGTAAACGGCCGTAAATCGTGTTTTTCGCTGATAGAACATCGCCAGTGAAAATGTCGAGAAAAGGGCGCAATTTACCATTTCCAATCTGAACTTTGATCATACTATTGCCAGATAAAGGCTCGTATGAAGAGAGTTGAAGCGAACTCAGGTTGAATGCCCAGTGAATGTCACACATACATTATTTGTATCTTCGTATAGGCTCTATCGTTATGGGCTGTCTGTTCATTTTATAGCACATTTGACTATAATAAGGCCTTTATGCCATACTGTATGCGCTATTATAGATTTAAAGCCCCGCTGAGTACATCATTTGCAGTTACTCAAATTTTTACTTCATAAGTTGACAAGAAAAACCTGACTAAAGAGGTTGATAGCAATGGTAACAAACACCACATGATTGGTGCCGGTTGATGCACGCGTCTAGTCTCCGAAGTAATTGGCACTGAATAGTAATACCATGCACTGAGGACAAAAAAATAAGGTGCAGGGTATCAGACGGTACTTTTTAGTTCTTAAAAGTGGGTCTCGGGTATGCGATTTATTTGAACTAAATTGACTTCTTGCCATTCATTTCACGTGGTCAAACCACTGCCCCTTTCTCTGCACGCATGAGGTACGGACTTAGCTTACGCTAGTGAGACACATAATATGCACATGTGGTCGAACGCAGTGGCTTTTGGATACACGGACTGAAACAACATCGATAGAGGGGATCCCGGAGCACCATTATCGTTATTCCATCAAATGAGTGGTCTTCTCTCCAAACTCGAGACGCCAAGGGACACGCGTATTTTCTTGCATTTTACCGAAACCCAAAACCGCGAGTTGTGTGTACACAACGGTCGGTTTACCGAAACCGTGTACGGACGAGGCTCCTTAATTGATTATTAGCATGCGTTTCGGGTGTGTTGATAGCTTTGGCATTTGTGAATGTTCATGGCACAAAATTAATTGGAAGAACAATTTACGTTTTCTGATGATAATGATTCTGTTTTCCCCAAATAAAATATCAGTGTTGATGCCTGTCATTTAAAGCGGTACATGTAGTTACCAAGGAAAAACCGACTAAAAGTGTTGATAACAATGGTAACAAACACCACACGAATTGTTTTCGGCAAAGAATGACAATTTGGCGCATATAGCCATAAAAATACACAAAGGACTCCACATGCGTTTTTGGTCAATCGTATACGAACTAGGCCCAAACTTATCAGAAAGTTTCGCTTCAAATTACATTTTAGCGAGCTGAACAAAATAAACGAATGTCAGGCGACTACGAGACGGAAGACCCGTTGTCTTGTCAGTTTCTCAAGGGAGAGTTTTCAACGGTCGTATGCCGAGAGAGATGGCTGTAGACCGCTTCAATGTAACTCGTCTAGCTTCATGGACACTCGGTAATTAATTAGAAACCATGGGTTCGAGGACAACGTGCCTACAGAATCTCGGGGGAGTCAGGTGTTGTATTAGTTGATGAGTCCCGAAGGATGTTGGTATACGAGGTCGATGAATCAATTACTGCCTTTAATAACACGCCAACAAGGTTGTTGATTCCTGGGACGCATTAGATTTTTAGAGCTCGTTAACACAGAGGGAATTACACAAATATCTTTGTTATCAGTTCAATTCGAAGAGGATGGGGTTTCCCACACTCGGCGCCATTGGCAGCCGACAGCTAAATCCTTCCTCCATGCTTGGCTAAAGGCACAGAGTATTACCATTACTTTTCACGGAAGAGTGCTCTGGAATCTTTTAAGTGCGTTTAATACACAACACACTGGTCCAACGGCTTTATATCCCTTCTGAAGGATGGAGCAGTTGTGGTTTTACGTGCCGGTGTCGAACCCGCAGCACGTTTTCATCTGAATGTTGGGAGTCAACGTCGACCCAAACCATTCGGCCATATTGTACCCCATATTTCACATTATAAAAAGATATTTCAATATATCAACGCAAGCGACATTTCTACATCCTTCTAAAATCTAATTAGCCGTGCGTCCAGCATAAGCATTGCGTTCATATAGACGTGCAAAGGCGCAGGCGCCTGTATAATATAGCGTTAGCTAAGTTCGTATCCTATACACCATGCGTACACAGAAAGGGGCAGTGCATGGTTTCGCATGCATGATAGCGTCTGGTGTACTGACGTACTTCCTTTTACATGCATACTTAGTATCCACCTGACCAGACTAAATTTGTGTTGCTATGTGGTGCATGCGGCAGGTGTGAAGTACAGAATAAACACCTCGTTCACCGTAGAACAGAAAGGTATTTAACAACATACTGTTGATTACTGTAGGCAAAGGCGTGCACCACGTGGCAATAATAGCATAGTATGTGACTTTTAAAACTGCACCTCCATTTGAAAGTGAAGAATCCGGGGCACCATGCAGTCATTATGCAAATGTTACACGCGAAAGGAAAATTAGCTTACTTGGCGAGTGTTATACGGGGGCAGGTGGGTAACGTGCCCTGTGATGTTCAGGCAAGGTCACCGTATAGATTGGATTTACCGGCAAATAATTTGGCGCCGCTACATAAAGCGAGCATCGTGTTTCTTTCCTCGACTGCCAATTGAAATTTGAGAAGGACACTTCAATGCGCAAAAGAAAATTGGCACGCAAATGTTATACAAATATTGACTGCAAAGATTATAGGTCCAAGGTGATCTTGTAGCGGTGAGTTTGCCCCGAGTCGGAAGTCGAGGAGCAAAAGTGGCGTTCAAGATGTTTACACCGTGTAACACAAACTTACACGTGATAAACGTGTCTGCCCCGCCCGGTGGCAGCCATCACTTTCCCAACTCGCGGCAGGGTCTTCGAGGGTGTTAGGCTCAGTGTAATGACGTCCTTATAGTAACCGTTCGGAAGTTACAAGTAGTGAAACATGGCGGACAGTTTGGAATCGCGAGGAGGGAATAGACAGCCGAAGTGTGACGTGTTGCCACGGTAATTGGCTCTAAACATCATGGCCGTCGGAAAACGTACCATTGCAAAAGCACAGGGACACGGTTCAGTGATTTTTAGTGTAAAGCCATTGCCTACGTAACTAACAAAAGATGACGTATTCACTTCGGCAGTCTTAAGTGGCATTTTTGTCCACTTATCTCGGGTAATTCGTAACCCCGAGATTTGCCGTGGGAAACGGGCCCTTAACCCGGGTAATCTCGGGGTTTAAGTGTCGTGTGAAAAGGCTTTATGGGGGTGTACATGTATTTTCCTTAATCAGTTGATGTCCGTGGACATTGAAAAGGTTTAACATGGCGCCGGCTTCATTTTTCCTCGTGAGTCAAACGATATGTGTTTATAAAAGCCCGCCTGGCAACAACACAGGTTCCCAGAATTCAAAGCGAAACCCCGTGCGTGGCGTTCGTTTTGGTCTTCTGGGGGCTTCTCCCAGTGTAAACCCCTTGTAAGTCGGTTTAAGCTGTTCGAACGCCACTATTGGTAACATGCGTCGAACATTTTCCCGTGTTACATTATCCTTAGTCCATCTTAGGGTACAGATTGGGTTAAAATCAACGGGAAAGAGCTAGATAAAACGAAAAAGCTACCCTTTCCAAGAATCGGGTCGAATTAGATGGTTGATTTTGCCCCGAGGTAGGTGGAATCAGTGGCGCCTGCATAATGCGGCGCGGCGTGAGTACGTACCACACGGGTTTCCATCCGTGCAATTTACCCGTTTATTGATCCGCGTTGTACGCTGGTATACGTTGCGGGAGATCTATGACAACCGTTCACTGTTTTTTTAAAAAAAAAATTTGTGTACGGACAAAATTTTACAGAATTTGCTTGGGTTATTTTAAACCGATATTTATGGACCACAGACGTAGAATCCGTATTTGCAATAGCACAAACATGTCGAATTAACGGATTTTTGTCTGTAAAAACACGCACAGAAATACTGTTCACATTGTTCGGTTATACGCCTGCTATACATGTAAGCACACCCAAAGGTTACCATAAAACCATATAATTTCGGCCCGTTATAATGCGGCTGCATACCCATCAAAGAACATGCACATCTTTTTCCCCAAAATTAATGCAACGTAACTTTATTGCAGGTCATCATTTGCAGATAACCTTTTACGATTTCCAGAAAGAGCATTATTAATAAAGAATAATGTTGATAAACTTCCTTAAGAAAACCTTAAAAATCCATGCATGGTTTTTGTGCTGAATGAATGGTAAAACTCGGCATCTTTAGCTATACACTCTAAAAACAGATTGGTTGAATTCAACCAATGTGGTGGGTAGATATGTGTCTAACCAATATATTGGTTAAAATGACCAATCCATATTGGTTAAACCAATCTGGATTGGTTGAAAAAAGGGTTCCTAACCAATATGGATTGGTATTCGGCCCATTATAATGCAGCTGCATACCCATCAAAGAACATGCACATCTTTTTTCCCAAAATTAATTGGTTGTTTTAACAAATAAGATTGGTTATTTTAACCAATAGAAAATTAGATTGGTTGGACACATTATCTACCAACCACATTGGTTGAATTCAACCAATCTGTTTTTAGAGTGTAGCAATTTCTCTTATAAAGGTACACTTTTAGTCGGGTTAATGTAATCTGCAACACTGCTGCATAGAGCGGAATTTTTTTTAACCAATATTCTTCTTTATATATCATTTTCGGTTCAAAATGTAATTCGACAGCAATATCAACATTACAAAATGTGCAGGGCATGAGTTTGAATTTCTTTAGTAAATAAATATGCTGGGAAAAAGGGAACAAAATATTCAGCCTAAAACTGAATTTACTCAAAACTTAATTTCCTTTTTATAGCTCCATGATTTAACAGCATGTTACCGACAACATCACTGGGAAATAGTCAATCATATATATAGCCATTATAATTTTCCGCCGTTGAAAACGCTAGCAAATTGACAGTTCTGATGGTCACCGAAATGTTTGTACAGCACAGCTGTTGTTAATGGGCACTTCTAAAGGTCCTATACAACGAGCGAGTATTGACACGTTTTCACCCACGCTGACTTTTAATGAAAATAATGAACATTGTTTCTATATAGACAGAGGCCTTCTGCAAATATTATTTGCCCCACAATAATTACAATTAAGTCTTGAATTCTGGGACAAAACACGGAATCTTTGCGCCCGATGACAATTAAATTGGAAATATATTTAAATTGCAAACTGAAGTCATGCGTAGGACGAAAGAATCCTGCCGGGCGACGGGGCTATTTCATTTCTGCTATTCACGGAAACTCAACGCCAATGGTTCATGTGGAGGAAATCAACTGGATATCGTGCGTGACATTTTAGGCCTTGTCCGGCCGGTGTGAACGTGCCGCGTCTGTATTGTGTGTGGTTTTTACTCCGCTGTATCCATCCAATCAGACTTTCAGTCTTTATTCTCGTGTATAAATCTCAAAAAGTCAAATTTGGGGGACATTCCTCATTTTACCGTGGCGCACTAGTGCGGCCAGGTCTCATGTTTGGTCACGTTTTTAGCCCAGTATATATCTAGTACGTCATTTGCAGTTACCCAAAATTTTACTTCCAAAGTTGAGAAAATGGGATAGCAATGGTAACAAACACCTTTGTTTTCGTGTAAAATGGTATATCTTTGTGGGAGAAATTCCCAACTGAATGTGCTTTGGAAAAAAATCAAGTGCAGATGATTTTTCCCATTCATTCAACTCCTTGAAAACCATTGAAGTGTTAATGCATCTATAACAATAATATATATTTATGTAATGCTGTTTCTGTTTTAAAAAATCATGTAATCCTTCTTTAAGCCCCAGGTGTGGATGATTTTATGATTTATGATTTACATAAATTTACAATAATGACAATGGCAATACATGTATATATTATACATGTTGTATATGCAGCCTACATTGTACACACCTCATTCACAACATGCAAGCATACTAACCCATGCTAATGGAGATTCATGTCATCTATAAACATTGGCCGTGGGAGGCCTCGTGAATTTTGGGCGATTTGGTGACTTGAGTAGAGTCTACACACGCCGAGAGGCTCATATAGAATATGCTGCCAGATATATGAGACCAAGTGACCACGCCCCCCTACCGCCCCAATACCTCAACACACTCTTCCCTTTTGTTAATGTACGACTCCCCCCTAAAACCTGAAAGGGAATTCCTTGGATGTTTTACACACAATACACCAATCCGGTAACGAAGGTCTCCTCCCTGCATATCCGCCATAGCTGGGGGGCGTCCAGTGCATGGGCTGTGCGTTTTGTGTTGCCGTTAGAACGAAAAGCGCTCATCCATTACTTGCACGAACGAGCCTCCTTCGCGTATACGCGACGCGCCCGCCTTTGCGTACACGCGACGCGCCCGCCTTCGCGCGCACACAACCCTACAAAGACGCGCAACTTGTTCGAAGTAAACAAATGCAGCTTCAGCAACAACAAAAACATACAGTTCATTCAGTGGAAGCCCCCCCAGCTATGGCGGATGTACAGGGAAGAAGACCTTATTACCGGATTGGTGTATAGGGGAACAATGGAAGGGGGGGTCACTCGGTCTCATATCTTGCGTAACGTTCGCCCAGCCTTTGTATACTCCTCTCAAGACGCCCAATTATTGTCCCACATTTTACCAAACAATATACACATGTAACCCCAAAGCCACAAGGCCTTGCCAAAAGGCTATACTTTAAAAGTAGTATTTCCCTCGTCCTTGGTGGGAAATCCCCCTCCCCCGAGGGGTAAATGAATATTTTTCAGCAAAACAAAATGTTACATGTTTCATTACAAACACTTGGGGTCATACGCAAAAGTAACATGGATTTCCGATAATTACATTATTAGTATCCCATTTTCTAAATTGTCTGATATTTTAAAATCAGATTTGAAATTTAGATGGATTTTTCATCAACTGTACGATAAAAAATTGCCCGTGTGCCCGGCCTCGTGAAATTAGATATGGCATGTGTGCTATTTTGTTCTCAAAATGGTTTTGGATGTAAAATCCCTGAAAAAAATAAACTATGAATCCTAAATCGCTTTCGAAGAGCAATCATGAGACAGGATAAATGTATTTAAAATCCACATGTTTAAGAATGTGCACGAAGCCAAGCTGCTTCACCAAATAGACATCTCTGAATTATAAATGAAACAACCACCGAACGGCTGTACATTTAGTAGGTCAATCCCTGATGGATGAACGGAATAGTATTATAAATGTTCCACGTAAGATATAGATGTGGGTCTCTATATACGGTCTGTCGGTGAGTTTATGGCGAGGGGATCGGAGCGATGGGGAAAAGGGAGAGTTAAGTGGATTAAAAACATGCAATAGAATACGGGATGTGTGCAATGTTTCCTACCGCACGATATCAGACGCAGTAGGATGATGGCGAAGATTGTATGGAGAATCCGAACGGCGTCCACGAGCATGATGGCGGGGTTGCTGGTTGAAAACACGGTCGAAACTGTTTCCCGTTCAGGGCAAAGATGAGGTTATATAAAAATGGGTCCGTTGCGTCCTGCTGCCGTCAGTAATGTTAGGACGTGTAATTCGTGGAAGATGTTAATTGTACAAGCGTGCAAGCTCACATGCCGGAGTGTGTGTAGCCTATACTCGTCCGTGTGTCCCGGTGTCCGGTTCGGATGCTGCGTGCTTTTGTCGTCGTAAGGCGACTGTCGAGGCAAATGAACCGTGAATGGGACGCTGCCGAGAGGGGGGGAGAATACGAATTCACATCCCTAGCCCTAGGGATAATACCGACCCCTTCACAAACCTCTGTAGTTAGTCTTTAACTGGTGTCGACGATTATGTGCGCCTCTTTATCTTCGATCAATCATCACACCATACACGTTTTCCCATTTTAGGTAACTCCTTACCGGTCAGTCACGAACGAACGTGCGTGCGTCTTGAAGGTGACTTAAGGAGGAATGAGTAATATTTTGCGTGCAAGACGTGTTATACGCGTGTTGCTATATACGATCGTACATGTAGGCTACATTGAACGCAGTAATAATAAAGGTGGTTGGTATGGGGGCGCAGGTTACGGATTACAAGTCACGTGCAACTGGCGCGCCAAAAAGCACCAATAGGTTTTTATCCATGAGTCGGCCATATTTGATTCAACTATGAAGCCAGACGTACAAATCATAATTTTGCAATAAAGGCTGCGTCGAATTTATATGGCTATGACTCTTGAAAGTACACACGAGTCAATGCTCGAGGGGGAGAGGGGGCGGAGGGTAAACTCCCCCTGCTCTGATACCAAAAAAAATAATGTAATGCATTTTCTGTGTGTCCGCCACAAAATGACATAAAAAATATCACGGGCAAACCCCCTCCCAGGTGGCAACACCCCCCTCCCACCCCCTCCCCGCTCCCCCCGCTCCCCTCCCCCCCCCCCCCCCCGCTCCCCCCTCCCCCCCGCTCCCCCCCCCCCCCCCCCCGCTCCCCCTCCCCCCCCCCCCCTCCCCCTCCCCCCCCCCCGCTCCCCCCCTCCCCCCCCGCTCCCCCCTCCCCCGCCCCCTCCTCCCCCGCCCCCTCCCGAGAACGAACAAAATTCAGCAGCGACAAAATGTGACTTTGTGTTCGACTGCGCAACATCACGACGAAGATGGCGGTCCGTTTACCGGACTGTTTACACAAGGAGCGGCAAGGAACAAATGTTGACCAGCTCCGAAGGTGATAAATTGCGGACGGTGTCGTGACTGGATGCCACGTGTGTCCTGCAAGATGCATGCAATGGGGTGCCAGTGACCATAATGAGAAGATCGGTCGGTTGAGCAGGCTTGCCTTATACACTCGACCAAAACAGTTCTGTCACCAGTAAGACATTTATAGATATTTATTATTAAATTGGATTTAATGTAAAAAAATAATATATCAAATTTTAGCTGAACATATCCCTCAAAGGAATAGAGCTCAAGAGAGATCATGATGGCAAGCTTCACTGAACAGGAATGCAACAAAGGAGTGTATAGGGTCAGAATGAAAAACACCCAAAAAAAATGCAACTTCTGATTTATGCAATTTGTTTATAGACAATTAGGAAATTTTTAAGTGAGTTTGGATTTATCAATGTCTTGTCAAAAACATCCAAATCAAAATGGTTAAATTGTCCAATCTGAATCGTGCCATTGCATTAGGTATATGGTGGAAGCAAAATACTGAACTGTAACTCCCCTTGCTTGAGTGCAATAAAGTTGACGTCGTTGTTTTTTGGTGTTTTTCATTCTGACCCCACACTCCTTTGTTCCATTCCTGTTCCGTGAAGCTTGCCATCATGGACTCCGTTGAGCTCTATTCCTTTGAGTGATATGTTCAGCTAAAATTTTATATTATTTTCCTACATTAAATCAAATTTCATAATAAATATCTACAAATGTCTTACTGGTGACAGAACCTTTTTTGTCGAGTGAAGCGACACCGGTGTAGTCTGCATGATGAACTTTTTCTTCAACTTGCTGTTTTCATTTTGTGATGTAGAGGGCGCACCACTTAATGAAAGGGCATTCAATAGCACACAATTGGTAAGTATTTATTTTAAAGGAGCGTGACCAGATCACATTTTGAGCCCCCCATTTTTCCCATGGGTGTTTTTGATACCATATCATGTGTCATATTTTTCTCATTACTATTCTGAAATTTCGCGCCCTCAAAGACGCGGGATCGTCAATGCACGAATTTGTTCCTCAAGCGCGCATTGACGAGCCTGCGTCTTATTCAATCCGTATATTTTCAAGGATAGCATAAAAAACACCAATGTTTTGTAAACTATATAAAAGCAGTGCAGTGATTAGGTCGTCACCAACTTAGACTTGATGTCAAGTCTGTAACTAGACCGGTTGTTTCGTAAACGGCAGCAGCGTAGTCGCGAATGGACTGGAAACAAGTCTAATCGACCTCTAGTTACAGACTTGAGAAACCTGTTTCCGTTTTGTACACGGTCTATGGAGATTGCTACCAGAATTGGACGTAGAGAGCTGATTGGTCGAAACGCGGGGCTACATTAATATTCATGGTACTCCTTTAAATGGATGTGTTTTTGTGAATTTTGAATAGGGTTTCATCTCCATCGTAATAACGCATGCAGCAAGCTTGGAGTGCAATTTTTTTAGGCTACGTACATGTAAGCCTATTCGACTTGATCAGTTTATGCGAATTTGGGATTATCGATGGTTTTTGTTTAAAATATAATCGCAAACGCTGATGATTGCATGATTGCAGATCGTGGTTTTGGAGAAAGATAGAGCTGACATTTTGAACAGTGCTGTCAAGCATGGGCGCCAAAGAATGGGGTTGTCGGCCTCGTTGAAACCGAAGCTAGGGATTTGGAAATCTGTGACATCGTTAGCCACACAGTCGTGACACTATTTTTGATATCTGTTGCAACTTGTCTGTTGTGTGAAAATGGTTTGTTGTGTGAAAATGTTGTGTGAAAACTCAAAATAGAAATTCTGGATTTTTTTCAAAGTCTCATAAGCAAATGGGGCAGTTTTAATGTGCTTTTCAAGCTTTCGGTCAAATATGTCACCTTCTCAACATTTGCCAGTTTTGTATGACAAGGACGCAGATCTTCGATGGTGAGGAAAGATTTGTTTACAGGACTTTTTCTAATCTGGAGCGAAGATCTGATTTATCAAGACTGTAATATTTCTTGCAGGATAGCTGGTAAAGTCGTGTTACAAACTAAGCACGCACGCCACTTGCAGGTATTATGCCGACCATTTTAGCCACCAGCAATAGCTAAGATAATCTCAGCTCTTGTTTTATCATTTTTCATTGGGATGTGGTTTTTTTAGACCACATCCCAATGAAAAATTATAAAACAAGAGCTGAGATTATCTTAGCTACACCAGCAACACGTTTTGAAAATCAACTAGTCGAAGAAGAATGTTACAAACAAAAACCAAAATCCAATTTGTAGTAAAAAAAACAAAAACACCGGGCAAAATTACTGACCCGCCAGCTCGAGTTTGGAAAGTTGGCAGTGCGCTCGATCCCTTTCAATTTTACATAAAGCGCATCTTAGTCTGTGGTGCGTTAACTGGACTGCAGTGCCACAACAGTTGGAAAACGATAAAGCAACAGAAGGTAAACATAGTTTTAATACATTCTGCTCAGCTTCATTTGTTTTCTGCGACGTGGTAAAGGGCTGTGCAGTTTAATTTATCGATGTATTTAGCCCTTGACGTGACACAAGTAATTGGCGCAATCACATCTAAAGGGACTGATACCGAGTTAATACTTGAATATGATACGGTTAGAACACATTCATCAAAAGAAGCTGATACAAGATCTCCCATAATCATTATAGGGGAGATCTTTTTATTGAATATTGTTGTACATTTATTTGTACATCATAAATGCTCTTGACTGTAACTTAACATACTACATTTCACTAAACGCTTAACAAAGTTTCTCTAAATAACAATATTGAAGTTTTAAAACACGCATTAACCGAATCAGATAACATTACATCCCCTCTGGTAGAAGTGGACGTTACCACGGCACGATGGCCGAAATGTTATTGGCTGGTTCTATGGCAACAGCGTGATTATATATTACGCGCCATGAAGCATTAATATTGGCGCGAAAACAGGTTTCTCAAGTCTCTAGACAGGTACTATTCATAACAACGACTGTTGCGTGTGGGGATTATAGGCGTCAGACGGACCAAATACGACTGTCTAGAGACTTGACCTCAAGTCTATCACCAACTTGGCCTTTTTGCTTCCATGCACATCCAAATTGGAGATTGCAAATTTCCTGTTTTCTTCCCATGGATAGTATTTTGGTGAGGTATTTTATTTTAGGTTAGAACGAAATCCATTTTTTGTTTGTTGAAAAATCTGTTCGACCGAGCGGTATGTTGTTGCGCTTCTACACCAGAATTGGAGATTAGGTCGTATTTTGAGGGGTGGGAAAACGTGATCTGGTCACCACCTTTAATTTTCTGTGCTTTTGCCATATGCATTGAGTAGACTGAAAACTAGAGGTGACGCAATCCATTTTTTATGTATACGATCCTTTATTCACAAATACATTGCATCAGATGCCACATCAAAATTACTGTCAGCTTCTCATTCTCCTTCATGCAACGCTTTCAAGAGCAGAAAACGAAACAAATCTCTTCCGATGACATAATCAATATTAGGTTGAGGATGCAGTGAAAGATTGGAGCTATCTGGTGGGTCTGATCATCAGATTCCGTTGCATCTCTCGAGACGAGATGAGTCTCTCCAGGAACCCCATCAATCACTTTGTTCTTCACAGTCTTGTGACAACGAGACCCGGTGATCATAATTAAGCGTCCGGTATTCACCAATATTTACCGGCGCAGAGCGGCGTGTGCACCCGAGCAGTGTAAGATGAGAACCCGCCGGTCGCCAAGTGTCGATGAGGGAGACGACGGGGATCAATACTCATAACTCTGGGTGACTTGCGAGGGACCTTAATCAATCCAAAACGCCTCGTGATGCAAGCATGATCGCTTAGCCCAGGCGTCCATGCGTAAATATTATGTAGTATACGATGGGAAGAGAGAATCGAGTAGGATTGGTTTTGCGTTAAGAAGACGGCTGGCGAAACCTGGTGAGAGTGAATGCGTGTTGGTCATCCTAGGCTGGGCATCATTGGGTCGCCATCTTGGATTTTGTAACCAGTGAGCACGCGGTTGTTGGTTCAATCCTTATTGGCCCATTTGCAATAGCAACGGAATTTTCGCGGGAAGCAGTTCCATGGTGCTGTAAAGCACAAACAATTGCTTCTTTGTAATTTTACTATGAGCAAAATTGTGTTTTTTATCAATTCAAGTATCAGTATGATTTCAAAACTACAAAATGATGTACAATGAGTTCGTTTTTCCACTTTAGAGTTGCACTGTCCCTGTTTGGGCGAAAGGATAAAAAATAATTAATTCCCACAAGCGAACGAATTTAGAAAGCTTACGTGTCTCTGTAACGAAAAATATATTCAAAAAACGAATTAAATTTCCGACGTCGGGAATTGGAGATACAAGCTTTTTTTTCTTAAAACAAGCTTCACATGTTGTATGCGTGTACATAGTATGTCCTTATGCTCCAGTGGCCGCTCTGTCTGCCAACGCGAACCCCCTTTGTCCGGTCTCGCTTCCCACAACAAAGATGACGGATGCTGGAATATTACTTATTAGCATAACAATATTGCTATAATTTACATATTTTGACGCATGCGCAGGAGGGTTTGCAAATGTACTGTAAATTTACCGTGTCGCCCCAACCATGGATAGGAAGCTACCTCCATCCCTAGACCTAACATCCTTTGTTGATTAAAGAGCATACTTACCTGGCTCAGGAGATACCCCGATCAAGAAGGCGGTTCTCCCAAGGCGAGGCCCGGTCATTGCACTTTTAGACTGGGTTGACCTTTGCGATTCCCCCAAACGTGGGGAACTCGGGAGTACAATTTCTGATAGTGGGGACTGCGTTCGCGCTCTCCCCGTACAACCAATCTAAAAGCAGAATTTGATACAATTATCTAGATACATTGAAAAGCAGTGAAAAGCAACATGGCTTCACCGGGATTCGAGCCGCAGACCAATATAGAGCTATGAAGCCAACGGTAGTGCAGTCGATCCTCACTGATCGGGATTGGCTATCAATTAAGATACGCCCGAAACCCCTGCCCGGCTTGCCCCAATTATTAATAAGTGATTATTTTTAGGGATTCGATACAAATGCGGACAAATGTACATAATCCCTAAAAAAAAATGACATAAAAAACAGACTGATTATAAGTTTTAATACGAGGAAGGGTAAAACAAAACAGGAAACGTAATTTTTATATTTTTGGCGAAGAGCAAGTGCGATTGGTCTTGGGGCGCCCTCAAGAGAAAATTAGAGTTCTAGTCCAGATGTGCATGATGGCGTCGAGCGAAGAACTCGCACTTGGCACGAATCAGCTGCTAGAAAACATCCCGTCCACATTCCTACAAGTCTCGGAAATTCTCCTGAAATTTGCCAACAACATCATAAGGTAGGGGGAGCAATAAAGGTATAAATACCATGCACGTTCACCGCTAATTCTTCTTTAATGTGACATCTTTTCCAGCATGTCTGTGAATAGGCTAGCCCCGCGAGCAGTGCTTCGGGAAAACCCTCAGCCCTGTTGCCTAATCTACCCCAAATCTGTGGCAAACTCACGCAAATGAAATTTGTCCCATGGTTCTGATATTTGCTCAATAGGTGCACTCACCCCAGTTTGCAAATATTCCGAAGAGTATGCATCGATCCGATGTCTAGTTTCGGTGAAATCGTGGGGAAAGTTTGAGACCCTTCGTTCAATAAAATACCAACTCTTTGACCAAAAATCAAATATGCGCGAGAGCGGAGAGGTCAACACAATCTAGACTGGTTCGCTGTCCTCATTCTTACGATGAAGGAAAGTAAATTGAGGATGTGGAACCAGTCTAGTGTTGGCCTCTCCGCTCTCACGCATGCGCATATTTGATTTTTGGTCAAAGAGTCGGTATTTTATTGCACGAAGGGTCTCAAACTTTCCCCACGATTTCACCGAAACTAGACATCGGATCGATGCGTACTCTTCAGAATATTTGCAAACTGGGGTGAGTGCACCTATTGAGCAAATATCAGAGCCATGGGACAAATTTCATTTGCGTGAGTTTGCCACAGATTTGGGGTAGATTAGGCAACAGGGCTGAGGGTTTTCCCGAAGCACTGCTCGCGGGGCTATGAATAGGCCTACCCTTTCATTGTCATGATTGTACTTTTGTAGGCCTAGACTCTAGTGGTTGGTTGTCATTTTGCCTCAAAATTAGAATCACACCCAAACATTTCCATCTAGTTGTGTCCTTGTAGTGGTTTGAGATGTCCATGATTGGAAAATAATTGAAAAGAAATACTTACAACACCGTTTTTGATCTGGAGGACAAGCAATGGTGACCCATGACCTTTTGACCCCCTGTGAAAGCGCCTTATTGCAAACATGCAATTTATATCCCTTTCTAGAACTAAAGGTTTAACCTTACTAAAGTCAAATTACCACCGATGCATACAATCTTGGCTTTACCGGGAAGATTACGTTGTCTGAAACGATTCATGATTTGATGCCAATAATTTTTTTTTTTTTATATCAGAAATCCAAATGTGGAGAAATTTCGCTCTATTCGTCTTGGCAACAAGATCTTTGAAAGTCGAATTCTGCCAGTGTCTGGTGCCATGGAATGCCTTTTCCTCATGGGCTTTGAGGAGGTAGGAACTAAACCAAAATGATTTATGAAAGATTTACGGTTATTAGCTGTAAGGGTTAGCCGTCCAAAGTTGTCAACATGTTTACGGGTCTACAGAGCGTGGGAAGGGAGGAGGGGAGTCAAGGGCCGCGTACGACTTTACATGTTGACATTTTAAGGTAGTGACAACAAATATTGATAAGTAGTATTTCGGGGAGGAAAAAATACTGTACTCATGCGCGCGTTGTGCGCACATGCACAGTGCATTCTCTTAATGCACGACGCACACGTATGCGTGTGCTTTAGTGCGCCCAGCATGGATGCACATTTCGGGGAGGGCAAAATTACTGTACTCATGCGCACGTTGTGCGCACATGCACAGTGCATTCTCTTGATGCACGACGCACACGTATGCGTGTGCTTTGGTGCGCCCAGCGTGGATGCACATTAGATAGGGGCTCTGTGCTGCACAGTATCAGAAACGCGCGGTATCCACAGTTTTCGCAAAAGCTTCATTTTATATAATAATAACAGTAGGCCCTATTACCTTAATACCGTACAGAATGGGAATACAAAGATACTTTGTTGTAAACGGAAATCCAAGTTATGCAAATTTAAGTTATTGATAATTTTTCCCCCACCCTTGCAATGAATTCAGGCAGATGACCACTTGGTGTTCCCCCAGCAAGCACCATTGACTGACATGATGAAGATTCAGAGACGGTTGGCTAGGGAAAGACTAAAACTCATGGCTCAACAAGTATCTGGCTCAGTTGCTTTGAATATTCAGGTATTTGAAATAATTCACAGTATCATGGAATTCATGTAATGAAATCACAATGTGTACATGATAGTGTATTAAAATGCATGTCAGTATGTAAACATAATCATTTATTTATTCCATTTATTTACCCAGGTTATGCCTAAACAGTTAACTACGTGTACAGTTGAGCTCGTTTCCATTAATTATTTATGCTATTGCGGGAATTGTTGTAATTCACAATTTACCACTTGCATTTAGGGCTCTGCAAATGCAAATATTTTTTGAATATCTAATCAAATATTTGATTATGAAGATTCCTTTAAAGGTTCACACTGACTTGGTCTAAATTGGTAAATAAATAAACTTCATTATTGCAAGTGTGGTTGAGTGCCTTGCCCAAGGGCACAGGTACCGCAGCCGGATTCGAACCTGCAACCCCAGGATTCGAACGGGTGTAAAGCCGTTGGTCCAGTGTGTTATGTAACGGTAACGCACTCTAAAGATCCCAGAGCATTCTTTCGTGAAGAGTAAGGGGAATCCCCGGTTTCTCTGGCCATTTCTAATTCTAATTCTAAATTGGGTTTCCTCACGCTTGCGAGTGACAGTGCAATGAGCACTATTGAGGAATCCTTGGTATGAATACCAGAAAGAAATAATAATAATTGTAGGTGAAAAAACAATTCTTCTGCATGCATGTTTTGGTAAAATTTCTTTTCTGTAATGACTTACAGAACATTAAAGTCGTGTCCGCATTGGACTTGTTTTTCGGTAGGTTTTACCGAGACGATGGTAAAATGGAAAATGGCTAAATTTTACTGCTGTCCGAATTTGGTATTTTTGACACTGGAAAATTTTACCGAGACCGTGGGAGAGCATGCGCAGTGTCCCTTCACAGTATGACCTTCACGGCACTGGACTTGTTGTATCTGGAAAAGTTCCCTGGTCAATTTTCCTGGGCAGCAGTTGGCCAGGAAAAGTAACTGCTGGACTCAGGAAAAGTTACTGAGAGGAAAACGTCCTAGGCTGTCGGCTTTGGACTTAAAATGGGAAAAGTACCCAACGTCTTGGTAAGTTTTCCCAAAAAATGCGGACCCGCTTAATACTATTTCACAATACTAAATTTCTCAGTGCATTGGATTCCTTTGTTGTATCCTCTAGGCAGCAGAGTTGGCCTTTTACCAGCGATTAAAGAGCAGTGCTGATCACGTTCTCATCTATGAGGACCCCGCCTTGCAGCAGAAGGCAAGAGATTGCATGGCACTACCAGAGCTTATCGCTAAGGCACGGGAAAAACTCCAACAACAGCAGCAGCGAGAACCGCAACAAAGTGACAACAAATCGGGTAAAGTTCTTCCTTTATCTTTTTAAACGGATTGTTTAAGACTGGCCAAACCCACTTTTATTCCCATTCATAAATACCTTTTTGTGTAAATCAGTAAAACTCACCAAAATTAGATTGCCGTTTTGCCATGTTCTGCATTGTACTTTCCTACATGCATTGTTTAAACATTCGTTCAAACTGCTAGCTAGCTGTGCGTCGAGTTGTTTTTCGATCGTGCGCATTATGCATACATATTACAGGCATGTTGTATGCGACGGGGTACTTATTTTTGTCACACTGCACATTTTTTGGCTTTCGGGCGCATGCAGTTTCTATGTGCATGTTCTATACATGATGACTGGGACACGGGCATGGTCGCAAGCCACGCAAGAAAGTGTTTAAGACTGGCCGGCTGGTCTTTATCGTCCGTTTAAGACTGGCCACGGGACGTGCTCTCAGCCAATAGGGATGCGTAAACTGTCTACGGTATTTATGAATGGGGATTCATAGTGTATTTGACGATTATAATATGAATATATTTAGCAATCGGCATTGTTGTGATTGCATACTTGTAATTTTTAGTTGTTAAGCACACACTAATGTTTTAATTATATGAAGTATGTGATCAAAAGATAATTCTTTATGTTAAATTGTATTTTTTAACTCCGACAAATAAAATGAATTGATGTACCCCTTTCTAGGTGAATCATCTGACCCTAATCCCTTGGATCATCGAGATTTCCTCCTTCTAGAGTTGTTAAGATGGTTCAAGACAAGTTTCTTTAAATGGATGGATGCTCCGTCGTGTGATACATGCAACGTGCGGATGAGAAACGTGGGCACGGTGGAACCAAATGCGGAAGATCGGAGATGGGGCGCGGGTAGAGTTGAAGGTTACAAGTGTACCAAGTGCAATAAACCAGGACGATTTCCAAGGTAATAGAGCTTCTGCACCAGCGGCCATGACAGGGGGCAGGTTTTCTTATTTAAATGATGTGACAATGGAACCACAAAGCACCTACTTATGCTTGACACACATTGACAATGTGACTGTCCCCTGTCATGGCCGCCATGCAAAGGCTCTATTGGACATTTAATTAGGGAATAAAAGTGGGTTTGAACAGTCTTGTGAACGGTTGTGTGTTCTAGCTAGGCAGTTGCATTCGCTCTATAGACGAATAGTAGCTAAGAACTCCTTCTCTGTACGTCCGCCATAGCGGGGGCCATCCAGTGGCATGAACTGTGCGTTTTGTGTTGTTGATAAGCTGTTACATTATGTTGTCACTTTTGCGTTTATTGTAAGCTTGTAAAGCCCGTGTACGCGAAGGGGCGTGTTGCGTGCGTCAGGGTTGTTAGTCGAGTCCATCACAAGTCTATCACAACTCCAGAACCGATAAAATCACAAGTCCGTGACAAGTCTCGCACAAGTCCGTCGGCAAAGGATGAACACGCACAAAAGAATGCCTTTGTTGGAGTTAATTTGAATAGCTTGTGACTTGAATTAAGACCCAGGGACTTGTGGTGGACTTGTGAAGACTTGTGATGGACTCGACTACAACCCTGGTGTGTTCAATTTAACAACAACACAGAATGCACAGTTTCTGGCAGTGGATGGCCCCAGTTATGGCGGACGTACAGGGAGTCCTTTGCTACCGGATTCTTTTATGGAAATGATTGAAAGTTATTTTGAGTAATTCCCTGGCCTCCTTTCACACCATAGATACAATAATCCAGGCAAGCTGTTAGAGACGAAGAAGGGACGCTGTGGAGAGTGGGCCAACTGCTTCACGTTGTGTTGCAGAGCGGCTGGATTTGAGGCTAGGCATCTTGTTGACTGGACTGGTAAGTCCTTTTACCTATATGCAATGGACTAGTCCAGTAAGCAGCTTTTTAACCAAGGCGTCTGCCTGCTAAGTGCCTAGTATGCAGGAGGTTGTGGGTTCCAGTCCCACCTGAGCAGGCTATGAGTTTGTTAGTGTGTATCTCGGGAAAATTACTCGGTTTATAATCGACTTTGTTCAAAATTTATTTCATGTTACCCATTCAGTTTCTCTCATTAATTATTAAACGTGCCTCAAACCCCAATATATCATTTGCTGTTATCCAAAATTTTACTTCGCAAGTAAAAAATAAAGTGTTGATAGCAATGGTTACAAACACCACATAATTGTTCACTGCGTAAATGGTGGGCGAAATTGCCAACTGAAGGTGCTTTTTTAAAAAAATTGTCAGAGGACAATCTTTTTTACCATTCATTCAACACAAAAAACTATGCATGTCAGGGGTGAGATTTTTCCGGATTTCCGGAATTTTACCAATTTGTAGCGGAATTTTATTTAGTTGTGTGCTTCGCGGCCGCGATCCATATTGTATTTTCTATTTGTTTTTGTTTTTGGCCCTTTTAGCACACCATACTTTTTAACGAGCGCCCTCAATTGATTCAGTAATTTTGCGAAGAAAACTTGTGCGAGTCTAGTTGTCACGCAAGTGCCATGACATATAGCGCTTTACCATGTATGTACTGTGCATGCCGCGCGCTCGGCGACCTGTACGTGTACAAGTCTACAAGCCTGCATCGCAACGGCCGAGCATGTGATGCATGTACGTATTGCTGTACGTGTGCAGTGCTGTGCGGGCCGCGGCTGGCGCGATGCGACAAGCAGCCAACGAACCGATTTTACCCTCCGTTTTCGCTTCACCGTCTTCAACGGTAGATGTTGCCTGGATTCTTTTTAATATTATCCACATTTGTTGGCCTATAAACAAGGTAAATATTTCAAACAAAACTGGTTCTTGTGATGCCTAATTAAAATGTTGTTGACATTGCATTTTGCACGATGCCGATGGTACGGTGGTGTTTAAAACGATCCTATGAAAAGTTGAAGTTTGCGCGCGTGGTCTCTACGTTTTGGCCTGTCCACCCCCCCCCCCCCCCCCCCTCACCCAAGGAAGCCACCCCCCCAGGAAGCCACGCCCCTTCCAGAATTTTCGTTTTCCTGCCATGTATTTTTAAGGTTTTCTGAAGTATTACTGCATCTGTGTGGCTGAAATTTCTACAAGGCAGTTTATCAACATTATTCTTTAGTTCTGTAATGCTGTTCCTGTTTTTAAAAGTTTCCTAATCATGTAATTGTGATCATTGTTACATGTCACTTCAGATCATGTGTGGACCGAAGTGTATTCTAATTCGCAACAGAGATGGCTACACTGCGATCCTTGTGAGAATGTCTGTGACAAACCTCTACTGTACGAGCGTGGATGGTCCAAGAAATTATCCTATGTCATTGCTTTCTCCAATATAGAGGTACATGTGCTGAAATGTCAAATTCATAATACAGGTGCACCCAAGAGCTTAAAACAGAAAGGCTACATTCGCTGTGTTGAGATTTTAATACCATATCATTTGTCACATTTTTCCCATTACCATTCTGAAATTTCGCACTCTCAATCTGCATATTTTTAAGGATATCTTTAAAAAGTACCGATATTTTGTAAACTAATTATTCCGTTCCATAAAGCAGTGCAGTGATTACACCAACCTTTTTGCTTCCACATCCGAATGCATAGTTCCGAGATTGCCCAGTTAACCCCGCCCCTTAGATATTGTTGCCATCGCAAAAAAATGGCGACACAACGTACAAAGCAACGGGACTCATTGGAGCACAGATTCATTGGAGAAAACTCGAAGGTATTTATGTTTTAGGGTCGACAGTTACCGTAGCACACACTGAGCGAAGGGCTAGTAATGCAGGGATGACATATATTCATAAAAATGCGCTTTCCTACCTTTGAACAGCGAATCGCCCGACATTGAAACCAAAATTCACCCGGTCACTGGCGCATACAACATACAAACTGTATGGGCAGAAAATCGCGTGATTGTGTGATGATTGCATCACTTTGACCTATGTGGGCGCCGTCTGCTAGCTCTGTTGTGATTGGTCGGCGGGTTCAGCTTGATTGACAAGTCGGAACTATGCATTGGAGATTGCAAATTTCTTGTTTTCTTCCCATGGATGGTATTTTGGGGAAGTATTTTATATGATTGTTAGGTTAGAGAGGAATCCATTTTCTGGAAAAATCTGAACAAGTTTCTTTAATATCGATGTCTGCAGTAGGAACACACTCCGTGTACTACTCCAATCTTAAATCTCAATCTTGTCTTAACCTTGTTCTCAGGTCGTCGATGTAAGCTGGAGGTACACTGCTAACCCTCCAACTCTCCTGGGAAGGAGGAAGGAATGCAGAGAAGAATGGCTGATGGATTCCATAGCAACTATGAACAAAGAGGTACCAACATGGCCGACTTGTGATAATTAACTATCGGATGTCAATGCTGATTCTGGCAACAGCTTGTGGGTCATGTGCCTCTGGTTTACTGGAGCATGGGGGACTAACAAAAATAAAATGCCCTTTAACAGACTGTTTTGCATTCTCTGTCGTTTTTCCACCTGTTTTTTTAGTTATGAAATGTCTTGTGTGTTGGGTGTTGCCAAGCTTAGGTACATCCACAAATTTCATCCTGGAAATGTTGTATTGGATATATGTACATATGTATCCCATGCATAATGCTTTTTCGCATCAACCAGAGAATGTCCCATGCATAAAACCAACCTTGCTGGTTTGTCACTTTGATATCTATTATCTAAGAAAGAAAAAAATGACCCTGATGAAAATATTTTTTATTGCCACTTCTCAGAAGGTATGGTGTACACGGGTTTAAAATCTGTAGAAATGTAGTTATTTAAAGTCACTTGCAATTTTGAAATAATTCTGGTTGACATATATTTCATGTTGTTTTGAAACTCCCCATATTCGATATATTAATCAAATATTGACTACTTTTCAGGGTTCTCCACTCGCGTTTTGAGGTGCCGTTAGAGCCACCCAGACAAAAAAATAATCATAATCAATTTTTCCCTCTAGAAATATCCGCCGGCCGCTGGCGCCATTATCATTCACTTACAATGTACAATGTGTACATTGATTTATTGATTGATTGATTGATTGATTTATTTATTTATTTACCACATCCAACAGCGGAGGGACCGCCAATTACAGGAATGGGAGCAAGTGTGGTTGAGTGCCTTGCTCAAGGGCACAGGTGCCACAACCCGTCGCGGCGCGGAATCGAACCTACATTCTAGTACTAGCACAAGAACTTAAGGTCGACGCACTAGACCGCTCGGCCATAACACCCCACATTTACCATTGAAATAAAACTAAAAATTGAAATTTAAATGTATTGCATATGTATACATGTATACTACTCACAATAAGTTAGATATTGGTATGTTGTCAATTTTATTTTTTTAAATAATACAATTACAGACACAATTGTCTAATCATATACAAAATCATTCAAGCGAAATGCATACCCTCAATAAAATAATATCCCTAATGGCACAGTCACACGGCCACTTACGGTAGCTGCGGATGCTTACGGATAAAAGTCCGTAAGCATCCGCAAGGATCCGTATCATCCGTAAGCATCCGTATCCATCCGTAATTCGATCCGCAGACATACGCAGATCCGCAGCGGAATTTTGAAAATCTCAAAATTTTGCTGCGGATGAAATATACGTAAGCATCCGCAGAATATACGTTATCCATACGTAAAATACGTAACTCATACGTAAGATACGTAAACTCATCCGCAGGATACGTTAGATACGTAACTGATCCGCACACTTTGTCGGGTGTGCGGATGCCTGCGGATACATAGGGGTACGTAAACACTATTACGTAGGAGTTACGTATGTTTAACGTATTTTTGACATATATATTGCGGATATTACGATAGGACTTGCGGTAATTGCGTATGCTTGCGGATGGGATACGAATATTACGGATGGGATACGGATGTTACGGATTGGATATGTATGTTACGGTTGAGATACGGATAATATGCGGAATTTTTACCTATGTCTTCTTTCATTTCGGCGGATGTCGCCCATGCCAAATGGTCTTCACTTGGGTATGCAACCCTGGATGCTGCCAGCATCCTCATCATTGTCAGTTCTTCAACTGTAGACTTTCACAGGTCACTCAAGATGGAGAGAGAACGCCGCCTTGTGTTGCTGGATTGTTTGATGGCCATCCAACACAATCAGATGCAGATGAAGATCCTGATGGCCAAGATGCAAGCCATCCTTGAAAGGAGAAAAGAGAGGATGTGTTGGGTTCGTCACTGGATCACATTGCGACCACACCAGGGTGCCTATGGTAACCTGATGCACCTGCTACGCAATGAGGATGTTCAGGGCTTCCGCAACTTCACCCGCATCACACCTGCCATGTTTGCCGAAATGGTCACCCGCCTCACTCCTCGCTTACAGAAGTATGATACCTGGTACAGGAAGGCCCTTCCAGTAGGCTTGAAGGTCGCCATCACCATGCGCTACCTTGCCAGTGGGGACTCCTACCACAGCCTGATGTACCTATTCTATGTACCCCACAACACCATCTCACTCTTGGTGTTGGACGTGTGTCAGGCCATCTACGCTGAGTATGGCGAGGAGACCATCAGCAACCCATCTACTCCAGAGGGGTGGAAGGGCATTGCCCAGACCTTCTCCGACCGGTGGAACTTCCACCATTGCCTGGGAGCCTTAGATGGCAAGCACATCCGCATCAAGGCACCCGCGAACTGTGGCTCCCAGTTCTACAACTATAAGGGGTACAACTCGATTGTACTCCTTGCCCTGGTTGATGGCAACTACAAGTTCCGGTGGGTGGAGGTGGGAGCAGGTGGTGCGAGTTCTGATGCCCAGATTTGGAACACGTGCAGTCTGAAAGAGGCAATTGACGATGAGAACATTGGAATACCACCAGATGAGCCACTGCCTCATGACGATCGAGACATCCCTTATTTCGTGATTGCTGACGCTGCATTTGCACTACGCACCACCCTGATGAAGCCTTTTGGTGCCAAGCCACTGACCATGGAGGAGAGGATATTTAACTATAGACTTTCCAGAGCCAGGAGATGTGTGGAGAATGCCTTTGGCATTCTTGCAAACAGATTCCGGTGTCTTCTGAGTGCTATGGCACAGGTGCCTTCCACAGTGGAGACCATCGTCCTCGCCTGCCTGTGCATCCACAACCTCCTGAGAGACCAGGCATCCGCGGATGGTGCGGACGCCAGAGGAAGCCGACATGCGCAGACACGAGCGTAACTTATCCGTATCGTCCGTAAGTCATCCGTATCGTCCGTAAGTCATCCGTAAAATCCGTAAGTCATCCGTAAGTCGTCAGTAACATGTGTCAGCGGGTTGGCAGCGGATGGGTTCATCCGCAGGTTTTACCCGTAACATCCGTAATTCATACGTAACATCCGTAACTAATCCGTATCGTCCGCAGAATATAGGTAACTTTTGCTCAAATTTCCGTATTGGGGTTAAAAATTACGCATTTTCATTATCCAAATATACGCAGGCATCCGCAGGTCCGTAACATGGCCGTGTGACTGTAGCATAACTTACTGTGAGTAGTGTACTAATGATTACATTTGCCAAACCAAACATTGTATTACCAATCTAATTAGAGGCAGCGCTACCTCTCTGAAGAAATGAGGACAAGTCTAGAACAACGTTCAGCCGTGGAACTTGCCGAATTCCTGTCGCCTAAGGTTATCAAGAACGGAGAGGAGCAGGGTCGGCTTTCTGGCTCAATGGCCTGGAGACTGGCAAGGGGTGAGACTAGGGGCGACTCTAGGGGCGACATTCTCGCTGAGGGGGCAACTGTCGGGGCTTCGTCAACTGAGACAGAGTCTATGGTAAGCTTTTTGAGAGAGGGATAGAAATTTAGGGCCGTCCAAAGTTGTCAACATTTTCACGGTTCTACAGAAGGCCTTTTCACACTATAAAAAATCGCCGGGTTGTACACGGGTCCGACCCGTGTTGACTTTTCACACTACAACATTTCAACACGGCACTGACCCGTGTAGAGCGCTCGACCCGTGTTGAAACTAACCCACCTCGGGAGGTGGGTTGACAGCTCTCGACCCGTGTAGACTTTTTCGACACGTGTTGAAAACCACAGTCTGAACGCCTCTGGGTTAAGTTTAGACCCGTGTAGACTTTGGAGCACGGCAGCATCGCAACTGTAGTACATGTAGGCCTAAATGCTGTTTTGCAACGAACAAACAAGCTCAGGTTTCGCTTTTTTGCGCATTATTCAGTGCAGTTAGTGTACATTTGTTACCGTGCTAAACGTATTACAACTTTGTTCTCTGATATGTCCGATAAATTGGGCCCGAAATCAGACAAAAGGCCGACATGGAGTGAAGAGGAGGTACGTGTAGCTGCTATATGTTGGCCAATTCTGTTGGACAATTCTATCCAAAACCAGCTCGAAATAGCAATATTTGGAGAATGAGATGACTCGCCGCAATGCAATGTGGGGGATTTTCCGATTTGACCCGTGTTGACGGCCGGCCGTGTGTGTAGTGTGAAACGATCGCACGATACACGGGTCGAAAACTTACACGTGTAGAAAAAATGTCGGTGTTGCGTTTAGCAGTGTGAAAACGTAGCCGATTGGACCCATGTTGAAATTATGAAAAGTCTACACGGGATAGAACCGTGTAGATTTCGACACGGGTCAAACTTTAATAGTGTGAAAAGGCCTAGAGTGTAGGAATGGGGAGGGGGGTCAAGGACCTCTTAATACTTTACATGCACTGTAAAATGTTGACATTTCATGGTAGTAACAAAAAGAACATGTAGTACAAGTACATGTAGTATTTCGGGGGAGGGAGGGGGTCTTGAAAATTACTACACCTCATAAATATTCATAGGCAAATTGGAGCGCGTCATTGGCCGATTCAGCCGCGCGATTGAGAAGTGAAAATGCTACGCGCCCAGGTGACGTCAGCCCGTTGAGTATCCAACTGGCTGCCGTGCGGTAGTTTTTTTCTGGTAGCACCAAAAATTCCCTCTGGAACCCGCCTCGTAAAAAAATGTATTGGAATCTTCACGGAACCAGACTAATTCAACGCTATTGCAATGGTATGGACCTCTGCAGATAATAAACAACAATGGCAACATTTCTGAGTTTGGATTACAAAAAAAGTAATTGTTTGTTGTCATTGTATACTGGCCTTGAATCTGTTATTTTGTCAATTTGCTCAAGTCAAGTAAAACAAATACAGCATGGTTTATTTCTGGAAAGTAGTGGGAATTACTGGTCCCTTGGTGTAGGTCAGCTTGACTACCTCCCTCCGCTTCGCGTCGAGAGGTAGTCAAGCTGACCTACACCTCGGGACCAGTAATTCCCACTACTTCTCCTCAAACCATGCTGTATTTGTATAATACTACCCTCTGTAGAACTGTGAAAATGTTGACAACTTTGGACGGCCCCTTAGATACGTCATACAGGTGTACTTAGCTACATGTATTTCATTGAGATGAAGTTTTGTCCAGAGGCAATTGCTATTTCAGTCTTTCAACCATTGACTTCATTTTTCAAGGTTAAACCACTGAACTATATACTTCATACTACATGAATTACTCTCATGTCATTAAACACTGTCGGGTCATTTGATATCCCCTATAGGGTTACATCTTCACACCGACGTCACAGGAAATTTCTCAGAAGTCCATCCACGTGAAGTACTGCTCGGCCTCTGACAAGTACATCCGGGCATCCGATAGCGACCAGGAGACTACACAATTTCAGAGTTGTGCATATAGAAGTCGAAATATGTACCGCAAGGAAGAATTTGATTGGAATATGGTAAGTATTAGGCTGAGTGATGTTACTGTAATTGATATGTAAGTGTCATCATTATGTGGCAGTGATCCAGGGCCAATTTCATAAAGTCCGTTTTCTGATTAAGCAGCACTCTCTCCATTTCATGAAACTCATTCTCTGCTCAAGCACCTAGCAAACCAAACGGCATGCTAACCTTCCGATTTTTATTTTGTTTTGCCATAATTTGAAACACATTCCATAGGACGGGAAATAGAGTAAGAAGGGCTAAGTGATTGCATTTTAATAGATATATCTATGTATTTGATATGTGACAGTGCTGAAAAATGTGCAAAACTTGTGTAGATGCAAAAAGTAATGCATAGACGAATAATTGTAGAATGAACAAACTATAACTGACGGCCCTTGCGATGGCCCTGAATATTTAAAACATCATGCATGGGAATGTTTAAATCTCAATTCATAAATACCTTAAACAGTTTACATCTCCCTATTGGCCGAGAGCACATCACGTGGCCAGTCTTAAGCACTTCTAGTCTGGCCCGCAGCCGCACACGCGCTCTAGTCAGTTTCCACGCGTATGGAACACGCACACAGAAACTGCACGCGCCCAAAAGCAAATTAGACGCACTGTAAAAAAAATTAGGAACCCGTAAAAAAAATTAATAATGCGTAACGCGAGTGATCGACCAAAAACAACTTGATGCACAGCAGTTTAAACGAATGCAATGCATGCCAAACATGGCAACGTATGTTTTAAACGTATGTTTAATATTTTTCAGGAAAAAAAAATTCCGAATTTTGATTCATGCCACTTGTCTTCTAGGTTTATCTTGCTCGGGACTCGGGCAGTCTACCAGGACTGCTTGAGTGGCAGTTTGACTTTAAAGGTACAGGCTTGGTCGTCCAAGATGTCTGCATTGTCGCTACTTCAAAAGTCTACCAGAACGGCCAAGTCAAGTGGAGTTGTGGTCCTGTTAATACGGCAAGCACACCGTTACCTGTGAACGAAGGTGAGTGGAAAAAACAATAGTTGGCTTCAGACAAAGGCCTACCTTCCAAATAAATTTTGAATAAATTTGAATAATTTTAGCACACTGCTAAAAATGTTGTAATCGCCTAAAGCCGTGTCCGCACTAGACCGAGGAGACGGTAAAATGGAAAATTGTCAAATTTGACCACTGTCCGCATTTGGACTTTTTGACACGGGAAAATTTTACTGAGACAGCGGAAGAGGTAACTGAGCTGTAAATATAATGCATTGTCGTGCTTTCTTTTGCCGTAAGACACGACATTGACGTCCTTAATATTATCTGGAAATATTTCATTGGTAGCACCATTAAAACTTCCAACTGTATCAAAAATATCTGCCATAAAATATGCAATGATTGATGACCAATAAAAACAACAATGCACTGGAAATTTGTCACATATTTATATGCGCCGCACCCCGAAACATGCATGTGTGCGCATGCATGCGTGCGCTTGTTCTCCCAAACAATCGTGGACTAACAAAGAGAACAATATCGTCCGCGATTGGCAAGCGAACGTCCGCGATTCGCTCCTGTACAAAACCAACGAGAGTAAGGAAAAATAGACTATGTCCAAACAAAAGAGGAACAAAGGGACGTCCGCGATTGTATGTGGATTCACACCTGAGTGTGCGTGTATGTATCGGCGCCCGGATTATGTACGCATTCCCGAGGCACTTTTACAGATTTTCCTGGGCAGCAGTTGTCCAGGAAAAGTAACTGCTGCACTCGGGAAAAACATCCTAGAGAGAAAAACGTCCTAGGTAAGCTTTCCCCCAAACCTAGTTTTGACCCTATCTCCCTTCCCCTACCCTAATTTTTTTGTTACAGATTTAGAAGAAGTGCTGTTAAACAGCCAGAATATCGCAGGCCACGACACCTTCGTCCTGCGCGCTGAGCTGTCCGGGGGAACAGGCGACTGCGCATATCAACACGCTCAACTGTTCCGTATCGGTTTGGACGGACACGACAAATACCCACTTGAGATAAGAATACGATTGAAAGAAGGGCGGGGCTAACTTATCCCCTCTTGCTGCTAGAGGGCGCTCTTTTACTCACCATGATATGATACCTGCAATAAGTGCAATTGTGTCTCCACTTTTGAGGAGGCTTGTGGCAAAGCTCTATTTTCTAATGGGCTTTTAAACTCTATTTTTTGAATGAACTTTAATTCGCGGCCCGTAGGCTGAATTGCATGAAACTTACAAGTGAGTCTTTCCACAGTAAAGGGAGCATTTTGGCAACACACACCATATTTTCCAGAAAATACCTTTGTCTGGTCTTAAAATAAAATAAATAAGTTGTTTTGAAGAGATAACTCGTGCCCAAAAAGGGTTACAAATAGTGTGACAACATGCCTTTCTAGAAACCCTGAATACAAATTTCCAGTATACGCTCGTAACCGGGATGGCCTAAAATGTAACACGGGAAAACTTTTTGTGGTGTTTGTTACCATTGCTATCAACACTTTTAGTCGGGTTTTTCTTGTCAACTCGGGAAGTAAAATTTTGGGTAGCTGCAAATTTTGGGCTTTTCTGTGAAATCTGCTGCTGCTGTTGTATTTCTGTATTTAAGTGAACTTGAACTGCTTATAAATTATTCAATTGAAGATTGACAATGGAAAGTTTATGAAGAATCTGGCAACTCCATTGTACCTTCATTTAATCAACTAGAAAGGCAGTTTTCATGTAAAACAAAAATGTAAATTTAAAATTTTATTTTCTATTATGTTTTTTTTTCTTCTAATTTTTAGGAATTTGAATCAGATGCATTCCTTCATCAAATCATTTACAAAAAATGGTTAAACATAAGCAAATTAAAAAACAGTACCAGTAATTTGTAAATACTATGTAAGAGGTAACAATAAATATAATGTTTGTAAATTGAGAAGATTGTTTTCACATGAATGGTGTCTGATGTACTGACGTTCTTCCTTTCATGTGCACACTTAGTATCCAGGTGACCAGACTAAATTTTTGTTGCTATGTAATGTGACCCATTGCATGCAGCTGGTATAATGTACATAATATAGAAAATGTACACAAAATAGCATAAAGCAACCTGTTGGTTGCTAGGCATCGGCGTGCACCACGTAGCAACAACAGCATAGTGTGTGGACTTTCTAAACTGCACCTCTATTTGAATGTGAAGAATACAGGTTGCCACCCATAGTGGAAAGTTTACACATGAAAGTCTTATAGACAGCCGATGTGTGACATGTTGCTATGGTAATTGGCTCTAAACATCATGGCCATCGGGGAAAGTACCATTGCAAAAGCACAGGGACACGGTTCAGTGATTTTTAGTGTAGAGCCATTGCCTAGGCAACTAACAAAAAATAATGTATTCACTTCGGCAGTCTATTAACATTTTGCGTGTAATATTTGTATAATAGCTGGTGCCCCGAATTGTTCACTTTAAAATGGACGTGCAGTTTAGAAAGTCACATACTAGCGACCAACAGTCCAGTTGCTTTATGCCATTTTCTCCTACGGTGAACACGGTATTGATTCTGTACTTCACACCTGCCGCATGCACCACATAGCAACAAAAATTTAGTCTGGTCAACAGGATACTAAGTGTGCATATGAAAGAAAGTACGTCAGTACACCCGACGCTACTTATGCGAAACACGCAAAAGGCTAATTAAAGATGAGATATTTGAAATCGTAAATACCCGAGGAAGCAAATTTTAGAGTTATTCCACTTACGTTATGGCCCATAAACCTTTTGCATGAGGATTTGTTAATGGGTGTACACAGCTGGGTACATGCTCATTAGCTGCATCCGTCTTCAACTGGTAGTGCCCATGACCTCGATCACACTATAGAGAAATTGGATCGTTCGAAGATTACTTATTAATCATCGTTAGTTAATGATGCGTGCGCGTGCACACACATCTCACTTATTAAGATCGAATGAAGAGCAACCGCAAATGAAGATCGAATTAAGTTGTGTGATGCTTTCTGCCAAGTTCAGAAACAGGAGACTCACCCGAGGAAATGTCAAAAGAGACGGCTACCAAACTTCAACCTTCTCGGCAGTAAACCTTATAGACAGTTTGCCTGACAGCCATAGAAGGAAATCACATTGTCACTGTGCGTCATGCAAGAGTAGCCCTTCGCTTTGCGGATCTATTGTCACATTATTTGAAGTACATGATTGATAAACTATTAAAAAACAGTGGTATTTCCAGTCGTAATTAAAAGCTTACGTCGAGAAAACTGCCTTGTAGAAATTTAAGCCACATAGATGTAGTAATACTTCAGAAAACTTGAAAAATCCACGTATGGTTTTTGTGCATGAATAAATGGTTAAAAAACAGTTGTCTGCAAAAACACAATCAGTTGGCAATGAGCTCCCACAAAGGTACCTGTTTCACACGGGGAGGAGTGGCGGGGTGGGGGGTTGGGTGGGGGGGGGGGGGGGCGGGGCGGGGTGGGGGGGGGGGGGGGTGGATGGGGGCTGATGGGGGGGGGGGGGTGGATGGATGGGGGTGGATGGGGGCTGATGGGGGCTGATGGGGGGGGGGGTGGTGGCGGGCGGAATGCGGTGTTTGATAACGTTGCTATCAACATATCAACACTTTAGTTTTTTTCCCAAATAATTAAAGTTTTGGGTCATTGAAAATGAAATAGCACGATGCAGAATATAAATATGGCAGATGGAAAATTAAAAATCAATCCCCAATTTTGGCATGACAGCAAAACAAGACGGTGATGTTCACCACTCGGTGGTGTTATTCGCCGTCCTGTTCACAAACGTAGGCGTTAAGTTTAAATAATTTTATTTCTCAATTATTCTAAATTTTTCAAGTTTTGATCGAAATCCATCTTCCAGAAAAATCTGAACATGTTTCTTTAGGATTTGGTTCATTGCACATCAGAAGACCTTTAATGTATAAAAAAAATGCAGAATTTGTGTTGATCTGAAAATGTATTTCTAGGTATTGCCACAATTATTGGTATACATGTATGTATTGAATGGCAAAAGGTGTTAACATTTCAGTTGTTTGGAAAAGTATGCACAAAGTTCAAAAGCTTGCTATATAAAACGTCAGAGCCGACATTATTTGCACAGCTCTACGTGCAAGTGATCTTTGTACGGTGATCTTTGTTGTTGGTAAGTTTGGTATTGTGCATGTATTCTGCGATACCAGAGACCGTTGCAGTTCTGCTTTGAGTGCTTTCCCTCGAAAAGTTCTGACGCAACTGACAAAGATGGCCCACCAAGGCCAGTCCGCACTGTCGGGTTTTCAACTGCGCAACGTGGACAGGGTAAGATATAGCTTAGGCCTACCATGGAGGAAGGAAATGTTTCCTTCCTCCATGGGCATACACTACTCACAATAAAGTTAGGGATATTGGTATGTTGTCAATTTTGATTTTTTTTTCTTCAATGACTGTTTTCACCTATTCCTGTGACAAGGTGAATCTGTCATACAGATACAATTGCCTAATGATATACAAAATCGTTCAAGCGGAATACATACCCTCAATGAAGTATCTGCGTGCACCCCACAATATCCCTAACTTATTGTGAGTAGGCTAGTATAGATTATGAAGCGAGAAAGAAAAATGGTTTTGAAATAAAGTTTAGAACTTTCGCCAACACATGCACACTAGTGGTTGCAATTTATGCAAAAGGCTATAATTGTTTGAAAGGAGATGCGGTTGTTTCTAATCTTTTTATATAAAGGGTTACGTTTTCACTCCTACACCAGCCGAAATCGCCCAGCGGTGCCTACACGTTATCTACAACCCCGGTTCCAACGCGTACTACCGCGTTACGGAAGGAAATCGGCAGACAAACGACTACTTGAGTTGCGTCTACGAGAGCCACAACATGTATCGAAAGGAGGAACGTGATTGGAAAATGGTAGGCAGAAGTAAATGACGTCATGACATGAATAATTAACCTGACGTCAACAAATTGAGTCGGATTAAAAAAGCTTGTTCAGATTTTTCCAGAAACTGGATTTCGTTTTTAACCTATATCAATCATAAAATACCTCTCCAACACAAGTCATGGGAAGAAAACATGAAATTTACAATCTACAATTTGGATATATATGTGGAAGCAAAAAGATTGGCGTGATCACTGCACTGCTTTATGTAACCAGATAAATTAGTTTACAAAACATCTGTGGTTTTTTGACGATCTTTGAAAATATACGGATTGAGAACGTGAAATTTCAGAATGGTAATGAGAAAAACGTGACGCATATTAAATATGATGGCAAAAGAATAACTCGATCAATATTTTCCGACCAGGATACGCGCTTAGAATCTATAAAAAGGATAATGTTTCTTTTATTGGCCTTTCCCCATGCCATTATTTAGGTGTATTTGGCCCGTGATGTTGGCAATCGGCCCGGCGACATGGCCTGGCGATTTGACTTTCGTGGTACGGGTCTAGTAATTGAGGACGTGACCATAGCTGCCACGGCCAAAACGTACAAAAACGGCACCGTGGTGTGGAAAGTACTACCCGACACGCCGTCGGCAGTCCGGCATCTATTGATTAGGGAAGGTAAGGAGCTGTGAAGAAGCCGAAAGCTTACCGAAGCATTGCCAATATGTTGCCGAGGCTTTGCCGAGGCCTAAGGAGGGGAGGCCTTGCCAACACTTCGCCGACACTTCGGCAATACCTTGTGAAAGCTTTGGCGAGACCTTTCCCTGGCCTTGCCGAGACTTTAGTGAGATCTTACTAAGACTTTACCGAGGCCTTGCCGAGACCCTACCGAGACCTTGCCGAATTGTTACCAAGCCCTTACCAATTAGGCCTTGCCGAGGCCTTGACAAATCCTTGCCGAAACCTTGCCGAGGCCTAACCGGAGCCCCGCCGAGGCCTCGCCGAGGCCTAACCGAGGCCTAACCGAGGCAGGCCCCGCCATGACTTTGGCGAGGCCTTGCCGAATTGTTATCAAGCCCTTACCGAAGCCTTGCCGAAGCCTACCCGACAAAAGGCAGATACCTTGCCAAGATTTCGCGAACAGAAACATTGCCGACACCAACAAAATTGGATGAAAATGTTGTTTTAAACAATTATAATCTTAGATCTATTTTAAAAGAAGGAAGCCATGTCTTAACAAAGCCATGTCTTAACGAATTCATGTCTTAACGATATCTTAAGGTCCTTAACGATTAAGATTAAGATTCTAACTTGGTATATTTCATCCCAGCTGTCAACCCCGAGGTGATCGGTGCCGGGGTCGTAACGGGACACGATACGGTCATGGTGCGAGCCGAGCTGACAGGGGGTGAAGGCAACGACGCGTACCAACACGCACAGCTATTCCGCATGGGATGGCGAGATTACAGCAAGTACCCGTTTGATGTCAAGATACGACTCAAGTCACCATACGGCTATTAAGAACCATTAACCGGCATTCGTAACTTTTAGGACACCTTTTTCTATTTTACAGTTGTAAAACTTACAACTATATAACTCTTCTTGTATACCCTATAATATAATTTTCCAACGTTTGGACGATAATTTGTGTAGTACCTGTTCTGTCGGCTAACTCCTTTCTTGCCTTCTGCTGTTCCATGCTGTAAACACACTCACTCATTGACCAATCAGAGGCAGGGTATAATTCTGCAACTTTCCTCAGCCAATAAAAAACGGCCATCCATGCCCACTAAGCATAGGCCCTAAAACGCTATCTTGAATTTGTCTACCGGTCATTACTGTTTTCCCCCACAATTTCCCTCAAAAATCAAAACCCTCTTTCCACAAAATTAACCTTATCATTCTGAAGAAAAAGATCGAGAGTAACACTATAGGTAAGTTGTTTAATAACAATGGCAAGTTTTAATCTCTTATATGGAATGGTGTCCCTTTAATTGTGATAACAAAGTGATATCTGCGTTCAAGGTCCAAAAATTAATAAAAGATATTGATGTATAAAGTTAAACCAAAGTGTTTGCATTATTCCGTACTGGCGTCAATATTCCGAACTTTAGCCCGAGTTATAAATGTTATATTGACGTCCAAAATACCATCATTATCTCAAGATATGATAATGTGACATCAGTAATGAGGAGAGATTCTGGTGCTCAATTAAATGAATTTTGACGTCAATTTGCACGTCCCCATTTGTGTCAGTCTTTATGTTACAGGTTGAAAGCCACAAAAAGGGACATATTATTTTCAACCGCGTACTTGCATCACAAGTTTGAATTAGTTTAAGTGGGGTGATATGGCTGATTGGTTTACACTTTTCAGGGATATTATGGGGGTGTATATACGCATATTTTATTGAGGGTATGCATTCCGCTTGAATGATTCTGTATATGATTAGACAATTGTATCTGCATGACAGACGCTTGTCACGGGAATAGGTGAAAACAGTCATTTTGAACAGATAAATATTCCAAAATTGAATCGCACCAATATCCCTAACGTATCGCGAGTATAGGTATTTGCTGACTGGTAATAGACCGTATCGAATAGCTGCCATCTTGTGGGCACCTTTTGTTACTTAAACTGTTCAACAATGTAAGCACAATATGTGCAACCATGCATGTCCTCAAGGAACAAAGAAACTGCCCCACGAAATGGCGGCTATTCGATACGGTCTATAGGCCTACTCGGGTGAAACATGATTTTACGGGTTTTATATCCGGTCGTGGTGCCTGTGCCCTTGAGCAGGACGCTTAGCCATAATTGCTCCATCCTTCGGAAGGGACGTAAAGTGTGTTGTGTAACGCATTTAAAAGATCCCATGCAGAAGAATCTTTCATGAACAGTTAGGATATTACCCAGTGTCTCTGGCCGTTGGCTGTCAATGACTCCACCCACTACGTATCTCGATGTTTAGGTGGAAGACGTTCTTGTGAGTTTCCATTAAAGAGTTCATATTTTCCAATCAAATTATGAAGCAAAAATGTGGGTCACTGCAAATAATGTATTGGGGTTTTAATAGTTTAAGCAATCGTCGAAGGCGGAACCACGTTTCCGCGTGGGCAAATTAATGGGGTTATTAGGCCAGGGGCAACTGATGCAAACTGGCCGGAAAAACCCACACTCGGGATGCATCGGGTTTCACGTGAATTTCCAAAGAATAAATTTGCCAATAAGTAAAGGGATGGTTCGGATTCCATCTGGGCTATCAAAATTAAATGGACCAATAAAATTAATTATTGTAAGTGATCAGCGCAAATTGACAATTTATTTACATTAATTGGTTTTAAAAATGGTTTGAACCCCGAATACAACATTTGCAGTTACCCAAAATGTTACTTGAGTTGACAAGAAAAACCTGACTAAAAGTGTTGATAGCAATGGCAACAAACACCATAATAATAATAGTTAGTTCTTATATAGCGCGTTACATCATCAAAAATAACCTCAATGCGCTTTATACAAAGATAATCACTACAACTAGATATCATTAAAATACAGTTAAAAGTACATCAAACAAAAAAACCTTTATAGCACATCAAACGCTAATTAGAGTAGACCATTAAATAAAATACATTTCATATCTAATGCAATCTAAAAATGTTTACCGTTAATCTTGGCTATCAACACAGGGCTGACCTAAATTACTTAAAAACCTGACGGAAATAATGTGTTTTTAGTGCCGACTTAAAAGATGAAAAAGATGGTGCATTACTGATAAAATAAGGAAGTTTATTCCATAAACTGGGTGCTAAGGCAGAAAAGGCACGCCTGCCATATGATCTTGCTTAAAACGAGGCTGAAGTAAGCGTGTTTCAGTAGAGGAACGAGTAGCAATAGAACACTCTCGAATGGTCAACAAATCTGACAAATAATCAGGTGCTTGCTTATGTAAAGTTTTGTAAACCAAAATAAGGATTTTGAACTCTATATACGGTGTACCACAGGTATCCAATGAAGGCTTTTGAGAACAGGGGTGATGTGTTCATATTTCTTTGTGCGAGTAATAAGACGAGCGGCTGAATTCTGGACTAATAACCTTTGAATTAAATAATCCGGAAGACCGTAGAGAAGGCTATTACAATAATCTAATCGTGACGTAATAAATGCATGGACAAGTCGTTCAGTAGTAATGCGGTCCAAGACATTACGAATTTTGCTAATACGATACAAAGCATAATATCCAGATTGACAAATTTTAGAAACATGAGTGACCATACTGTGGTAGGAGTAATCACATTAATCCCAACATGTAAACCCGACAAAAAGTCACATTTACGAAACGAGGAGTAAAAATGAATCACCTCCGTCTTAGAGTCATTAAGGACAAGCTTATTCAAAAGCATCCAGTGTCTAATTTCCTCAACACATGCTTCAAGTTGAACCCTTGAGTAATTAGCATTCTTACAAGTTACATACAGCTGGGTGTCATCTGCGTAACACATAAAATTGATGTCGTGTTTCTTAAAAATATCATCAAGAGGTGCAAGGTACAGTGTAAACAAAATTGGCCCGAGAACGCTCCCCTGCGGTACACCAAAATGCAAAGGAGTTAACTCTGACCTCGCTGATCCAATGCAAATCCTTTGGGTACGACCTAAATAGGAGGTAAACCACTGAAGCGCTAAACCTTTAATCCCATATCTATTTTCAAGTCGATAGAGTAAAATGGAATAATCAATTGTATCAAAAGCAGCAGTTAGGTCAAGCATTACTAAAATCACATCTTTCCGGTTGTCAAGTGAAAGCAAAATATCATTTTGAACTTTCAATAATGCCGTCTCAGTGCTGTGATGCTGACGATAAGCAGACTGAAATTTAGATAATAATGAGAACCGAACCAGGTATGCACTAAGTTCGTGAGTGGCTATTTTCTCAATTAATTTACCAACAAAGTTATACATTCGACACAGGCCTATAATTAGACAACTCATTTGAATCCAGTTGGGGCTTTTTTTTAACAAAGGTCTTATTACAGCCGTTTTCAATTCTGATGGAAAAATACCCATTAAAAACGACTTATTCACAATCGATAACAAATGCGTTGAAACACAGTGAAGACCTGATTTTAAAAAATAAGTCGGGATTGGATCTAAAACACACGATTTTGAATTCATTGATTTTATAAATTTGATGATAACCTGTTCATTAATTGTACTAAATTGCACAAATGAACAAGTTGCTCACGTAAACGAGTTATTTTGTTATTGAAAAAGTCCAGATTAAACTGTTCAGCCAGTTTCCGATCATCGTCGTGTTGTGGCAATTTCCTCGCTGTGGCTGCCTTCTCACCGATCATGTCATCTAATATGGAGAATAATTTTCTCTGCTGGTCATATAGCCTATGGATTTTATGTCGGTAGTACGACTCCTTTATCTGATTCACAAGTCGATGGTGTGCTGATCGCTTAGCTTGAAATATCTGTTTATTTACCTGCAGAGGATTAGCTTTCCAGTTTCGTTCCGACCTACGCGTTTCTTGTCTGCTCCGACGGATGTCATCACAGAACCACGGTGCTCTGGGTTTAACCACAAACAGCTTAGTAGTTTCTGGAGCAAGACAGTCCATAACTCGTCTCATTGTAAAATTGTAGTTCTGGACCAACTGGTACTATCACACGGCCTAGATTTGTCCCAGTACACTGTGATATTTTTACCAACAACGCATTAACTTTTTGTTTGTGCAGTGGGTGATACTATATACCGGAAAACACCGGAAAACACCGGAAAATACCGGAAAACACCGGAAAACTCACCGGAAAACACCGGAAAACACCGGAAAACATACTAAATACCGGAAAACACTAAATACCGGAAAACACCGAAAAACACCGGAAAACATACTAAATACCGGAAAACACACTAAATACCGGAAAACACCGGAAAACACACTAAATACCGGAAAACACCGGAAAACATACTAAATACCGGAAAACACACTAAATACCGGAAAACACCCGAAAGCACTTAATAACACCACCCCCACTACCTGCAGAAAACACCATAAAATACTGTTTTCCGGTGTTTTCCGGTATTTAGTATGTTTTCCGGTATTTAGTATGTTTTCCGGTGTTTTCTGGTGTTTTCCGGTAAATAGTACTACCGTGTGCGGGTGAGATTAGTGCAAGAGCTCATTGTACCAGTCTATTACAGGTATAAATCAAAATGGCGTTTACTGTGCTCGCTTTGCGATCGTACAGAGGAAGAACTTGATGACATTTTGGACAAAAAAGACGCCAAAACGAGCTTTAGAAAATGCAGTTTGCATACTTGCAACAAACACTGAATGCAGGGGAATGACCATAAATAAAGTAGAACAGTTGGAAGAAAGGTAATTAAATGACTAGCTTTCTACGCCGAAGTTCGCACCAAGTTTGACCATGTTTCTTCCTCCATGGTTTGACAATGACAGAATTGACGGTGTTCCATTTAAAACCCTTAAAGTTGTTGCAAAACTTTAATTTTTTAAACATAATTCCAGTGTTTGTCTGAATTTCAAAAATATTAAATGACTAGACATGAACTTTCTGCTCTGTGTCTCCTTAAATTGAAAAGAATGTTTTAGTTTAACCAACTACTGCACGATAAAATTAAAACACATGGTGGAATGGACCAGTGAAATACCGTGGCTACCTAATGAATATTTTATGAGGTATATATAGTAAAACAAATACAACATGGTTTTCTTGGGAGATAGTGAAAAACTAACGACCCCTCGGTGTTGGATGATTGGCACTATCTCCCTCGGCTTACGCCTCGGGAGATAGTGCCAATCATCCAACACCTCGGGGTTGTTAGTTTTCACTATCTCCCATCAAACCATGTTGTATTTGTATAATAACGTGCATGAAGTCTGACAAATTCCTTATACCTAAATCGATCAGTTCAAAGGAACTCGGATGTCAGTCAAGTCGACCGAATACCAACTCGACTCGTACCAACTCGACCGGGAAAACAAATCGATCGTCAACCAACTCGACCGCAAACCAACTCGACCATACAAATGCAAAACAGGAGACGCCGTGTCGCGTCGCTGGATTCGGCCGGTGAATGTCGGCTCGCTCGCACACTGAACATGACACGCGGCGCGGCCGCGGGTTTGTCGGCGCGTCTTTGCTGGCGCCATGAGTCATGAAACTACCGAACGGTTTAGTATTATTTTTGAAACTTTGTTTTGAAAGAACAACTGCATGTGCTTTTTTGTTTGTTACTGCTGTACATTATTTTTTGTAACTGTATTTAACGTGTGCGTCAAAAAATAATGTGAAAGTTATCAGAAGCAATATTTGCAGCTCCTTGACTTCTAATTAAAGCCCTGTAATTTGTGTTTTTCTAACTTGTGTAGCTTGGGAGTCCCATTGGAGAGAGCTCTAGGATCCTAGACACCACTGACTCACAGGATGACATCCCAATTCAACCCCTCCAAGAGGTGCTTGAGGAGTCATTGATTGATCCTGTGGTTACTGATGACAGAGGTGGCCCTGGATGTCAGGAAGTGCAGTACACTATTGTCAATAGATCATCACAACGAAGAATAAACAAACTCGTAGACACTAGGGGATACTCCTACACCAAATACAGCGGGAAAAAAGGATGGCACCATCACATGGAGGTAAGTGATACTGTTTGTATTTGCATAGAGGCTTTAATTTCCCACCATTCTTTCTACAAATAAACTAGCTGTATGTGCATGTCCATGTAGTATGAGATCGTCAGTTATGAAATATCTGTATTTTCACGCGGTGTGCAGTACCAGTGGCCAATTTCATAAAGCTGTTGAGCAGAAAAAGAGAGCATAAACAATGATCGGCAAAATGTGCCTCTCAAAAGTGAAGTCCATCAATTGTGATAAATTAAGATCTCTATTTTTCAAAATTGTCTGAACTTTGCTCAACCGTTATTCAACTTGGCAAGGTTTCCTGCGAAGCGTGTGCGTGACATCACCCGAGACCAGGCCTCTCGGGTGACAGAACCTGGCCAATCATGGCAAGTGTTATCAAGGCATGGTCTCAGATGACGTTACATACGCGCTTCACAGAAAACCCAGCTAAGTTGAGCAGTGGTTGAGCGGATGAACTATTACGGCGCAAAAACCACTGTGAAAGGAGTGTAGGGGCACGTGGGATTTTTATAGTATAATATATGCATGTGTTTTTGTTTTCTTCACTGAAGACTTCCTGCAGACAGACGTGAGAGTCAAAAATAGGAGGCATTTGCTCTTCTGTACGACAAACAACGACCATTTGCGAGCAGACGGCAGTGTCCAAATCAGGTGCTCGTTTAAGTGGTCGTGATTACCATGCACCTACCATCGCAAAACATGTAGGTTGGAGTACGTTACCAGACTAGTTTCTGAGACGTCGTCGTCTGCTCGCAAGTGGTCGTATTACTACGCATCCACTATTACGAAACATACAGACTGAGGAACGTTACCAGACTAAATTTTAATTATTAATGTTTGTCTTAAAAAACTGCTTCAAAAAAACCTTTCCACTAAACAATTAGCTTTTTAATATGTTGTTTATTTTAATGTTTCGGCCTAGATTCATGTTAAAATGATTTCTATTGCAATTAGTTCTAGGTCAAATTGTAAATTAGACTATAATAAGTACGCTAGGCGCTATGCATACAACGCACGCAAACTAGAGATGCAGAGATTTCGTCCCACTTTTCACCCATAATGCACCGCGGTAAACATTGCGTGACGTCATTATGTCATAGGCGCGTGACACACAATGCGCTTGTGCAACCTGGGGCCAATTTCATAAAGCTGTTTAGCAGAAAAGTTTGCTTAATCCAAAATTTGTATGCTTTATAAAAATGGGTTAATAGTCAAAATCTTATGACGTGTATTACAATTGACTGGTGTTTTGCTATTCTTGCTAAAAACACAGGTTCACATACAATTTTGACTATTTAATCCATTTTTATAAAGTAAACAAATTTTGGATTAAAGGAGCGTGACCAGAGTTTCTGGAAAATAGTTTTCGATGTAACTTACCAATATTATCAAGTAACTCCCATACACACCTCCCATGTCCCAAAAACCCGAAAACATTCGCAATTTCCAGTAAAAAATTGAACAAAACTATCGAGTATGCTTTCAGCGGATAAACGTTGATACTGGAAAATTAGTTTACAAATAATCGGTGGATTTTTGACGATATCCTCGGAAATATGCGGCCTAGAAGCGCAGGAGTTTCAGTTTCGTAATCAGAAAAATATAACGGATGTTATGATATAAAAATCTCATGACCCATAAGGTAAGTCCCGGGGAGTTATGGGTAAAAAAAAGTGATCTGGTCACACTCCTTTAAGCAAACGTTTCTGCTAAACAGCTTTATGAAATTGGCCCCAGGCCTGCCAAATTGCTTCGTCGAACGAAGGGAGCATTCTCATTACAAATTTGCTTCATCGGATGAAGCTATTTGCTTCATTGAATGAAGCGATTCTAATCATCGTCGAATGAAGAGGCGTGCGTTCACATCAGGAAAACTCTTTGTCGAATCATCGTTAAATCATTTTAGTACGGAAAAAGTTTTGCTCAGAATCAAAAGTGATATTCTCATGAAAATGAATAATCAACATGTTGTTTTGTTAGTTCTGCTCGATCTGAGCGCTGCATTTGATACGGCGAACTACGACATAATGCTCGATCAGCTTGAATATAGGTTTAGTATTTCTGGCACAGCCCTAGACTGGTTTAAGTCATACCTGAGAGGCCGTACCCAGATAATTCTCATAAATAACGCACTTTCTGATTATTTTGATTTGACATGTGGGGTTCCACAAGGGTCATGTCTTGGTCCGTTACTATTTACTTTGTATGCATCTAAGCTTTTTGACGTCATTCATCCTCATCTCCCAGAAGTGCACTGTTATGCAGACGATACACAACTGTATCTTTCTTTTAAGCCAGGTGTTTCACTCCATCAGGATGAAGCAATAACTGCTATGGAGAACTGCATATTTGACATTCGAAATTGGTTATCTCAAGATACCGGTAGGTTGATGTTGAATACAGATAAAACTGAATTTTTGGTTTTAGGGACGAAAACACAATTAGCAAAAGTTACAATTCCGCATATTTCAGTTGGCATATCAAAAATCTTGGGTTTTGGTTTGACTCTAAACTATCCATGGACACGCAAATAAATAAAGTATGCTCTTCGGGATTTTATTATTTACACAATCTTCGTCGTATTAGTAAACATTTGAGTCAAAAATCGCTTGTTATTTTAATTCATGCATTTATTACCAGTCGGCTTGACTATTGTAACAGGCTGTACTATGACATCCTAAAGACACAGCTTGACAAGTTGCAACGTATTCAAAATGCAGCAGCTAGACTGGTTACACACAACAATAGGTTTTGCTTTCTCACACCGGTATTAAAGGAACTACATTGATTGCCTGTTAAGTTTTGTATTAACTTCAAAATACTGTTGCTGGTTTATAAATGTATTCATTCACAGGCACCAAGTTATCTGTCGGATCTTGTTATAATTAGAACACAGTCGCATTATAACTTAAGATCATCTAATCAGTTATTGTTGGAATATCCCAATGGCAGATTTCTTGCTACTCTTGGCAGCCGGTCATTTTTAGTTGCAGCACCAAATCTCTGGAATGCGCTTCCTGTCGATATTAGAAACGCTGTTTCTATGAATTCTTTTAAAGTTAAATTGAAAACTTACTTATTTAGGTCCGCTTTTTCTTAAAGGTGGTGTCGTGCTTACCTAGTACCCGAGTCTTGAGTCTTGTTTTTGTTAGTTGTCTTGCTGTTTTTGTGTACACTGATTGTCTAGTAATTTGTAGTAGTTTTTAGACAATTTTTAACATGTATTTTTTTATTGTATGTAAGTTTTTACTATATGTAATGCGCTTTTGAACATTTTTTTATGGAAAGGGCGCAATATAAATTTATTATTATTATTATCATTGTCGAACGAAGCGATTTCTCTAGTGAGAACGGGGTCATAGTTGCTAGTCTGAGTAACTTGGATGCCTAAAAATATCGTTATTTTTTTCATGGGGACGTGATGTGCGATATTGTAGGATCCAAGGGAATCTTAAAAAGTATATGAATACCCAGCTCTCACATGCCCCAAATAAGCAACAGTTTTCACCCTCAAAATGGCACGACACAACATAACATCTGAGAAACAAATGGGTATTGAGGTTTGATTTCTACACAATTTTAACTGGAGGGGCACCACGGCCAACATTCTAATGTGCACTGGTTATTGGTGTAGGCAAGCCTCGTGAAATTTGGCCTCAAAGTGTGTATCTTGATAGGGCATCAGGGCCAACTCAGCATTGCATAAGGCCATTGACCTCGGTGGCCTTAGTTAATGTCAAGGCCTGGATTGGTTGCATTTTTTTCAGTTGCTAATTTTTTTTCTTTCTGTATTCACAGATTGGAGATTGGGCCCACAGACTGTGGAGCTTGATATTACACACTACAAAAATGGACGTGTTTGCCATGGATACTGAAAACACAGGAGAGGTAAGTTTTTGGCCATCATTCCAATTTTATTACAGTGGAAATTTGCGATAATGAGCACCATAAAGAACATTCTGTTACAGTGAACATCACTCATGGCTCCCAACTATTATAGTATTTTAAATATTCTATTTGTTCGCATCAAACACCACCAAAATAAACACTCGTTATGGTTCAGATACGATGCTCATTTATGGTGACTTTCCACTGTTGTAAAACTTGTCTAGCTTCCGCTTATAGGTATGCATGGGTAGGGCTTTCTCAAAGATGATATAGCAGCAAAAGTGCAAGATAGCCCACCCATGCGAAATCAATTCAATAAAGTGAAGTATGTAAAGGCACCATTTTAGTAAACAAACTAGATGCGCCTTGTGTCTGTTTGACATGCCTCTTGTGGTGTAATCTGTGTTGTGGCAAATAGTAACAGCAGCTTCCGCACCTAGGATTCAAACCCGAGACCTCTGACACACCGGGCAGATGCTCTACCAGCTGAGCTATAAGGCACAGTGGTATACTTCCTCAGGTTTCCCCCAAGACGTCTGACACATCGAGCAGATGCTCTATAAGCTGAGCTATAAGGCACAGTGGTATACTCCCTCAGGTTTTCCCCCAAGACGTCTGACACATCGAGCAGATGCTCTACCAGCTGAGCTATGAGGCACAGTGGTATTCTCCCTCAGGTTTTTCCCAAGACGCCTGACACACCAGGCAAATGCTCTATCAGCTGAGTTACGAGGCACAGTGGTATTCTCCCTCGGGTTTCTCCCAAGACCTCTGACACACCGGGCAGATGCTCTACCAGCTGAGCTATAAGGCACAGTTGGTATACTCCTTCAGGAACCCAAATCGTTCTCTTGGTGTTGCATGGGAGTGCAATTGGGCAAAGTAACGAACACAATATTTGGTATGGTGCCTAATCACCATTGAAATAAAACAACCAAACTTGGGATGAGAGAAAAATCAGCATCCACGAGAGGCATGTCAAACAGACATTAGGCGCATCTAGTTTGCTTTCTAAAATGGCGCCTTGAATTTCTACGGAGGTCAGGGTAGAGTAGTCTATCTTGCCCTACGGCGCTATTACTTTGGGTTTCAAATCCTGCAGCTGATTTCACATATGCCATTTCAAAAGTTGTGAAAGCTACGCACTTTTTCGTGAAATTGGCTGCAGGACGAGTTTCATTTTTGGGAGTGACACAATGTCTCTAGTCGTCTGGGGCTGGTGCAAGGTTTGGCCACATTTAGGGTGTATTCACACTGCTTTTTCATGCATAATTTTTGATGCGCGTCGCTTTGAGAAAAAGTGATGTGGAGGGAGTTTGGAGTAAAATGACGCACAATCACAAAAACACTTTCTGTCCAAGTTCATTCTGTGGTTTTCTCTATATTTTTACTCCAAATTCCCTCCACATCGCTTTTTTCTTAAATTGATGCATATCAAATTTACGCTTGAAAAGGCTCAGTGTGAACCGACCCTTAGGAATAAATGCATAGTTCCGACCTGTCAATCAACCGAACCCGCCGACCAATCACAACAGGGCTAGCAGACAGCGCCCACATAGGTCAAAGTGCATTGCTTTAATACAAACTAACATCACACAATTTTCTGCCCATAAGTTGTATGTGGCGTTCGGGGTGAATTTTTGGTTTCAAGGCCGGGCAATTCGCTGTTCAAAGGTAAGAAAGCGTATTGTTATGAATATATGACATCTCTGTATCACTGGCCTTTTACTAAGTGCGTGCTACGGTAACTGTCGACCCTGAAACGTGTGGTTGAGTGCCTTGCCCAAGGGCACATGTACCATAGCCGTGGGGAGGTTCGAACCTGCAACCCCAAGTTTTCACCTATGTTTGCGAGTCAATGACCTAAACTGCTCGGCCACGGTACCCCCCGCTCGGCCACGGTACCCCCCGCTCGGCCACGGTACCCCCCGCTCGGCCACGGTACCCCCGCTCGGCCACGGTACCCCCGTTTCTAATTCTAATTATAATTCTTCATGGGTTTCCTCACGCTTGCAAGTGACAGTGCAATGAGCACTATTGAGGAATCCTTGGTATGAATACCAGAAAGAAATAATAATAATAATAATAATGAATACCTTTGAGTTTTCTCCAATGAATCTGTGCTTTCCGTTGAAAGTCCTATTGGTTTGTGCAGTGTGTGTGGACATTTTGATGATAGCGTGTGAGGCATAGCAACAATATCCAAGGGGACGGGGTTAATTGGGCAATCTCGGAACTATGCATTACTGACATGTTGGTGTCTTATCTCTAATCAAAATATCCTGTCAAATTAAATTCATTTTTACAAAAGTGGTTAAAAAACCAAATTTTCTACTAGTTGGCATTTAACTTTGATAGTTTGTGTAATATTCAATTTTCCGTATTCAAATTTATGCAAATATAAGGCTCAATCTACATGTTACTGCACATTAATTAATACTGACATCTAAAAGCACTATTCTTGCCTAATAATCAAAATTATGCAAATCTGTATGCTAAATTTACTCTTTTGCCCTTTCTCATGTTTATTCATGAATGGTGTTTCCCTGAAGCTGAGTTCCAGTTTTGTGTTTTAGAAGTCACGTAGTGGCCATGGTTTCATCATGATGTTACCCAGAATGCCCCAATATTTTCTCATGTTTATTTATGAATGGTGTTTCCCTGAAGCTGAGTTCCAGTTTTATTTTTTAGAAGTCACATAATGGCCATGGTTTCATCATGATGTTACCCAGAATGCCCCAATATTTTCTCATGTTTATTCATGAATGGTGTTTCCCTGAAGCTGAGTTCCAGTTTTATTTTTTAGAAGTCACATAATGGCCATGGTTTCATCATGATGTTACCCAGAATGCCCCAATATTTTCTCATGTTTATTCATGAATGGTGTTTCCCTTAAGCTGAGTTCCAGTTTTATTTTTTAGAAGTCACATAATGGCCATGGTTTCATCATGATGTTACCCAGAATGCCCCAATACTGTACATTGAATGAAATGAGTTAACACTGACATTGGGTGTACTTTCCTTACCTTAATCAAAATCTTAATAAAAAAAGAAATTGCTCATTCATACTTGTATTACTGCAACATGTTATCTCATAAATATATTTGCTTCTGCAAAGGCTTAAACAGCTAGAATCCCCCCGTCCACATTTTTAAAGTTTTTCTGTTTATCATGGAGGTGTATGTGTCTACAACACCATCACAACTTGTTTTTCACAAAAACTTGACAGGCTTTTGCTTAAAACGCAAAGCAGTTCCGACCCTCTTCACCCGAAATTCTGAAACGCTCGAGGTCACTTGGTTTGTTTATCAACAGGGTTTTGACGTCATCCGGAGAAACATACAAAACGGCCTGTGCAGTATTGAATGGAAAATACACGAAGTGAATGTTTATCATGCCTGTTTTGTCCTTGTAATTCAAAATACAAACGTGAAAAACACTCAACAATCTACTATTACCTGTTTTGTGAAAAAACGGGTGGTTTTGTCACGGAACGAACGGCATTCACAGCGGTCTGTCTACAGCATGGAACGGTTACCTGCGGGCCGTAGCCCCACGTGTTTGAACATCGGCCGGTACAAGTTAGAATGAGCCACTTATTTTTCTCTCTCTTGGTAATAGAAAAGAAAATCTTTCTGCTCTTTTTTTTTCATAGTGTCTGGTAAAACATACAACCACGCAGCTACTGGGCATATCTCTGGCTTTTTGGACCAACAAAATTCTTTAAAAAACACCATCTAACAGAGACGGTTTTCCAAGTTTTTTGTGTGTAAACGTATGGAGCTAACAATCGTGTTGACTTCTCTTTCTCAGGATTGCGTCACGGGGTCACGCGCATATCATGAATACCTAATGAGCGTTTCAGAAATCGCGAAAATCTCATTTTTGAAAAGCGCACTTTTGCTTGCAATTTATCCACTTAAAACCGACAATTAAAAAATAATAAAAATCCACGTCGGCAAGAGGGATGTTTGGACTATCGAAAAAAGCCTAAATGCTGGATTTTCGTCAAGGGGGATTTTCCTCTTTAATTTATTTGTTCTAGATAAAGTCTTTCACTACCGCATGCCACTCACAGTAGCTTGAGAAATGTTTACTTCCAGCCAGAAAGCTGAAAGAGATAAATACTCCTTTCAAAGACTTTTGCAAAATTTGTTTGGTCGATCATGTCTTTGTTACTGTATTATTAGCATTGTGTGTTATATCATTGGAAAGCCTGTTAATTTCTCTAACAATATGTCCCATTTGTTATAAACATGTTTTCCTTATTCTCTGTTAAAAAGTTGATTGTTCTGTTGAACACATGTATTGGCACATTCTGTTAAAGACCCACCCGCATTCACAACAGAGTTGTTGAGCCTTCAAACAAGTGACTGTTACAAATGTGTTGTCATTGTGAAAGGCAATGAATGAGCTTTCCATTGATATGCTACATGATATGAACAGGTCACAAATAGTTGAGATATAGGTGATTGAAAACAAATATCCAAACCTTTAAGGAGTAAACTTTACATACTCATGCATTTTATTTGATTTCCTTTTAACAGGACCAGTTTGTGAATCCCCTTGTGTTGCTGCCCATGCTTGGCCTCACCTGGACTATTGGACTCCACATACATATCTCTCTCCTGTTGGAATTCATTTGCCACCATGACCAGCTTTCAGGTATTGTAATGATCAGCTTGTTACTACTTCTCTAAATTAGGAACAGCTTGGTCTTTCCCAATATAATCTGTCAGCACTTTTGCTCAGTGCTTTCCCAAGAACTATGTCAATAATTTGCGCGTGGGTGGGACTCGAACCCACAACCTTCTGCATTCTAGAGCAGTTGTCAACCATTCAACCAATCATTGTGCAGGTGTCAAAGGGCCAATTTGAATCATTGAAAAGTTGGTAACCCACTACTAATCCCTTTGCCTACTTAATTTATCAGCACTTTATGCTCAGAACTTTCCCAAGAAATATATGTTACAAACCTGTGCTTGGGTGGACTTGAACCTGAAGCCGTTGTCACAAACATTTGCTTAGCACAGGATTTGTTTGCTTTATTTTGCAAAAATGGATTGCCAGCCAAAATCGTAAGTGATGTATATTGAAAGGTATTCTCCTACTCTTGCGAAGAACACAAGTTGGCATATAATTTTATAAAGCAAATAAATCCTGTGCTAAGCAAATTGTTGACTTGTGCTTAGCAGCGCTATGAAATTGGCCCCTGGTGTCAAAGGGGCCAGTTGGTAGCACAATTTATCAGCACTCTATGCCCAGAGCTTTCCCAAGAACTATGTTAAAAGCCTTGTGCTTGGGTGGGACTCGAACCCACAGCCTTCTGTATTCTAGAGCAGATGTTTCAAGCTTCTGGAACAATGGGCACTTTTGTACTTAGGCACATTTTTTTTTTTTTTTTTCAATTACTAAAACATATTTTGGCCAATTTTACTTAAACTTCATATAAGTTTCAGGCCTGTTGTCTGTTTATTCTTGGATGCCGATTTGGCACCGTCATATTTACACTGAGCAAAAATATAAACGCCCCCATGTAAATTATTTATGTAACATGAAATTTAATATATTTTGCAACACCTAAGGCTAATAAAAGTTTCAAAGTGTCACATGGGGCATTTATAATTTTGTTCAGTGTAGTTAGATGATAGCATTGCTGCAATTGTAGCAGTGTGGATGAAATAGCTAAAATAAACTGTCTTTTGTTTGGATCAAATCTGCTTTCATAAAATGCATTAAGTACATTCATAGCTCCACACATATTCCACTTGAAAATGGAGATTCATTTATTTTTGTTTGTTTTACTGTTCAGTGTTGGATATTTGGTTTCAAGTCTCGGCTCTAATTTCTAAGTACTGTAACCGAGTTAAATTATAGATTTTTGTTCCCTTTCTTTTAGTCTGCGGCTGCTGTTCATATGCACCAACCATCATCTTAAGATTCGCTGGGAGAAGAAATCTGGCCAGTGTTGACCTAAAGTATAGGTAAGTCACAGTCTATTGTTCTGTTCATCTTTGCTGCAAATCCATACCGATGTAGGTTCGTCTTCACCATCCCGATCAACTCTGATTGGGAATGTAGCCTGCAGTGAATGTTGGTAAAACGCGGAACGGAACACAGAACGCATACACCGCGTTTGTCCACCGTTCCATGTTTTACCAACAATCGCCTGCAGTTTTTACAGTGACAACACTTTGGGGAAGATTCCACATTCAAGTATTTGCGGAAATGCTTCTCATCTTGTATTTTACTTGCTCCACACTTCAATTTCTTCAAAAGCATTGTATATTTGTAAACTCTACCGTGCTTGAGGCAATCCACTATTGTAAACAAAATCAGATGTGAATCTTTATTTGTCAGCAATTTGTCTTCATATTTCCAGTCGAACTCAAAAATTGTAAATTTATTTATGAATTCAGAAACTATCCACATTTTAATTTTCTCTAAACTAAGAATTTTATAATGATATATTTTCTTTAATTGTGACAGGTGACACATGTTGAAGATATCGAGTGGACTGAACCTTTTGCTCAACCTACCACATAGTTCCTGAATCTAACAGTCAGTTCTCAAGTAATTCAATTAAGTATCAAAATATGACTAACAGTTTGTAAACAAACAAGCAGTCCTAAATTTGTTCAAGCCTCTCTCAAAAAAATTACAGTTTGTAAACATTGAATCAATTCAACTGAACCTTCTATTAGTTCCTAAGCACACAACTCTTCAGTGTCTCAAAAATTACTATCAGTTTGTAAACAAACCAAAACTTGCTCAAATTATTCTCTCAAAATGTTGACTAACAGTTTAGAAACATTGACTTGTACTTAATATTCTTGTCTTCATTTAGCAACAACCAATTGTATTTATTTCTCTTGTAGCATTGTTATAAATGTACTTTAACAAATATAGTAAGTTGTTTGTAAACAATCTTATTTAAATAGTGTTATATAGTTAAAGTAACTTCCAAAGTCAAAATAAAAGTCACTGACAACCAAAGTTTCATTTGTAAACAAGTCTCATTTTATTCTGTACTCCAATAAGTAAACCAAGTAATATGTTCATTAACTTAATTTATGCAAGGTCCTAATTGCCATTGTCTTTACAGATAGGTTCTGCGCGCTCAGCAGAAATTAAACACAGAAAATCGAACAGAGGTTACCCCCTGTCCGATTTTCTAATGTATTGAAGTGGAGGTTTCCTCTTCTACCTGTTAAAGAAAACATTAATAAAAATGTAGTACAAAGAAATGCAATTAAAATTATTTATTAAACATCCACTGTAAAACAAGAAAATATAATTACAATCGATAACAGCAATTTCAAGAAACAAATTAGTGAAACGCAACATTTGTAACAACATGACGATAAGCTGCAAATTAACTTTAAGTTTTCCGTCTACATACCCAATTGACAAAACAATTTATTCCCGATTACGACGTACCAAAGACAACTAACGTGTATTCCGTCTGGAACCGAACTGCTTGCGGCCTCGTGAGCTGCCATATCTGAAAAATAAAAATAATGCCATATCAACACAATTTACAATGGCTTTCATTTCACACCAAAACTGAAAATTAAGTTTCAGTTAAAATTCTTTTGTTATACAAAAAAAGTGCGTTTTAGCTGGAAATTAAGTATGCTATCCAAAAAAATACATTTTCGAGTTTATGTGATCACTAGCGTTGACGAGAAAATTTCCACAATTTTTAGAACTGGAATCTGTTTAGTTTTATTTAAACTTATATTGTAAAATGTTACAGCACGCATTATCCAGAAAACATTTAATTTTCACCAAAATCTGAAACTCCTAAAATTTTGGTTTTTTTTAACCGATATCTGGCCTAATGAAAAAAATTGTAAAGAGCTCCGTACAATAAACGGCAGGAATTTAGTACTCAATCATCACTTTGTACTTAAAGAAAACTTTAACCCACAGAAATTTAATAAGGGAAAAACCTTAAATTTACCCAAAACAAATTTGACCGAGTTGGATGTTTCACAGCCCAGGTCAAGTTTTTGCAAATCGGTGGCGGATCTAGGCTCATGGACATTTCAAGCACTACCCAGATAGTGCCTGGATCCACTGCCGATTTCTAGTCATGATCACAAAAACTCGGCCCAAGCTATGGACAGACACATTTTCCTTTAAAAATTACATTTTTTAGCCCATCTCATAGGTTTTCTGAGAGCTGCCAACCCTCCCAGATTTTGCAACAGATTCTTCGGAAAATGGCTAATTTTGTGAGTCCTGACATGGATAAAAACCCTCCTGGATTGTCAATTAACAACCTTGGGGATTTTTAGATGTGTTTGGAGTCACGGAATGAACCTGTTTTCCCAGATGTCTTCCCCAAAATCCGGGAGTGTTGGCAGCTCTGGTTTTCTACAGGTCTAAGTGATAATTGAGTACTAAATTCTTTCGTCATAAACCAGGTTATTTTAGTTAATCTTTGAAAATTTGTTTATGGTGTTTAGATGATTGCGCAAAGCACCCAGAAGTAAATGGGTACCTATACTGACAGTGAATGTTGATGCGTTTGCTGGAATAATGGCCAACATAAGTTCATGTTGTAACATGCAGTTTGTAATCGGCTGGAAAGAGCATAATGGAATGTCTGTAGCACAAGTTAAAAATAAGGAATTCAACTGACCTCCAATTTTAACCACTTCAGCAAGTAAATTCGTTTGTTTTAAACTTACATGCCAAAAATAAGGGAAAAAAAAAACATGGAACCTTCCGACTATTTACACAGATGAGTAGGTCAAGTCTGTACGATGTACTTATTCATGTAGCCTTTTCACAAATTCAACTTGATATGCACAGATTTCGTCTTCACGATGATATACGGATAAAAATACAATGCAATTTCTTCCATTAGCATAGTGCAGGTATTTTGCAGAATGAGTTAAAAAGTATCATGTCTGAGCAGTTTAGGTCATTCACTCACAAACTTCAGGTGGAAACACCAGAAGGTTGTGGTTTTCAGACTACTTGAGGTATTTATGCCCTTGAGCAAGGCACTTGCTCTATCCTGTGGATAGGATGTAAAGCCCTACTGTAGGTCCAGTGTTGTGTAATGCACCTTAAAGATCCTAGAATATTCTTTTAGAAGAGAAGGGGAATTTTCCCCAGTGTCTCTGGCTTAGCGGCCACTCGCCGACCTAGCCTATACATGTATCAATATTGAGGTGGTTCCCGATAGTTGTAAAACGCATTGAGATGTCAAGAGACATGAAATGCGCTATCATTGAAGGATACCAGAAATTTCTGTACACTGATTTTGCCACCACTTTCTCAAGCAATGAATTTTAGTTATTTAACTTAGCTTTAAATTTTTAAAAAATAATGGTTTCCAAAAAAGGATTTTTTTCTCATATACATTGAACACGGATTTGGGTGAATTTATATATTGGAATCGATAGCTTATTCAATTCTAAGATATAATTCCCACTGACACTTCCGTTGCAAATGTCGCATTTCTGAGATAAATAAATTATAAAATTACTGCATAAAGTAATGCACAAAATGACGTGGTGAGCGGTCTGTGCGTAAGCGCGACAACAGAGGGCGCTGCGTGCGAGCAGGAATGGTTATCTTGTGCACTAACTGAAGGCAATTTTTGAATAAGAAAACGTGATTTTTCTACAGAAAACCAACATTTGCGACAAAAGTGCAAGTGGAAAGTATATCTTAAAATTACATTATGTGTTGATTCCAGAAAGGTAATTTCCTTAAAATCTTTGTTCAATGTATACGAAAAAAATACCCCAAAAAATGCAGTTTAGGCCAAACAAAATAAATGGTGCGTTTACGGTAACATCCTAAAATAAATCCAGGTAGGTAGGTAGGAAAATAATTTTATTTTGTCATTGTTTTTTACATTTCATCAGTTCATGCATTTGCGGGTTGTTTTGCAGTGTTTGAAACTCACTATTAACACTATTAACCATGTTCATGTACAAGTGCAGAAAATGTTATGTTTGTTGTAAATTATTGCAAATAGTGCTAATCTAAAATTATCAACTTGAAAATTGGCAATAAAAAGTTTTAGGTCGGCAATTTGGCCTAAAAAATTCCAGGTAGGTCGGGTTACCGTAAACACACTATTTATTTTGTGTGGCCTTATGTATGGATAAATGTTCAACTCTCAGGCCAAGTTTCTTAAATGTCACTGGCCACGTATTCCAATTTTGTTTTAGTTTTAATATTTGCAACAGGATTTAAATTTAGAGGTCAGTTTTTCCTTTAAAAAATTACGTGCTCAGGGCCAATTTTACTATGAAATTTTGATATCCAAACAGTCTAGTGTCATGTCTTCAATACCTTGGTTAATTCAAAAGGTTGTAGATGTGCCTTTGGGCAAGGCATTTTACCATAAATTGCCTCTCTCCACACAGAAGAATAGGGACCTACTTTAGTAGCGAATGTACTCCAGTACTGTTATCATTAACATCAAACTGAGAATTTCCCAGATATTCATGGTAAAATTGGCTCCAAGCACAAACAATACACCTTTAAAGTTACAATAGAGACTATATGATACTTACATTTAAACTGGACCCTTGGCTGGTGATCAAAACCTGAGGAGAAAAGACAAAGTATTGCTGTTAATGAAATAAATAAAAGGTTCCCAAAACCCTAACCGTGATCATTCAAAATGGCTTCATTTTGTTGAATTATTGTTTTGTGGTAATTTAATTGTTCCTATGTGGATTAAATAAGAGAATTCTAGGTAAGAGTTGAGAAGTTGATCAAATTTATTTTGTTTTTTAAATGACTTACCAAGCATCGTAAGTGCAAATTTGATGGAAAAACCCAATATTTTTAGTGGGAAAAATTTACGATTGTGAGGAAATGTTCAGCCTGTCTCATATGTTTTGCATACAAGGTCTGAAGCCATGATCAACTTCCCATTTCTTTACATATATTTTTCTGGGAATTTCTTTAGGGTTTTAACAGATCTGCAATTTACCTGATCTAAAAAGCTGCCGTCACACTAGTCCATTCTGAAAGACAAAAGAACAACCAGATTAGAGGGATGGTTACTGATTCTTAAGATGGTTCAAAGCCCCTTCAAGCAAGGAATCACAAGTTTCCCCCTCAAATTCGCAACAAAAATCTTTCATGAAATCCTTAACATAATTAACAGTTTTAACGGATTTACCTGTTCCAAAAAGCCGCCGTTATCCAGGACACGACTCCTCCAGTCTGAAAGAGAAAACAACATTTGCATTAGAAAGATGGTTACTCAATTCTTAAGTTGTTCCTTTAAAGGCAGAGGCTCGTCAGCAATAAGCGCGCATCAAATTCGTGCCACGAAATACGCAGCTCCATTGCTGACGAGCCTCTGCCTTTAAGGACCCTGCCCCCTCCAAGGAAGGAATCTCAAAACAAGTCTCCTTTTCCCAAATTCACCCATTTTACTCGACCCACAAATCCCACAGAAGTAGGTAAATAACCAAGAACAAAATTTAATCTTTACCATTCTCACATATAGCATGAAAACCTTCACAATCCTCGAATATTAATATAACAAAGTCAGTTTACGTACCTAAAAATCTCACTAGGCTAGCGTAGATCGTCGAGGACGTCCCGTACATTTACTACCCATTTACTACCCCTAGAACTATGGGGGATAATATATCCCCAATAATTCATGTGGTTTTTTACCAATATGGCGGCGTCTGAAGTTTAAGATCGAACAGAAACTTTATGGGCTAGCGCAATAATCCGTTGCCCAATCGCCACCAAACTCCGTCTGGTAGTTCTTGAGACACTCACCTTGCGTGTTTCTACGGAATTTTGATACCATTTGTCCACTAAATTACCTGAAAATAATGTTTGGAAATGAACGGTTACATGTCACGTCCACTCGTCCACATGTATTTCTAGACCTAGACTGATTTCCGTCCACATATTCCATAGATCCACATAGGAGAATCAAGCGTAGACTAGTTCCCGGTCTACATATTCCACACACACGCGTCGATGTACATCATCTCAAACTGTCGGAATCTTTTTGTCTGCCCGTCAAGTGCGATTTAGCAAGGACCTATGCTTTTGCCGAGTTTTGGATGTTTCTGATTTCCTTTCCAGTTTAAAACACCCGCTGTGCGACTTCCCACGCACTTGACGGGCAGACAAAAAGATTCCGACAATTTGAGATGATGTACATCGACGCGTGTGTGTGGAATATGTAGACCGGGAACTAGTCGATTCCGTACAGTATTTGCTACGTTACGTTACCCGATCAAAATGGCGGCGGCTCTAACATTTACAGCAGTCAGTTCCAAAACACAAACTCCATCACAAAACGACAAAAACACAGCCAAAAGTCAGCAAACGTACACAAATCGAACAGCAGATTGTAAAACAAAATGTAGATTTAAAAAGTAGATCTTGATGGCAAGAACTAACTGTGATAAAATACGATTAAAAACTCGGATTGCAGGAACAGGCAGCTAGTAACAGCGCCCTCTAGTGGATAAATTGCAAGCAAAAGTGTAGTCTTGGCCCAAGACTACTCTAGTCGATATTGGTTTGTGTACGCGTTGGCCATTCCCAGTAGTGGGCCCTCTTGCAACTGGCCAGCCCTTTGCTCACTAGAGTAGTCTTGGGAATTTCTCCCGGAAGTTCAGCATTGGGGGCGGTACCGTTTTATGTAAATAGCTGCAGAGGGTCTTATGATGGCACACAAGGGACATGGCATACCACAGATATCTTTGCAAATATTTGCAATGTTGCAATTATCTTCATAAACAAATGTATTTTGCGATGTCATACGCCTTTGCAAACATGTTTGTAAATATATTCGCAAACATTTGCCAAGAAACTTATGCCACCGAAAATATTAGCAACGATAAAACGGTCATGTTCGATGATTCTTCTAAGCCGCCTTATATTTTTCAAACCATATTTACACCGCACGCGGTGTATTTGGGTCACGCTCTGCGGTCGACGCGCTGTATTTGGGTCGCTCGCTGCATTCCCACGCTCTGCTGTATTTGGGTCACTCGCTGATTGGTTCCCTAGGAAAGCCTAGGCAAAAACAAAGAAAAAGTTAAAACTTCCGGGAGAAGTTCCCAAGACTACTCTAGTGACCAAAGACTGGTCCGTTAGTGCTGCAAGAGGGCGCACTATATGGCCAACGCGTACACAAACAAATATCGACTAGAGTAGTCTTGGGCCAAGACTAGCAAAAGTGCGATTTTCGAAAATGAGATTTTCGCGATTTCTGAAACGCTCATTAGGTATTCATGATATGCGCGTGACCCCGTGACGCAATCCTGAGAAAGAGAAGTCAACACGATAGTTAGCTCCATACGTTTACACGCAAAAAACTTGGAAAACCGTCTCTTTTAGATGGTGTTTTTTGAAGAATGTTGTTGTTCCAAAAAGCCAGAGATATGCCCAGTAGCTGCGTGGTTGCATGTTTTACCAGACACTATGAAAAAAAAGAGCAGAAAGATTTTCTTTTCTATTACCAAGAGAGAGAAAAATGAGTCGCCCATTCTATAACTTGTACGGCCGATGTTCAAACACATGGAAACTACGCCCGCAGTGGACCGTACACAGACCGCTGTGAATGCCGTTCGTTCCGTGACAAAACCACCCGTCCCAATGCACCAGTATTTACTTCAAAAGAGCTTCACTGTGAGCCACAATTTCATCGAAAACAGGTAATAGTAGATTGTTGTCATATTACATGAAGTGTTTTTCACGTTTGTATATTGAATTACAAGGACAAAATAGGCATGATAAACATTCACTTCAATAGACAGCCGAAGTGTGACGTGCGTTGCCATGACAATTGGATCTAAACTATCATGGCCGTCGGGAAAAGTACCATTGGAAAAGCACTGGGACACGGTTGAGTGATTTTTAGTTTAGATCCAATTGCCTAGGCAACCAACAAAAGGTGACGTATTCACTTCGGCAGTCTATACTGCACAGACCGTTTTGTATATTTCTCAGGATGACGTCAAAACCCTGTTGATAAACAAGCCAAGTGACCTCGAGCGTTTCAGAATTTGGGTGAAGAGGGTCGGAACTGCTTTACGTTTTAAGCAAAAGCCTGTCGATTTTGTGAAAAACAAGTTGTGATGGTGTTGTAGACACATACACCTCCATGATAAACAGAAAAACCAAAAAAATGTGGAAGGGGGGATTCTAGCTGTTTAAGTGATGTGTTGCTGTCGTTCCTGTTCTTAAAAGTTTTCCAATCGTGTAATCTGTCTTTAAAAGCAACAAACGGCAAAATTTTTCTGTGCAGGTCTAACGGCAATAAGGGTTTCCCCTAGTCGATTCAAACCACTTAACGCCTATTGATATAGAAAGAATCTTCCCCCACCAAGTCCCAAACCGATTAAGATTTCCTCTCTGGAAACTAAAAAGGAACATAATTTCGAAAGACGCGGACGTGTGAAGCCGGGGACGTCACGATGTTTTAAGAGTTTGTCCTAAAGAGATAAATTTTCCTACGGATCCCCTCGGGCCACTTTTTGATCATTTTCCTGCCGATGCGGGGTCCTCGAGTCGGCTCACCGAGGTGTCAATTTTCGCAGCGGTGCTTCCGTCCAGTTTTGACCGAGAAATCAAGATATTTTCCCGGGGCTTTTTGACGTATGCGACGCACCATGACCGTGCTCGCGCCAACTTCACTTAGATTGTTTCGCCAGAAAATGGTTTCTTGCGCTATAAATCTGAAAGCAGATTGGTTTTTGCTTTATTTATTTTCTCTATATATAGGCCTATAAAGAATCTGGTAGTATTGTGTGGCCAGTGAACATTTTTTGTCTCATTTTCAACTTTCAAATTTTGTTCTGCATGTTCTGTTCTTCTTTTTTAGGTTGGTGCCAACTTATATTTTCCCAGACAACCAAAATGTATGTTTTGTTGTTTTCTATATATATTACAATTCTGCGTTTTCTCACAATAGGCCTATAGTGCACGGTCTTTATAATGAGCGTACTCTATAAAGCGATTTCTTTAAAGGTAGTCTACTTGTTTGGTAATTATCCTCTAAAAAGATTTCCGATTTATTTTCATTAAGCTTACTTGTTATCAAGATGGCAATGGTAGTAATCATCCTGTGGAATTATTTCGTCTGAATTGCCTCCATTCATGAGAAAAATTACAACACTTGAATCTCCAACAATCGCCTGCATGTAGGCGATCTTTGGAGCCATTCGTTCATGCACAAAAACGGGTGAAACTATTTACCGGAAAACACCGGGAAATACCGGAAAACACCGGAAAACATACTAAATACCGGAACACACTAAATACCGGAAAACACACTATATACAGGAAAACTCACTAAATACCGGAAAACACCGGAAAACACACTAAATACCGGAAAACACACTAAATACCGGAAAACACCCAAAAGCACAAAAAATAACAAACACCCCCAAAACCATGCCAAAACATACAGAAGGTATGTTTTGTATTTAGTGTGTTTTCCAGTGTTTTCTTTTTGGTGTTTTCCGGTGTTTTCCGGTATTTAGTATGTTTTCCGGTGTTTTCCGGTAAATAGTACTATATACCGCACAAGGGTGGCACTTGGATTTTTCATGTTTTCTGAAGTATTAATGCATCAATGTGGCTGAAATTTCTACAAGGTAGTTTTCTCGACCTATGCTTTCAATTACCAGTGGAAATCACGACGTTGTTAACAGTTTACTAAACAAGTATATACTATCTTTGACTTTTGTTATGTGAGATTTAAAGCCCTATTAGGGCCTACATCATTTGCAGTGACCCAAAGTGTTACTTCATGAGCCGACAAGAAGAAAAAACGACTAATAGTGTTGATAGCAATGGTAACAGACACTGCCAATAAATTGATGGTGATTTGCAAACGATTTTTCTTTTTACCATTCATTCTACACAAGAACCATGAATGGATTTTTAAGGTTTTCCAAAATATATATACTGCATCTATGCTATATAGGCCTATGTGGCTACAAGGCAGTTTATGAACATTGTTCTTCAGTTATGTAATGCTGTTGCTCCTGGGTTTCGTAAAATGTTTCTTCTGCAAAATATATGGCCTTTAAACTACCGCTGAATACATGTAGGCCTACCAGTTAAAATCAACGAGACAGCATCGCGTTAATTACATTTATGTTGAAAACTTAAAGATAACCTTCGAATTTTCCCCAACGTCCTATAACTGCGCGTTTGAAGGGGTTATGCTTGCCGAAATACTAATTTAATCCCATTTGCGAATTTGGTAAATTTGCCCAATCATCCACGATTGCTTTTCGTTCCTTCGGGAAAGGGAGGTCAGACCGTAACGCCAGAAATATAAACAAACTTGTATTACTTTAAAGGGCTGAAATGGTATTTTTATCAATGAATTCTGTGCTATGCAACTATACTCCATTTTACAGTCATAAAAATCCTACTTGGAAGTTGTTTTCGGGGTGAAAAATTAAGGTTTTTTATTGTTATGCTATGAAATTTACATATTCATGAGCAAAGTCATGATGTCACATTAGGCAAACACAGGAAAATCTCATTCAACTTTGCACAAAAGATTTAAGTATTTTCTCCAACTTGCTCAAACTTTTGTAACCCATCATTGTTTAGGTTTGTTTTACATGTTGCCTGTTGTAAACCATGAAAAAAAACCAGACAATTGCTGCATGTGTTGTCCTAAAGTGACATTCCCCAAACAGCGCCCTCTTTCTGTGAAGAAATTTTCAAAGTTTAAAAATACCACATTTTATTCATGTGGCATCAAAATGAACAGTATTGTCTTTCTGAACAAGTAATCCTTCATATGCAGCAAAAACTGTGCAGAAAGTTATTTAGCATTTCAGGGGCCCTTTAAGGATGCATTATATCATTTACAGATAAAACTTGTTACGAATTCCAGAAACAACAGCATTACATAACTAGTGTTGTTAAACTGCCTTGTTGAAATTTCAGCCACATGCTGCAGTAATACTTTTAAAAAAAAACTTTAAAAAATCCATGCATGGTTTTTGTGTTTAATTTAAATTTTATTTTAAAAGCACCTCCAGTTGGCAATTTCTCCCACAAAGGTACCATTTTACACGGGACAAATTCACGTGGTGTTTGTAACCACTGTTTATTTTTGCCAGCAACACTTTTACTATAGTTTTAGTTGGATTTTTATTGTCAATTCATGAAGTAAATTGGTGGGTCACTTAAATTATGTATATACGGGGCTTTAAACAGCTATAAATCCCTTTGAAGGAAAATCCAGCATTTGGACTTTTTTTACAAAGCGAAATAGATCATCGGCATTAACTGTTTATTCTGGACATTCAATAATCACACTATGAGCAACTAACAATGAAAATTGGGCACAAACCATTGTTATTAACAATGGTGTGTGCCCAATTTCCATTGTTAGTTGTTCTTAATGTCATGCGCCGTTCTGTCACAAATTCTCTATTAATATTATATTTAATATATTTATTTTTCCCAAAGTTGTCTTTGAAAGAAATATACCGCATCATGGTATAACCGTTCTTTTTCGCACTGATCAAATATTAGTGGACAAGAGTCAGGGTTTGCACTTCTTTTAAATTTAATGAAAGACTTTCATGAAACCAATTAGTAAATACACAGCAAAAGTACGCGTGCGTGCACGTGAAGCTAGCTACACACGAATAACTACAATATACAAACGACATAGCATTTTAGCTGGTATAGTCTATAACATGTTTTTGTGAACACTTGCAATAATTTATAAGTTAAAGTCAATGCGCCTATACACTTACACCAAAAAGTAATGATATAGTCTAATATAGCAATAGTTAACGATTATGATGGAATGATTTGTAATGAAAAAATAGACATGCTTATTACTTCAGAACATAGAGTTCTATATGAACACTAGAGGGCAGACCCAGTACTCCAGAAATGTATAGGAAGTATCGGGCCCGTGACAATGTAGACGCCGCCATTTTGGCTTCACGCGGGGTCCAACCCAGGCAACACCAACAATGTCCCCGTTTGCCTGGTCAGCCTTGTGCCTGTTTCACGAATAACGTCTGGTGTACTGACGTATGTCCTTTCACATGCACACTTAGTATCCACTTGACCACACTAAATTGTTGTTGCTATGTGGTGCACACGGCAGGTGTGAAGTACAGAATCAATAGGAAAGAATGACATAAAGCAACCAGTCTGTTGATTGCTAGGCAATGACGTGCACCACGTAGCAACAATAACATAGTATGTGACTTTCTAAACTGCACTTCCATTTAAAAGTGAAGAATTTAGGGCACTGTCAGCCATTATGCAAATGTTACACACAAGGGTAATCGTCTATGACCTTAAGCCTAAATGGCGGCTATCAAATCATCACGGCATACATGAAGAGAGTCCGCTCTCTTGTTTTCTATAATAACTCTATGCCTCAGAAACGCTCAAAGCAAAATGGCGTCCGGAGGTGTGACCTTTGACATGATAACCACCTCGTACAACCTGAAACAAAAGGGGAAAAGCAATTATTATTGTTAGACAAGCAGATCCAATAGTATAAGTATAACAAAAATCCACTGAACTATAATGAATTACTAACTCGTAATAACGAATTAAATGTTCCGTAATTACGAATAAAATATTTCGTTGTTATTATATACGAATTAGTATTTTGTTATTACGGGTTAATAGTTCGAAATTACGGATTACTTAATTCGTCATAATAACGAATTAAATAATCCGTAATAGACTACTAAAGTGTGACGTCAGTTGCCATAGTAATTGGGTCTAAACATTCACTGGTAATCTGAAACGTCTATTGGTAAAGGGCAGGGAAACAGTTCACTGGTTTTAGTGTAGACCCAAAAACCATGGCAACACACAAAGGGTGACGTTCTCACTTTAGTAGTCTATTGTGAATTAGTAATTCGTAATAACGAAATAAATAATTCGTAAATTACGAGTTAAGTAATGCGTAATAACGAATTAAGTAATTATATAATATTGGATGGCTTTTAGGGTGATATGAGAATATACCGCGCATGAGTCATGAAAATACTGAACGAGCCGAAGTCGAGTTTGGTATTTTCAAAATGGTATTTTGGTATTTTCAAAATGAAGCTTATATCTTCTTTGTTTTGTAAGATTTCCGCAAGATTTTTGTCTCTATTTGTATTTTGTATTTTTTTTTTAGAATTATGATTTAAATATAGTATGCATGCCAGTATTTATTTTATTTACACGTATTATAATTTTCAATTATATTTTGAGTAATTGCTTAATTATGTAAATATTTTTATTAAATGTATTTATCCTAAATGTATTATCCAATTAGTTTGGAGAGCCCCTCGATAGAAACTTGTTTCTTTTGGGTAATCCTGCGGGAGCTATTTGGGTACTGTTTTCTGTTATGTTTCCTGCTCAGTGTTTACTTGTATGTATGTAATATGTGCGTGTATATCCCGGAAAATGAAATAAATGTAAATGTAAACCGTGATTAAGGTTTCCACACAAACATTAATCATTTTACTTTACACCATTTTAAAAAAAATGAGCTTACCTGGCCCGCTGTTTAAAAGTCATCATCTCTGCTTAGCAAGGCCGCAATTCTTCGGTACCGCTCCGCTCTGGAGAATAAAAGCAAAATGGATCACAGTTTGCCATCATTTTAATTATTGTAGGATGCGTTGATTTAAAGCCTATTAAAGGCAGTATACATCATTGGTAATCTCGAAAATCAGAAATGTTCACAGATTTACGCCTAACTTACACAATATAAACATGATGACCGTAGAAAACTTCCCCTGAAATGGTTTTGTCTGAAGTGCTATAGTCTTTGAGAAATGAGTAAAACAATTAGTTTTCGTCTCATAAGACGAAAATTCAATTCGCCCCAAAACCATTTCGTCCAAATGCCACTTCGCCCCAAAACTACTTCGTGCACAGGCCGTGGTAAAGGGCGAAATGGTTCAGGGCGAAGTGGTTCTGGGGCAAAATGACTGCAAACCCTTTTTTGGCTGTTTTCTCAAAAGTTAGAAGTATACGGAGCTGTTTTTTGCTCAGGTTGGTTTTAATCATGCATATCTTCAATCACACAGGGGGATAAAACTATTTGTAACAGTTTACAAATCATGTATACTCTCTTTAAAGCATATGCCTATGCAAGGCAGTTCATGTAAGTTTCGCCAGCTTCTGCATAGGCCCAGTTCAAATATCCGAATATACAAATATCCGAATATACAAATATCCGAATATACAAATATCCGAATATACAAATATTCGACTGAGAGCGAAATACTCCAATAACGATTTCAGGATACGAATATTATAGCAAAGCAGTTTAGAAACAAAATACACGGAGAAAATGAGTCTTCTTTGCAAGAGATGTGTTCTGTATTGACTCCAGGAAAGGGTATGAACATGTGTGCAGAGGTATATCAATTTAGTTTTTAAAATGACAAGGTTACTTAATGCAAAGCAGATTATAGTGTATCTATAACGATGAAGTCAGCCATAGATATTTGGTATCCAATCGAATATTTGATTATAGAATATTCAAATAATAAATTATTCGAATTTAATATATCGTCGTCTGCAACTTCGCCTTTTTAGCTTGCTTGATTGGTTATGGTTATGGTTATGGTTTGGTTATGGATATGGTTATGGTTATGGTTATGCTTTGGTCATGGTTTGGTTATGGTTGTGGTTTGGTTTATGGTTTGGGTTGTGGTTTGGTTTATGGTTTGGGTTATGGTTTGGGTTTGGGTGGTTTATTTTTAAATTCTATTTTTTACGGATAAACACTGAAAAATAATCAGTGCCCACCTGTACACCATTAATATATTAATGTGCAGTATTAAGTATTGGTTTGGGTGGATTGGGTGGATTGGTGTGCGGTGTGCGGTGTGCTTATTTGGCGTTTGTTAGTTACCTTTCGTCAGACTGAAAGAGGTCATCAAACAACCTCTTATCCAGATTTCTGTCGCCAAACAACATGGATTCCGGCACCATGCGTCTGTCCATAGGCGTCCCGTACCTGATTGTGTCGATGGGGGCGTCGCGTGTTCGAATCCACAGGGCGTTGCTGTGACCCGTCTGGCCCTGGTAGGGAGGCCTGGCGCCGCCTCTGGCGGGCGGGTTGTAGTTATCGTTGTTGCTGCCTTGTTTGTAGTAGTTGACGGCTTGAGTGTTCCAAACGGCCACGATGAGTAAAATTGCTGCTGAAGCAAGGAGCTTGTGGCACGTCATGATTAGTGTTGGAAATCTAAATAGAGAGATGACATGGCAACTTAATTCAAAATGGCTATTCGCTTCTTGTACGCGCGGCCGCCGTATTGGCCAAACAGCGAGGCTGAGCAGCATGTTTAACGCAACCGTGCAAGAAGCCCACATGCCCCTGGTTCTCAAACTGTTTCTCTGGCCATTCCCCCTCGGCTGGGTCTTGGTACACTTCGTTCCCCCTATCAGGACTCGTGAACGATCTCACCAAGGATTATTTCTTCGCAGTACAGATGCACGTAAAACGCGAATACGTGAACGCGAAATTCTTTCAGCACCGGTCACCTCATGAGGAAGTCTTAGAACTCGGGCTCTAACACTATGAACAACTAACAATGGAAATTTGGCACACACCATTGTTAATAACAATAGTTTGTGCCCAATTTCCATTGTTAGTTGCTCATAGTGTAATCTTGGTCACATCAAAAGTTTTATCTCGCCACGAAAGTCAAAGATGTATGTTTTTGTTTTTATCTGTTCTAAGATCTCCTCAGACTATAGTGACAAGTGTTCAAAGCATTTCACGTTCTAAACCAAAATTCGTTTCCGACCTCTTTCTAATTTAACCTGGAACAAATTATATGCCTTGCACGTATAATTAGTCACATAAGGTACTAATGTATAGTAACAATTGCAACGACCCCACAAAACGCCATAAATATGGCTTGTAACAAAACGCGTGCCGTTGTCGATGAAGCCTACATGTTTCTTGAATCTTAGTAGCGAGTTAGGATTCTGCGCGTGCCTCTCATTACGCTCTTTGGAATTGCGCGGCCACTTAAAGCAATCAGAGCGACACATTTTTGTTTAATTATATGGTTTCGTGGGTCAGGTCAGATGCCATATAGAGACAGAAAAAAAGAAGGAAACAAGGGGCCTGTTTTTGCGACCACAACGAGAAACATGTTTCTGGTGTAACTGCGGATTCCAATGGTTAGTTTTTGTCGTCGGCAACAGAATTAAGCCGTTCATTGGTTGAACCATTGACGTCAGAAACATGTTTCTGGCTATGGACGAAAAAACAGGCCCCATACTCTGGTATAACTTTTGTGACACTGGCTATTACCCTTGCAAGGACAGCAATGGCACGTAGGTTAGATTGGGCCGAGTTGCTTAAAAAAGTCAGCTTAAAGACAAATTACACTATTGAAAAACGTTTAAAAACAGGAATAACAGTATTAGCCTACACAACTAAAGAATAATGTTGATAAACTGCCTTGTAGAAATTTCTGCCACATGGATGCAGTAAAACCTCAGAAAACCTTAAAAAAAATCAATGCATAGTTTTTGAGCAAGGTCCAATAGATGATAGTCAAGGATCCATTCAGTATATTTGACTGACTCGGAAATTATACGTTCATTTATTGAAATCGTTGGTCGAGTACGTGTCAGCAATAGGAAATCCGAGAGATATTTTATTGTTGGGAACGTGTTTCGGCGTTCGTTTCTCCGATTTGCGAATACTGCTTGGCAGTTTTATGTGTCAAATCGACGAGAGTCGGCCTGAATTTAGTGCTATCGTGTTGCCCTATACAATATTACTTGCTATAATAATAGGCCCTACCCTTTTTTTGAATTCAGTAGATCATTTAAATTCATGTGAGGATTGTAATATGACACGGTCAGGCGAACTTGTTTCGGTACTTGTGGTAAAGTGAAGAGCGTGCAGGGGCGGATCCAGGAATTCTTCCAGGAGGGGGTTTTGCCCGTCGGATTTTTATGTCAGCTCGTTTCGGACAGGCGGACACACACAAAGTGCATTACATTATATTTTTTGGTGTCGGAGCAGGGAGGGGTTTTGACCACCAACCGCACCCCCCCCCCCCCCCCCCCCCCCCCCCCCCCCCCCCCCCACCCCCCTCCCCCACCCCCCTCTGGATCAGTGCCTGGCGTGCACTTTATTAATTAATTATGGAGTTTGCTGCGAAACCGCGTAAAGGCGGTATCCGGGGAGCTTTGCGGACTGTTTTGTGGTATAGATTGGCAGGTTTCAAAAGTTATTTCCGAAAAGATTAAGTCAAGTCAAGTCAGTTGATGGCATAAAGGGCCGGGTATTTATTACCATGATATTTGGGAGGATTGCAAATAATACAATGGTTCTTTAATTTCTTTATCATTATTTCCAAAAAGATATTTGGAAAGATCTCGACGACATTACTGAATAGAATCGTGTTTGTTACGTAATCATTGTTTCAACCAATGAACGGCGTAGTTGCCGTCGTCTAAAGATTATCAGTCGTCGAACCAGTTTATGGTTATGATCGGAGAAACATGCCCCGGTAAAGACGTCAAATTAGACCCTCCGTATCCGGTTACATGAAATCGGAAACGTCCGTATACGGGCGCGGACCTCAGCTCGCGAAGTAGGAAACGGTTCATCGCCCCTGGCCCAATCCCATTCATGGTGTATTCATACGCGTACGGAAGTCATTGACTACTTCCGATGTGTCAAGAGGGGGGCGTGGTTCATAATTTAGTTTAGCTAATCTTGCCGTCGGCAGTTTATAGTAGGCCTATACGTCATTTAGCATTTTATTCATTTTCGTGTTTTCATAGTGTCGTTGCTGATAAATTCCATCCTTATTTCTCAGCCAATAAAACCCAGTGCACATTTTCAAGGCATAACGGGATTGGATGACAAACAAGGCACGCAAACCTATGAGGCTCTGGGGACATGACCTAATTTATCAATTTTATTCTCTTTTCTGCATTTTTTGACAAATGGTCTTTTTACAAAGTAAACGTTTTCTTAATTGTAATTGGTTAAACCACCAATATAGGCCTACGCTCTTTTGTTTAGTGTTAAAAACTGGTGCCGAAAAAAGGCATTGTTTTTGTTCGGATTATTATTTTATTTATTTTCCCTACAACTAGAATAAAAATGCTATAAATATAAATGTCAAATTTTTGATCTCTTCTTTATAAAAAAAAATGTGTGAAGATCGCCCGTTAACTCATTTGCACAAACCATAATGAAATTAATGAAATTGATAAACTGTCACGTCCGCGGAGCCCCATAAGTTTGTCTGCAAATTGCTAACCTTGTTTGTTTTCCAATCTCATGATTGAGAATGCGCTCAGGGTTGATTGAAAAACGTAAAACATGTGTGTTATCCCATTCCATAATAATAAAATAATCATAAACAGCCTAGATAATTATTCACTATTCTTTCATTTGTCCCCGACACGGCAATAGACCGTATCGAATAGCCGCCATCTTGTGGGGCAATTTATTTGTTCCTTGAGGACATGCGTGGTTGCACATAATTGCTTATTGAACAGTTTATAACAAAAGGTGCCCCACAAGATGGCGGCTATTCGATATGGTCTATACACTAGGCTTGGGTGGGTCCTGTTTGGAATCGATTAGAATCGATTCCAAGTTGGGAATTGGAATCACGATTCCAGGAATCGATTCCCATTATCTTGACGCTTCCAGGAAGTACCTGGCCGTTCTGAATGTTAAGGCCCAGTGCATCATTTGCAGTGATTTTCAAAATTTTAATTCATGAGTTGACAAGAAAAACCCGACTAAAAGTGTTGATAGCAAATAACAAACACCACAATTTTGTTTCTGTGTAAAATGATACTGAGCGAAATTACCAACTGAAGGTGTTTTCTTTTTTTAAATTGTCCGCACCCACTTTTTTTTCACCATTCACTTTAAAAACCATGCATAGATTTTAAAGGTTTACTGAAGTATCACAGCATCTAAGTATAGCTGGAATTTCTACAGTGTACGTATTATTTACATTTTTCGTTAATGCTGTGTCATCAGCAAATGATATGGTTTTTAATGATGCAGAGATTACAACATTTCACTAATTTGGCAGTGTTTTGTATCAGGTTTGAGTGATAATTTGTCTAATAGGTGTCAACTTTTGTTTTGAAAATGGAATCGACTCTAAATACAGGGTGTTTTAAAAAAAAAGGAAACCGAGATTAATTTGTTAATTTCGTGGAGATGGCTAAATATTTTGGAAATTGGCAACCACCATCTATTAGCTAATGATGTCCTCTTTCATATGACACCACGAAATCCAATTTACAGTCACACATGACTGAGCACAGAGCAGTGTAATCTCGGTTTCCTTTTTTTAAAACACCCTGTAGAATCGCGATTCTCAAATGGAATCGATAATCGATAATCGAAAATGTTGGAATGACCCAAGTCTGTCATCTCCTCGCACGATCTTTGCACTGGAGGCCAGTAAACTCAGATGCCTCTTTCACCCTCCGAGAAAAACAACAATCCAAAAATCTATCAGAAAGTCAAATTTCTTCCATCTGTTTAATCTTGCTCTCAACTTGCTCTTAGAGACTGTGTGTGAAGATTTGGATTTGATTTTTACGAGCTTGTAAAGTCACCGACTTGTGTTATGTTGTAGATTTAGCTGGCGATGAAGTGCGGAACCCCATCTTAACGAGGCGAAATCCGATACGCGAGGAGACCATTTTGTCTCCTAGATGATGATTTTAAACACTTTGTGGGAAAGCCTTGAAGGATTGAGCGTCCCGCCTGACTGCACGCAACATGGGGACCATGAACTTAAGAAACATAAATTCATCGCGGACGGAGCTCAGAAAGCAATAAATTGAAGGAAAACTTCGGAGCACATAAAAGTGTTTTGGCCGACTCAACAAATTGCTTAAGAACACAGAAAAGTGTTTGGTTGGCTCAAGTTAAATTGTTGTGACAAGGTTCGAGGCCACTGACCTCTAATGCATAGTACACCAAACAGGTGATGCGCCATTGGTTGAGCGTTGAACGTATTTCGTGAAATTCAACGATCTACGGCGACAATCTGCTGGCACGCAAAAAAGCATAGAGTAATTTCATATCGTCATCGAGGGTCTCAGTGCTTTGTTTGTGATAAGAATTTGCAAATGAAAAGGCGATCGGCGTATAATACAATGGCCCAACATCGGAAAAGTGCCAGTGCTAATTTGATATTTGTCAATAGGTGGCATCTATTGGGATTCATGCTGGGAAGATCTTTATATTTGCAATTTATTTTCATTTTTGTTGTGATTTCACAATTTATTTTGCAAGCGTTTTGCGATTTTTATTTTAATTTTTCGCAATGCGAAGAAACATAAATGGCGACCAAACGTGGAAAAGCGCTTTCTCTCAGAACCCGAGTAAAACATATTAATTATAAATAAATAAATGAAAAGTGTTCAGGAATTTAACTGAACATGGTTGGGCCAGTGCTAAACCATTTTGTCTATGACTGCTATGCTGCGTTCTCCCTGCTGCAGGGCCTGCTGAATTGCATTAAAGGCACAGGCTCGTCAGCAATGCGCGCGCGCCAAATTCGTGCCACGAATTACGCAGCTCCATATAAAAGGCATGGAGCTGCGTATTTCGTGGCACGAATTTGGCGCGCGCGCACTGCTGATGAGTCTGTGCCTTTAATGTTCTCGGATGACCGACCAGTTCCCCCTTCGCCCAGACCTTGGACTCGACAAATAAAACGCTGCATTCTCAAGTGGGGCTGAATGTGTTCCGTTTTTTAAAAAAAAGTGCAGGTTTTCCCCACCAACATTTTTATTGCCATGTTAATTTCATGGTCGTCCAAACAATGCCATGCATTAAAGAAAGTGGCGCAAATCCATAACTAGACCCTTGCATAACACTGGTCACTGCTCAGTCAACCGGAAACATAATGACATGATCAGGGTGTCATTTTAAAGAGTGGATTTAACCCTAACAGATGATATCCCCCTTTGATTCATATGTGCCCTACTTTAGTCACAATTAGCAATAATATATCGGTTTCGTGTTTGTTTATCCACCCTGTACATTAGCCACTCGGCGTGTGTAGACTCTACCCAAGTCACAAAATCGCCCAATTATTCACGAAGTCTTGTCAAAAGGCTAGCAAAAAATATGAATCCCTGTACAAGATAGAACGCACAGTAATACGGCGACCCTAATTTCATCAAAGCATAATGCGATATCCCAGAGGTGTTGGAAATATCGGTTGGTATACTGACGCGGTAACACAACGTACATAAAGACTGGCGCCGTTTTCAAACATTTCTGCTCGCGAAAAAACGATCGATGCAAAATGTTCAATAGACCGAAGCGTGCAATTTACACCATCGCTTGTTAGCCATCAGCGTCTCAGCATTCTTCTCAAATTCACTTTTGTTGTGCCTTTGTTTGTTCAGTTGTCAAAAACAATCTTGTAAAGGAAATTGTTTTTCCTTCGAGGACAGATATTATGAAATTAGGTAGAGTGCGTCCTTGTGAACTGTTAAAAGCATTTTGTCTTTCACGTCATCGACCGATGCATGACGTCATGTTTTGACCAACGCCAACGCGGGAGGTATGGTTGTCTTTCAAAATAAGGGTTTGAGTCAAATTCTGCTTCGTAAAGATCCATTGTACCTGTATTTTTGATACACAAGTCTATTGACGGCCTCAAATAATCCCAACCAATCTTACGCAATCTTATACCTTAAAGCTCCAGTAGACATCATACATTTTTTGCAGTGACCCAACATTTTACCTCATGGTTTGACAAGAAGTGGTATACAAACACCACATGGTTTTCTCCCGTAAAAAAATAGTAACTTTGTTGGAGAATTTGCCGACTGGAAGTGCATGCTTTTAAAAAAAATCGTCTGCAAACGATTTATGTACCACTCAACACAAAAACATGCAAAATTGGACTTTTAAAATTTTCTGAAGTATTTCTTTATGTGACTAAAATTTCTACAAGGCAGTTTATCAACATTACAGCTGTTGTTCCTACATATTTAAAAGTTTTGAAATTATGTAATCTGTCTTTAAATCGACTTCACGTGTTTTGTTTGTGTGTGTGTGTGTATTGTGTTTGTGTTTTTTAATCATTATTTAATTTTTATGGACCGACACATGCATCTGAACATGGGGATTTTGGGGTAAATTTATATACTTTGAAACATTTCCTTCTCCCTTCCACGTTTGAAAGACTGCAATAATGTACTCTTTACTGTCAGAAACAACTGAAAAAGACACGGAATTGCATGCATGTGGAAAAGCTTAACAAGGTGGTCCAAAATGGATTCGAAAAAAGTAAACCAAAACCATCCCTAATATTTGGCGACGTAATGGATTGACCAACAAACCGTTCACTGCGTTATCAAATATCATCACCCCAACGTGATGAGCGGGATGCGGCCCACGTCGTACAATCGTTGACACATCATGGTTTAACACTAAGGAGGTGAGAGACTGAACGACGGAGGAAACGATGGCAGATGTCTCAAAAGGCCAATTTACACGATCATACTTTTGTTCTAAAACCCCATCCAACAAAATTATTGTATGATGGTGTTCGCGCTTGTTCAAGGTCAGTTATAAAGACAAGTCCCAGTTTACACCAGAGATTGTTCATGAATGTTTTTATGGATTCTGGAAATCATCGCCGAAATAGCACGTGACCCAAACTTGAACACTGACATACAATTTTTGTTCAAATCGAACATCGTCCAACATGTTCAAGCTTGTTCGCAGACGTTCAAATTCTCATTTACACGATAAAACATTTCTCTTGAACATCACCATATACAAAAAATTAATGTTGGATGGAATTTTTGAACAAGAGTATAAATTGGCCTTTAAAGGTAGTATACATGATTGGTAAACCGTCGCAAATAGTTTCACCCCCCCTTTGTGATTGAAGGTATGCATAATTAAAACCAACCTGAGCAAAAATCAGCGCCGTACTTTTGAGAAAACAGTCAAAAAAATGGCTTACAGTTACTTCGCCCTAAAATCACTTCGCCCTGAACCACTTCGCCCTGAACCACGTCCTGTGCACGAAGTTGTTTTGGGGCGAAGTGGCATTTGGGCGAGGTAGTGTTTGGACGAAGTGGTTTTGGGGCAAAATGGCCTTTGGGTGAAGTGCTTCAGGGTTAAGTGGGTACAGGGCGAGGTGGTTTTAGGGCAAAATGAATTTACGTCTCGCGAGACGAAAAATAATTGTTTTGCTCGTTTCTCAAAGACTATTATATAGCACTTCAGACAAAACTAGGGGAAGTTTTCTACCGTCATCGTGTTTATATTGTGTAAGTTATGTGTAAATCTGTGAACATTTCTGTTTCCTCGAGATACCAATCATGTATTCTACCTTTAAAGTAAACATATTTTTTTGTATGGAAGAAAAGTTGTTTCTTGATTTTCTATCAATGTAGGCCTATATACATTACGACTCAAAAACAAAACGCAAATCAAACACTGGCCGGAACGATCGGATAGAGGCTGAGATGTAGCTTTATCGGTCAGTAACGTGTTTGTACACCTCTTGTGGCAAGGCTGACTGCACAAAGCTGCTGAGGCAGGGTGCGCCACTTTGCATGAATTGTTCCCTATAGGAACCTGCACTTCTAAAGCTGTTTTCGAGACGCGTGCGTGGTTTATCCCACGCAGGTTTAATGCAAGGTTGACACCCTTAACTATATGCCTACTAATACAGGATTCTCTCAGAAACAGAAAATGTCGCATTTCATTGCTGAGGGAATCACTTTGTTCAAACGCCGGTCCCTTTGGACTAGTACCTGAGTGAAATCACTAATGCACCTATCAATTGTTTCCCCCAACACCCCTCCCCGGCCCCCCGCGCTGCCCCACCCCCTATAGGTGGGGGTTTGGTCACGTTTTTCATGCCCCAGGGTGGGGTGTTTGACCCATTTTCTGTGCATTTTGTGCGCATGTTTTGCACCCGAGGGTGGGAATTTGTCACCTAAATGTTGCCCCAGGGGTGGGGATTTTGTCACGCAAAAAGTGACAATCCCCACCTCTTAGGTGGGGTAGCCCGGGAAGGGGGGGGGGGGGGAACAATTGATAGGTGCATAAAGCGGAACAGTCTTGAAAGCGATTCCAAAGTGATTGGTCGATCAGTGCCTTGTTATCACCAAGACGTTCTCTGTATTCACTTCTATTCTGATCTGATCAAGAATTTATATTTTACGAAAATTGCTTTTTTGTTGTGATAGGATGATATAGATCTACTCTGAAATCAAAGGGTAGAAGATTTAGGTTTCAGGGGTGCGTCGTCAGAATGAACGAGGTAAAAGATATTTGTTCCCCGACCCTCTTGAAAATAAAAATAAAAATATGACTTTGGTAAAGGATCCTTACCCAAATTTTCGCCTCTTAGAAAAGTGCCTCGATGGGTCAAAAGTTGTAATTTTATTTTATTGTCGCCTAAAACATAAATGGAATACCAGTGATTGGCGGTTATAAACACGATGTCAGTATCCCTAAAATCTTCAAACAAACTTGATTATTTCGTATATATTGAACCTTTTCCCGCACAGTGTGCTCCGACAATATTAAAGGCAATTGATTGACTTTTAGTAGACCTTGTTGGATAATTTTTCCGACTTTAATAATTGGTCTCTCCGTAGATGATGGTGCAGCAGCCTTTTGTTCGCCATAATGTCTGCTACGTTACGGCGTGTCCAGCTGTTCCGATTCTATTAACCTACTTTGCAAGTTGGCCACCTGCCTTCTCAAATGGATTTTCTAAATTCCTGATTTTCCTAAAAGAAAGAGTGCAGTGCAGAACAATTATCATTGTTTCTGCTGTCCCAAGAAATGCTGCCAAGACTATAATTCCGATGGCAAATGATACACATTAATTATCGATTCTTTCTGGCGAAGCAAACGACTAAAAGACAGATTATGATTGTAAATGTTGATAAACTGCCTTGTAGAAATTCCAGCCTATAGAAAAATCCATGCATGGTTTTTGTGTTGAAGGGATGGCAAACAAATTTCTGCAGACGATTAGATGGTAATTTCTCCCTCAAAGGTACCATGATTTTGCACGGAAAAATCTTGTGGTATTTGCTATCAACACTTTTAGTCGGATTTTCTTGTCAACTCGTGAAGTGAAATTTTGGGTCACTGCAAATTATGTAATATTAATTGGGCGGATCGAGGAATTTTTCCAGGGGGTGGGGGGCGGGGGGTGCTTTGCCAGTTCGAGTGCCGACAAAGTCGCTCAGCGGGGGGTGGGGGCGGTGCTGGGTGCCCTCTTCCCTTCCCCTAAACCCCAATTGTTTCAATTGGGGGGTTTCCGGTCATTTTTATATCAGCTAGTTGTGGACAGGCGGACACAAATGCATTACATTTTTTAATATTTGTTTTATTGTGGGGTGTTTTTTTTAGTCAGAGCAGGGACGGGGGGTCGACACCCAAAAACCCCCTCTGGATCCCCGCCTGAATAACTAAGGCTTTACAATTATTGAGAAGTTTACTTCATGCAAATGATAAAGCTATACTTAACTACTGGCCCCTTTCATCAAGAGTTTAAAAAATTGCTTCAAAACATTGCTTCAAAAGCTTTGTAGAAAACAAAATTAGCCATTTTTCAACATAAAAGCGTATCGTTACAAAAATAATACAGGTGTATATATCAAGGAAAAAAACTACCATACGCATTCGCCTCTTGAAACTCCATGCACTAAGTCTATGGAGCATGACATAAAAATACTACCCGTTTTCAAAGAAAAACTTGATATTTTCTCATTGCTAAAATCATGTTTTTAAACCAAATTTACACTCTCTGGGGCATTATCATATTATATAGGGGTATTTATACCTATATCAATACAGTCACAACTACATTCGGAAAGAATTGAGTAGTTGATCATGGCTTCAGACCTTGTGTACAAAACATATGAGACATGGCTGAAAAAGGGTGTTTTCTAAGAAAATCTTTAATTTTTCTCACGCCTAAATTTTGGTTTTTCTACTAAATCTGCACTTGCCGATGCTTGATGAGTCATTTTCCAGAAAACAAATCTGATCAACTTCTCAACTCTTCCCATAATATTAATAAGCCAAGAAATAAAACTGAAAACCAGGAAAATGAATCAAAGATGACAGTGCCCACCTCAAGAAGATCTTTGCCTTACCTTTTCGGTCTTTGTAGAAATCAGAGAATCAAGGAATGCCACTTTCTCAAGATGTAAGACTCGAAGATTCACCGGTTTTATCTGGTCGTATTCAGCCCCAGCTGTTTGATATAGATGGTCTTGCGGGTGGAATTATCGCTCAGGTGTTCCCGTAATCCCCTACTGTTGTTTCCACGCCGACTGCAAAGCGAACTGCAGACTTTGCTCGATCCACGCAACATTTTTGACTCCGCGAGACTCCAGTGTCGTCTCAAGTGCAGTGATTTAGTCACGTGATCCACTCTATTTGAATTCTCGTCTCTGTTCTGGGCTTGCCACTTCCGATTGTGCCGGTCACGTGGGGTTCTCGAGCACTGGTGCCCGGGTATGGCTGCGACGTGATTGGACTGGTAACCAGCCAATGTGACTGATAAGAATTAAGTAATCCCAAAATAATGCGCAACGTGGTTTATGGGTGCTTTCGAAAAACATGGCTGAAATTCACGGGGCTGTTTAGGGAATTTTCATGTTCAGCAAAATTACCACTAAAATAGCGTTGTCATTTTATTTAAAAAAAATTGTTTCTGCAAAAGCACCGAAAAAGCCAATAATAAACATTCGGCGGCGTCCATGCCATTCTAATTCTCCAAACGCACGACGAATCGCACCCGACAATAAAACGATAACGTCCAGACGTGCATGCGCATTCGGGTAACTAATACATGAAATATGAAATGAGTTGAAACTTACTCAGTGTTGATAGCAATGGTAAAAAAAAAAACACGTGAAATTATTTCTATCGAAGATAGTACTTTTTGTAAGAAATCAACAACAACTGAAGGTTCTTTTTTAAGTGTCTGTGCACACACATTTTTTTTACCATTTACTTAAAACAAAAAATATGCATGGATTTTCTGGAGCATTGATGTTTTTCTGGAGCATTGATGCATCTATGTAGCTCAAATTTCTGCAGGCTATATAGTTTACCAACATTCTTTTTTTCCGAATATGATGTTATGCCCTTATTCGCTGGCAGACTCGTGACGTCACATCAGGGTTACTGGACCGTTGCTATGGTCACTGGTTCACGCTCACGTTTTACTTCCATTGTGTTTGCATAGGCCTACTATTATTCTTTTTGAAGAAAATATTTAAGAATAGGCCTAAAAATGGACAAAAAAGACTTTCGCTGGTTTGCTAATACCTTCTCTCACAGCGATACACTGTCCTGCTGTTATTTTGTGATCGTTGTAACAGACAAATGCACGGAAAATGTTCCCCTTGTGGCTTCTGTGTAAAACGATTGGATAGGCCTATACCCGTTGCCATACACATAGCGTGAACCGTTGTCAAAGCATGGGCGTCAGTTGACGTCACACTCTGCCAGCAAATTTCAGGAATACGCCAAAGTTTCAACGATACATACGTTACTTCTAACGTCAACTTCGTGCACGTTGACCATGACAACGACCATTGCTAGCTCTTTCCGTAACCCCTGGCTGATAGTACTATTTACCGGAAAACACAGGAAAACATAGGCCTACTAAATACCGCAAAACATAAAAAAGAAAACACAAAATAGAAACTCACTGGAAAACACATTAAACACCGGAAAACAAATAACTCCCCAAAACATACCAAGAAACACCCGAAAATATAGGCGAAAAACAACCCAGTGTTTTTCTGGTGTTTTTCGGTGTTTGTTTTTCAGTGTTTTTCGGTGTTTGTTTTTCAGTGTTTTCCGGGTGTTTTCCGGGTGTTTTCCGGTATTTAGTGTGTTTCCCGGTATATAGTATGTTTTCCAGTGTTTTTCAGTGTGTTTTCCGGTATTTTCCGGTAAATAGTATCACCCCTATCTGGCTGACGTAAAGACAGGGTTTTCCGAGAACTCAGAGGTAAAAATAAAAAAGAAACACAAAAAAGAAACTCACTGGAAAACACATTAAACACCGGAAACACCCAAATAACTCCCCAAAACATACCAAAAAACACCCGAAAATATATGGTGTTTTTCGGTGTTTGTTTTCAGTGTTTTCCGGTATTTATTGTGTTTTTCGAGAACTCAGAGGTGAAGGCTACCAGTAGGCCTATGCGTGTAGGCCTATAGGGAGGTGGGAAAATTAACGTATGAATAAAAATGTTCTTATACAATCGCCGAGTTCATATTTCGTTTCCAAGTAATGCAAAACCCAGCTGCATGGAGTCAAGTGCAACTACCTTCAAATGTGTGTAAATTTAATTAACTATCCCAACAGAATAAAATTGTCTAATTCAATTACAATGAAAACTCAAGTAACATCGTAAAGGTAGGTGCGTGTGTGGGTGATGATTTTCAAAATTGTGTGGGCTGTGTTTTACATTTTAAGTACATGTTAATTATAGCCTACAGTTGTCATGGACAATTCAGATTTTATTGTGGACGTATATAAAACCTCGTTGTAATTCATACATTAATGTGAACATACCGTCGGGCGCGAGGAACCAATTAAGATTGCACCGTGGAGGACGCGTATGCCACGGCCGACGCCGATGACTCTTTCCCGGTTATAGTGTCATCTCCTCGGAGACACGAGATTTGAGATTCAAGAGAGCGCTACCTCAACAGAAAGGTCTCGAATTACAACAAAACCAGCGGGCCAGAGCTGAGAGGTTTGCCACGGTGGGTCTCTATTGGCAGTCAAGGGGAATGTATTATCTTTTTATGAGGCGATTATTGGCGGGCTGTTTGCCGGAGCATGCGGGGGACTGTCGAGCTAAACGCGGCACGGTGGATCACGATCCCTGGGGGTGCCAATCACATGATGGGACCGCGGTCAAATGTTGATGTACGGGGGGGTGTTGCCTGGGTGTTGTTGCAGCGATAATTTCATTTGTCATCACTATAAACAATGACAACGTTTCCGGCATCTGACACTCGATTTGACACGTTGTTGGGTTCCTTATTACAGTAATTATTCCCCTTTCGCACTGTAGCGTCCCCCTGAGGCGTCATTATATTTACGAGGCACAAGACGCATCGGGCCCCTTCTAGAAATCATTAAATCTCCACATTATAAAACCTAGTTCTATAGGGGATAAAAACTGTTTTATTTCGTTTAGGACACTATTTATTTTCCCCATGGTATTCCAATGTACGCCAGTGATGTAAATTATTATGTAATTTACACCCGAGACGTTTGTTGAAAACGTGGCGAAAATCGCGTTTTAAAGCTCTTAAAATATTTGCTAACAAGACACTTTGGCCCTCGATAAATGAAACGTTTTTTGAATTGATAATTTTCTAGAAACATATACGTTATTCGCTTTCAAACAAGACATTAACGAACAAAAATCCACCAATGTTTAGTTATCGAACAATAAATTACTGTCAATATTTTCTGTTACTTTACTGTAAGTATTATAATGAGAGAAAGATGACAAGACACATTGTTCTTGAGAAGAGTTTTCCAAGAAAACTGGTTTTGAAATAATTTTTGATATGCTATTACAAGAAGATATTTGTGGGCGTCGTCCACTTTGAAAGTCAAAAAGTACGACAGAAAAACATGCACGCCAACTTAAAAGCCCCAATACATTTTGCAGGCTCCACGAGTTGACAAGAAAACCCAACTAAAGTGTTGAAAGCAGGGCAATTCCATGAATTCAGATTTGCATTTCAGAGACTTTGAGGGCTTGTAATCAGTTTTTCAGGAATTGCACTTCCATCAAGGATGCTTGAAGAACGTGTTTAAAATCAAACAACTTGAATACGTGAAGCATTACAAGCCCTCAAAGTCTCTGAAATGTAAATCTGAATTTATGGAATTGCCCAGCATGATTTTTTGTCCCGTGTATATAGGCTAACATGGTACCTTTGTGGGAGAAATTGCAAATGAAGGTACTTTTTAAAAAACAATTCAACGCCAAAAAAAAAAGGTTTTCTTAAAGATAGTAGGCCTATACATGATTGGTAAACTGTTACAAATAGTTTTATCCCGCTGTGTGATAGAAGATATGCATGATTAAAACCAACCTGAGCAAAAACCAGCTCCGTACTTCGTCTAACTTTTGAGAAAACAGTAAAAAAAGGTTTGCAATCATTTCGCCCCAAAACCACTTCGCCCTGAACCATTTCACCCTGAACCACGGCCTGTGCACGACGTGGTTTTGGGGCGAAGTAGCATTTGGGCGATGTAGTGTTTGGACAAAGTGATTTGGGGCGAAATGGCACTCGGGCGAAGTGGTTTGGGGGCGAAATGGCACTTGGGCGAAATGGTTTTGGGGCGAATTGAATTTTCGTCTCATGAGACGAAAACTAATTGTTTTACTCATTTCTCAAATACTATATCACTTCAGACAAAACCATTTCAGGGGAACTTTTCTACGGTCACCATGTTTATATTGTGTAAGTTAGGCGTAAATCTGTGAACATTTCTGATTTTCGAGATTACCAATGATGTATACTGCCTTTAAGTCTTACTGCATTCTATGTGGCTGAAATTACAAGGCAGTTTATCAACATTGTTCTTTAGTTATGTAGTGCTGTTATTTGTAAAGGTTTTCCAATCATGTCTTTAAAATGTCACACCGTGCACTCTCAGAACGTTGGTTAAAATTTTTAACCAACTTGGTTAAAATTTTAACCAACCATGTATTACCAGGTGAACATCCCAACAGTTGGTTAAAACCTTAACCAACCCAGGTTGGTTAAATTTTAATACGTGGTTGGTTAAACATTTTAACCAATTATTGGTTAATTTTATTTTAACCAATCTATTGGTTAATGGCGAGTTGGGCAAATTTTAACCATGTAGTTGGTTATACCCGAATGGTTGGGCATTTTACTGAAATGCTGTTCAATATTTTACCAACAGTTGGTTAATTTATTATGTTAAAAGTAAAAAAAAAAAAGATATTTGGGTATAAAGGACACTAAATAAAGTCAAACACCACACGATGGACTTGACAGTTTTACATTGTTTATTTTTTTATATATATTTTTTGGGGGGGAGCGGGGGGAGCGGTATATTTGATGTACATGTATATACTTTAGCAGCAGGTGTAGGCCAAATGTATACTGGTATTTTCTAAATGAAAGAGTTTAGCTTCCTTCAAACATGTTCATCTCAGTTTAAATGTTTCACATCACACTGTGTTAACAATGAGTTCGCGATTGCTTGTGTGACGTTTAGCTCAGCTGCACTATATAAAGTCAGAGAAGAGCGTATTTTTATTTTTGTGGTTTACACAGGAAAAAAATAGTTAAATTCAGATTGGGAAATAACACTTGCAAAATTTCCGAGTTGCCATTATATTACTACGGGAAGTTCGTTCTGTGTCGAAAAAGTGGCCAAAATGCAGCTTTGATCAAGAAGACGTGGTTCACGCCGAAGCCTTGCTTAGCAGTAGCCTAGTCAGATCAACTGTGATGTGCATGATGAGTGGTTGTGGCCTTGGCTTCTGCTGTGAGTCACGGTTGTAACAGTTGCTGCCAAGATGCCAAATCCGATCCGATCAGCCCCTCCTGTGTGGATAAACAAAATGAAACAAGAACACAGTAAAGATCCAAAGGCGGTATATGTGACCCATCCATTCGTACTATTATTAAACTAATGTACCTATCAATTGTTGCCCCACCCCTACCCCGCGATGCCCCACCCCTTAGGTGGGGATTTGGTCACGATTTTCGTGCCCCAGGGTGGGAACTTAAACGCATGAAAATCTAATTTTCAGCGCACAGAGAGCAAAACGTGTATCTTTTGCCCCAGGGAGTTTGTAAACCAAATTTTGATCCAGGGGTGGAGAATTTGTCATTCGAAAAGTGACAATCTCTATAAATCTTAGATGGGGCAGCCCGGCGGGAGTGGTGGGGAAAGGTTTCACGTAGGCTAGGCGCGCCGTGCGGAGCGAGTATATGGTGTACATATGTAGTTTGTAGCCTGCTCGCTACACACGGCCTATACAACGTGTAAGTAACGTTATAGTACGACAACCCGTACGGGTAAAAAAAAATAACACTTTCGGCTTAAATCTTCGAGAAAGGTTTTCAAAATCGACTGCTAGCAACCACTAAAATGTCTCCCCACCATCCACCGATCGACCCAGACAAATAACGAGGCAGAACTTACCTTGAAATAGTTGTTTCAGCTCGGAAACACCACTACATTTTGCAAATTTGACGTCAACACATTCGCCATTTACCGTACGTTTGAGTATAGTTTCACACGTACAATGTACACAGACACGTACACACAGCGCGCGTGGGCATTTTGTCACTGCTGCTATTTTGCAGACAAACGAGTCACTAACCAATGGTAGCTTTCACTGGACACCACGTGACATGGTTGGGCGATTTTTTATAACCAACATCACTTCGTGGGTGGTAAATATTATAACCATAGTTGGTTAAAATACAGCCCTCTGATCTTATATTTTACACAACCCGCAGTTTACCCAACCAGAAAGCAGAATATTTCTTAACCAACCCCTGGTTAAAGAAAAATTTACCCAACTCATAGAATTTAACCAACATTGGGAGATTTTTAACCAACTGATTTTTAACCAGTGATATTTTAACCAGCGTTCTGAGAGTGTGTGGAGAATAGAGCGGTATTTTCACGCCACTGACATTTCATTAACCATGGCGGCCTAAAACCACGCCCCGTTTCGCCGCTACGCAGATGCTGTCCCCATTATAGGCTCGCTAATACGACGTCATGTTGATGAAATCGACCTTAGTCAAACTGCCCGCTGCGCCGGTTGGTCACGAAAAAACCGGGAACGTGGATGCGACAAGCATCACTCCCTGTTACCTAATTGACCCGATTGTCACCCCGCTGCCGGTGGCGAAAAAGTCTCACCTAGAGTCCTATGCGCCGATTCAACACGCTGCCCAGAGGCCTATTCAAATCCGTCCAGAATCCCCGACCAGCGACTGGTTTTCGCAGCAGGCATCGCGATTTTAGCTCATTTTCTGTGCCGTCGTTAAAACCCATTATACATAATTTGCAGTTGCTCAAGATTACTTTAACCGAAAGATCGAGGAGGCTGAGAGATGCAACATATTTTTATCTGTCAACAACGAGTAAGACCACCTCTCGTAACAAGGCTACTTGCACCAGTCTCCACAAGAGCCGCTAAGGCGGGGTGCGCCACCCTGCCTGAAATACACGCACCCCTGAGATTGTGCACCGATGTAGTGATCAGCTGATCTCTCGTGATCGTAGGTTCAATCAGGTTGACAACCAAATAAATGGAATTTTTCTGAGAGCCCGTAACTACAGAATTCTCCCGGAAACAGAAAATGTCACATTTCATAACTGTATAGGAATCACTAGCTCATTTTCGTTCTTTTCGCGACTATAACTAGAAGAAGAATTGTGGGCGGCACCCGGTTATTCCAGGCGGTATCCGGGTACCACTCGGAATTTTCATTGCGTTTTGGTACTTTCATGAGCTCGAGGAATTTCAAATTGTCATCCACTGCAAAAACTGTGGTGTTACATTAACACCAGTGGTGTTGTTTTATATAGATACCAAGCCTGGTGTTAAAATTTAACACCATAGGTGTTAGTATCAATTCCAGACTTGGAACAAATGCATTATTTTTAACTCCTTATAGGTGTTAAAACTAATACTTGTGGTGTTAAAACTGAACACCGGGCTTTGTATCTAGGCCTATATAAGACAACACCACTGGTGGGTCTTATAAGGAGGGTCTATGTGCTTTATTTTGGTATAAAATGTTGTGAAAATGAAAAGACCCGTGACGCAATATACAATGGCTCAGCATTTGAAACGAGGCCAGTGCTAATTGGAAATTTGTCATTCCGTCACTAATTACTATGCTCGCAAAAACTCGGCCCATGCTGTGCCACATCTCACTTACGTAAAACGGGCCACGTAATTTGCGCGATTATGGCCGGGCATATATTATTACACGCGATATGAAAATACGACGGATTTATCCAAAGGGAGTAGTGAAGTTTGGTCCGGCATGTGATTTATCCGTGCCCTCTTAATTGCCCAGGGGAACGTGAGCTAAGGTGAGCATTGCTCTCCACGAATGAATATCTTTATATGTTCGCTTAAAAGAAATGCCCAAATATCTCACTTAAATTTATCTGAACGGCTGCACATTTTGGCACGCGCTATTCGGATTATCAGCAGAGACAAACTGATAATGTTAACGATTTTTCTTAATTATTGAGCGCCGCGCCGATTTCCAGAATCTTTTATTTCTTCTTCCTACGGAAGCGCCATGGGTCGTTTCTTAACCGTATTTCAATTCCGCACGTCGCCTCATAGCTAGACCGTGTATAAGTCTCGTTTTGGGTCACACTTCCGGAGACCTTGAGTCAGGGAATGGCAATTGTGTTTTAACGTTGTGACGATCTTCTTTGAATTATCACTTTATACCGCGTTTGTAAAGCGCCCAAACACCAATAAATGGAAAAGCACCTTAAAATCTATCGATTCAATGAAGGAAATGAAGAAAATTTTGTCCGAGTTTGTCAAACAAATAAAAATATTTGACCTTTTGTATTCGGTTTAAAAGTACCTTTACGAACGGCAGGCTCAGGCTTGGTGCATCTCAGAAATATTAACCTGGCTAAACAAATATCCGGTTTGAACGTCAACTTGAATGTTCACTTCTGTTGAGAGTAGATAAAAACCACAAACAAAAACCTGAACAAATAAAGTATACAAACGGCTAGGATAGAAAATCGAAAAGTCCGTTCGAAGCCTAATCAAGTGGTTTTGAAAACGGCGACAATGGAACGTACGCGCAAACATATTCGTGCCACATGCGGACTACCAGCGATGCGCGCACTGAGTGGTTTCTATATACGTCAAGGCCTGATGGGGTTACCAGTTTATCTCAGAGACGGAAATAAAAGGTCAGATTTATAATTTTGTTAAATTTTTTTTCAATTAACTTTTCGCACAGGTAATAAATGGGATTTTAAGAATTTTTAAAGTGGACCCCGAATCGGTAGATGAAACTGCTAATTTTGACGTGAAGTCAGAATATACCGAAAGAACGGTCGCCGCACGTGCTAAAGCTCCTATACGTGGTCTCCGGAAGTGGATGAATCTCGCAGCGTACCGCAAGTTCTCGAGGTCAACTTACACGCGGTGCTGTGTTGATATCGGCAAACGCGCGCCGCTGAAATAGGAGCAGTTTCTTTACATTGACGAACTAATGGTGCCAATTCATCATCAAAAGTAATTATTTTGCGCTCATTGTGTATAGCCCAGTTGCGTGATACCGTGAAAAGCCTGTCTTGGCCCGATATCTTTTCAGTGTCCGAACGCAAGATCGTTTGTGTAATAAAGGAAATGAACCGTTAAAATAAATTGGCAGTCGAGTTTAAATTTGATTTGGTTCATCTCCCAATAATAACACAAAAGAAATGTGTAGGCCTTGGAGATTGATAGGCAGCGCATCATTAGCTATCCAGTTTTAATTAGTTTTACATAACAACCACAATATACGTATTTAATCATTTAAAGTCCCATTACAGCACTTGCAGTGAACCAAAATATTATTCATGTGTTGATACGAAAAACCCGATTAAAAGTGTTGATTGGAGAAACTGCCATCTGAAAATGCATTTATAAAACAAAAACAACGATTTTTTACCATTCTTTCAACACAAGAACCGTTCCCTGGAATTCGTATAATAAGTTTCATCTGCAAATTATATAATGGGCTTTTAACATCATGAAAAAGCTGCACAAAATGACCTCTGCATCGAGTGGCCTCGTGGGGTGTTATAGCCTTCTGTCGATGTTTGTCGTGTTTGCGAAATTAATTGTTTAAAAGATAAATTATCAATCCGTCAAATAATGTCCCATCTGCATCTCACTCAGGTATTCCAATGTCTTAGCTTTTGAATTGCGATGCGATTCAGCTACATAGAGAGTTAGTCAGCGCACAACAACATTTACTCAATACAACTTTTCGTTCAGAGGTAGCTAACTAACGAAAATATATGTTTAGAAACTAATAGCTCCAACTAACAATTAATTACCTCAATAAGAGCTTAATTAGCTCTTTGGCGAATGTAGAAAACCAGACTTAGATATAGAAAACTAGAGATGTAGAAAACTAGAGATGTAGAAAACAAGAACTCATACATACTGTGGCAATATGGGCGCCGCCATTTTGCATTAACGCTATGGTGCCACAAGTGCAAAAGGATATGGTGCATGCCCTCTATGGTGTTGTTCGATTAGCTTCCATGGTCCACACCGTCGCCTCCCGGATTGATCATACTTCGCATGACCATCCCCAGGTCGGGCTGACTCGAGGAAGCAAATTTTTGCACCCTTGGCATAAAGCTAAAATGGCGGCAAGCATTTCGGGACAGTTCTTATAAAGCTTATTTGGGGGAAAAAACTATTAATGCCATTTAAGGTTTTAAAAAACAGACATCAACTGCCATTCTTAAAACGAAGGTGGGAGATCTGCTTCCGGATCAACTGAAAAATCTTCGTTACCCTCTGGAATCTCAACAGCCGTGTATGTGGCACTGTACCCCCTGAAACTATTGACGTCGTCGCTGGTGAATTTGAGGACGAGGCAGTTAGTCTTGGACGAGATGGTAAACGGAGGCCTGTGGCGACCACAGTACGTAGTAGTGGTACCCAGGACTGGCTCGCTGACCTGGGAAAGAGGATGGAATTATCGTAATATCGTCATAGGCCTATGCTATACCCATGTTTTGCCCGGTAACCCTCATGGGAATCTGATGTGCTTGTTTTTAATGATAAACGTTGAAGCCAATGAGGATAATGCGCTGTGTCGTTTTTTAAAACTTTGAAAGGGACGATGACGTCAACCATGCAACAGTTCATTGAGTTCAACGCTTCTTACACGCCGCGAAGTATCAAGCCCTCTCGATTCTCAGTGCCGAACTTGAAAAACATGGCGCACAACATTTAGACGCAAATTAAAACAATTTCAAATGGTCAGAATGGACACAGCTAGTCTGGTACCCAGACCTGGGCTATACGCTTTTGTGCACGCCTCTATAGAAAGCAGAGTACCTGATTTTGGTGAACATTGGAAACGTTTGCAATGTTCGAGTATTCGGAATGCAGCCCTGCTGGGAATGATTGCCCAACAGGTCTGGACAGTTTGCTCATTGCTGATTTGTTGACAATAGTCTGAACGTCAGACCCATTCACAAAATGCGTCTGACACCGTACGCACACTGCTAACGGCTGTTCTATCAAAACAGCGCACTGTCATCAGAAGAGCGCCTTTCAGTAGTCTAGTCAGGTGCCGCAAAAACCGTGTGTATGCGAACTGTTGGGATTGCATTTGACCGAGTTTGGGGATGAAATTGTTCCTTTTTAGTCAAGGACGTTGTCATAAAGATGTGCCAAATTCTGTACCCATGCTTTAAAACCTCCCGTTGGTAATTCAAATGGGGAACTCTCAGAGCAAGTTTTTTGTTTACCTCAATTTTATCGGCCAAGCATTCGGGCTCGTCCCCTTGCAAGTACAGCCGGCTAAACACCACATTCACACGGTAACCAGGTTCCACTATGATATGGTAGGTACACCGCTCACGCGCCCGGTACTTGTCCGGGAAGCCCGGACTTTGGAAACTGCCAGAGTTGGACGTCAGAATTCGGTTACAGCCTGTAAAATAACAGAAATCCACACATTCAAACCCTGGAAAGTCACGTTATTATTATAATCTTGCATAGCCTTTATTGCAAAATAATGACTTTCCAAGAACAGCATTACATTTAATTTAATAATGTTGATAAGCTACGGCCTTGTGGACGTTTCAGCCACATAATTATATGCAGTAATACTAATATGAAAACCTTAAAAATCCGTGGATGGCTTTTGTGTTAATTGAATGGTAAAAAAAATAATTTGCAAACATTAAAAAAAAAAACTTCAGTTGCATGGCAATTTCTCTCACAAAGGCACCATTTTACAAGAAACAGAATCGCGTATAGTGCTTGTTACTATTGCTATCAACACATTTAGTCGGGGTTTTCTTGTCAATTCATGAAATATTTTTTGGTGACTGCAAATGGGCTTTAAACAAATCTAGAGTGTGAACTCGCTCACCCAGTCATGTATCTGTATATAGGGACTGTGCCGATATTGACCCCTTTCGAACACGTGCAAATATGCCATTTTGGGAGTCAAATAATGCTGAGTCATTGTGGAAGCGATGTGCGTGCGCGTTGTGTGTCTCTCTGGTGGGCGCAACGGGGTTTAGTTCACCAATGGGAGCCTCAGCATAGCGCGTTACGCGCGCTATGGACACACACAACGCGCACGCACATTGCTTCCACAACGACGCGGCATCGTTTTACTCCCAAAATGACGTCATTGGCACGAGCTCAATAGGCGCCGCCATTTTGGGCTTAACGCTATGGGTGCAAATAAGACATGCTGACACTATCGTTTGGTATATTTTGCACCCATTCCCTCGCTGGAAAAGTGTGACGACTTTGGCAAAATATCGGCACAGCATGTCTTCAGAGTCGCCCCTAGTTTTATATATATCTGTGATCCAACCTCACCCGAGTGTGCCGCCTTGTTCTCCGGGGCCACGAAGTTATACTCGAGGATGTAGCCGCTGCCCGAAGCAACCGTACGGTGTTGGACGATGAGTGCGTCGGCCTTGAGGTGCAAGGTTGTAGTAAAGGTTTCACGATCGAAACTCTGACGGTAACCATCGGAACTGAGTACCAGCTTCTCATCTAAACAAAGGTTATTCAAATGAAATTTCTACTTAAATAAAGTCATCAGCAAAACGATAACAGTGTGTTTAAAAGCCCCGCCTGGCAACAACCTTTGACCTTTCGCACCAGAATTCAAAACGAAACCCCGTGGCGTTCGTTTTGCATCATCGATGCAATTCGGTGTAAGCTATTCGAACACCACTATAATATAGATTTTTTGCCTCGTCAAGGTCGTCATCATGTAATCGCTTAGCGTACATCGACCTTGCAACTACATGTAGCGGAAATTTGGAGCATACATCCAGGTACATTTCCATAGCGCGCATATGTACACGGCAACTGCGGAACTTACCAAGGCCACTTTGGATGGCCACCTCTCTCAGTCTTATCTTCAGCGTGCTCCCCGCTGGACCAATCAGAACCTGAGTACAGGTCACGTTTCCCGTTGGGCTGTTCTTTCTGTTGATCACGCCCCACTCGTAAGCCTTGACGCCATCACATTGGTCGTTGACTAGTGGGTTGATCTCACCTGCATAGAAGGTTATTTTAACCAATCAATCGTAACAACTCGTTCAAGTTATATAAAGTGAGAAAACAATGATTTTGTTGAATGATATACATGTACCTTTTTGCGGACAGGCATTGCCGCATCTGACGCACTGATCACCCTCAGGTCTAAAGCCCTCACTGCATCGATCCACACACATCACTCCTTCTGTGAATACAACTGTTCAAAAATAAACCATAAAAATACCGTCGAGTTAATTACCATTTTAATGGGTTTAATTCGCAGCCCGTAGCCTGAAGCTTACAAAGTATGTTCCACCATGGAGGAAGGAAAGACATGGTTCCACCTAAACATCGGGATACATAGGTGGGTGGCGCGATTGGCAGCCGACTGCCTTTTTTTGTACGAAGAAGTGCTCTGGGATCTTTCGAGTGCCTGTCAGTGAAAAATTCCTGGCTCACCGCTGCACCGGGGCAAATCAAACTTGTTTGATTTTCTGCATCCGGTCCGGTGTCCGGTGTGCCAACAAATCGCAAAGGTGTGCGGCGGGCGTTACACAACACTGAGCAACGGCTTGACATCCCTTCCAAAGGATGAATGCCTTGCTCAAAGGCACAGGTTCCACGGCCGGGTATCGAACCAGCAACCCCAAGTTTTTATCCAAGTGTTGCGAGTCGGTGACCCAAACAACTCGGCCACGGTACCCCACAAATCGTCGCGAAAAGAAATATGCATGCCACAAATAAGAACAAGATAGCAGCTATTCAGATTTCTTTTGTCCACTTCTCGGTCAATTTCTGTCCTATCACCAATATAAAAGCCATTTTAATGCTCTTTCAGGCGAGTTAGATTTTTCCCAAAAAATTGACCCATGTGACTGGTTTTATGCTGAAATATTCAAGTTAATCTTGAAAATTCAAAAGAACTTAAAAGGCAACCTTTTAATTGGCTATTTCATGAACATACAAAAAAGCTTACATTTGGAGCATCTTTCGACGCATTCGTGTCCGTGTTGGAACTTAAACTCCGGATTCGGCTCCAAGATAAAGGTTTCCTGATTGTACATGAAGGCTGGGCCACATCCGTCTTGGCAGCGACCGTTTAGTTTCACGTTTCTGCATTCCTTGAGATAAATACCATCAGCCACGTGACCTTATCAATTTCCAGTCTAATTTTTGTCAATTTCCAGTTCCAGTATTTTTAATTGGGTGGGATTTGAGGACTGCAAATAGTACGTATATCGTTCCAGGTATAGCATACATGGTTGAAGAAAACAAACACTGGTGCTACTTATTTTGTCATGAAGCAGCCGTCTAACAGCATTGTTAGATTTTGAATTAGTCTTACGCATTTCACCTTTCAAATGGAGGTGCAGTTTAGAAAGTGCACATACTATGCTGATGTTGCTACGTGGTGCACGCCAGGTCACAATTCTGCGGGTGTTACGTGTTAGTCTTAGAGTAACTGGTCTGTTAACATATCTGTTAACACGGTGTTAATCTGGACCCCTAAGTGCACGAGTAGGCACTATCTATATTGCCGCATAATTTAAATAAGAAAACCTGCCCCTGTCATGGCCGCCGGTGAAAAGGGTTTATTACTTACCTTACACTCCGTGTCCGATGCGTCGGTGCAACCGCCGTGACATTGTTCATGACAGCACTGGTCCTGTGCGGGCCCGTAGCATCCATTCACGCACAGTTCATGGCAATCTTTAGTCGACGACAATGGAAAGAAATACTAAACTAACTTAAAGGGCCTGTGACATCCTAAACAACTTTGTGCCTAAGCTTTGCTTCATAATGACAGATTACTTGTTCTGCAAGACATACTATTGTTCGTTTCGATGTAAAATCAATAAAAGGTGGCATTTTTCAACTTTGAAGATTTCATTGCAATAAATCACAGACAGAGGGCGCTGTTTTGAGTGCATCACATAAGGAAGACAGAAGGGAAAAGTTAAGAAAAAACATAAGACTTCAAGTTGGACTTGTGGCAAATTGCTGCAGTTTCTACCCCCAGTTTTGTCATGGCTTACAGCAGGCAACATGTAAAACAAACTCAAACAGCCATGGATTACAAAAGTTTCAGGAAAATTGAGAAAAAAGTGGAATCTTTTGTGCACAGTTCAATGCGATTTTCCTGTGTTTGCCTCTTGTGACGTCGTGACCTTGGTCATGAATATGCATATTTTCATTAGCATAAAAACTAAAAACCTTTGTTTTAACCCCCAAAGCAAGCTCCAAATGGGATTTTTAGGACTTTAACTGAGTAAAGTGGTTTTAAAGCATAGATTTCATTGATAAAAATCCTAAATAAGGGCCCTTTAATCATTGCGCGTGCTTTAATCAAAGCGACATGAATAAGCGAGTGACTTGCTGCATTAAGAATAGTGTGGTGTTTGTTACAATGCTAAAGTGAGGCAACTGTACTACTAATACAATGGGCGATTAGATCGATCAACTATTTTGACTGAAAAACTTTACTCAAAATGGAAGATAGACGTGGTTCCAACTATTCAATGAAATGATATATTTTAAAAAGAAAACAATTATTATTGAAGATGAATTTGTATAAATGTGTTTGGACACAAATATATTTACAAGGGTTTATATATGCAGCACGATATAGGGCCGAGGGTACCCCCTATCATTGTCCCCCCATTGTGTCTCAAACATCCAAGGAATTCAGTTTTTAGGGCATATGCAGCACGACGTGGCATACCGGCAGAGGGTATCCCTACCATTGTTCCCCCATTGTGTCTCAAACATTCAAGGAATTTCCAAGGAATTCCTTTCAGATTTTAGGGAGGGGGAGGGGGAGGGGGAGGTGTGTTTGTTGCGTCAGTAACAAAAGGGAATGAGTGTGTTGAGTCATAGGGGCGTTAGGGGGAAGTCCTTAGGCCCTAAATCGTGCTGGGTATATCGCACAATATTTCTTGAAAGCAAAATTCTTTCCTCCATGAACTTACCTACGACATCATCTGCCATTGCGTAGACAGCCGCTGCTAAAAACACCGTGGAGAACGCAAGAAACCGGCAAACGGTTCCCATTTTTGGACGAAATTTAAACTTTTCTCGAGGTGTAGAGTTTTCGCGCAGTGCGCGCAGACAGCCTGTTTTCCAGGGTTTTCCCTTCAGTTTTTAGGAAACTTACTTATGCACCACCAGTCACGGTCATTCTTGGCTGCACGACTGACATGGTCCCTACATTACACAAGTGAACATTCCAAAAACCTGTGAATGACCTTGAATCACAGTTCCTGATTTGATTTGTACAACGGAAAAGGCGGGAACCAGGTTCAGGCTGCACCCTCGCGGTCAAGGCCTCAGTGGGCCACTGGGAGCAATTTTGAAACATTAACACCACATGCATGTACATATTGTGCTTTAAAGGCCAGGGAAATTGTCATAGCGATGATTCAAAATTTTACTTTGTGAGTTGACAAGAAAACTTTACTCATAATTATTCACTATAATGGTAACAATCACCCCTGTCCAAAGCGTATACCTTTCGTGTGAAATTTAATAGTGGTTAAGAAATTGAGCAAGCAATCTTATTTTATCAGCATTCACTTAGGCCCTATAACACACAAAAATCATGCATTAATTTTTAAGACTTTCTGAACAAGTCTTAAAAATTAATGCATGATTTTGTCTCGAAGTCGAAAGTTCTTGTCAACTCATGATTGGGTCACTGCAAATTTGGAGTGCCGTTGCTAAGATACGACTATAATGGCGCGATTTGTTAGTCAAAGTTGTATTGTCCGTGGTTCTCAGCAATATTGATTTTGTTTTTCTTCTGAAGGAATTTTTAAAGCATTTGCTTTATTTAAACGTGAAAAAAACATACTTTGTATTTTAGACATCGGCAACCTTGTGAAAAACGCCGTTTTTACAGGGCCGTTTTTTGCGCCTTGCCTAGACTTGCCCAGGTCTGACTTCCCGTGTTTGGTCTGTGATGCGGGCATGCGGCACGTCCGCTAGACTGGTGGCCTGTCAATTTTTTTTCTTTTGTCTCGGAAGACTTTTTGAGACAGAGGAAACAGAAGAAAACATATTGGACATGCCACCATTCCGGAGGGCGCACTGTGCGCTTCGCATTGCAGACCGTGCATGGGAGGTCAGACTTTGGCAAGTCTACGCCTTGAATTATTGGCGGTTTAGACCATTTTCGGACAAGACCTTCAAGTCAACTGTACTCTGTAGATTCGATTTTTATTTTAAAAATCATGTACTACTCCCGTATTATTTAGATTACAATCCCGATGCCAATTCGGTTTTTATTTTTGCTGGACACTAGACAGTCAAAACACAAAACTGAAAATTACGGACAAAAATGGTTTTTAATCTATAAGCGATGGTAAATATTACAATTTAACCGGCTAACATACTGTATAATAAAACATTCTTTTATTTTCAACATTTAGAAAGAGTAAGAACACAAAACAAGACATCAAGAAGTTCTCCCTGTAAAAGTTATTTCTTGTAATAAACCTGTCCGATCATTTGAACTCGTCTGACCCCTGCATGGTTGATGTCAACGTGCATATTACTATAACATACGACGCAAACTCCTACATCACTAAGTAGGCCTATACCCAACACGATATGTGGCAAATGGACTCCCCCTAATGCCCTATTCCTCAACTCAATCTTCCCTTTTGTTAACGCACCAATCCCCGAAAACTGAAAGGAATTCCTTTGAAATTCCTTGGATGTTTGAGACACAATGGGGGAACAATGAAAGGGGGAGTGGGTGCGGGGAGATACCCTCTGCCACTTATCGTGTTGCTAATGAGTAGGCCTGTATGTATTATTACTCTAAAATGTGATCATTCCCACCTGTGAAAAATAAAAAGTTGACCATCGTTTATTTAGCATCTTAATACACAGATAATAGATACATTACATCAATATAAATTTCGCAGAATAACCATACCCAACAAAACCAAGATACTCTGTAAGATAGGCTACATTTTTTAAAGATAGAAATGTGGACAAATGTCCATGAGTTTGGGAAATATGGATGCAGTAAAAAAAAAAACAATTTGGCTCCACCGGGATTCGAACCACAGACCTGCTTAACATGCAGATACATAATGGCTGGCACCCCAAATTCTTCACAAAGTCACATACTACACTGTTATTGCTACGTGGTGCACACCACTGCCTAGCAAGCAACAGTCTGGTTGTTTTATGCCATACTCTCCTACGGTGAACACGGTTGTTTTATGCTGATGGCAACTATTCTCTAAAGCCCGTTATTTATAAATTAAAAAAAAAAATCAACCCCAAAAGTAAAGAGGACACTGTTTCGTTTTCATGGATGACCCACGCATATACTTTGAAATGAGAAGCAAACAAAAATTGACTTTTCGCTGTACGCATACTTGCATTAAAAAGAGAGCATTTGCAATAACACCTACTTGTAAAGTGAATTTCTTATTACAGAAAGTGCATGTTAACTTTACTATTACTTGTACTCATTAAATCCAGAGTAAATAAAGCAAATAACACAAAACACAGTAAAAGAAGTCAGTAAGTTTACGTAACATTAAGATTTTTCTTGAATTATATAAAATCAAATTATCAATGCAAATTTCGCAAAACTTTTGTCCTCTTTGTGAGTAACGTTGAGTAAAGACCGATTTGTGTAGAAATTGTACTTAATTTCATTTTTTAAAATTAAAACCCAATACATCATTTGCAACTATCAACAATTTTACTTCACGAATTGACAAAAAAAAACAACTAAAAGTGTTGATTGCAATGGCAACAAACACCACATTTTTTTCTGAGTAAAATGGTACCTTTGGGGGAGAAATTGCCATTGAAGGCGAGTTTTTAAAAAAGTTGTCTGCAGACAATTTTTTTTAACATTGATGCAATGCAAAAAAATTTCTACAAGGCTGTTTTTCTTGACATTGGCTTTTAATTACGAGTGGAAATAATGCCATTTTTAACAGTTTACCGTACCAATCATGTGCTGTATCTTTAAGAAATAATGGATGGAAAATACATGTTTTAGTGCAAAAGTGTCTAAGTGTTACACAATGTTCTTCAATGTTATTCAAGTGACAGTGCACTAGCCGATTCAAACTGTAGAAAATATTTCAGAGGTTTATTTTGGGGGAAGAGTTGAGAAGTTGATTTTTTGTTTAAAATGATTCATCAAGGTATGCAGATTTGATGAAAAAAAACCCCAATTTTAGGAGTGAGAAAAAAAGAAAGAGATTTTGTGAGGAAACACTTGGAAATTGTTTAACCTGTCTCATATGTTTTGCATACAAGGTCTGAAGCCATTATCAACTACTCAATTATTTCCGTATTTTTGTACAAATATGGAGTTTTTTTTAGATTAGCAGCGCTAACGTGATAGAATTTTCCTGGGCCCCTTTACCATGTTTTGTGCTATACACAATACAATCATGACAAAATAGGAACACATACAAATTTACAATCTTAAATGGTTAAATCAAGTCTTTTTTTTCTGGTAAACTTTTTTTATCATCACCTCGATGAAATTTAGTCACGTTCACAGAAGGCACTCTACTTCTTGCGTTTGTTCTGTTTCATGGAAAATAAAGGAAATGAATTAAAAGAGGACTAAGTTTAAGACATTTTTTCAACCACAACAAAAATGAATTAAGCAACCTCTTTGTCGAATGTAGCTATTTCACATCATCAAATGGAGAAATTGTAATCTTTGCCGAATATTAGGGTGTGCGTTCACATTAGGAAATCTGTCGGATCATTGTCGAATCTTCGTCTTTCCCAAATTAATTAACTAATTAATTAATTAATTAATTATTATTGCATTTATTCCATATGGGAATGTTCACAATGTGCTGCAAATTATAATGGATTTTATGAAGCCAAGTGTCTTTCTCCTAAACATCGAGATACATAGGTGGGTGGTGCCATTGGCAGATGACGGCCAAAGACACTAGGGAATCCCCTTACTCTTCACGAAAGAGTGCTCTTGGATCTTTACAGGGCGTTACACAACACACTGGACCAACGGCTTTACATCCCTTCGGAAGGATGGAGCAAGTGTGGTTAAGTACCTTGCTCAGGGGCACAGGTACCACGGCCGGGTAGCAAACCCACAACCACAAATTTTCACCCGAGTGTTGCGAGCCAGTGACCCAAACCACTCGGCCACAGTACCCCACAATGTGGATGGGGTTTTACACTAGCGCATCTCACACAATAAAACTGCAACTTTTAAAGAGCTAGATTAAAACAATTTCTGAAACAAAGTGCAATTTGCTTTATTCATTACAGAAAGAAGTTAAAACTTGTGGTGACTTTCATTGTCAGGCAAAAAAAAAAAAAATTGGGCAAAAAAGCCACGGTTGTTGAATACGAAATGTAAAATAGTTTTTAAAAATTAATTTGCCGCTGAAGGTATGGGGTATTAGTTGTCTGTCTTGTGCAATGCATAAGCGATGGTGTGAGTGGGAACCACCTGTGAATGTGACATCATTTGGGAGAACTGACAGTGTGTGAAAGTGCAACCTTGCTGGCTGGCTACAATAAAATACTGCATGTACACGTCATAGTGTACCATGCATGCATTATACGAAGCCTATGCCATGTTTTGTGAACGGGCAGCTCTGCTAACTTGGTGGCATGCACTGATCTTGTATAAACTCGCCAATGCCTGCTATTCGATGACGGCAAAAGCGAACAAAACTACAACAATTTTTTAGTGATAATTTGAAAATTATAACCACAATTCATTACTCTCAATTTTGAGTAAAAAACAGATTTCCGGAAATCGTTTTACCAGCTCTTTGAGACTCTATCTTACCTTTTTTTCGCTGTTCATGGCCATGATAATCATGAGCTGACGGAAAATATTGATGAAGTCCAAGAACAAATCCACGCTGTGCCTGTATATGTTGCATTATGACAAAAAAATAACATCAAGAATCGTAAGCAAAGCAAACAATTAAAATGGGCTGCTGTAACAACCAGTAGTGCCAATGTCATAAATCTGACTAGAACAATGTTCAGCATGTGCTTGTGGGTCAGGGTCATTAGTGTGTCCGGCTACATGTACCAGCGTGTTCACACACGTGTTCACACTTGATCCCAAGCCCAGGGGTCTAGCACCTAGCTCGGGATCAGCTCCGGATCACAGACCGATTATAAACAATCTCTGAAGCAAAATTGGCCCCGGATCACACGCTGAGATTTTGTCTCGCGATGTTGGAGGGTCAAACCCTGAGCTCGGGATCAATTTGCGGTCAGATAAACAATTAATCTTTAGGGGCCGTCCAAAGTTGTCAACATTTTCACGGTTCTACAAAGCGTAGGAAGGGGGAGGGAAGGGTCAAGGGCTGCCTAAGACTTTACATGCACTGTAAAATGTTGACACTTCATGGTAGTGATGCAGAAAAATATTGATAAGTAGTATTTCAGGGGGAAGGGAGGGGTCTTGAAAAATACTATACTCTGTAGAACTGTGAAAATGTTGACAACTTTCGACGGCCCCTTACTACATCCGCTTCACAGCCATTGCGGGGGAAATTCAAGCGGCTTTGCACACTAGCGTAGTACAATGTACACTGTACAAGCAACCAGTGTAAACATGGCAATTATCTCATACTTAGTTTTACAGCAAACTCACTGGTCAGAAGAAAAAAACATTTCAAACGAAAATCTCCTTAATTTTCAAATTTTTTCAGCCTTGATTTTGTTGGGTGTATTTTCTACTGTAATTGATTTAATAAGGCAAAGGTTAAGATTAAAGGCACAGTCTCGTCAGCAATGCGCGTGCGCCAAATTCGTGCCACGAAATACGCAGCTCCATAGCAAAGGCATGGAGCTGCGTATTTCGTGGCACGAATTTGGCGCGCGCGCATTGCTGACGAGCCTGTGCCTTTAATGTTACTGAGCCTGGGACAAGTCGAAAGCGCTTTAAAATGTCGGAACTTTTCTCATCGTAAGTTTTTTGAAAATCGGATTTAAGAAATCTACAAAAATGTTGCATGTTCGATTAAATCACAGTTTACTACAGAACAACAGTAAGGCGATGTTTGTTAAACTAGAAGAATTGGGTTAAAATCGCGATTAGGTCAAATTTTCTTTGCTGAATTTGAAATTTAAAAGTCACCCAGTCAGTAACTTCTATTTCTTGTTTTAAAGGAGCGTGTCCAGATCACATTTTTAGCAGCCCATTTTTCCCATGGATATTGAAATTTTGATACCATATCATTTGTCATATTTTTCCCAGTACCATTTTGAAATTTTGCACTCTCAATCTGTATATTTTCAAAGATATCATTAAAAAACACTGATGTTTTGTAAACTAATTTATCCAGGACATCTGCAGATTTCGGCAAGTCAAATTTAAGACTTTTAAAGACCCGCGGACACCCTGTTATCCATTCCATAAAGCAGGGCAGTGATCACACCAACCTTTTTGCTTCCACATCCAAATTGGAGATTGATAATTTCTTGTTTTCTTCCCATGGATAGTATTTTGGGGAGGTATTTTATATGATTGTTAGGTTAGAACGAAATCCATTTTCTAGAAAAATCTGGACAAGTCCTTTAGTTAATGCAAAATTTTACTCGAGCGTAAAAAAGTTTTATGAAATCAGAATGGTGGCATTTTGGTTTAGGACACTTTACTGTCGATATACTAGGCGATATACTAGGCAATGACACAAGAGAACAGCATCCAGAAAGTACTTGGTATATTATTCTGACATACAAAGCCTAAATTGTTTTACAAAGGCAGCCTTACCACACATAGTCTTTGTCTCCGTTGTTGCATTTCTCCACAATGAGCTGAGTGTCAAACAGCACAAAGCCCATGAAGACAACCAGGCACAGGTACATCTCAACCTGTCAAACAAAAATTAATTAATCAATCGATCAAAATATCCATCATAAAATTGATCATGCAATATGCCCGACTGTACGTTTTTCTATGGGCCAAACATAAATTTAAGTGCAGACACACAGTGGCTCGCAGTAACCTGTCCAATGTGGACACGACTTTAGTGAATAAAATGGCAAGGATATTAGCCCTGATGGCCCAAGGCCGGGCAGGTGTTTTCTCCAACTTGGGATTACCGGATGGTTTATACTGGCTTCTTAAAATGGGCGTGTTACCAGTTTTCCCAATTTAGAATGTTTGACTGTAAATTCCACTTGGGCGAATTTCTCAAATCCAGAGCCCACTTTGGCAATCGGATAATATTTTCATGCAAATATTTCTCATAATTTATTGCTTTCCGTGACGTAGAACATCCGGGAATGTTTAGTGGTCAACGGTCACGTACGTACACGCCACTAGACGCACATGGGCACGTGTAAAATATACTTACCAGCGTACTTTCATTCGAAGATGCCGCACGTGCGCGTTGCGATACGTTCAATTATTGAGCATGCACTAAAGCTTGTAAAAACGAAAGTGCTTTTGCTTGATCACAATTTTTAGCCTGAAGAAATACATTTTTATCTTTATCGATACAACAGCCATGGCGCAACAACATAAAGCAAGGTTAAGTAACAGAGGTAAGTGCAACCAATGCGCTTTTATTGCTTTTTTGGCAGGTAATCACTCGAGCCACGTGGGTAATGAAAAATGACAACCAAAATGGTGGATGGAAGGGGTAAAGCAATCAATAGAAGAAATAACTTTAACTTGCTCTGAGAGGATAACGTAAGCCCCACAAAGGTAGCAGATAGTCCGACAACATAGCTTTCTATAACCTCCTTGCACAAATTTCTCATTAACTTACGTAACAAGGACAGACACTTGTGGGACATCTTGGTCTGTCTTCTTACATTACGTGAACAATTTGTACAGGGAGGATGTAGAAAGGTATGTTATCAGACTATCTGTTACTTATTTGGGGCTTAAAGGCAAGGTTCGTCAGCAATGCGCGCGCGCCAAATTTGTGAAACAAATTACGCAGCTCCATAAAAAAGGCATGGAGCTGCGTATTTCGTGCCTTTAAGTTATCTTCTCAGAACAGGTTAAAGATAGATGTTTTTCTTCTATTTAACAGAACATAAAACCACTTTAGGAAAATATTATCATCAATCACCAAAGACCAGAGAAAAACCCACTTACCCTGAAGATCAAAGTAGATCCAAGAAAGATATTGAGAATGGACAACAAGAAGAAAATGGACAGTCCGGCGCTCAGGATGCCTGTGGAAGGATTGTCACAAGAGTATAAAACATATAAATATATGTAACTAGAAGAGCGAATCTGTCATGGCTCGCTGCTACATACGAATGAATTTTCTTTTCTTTAAACATTTACTTTTGTTAAGACACATCCTACCCGTTCCCTGTCCCCCTCCCCCCCCCTCCCCCCCCACCCTTATACCCCCTAGCCCACCCATGTACCTCCTCCCCCACCCTTGTACTCGTCTTGAATTTAATGAGTACATTTTTAATTTAATGAGTCATGCCCAAGTAAAAGCTTAAAGAAATGAGCCGAAAAACAGACCCGAGTGCAGAGCAAATTTGAACAATAGATGCAGATAAATGTACATGTACAAACTCAATTCAGTGTGCGCATCAACGTGAATCAACCTACTCCAATCAAAGGTGTTGTTTGACCCAAAGTTCTTAATGGAAACCCTGACTACCTGTGGGGTACCGTGGCTGAGTGGTTTTGGTCATCGACTCGCAATCATGGGTGAAAACTTGGGGTTGCGGGTTCGAATCTAGGTGCGGTACCTGTGCCCTTGGGCAAGGCACTTAACCACACTTGCTCAATCCTTCGAAATATATGTAGTGTGTTAGGTAATGGTAACGCACTCTAAAGATCCCAGAGCATTCTTTCGTGAAGAGCAAGGGGATATTCCCCGGTGTCTCTGGCCATTTCTAATTCTAATTCTTCATGGGTTTCCTAACGCTGGCGAGTGACAGTGCAATGAGCACTATTGAGGAATCCTTGGTATGAATATCAGAAAGAAATAATAATAATAAGAACCCCGAATGCTATAAATAGGCGACATTACGGGAAACCTTTCCCCAGAGACCACTGAAATTTCGGCAAGAATCACTCAAATTGACACCAAATTTCTCTACCCAAAGCTTCCAAAAATGGTTCCAGACCTAATAAAAATGGTTTTTAACATCCAAAATATTAGGGTGACACCAAATTGTCGCCCTAATAGAGCGTGTCGCCCCAACATAGCTTTTTTACACAAAAAATGTCGCCCCAATAGGTAAAACATAGTTTTAATTTAGCAGGTCATGAAACTCACCGCCAAGAAACATGAAGCTACGTCGCTGAGCCCACAGGGCGGCCAATGAGAAGCATCCAAAGATGACACAGGTTCCCATGAATGCTGCTGGGATGATCCTGAAATCAAGACAAAGGGACAACATGCAATGATGACTGTACCGCATGATCAATCACCAAATACTACCAAATTGGACAAATTTCAGAAATGTTTGACTTACATTTTGGATGCCATTTAAAATAGCATTCTATTATGTTCTAGGAAATTACACTTATTGACCCCTTTCGACCACGTGCAAATACGCCATTTTGGGAGTCAAATAATGCTGAGTCATTGTGGAAGCGATGTGCGTGCGCGTTGTGTGTGTCTCTGGTGGGCGTAACGCGGTTTAGTTCACCAATGGAAGCCTCAGCATAGCACGTTACGCGCGCTATGGACACACACAACGCGCACGCACATTGCTTCCACAACGACGCGGCATTGTTTTTCTCCCAAAATGACGTCATTGGCACGAGCTCAATAAAAGGGATGCTTAAAGAACACGTCTTTAAAATCAAATATCTTGAATATGTGAAGCGTGAAAAGCCCTCAAAATTAAATGAACGTCCAAATTCCTGGAATTAGCCTTTTGCGTGTTTCGCATGAATAGCGTCTGGTAAACCAACGTACTTCCTTTCACATGTACACTTAGTATCCACTTGACCAGACTGAATTATTGTTGCTATGTGGTGCATGCAGCAGGTGTAAGGCACAGAATCAATACCATGCTCCCCGTAGGAGAGAATGGCATAAAGCAACCAGTCCGTTGGTTGCTAGGCATTGGCTTGCACCACGTAGCAACAATAGCATAGTATGTGACTTTTTAAACTGCACCTCCATTTGAAAGTGAAGAATCCGGGGCGCCAGCCATTATGGAAATATTACATGCAGAGGGTTAATTGCCCGAATATGATGACGTAGGGTCATGATCCTTGAACTACATGTACATACAGTATCTATTTTTCCCTAACATCAACAAACACAAACCTCTGAACATGTAAACTTTTTTGGTTCAACAACATTTAAAACCACATATATCAAACTCAACAGAAGCTGTACTATTAATATAAAAGCTTTACCGTACTTACTGAATATCGATCTTGGCGACAATGTACATAAGCGGGCCGAGACTCATTCCTGAAATAAATTGAAGAGGTATTAAAGAGGTGATTTACACCAAATGAAGGCACTTAGATATTATGATTTTTTATACAAATGTGGACAGATGTCCATGAGTTTGGGAAATCTCGATGCACCAGGGCTGGCACCAGGAATACTGGGGATCCCAAATGTCGCTCAAAAGCAGTTCAACTTTTTTTTTTTCGGCGGGGAAATCCGAGGCTTGGTTCGATTTGGCAGCAATTTGCTCATTCTAAGCTATCCATATGCAAAAAAAACCCCACAAAAGCGTATTTAATATTGGCTTGTAAGATTGGTTTATACATTTACCTGTGAAAAAGGCGAATCCCGACAGGAGTGCGAGTCGCTTGCCCTGGTTGGTACCGTCATCTTTAGTAAAGCCCAGCCAGATCAGAAGGCCAAAACCAGCAATTGAGGTCAAGAAGCCAGCCTGAATAACCAACAAAATGTGGTGTAAGGAGCGAAGTGAAGTTTTGTCTCGTGAAACGAAAAACAATTGTTTTACTCATTTCTCAAAAACTATAGCACTTTAGACAAAACCATTTCAGGGGAAGTTTACTACCGTCATCATGTTTATATTGTGTAAGTTATGTGTAAATCTGTGAACATTTCTGATTTTCGAGATTACCAATGATGTGTTCTAACTTTAAAAGTGTTGAAATTTGTTTATGTGTGGAGGGGAAATTTGACTGATCAGGAAGGGATCTTGAAGCTTAACTTTGTACCTTCACAGACATAGTGGTTTTTAATTTTTTTTTTAAAGCCCAACATTTGGCTTTTCTAAAACAGGCCGAAAATTTGACACACCAACCTGCAATACGCCAGTAAACAGATGTACGTAAGCCCCAGCAGCTGCAGCAAGCATGGAGATTGCCAAACAGGCATAGACATTCTTAAGATGTGCACGGGTTGTCTTGTTCCTAAAACAGAGAGAAGAAATGACGGAAACCTAAGGCACTGTCCGTATTTAACATTTTTCTGTTAAAGGTTTAGTGAAGTGAAAATTATCAACCATTTGTTTTTATACACGAATCAGGAGATCAAAGTGTTGCAGACAAAGGGGCAAACTCAAATTTGTTTTCATTTCAGAAAGAAGTGACCTTTTCTCTACTTCAAAATTTTCTTGACAGACGAGGGTGCTGTTTATTGCTAGTCATGGAGGGAACCAACAGTTGAAAAACAAAGAAATAACATTACATTTCAAACAGTAACAGTAACCCACTGATCCATTTCCAACCCAAACAAACTTGTTGGGATTGTTGCAAATGACATACTAAACAAACTCAGTCAACTGTTACTGTTACCAAGAAGTCACTGAAAATGACAAAAACTTTTGTACACAAGTCAATGGAGATTTCCTCGTTGTCCTGAGATGACATGATCATGGATTTGCTCATGAATATGGAAATTTCATTAGCATAAAAATAGAAAACTTGCAATTACTCCAAAACGGAACAATTAAATTTTCTGAAATTGACCGAAATGTGTAAAACACACCCTCTACTATTATTATACTTAATAAAAACCCTATTTCACATGTCCTTTAAACTCATTGAAGAGTACTTTAACCCGGGATGGGGAGTTGTTTAGATAGCAAAAAATATCAGAGTGTTGTTTGGTCTGCAGTGTTCTCCACTGGCCGGAATCTTGTCTGGGCGCGCTGATCAGCACCCTCACACGGTTAACTCTGACCAACCCAGTGAATCCCTGTTCACCCCATGAGGGTGCTGTTCAAAACAGACCTGCATGTGGCTGTCATGGCCGTGATCGGCCGCAGACTGGGTAATCGATACGCTAGATATGCTTGTTAAGGGTGGATTCACAATGGGTCTTTTCGCGTGTAAATGCGACACTTTCAGAAATTGCGATGTGGAAGGAATTCAAAGTGAAACGACTCACAGAATCCCCAAAATTCTGTGGTTTTCAATGTATCATTTTACTCCAAATTCTCTCCATACTTCTTTTTCTCAAAGCGACGTACGTCGCATTTACGCGCAAAAAAGTTTAGTGTAAATGATAATGACACCAGCGGCCAGCGAATCATGTTTGGCAACTTTACACCAAATTCTGGAACGACTCGGCCGTTTTAAGAGGGGAAGTGGTTTTTTGTGTCCAGGAGGCCAACTTTTTTGTCCGGGCGAAAATGTTTTGTCCAGCCGCTAACGGCACCTTGTCCGATTTTGTCCGGGCGGTGCTCCCAACATTTATATTTTCGAGATGCACCAAGCCTCAGCTGGAGACGAAGCCAGTCATTTCTAAAACTGCCCGAGTTGGCAATCAGAATTAGTTTGTTCCAACCAAGCTAAAAATGTACTCTCAGTTTTGCTCATGCCAAAAGCAAATCCTTTGTTTTCTGGTTGTTCACAAAAAATCATTGCGAGTTAAAATCCACTATATTTATGCTAACATTTTGTCGATTTTCAGACTCTACAAAGCAATGGAAGCACTGGTACATGTACAGTACCAGCAAAAATAGTGCTACACGTACATGTACATGTAGTTACTACTAGGTTCAAGTGGTTTCATTATTGTGTGCAAACTTTGAAACCAGGTTTATGATTATGCCAGCTTTTTTCCTTCCAAGTGCAGCAAGAGAGGATTCACCTGAAAATGACCAAATGAAAAATGCTGGCGTTTTTTTGACAAAGTGTACAAAGACGGGACTTACAACTGTGAGAAGTCAGTCAGGGCTGACATTTTGATTTTCCGTTGGCCAAACAGAGCATCCATGTTGGCGGTGTAGTCAGTTCCTCTTCAATGTCTTACAATTCCTGAAACACAAACAAAACGAACAGTTAGACCTTTAAATGTAATTTATTTGCAGTTGCACTATACAGGGTATCCCAAAAATGTCCATGCTAAGATTCTTGAACCTGTAACAGGGGACTTACACCGGGGAAGCCCCCAGAAGATGTAAAATGAACGACACAGGGTTTCGCTTTGAATTCTAGGAGCAAAGGTCAAAGGTTGTTGCCAGGCGGGGTTTTCATAAACACCGTCATCGTTTGACTCACGATAGGAACGTGACAAAAACATTTAATTTTTAAATATATTGTAATTATTTTTGTGCAAAAATTTGCAGTCTTGAGTCAATAATAAGACTACGTAAAGATAATTTTACAACTTTGCCTAAAACAAAAGATATGGCCAGTTGAACCATGAAAATTGACGTCTCTTTTTTGCCATAGGTTATGCAAAAAACCATAATCGCCGATGTGCGTTTGCATGTGATACTTTGAAAAGCCATAACTTCCCTCATACTGGTCCAAATGTCATCAAATTTTCTCCACAGTTAATTGATAAATAAGGCTTTATAACTGAATTAGTTTAATTAAAAAGTATTTGTTTGTATAATATTTAAACAATTCCTAATTTTTGTTATTTTTGACACCGCCGATCTTCATGGTTTGAAACTTTAATAAAAATATCACGTCAGTAAATGTTAATTTTTGGAAAAAAGAATTGGTTAATCCTGGAAGAGGAAAATTTGTTCCCAAGCGGTAAAAAAACAACTTGTAATGCACCTATCAATTGTATGACGCACCTTCGGACCCCCGGGAAAGGTGCGTCAATGTCCACAGGAGCGTCATCTTTTTGGGTAACATGACGCACCCTCGGTCACTTTTTGTGACGGACCATTCTGGTCAAATGACGCTTCAAACTACCACATTTTGACGCACCATCTTTGGAAAACGACGCACCTTGACGGACATATATGACTGACATACATGTATAAAAAATGAATATCGAAGGCGAACGCCCGGCAAAGGCGCCGCTGGCGATGGTTATTCCCGTTCGAAAAATCCAACCAGAGCCGTCCGGACGACGGGCGTACGCATACGATCGATCACGAATGTTTTCAGCCGGCGCGAAAACATCTCTGGCATGCAATGTTAGCCAACAACACTGGTACCCGGCTTTCCATAGACGTGTGCACAAAAGTACTAAAAAACCAGTCAACAACCGGTACCCGGCTTTCCATAGACGAGTACACAAAACTAATGTAAACCAGCGCGCTTGGCGACCATCTTGCTTTCAGAAGATACCATTAAGCAGTAAAGGGGTAGTTTCATTTATTGCGTAGGAGTTTTTTTTTAGTAGGCCTACCCTAATGAAATGAGTATTAACGCAAATAAACCGTTTAAATAAATGGGACACTAACATTTATTCGAATTTATTTCCCGTCAGTATATGAAACAAAACAACAAAGACATTAAACAGATGTACCTCGGAAACAGTACGGTCACCCCTCCTTCCAAAATGGTATTATTCCACTCGGCAGTATTTTTGACGTGTTTCGTTTTTCCTCCCGTTTTTCATGCATTTTAGTACATGCACACGCAAAGGGAACTAAAATGATGTTTCAAATCTGTTGAATTCCATTTCACTCTGTGGGTGTACATTTAGGGGGCTTCAATATTTTTTAACGGGACTTTTTGAACGCCGTGCCGTCGTGGTTTTGTTTGATAGGGCGCTGTGGAAAACCAATGGACACTGTTATACTGACGCACCATTGACACACCTTGACGCACTAGTCATGGTAATCGTGACGGACCAATGTGTACTTTGACGCAATACCTTCGTCAAAATATGACTGGACATTCCGGGACATGACGCACCTCTCCCGGGGGTCCGAGGGTGCGTCATACAATTGATAGGTGCATAATTTGCCTTCAAAAAGATGTGCTGCAAGGCAGAACACCCCTTAATGGAATAAACCATTTATATTTCATTTTCTATTCCTTAGAAATGCTACTTTTGCCCATGAAGATAGGAATTTAACAGTTTGTTGTGGTCTCATTTTTACTCAATTTTTTCCTCTTGAGCAGCATCGACGATTCTAAGATTTTGGGTATCACTCAGGCTATAAATAGTTTCATTGTGTACAATGTACGACTAACTAATTTTTAAACAAAATTAAAACCTCCCAGATATGGATGTTTGAAAATCGTACACCTCAGGCGACAGACAAAAAACTTAACATAAGTTAGTCACACGAATGTGGTCACGTGACGTCCGATTGTCACGTTCCTACTCACGAGGACAAATTAAGCCGGCGCAAATTACACTGCCTCGAATAAACCTTATCGACGTTCTCAATGCATTATGGGATTGGATGACAAAATTGCCCGGCCAAATGTGCATAAACCTATGAGGCGGACACCAACTAGGCAACTTTTTTACTCATTTTCACGAAAACCAAAAAGAGTTCAAGAATCAACCTCCCACCACTTTATCTTTGACACATATCAAACATACTGACAAACATGTCCCGAAACAGAAATGTTGCAAATGCGAGAAATCATCGGGGATTCCCTTCGTATCGGTAGAGTCCGAGTACCACGCTCGCAGCTCGGTATGCGCTATCATATGCAACACACGCCGTATCGGCACTGCGAGTACGTCCGTCCTCACGGACTCGCGAGTCCGTGTACACGGACTCGCAGTGCCAATACGGCGTGTGTTGCATAGCGCATACCGAGCTGCGAGCGTGGTACTCGGACTCTACCGATACGAAGGGAATCCCCGATGATTTCTCGCATTTGCAACATTTCTGTTTCGGGACATGTTAGTCAGTATATTTGATATGTGTCAAAGATAAAGTGGTGGGAGGTTGATTCTTGAAAATTAGTAAAAAAGTTGCCTAGTTGGTGTCCGCCTCATAGGTTTATGCACATTTGGCCGGGCAATTTTGTCATCCAATCCCATAATGCATTGAGAACGTCAATAAGGTTTATTTGCAGAAAGTTTAACTAGTTTCAGCTTGCGCAAAGATTCGCGGGGAAATGTTAGACTTCATCAGTTTTGCCGATGATTCATCAGTTTTGCCTTCGCTTCGCTTTTGAAAACCGCCGCTTTTGACTCGACTGACGAACGCACAATGGTCGAGTTAGACAATGGTCGAGTTGGTTCAAGTCGAGTTGGCAAACGGTCGAGTTGACCTGCACCCTAAAAAAACCCGCGCCTCTACTGATGATGATGCATGATCAGATGATGATGGCGGAACTCGCAAGTCGCAACCATCCAAAATCTTTAAAAAGAGTTAGTTTGCATCTTTTTATCATCGGCACAAAAAGTCCAAAAGCTATACAATTACTTCAAAAACAAAAGGTTAATATAAATAATAAAAAAGGGTCCAAAGAGATGGGCAAAAAAGGAATAACCAGAATAAAATCTCACCTGACGATTTACGATTTGCGTTATTACGGGAAATTTTCCAGATGGCACTTCTGCTTAATACCGGATGGTTCGTACAAGACTTTGCCCATAGAGTTCATTTGGCACCAAATATACGTTCTAAATTTTAAAAAACAAATATAGCGCCGCCAACGTCGTTTCGTCATGCATTGCATTTTACACGTGTTCCTGTTTTTGGATTTCATCATGATCGATTGTGCATCAGTTTTGGAAATGTTGCTATGCTGTAATTTGGAAAATTCCAGGGAATTTCCTTTTCTTCATAGTTGAGTTTAACGTTAACTAGTATCATGGCAGATTCATTAGTGTCAAAACTCTCCTTCGTTAGGTCACAGTTACAAATATCTTGGGCTTGCTTTTGTCGAGTATCAAAACGACCAATGTAAGCGGTAACATATTATGTCATGATGAGTATATTATAATAGGCCTAGTACTAGTACTAGCCTACGCCTAGTTTACTTTAGTTTTAGTACCGGAAAACACATCGGAAAACACCAAAAAACACTGGAAAACACAAAAGTAACACCGGAATACCCTAAATACCAGAAAACACTGGAAAACATACCCGAAAAACACCTCAAACCACCGAAAAACATTTCAAAACACCTGAAAAGCAACCACCCCACCCAACCCCCCTCCCCCCCAAAAAAACAAAAAAACAAGAAAACATTGAATATTTTCCAGTGTTTTATTGTGTTTTTCGGCATTTAGTTTGTTCTCCGGTGTGTTTTCCGGTAAATAGTAGACCATTGTGTAGACCTTGATTTTAACCATGTGTTAACCCCTAAAACAACTTCCAAGTAGGACTGTAAGTGAATGGAGTAGTTGCATGGCACAGATTTCTACAGATAAAAATACCATTTCATCAGGGGCTCTTTAAACTAGGCACAGGCTTATCAGCAATGCACACGCACTTACATTTGTAACTTACGAAGAGTTTGGTGAAATAGACCCCTGGTTCCATAAAGCAGTGCAGTGATTATTTATAGACCGTATCGAATAGCCGCCATTTCGTGGGGCACCTTTTGGTACTTAAACTGTTCAACCAACAATGGAAGCACAATACGTGCAACCAAGGAACAAAGAAACTGCCCCACGAAATGGCGGCTATTCGAGACCAACCTTTTTTGCTTCCACATCCGTATTGGAGATATTGCAAATTTTAATTTTTCTTTGGGAAGGTGTTTTTGTTAGAACAAAATCCATTTCCTTGAAAAATCTCAACAAGTTTCTTTAAATTAAAAACAAATTGAGATTATCTTTTTTTCTATATTTAAGCCAGCAGGTTGTACAATGCTTGAAGCCTCCACTGACAACGACTAGACATAAATGCTATCGACATCTGAATCTCTACCGTCTAATTGGCTGTGGCAGTGTATTGTTATCTGCTATACCAGTGTTACCGCTTAGTAGTAGTAGTAACAATAAAACTACATCGCAACATGGAGCACTTCAGGTAAGGGGCGAAAAATGCTCCCATTCTGTCTGTCGGGCCGGACTTCCTGGCACTTTTGTGACCGGGGATCGATTTCACAAAAGTTATGTCTACTTCAATGTGTCCTAATTCCATTAGCAACAGCCCAAGATAAGAAGAATGACCCTTCCTAAGATGCGTCCTAGCGCTTTGTGAAATCGGCCCCGGTGTTATAAATGCTTTTGTAGAGTACTCGACAAAAATTGATGAAGGGTCGGACTTTCTCCTCAAAATGTTCAGGCACAAGTGAATTTTTGAAAACTAACTATAAAAAATGATCCTCCAATTCTGTTGATTAGTGTATATGAACACTATGTTATCAGACTGTCTGTTACTTATTTGGGGCTTAAGTTTATCTTCTAAGAACACGGGTTAAAAAACGTTCTTCTATTTTGACAACACAAAACTACTTAAAGAGAAATCAATCTCCAAAAGGGGCTCTAGACCAGAGAAAGGCCCACGAGTGTAGTCCCCAGTACAAGAACTCCAGTGTTAAAGCCCGGCTGAAAGCTTAAAGCTGTTTGGCGAGGAAGAAAGTTATTTTATAAAACGGATGTCACTTGATAAAGTTGCGTTTTTCTTATCTATATTGCTGACTTTATATTAGAGAGAAAAATGAAAAACTAGAGCGTGTTCGTCAACCGGCAACAGGCCAAAATGAAAAACGGGGTGATGATGACAATGATATGCATTGACCCCGCTACATCATAGCGAGGAGACAGTTGCATGCTTTCTGCATAGCATAAACCACCAGGAATACTGTTAAAAACTATGAAAGTGAAGGGAGATTTCCTACCCAGCTTTAACAATCTGTCCTGCTTTTGTTGCACAGAGCAATGCCACTTCGCTAAGCCACCGTGAACTTGTGAAGAATGCTGCTGCAGTGGTTGTTGATTCGTCCTGTGTCCTCCTTACACACGCTGCGCTAGCAGTCATGTCATTACACCAAGAATATGCCAAGGTAAAGTGTTTAAAGGCCCAATACATCATTTGCAGTAGTGACCAGTAGTTATGTATGGGTGCAACAGAACGCACGTGTTTTTGTGAATATCAGCGTACCTGCAAATTTTCAATTTACACTCTTGGAAAAAAATGAGGGTACATTTATACTCTGCACAATTCAGAATAATTGATTGATTTTTGCTATGTTACTGTAAGGTCCTAGAATTCTAATTTTTATAGGTTGAACTCCATTTTGGAAGTCTAGATTATTAAAACATGATGAACATTGTTGAAAAAAGGGGGAAATTCAAATCTACATGAATGCCCCTTTTCTTGCGAACAAACGTAATTTTGCCCAAATTTGCACACCAGACCAATTAAAAAATAAAAAAAAGGATAAATACATTTTTATAAATCAGTGGATATTTTTTACAGATGGTGAAAGATTTGAAACTATTATTTGATAATCACGCTCAATTTGTGGGATCCTCTTCGCAAGAGGATGTATTGTGGCAAGATATAATCCGTCAGCGAGTGGACATTGACGACAAGAAAAAAGAATTGGAGGTAAAATGACGGAACAATTTCAAACTTTCTTTGCTAAGGCAGAGAATTTAAGAATTTAACCACGTAATACTCACACAAAAATTAGCCCTCCAAAATGTTGTTTTTCTCCAGAAATCGGCAAACTTTCAAACTGTATGTAAGTCACCACAGATGGCGACTCCTGGTGGTTATTTGCTCAATATATTTGAGATTTTGTTTTTACTTTGACGTGATCTTTCAGAACTGTTCAGGCCTTGCAGCACAGCAGTTTTTATTACAATAGCATTAACCAAATGATTCAGTCTACATCAACCTTAAGCCTAGCTCTCTAGGGTGTATGTAAAATCATATTGATTTTGGAGGATTGAGAAGTGTTAGGGTTAATATCCACATAAAAACATTTTCTATTTTGCCCCCTGAATCGGTTCTATAAAATGCAGACTGAGAAAGTAGCAGACTACTGATGTGCTCCACAATGGCACAGATAAGTCTTGGACGGGAGAGGCTAAAGCCAGGCGCTTCGTGCATGACGTAAGCTTTCCCATCACAGCCCGTGTACGAACCCGTCATGGTTGTGGAAGGAAATTGTCCCAATTGATGTTGTGACCCCGTACACAGTATGCAGTCCACATTCGGGCCCTTGAACTGTGCGATCCGCATTCGGGCCACGTCACGTGCTGTGACGTCATGCACGAAGTGCCTGGCTTATAACCTCTCCCGTCTTGGACGGCATGTATGTATGTAGTCTGGCCCCTTCCTATTGAGCAGTTTGCATATTATAGAACTGATTTAGGGGACATGAAAGAAATTTGTTTTTGGTCGTGGTCACTAAAAAGGGCCAAATTAGCTATTTGCATGTTTCGCATGAATAGCATCTGGGGCCAATTTCATGGCACTGCTAAGCAAAGAAATTTGCTTAACACAGGATTTGTTTGCTTTATTTTGCAAAATTAGATTGCCAGCCAAAATCGTAAGTGATGTGTATTGAAAGGTATTCTCCTACTCTAGCGAAGAACACAAGTTGGCGAATATTTTTGGCTTGTAATCCATTTTATAAGGCAAAGAAATCCTGTGCTAAGCAAATTTTTGTGCTTAGCAGCGCCATGAAATTGGCCCCTGGTGTCTAAAAATCTTAAACTTTCATTATGATGGCTCTATTGGTTACCTTTAATAACCGCTCTTCTTTTATTGTTAGGAGGCGAACGCCATGTTGGCTTCAGCCATCTCAGTCGTGGAGAGAGCAGCTGAAGCAGCTTATCAAGCAGGTCAGCAGTTTAAAAAAAACGAAACTGAGATATTACTTATTAAAACTAAAGTAGGGCATATATGAATCAAAGGGAGATATCCTCTGTTATGGTTGAATTTCCTCTTGATCATGTCATGTTTTCAGTTGACTGAGCATGCACTGACCAATGATATGCAGCGGTCTAGATAGAGAATTGCGCCACTTTCTTTTATTGGCGTCCAGTGGCCTAACCATGACATAGCCTGTTTGGACGATCAAGTATCCATTGTCAGTACCTAAGATACCTCAGAAGATCACTAGGAAGCAGTTGATGTCGTGTCGGTTTTTTTGAACATGGTTTCGGCTAGTCCTAAACCAATTCATCTATGGCTGATGCGTTCTTCCTGCTGCAGGGCCTGCTCTCTTGAATGTGTTCATGCATGCATTTACTTATGACCTAGTCCAGGCTCATATTTAAACATTTCCTTAATTTTTAAATCCTGTACGTTTCTCCACAGATTGTGAGCTTTCGGCCATGACTGCGGGTCAGCATGTCCAACTTGTCCAGACTCAACTGGACTCATTCAGAAAGGTTGGTCAGAGAGCGGAGGAGGAACTGACAAAAATCCAGGTCAAGATAATTGAGAGCACAACGGAGAATGACAAGAGATGACAGAAAGAAGACATACAGGCAGAGAGCAGGAAACATGGTGGTCTGGCTTTCATATTAGTGATATATCTGTATTTCAGAGGGTGTGTTTTAGTACGGTGAAGTATGCCTTGAGATTTTGGTATTTCTCTGTACTGTACATGCTCTGCAGCCGATTTCACGAAAAATTGCGTAGCTTGCGCAATAGGCTTGAATGTAATTATCACAGGAGTGTTGCGCAGCTTACGCAATAAAAAGTTGCGCAAGCGGGCTTACGCAGTGCTTAAGGATTTGTGAAATCGGCTGCTGGGGTGGATTGCAATAAGAGGTCTAAGACTCCATTCTCACCAGAGAAATCACTTTGTTCGACGAAGATTAGTTATTCATCGTTAGCTAATAAAGTGTGCGTTCACATCTCACTTAACGAAAATCGAACAAACATCGAATTAAGAGCACTACCGTTAACGAAGAGAACTTTCAAATTACAAATTTGCTTCTTCGAATGAAGCTACCTCTTCTTTGAATGAAGCGATCTCTTTGTCAAATGAAGCTATTTGCTTCACTGAATGAAGAGGCGTTCACATCAGGAAATCTCTTCGTCAAATCATCGTCGAATCTTCGTCGAATGAAGCGATACCATAATGGGTCTGATCATAAACATTGGCTGGTCAGCTAAGACACGCATTGCAAAAGCACACTGAAGTGATTAACTGGTTTTTTAGTTTAAACTTGGTAACCTTTGCAATGCACAAAAGGTGACAAATTGTTGCTGTGACGGCGCATTGATTTGATTGAATGCTAGTGTACGTACTATTGACAGCAACTCCATATAATGTGACAATTAGAAATGAATGGCCAATCAGTGATAGTTTTAGGTTGAGACTGCAGCTTGCTGACCCAAAAATTATTATATTACTATTCTGGGAATTGTTAAGAAATACTAGGTTTGTGGCTTTTGACTGACACTCTACCCCAAGCAAAAGATATTTGACGTTTGGGAGTGAAACAAAATAAGGCCGGGGTCACACGAATTACAAGATCCAATTTATTGTAGTATTACTGTAATTTTATACAGCTACTGACTGCCCAACATTAGTGGTGCATCTAGTTTGACTGCTCTTTATTGGCTTTGGTATGCTGGTTCAGGGGACACTCCCGCACAAAGTGGCCAAGTTAATACCACAAGAGAAACAATTAGGCCCACCATCTCTAGCTGCACTGGGCTGGCATCCTGGTAGATTCATCTTCCGTCCCCGAGGTCTAGGGGCTTGATCTCGTTGGCTAATGCAGCCCTCCAAATGTTGCATCTTAAGGCCAAGGGCCTGCCGGGTCTGAACGACCTGACATCTGCTGGCCCGCTACAGATGTCAATTCTTCCAGTGACTCGTCCTTCGTAGCCTCGTTCCCACTTGCTGTTTGGCAGGGTTTCTCTGTTCCTTGTCATTTAGGCTTTAATTTTGCCTTTCTTGTCATCTGCTGGTAATGGACTCTTCTTGCATCTCTTGCTTGCGAGCCTCTTCGCTGATAAATTTCAGCCTTGAGCATTGTGCCTTAAAACTCATGATACGGGGCTGCGTAGGAGCTGTTAGAATAAAGTCATATCTTCTTGTATGAAAGACATATAGGGAAACTTTTACCTTCATCTATGAACTGAACAGAACGTTTAGAACAGGTACTGTATGAAAACATACAATGTGAATACGGACACCTTTAAAAATGTAAAATACAGTAAAATTGAGACAAATGTATTTGAAACGTCGGTATCTTGGCTTGTTGTTAGTGCTTGCAAGTGCCCCTTGTCTTCTAATGAACTCTCGCACACATTTAGCATTCATTTTGGGGAGCGGAATGCCTAGTTTACCGAGGACCGGGTCCTCGACCATCACACTCTTCTGCACTCGCTCATACATTTTGTTGATTTTCTTTTTTTCTGGGGATGATGTACCGGTATCAACACACCGCAGACATGTTTGATAAAACAGTACATCAACCTATTTTTGTTTACATCAATTAACTGTACTGGGGCATACCGCTGGGTGATAACTGCCTCTTCTGGGTGACCTTTGGTTCTCCCATACAGTGTATTGCCCCAGTATGACCTGTATCAGGAGTGAAATTTTGTGGGACTTTTGTCATGCTCGTCCAGTTGTCGACACGCCTCTACTATTGCACTCAGTTTCCCCTCATCGGAAGTGAAGTATCCTCGCATCCGAAACCATGCCTTCGGGGATCATTAATCAACCTTCTACCCAGTATTGTTTGTCAGGCGTTGCCGGCAAGGTTCTCAAATAGCTCATTCAACTGTATCACTGCATACTGGCATCGGATGTCTTTCACTTATTGATCCCAAATTTGTGGATTTCTTTGCTTTTCTGGGACGCCCTTGGAGCACTCAAGCCTCCTTCTTGCTGCCACATAAGTGCTTCAGTGTTGTCGGAGCCTAACTGTCCACAGAGGTCTTTGTTTCTTCCGTAATGCAGCCTTTACGACCGCCAGCTCCTTTTGAATTTTCTGTGCTCTTGCTCCGCCATGATTTGCTACTGATGTAATATACTGCAACCTCGATAACGTAATGATACAAGGCCAAACGGAAACCGGTCACCTCTCTACTTTCTTGTACAGGTTAAATAAACAAAACATTTGAATGAACTCAGAAATTGTCACTTTATCTTGTCCTCAAAGGAGGAATTATATCTTGACTATTTTTTATTATATTTAATTAATTTCAATCAAGGAAAGTGTACAATTTTACGACATTGGCTAAATTCTTTGGAGCTTGAATGGCAAAATGACAATGACTGTAGAATGGTGAATGCAGTGGTGGGATCATACACTTGATTACAGGAGTTTAAATGGGGTAACTTCAACAACTCACAGACTGTGGCACCATCCTTCTCCTCTGTAGTGTCACTGAGATCACTTTTGTTGTTCTTGGGCCTCAAGAGTTGTTGGCTAGATATGCTTTGGTATTGCCGAATAATGCTGGTGGTTCCTTGGCTTGTTGAATTGGTGTTGGCAAGTGCCTCCTGCCTCCTAATAAACTCCCGTACACATTTATAATTTATTTTGGGGAGGGGAATACCTAGTTTACTAAGGACCGGGTCTTCGACCATCACTCTCTGCTGGAGTCGCTCGTACATTTTGGTGATTTTCTTTTTTTTCTGGGGATGTAATGGTGTCATCACACCGCAGCCAAATGTGTTTGACAACACAGTACATCAACCTGTTTTTATTAACATCTATAATCTGTGCTGGGGCATACCGGTTTCGAAATTTTACTCTTTGTGTGATACCTGCCTCTTCTGGGTCACCTTTGGTCCTCCCGTACAGTGTATTGCCCCAGTATGACTTGTATCGGGAGTGGAATTTTGTTGGACTTTTGTCATGGTCGTGTAGTTGTCCCCACCCCTCTACCACTGCACTCCGTGTCTGACCTGACAAGGCCAGATTCCCCTCATCCGAAGCGATGCCTGCCAAAATCTCGCTCAGTTTCTCCACTTCTCTGTAGCCGGGCAGTGGGTATTTGCGACAGACGTCTTCCTGTTAATAAAAATAATTTTCCATTTGTAAGATAATGGTTTTAGACTCTCACAGCCTATCAGTTGGACAATTTTAATGTGATGTGACTCTATTTTTTGCATTTTGGTCAAACAATCCTGCCAAAAGCAATCATGTATGCCAAAGAATTAATTTTCTTTCCAGAATAATTGTTTAATGCATTTTGTAGTAACTGCAAACCATTGTTTGAATTCATCTACATAAACACAGGACAAGAGAGATATCATATGGCCTTTATTGGGATTCAAACCCGAGACCTCTGACCCGAGACACACTGGGCTGATGCTCTTCTATCAATGTTTTAACAAAGAATACTTACACAGGCAGGGTCAAGAGCCGCAGCTGTTTCACTTGTCAAAACCATGTGAGCAGGCTTGACATCGGTGGGCCCGTCTGCGCCGTCACTGTCATAACTATCAAGAACCTCTTCTGCAGCCTCGGCTGTCGCCACCTCGTCTTCCTCAGCTTGGGCCTTCACCAAGTGGAGAAGCTGAAGAGGCGATCCTGACCTCAGATGAACTCCCTGTAGTCCAAGCAGGTCATCGCTGGGTTCAGCAGGCAGTCGGAAGTTCTCTTCTTCGACCTCTTCACATCCAAAAAGCGCCTTGCATCTCGTGTTGAGACGATGGATCAGAGGTCCGGAGTAGATTCTGTTCTGTCGTCCCTTCCTGCCAAACACTGCATTGGCCTCGCAGTCAGCATTCCACCGAGCAATCCCACTCAAGAGGTAGACTTGAAATGGTCTGGCATCACAGTGTGGACCTGAAAATATATTGAACGTGGCCCTCAGTACATGTTAAACAGAAGTTGATGTCATCAAAGGTCACTTCCTGAATCATGTGGAAGATACTCTTACATAAGTTCAAAGTATATGCTGAAAAGTTTTGAAATAAATTAAATGTAACTTTGAACAGAATAAGATTTGAAATTAAAACAAAAAGCTTCTGAATCAATTTTGGAAAGTGGGCATGAAACCCTTCAAGACTGTTGTTCCCACGCAGGTACACATAGTAGGGCAGCTTGGCAATTCGGTATATACATGTCCATCCCAGGCAGATCTTGATGTTTCTGCTGCATGGCCCACACGTCATCAATGGCGTCAGGGACGGCGGAGTGCCGTTCTCATCGAGACCCGCTTCTCCTTTCAGCACAACTGATCGTGTTGCTCACCTGGGCAACACTTGTGGTTCATCAGTAATTTCTTCTTTGCACTTAAAAATCACGTTCCTGGTTTGCAAGAGTTCATCCAGGGAAAAATCACTGGTCAAGATTGTCTTCGCTGGAACGGAAAGACATCCTTTAGCTTTAGGACGATTTTCTTCAGCCTAGGATTGTTGTTTTCCAAGATGATTGGAGACTCAGTGTTACACATGTCCTTTCCATTCGCCATCTTTACTTGCTTGCTAATTGCTCTCTTCCCCTTTAACAAATTCTGAAACTTGCAATCATGATAATTGCTCACCTTGGCATCCTTCTCCAGTACGTAATGCCGAAACCTCTTCAGCTGCTGACTTGACATGGCATTTGGACTCAACATAAGCCAGTGTACGTCTCACTGACTCGTAAGCCTTCTTCCACATGTCAACAATGTCTGGAGCCCCAGACTGGGGATCACTCTTGTACGTTGTTTTGTACCTATTGTACATGCTCCACATCTCGGAAAAGGTTCCGCTGCGAAATTCTTGAACTGGATAAAGACACTGATCCACATTCTTTTCCAGGTGTGATGCCACTTAAAGATGGATGGAAAGGATTTAAATCTTTTTGTTAGAGAGCACTCAAGTTTACTGATACAAAATGACAACCCACACACAACCAAAACATGTTAGTGAATCTAATCAATAGAGGGCGCTGTGTATAATGTTTGGTAAAAAGGGAAATACACTTGCATGAACTATATACATTCATTACAGACTCGACATAGGTTCATTCTTCCAGGCTCACTCCAAACTCCACATTAATGGTTAGCCTAGCCTCCCTGCCAAATAGGTACAGTGAAGCTTGTGTATATAGTGGCCATCATCGGGACCATATAAAATGGCCACTATAAACAGGTGGCCACTATATAAAGGTTGTATTAGCAATATACACATGTACTTTAGACCATAGGATGGGTGGCCACTATAAACAGGTGGCGTGAATAGCAGGTTTGACTGTGATACGGTTAATTGGTACAGATGTATGTATTAACCCACGTACCTCTTCATGTCTCTTCCCCCAAGTCACGACCCGGGTCCAAGTAAAGTAACTTGGGTAGAGTGGTAGGTAGACCATAAAGAACAAAGATATTTTTTAAATTATGACTCTTTTGCAAGTGATGGTTCTTTGTAGTTTTCCTGAAAATTGTTAAGCATTGTCATGCTGCGTCTCATTCGAGTTTCCATTGTCTTCTACCGCATCATGTGTATCCAGTGCCGTAAAGCGGTTGCTTGTGACCACTGGTGAGGAATTCGGGCCTTTGTGCATGCGGGGTGTTGCAAGGTTTTGGCTCGGTGGGCAAGAATACACATCGGTCCAGGCGTCGTCTGCAGTAGAATGGCTTATCGGCATATCAATGGTGCAATGGAGACCTTTACGTTCTTTCTCCAACATGTCAATATTCTCCCTAGCTCACAAAAAAAAGAGAAATATGATTAGACATTGTTGAAAATTGATCAGAAAATTTGCGATTGAGCACTTTGAGATAATTGTTGCCTCCGAGACATTATCCAGGGTGGCCGGCTAGCTGTGACGACTGCGGTGTCATGGCGTCCACACAGTCGGGCTGAATGGGAGATTGATTGATTGGCCTTAAGTGCACTGGTTGAACTAAGGCAGCACCTGGGAAAATGTTTCCAATGGCCAAACACATCACGGCACAATTCCCTAATATCAGATCTGCGAGCTTTTGAGGTAGTCGATTTAGAGCATGCACCAGATGTAAAATTTCATCTGTGCATGCAAAATTCAGCCAAATCGACCCCTGAAGGTAGTGGGCCGCACATAATCTGTTACTAAATCTCTGGAAAGATTCTAAGATGAGTAATTCCTTGACATAAGTAGGAAGATTACTACAATACAAGGAAAAGTATATGAACAGGGGAATTTTTTAGATTACGTGTTCTGACAGTGATATTTAAATGTAACTGTGTCCAGGTGGGGGATGTTGATAAGCGTGTTGGTCAATGACTCCGAAGAGACATTTAATTACAAAATGAACCGTAAGTTTTGGCCATCTCGACTCGAGGCTCAACCAATCAAGACGGCAAAAACGTATGGTTCATCAATAATTTCTCCTTCGCACACTCAAAAATCACTTTCCTGGCTTGCAAGAGTTCATCCAGGAAACAATCACTGGTCAAGATTGTCTTTGCTGGAACGGAAGGACATCCTTTAGCTTTAGAACGATTTTCTTCAACCTAGGATTGGCGTTTTCCAAGATGATTGGAGAGTCTGTGTTACACACGTCCATTCCGTTCGCCACCTTTACTTGCTTGCTAATTGCTCTCCTTCCCCAATAATTATGTAATCGACAACCTCGAGTCCTTTTATTAGATACGTTTCTTCAACAAGGACCCTCTTCTTTAACAGCAAAATTACTGACGGGCGAGCTCCAAAATAAGGCTTGGCCTCTACGCCTCATGGCCAGTGTGGACTCCAGCTATGCCGATGGTTGGTGTTCGTTAACACCAGGGTGTTGGTCATACTGGTTCGTGGGGTTTTGACGATGTTGTGTTTGAGTGACTTGTTCTGGTTGGGGAATACTTGAAGAGTATTGCTGGTCTTGAATTTTATGGGGAGTAAAATCGGCCAGCGGTTCTGAAAAGGATTGGAACTCTGAAATTAAGGATCGATATTTTGTTTTTGTTGGAGCAAAACAAAGTCATGATTTTTCCAGCAGACGGTCGCATTAAGACTCTTCCTGCATGCTGGTCATGACATTGTTTGATAGCTGATGCAGACTGTCTCTGATGCCAGCTGGTGAACCTGTGGTAACTTTCCCCAGAGTCCTAGTGCATGTACTTGAACGTGCATGTGCTCGGTGTACATTCATCCCTCCAGGCCCATGCACTCCAAAACTAAACTCCACATAGTAGCCTTGCCTCCCTGGTGTATTGTACCAGTAGGTACCACACATGACTGGACGTCACAGATGGTGTCACTGTGACCTTTCCTCTGGCAAGTTTATTTGTCAGTAAGACCCCAGCATTACAAAATATGTACACGCAGTAAAATAAAAACCTATAAAAGACATTTATCAAATGTTTATACATATCACCATTATGACATTCATGGCCGGTATATAACTACATGTATGCTGTTTGCTAAAAGCTTATCAACTACATGTATGCTGTTTGATAAAAGTTTATCAACACTTCCATGATTACAAGCATTAAAGTTGCATTGCCCGTGTTTCGGTGAAAGGATTAAAAAAATTAATTTACACAAGCGAACGAATTTAGAAAGCTTACGTGTCTCTGTATCGAAAAATATCAAAAACTTAAATTTCCGACGTCGGGAATTGGAGATACAAGCCTTTTTCTTGAAACGTGCTTCACATGTTGTACATGTGCGCGTACGCTCATATGTACATAGTATGTGTACAATGTACACATGTACGCGCACATGTACATTTACGTCATAACCCTGTCGATTAATTGACCTGCCAGCCTTTTAATCATTTCTTGTTTTTAATCGACTGGCATTAATCCTTGACGGATTTTTACGTTCTTGGTACCAAATGAAAGCTGATAACTTTTTCTATTCTAGAAAAATACCTATTTAACTTTACAAAACAAATTTGACGCCCAAATCGGCCCAAACACGGGCAGTGCAACTTTAAGTTTACAATGACGTGTAAAACTATTGTACATTACCAACAAGTTCTGACTACTTTTGCACAGTTTGTATATTGCACACACAAATTCACACAGACAAACCAAAAGCAAACATTGTAGAAAACTCACCAGTCGATGGCAAACTCGGGATCTGCAGGTATAAACTATGAGTTCACACTCACCGGTTCTTTTCAGAACCACACATATCTGCATATACAAAAAAGAGATTCACATGCTACCGCAAACCCGTACCCATACACATGTTAATTTCCACCGTGCATAGCCTTAAGTCTTACTTATTTATTTGTCATTTCTTTCTGGGAAAACAATGTGATCTTGGGATTCTTGGCAAGCGATGGTGACATGCTTCAAAACCGCTTCGAAACCCTCGTGCCGCTTCACCGTGAAGAACGTGAGCACTATTCACGAGCGCCAGAAAATTCTGGTGTGAGTCTGTTACATTTTGCTCCCGAGTGACATCGTGGAAAGATTACCATGCACGGACACTCTCAGAAACCCTGTGCGCTAAACCTACGGGACAACTTTCAACAATTGTAGTAAATTCCTCAGTAAATTCATGACATATTTCCCTCCTAATTTTCCTTTATCATCATCAAACTATAATTTTTACATGGTTTTATATGTCATAAAAATGAAAATCCTGGGTGTCCGTGCATGGTAATGAACCCCCGCAACAGCGGGCACGTTTGGTACAGATGTACGCATGAACCATGGTGATCCATGGAGCTATAAAAAGGGTGAACCAAGGCACCTACGCACATCTGCTTCAGCTCTCCTTGCTGTCCATGTTTAGAGGAGTACGGTTGAATCTTTCGAGTTGAGGATCGCCCAGAGGGTGATAAGTCGTTCTGTTTTGGTTTTGTTTTATGCCTATAGCAATGAAACAAGGCTGTGCAGCAATTAACGAGGCTGCCAGTGTTAATTTGAAATTTGTCAATAATATCCACATGTGCGGATAGTTGCACGTACTGCACGTTGCGTATGTGCGCACGTACGCGTGCACGTACGTGTGCATGTACCACACGCATACAGCTGACGTAGTGCACTGTCTGGCGGAACACGACAATTTGCATATCACGCATGCGTGAACCAGTGTGCAAAAGTCGCTTTTTGGCGGCCTTTGTCTGTCGCGTGGCCCAAACCATGGATAGGACGCTACCTCCATTCCTAGACGTAGCAGCCTCCGATGATTGATGAGCATACTTACCTGGCTCAGGAGATACCCCGATCAAGAAGGTGGTTCTCCCAAGGCGAGGCCCGGTCATTGCACTTAGACTGGGTTGACCTTTGCGATTCCCCCAAATGTGGGGAACTCGGGAGTACAATTTCTGATAGTGGGGACTGCGTTCGCGCTCTCCCCGTGCATTGAATCGAAAAGAAGGTTAAAGTGGGGATTAGGGAAAAGGTGGTAACCGTTTGAGAGCCGTTCAAAAGCCACAAAACCTTCAGAACACACACTGAAACCACTCACAGTAGCACGCAGGAAGTGTATGGCTATTTAAAAAAAACATGTAGATTAAATTACAAGGTCATTTGAAAAGTAACTATTGAGGTTGTTCAGAATTTTCCAGAAAATTTAATTTCGTTTCAACCAAAACATCTTTTAAAATGCTATCCATGGGAAGAAAACAGGAAATTTGCAATCTCCAATTTAGTTTGTTTTTGCCGATCTCCTTAAAAAAATACAGATTGGGAACGCGAAATTTCAGAATAGTTAAGGGCGTTAAGACTTTTCTCTCATTCCAAGTAAAGTTGGATTATTTTGTAATTATTATCGATACAGAGTGTTAACCATATTTTTAAAGTCATCAATAAACGATTGGGGTGTTTGAATTTTAATCATAAATGTAATTTCATTGTGTATATTTTGACATTGATTAGTGATGACCTCTATGTCATTCACCTGTTACTTTACATTTGATTTCTGTGGGGAGAATTCATTTTGCATACATTAATTGTTAAGTAAAACGAGTTTCAGACACCCTTTGCAGTTAAAAGCAATCCTTTGTTATTAATTAAAAACTACTATTCAGAGGTGTCGACAATAGCAGCGTGAAAGTACATGGGCAAACAACATATGTACACGTACGTGTAACGCAATGTGTCCCTTTTCGGGTTTTCCCTGGAGATTTCCTTTAACTCCTAAAACTGCATCTCCTTCTTCGTCATCTCAAGTTGATAATAAAGTACAGTATGAAGAAATACAGTATGAAGGGTGAACCAAGGCACCTATATACGCACATCTGCTTCAGCTCTCCTTGCTGTCCATGTTTAGAGGAGTACGGTTGAATCTTTCGAGTTGAGGATCGCCCAGAGGGTGATAAGTCGTTCTGTTTTGGTTTTGTTTTATGCCTATAGCAATGAAACAAGGCTGTGCAGCAATTAACGAGGCTGCCAGTGTTAATTTGAAATTTGTCAATAATATCCACATGTGCGGATAGTTGCACGTACTGCACGTTGCGTATGTGCGCACGTACGCGTGCACGTACGTGTGCATGTACCACACGCATACAGCTGACGTAGTGCACTGTCTGGCGGAACACGACAATTTGCATATCACGCATGCGTGAACCAGTGTGCAAAAGTCGCTTTTTGGCGGCCTTTGTCTGTCGTGTGGCCCAAACCATGGATAGGACGCTACCTCCATTCCTAGAAGTAGCAGCCTCCGATGATTGATAAGCATACTTACCTGGCTCAGGAGATACCCCGATCAAGAAGGTGGTTCTCCCAAGGCGAGGCCCGGTCATTGCACTTAGACTGGGTTGACCTTTGCGATTGGGCGTCGACCACATGTTAGTGCATTTTCCTGGAAGCTGATTGGTGGACAATCTTCTGACGTCGGAGTAGTTGTTAATTAATTATGAGGTAAATCCAATATCATGAATTATGCAAAAGAGGAGGGATTAAAAGTTTTCCAATGATTTGCATGTAGTAAAGTGTTGTTTTCTCAACAAACGGGGTATCTGGAGCATTGAATATTGGTATATCGACTTATTTGCATTAGAAAACCTTAGCAAATTGGCTTTTTCGAATCACTTTAGTATTAATTTTAGTTTTCGAAATCTTTCGTTTTATTTAAACTGCACAAGCTTGTGGTTTGTGCAGTTTGAATAAAACAAAAGAAGTAGAAAACTAAACTTAAAGGAAAAACTTCAACTGGCAAAGAAAGAGACTCGGACAGAAATGAAACACACATGAATCGATGTGAATTCCTGAGATCAAATCGCCATAGACTTTGGCATAGTATTACTGTTCTGAAACCTGTGTACATTTTCAAAACAAACAAAATTTTCCAAGGAATGTCATAAAAACTTATGTTGGGAGACAGCAAACACACCAGACCTTTCTTAATATTTGACATCATAAAAACATGACCAAAAACAATGGAAAAGGATCAGGGTCTTTCCACAGTAAAGGGAGCATTTTAACAACACAGACCATATTTCCAGAAAATACCTTTGTCTGGTCTCAAAAGTTTTAGTTGTTCTGAAGAGATAACTTTGGCCCAAAAACATGCCTTTCTAAAAACCCTGTTTACAAATTTCCAATATACGCTTGTAACCGGGACGGACTCTTGAGTTACATTTTAGGCCGTCCCGGTTATAAGCGTATATTGGAAATTTGTACACTGGGTTTTAAGAAAGACTTGTCAGTGTTTGTTGCTACAATGTACAATACATTTCAAAAATCCACCACCCACCTGATTAATTGACCTGGACCAGCATTGACCATGATTTTTGGAAAAATTGACGACCTGGAATGGCCCTGACACCATTATGTTTGTTTGTTTGTTCGTGTTGTCTTGTGTTTCATGTACGGGCAGGGGGGCTCGAACCCCCACGGTACTTGCGTCCGACAACTGGTAGTCGGCCTGCCTTGGACTAGTCGGTCACTGCGGTGACCGACGAGTCCTTAATAAAAAACAAGTAAATAAGACATTTTGTGCGACAGATTATTGAAAAAAAAATAGTTTAGTGCACACAATGTTGTAACTACAGTACTCATGTTTCATACAGCATAAAATGTCTGCATTGTAATTTATGTAAAAAAACAAAACAATTATTGCAAACAATACAAGTGGACCCAATAAGGCAATGTTCTGGCAACAATCTATGACACGAGTGTTTAAAATACAATTTAAAAAACAAAACCTGAGATTTAGTGCAGTCAAGTAAAAAAGTACATAAAGTTACTCCAAACAACCTTTTTTAAGTCCACACCATCATTACCTTGTAAATGAAAAAGCTAATTTCTTTGCTAAAACACAAGTCTAAGATGAACTTCAACTTCCAACATAAATATAATTTCAGAGTCATCTGCATGTCCGTTGTTAAAAAAAACATGTACCATACAGAAAACAACCTAATACTTTGATACTTTGGCACTGTAAATGTAATTTCCTATTAGTCGGATTTGTACGAATAAAAACCTTACAGTATCTCATATCCTGAAAGACCAGCAGAATAGTTTAATTAATGTCCGTCAATAAGACAGGAAACTCTCAAAGTCAGTACATGTGAGTGTGAAAACTCCTGTTGCACACATGTACATTTGTACGTAATTATGATGATTGAGAAAATGCTGACTACCAACCTACGTATTTCTAATTGTGTTCATGTAAATTTAGTCACAAAATATTTCTTGGCTTTCATTGGCCCAAACAATGTTAATAAGTTGCACTTTTGTGAAACGATACACCAAAGTTAGCTAATAGCACACAGTGTAGCAATCCACACAATCTATAAACTATTTGTTATCCAATTTCAAAACGTGATGTAAAGTTTTCTGTTTATTTAAACATCGCCATTATTTTTGACTCATTTTAAACATCAACACTTTAAAGTGCATGTTCATGATTCAGGCAAGAGTAACACTGCTCCTTGTCTTTAACTCCTTACTGATTGCACAAATATAAAAACAAAGTGTGAAAGTCTTTCTTTTGTCTGGTCGAGTAAGCTCATAGGCCTACAGGATTTCCAATGTCCCATATACCAGAATACCTCACTCAAATGAAAGACGGAATTAGTTTAAACTTCCCAATGCAATGATTCCGTGACAATTGAAGATAAATTTATATAAATGTTTGTGGGCACACATTTTACAAGGGTGCTCTAATGAAAGAAGCTAGGCACCTGACAACCACATTAAGGCTCCGTTACCGAGTATTTCAGCATTTGACAGACTCAAAGTATTTGTTAAAGTCAAACTGGGGTGATTACCTTCAAACCAAGTATAACTGAAGTCCAGTTCTTAATGTACAGCGAGTTTGACAATGTCTGTGTAATCATAACTTATATTGGACATTTCCTTTGAGTACTCGAAAAGTACGCGACCACAACACTGCTAATACTTACTTCAAGAGTTCATCAACCACAGCCGTAAATTGGTCAAAGTTCACGAATACTCTGTTTTGAAGTCCTTTTGATGTAGACTGCTTTGTATCTTCACACCATGTCTTTTTTCGGTATTTTTGATGTCCATGCATGGCTTTTCCACAGAGTACACACAACGGAATCTTTGTTTCTTTTGGTTTTTGAACCAAGAATGTTGCATGTTTCCTTGCCTTTTGCAGTCGTGAATACTCTGTAGATCTTGCCCAACTAGGTGTGGTGACTGGTAAAGGACCTGAAACTGATGAGGCAAAACCAGGCGAAACCATAGGTACTGATGAGGGACCAGGAGAAGGGCCCATCGGCAAAGATGAGGGGCCAGGGGAAGGGCCCATTGTCACTGATGAGGGGCCAGGGGAAGGGCCCATCAGCACTGATGAGGGGCCAGGGGGAGGGCCCATTTCAACTGATGAGGGGCCAGGGGAAGGGCCCATCGGCACTGATGAGGGGCCAGGGGAAGGGCCTACACGACCATGAGAGACCACCGCAACTGACGAGGGGCCAGGGGAATGGCCTGCTAAACGAGTGGAAACCAACGAAATTGATGAGGGACCAGATGAAGAGACTGCAGAGAGAGAAGAGGCCAAGGAGGTAGCAGCAGGACCAAGTGAAGCAGATGAAACTGCTGATGAGGGGCCAGCTGAAAGACTCACAGGGAGAGTAAGGTCTGACAGCGCAGGACCACGAGTACAAACCACTGGAACTGGGACGGAACCCGACGATTTGAGACCAGGCAGAGGCTGCACGATGTTTTGACGAGATTTTGTCACTTTCTGCCCAGCCATGCAAGGTATGTCTGCATAGGATGTTTCCGGCCAGCTTGTAGGTTCTCTTTGTGATGGGAGTTCTGGAGCCTCAGGAAGTTGTTGGGCAGATACACTTTGGCATCGCCGAATAATGCTGGTGGTTCCTTGGCTTGTTGAACTGATGTTGGCAAGTGCCTCCTGCCTCCTAATAAATTCCCGTACACATTTAGTATTTATTTTGGGAAGGGGAATACCTAGCTTACTGAGGACTGGGTCTTCGACCATCACTCTCTGCTGGAGTCGCTCGTACATTTTTGTGATTTTCGTTTTTTCTGGGGATGCAATGGTGTCATCACACCGCAGCCAAATGTGTTTGACAACACAGTACATTAACCTGTTTTTATTAATATCTATAAACTGTGCTGGGGCATACCGGTTTCGAAATTTTACTCTTTGGGTGATACCTGCCTCTTCTGGGTCACCTTTGGTCCTTCCGTACAGTGTATTGCCCCAGTATGACTTGTATCGGGAGTGGAATTTTGTTGGACTTTTGTCATGGTCGTGTAGTTGTCCCCATGCCTCTACCACCGCACTGCGTGTCTGAGCAGACAAGGCAAGTTTCCCCTCATCTGAAGCGATGCCTGCAAAAATCTCACTCAGCTTCTCTACCTTTCCGTAGCCAGGCAGTGGGTTTTGGCCACAGACGTCTTCCTGTTAATAAAAATAATTTTCCATTTGTAAGATCACGGTTTTGGACTGTCTCACAGCCAATCAATTGGTCAATTTTAATGTGGATAAATTCTTTTGCATTTTGGTCAAACAATCTTGCCAAAAACAATAATGCATGCCAAAGAATTAACTTCTTTCCAATGCATAGTTCCGAGATTGCCCAGTTAACCCCGCCCCCTTGGATATTGTTGCTATGTGCTCACAAGCCATCGCAAAAAAATGGCGAGACTACGTACAAAGCAACGGGACTCGGCATGGAAAGCACAGATTCATTGGAGAAAACTCAAAGGTAATTATGTTTTGAGGTCGACAGTTACCGTAGCACACACTGAGCGAAGGGCTAGTAATGCAGGGATGACATATATTTCATAAAAATGCGCTTTCCTACCTTTGAACAGCGAATCGCCCAACATTGAAACCAAAATTCACCCGGTCACTGGCACATACAACATACAAACTGTATGGGCAGAACATCGCGGATTGTTTGTGATGATTGCATCACTCTGACCTTTGTGGGCGCCATCTGCTACCTCTGTTGTGATTGGTCGCGGGTTCGGCTTGATTGACAGGTCGGAACTATGCATTGTTTAAATGCACTGCAATTTGTAGTACTCGCATATCTACATAAACACAGTGCAAGACATATCATATGGTCTTCATCTGGATTCAAACCATATACCTCTGACAAAGTGCTCCTCTAACATGAATACTTACGCAGGCAGGGTCAAGAGCCTCAGTCGTTTCACTTGTTGTCAAAACAATGTGAGCAGGCTTGACATCAGTGGGCCCGTCCGCACCGTCACTGTTGTAACCATCATCAAGAACCTCTGCTGCAGCCTCGGCTGTCACCACCTCATCCTCCTCAGCAGGGCCTTCGGCAAGCAGAGATGCTGAAGAGGCGATCTTGACCTCTGATGAACTGCCCGTGCTCTGCATGAAGAGGTACTCTAGGCCAAGCAGCTCATCGCTGGGTTTGGCAGGCAGTCGGAAGTTCTCCTCTTCGACCTCTTCACTTCCAAAAAGCGCCTGGCATCTCGTGTTGAGACGATGGATCAGAGGTCCAGAGTAGATCCTGTTGTGCCGACCCTGCCTGCCAAACACCGCATTGGCCTCACGGTCAGCGTTCCACCGGGCAATCCCACTCAAGAGGTAGACCTGAAATGGGCGGGCATCACAGTGTGGACCTGAAAAATATTGAACATGGCTCCTAAATACGTGCTAAACAGAGGTTTTTTTGTCATTAAAGGTCAAAAGGTCACCTCCTGAATCATGTGGCAGATACTTACATAAGTTCAAAGTATATGTGCTGAAAGTTCTGAAATAAAATGTAACTTTTAACAGAATATGATTTATAATATTTGTTTTTAAATGCTTCTGATTCAATGTAAGCATACCTGGTATCATACTGGGAAGGTGGGAATGAAACCCTTCAAGGCTGTTGTTCCCACGCAGGCACACATAGTAAGGCACCTGAACATCATTCTTGGTGGTCAGCTTGGCGATACGGTACATGTCCATCCCGGGTGGGTCTTGTATGCACTCCAGGTGTTTCTGTTGCATGGCCCACACATCATCAATGGCATCAGGGGTTTTGAACAGCGGAGTGCCGTTCTCATCAAGACCCGCTTCCCCTTTCAGCACATCGATCATGTTGCTCACCCGGGTGGACGTTTCCTGGGCACCAAGAGTAACCCGCCGTACATGGTGCTTGAGGACCTCCTTGGAAATGTGGTACTGGAACACTTCCTCATCTGACAGGGAGGTCAACTTGTCAGGTTTGCCAGCCCGAACTGCCTCGATGAGGTGGTCAAGGTCTCCCTTGTTGTAAGCAAATACGGCTCCTGAGAGGCCAGACTTGAACATAGCAAACTTGGGATGACTGTCGGTGCGGACGGCACCATCAAACCGGTGCATCCAATGCCATATATCAAGTCTGACGACCATCCCTGAAGAGACCCAATTGTGGAACAGCGTCTCAACAGCTGTGGGACCATGACCTCTACAGCATCCACGATCCACGTACATGACCTCCGGAGGCAACTGGCCAGCCTTCTCATACCTAGTCATGAGACCTTCCGCCATGAGGGAAAGCTTCTCGGTCGATTCCTCGCATGTCATCACGAAGGTCGAAATCTGACTTTTTTCGTTGGCAACGCTGGTAAACCACTCCGCTGTGCCTCGACATGAACCAGACAACTTTTTACAGATCTGATTGCAAAGATAAACATTTTCATCACATTAATTAATTTACTTGAACAACTTACTTTCTGTGGAATTGTCCCAAGATTGAGACATCAACACTTATTATCACTCTTTGCAAAGGAACGCTTTGTGAAGTGCAGGTCCCCTACTGAAAATGTTGAGGTATACCTTTTTTGTGGAGTCGAATTTGAGAACACTGCCAAATGTTGACAGAATCTGCGTGCGATAGTCAAGCACGTGGTCCGCCTCTTCTAGCAGGAAGGCGTGCCGGAGTAGTCGTGGTGAGGGGAGCTCACGCCTCTTTGGTGGTGGTCGAAAGTTGTGGCCAAAGGCAGCAACTATCCCTCCTGGTTGTGTGAGTGTGTACAGAAGTGTGGTGTACATGTCCTTCCCGTTTAGGAATTCCTGGCAATGGTTCTCCTGGATTTGACGCCAGACTTTGGCCATGGTGTTTCCCTGCGTTCTGTCCCTCAACAGCTGCACAACCTTCTTATCTACACCCCGCCTGTTAAAACGAAATTAGACATTAAATATAACAAACAATTTTTTTAGTAATCACAAGGAACCCTGATATAGGGGATTGAAATGCTGGTGATACTACAATAGTATTATTATGTTTGTTTCCCCTTTTTTTGAATGACACTGAGCAGCAGAACATTTGCAACAATGTAAACATTATTGTTTTTCTTCAGTTTTCAGTAGTGCACATGCAAATTCATGTGCAGGAATATTACACTAGCATTTGTCTCCCAATGAAACATTTAAGGGCAAAATTTTAATATTCCAAACTTGTCCAAACTTTCTTTTTAAATGAGTATATTATTTGTATAGACTTTCCTTTAATCCAATTCACCACCCTGGTCCTACTTTTGATTGGGTTTCTGTTATTTCCAGCAAGAACAAATAACAGTTGCACTGAAACCACTTACCGTGTTGTCAGAACAGCTGGAAATATTGCCTGATGGGCCTCACTCAGCTGTGATATTATCTCCATGTCCCAGGCCAAAAACCTCCCCCACTTTGCTGTCTTCTCAACACCTTTTTTCGCTGCCTTGTTACACGGACCACAGCTGAGGACTTCGGTGAGCATGGTGTACCAACCAGAAACATCGCAGATCTGTCGGACCGTGGCATGGTACCCACAGCGATACAAGAAAACTTTGTCTCGATCACGACCAGGACAATCAGGGCGAGGACATCGAATGCTGTAATTCCAAACACCGACTGGTCGCCAGAAAAATAATCTTGACCTGAAAAAATGCTCCGGCACGGGCAGGGTACCATGTACAACTCCAGGGCACTCTGGAGGGTAGAACCACATCCGATCTGTTTTCAGGACATGTCGTCGGCGATAATCCCCTTTCACATCCTTGTAAACCTGGATGGGAGTAAACATACCCCTCTCTGTATCATTCCTCAGCCATTTACGGTCTGCTGCTGGGATCCCTAAATTGCCACTATCATTCTCCCATGGTTTACACCATCCTTCAAAAGAGATTTCTGTATGCGCATCATCTGGTCCCATCAAGTGACTCAACTGTGAATCGTCTGACTTGATTAGTTGCGGCTCACTGGCTGACGGGGATGGGTGTGGCTCACTGGCCGATGGGGGTGGGCGTGACTCACTGAACGATGGGGGTGGATGTGACACACTAGCTGATGCTGATGGTCGTGATGCACTGGCTGATAGGGGAGGGCGTGACGCAGTGGACAACCGGGGAGGGCGTGACACACTAGCTGGCACAGGAGGGCGTGACACACTAGCTGATGGGGGCGGGCGTGACGTACTTGACGACAGGGCCAGTGGTGGGCGTGACACACTGGCTGCTACAGGCGGGCGTGACACCCTAGCTGACGGGGATGGGCGTGACACACTAGCTGACGGTGGTGGGCGTGACACACTAGCTGACGGTGGTGGTCGTGACGCACTGGCTGGGCGTGACGCACTGGCTGACAGGGGTGGGTGTGATGCAGTAGCTGATGGGGGTGGGCGTGATGCACTGGCTGCCTGGGGTGGGCGTGATGCACTGGCTGATGGAGATGTGCGTGACACATTGGACGACAGGGGTGGGCGAGACGCAGTGGTTGATAGGGGTGGGCGTGACACAGAGGCTGAAGCTGATGGGTGTGAATCTGAAAATTGTAAATTGTCAAATGTAAATCTTTTTTTTTTGCAGGCATCTCATGTATTTATAATGTCACCCCCCTCCCCCTTTCTAAAATAAAATCATATACAATGTTGGACTGTTTTAAAATCTTAAGAAAGACGGTTCACGGAGTTAATTTATCCTGTATGATATCCATGACCATGAAATATGGAAATATTTTAGGAGAACAAACACATACCAGGTCCCTCGACAGAGTCTGCCTCCAGCTTGCGCTTCTTGGCGGGGATGTCTGAGAAGCTACGCTCATCCTGGGCTATGGTAGATGTTTTCTCCTCTGCACTGCCAGGAGTGGACTGTAAAAAAAGAGAAAGAAATAATTTAGGGTTTACTTTGGTACATACAGTCACTCCTAAATTTCCAAGATTATCAATACATCACTCAATGGAAGTGATGTATTCCTAAAAAGGAAAATGGTCAAACACCTTACTTACTTTTTACCAAAGAGACTACATGTATTTGGAAAATAAGTGCTCAAACTCCAAGTGTCCCATATTGCAGTTTTTTTGTTAAAACATGGATTTTCAGTTGAATAATGGAAACAACTGTATTACAGTATGTTTGTATTTAGCAGCCACATTTTTTTATGGTTAAATATTAATGGTTCACATTTTGAAATTCTATCTCCAGTGGAAATGACACTGACACTAATTTCATTGAGATCTGTATAAAAAAATCAAGTAATAAAAGTATTTTTTATAAAAATCCTGTGATATAATAACAACAAAAGTGGAGCCCCATTACAAAAGAATACTTAAATTATATAACAAATTCTGAAACTTGCAATCATATATGGTGATAATAGCTCACCTTGGCATCCTTATCCAGTACGTACTGCCTAAAGCGCTTCAGCTGCTGACTTGCGATGGCGTTTGGACTTAACATAAGCCAGCGTCTCACTGACCCATATGCCCTCTTACACAAGTCAACAATGTCCGGAGCGCCAGACTGGGGATTACTCCTGTAAGTTGATTTGTACCTATTGTATAGGCTCCACATCTCAGAAAAGGTTCTGTTTCGAAATTCTTGAACGGGATATACACACTCATCCACATTCTTTTCGAGATGTGAAGCCACTTGGTGGAAGGAGCAGGCGTATCTCAGAAGATGGTCTTTCAACCAACCATCACGAACGGCAGCTTTCTGTTCTCGATGCAGGAACCGCGTTTCTTTCCAGTGTTTGTCAACCAAACTGCAAAAAAAGGATGATTTAATTTGTAAGTATGCAAATGTACTTGTTATTATGCAAATGTACTTGTCATTATGCACTCCACATTGCCAGTGTGAAATTAAAGTAAAGTTTGTTGCTCATGCTTTTTGAATGAAGGAGATAAAAGTTGTCCCGGCCTATCAACCAAAATTCAGTAATATTGTTTGAGTTGGTCATAATTCAAAAATTCCCTGCAACATTAACATTTTTTCAAATGTTCCATTTTTAGAAAAACAATTTTTTGCACTTTTCTATTTACTTTTTCGTATTGAAATTTAAAATCATCAATTCAATAGCATTATAATGTTCTAAAAGATATGGTTTAAAGGCACAGGCTCGTCAGCAATGCGCGCCCGCCAAATTCGTGCTCAAAACACGCAGCTCCATGCCTTTGCTATGGAGCTGCGTATTGCGTGGCACACATTTGGCGGGCGCGCATTGCTGACGAGCCTGTGCCTTTAAACCTTTTTTTATTTTTACAAAAGAGACGTTTATATATTATTTTATACTTACTATTTGACATAGCCTACATCATTTTCCATAAGCCAGACAAATGAGCAGTGGGTGTATTTGCCAAATGTTAACACCAACTGGCCAAGGCATTGCTGTTCACTTGGGTCTGGGACTTCCTGTGCAATTGCTCTGCGTCTTGCTTCGGCTAGTGCTGTTTTTTCAATCCACAGGTTTTTGTCTGCAGGATTAGGGTTGGTAGGCCTATCCTTCTTCCTTCTCTGTATTTCAATGGCGTCCCGAGTACACCTCAGTACACACTGCCGCCGCTCTAGTGAAACTGTCTCATCATTAATTCTGAGCTTCGGCAAAAGCTTACTCGAGGCCATGTTTCCTGAAAACAAACATTTAATAATTTTAGCCCCATTCACTGAAATGTTACTGTTAGTGAACATAATTTTAGTGCCACATATAGTAGTAGTCAAACCTCGATAACAAGAAGAATGTAGGTCTTATTTCCTTGTGCTTCATTGTTTTAATTCCTAATAATACAAGATTCCTGTTATAGCAAGCTAATCTCCAAAGTTCCAAGGACTTTGACTGTACACTGAAAATGTTGAGTTTGGGGTGTTGCAAAATAGCGCAACGGTTAAAACACGATTGCTCTGTTTCTCGAGAACATTTTTTCTTTCATAAATTTCATTTTGCTTCCATAATGTTTACAGTATATGCCCTACACCTAAAAACCCTGGCGAATAAAAAATTTGGTAACAAGTTTTTTTTTTTAAACTACAGTCTGCATTGTCTGGTGAAAAATACTCTACAGTCATGACAGTGAACTTTCAGTTATGTGATATTTTTTGTAAAATTCCCCTTGTCTTGTATTCATCAACAATTGAACAAATAAATTACATTTCACTCTAATTTGGGTGAACTTAATGGCACGCGGCTGCTAGCACACACTGGAAGAAAACTTTTTACAGATAGCCTATTATTAACACGCGGTCTCAACTTTTCATTAGAAAAAACATGATCAAAGTAACAGTAAAACTCCTGAAAGTAAACTAAAACAATCTATACACTACTATTTACCTTTTGGCGACTTATTTTCTTATGCAACCCCAAAGAAATAGCCGAAAAGAATGACTTTGAGACCCGTTCGTCACATCCTTTTGTGCATACCGAGCGCACGCACATGTACAAACAGCGATCAATGGCAAACTTGACAGCTCATTAGCATACAGTAGCTACACAGCGTAATCTGAATCCCATACACTTTCACTGCACGAGTATGGGTGATCCCTGACCCACATGCTAATAGCGATGAATCTCCGCCAATCAGAGCACGGAAACTGTAGACTGTAGACTGTAGACTGTAGACAGTCGTCCAATGAGAGAACGGAAACCGTAGACTGTAGACTGTGGAATTGCACTACCGTAGACCCCACGATTCCCCCAAACGTGGGGAACTCGGGAGTACAATTTCTGATAGTGGGGACTGCGTTCGCGCTCTCCCCGTACAACCAATCTAAAAGCAGAAAACTAAATTTAATCAATGGGAATCGTGTATAAGATCTGGCGTTTTGGTCTTTTAAGCGGACCTTCCACTGTGCGATATTTGTCACGAATTTCCTACGATTGGGCACGATTGTGTGTAAAGTCTATAGGCAGTCTCCCGATAATCGTATCAATTCGTAGGAAATTCGTGGCGAAAATCGCACAGTGGAGCAGAAAACTTTCGGCTGACATTTGCCATTTGAAAAGAAGTTATACAAAACGTACGGTTTCTAAACCACACAAACAGCAAACATTGACGGTTGCGTTTGAGGTCTGTTGGGCTGGGATATTTTGCAAGCACGCAAATCAATTTAGTACAAACATCGGTGACAATATTCAAATAGCGCCAACAACTGCAAATGAAATCACGAAAAATTAATAACTGTACAACGAATGCCCGTGACTGTCTTCGTTCCTTGAAAATTGTAAAGTCTGCATTTGCAGATGCTACAACCCATAATTGCTTGAAATTAATTTCGAAAAGACGGCGCGATAAAAATTGATTTATCAGCAAGCCATAGCATTGCTTAGAAACAAACGGTTTCCATGGTAATTGCTTATCTATTGGCGTAACATATATGCATATTAAAGGCGTCAGTACTAGACACCTACGTTTTGGGGCCATGTACATGAAAAACAAATTTGTATAACTTGTCTTTTTTTTCTTCTCTAAATTCGTGAGCACTCGTCTAACTGCGAATAAATGATTTACTGTGGGAACTCTAAAGCGGGTCTCCCACTGTGCGATTTTTGCCACGAATTAACTACGATTGGGTACAATTGTGTGTAGAGTCTATGGACAGTCTCTGGTAATCGTACCAATTCGTAGGAAATTCGTTGCAAAAATCGCACAGTGGGAGGCCCGCTTTACATTCTTCTATTTACTCTTTCGTCCCTTTTTAGAATGCGACGTATGTCTTCAAATATTCATTGTTTCCCCAAGAAAAACGGCGACACTAATGATTTTGTACACATTGCGTTTTTTAATAGTTTCTGTTGTGCCTTTATAACAAATAGGACACAACGTTCAGGGATTTACAAACAACTTGCATTTAATTTTACATTTTTCAAAATCATGCCTATACATGTATATTAAGCCGCCATCAGTTCGACCATGCGACGACGCCGAACAGGCGGTGACTGCCTTTTTATGACCAAGCTGCGACTCAAAAAGAAAAGTACATGTGATTTTATTTAAAAGAGAAAAAAAACACAATGTAATATAGCCTCCCACCTATGAGCATGTGGTTCAGGTATTTCAGGTTTATAGACCTTTTCGAATGGCGGGGCAACTTTTGTCATTTAAATTTGTAAGCACAAGATGAACAATGTCACCAAGGAACAAAGAAACTGCATCATGAGATGGCAGGATTTCGATACGGTTTGATTAAAGAAGAGCTGTTATCATAACCTGTGGTTACTAATGCGCCCTCTGTTGTCCAGTAAATTTCTTATGCTAACCGGGAGATCAAATCCAAAGAGACTAAAATCCAGGGCAAAGTGTGCGTACAAAGCCTCAATCTCGGAATTAGATAAAGTGGAATAGTAGCGAAGTAGCGTCCGACCGTCTGAACTTCCCGTTGGGTTTGTCGTAAAATTTGGGAATCGGATACTCGGATCTGCCCCGACGGCTGTTAGAATGGATTGAGCGTCTGTCAGTAAAGAGTCGTAGTGTCCGATATAGTCGTAGTCGACGAGGCAAGGATGGCACAGCCCGTACATCTGAGTCCAGTGCTCGTTCATGTACTGAGGAGCGCCTCGGCTTCGTATCAGAAACCTCGCAAATTGAGCGAAAGTGACGTTGATGGTGCCGTCTCCTCTCTGCTGAGTGTCGAAGAGCCTCGCGGCAGTCCACGGCGAGGCACCGCTGGCACGAATTATCCTCTCGCTCCATGCGCGTCGGAAGGTCTTGCTTGCAGGATAGTCATTCTGGAATTTGTCCTGGTAGGCCGACAGGACTCGCTCGAAGGGGCTTCGGACGAAGAGGAATGTCTTGTACGTGGCTAAGAGTCTCTCAGCTTCCTCTGGGGGGTATGAGGCCAAAGTCCTCAGCTTTCTCAGGGTCAGAATATGAGCCTCCCGCTGGCCAATATCCGACATTGAATTCTCCTTGCCGCTAAGAACCAGAAAAAGACGTTTCCAACTCGTGCACCCTACCTTAGGGATAAAGCAATATATCAATTTCAGCGAGTCTATCACTAGGAAACGCCTGAGCAAGTTTGTTCTACCGTCTTCGAGATTGTAAACTAGCGGTGGTCTATACGTTTCACCCGTGCTGTGTAAGGTGCGGCACATGTCCCACACGAGACGCTTACGCCGCTCTTGCTCTTGTTTCCAAAGACAGGTCTCATCCGTAGCGTGGTCGCATTGCTCCTGGTTTAATTTGAAAAAAAAAGACAGGCATTTCAAATTGCCATCGAAAATGAGGGTCTCGGTGCTTTTGTTTTTGGTGATAAAATTTGCGAAAAGACGCATGACGTAATACAATAGCTCAGCATCTAAAACTAGGCTGCAGTGCCAATTTAAATTCGTCAATACTTCACTGCGAAAGAAATGATTGGAACTAAAGCGGGCCTCCCACTGTGCGATTTTAGTCACGATTAGCTACGATTTGGTACGATTGTGTGTAGTCTATAGGCAGTCTCCGATAATCGTACCAATTCGTAGGGAATTCGTGGCAAATATCGCACAGTGGGAGGCCCGCTTAAGCCGGCCTCCTACTGTGCGATTCCGAATTTCCCACGATTTATGCGGGCCTGCGGCCTCCCACTGTGCGATTTTTGCCATGGATTTCCAACAATTTTGTACGATTTGGTGAGATTACCAGATAATGTCTGTAGACTCTATACACAATCGTACCAGATCGTACCTAATCGTTAAAAAATCGTGGCAAAAATCGCACAGTGGGAGGCCCGCTTTAAGGAATCGTAGCAAATCGTAAGGAATCGTAACGATGGGAGGTCACTGCGAGAAAATAATCGCAGACATTCGTTATGTGTTACATTCGTAATGGTATCATAAGCGTTAACTTGGCCTCCCACTGTTTATGTGCGGTTTAGCTACAAAATTCTTACTCCAAAGAGACATTTCTCGCTCAAAAGAGCGTTGACTAGATTCGAAATTACACTAATGTGTTTGCTTTATTAAAAAAAATGGGTTAATAGTCAAAATTACATACCAACTTGTGTTTTTAGCAAGAAGGGCAGAATTACCAGTCAACTGGACTACACATTTTTATAAAGCAAACTTTGGATTAAGCACATTTTTCTGCTAAACAGCTTTATGAAATTGGCCCCTGGTTGATATTACCATGTCCCCATGCACCCCCTTGATAATGCTAATAAAATATCCCTGCTGGCACAACCAGACGTCACCACATTTTTCTCTGGCCCTGCGTGAGGGACTCGCGGTGTATCAATAACTGCCTCCGAGCATAAAATGAGCGTTTGGCTGATATTACTTATTAGCTTACACGCTGGACTGCTAGAAGCCTGTCCACTCGACCTTTATCGCCTTTCCGTCGTGACTTGGCCGAGATTGGTGCTGGAAAAATAGGGTATGGCATGTTTAAAGACAGATATTTCCACGTATGATTGAGGATGTGTGTGATAAAAACCAACCTGTATGCAAGTCAGCTCAGTACCTCATCTGCGTTCCAAGAAAACAACACAAACTATGTCCATGATTTTTTTTTTTTTAATGTGGGTTGATTACACATTTGTTCAAATAATGTATAGCCTACAGGCTTTAATACAGACAAGCTGAAAATAGAGGCACGATAATTCTTCAATAGCGGTTATAGGATTATGTTACACGGTTTCTGATAAAAGGTTACCTGTCCTCTATGTCGCTATAAATAGTGTTTGTGTTTTGATTTGATGAACACTATTTTGTTATATTCGTACACGAATATATTTTGGTCTCTTGTCCGGCTATAATTATAAAGTAAGTAGGCCTATAGTAGTAGTACGGTAGTACATGAAATATTTTGTAATATAAGCCATATGTTAAAAGGTTGCACTTCAGACACCGTATACCTAAAGCGGTCTGACTTCAGTTTCCGAAAATCAAGTCCCCCGTGGTTTGACCTTGTATACGGAAATTCAAAACCACTGTCCGTAATGTACTGTCACCGGTACGTGACCTTACGTGTGTTGTGTAAAATCTCCCATTGTGATTATACTTCACAATTTGACCTTACCCAAAGCATCGATAGCAATGGTAACAAACGATTTCTTGTCTGTTAAAAATAATGTTTACATGTAATACCTTTCTGCAGGATACTATCAACGGAGGTGGTTTAGAAAAGAGCGTGCAGGCTGTAATGACTTAAAATTAAATTTCTGTTTAAAAAAAGTAATTCTCGTCTCATGAGACGAACAATAATTGTTTTACTTATTTCTCAAAGACTATAGCACTTCAGACAAGACCATTTCAGGGGAAGTTTTCTACTGTCATCATGTTTATATTGTGTAAGTTGCGTAAATCTGTGAACATTTCTGATTTTCGAGATACCTTTAACCATGTTAACACGTGATGTATATATGTAGCATGCTCAACAACATTCCTTTTTATGTAATGTCGTTGTTATGTTCAAGCATGGTTCAAGGAATTCAAGAAAAAGTTTCATCTGCGAATTGAAACGATACAAATTACAAATTTACAATGGATTTGGAATAGTACATGTACATCGTTGAAAGCTTGTGTTTGGTACGTGAGATCATGGAGGTAGGGTGTGAAATATTAATAGTGCAAGAAGCAACTTGAAAGTAACAATATAGGAAATATATGCCGGAAACTGCAAATAAACAGGAAAATATTAAGTTTTACCTCTCCATGAAACATCAGGAAATCCATAACGTTGAATGGTGAATACCGCTGCCATGGCCAACACGAGTAGACAGGCGGGTGTGCACTTTCGGTTACTCGACATCATTATGCAAGGAAGTGGCGCACTTCCTCCATGACTGGGCTGACCTGAGTCGTGTACACAACACAGTAACTTGAGGTTGCTTATGGTGGGCTCGACTTCAGATAAACATGGTAGTCAGGACTGTGGGCTTTAGTTTTACCAAATAAAATAGACAGCTTTTATCGAGTGCTCTTTCTGCTCGGCTTACCGTCTCGTTGTGTAGTTTAAGAGACAGTCTCCCGATGCCAGCAGTGTATATTCCATCAATGCACGCCACTTACAAGCTCGTTTCGCCCCGTTGGCAACTCGTAATTCTCGCAAGACCAAGGCTCTTCATAATAATGACGCACTGCATTGCACTCTATGATAATGCCCTCGGGGTCTCGAGTCGCGTCACGCACGCCGTGTTCCCCTTTGGTATACCTGAACATGTGTACCTATAAATTCCCAGGTTGGATGTTGTGGCGCTACGAAAACAGCTCAAACTGCAACGGGGACTCGAAGACAACTAAAAAGCCGTACCGTGGACGTACACGGAGCACGTTGCTCGGGGATTTGTGTCTAGAATCGGCAGCGCAGCGGAGCAATGAAAGTGATTCGACAAGAGCAGACGTGTAACACTCAACTCTCCGGTGTGTGACGTGATCTAAATGACGGCTGATGGTAGAGGTGTCATGTATCATGTCGTGGCTAGATATCAAGCAGTATCTTGGTTATGGGATGAGACCGTGACCTTTGGCTTTATAAGGCGAGTCCGGACACTCGCGTGGACCAGAAAAGATAAAAAGGAAAAGGGTTTAACCGTGCCCGACACCCCCTGCCTTTTAAAGGCGCATCGTATCATTTGCGGACACGCAAGTATTTCGCTTAATACTTCAGAAAACGTTTTAAGATCCATGCAGGGATTTGGTGTTGAATGAATGGTAAAAGATCGATTTGCAAACGATTTTGGGGAGGTATTTATGATACTTAAATTAAAAACGGTATCCTACTTTTTGAAAAATCTGAACACGCTTCTTTAAGGCAGAATGTCTGGACACTTACGCAGACCAGAAAAGATAATCTGAATATGGTTTAACCTTTGTGCAAATGCATTTCATGTAAGAATGATTTGTAAGCTTTTTGTGTAAGAATGAAATAAAAGCTTAGAACAAAGAGAAAATTTGAGCTATTTTGAAATTTATTTCGAAGTTACATCCAGATCAAAGTCCGCCCTCTTATTGTGTTCGCCATACTTTTAAAAGGCTAATTCACATCCACGGCATGTCGAGAATAATAGGTTTAAAAATATCAAAATACGGAGAAAATATGCTTAGAAGAAGCATTTCGAACTCGCCCCTAGCTTTCTCTCTACAGTGAGTGCTGATGCACCGACGGCGTTGCTGCTTCTTCGATTTTTATTTATTCAGTCGCGGAGTAACAAGCACCAACCACTCACACCTACCTGTACATGCGTACTGTTCGAAATTTCACTGAAACACGGGATCACTTCGTGAATTTGATGACACAGCCGGAACGGAACTTGTACGTACCACGGCGCTGGTGGGGAAGATTAGCTGTGAGTGACGTCATCAAAAACATGGTGGAGATTACTGTTTGTCCGACATAATGACTACATCTTGAGAAAAAAAATGCACGAGTCAATGGTAGACGCTGGCTTGCTCACATTCCATAGATTCGTGTGTAATTGCAAGACGACACGGACTATCACAGGTGGTATATAACGAGCTTCCATGGCGGAAAATGACATCGCCCGGCGCGGCGGGGGTAGCTATATGCCTATATAGACAATGGATTAATAAGCGACTCCCTGAATGTCGCTGTTGTTTTATGGCATCTTTGGCAACTATATAAGGCCCTTTGTGCCATCAACTATCGGTATTATCAACTTGAAATGCAGTTTTAGAAGTGGGAGGAAAAACCCCAGGGAAATCTCCTGGGGAGGGGACCAACACGGTCGAGTAGGGGCTGCAAACCCAATCCACACACACGCCCAGGAATCGAGCCCGGTACGCCAGATGTGAAAAGCGATGAAAGCTAATAACCGCCAAAGACAATGCCCAGCTTGCCTAGTCTGGTTGTACTGTTTTCACTAAGAGTGCGTGTTAAGAGGAAGGCAACAATTATATGGACCGGGGAGCAATCTATGCAAGCCATAGTCTCTCCTGGAACAAGATGGCCGACGCATTGCTTCAATTATTATCGCATAACAATTTATTGTTTTACATCTGTCCATTGGGTTCGAACCCCGATAAGGCCCTTACGATTTTTCTCTCATCCCGAGATCTGTGGTTATTAGTATTCTTGAGTTTCACTTTATTGACAACCGATTGCTATCCGCCATTACTGTGTCCATACTATGGCACGCCAAAGCGAAAATTGTTTTTTAAAAATGTTGACGCAAATGTTGCGCCAAACAAAAAAGGTTGGCATGAGTTTTAAACGTTGTTGAAACCGGCATACCATGCTTTTGTTGGCAAGTTTTGAAAAATGTTGAGACTTATTTTTCAGGGTTGATTGTAGAATTATCAGTGTTTAATTATATCCGCTTTGGCGTGCCATACGCGTGACGTCAACAACTATCATATCCGCCAATATTGTAAGACATTTTGGTATTATAAAATGAGCTAGGGCCTAAGCTTAATTTTAGTACCAATTATTGCAAGTCGATCACTTTATGCACGAATGAGTAATCATTGTTTGACTGAGTTGGAGCGAGATAATTGGCGCATGGTAGAAACTATGGTATGGGTTGTGAACAACCTAAATGAGCTTCGTATTTCCTTTTAAAAACAAAACCTATATATACACGTTTATTCAACATGAAGAAATATTTACATTTCATGGGAACTCAAGTTTTAAAATTCTAAAACGTCGTTCTGGCACTGCCTTTATCAACTGTCACCGGGTTGTCTTGTCTCTTTTTATGCAAGCTCTCCCCAAACAAGGCTAAAGCCACTGTGGGTAAGGGGCTATAAGATGAAATATAAATATGAAATAACTCAAGAAGACCGAAGGTATAGTTAATATACCTCCTAAAACAATGGGGTAGTTTTAATGATCACAGTTATTGCACACCGAAGTAGCCATTGATTCAAAAATTCAACGAGGTCGTTTAGATGCGAAACAGTAAGGTCTCTGACAATAGCTACTACATTTTGTAGCGTAACACGGTGGTCCTCATCTTGCAATGTCCAGTAATGATTTTATACTCGCGGGAATATTGTAGCCAAACATCATGAAGTCCAAATAGTATTGACGGTACACGGCCATGATCTCCTCGGGTGCCAGACTCGAGAAGTAACGCCGCAGCGTGCTGAAATTAGAGCTACCCGTTGGATTGGTAGTGAAATTGGGGAACCGGACCGCTGGGTCCACCCCAGCAGACCGCAGTACCATATCGGCGTCTGCTTGGAGCGAGTCGTAGTCTCCGATCCAGTCGTATTGGACGGCGCAAGGATGACACAACCTGTACGCCTCCATCCAGTGCTCGTTGCGCTTCTTGGACGCCTCGGAGCCTGCCGGAGCCGTCACGTACCGCGCAAACTGTGGGAAGGTGACGTTGAGTGTGCCGTCATCTCGCCGCTGAGTCGCCAGGAGTTTCTCGGTCTCCTCCCCGCCAGCGTGCCGAATGATGAGCTCGCTCCACCTCGATCGGAACACCTTGCTCGCCGGGTAGTCGTTCTGGAACTTGTCTTGATACGCTGACAAAATCCTTTCAAAGGGATTCCGCACGAAGAAGAACTTCTTATACCTCGCCAAAATGTCCTGGGCAGATTCCAACGAGTATGAATTTAGGTTCCTGATGAATGACGTAATCAGGTGGTGAGTCTCTTTCTGACCTACTTTCTCCGTTGCGTTTATTCGCCCTTCCAGAAGCAGTAGGAGCCGTTTCCAACTTGTGGTTCCCGCCTTGGGAACGTAGCAGTAGACGAGTTTCAGAGAATCGATTACCAGGAGGAACTTGAGATAATGGTGTTCGTGTGCCTTGCTGAATTTGTACATCAGTTTAGGGTACGCAGTCTTGGCTTCTGTCTGCACGGAGCGACAGGTGTCCGACACGAGCTTCTTGCGAGCCGCTTGCTGTTCTTCCCAGGTACCGGGCTGGCCGTTCGGCTGTCAAAAAACAAAATGCCAACAAAACAACGTGTTATCTCCAAGCAGATGAAAACCAGCAGCATTTACACCATGGGTGTATACTGCAGGAAGGCATATAGCGAAGTTCCATCGGGGGCCAACTTGGGTAGGTATAAAAATAAGTCTTTGTGTGTTGCTTTGTGAGTTGCTCAGTGATTGCCCAAAAATGGCTTTCGATGGCGACACTGTGGTACATCTAAAATTAATGGAGATGTGTCTCTATACCATTTTTGTATACAATTACGGAAACAAATGAAATTTGTGGAAATTAATCACCTGAATTCCAAAGAAATGTCTGGTTTCGAAGACGTCGAATGTGCCATCAAGTCTGTTTCGCGACGCCATGTTGAAGATGGTTGCTCCTGCAAAAAGGAATACCATTAGGCTAATCACTCAAATATTCACAGGTACTATAGTAGTTAGAAAAGAAAAAAAATACCTTTTATTAAAAATTCTATATAGACCAGAAACATCCCAACAAATTAAATATTATACTTTAATTTCCTCTTCCTGGAAATCTAAACACTACAGGGAAACCTCCTATTGTATTATGAGATTGTCAATTGAAAATGTCTGTAAATTGACGAAAATGCCTAAATAGGCCTATGCATTTTTTCCTAGTCTGAAAATCTCATGCCTGCATGAATTCTCAATATGGATGCGTTTTGTCGAATCACACGAGCTAAAAGTACCCACCGTTCACGAAAAGAGGACCGTCATTAAAACTGGAAAAAAAGTCCCTCGCAACAATGGCTCCAATCCAAACCATTTAAAAAAAAAAACTATATAACTCTGTGCCTACCTCGCCAATAAGACTTCTCCAGACACTGGTGTTTCATAAGAATTAAGACGACAACGGGCAGGATTGCCAAAAACGAACAACACAGTATCGCGCGTTTAGTGCAGATAATTCTCTTGAATCGTCTTGCGGACTGAGTAAGCTCCATTCTTTTTACGTCCAAGCTTTCACTGGTATACTGTCAATCACTTGAACCAGCAGTGGTTGCATTGCGCTGCAGCCAGGCAGCGCAACCTTGTGTTGCCCTTTTTGCTTTTTGGATAGTGATTGGCAAGTTTCTAGCTGCGGAGTACAAGTTTGAGTCACTGGTTTGTCGCATCCGGCAGACTCTAGCAGAACCTTATAGCAGAGGCCACAGAAATAGGTAATTGGCTAAGTGCCACCCGTTTACAAGCTTCCTTGCTCGGTGATTGCACACAGAATGCACAGGTTACTCAAATCTAAACAAGGATACACCTGGATATTATATTAGTTTCTATGCCAGTAAATATACTATACGTGTCAACAAAAAAAACATGTCCTAATTTTGATCTTCAATAACTTTGTCATTTTCCAACGGATTTTAACCAAAATTTCACATCATGCAAACAAGGCTTAACAAATATTATTGAGTAAATTTCATCAGCTTTTAAGGGTGAGATTTAAAAGCCATACGAAAAAAAGGTATATTTCAGAATTCACCACTTTCGACTTGGCCTCCTCCAATGTCGATACACTACTGGAGACTGGTGGAATGTGCGCGTGTGCTGCAGCCAAAAGCTTCTAAAGAAATGCAAGATCATCCCTATAATGTTATATTGCAAACCATCTTGATCGTTTCGCGCAAGTCAACAAGAGGTGCAAAGGGACCGCATGACATAGACAATTTCCTTGACAATGGAGGATGCAAAGTCGAAAGTGGCAAATTCTGAAATTTAGGGTTTTTTATGTGTGGCTTTTTAATCTCACCCTCTTGTCCAAAACTGATGAAACTCACTCAAAAAAAATTGTCAGGCCTTGTTCACATGATCTGATCATTTGGTTCAAATCCGTAACGGTTGGAAAAGGTTATTCAAGATCAAAAGTAGGACATGTTTTTTTTGACACAAGTGTCAAGTATACAATAATAATTTGTATTATTGTATGGTGACGTTTGTCCAAAAGAGGATATATACAGGGTGACCAAAAAATGTCCAGATCAAACCATGCATCCTCAGAATCTGTTTCTGCGGATCCTGATAGGGAATCTTCTTATACATGAAAAACAGTCTTTATTGCATCAAAATCAGTCAAGCGAATCAAATGTTATGTAATTTTTGGTGCAGCAAGGCAAGGGTTTTGGCACTGACAACAAATATTTATAAAAACACAACAAAAATTTATAAAAACACTGCTGCGAATGTTTTTGCTAAAAAGTATGAATTTTTGGGGCAATACAATTATACAAATTTATGGCACTGTTTTTCACCAAGTTAACAATATTAATAGTACTCAACGTGGCAGCGTGTCAAAATTTACCGCAGGCAAACTTTCGTTTGCTAAAAAGCTTAACAAAACTTATACATGTATTACGTAAAATATTTTGGTCTATACGTGGAAGCCCGGGAATTTTTAAGGCAATCTTTCAGGCGGTCCGTTCTTTTTGTAAAATCGTTTGAATCGAAGACGCTACCGTGTACCCAAATATTTCAAAATCGAGGGCATATCGAGTTAGTAAGGCATTAATGGTTGATGGCGGAATGTCGGCAAAATAGTTAGTCATATACTCCTCATCAGAACTGTTCGTAGGATTGGTTGATATGGGATATGATACCAGACGGTCTAATGCCTTGGCGCGTAGCAGTAATTTCGCGTCTTCGTGAAGTGTGGAGAAATTCCCCAGAACGTCGTAGTAAATCATGCACGGATGGCACATACGGTACATCTCGTTCCAGTGTTCCGTAGCGTCGTCGCCGCGAAACACGTTCTTCGGATCGCCGACGTATTGGACGAACTGACGGAAGGACACATTGCGCGTCCCGTCCGGTCGTAGATGGACGGGGCTGCCCGGCCCGAGACGGCCGTACGAGGCAATCTTCGGCCCGTACGACTTCCTGAAGATGGTACTAGAAGGATAATCCTTGAGAAACTTGTCCCTGTATCCCGAGATTAGCCTCTCGAAGGGGTGCCTGACAAACATAAACTTCGTGTACGTGTCCAGTCTTTTCTTCGCTTCCTCAAACGTAAACTTGGCCAGGGTCGGAATGTGCTGACTCGCTCTCACGTGAGTCTGGAATTGGCTAGTTTCATTCACGGCCTTCGTGGCACCGCTGAGAACGAGGAAGACGCGTTTCCAATTCGTGCACCCGACTTTGGGGATGTAACAATAGATTAACTTGTGCGAGTCTAACACTAGAAAGTGGCTCATGGTCTTCAGCAGTTCAGGGGTCAGAGTGTAACTCAGATCGCGCCCCCGGGACGTGTTTCTGTACGAACTACATGTAGATGAGACACGATGTTTTCTACTCGCTTGCTCATGGAGCCATCTACACGTTCTGTTACACGGGGCCTGCATGAAACAAACGGAAATTCGATTACTGATGTCACGTACACATCAACAAATAGCCTTTTACGTGTACATTTGCATAATGGATGCCGCCCCAAATTCTTTACTTTCAAATGGAGATGCAGTTTACAAAGTCACATACTACGCTGTTGTTGCTACGTGGTGCACGCCATTGCCTAGCAACCAACAGTCTTTTACTTATGCCATTCTCTACTACGGTGAACACGGTATAATCCGTAGGCCTACTTCACACCTACCGCGTGCACCGCACAGCAACAAACATTTAAGCTGGTCAAGTGGATACTATATAAGTGCGCATGTGAAAGGAAGTATATGCCAGTACACGAAACGCTATTCATGCGAAACACTAATTGGGGAAAAAGGCTAATTGGGGATTTTCGTAATGTATGTGCATGGGTAATTCCCAAAATTAGGGGTCCAAAAGTGCGACATGCTTTTTAGGATTTCCAAGTGTTTTTAATGATTGAAAGTGGTTTCCCAGTAGAAAATAATTATTTTTATTTGAAAAAAATGCCACTCAAATTTAATGTTTGTGTGTAGATATGGCACCAAGGTTAATGCAAACTCATTCTACAGCCAATTTTCATTGGCGTAGGTAACTCGGGACACCAAACTCCTATTCAATACCATGGAACAAATTATAAGCCCTTATGGTCTTTTGTTTTGAATATTTTTCAGGAATCAGAAGAAAAAAAATATTGAAGAAAATGATGCTGCCCCCTATAATCACAGGCCACAGGCCACATTCCATCATGAGAATTTGTGGTCATAAGTGGTGATTTTTGAAGCAGAGAGTGTCGTACGTAACACCAAACATTTTGGACCCCTAATTTTGGGAATTACCCATGTAAATTCCATGCATGCTTTAATAACAAAAGTTTGCTCTTGATGACCACAAAGCTTGGGGCTTATGTACAAGTACCTAGCAACTAATGTATGCACAATAAATTCTAACCATATATAGAAATCAAACGTAAACTAAAAGGTGAATGAAATATCTCATATGGCAATGTCACAAAAAACATCCATGAATTTGGATACATTACGAAATTTAACTGCATAGAATACAACCTCTTGTATTATTGTGTGGGCTTGTTTCATTGGTTAAAATGATGTGACATGTATAACATTATATAACTTAACTGTGCATGATTGCAGATTCATACCTGTGTTACAAGATCTGCGTACGGACGCGTCATGACATGCTGAACATTTGTGCCTTTCCGTTTCCACAGTGCTTGTAGACGTAAAGGCCCTGCAAGAACCGACAAATAACGACCACTCTCATGGTTAAAACAGACTGCATTAGAAACCGGGGTATTTTTTTAGTTTATGTCACAACTGGAATTTTAGGAATTCATGGAATCGATAGCTTGGACGATTTTAGAATATGAATACTTACATACATTTCTGTCGCAAATGCTTCGTTTTCAGGAAAATTTACGAAAAAGACTGCATTTTTTATTGCACATTTGTACATGCCTAGTACTAGTACTAGTCCTACTACTAGAGTTTTGGGGATATTCTGCAGCGCATGAGGCACACTACACAGACGACAACGGCCTTGCGCGTGCGCGCGACCTTCACGCGCCCAGGGGTCGATTTCATAAAGCTGTTTAGCAAAACAATTTGCTTAATCAAAAATTTGTTTGTTTTATAAAAATGGGTCAATAGTCAAAATTGCATGTCAATTTGTGTTTTTCACAAGAATATCTGCTATTCTTGCTAAGAATACAAGTTGACATAACATTTTGACTATTATTAACCCATTTTTATAAAGCAAACAAATTTTTGATTAAGCAAATTTTTTTGCTAAACAGCTTTATGAAATCGACCACAGAACATTGAGCACGCAAAGCTGCCGCCCATAAACCAAACAGGGGCCAATTTCATAAAGCTGTTTAGTCGAAATCTTATGTGATGTGTATTGCTATTAACTGGTGTTCTGCTATTCTTCCTAAAAACACAAGTTGACATACTATTTAACCCATTTTTATAAAGCAAACAAATTTTGGATTAAGCAAAATATTTTTGCTAAACAGCTTTATGAAATTGGTCCCAGATCATTTCCTCAAGAGCAAGCCGAAACTTCACGCGCGCGCTTCACACATACACTGCCTCGGCAGCATATATGCAGGGCCCATTGCAACTGCAGTTCTCTGTTTAGCGGGTGTGACAAAAATACCAAATTTTCTTGAAAACGCAACATTTGCGACGGAAATGTCAATGATAAAGGTGTTTTAGAATCTTCTATAAGCTATTGATTTCAATAATTATTTTCCCTAAATTTGAGTTGTGACACAGACTAAAAAAATACCACGTGATTAAGGACGTGTATAAATAAAACGTGTATTAAAGTCATAGCACAGTACCTCATCTAATACGTTCCGAGAAAACAATGAAAAACTGTGTGCATGTTTTGTTGTTTTGAAATTGTTTAGGCTGGTTCCGTGACTGTACTGCGCTACCACAGTAGTCACGGGTCTAGTTTCTTTCACATGAAAGCGTCCTTGTAAAAAAAAGTGCGTGCGCGCACATTTATATATAAATCCATATTGAATTATTGTTTTCTCCTTAAATTATATCATCCCATTGCATTGGATAGTTGGAACATGGAGTTAGGACAATTTTATCTTCCAATTGATTTTTTTTTCTCGGTCAGATTTTGGGACATGCAAATCGTCAGCAATGCGCGCGCGCCAAATTCGTGCCACGAAATACGCAACTCCATGCCTTTGCTATGAAGCCGTATTTCGTGGCACGAATTTGGCGCGCGCGCATTGCTGACGAGCCTGTGCCTTCAAGGCAGTGGAACCATTTTAAACCGGAAGTCTGTGATGCAGTCACTTATACGAACCGGATAACACTATAGTATAAGATCGTACAAAAATTATATTGCCTTTCCCTCAGATTTCGTAAAATATGCATGAATGAACTCGATATGGACTCGCTCCTGCACCCAGCTTCAGAGAGCCAACTCATAGCAGGTGCGAATCAATAATTCACTGGAAATTAATCGTCACACACTGCCACCTTTTTGGATTAGCTGCCCGTCACAGCCGTTTTTAGCCCAGGTTTTTAGACGTCTTTTGCAACATTATGGCCTACACCAAGACACGAAGAGACGCTCCACCGCATCTGTGCAAAATGTTAGTAGATGCGTATGAATGGCATAAATTATTGAAAGCGTTTGCTTTGAACTTTCAGCAGCAGCCCATCTGGGCGAACGTGCATCTGACCTTGACGAACATTTTTTACATTGCATTATGAGGCCGCGGTTAGTATATTCATAGGGCTATAAAAGGTATATTGATGAAGACCTAATGTATCTATTTTTAGATTCCTGCATGGTAAATGGGCATAACAACGTACGAAGAGCTAGAGACGGCGCGCGCTCCATAAGATCCACCGCATCTGTGCAAAATGTTAGTATGCGTATGAATTGCATAAATTATTGAAAGCGTTTGCTTTGAACTTTCAGCAGCAGCCCATCTGGGCGAACGTGCATCTGACCTTGACGAAAATGTTTTACATTGCAATATGAAGGCGCGGCTAATATAAGTTTTTAGATTCCTGCATGGTAAATGGCATAACATATACAGAGCTATGTTGGTAAACTTGATGCAGTGTACTTCAGAAACCCTGAAAAATCAATTGTACTATGAGTATGAGCAACTAACAATGGAAATTGGGCACACACCATTGTTAATAACAATGGTTTGTGCCCAATTTCCATGTTAGTTGCTCATAGTGTCTGCAGATCTAAAAACAAAACAAAACAAAAAAAATCTCGTCTCCAGAAACTTTTAACGAAAGAAACCTTCTATTGATTTTTTTTTAAATTCTTCATAGTCTTTGAATAAGCAAAAGTATAAAACTGTCATCATAAAAGATGTGCTCATCCATTGCCAGTTGGCAATTTCTCCCATAAAAGCCACCATTTTACTCGGAGAAAATCATGTGTTGTTTGTTACCATTGCTATCAAAAAGTAAGACTTTGGCTCACTGCAAATGATGTATAATATGAATGGGGCTTTAAAGCAATTACTCACCAAAGACGTGGAAAGTAAGTCCTGTCGCTACTACACGAAGCATGCAATCGCTATGGCCCGGCGGGGCTTACGCCGCCGTGGCAGGTCACAGCTGGTACGGGCCGGCTGGGGAGAAAACCCGGTCTCGACAGCCATCTTCAACTTTGCGGTGTTTTACCATAGATTTTATCGTACGTAGTTCGTTCCAATTACTGCATAAGACGATGGCTTATACTCAAGCGACAGTTGGAAAGCACAACGACCAGCATGCATAAGGCCGGCGAACCAACAGGTTGAATGTTTATTTGGTAATGATGTAGGCAGAAAGAAGTCAGAACGCTATAATTGTCAGTGTATGCATCTAAAACCGGCCGTGAACCATGAAAGGGTGGCATAAAACAAAAACCGTGGGTTTAAAGAAAAGATAAACGCTTGTAAACGTCTCCACACACATGTTCCAAATACAATGTACATGTACATATATTTCAACTATAGGTTTGTATGCGCTATACGTACATGTACATTATATGAGGAAGTGTACGGTAATCGATCGTGTATGCACTCGCCCTATGCCTAGCGCGCCATGCATGGTATGTAGAGCTCGTAAAGTTTGGAGTTGAAAGGTCAGTAGGTCATCTCTTCTTGAGTTATCATAAATCTGTCCATTTATTTTGGGACAAATAACGTTTCAGATAAAATGTAGAGCTTATTCCGACTCAAGTAACAAATAATAACGTTCCAGATAAAATGTAGAGCTTATTCCGACTCAGTAACAAAAAGCATATACGCAAAATTCTCAAATTGATGAGACAAAAAGTACAATCAAACTGGTGTCTCGTAAAGTAACAAAATTCATTGTTGGCACATTTATTGGTACTTACAATTATTGGCAAAGTAGGGCCTACATTTTTAAAATTGACACAATTGTACATATATGTATTTAACACTTAATTCATGTCACCTGTTATTGTTATTGTACACAACGAAACCTGAGAATTACGGGACGTTTTGCGGGACGTTTTCCCGCTAGTACACTCCTTTAGCAGTAGTTCGCGCGCCCCAACTGATATGGGGCGCCCAGACCACTGCTAAAGGTGTATCCCGCTATATGGTGTTTAATTTATGAAAGTAAAATTGGGTTAAGCAATCACTGATGACATTAAACGATTAATGCACCGTATTCTGTATATCAAATTAACATCATTACATCATCGACGCCAAATTTATATTTGAGAGAAGACGAGGAAGAAATGTTCAATGTGAGGAAAATCCCACATACACGCGTGTGGGGAAACACAATCAACATAACTGACCCCGACAGGATTCTAACTCAGACCGCTGCAGAGGTGGAAAGCGAGTAAAGTACTACTACACTAATCTGATCCTTGATAACGGATGACGCAGCCATTGTAATGATAATGCTGGAGTATAGCGCACGTATCCACCACACAAGGTGCCCAAGGCGCTGATAACATTTATCATCGTCATTGGGCTTAATTTTATCATTACTCAAATCTTGTCAGTTCCCTGGGGAGTATACGGCCCTGTCTGCTGGTTAAGCGCACATTACATTCACAGCCCTCCCAGGTACCCATTTACTCCTGGGTGGAGAGAAGCAATTCATGGCAAAGTGCCTTGCCCGCGCACCACGTACGAGCCGAACTCGAACCCTCAACCTTATATTTAACCACGTAACGGTCTTGAGTACGATCCACTAAACCGCTCGGCCATGGTACTCAAGAGTATGCAAACTGATCTGAATAAGAAGCGATCCGCAATAATAAAAACAATGGTTTTTTTTTAATGATAGGCCTACGCATTTTCCAAAACAGTAGCTGATGCATGGCAAGTTAGTGGCGGTTACTCAAAGTGCGACTTGTTCAAAATACTAAAAACTATAATTAACCGTCAGGTTTTATCGCGGAAATGTAGCCATTTATAATTGTTCTTGTGTTTTCGGTACACGAGTACTTTTAAAACGGTGCACGTGCGGGATTACGACACAAACCATTTAGATATATTTAAAACACCAGCATAATTCCCACTTTCCGATCACTGATTTGACTCCTCCAATTGCCGAAGGCTTCGCAAAAGCCGAATGTAGGTCCTGTAATAATCGATGGGTTTATGAATATGACCATCCTGGAATATTTTAACCAACGAAAACTCCAATGAATTATTTTCGGAGACTTTTGGGCCTTCTTGGTCCTCGGGACATCCGAGGACAGATCGTGAGCAATCACCTCGGGATGGGTCCGCGAGAGTGGGGTTATCCGCACGGACCTGCTTGCTTATATCCTCTGTGCTACTGACAGCCGTCTTTAAATTGTTTTGACTCTGTACCTGTTGGGGTTTCGATGATGATGATGATGATGATACATTGTGGCTCTTTAAAGAATGAAGGCCTCTTGATATACATAATGAACTGATACATGTGCTTCCACAATTTTTGCAATCGCTTCTAGATGCACATTCGTTGTGACATAGTTCCTCTTTCCATAAAATGCTTTTGCTAGAACATTTACTCCTCTCCTTGCTAATTTGTTCGCTCTCTCCCTGATCGTGAGTCTCGATGTTAGAAAGAGAGTTAATCTCAAGCTTTTGTTTCTTATTGTACGGTTGATAATTCAATTCTTTCTCCACTTCTTTTTCATTTAGCTTGCTGCATGTTTTCACTTCAGTCTTTTTACTCGACTCTCGGAGACGCTCCAACCTAGCAGTAAATGAATGCATGAGAAAGGCTTGACAGGCTGCCTGAGCTTTCCCTTGATCAGCAAGATTGTGAATGTCCGTCTTGGCCGCGTCTGATGTAATACCAGAGTGGCTCATCACATTCTCCAAGTGGGACGTATCAAAGTGTCTGAAGGGACACCCGCCTTCTTCTCCGTGTCCAATATTTTGGGTCTTGAAATTGAGAAAAAATTGAAAAACATTTATGACGTTGTCATTTTCGTCCCGAAATTACCATAAAAAAACACCTTCAGTTGGCAATTGTTCCCTTAAAAGTAAAATTTTTCAGATCATGTGGTGTTTGTTACCATTGCTATATTAACACTTTTAGTCGGTTTTTTTCTTGTCGACTCGTGAAGTAAAATTCTGGGTAACTGCAAATGATGTATTGGACTTTAAACTCATCCACTTTCATCACCTCTACTCCTTGCAACTGCACCATTTTCATTTATGCACATGTAGTACGAAAACAACTACAGAAGGCACAACTCTTACCTGAATTGACCGACAGCTATGGGCCTTGTAGTTGACCCTTGACCCTTCTAATCCATAGAGATGCCTTATGCTGTACGTGTACCTCCTCCCATCGTGTTTCCAGTCGTGTGTACATCCACCTCTATCACCATCGCAACTGCTTGTCTGTGAGTATTCGCGTTGCCAGAATTTTATTGCCTCTGACACGGGAAGACCAACTTCCTTCAGGAAGAGGGTGTACTGAATCTGGGAAAATGTTCAGAGTTGGTCAAGTTGAATTATTCCAACTGAAAAATGGCACAGATTAAAATCTGCTCTGAATTTCCCCAGAAAATATGGAACAAATAACGAGATAACCTGAAATTACTGAATGCCAGTGAATAGTGAATAGTTTCTGAGAAGCTTTTAATCAACAATGTCATTCTGTCAACCAAATATTGTGTGAAACACGAATTCTTCTCAGCAAATTTTGAGTGCCTTTTCTCATAAAACAAAATTCACTCAGTACCCTCACTGTTTCCCCAACACCACTCTAACGAACTAGAGTTAACTAACCCGTGAGAAGTGTCTGAGACGATGTTTCTTCCTCAACATCCGATGTAAATGTTTCATACAAGGTGGGAAACAATGTGACAAATCATCGACATCATCGACCATCGCTGGGACACCTTCAAAGGTCCAATCAACCCCCGTTACTCGACTGCCGGAGTAATACAACTGCCTTATCTCACGAAATAAGTCAAGCATGCGCTCGTCATTGGCTACTACACCTTGAATTGAGTTCCGGGCATCGACCAACCCATGACAGACAAGATCTTCAAATGAGAAGGCTAACACCTTTAACATGTCAGCAATCGACACTCTTGCCAAACCCCTTTCAAGTAACACCGACCTGCTAGCAACAAGCGAGAGTGCATACTCAAATGGAACCAGTACGAACTCTGATCTGCACTCATCTTGGTATCTGTTGACAATTTGAGTCCAGCCTTTCCCCTCGGAAACCATACTCTGCAAGATTTTTAACAAATTGCTGCAAACAACTTGAGACTTATGCTTCCCGCTTCGGGTCAGCTTTCTTTGATGTCGACACAGGCATGACAAAAACCGGTGTGTTGATTTCAAGAGATGGACAAGCTCCGATGAGTTCATGCTTGCAAATCGGTAACAAAAGAGCTCGGTTTCTGCCTTAACGAAAAATGAGGCCATCTCTGCATCTTGACAACAGGCAAGCCTGTGTGAGGATAAAAACAACTGAGAATAAATACAAAATTATATTAATAGTTATTTCGGTAAGCGTTATTTCATTTAAAATTAAATGTATTTGTTCATTTGTTTTAAATTTATATTTGTTTTACAGATTTGGACTTTATAATTTTTTCCCCCCTCAAAATGACTAATTAGCCATCAGTAAGTGCAGATCTAAACAGAATTTTTTTTTGTTTGCAGGAACAAATATGAAGGTTTTACTTTGAAAAATATACATTTTTCAGTCAGTTTCATAATGCTGTACATGTCATGAGGCCTTAGCATGATCCGACTTATTCTTTCCTACCTGAGAATGAAATGTGTCACTCGATCTTTACGGGTCCCCTCAATGAGACATTCCGATTCCTCTGTAGTGTCAGTACGTTCCAAATACCCTCGAAAAGCTGTGCTGCTGTCACAATTCAAAACTTCCCTCAAAAATGTTAATCTCTTTCTCGCGAAAAGAGCTAAATTTTGGAGCTTTTCACTCCCGCTGGGAGGCTTGATGTAGAATGCCATTCTTCATCCGATGGCATTTAACATTATACCAATGTTACCATAAGTGCAGGAACAACTTCAAAGGTGGAGGCCAACAATGTCAATGATCAGATGGTGTGTGGAACGTCGATCGAGACGCACAATCTCGTGCATATGGGCGCAGCCATGTTTATATAGTGGTTCCCGATCCTATCGCTTATTGGAATATGTGGAATATGTGGACGGGAACCAGTCTGCCATGTTTACTCCTAATAAAAATGCCAACTATAGGTGGCGCTATTATGATTTTGTGGCGGGCACGTGCGCGAAAAGGCCTCTGTGCAATGCACACTATGAATTTTGTCAATTTTTATGGGAAGCCTTGCCTATATATTTCTTTTAATAAAATGGTCCACATAGCTACATGCTCTTATTTGTCCTCATCTTGGCACCCAAAACAAATAATATTTCTTGTTTTACGAGTGCAAATTATGCAGTTTATCTTTAATTTTCCGCATCACCTACCTATATCAGATAATATTTTGCATTTACTCCGAACCAATCCGGTAACTAAGATCTCCTCCCTGCATATCCGCCATAGCTGGGGGCCGTCCAGTGCATGGGCTGTGCGTTTTGTGTTGCTGTTAGAACGAAAAGCGCTCATCCATTACATGCACAAACGAGCCTCCTTCGCGTATACGCGACGCGCCCGCCTTTGCGTACACGCGACGCGCCCGCCTTCGCGCGCACACAACCCTACAAAGACGCGCAACTTGTTCGAAGTAAACAAATGCAGCTTCAGCAACAACAAAAACATACAGTTCATTCAGTGGAAGCCCCCCAGCTATGGCGGATGTACAGGGAAGAAGACCTTATTACCGGATTGGTGTAGTACCATGCTAGTACTTTACCAAAATCATATTTCAACGTATGCACACCTCTGCTCCTTGCTCCTATAAAAAGATGCATACTGTGTCCGCCATACTTTCAAAAGGCTTGTCAAGCCAAAATATAATTGAACTTCAGGGGAGCCACGCACGGTGGCCCTTGTCCATCGTCTAGCTCCTAAAATAAAGTGCCAGTTTCGACAGCGCTTTGAACAGCAAAACAACTGAAACAATAAAACCACTGCATGCTCCTGAATTAAAATATATGCAAGGACATCTTCGTCAGACAGAAATTGTGGAAGATCAAATATCTACTAGCCTACATCTTCTTTGCACAAAATAAGTTTGCAGCATGCACTTCCTGCGGGGCGGCCGTGACGCGTGGTACTCTCTCTCAAGAAAAGTGCCGACATCCGGTCGTTCTATTTGAATCTCATATTTAGCAAATTTTATTGATCTTGTCGTCTCAGTGAAACGATGTCCACTAGACATTAGTGGCTGTGATCATAACTCTTAGTGGCTGTGATCATAACTCCGTGCATGCAATGCGTTTGCAGGCGACGTCAAAACTCTTATGTTGGTCACAGCAGAAAACGCCACCACACGGCCGATTTTTACAAACCGTGCGAATACGTCACTACTCACATGCTCAGTCAAAATGGCACGCGTGCTGACTTGTGTGAGTTGTGGTTTGATCGCTGAATTTGGAGCTTGAACTTGACACGAAGAAGATAAACTAACGAAACTTAATATATAAGCTACGCAGGATATTCTGACGTTGCCGGCAGACGGAAAGGTAATATACTTTTAACATGTTATCTACCCCTAGAACCATGGAGGAAGAAACATGCTAGAACTAAGAAGTTAAAATGATTGTAAACCATGCCATGGACCGTCGACCATGGACGAAGTCGAAGGAAATGGGCAGATGGGTCAACATGGCGCCCAGGTCAAGTTTCCCCCTGGCCTGGCCGAGTCGCCCCTTACCTACTCGCCCCCTGACCGACTTTCCCCTTAACCAAGTCGCCCCCTGACCGAATGTTTGCAAGGATGTTTATACTTTATAAGGAAATAGACCTTATCGCTAATACCGCTTGGGCGAGTTTGCACAAAAGCACAACTGTATTATGGGAAGGAAAACGGGGCAGAGTCTGCCCCGAAAACCTTCCCACAATACATTGCTGCTTTTGTGAAAACTCACCCAAGCGGTATTTGCGATAAGGTCTATACCGCAGTCAAGAATTTATACATAGGCTACAATGTATTCAGCCGTGTTTGTACTATTTTCCATTACAGTGTATATAAAAAGAATCACAATCACGATCCGCGCCCTGGTGCCACTTCACCAAACAATTCTCGATTGGCCACTTTACATAATTGGGTCAAGGTGGCGAGTAGGCTAAGGGGCGAGTCGGCCAGGGGCGGCTTGGTAAGGGGCGAGGCGGTCAGGGGGCGAGTCGGTCAGTTCTCTCAATAAAGCCCCGTGTCTCGACTAATCAGATCTCTAAGTCCAATTCTGGTACCAAACTCCATAGCCCGTGTACAAAGTGAAATACGGGTTTCTCAAGTCGGAAACAGAAGGTCGACTAGACTTGTTCCCAGTCCATTCGCGACTACGCTGCTGCGGTTTACGAACCAACTGGTCCTGTTTCATTGTAGGTGTAGGGGACCAACAGCAACACTAGATTGAGTGTGGAGGTATGGATTGAGCAACGTCGCTTGCTTGTTATAAAACATTTGATTGGTCTGTTATCATGTTTATTCATAAAGGAACAAAGCCGTTGTCAACGCAACACGTACAAGTATCTAAGCATGAGGGTAATTTCCAAAATTAGGGGTCCAAAAGTGTGACGGGCTATTAAATATTTTCAAGTGTGTTTTGTGATTGAAAGTGGTTTATTAGTACAAAATATTTATTTTTATTTCCATAAATGCCACTAAAATTTAACGTTTGTGTGTGGATAAGACACCAAGGTTAATGCAAACTCATTCTACAGCTAATTTTCATTGGCATAGGTATAAACCCGGGACACCAAATTCCTATTCAATATATAATGAAACAAATTATGAGCCTAATGGTCTTTTGTTTCAAATATTTGTCAGTAATCACAGAACAAAATATTCAAGAAATTAGTGCTGTACCCTATAATCACAGGCCATAGTGTATTACTGAGAATCTGTGATCATGAGTGGTGATTTTTGAAGCACAGGGTGTTGTACATAAATGTTTTGGACCCCTAATTTTGGGAATTACCCATGAATGAATTTGTTTTCACTCCATACCAGTCACGGTGCTATACAAAGGCATATCTCAAAAGTGCCAGGATGTGCGACCGACAGAATTGAGCCTTTGCACCGGCGGCCATGACAGGGAGCAGGTTTTTTATATTTAAATTATGTGATAATACATGTAGATCCATAAAGTGCCTACTCAACTCCTGCATGACGCATGGTGACAATGTCAAGGCCATCTATGCGAAAAGCATTGCATGTGGGACACACATGTTGCACATTTTTAAAACAACCCTCCCAGAATGCTCAACACACAAGACAATTAGTGAAAAAAACCTGATAATTATTGCAGAGCAGCAAGTTACAGGGTATAGACCTTATGCACGGCGACCATGACAGAGGGCAGTCACATTGTCACAGTGCGTCATGCACGAATAGGCACTTTGTGGGTCTATTGTCACATCATTTGAATATGAAAACCTGCCCTCTGTCATGACCGCCATGCATAAGGTCTATTTCATGATATTTTTAAATTTCATGTTATTTTGAAATTCTCCTAACTGCCAATAGACCTTTGTCATGCTGCGTCCATCTTTGTCTTGTTCCCCACAGTATGTGTCTGGTACGATCAGTGCGTCTGCGCGATACACTTGTAATCTACTGTTGAGAATCACTGTCTACGGTGCGCGTTCTCTTTATCGCGCAATGCATTTTCCACTGATGCACACAATGAGCAATTTCAACACTGGACCAAACTGTTTTTTCTGCAAGCCACGCTTTGGTTATGTTCATTTTAATAGGAGAAAAGGGAAGATGGCCGCACCATGATGAAGGTCTATTACTGATAAAGTTCATGGCTGTACATCTGTCAATTTCCTGCGTGGTTATTATTCATAGTGACTAAACACACTGTGGTTTGGCACACTAAATGCGTTACAGATTATTAGTATTCGATGTACCGGTACATGTACATGAGGGGTCTCAATGGTGTACATTTTTCCTGTACAGAGAATTTCCTGTGTCGGACATTCGGTTCCAACAAATTGCCCTTAAGCTAAGGTGCAGCTGTGCATGGGACTCTTGACATGAAAATTACACTGGGTGAGATACTATAGAACTACTCCCAAATACTGAAAGTATCGGCCTTTTTTATGGTTTTTATTGAAAATTATATTATTATTAAGCCGTTACTTTCAATGGAACCATTTTTATTTTCCTATCAAAATCTTTAACAGAATCTTTAAGCAAGTCTTTTTACAGGAAATTGCAATTTTTGGGTAAAATCAAAATCTCTACACGTTCTACATACATGTACCTCCCTGGCCGTAATACTCTCAAAACTGGCGTACACACGTCCTTGAAACCCAAATTTTCCAAGAAAAATCCTGGACCTTGTGTTGTTCGATCTCTTCCGTGTTTTAAGATGCCGTCCTGTGCGCGTCACGGCGATTTTTCCGGGATTTTTCTTGGAAAATTTTGGTTTCAAGGACGTGTGTACGTCAGTTTTGAGAGTATTACGGCTAGGGAGGTATGTAGAACGTGTAGAGATTTTGATTTTACAACAAATTGTAATTTCCTGTAAAAAGACTTGCTTAAAGATTCCGTTTTGAGCAATGATTTTGATAGGAAGATAAAATGGTTCTATTGAAAGTAACGCCTTAATAATAATATAATTTTCAATAAAAACAATTAAAAAGGTTGATACTTTCATTATTTGGAAGTACTGTAGAACACATTGGGTACTGGAACAGAACTTTTAAACATTGGTTTTTAGATGGCCAAGACATGCATGCTTTTCATAGATTTAGGGTCAGAATAGACCTTATGCATGGCGGCCATGACAGAGGGCAGGTTTTGATATTTTAAATGATGTGACAAAAGATCCACAAAGTGCCTACTCGTGCATGACGCACTGTGACAATGTGACTGCCCTCTGTCATGGCTGCCATGCATAAGGTCTATAACCATTTTTAATGTCCACCAAATTTTACATTGTATGCTGGATACATGTACTATCATGTATTCCAAATCTCGCTGTCAAGACAAGAATTGGAATGCATAGACTGGCACCTTTCCAATCTTTAGTTTGGACTCTCTAGGACTGATTCGGGGGACATGGCATGAATAGGATCTATTACAACAGGACTGATAGTGTTACATACATGTACATGTATGCTACAGTCTAGTCGTGCATACCGGTACAGACCTATTTTTGTGTATAGACTTATAGCGGGGTCCATGCATCCAGTGCATGAACTGTAGGTTTTGTAGTCACGTTGAACAAGTTGTGCTTTTTGTAATGGTTTATATTGTGTGCACTGCATGGTTTTAGCAACGATCACAGAACGTACAGTTCATGAATACTAAGTGCCATGGCAGAGTAGTCTGAAGGATCGTATTCACTACCTTAGTTTGTTCTGTAGGTTGTGTGTTCGAATCCTGGTCTGGTTTGTCTATGATACGTGTGCCCTTGAGCAAAGCATTTTGCCACACATTGCTTCTCTCCAACCAGGGGTAAATTGGTACCTGAGAGGGCTGTGAATGTTGGTTTTCGATTGGCTATTGAGTACCTGATAGGCAGCAAGAACTATTCCCCTGGCCAGACAGCTGAGATATGGAGTGATGTACATGTAATGGAGCCTTATGATCAGGGGTAATAATGTAGGCCCCTTGTGCGGTTTTCCTTGATAAGTCTATGATATGTACTGAACAACAAAAGAAACGCAAAAATTTTCCCAATTTTTTGAATTTAAAAAGCACTTTATCTGAGAGTGGATTTTTTTTAAACACAAAAAGCTTTATGCGGTCATGCATGATAAAGCTGTCATGTGAATATTTCGATGTCAACTTAATTACAAAGGAAATTTTAAAATTTTGATTATAACTGAAAATTTGCGTTTCTTTTGTTGATCATTATACACATGTAAGTTCGTCTTTTTATTAAATATGCCATTGCTTCATCAACTTTTATAAAACATTTGACAATAACAGCTCAAATTTTTATCTGATTTTTACAGGTTAATTCTTTCAGCACGCAGAATGATCACCACCACCTCAGTTTGCAGGCGATAGATTTTATTGTCTTCTAGCACTGGCCAGATGAGCTTGCATGAATGCTGTGGGTTCCCGCTACGAGCACGACAGCCAAGGTGGCTCAGGAAACAGCGCCCTCTACGACGGTGTCAATGCAACAGCCAGTCGCGATTGCATCATCGGCAGCAGAAGAGGTTTACACGGACAGCAAGTGGGTTGCGGACTACGGCACGGAGCAGCAGGGGAGCGCTACTGGGGGACAATGCGAGGCAGGAACTATAACAGGTAAGTATCCAGATACAAGGGGGTCATTATATGTAGGCTCGGGCGATTCCATGTGGGAATCGAGTGGAATTGATTCCACTTTGGGAATCAGAATTGTGATTCCAGTAGGAATCGATTCTGTTACATCTAGATTCGATTCCCAGTGAAAGCTTGCCAAGTCCAGAAAATTACCTTGTTGCAATTCCGAAGCCAAAACGCTCCACTTCTGCAAGAGCATTCGGCCTCTGATAATTTCCACATACCGTATTAGAAACGTGTGTGTGGCGCAGGTCGGCCTCATTTTATGAACGTTTAGTGCCGTTCGGTGCCAATAATTGGGTCATCGTCATGTGTAAACAAAATTGTTTGCAAAATATAAAAATTAAAAAAACACCTACAGTTGGAAATTTCCCCTACAAAGGTACCATTTACCGTTGCTATCAACAGTCAGGTTTTTCTTGTCAACTCATGAAGTAAAATTTGATGTCACTGCAAGTGATGTAATGGGCCTTTAATAGGGAGGTTTAGTTGCACATAAAACGTGAACACGAAATTCTTGGTCACCGCAAAAGTTTTATCTCGCCACAAAAGTCAAAGATGTAGGTTTTTGACTCATCAGAATACTGACCGAGTGTTCAAAGCATGTTACATTTGCGTTCGCGTTTTACTTGCATCTAAACCTCCCTAATGTCCCTTGTACATGTCTAACTGTCCCTCTAATTCCCCAGATGTACACAACACCTCCAACATTCCAGAAGTGGAACTCTTCAGTCTTCTGGAGGAGAAAATCCCAATGTACAAGCTCCGAGCTGACACGACCTCCACCCTGACCTACGAGCACAGTGATTGGCTCAGGTCATCATATAGGGTGGAGCCAGAGGAACCATGTGAACTGCTTTCACCAATCATGATGGAGGAAACGCTCAAATATTTCAGTAAGTACAATTCCCGGCTTTGTTTTCTTCTCTTTCCGTTTTTGATCTTGGTTTTGTTATTGTTTGGTTTCGTTTGCTTTTTGACGAGCTGCGAAGCAAGTGCGAGCCTATAATATTGATTTCCGTTAATTGTTTGCCTCTTACCAATCAACATAATGTAATACAGAGTGGGATGATAAATGTGACAGGGCTCCAATTTCATGGTAAAAAACAATAAGACCATGGGTCTCGTGACTCAAACGTTCCACTATACGTGTACCAGAATACTTTCCCCAGACCGAAATGGGAAAAAGATATAGACCGCATCGAATAGCGACCATCTTGTAGGGCATTTTTTTTTGTCCCGCGAAGACATGCATGGTTGAATGTTTTGTGCTTGCATTGTTGACTAATTTGAATGTCAAAACTTACCTTACAAGATGGTGGCTATTCGATACAGTGTATACATGTAGTTGGTATTTGAATTGATCTCTCTCAAATGATGTCACTTCCTACAAATTGAGCGTAAATGTTTGTGACGTGCATTAGGTGTGCCATATTTCGAACAGATATTGAGCAATACACGCTCATGTTTGGAACTTTTTCCATGATGTGAGTGTGTGTACCTGATGGCGTTTAATACGCAGTTGTATTTTTCTACGAAGATGGCCATCTGTGAGCGTGGTCAATTGGGGGAAAATGACAGCAGACACTGGACAGCCGGTCCAGTGCAGCACAGAAAGCACATACATACCATATGTGGTAGTAGGCCAGGGCGGCTTCGCTGTTTGTTTGTTTGTTTTTAAGTTCTCTAACCCTAACCATTCTCAATCCTTTGGAATCGTGGAGGATATTTATTCCGTGGAGTAACACAGAATGGTTGTTGATACCAGGACATTTTTGTTGTTGAAGATTTAGGAGAATAGCCGTATGAAGAGGGATGAATGTTAGATGATTGTCGAAGAGTGAAGCAGTGTCCTTTCATCTGAACATTGTGAAAACATGTGGTGTAAATGTACATGTATGTTGGAGATTGCAAATTTACTGTTTTCTTCCCATGGATAGTATTTTGGGGAGGTATTTTATGATTGTTGGTTTACAACGATATCCATTTTCTGGAAAAATCTGAACTTGTAAGCTCTTTTACTAAGAAAAATGTGTATGTATTTAGCACTGTGTAGAAAGGTCAGTGGCTTCAAAAATGTGCATTTAAATAAATTAAAACCTTTGGCCTATAAAACATAGTGTATGTAAATTTCATGGAAGTGATTGGACAGTCACAAAAAGCAACACCGGTTTCAGTAAAAACTGGTGAGCCCTATACCGGTCCCACACATGATTCTGTATGCATGTAGACTATTACAAATTTTGAACGCGCATCAGTAATAAACTTGAGTGCATATTTTTTGGCATTACAATCTGTAATACGAAGATTGTTTGTACAGTTTAACTTTTGCGTACGTGCACTGCGTGATAAAATCGCTCATTACAAATTCTCAAGCGTGAATGAGTTGTTCTGAAACGGTGACCTTTGACCTGCTTGAACACATTGTGACTATTAACGCCCAGAGCACGGAGGAGGGTAAAACAGAAATGTGATACGTGTTAACAATGTACGAGATTAATCTGTGTTGAAATACCTTGTATCAACTGCTACTACACCTCCATCCATGCTTACTCAGTCACAAACATTCTAAACCTTTCTTATAGTGCATGGAGTTTGTTTAATTTTAACTTCAAACCATTGTACCCCATAGGGGCATACAGCCCCTTGATAAATGTATTGCACTAACTGTAGCATGTTGAACCTTTGATCAAATTTCACAACAGACGGGGCCGGGTAAAGGCAGACATTAAATGTGACTGGACTAATTCAGACAAAAGAGGGCAGCAGACATGATTCCTCTTATACTCCCGGTGTACATGTACAGTAAATTATCATAATGCCCCCTGATATAAAGCTCTCTCTAAAATAGAACTGTACATGTGTTTTTTCTAAGTCCTGGCCGTTATACTCTCTGTATTGTGTGTATGCATGTATTGGTTATTGTATTCGCTTTATAAGGCGTGAACATGTATTACATTCTACAGTTCTGTCCCTTGAAGAGCAACATAATGAGAGTTTAGTATACACTCAATCTTTGATAATAAGAGCACTGTTAATACAATATCCTGTTTGTAACGAGAAAAATTTTGGTCCCAATTTCTTGTTTTTCATTCCTAATAATACAAGGTTCCTGTTACAACAAGGTAATCCGCTAAGTTCCAAGGACACTGTGTTAACGAGGTACAATTGTACAAGATTAAAGTGTACATTTTTTAACCCCCCTGAAACCGAAACAGTCACAAATCTTTGATTGTCTCATGGGATTTGTATTTCACATTCCTGCTTTTTGTTTTATTGTTAGCCCAATCTTTCAATTGGGCAGCGAAAAATTAGTCTATTGACTCATTAAATTGTTCCTCTGCACGGAAATCTTTAGTAAAAGGCGAAAGATTTATGCGAATGCAGAGAAACCAGAGTGATGAGACTAGGCCCTGAACATGGTAGTGATTACTGGAGGTACCTTTCTACTCATGGTCGGGAAAGGTTTCATTCAATATTTTCCTCCAAAAAAACCAAACTTGTTATAGTTAAAAAGACAAATGTGCTACCCATTAAATTTGTTATTAAATTCTTCAATATACATTGGTTATCTAACAAGAAAAAGTGTGAAATTTGAGGAAATATCCTACATTTTAGGGTTTATTAGTGGCAGTTCTGTCTTCATACCTAATGTGATGAATATTTATGAGGTGACCTGACCTTGGCTTATTCTGCATCCTGTGGACCATTGTGAGGGCAGGCCTTTGAATCAGTCCATATAGACAACCAAAGTGTGACATCAGTTACCATGCCGGTAATTGGCTCTAAACATCATGGCCGTCGGGAAAAAGTACCACTGCAAAACACAGGGTTACAGTTCAGTGATTTTTAGTGTAGAGCCATTGCCTATGCAATTAACAAAAGATGACGTGTTCACTTCAGCAGTCTATAACAGTATTAACTGAATGCATACATAGTGTATTTTTTCAAGGCCACACAAATAAGGGAGGTTTATAATTTTCCAGTCATGTTTCTGCCCACGTATATCAAACAACAAATTGGTAGGGTGTCTGCATTTTAAAGTGAGCATCCAACTGTGCGATTTTTGTGCGAAATTCCAACGATTAGGTACGATTTAGTAAGATTACCAGAGACTGTCTATAGACTCTATACATAATCGTACCAAATCGTTGGAAATCTGTTGCAAAAATCGTACAGTGGGAGGCCAGCTTTAAAGAGAGTATACATGATTGGTAAACTGTTACAAATAGTTTTATCCCCCTGTGTGATTGAAGATATGCATGATTAAAACCAACCTGAGCAAAAACCAGCTCCGTACTTCGTCTAACTTTTGAGAAAACGGTCAAAAAAGTGTTTGCAGTCATATCGCCCTAAACCACGGCCTGTGCACAAAGTGGTTTAGGGGCGAAGTAGCATTTGGGCGATGTAGGGTTTGGATCAAGTGATTTTGGCAAAATGGCACTCGGGCGAAGTGGTTTGGGGTCGAGATGGCACTTGGGCGAAATGGTTTTGGGGCGAATTGAATTTTCGTCTCATGAGACGAAAAATAATTGTTTTACTAATTTAAACAACCCTGAATGCCGCAATAGGGCGACATTTCGGGAAGACTCTCACCGGAGACCACCGAAATTTCGGCAAGAATCACTCAAAATGACACCTTATTTTTTTACCCAAAGCTTCCAGAGATGGTCACAGACCTAAGAGACACAGTTCCAGACCTAATAAAAATGGTTCTCGATAAAAAAAAAATGGTTTTTGACCGAAAGACGAAGTACGGAGCTGGTTTTTGCTCAGGTTGGTTTTAATCATGCATATCTTCAATCACACAGGGGGATAAAACTATTTGTAACAGTTTACCAATCATGTATACTCTCTTTAAAGCTGGCCTCCCACTGTACGATTTTTGCAACAGATTTCCAACGATTTGGTACGATTATGTATAGAGTCTATAGACAGTCTCTGGTAATCTTACTAAATCGTACCTAATCGTTGGAATTTCGCACAAAAATCGCACAGTTGGATGCTCACTTTAAAATGCAGACACCCTACCAATTTGTTGTTTGATATACGTGGGCAGAAACATGACTGGAAAATTATAAACCTCCCTTATTTGTGTGGCCTTGAAAAAATACACTATGTATGCATTCAGTTAATACTGTTATAGACTGCCGAAGTGAACACGTCATCTTTTGTTAATTGCATAGGCAATGGCTCTACACTAAAAATCACTGAACTGTATCCCTGTGTTTTGCAGTGGTACTTTTTCCCGACGGCCATGATGTTTAGAGCCAATTACCGGCATGGTAACTGATGTCACACTTTGGTTGTCTATATGGACTGATTCAAAGGCCTGCCCTCACAATGGTCCACAGGATGCAGAATAAGCCAAGGTCAGGTCACCTCATAAATATTCATCACATTAGGTATGAAGACAGAACTGCCACTAATAAACCCTAAAATGTAGGATATTTCCTCAAATTTCCCACTTTTTCTTGTTAGATAACCAATGTATATTGAAGAATTTAATAACAAATTTAATGGGTTGCACATTTGTCTTTTTAACTATAACAGTTTTGTTTTTTTGGGAGGAAAATATTGAATGAAACCTTTCCGACCATGAGTAGAAAGGTACCTCCAGTAATCACTACCATGTTCTGGGCCTAGTCTCATCACTCTGGTTTCTCTACATTCGCATAAATCTTTCGCCTTTTACTAAAGATTTCCGTGCAGAGGAACAATTTAATGAGTCTATAGACTAATTTTTCGCTGCCTAATCGAAAGATTGGGCTAACAATAAAACAAAAAGCAGGAATGTGAAATACAAATCCCAAAATCACATACATGAGACGATCAAAGATTTTCGTGACCGTTTCAGCTCAGTCATCTCATTCCAGAGATACTGAGTGTCATTACAACCGAAAGGTCCATGGATTTTGGAAATCTGGATGCAGTGAAAAACAAGTTGGCTCCACTGGGATTCGAACCGTGATTGGTATCTCGAAAATCAAAAATGTTCACAGATTTACGCCTAACTTACACAATATAAACATGACGACCGTAGAAAACTTCCCCTGAAATGGTTTTGTCTGAAGTGCTATAGTCTTTGAGAAAAAACTATGAATTGTAGGATAGGGCGACAAATCGTGTGTAAAAAAGGTATATTAGGGCGACGTGCTCAATAGGGCGACATTTTGGTGTCGCCCTAATATTTTTGAGTTTAAAAATCATTTTTTTAGGTCAAAAACCATTTTTATTAGGTCTGGAACTGTGTCTCTTAGGTCTGTGACCATCTCTGGAAGCTTTGGGTAAAAAAAATAAGGTGTCATTTTGAGTGATTCTTGCCGAAACCATTTCAGGGGAAGTTTTCTACGGTCGTCATGTTTATATTGTGTAAGTTAGGCGTAAATCTGTGAACATTTTTGATTTTCGAGATACCAATCACGGTTCGAATCCCAGTGGAGCCAACTTGTTTTTCACTGCATCCAGATTTCCAAAATCCATGGACCTTTCGGTTGTAATGACACTCAGTATCTCTGGAATGAGATGACTGAGCTGAAACGGTCACGAAAATCTTTGATCGTCTCATGTATGTGATTTTGGGATTTGTATTTCACATTCCTGCTTTTTGTTTTATTGTTAGCCCAATCTTTCGATTAGGCAGCGAAAAATTAGTCTATAGACTCATTAAATTGTTCCTCTGCACGGAAATCTTTAGTAAAAGGCGAAAGATTTATGCGAATGTAGAGAAACCAGAGTGATGAGACTAGGCCCAGAACATGGTAGTGATTACTGGAGGTACCTTTCTACTCATGGTCGGAAAGGTTTCATTCAATATTTTCCTCCCAAAAAAACAAAACTGTTATAGTTAAAAAGACAAATGTGCAACCCATTAAATTTGTTACTAAAATCTTAAACATACATTGGTTATCTGACGAGAAAAAGTGTGAAATTTGATGAAATATCCTAAATTTTAGGGTTTATTAGTGGCAGTTCTGTCTTCATACCTAATGTGATGAATATTTATGAGGTGACCTGACCTTGGCTTATTCTGCATCCTGTGGACCATTGTGAGGGCAGGCCTTTGAATCAGTCCATATAGACAACCAAAGTGTGACATCAGTTACCATGCCGGTAATTGGCTCTAAACATCATGGCCGTTGGGAAAAAATACCATTGCAAAGCACAGGGATACAGTTCAGTGATTTTTAGCGTAGAGCCATTGCCTATGCAATTAACAAAAGACGACGTGTTCACTTCGGCAGTCTATAACAGTATTAACTGAATGCATACATAGTGTATTTTTTCAAGGCCCACAAATAAGGGAGGTTTAAAATTTTCCAGTCATGTTTCTGCCCACGTATACTATAACAACAAATTGGTAGGGTGTCTGCATTTTAAAGTGAGCATCCAACTGTGTGATTTTTGCTGCGAAATTCCAACGATTAGGTACGATTTGGTAAGATTACCAGAGACTGTCTATAGACTCTATACATAATGATAGTTAATCGTATCTAATCGTTGGAAATCCGTTGCAAAAATCGTACAGTGGGAGGCCAGCTTTAAAGAGAGTACATGTATACATGATTGGTAAACTGTTACAAATAGTTTTATCCCCATGTGTGATTAAAGATATGCATGATTAAAACCAACCTGAGCAAAAACCAGCTCCGTACTTCGTCTAACTTTTGAGAAAACAGTCAAAAAAGGGTTTGCAGTCATTTCGCCCCAAAACCACTTCGCCCTGAACCACGGCCTGTGCACGAAGTGGTTTTGGGGCGAAGTAGCATTTGGGGCGAAATGCCACTCGGGCGAAGTGGTTTGGGGGCGAATTGAATTTTCGTCTCATGAGACGAAAAATAATTGTTTTACAAATTTCTTAAAGACTATTAATAGCACTTCAGACAAAACCATTTCAGAGGAAGTTTTCTACGGTCATCATGTTTATATTGTGTAAGTTAGGCGTAAATCTGTGAAAATTTTTGAATTGTTCGAATGGTCATGAAAATCTTTGATTGTCTCATGTGATTTTGGGATTTGTATTTATCATTCCTGCTTTTTGTTTTATTGTTAGCCCAATCTTTCGATTGGGCAGCGAAAAATTAGTCTATAGACTCATTAAATTGTTCCTCTGCACGGAAATCTTTAGTAAAAGGCGAAAGATTTATGCGAATGTAGAGAAACCAGAGTGATGAGATTAGGCCCAGAACTTGGTTGTGATTACTGGAGGTATCTTTCTACTCATGGTCGGGAAAGGTTTCATTCAATATTTTCCTCAAAAAAAACAAAAACTGTTATAGTTAAAAGGACAAATGTGCTACCTATTAAATTTGTTATCAAATTCTTCAACATACATTGGTTATCTAACAAGAAAAAGTGGGAAATTTGAGGAAATATCCCACATTTTTGGGTTTATCAGTGGCAGTTCTGTCTTCACACCTAATGTGATGAATATTTATGAGGTGACCTGACCTTGGCTTGCACTGCATTATCTGTGTACAGAGGGCAGGCTTTACACAGACCACTCTGTGGAATCAGTCAGTCCTTGTGACAGTGTTTCCTGAATGCACAGCCACCCATTGTTGATCTCAATGGGGTTTCGCAGAGTAATTTACCATGTTTACTGTATGTATTCATAGCCAATGAATGTACCATTATTTATAGGGATTCTGTTAGATAGTGATTATATTGGGACTGTAATTGTAAATGAACAAGCAGGTGTTTTTTTAGTTTTTTTTTACTAGGCCTATGTTCTTGTTCTCAACTTGGGCATACACTAACTAAGCAAACTTGGATACACAAATTGATTTTACTTTTAGAGTGAGATATTGTTCTCTACCTTTTTGTAAATGTCAGTTAATATTGATTTTTATGTAAGAATAAGAGATTATTTTTGTATTACCCAATGTGGACCAATGTGTTTGGGAAAATCGGATGCATGAAAAGCAACTATTGGCTCCACCGGGATTAGAACCGCGGACCTTCTGCTTTTTACTGCATCCAGCTTTCACAAACTCATGGACATTATTGGTCCATATTTGTATGGAATATTGATTTTTACTCCTTTAACCCTGAAAATTGTCCTTCCATAATCAAAACGATCGCTCGCACACCCTTACTCAGTTAGGGTTTAGTGGGGGAAAAAATGGTGTATGTGCACACATACATGTAGGATCAACACACAGAATAAAAGCCATTCATTCTGGCGAGTGCCACCTTACTATCGTTACCGTAACAACCATACACACAACAAAACTCTGGCCTAAGACTAAATTGTTTAGCCTACATCAACCTTAAACAACTACATGTACTGGGGGTACATACATGTACAGATATTGTGATTAAAATAGGCTATTATGAAAGGCCTTATATTTTATGCTTCAATTATAATTAGGCCTAGGTGTTTGACGTGCACAACATTTCTGCAAATGAATGTACATGTGAATATCGTGTTCGGATATTTAAATTTAATTCTGGGATTTTTAAACAAGATTTTGCATTCGGTGAGACGACAAGTGTGTAGCCTACAGTTATGGTTCACTGTGTGACTTAGTGTGTATACAGTATAATGCATAGTTCCGACATGTCAATCAAAATGAACCTGTGTGACCATTATAATTAGGCCTAGGTGTTTGACGTGCACAACATTTCTGCAAATGAATGTACATGTGAATATCGTGTTCGGATATTTAAATTTAATTCTGGGATTTTTAAACAAGATTTTGCATTCGGTGAGACGACAAGTGTGTAGCCTACAGTTATGGTTCACTGTGTGACTTAGTGTGTATCAGTATAATGCATAGTTCCGACATGTCAATCAAAATGAACCTGTGTGACCATATATGACCAATCACAACAGAGCTACGCACACAGCACATTTACGCTCACAAACAGTCATGCACGTGGTCCTTGGCAGATTTATGTGTATTGCTTTTATGCAGTCGCGCCAAGTGAATTTTTGGGTTATTCGCTTGTCAAAGGTAAGAAAGCGCATATTTTATGAATATGACATCCCTGTATAAGTAGTCCTTTACTTAGTGTGTGCTATGATAACTGTTGACCCTCAAACATAAATACCTTTTGAGTTTTCTCCAAATAATCTGCTTTCTATGTTAGTCCCATTGCTTAGTGCATTAATTGTGTGTCACCATCTTTGCGATGGCTTAAATATTGTGAGCATATATAGCAACAGTATCTAAGGGGGCGGGGTTAATTGGCAATCTTCGAACTATGCATTAACAGGTGGGTGGTGAATGGATGTTTTTTAGCTCAAGGCTAAACCCACGTGTTCATTTTACAGCAATAGTTAATGGTACATGTACAATTGCAGAAAGGACACTTTGATGTGTACTGTTCCTGACTGCACAGAATTGCCTGTAAGTGCCTATTAGTATTACTATACTGCCATGAGTTACCGTATAGAAAGGCCCATGCATTACAATTTGGACTTTTGACTGGGAGTTCAATTGTGTTTGGGCACTGTAAAGCTTATATGCTTTGCATTCATTCTCATATAGGCCTACATTTTTAGGATACTGCATCGTTATACTGTCATGTATGTACTTTGTACCGGAGAATGGCGATGTTGTACAAACACTGGGCCCGTGCGTGAGCAGTCCTAGCAGAAATGTACGTTCTGGGAATATTGTAGACATATGAACAGTGTTGAATCACTGGTACCTATTTGAGTTTGACCAACGGAAACAAATGACAGAGGGCCAGCCATGCAACCATGGCGCCCTCGCCCAAGATGCTGACGGGAACATGTTGTCGGGGCTGGATATTTACAGTGCATCGTGGGATAGGTTTTTTGAGGCAGTCGCGGATCTCAATGAATCGAAGCCTGGCAACTGTAGTGACAGTCAAAATGTTGTGAGTGCCTTTAAGTCGACGACTTTTTCAGATGATACAAACAACAATGGTAATTATTTCTTGGTTATTAAAGTTGAGAAGTTTAATTTTAAAAGTTCTCGATCAGTGCATTTTCAAAAGCATTGTCAGATTCTTTTGGGAAAGAATTGAGAAGTTGGGTTCAGACATTGTGTATATAATATACATGTATTTTCCTTACAAAATCTTAAAATTTTCTCACTCCCAAATTTGAGTTTTACCATCAGATCTGCAATGCTTGATGAGTCATTTTAAAGAAAAACATTTCTGTAACGTGAAATTTGTGACACGTGTACACGTAAACTGTCTAAATTAGAGATTCAAAGGGGGACTAAAATGGGGCGGGGATTTTTGGCAATTGACTTAAAGTAACGTCTTCCCGTCCAAAAGATAACGTTAAAAAAGCTACTTTTAGCCTCCTTAAAGTAGGGTCTAGGGGTGAATTAGAGAACTGAGGCGGTATTCAATTCAAGACTTGCAGTACATCAAGTCAACATTTTGACTATAAGTGCATGTATTTAGCTTTTAACAAAATTTAAAAAAACCTACATGTATCTTGTATTTAAATAGTTGAGTCATGGCGAGTTTTAAGTAGTCGTGGCAATGTACATGTATCCCCAGTAGATACCCAAGTACGTGGTTGATGAACCAGCATGACCAACAGAAAAGTATGTACTATCGCATATGGCCACCCTCGGGACTGTAAAAAGACTGGTCACTATAAACAGGTGTTTTTCAAGGTGGCCTTAATATATTTCATTGTACCAGTTTATACCAGTACATGCAGGGTAAGAACAAATTATTAATATCAAGTACATATGTAGGGGACGCCAGATTGTGCCATGTTAGACTTATTTAAAGTCTGATATCGCATATCACCAATTATGTAATAAGGTATGCTTCTCATAAATTTGTGATGTATGTGAATTTTATATTTGAAATAAGTCTACAACGACACAATCCGGACCGCTCCCTACTTGATATCAAGAATTGTTTTCTTACAATGCCCATGTATGCTCAGTGATTTGTGATCTTAATGTACAGGTATACGGTATGTATGGTCCTGTGCTGTAGTCCTTCTTGCACACTTATTATGAGCAAGGTCATCTTCAGTGATGTGAAATGTAATAATATAATAATAATAATTTAAAATTTGTATTGCGCCCTTTTCATAAAAAATGATCAAAGGGGTGCAGCAAAAAGATGAGATGTCGCTTTGATTAGATTATAACCCACTTAATCTATTTATTGGATAATGTTCTGTAGAGAGAATCGTTAAAGGTGGCTGAAAATGAAGGGGGAAATGTAGTATTAAAAATATTGTCACCAAATTAATGGAGAAGCTATTTCAGTGACAACGTCATCTTTCCTTTCCTGAGGATGTTGCTTTAATTGCCCTGGAGTGACCGTGACTCGGGTCCATTGGGTGTGTCGACAACAGACTTGTTATTTGAAGTCTTCGGTCTTGACAAAGTGTCCCTATTTTGAATTATTTTACAAAGTGGTTGTTGATGAAACTGGGAAACCACGACATTTTTCGGTCTTTTACTTTAACTCCAAGTGTCTTGGGGAAGCACTGAGCATACAGTGTTAATCAAGCCTAATTGTTATGGGTCTTTCCAAAGTAAAAGGGGGCATTTTGGCAACACAGACCATATTTTCGAGGAAATACCTTCGTCTGGTCTCAAAATAAAAGAAATAAGTTTAGGTTGTTCTTAAGAAATAACTTCGGCCCAAAAAGGGTTACAAATGGTGTGGCAACACGCCTTTCTAAAAAACCTGTGTACAAATTTCAAATATACACTCATAACGTGGACGGACACTTGTTACATTTTAGGTCGTCCCGGTTACGAGCGTATATTGGAAATTTGTATAGAGGGTTTTTAGAAAGGCATATTGTCACACTATTTGTAACCCTTTCTGGGCCTAAGTTATCTCTTCAGAACAACTGAAACTTATTTCTTTTATTTTAAGACAAGCTCAGACCAAGGTAAATTTCTGGAAAATATGGTCCGTGTTGCCAAAATGCCCCCTTTACCGTGGAAAGACTCTTATTCATTCTCCCCAACGCAAGCCAAATCGCATTCTCTCATTAATTGTGGTACCTGCTGGTAAATGATTCGAACTGGCTACTCGACACCAGCCAGCTCGGTGGTCAAGTGGCCTAGTATGCAGGAGGTTGTGAGTTCAAGTCTCACCCGAGCACACTATGAAGTTTTTCTCAGTGTCCCAGGGAAGCACTGGGCCCAATTTCATAGAGGTGTTTAAGCACAAAAATTTGCTTAAGCACAGAAAACTCTTGCTGAGTAGGGAATGTTACCATTGAAATCCTCATGTGATAGAAGTAGTGTAAGAGGACCGTTTCCTTACCATGACAATCTCATGAAATTTTTGCTGGTAACCTAATTTTATCAAGCATGCTTAAGCAATTTTTCATGCTTAAGCAGCTCTATAAAATTGGCCCCAGAGCATACATGGAGCATACAGTGCTTATCAAGTTACGTCGTGTTGGTCAAAACAAAACCCTAATTAGTATATAAATATCTTCATACTGAATTTAAAATTTATACAGTTCCCAAAATGTCACACCTGCATTTGCAGAAAATTCCATTCAGTTTACATCTGCTTATTGATTTTGTTGAAATTTGTGTACTGTTGATTAATTGGGTTATTGAGTGGGGAAAAGTATTGTTGTATCTGGTATTGTTACCAGATACGTTAATTTGCAGTTTTAAGATTTTGTTGTTTTGTTTTGTTTTGTTGTTTTTTTTCCCTTTATTATTTATTATGATCATTATCTGTCTGTAGTTCTGTGACATTAAGTGTATATCCCGAAAAATGAAATAAATACTAAATACCAACAAAGGACCACACCCAGGACCTGGGGTGGATTGCAATAAGAAAGTTAGGACATCCTAACTCCTAGGACGTCCTAACTCTGACATCACTAAGACATCATATATTATTTTGCCTTGCAATAAACATTTATGTATCCTAACTTGTGTCCTAGGACACATCAAATTTAAGACACGTAATATGTGTCCTAAGTTATGTCTTTAGAAAATAGTTCAAAATTTCCTGCTCAATTCAGACAAAAGGAGCATTGTGACTAGGATCAAAAGTTAATTTTTTGTTAGTTTGTCTTTCTTAAACTCAGTTTTCACTGAAAGGAAATTACGATTCAAGCTGGGCCTGTATGTTCATGATGTTAATTCTGAAAGTTTTCACGATGTTTTTCACGCCACTATCACGCGTACGTACATGACGTACGGCAGCAACAACCGGCAAGTAATGCCATGCACATGCGCGATGGTATGCAAACACACGAATGCGATTGAAACGCCGCTCACAACAGTAAAGACATACAAGCTTTTATGTCTTAGCTAAGACGTCCTAACTTTTGGATATTGCAAGGCATTTTTCAATGTGTCGTAGCTAAGATATCATAAACTCAGTTAGGACATATGATGTGTCTCAGACTTAAGACGGTTATATTGCAATCCACCCCCGTACCTTAGGAAGGCCAGAAGGCATGTTGCCTCCATTGCCCCTGGTCTCGGCCATGGTGTAGTTTTTACACCAAATAGTCTTATGGATTTTCTCAAGGAAGTGCTTAGTACCCAGTAAATTCAGAGAATAGGGCCTACTTTTAGAAATTCTATTCAGATGCTTCATGTAACATGCTTCAAAGTTTCGTTGAAGAATTTTTCAACTTGCAGCTCTTGTCTGAAAGTACGACCAAATTTCCAAGAATATCTTCAAGATTATACCCTTAGACTCCACAGTCGTATTTATATCGCAAATTGTCTTCAGATTCTGATTAGGGATCGTTCCACCAAGCCAATTAGATTATCTGTGAAATTGATTAGTTTTGGAGACATGGTAGCTTTACGACATGCACAGAGATAGCCCTGAGGAGTAACGGGCTCACAGATTGCAGACAAGATAAAAGAAGGTTGAATCTCTTCTTACCATCTTATTATTCTGAGAGGGTAGACACAGCACCCCCCCCCCCCCCCCCCCCCACACCCCCTGAGCTGCTTTAAGGAACAGTGATTCATTTGAGAGACTTGGCACTGTTCCATAAGACACTAGCCGGAACGACGCAAGGGAAGGGAACGGGTGCGTCAAAACATTACACGTACGTACTTTCCTGTGAGAGGTTCAGTTCCACGAAGTTGCTGTTCCTATTTCAGTCTCGTGAAATGGTTGTTTGATTTGCTCAACTTTTTGAAGGATTAAGCTCATCTACAGCAATGGGATATGACATTGTCGAAACGTGGGAAACATTGATGGACAATATGAAAGGTAATGTAAGATTTGTCGGTCTGGTAGCATTGCCTTTAATGAACATCTTTTCTGAGGTTTTGCTGTTGAACAAGGGCATTCACAGAATAGGTCAAGTGACAGTTAGTTGGGATTGTTTATTATTAAGCAAAATGACTATTTTCATTATACATGTAAATAACCTATATTTTAAATTTATTAAATTTACACAGAGATGGCCATTTACATTTATTTTTTCACACCGGACTTTTTTTAGAAACCCACCTTCGGTTTGTCAATTTCCAACATGAAATACCATTTTGGACGGAAATAAATTTGTGGTGTTTGTTACCATTGCTATCGACACTTTGAGTAAGGTTTTTCTTGTCAACTCATGAAAAACAAAATTGGGTCATTGCAAATGATACAATGGGCCTTAAAAGCCCCAATACATCATTTGCAGTTACCCAAAATTTTACTTCACGAGTTGACAAGAAAACACCGACTAAAAGTGATGATAGCAATGGTAACACCACATGGTTTTTTTTCCCGTGTAAAATGGTACCTTTGTTGGAGAAATTGCCAAATAAAGGTGCTTTTTAAAAAAAAAACTTGTCTGCAGACAACTTTGTTTACCATTTATTCAACACAAAAAAAATGCATGTATTTTTCAGGTTTTCTGAAGTATTACTGCAATGTGGCTAAAATCTCTTCAAGGCAGTTTATCAACATTATTCTTTAGTTATGTAATGCTGCTGTTCCTATTTTTGAAAGTTTTCCAATCATGTAATCTGTCTTTAAACGCCTGATCATTCCTCTCTCTATCCCCTAATGTAACTGCAGGGCAGTAGAGCATGCCCTGCACACTCCACATTGAGGTTATAAATGTTTATTCATTTGTAGGTGTTCATCAATAAATACTCCCCCAAACAGTTCGGATGTCAAAATTGTCAGTTGTTGAGAATAATTGAAGTTGGTCATGCATCGTTTCTTGTTTGGAAGTAAACTGATGTTGAACTTTGTGACAGGAAATAGGCACTGTGTACTTGCATTGCTTGATATCCGGTGTCTATCCGGTGGTGTTATTGCCGTTAAAGGTTGGTATTGTTTTTAGTCGGTGCTTCCTTCTTTACACTCGATACACTTGCAGTTTTATTACATGTAGAACGTCGGAGATTTAGTTTCGACAACAGATATTTCCTGGTTTACATACATGTACATTTTTGTACTGTAATTTGTTTGTCGTTTTATACTGACGTTGACTTGTCAAATTGTCTATAACATGAAACAAGTACATGTACTTGTACACATCTGACAAGTTTGTTTGTGGTCGTAAGTTTGAAAGAGAATAAGTGGTGACTATAGGACAAACGAAGGAATCATGTATAAGTGCCGACTTGAGAGTAGAGGAGGGATCGGGTTTGGTGACCCAGACGCCAGTGATCAGGATTTAGAATGGTATCTGTATCAGGACCTCAGTGTAGCGGATTTAGCAGGTGAGCTGGATGACTCTGGGTAAGAGCCTGCAGTGTTGAAGTTAACATTTATTTGTAGTTTGTACATGTATATCATTCTGCATGTTTAATTCTGCATGTTTAATGGTTGCCGGTTAATGCCGTGTACTGTAGTTCGGAGTAGAACCGGTTCACGTACAGGCCCAGTGGAAACAGAACAGAGTGACGAATTGTCCGTGTAATGCCGGGTACGCTACCGCGAACTGTTTGATTAAACCACTTCAAGGTAGACCATGTGGTGTAATACCGATTGTCTTTCGCAGTAGAACTAGAAACACATCGGTGTAACATTTTCTGGATGCACCGAAAGTACACGCAGCGCAGAATGCAGTGCATGTGGCCTGAATAGCTTTCCGTGCTTCCGACATGTGCGGTTTTATGCCCGGCATTTTATGATTCAGCAGAAACATGCCGGACAACGGAGAACTGGTTCAAGGGTTGGTTCAAATAATGAGTAAAAACTATGGAGTAAGCGGAGAGCTCAGTGGAAACATGCAAATTGTTAGAATTGGTGTTTTTCAACAGGAGCTTGTTTAGATATAACAGCATTCTAACTTTGGTTCAACCAAAAATTAAAGCCCTCTTACATCATTTGCAGTGACAAAAAAATTTACTTCACGAGTATAAACAAGAAAAACCTAACTAAAGGTGTGATAAAAATAGTAACAAACACCACATGAATGTTTTCACGTGTTTAAATGGTACCTTCGAGGGAGAAATTGCCTTGTGCATCCCTATAGACTGCTGAAGTAAATACATCATCTTTTGTTAGTTTCCTAGGTAATGGCTCTGCACTAAAAATCATTAAACCATGTCCATGTGCCTTTGCTATGGTACTTTTCCCGACGGCCATGATGTTTAGAGCCAATTACCATGGCAACCATGTCAATTCGGCTGTCTATTGTACTCAAGCAAGGTTGATTTCTGTATAAATTTGATTTTGATTTTTTTTCTTGAAGTAAATGTGGCAATTGTTTGATTTATAGACCAGAAATCTGGCAGTTTTAGGAGCAAAGGTTAGGGGGTGTTTCAGGGGACATTTCTGCTTTTGTGTCACTGATATTTTTAATACGCGGTAGAATAGTTGCAAGAAAATAATGTCCTCTTCTCTTCAAGGGCAACCCTCAAAATAATCCAAACGGAAAGCAAGCAGGCCGAGTTACAGCTGACAAATTTCAAATATCCAAACTTTCAGCCAACTGCATTGTTTTAGTCACATGTACACACATGCACTTCATATACAATACTAAATGCATTGTTTTGTTTTTTACCAATTTCTCTGGATTATTGTCAAAAAATGCTAAAAATTACATTTGACAGCTGGAACTTGCACTTGAACGTGTACATATTTTCCCTTTTTTTTTTACCAAGTGGTTTAACTGGTTTAACTGGTTATGTAGTATAGCGCTTTGTACACCCATGGAGGAAGAAACATTTCCTCCATGGTACACCACTGAGTCATCCAGATGTTATTGATATTGGTGGTCGTTATCAGGAACACGTTGTTAAAGGAAAATTAGTTCATCAGATAAAGTATACTTATTGCTGACCTACAGTATACTTGAAGAGACATTTATATTATAGGATTCATGGACTCTGACTTGTATTGGAATCACACCCTGTGACAATGCCGTGATTTTAATAGCCTGGTTACTGTACATGTACATTGTAAGCTGACGGACGTTCTTTAGTTAGTGTATACGGTTGATTCATTGTACATTTTTAGCTTCAGAACTAGCCGATTATCTTTGGCCAATTTCTATGTGCTGACGTTCATTTTTTGACAGCAGAAGCTCATTTTGAGGTAGGCCCTTTTTATGCTGAAAATCCATGAACATAATTGATCCCATTCCTGTAATGCATAGTTCTGAGATTGCCCAGTTAACCCCGCCCCTTAGATATTGTTGCTATGCGCTCACAAGCCATCGCAAAAAAATGGCGACACACAACGTACAAAGCAACGGGACTCAGCATGGAAAGCACAGATTCATTGGAGAAAACTCGAAGGTATTTATGTTTTGGGGTCGAAAGTTACCGTAGCACACACTGAGCGAAGGGTTAGTAATGCAGGGATTACATATATATTCATAAAAATGCGCTTTCCTACCTTTGAACAGCGAATCGCCCGACATTGAAACCAAAATTCACCCGGTCACTGGCGCATACAACATACAAACTGTATGGGCAGAAAATCGCGTGATTTTGTGATGATTGCATCACTTTGACCTTCGCGGGCGCCGTCTGCTAGCTCTGTTCTGATTGGTCGGCAGGTTCGGCTTGATTGACAAGGTCGGAACTATGCATTGGCGGTCCTTCCGCTGTTGGATGTTGTGAATAAATAAATAAATAAAGATGTGTGGAAACTCATTCGAGGGTCATTCTAGGTATCCAAAGGGTACAAAGAAATGGAATGAGACAGTTCTTCAGGTATGGTTTGCCACAAAACCCAGATGTACCTCCATCCTGAGAGCTCGGGGTATTTCCACTCTGCTAAGCGTGTTACAATCCCTTGAGGAAATCCTAGCTAAGCTTTGAAATTAAGCGGCTGTTACATTTAGTGAGTGCACACATGAGTCATCTGGGTGTTCATGTTATGCTGAAAAAAAATGTTTCTATCCTTTTCCCTTAATTTGATTAAGTTTTTGTTCTTTATTTTACTTTTCCTACCGAAATTTCCGGCGACATTTCAAATCAGATTCAAAATGATCTAGTCAAAAAGTGATCTTGTTAACCTTTTTAAAATTAAATACAGTGTTTGTTTTTGCAGATATTGTCCTTCACTAGTGTAGTGAAATGACAATAATATGTTGATTTCAATTGGTACATGTAATAACTGAATGTACATACAGTTTACACCTGCTGGCACTGTCCTTTTGTCCTCGCATACTGATGATCATTATAGTAGCTCTTATGAACTGATGAAGCGCTGTAGGCCCACATGTACAATTTCCATTTAATAGTCATGAAGTAGGCCTACTTGTATACCCGTATACAGATACAGTGCAAATGTACTGGACATATTATTAATCAAAAAATATTTTAATTAGGGAATAGAAGTGGGTTTGAACGGTCTTAAACTGTACGTTTAAAACTGGCTGGGGGCCTGGACGCTGATAATTAAATGGCTGAGCTGCAAGGCAGTAGGCATCTGTACATGTACCGGTACATGTAGGTTAGTTTACCAACATTCTTCTTTGGATATGTTATGCCCTCATTCCAAGAATCCATAAGTTTTATCTTGCAAATGATACATGTACATTGGGCTTTTAATAATAACATGTCTTACATAATAATAACGCAGCTTACATTTTAATTGATGTAAAATGTATACAGGATGGAAAAATCAATACTGGCCCCACCCAGATCGGAAAATGAATGAATAATAGGTTATTTGTATGAATAATAGGTCTATTGTACAAGCAACAAATCGATTCTATTTAATATAAAATATGTGGATGCAAAATTAATTCAATGCAAAATTCATTTAATGATTGTCATGTTCAAGTTCCCTTTTTTTTTTCAACAGAAAAATACAAAATACTGACATACATGTAAATGAATCACTGTACATGTACACCTGGTGGTGCAGATTCCACCTATATAAATCAATGACTCGGAAAAAATGTGAATCCATTCATAATTATATTATTTGAAGGTCAAATATCTCCGAGGAAAAACAAGAAATTGTAGAGATTCCAATGTTTTAATTTGCCAGTTTCAAATGCACCGGTAGGCCCATGATTTATGACAAATTGTCATCTAATGCGAGGGTCTCAGTGCTTTCCTTTGTGATAAAATTTGCAAATTGAAAAGGCATGTTACGTAATACAATGGCTCAGCATTTGAAATGAGACTGCCGGTGTCAATTTGAAAATTTATCACAATTTTCTGTTTTTATGACAAAAGATATCGTACAAATAACCAAACAATTTGAAAAAAAAAAACGCTTGCAGCATGCTCCTTACCTACATCAAGCAACAAAAGGAATGCACATTTTGTTCAGGAAACTGTTTAATCAAAATTGTTTGTGCTAATTAGTTGACCTCGGAACTAATCGAAATAATTTAGTGAAATGTTCTTCAATTGTCTTTTGTTTACCGTGGGCAAAGACATCCTCACCAAATGGCAGTGAGATGTGTGGAGAAATATTTCGCATAATTTCTTCTGTTGCTCAGTACCGAAATACGTGTAATTATTGGTGTAAAAGGCACTCTGTTTGCTCTGTGTGCAGATGGGTACACACCCATCTTCTCTTTGCTAAAAATAACAGTTGCCGTGAAGACTGGGAATGAGGTTGCTAGGTTACATCGACACTGCTTTTGTCACAAATGAAGGTCGGAAGCGTACCTTGCTATGCCGATGTTAACATATTAGCCTACGCTTGCAGAATATCATCAAAAATGTTCCACAATTGTGCTTTTTCAAATATCTTTTTCAGATATAATTTTCAAATATCATTTTGATTTACACTAAATGTATTTCTTTCCATCAGTTAAAGGTACATGTACCTGATGAGTTTGAAGAATATTGAGATCAATCTAACTTACATGTACATATCAAATATCTTCCGAAAAAATATCCATGGCAAGAAAATTTTCACGTGTTAAATGTGTATAATTTGAGTTAAATGTCACTTTGTTGAAATGACATTTTTATAAATGGAAATTTAAAATTGAATGTTTCATTTACTCCAGCATTTACGTCATTTATGTACAGACCTACGGTACATATACAGTTGAAGTCAGAAGTATAAATGCAACTGTATGCAACCAAGTGTTAAAACTGATGTGCTTACACAATTTTTGTAACAGTCTTGACTAAAGTCTTAATTTTGTGGAATTCTTCACGTGCATGCAGTACTTAAAAACATAGCTTGTACACCTTGCAATGGTTCGGGTAGTCCTGTATACCATTTTGGGTGATTATGGTAGTGGTGTAATTTATACTTCTGACTTCAACTGTAGATGAAGTATTTTTACCAGCACATTCTACCAGCCTAGTATACATTTCGAGTTTATGGGCTATTAAAATGATGCTGTGGTGTATCTTTTTGGATGTGTATAATATTGTATTACCATAAAAATGATGGACATGTACACGTACTGTGTGTGTTCTTTTTCGGTGCAATGATTCGGATGCATGAGAATACTTCTGGTTCACTAAATTTGTGTGCATTGTTTATCATGGACAATTTTTAAATCAGCAGTTTCGTTTAAAAAATTAAATTCTGCTTTTTCACGTTTTTGTCACTTTCAGTATTTTTGTGTACATATTTTCCCCCAAAAAAATTGCTTTCAGTTTAATATATGTTTTCCTTTTATTCAACAGTGCAGGAAATACAATTGCCAATAATGTATTATGTGTGTTTTATGTTTTTTGCAGCTCTCTGCGGAGACCGTGTGGTGCAGATGACCAAGACATACAATGACATTGATGCAGTAACACGGCTGCTTGAAGAGGTTTGTAACATTAAGTGTAACGTCAGTTACCATGAACCGGAAAGCAACATGTAGCATGTTGTCCTATATGACACGACATATCCCATCCTGGGGCCAATTTCATAAAGCTGTTTAGCAAAAAATTTTGCTTAATCCATAATTTGTTTGCTTTATAAAAATAGGTTAATAGTCAAAATTGTATATCAACTTGTGTTTTTAGCAAGAATAGCAGTCAATTGTAATACACATCACATAAGATTTTGCTATTTCAAAACCCATTTTTATGAAGCAAACAAATTGTTGATTAAGCAAACAAAAATTGTTAAACAGCTTTGTGAAATTGGCCCCTGATCTCAGGGTATTTACACTCTGCTAAGCACCGTTACAATCCCCTGAGAAAATACGAGCAAATCTTTGAAGTTAAAGGGCCCCTGAAATGTTATTTTTATCAATGAAATCTGTGCTATGGAACTAGTCCATTAATTTACAATCATAAAAACCCTACTTGGAAGTTGTTTGGGGGGTTAAAATCAAGGTTTTTAACTGTTATGATAATTAAAATTTACATATGCATAAGCAAAGTGGTGATGTCACATTAGGAAAACACAGAAAAATCTCATTCAACTGTGCACAAAAGTTTCCACAATTTTCTCCAACTTGCTGAAACTTTTGTAACCCATGATGGTTTAGGTTTGTTTTACATGTTGACTGTTGTAAACCGTGAGAAAACTAAGGCTGGAAACTACAGCATTTTTCCACAATTCAAGTTTGAAGTCTTAAGGGGCGTTCACACTATCGCGGAAAAATCACACTGTTCCATTGGTTTGTACACAAACTGGTTTGCCGCTTGTGCGCGGCCTATCGCGACGCGCAAAACGTTTTGAGCTGGGTCAAAGTTCAAATTTGTTGAACTTTGACCGCGGTGCGCTTACCTTTCCATCGCGCAGCCAATGAGGTATCAGAGAAGCCCCAAGATACCAGAACTGGAATTTTTTATTTTGGAATAATCGGCGATGGGGGCTCATGCAAGGCGGTGAGCGCAGCGCGAAAGTGTGATTTTTCCGCGATAGTGTGAACGCCCCTTTATGTTTTTTCTTTGCTTTTATGCTGTGTGTTCCTAAAGTGACATGCCCCAAACAGCGCCCTCTTTCTGTAACTTTATGTGAAGAAATTTCCAAAGTTGGAAAATGCCACTTTTTATTCATGGGGCATCAAAATGAACAGTAGTATTGTCTTTCTACACAAGTAATCCTTCATATGCAGCAAAAACTGTGCATAAAGTTATTGAGCATTTCCGGGGCCCTTTAAGCAGCTGTTACATTTAGCAATGTGCACACATGAGTCATTTGGATGTAAATCAATTAAATTAGTCATGTTATGCTGAAGAAAAAAAATTTTTTTTTATACTTTTCCTGAAATTGAATTGAGATTTTGTCCAAATCTTATGCTCTTCCTACCAACATTTCTGGCGACATTTTTATTCACTCCGAAGTTTTTCAAATCAATAAGAGGGAGTGAAGAACGACAAATGTGTAATGCATGGAACGGAATGCCCCTGGCCCTGTCAATAGAAATAGCAGCCAATTGCCGGGCACGCCGAACTAGCGCGGACATTGCACTGTGTTTACAATATGTGCACGTGTAGTGAAATTTGAACACCCACAGTGTACTGGCAAGTGGCCCAGAGCTGCTTCCACAACGAAATTGGGCGAAATTTAACAGGAGGATCGGATGCATGGATAGAGGAGTGCGTTAAAGGGGCACTGTTGCAAGAGGATGGACATATCCTGCATCCTATGATACGCTAAATGTAGCTCTATGGGTCATATGCGGGCATTTTCATGGTACATGTAACTGACGTTACATGTAACATCAGTTACCGAGAAAATGTTGCAACTTTTAAGGCATGGGCCCAATTTCATAGAGCTGCTTAAGCGCTAGCTGAAAACGTGTGCTTACTGTAGCAGAAAAGTTGTGCTAACGTTAAGGCTATTTCACGGCCGTGGCGTGCTTAAGCATGCGCGCACTACTTGGAAACCGCCATTGTTGCGTCACTATCGTAAGCAAAATTTGGCTCTGCGGTTAAGGCAGGTTTTCAGTTGCTTACCGTTAACGATGTCTATGAAATAGCCTGATGCTCGGTTAACGGAAAATGGGCTGTTAAACAGCTCTATGAAATTGGGCCCTACCGTAGTCACACATGCACGTGAAGCGTCAATCGTCCTTTTGAAAATGACACTTAGAATGCTCCGTTTGTTTTACGACCGGTAACATATGAGCGGTGCGCAAAAAAATGCTTGCCGTCATCCATCGCCTCTGATCTGCGCCAAAACTGAGAAGCAGCATTTTTGACGCTCTGCCGCGCAGCAAAATACATGTAACTGATGAAACATTCAGAGGCGTTGCCTGAAAAATGTCCATGATATCATGGTCACAAGATGTGCTCACAACATGCAAACTGCTCGTCTTCATCAGGCGATAAAGTCTTTTGGCTTCAACGTGTACCTCACATACTCTTTTCCTACATGTATGTCGCAAATCTACTCATGTCTATGGCATTGTGTATATTTCTGTTTGGTTTTTCGTTGCAGAAAGAGAAAGATCTCGAGCTTGCAGCTAAAATAGGCCAGACACTTCTGGAACAGAACAAACAACTTGAGAAACGCATTGATAACTTAGAAGAACAATTTACCCTAGCCAGTGATCAGGTAATACTCCCTTCCCTCTACTCGGAATTGGGTTTTTCCACAGTAAAGGGGGCATTTTGGCAAATACCTAAGCCTTTCTAAAAACCCTGTGTACAAATTTCCAATATACTCACCGGGACGGACACTTGTGTTACGTTTTTGGCCGTCCCGGTTACGAGCGTATATTGGAAATTTGTACACAGAGTTTTTAGAAAGACATGTTGTCACACTATTTTTAATGCTTTTTGGGCCTAAGTTATCTCTTCAGAACAACTGAAACTTATTTCTTTTATTTTGAGACCAGACATTCTTTTTGCGTCAAAAGAATCTCAGTTTTGCCGATTTGTCACTTTGATATCTATTGTCTGAAGAAAAAAATGAATGAACCTGATGTATGGTGTACACTAGTGTAAACTAGTGTAAACTCTGTAGAAATATAATTATTCAAAGTCACTTACAATTTTAAACTCAACAATTCTTAATGTTAAGCCTGGGTGTCACTGTCACGATTTAGTGCTATGATTGGTCACAACGTAAACATTCTTGATCAATCGTAGCCTCGCCCCTGTGTTGTCTCCCTTCTTAAAGGCACAGGCTTGTCAGCAATGCGCGCGCGCTAATTTTGTGCCACGAAATACGCAGCTCCATAGTGAATGGATGGAGCTGCGTATTTCGTGGCACGAATTTGACGTGCGTGCATTGCTGACGAGCCTGTACCTTTTTTAAGTAACTCAGCTTGCATGAATTAAATGTTTGTGCGTCTTCTGTCCAGAACACACAACTCAAGCATGACATGAAGCTAAAGGAGCAACTTCTCAGGATCTACACCAATGAAGTTAGTTACAGTGACTCAGACGAGGATGCAGGGACAAGGTACATGTTGCAGTCCTATCTTACTAAAAAAAACACCTGGGTATTCAGCTTGTGCAAACCACTGCACACGTGTCAAAATTAAGGCATCTCATTGGTGTTTTGCTGTGTGTCTGCGTTTGAAAAGGTGCAACACTCGCTTAATGCATTGTGACTTGGTTCATTTGAAAACAACATAGAAAATGCACATGTGTTGTAATCCGCACAAGCTCAATAGAGCTTTTGCACCGGCAGCTATGACAGGGGGCAGGTTTTCATATTTAAATGATGGGACAATAGATCCACACGCACGGTGACAATGTGACTGCCCCCTGTCATGGCTGCCGTGCAAAGGCTCTATACCAGTATGGCACACTCGTGTGAAAGTGCACAAAGTTGTCAACATTTTCACGGTTCTACAAAGTGTAGAACCGTGAAAATTGACAACTTTGGACATCCCCTTGACTTTTGGGGGGGAAAGCAGAAAAAGAAAACATTACCGCCAATGTGCAGCAAACTCACACAAATTTTGGCAGTAAATATCTCAGAGTTTATCGGTGCTAATGCATCCCTTCCCATCCTACATGTACATGTAGTTGTAGTCCAGACTCAGATTAAGTCAAAACTTTACTCGGTATTTAGCTTGGCTAAAAAAATTACTTATATCATATTCAAACGTCTCGTAAGATTTTTACTTTATTTAGTAAAACACTCAGACAAATTGCACAGAACTCTGCCAGTCGTATGCTGCGCAGGAGGCGCATAACCCACGCTTTCTTATGTGCATGCTTTTTAACGCAAATTGCGCCCAATCAAAACCAGCCAAATCCTGAGATGTGTGTATAATTTGCTTAAGTGTACTACCCTGCCTTCTCAAAGTTAAGTAATTAGCCAAAAAGAACCATTTGAATACCAAATATGCTTTAGTACATGTTGTATTTTACTTGTAAAAACTTGGCCATTGACAAATTGAATACTGATTTTAGCTAATAATTTTTCTTAGAAAAGCACAAAAAAAAATCACTAGTAAAATTCTTATATATTTGACTTCAGTCTTAAATTGTATACCTTCCCTGATTTCTGGAATTTTTGCCAACTTCCTTTTTTTTAAAAATCCCTTTCAGCCGTGACAGATGCCATGAGTTGCAGTCCAAGTTCATTAACGTGGATGCGCTGCAGAAGAAGGTTCGAGTCTTGGAGGAGGAGAACTTCCAGCTGAGGATGGACACAGCTGAGATGAAGACTAAGACGGTCACCATTGAAGAGAAAGAAGCTCAGCTTGTACAGGATGCATTCAAGCAACTCGGTCAGTTATTTACATTGAGTCGTACATGTCAAAAAACAATGTGGTACTTTTGATTCTGAATAACTTTGTAATTTTCCAACAGATTTAAACCAACAATTGCAGATAATGTAAACAAGGCCTGACAAATTTTGTTGAGCAACTTGCATAAGATTTGACCAAGAGGGCGAAATTTAAAAGCCATACAAAAAAACCTCAATTTCTGAATCAACCACTTTCGAGTGGCATCCTCCAATGCTGTTCACTGAAAGTGAATTTCTGGATTTTTTTCGTGGCAGGCGAGGCCCAGGGACGTGAAGGTGTTCTGACAGATGAGCTGAGTAGACGCTTGGAGGAAACCTACCAACAGAAGGAAGAGATTACATTTTTGCTTGCTCAGGTCGTTGATCTTCAGCAAAAAGTTAAAAAGGTCAGTCCAAATTACAGGCGAAGATTTGGGTCAAGTCCGTCCAAGTCCAGTGGAAAAAAATATACATATTACAAGAAGATACATTTTACAGAAAGTAAACTCCTCAAAAAAAGTGTCTAAGACTGGCTGGTCTTTATCGTCCGTTTAAGACTGGCCACGTGGGATGCGTAAACTTTCTATGGTATTTATGAATAATAACTAAATGTGGTGCCATCAGTGCAATTATTGGTTATTTTTGTCTTTGTATTTGACAGCTTTCCATTGAGAATGAAGAGCTACAGAATCAACACCAGGCATCGAGAGGTGCCCAACAGTCACTTACTAAAGAGGTTAGTGGCTGAATGCTTTGTCAAGTACTACATGTCACAAAAGTCCTACTTTTAATCCTAAATAACTGTCATTTTCCAACGGATTTAAACCATAATTTAAGTTCTTGTAAACAAGGCCCGACAAATTTTATTGAGCAACTTGCATCAGCTTTTCCGAGAGGATGAGATTTAAAAGCCTTGCGAACAAAAATGCCACTTTCAACTTGGCGTCCTCCAATGTCGATACATCGCTGGAGACGGTGGCGGAAAGGGCATGCTGCAGCCGAAAACTTCTGAAATGATGCAGAATCACCCCTAATGTCAATGCACACCTCCTTGATTGTTTTTGTGCAACTCATCAAGAAATGCAAAGGGACATAGACAATTTCCTGACATTGGAGGACGGCAGTCGCAAGTGGCCGATTCAGAAATTGCTTTTTTACAATACATTTTGTGTATTTCCAACAGTTACAAGAAGCACGTGACAAGTCGGATGAATATTTCACGATGCTAAACGAGGCGCGATCGGAAGCCAAGGAGATCCACCGTCGGTCGCTTCCCAAGAGCAACCTCCCAAGCTACAACGTTAACCCGTTACCAGTCTTCCCACCGGTAAGCAAACGAAATAAGGGCTGCTCTCAATAATAGAATGGTTTCACAAGCCGACAGATACGTGTACGCATACATTTAGCTATCCATGACCGTTAGTGGCATTTCTGTGGTTTTGCAACTCATACTACAGCAGGTTAGCTTAAATGAGTCTGACAGCGGGGAAAACTACCCGGCACAACACGGCTTTGATACTAATTTTACTTTCTAATCCAAATTTTTGAAATGCACAAAATGTTCGTGGACATTAATAATTCATACTCTTTTCAACCTGTCTACGTAATCGCAACGAAAAATGAGGAATAACACTAGAAATCTGACATCGTGAGCTCGATATCCATGCCGTGCAAACACGTAGTGAATAGCGATTCGCGTATGACATCACGTGACCGCAGAAACCTGTGATGTACCCATCACGCTATCTGTATCCGTGCGCTTGCAAAACCTCTCTATTACCGAGTGATTAGCAAATCTTGGTTTTTTTTTAGAAAACTCTGTAGTGTGGAAGGTTTACCTGTCAGATTCTTTTAAGAGCATAGAGCAAGTTTGATTAAGCGACTATAGTTAACTTTAGTCGACTAGAGTCCCTCAAACGACGGGTAATTTCCGTTGTTCGGAGAACTCAAGTCAAACTGTGGTTAACTATAGCCGTGAATCAAACTTGCCCCCAGTTGGCAAGCAGAATGGTGTCATTAATACACACGTTTTGAAAAATAATTTTCAGGATTCCCTGGCAGCTGAACTTGTCAATACCGTTGAGCAAGAACTAGTTGGCGCTGATCCAAAACTCAACAGAAGGGTCAATAAGAGGTACGTGGCAGAAATCAAACGGGTCAAACTTTGATTGACAGTGAAGTGCTGTGGCAGAGCGGTCTAGTGGATTGTTTTTAAAACTTGGGTTAGTTTCAAAGGTTGTGGGTTCGAATCCCGGTCTGTTCCATCCATAGGTTGTGCGCCCCTGAGCAAGGTACTTTGCCTCGAACTTTGCCATGCATTGCCTCTATCACCCAAGAGTAAAAACAGGTACCTGAGAGGGTAGTGAATGCTTCAGAAAACCTGAAAAATCCATGCATGGTTTTTGTGTTGAATGAAGGGTAAAAACATGCCTAATAGATTGAGTAGGTAAGATATCAAAAAATGTTGTGCCAAGCGGAGCGGTCTAGTGGATCGTATTCAAAACTTGGGTTAGTTCCAAAGGTAGTGGGTTCGAATCCCGGTCCGGTCCATCCATGGTGCGTGTACCCTTGGGCAAAGTACTTTGCCACGCATTGCTTCTCTCCACCCAGGAGCAAAATGGGTACCTGAGAGGGTAGCGAAGGTTGATGTGTTTGATTAGCCGTTGGGCGCCTAAGGCAGCCGGGGCTGTATACTCCCCAGGGAGCTGAGATGGTATATGGAGTGATTTAGTGGAGCCCTATGATCAGGGTGATAATGTAGGCGCCTTGATTGGGATTTTCCCAGATAAGTGCGCGGTATAAATCCATATCATTATCATTATTTAATTCTGTGGCCTCCAAAACAGAGAACAAAACAAGAACATCCTGAAGACCGTGCGAGACGTAAACCGTGCCACCAGCAGCCGAGCGCCGTCAGAGTACGGCTCGTCAGACTTCTTAAGCAGTCGACGTACATCACCTGGCAGCTCGGTCCAGTCCCTGGCCGGTTCGTCAAATGTCTGCGATACGCCCCTGAGCGAACAGTACGAGGGCGACAATGAGTCCAATTGCAGCCCCTCTGGGTATGTGTTTTCAGTTTATAGACGAATTACATGATTGGAAAACTTTTATAAACAGGAACACTAGCATTACATAACTGAAGAGAATGTTGATAAATTGCCTTGTAGAAATTTCAGCCACATAGAAGCCGTAATACTTCAGAAAACCTGAAAAATGTTTTTTTGTTTTGAATGAATAGTAAAAAAAGAAAAGCACCTTCAGTTGGCAATTTCTCCCACAAAGGTACTATTTTACATGGGAAACAAATCATGTGGTGTTTGTTACTATTGCTGTTAATACTTTTAGTCAGGTTTTTCTTATCAACTTGTGAAGTAAAATTTTTGGTAACAGAAACTGCAAATGATGTATTGGGGCATTAATTCAAGGTGACACCCGGTGGATTATTTTTGTTCCATCCACAGTTCCGTTCATCTGCTCGGCCGGGCAGGAATCCCCGGCTCCAATGACCTGGAGACCGCCCTCCGTCGTCTTCAGCTACGCAAGGAGAACGACGACGCGGAGAGGAAATACGTCGATGCGGAACGAGTGCGCCGGTTACGACAGGACTCTGATGCGGATACAGTGGGCTCCCACACGCCAACGTGTCAGAGCCCAGGGAGTATTTGGTCCACGGAGAGCTTTGGTGGGTTTCCTGTGATGGTCAGACATGGCTTCAGGTCCTACATGCCGGAGAAGCTTCAGATTGTTAAGCCGATGGAGGGTGAGTCAAACATTGCTAGTGAAAATAAGTTATTTATCAGGCTGGGCTTGGGCAAATCTTCTCTGGAATCCAATGGCATCCATAGACCTATGACATAATGACGTCACGCAATGTTTACTGCGGTGCATTATGGATTAAATGTGGGGACGAAATCTCTGCATCGCTAATTTGCACAATTATTGCAGGGCCGTTTTTTCCGCCTTTTGAGGCCTTAAAAGTTAAAACCATAGTTCCGGCGTCCGTGTGGGATTAAAACTCACGCAGGCACAACTAAGTTGACACGAACCATTTTAGAAATTTACGATCTTTGTTTTTGACGGTTTTTTTGCTAGCGAAGTGGTTAGTAAAGTTCACAAAGTTACGTGCATAATACGCTAAGCGCTATGCATGCAACGCACGCAAGCTAGAGATGCATAGATTTCGTCCCCACTTTTCACCCATAATGCACCGCGGTAAACATTGCGTGACGTCATTACGTTTCAGGTCTATTTGGGAATTGGAATAAACCTTACCGACATTCTCAAGGCATCATGGGATTGGATGACAAATAAGGCTGGTAATTTTCACACAAATCGGGCTCTGGGGACATGACAACGTTCATCGATTTCATTCTCATTTTTGATAATGAGTTGACAAGTGATCTTCATCCAGATTTTAACACATCATTTTTATTTTAACTGTAAGAAAATGAAATAAAACGAGAAAATTCAAAAAAATGCACAGCCCCAATTTACATTATACATGTGTGCACATGATTGGCTCTAATGTGGTACTTCAACCAATCGTGACAGCCCTTCTATAATTTTATTAACTGGCGCCATTCAAAAACATTATTTAAAAAAATTTCAGTTTATTTTATCTATGCTCAATTAAAATAAAAATGATATTTGTCAAAAATTGCAACTTTCCTTTATGAAAAACATGTAGGAAGATTACATGTCAATCGCTTCACAGAAATGAGAATGAAATCAAAAAACTGGTCATGTCCCCAGAGGCCCCATAGGTTTAAGTGAAAATTGCCAGCCTTGTTTGTCATCCAATCCCAAGATGCCTTGAGAATGTTGATAAGGTTTATTAGGATTCTGTCTTTTGGAGGAATCGATCTTGGCAATTCCAGAAAGTACCAATGGAGATAACGCCATTTGTAACAGTTTTCCAATCATGTAATCTATCTTTAAAGGCCCATTGTATCATTTGCAATGATCCAATTTTTTTTTTCATGAGTTGACAAGAAAAACCTTACTCAAAGTGTTGATAGCAATGGTAACAACACCACGTGAATTTATTTCCATGCTGGAAATTGACAACCGAAGGTGATTTTTTACTATTCACTTGTACACAAAATCCATATATAGATTTTCAAGGTTTTCTGAAGCATTGATGCATCTAAGCATGGAGGAAGAAACAATGATCTAAGTAGCTAAAATTTCTTCAGGCTAGTTTACCAACATTCTTCCTTAGAAATGTTACTCTTATTCCACGAATCTGTAACAAGTTTTATCTTGCAAATGATACATATAGGGCCTTTAACTTTTCAACTCTGCCCAATTGATGTGTTCAGGATCTCTGACGTTGTACCAATGGCAGCGCCTGGCCCAACCACACATGGCCAGCGTGCTTGACGTCCGACCAGGGGTCATGATTAAGGGTTTCCGTGAGCTTGAGCGTGATCCTGCTATCTACTCAATGGACGACGTGGAAGATGACGGCAGAGTAATTGGTAAGAACTAGTTTCCTTATTCCGACAGAAGTTGCTCCATATTTTGAGAGAAGGCTGGGATATACAAGGTGTCCCCAAAAAAGGGCCAGGCCAAACCAGGCAACCTCCGAATCAAGATTTCCCCAGATCCTGATAAGGAATCTTCTTACATGAGAAAAAATCTTTATTGCATCAAAATCAGTCAAGCGAATCAAAAGTTATGGCATTTTTTTATGATTTCCGTCGAGGGACTTTAGTCGACTATGGTCAACTATAGTCGCTCAATCGAACTTGCTCTTAGTTTAAAGGCAATGCTATACATTCAAGCAGTTTTGTTTACAGTATCAGACTGTCTGCACTTGGTCTCAATTTGTTTGTGTTTTTACCTTTCGACTGTGATTTACAGAACGGACGTGTGTTCCAAGTAAATGCTATGTCAGCTCCTGCAGTACATACACCTACACTACAAGCACAATTGGACTGCTGGATAATACACTGCTAACGTCCAGGTGAGAATGTTTAGCGAAGAACACAACGCCACGATGATCCTTGACCCAACAATTACAATTCAATCAATATCTGTCATGTTTTGGGCTGTCGGCAAGACTGACCATGCTCAGTCATGCTTATTGTAGTTCAGCCAATCACAAAGTGGCATTTGTAGTTTGTAGTTTTTTCAAGTCAGACAACTTGAATATGGGCAGGGATGCCAGTCTTCCGGCTATTGCCGGAATTCCGGCTTTTTCTTATTTTGGAAAAAGAAATCCGGCAAAGCCTTTTTTCCAGGCCGGAAAAATAAACGGCCGGAAATATTATTTTCAAGTCCAAAAAAACGTGGAAAATTATCTCACTTACTGATCAACGATGTCCGGATATCATGTATGTACAGCCTATGTACATGGTTTGCACACATACAGTATGTCTGTATCCCGGCCATAATCATTCACGGGTAAAGTACCACGAAACCAGACTATTGATCAGAAGTACATAGACTATAGAGGGCGCTGTATCCATACAGCAGTGGTGCCGGTGACATTGCACACTGTCAATGTACATACTTGTACATACTGTACATGTGCTGGCAAGTCCGTGCACACAGACGCAATGCAGTTATGATAGTGGATTTTTATTCCGGCCCTGAAGGTAAGAGCCACTGGCATCCCTGTATGGGTCATTCCATGGGACACAGTGTCCCCCTTGAGTTGGTTTTAAAAAAATAATTTCTGGACTTGGAGAACGATAACCCTCAGTACATGACCTCATGAATCGAACACCACCTTTATCTGTCGATACTACCCAAAACATAACGAGAATGATTCAATAAACTAGTGCAATCTTCTAAGTGCAAGTGTAACATTTGAAGACTTTCGCTAAAAATATGTCAAAATGGGCCAGTATACCAGGGCAGAGCTGGTCTCTCATCTTGTTGGCTTGGGATCAAGTCAGTTTTTGGTTTTTGACCTGTGACTTGACTCTGGAGAAAATTACTTGTGACTGGACTTGGGAAATAAGATAGATTTTCGACTTGAAATAAAAACTAGTCATCAAGTCTCCATTCCAGGGACGTACATGTATACTGCATAATAAAACTGTAAGTGCAGTCTTCTGCTCCAGGGGAATAAATTGGAAAATGCCTAGCCGCCGCGAAGTGGTTAAAGGCATGCACTGCATCCTCAAAAAAACGTTTAATGTTGGTGATTCTAATAGAAACATGATCTATGACCGTGAAAAAATTTATCTTGCTAATTAATATTATTTTTGCTCGTATATCACAGCAACCAAGGCCCAAGAATGGCTAACTCTGAATTCATCAGCAAGGTCTCTAGGCCCGTTGCCGCCAAGACATTCAGCACATCGCTTGGCTTAGCTCAAGTCCTTGGGGAACGCGACGTGGACGGCACAGCAGAACCTAAAGTCTTGACAAAGGTTGAAGCCGTCGCAATCAACCCAGCCGGAGTCAACGCGGGGCTTAATATGTTCGGGGTCTCGCCGCCAGCCGTAAAGAGCGCCTCCGAGACGAAACGCGAAACCAGCAACGCCATCGAGGAACCTCATCAGCGCATGCACCGCATCTCGAGTCGCATCTACTCACGTTTTGCCGTGCCCCTGCGCTCCAAGAACATCACTGATGCGCTGGATCCGGACACCAAGGCCAGGCTGATGGAGAAAGTTCGGAAGATCAGAGCGGAGAAAGAAACTTCGGAACGGCGTGCAAGTACGCTGCAACGCCAGCCTAGTGTACCGAGCATACGGACTAAAGACGTCATAATGAGCCCCGTAAGGATGCCTAGAACTTGCAGTTCAGCAGCAGGACTCCCAACAGAAGCCGCTTGCATCGGTCTGGAAGGAGCCGTCGGAGGATACAGCCCACCCGGTAGCTTTGGGTCGCATCCCGGAACCGTCCACAAGAACAGCGGGGGAAACACCGACACCAAACCTAAGAAACTCTTCTTATCGGACGATTCTGGCGTGGAAGCTGGATTTGGCGTGACAACACCGGATCTGCCATCGACCGTTTCAAATGCTCCATTTAAAATTACTTTCACAGGGACTGTTTCCACTAACCAAAATGTTCCGGGCTTCAACACGGTTCTCCAGGGGTCTTCGACCTCCACATGCAACACAACTGCTTTTAGTTTCCCCCACATCCCAGGGTTAAGCGACAAAATCCGTCATTTACAGGGTACCCAAGGTGTAGGATTAGTAGATGCCCTAAACTCCACACAAACTGTTTCTAATAGCAACTCAAGACTGCAAACCTTGGGTGGTATGAGCAGAGCATCAACTGCCTTGAGTCATTCAACAAGAAATCAAATTTACGGTCAGAATTCTTCATCCCAGTCATCCGGACAATATGGTCTTGCATCCCTTACACAAACCGAATCAGGGGCGCGACCTCGGACATCCATCCCACCCAGCGTAAATTCAAAATGTCAGTCCCAAGGGTCGGGCGTAGGCCTAGCGTCTCTACTCGGAAGCCCCAACCCTTCACGACCTTCCCAACTTTTCGTCAGCAAAGAAACAGTCGAAGGTCCAGCAGTTTCTCAACCTATAACCCACGGGATGACAAGCCCCATATCTGTTTTAGCCGGAAACCTTTTCCACAAGCCTGGTCCTACGCTATAGCAAAGTGTGTGTGTGTGAGTGTGAGAGAATTAGATTTTTAGATCAGCTACAGTGTGCATTATCAGATTAGAGCTAATTTATAATATACGGAGCAACAAAAGAATCGCAAACAATTTCTCCACTTCTGAGAATGAAAATTTAAGAATGAAAATTTTTAGCACACAAAAGCTTTGTGCAGACATCCATAACAAAGCTGTTATGTGAATATTTCGATGTCAACCTAATTGGAGAAAAAAATTCTGAAGAAACGTTTCTGAAAAAAATTTGCATTTCTTTTGCTGTTCGGTATAGTTTTATTGCTGGAGTATTTAAGTCAGTGTTGCATGCCGTGTCCTTGGTCACACTAAGAATGCTGTTAAACACTGTGGATTCTGGTAAGTTCAAGCAATGACCGTGGTTGACTCTTTTGTAAAGAGTATTTGTGGATTCCCCAGTGTCTCTGTCCGGTGGCTACCAATGACATCACTCAAACGTACCGCAATGTTTAGATGGAAGATACTTGTAAGACCGGATTCACACTGAGCCTTTTTTTGCGCGTAATTCTGAAGAGCGTCACTTTGAGAAAAAGCAACATGGAGGAAATTTTTAGTGAAGCGACACACTGAAAAGCATAGAATAATCACGAAATCGCTTTCCACTCAAGTGAATTCTGGGTTTTTCAGTGCCTTGTTACACTCCAAATTCCCTCAACGTCGTTTTTCTCATCAAAGCAATGCATGTAAAATTTACGTGCGAAAAGGCTGTGTAAATCCAGTCTAATATGAGCTGCAAAATGATGTTCTTTAAACCCATTAAAAGACACAAACTAAATAAAAATTCTCCGCCGTAGTCACACAAGTCATGCAAAAGGCTAAGTTTATATCAGGACCTAATTGTTATGATGAAACCTTTATGTAATGTCCGTCCAAATAAATTAGAGAATAAAACCTGTTCGCGACCCAAGAAAGAAATGACAAATTTATTTTGGTAGCCACCATGGCAGATTTTGCTTGCTCAAATTGTTGTGGCATTTAGCTAGGAGCTACCACAACTCATAATATTGGGTCATTGCTTTGAACACAAAGACGAGCAAATATATGCAGAGCAAAAATTAACCATTGTCAGTTGCTTGAACTTGGCTGTATCTTTAATCCAAAAAAGAAAGTTCAGTGGAACCAATATGGAGAAATATAAATAATAAATATGCATTCTTCGGATTGTAACAAATATCTGTGCTTTTTATTGAAGTTAATGTGGCCAAAGCTAACAATAAACCAAATGTTAATAATGGTAATGAAAGCAATCATAATGAGACATAATTGGTGCTTTTTAGAGATTTTTAAAATAATAAGATTCCCGCTTTGATAGTTTCTTTTATTGAGACATTGTAAATTAAATCCTATTTTTCATATTTTACGTGTATAATTTGCAAATCAATACCTGCTAGTTTCCAACAGCTCACGTTCAGAGGAAGACGACATTTTAATCTTGAAATTATTCGAAAATGAAATCGTGCTGAATTAGAACAATTCTTTCTGAGTAAGTCAAGTTGAGTTTTTTTTTCCCACAAATAAGCAAATTTGAATCTTTGCCGAGATTCCTCCAGTGAGGCTGGTAGAAATTGGCTGTGTTTATATGAATTATCTGAAACCCAAAATAATTTCTCTTTTACCTGATCTTTCGCAATAATGCATACTGTATATTTTGTTCAATTTACCTCCCGCCTTCCATCTTTAAAGTGCAATATCAGTTTGTTTTACTTTCATATTGTAAATTATTTGTTTGAATTGTAGTTTGAGGAACCGTTCTCTCTCTCTTAAAGATACGCTATCTGTGTACGGGACCGATTTCATCCTCGAAAGTAAATTTAACCCTTTCCTTACCAATGTCGAGTTTACTCGACCACACAACACATTATGCTTCCTTACCAATGTCGAGTTTACTCAACCACTGACCTTATAGGTTTCCACACATTTGCCCATAAATGTGGTACACAATAAACAATGCGGTATGCAAAAGGTTAAATATATTATACAGAATTTTACGAAAAATTATCTCGGTCGATCAGAGGTATTAGCTTTTGAATGAGAAACTGTGAAGTATTCTTGGGTTTCACTTGGCTTGACAACTGTTGCTATCCGCCATTACTGTGTCCATACTATGGCACGCCAAAGCGAAAAATAATTAAACACTGATAATTTAATGGTGACACATATTTTTGCAAATGTTGCGCAAGAAAAACAGTTGGCATGACTTTTAAATGTTGATAGACTGTTTGAAACTGGCATACCGTGCTTTTGTTGGCAAGTTTTAAAAAGTGCTGAGACTTGTTTTTTAGGGTTGATGGCAAAATTATCAGTGTTGAATTTTGCGTGACGTCAACAACTATCATATCCGCCATTACTGTGTCCATACTTTGGCACGCCAAAGCGGAAATAATTCAACACTGATAATTCTGCCATCAACCCTGAAAAACAAGTCTCAACATTTTTAAAAACTTGCCAACAAAAGCACGGTATGCCAGTTTCAGTCTATCAACATTTAAAAGTTATGCCAACTTTTTTCTTGCACAACATTTGCGAAAATATGCATCAACATTAAATTATCAGTTTTGAATTATTGTTCGCTTTGGCATGCCATAGTATGGACACAGTAATGGCGGATAGCAACTGTTGTCAAGCCAAGTAAAAACCAAGAATTGTAACCTAGGAGTCGTGTTTATTCCACAGCTCGTGGGTTCGAATCCAGGCGATGCAATAGTACATGTGCCCTTGGGCAAGGCACTTTCCCATAAATTCCCTCTCCACCCAGGAGTAAATGGTACCTGTGAGGGTAGTAAAGGTGTTCTTTGATTAGCCCATGGGCACCTAACAGGTAGCCAGGGGCTGCATGCTCCTCGGGGAGTTTGAGGTTCAATTGAGCCCAGTGACCAGGGGTAATATGGGTTGCCCTGAGCTCTTTGCTTATTGGTTTTGTCTGCAACATAAGAACTTACTAGTATTATCAGTCAAAATTTCAAAGAAATAGAAGTTTATGAAGCATTGGCCGAACATCAAATTTTCAATATTGCTTCTTTAAATAGCTTGTTCAGATTTGTTTTCCAGAAAATGGATATCGTTCTAACCTAACAAACATATAAAATATATCCCCAAAGTACCGCACTATCTATGGGAAAGCAGGAAATTTGCAATCTCCAATTTTGATGTGAATGCAAAAAGGTTGGTGTAATCACTGCACTGCTTTATGGAGCAGATCAATTAGTCTACAAAACATCCGTTTGGTTGTTTTTTTAAATTTTTTTAAATGATATCCTTGGAAATGTATGGATTTAGAGTGCGAAATTTCAGATTGGTATTGAGAAAAATATGACATGATCAAAATCTCAACACCCATGGGAAAAATGGGGGCTCAAAAATGTGATCTGGTCACGCTTCTTGTTATCTGGAAACATACTTGTTGAAAATGCCAAATACCTGAATGTAATGCTGTAACGGATGTGGGTGTCGGACATGTATTTCGTCGTGGAGCAAGGAAAAACGATTCCTAACAATTTCCATTTTTTCTTTCTTTCATTATGCTGTGGGCTTTCAGTACTTTGTTGTACGTAATGAGTCGTTACGGGTGCACCGTGTATTATTTATTACATCTGTTATTGTGTTGCCAAGGTTACTGGGTCTACACACTAAAACCATTGAACTGTTTCCCTGTACTTTAGCAATGGGCGTTTGAGTTTACGAGCGAATGTTTAGACCCACTTACCCTGGCAATGATGTCACACTTTAGTAATCTGTCTAGGCTCATTCTTTCAGTGTATGCAAGATTGCAAGTGTTAATTTTGCTTTGAAATCAAAAAGAAAGTCTTGTTTTTTTGGACTTTTTGCCAGGAGAGGGCACTATTTGTGCCATGTCACTTCCACTGACCTAATGTGTACAATGGACGGGTTGCTATTCAAGTCACGTGTGTGGACTGTGCCGATGTAGGCGGCGCCATGTTTGCTTAACGCTATGCGTGCAAAGTGGGCAACACCCCTTTGCCCATCGTGCACCCATAGCGTTCAGCCAAAATGGCGGCGTCCATATCGGCACATCATGTATTGTGAGTGCGCACTCTAGTTTTCTATATCTAACTCTATGGTTGCAAAACAACAGTCGGCCATCTTGCTCTAGGAAAGGCAATGCTTTGCCTAGACTGGTTTTAATGTTCCTGTTACTTGTTATTTGACTGTCTGAGGCATAAAACCTGAATTTCAATTAACACATCGTAGGAACTCCCATTTTTATTTTTTAGAAGCTGAAGAGATCGTATGCATTAAACCCCCATTACATTGATTGCCCACAGTTGGGGATTAAAGGCCTGTCGACACGAGCCAACATTTGTTGGCCAACAAGGACCAACATGAAGTTGGAACTTCTATATGAAGTTTGTTCATACATGTTCCAACTAGTTGGATGTTGTTGGACGCTGTCTGAAGTGATGTCCACACCATCCAACTTTTGGTCGGCCGACATCGTCAGACACGCGTTAGACCTAGTTGGCCAACAAATTTTAGTCCGCAGATATGGGTTGTACAGAGCATTTTGTAATTAGACAGCGAATGTTTTTATTTATTATAAAGAGCATGTTAAAAAAAACAGTTTTACCCAATTTTTTTTGAACAGGTATTAAGTTTAACTTCTTAAAAATCCCAATATTATATGTAAATAACAAATGAAATATGATATTTTTTTTTACCCTATAAAACAGTAGTTCGGCTTCAAGCTATAAATTTAGATATATATTGTTGTGATCCAGTACAATTTCACCTTAAACAATAATCTCGGGCGCGAGCGGCAAGAGCTTCACGAGTTGGTGAATTTGAGAAACTCGGGGAAAACGCGTGGGACAACTCGGGATGATTCGTGTAACTCGGGCACAACTCGTGGCGAAAATTTTAAACATGTTTAAAACTTGGGCCACGAGTTGCCAACTCGTGAGCAACTCGTACCAAACTTATGCAACTCGGAGCAAACTCATATATAACTTGTAGGCCACTCGTTCAGCTCGTATAGCAAACTGTATCACACGAGTTTGGGTAGAGTTTGATACGAGTTTTATGAGTGGTCAACGAGTTATAAGACTTCATGCACGAGATGAAGTCTTGGTTTGGCACCAAATCCCATGCAAAATGCCGAAGTCGGGTAACTCGTACCACACTTGTAACTGATTTGCAGTAAGTTCGGAAAGCTCGTAGTAATCTCGTGACTTACTTTGGAAACTCCTGCCTAATTCGTAATAACTTGTAGTTAACTCGAAAAATGTGCAGTACACTCGGGACAACTCGTACCAAATTCGTAACCAACTCGTCGTACGCTCGCAAACATTCCACACTCTTGAAGCTCACACCCGAGATTTTTCCATGTGTGAGAGGGCCTTAGAAGTGGGCTGAAATGAGATAAGGACTTAAGACCTGGTTTGTCAAAAAATTTCACCCAAACTCATGAAAACAAAACCCACTGGTGAAAAAAAAAATACACCAGTGGGAAAGTTATGAGACATAAATAGCACTTTCTGTTCCACAATTTCCCATTAGTATCTCATTTGAAAATGAAGAATTTAAAAAAAAAGAAAATTATCCAAATTTACAAAGTGGAAATCACAGTCCGCCCAACAGAACTACAGCGAAAAACATGTATGCCTTCAATGTTAAGCTTTGTCTTTACAAAAATGATAGTAAAAATAACTATTAAAATTGTATAATGTAGTTCCCACCCCAGCCACCATAAAGCCATTTATATGATTGTTTCAAATGCGTCTCCAACATGCTATAAAACCTTCCAATGTAATGGCTGTTGAAAAGCCAAACTATACTGAACATTATTATATTGTAAATACACTACTCACAATAAGTTAGGAAGACTGGTATGTTGTCAATTTGGATTTTTATTTCTTTCAAAATGACTGTTTTCACTTATTCTTGTGACCTGTGCTGTGTTCCAAATATGCGAACATTCGCCAACAACAGGTATCCGGCTTTCTATAGACACGTGCACAAAAGCACTGAAACCAGTGACGAACGTTGGCAGATACAAAATTATTCAACTGGTTGCTATCCCTCAATAAAATATCTGCGTACACCCTATACTTATTGTGAGGAGTGTATAACATTCAGTATTGTCAAAAATGTGATGGGTGCGAATTGTCTGCACTTATTGCAGAACTCATCAACCATTGTCAAAAAAATTGATAACCGTAGTGTTCGGATTTGTTTACAAATCAAAATGGTGGATTTATGATTTTGTTCAGTATACGGTCAGTTACAAGCAGAAAGCCAGTTTTGTCAAAAGTGTAAAACTTTGAAGTATTTTCAAAGGATGTGAACGTGCAAATAAACAGTGAACTAAAATTTTGTTTGAATAAGTTTCCTGTTAACTGTTGAAACTGAGATTTGTCAAAGCCCCGCGTACAGGATTTCTAATGTCCAAACATTTTAAATAACCATTTTAACAGAAAAGAAAAATGGAAAGAATTTACAAGTCGGACATTCCCTAAGACCTTATGTACAAAACCTGAGACTAGCTTTAAAATTTGTTTTTCTGTTTTAACTTAACGGTGGCCAATTAGTCATTTAAAGGAAAAATAGTAATGCCTGACATAATTTGTTCTAGCTGTTCTGTAACAGCCGTTAACGAAAATGCAATACATAAAATGGGGAACACAAACCAAATAAACACTCCGATATCAAATTCGTAAGTGTAACAAAAGCTGAAATCTTTATTGAAAATCTAAATATCATTTCTGTTAACTCTACTGGACGGAATATAATCGGATGGATCAAGGCACATAAAACTTCAAAACCACACACAAATATACAATTTCATGTTTAAATTGGGAATATATTGGAATAATGGGCAATACATATTAATAAAACGAAGCACAATAGTTTATACAACTTGGAATAAAACTGTGGGAGTAACATTTGTGTTAATATACCGAACTGCAAAAGAAACGTCGCTATTTCAAATGTTGATAAAACCTCAACAGAAATAATTGTCCTTTCTTTGACCCTGTTCTCACTAGAGAAATTGCTTCATTCGACAAAGATTAGTTAATCATCGTTAGAAGCGTGCGTTCATATATCACTTAAGGAAGATCGAACGAAAATCGAATGAAGCCGTAGGAGGTCGTACATAAGCGTCTAGACGCACTGTGTGGTTTTCCAGCGGCACGTCAAAAACAACTCTTGCTAGGCGCTCAACGCACTACGTGGTTGTGCAACAGGCCCGCCAAATTTCTTCGTCGAATCATTGTCGAACAAAGCGATTTCTCTAGTGAGAACAGGGTCATTGTCATTTTGAGTGTGCTTGATTTGACATGTACCATTACACTGAAAGTTCACCCAAATGCACATTGAATATGCTATTTTCAAAATGAAGCTTCCATTATCCAAATTCAAGCGACGTTTCTTTTGCGGTTCAGTATACTATCAAACTCGTTTTAAACTAAATCTAGGTACAAGTTTTGCACCACGGTAATTTTTATTTACAGCAAACCTTTCCTTGTCTTGGAAGAAAAGGTTAGTTCATAGACTCTAATTTCTCAAAAAATGCAACACAATAATAAAATGAAACAATAACATTCTTAAAGGGTGCCAGTATTAAAGGCACAGGCTCGTGCGCCAAATTCGTGCTACAATATACGCAGATCCATAGCAAAGGCATGGAGCTGCGTAATTCGTGGCACGAATTTGGCGCGCGCGCATTGCTGACGAGCCTGTGCCTTTAAAGTTGCCAGAACATTTTTTTTTTTTTTCTAACGGGCTGAAGCCGTATTTGACAGAATAAGTAAGGAATGCCAAGATTTATTTGTATCAAGCCTTTTCATTTGCCAAAGCCAGTAGCCATATGTTGTTATTGACGAAAGGTAAGTAGCCAGATGCTAAATTTTACTTCTTATCAAGCTTTTTCATTGGCCAGAGTGAGTAGCGAATGCCAAGATTTACTTGTATCGAGCCATTTCATTGGCTAAAGCCAGTAGCCGGATATTACCAATACAGCCAGCAGCAGCCTCCTGCAGTGCAAAGTCGTCAGATCCAACCATGTCTATCAACAGCTGTTGAAAGAAGAAAGAAAAAAAATGAAAATCTGTTATTAGTAAGGTCATATAATTTGTCCATGATGTGAAATTTTGGTTTAAATCCATTGGCAAATAAATATATTCAGGATCAAGAGTAGAAAATTGTTGTTGTTGTAATATATCGCGCGTGAGAGGAACCGGTGGAGAGTGATGGTGCATGTATCCACGGCCCCTGAACTTTAGCAATGAGGATGGGATAGGAGGAGGAATATATCGCCCATAGTTCTAGGATTAGCCTGTGATAACATTGCGTGACTACCAACCTTAACCACCCCATTCTCATGCATGGTGATGCAGTTATTGGGGTCCTTGGACAGCTGGTATAGAGCAGTCGCGGTGGCACGGTGAACGTTGACGTCGGGGGACTTCAGGTACTTGACGAGCGGTGCCACAGCGCCGTTCTGACCGAAGGCAACGCGATTGTTGCCCCACTTGCAGCAACGGGCGATGGCGTCGGCTAAATGACGTCTTAGCTTGTCGTCAGTCTACAGACAAAGAAATGCAGGAATGTAATGCTGAGGCTCTGACTGAATTAAAGGAGCATGGTCCTTCAGTTGGTAATTTCGCCCACAAAGGTACCATTTTACATGGGAAAAAAATCATGTAGTGTTCGTTACCATTGCTATCAACACTTTTAGTCGGTTTTTCTTGTCAACTTGTGAAGTAACATTTTGGGTCACTGCAAATGATGTATCGGGGCTTTAACTAAAGAAAAAACAAACTTGTAAGTGTGCTTACAGTAGTAGCGAGTTTAGCAAGCATGGGGACCACTCCATGGTCAGTTATAACAGCCAGGTTTTCCTCATCTTTAGCGATATTAGCGATGGCCGCACACACGCTGGCCAGAACCTCCCGGTCATCTGATTTGAGCAAGCTGACGATGAGCTCTAGACCACCCACGAAGGAACGCACCATCTCACCCGCATCCTTGCAAAGAGATAAACACATACACATCAGCTTAAGCCGGCCTCCCACTGTGCGATATTAGAGAAGTTTCGCAAGCCGACAGATACGCATACATCTGTATCCATTGTAGTGGCATTTCTATGGTTTCGCAACTCTAAAACTAGTGTGTTAGCTGAATGGAGTCTACTTCTGACAGTGGGAAAACCACTTGACACAACACAATTTTATTTTCAGTCCAAACTTTTGAATGCAGAAAAAGGTTTGTGGACATTGATAATGATAATCCTTACATTTTTCAACCTAACTACGTAAACGCAACAAAAAATGAGAACAAACACGTTTAGTGTTTACGCAAAGCGAGCTCAATATCCGTATCATTCAAACGTGTAGCGGATAACGAGTTGTGTGTGATGTCACATGACATCTGCTTTGCTCATGAATATCCAAATCATTACCATAAAAATTAATATTACCATAAAAAACTGAGGTATAGCTAAAAACGTTAAATTTTCTGAAATTGATTGGAACATGAAAAATGTATCATTAAGGATACTTTCATGAAAATCCTATTTCATGTAACCTTTCAGGGGTCGTCCAAAGTTGTCAACATTTTCACGGTTCTACAGAGCATAGTATTTTTTAAGACCCCCCGAAATACTACCTATCAACATTTTTTTGTCACTACCATGAAATGTCAACATTTTACAGTGTATGTAAAGTTGAACGCAGCCCTCAACCCTCCTTCCTACGCTTTGTAGAACCGTGAAAATTTTGACATCGTTGGACGGCCCTGAAGAATAACCCACCTTTGCGTTCTCAATACACGGACAGATGGCCCATGCTGCACTTGCTTGTACTTGTTGATTCTGGTTCTTGAGTAATGACCAGAGAAGACGCACGCCGTCCAGTCTGTCAATAATGCTGCAAAATAGAGATATTGATTATTTCAAGAATGATATAAATTTATCTTTCTGAAGTATTACTGCATCTATGTGGCTAAAATTTCTGCAAGGCAGTTTATCAGCATTATTCTTTAGTTATGTAATGCTATTCCTGTTTTAAAAAGTTTTCCAATCATGTAATTCGTCTTTAAGCCCTAGACGAACATTGTCAATACATACCTCATATTGTCAGGTTCCGTTGCGCAAGCCCCCACCGCCTTGGTAACGTTGACCAGCAGAGCTTGGTTGGTACCTGTGAGTAGGTTAACCAATGATGGGATACCCCCTGCCTTGCGGATGGACGTACGATTGGACGGTTCCTGGGCTGCGCATTCACCCAATGCACCAACAACGTTGACCAGAACCTTGGCGGAAAAGCGTTAAAAGATGACTGGTGTTTCTTTAAAGGAGTTGTTCAAATTTTTCCCGAAAATATATTTCCTTCTGAGCTAACAATCATATAAAATATTTCCTCAAAATACCATCCATGGGAAGAAAACAGGAAATTTGCAATCTCCAATTTGGACGTGGAAGCAAAAAAAGGTTGGTGTAATCACTGCACTGCTTTATATAACCGGATAAGTTTACAAAACATTGGTGGTTTTTGACAATATCCTTGAAAATATACAGATTGAGAGCGCGAAATTTCAGAATGGTAATGAGAAAAATATGACAAATGATACAGTATCAACATCTCAACACCCATGGGAAAAATGGGGTTTTAAAAATGTGATCTGGACACGCTCCTCTAAATTATAATTATCTCTTTTAAATACAGCTTTTCTCCAAATATTTTTTTCTGCAAGATATGAAAGTTAGTCTAAAAAAGTTGTATGTAGACAATTTTTACCATTCATCAACACAAAAAACATGCATGATTTTTCAGATTTTCTGAAGTATTACTGCATCTATGTGGCTGTAATTTCTACAAGGCAGTTTATCACCATTATTCCTTAATTATGTAATGCCGTTGTTCCTGTTTTCCAATCATGTAATCTGTTTTTAAAAATGAAAAACAATTTCAAACTCACCTCTTCCGGCTGATCATTAAGCAATCCAACCAACAGTTCTATCGCCTTCTTTTCCTGGAATCGCGAGACGTTCTCTGGGCTCATGGCACACTTCCAGATCGCACCCGTGGCAGCGGCCAGCAGCTCTTTGTTATCTGATTGGTTGAGCAGCGTCACCAGGGGGTCCAGTCCGCCGTAAAGTCGCACCAGGTCGCGTGTCTCTTTCTCCTGGGCGCATTTAAAGATGGCGCTGGCGCAGTGCATTTGTAGTTCCTGGTTCTCGCTGTGCAGGTTTTTGACTAGATCTTCGACCATGCCTTCCGTGCGGATGGCCAGACGGTAGCAAGGCTGGTGGAGACGAACCAAAAAATAGAATGAGAGAAAAATGATATGGTCCTCATCAGGATTCTAACCCAAGAACTCTGACTCACTGGGCAGATGCTCTACCAGCTGAGCCATGAGGCACAGTGGTATACTCCCTCAGGTTTAAGACAATTTACCCTAGAACTCCCAGCCACACACTCACCTCAGACGAGCATTCCTGGAGTGTTCCAACAACCGGAATGAGCATGTCCTCGTGACGTGACTTGAGCAGTCTGGCCAGTAGTGGAATGCCACCCGCCTTGCGGATAGCCTGCTTGTTCTTGGTACTCTTACTGCAACTCCAGAGGGCCATGGCACCACATTTAGCGACCTCCACGTCCTTCTCCGATTCAGGAGTGACGGGAACGGAACCGATGGGGGCACAATCTAGCAGGGCAACCTGGGAGAATTGAAGGGGGGAAAAATCGGTCGAACTGCCTTTGGGGCTCAAGTCAAGCCAAAACAAGCTTCCTTCGAGTCCCAATTCAAGTCAAACTGACTTTGAATCCCAAATAAAGTCAAAGAAAGTCACCAAAAAAAAAAGTCACCAAAAAAAAGTCATTTCTGTCAGTGATTCAAGTCCAAGTCAAATCATTTATATCAGTGACTCGAGACCATGCCAAGTCATTTGAGGTTAAAGACTTCAATCAAATCAAATCGAGTCAGTAAAAATTGGGACCTGAGTTGACTTGAATCTCAAGTCTCAAGTCCAAGTTGCTTAACTGGTTTCCATTTCCGATAACAGGCCAGAAATCCGCTTCTTGAATTGAAGGAAAAAACAGAGCATTGATGTAGGGTGTTACAAATCTTGTGGTACATCCAAACGTGTGATGAGAAAAAAAAATTACATGGTCCCCCAATCAGGATTTTAACCCGAGACCTCCGACACTCTGGGCAGATGTTCTACCAGCTGAGCTATGAGCCACAGGGGTATACGCTCAGATTGATTCTGTGATTTTCAGTGCGTCAATTAATTCCAATTTCCATCCAGTGTGCATCTAGCCTTATCAACTTACAAGTTTTTTAATGCCGCCATGTTGCCGGACTGTGCGTCGCGCCCTCCTGAACTTTGCCACGTTGGCGATGGTTTCGGCCGATAGGCACTTGAGGTCTTTGTCAGGAGCTTGCAGTATGTCCACCATGGTCTGCAGGCCTCCCAGGTCTGCAATGGCTCGGCGGATTTGAGTGTTACGGGATATCTCCTTTAAGATCTTCAGGGATCCAATCTGGAATCGATTTCACAAAAGTTAAGAGTTAAATGCGTCTTAAATCCCATATCAACTCCCAAAATAAGAAGAGTGACCCTTCCTAGGACGCGTCTTAGTACTTTGTGAAATCGGCCCCTGGCCATGCATTTAGATTAAGTAACAGGTCTCGCCAGTTAGTATACAAATTATCAACTAGCCACTGAGATCTGGGATCGATTTCACCAAAGTTAAGAAGAGTGCAATGCGTCCTAATTCCCATACCAACGCCCCAAGATAAGAAAAGCGACCCTTCCTAAGACGCGTCGTAGTGCTTTGTGAAATCGGTCCCTAGTTACGAAAAGAGAAAAGTCATATGGTCTTCGCAGATCTGGGGCCAATATCATGGCGCTGTTTATTTGCTTTACATTGCAAAAATGCCAAAATCGCAACTGATGTGTATTTACTAATATTCTGCCACTGTTTCTTAGATTGGTTCCCGATCCCTATAGATTGGTTCGCTTATTGCGAAAATATAGGGATCAGTAAAGGGCAGCCATGACGGGCAGAATTCTGCCTGTCACGTGGTTATTATTATTTATGTATTTTTAGTAAGTGCGCAGATTTTGCATTGACATTTGTAACTTAGCCGTGCGTGTCGAACATATCCAATTATATAAATGAAGTACATTGCCTAAAGCAAAGGGCTTGGCCAATTTTTAAATATAAAAAACACAATGCGCACGCCCAAAGACGACCAATTACAGATCAAGATGAAGCGCCCTTTACCTGTCCTTATATTCCCCTGTGTGGAATATGTGGACGGGAACCAATCTAACTGTTTCTAAGAACACAATTTGAAATACGATTTTGGCTTGTAACTCATTTTACAGAGCAAAGAAATTCTGTGCTAAGCAATATTTTGTGCTAAACAGCGCCATTAAATTGTCTCAGATCTCCTTCAAGATCTTTAGGGGTCCAATCTGGGTACAGAAAGAGAAAAGTCATCTGGATTCGAACTACAGACACACTGGTGTGCAGGCCTCCTATGAACAAGTGTGAGGTTGCACCTACCTTACACTTGCTAGCGTTGGTTTCTAACAGGTTAATCAAGACCTCTAAGCCTCCGACGTCTCTGATGGCTAGCTGGCAGGTCTCTTGGGCTAGGTTGAAGTCCCTCATGGCACACAGGGCAATCACGGTGGCTGTTTGGTTCCCTCCCTGTACAGACATAATCAAAGATTTAATGTTAATTAGTTTCTCCTAACATAACCTTATTAGCGCTAAATACCAGGTGCTTTCACAAGACACTTCATAGCGTGCTCGGGTGGGATTTGAACCCACGACCTCAGAATTGGTCTAAATACTGAAACTTGCAACCATGTAGGGTATTTTTCTTCAGTTATGTAATGCTGTTCGTAAAACAGTTTCATAAGGCCAACCCACCTTGAGATATTTGACTAGTTTCTGTATCTGCCAGTATTCCGACGGCAGGTCTGAGTTCTGCTCCTGCCGTCGGTCTGTCGATTCTTCTTCCTCCTCGCTCTCTGAGGAGCTCTCTGAGTAGTCGTCTTCTGGGGCGGGAGTCTTACTCTTGCGTTCACTGCAAACCAAAAATGAGTAAATCGATGATGTGAACATGCCGTGCATTTTTATGCACTACAGTCATTTCTTCAGACTTTTAACAGGTTGACTCAGGTTGGATTTACACCGAGCCTTTTGGCACGTAATTGCAACGCGCGTTGCTTTAAGAAAAAGCAATGTGGAGGAAATTTGGACTGAAACGACGTATTGAAAACCACTCATTCCAGATTAACTCCACATCACTTTTTCTCAAAGCGATGCAGGTCGCAATTATGCGCAAAAAGGCTCAGTGGGAATCCACCCTTAAAGGTGCTTGACTAGATCACGTTTTTGACCACCACCTACTTTAAAGGGTTAACCATTTTGTGCAAGCTTGCCACATTTCTGACCTGGTTTGTCTTGAGACTTTCTTCTCTGGTTTGTCCATCTTCTCCTGCTTGGCCTTATTCTCCTCATTCTTCCAGTTCAGGGTCGGCTGCACCTTCTTGCTTGCTGGGGCTTTTTTCTTCAGTTTTTTAGTCTAAATCAGTATAATTAATTATAATTATTATTACATAGCACACATTCACATATGGATATGTTCACATGCGCTGCACATAATAATGGGTGTTATGAAGCTAAGTGTCTTCCACCTAAACATTTTGTCGTCACTTCGAACAAGTTGGGTGTCTTTGTAAGATTGTGTACACGAAGGAGGCATGTCGCGTGCATAATGGTGTGCACTGTACATCTTATCAGCAACACAAAACATACAGTGCATGCACAGGAAACCTCCAGCTATGGCATATGTACAGGCAAGGAGATCCTAGTTCCCGAATCCGGGTGTTTCACAATACATAGCGCCACCAAACTTTTCTGTCGGAGAGGGCATTTTCAAACAGAGCGGTCAACATCGGTGCATTCACTTATTGTACAAACAATTCAGATTTGATTTAAAGATTGAAGTTTTTTTAGGAAACCTAGATTTTTTAAACACGGTTAACAATGGTTGCTTTGCGAAGAAAAAAGTTCAATCTATGCTCATTTCTGGAGAATAGACAACATAATCTAGCAATGCTCTTGTCAACGTTTTGCGTGCACGCAGCAAATGTAGCTTTTTCATGTTAAACTCATGGTGCCGTCTGTATTGCGAAATGCCCAGATTGGTCCATACCGGTGACCCCCCCATTGACCTCTGACCTTTTCTTTGATGACCTTTTCCTCTTTGTCTTCCTTCCCTTTGTCTTTCTCTGCTAGGGGTCGTTCGTGCTCGTCGTCTGCGTTATCGTCATCGTACACGTTGAGTTGCTCAGTCGTCTTCTTTTCCTCGTGCAGTGCAAACTCTTTGCTGTTGATAATATCTTGGAATTTTCTGCTCTTGGCCGACAGCAGGCTGACTAGGTCCTTGTACGTTTGGCCGTCACGCTCAAAATTAGACTCATCCATGTTGCTAGTCACACCCTAAGGCATTCGCAAAAAGAGGTAGAAATTTTGAGGAAAGAATTATATAATATTGGATGGCTTTGAGGGTGATATGAGAATATACCGCACGAGTCATGAAAATACCGAACGAGCCGAAGGCGAGTTCGGTATTTTCATGACGAGTGCGGTATATTCTCATATCACCCGAAAAGACATCCAATATTATTATTGTTATATAAAATGAAGCTGACACACTTGTAACATTTTTCAGACAGTATAATGTAAACATTTCACCCTGGCACCATGTAGCTCCATGCTGGCACATATGGAAACTGTTTTCAAATACTTTCGTAATCCCACGTAGGCCTAAAACTTACGGAGAATCGCATTCAGTTCAATTTTGCTTAAGTCTTCAAAGTCCTCTGACAATTCCTTTTCCCTCAAGTACAGCTTCAAAATGTTCACTGCTTTCGTGTCGCTCCGCTTTCTCTATTTTGGAGGGTATATTATCGTATCAAATCTGGGCTCGCCATTTTCTTTTCATTTCGTGGAATTGAAGTGAGCTCGGTTGGTTCCGGTTGTGCATACATATGCAGAATCGATACTGTTGTACAGTATTTTTTGTTACTGTACAGTGTGTGACATTTTCCACCCACAGAGGGCGCTATAACGTACAGTAACAGAAATGCACGGTATCGCTCACAGCTTCATTTTATATAATAATTCTGTTTACTGGTCGCCACTAATTTTCCTTATATGAACTGACTTAGTCATTTCTTATATAGCGCATGCTACTGACATTTACAACAATCAGGAACCGCCTAAATGTCGAGATACATAGGTGACATCACGAAATATGCGTACAGGGGGAGGGGGCGTGGAGGGGGGTCCCTGTGCGCATAAGTTGCACGGGACTGTATGCTCCCATGGAGTTGAGAAGGATTAAGGAATGATATTACTGAGCCCAATGACCAGGGTTAACAGGGCTCGACCTTAACGCTAGCCCGGCGTACATTGTCTAGTAAAAACTGCTGTGGGCAAGTAAAATTCACTTTTCAACTTGCCCGGCGGGCTACTTAAAACATGTGCACGTTCCTTGTTTTCCAGATGTGATTATTGAAAATAAAACGAACTCTTCAAAGCTTTACCTTTTGCGGCATGCAAACGACGATTGCGCATTGCATTTTTCCACGTGCAACACACGGCCACAGCTAGCTAGCTTGGGTCTGCATTGTGTCCAACACAGCTTGTGTGCAATATACGTGCATAGACATACATGCATCTGGTATCCGACTGCGGCCCCAGACTGGCTCGGCCCCAAACTCGGCCCCAGACCAACTCGGCCCCCATTGCCTTGTGTACAAACTCGGCCCCAGACTGACTCGGCCCCAATTGCCTTGTGTACAAACTCGTACCCAGACTGACTCGGCCCCAATTGCCTTGTGTACAAACTCGGCCCCAGACCAACTCGGCCCCCATTGCCTTGTGTACAAACTCGGCCCCAGACTGACTCGGCCCCAAACAGGCTAAACATTTGATTTTTCCCCAAAAGTCCATATACAGTGTGTTTTCAAAGATTTTAAGGAACTTTTTTTTTTATTAGGAGAGCTATTAGCTCTCCTCGATTATTTTAGAAGAGCAATTTAGGGCTCTCCTGACTTTTTTAAAAATGAAGGACTGAAGAAGAGGAGGAAGAACATCCCGACTCCACTACCAGCGACAGTGATTTCTAGCCATGGGGGGATGAACAGTGCTATAGTCAATATTTTAATGCTTTGTTTTTTTTATTTTTCAAACATTTCATGGGCTAGTAAAAATTTCTGCGGGCTAGTAAAAAACACAATTTACTAGCCCAGTGGGCTACTCTCAGAAAAAGTTAAGGGCAAGCCCTGGTTAACAATGTAAAGCGCATTGAGACTGTTTGTGAAATGCGCTATATAAGAATTGGACATTATTTCTCTATTTTATCCAATTGGGCGACACTTTGTGTGTAGAGAGCCCTATTAGGGTGACCCACTCTATTAGGGCTACAATTTGGGGTAGCCCCAATATTTTTGAAGTCCAAATCAAATTTTTTTTTAGGTCAAAATCCATCTTTTTAAAATCAAGAACCATTTTTATTAGGTCTAGAAGCATTTTTATTAGGTGTGGAAACATTTTTGGAACCTCTGGTTTACAGAAATTTGGTGTCCAATCGATGTCTTTTAGCCGAAATTTCGGTGGTAGTTTGGCAAAGTCTTACCGGTCGCCCCTTTATAGCATTAAGAGATATTATTATTATTATTATTATTATTATCATGCGACGCATTCACATGAAATTCACACACCTTATTGAGGTAGCAGCCGCAAGTGTTAGCCGTGACCGACATTTTATCGCCATCCAGCGGTTTAATCAACAGGTAGCAGATGTCACCATTGACCTGTCTCCACGGCGGAGCATGGCACCCATTGTCAAACTCATACTCCAAGACGTGACTGAGACTCTCCAGGGCACAGCCACTGTTGGTGCCAGCAAAGGACTGCAGGAGACGGATCTCGTTGTTGACCAGCTGGGGTGTAAGGCGGATCTCTCTGAGAATAAATAAGGGTCAGAAAGGGGTGCGAGATACAATTCTGCATGTTTTACATGAATAGCTTCTGGTGTACTGACGTACTTCCTGTCACATGTACACTTAGTATCCACTTGACCAGACTAATTTGTTGTTGCTATGTGGTGCATGCAGCAGGTGTGAAGTACAGAACCAATACCGTGTTCACAGTAGGAGACAATGGTATAAAGCAACCAGACTGTTGGTTGCTTTCTATGTGCTTTCTAATATTACAAATCTAATTTTAGATTACAAATGATTGTTCAGATCGAGAACTGTGTGCTAATGTCAAATTCAACAAGATCACTTTTAGGGTCGGAGTGAATTGAGATAAATTGGCGTGACGTCCCGTTACATCAGTAACCATTATTTTGTCAAATAATTCAATATTGCTTAAACTCCAACAAGACAAAAATTATCACAGAAAAGCAACCCTATCGTGCAACATCAGTATATAGATGCCGACTCGTTGATCGCTTATTTGCCATTTTGTGGAAATAACAAAATGTCACACATTGTGTCTCAACTTCGTGGAACGACCCAAATAAAAAGGTTGCAGCTTGGCCCAAGTAGCAGACTTTTAAAACTTTCATCGGAAACTCTTTTTGTGAATCCACGAAGACATTAAATGCCATACTCACTGCGATAATTCCTTGAGACTGTTCCTCATGAGTTCCATATCAAACTGCTGTGCCAGCAGCAGCAAGCGAAGTTTAGTCTGGATCCCCTCATCAGTCGCGGTGTCCCCCGACTCCTTGCCGGCTAGTTCCAGTAGACGCAGAGTGGAGTTGTCTTCACCTTCCACGGTGGCAAATGCATCGCCCAGAATCTTAGCAATTGGGTCCCGGTTTGCTGTATGCAGTGTGCACAAATCAAGATGTTAACCTGCTTTATGCTTATATGGAGTGTTTTATGTTTACCAGTAAATCCATCAACTTTACAATTATCATGAACCGTCAAAACAGAGTTACGTAAAGGAGCGTGTTCAGAATTTTTCCAGAAAATACATAAGAATCATATAAAATACCTCACCAAAATACTATCAATGGGGAAGGAAATTTGCAATTTCCAATTTGGATGTGGAAGCAAAACAGTGCATGTAATTAATACACTGTTTTATGGAACAGATAAATTAGTTTACAAAACATTGGTGTTTTTTGACGATATCCTTAAAAATATATGGATTGGGAACATGAAATTTCACAATGGTAATGAAAAAAATATGACAAATGATATGGTATCAAAATCTCAACACCCATGGACATAATGAGAGGCTCAAAAATGTTATCTGGACACACTCCTTTACGGCTTGACCAGAGACACTGGGCAAGCCCTCTTGTCTTGCAAAACAATCCTCTGTGATCTTTTAAGTGCATTGCACAACTCACTGGACCCACGGCTTTATATCCAGACCTTGACATTAACCGAGGCCACTGGCGTCATACCCTGCTGAGTTGGTCCCAATCCTTACCTTCCAGATATACACTCTCTGAGGCCAACTAGGCCAGCATGACCCATTCTTTTTAATTTTGCAAGGCTTGTATGTTACACTTATAACCAGTACACATTTGGAACAAATAAGGCCGTGGTGCCCCTACAGTTGGCCTCAATGTCCTTTGAAATTCAGACAAAATCAAGAACATAGTGATCTGCCTTATTTTCACATTGAGGTCTCTACATCCTATGTGAAAGATGAAGTAAATGTGGTTAAAATTTTGCTTAAAAACACACAAAGTTATTTCTCTATTTTATCCAATGGGGCGACCCTTTTTGTGTAGAGAGTTCTGTTAGGGCGACGCGGTGGGTAAGGGCGACAATTTGGTGTAGCCCTAATATTTTGGAGATTAAAAACCATTTTTTTAGGTCAAAAACCATTTTGACCTAAGGTACTGAAACCAAGGATTCCTCAAAAGTGCCCATTGCACTGTCGCTCGCAAGCGTGAGGAAACCCATGAGAAGACGATAAATTAGAAACGGCCAGAGACACCGGGGAATCCCCTTGCTCTTCACAAAAGAATGCTCTGGGATCTTTAAAGTGCATTACCATTACCTAACACACTGGACCAATGGCTTTACATCCCTTCCGAAGGATGTAGCAAGTGTGTTTAAGTGCCTTGTTCATCGAACCTGCAACCCCAAGTTTTCACCCGAGTATTGCGATTCAATGACCCAAACCACACAGCTATAGCAATCCTTACCTTCCAGAATAGCCCTAGCCTCCGTCATTTTCCTGTCTCCAGTAGCTTTAAGTAAGTTGCTTAGCTCCCCCAAAGTTGACACACGTACTCTGTGGTTTACCTCTCCCAGCTTTTCCACAAACAGGAGAGGTTGGTCGTTTTGGTCCTTGGCTTTGGAGCGGAGTCCGTCATCACTGGAAATTCAATAAAGATGTGGACAAATGTCCAGGAGTTTGGGAAATCTGAATGCAGTGAAAAACAACTTGGCTCCACTGGGATTCGAACTACGGACCTTCTTCTTAATGTGCAGACGCCCTACCAATTGAGCTATGAAGCCAACTGGTGGGGCCTGAAACACTGTATCGCAGTTGTTCCTCACTGATTGGGATTGGTATATCACGAGAGCTTAACAAGCCTTTCTGAGATAACCACCCCTTTCCAAATATCACTTGAAATGCGACCCAAACCCCTGCCCGGCTTGCCCCGATTATTAAGTATAATAGCTGATTTATTTTAAGGATAATGATCCGCTACTAATTTTCTATCATATTTCTTAAAGGAGCATGTTCAGATTTGTTCAGCTGTGATCATATAAAAAAAACTCCCAGAAATACTATCCATGGGAAGAAAAAAGAAAATTTGGAAGCAAAAAGGCTGGTGTAATCACTGCATTGCTTAATGGAACCGATAAATTAGTTTACAAAACTTTGGTAGTTTTGTTACATCCTTGAAAATATACGGATTGAAAATATGACAATTGATATGGTATCAAAATCTCAACACCAACGGGACAAATGGGGGGCTCAAAAATGTGATTTGGGTCCTATTTCATAAAGCCCACTTTAGAAACATTCCTAAATAAACATTCTTAACTCATGTTTTTAAAGATAGGAAAAATTTGATTTTATTGTTCCTAAATCCACTTGAGAATGTTTTTAACTTTTGTGAAATGGGACCCTGGTCAAGCTCCTTTAAAAACCATGGTAAATATAGTGTGTTGTATTTACCTAAGCTCATATTCCCCACCAAAGTCACTGGTGTTCAGAAGAGTCTTCCATTCCAACGGCGTCTTGAAGACTAGGGCGGCTTCTTGAGGGTGCTTAGTGGGAAAAGCTTCCACAAACCGGATGAAGCTGTTTAGCAGCCCTTCATTGACGTGGTTGAATTCTAGCTTACCCTCGCCTCCCTCGCTTACCGACGTCCATTGAGCAGCCCTCGCTAATGTTTGGCCCATGTTGCTTACGGGTTAGCGTTAACTGGAGATCTGTATGAAGTTTGAGACGTATTTTTTTAAAAAATTGACATCATGGATGGGCGAAGCGCGAAGTGACCGACATCGATGGAAATTTATAAAACCCGGAGGTTGGAGGTGGTCGGAGGTACTGAAAGGTACCCGGAGGTAGATTTTGTTTTGCTAAAGTGTAGTTGGTGCGTTGACAGTGGCTCCGGAGCTACGTGGCATGTACTACACGGTCACAAAAAATTCTACCTCCGGTGTCGCGTGTAAATTTAACCGCCATGTAAATTTATCCGGGATGCCCAAATTTGGTCATCTACGTAATGCAACGTCATGCGCACTGCATAACCAAAGTGCACCGCTTCGTGCTGTGCTGAATCTTCCGGCTCAGCGTGTACAGTGTACACTACGTACGGTTGTGTGCACGTACGTACACACATACATATTTGCACGTGGCGCATCTCAATCTTTTCAGCGCGAAACTTATAACCACTGACTGTATAGGCTTGGTACGTGTAAAAAAAGGGTACGGGTGAACAAATTTAGGTTGCACGCATGCGCACGAAAGGGTAGTAATTGCTCACACAGCAAATGCAGACGTACATACGTGAACATTTTGTTTTTTGTACAGCGCTATACATGCCGTTCGTATTGAGTATCCGGAAGTGTTAGCACGCACGGAATGAAATACATTCACCGCTACGTGCTGGAAATTCCTATTGCGCCACCCGGATAAATTTACATGGCGGTAACATTTACACGCGACACCGGGTTACGACCTCCGGCTACCTCCGCCGGGTTTCAAACAAAAAAAATTAAACATGACACCCGACATCGATCATGAATTCATGATCATAAAATAACATAATAATTCTTGATTATGGCAAACGCTTCAATAAAATGTTTGCCATTCATGAAGCTTCCGTCGATTTCTCATAAAACGAGAAATTACTTAGGCCTACTTACTCTCAAAAACAAGAGGACACGGCATGCATAACACACACGCACATCATGCATGACATTGTCAGGTTGTTGTAATTTGTTGCTATGTATTGCACTGGTACTCGGCACGACGGCACCCCATAAATTTATGCAGAGAATCAACTAGCAACCAGCGAACGTAGTCACTGTTTTGAAATACCGCCCTCTTTCGACAGCAGTACGATCCGCAGGCGACCCATTGAAGTTTGCCAAATGACTGCCTCCGGCTTGGCCTAGAGCCATGTAGAGCACCATAACGTGAAGATGAGGCTTATTTCGCATCTTTAAAGCCCATGCTTTAAAAATACTTATATTTTAATAGAAAAGGTGTATAATGGTGATTGTGGGAACGTTACTTATGACGGTTATCCCACTCACAGAATATAGAAATTTCTGGAAGTTAAGGTTGCTGCTTTTTATTGTTGGGGTTAATTTTTCCCATCATTTGTGCCATCTAAAAACACCTCCTCTCACAAAATAAAATTAACATTAAAATCTTAATTGAGGAAAATCTCCTTTCTTAGGTTTTCTTTTGTTTTATTGTTCCTCCATAATAACTCAGCGAATACTGAACAAATTCTTTGAAAAGGGCGTCCCTCAGAACCGACACTTCCCCACGAAAATAGTGGTTGGATCCCGTGACATCATTACGCCATCATCGGGATATCCCACATGATTGATATTGCACGAACATACGTGACGACATTTGCGGCTACACAGACGGAAAACTGAAAATTTGTGATTCGGAAATGAAAAATTCAACCGAAACTAACATGGAAACAAACGAAGAGTAAGATATTGTTTCTGCTGGTTAGAAGAAAACAAACGTTACTAACGTCGTTAAGCCTCTTTTTTATTCATGATTGAGGGCCATTTTGACCGATAGTCAAGTCAAACCATCCTTTTTTAGCTAGCTCCATGATAAAACTCGTGTGTAAGACAACTCGACTTGTAAGACAACTCGACCGTTTAGTTAAGGGATCGAGCGTGCCAGATTTTTCCAAAAGATGGATTTCGTTCTAAACTAACAATCATTATACAATATCGGTATTTTTTTCGTTTAGGTTAAACAAAGATTTTAAGGAAATTACCTCCTGGAATCAATAGATAATCCAATTCTAAGAAATACTTTCCACTTGCACTTCTGTCGGAAATGTTGCATTTCTGAGATAAATAATTGATAAAATTACTGCAGAGAGTAATGGACAAAATCACGGCACGAGTGCACTGTGCGTAAGCGCGACAACAGAGGGCGCTTCATGCACGCATGCATGGTTCATCTTGTGCACTAACTGAATGCAATTTTTGAAGTAGAAAATGTCATTTTTCTTTAGAAAAGCAACATTTGCGACAAAAGTGCATGTGGAAAGTCAGCTATATCTTAGAATCGGATTATCTGTAATTTCCTTAAAATCTTTGTTCAACCTAAACAAAAAAAATACCAAAATATCACCCCAAAATACTATCTGCGGGAAAAAAACCAGGAAATTTGCGATCCCCAATTTCGATGTGGAATAGCTGAGGTTACCTCAGCCCTAACTTTATCATGTGCTTATCTGTGTAGGGCTGCAGGAACTTGTCAACATGGACCCGATATCTAAAAAAATTGAAATCCAAAATGTGTCATTTTCTCCCCGTGACACACTAATTCACCCTGGTACTCACCCAAACCTTGTCATGCTTGTCGGGCATAACCACTACGCAGGTCCTTGAGGAAAATAACAAGCCACGATGAAGATTCAGCCTACAATTGCAGTGAAAAAAGGAGGCATACTGGGTTGTCGGTTCGCTCGGGACGACGCTCATTGCTTTATGCACAGACTGGTGCGCACACTTATCCGCACCAGCACCGCGTACGTCCGACCAACCGACTGAAGTGCACACCCGACGTCTCGGACGTACGCAGTGCGGGTGCGGATAAGTGTGCACACCAGTCTGTGCACAAAGCAATGACCGTCATCCCGAGCGAACCGACAACCCAGTATGTCTCCTTTTTTCGCTGCAATTGTAGGCTGAATCTTTATCGTGGCTTGTTATTTCCCTCAAGTACATGCGGAGTGGTTATGCCTGACAAGGTGTGGGTGAGTCTCAGGGGGAATTATTTTGTCACAGGGTACTTTTAGAAGACTAAAAGTGTTTTTCTGACGTTTACATTGGGACGTTATCATTTTGTATGTTACACTTTTAGCCCCTTACCTTTTGAACCCCCATTCGCCGTGTTGAATTTTCCTGCACGACCAAGATGGCGGCCCTTCTCCAAATAAATTTTCACCTTATAGTCAAACTTAAACATTGAAAAATTTACCATGGAAGTTCCTGGAATCTCTAGAATGTTGTACGTGGTCTATTCTCCCCGATGATTCTTCTAAACAGGACAAAAACTAGTCCAACGTAATTTTTCTTGACATTTTCCAAGCTTTCTGGAGAGAACAGCGTGATTTGATGATTAACCAATTATTGCAAAGATATACCGCCCTCTTGTGGTCACCTCATTGTACTGCAGTGACGTCATACAGAGAGTAAACTGGTGCTGTGCATTATTTTGAATTTTCGGCAAGATTACCATGCATGGACACCCACTGAGACCCCATGCGCTAAACTTATGGGACAACTCTGAAAAGGTTTTTCCTTAGTAAAACTTTGTTTTTATCATAAAATTAACATTTCTACATGGTTTTTATGTCATAACAAGGAAAATCCTTGGTGTCCGTGCATGGTGTCCTGGTTGTCCATTACATCTAAGCAGCAGTTCCGGCAAAGGAAAAGGGTTTTTTTACTTCTTAGTAGCTGAAAGACAGGAGGGGTAAAAGCACATAACGAATATTTGATTTGGTTAAAGCATTTTAATATTCGATGGACGACCGAATATTAGAATATTCGATTCGCTTAAGGCACAGCCTTATTGTGCTCGAATCAAAAATAAAATCTGACATTTCTAGAAATTTGTCACGTATTTTTCAGTGTGGCTGAAGCCAAGAAGAATGAAGGCAATAACAGCTATAAGCAGAGAAACTATAAGGAAGCCATCCAACTCTACACAGAAGCTATTGGTTAGTATCAGCTTTATGTCGGTTACATACGGTAGCTAGGATTTCCCAAGGACTAGACCAAGAGTAAGAAGCCTCATCAAATATGAAGACACATTTGATGAAGGCCTTATTCTAAAATTTATATAAGGACATTTTCTTGAAATTGCCATCTGGGTCAAATCCACCCCTCAATGGTATTTGATCCTCCAATAAAATTTGGTCCTCTTCCACCAACACCATCGCCCTCTCCTCCAATGCCCCTGCCCCCTCCCCAATGCCCCGCCCATTGTCGTCGTCCTCCAAACCCTCCACCCAAGCCCCATCAAGTCCACTCCATCCCCCAACCCTTCTCTTCCATCTGTCCTCCCCTCCTCGTCCTTCCTCTCCCCTCCCCACCCCCTCCCCGTCTGCCCCACATTGCACCCCTCACTCCCCCCGCCACTCCCCCCAGGATCGCTGCTGTCTATGCTCTTGATAGTTACGGCATGTCAGTATAAGTGTCTGGTTGACACAAATACTTGATATATAGTGTATACACAAACTAAGAAAACTGCATGGCAAAAGGCAATGTAACGTCAGTTACGTAACATCAGTTACCAGCATTTTCTCATTAAGGTGGTACCAACTTAAAAAGAAAAAGGCTAAATGTCTTCTTATCTTGCACACATGTACTCCATAACCCACTAATACGGTCACATAAGTTTCACCATTCCAACATTTCAGGGACATGAGATATTAGAAAATGATTCTGTACCAAGATTCTTTGGTGTCCTTTTGGGTAACGTCAGTTACCGACTGCTACAAAAGAAGTCTAGCTACAGTGAAAAACTTACCACCCATTCCTTCAATAAGGGGGAGGGGGAGGGGTGGGGGAAACAATTGAGTGCATTACTTAGATATAACAGAATTAAGAAGGCAAAACGTGTGCACTTGTAACGTCAGTTACCGTGCAAATGCCCATAAACTCCTGTTTTGTTAGCGCCTTGAGCACCCCTGGGTTGATATGTTGGATATAAAGTGTCTTTATTATTATTTTAAGAAATCCAAATTTTTACTCATTTCCAATTTTCTCCCTTCCAGAAATGTGTCCAGGATGTGCCAATTACTACAACAATAGAGCAGCTGCATTCATCATGATGGATAAATACCAGCAAGGTCTAGAAGACGTACAGAAAGCCCTGCAAATAGACAATGACCTCGTTAAGGTATTAATGTAATGTGTGACCCACTCTGCAATAAAGGGCCCTTAACTCTCAGAGCCGCAAAGGGAAGCTTATGGAAGGCACATTTTTGTATTTGTTTTATTACTTTCGGCCAATTCCGCTCGAACTTCATGTAATCCTCAATCGATTACCCTAGTCTGTGTCACCTTTAATGTTGAGTTCACTTACCGATCAGGTCCATCCCGGGAAATCTTGGCCTCAAGCCCAGGCCCATTAATTTGTGTACAAACATGTGTTCTTTGTATGTTCTGTATTTTTTTATATACGGCCCGTTTTGCCTCTGTGCATAAAACAGCTATCAATCACCCTACTGCCAGGGCTCGAACATAACGGTGGTCCGGTGGCCAAATGCCAGTCAAAACTCTCGCGGGCCAGTCCAAACACTGTTCAAAAAGTCCGGGTTGGCCAGTCAAGATTCTTAGTACATGTAGCCTAAATATTAAATATTCACGCATGATTGACTGCCGATCGACCAGGTTGTTTTCCTTCCTCCATGGATGTACAAAGTTTGTTTGTAAACATGCATGTTGCACGACGATCGAAGTGGAATAAAGCACGTGTTTCATAGTGCACATGCGATACGGTCATTGCGATGGGTGTCGTTGAAACCCGGAGGTCGGAGGTAACCCGGAGGTAGAATTTGTTGTGACCGTGTAGTTCATGCTACAACCTACCTCCAGCTTGTTATTTTAATACTGCGTAGCTCCGGGCCACCGTCAACGCACCAACTACACGTTAGCAAAAACAATCTACCTCCGGGTACCTTTGGGTACCTCCGACCACCTCCGACCTCCGGGTTTTATAAATTTCCCTGAATGATTGCGCCGAGCTGAGGCGTAATTTGAAGACGGTACCATTATAAATGCAGGGCCAGGGGTGCGCATTTGTGTCCTACACATACGACTGCAGCGGGCAGCAAGTTTATGACAGCAAGATTTCTGGTCCATTTCTGCATGCACCCATTTCCTAAAATTGTTTAGTGTAGATATTCGCCATGATGCATGGGAACATGTACGTGTACGAACCGTCACGATCTTGCGATGAGCTCGCCAGCTGCACACACACACACCGTGCATGCCCGGCCTAGCTAGTCCCCTTCGCTTCCCTTTTTCAAGCCCAGATTTTTCTGCAATGCGACGGAGTTTGTAAAATGTGAATGAATTTGACTTGTTGCTAGTCGAAGATCGAGTGAAAACAATTTTCAGTGCGATCGTCACGTGCGTGCGTGGCCCGTGTGCTCGGCAAACGCTGAATCGACGTAAAATGAAATCTAACAAAAGGCCGATGCCTTGCATGCCGCTGGTATGGTCTGTGCCACGCCGCGCACAGGACAACAAACATTTGATTTACACGTGGCGCGGGGCACTGGGCAAGTAGCATGTTGTAAGCCTACTTATGCAGCGGGCACTACATGTATGCTGTGTAGTACGTGCGTGCACGCAGACTGGACGCACCTCATGTCTGACAAGCCTCTCACGACGTAATTTGTGTTGTGGCGAATACTAGTTACAGCAGCCTCCGTGAGGAACATGTTAACCAGACACGAGGAGCGTCCAGGCTGCTAACTAAAATGGCTCTATTGCGTACTACAGAAGTCCCCGTAGTCTTGCGCCTACGGTGCGCGATACATGTACACCGCGTCCGTAAACAACTTTTTCGAGCTAATCAGGATGGAAGAACAGACGACAAACGACACAAGTTAGAGTTTTTAAAAGTTTATTATTCAAATAGGTAACTCAACAATGTTGCAAACAATGGAGGAAAAGATAAATGTTCATAGGCATTGCATCGCAATGCGTGATCCATTTTAAAATTTGGATTGCAAAATGGTGATCATGCGATACATAAGAAATTTCTCACTGACATACATGTACATGTATTCAATCTCGTGCAACATTACTGGCACGGCAAGCAAGTCACGCGGCCCCTTGCAAGTCACGGCCCCTTGGATGATTTTTCTCTAAATCCAGCAACCGTAGAATTATTTGTGCACATGGTTTCTGCACTCAGTGACAGAATTCTTGACTTGAACATCGATGTTTGAACCACACTACGGACAAAGAATATGTAGTCATTACATGGATATTAGTGCAAGTTTGCATAGTTATGGCTCCCCTTCACTACAAGTGGAATTCAGCTCCATGGTTTCATTCATAAATTTAGCTCTGTGTTGACATCATGGCAAAGCAACCAATCGGAATGCACGGATGGTGCACGATCGCGAGTCTATGTAGGTCGAGATGCGCGTAAATCCAAGGCTTTGCTGCAACAATAAAAAAAATCCACATCGACAGGCAGCCAATCAAACAATTAAGTGTACATGGATGGCATTGTTTTTTTGGGGGGGTTAGGGGGTGCGGAGAGTAACCTGTAAAAATGACATGTAAAAAATGGAGGGCCACTCAAGATGCCGGCGGACCAGTCAAGATGTGACCACAGTGGCCCGGGTGGCCAGTGTTAAAAAAAGTTATGGGGAAGCCCTGACTGCATTCATCTATTTATGCCATATTTCATCTATTTAGGTGATAATTAAGGATTAACTTTAATGCCATTTTATTTTGTGTAATTTTTATTTCAGGGTCACCTGAGGGAGGCCAAATGTCATTTAGCATTAGGCTCTGCCGATGCTGCAATCCGATCACTAAACCGTGTGGTTGACTCAGAACCACAAAACAAGCAAGCCCACTCAGAGGTAATGGCATGTTTCTTTTCCGATCTGTGAGTTGTCGAATTGGATTTTATAGTTTTGGCAACAGGGCTGTAGCCGAGTCCAAGTCCGAGTCTTTGAGTCCAAGTCCAGCATACATCTGAGTCCTCAGCAGGCTGAGTTCTTGTCCCGAGTCCTTGTTCCAATCTTAAGTGCATTACTGTCAAGGGCCAAAAATCGGGACTCAAGTCCAGACTTGAGTCCTACAGGGATGTTTGACAAGGCAGTATAAAGCATGTTGAATGGTTGTATGATTTTTTTTCTTCAATTTTCCCCATTTTCTTTGACAGTTAAGAGCAGCTAAGACAGTCCAAGTTCACATTCAAGACGGTCATGAGGCTTTTGAAGCAGGAGATTTTCGCAAGGTTTGTTTTTCAAATTCAGGCTGCTTTGAAACAGGCTGCTTTTTCGATAACTGTCAGTTATTTTACATATTTCCTGAAATGTCTTGTGTTGGATATTACCAAGCTTGTTTACATGCACAATTTTCACTCTGGAATGGTTGTTTTAGAAATACATGTGTGTATGTATACACGTGTGTCAACTGAAATGCGGGTCTAGTTCACGCTGGTGCAAATTTCATGCACTAGCCTAGATTAGTGAACATCACGTAACAGCATTTCAGCCAGTCAGGATTGAGAATCAGAAAGAGGAGTGTTATATTTCAAGTTATTTTGAAACCACCCTAGTCCTATTTTTGTTTATGTCAATTTTTTGCTCAGGTTGTGTATAACATGGACAGGGCCATGGACCATTCCCCAGCCTGCACTAAGTTCAAGGTAAAGAAAGCAGAAGCACTAGTTAAAATGAGGCGGCTATCCGAAGCTTCGCAAGCTGTCAAGTAAGTTTAACGAGGCAGCCTTCTAAGATCACATTTTTGACACCCTCCTCCCTCCCCCTCCCCCTCCCCCTCCCCCTCCCCCTCCCCCTCCCCCTCCCCCTCCCCCCCTCCCCCTCCCCCCCTCCCCTCTCCCCCTCCCCCATTTTACCAATGGGTGCTGAGATTTTGTTACCATCTCATTTGTCATATTTTTCTAATTACCATTCTGAAATTTGGCATTCTCAATCCATATATTTTCAAGGGTATCGTCAAAACACCACCGATGTTTTGTAAAATAATTTATCTGGTTCCATAAGCAGGGCAGTAATTGAAGATTGCAAATTTCCTGGTTTTTTTTCCATGAGTAGTATTTTTGGGGAGGTATTTTACATGATTGTTAGGTTAAAACGAAATCCATTTTCTGGAAAATTCTGAACACGCTTCTTTAAAACCACTATTGTGAGGTGTTCTCCAATAGGAATGGGTAAACTGTTTCAGGTATATCTGAAGATTACATGACAGATTACATGATTGGAAAGCGTTTAAAAACAAGAACAACTTAACATAACTGAAGTGTAGTGTTGATAAACTACCTTGTAAAAATTTCAGCCACATAGATGCAGTAATACTTCCGAAAAAATTAAAATCCATGCATGTTTTTTTGTGTTAAATGATTGGTAAAAAAAAATTGTCTGCAGACAGTTTTTTTTAAAAACTCATTCAGCTGTCAATTTCGTCCACAAAGGTACCATTGTATACAGGGAAAAATCATGTATTGTTTGTTACCATTGCTATCAACATTTTTAGTCAGGTTTTTCTTGTCAACTCGTGAAGTAAAATTTCAGGTCACTGCAAATGACATAATGTATTGGGGCTTTTGAATGCAGAATTTTAAACATTCCTTAAAGGGCCCCTTATTTAGGATTTTTATCAATGAAATCTATGCTTTAAAACCACTTTACTCAGTTAAAGTCATAAAAATCCTATTTGGAGCTTGCTTTGGGGGTTAAAACAAAGGTTTTTAGTTTTTATGCTAATGAAAATATGCATATTCATGACCAAGGTCACGACGTCACAAGAGGCAAACACAGGAAAATCACATTGACCTGTGCACAAAAGATTCCACTTTTTTCTCAATTTTCCTGAAACTTTTGTAATCCATGGCTGTTTGAGTTTGTTTTACATGTTGCCTGCTGTAAGCCATGACAAAACTGGGGGTAGAAACTGCAGCAATTTGCCACAAGTCCAACTTGAAGTCTTATGTTTTTTCTTAACTTTTCCCTTCTGTCTTCCTTATGTGATGCACTCAAAACAGCGCCCTCTGTCTGTGATTTATTGCAATGAAATCTTCAAAGTTGAAAAATGCCACCTTTTATTGATTTTACATCCAAACGAACAATAGTATGTCTTGCAGAACAAGTAATCCGTCATTATGAAGCAAAGCTTAGGCATAAAGTTGTTTAGGACGTCACAGGCCCTTTAAACTTGTCAGCATTTTGTATTAAATTTGCAAGATATTTTTCTAATTTGAGTTTTAAAAATCAAATCCGAATGGAATCTCAATTAGTAAAATCGGAATCAATTTAAAAAAACGTGTACAACATCAGGTGTTTTTTAATACATGTATTCCCCATCTATTCCTAGTGGTATTTTGTTGTGCGAGCCACTGAATGCAGACGCCATCTATGTACGAGGTCTGTGTCTGTACTTTCAAGACAACATGGATAAAGCTTTACTGCATTTCCAACAGGCACTCAGGCTAGCACCAGATCATTCCCCAGCCATAATAGCGTTTAAGGTAAAGTCCTCAATTAATCAGATTTTACTTACTTGAAAAAGTCGGGTTTGATAAGTAACAGGCAAAAATGTACATGGCCTTTTATTTTGAGCAGTTGAATTTTTTTTAGCAGGCCTTGATTTTAAATGGGAAAGCGGATACGAACATCTCAAAGAATGGCAATTGCAGCAATGCCTCGCAGCATGGACGCTGCCATTTTGTCAGAATTATGGGCAAAGAATGACGTCTTTGCGTACAAGTCCTTCGTGCATTCATATGGCAATACACGAAAAAGTTGTACGCAATAACGTCATTTTTGAGCATGTTGGCCTCGGAATGTGTATGACCTTGAAGAGGGGCATCGGGGCCAACTCAGCAGGGCATGCTGGCCAAGTTGGTCTTATAATGAGCCAGTTTACAAAACTCCTCCACATCACATTTCTGATCATCAGGTTTGGTAAATCGGTTTTTCTTTGATAAAGACAAATTTGTTTGCCTCTTTTTGCAGAAATGTAAATTATTAAGATCCAAAAAGGAAGAAGGCAACGAATCGTTTAAAGTGGGCAAGTACCAAGAAGCTTACGATTTATACACAGCAGCTCTGGAGGTGGACCCACTTAACGTAACGACCAATGCTAAGCTCTACTGCAACAGGGCAACTGTGTCATCAAAGGTGAGACTCTTTAAAGCCCCAATATTATTTATTTATTTCTTTATTATTATTTATTCGGCCATCAACAAACAACAAATACAGTAACAAATTGGGAAACAATTACTATCAATTTGAAAAAGATCAGTACAAAATTGGTAAAATGGAGGGCAAGGGATAGGGCTGATGGTATTAGGGAAGGGAGGGATTGGTGGATGGGATCAACAACATCATTTGCAGTGACCCAAAATTTTACTTCACGAGTTGACAAGGAAAACTTGACTAAAAGTGTTGATAGCAACAGCACCAAACACCACATGATTTTTTTCCTGTGTAAAATGGTACCTTTGTGGGAGAAATTGCCAACTGAAGGTTTTTTTTTATGGTCTGCAGAATTTTGTTTACTATTCATTCAACACAAAAACCATTGATTTTTCAGGTTTTCTGAAGTATTACTGCATGTATGTGGCTAAAATTTCTACAAGGCAGTTTATCAACATTATTCTTTGGTTATGTAATGCTGTTCTTGTTTTTTTAAATATTTTTCCAATCATGTAATCTGTCTTTAATCTATTAATTTATTCGGTAATTTATTTAACAGCAGAAAGGTATAAGCAAGAGTGAAGAAAAATATTTTGGAGATGTTAAAACATTTTAAACATTAGTATTTTTGTTCCAGGTACATGGAGTTTGATCCAAGAGTTTCACAGACTTTTTTTTTAGTAATGCACCTTACCCCGATCTTTTGACCGAACACCAGCAGATCAAAGAGAAAAATACGAAACAAATTGCCGTGAATTCTATGATTGCCTTCTAATGCTATTTTTTTTCTGATCGTCCAATTTTCTATTGCTTTTTCCATTTCCAACAGCTTAAGAATCCCGAGCAAGGAATTTTAGATTGCAACAAGGCCCTGGAGTTAGACCCTGAGTATCTGAAAGCTGTCATGAGGAGGGCTAAATGGTAGGTACTGAAGTCGAAAGGTGACTATACAAGCTCCAATGGGGGGGAGGAGGGGGCAGTTGATTGAGGATTACACGTTTCAGCAGATTGGCCCTTTAGTAAGTAAAAAAAAAAGCCTTCCGAAAAAGCCCCATTTTCCAAAAGCACCCATGGTATGTTGGATAGTTAAAACATTTCCAAATTTTGCCCCACGCACCGTCAAGTGGTTGGTTAAAATTTAGGGGCATTGCAAATCCTGTAACCAGAGTTGTAATGACTCGGACTTGAGACTCGAGTCGACTCGAACTTGAGTCCTATTTTCACTGACTTGACTTGGCTTGAAACTCGAACCTCAAATGACTTGACTTGAGACTCGACCCTCAAATGACTTGACTTGACTTGATACTCGACCCTCAAATGACTTGACTTGAGACTCGAACCTCAAATGACTTGACCTGACTTGAGACTCGAACATCCAATGACTTGACTTGACTTGAGACTCGAACCTCAAATGACTTGACTTGAGACTCGAACCTCAAATGAATTGATTTGACTCGAGACTCGAGACTCAAACCTCAAATGACTTGACTTGAGACTCGAAGCTCAAATGACTCGACTTGACTTTTTTGACTTGGATCTGCCAAAAATAAAATTGAACTTTTATGCATTTTTGGTCATTTTTGAGGACTGAATTATTTTTCAGAACTAAAGCTTTCTTTTAACATGGAGCATTGTTGGCCAGAACAACAAAAATACCCTACACGAATGCAAGATTCAGGGTTTAGACTCATTTTGAAATTAGCTTGAACAAATACTACTTGACTTGAACTGACTTGACCAACATGCTTGACTTGACTTGGGACTCGGAGGCAGTTTGACTTGACTTGGGACTCGAGGGCAGTTTGACTTGACTTGGGACTCGAGGGCAGTTTGACTTGACTTGGGACTCGAGGGCAGTTTGGCTTGACTTGGGACTCGAAGGCAGTTTGGCTTGACTTGGGACTCGAAGGCAGTTTGGCTTGACTTGGGACTCGAAGGCAGTTTGACTTGACTTGGGACTCGAAGGCAGTTTGACTTGACTTGGGACTCGAAGGCAGTTTGACTTGACTTGGGACTCGAAGGCAGTTTGGCTTGACTTGGGACTCGAAGGCAGTTTGACTTGACTTGGGACTCGAAGGCAGTTTGACTTGACTTGGGACTCGAAGGCAGTTTGACTTGACTTGGGACTCGAAGGCAGTTTGACTTGACTTGGGACTCGAAGGCAGTTTGACTTGACTTGGGACTCGAGCAGAAGCAGACTCGTTACAACCCTGCCTGTAACTGTTTCTTGATGTATTTTGTTTTCCAGCTACATGGAAACAGAGCAATATGAGGAGGCTGTTCGAGACTATGAGAAAGTTTGTCAGATGGACAGAACAAGGGGTAAGTCTTGCACTACTCAGTATATTCAGCATTGTCACAGTAATAGTTCTACACAAGTAGATGTAAAATCGTGATTGCAAATGATTAAGATTTTTTGTGACAACTTTTACATTTTCCACAGTACCCTTTAACCCAATAGCACTCACTGGTAACAAGTACTGTAAAAGCCAATATTTTCGCTTACATATATTTTCGCGCATTTCAACATCACTGACATTTTCACGAGTTGTTATTTTCGCAGATGGAAATTATGTCACCTTAACAGGGATCGCCACAATGTTGCAAACAATATTTTCGCGGGTTGTTATTTTCGCGGGATCTGTCTAATGCGCGAAAATAAAACCACCGCGAATATTTCAGCTTTTACAGTAGTGTGCCTTATTACTCCTCAGAGCATTTGGTTATGTTAAGTCACTTGTCAAGGTCAATAACCCAAATTATCCAAATGGTAGCCACCATTTTTAATACTGAACACAAGATGTGAAAGAGGATGAGTCAAGCTATGAGTACATGCCTATCAATTGAGGTGTGTTTGCAGAAACTTGAATTTCACTGAGTTGAACATGGAAGAAACACAGGGTGGTTTTGGGACACTTTGAGGAGAAAGCTGCAGGGCGGTTTTGGGCGCTTTAAGGACCAATGTGTTAATCACATGTGTATACATTTCAGCGTTGTAGTCGAGTCCATCACAGGGCCATCACAATCAGCAGCCGCAACATTATGGAACAGGATACCGGAACACATCAAACTCTCAACATCTATGGCCTCCTTTAAATCATCACTTAAAACATATTTTATGAAATTATATTAATTTAATATTTTAGTACCTTGGTTGTGATATTTACATGTGTTTTTCATACTTGTGTGTTGCTGCGCCCTGAGCATCTTTTTGATGGATACCGGCGCATTACAAATATTCATTATTATTATTATTATTTATTAAGTCTATCACAAGTCCCTGGGTCTTAATTCAAGTCACAAGCTATTCAAATGAACTTCGACAAAGGCAGTCTTTTGTGAGTGTTATCCTTTGCTTATTGTTGCTGGACTTGTGCGGGACTTTTCACGGACTTCATCGGCTCTGGACTTGTGATGGACTCGACTACAACCCTGATACATTTGTTGAAAGGATTTCTTTGCATGTCTAAAATAAAAATAAATTGTTTGGGCCCGTCTTTTGACCTTTTCTCAAAGTTTGTTTTTTGTTCTCTCAGAAAACAAATACCAGCTGCAAGAGGCCAAGTTGGAATTGAAGAAAAGCAAAAGGAAAGATTACTACAAACTGCTAAACATCAGCAAGAATGCAACGGAGGATGAGATTAAGAAAGCTTACAAGAAACATGCGCTGTTACATCATCCAGGTAGATTGCCCACTTCCTAATATACTAAAAAACAAAAGAAACACATATTTTTAGTTTAATGAAAATCTGAGAATTTGTTTTTGTATTTAAAGATAGTATACATGATTGGTAAACTTACAAATAGTTTTATCCCCCTGTGTGATTGTAGATATGCATGATTAAAACCAACCTGAGTAAAAACCAGCTCCTTACTTCGTCTAACTTTTGAGAAAACTGTCAAAAAAGGGTTTGCAGTAATTTCGCCCCAAAACCACTTCGCCCTGAACCATTTCGTCCTAAACCACGGCCTGTGCACGAAGTGGTTTTGGGGCGAAGTAGCATTTGGGCGATGTAGTGTTTGGACGAAGTGATTTGAGGCGAAATGGCACTCGGGCGAAGTGGTTTGAGGCGAAATGGCACTTGGGCGAAATGGTTTTGGGGCGAATTGAATTTTCGTCTCATGAGACGAAAACTAATTGTTCTACTCATTTCTCAAAGACTATAGCACTTTCCGGGAAAGTTTTCCACGGTCATCATGTTTATATTGTGTAAGTTAGGCGTAAATCTGTGAACATTTCTGATTTTCGAGATTACCAATGATGTATACTGCCTTTAAGTTGACATCGAAATATTCACATAACAGCTTCATTATGCATGACTGCATAAAGCTTCTGTGTGCTAAAAATTCCCACTCTCAGACTGAATGCTTTTTTCAATCAAAAGGTGGAGAAGGTAATTGCGTTTCTTTTACTGCTCAGTATAAAATAGTTTCCGAAACATGGTGCAATTTGCTTTGTTTGTTTGTTTCAGAAAGAAGTAAACCTTTTTTCTTTATTAAAGCTTGTAGCGTTTTTTTAATTGGAGGCCGCTCTTGACGCTATTCTATGACAGCAAAAGCTAAAAAAGTGCTGATTTTGTTGAGTCATAATTTAAAAAAAAACCAATTATAAACGTATGAATAAGTGTGTAGCCTGCGTGTAAGTATCGCAGGAATGTTGGGCAACTTTAAAGGCAGGGGCTCGTCAGCAATGCGTGCGCCAAATTCGTGCCACGAAATACGCAGCTCCATGTAGCAAAGGCACGGAGCTGCATATTTCGTGGCACGAATTTGGCGCGAGCGCAATGCTGACGAGCCTGTGCCTTTAATTAGCAATTAAAAGTTGCGCTAGTAGGCTTGTGTAGTACAAAAGGTTTTGTGAAACCAGCTGCAGTAATAGACGATTTTCACATTAGCACGTTCTGCGCACTTCCGCTTGAAACCAAGGCTCTTCGTGTCAAGTCGGCAGTACGCATGCGCTACAGGTACAGTATTGTACAGTGACTGAGTGTGTACATGTGCTGTTCTGCGTGGCATGTAGGACTGATTGTGCATTCACATGTGTACATTAGTCTACTTTCGGGTTTGATAAAGAGGCTCTTCGTGTTAAGCAACGGACGTGCGCAGGTTGATCTCAAATTGGTCAATTTGGGATTCGTCAATTTCACACAACAAATTTTCAGAAATCGTTTGATCATGGATTCAGATCTTGTGTGCAAAACATGAGACTGGCTGAAAAATATGTAAGTGTTTCCTTACAAACTCCTAAATTTGGGTTTTTCCATCAAACCTGCACTTCCCGATGCTTGATGAGTCCTTTTAAAGAAAAAAGATTCTGATCAACTTCTCAACTCTTACCCTTTGTGGATCTGTTGTCACATCATTTAAACATGAAAAACCTGCCCCCTGTCATGGCCGCCGGTGCCAAGAGTCTATACAGGCTGTAACATTTTTACTTTGTCATTTTGACAGATCGTCATTCCAGCAAGACACCCGAAGAACAAAAAGCTGAAGAGATTAAGTTCAAGGAGGTTGGTGAGGCTTACAGCGTGCTGTCAGATCCTAAGAAGAAAATGAGATACGATAGTGGGCAGGACTTGGAGGACTGTGGAGGGTTTCAAGGTAAGATACAAAGTAATCATCGCAAGTCGATAGTTATCAAAAAATATAAATATATTTGGTCTATGGTCCGCGCGCGCATCGATTTCAAGCTTAGCATGCGCGTCAATCCTTTTTTCCCGCGGCAGCTAAAACAGCACTCTCTATTACTGCACCCCCTCACATTTTCTAGACTGATCGCCATACTGTAGACTACGTAGGGAATGGGAACAAGTCTATATATGTTTTCCTGGGCAGCTCAACCTCATACTCGGGGCAATAGATTCGGACGATGCTGATATCAAATGAGAACGAATTATAGTGAGTATAAGGTTGTTTAACAGCTGGTCAACAACTTCGATCAAGCGACTAGAGTCGACTAGAGTCCCTCGAAAAACGGAGACAGTCCCTTGAACAACGGGTCATTTTCGTATAGAAAATGAATCTTTAGCTACTTGATTCGTATACAAGGAAGGAGTCCCTATTTACTAAATTTATCATAGTACTTAGGAGACACAGTGGACCTCTCTCAAATGACATCACTTCCTACAGATTGCCACTTGCATCAGGATCTTGAGCGTTAATATTTTGTTGTGACGCATATCAGCTGCGTCATATTATAAACAAATATTAAGCAACACGTGCTATATACCTGATGGTTTACCAATATGCAGTTATATTTTTTCTACAAAAATTGCCATCTGTGTAAGTAGTCTATTGAGAATTTTGTCCATCTGGCTATAATCTAGGGCATAAAGTTAAGTTTTTCCTTGTGAAGTTTTTGTCTCTCTTGTCTCTTTATGTTGGGTTGCATGTTAAGGTTTTTGATTTTGTCGCTATTTCCAGATTTCGATCCCACCACCATCTTCAGCAGTTTGTTCACTCCTTGTGATCCGGAATTTTCGTTCTGGGTTTGACCAAGTCCGAACAGTTTCAAAATGTCAAATTGGACCAAATGAAATCTCAGGGAGAAATTCATCAAAATGTCTTCAGTCTGCCACTAATTTTGTGAAAAAAATTGCATTGTTGCTGCCCAAACGGCAATAATTTTTTTTGAAATATTTTATAAAATAACTTTTTCTAAAGTACTACAAAGTAGTAAATATTTATAGTTTAAAATGTAGTTTTCAAAGTACTTGTAGTTTTTATTTTTTGGTGTTTTTTTCTGAAAAAACTGCTGAAGATCTGTTGGTTTTGTAAATGTGTACATTTGTAAAAAATTTCAACTTTAAAAAGATAAATTAAATTTGTTAATTTTAAGGCTTGTAAATAATTTTATTCTCCCTGTGATTTTTAAAACTTTAATGCAGATTTTTAATAATCAAAAAGATTTTATAAAGTTTTTGTTTTGATCAACCCAAAACATTTTTATATTTTATACAAACAAAACAAAATTATGAAAAAAACAAACAAAAAACTATCTGATTTTTTGTATCTTTGCCCAGGATTCGACCCTAACCAGATCTTCAGCAGTTTTTTCGGTGCGCCAGGCGGCTTTTCCTTCGGTGGTCAACGCGACAGCGGCTACTACAACAACGGGTTTCCCGGAGGTTACCAATTCCAGTTTGGCTGAGGTACCTGTTAAAACTAAAGCACCCCCTATGATCCTATCACATTGTGTAGCTATGTATTGTATCATTTTGTCTAGGTTCTGAATGCATATTCTGTTCTTAACGCCTCCCACCTTCCTCTCATGAATTTGTTTACATCATGACAAAAAAATACAAGATTAATTTCCATATCTTGCATCTATTTAGTCAAAATCTGCCCCAATGAAATATTGCTTCAGCCGTCCACAATTAGTCTAATTTTGTATCACCAGTAGTGAAATTTTTGTGGATCAAAAAAATTAGACTTTTTGTCTTTGCACACCATTCGATTTTACGTCATCTACTTCAGGGGGTCGTGAATCAACTACAGGGGATGGCTAGTGTCATTGTAGGCTTGATTTCAAGTCTAAGATTGTGTATAATTCACCAAATGTGTAGAGGTACTTTTCATTAATATTTAAATTAGACACAAGCTCAGACTTTAAAAAAATCTGCAATCACACCATTCATCACCCCCACATTATTTGACATAATGAATCATGTTTTCAATATTCACTGTGCAAACACAATTTCTACACTGAATTTGTTGGACAAAAACCTAAAAACACTGCGAGTTTGTCTTAAACAAGCATAATGTCTTAAACGATGTTTACATTAAACTGCAACGTTTGGTAGAATTACAAGATTAAGTTCAATGGGGACACCGACGTGATGTACAAAGTACAGATCGAGCGAGGCCACTTTCTGCCCAGCTGTGGTAGTTTTACAGAGATGTATTTATTCCAGTGTGAACAGTTTTCACCCTGTAAAAGTTAAGCAGCCCTGCAGTAAACAGTGGGCTTGCACAACAGAGTTGCAGTAACTTTCCTATTGGGCAAAAATGGTGTTAACTTGAATATTGACATTTTGTTTACAAAAATAAGGTTTTCGTTGGCTTGGAAGCCTTTGGGTGTCCATCATGTAGATTTTGTATGAAACTCTGTACCTACGTGCATCTAATCATTCCATGTCTGTTGAATTTAACGGTATTATTCACTTGATGTGGTAAACTAGAAGACTTCAGTTTGGATCAACATTTTTGCCATTTTTTTTTTTTTTCTAGGGAGGGGACAAATTTTGGCAATATCTGTAAAAACAAACCCCGGGTTTTCAAAAATTTTGAATATGAATGTGATAGCGAATTTAATTTATTATCAAATATTCGCTGTGATATAATTTGTCATCTTCAGTGGGGATTTATAACCCAAAGTAATGTCCCGTTGCCATTTTTTGGTTGGACTACTTGACGAGTGATTTGGATTTTCATGTTTCAACAAAAATTTCTGGGAACTTAAAGCTAGATAATTTTTATAAATTTGGACAGTGCTTGGTGGTGGAATGCAAGCATCACTCGGGGAATGAAGAATTCCATTATTTTTTTCTTTTCCCAATGGATGAAAAATTGTTTTAAAAACATATGACCACTGTAGCGTAAGATTCATTTCTACCATGAATAGACCCTGTTCATGCAGAACGTTTCAGTTGTGTCCCCTAAAAGGAGCGTGACCAGATTTTTCAAAAAATAGATTTCATTCATATCTATCAATCAATCATATAAAGTACCTCCTCAAAATGAAGAAAATAGGACATTTGATATCTCCAATTTGAACGCGGAAGCAAAAAGGTTGGTGTAATCTCTGCGCTGCTTTATGGAACCGGATATATTCGTTTACTAAACTTTAGTGGATTTTTGACAATATTGCTGGATGTATACGTATTGAGAGTACGAAATCTCAAAATGGTATATGACCCATGCTATGGTATCGAAATTTCAACATACATGGTTAAATTGGGGGTGCTCAAAAATGTAATCTGGTCACGCTCCTTGAATCGGTCCTATAAAGTGTAAACTTCTGATTTTTTATTCAGGATCAAAAGTTATTTTTTTCAGTGTGCACACAAATCGTTTTCCCAACGAGATGACTCGGTTAGTGTTACAAATGTCATGGTCACAGCACTCTAATATTGCATTGCCATAATGTTCTATATTTAACTCGATGACTGCAAGCCAGATTTCTGAGAACACTTTGGCAGCGCGACGAGAATGGGTATTTGATTAGCTGTTTGTAGAACACGGATATTTTCATTCTGTTAAGTGAAGAAACATGTTCTTTTTTAATTACAATATTAATTTGAGCTTTATTATTTAAATATTAGACCCCGTTTTTACTAGAGAAATTGCTTCGTTAGACGATTATTCGACGAAGAGATTTCTTGATGTGAACGCACGCCTCTTCATTTGACGAAGATTATAATCTCTTCTCTTGACGAAGCAAATTTGTAATGTGAACGCTCCCTTCGTTCGACGAAGCGATATGTTACGGGATGGGGCATTGCACAGCTTCATTAGCGGTTGTCTAATGTGAACAGTACCACGCTTCATTAACTAACGATAATTACCTAATCTGTGTCAAACGAAGCAATTTCTCTATCAATAACAGGGTCTTAGTCATGTCTGCCTAGATTTAGTACACTGCACATCAAATCGCACTCGTATTCATTTAGTACATTTTAATTGCTATTGCCTGACGTTTTGAGACAAGATCTAGCAATTTTATAACCTACAAATGAAATTTTTGCCGTGAGTGCAGTATAAGTTTTGATTGTCAGTATGGCGAGTTATACACCTATATTTTGTTTTTATTGAACTGATAAATCTAAATGTGCTATTGCTAATTTCCACCTTTTATCTTAAAAGAGACCTACCTCCAATTTATGTACCTCGTTTGGAGAGATGTTCAGGCAATGAGCATAGTTAACTGGAGTCCCTCGAATGAGGGACCTGGGTCGAACTTTCCTTTTAAATTGCAATGTATACAGATCTCTCATGTTATTCGACTAGAGTCCCTCAAACGAGGGACCAAAGTTGAATTCGTTAATTTTAATCTACACACTCTAGTTATCCAATGACTTTTTTTTTTTATTTGTGTTAAATCTGTGCAGTTCTCTTTATGCTGGTGAATGTGTTATGTAAAAAATAAAAATTAAAAAAAGGAAAATAAAATGGCTTTTGATGATTCCTTGCAATTCGAAGCATAATTTTGGCCATGAACAATAACACTCGTATCAGAATTGGTCAAATTATGAAATTTTGTAAATATCCAAGTGCAGAATCGTAAGAAACGTTTCAGACAAATTGACACAGATCAAGCACTAAACACAATTGTATATATTTTTTTATAATTTATTATTACACATCTCGGACTACTCCAGTAACTACATATGCACTACTAACCGAGTATAATATAATACTGCATGGTAAGTCCAAGACATTACTCAAATTTTCCCCCACTTTTTTTCTTTTTATAAATAGTTTCCAGATATTTTGTACAAGGATAAAAAAGCCCAATACATCTATATGAATTTTCAGGGGAGACATCTTTCGCAAAAAAATTATGGTTAAGACTTGTGCCAACGAACTACCCACAAGCCTATTATACACAAAATGTGTTTTGATACAAATGGACCGTATCCAATAGCTGCCATCTTGTGGGCCAACTTTTGTTATTTAAATTAGTCAACAATATAAGCACAATGTGTAACCATGCATGTCCTCAAGGAACAAAGAAACTGCCCTACAAGATGGCAACTATTCGATAATGTCTATTGCAGAACATGACAGCCCACACATTGATGTAATGACTTGGACTTTTTTTGAACATTCAGAGTGCTAAAATATTGGTCATAGGGTAGCCATATGGGGCAGGTTTTCTTATATAAATTATGCAACGATAGATCCACAGAGTGCCACATGATGCTGTTCCTAGAATTCATAAAAAGTGTCATCCACAATAAGGTAGTGAGGTACCGTGGCCGAGCGGTTTAGGTCATTGACTCGCAATCATAGGTGAAAACTTGGGGTTGCAGGTTCGAACCTCCCCACGGCTACGGTACCTGTGCCTTTGGGCAAGGCGCTCCATCCTTCGGAAGGGATGTAAAGCCGTTGTGTTAGGTAATGGAAACGCACTCTAAAGATCCCAGAGCATTCTTTCGTGAAGAGCAAGGGGGATCATCCCCGGTGTCTCTGGCTAATTCTTCATGGGTTTCCTCACGCTTGCGAGTGACAGTGCAATGAGCACTATTGAGGAATCCTTGGTATTCATACCAGAAAGAAATAATAATTAAAAAAAAGTTTAGTTCCAAGAACACTTATTAGAGGAAATATAAATTCATGTGATAGAGCACTTTGAAATTTTTGTAAATTTGCCTTCCTGGAATGTCCGTACTGAACTTGATATGGTCCCTCCAAAAAAACTTCATCTCGGACAAATCTTTACAATCTTGAACTTTTCTCCAATTCACAAAATACACTTGAGGCCTTTTCCCACTAGACAAAATTTCGGGGGTTGCCCGGGGCGAGTTCAACCCTGCTCGAGCCTTTTGACAAGGCCTCGTGAATTTGGGCGATTTAGTGACTTGAGTAAAGTCTACACACGCCGAGTGGATCATTCACTTATGGCAAGACAGAAGGCATAACGTTCGCACAGCCTTTGTATACTCCACTCAAGATGCCCAATTGTCTGACATTTTACCCAAAGGCTAACCCTGCTCGGGACCAGGGTTGAAAAATTTGGCCCATGGGTGAGAACGGTAGTGGGAAAAGGGCAGGGCCAGGTTCTCACTTAAGGGGCAAGATGCCAATCTCCGGGGCGAGATCACCCCGGGGATTGTTGTTCTAGTAAGAAAGGGCCTCTAGGATACTAGCAGGCTTGTGCAAATCTTCTCTGGGGTCGAATCAATTCCAAGTTGGGAAGGATTAATTCACATTATCTCTGCGATTCCAGGAAGTAACTGGCCAATCTCAATGTTAATTAATAAATGCAGAAATTACAAAATTCCAGCCATTTTGCGAGATATTTTTGTTGGAATTTAAAGCCTACTGATCACAAAACGACTTCCTGCCTAATAATAAATAAAAATTCAGAGGAATAAAAACAAAGTTTCCAGTCCAAAAGGAATTCACACAAGTTTTATCTACGTAATAGTGAGATTCCTTGACTATTTTGGTGCATTTGTCTATACACAGTATTAACTACGTGCCGTCTGTCCTATGTGATTTATGTACATGTAGGTAAATACACTTTTTAAAATTAACGAACAATAAAATTCATTTCATAAAAAAGAAAATTACAAATTAAATAACCCCAAATGACTTGGATATTTCTAATATTTTGTTGGTAAAAGCCACCAACAAAAAAATAATAGTAGTTTCACTCATCATGAAATTGAGCAAACCTGTGATAGTTCTTCTGATCAAATTGTTGAAAGAAAACATCATTTTAATTAGGGATTTGTGGACACTGATTAAAACATAGTACTCTGGATCGAGATCAGACAGATACGGCTGGCATTGAATAAAATGCATTTCTGTGCGAGAGGTATAATGCATGATTAAACTAAAATAACCAAATATGGACTGTTAGACATGAACTAACATCAGTATAGGCTTGCTCTAACAGCTCCAACAAATACCTTCAATTTCGTTCTTTGGCATACTTACCGTTTTCTTTTACTTTCCCTCGACTGTGGTCATCCAAAATCCTCCAACAAATTTTGTGAATAAAGACTATCTGTATGTTAAATTGCTTTAAACTAATGAAGTGTACAAATTATAAATTTGCTTCGTCGAATGTCAATGGGGTACTATCGTAGCCGAGCGGTCTAGTGATTCAAACTCAATACCTTGGTTAGTTCTGCAGGTCGTGGGTTTGAATCCGGGTCTGCCCGTGGTGCGTGTGCCCTTAGACAAGGTACTTTGCCATGTATTGCTTCTCTCCACCCAGGAGGAAATGGGTACCTGTGAGGGTAGTGAAAGCTGATGTGTTTGATTAGTCCCTGTCCGCGTTTATTAAAGCTGCACAGGACTGCATGCTCCTCAGGGAGTTGAGAAGGATTACGGAATGATATTACAAAGCCCAATGAGCGGGCTGATAATGTGACGGTGCCTTGAGCATCCCCTTGGGATGGATATGTGCGCGATATAAATGTCTTTATCATCATCATCGAAATAAGCAATTTCCTTGATGTGATCAGGGTCTAAAACTAACATTCATCATGACAAACTGTCCACCGTCATGTAATATTCCAATGCACTCACGATGCAAGATTTTTGAGTCTGAAATTAAACCTGTACCTGATTGTAAACTACATGTTCCCGCGGACTTTCGGAGAGCAGGGAATTATTACATTGTAAATAACTGAAGTTTACAAGTGGCATACAAAACAGAGATATAATCTTTAGCCAAGAGTCAAGAACTTAGGATATGTTATGAGGACATCAGCCCAGTTTAAATACATCACATGATGGCCACATCCAATACCCTGGATATGGCAATATTTCTTACTATACAGAAAAAAAAAAGGGAAAACATGCTGTACAAAAACAAATAATAAAAACAAAATACGCAGACGAGAAAAAGGAATGAAAATTTCCTCCTTCCCTCACAAAAAAAAGGAAAAAACAAGGCCACCAAATCGGTGGTGCACTACATCACGTTGCGTAACGCTGTGTCCACCTTTTGGCGTGTTGATCGTGAACTTCTCGGCTGTTGAGGTATTCGGTGGCTATGCTACCCACAAGGGGATCAGCTGAAAGAGGGACAAGGTTTCGGAGGTTAGTGGTAAATTGACAAAATAATCGTCTAAAATCGAGTCGTCGGCAAGGTATGTCATTTACAACAATCCCCACACGTTTGTGTCAGTCAAAAATGAATCAGTGGGCTACTGTTGCACAAATGTAATTTTTTTTAAATGTGGGTTGTCTCCATGACTGGCTACATGTATGAACAGTGCCCCAACCTTTTAAGAGAATTTTGAAGGGGGAAAAATGTCACTTTTTTGTAAAGTAAAAGCAAATTTGAGTTTGCCCCTTTGTCTGCAGCAGTTTGATCCTTGTTAATTTTCATTTCACAAAACCTTTAAAACTATATATTACTGTTTTCTTTTCCTTTCAAACACCACCTTCAAATTAATTCATTTCAGCGTCAATTCCTTTACCAGTTGGTGCCAGGATTATTTTTTTCCAAAAATACTTTCTTTTTTTTAAAAGGCAAATTTGATTGGCCAAAAGTTAAGACCAAGTCAAACACATACTGACTTTTGAAAGTCATTTTTTTCATTAAGTTGTATGAATCTTCTCACCAAAAGATCATACTTTGCAACACTCCGAGTCAACTGCCCCTGTGACTACACACAGCCAGAACAACTTACACATCCTCCGTCATCAAGTGGTTAATCCCAAAATATTGTGACTGAAGTGCGACTCAAGTCCAATTCAAGGACTTGAGTCACCAATTGTGTGATTAGGAGCGACGTTTTGCCAACTTACCGGGATTGCAGTCTGAGAGTAGAGCACAGATTGAGAGTAGAACCTTAGAGATGGTTAGAGCAGGACTCCAGTTGTCCTTGAGAATATCCAGGCAGATGACACCTTGGCTGTTAATATTGCAATGGTAGATACGGGTACGGAACTTCACCTGGGATAAAGACAAGAAAGGCTCAAATAAAGGTATACACCAATCCGGTAACTAAGGTCTCCTTCCCTGTATATCCGCCATAGCTGGGGGGCTTCCACTGAATGAACTGTATGTTTTTGCTGTTGCTGAAGCTGCGAAACTTCAAACTAGTTGCGCGTCTTTGTACAGTGTACGCGAAGGCGCGGGTGCCAAGGAGGCGCGTCGCATGCACGCGAAGGGGGCACGTTCGTGCACGTAATGGATGTGCGCTTTTTGTTCTAACAGAAACACAAAACGCACAACCCATGCACTGGACGCCCCCCAGCTATGGCGGATATACAGGGAAGGAGACCTTAGTTACCGGATTGGTCTATATACAGACACAACAAAGCGTGGCAGTCAAAGCCTGTTTACGTTGAATTGAGATTCGAACCGCAGTCTACAATTTACCATAGCAGCACTCTATCTGTGCTAACTATATTTGCCTGGGGCAAGCTGAGTAGGGGTTTGGGTCGTATCTTATAAAGTGATCTTTGAGAGGGGTGGTTACCACATTAAAGGGTTTATCCCTCTGTAGGGCTCGTTATTATAAGCTCAATCAGTGAGGAACAACTGCAATATCGTAATCCGAGACCACCAGTTGGCTTCATACATGTAGTTCAATTGGTAGGGTTGTCTGCACATTAAGCAGGTCTGCGTGTCCGCGGTTCGAATCCCGGTGGAGCCAAGTTACTTTTCACTGCATCCAGGATTCCCAAACTCTTGGACATGAAGTTTTCAGACAAAAGTCACAAAACCTGGATTTCCACTAATTGAGGATCAAAAGGTCATTCTTATCAAATCACCCAATGAGACCATCTCAGATTTTGATAAACATTTTAATTCTGATTTTTATAATAATAATTAATAATTTATTTTTTATTATTTATTTTGTTGCTCAAATGCAGTAGCTCAATTCAGGAGCCCAAGTTGGGTACTGTGGCCGAGTGATTCAGGTCATTGACTCGCAACAGGGGCAAAAACTTGGTGTTGTGGGTTTGATGTCCACCTGTGCCCTTGAGCAAGGCACTCAACCACAATTGCTCCATCCTTCAGAAGGGATGTAAAGCTGTCCGTCCAGTGTGTAACGCACTTAAAAGATCCCAGAGCATTCTTTTGTAAAGAGTAAGGGGATTACCCGGTGTCTCTGGCCGTTGGCTGCCAATGGCACCACCCACCTATGTATCTCAATGTTTAGGTGGAAGATAGTTGCTTTGTGTAATTCAGCGATTTGAAGTTCGTTAAACCCAATAAAATAACAATAAAAAGTTGGGAGCCCAATCCCAGAGCCCAAGTTAAAATCCCCACTTTGGTAGCCAAGTCAGCCGAGCTTTATTCGGTAGCCTGAATTACCTTGGGAGGTTTGAATGGATACTCGGGAGAGAAGTTGATGTCAAGGAAAAAGATGCCACCTTCGTAGACGGAACCCTGGGGTCCGAGAATTGTTGAAACCCATTCGTAGATGTTGTCACCTTTAGGGCCGGCACTGTACAAGAAAAATACAAGAAAAGAAACACAATGCACCTTTAATTGAGCAAATTCAATGCGACATGTTGAAATGCATGCTGAGTTGAAAACACTAACATATCCAAATTTGTATTAAAGCAAAGGCAACATTATTACACCATTCAGGATTAGTCATTAGTCCTTAAACACCCATTTGCAGATAATGTCTTTTCATTATTCCCAGGAGAACTGCCCTAAAAAGGAGTTTCAAAAAATAATCCCAAGAAATTTAAGCTATGTGGCTCAGTATAGAAATCCCACCTAGTTTGCTACAACAAGTGCCAGACTGGCAGTTAAAAGCCATAAATCACTGTACTAAATACCAAATCAAAATTGATTTTTGATCAACACTGCTCAACTAACGATTAATAATTAAGATTGACAATCCCGGCGACCGCCACACAACAGATTGAATCAGCCTGACTCTCAACAACACGGACGTCTCTTATTTCCAACGCGGACAATTTATCGGCCAATTAAGACAATCCCGCATCAGCCGGCTACTAATTGGATACACTGTTTTCCAACATCTCGCCAGTGGCGCACACGTTGCCATAGAAACGGATTAGGAAGATGGAATTGAATGCATTGAATCAAAAACATAAAATGCAACTGCGAATAAACGCGTGTGCAGCTTTGACAAAGGGCTTTGAAAAGGCTCATGACAGGCAAATCAACAACCCACAGGGCCAGGTCTGGTGTCGGTTATTCTGAAATACATGTACTGTGAAATCCTGTTTTAAAAGTCAAACCTTAAGGGCTTGTTCAAATTTTTTAGAAAACATTACGAAAGCAATATCGGGCAAGGTGCTAAATCACCATTGAAATGGAACAACCAAACTTGGGAAGAGAGAAAAATTGTTGTTTGGCTCCCATGAAACACCGAGAGAGAAAAATTTAGAAAAAAGGTAAAACCTGAGGAAGTGTAACACCGCGCCTTTTAGCTCAGCTGGTAGAGCGTCTGCCTGGTGAGTCAGAGGTCCCGAGTTTGAATCCCAATGAGGCATGTGGGATTTTTTTCTCATTCCAAATTTTAGTCAGGGTTTTGAGTTAAAAAAGGCTGCACTTTTATTGCAAATGAATTCAGTCTTGGATTGAGATGAGAAGTTGGGGGCAGAGGAATGTGTATGAAGTTGACGAATGCCATATACCCCCCATCTCCATGCACAATTTTTTTTTGCATTTGGGTCAAAAACAAAACACAAATGCATCAAATGTCACACTGTTTTTATGGAATAATAAATCAAACTTTTGAAGTTCCATATTTTGTGCTGTTTAACTTTATATGTTGTCTCATTATGAACAATAGGCATGTTTCTATTGAGACTCATTTACAAGATAATACCTGAAAAGATGGAAAATTATCCGCTATTTTCCGGTAAATAACGAAGATAATTTTCCCTGGAAATTTTCCATCTCAATGAAGAAAAATGCCAGGTAATTTATCCGGTAAGCACCAATAGAAACAGGCACTGTTCTCCTTTGAGTGCGCATACAAGGGAGAAAACGTAAACATGCGACCACATAATGACTGATCCAATGCCTGTGCTTGACCCCTGCGTATGACCTTTATCCCGCAAAATCGAAAAGCGTGGTTGAAGGCCAGCAAGCTCAGCTAATAAAAACTTCACGTTAATCGCAATTTCGGACGTTCAATAGAAACACATCTACCTGTACATGTACTGGTACACAATGAAATTGTTAATAATAAACACAACCCAATTTACCTAAACAATCAAAATTGAAAGATTTTATAATGAAAATCTTGCCGCTCAAGCACAACATAAGGAGTGCCACTCGGCTATGAATGTCTGTAATTTTCACTCAGAATTTCCTGCTGAACAGGAAACGAAGCAATGATTGAATGGAAACAAACCGCCTACGTGAATGCACCACAGAAAGCTAGAATGAAACTTTACACCACAAATGTAAAAAGTGTGTGGTTTTTTTTAAACAGCACTGAAATGTCATCATGTGTTTGCGTCATTGGCAAAAAAAACAACATTCGGGCCTCAGATTTAGTTTGCATAGACCGTTCATTATAACACCCTGTGATAGATAGGTCTTTTTGATATACATTTACCTATAAAACTCAATTTTTGAGTCCCAGCCATTGCTTTTTTCGTAATACACTCTCTGGATATAAGGTTTGCATTAGTTCGATTCCTTGAAGAGCACTACATATGTGAGAGTTTACTGTACAAATACAACATGGTTTGATGGGAATAGTGAAAACTATTTTGAGTCATTAATACTACTAAAGTGGTGTTCCCATTGGACTATTTTTGGTTAAACTCCCGTGGTTGTGCGGGAGAGTAACAAAATTTAGTCCAATGGGGACGCACAGAGAATTAGCGTCCCTGTAAAGTTACCGCGACCACGATGTAAAACGTACAGGGCGAGAGAGGCCGCGGAAACTTTCCGCTCAACCGCGGGAGTTTTACAGGGCCCTCGAAAAGTCCAATGGGAACAGCGCCGCCCTGTAGAACTACCGCTGCCGCTGTGTAAAATGCCAAATGGATGACGTCACTTCCTGCATCGTGCAATCCCACCACACATTGCGCGAACAAATTCTGGTTATTATGTACGGGCCCTGTATGTACGTATGCACGTGTTTTTTCATGCTATTTTCTTCACAAATATAATGGCAAGTTTAATCGAAGTTGTTCTAAATTTAATTGAGTTTCGTGCAGCATGCACACAATTAATTATTTCGCGCCAATACGTGTATCGCATGGCATGTCAAACATCCTGTTACCGGTAGGTCACAGGTTATGTAAACCACGCCCTCAATTGACCACATTGGCCAGCCGAGTACAGTAGCTAAATTTTCCGCTCGCATCGTGTAAAATATATGGTAAGTGGGAATGCACGGGAGATTTACAGGAAGGAATGTTTACAGGGAGTCACGGAAAGTTCCCGCGAGGGCGCGGAAAAAGAAGTCCAATGGGAACATGCCTTAAGCCTTTTCCACTACACTAACCCCGATATTACTTTGGTAACAACAATTTAATGCAGCAAAGAAATGATTGCGCTGGTCCATTAAATGGATGTAATTTGCCCATACATGATGCGGCCTGCACAATACTAAGAGCATTTTCTGAGAACACACTAAAAATTTAAAACCAGATAGGCTATAGTGGATTGAGAGCGTATAATTTCAGAATGGTCATGAGAAAAATATGACACATGATATGGTATCAAAATGTACACTACTCACAATAAGTTAGGGATACTGTGGAGTAGTGTACACAGATGCATTCCGCTTGAATGATTTTGGATATGATTAGACAATTGTATCTGCATGACAGACACACCTTGTCACAGGAATAGGTGAAAACAGTCATTTGAAGAAGAAAAAAACAAATTGAACCACGCCAATATCTCTCACTTATTGTGAGTAGTGTAAGGGGGGAAGGGGAGGTCAAAAATGTGATATTAAAGCTTCTTTAAAGGCCTGTCCGCACTGGACTATTTTTTATCAAACTTACCGAGACGATGGGTACTTTTCCCATTTTTAATCCAGTGCGGACAGCCTAGGAAGTTTTCCTCTCAGTAACTTTTCCCGAGTCCAGCGGTTACTTTTCCTAGCCAACTGCTGCCCAGCAAAATTGACCAGGTAACTTTTCCCGATACGATAAGTCCAATGCAGACACATCGAGTCGGTAAAAGCCCCCTGGAAGCGCACATGTACAATGTACGTCCGGGCCGTGAAGGTCTTTGTAAAACCTGCCGAAAAACAAGTCCAATGCAGACACGGTTTAAAGGCTGTATTTAAAAAAAAAAAATATCCTTTCAATATTTTATGTTGAACGCTAAAGTCACTCTGTGCAACGCCAAAGATGACACGGTCCAACAAGCCTCTATCAAACATGGCGATCACAGCCTCCAGGGCTGTCAAATGCATTCTGTTTTGTGTTATTTTCATCCTAACATTTGAAGCATCTTGTGTTTGAATTATGCAAAAAGGGAGCATCCGTCACGTCTGGTCACGTTGACATAAAGTGAGCATGTTATCACTTCATCGTTGCCTTCGACCAGAAAACCACAGCGAACACCTACGGGTAGTTCTTTGCAAATGTCAAAGGATTTTTTTCTTTCTCAAAATACCGGGATACGGATATGTCATGACTTCATGCGATGCGTAACCGTAGTACTAATGTTTTCATATGCGTAGTATTAAAACTGTCACCTGTTTTGCAGTTTTATTTTGCTTTATCTGTGACGGACTACATTTTGTATTTTCCTTAAATATATCTTCCTTAAATACATTTTGAATTTAATGATTCAAAAACAGACTCGAGCGCAGAGCATATTTGAACATTAGATGCATGTCAAACTGGGTGGGGGAAACAATTGATAGTGCATAATCTTTTCAATAATGCACCTATGTACAACTTACACGTATACTGGAACTTATTTTTTTTAAATGGTAACTTGGATAGACATGGTTGTAACGAGTCTCGATCCCTCTGCTCAAGTCCCAAGTCAAATCAAGTCAAGCTGCCTTCGAGTCCCAAGTCAAGTCAAGTCAAGGTAGGCAAATTGGTCAATTTGTGTCAAGTTAAGTAGTCATGACAGTAAATTTGTTAAAGCTAATTTCAAAACGAGCCTAAACACTTTAGCTCACATTTTAGTGCTTTAATACATGTAGCATAAAAAGGTCTATTTTGTTTTTAGCAGACTCAGGTCAAAAAATCTACGTCAAGTCAAGTCATTTGAGGTTCGAGTCTCAAGTCAAGTAAAAGTCATTATAATCCTGTGGAAAGATCATTCTTACGAATACACTCAAATGCCACAGACTTACTCCCATTTTTACTATCATGCAGCTTATCTCATAAAGGGCAACCAATCTCTTTTCAACAAACTTATTAAGAAAGCTTAGTGTCAATACAACTTGTTCCAAACATGCCTTTTCAGAACTGACAAATCCAGCTTTACTAGTCCAGCTGCTACACAAATCTATTCAATTGCGAATCTTAGTACAGAATGCTTTTAAAGCCAAATAAGCTCTTGACAAAGCAGCATGTCCCTTTAAAATCCTATTGATCTTAAAAAACCCAAACAAGGTGTTTACTCCTGATGCCAATAATAATAGTTATTGTGGGTCAGGTCAACACTCCTTCAAGGTCACTAGACACACATGACCCCAGGTGATCCAGTCTGTATCCAAACAAACTTAAAGGGGCACTCTGTCTCTACAGATGGTAACAATTGTGATGAAATCAATTTGGCAGGTGGGAGCAAATGTTTGTGTGTGTGTTTGGACGTGATAAAAACACACCAAAGTTAATGAAGCATTTAACAACCATCTACACTATCAGATTTTTGTCTGACAGACACGACAAACATTTTAGGCCCGTTTACACTCGATTCGCCTTTGCCGAATTGAACTCCGCAATTTCCAAAAAGGGGAGTTGAAGCCGGGTAGGCGCTAAGTGTAAACACAAAAGGTGAATTTAAATGTCCATACATTAATTGTATGAGTTTGGGAAACCTGGATGCAGTAAAAAGCAACTTGTCTCCACCGGGATTCGAACTGCAGACCTTCTGCTTAACGTGCAGAGGCCCTACCAATTAAGCTACATGTATGAAGCCCGGTAGTGCAGTTGTTTCTAACTGATTGGGATTGGCTATCACGTGAGCTTACCCGGTAGCAAGCCCTACAGAGAAATAACCACCCCTCCCAGAGATCAATTAAGATACACCCGAAAAATATCATCAGTTACATACATTGTACATGCAGCAAGGAGAAACTAATTTTTCTATCTGGCTGGCCAATCACTGAGTGGTTATCTATATAAACCAGGAGCCTATTACCCATTATTGCATTCCCTGCTCTGGCTGTGCATGCACAGCTCATTACAGCTGGCCAGTCCGATCTAGCAGGATGCAGCGCGGACTGTTGAACTCAACCGATCCGTCCAGAGTTGATTTCTGAGTGAAGCCTGCAGGGGATATTGAAAATCGGAGTACCTGGCTAAAGCTATCGGGCAGCCACAATCTATGCATATATCTATAATGTGGCTTCAATGTAGTAGCCGATAGTAAGGCTTTAAAGGCTTTGTGCTTGCGTGGCTTCACAGCGCAATTCTCTCGCTTGTCAATGAATGTGCGTACTTGCAGCTGTGCGTACAGAGCCAAGCGCGTTACACAAGGGAAAAGAGGGTTGGGCATTTGGAACTGACTGCTTTGTAATCAGAATAGTTAGTAGGCTTGCAAGTGTCCACATAATGTCAACGTTAGGGGGCCAGGCCAAGCGGAGGTTAACATCAGTAGCAAAACATCCAACTTAATAAAATGACTTCCTTGAAGCCAATATTCTAAGGTGCACAGAATACCATGGTGTCATTATTGCAAACAGGTTCAAAACAAAATTCAACATGTATGATTAATTTTGAGTTCATTTGAAAAGAATGTTTGTTACTTTGGAATATTTTTTTTTACATCGTGTGCTCGTTCAACAGTTAGAGAACCTAATCTATTTAATGTTGTGCAGACTCAATTATAAAGCTGTCTAAAACCCTTAAGTGTTCCAATGTTGCCAAAAATTATTTGTCCACATTTGTATCGAATTCATCACTTCTGCGGTCCCTGGGTCATAATCCCTAAAAAAATAATCACTTATTCATACAAAAATTATTTAATATATTAATTGACAAAAACAAGTGGTATACGATGTATAATGGCTGCCCATTGCAAATGATACAATGGCCGTTAAGTGGTTATGGTACAATGTCAAAGAGAAAGCAAAACCTTATCACCTCGGGAAAAGTTGATATCAATGTCTGTAAAAATTAGATCATGTTAATTTTGCGTCCCTCCGTTACCGCCTTGCCCCCAAGATGCCGTCTGCCCCAATTTGTTTTGCTCAGTTTGCAGTCTAAGGTAGGCTTTATTAATATATAATACATGTCATTTTACTAAGCCTTGGATATAACTGAAGTAATAGATCAAAATACAGCAAAAGTGTCCCTCCGTTACCACTTGGCTTGGCTCTAAGCTGGGCATTTTTATGCATGAAACTCAATTTATCAAATGCCTGGAATCCTGATTGGCAGAAACGAGAAGTGATACCGGTAGTTGGTGATAGAGTTAGGGAAAAAAGTCAAATTCCAAAACTGAGGAAACTGGAATAAAAATTATGCCCTTGAATATGATAAACCTGACAATTAGTTTCGATTCTTAAAACCCAAACAGGAAGTGTCAGTGTAATTTCTTGCTTCATATTTAGTTAAATTAGTTCAAGGCCCAATGTATCATTCACAAAATGAAACTTATATGGATTCCTAGAATAAGTGCATTTTATAACATATTTAAAGATAGAACACATCATATGCAGTAACTAAAAAATTTGTCACGAGTTGACAAGAAAAACCTTACTAAAAGTGTTAATGGTACCAAATACCACATGATTTTATTTCACTATTTTCAGTCCAAAATGGTATTTTGTGTGAGAAATTAACAACTGAAGGTGGTTTTCTAAAAATGTCTTTTGCAAAAGACTTTTTTACTAATCAACTCAACACAAAAACCAATACCATGTATGGATTTTTCAAGTTTTAAGGTATAAATGCACCTACAGTATGTAGCTGAAATTTCTACATGGGCTTCTAATCTCGAGTGGAAATAATACCCCTTTTAACAGTTTACTACAGTGCGATGCTGCCGCGCTCCCAAATCTACACGGGTCAAAACTTAACCAGAAGTGTTCTGACTGTGGTTTTCAACATGTGTCGAACTTCTCTACACTGGTCGAGAGCTCTCAACCCACCTCCCGAGGTGGGTTAGTTTCAACATGGGTCGAGCGCTCTACACGGGTCAGTGCCGTGTTGAAATGTTGTGTGAAAAGTTAACACGTGTTGGACCCGTGTACAACCCAGAGATTTTACATACATGTAGTGTGAAAAGGCCTTATGGAATTGGTCCCTTGTGTACATTTTATAAGATGCAGGGAAGTACAGTCACATTAAAGGCACAGGCTCGTCAGCAATGCGCGCGCGCCAAATTCGTGCCACGAAATACGAAGCTCCATAGCAAAGGCATGGAGCTGCGTATGTTGTAGCACGAATTTGGCACGCGCGCATTGCTGACGAGACTGTGCCTTTAAGTGAAAGACCACAATGCAATGTATAATAAATAACCCTGACTTGAGGCCCTTTTTTCTTCCTGCACTGCTGTGAAAGAACAAATTAATAAAGGTAAAAAATTAAAATAATATTATTGTACTAAAAATTAAACTTATGGAATGGACACGTATTCTCTGCTCTAAAATCCTCACTAGCCCGTGCAGAATGTACAATACATGTTCATCAAATTCCTGTATCCCTAATTGGAAAATGGGTGTCACTACAATGGGTCAATATCGTACGCAACAAGGCAATCGATCCGATATGCGGTCATTCCATACACTGCTAATATAGAATCACAAGGTTGGAAGGGGGACTCTTTGTTCAGATGTATGAGAACGTGTCGGTTGCGTGTAAGTTTGCTTACTGTACATGCTCAAAGCATGGATCGTCATGTAACAGTGCGACATGGGAGTGATTGTATGTTCATCTTCTTGCAACAGGGCCTCTTTCACGCACTCCTCTACTCGTGCATCTGAGCCCCTGTTGAAATTCGCCCTATTTCATTAGGCACCTATCAATTGTTCCCCCCCCCCCCCCCCCCCACCCAAGAGGTGGGGATTGTCACTTTTTTTGTGACAAAATCCCCACCCCTGGGGCAACATTTAGGTGACAGAAATCCCCACCCTCGGGTGCAAAACATGCGCGTCTTGTATACAAATACACGGTCAAATGCCCCACCCTGGGGCATGAAAAACGTGACCAAACCCCCACCTAGCGGGTGGGGTAGCGAGGGGGGAGGGGTGGGGGAAACAATTGATAGGTGCATTATGGAAGCAGCGATAGAAATTTTGTTGCCGCTCTGGGCCAATCAGGATGCTTGGCAGTACATTGTGTGCGTTCAAATACACGTTCACAGACTGTAAACACAGTGCAGTGCAATATTTTACTCAGTGATTCTGGCGATTGGCTGCTATTTGAAGCCTACAGGGGAAATCCGTTTGTCATCTGCATCCCTCTTTCGGTAGGAAGGGATAGTCATAAAGAACAAAAACTCAATCCAATTTCGGGAAAAGTATAAAACTAATTTTTGTTTTAGCATAACATGACCAAACTGATTAAGTTACATCAAAATGACTCAGCCACTTAACTTCAAAGCTTTGCGTGTATTTCCTCAGGGGATTGTAACGCATTTAGCAGAGTGGAAATACCCCGAGGTCTCAGGATGTTGTATGTTATATGCTGGAGGTAACGCATTGCTCCGAGCGATGCGTCAAATAAAGGCCCATGTTACAAAGGCGAGTGAAAGCCGGGTAGGCGGCGCTAAGTGTAAACACAAAAGGTGAATTGAAAAATTAAATTCACTTTCAGGGGAGGGTTGAACCTCGCAATTTCCAAGGTCGCTTGTAGTGTAACTTTTACTTAAATACAGATTTGGCAATTTGAGCATCCTTGGCGCAAAGCTTGTGTATGCGAATTATGTGGTAGCATTTAACGGACAAATCCTGTGCAAGCTCAAAATGCAAAACAGCCCACATAAACATGGAATGCACAATTCAGCAGTGACTTCTGCGGTTTTAAAGGGGAATTGAACCCGAATCAAGAACATACACTCCGTTTACACTCGATTCGACTTTGCCGAATCGAACTCCGCAATTTCCAAAAAGGGGAGTTGAAGCTGGGTAGGCACTAAGTGTAAACGCAAAAGGTGAATTGAAAAAGGCGGATCAGACCCGGGTCTGATTCGCCTTTTTCAAGTCACCTTTGGGGTAGGGTTGAACCCCGCAATTGTGGGGTTGAACCCTGCAATCGTCAAGGTCGCTTGTTGTGTAAACGCTACCCGAATACAGATTCGGCAATTTGAGTGTCCTTGGGGCGGTGCCCGCAGTGTAGTAGATTTAATTGACCAATCTGGCACTAGTGCAGCAACACCTAACGCATGCGCTGCAGTTACATTTAGTGGTGACTTTTGCGGTTTCTGAAGCGAGTTGAAGCGATTTGGGGTGTAGTGTAAACGCGGCAAATGTTCAGTTTTGTGGTCGCAATAAAAATGCTGGATCTGTATCCACCTTTGCCGATTTGAGTGTAAACACGTTGATAGACGCAACAAGTGCTCAGATTTGCTATCGTAATAAAAATGCTGAATCTGGATCCATCTTTTCCTTTTCTAGTGTGAACACGGTGTAATATCCCTAATCAACAGTACACTCATGTGTGAATTCACAGTGAGCTAAAAGCAGGATCTAAACATTTCCTGAAAATTTGCCTTGTAAAGGGAAATGCTGCAATGGGAAATGTATCTTCCTACACGTACACATTACGGCAATAAAACATTCCAAAATGTCAACAAACCAGGAACACAACCTCCCGCTATCAATATCATTTCCTCTTTATTTCTAAAAGATAAAACTGAAAACGGCAATGCTTATTATGACTGCATTGAATGTGAAACTACTTCGTTGAATTTTTGTACACTGATGGGAATTTCCAAATTGGATTTTAAGTTCTATAAATTAGGGGTCCAAAAGTGTGACATTTAGTGTCCCCCGTTACACCTGATATGTGTTATTTTTCGCACAAAAATCATTAAAATTGCTTTTAAACCATTTTGTGTGAATTGTACTTTATGTACTCACTCTTTGAGATGGAAAGTATTTAAAGAATGTGTCCTGAAGTTACAAAAACAAGATGTAAAATGTAACAGGGAGGACACCAAAATTGGACCCCTAATTTATAGAAAGACCCATTAACTACTCCTAAATAAAAAATAAATTTGTATCAAGTTTTGTGAACGACCACAAACCGTTGAACATTTGGAAATTATTTTCTATCACTTCTACGGCTGTGTTTAAAGGCCTATAGATGATCTGTTTTTTAGCGATTTTCTGGGAATAAAACCATTATAAATCAAAAGAAAGACATCGACAAACTCATCCGAAGAAATTTCAGCTCTGTCAAATGTACCACGTCTTCTAAGAACATAAAAATCCATATGCTCTTTACCGGTCTTGGCTGGGTGTTTCAAATATTCGTTCTCAGTCTGTCACGTACTCTGTGGCGAGCGTCATGCACTCTGTGGCGAGCGTCATGCACTCTGTGGCGAGCGTCATGCACTCTGTGGCGAGCGTCATACTGCATGTGTGCGCGACCCATGCGATGCATTAAAAAATGCATCACGTTGGAACAGAATACACGCAGTACACAGGGCCCATTTCGGACTGCCCAGATGAGAAGTAAATCGTTTGCAAACGATCTAAATAATTTCATCTTTATGGACTATTTTCTGGTGAAATTATATCATCTTGGGCGGAAACATTTCATTGGGTAGTTGCTACCAGTTCAATCTTTACTTTGAGTAAGGTTTTCCCTGTCAACTCGTTAATTAACTTTTGGGGTGATTGCAAATGATAGTGCGTCTTTAATACATGGCATTTGTGTTAATACTGTACATACAGGCAATTGAGGTGCATATTGTACACCAGTATGTACACTTTTGGGAATTTTCACTCAGGTGAGCTAGTTTGCACGTACATTTGTATGCTCTGTAAATGCATGTTCCCATTCGAACATGCCAGATTAAGCAGCGCTCTCTCCATTTCATAAAACTCATTCTCTGCTTAGGCAGCTAGCAAACCAAACCGAAGGCTAACCTACCGTTTTTTTGCTAACGCGACGCCATCTTTTTTCGTCACCATATTAAAAATACGAGACACATAATTATCCAACAGATACACAACTCTCAGCTGTTGTTAAAATATCCCAGTCGACAACAGGCAAGGTTTTTCTGTGGTAGTGACAGTCATCTCAAAATAGATGACTGATGGTATTTGAACATTTTTACGTTGACATAAGCAAAGCAGACGATGAAAGCGTTCAAACAAAACAGACGACAGCGGTGTGCAAGCAATCTCCTTGTGTGCTTAGAACAACAAGCTTTATGAAATACGCTCTTGCTTGAGCAAATCTTCGTGCTATGCTTAATCCAAAATTTTTTATTTTAAGCGTAAAATGTTTTATGAAATTGGCCTCTGGTTAATTGCCCAACATAATACCCAACATTTATTCCCTTATCAAAATTGGCACAATAAAGATACATTTTAATGTGGTTGAAATAACAATTGGCTCACAGTGCGTTTTACTACATGTAGTGCTACATACTTGTACTTCATAGTGGACACCAATATTTTAACATACATGATGCCAATGGGGTTTCTAGTTGCACACCTGTTTTGCTGTGGAGTGTTTTTCTAATTGGCAGAGTCCTTGGTGTTTCTACAGCCAGCAGGATCTGCCCTATCTCCTTACCCTAAACTCTGTCTCCCTCTTGGCCCAGTGGTGCAAACCTTCAATGCAACATGAAACCTGCCTGCTGGGGCTACAGCAGGAAATCCAATTGTTCACCCCTGAATTCTCTGCAGTGGTACACTACTTACATGCTGGTACAGTAACTACATACGGTAGGGCCCTTTCACACTATGAACGTCCGACCCTTGTTGAAATCTACACAGTTGGAACCCATGTAGACTTTTAAAAATTTTAACAAGGGTCAAATCGGCTACGTTTTCACAACGCTACACCAGCATTTTTTCTACACGTGTAATATGTTTCGACCCGTGTATCATGACGGCCGGCCGTCAACACGGGTGAAATCGAAAAAAAAAACCCACATTGCATTGCTGCGAGTCATTTTATTGTCTATTTTATACTCTCGTCGTAGATTGTTTAGTTTATCACGACACTGCACAGCCGACTTTTGGAATCCGGCAGTCATCAAAGCCTCGCTTATTTCACAAACACCTTGCTATTTCTTGTTGTTCCATCGAGCTGGTTTTGGATAGAAATTGTCGGCCTCTTTACTCCATGTCAGCCTTCCGTCTGATTTCGGGCCCGATTTATCGGACATATTGAAGGAGAAAGTTGTAATACCCATAAAGTTGTCACACCTACAAGGACCCATATTGGGTGTTTCAAAATAACGTGAAATATATGTCAACCAGAATTTAAAAATTTTAAGTGATTTTAAATAACCATATTTTTACAGACCATGTTAAACCAATTTACACCAAATCTTCTGAGAAGTTTTTTTCATCATGGTCATATTTGTTTAATTTATTTCCAATTCTTATTTTTTTTATTTATTGTGGGTGCACATAAGCTTGGCAAAGCCCAACATACCGGTACAAGATATTTTAAAAAGAAAACTGGTGAAATAACTGACAATCATTGCTGAACTTGAAATTTCACTTTATTTTGAAACACCACATGTAAATCTACTGTACATTTATTGTGCATACAAGAAACATGTAGTACAATTGTTAAACAGATTGCTAGATTAATAATGGCACACAAAACCTGTCCTGTTGGCCTACCAGTAACAAAGACCATTATAAATCAATAATGAGCATAATGGGCTGCTTCTGTACAAATTAATTGCCATGCTACATGGACATGCATCCCTTCCACGCTCGCTTCGTTCCGAACACGCATTGGGAGTTTAATGATCCACTAGACCATTGAACCACGCATTACGGAGTTTAAGTAGTATGTATCCAGGCAATACATGTGTGAAATATGGCCCACAGGAAACACAATGATTTCTAAACAATTATTTACATATTGTGCCATAAATTCCAGGTACATGTATAAATGTCATTTCTGAATGTATTGTGTGTCACAGTCATCTGTGGCAGGTTAATCTAGTCAAATAACCACTACATGTAATTTGATACCATGCAATCATCGTTACCTCAATTTTTCTCACAGTCATGAAGTCAGGTACAATGTATGTACCTCGACTTTTTGTGCGTGTGTGCTCAAAGAATTTCTTGACCACATTTTGTTCATGCCTTATTACTATACTGTATATATATTCAATCGAGAGGCTATGGTAATTCTGGTCCATTCACCGTTATGTATCTATCTTGAGTAAAACCAAAAGAGCGGTACCGTACACATTATCAGCGACCGCTAACGAAGATCGAATGAAGCTGTGGGAGGTCGTACATGCGCATCGCGCATCTAGACGCGCTGTGTGGTTTTCTAGTAGCGCGTCAAAAACAACGCTTGCTGGGCGCTTGACACATAACACACTTGTGCAACCTGGCATGCCAAATTGCTCAGTCGAACAAAGGGAGCGTTCTCATTACAAATCTAAAGCGATGTCTTCGTCAATTGAAGCTATTTGCTTCATTGAATGAAGCGATTCTAATCATCGTCGAATGAAGAGGCGTACGTTCACATCAGGAAAACTCTTCGTCGAATCATTGTTGAATCATCATCGAATGAAGCGATTTCTCCAGTGAGAACGGGGTCTATGTGGCTTGGACTTGTTTTTCGACACGGGGGAAATTTACCAAGACCGTGGGAGAGCATGCGCAGTATCCCTTTGCAATATGACCTTCACGAACCAGACGTACATGTACGCTTCCAGAGCGCTTTTATCAACTCGATGTGTCCGCATTGGACTTTTCGTCTCGGGAAAAGTTACCTGGTCTATTTAGTGAAACATTCATCAGTCAACAATTTTACAGTTCTACAAAGCATAGAATGGAGGGAATAAGGAGGATGGCCTCGAGGGCCGCGTATGACTTCACATGCACTGTAAAATGTTGACATTTAACGGTAGTGACAAAAAATGCTGATAAGTTATTATTATTATTATTATTATTATTTCTTTCTGGTATTCATACCAAGGATTCCTCTTTAAAGTGCCCATGAAGAATTATAAATTAGAAATGGCCAGAGACACCGGGGAATCCCCTTGCTCTTCACGAAAGAATGCTCTGGGATCTTTAGAGTGCATTACCATTACCTAATACACTGGACCAACGGCTTTACATCCCTTCCGAAGGATAGAGCGAGTGTGGTTGAGTGCCTTGCCCAAGGGCACAGGTACTGTTGCCAAGTTTTCACCTACATGTATGATTGCAAGTCAATGACGCAATCCACTCGGCCACGGTACGGTACCGTAGTACATGTATTGGAGGAGGGGGCGGGGGGTGCTTGGGGGGAGGGGAGGCAGGGAGGTCTTGAAAAATACTACTCTCTGTAGAACTGTGAACATTTTGACAACTTTGGACGGCCCTAAATCCAATGACCGATTTTTATTACCCCAATTCAACATTATAGTTTTTATACTGAACGTTTTTTTCACACCCTGATTTTTCTCCAATATAATACCATGGAGGTAGAATAATACCAACTAATCCCCTGTGCAGCAAGTGGCAATTTTAAAAAGACCAGGGGGCACTCCAAACCAGTCAAGTGTGCAGTGAATTACGGTCAACAGACAAATGTACAAACATAATGCAGTCGCAAACAATGCACTGCAGCAACAATATGTGCACTATTTGCCCTAACAGCTCTTTACACTGTGCTTTCAACCCATGTATACTGTATAACAGGCAATCTACTACATGACTCACCAAACTGGCCATATCAAAACAAATTCTTGTTTACTGGGCAAACAGGTTTATTTTACTGTAGAAATTAGATGTCACGCGAGGTCATCTCCAATGGCAGCATGTCCAAGCTATGTTGTGGCTGTATTCTTACTGTTAGTAGTACATGTACAGTAGTTAATAGTAGTCAAAATTCCACACATTCTGTAATTCCTGTAATTGGCGGTCCTTCCGCTGTTGGATGTGGTAAATAAATAAATAAACTACATAAGCATTGCTACAGTAGACGTATTATAAAGCATATTATTATGTTGTCTATTCTCAAGAAATGAGCATACGTAGATTTAACTTTTTTTCTTTAGGCTTCCTAAATAAACTTCAACTCAGAAAATGCCCTCTCTGACAGAAACGCTTGGTGGCGCTATGAATTGTGAAACGCCCAAATTCAGAGCTTACTAAAGGTTGATTCACACTGAGCTTTTTTGCGCGTAATTTCAACACGTGGTTCAGAACAATCGGTTTGGAGGGAATTTGAAGTAAACCGATACACTAAAAATCACAGCATCACAAAAACACTTTCCGGCCAAGTTGATTCTGCAATTTTCAGTACCTCATTTTACTCCAAATTGGTGTGAAGTACAGAATCCATATTGGTTCACCGTAGGAGGGAATGGCATAAAGCAGCCAGACTGTTGATTGCAAGGCAATGGCGTGCACCACGTAGCAACAATAGCATAGTATGTGACTTTCTTAACTGCACCTACATTTGAAAGTGAAGAATTTGGGGCACTATGAGCCATTATGCAAATATTACACACAAAAAGCTAATAGGGGCTTGATGTCACCATGGGGTCACACATATACACGAGCACACCCCCCCCCCCCCCCCCCCCCCCCCCCCTCCCCCTAGATTTGGTCTAGTGTAAAAAGGCCTTTGGACTCTTCCTGATGAACTGGGCATTAACATATTGCCATGACGACTGCCAAATGGGCAGAGCTTAATGCAAGGACGTGATCAGACAGCAGGTGTTGCCATTCAATGATTTGTTGGATTTTAGACATCATTAATCACTCTTCTGTTGTCACATACATCCCTTGATACATGTATAATGGGCCAGGGTGTTAATAAATCCGAATAAACACATAGGCCTACACAATGTATGTGTTCATGCATAATAACTGGACAGCTAAATGTCATTTAGGGCCCACTTTTCCATTTTATAATATTTAAACTGATTAAAGGTGTTTGTTGTACCGGTAATACAATAACTTGTTGCAGTACAGTGATTGGATGGTAGGTATTGTGCATAGACAGCAATCGAGTGTACAGTTACTCCGGAGTAATGTGTGCGCACTGTACTCGGGTCACATTACGCGAACGGCTAGTCTGTAGTCCGCATGCGTGAAAGACCATCAGCCAAGGTGTTTGTCTCTTTCCACGACTGCACACAAAAAAAACAGTTTCACTGCTCACAGGAAACTGAAGAAGATACAGACGAACATCTAGAACAAACCTTAAAGAGCTAGAATTGAAGAAAAATCTAGCAGTTAGGCTTTTTCCGATAGTCCAAACATCCCTCTTGCCGATGTGGATTTTTTTTTTTTTAATTGTCGGTAAATTGCAAGCAAAAGTGCGCTTTTCGAAAATGAGATTTTCGCGATTTCTGAAACGCTCATTAGGTATTCATGATATGCGCGTGACCCCGTGACGCAATCCCGAGAAAGAGAAGTCAACACGATTGTTAGCTCCATACGTTTACACGCAAAAAACTTGGAAAACCGTCTCTGTTAGATGGTGTTTTTTGAAGAATTTTGTCGGTCCAGAAAGCCAGATATATGCCCAGTAGCTGCGTGGTTGTATGTTTTACCAGACACTATGAAAAAAAAAAGAGCAGAAAGATTTTCTTTTCTATTACCAAGAGAGAGAAAAATGAGTTGCTCATTCTAACTTGTACCGGCCGATGTTCAAACACGTGGGAACTACGGCCCGCAGGGACCGTTCCATGCTGTACACAGACCCCTGTGAATGCCGTTCGTTCCGTGACAAAATTACCCGTCGCAGTGCACCAGTATTTACTTCAAAAGAGCTTCATTGTGAGCCACAATTTCACCGTTTTTTCACAAAACAGGTAATAGTAGATTGTTGTCATATTACATGAAGTGTTTTTCACGTTTGTATTTTGAATTACAAGGACAAAACAGGCATGATAAACATTCACTTCGTGTATTTTCCATTCAATACTGCACAGGCCGTTTTGTATGTTTCTCAGGATGACGTCAAAACCCTGTTGATAAACAGACCAAGTGACCTCGAGCGTTTCAGAATTTCGGATGAAGAGGGTCGGAACTGCTTTGCATTTTAAGCAAAAGCCTGTCGATTTTTTGTGGAAAACAAGTTGTGATGGTGTTGTAGACACATACACCATGATAAACAGGAAAACTTTAAAAATGTGGACGGGGGGATACTAGCTGTTTAAGTGAGTTGTTGCTCGAGTTGACACGTTGAGCAAATTCACCAAAAATTCCACCATGTTCCACCATCTTCGTACAAATCACATGGCACTCGTCAGGAGTAAGAGCACACTCCCCATTTGTCAGGGAGTGCATGGCAAGACCATACTCTAACTGACCCGAGTGTCGTTATTCTTGCCGTTCTCACGCAGACTCGTATTAACAGAAGCACGCTTGAACGCAGCAATGTTGCAAAACTACATGAGCAAGATTGAGTGCTTTTTATAATCAAAAAGTGGAGAATTTTTTTGCATTTCTTTTGTTGCTCGGGGTAATTTTCTCCCCAATTTCAAGTGTATATATATTCTGGCTGTGATCAAACAAATAAAAATCTTCAGTCTCCTAAAATGTTTGAATCATCACTAGCCTTATGGCCTAGTAGATTTTTACCTGAAATTCGAACCTAGAAATTGGCAACACTGCCCACAACTGATTTTCAGCAATACAATCCCGGCCTTAGGCATAGTGGCCATATGCAAAGGCATGGTCGCTTTATATAATATGGTTAAAAATATTTACCCTAGAGCCTGAAAAACATGACTGTGCCCAAGGCACTAAAATGAGATAGTGGGGGGAGGTGTGGGGGGGAGGGGGGGTAGGCTGGGAAAACTAAACTGCCATGCTAGGTACTTGTTTTCCCATATTTTAACGGATCGTTTCCTGATCACATTTTTGACACCCTCATTTTCCAATGGGAGTTGAGATTTTGATCATACCATATCATTTGTCATATTACCATTCTGAAATTTCGCACTCTCAATCCGTATGTTTGCAAGGATATCATTTAAAAAACACTGTTTAGTAAACTAATTTATCTGGTTACATAAAGCAGTGCAGTGATTATAAATACACCAATCTTTTTGCTTCCACGTCCAAATTGGAGATTTCTGCAAATTTCTTGTTTTCTTCCCGCGGATAGTATTTTGGGGAGGTACTTTATATGATTGTTAGATTAAGGAAAATCCACTGGAAATAATATATGCTGCCACATACATGAGACCGAGTGACTCACCCCCCTACCGCCCCTATACCTCAACACACTCTTTCCTCTTTGTTAATGTACGACTCCCCCCTAAAACCTGAAAGGGAATTCCTTGGATGTTTTACACACAACAGGAGAACAATGGAAGGGGGGAGTCACTCGGTCTCATATCTTGCACCAAATGGGAAATAAATCTGAACAAGCACCTTTAAATGTGAATGGGACTCTCCAATGCCTTGGAGATTACAATAAAAAGCAACCTCCTGTATCGTATTTGATTAGCATTCCAACATGTTCATGGTGCGTCCAACAATTATTGACATTTCTCAAAGCCAACAACTCACTCTTGGAACGCATCAAGTTCAGTCGCAAATCAATTTTAGTCACCATGTGGTGTTTTATGCCTTATGGAGTCGACACCTTAATGCTGGTAAATCAATATGATTTTAGTACCGCCCTGGACATGTGAAATCACTGAGCATTTTAGTAGGAGCGAAGCAGGATTGTGCTCCTAACAAGAGACAGACATGTGCAGAGCTGTGACAATATTTTCATTGTTGTCCACTTTTCCCATGGGGGAAAAAAGGGAGATGAAACCAGTTTATAAATTGAAACGTTGCATTCCAGAAGTACCCTTTTCATAAACCTCCATATTAGCTGGTGCCTTCCAGTGTATTTAAACTGTACATCTTGTATAATTAAGGTGGCCACTGCGCGATTTTGCCCTGAACTTCCCACATACCTGAGGGAGTATACCAACTGTACCTTATGGCTCAGCTGGTAGAGCGTCTGTCCGGTGAGTCAGAGGTCTCGGGTTTGAATCCCGATAAGGCCTTTATCGGGTTGTTTCATTTCAATGGTGATTAGGCACCATACCAGATGTTGCGTTCCTAATTTAAGTAACATTTGTTGAGATTACATGTCGCAAAGTTGGAGGGTGTTTTTTTATTTATAAGTGATCAAGCTTGTAATGTGCTTGTGTCCTTGTGCAAGACAATTAAGCCGTATCCTCATTGGACTTGTTTTTCGGCGGGTTTTACGATGGTAAAATGAAAAATGGCTACATTTTACTGCTGTCCGCATTTGGACTTTTTCGACACTGGAAAATTTACCGAGACCGTGAGAGAGCATGCGCAGTGCCCCTTCGCAGTTCGACCTTCATGCTTTTACCGACTCGATGTGTCTCGGGTAAAGTTCCCTGGTCAATTTTCCTGGGCAGCAGTTGGCCAAGAAAAGTAACCGCTGGACTCAAGGAAAAAATTCCGAGAGGAAAACTTCCCAGGCTGTCCGCACTGGATTAAAAATGGGAAAGTACCCATCGTCTCGGTAAGTTTTCCCCCAAAAAAGTCCAGGCCTTTAATCTCAATTGCCTCGTCAACCTGAGTGATATTTTGGATGCTGTTAGCGGGAATGCCACAAGCCAAGAGCTGATAGGGTTGGCAAGGCAGCCACCTAGTTGAAGCGAAATGGTTCTGGCAGCGATTATAATGTCAACATCACCTGCAGGGTAGACATGTGCACTGTACAAGAATCCACCACTATTATTATTATTGGATGCATGATATTGCTTTAACAAAACTACAAAACATACAGTTCGTGCGCTGGAAGTCCCAGCTATAAAAGCAGATGTGCGAAGAAGAGTCCCAAGTGAAAAAAAGGGTCATCCATACTTATACACCCAATGCACTTATTATAATGAGAATTTGAACGCAATATAAAAATCCATTGCGTATTGTCATTTATTTCTACAGTTGTTCGTTTCCCAATTTTGCAGAGGGTCTGAAAGTACATGGCCCTGTGTACAAAAAGTAGGTCAACACTTGCTACACGTACTGTGTGTGTTTGTATTTGGGTCTTTCCATGGTAATGGGGTACAATTAAAGAACAAGTGAATAGTTCTCAAAATAAAAATAAAAAACATGCATAGACTGTTTCAAGGAGAAAGCTTTTGCTCCAAAGGGTAACAAATTACTGCCGCAACATACATTTCTGAAAAGCCCATACATTACTATGTATACATTTTCCAATAACGGATGTACACTGTACATGTACAATAAGGACAGACCAATGTGCAGGTGGGTCATTCTATAAATTTGGGGTCCAATTTTTCTGTCCCGTTACATCTGACATCTTGTAAAATGTTGTATTTTGTAAATTCAGGACATATTCTTTAAATGCCTTCTATTTCAAAGAGTGATTACATAAAATACAATTCATAAAAATATGGTTTGAAGGCATTTTTAATAATACTTGTATGGCAAATAGCAGTATGTCAGGTGTAACGGGGACAGAAAAATGTCACCGCATCATTTTTAGAGACTTCAACTTACATTAAACATTGTTCCTTTTTTTTTTTTTGGCCTTACAATAGCCTGACCCATTTATAACCTTTTATTAAGACCTAAAGGTTTTACTAGCCACGCTCAGCACACTTGTCTCGACAGTGATAAGCCATGGAGGAAGAAACAGAGCTGGGATTATGCCATTATGGGCACTATAGGAGGCTAACTGCCCAAGGGCAGTTAAATCACAATTTCATGCCGACTAAGTCGGGAATTTTACGTCTGTAAATTCAAGTTTTCCTGAGCTGATTTAGCAGCGCAAAGTCACGATGTGCATTTTTTTAAAGCCCCTAATTAAAGCTGTGTCTCCGTCCGATTTTTTCTCCCAGACAGATTTTTAAACTGAGACAATCACTAAAAAAAAACAGCTAAACCTGCTTATTAGGGCCAAACCTGCCTAAAGTAGCCACATTTGTTTGGTCCCAAGTCAGTGTAGACTTGATGTCAAGTCGGTAACTGGACCGGTTGGTTCATAAACCAACCGTGATTGGCTCTTACTATGGCAAAAGCGTCTTTAGCTATAACGGGCTTTGAATCATGAATATTGCCACGCAAACATGTTCCTCAAGTCTAACAATCATATGGAGGTAGAACCTTCATATTGTGGCCACTGTCTACGGTGGCCAGGGCACTAGGATCTCTGTGTACAATCCTTTTGCAGCTGAACCTGGATAATCTGGCCATACACAGTAAATTGCCTCAATGAACCAAGCCATTGTTGGAAACTTTATGAGTTTATGAGAAAGTAATTTTATAAGCAAATTTCAACTTTTTAATGATGTATCCTTTGATGCACTTCACTTTTACCTGTTTAACTAGTATGTTTTTAAAAGTATATCTGTACATAAATGTACTTGTACCCACTAAACCTCTACATAGTGGCCAACTGTTTATTCTGCCCACTTTTTGTCAGTCTCTTGGGAGCATGGCCACTGTGACACCAACAATAATATTTTACTATCATCATAAATAATACTGTGCATTTGGAAAATTTTTAAATTGATTTTTAGGAGCTTCTAGCAAAAGACAGTACAGGTGGACCAGTAAAGTAAAGCAATGAAAATCATTTTTCTACGCAACCAATGGCAATAGAGAAAACGCTTTCTGCAAAAACGTCCACGAAATGATTTCAGCATTACATCATGTATCTTTCATCATATTTAACACAGCCCACAGTTGGGCAAAAAGCTACCGTAATTTTTAGTTTTCATAAAGGTATTTTGGTCTCCCTGTCCTTGCATAACAAAATCTCGAGATGCACATTTCCCTTTTAAAAAAACTGACGGTTTAAATAAGACTGATTTCTGTATGGATTTTGTATTTTTTTTTAAATTGAAAGGACTATGTACATGTACTGTAGGCAACATTTTTGGTCCAATTGTTTTGGCACAAAAGTGTCTAAATAACCCAAAAAACAGTTTTCAGTTGCATCCAAGTGAGACTAGATAGTGACATGTACATGTACGTACATGTATGATCTAGCCAATTTATTCTGTAGAAAACATTTTAGAAGGTCATTTTTTGCACATTACGATAACATTTTGCAACAGACGATATTCCTTATTATTATATCAAATGAAGCTTTTGCGGATACCGTGCGTTTCTGATACTGTGAAGCACAGAGGCCCAATCCGATGTGCGTCCACGCTGGGCGCAGCACAGCACACGCATACGCGCACGTCGTGCATCAAGTGAATGTACTGTGTGTGTTCGTGCAACGCGCGGCGCGCGAGTACAAAAAATACTGTACAACAGTAACAAAAGCACATGAAGTTGTAAACGTTGCACATGAACTGAAGTTTTCAACACCAAACAGACAAAAATCTTGCGGAAATCTTACAAAACAAAGAAGGTATAGGCCTAAGCTAGATTTTATATAACAATATTCGGCTCGTTCAGTATTTTTATGACTCGTGCGGTATATTCTCATATCACCCTCAAAGCCATCCAATATTATATAATTCTACTGTACAGGTCACTGCTTGGTATGTGATCACGATATGCACATGCTCTGTGGATGTAATGGATCTCTTCTTAGTACATGTAATAAAATCTTCCTACGTGTTGTAGGGGATAATACGGTACATGCGTGCACCACTAGCAAGCAGTGTACGTGCTAACATGCCACACAAAAGCTTAAGCACTGTCAAATTATTAGCTTGGCTAATCAGATTGCCCATAACAGATTGCAAGTGGTACATGTATGAAAAATGACAGCCACGTGAAGGATGCATTTTGTAACAAGGAATGTGATTGGACCTGAGATTAAGCAGTGATAATGTAATCTTGAAAACTGCATCCATAAGAAAAACTTCAGGTTTGATTTTATAAGCACTACCTGAATTCCCTTTTTTGTTCAGAGAAAATGACCGATATTAAACACAAACAAATCTTTTTTGCAAATAAATTAAAAACATGGTTTCTAATGCATACATGTACATACTTTATACTTTATAGACTTATTGTCACAGTTTTTGATATTTTTTCACAAATTTGTGGCACCGAGTACATAAAAATGTGTGTATCAGTATAGACGATGTGCCCTCTGATGTCACAACAAACCAAAACATGCCTGGCGTTATGCACACGCATTATGTTTTACATAAATTTGGTTTAGGAACGAGGTCGCCTACCAAATTGTCGTTAAATTTGGCATCTTAAAAAACAAATTTATGCAAACAGCGCATAACGACGACCTATTTTCAACAGAGGGCGCTTTAGATATAAACGAAGAGCACATCGTCTACAACAAACAACCTAACCAAAAACACCACGTACAGGAAGATGTAGGCCTACAGTGTTTGTTTATAGGTCTGCTCAAGCTTAATTTCATTATGATAAACTCGTTATGATATTTTAAAAAGTCATTTAAAGACACAGGCTCGTCAGCAATGCGCGCGCACCAAATTCGTGCCACGAAACAGACAGCTCCATAGCAAAGGCATTGAGCTGCGTATTTCGTGGCACGAATTTGGCGCGCGCGCATGCATTGCTGACGAGCCTGTGCCTTTAATCACGAACTCGATTTTTGTCTGGAAACTCTTCAGATGAAGAAATCCAGACAAATTTTCATGTTTGTTTTTTTTGTTTAATCTTGCAGTACTATATTGGCATTACCCCTACCAAATATGCTTATCATGCACATCGTAAACTGTAAAATAAGGGTGTGAGGATAATGTGAAGTCATAACTGCCATGAAAAAGTACACCAGGTCACAGGCCAATGCTTTTATCAGATGTTCTGAATGGCCATAAAAAAGAAACTTGCAACATTACAATAACATTGTGATGAAAACAAAATGGGTCTACATGTAGGTTAGACTGGTCCAAAATACGCAAGGGTTAAAGGTCATTATTTGCAGATGAAACTTGTTGACGAATTCCAGGAACAACAGCATATTTGAAGAATAGTGTTGATAAACTTCCTTGTCAAAATTTCAGCTACATGTACATAGATGCAGTAATACTTCATAAAACCTTAAAAATCCATGCATGATTTTTGTGTTGAATGAATGGTTTTTAAAAAAAATCATTTGCAAATTTATTTCGTTTTAACCTAACAATCATGTAAAATGAAAACGGGGAAAATTGCAATCTCCAATTTGGATACGGATGCAAAAAGGTTGGTGTAGTTACTGCACTGCTTTATGGAACCAGACAAATTAGTTTACAAAACATCGGTGGTTTTTTGACGACATCCTTGAAAGTATACAGATTGGGAAAGCAAAATTTAAGAATGGTAACGAGAGCAATATTACAGTTGATGAGAAAAATGGGTGAGTCAAAAATGTTATCTGGTCACGCTCCTTTAAGCACCTTCAATTGGCAATTTTTCTCACAAAGGTACCATTTTAAATGGGGAAAAAATAATGTGGTGTTTTGTCACAATTAATTGCCATCAACACTTTTTAGTCGGGCTTTTCTTGTCAACTCATAAGTAAAATTTTGGGTCACTGCAAATGGTGTATTGAGGCTTAAAGTAGACATGTGTTTGTGTTTGTACAGAATATACCAGCTTGCGGTAATAACACTGCTGTATACAAACATTTGGCAATTAATTTGGCCATCAGTGAAGCAATGTATTACTGCCATTGTACACAAAAACGGTGTGAATGGCTGAACAGCTGGGTCATGTGGAGTGGGGTGTAATGCCACAGAAAGGAACAGCCAGTAAAACCACATTACAGAGTATACATAGTGTTTGGTAGATGATGGCAACACAAAATAATTGTTTTTCCTTTCAATTTTTCCCCTTTCCAAGACCAGTCGTATGCATGTGTGAAATTAGGCCATGGCAGAGTTTTAATGCGAAATGTACTGGCACAATCAATTTTTCTGTCGTTATCAGGTTTTAATCTTTAAAGCCGGTGTGGATTATTTGCAGACTGTCTTTAGACTAATTCTTGGAGAAACAGTGTTGGGGTCAGTCAATGTAAACCCTGAACAAATTTCACATTTATATGCCCAGGGTTTTGGGTATTTTTTTTTTTTCATTTATTTTGATTTATTTAAAATAAAAACATGCTTGTTTTTGTCATTGGAAAGGATTCTGAGACATTCAAAATGTAAAATTTTGTCAATTGTTACACTTCTAAAGAACATCAGTGATCTCACGTCTACCTCTCATTTAGCAGTAATTAGACAAAAGATGGAGCATTATATGGACAGGGGTCAATTTCATAAAGCTGTTTAGCAAAATAAATTGCTTTAATGCAAAATTTGTTTGCTTTATAAAAGTGGGTTAGCAGTCAAAATCTTATGTTGGGGTGGGGTGTTATGGCCGAGCGGTCTAGTGCGTCGAACTCAAGTTCCTGTGTCAGTACTAGAATGTGGGTTCGATTCCTGGCCATGACAGTTTGTGGCACCTGTGCCCTTGAGCAAGGTACTCAACCACACTTGCTCCATCTTTCGGAAGGAATGTAAGCCGTTGGTCCAGTGCGTTAGGTAACAGTAACGCACTTTAAAGATCCCAGAGCATTCTTTCGTGAAGAGCAAGGGGAGGGATTCCCCGGTGTCTGTAGTCGCTTCTAATTCAACTTAGAAGTTGATAGTTGAATATCAATGTTAATTGATCCCATTCCTGTAATTGGCGGTCCTCCGCTGTTGGATGTGGTGAATAAATAAATAACTGGTGTTGTGCTATTCTTGCTAAAAACACAATTTTTACTATTAAACTATTTTTATAAAGCAAACACATTTTTTTGCTAAACAGTTTTAGCAAAGGATGCAACATGCCTTTTGAAAGGTTTTGAAAAATGGGAAACCGTTCTAGTGAACACAACAGAGTATTTTAATATCACTCATATGGAAGCAAAAGAGTTGCTATACGGTACATGTCGGTTCAGAAGACCTCCCAGATATTTCATCTCATTAGCTAATGAGCACATTAAGGCCCGCTTCAAACGTCGCGCTTATGCCGTGTCGAATTTAATTCAACTTGGCACGACGTTGGTACGACGTTAGCACGGCAGTGGCTTCAAACGTCGAACTTAATTGCAAACTTCCAGTCGAGCTTAAATACATCCAACATGGCGGGTGAGTCGTGTGCACGTCACGGACGTTGTGCACGTGCGTTTTCCATTCTGTCCTCTGTACGTCGCCATTTTTTTATTTTGATGCCTATATGTACACCGAACTTCATTTTCTGAAACACATGTCATGATTACCGTGAAATGGGTCAATAAAATCATCTCAGGCGGAATACATTTATTTGCCAAAATGCCCCCTTTACCGTGGAAAGACTCACTTCTAGCGTACAATGATAACATGTGTTTTACGATAAGGGCCGTCCAAAGTTGTCAACATTTAGGAAGGAGAGGGAGAAGGAGAGGGAGGGGGAGAGGTGTCGAAGGCCGCGTAGGACTTAATTTACATGCACTGTAAAATGTTGACACTTCATGGTAGTGACCAAAAATGTTGATTAGTATTTCGGGGGCAGGGGGGAGGGGGACAGGGGGGAGGGCGGAGGGCGGAGGGGAGGGGAGGAAGGGGGGCGGGTCTACTGTCTTGAAAAAATACTACGCTCTGTGGAACCGTGAAAATTTTGACAGTTTTGGACGGCCCTATACCAGTACTGCATTTGTTATGATGGTACGGTAAAAAGTAGCTTCATGTTCTTAATGCATAGTTCCGACCTGTCAATCAAGCCGAACCCGCCGACCAATCACAACAGAGCTAGCAGACGGCTCCCACATAGGTCAAAGTGATGCAATAATTACACAATCACACGATTTTCTGCCCATACAGTTTGTATGTTGTATGCGCCAGTGACCGGGTGAATTTTGGTTTCAATGTCGGGCGATTCGCTGTTCAAAGGTAGGAAAGCGCATTTTTATGAATATACATGTACCGGTACGTCATCCCTGCATTACTAGCCCTTCGCTCAGTGTGTGCTACGGTAATTGTCGACCCTAAAACATAAATACCTTTGATTTTTTTCCAATGAATCTGTGCTTTCCCTGCCGAGTCCCGTTGCTTTGTACGTTGTGTCGCCATTTTTTTGCGATGGCTTGTGATTACATAGCAACAATATCTAAGGGGCGGGGTTAACTGGGCAATCTCGGAACTACATGTATGCATTGTGTGGACATTCTCCATCAGTCATTTGGTTCACACAGTGAGATGTATAGAAAACAATCCATTCTAGACACTTTTCTTTTCAGCTTATAACAATTCCATAAAACACAAAAAAAAAATCTCTTGCACTGCTGTAAGAAATTCACAAATTGTGAACTTTAAATGTTAAAGTTTAGGGTCAATTTTTGTTTCAACCCAACAAAGGTTAAACAGTTCTGAACTGAATATTTTCACAAACCGATCACCTTTTATTCTGAAACAAAACCCCTTGTTATCTCAACTGAATCTACTGTCCATCAAATGGTAAACCATTAAATTTGCTTCAATAAACATTATGATACAACTGTTGGATATATACACTGCACATGCTGCGTAACACCTGTATACAGCATGCAAGCACCTTTCCATAAAGGCTAGTACTGTAGTAGTAGTAGGCCTATACACACCATACAAGCAATGCAATTTTATTCATGCACATGATTAATTCTGTGTAGGCCTAAGTACAGCAAGGCATTTATAACCAAAGCTGTGTGCACAGTTTGCGTGTATGTCAATCTTGCACAGTAAACCCGAAACCTACATGTATTACGTAAAATGAATTATTTTGCCATCCAAAAGCCAAGAATTTGTAGAACTATAAAAAGTGTTAAATGCACTGTATCTCAAGAGTTGGGACTTAAATTCAAACTAAATTTTTGAATATATTCTGCTTTGGGCACATTTGGAAACCAAAGATTTGAAACCGAACAGTACAAAAACTGATCAGGACTCTACGCTGATCTAACTGCAGCAGCACTATCTAAAATGCAAAGGTGCCAAACTTAATGATTCTTTGCTTGTCAAACTGCTGTCCAAGAACAAGCTCAAAGAGACAATACTTCTTTTATGGGAAAGAGTTCCGATTTTAGTTCCTAACTTCAAAGCGGATGGTAATTTTTAAAGTCTACCGGTACAGGATGGTAATTTTTGAAGTCTACATGTGGGCTATTTCACAATAAGTGTACACTTTCAGTCTCACTGGCAAAAGGGGGTCAAATTTCAAACTTGTCCAACTCACAAAAACTCTGTTGATCTAAAAACTTCAGGATATACTAATAATTCCTAAAATATCAGAGCATGGCATTATGATTAACATGTTTATTTTTTCCAATGAAATAATGATTTGTAATTGGTTGTCTGGAGAGGACATTTTGTTAAACACAGGATATCACAATATAATGGCCAGACTAAATGTTGAAATGGTAATGCCATGCAATGTCCTGTTAGAAGGAATGGTACTGTTAATTTTACAAACATAACATAAAATATTTCAATCATAGTCGACATGTTATATTACAATTAACTGCTGTCCTGGAGAGGACAAATGTTTAACGGATTTTCCACAACCCTGAATATGATCTTGATAATATTTACTCAAATCTCTCCCACGATCAAATTGTCATATTTACTCCATCAAATGTGTCCTGTAGATGATACAAACATACTTGTGAGTACATATTTCCAAACTATTCCATTGTCATGAATACCTTGTCCTGGAGAGGACATTACCATATTTTATTTAACGGGAAATCCACTTTATTTTGAAATGTTCATAAAATTAAAATTTGTTGACCGAATTAAACCAACCCAAGTTTCACAATATTGTTGAACACTATATATCCATGATTGATCACCAAATTCACCACAATAATGCATCATCAACAAATGATTTCACTTAAAATAATGTAAAACTTCAAATGAGACTCCAAAATGGTGTTAAAAGTGCATGTAAATAGAGAAATTCAAAACGAATAACTCGTAGAATTATGTAAAAATAGTTCTGTAGCTTGTCCTTCATATTACCCATCATATAAAATCACTCATAACATGTATTTGCACTGATAAAGTTATCCAGGATGGGTTATACTGTAATTTACTCAAATGACCACTTATTGTGAAATAGCCCATGTGTCAGCGCAGCAAGGTAATGCATTTATTATAAACATCTATTTGGCGCTTTGGCACCTGCGCACGAGGGATATGCAAAACTGGTGGATCGAATAGTCGATTTCAAGATTTTAAATAAATCAGTTTTTATGAGTGCCTTCACTTAAAATTTAGCCTCTTAAAAGTCACCCACCAAGTTGAAATGGTTCAACGAGCCTGTGATGTGGTCATTTACTTGCTTAGGCCTATATACAGTAAAGTTCCGTATAGTGTGAGTCATGTGGTCACAATGTCAACTCTAGTTTATAAATAACTCTGTCACAATTGAAGTTTTTTCCAACAACTTGGGTGCCTCTCATTTTGACAAATTTACATTTAATGACACACAACATTTTGTGAAATTTACCGAAGTAGTTGGCTAAAATGTATTTAGCACTGTATTAGAAAGTATACATGTGTAGGCCCTAAGTGCAAAAAAAATGACCATTTGGGTAGTCTTGGCTCCAAGTCCTTTGTCATTTGTTTGTTCTATGCAAATGTGAACAGATGTCCACGAGTTTAGGAAATCTGGATGCAGTGAAAAGCAAGTTGGCTCCACCGGGATTTTATCAAGTACTTGTGTATTCGATACTACTGCGTGATATTCGTTGGACGTTGTTATTGATTCTTTCGCTTTTGCACAGACTTTAACAAAGGTCTTGGATATTTTGTTCTGCAACAACTTTTTCTTTGTTAATATTTTCTCAAGATCTCAGGGAAGCCTATCAGCGATCGAGATCAAGTGAGCTCATGAATTATGCATCGAATCCATCAAACAGTGTGCGCATGCACGACATACACATTAATGTTCATGTACCGTACATGGACGTACGGGCGTACATGTAGTACATATGCGTTGCATTATAGTACAACCGAGCAAGGAGAAAATTTCCATATGATGTCCGTCATCACTCGCGTGATATGAATAAAGTACTGATTATCACGGTCCGCTTCCGCCCACAACTCGACAAATCAAGTAGCACAGACTACCATTTGGGTAGTGTAAATTTGGGTAGTTTTCGGGTATTTAAATTTGTCAGGTTAAATTTTAGATTGTTACAATTTAAGCTCGTTTTTATTCGCACTGCAACAAGACCTAAGTAAATGAACAGCCTCTGGGACTACTGGCAGGAAACAGACATCTGTTAAACATCTATTTAGGCTTGAATCACAACTGAATGAAAGTCGACCCCCTACTGGGCCAATACACCCACTGACCAATGGAGACAGAATGACTCGTCCCTTGTTCTGCATTCAGCTGTTTTAACAGCCCCAAGCATTTCAGATGAAAACTGTTTCGGGATCCTTTGCAAAAAATAGTGCAGAAATTCAATGGCACATTATTTGAATATCCCAAATGATAGCGGTTTCACACTGTGACAGGTCACTAAACATTTGTCCTCCAGAAGGGAAGAGAACAATAAAGCCTCGTGCTTTTCTGCCACGTAGCAGCCATGTGCGTTTCTGCACGTGGCTCTATTGGTCTCTTCCCGATCTGGAGGACAAACACGGGAGGGTTTAGTGACCCGTGACAGCGTGAAACCGCCTTATAGGTCATTCCATGAAGTTGGTGGAAGGTGTCCCTGTTACGTCGGAGATCTTTTTACTCCACATTTTTTGACAAGCTGATTTCGATAATCAATAATATTTAGGGAAAAAGATTAATTGAAATTCACAGACCTGTACAATGTAGCATTTCCTTTCAAATCAGTACATTGACTTTTTTATGACAAAGGTGAACGTTGGTAAATTTAAATTGAAATACTAATCACCTTATTTCCCAACTATTCAAATACATGTATGTAGCTCTCACATCAAACCAAATCCATGACATTGTACAGTACATGAGGTATCAACTCTGGCTGAATTACAGGTTTAACTCTAGGCATGTTTCTATTGAGATCCATTTACCAGATAATGCCAGAAAAGACGGAAAATGTTCTCAGTAGAAACAGGTCTTATCCGCTATTTTCCGGTAAATGGCGGGGATAATTTTAAAAACACGCACCGTTCCGCCCGAGTGCGCACACAGGGGAGAAAACATAAACCTGCGACTTCACAATGACTGATCCAATGCCTGTGCATACATGTATATGACCCCTGCGTGTGACCTTTATCCGGCAAGGCCAGCAAGCCCGACTATTTTCCGGATAAAGTGGCTCAGCAGAAAAATCGCATTACCCGCTATTTACCAGTAAATGGGTTTACCGGTAAAATTCCGGATCATTACTAGAAACACGCTATCTGAGGCACTGATCTGTGTCGTGTGTGTCAACAACAATGCTTACTTCTGCTTATCCAGTTCCTTTAGAGTGGCTACTTGTACAATGCACCCAATACGTGTACGGAGTGCACGTATGTCTGCACTGCAACTACATACAGGTTCACTCAAGACAAACATGCGTGCACAATTTTCAACAATGGAGAAAGATTAATAATTGCAAAATTGCTGATAACTAAATGAGAGTGACTGACTGTTACAGAAATTTCAAATTACACCATGCTGGTACGCGTGTACACTGTACAACGCACATAAAGTTAATTATAAATTCCAGCCATATTGGATGCAAAATCCAATTTTAATTATGTGTTACAAACCAACCTAGTAATGAACGCAATAATATGGTATAGTGCCTAATCACCGTTAAAATTAAACAACCAGACATGCGATGAGAGAAAAATCATATGGTCCTCATTGCCTCTAACTCTCAGAGCAGATGCTCTACCAGCCGAGCTATAAAGCATAGTGGTATACTCCCTCGTGTTTTCCCAACACGTATACATGTAGGTATTTCGGTTTCCAAACCATCATTCAAAATTTGTGCAGCGCTGTACCAGTTCATACATGTACGTTAGGCCTGTGCATTTTCAAATAATTTACGATTCGAAAATTCAATTTTATTTTTGATCGAATATTCAATATTTGATGCATAAACATTTTCCAAGATTTTGGCATAAAAGTTTGCCGTGAAATTAATTGATTTTGGCACATCCGAACCCACAGGAAGTTACAGCAGCCTTTTTTAGTTGCCTCATGTTGCATCTGGACGCGGTTGGACGCAAGTGTGACACCAAAGCGGCCGTTTCGGAGACAGAAAAAAAATTTTCACATCTTCCAGACGGAATGACATGTTTTGTATGAAGTGGAAAAGCACATACCGAATATTCGATTCGGTAAACTGCTATACGAATATTCGATGGACGATCGAATATTCAAATATTTGAATACGTACACGTTAACATTCGGAATGCCAATGTGCGTGCACATTATTTGTAGCAGGCCGCTTAGATAAATGTAACAACAACACATTCAACCAAAGCCCAAAGCTCTACGCTTAAGCTGTGGCAAAATGTAAAAGATCAAGTGTTCAGTGGCAGGCACTAGTGCAATAACGTAATGTAGTGTTCACATGCAAAGCCACATGTACAATGTATAGTACTTAGTAGGAATAAAGCTATTCAAGGGCCCTGTGCTATGTAGGTGATTCAAGACTTCTAATGATATTCCAGCCTGCTGTCAAGCCACTTGCAGTGTAATAAAAGTACACCTGCTTGATAAATCTCTCTCAAATGAAAAATATTATTACCCTAGTTATCCCATGATCGTGAGCTAGACACAGAATAATGTTGTGAAGTGCAGGGTCTGCATCCCACACGTACCGGTACATGTAGTAATTTTAGTACGAATTTGAAGTATGTGATGCAGAATCTACGTACATTTTAAACCGTCCCACAAGCACAAGTGAAGCAGTTTTGTATTTTGTAGTGCGTCTGCATCCATACAAACGCACTACATTATCCGTATACCACGAGCTCGAGTGGGATGACAAATTTATCATCAAGCACACTTGACTCACACATATGCGAACGAATGCCGGGAAGCGCATTCGACAAATAATGCACATGAAAACCTACATTCACATAATATCATATGAATTGTTTTGCATAAATGGTGCAATACGCTTGGAATATGATATGGCATTACGCGCAGTGCGATAATGGAGCGAGAAAGAGGTATACAGCTATTCTGTACATGTATACACGTACCAGGATCTGTTTTCATGGATCCACCAATCAGGATCAAGGATTCAACTTTGCTTGGAAATAACGTGCCACGTGAACTGTTTTTAAACCTGAGAAGAGAGGCAATTTATGGCAAAGTGTCTTGCCCAAGGGCACATGCACAATGGAATCGGGCAGGCCTGGATTCGAACTCTCGACCTGCAGAATTAATCCAATTCGCTAGACCACTCAGCAATGATACCCCAAATTTTAAACATTGAAATACTGGTGTTTAGGGGTAGGGCCATGCCACAGTTGTATGTACAACTCCCCGCAAGGTCAAAATATAAGTTAGATATTCTGGTGTACATGACGTAAACCTTGCAAAGGAATTAGTGACATACCGCTGTTTTTGTGATGTACATGTTAGGTGTGGCTGCGCATGCCATTGCAATCCAAGTGACATTAGACCACATGTGGTGGTTTACGTGTGCAAAATTATGTGCCGGTATGCGTTGGCACAATTACTGGGTTCCTTGAGTGGTGTTCAATTTTCCTGAATGATTCTACTGGATGACTACACAACTTCAGTAGGCCAGGGTCAGACGAATTACGACATCCCAATTTATTGTAGTATTACTACATTGTGTATAGTATGATTACGAGATTTTGTGCGTGTGACCCCAAATCTATTCTATTGTAATCGTACCACAATCGGTCAACGATGAGAATTCGCATCATTCGATTGTGATACGATTGTAGTCGTATTACAAGAAATTGGAAAAACATGCGTGTGACCCCATCTCGTAATCGTATCACAATAAATTTCCCCTTGTGCGTGCGCGTGCTTTCTGCCTTACTAATTATAATAGGTTTGTCGTCTGAACCCGGTCATCGTTGGAATTATTACAATCGTAGATCATTTAATTATTTATTTAATTTATTTATTTATTAACCAAATCCAACAGCGATCAAGTCGCCAATTACAGGTTGGTATTTAAATAAATATATTAAATAAACCATGTTACAATATATAACAATTAAATAAATTACAGGAAAAAAGCAAATTGAATAATTGAAAATAAAATAAAATAAAAAATATATAATTTTATACAAGGACTGGCACTATGTACAAGATGAAAAGGGCAAACATTAAGCACATTAGATTGTAGATTGCGTGTGACCCCAAGATTTTTCTCGTGTGACCCTGGCCTTAGTATTTACTAGATGGAAGTGTTACAAGATATGTATGTAGTACAGTATGTCATGAACAAAACAGAAGAGTTTATTTTGCAGCCCTTAGGCCATTTCACGGTAATCGTGACACAGGTTTTAAAAAGTTCAGTGACTGTGTAGTTGACGGCAATCACCAAAACCTATTCTCAGACACACATGTAATCAAAGTTTCCTGCCCAGCAACCTCATTTGCATATTCTAATGTTGTGAAGCACAATAGAAATGTGACTGCAACAATATTTGTCCTGTCTGTAATGTTTCTCTCTGTCCTGTCCGTAAAGCCGACTTAATAAGCTTATCGGCTAATGAGATGAAATATTTGGTAATAACTTTTACCCTGACGTATACATCTATAGTAAAACTTTCGCTTCCATCGGCCTGTTTACACTTGATTCCGAACTCGGGGTCGAACACCGAGCTTGGGATCAGCTCCGGATCACAAGCTGAGTGTACATGTAAATGCTCTCAGGACCAAGATTGGCCCCGGATCAGACCCCAAGATTTGGTCTCACGTCGGCGGAGGGTCGAACACAGGTCTACTAGATCAACTACTAGAATGTAAACGCGGCACTCCGAATCATTGCGTTAACACCAACACATTTTTATCAGGGGATCGATCCTGATCCCGAGCTCGGGACCAGTGTAAACACAGTGTATATCAAAGTGAAATTAAGGAAGAGGGTCCAGATCACATTTTTGAGGCCCCACTTTTCCTATGGGTGTTGAGATTTTGACACCATATCATTTGTTATACATGTATTTTCCTCATTACCATTCTGAAATTTCACGTTCTCAATCCATACATGTATATTCAAGGATATTGTCAAAATACCACTCCATCCTTTGTCTAAGGCCAAACAAAATAAATGGTGTGTTTACGGTAACGGCCTAAAAATAATTTTATTTTGTCTTTTTTTTTTACATTTCAGTTCATGCATTTGCGTGTTATTTTGCAATGTATGAAACTCACTATCAACACTATTAACCATGTACAAGTAGGCCTACATGTATAGAAAATGCTATGTTCATTGGAAATTATTGCAAATAGTGCTCATTTAAAATAATCAACTTGAAAATCTGGCAATAAAAAGTTTAAGGGTCGGCAATTTGGCCTCAAAAATTCCAGGTAGGTTGGGTTACCGTAAACACACCATCTATTTTGTTTGGCCTAATTACTGTTAAATGAAGGGGCAGATGTGAGATCACAGTGAAAAACAGAATAAAATTTTTCTAACTGTACCACAGTACCATCTCTAAATGTTTAGTTTGGCAGTTAAAGAAAGTAGGTGTCTGAACAAAGCCATTGAACTACTGGTACGTATTTCAGAACACCATGACCAACCAACCAACCAAGCCTGCAGTTAACAATGTACATGTACAGTACCTGTACAGTAGATTAGAATTCCATTTGTTATGAGTTTTATCAATTTCCAAAAGTGCTTGGTAGAATAATCCAATTCACCTGTATATTATCCACATTCCATACTGATAAACACAACCTGTTATCTGAGGTACATGTAGGTCATTATCAATGAGAATCACATACCATTTGTCTGTGATAAACAAGGGTTGTACAGTAATAAACGCCCACTGATATAAAGCTTCTTTTCTAAGTCATGGCTGTTTTTTTTTATCCATTGTGTATGCTTTCAAAATTTGTTCAGTCCATTGAAAAGGGACACTTTAAAGATGGGGTACAATGTACATGATTGGTAAACTGTTAAAAACAGCATTATTTCCACAAACTAAAAGCCTATGTCAAGAAAACAGCCATGTAGAAATTTCAGCCACAAAGATGCAGTAATACATACGTACTTCAAAAAACCTGAAAAAAAATCCATGCATGTTTTTTGTGTGTAAATGAATGGTAAAAATTGTCTGCAGACAAGTGTTAAATTTGTTAAAACCCACCTTCCGTTGGCAGTGTCTCCCACAAAGGTACCATTTTACACGAAAAAAAATGTTTTTGTTACCATTGCAATCAACACTTTTGATCATTTTGTTTCCCCCTTGTCAACTTGTGAAGTAAAGTGCAAATGATGTATTGGGCTTTAATGAGAGTTCATTGTACATTATACAAGTACATGTACATTCCTAAATACTGTGTTTACTACCGTATATAATAACACAGTGGCAGATGGGGTATGGTATGGCACACCGCAGGAGGCCATAGGCCTGGCCCATGTTGTAACAATAGATGAAAACAGTATTTGTGCAGCATTTCATGCAGTAGTAGTAATTTGTGTGGAATTACTCAAAAGCTTCCGTGAAAATAAAACAGTAAACAAGAAACAATACAAGAAAAGAACAGTGTAACAAATTGTTGTTTGGGTTTCTGGGGTTAAAGGCCCACTCTATCATTTGCAATAACCCCAAAGGTTAATCAACAAGTTGACAGGGGAACCTTACTCAAAGTAAAGATTTAATTAGTAGCAACTATCCAATTAAATGTTTCTGCCCGAGATGATAACATTTTACCAGAAAATAATCCATGAAGATGAAATTATTGAGATCGTTTGCAAACTACCGGTATTTACTTCTCATCTGAGCAGTCCGAAATGGGTGCACTGCTGTGTACTGCGTGTATGCTGTTCTAACGCGATGCATTTTTTAATGCATCGCGTGGGTCGCGCACGTACTCGCAGTATGACGCGTGCCACAGAGTACGCGACCGACTGAGAACGAAAAACACCCAGCCAAGACCGGTAAAACACAAATAGATTTTCATGATTTTAGAAGACGTGGGACAGAATCATCTATAGGGCCTTTAAAGTTTCTGAGCACAGCAGTCAACAATTTCTCAAGTGTCAACCTTGACCCCAATTACAGACAGACTTGTATTTATAGAGTCAATAAAGGCAAACATGTGGACAAATTGTTAAAAAAAATATTAAACAAAATGTCAGAAAAATTCAATACACAGTGGGAGAAGGGGACTCAAGTTGGGACTGGGTAGGCTTAAATCACACCCTCCCTCTTAACTGATCTTTTAGATACATGTAGGTAATTTTTTTTAATTTCTATTTTTCAACAGAACAGAACAGAATGAATCAAATAGGCCTAAAACAACACAAAAATAGTGAGCAGGTTATACCGGTAGTCACACGTAAGTCACACACAAGTCACACACATCATCGTACACACTCACCCTACTCCCTCATAATTTTTTAGGTGTGTTTAATAGCATAGTAATTCTATAATTTTCATTGTACAAATTTCATGTTTTGCACAAAAATGAAACATACAGTATGTACCGGTACCAGTATGTACATAAAAATCACTAATGTCCAATTTTGCCATCCAGAAAACTTTATAAAGCAGATAGTATGTTCTATTTTTGCTGTATCAAAAAAAAGTAAATTTCTGGATTTGTGTACAATGACTTGGGCATGACTTGACATGGGCACGACCTAAATTGGGCATGACTTGACTTGGGCGTGACCCGACTTGGGTTCGACTTGACTTGGCAGGGATGTGATTTGTTCCGGTTTTTCCCGGAATAATCTTTGTCACAAACCAGTGAGACAAAAGAAAGTTCCTGGAAAAACCGGAACAATCACATCCCCGCTTGGGCTCGACTTGGCCTCGACTTGACCTCTGCTCCACAGAGAGTGTATGGAGTCTCAAGTTAGAATTTTCCCCAAAAAGACATAAAATTTAATTATGGAAGAAGGTGGTTAAACTTACCTGCAATTTGGGGGAGGATCCAGTGTAATTTCTTTGAGTTCTTTCCTAATTCTGAAAGACAAATAAAAGGGCAATTCCACGGTTAGTAACGTTACATAATTAGCAATTTACTGGAGTTCTATCCTCTATTATATCAACACGCAAGCCTGTCAGTTCTCCATTTTGGTACCATCAATACATCTCACCAACATCTACTGGACTAATAACTAAATATCATTTAGCCCAATTTTGTGAATTGTAATAAAGATTTTAATCTTTGCCCAAAATTGCCCAAAAAGGTATTTTTTTACTTTAGGTCACAACTGGAATTTAAGGAAAATAATTATTGGAATCGATAGCTTGGATGATTTTAGAATAGGAATACTTATAACCACATACATTTCGGTTGCAAATGTTTAGTTTTCGAGAAAAAAATAACGAAACATATTGCATATATATGATTGCACGTTTGTAGCGTTTTTTTGGATATATTCTAGAGGCACTTCGCGGACGACGACATTTACGCGCTCAGAATGTCGAGCACACAAAGCAGCCCAAAAACCAAACGGATCATTTCCACTAAGTAATCACAGGTATTTTAGTATTATCATGGAGGAAGGAAAACAACTTCCTGCACTTAATTATCCAAGCTATCGATTCCAATAATTATTTTCCTTGTGACCTAAAGTTAAAAAAAAGTATCCAAAAAATATCATAAAACACTCACTTTGTTTTTTAATTGGGGGCAAAACTGATAAAGAGTACGTGTGGACAAACATGGAAAACAAACCCAGAACGAAACCCAACCCGCCGACCACAAACCCCCATGCACAAGCACAATAATTAAGTGTGCACAGGAAAAAAAACATGGCCGATCACTTAACCACAGAGTCTATGGGGCTTAACTTCCAAGCTTAATTTCTCAAAAACTATACGACGTGCTGCGATAATTTTTGCACCAGTAGAAAGGGAACAACAAAATATTTCGATTGAGGTGACATTTAGTATTCAGTTTTTTGCCAGGCACGAGAGGGAACGGTTTTTAGCTTATATGCAAATGAGCTGCAAGGCCCGTAACAAGAGAATGTGGCATGGACTTTACATAGAAGCCCGTCACTGTGTCGTGCTATTCAATGATTAGACATCGATCGCTCGAACGCCGGCCTCCAAAACCGCCCATCGAAAGAAACAAAACGATATTATTAGACTCTATCTGGTGGGGAATTTACCTTCTAGCACTACTGGTGTACATTTTATTTGTCCACTTTGTAGTGGGTTTCTGCTCAGCGCGATCTTGGGAGGTGGTTTGTTCCCGATCTGACGCCACGGCTGCAGCAGCAGCAACAACAGCCGTAGCAGCAGCAGCAGCAGCAGCCGTGTTCCCGCGCCGACCACCGCCGCTGGACACCGCATGTTGCGGCTGTAAAGAAGATTCCCGGTCCAGTCCATTTATATTCATCTTAGCATCCAAAAACAAGCCGATCCACACCTGCAAAACGATAAATACCACTCGGGTTAGTTTTCGCAGCGATGTTTAAAACTCCCCAAACACTTTCGGATCGGGACAGTCACTCGTGATCCTGTTGCAGAGAAATTATTTTTCCCACTTCGGAAAATAACTTTCCTTTCGTTGAAAAACACAAAATCCGCCGTGAAAAAAAGACGCCGTAGAGCACCTTGATTTCTTTATTATCACCTCTGCGAAATTTGAAGAGTCCAGCTATCCAAATACTTCAGTTACAGCAGATTTACGAAAGCCAGCGATGTTTTTCCTGAGAAAATTGGACCTTTAAAACGGATTGTCCTTTGCAATCAAACGGCCGACTGTGAGTGTGATGAATGAATGAATAGCAAAGGCTCTGCTTTGATAATCGTGGCGTGAACTTCGAAACAAAGATCTCCCGGTTCGTCGCTCAAAACGTGTCGAAAGTCTTCAATATTTCACCAGGAGGAAGAGTAATAACCATAAAATCCGTGTACCTCAAAATATTGCCGATTTGTACAATCAGAGAGGGTAAAATATTCGCTCAAAATACGAGACGATCCAGCCGCACGCTCGATTAAGAACTTGCATCCGGCAACATGCACGAGCAGCTGGTTTGTTTAGTGCACGTCCTCCCTCCGGTGCTGTAATACACATTGCGCCTACACAAAATAATTGACAACAGTGCCTTTTTACGCATCAGTACACTTGACATTCAACTCGTGTATGGGCTTATAAATTGCGCTCCTCAAACAATTATGATGGTATAGGGAGCTATTATTCGAGAATAACGTCAGTGTAATCTTTTCCGCCAGTTTTTATTCTGGTTTAATGTGACTGTTATCAGTGAGTGTGTAACCGCAAACAATTACATTCATTAACCATCATACAAACACATTGTATAAATAATGTAGTTTAATTAATTGCATTGAACCGCTGTACTGCGTCTCTCATCCAGATGTTTTTATTACCTTCATTATCTCTTTAACATATGACCAAATGAAATACGTGTATACTGAAATTACTGATAATGCAATTGAATTTTCAAATGCAGAAACAATACCGAGGCAGTAGAACTAGAAGGCGTTGGTGTACTACATACATTTCTAAACTGGACATTTTGCTGATACTTTTTCTCTCAGGGCCAGGAATGTCCTGCTGAAAAGAAAAAAAGAAATGAATAAAAAGGTTCAAAAGACATACCGCAGTGCAAATTTCCTGGCTTTTGGCTATTTAACTTGCAAGTTAATAAAGGCCGCGCCCGGCGGCGCCGGCGGGGGCGGTCAGGTTGCGTTGGCGTAGTGGTATTTCCCCGCCTCAGTCACCTCTGGCGTCCCAGGTTCGATTCCCGGACGTGTATGTGAATTGTGTTTGCAGTCCCAAGTCGGCCGCGTGGGTTTCCCCCAGTAGATTTCCCTGCGGGCTTTCCTCCCACTTTTAAAACTGGGCCGATAGGCTTTCGAGCAACAGTGTTTTATTATACTTTAGTCGGCCCTGTCCAGCTTTAAAGAATTGGGTAGTTTTGTTTCAGTTAAGTTTTGTTTATTGTACGTATGGTTTGATGTATGTTTGCACGTTGTAAAATTTGTTGTTGAATGGCCGAATAAATAATAATGATAATAATCTAATTCTTCGTCATTCTTGACCAGATCACCCTATAAACCCGCACCTCCTCCACCCCCCTCACCCACCCACCCGCCCACCTCCACCCCGCCCACCACCATTTTCCCCATGGGTGTTGAGAGTTTGATGGCCTCCGGCTCCGGCTCCGTCTCCATTTCGCCATTTTGAAGCCGCATACCAAACTTCGGCTTGGCTTCGGGCTTCATTTTGAGGCTTCGTTTTGGCCCAAATGTGGCTCCGAAACGAAGTCAACCAAAGAGGTGACTTCGGCCGGCTTCGTGACGTCATGAACTAGAAAATCACGTGACAGCAACAAAAACTTTGTGAACTTTTGCAGGTTTGCTAAACTTTGCCGCCGACAAAACTCGTCTGCTAGCGCTTATAAACAGCCGATGAAAAAGAGTGGTATAGGCCTACTAGGCCCGACTATAGTTCCAAACGGTTTTTGGTTTGGCTTCGCTATTAAAAGTGAAGCCGGAGGCGGTTGGAGCCGGAGCCGCATGAAGCCGGAGCCTGGAGCCTGAAGACGGAGTCGATATTTGGAAAAGGGCCCAAATCAGGGCCCTTTTCCACATTTTCCGAGTTTTGTCGGCGGCAAAGTTTAGCAAACCTGCAAAAGTTCACAAAGTTGTTGCTGCTGTCACGTGATTTTCCAGTTCATGACGTCACGAAGCCGGCCGAAGTCACCTCTTTAGTTGAATTCGTTTTGGAGCCTCATTTGGGCCAAAACGAAGCCTCAAAATGAAGCCTGAAGCCGAGCCGAAGTTTGGTATGCGGCTTCAAGATGGCGGAATGGAGACTATACGGAGACTAGACGGAGACGAAGCCGAGATTTGGAAAAAGGCCCATGTGTCATATTTTTCTCATTGCCATTCTGGAATGTCGCGCCCTCAATCCGTATAATTGTAAGGTTATAACTTTTTATAGCTCCATTTAAGAACGAAATCCATGTTTTCTCTCTCGAAAAAGCTGGTCACGCTCCTTTAATAATACTGTCTGCAGGATAGGAGCGTCCACAAAAGAAGTAGCGCGCCACCGTATGTCTTACAAATGCCATGTCGTCCGCGTGTTATTTTATTTCCGCGCGTTTCCGGTTCCGGCCTGATTCAAGTGAAAAGTCATGATGAATGTTCAACATGTTCGGAAGGCCTGCCCTATACAATGCCCTAGCTGACTAGACTCGTACCCGTGAGCGGTGACGTGTTTTCTTATAGCTTGGAGACTAGGAAATCCTATCTTCATGTCCTCACACTTTGCTGATTTGTCTGCGACTCGGAGTATAAATAATGCACCTGTCAATTGTTTCCCCTACCCCACCCAACTCCCCCTCCGCCACCTCCCCTCACCCCCCCCTCCCCCAACCCCTCCCTTCCCTTCCCCTCCCCTTCCCCTCCCCTTTAATTCCCCCCCCCTTCCCCTCCCTCTCCCCCTCCCCCCTACCATGCCTACACCCTCCCACCCCGGGCTACCCCACCTAAGAGGTGGGGATTGTCACTTTTTGCGTGACCTAGGATCTAGGAGGTGGGGCAGCGTGGGGGGGGGGGGGGGGGGGGGGGGAGGGGAGGAGGGGGGGGGGGGGGGAGGGGAGGGGGGGTGAGGGGGAGGGGAAACAATTAATAGTTGCATAACTTGCCGGGTTAAACTTGGACCCTACAGTCATGACAGTAATTTCGCTTTTTTAACATGGGGGCGTGGCTTGCGATATATTAGACCCGTGAACAGTGCTTCGGAGATCTCCGAAGCACTGTTCACGGGTCTAGCGATATATAGGTCCAAGCGGGTTGGCAGGTACCATCTTCCTGTTGCAAGGCTGTTGCTACCACATCGAGTTGTTCACAACGTGCCTTGCTGAAACGAGTTGAGCTAGGCTGTATTTTGGACTTGTGTGAATATTAATTAGCAAGTAACTATAACTAATAAAGTAATTATAACTAATATGACGTGATAATGCCACAGAAAGTGTAAATTTGGTTGGGAAACATGATTTTTCTTAGGCCTAGGATTTTTGTCATTCTCCATCATGTCCGTAGAGTCTCAACTAGGGAACGTGTATGGTATATTGTTGGTTTTGTAATGATCGGATGTGAATTTTCTTCAGAATACAAGTACCAAAGCACATTATGTGCGAAGAACGTCAAGGTCACGCTACCATTGAGGTCAATAAGCATGGAGTCTTTACCTGGGAGGAGGTTCAGCAACATCGTAGCCAGAACGACAAATGGTTGGTGATTGAAGACGGAGTGTACGACGTCTCACAGTGGGTAAAACGGCACCCAGGAGGGAGGAAGGTGTTGTCTCACTACGCTGGGGAGGATGCTACAGTAGGTTGAGGGCAGCTTGAATAGTCTCAGTGACATACAGGGTATCCAAAAAAATGTCCAGATTAAATCAGGCAACCTCATAATCTATGTTTCCCTCGATCCTGATAGGGAATCTTCCGATATGAAAAATAGTCCTTATTGCATCAAAATCAGTCAAGTGAATCAAAAGTTATGTCATATTTAGTGCAGCAAAGTCACACCCAAGTTTGTGAACCAGGGGCGGATGGCAATAAAATTGACTTAGCCACTGGTCTAAGACTTAGCCAGTCTCGGCTTAGTCGCTGGTTTAGCCCATTGCAATAAACTAGTGTAACTGAAGTACGGCTGCGCCAGCCGAAAAACACGCACATCTTAACAGAAAGTGACGCAGCCGGCTATCCTTCCGTGATTTCAAGCCAAACAAACGTCCTCACGAAGCCACTTGATGACGCGTGTGTGGTGCAGTTTTTGCAGAGAAACTGACTGCGAAAGTTATCAAATAGCAGTAAAAAAGCACTAATGGGCACAATGTGCATTTTGTTCGTCTTTTTTCATGCAAAATTACGAGATGTAGCGCGGTGTCCAAAGATTATAGCCTGCTCGCCGCAGGCTTAAATTTTAAGACTGGTCTAACTTTAAGACAACGATATTGCAAGCGGGCTATAACTATAGACCGGTCTTAAAGTTAATGGACGCCGCGTTAGCAGGCTAAGCCTATAGACCAGTCTTAGACCACATATTGCAATCCGCCCTTGATCTGATTATTTGACAATAAGAACTGGCCACCTAGTTTAAGATTAGTCAAAAGGCAGTCACTCCTAGTTGAGGGCTGACCTTGCTGCACCAAAAATGACATGCATAATGTTTGATTCACTTGACTGATTTTGATGCAATAAAGATTATTTTCTGTGTAAGAAGATTCCCTATCAGGATCCAAAGAAACCAAGATTCTGAGGTTGTCGGGTTTGACCTGGACAATTTTTAGGACACCCTGTATGTTCCCTTTTTTCACAATTCTGGCTCTACACTATAATAAGAATCTTAGTCATGAAGACTATGTGAAAAGTTCAAACCCAGCAAAATCACTGTGAAATAACACTATATCAATTTCACTGCATTTTCACATAGCCTTTGTTGGAAGTTACCCCACCTAAGAGGTGGAGATTGTCACTTTTCCCGTGCCAAAATACCCACTCCTCACAACTGTCGCGTGCACCACATAGCTACAAAAATTTAGTCTGGTTAAGTAGATACTAAGTGTGGATGTGAAAGGAAGTATGTCAAAACACCAGACGCTATTTATGTAAAACTTTGGTTTCGGTGCCTATGAATAATCGCATTATATACATATATTATATATACATATATGCCAATTCATGTATCATTCTTTTTGTCCGGGCCATTTCAACACAGGATGCCTTTGTTGCTTTTCATCCCGACAAGACAAAAGTGCGGAAATATCTCAAGCCGCTTTGTATTGGATCTCTGTCCATGGATGATTCCAGTAAGGTATGTTATTGGCTTCGCAGTTCTTACTGGTACTGAGCCTTAAAGGAGCTCATTCAGATTAATTCCAGAAACTGGATTTCGTTCTAATTACCTAACAGTCATAAAATACCTCCCATGGGAAGAAAACAGGCAATTTGTAATCTCCAGTTTGGATGTGGAAGCAAAAAGATTGGTGTAATTACTGCACTGCTTTATGGAACAGATCAATTAGTTTAAAAAACATTAGTGTTTTTTTGACAATATCCTTGAAAATATACGGATTTAGAGCGCGAAATTTTAGAATGGTAAGGAGACAAATATAACAAATGATATGGTTTCAAAATCTCAACACCCATGGAAAAAATTGAGGCTTTAAAAATGTGTTCACGACACTCTTTTAACTTTTGACCTTGTGGGTTTTTGTATGCAGGCAAACATTGTCACAGACATGCGGGACCTTCGTGCCAAGGCAGAGGATATGAAACTCTTTAGTCCAAACATGTGGTTCTATGTCGTACAACTCGGCCACATTCTTGCCTTGGAAGTGCTTGGCTGGTGCGTCTTATGGCACTATGGATCCAGTTGGCTCCCGTACTTAATCACGGCTTTCATACTGACAACATCGCAGGTGAGTTATCTCTAGCATCAGTGTTCTCCACTGATTGACATTTTGTCCTGGCGCGCTGATCAGCGCCCACATGTGGCCAACCCCCTGTTCGCGTGAGGGGCGTTGTTCAAAACAGATGGGGTACCGTGGCCGAGTGGTTTGGGTCACTGATTCGCAATACTCGGGTGAAAACTTGGGGTTGCAGGTTCAATACCCGGCCTAGGTACCTGTGCCCTTGAGCAAGGCACTTAAACACACTTGCTCCATCCTTCGGAAAGGATGTAAAGCCATTAGTCCAGTGTGTTAGGTAACGCACTCTAAACTTCTCAGAGCATTCTTTTGTGAAGAGCAAGGGGATTCCCCGGTGTCTCTGACCATTTATAATTCTCCTCATGGGTTTCCTCACGCTTGCAAGTGACAGTCCAATGGTTTCAGTACCAGAAAGAAATAATAATAATAACTGTCATGGCCCTTACCAAAATTTCAGATCATGTGAACAAGGCCTGACAAATTTTATTGAGTGACTTGCATCAGCATTGTCCGAGAGAGTGAAAATTAAATTTAAAATGTTTGTTAAAGTCCATTGGCAAAGTTATTTGGATCAAAAGTAGGACGTATAGTACAGGGTGAGTCAGAAAAATAACTCTTTTTGTTTTCGCAAATTTATATCTCCAAAACTTGCCTAGATATTTTTTCTTTGACAATGCAGTCATGTTGATATGGTCACTGAGCATGTCTGGTGAATGAATCATTGATTTATGGTATTGCACAACAAAGTTAGACACAATTCTTCCCAGGGTTCGGAAATAACTACCAACACATTTTGTGACTTTATTAAGATGAGTAACGTTGACATTTATTACCAGACTCTTCCCAATACCCTTCAGTGGCTAAGAAATTGCTTAAAGGCACAGGCTCATCAGCAATGCGCGCGCGCCAAATTCGTGCAACGCAATACACAGCTCCATAGCAAAGGCATGGAGCTGCGTATTTCGTGGCACGAATTTGGCGCGCGTGCATTGCTGACGAGCCTGTGTCTTTATTAAACTGCTGAAATCCAGGCACTGTGCAGGACACAGATGGTAAAAAGAGCAGTGTTTAAGATGAGGCCAGGTTGAATGTCGAACTGGAAGACAACATTGAGGCAAAACATTGTGTTTGTAGCTACTTCAGAACCCAGGGAAGAATTGTGTCCATCTTTGTTATGTAATACCATAAATCAATGATTCATTTACCAGACATGCTCACTAACCAGGGGCGGATCCAGGGGGAGCGTGGGGGCCACCCCCCCCCCCCCCCCCCCCCCCCACCCCCCCCCCCCCCCCCCCCCCCCCCCTCCGCCCACCCCCCCTTTTCAAAAAGAAATATTGCCTCAGATCGCACCACAGAGCATCTAGAATCCACCTAGAAGCGGTCAGGGCTTTGCGCTACGCGCTCGCTATTTCATTGTCATCCGCATTTCATGCTTAAAAATTTCACGCCCCTCCCCTTTTCAAAATCCTGGATCCAGCCCTGGTAACCATATCAACATGACTGCATTGTCAAAGAAAAAATGTCTAGGCAAGTTTTGGAGATATTAATTTGCGAAACAAAAGAGTGTTTTTTCTGACTTACCGTGTATATTAATAGCTCCTTATGTATTTTTTCAGGCACAGTCGGGATGGTTACAGCATGACCTTGGTCACCTCTCCGTCTTTCGTCATTCTCGTTGGAATCACTGGTTGCATTATTTCATCATCGGTGGTCTGAAGGTATGCTAACGCATATAGACCGTATTGAATAGCTGCCATCTTGTAGGGCAGTTTCTTTGTTCGGTGAGGACATGCATGGTTGCACATTTTGTGCTTACATTGTTGACAATTTGAAACAACAAAAGTTGCCCTACAAGATGGCAGCTATTCGATACGGTCTATACACTAGCCAATTAACGATAATGAAGAATTCAAACACACTCACAAAAAAGGAATCAAAAATTTTAAATTAAAAAAAAAATTGAGTGGGGGATTTTATTTTTATTTTGGTGTACTTCATCATGACGTCATTGTTTCTTAAAGCCCCATTATATCATTTGCAAAGACGCAAAATGTTACTTTATGAGTTGACAAGAAAAACCCCACTAAAAGTGTTGATAACAATGGTAACAAACATCACATGGTTTTCCCCGTGTAAAATGGTACCATTGTGGGAAAAATTGCCAACTAAAGGTGGCCAACAACCAGTGTCCCTGGCCGTCGGCTGCCAATTCGCCACTTGCACGGTTCCGCCATTTTGGCAAAACAACGAGGCTTTCCTTGCATGAACAATGACTCCCTCGCGTCGTTACCATGTCGGTTGCTGTGACGTTGACTTTTGTCCATTGTAAAATATGATGTATGCCAGGAAAGCCTCATTTTGATGAGTGCAACCGTGCAAGTGGCGAATGGCACTCCACCCACCTATGTATCTACGAGCTGCGAATTGAAGTTCATTAAACCCATTAAATAAATAAAAATTTAATGAAAAAAACAAAATTAGCTCTCAGCACAGGAAATATACAAAATATACGCAAATTTACAGTTTAATCAAAATCTGAAAATTTCTTTTGTAATTAAGCTAACATCGAAATATTCACATAACAGCTTCATTGTGCATGACTGAATAAAACTTCTGTGTGCTGAAAATTCCCACTCTCAGATTGACTGCTTTTTTCAATCAATAAGTGGAATTTTTTTCCGTTCCTTTTGTTGTTTGCTGTATATCTTCAAAGAGCAAGGGTTATTATTATCATCACAAGGGTCACAGTCTCCACCATTTTCTCTCCTTACCAGGCAGCCTCAGCTGACTGGTGGAACTACCGACATTTCCAGCACCATGCCAAACCCAACGTAATGATTAAGGACCCAGACATCACCATGCCGTATCTCTTTCTCTTTGGGGAGAAATGGCCGATAAAATGGGGCTCCAGGAAGAAAGGTTTCATGCCTTACAACTACCAGCAGGGTTACTTCTTTCTCAGTGAGTGTCTCAGTTCAGTTTAAAGTCCCAGTACATCATTTGCAGTTAGGTCTTTCCACAGTAATGGGGTACATTTCTGTGACATTCAAGATCTTAGGTCCCAGTTCACTTCAAATGTCTTAATTTTATCTTAAAATTATCCATACGTAATATGATAATTTGTACACTTAGCTTTTAAAAAATGCATGTTGTGGCAGCAATTTCTTACTTTTTGGGGCAAAAGTTATCTGCTGAGAACAAAAGTACAAGAAAATTTCTTTAATTTTGAGTTAAAGGCACAGGCTCGTCAGCAATGCGCACCCGCCAAATTCGTGCTCGAAACACGCAGCTCCATGCCTTTGCTATAGAGCGGCGTATTGCGTGGCACACATTTGGCGGGCGCGCATTGCTGACGAGCCTGTGCCTTTAAACTAAAGACATCTGAAAGGAATTATTGACTTATTTTTCAAATGTATCCCATTACTGTGAAAAGACCCCGTTACCCAAATTTTACTTTACGAGTTGACAAGAAAAACGTGACTAAAAGTGTTGATAGCAATGGTAACAAACACCACATGATATATTACCGTGTAAAATGGTATCTTTGTTCGATAAATTGCCAAGTGAAGGTATCTTTTTTTTTTTTTGGAATTGTTTGCAAACGATTTTTTTTACCATTCATTCAACACAAAAACCATGCATGAATTTTTCATTACCGCATCTATGTGGCTGAAATTTCTACAAGGCAGTTTATCAACATTGGTCTTTAGTTATGTAATGCTGCTGTTTCTGGAATGAATTCATAAAAAAAGTTTCATCTGGAAATGATATACTGGGCCTTTAAAAAAGTAATTTTGTTTTCCATAACAAAAAGGTAATGTTAGATCATACATGGTAGGGGAGGAGTTTCTTCCTTGAAAATGAACAAATTCTTAGTTGTTTTGGATGATACGACCTAAACACAAACCCAGGTTGTTGCAGTATATATACATATATACATTTAACGGAGCTTGTTCAGATCTTTCAAAATCTTTTTTTTTTTCTAACCTAAAAACCATATAAAATACCTCCTTAAAATACTATCCATAGAAAGAAAACAGGCAATCTCCAATTTGGATGTCGAAGCAAAAAGGTTGGTGTAATCACTACAGTGCTTTATGTAACAAGATAAATTAGTTTACAAAACATTGGTGTTTTTTTTACAATATCCTTGAAAACATATGGATTGAGAGCGCGAAATGTCAGAACGGTAATGAGAAAAATGTGACGAATGCTATGGTATCAAAATCTCAACACCCATGGGAAAAATGGGGAGTGGGGTAAAAAATGTGATCTGGATACACTTTAAAAAAAAAGTAAAACAAACGTTCAAATACACATTATTTTATCACATCAAGCATTGTGCTTTTAATTTTAACTTTTTCCACAGTCGGACCTCCACTGCTGCTCCCAGTATACTTCCATGTTGAAAATCTCTACCACATCTTTTCAAAGCGAATTTGGACAGTAAGTATCTTGTCTGTCTTGCACATTTTAAGATAACAGTAATGCCCATATGCAGGATTCGCAATGTCCCAAAAGTTTAATCAACCTTTTGACTGGAAAATCTTACTTAAATAAAAGATAGAAGTGGTTCCAACTGTCTTATGCAATGATTCCGTCCAAGATATCTTTGGAAATGAAAACGATAATTGAAGATGAATTTATATAAATACAAGGGCACCTTCGTTTGAACAAAATTCATCTCCTTAACTAATGTGGTATTAATAATTATCACTTCGTTTTTCGTGCTGAAAGCATGGACACAGGTTTTCAAGTGCTTTCATTGTATGGATGAGGCACTGAACTAACTAAAGCCTCCTCTACACTGGCAAAGACTTGTTTGCTGATGTTTTTTTGTGTGTCAACTTTCGCAAACAGAAGCAAACTTATTGAACGATCACTTGATCACGATTGGCTAGCTCTAATCACATGACCTGAAACTGGTTTCCTGATTGGTTCAGACATAAAACATGTTAATTAGAGTTTGTTTTGCCCTTACCCGACGTATATTAGCACTGTATACTCAGTGCTTTCCCGAGACACTATAAAAAACTTCTTGGCGTGCTCAGGCGGGATTCGAACCCATGACCTCCTACGTCGGGTAGGGGCAAAACAAACCCTAATTAACATTCATTCTCTCCGACCCAAGCTAAATCAATTACTGACATAAAACATGAGCAAACAGATGTTTGCCGATAGCTGCAAGTCCAAACACCGGCAAACGCGGTTTAGTGAAATTTGCTGTTATTTGCTAATGTTTTATGGGCTGTCCACACCTGTAAACCTTTCTGAAAAACATTACCAAACTTGAAGTTTGGTCATGTTTTATGTGAAATGTTTGCCAGAGTATATGGGGCTTTATACACTGGTTAGTTTTTATCATACACATCCTCAATCACACATGGAGATAACACCGTATCTTTAATTACGTTTCTTGTTCGTTGCATGTCGCCAGGACCTTGCATGGACCCTGATTTTCTTCATCCGTTTCTTTGCTACTTACGGACCTCTGTTGGGAGGATGGAGTGCTTTTGGCTTGTACATGTTTGTCAGGTACAAATATTTGGTTTTCATTTTACAATTCGATTTCACATTTAGAAACCAAATATTCGAAACAAATGCAAAAATATCTTCCATTTTTTAATTATGAAAAAGCGTGTAAAGGCAGTTTACGCAAGTTGAATGGATCCAAGCAAAAAAGACCAATTTATTTTAGCTAGTTTGCCCACAAGCGCAAGATGCAGCAAGGGTATCAACTATAACTTCTTTGTGTTTGTCAGACCGGTATATTCAAGACAAATATTAAAGAGACGATGCTTGTTTTGCAGATAGACTAGCCAGGAATTGGCGAAGGGGGCGGTGCAGTTTTTACTGTTTATTTAGTGCTTTTGTGCTTGTGTAAAATTTATAAGAAAAGTTGGATATTCGGTTTGTAATAATCCGAATATTCGGATTTGAAGACCTTCGGTTTCTCTCAACACTAATTAAGATATACCGTTAAAAAAAAAAAAAATAAATAAATAAAATAAAATTTTACTCTGACCGAAAGATCGAGGAAATGCTGAGAGATGGAACCTTTTATCGGCCAGTAATGTGTATGACCACCTCTTGTGGCAAGGCTGACTGCACCAACCTCCATAGGATCCACTGAGGGCAGGGTGTGCCACTCTGCATGAAGTGCCTCCCTGAGCGCCTGCACTTCTAGGGCTGTTTGGGAGACACACAACTCCGGAGGTCAACTCATCCCACGCAGGTTCAATCAGGTTGAAAACCCAACAAAATTGGTTTTCTGGGAACTACAGGATTCTCATAGAATCAGAAACAGAAAATGTCACATTTCATAACAGTGGGAATCACTTTGTTCAAACCATGTTCAAACAGGTCGTCTTGGACCAGGAGGAAATAGAACAGTCTTTAAGACAATTCCAAAGTGATTGGTCGATTAGTGCCTTGTTATCCACAAGTTCACTGTATTCAAGAAACTGTTCCGATCAATATTTTAGAAAAATTGCGTTGTTATATTATAATTTGCAATATTATAATTTGCATACACCCAGGTTTCTGGAGAGCCACTGGTTTGTCTGGGTGACCCAGATGAACCACCTTCCCATGGGAGTGGACATTGACAAGAGGAACGACTGGTTGACGCTGCAGGTGCAAGCCACGTGCAACGTGGAGTCATCGCTCTTTAATGATTGGTTCACGGGACACCTTAACTTCCAAATTGAACACCAGTAAGTTGGGAGTCTTTCAGGTTGTGCTTAAAGGCATAGGCTCGTCAGCAATGCGCGCCCGCCAAATGTGTGCCACGCAATACGCAGCTCCATAGCAAAAGCATGGAGCTGCGTGTTTTGGGCGCGCATTGCTGACGAGCCTTTGCCTTTAAATTTAACCAGTTGGCGCCGGGATTATTTTTGGCAAAAAATACCAATTATTTAAAAAGGCAATTGTGCCAATCATAAAGGGGCCAATTTCATAAAGCTGTTTAGCAAAACAATTTGCTTAATCAAAAATTTGTGTGCTTTATCAAAAATTTGTGTGCTTTATAAAAGTGGGTTAATAGTCAAAATTGTATGTCAACTTGTGTTCTTAGCAAGAATAGCTGATATTCTTGTGAAGAACACAAGTTGACATGCAATTCCGACTATTAACCAATTTTATTTGCTAAACAGCTTTATGAAATTGGCCCCTGGTCAAGCATCACAAATACTGACTCTTGAGAGTCATTTCTACATTCATTGTATAAATCTTCTCACTAAAAGATCATACTTTGCAACACTCTGAGGCGGCCGCCACGGAGCGAGACTTGCTACACTGACAGGTAGTCCATAGCTGTCTAAGTTCAAGTTTAAAACATGGTGTGTACAAATGAATGGTTGACAATGCCGTGGAAGACAGCGGCAAAGCTGACGTTTTAACTCGTCGACCGCCCCTGTGACTATACATTGTCAGGACGTGTTTACATGTTCTCCGGCGTCAAGTGGTTAAATAAAATAAATTATAAATTATTGCATTTATATAATGCACATTCCATATGAACATGTTCGCGTGTGCTTCACATCAAGATACATAGGTGGGTGGCGCCATTGGCAGCCGACGGCCAGAGACACCGGGGAATCCCCTTACTCTTCACAAAAGAGTGCTCTGGGATATTTTAAGTGCATTACACAACTGTTCCGAAGAATGGAGCAATTGTGATAAAGTGCCTTGCTCATTGTTTTTCTCAAAAAATTATTTACACCGAAATCTGTCCATTTTTAAAAATTAAAACAAATACATATGTTGTACTGTGTATACGAGCTCTAAAACCGGCCGTACAACTTGCATTTTGTCCGTAATCCAATCACGATAGCGCATGTTGTGCAGTCGCATCACAAGGTGTACGGGTTCCGTGGTCACGATTTTGTGTACTAGTCCGTCGCAACACAATCGCAGAATTTCGAGCATGCTCGAAATTTGGCGTGTCTGTGCAATCGCAACGGAGTCGGAACGCAAGGTGTACGGCCGGCTTAAGTCTTTCCTCTGATAAGGAAAACCATATTATATTTCTTTAAACCGTTTTTTGGCATTTTTGGTTGCAGCCTGTTTCCCACTATGCCAAGACACAACTACATCAAGATAGCACCCTACGCTCAGGCTCTCTGCAGAAAACATGGTCTCAACTACCAAACCAAGACACTCCTGGGTGCTTTCGCAGATATCGTACAGTAAGTTTAGACCTGGGGCCGATTTCACTAACGCGTTGCGATGATCGCTAATGCCCAAATCAATCGCTAAACTCGAAATCCATCGCAACTTTGCGATCAACTTCAAAGAGCGATTTCACAAAAACTAAGCGATGGTGTTGGCCATCGCTAGTTGATTTTTAGCGATGAATATTTAGCGACGACTAATTTGTCATCGTAAATGGAAACATTCATCGCTAAAATACAATTTCGCGTTATTTTCAGTGCGTCTCGAAATGGCGTTTCAGTTGTTGTACATAAACAATGCAAGAGCATTACAGAGAGAGAGAGGATTTTTAGGGACAGGACAAATCCTCTGGATTCATAGTGACAAAAAGATGCACAAATATTATCGGTTTACGCGGAATGGCGTCATGAGAATTATTGACATTTGCAACCGTTGAAGTATTTGTGGCTTTCAGGTTTTACGCTATGCTGCTTCTATTCCACAACATCCGATTATGGCATACATTGTGTATCTATAGTGTCTGCAGAATCGTGCAGCGAGTCACTGAATTTATGGTTGTTTACGCGTTACTAAGCGATCGTCCTCGTCCAATAAATGTATTTATAATTAATACTCATCGCTATTGCGACGGTTTTAGTGAAATGCAAAATCCATCGCCGTCGCAATAACGATGGATTTGAATTTAGCGATCATTCTAACGATGATCGCAAAACAGCGTGTTAGTGAAATCGGCCCCTGGACCCGATTTCAGAAAACCTGTAAGCACACATTTTCTGCTTAAAGTCCCAATACATCATTTGCAGTTACCCAAATTTTACTTCACGTGTTGATAGCAATGCTAACAATGTTGGTAACATTTAAATCAAGTTTTTAGAGAGAAGTACAATTGTTTTTTACAAAAATGTATACCTAAATATAATTGCACCCTCTCCTTTTGTTCCGCCATACATGTTCATTGTACTTCTAAAAGGCAAATGGCAAAGCATGTGATTTTTTTTGTCGGACAACTATGTGATTTTTCCCTTCCGTTTTCATGTTGGTCTTGTTCTCTTTTTGTTTCAGTTCCTTGAAAACGTCCGGCCAGCTTTGGTACGAGGCTTACCACCATACTTAAACATTCCCATGGAGTTTATGAAAGCAGGGTACGGATTGCATTGCAATAAGAAGTGTAAGGCCCAGTCACAAATTCTTGAAATTACACACGAGTCTATGGAGGACGCTGTATAGACGAATGGATCACACTTTCCAGTGTGATCAATTTCCACGAACCTTAGCCTTGTCCAAGGGCTGTGCAGTTTGAATCCGTGAAGAATTGGCCTACTATGAAGCGACAGTGCGACACCGCGCGGCGAACTGTAGCTAACTGCAAATAGGCTGGTGACCGGAATATCTTGGTCTAGAAACCAGACTACACACACGAGCCTTGTTCTTTTTGTACTCGACGTGCTATGTGTTTCTTCATATCTGCGTTCGAAATCCGACGCAATTACTTATGCGAAACCTGAGTGGCTATAAATATTCATATCTTACATAACATCCAATCAGAGTTCACTATTTTTACCGTGCGGCGCCGGGTTGTAAACATGTCTGTACATGCCATGTTGTCGTTGTGTATGCGTGCACAACGCATGGCGACTTCACTTGACCTAGATCTGTTGCAACTGAGGAAATAACGGTAGTTTGAATAATGTAACCGACAAATTGCAACTTGATGACTTTCAGTTTTACGAAGACCAGAAAAAGCGCTTTATAGCCTACATATTTTCTGCAAGGGTATGACGTGTTTGTGAACTTACGAACTGGGTAAGTCTGCTATTTTTCAAACAGTGCCGTATTGCTCTATTGAAACAACCGTTAGCCAATGAGCTTACGTCTCGGTGCTCTCCTTCTGAACAATTAGCATAAAGAGTCCCCGCCCATAAAACACGTAGTGTAGAAAAAGAACAAGGCTGTGATTCAGCCTTGTGTGTGTAGTCTGGTTTCTAGACCAAGATATTCCGGTAACCAGCCTATTTGCTGTTGGCTACAGTTCGCCGCGTGGTGTCGCTGCATAGGATACAGGCCAATTCTTCACGGATTCACACTGCACAGCCTTTGGACAAGGCTAGCCAAACCTGTGTGACCATTTATCACAACCAGGGTGTCTGCGGGTCTTAAAAAGTCTTAAATTAATTTTTTTAAATTTAAGGCCTTAAAAAGTATTAGAAAGCATTAGAAAGCATTAAAAAGAATTAAAATTTTAGCTAGATTTTGGGCCTGAGGTGCCCGAGTATGGAATTATTTCCTGTTTTGGGGGTTTAATTGGTCTTAAAAAGGCATTAAAAAAGGTCTTAAAAAGTCTTAAATAAGACTTGCTGAAACCCGCGGACACCCTGACAACGCAACAGAACTACGCAGACAGTGCCCACCTAGTGCATTAGCATATAGACCGTATGGAATAGCTCCCATCTTATAGGGCAGTTTCTTTGTTCCATGAAGACTTGCATGGTTGCACATTTGGGCTTGCATTGTTGACCAATTTAAACATTAAACCTTGCCCTACACGATGGCAGCTATTTGATACGGTCTATTGCTCACAAACAGATACACGTGCTTGTGAGCAGTATTCGATCGTACACTGTATCATGCATACAGTCTGCTTGTATGCAGTCGCCCCAAGTGAAGTTTGGTTTCAATGTCGGGTGATTCGCTGTTTAAAGGTAAGAGAGCGCATATATTATGAGTATATCACCTCCCTGTATTAGCAGTCCTTTACTCGGTGTGTGCTATGATAACTGTTGACCCTGAAACATATACCTATGAGTTTTCTCCAATGAATTTGTACTTTTCATGCTCCAAGCGCTGAGTCCTCATTGATGCATTATCTTAAAGTAAAGTAAATCTGCTCTTAAAATTTAAGCCTGCGGCAAAGCATTCTATAATCAGTCTACAACTTTACACATGGCACTACATCTTGTAATTAGTGATGAAATAAATAAGACATAGAGCGTTGTCAATTATGTGAAAGCACTTGTGTCTTCAAGTGGCTTCGTGAGGGCATTTGTATGGCTTAAATTATGCAAGAACTGATAGTTGTAGCTGGCTGCGTCTCTTTCCATTAAGGTTTACATTTTCCGACTGGTGCGGCCGCTATATAAAGGAGTTTATTTTTTACATTTGTTTTATAACTACACGACTGTGTAATTGTTATATACACAGTGAAAATTATTTCAATTTTTAAACCTACATTCCACTTTTTGTGAAAAATATGAATTTAACAATGCAGCTCCATGGAGCTGTGTATTTCATGGCACAAATTTAGCGCACAATGCTGACGAGCTTCTGCCTTTAAATGAAATACAGCATTGCTATTTTCTAGCATCGGCTGATTTGCATAGTCTTTCGTTTATTTTCAGTTTTCAGAGAGCCGTTTGTTTTTCATGGTGCAATGTACCACTTAAGTATTTTCAATCCATATTTGGAATTTACATTCCATCCTTGTAATGTAGCAGCTGTGAAATAATAATAAGCAATAGTTCATAACATAAGCTATATTTTATTATAAAATTACACTGAATTTGTCACCAACATGAGGAATTCTGAAATCCATTATATTTTTTGTATGTCTTGAAATTATTTTCATAACCCCATATGATATATTTATTATGCTGGTTTTTTGCAAGTACTATTTTTACATCTACTCACTAATTTGTCTTAAAGATAGTATACATGATTGGTAAACTGTTACAAATAGTTTTATCCCCCTGTGTGATTGAAGATATGCATGATTAAAACCAACCTGAGCAAAAACCAGCTCCGTACTTCGTCTAACTTTTGAGAAAACAGTAAAAAAAAGGGTTTGCAGTCATTTCGCCCCAAAACCTCTTCGCCCTGAACCATTTCGCCCTGAACCCCGGCCTGTGCACGAAGTGGTTTTGGGGCGAAGTGGCATTTGGGCGATGTAGTGTTTGGACGAAGTAATTTGGGGCGAAATGGCACTCGGGCGAAGTGGTTTGGTGCGAAATGGCACTTGGGCGAAATGGTTTTGGGGCGAATTAAATTTTCGTCTCATGAGACGAAAACTAATTGTTTTACTCATTTCTCAAAGACTATAGCACTTCAGACAAAAACCATTTCAGGGGAGGTTTTCTGCGGTCATCATGTTTATATTGTGTAAGTTAGGCGTAAATCTGTGAACATTTCTGATTTTCGAGATTACCAATGATGTATACTGCCTTTAAATAGAACGACATAATCAGTGAGCGCCTTTAGTAATTTGTAAACCATACACAAAAATTAATGAGTAAAATAATAATAATAACCGAGAATGGGGCATTTGGGAGACATTTTCGGGAACCATTTCCTGAATGACATGAGTTATCGGTAACAATTTCTCAAATGAACACTAACTTATTTTACCTAAAGCTCCAAAAAGAGGTTTGTAACCTAAAACAAAATGGTTCTCGACCTAATAAAAATGGTTAGTAACCTAATAAAAATGGTTTTTAACCTAATTAAAAATGGGGAGACATCACCATGTCTTCCTATTTGCACATGTCTCCCTAATGTACCTTTTTTATACCTACCATGTCTCCCTATTATGTAATTAAGGAAAATGCATTTTATAATTTGTTTGTTTTTTGGTTTTTTTTACATATTGTAGGTGATTTTTATAACAAACGTCCACTTTATTACTTGCCATATACATGTAACAAGTTTTTAATGCTCTACTAATCTGAATTTACAATTTTTAACATAAATATCCTTAAATGTTACTCTGCATAAGCCTTGCTGAAATAAAATAGCCTACTTGCAAGTGGTGTTGTTTTTAAATTTAAATTTGCTTGATCCTTCCTCCATGGTTTCACCACGGTAGTACTATTTACCGGAAAACATACTAAATACCTGAAAACACCGAAAAACACATGAAAAACATACTAAATACCGGAAAACACCAAAAAGAAAACACTGCCAGGGAAAACTCCCAAATAACTTCCCAAAACATACCGGTACCCAGAAACACCCGAAAATATAGGCGAAAAACAACCCAGTGTTTTTCCGGTGTTTTTCGGTATTTGTTTTTTTCAGTCTTTTCCAGGTGTTTTCCGGTATTTAGTGTGTTTTCCGGTGTTTTCCGGTATTTAGTATGTTTTCCAGTAAATAGTATCACCCGTTTTACCATGCCATGATTTCACAAAGCAATTTAAAGGGCCTCAATGGTGTTTTTATCAATGAAATCTGTGCTATGGAACTAGTCCATTAATTTACAATCATAAAAACCCTACTTGAAAGTTGTTTAGGGGGTTAAAATCAAGGTTTTTGAATTTTTATGCTAATGATTTACATATGCATGAGCAAAGTGGTGATGTCACTTTAGGAAAACACAGGAAAATCTCATTCAACTGTGCACAAAAGTTTCCACAATTTTCTCCAATTTGCTGAAACTTTTGTAACCCATGATGGTTTAGGTTTGTTTTACATGTTGCCTGTTGCAAACTATGAAAAAACTAAGGCTGGAAACTGCAGCATTTTTCCACAATTCCAGTTTGAAGTCTTATGTTTTATCTGCTTTTCTGCTGTGTGTTCCTAAAGTGACATGCCCCAAACAGCGCCCTCTGTACTGTCTGTGAGTTTTTGTGAAGAAATTGAAAAATGCCACTTTTTATTCATGGGGCATCAAAATGAACAGTAGTATTGTCTTTCTACACAAGTAATCCTTCATATGCAGCAAAAATTGTGCATAAGGTTTTTGAGCATTTCAGCCCTTTAATGTTTCACGCCACCTGTATCACTAGAATCATGCGATATTTTACAGTAGGTGCGTTCGCTTAGATGCCACGGGTCGACATGACTTTTAATCCTCATCCAATGGTTGCCTGATTGATCGTATGAATAGCATAATCATCTTACTCCGTTGGCGCAGGCCAGGGTTGAAATCAAGGAAGCTAAGCGAACCACCTAATAATGTAAACATCGTGGGGCTCCGCCTCTTTACCGGGAGCGCACGTTCAACTTCTGAAGCCTGTCACGTGACACAGGTGGCGTGATGTTTAGGGTCAAACGACTCGCCACGTGGGGGGAATATGTTGCCATCCGCCAGTGTAGTACGTACACGTACAACAACCAGAGACATTCGCCGCGTGTCGGGAATGCCGGTTGGCTGCTTAATTCTGATCAGAAAATTCTAAATAAAAAAAAATGCGTAGTCTGTCATTGTAAGTATACCTACGTACTGTTTTAACACATGTAACAGTACAGTATTGAGGTGTAATGTGCTATTATTATTGTTTAATAAATTAAATGCTTTACATTTTCACTGCTGAATTTTGGGGCTAGGCCTATGTGTCATGATTAAACTGCTTTAAATAAATTAGCCCTACTTCAGAAAGCCTGAAAAATTCATGCATGGTCCATGGTTGTTTCCTTCCTCTATGCATTGGTCTGACCATGGTGGTTTTTTTGTGTTGAATGAATGCCAATGAATGGTAAAATGTGCATCTGCAGACAAAAGAAAAGGGTTATGGTTACTTGAGAAGTTTATCATAGTTTTTTTTTCTATCAAAATAATGACTCATCAACCTGATCAAGCATCTGTAAGCTGGTAAGTGCGGATTTGATGGAAAACCCTGAATTTTTGAGTGAGAAAAAAGATTTTGTGAGGAAACACTCGGACATTTTTCAGCCTGTCTCATAATGTTTTGCAGTTTATTTGCACACAACATGCGCAAACATGCACAAGGTCTGAAGCCATGATCAACTTCTCAATTCTTTCTGCAGTTTTTTTTTAGATAGGCCTATCTTCCACTCCATCATCTTCCATTTGTTAATGTGACCTCATGAGTAATAATTCTGTGTGAGCAAAACCCCTCTGTAACCCCACAACATTTCGCAGCTGGGTCTTTCTATAAATTAGGGGTCCAATATTGGTGTCCCCCGTTACATTTTACATCTCGTTTTTGTAAATTCAGGACACATTCTTTAAAAACTTTCCATCTCAAAGAGTGAGTACATAAAGTACAATTCATACAAAATGGTTTAAAAGCCATTTTAATGATTTTTGTACGAAAAATAACACATACCAGGTGTAACGGGGGACACTAAATGTCACACTTTTGGACTCCTAATTTATAGAAAGACCCATCTCAGTTTAACAGCGTGCCAGAATTTTGATGGACGTAAAATTTTATCGATTTGAAAAGGTACTCGGAAAAGAATTCTGTTTTTATACTGGTACATGGTCAACACTTTAATATTCTCCTTAAAAAATAACCACCAAAACGAGTAAATATTTTAAAGGGAAGTGATTTTAGGAGTGAAAAACATTCAACAATTTCCTTGAAAATACTTTTCATAGACTTAACACACGACGTCTCAGTGGCGACCAGTAAACATAATTCATACCGGTACTCGTATCGTTTACAGAAGCGATGAAAGTCGGGACAAATTAAATGATTAAAAAGTTTAATAATTGCTCTACAAATCAAAATTATTTTGGGTGTTTAGTTTTCAAATTATTTCCATATATGCAGTGTATAAAACTTGAAATTATTCGGAAATGGCAAATATTCAGAACTGGTTAAACAGCTGTAAAAAAGCGGACTAAAAACTAGAACTATTCTTACTCTACAGATTATAACAGCAAGTAACATTCACAGGGAATCATGGGTAAAGGTCGCGAAGGTCAGGTCATGACCCCAATCATCATTGACAAGACTTATACCTGGGACGAGGTGAAGAAACACAACAGCAGATCCGACAAGTGGCTGGTGATAGAGAACGGCGTTTACGATGTAACACGGTGGATGAGTAAACACCCTGGGGGATTCAAGGTGTTGTCTCACTACGGAGGGGAAGATGCCACGGTAGGTTGAGGGCACTGATCTCTGTACAATGGATGGGATTTATAATAGTAGATGCGAGATTTGAAGCAACGCTTCGGCTACTTCCAGATACCGGTAGCTGAAAGTATAGACCTGTTTTTTTACTGAAATTATATTATTCAAAACGGGGCTCCAAACGGAATCTTTTCACAGGAAACTGAAATTTTTGGGTAAAATCAAAATTTCTACACGTTCTGCATACCGCAGTGGTCTTATACTTGCGTACTCCCCTTCTTTTGACACGTCTGTCCAGGTATGCGTGTTTGTTGGTTGCCGTTTGGGGCCGTGTGGCCCGTGTCAAAAACACTGCCCGAACTTGACCGTTCAATGTGAATATGCCCTCTTTGTCCTACTTGTGCCAGCCCATAATTCAATGCGCCAGACATACGGGGCAATTTTTACATTCACATGTGCACGGCTAAGTGAATTTGTCGATTTGGAGAAAAAAGAAGGAGAGTACGCAAGTTGTTAGTGTATAACGACCACTGCAGTTTCTTCAGGCTTACGAGCTACAGTGCCTCGGGCACTTTTGAGGAATCCTTGGTTTCAATACCAGAAAGAATTAATAATAATAATATCACTTAATGCCGCAAAGGGACGACACGCCGGTAAGACTTTGCCAGACGACCACCGAAATTTCGGCTAAAAGACATCGATTGGACACCAAATTTCTGTTACCCAGAGCTTCCAAAAATGGTTCCACACCTAATAAAAATCGTTCTCGATTTGAAAAAGATGGATTTTGACCTGAACAAAATTGATTTTGACTTCCAAAATATTGGGGCTACACCAAATTGTCGACCTAATAGAGCGCGTCGCCCTAATAGGGCTCTCTACATAAAAAGTGTCGCCCCATTGGATAAAATAGAGAAATAAAAGGTATTAAAAGGACAAATGAAAAATTTGTATTTTGGCAAGTTTTTTACAATGACATTTGTCACCAATCAGGAAGCCTTCACAGCCTTTCATCCGGACAAGAAACTAGTGCGGAAGTACATGAAACCACTCTGCATTGGGTCTTTAGAGGACGACACTAATCCTAAGGTATGACTCGTATGTATCATTTTTTTCCAAATTAGTTTGAATGGACATATTGAAGAAAAAGGTATTTAAACAATATGTCGACTATATTTTGGTGTAAACTCCTCAAAAAAAGTTCGGAAACTCAAGTTTGACTAACGAATTATCTCTTGTTGCCAAATCATTTTCCTTGAATTTGGTATCATTGGAAAGCCCTGTTATTCCTCTTTACAGTGATGTGTCCTTTGTTATGATTAATCAATTGGGGGATGTGCAGTATAGCGGAATACAGGGGTGGGTGTAAAGTGAAATGTCACAAAATTCACTGCTATTGTCATGCAGTGCATTCCCCTTTTGCTTGGGGGATGGGAATGTGTCAATACACTTTTTGACAAGGGCAATGCATTTTTTGACATTTCACTTTACACCCACCCCCATATTCAGCTGTGCTGCACATCCCCCCAATTGCTTAATCGTAACAAATGACACATCATTGTAAAGAGGAATTTATAACGGGGCTTTCCAACGATACCAAATTGTCAGTCAAACTTGAGTTTCCGAACTTTTTTGGTGGAGTTTATTTTTATTGAAGAAAATTGATTTTGTTATATAAACCTAACAATCATATAAAACACCTCCCCAAAATACTATCCATGGGAAGAAAACGGAATAATTTGCAATATCCAGTTTGGATGTGGAAGCAAACAAGTTGGTATAATCACTGCACTGCTTCATGGGACCGGATAAATTAGTTAACAAAACATTGTTTTTTTTTTAGATACCCTTGAAAAATACGGATTGAGAACACAAAATTTCAGAATGGTAATTAGAAAAATATGACAAAAGAAATGGTATCTAAATCTCAACACCCATGGGAAAATTGGAGGGTTCAAAAATGTGATCTGGACACGCTCCTTTATCCCATTGGGTAATTTCACATGACCCGGTTGCCATATTTCATTTCATTGTCTTGTCATCATCAGAATCTGAAGTTTACATTGCAGTTGTTCTTGTTTAACCTTGTCTGATACCATTGAAGGAGGTCATTTGATTTGGTGTCCTGGAAAGTTCAAAACTATTAGTTGTCACAAGATCAAAGGTCCCACAAAATTGTTTGGTATTGTGTTTTAAAATATAATGCCAAGGGAAGGATTGAACTGACAATTTAATGGACTCGAAGGTCGTGGGAGTGAAATTTGACAAGTTTTTAAAGCTAGAATCTGCATTTATTTAATATAATAATTGTTATTGCATAATTTACCTAATGTACAATGTAGCCTACGTGTAGCAGTTTTCCTATGCATTAATCCACTCTTTTGTATGCATTTTCTCAATGGATAGCACTAATTTTAATAATATTACATTAATATTAAAAGTGCCCTGCAATGAGTGCTATGCAAAATTTCTTACTAAAATTAAGCACTGCTTTTTTCATAACCTATTAATGCCATATGTACATGTAGTTATGAACACGCTGTAATTAATTTTAAAAACTGCTTGTGTTCAGGTAAATGTTATTTATGGTATCAGTTGAGGTCTGATATGGTGCCCAATCACCATAGAAATGAAACAATCAAACTTGGGATGAGAGAAAAATTGTAAGGGCCCTATCGGTGATTAGGAACCAGATATTGCGCTCGTTGCTTTGCCCAGTTGTGAGCCCATGAATTGGGTTCATGGGGAAATCCGGAGGGAGTATACCACTGTGCCTTATAGCTCAGCTTGTAGAGCGTCTACCCGGTGAGTCAGAGGTCTCGGGTTCGAATCCCGATTAGGCCCTTACTATTTTACTCTTTGTGCAGAATGAAATGGTGACCGACATGGAGGCACTACGCATCAAGGCGGAACAAATGGGTCTCTTCAAAGCCAGCCCATGGTTTTACGTTGCGCATCTGTCTCATATCATTGCCGCGGAGGTCTTTGCCTGGTGTCTGTTGAAGTACTGCGGTGTAGGCTGGCTGCCGTATATTGTGGCAACGGTTCTACTCACTACTGAGCAGGTTGGTAGAGTGCAGTGGCCAAGCAGTTATTTGCTAGTTGCAGGGTAGTATAGACCATTTCCACCGGTGGCCATGACGGAGATATATCTAAAAGATGTGACAATAGATCTCTACTCGTGCATGACACGGTGACAATGTGACTGTCTCTTGTCATGGCCGCCCGTGCAAAGGGTCTATACTAGTAAGGCTTGTGTAATTCCAGCATTTTAAGAAAATCAATTCCAAATCCACTTAATCAGAAATTGCGATTCCATTCGGATTCGATTCCATTTTCAACCAACAAAACAGTAAAATATCTCGCAAACTTGATACAAAACTTGGCCAAATTCCTGAAATTTAGTAATTTCTGCATCTTCTAACATTTATAATCGCCAGGTACTTCTCAGATGTAGAAATGACTCTCAGGAGTCGATATTTGTGGTATTTGACATGGGGCCCAATTTCATGGCGTTGCTTAAGGGTCTAGCTGGAAATGTGTGCTTACTGTAGCAGAAAAGTTGTGCTAACGTTGAGGCTATGTCACGACCGCAGCGTGTTTAAGCATGCGCGTGCTTGGCAACAGACATTGTTGCGTCACCAGTGTTTAGCAAATTTTGCCTCTGAAGTTAGCAAACCTTTTGCAGTGCTTAAGGTTATGGTCTCCATGAAATAGCCGGAGCCTCCGTTAGCACAAAATCTGCTGCTAAACAGCGCCATGAAATTGGCCCCTGGTCTTAACCTTTGGCCAGTCACGTTTTCCTTTAAAAAAAATATTGGCATTTAATAATCCTGGCGTCAACTGGTTAAATATAAATACAATATCGAGAATATTTTGTGTCTTTAAACAGGCTCAGTCCTCCTGGTATCTTCATGACTTGGGTCACCTCTCCGTTTTCCGCAAATCCCGTTGGAATCACCTGCTTCAGCATTTTGTGGCTGGTGGATTGAAGGTATGAACAGTGAGAAAATCAACTTGAGAAATTCAACGTAACCAAATTGAGGCTTGCAGGAAAAATAGTTTGGTGGTCTCGTGTTGAAATTGTTCATTGTGTGCATTACAATGGCATTAAATGGACGGTAAAATAGACGCGCTATACACCAATCCGGTAATAAGGTCTTCTTCCCTGTACATCCGCCATAGCTGGGGGGCTTCCACTGAATGAACTGTATGTTTTTGCTGTTGCTGAAGCTGCATTTGTTTACTTCGAACAAGTTGCGCGTCTTTGTATGGTTGTGTGCGCGCGAAGGCGGGCGCGTCGCGTGTACGCAAAGGCGGGCGCGTCGCGTATACGCGAAGGAGGCTCGTTCGTGCATGTAATGGATGAGCGCTTTTCGTTCTAACACTAACAGCAACACAAAACGCACAGCCCATGCACTGGACGCCCCCCAGCTATGGCGGATATGCAGGGAGGAGATTTTAGTTACCGGATTGGTGTATTGTGCGGTCGTGCACGGATTGTGCTCGACATGTTCATCAACAAGACGAAGATGGCTGTACCATGCACTGCTCTATTGAATGCACCTCTGGTGTTCTATTTGTCCATAGGGGTCATCGGCCAATTGGTGGAACTATCGCCACTACCAGCACCATGCCAAACCCAACATCATCAGGAAAGATCCCGACATTAAGATGCCGTATATCTTCGTTTTGGGAGACAAGGAGCCAATACAATGGGCGCAAAGCAAGAAGAAATACATCCTGCCGTTTAACTACCAACAAATCTACTTTTTCTTCAGTAAGTCAGTGTTGTAGTCAAGTATCAGTTACTGCCAAGCGAGGAACTCTAGTTGACTAAAGTTGTCGGCGGACAACCTTTTCAAAAAGAGCACCTTCAGTTGGCAATTTCTCCTACAAGGGTCATTCTATAAATTTGGGGTCCACTTTTTCTGTCCCCGTTACATCTGACATCTTGTAAAATGTTGTATTTTGTAAATTCAGGACATATTTTTTAAATGCCTTCTATTTCAAAGAGTGATTACATAAAATACAGTTCATAAAAATATGGTTTGAAGGCATTTTTAATGATAATTGTATGGCAAATAGCAGTATGTCAGGTGTAACGGGGACAGGAAAATGTCACACATTGGACCCCAAATTTATAGAATGACCCACAAAGGTACCATTTTACACTGAAAACGAAATAATGTGGTGTTTGTTACCGTTTCTATCAACATTTTTAGTCTATTGCTATTATTTCTCAATAGGATTCCTCAATAGTGCTCATTGCACTGTCACTCGCAAGCGTGAGGAAACCCATGAAGAATTCGAATTAGAAATGACCAGAGACTTGCTCTTCATGAAAGAATGCTCTGTTACCATTACCTAACACACTGGACCAACGGCTTTTCATCACTTCCAAAGGATTAAGCAGTGTGGTTGAGTGCCTTGCCCAAGGGCACAGGTACCGCAGCCGGATTCGAACCCGCAACCCCAAGTTTTCACCCATGATTGCGAGTCAATGACCTTAACTACTCTGCCACGGTACCCCACTAGTCAGGTTTTTCTTGTCAACTCGTGAAGTAAAATATTAGGTAACTGCAAATGATGTATTTGGGCTTAAAAACTACCATTTTGTCTTTTATCACAGCTCTGCCTGCTTTACTGTTGCCTGTCTACTTTCACTATGAGTATTTTTCCCATGTTATCAAGAGGAGACTATGGCAAGTGAGTACTGGGCTGGAGTCATCGGACAGTTTTCTCATTTAAATAATATTCATAAATACCTTAAACAGTTTACGCATCCCTATTTGCTGAGAGCACGTCATGTGGCCAGTCTAATTAAACGGATGATAAAGACTGGCCAATCTTAAACACTTTTTAGCCTGGCCTGCGTCCTATTCAGCGCTTATAGAACACGCACACGCACACAGAAACTGCACGCGCAGGGAAAGCAAAATGTGCACTCAATTCAAGTCACAAGCTATATTCAAATAGAACTCCAACAAAGGTATTCTTTTGTGTGTGTTTATCTTTTGCTTCCTGTTACTGGACTTGTGACAGACTTGTGGGGGACTTGTCACGGACTTGTGATTTTATCGGCTGTGGACTTGTGATAGACTTGTGATGGACCCTGGGCTACATGGCCTGTACAATGTAAGACTAAAGCACTCAAACTGAACAACTTGAAGCAGCTTATATTTTAACACATCTTGGCTTTTTACTGGAAGAACAAAACCATGTATATGTACGCTTCAGATTCCAACAACATAATCTAGAGACGAAAGGGATGTGGTTTAAAACACCAGAATTTGACTATTTTTCATTGCAGTATTGATATTGTTTTGTTTGTTATTTTCTTTGTAGGACATGGCGTGGATGGTTGCATTCTTCGTCAAACATTTCCTCCTGTTTGGTCCAATGTTAGGAATCTTTGGTCTTCTCGGAAACTACATGCTTGTCAGGTATGGTTGGCTCAATGATAAGTTCTGTAATTACAGTCGTGGTCAAAAGTTTAACACTATCTTTGACGAAAGTACATTTTTGTTATGAATGCAATGATCTTTATCGTATCATCCTCAATTGAGTCTTTCCACAGTAAAGGGGGCATTTTGGCAATACAGACCATATTTTCCAGAAAATACCTTTGTCTGGTCTCAAAATAAAAGAAATAAGTTTCAGTTGTTCTGAGGAGATAACTTAGGCCCAAAATGGTTACAAATAGTGTGACAATATGCCTTTCTAAAAACCCTGTGTAAAAATTTCCAATATACGCTTGTAACCGGGACGGCCTAAAATGTAACATGTGTCCATCCTGGTTACGAGTGTATATTGGAAATTTATACACAGGGTTTTTTGAAAAGGGCAAGCTGTGATTACTCTACGAAATGAGGGTAAATCTTACAGACAAATTGCAAATACATATTTTTCAACAAGTGTACTCAAACGTTTTGCCGGTACTGTGTATATTCAGAGCATTCTTATGTTCATACTTGAGTAGCAATAGTTGTTTACTATTTTTAGGTAGATTAACATTTGAGATCGCATTAAACACTGACATGAAAAAGTTTGTTTTTTTATCGGCAGGTGTCTGGAAAGCCACTGGTTTGTATGGACAAGTCAGATGAACCACATTCCAATGCAGATAGATGTTGACCAGCGCAAAGAATGGCTGCCATCCCAACTACAGGCTACCTGTAATGTGGAGTCGTCATTCTTCAATGACTGGTTCACGGGACATCTTAACTTTCAGATTGAGCACCAGTAAGATTTTCTTTTCGAAGATTTACGTTCATGGATCCTTGGAAAAGAGTTTTTATATACCGGTACACAATGCATAGTTCCGAGATTGCCCAGTTAACCCCGCCCCTAAGATATTGTTGCTATGTGCTTACAAGCCATCGCAAAAAAATGGCGACACAACATATACAAAGCAACGGGACTCGGCATGGAAAGCACAGATTCATTGGGAAAAACTCAAAGGTATTTATGTTTTAGGGTCGACAGTTACCGTAGCACACACTGAGCGAAGGGCTAGTAATGCAGGGATGACATATATTCATAAAAATGCGCTTTCCTACCTTTGAACAGCGAATCGCCCAACATTGAAACAAAAATTCACCCGGTCACTGGCGCATACAACATACAAACTGTATGGGCAGACCTATGTGGGCGCCGTCTGCTAGCTCTGTTGTGATTGGTCGGCGGGTTAGGCTTGACTGACAGGACGGAACTATGCATTGCTCACACAAAAAACAAATTCCTTTTTTTGGTTTAAAGGCAGTTTAAGGCTCCAAAACGTTGCAGAATGTAAGTTGAAGGTTCGAACTTTAAAAATACACTATTGCAATATTAAAGTTAGGCATATTGTGGGGTGTATCAGATTTTTTATTGAGGGTATGCATTACGCTTGAATGATTTTGTATATGATTAGACAATTGTGTCTGCATGACAGACACACCTTGTCACAGGAATAGGTGAAAATAGTCATTTGAAGAAAAAACAATTTCCAAAATTGAACCACACCAATATCCCTAACTTATTGTATTTAGTTATTCACTACATCCAACAGCGGAAGGACCGCCAATTACAGGATCAACTTCTAAGTTGAATTAGAAACGGCCAGAGACACCGGGGAATCCCTCCCCTTGCTCTTCACGAAAGAATGCTCTGGGATCTGTAAAGTGCGTTACCTAATACACTGGACCAATGGCTTTACATCCCCTCCGAAAGACGGAACAAGTGTGATTAAGTGCCTTGCTCAAGGGCACAAGTGCCACAACCTGTCACAGCCCGGAATCGAACCCACATTCTAGTACTGGCACAGGAAATTGAGTTGTGAGTAGTGTATGTTCACAATTAACAGTAAATCTTATCTCGGAATTGAATTTGCTCATTTAATCCTATCCATCATTATGTGGTCCTATTTGACAGCCTTTTCCCTACGATGCCGAGGCACAACCTGCATAAGATGGTTCCTGACGTCAAGGCCCTGTGCAAGAAATACAATCTCAACTACCAGGTCAAGACACTTAGCGGTGCCTTTGCAGACATTGTGCGGTGAGTTTTTGTTTTTCATCTATGACCTCGTTCTCTCTAGAGAAATTGCTTCGTTCAACGAAGATTAGTTAATTATCGTTAGTTAATGAAGCGTGTGTTCACATCTCACTTAACGAAGATCGAAGAGCTTTACCGTTCACATTAGACGACTGCTAACGAAGATTGAATGAAGCTGTTAGAAGCCACTATGCCTGGACGCACATGCAAGTCGTGCGTCAAGCTTCAAATGTCTGAAGCGCTGTGTGGTTTTCGAGTGGTGCGTCAAAAACAATGTTGCTAGGTGCTTGCCATACGACGCGCTTGTGCAACCAGTACTGCCAAATCGCTTCGTCGAATGAAGAGGCGTGTGTTCACATCGGGAAATCTCTTCGTCGAATGAAGCAATTTGTCTAGTGAGAATGGGGGTCTATGATTCTCAAACTTTACCTGCATTCAATTAAAGGCCTTATGTATCATTTGCAAAATGAACTTTTTTACGGATTCCTGGAATAAGGGTATATCAACTCTAAAGAAAGATGTTGGTAAACTAGCCTGCAGAAATTTCAGCTACGAAAATTTATTGCTTCAGAATACCAGAAAATTCATGCATGGTTTTAGTGTTGAGTGAATGATTAAAAAAAATGTGTGCGCACACACTTTTTTAAAAACCACCTTCAGTCGTTAATTCGCGTGTGCCTGGCAGAAGGACATATAAGCGCTCTGGTGCCAAAAATCAGTTACGCCCGGCACACAACGTATTTCAAACAGAAAGTACCATCTTGGACTGAAATATATTCACGTGGTGTTTAACATTGCTATCAGCATTTTTTAGTTAGGTTTATTTTTTTCTTGTCAACTCGTGAAGTAAAATTTTGGGTCATTGAAACTGATATAATGGACTTTATGCATGCATGACTGTATTCCAACTTGGTGTATTACAAATACCATTTCTATCCTTTTGTTTTTTGTTTTACAGCTCTCTCAAACATTCGGGACAATTGTGGTATGATGCATATTACCACACATAGACAGTATTAGTGGTGACCAGTTGACTGGCATAGTGCCAAGTAATATTCCTATGTAGATGTATTTGTGACCCGATCTGAGAAAAGGTAACGTAAGTCGCGCAGGCTAGGTTCGAGTTTTCGCGACCATACGAAGAAATCTGAGGCAGATCCAAACTTATTAAATTCCAGGCGTAACAAAGATATTCGAGGGGGAAACACAGTCATTCCAGGAGATATCTGGGCACTGCCAGGAATTTCCATTGTGTTTTGGTATTTTAATGAGTGTGGATCTGCCGCATATTTCTTCTTATGGTTGCACAAACTCGATCTAGCCTGCGTGACTTATGCTACCTTTTTCCAGAGCGAGTCACATTTAGCTAGTCCCTCTGTACTGTTTTAGGCGTTGTGTGCTTGTAGCTAGAGGAAATGTACTTACATTTCACGTAATTATAAATTGTTGCTATTTTATTGCAGCTGAATTGAATCTGGTGGTGCAAAGTGTTAAGTATTGTGGCCAATGTAATGTTTACACTGACTGAAATCACATTTTAATTATATTTTACATTTGAATTTTAATCCTCCTTTGGACCAACTCATTATAAATCTGTCTTATATGACAAAATAAATACTGAAATTTGTTCAATTGGCCATTTTATCTATAAAGTATAAAAAATAGTGCCACGTCACAAACTGCAGCTGAAAAACATACAGTATTTTTTTAATCAGATTGAAATGTTCGGTTGAATGTCAAGCTTTTAACATGGTGCATTTTAGTAAGGGACAACAAATTCTGGTCAGGCCCAGATTTGCAGGGGCCCTACAGGTGTTAAAGGTAGTTACTTGTTTGGTAATTACCCTCCGAAATAATTTCTGAATTATAATCTTTTAAGTTTACTTGTTATCAAGATGGTAATGGTAGTAATCATCCTGTGAATTTATTTCGTCTGAATTGCCCCATTCATGAGTAAAATGACAAAACAATTTGAATCGTACTTGGATTTCTTTTCAGGTTTTCTGAAGTATTACTGCATCTATGTTGCTATAATTTTTTTAAGGTAGTTTTCTCGACCTATGCTTTCAGATACCATTGAAATTCATGCCATTTTTAACACTTTACCAAACAAGTATACTACTTTTAAGTCATTTTATTTCCAAATAACTTAAGACCTATATTTATTAATTCCCCATTTTAAAGAACTCTGGGGGTGATATACATGTAGTACTGTAAATTTAGACCAGAAAACAGGTTTTCCGATATCAATTTACTGAGCAGAAATGCCCAGAACTGAAAACAAGACTCCCATGAATGTGGGCTGGCTAAGCCTAGTATAGAATACTCCTGAAGACGAACAGAGCACACTGTTCGAAACCGAGTTCACACTCACCGGTTCTTTTCAGAACCACACATATACAAAAGAGATTCACATGGTGCTACCGTATACACATAGTATAGAATAGCTGCCATCTTGTAGGACAACTTTCGATATTTTAATTGGTTAAAAATGTAAGCACAGAACGTGCAACCATGTATGCCATCAAGGAACAAAAACTGTCCTACAAGATGGCAGCTATTCGATACGGTCTATATTAACAATTCATTAATGATTTGGAGCAAAAATGTGACAATTTGTATTACTGTACTACACACAAACTAGCAAGACATTAGCCCTAATGGCCAAGCTGGGCCTTAACAGACCTTGTGAATCAGTATTTATATTTTTACCCACCACTTAATTTTTCAATTTTACCCAACTTTGAAAAGGAATTACTAAATCTGGATTGTCCAAAGATATAAAACTAAGACTGAGTATATTTCCAGTTGTTGACTTAATTGTTCTTCAAGTACTATATATAATGTACTACATGTACCTTTAATTGTCAAATTTTAAAAAGGATTTGAGTGTTGACAACTTATTAAATGAATAAAATAATCAAGAGTTGACGTAAAGATTATTTTCTTTCATGTGGTCCAAGCTTTCTGTGTAAAGATTCTCAATATCTGATGGCCATTTTAATTATCCATCTATGCTTTATACATTGCTTTGAAAATATGAAATTGTTCCCTTTGCCAAGTTAGACTCCTACGCAAGAATGAAAATAGTTACATGTGTTCAGGAAGTTTAAATTTCCTCTTTGAATGTGAAAATCATAAGGAAGTACTGTACATGTATTTAATGACCAATGTTAGACGTGTACATATAGGGGCCGTCCATAAAGTACGGAGAGGGGAGGGGGTGGCACACCCTGCCTGAGTGGCTCTTATAGGGGCTTGTGCAGTTAGCCTTTCCACTGACTGACAAAATATGTTACATCCCTCGGCCACCTTTCGATCAGAGTATAATTTGAAATTTCTACATACATAAAATTTCATTCTGGTATATTATTGTACACTCTGTACTGCACAGTGCCGATTCTTAGAAGCCTTGTGCAAGGTCATGTGCCACTGTTTTCAATGGATCTCAATAAGCTCAGTACACAATACCAATTTTGTTTAAATATAAATGAACAGCTGCAAAGAGTGAATTTAATTCTGAGTATTTCATTAAAAATACACGTAAAAGCAATGCATAGTTCTGACATGTCAATCAAGCCGAACCCGTGTGACCATATACGACCAATCACAACAGCGCTACGCATACATTGCATTAGCATACGCTCACAAACAGTCACGCACACGGTTCTCGGCTAAATTATGTGTATTGCTTTTATGCAGTCACCCCAAGTGAATTTTGGTTTCAATGTTGGGTTATTCGCTGTTCAAAGGTAAGAAAGCGCATATTTTATGACATCCCTGTATTTACTAGTCCTTTACTCGGTGTGTGCTATGATAACTAAATTTATATAAATACCTTTGAGTTTTTTCCAATGAATCTGTGCTTTTAAGCCGAGTCTCATTTTTGTGCATCGCCATTTTTGCGATGGCTTGTAAGCAATAGAAACAGTATTTAAGGGGGCGGGGTTAATTAGGCAATCTCAGAACTATGCATTGGGAATGGTGAACGATACAGAATAATTGTCTACTTGCAAGCACTAGCTGTTTAGTACCAACCACTAAACAGCGCTTCGACTTCCAAAGGCTCGTCCAAATACACAACCCACTCTCCGTCTCCATAGTAACGGAGTGTTCCACTTTCCAGAGGGAGGGTGAGGATGGAGTCTTTGTCTTCAACTGCTGCTAGTTCCTTCTGGATGATATCATTTAAATCATAGCCCGTCTGGTAAGCCTCAATGCCCTTCCCCGCGCCTACAGTGAGATGTGCCTGACTGCCTGCCCCGCATGTTGGAGAAAACCTTGTTGGGTGCCATTTTTCGGGACACGGGATTTCATCTTTTTTTCCACCGTTAGTGGTCAGTTCCTCTAATTTGGGATCACATTTGGATTTTACACCAATGTCTTTTTCCGGCCACAGACGCAAATCTGCTGGACCGAGTCCAAGACGAGCGCCCAAGGTCCGTGGAGTAATGATGAATCCTATGATTTTCAGGTTGTAGGCACGCCCGGTACTCTGCAAGACTGCTGGCTCAGTTGCGTACCTCTGGGAACCGGCTTCCTTACCATAGTTGCTGAAGAAGGATGTACAGTGTAGTAGCGTGGTACCAGTGATGAAACCATCCAATGAGAAGTAATGGTCTAAATCTAGCTTTCCTGCATGGGTTGAATAAGCATTCGTAAGTATTAGCAGTTAATTGTAGTTAATTTTATGGCAACTTAGGCCCTTTATTTTTAATGGGTTTAATGAACTTCAATTTGCAGCCTGTAGGCTGAATTGCAAGTGTGTTCCACCTAAACATCGAGATACATAGGTGGGTGGTGCCATTGGCAGCCGACAGCCACAGACACCGGGGAATTCCCTTACTCTTCACGAAAGACGGCTCTGGGATCTTTTACGTGTGTTACACAACACACTAGACCAATGGCTTTATACATCCCTTCCGAAATATGGAGCATTTGTGGTTAAGTGCCTTGCTCAAGGGCACCGGTACCACAACCGGGTGTCGAACCCGCAACAGAAAGTCATCACCCCTATTGCGAGCCAATGACCCAAACCTCTCGGCCACGGTACCCCATCAAGTATACGCCATTAAGTACACAGTATGGACTTTAACGTTATCAACTTGAGATGATATGACATCGATATTCAGTTTTAGAAGTGGGGGAAACCTCCAAGGAAATCTTCTGGGTAACAACCCAAGCGGTCAAGTAGGGACTGCAAACCCAATCCACATACATGCCCAGGAATCGAACCTGGGACGCCAGAGGTGAAAGGTGTTGAAAGAACCACTACGCGAACCCGACCGCCCCAAGCATTAGAAGAATAAAAATAGGCTCAATTTATGTCACTTCAGATTGAAACACTTACCAGATGCAGTTCTTGGGGAGCCTGAAATCGCATGCTTTTTGAAAATCTTGACAAACCTTGGCTCTTGAATGCACTCGCCGAAAAGACTCTTCCCAATTTTTTGGGTGTCCAGGGAAATATTACGTCCCAGAAACCAACCGTAGAAGAATGGGTATATGATCTTCGAAGAAGTGTCCTCATGGCCCAATCTTATGGCAGATTTTTCGATCGACTGAAGTGGACTGCATGTGTCCTTGGAAACTGATGCACAATTTGGCTGTACTACTATGGTAGTGTAGTTGTTTTCGTGCGCCAGTGAAAAGTAGGCCTGCAAATCAGCCGTTGCGCTGTCCGTGTGTTTGACAATGATAACTCCGACTTCTTTGTCAAAACACTCCTTCAGCTGTTAAGTAAAGAGAAAATTTCATGGTGAAAGATAGAGGTGTGTGGTTTTGTGCTTTGCTTAATAAAAGGCCCCTTATATCAATTGCACGTGAAACGGTTTTTATTTTACAAATTCCAGGAACAGCAGCATTACATAACTAAAGAATAATGTTGATAAACTGCCTTGTAGAAATTTCAGCCACATAGATGCAGTAATTTTTTTTTTTTTATTTGCGAACATTTTTTTAAAGCACTTCAGTTGGCAATTTCTCCCACAAAAGTACTATTTTACATGGGAAAAAAATAATGTGGTGTTTGTTACTATTGCTATCAATACTTTCAGTCAGGTTTTTCTTGTCAACTCATGAAGTAAAATTGTGGGTCAACGTCTGCAAATGATGTAATGGGACTTTAATATGAAGAGTTTCATCGCAAAACGCTACATATCCATTTTTGGGCATTTTGAGAAAATTGTCATTTTGTATTACAACTAAGCACTACAGTCAATGGCAAATTCCATTAAGTACAACATTTTTTTCTGGGATATATCACAGCTTGCCAATTATCTATTTGACAAATGTGTAGGACCACTGATTAAGAATGTACCGACCATATTATCTCAAATTTGTTTTGATATGGCGTTTATTGCGTTTTGCGATAAAACTTCTCATATTTATAATGGTGGATTCTTGGTGCTGTTGCCATTACTACCGCTGTCATCAGGGAATCACCAGAACCATTTCGCTTCAACTAGGTGGCTACCCGGCTAAGGCGCACAACCCTGTCAGTGCTTAGATTGTTGCTCCCCAAACATCGCTCAGGTTGACGAGGCAATTGAGATTAAGTGTCTTGCCCATGGATACAAACACATTGGCACTAGTGAGGCTCGAACCCACAACCGCTTGATTGTGAGCGTTGCTGTGTACCCACTAGACCCTACAAGCTCTCTCAATGGGCAGGCTATGTACCTGGTGTTTCCAATCTGGACTGGGCCCACAGCAGATGCTAGATCCCTTGTAGCATTCAGCAATGGTTTGCACCAGGGAGCTAGAGCGACCCTTGGCTGGTATGCAGTGTATCAAGAACAAAACCTGGGAAAGACATGAAAAAGTAATAACAACAACAATAATAGAGACATTTTTATTGCACACACAGCCATCGCAAGGGTGCTCAGGGCACTGTCAAATTATTATCCCTGGTCATTGGGCTCAGTATTTATTTTCTAATAGGTTGAATAGCTTCAAATCGCAGCCCGTAGGCTGAATTGTGTGAAGCTTACAAGTATATATCTTCCACCTACACAATAAGATAATAGGTGGGTGGTGCCATATTGGCAGCCAACAGCCAGAGACACTGGGTAATCCCCTTACTCTTAACCAAAGAATGCTCTGGGATCTTTTAAGTGCATTACACAACACACTGGACCAACGGCTTTACATCCCTTCCGAAGGATGGAGCAATTGTGGTTGAGTGCCTTGCTCAAGGGCACATCAAGTTTTCACCCATGTTGTGAGTCAACAATCTAAACCAAGATCTTAGGAAATTACACAAAAATTATTTTTTTTGGAAAAACAGCCAATTTGTTAAAAAAATTAGACAAACGACCGAGTGTCTTACTTGTATCTGAGCGGCAATGTATTGAACAGTGTTGGCGTCCGTCAGAAATGGAAAGTCCCACAATTGGCCTCCACTCGGTCCCTGTGTGCATGACATGGTGAGAAATCCTGTAGAAGAAAAAACAAAACAAAACACAAAACGTGAAATTAAACATAAACGGGTAAATATGGGTATGTAATATAATTAAAAGCGACAATTAATAGACTAAGGTTAGTGCAATTACTGCTTGGGTAAGTTTGCACAAAAGAAAAATCTGTATTGTAGGATGGTTGTCGGGGCAAACTTCCCACAATACAGTACAGTTCTACCTTTGTACAAACGCGGGGACAGAAAAATCATATAGTTCTTATCAAGATTTGAACCCGAGACCTCTGACAACCCAGGCAGATGCTCTAGCAGCTGATGAGCTATGAAGCACAGTGGTATATCTCCTCGCCTCAGGTTTCCCATAGAAGTTATAGATTTCTTTTGATGGTGCATGGATGAGCAACTATAAACAAACGCACAAACAATATGCATACTCTTCCAAACAAAGACATGCAGTTTTTCTAAGATATCAATTCTCAGTTGAATTAATACAGTGAACTTGTGGATACCAAGGCACTGATTGACGAATCTCTTTGGAATCACTTTCAAGACTGTTCCACTTCAGTGATTTCTTCATGGTCTATTAAGCTTTTGAACTTGTAAAAAGATTCTCAAAGCAATGGAATGTGACATTTCTTGTTTCTGAGAGAACCCTGTAGTTTAAAGCACTATAAGAATTAAAACCTATTTTGTTGGTTTTTCGAACTTCGGGCAGAGTGGCGCACACTGCCTCAATGGCTTAGAACTACGAAGGACTTACTCTTTCTTGCTTTCTGATGATCCACAAGTCTAACTTTAAGTAGCTGTGATGGTATGGAGTACGACCAGCATGTAAGCAGCAGATTTTGACGAGTGCGTTTTATTAGTTTTACTCGATCAGGAAAGAAACAAACATGTTTCCTCCTTCCTCCTGCGAACAAAGCCCTGGCTGATTTCCAACAAAATGACTTCACAAGCATCCCAACTGAAAAATACAACAATGATTAACCGGGATGGTATTTTTTTCGTTTACATTGAACACGGATTTTGGTTAATTTATAAATAGCTAATTATTCATGTCTAAAATATACTTCACACTTCCCCTTTTGTCGCAAATGTTGCTTTCCTCCATGTAGAAAAAAATAACATTTCCTCCTTCAAAAATTGCATTCAGTGCACAAGATAACCATTCACGCGCATGCAGCGCCCTTTCTGTCGCGCTATTACGCATGGACCGCTCGCAGCTTAATGTTGTGCATTATGTACATATCAATTGTTTCCCCCCGCCCCCCACATGGGGGTTTGGTCAGATTGTTCGTCCCCCAGGGTGGGGATTTTGACCGATTGAAATACAAATTTCTTTGCATATACAAAACGGGCATGTTTTGCACCCGAGGGTGGGGATTTTTGTCACCTAAATTTTGAGGATTTTGTCACTTGGGAGGGGGTAGGGGGGAGTGGATACTTTATGCAGAAGTGAAAGTGGGAAATACATCTTATAATTAAACCCTTTCACGATTATCGACACCGCATCTTGTTCACGGTTCCTGTGCGTGCGCGGATCATAACTAATGCACATGATGACCATTCGTATATGATCCGCGCACGCAAACAGCAACTCGTATTCGAACTGCTATGTGAACAACATGGTGTCGATAACTATGAAAGGGTTTATTGAATAAGCTATCGATTCCAACATGTCCAATAAATTTACCAAAATCCGTGTTCAATATGCGAAACAAAAAATACGTACCCCTGGGGTAAATTAAGGCACAGGCTCGTCAGCAATTGCACGCGTGCCTAATTCGTGCCAATAATATGCAGCTCCATAGCCATAGGGCATATGAGCTGCGTATTTCATGGCACGAATTTGCCGACGAGCCTTGCCTTTAACAACAAATTTAGAAATTACACTATAGCTAATTAAAGGCACGGGCTCGTCAGCAATGCGCGCCCGCCAAATTCGTGCTCGAAACACGCAGCTCCATGCCTTTGCTATGGAGCTGCGTATTGCGTGGCACACATTTGGCGGGCGCGCATTGCTGACGATCGAGCCTGTGCCTTTAAGGCCAAGAGGTTACCATGTGGTGATTTGTATACAAATAACCACATGAAGTCATGATAAATTAGGGTACCCTTAGCTAAAATAACACCAATTTGTACTTAGCCTACTTAATATGTTGTGAATACTTACTGTCACAGTGTCTAGTGACACTGTAGGTATATTACCTAGACCATGGCATGCCTAGACTTGTTAGTCACTTTTCCAAATGGGAAAACCCAACCAAATTTGTAAACCGACAAATTACAAATTAACCTGATCGATCATACCATGGAGGTGCATGATCATACAGACATAAAATTGTTTTCTTTCCTTGAAAACAAAAAAAATACCCCTGTAACATATGTGAGCAACATCATGACATCATTTATTATGTAACGCTTGAATGAGCTCAACCAATCACAAATCATGAGCGTGACCTATGAACGTGACCTTTCACCTTATGAAAAGTGCTTTTGTCTGGTCCAAGCCTCAGCTCCGACAGTTCACTACATGTGTACTATAGTGGGGACGAACCAGACTAATCTCACATGCAAAAAGTGTGACATGGTACATGTCATGGGTGAAGTGTTGCTGCTGCCGATTTCAGATAGTTTTCAGCCAATCGTTTTATCTAAAAATGCAAGAGGTCAACAGAAAATAAGTGCTGATATCGCAAGGGAGGAGCACCTAAATTTTATTTTGATTGTCAAGGTTTGAACTAATGGAATTTGGAACTTGAAACTGAAAAAAAAAAAAACATCGTGCAGGTCAACTCGGCCAAAACTAGCAGACTATGATAGGCATGCGATGTAGGGCCTATCCCAGTTAACTCGGTCCCAAGTCAACTCGGTCCCAAGTCAACTCGGTCCCAAGTCAACTCGGTCCCAAGTCAACTCGGTCCCAAGCCGTCAGATTATTTTGTTTTATTCACGTTCACTTTCGCAAGAGTATCTTCGGCGCGGTGCAGCTAGTGGCCGAAGGTGGAGTGACGTACGTCAGCCGGTAAAAAGATCCATTGTTTTTCACCCGGCATGCAAATAAACCTTATCGACGTTCTCAAGGCATCATGAAGCAGGGAATTTTCACACAAACCTATGGGGCTCTGGGGAGATCGGACATGACAACGTTCATCGATTTCATTCTCATTTGTGTGAAGCGATTAACATGTGATCTTCTCACACGCTTTTGATCAAGGAAAGATGCAATTTTTGACAAATATAATTTTTATTTTAATTGAGCTTAGATGAAATAAACCAAGAAAACTCGACTTTTTGAACGGTGCCCGTTTGTACCATTATAGAAGGGCTGTCACGATTGGTTGAGCCAGGGTTGAACTACCACGTTAGAGCCAATCAGACCTGTGTACATGTGTTCTTTTGTAAAGTACAAACTGGTGCTGTTCATTAAATTTTCTCATTTTATTTAATTTTACTACAGTTAGAATAAAAATGATATTTGTAATTTGATGAAGAACGTGTGGGAAGATCACATGTCAATCGCTTCACAGAAACGAGAATAAAATCGATGAACATTGTTATGTCCCCAGAGCCTCATAGGTTTGTGTAAAAAATTGCCAGCTTCACTTGTCATCCAATCCCATGATGCTTTGAGAACGTCGATAAGGTCTATTGCATGCATGGCAACCAATAAAAAAGAACGGCATGCTGAGTCTGCATTCTAAACGGGTCATGCTAATTAGCGTCAACAAGCGTCCATCCTTCGAAAGGGATTGTAAAGCCATTGGTCCTGTGTGTTAGGTGACGCACTTTAAAGATCCCAGTCCCAGAGCATTCTTTTGTGAAGAGCAAGGGGATTCCCCGGTATCTCTGGCTGTTTCTAATTCTTTTTATGGGTTTCCTCACGCTTGCGAGCGACAGTGCAATGGGCACTTTTGGGCACTTTTGAAGAATCCTTGGTTTGAGTACCAGAAAGAAAGAAATAATAATAATAATAATAATAACAAACCTTTAACCCCTAACCCTGTCCTGGCATTTGGAGACCGCTTTGGTTTACCCTGTTGACTAAGCCTGGGTGATTATCAAAATTTAATAATCAATTAATCAGGAGCAAAATAATGTATGACGTCACTGCAGTACAATGAGATGACCACAAGAGGGCGGGCTACATGTATCTTTGCAATAATTGGTTCACCATTAATCTGGCTGTTGAATTCCAACATTGTTGCAGTTTGCAGGAGAAATGTAAAGAAGAATTACGTTGGACGATTTTTTTTGCTGTTAAAAAGAGTCATCGGGAAAAAGTGACCACTGCGCAGAATTTTGGATATTCCAAGGACCTCCATGGTGTTTTTTCACTGTTTTAATTGGACTAAGGTAAAATTTCAGAAACGTGCATTTTCACGAGAAAGGACATGTAGCAATAGACAACAATAGCAATTGGGAGTAAATACCAAATCAGCTAAAAGTGATTAATCACGTCCCAATGTAAACGCAGAAAATCACTTTTAGCCTTCTAAAACTTAAGTAATTTGAGAGTTTTGTCCCATACATTTAGTGTATGGGGTCCCATTGGGTGTCCGTGCATGGTAATCTTTCTGCCACAACAGTCATGACTGACTTAACCGACTCGCCCATTCTGATAGCATTCCTCTTTTCTTTGCAAACTTTGTGTGCTTCAGATCAACAATACGATGCTTATGTTCATCACAACATATGATGTATGTACATGAAAAACAAATCATTTACCCATTTTGTCAAAAGAAAAAAAATGTGCAATGGGAGTACATGTACGTCAAAATTTGCGGGACATCAGTTAAAAACACGGATTGTAAATCTTGTAATATTTTCTTTTTCCCATTTTTTTTTCAGCCACTGCAGCTCTTCATGACGATTGTTGGAGGTTCATAAAACCCTTCTGATTTGTATCCTGAGGATATTTTTTAGACTTCAGCGTCCCATCTTTAACCAAACCCAATGGGGAATTGTTTGGACTGCAAATCCCGCGAAGGAGCGGAGAAAAACGGACGAACGAACAATGTCCAACGTCCACAGCCGCACAACGACACGAGTTACAAGGCTATCGGCAACAAGAAGGACAGTGTTAAGCTAGTGGTTACTGAATCATTACCAAACCTACAACACATCAGCGACAGGGAGCAGTTTGTCGAAGGTCAGTACCCACATGATGATTAAAGGAGCTTGTCCAGATTTTTCCAGAAAATTGATTTCGTTCTAACCTAACAATAATATAAAATACTTCCCCAAAAATACTTCCCCAAAAATACTTCCCCAAAAATACTTCCCCAAAAATACTATCCATGGGAAGAAAACAGGAAATTTGTAATCTCCAATTTCGATGCGGAAGCAAAAAGGCTGTAGTAATCACTGCACTGCTTTATTGTAACCGGATAAATTAGTTGACAAAACACTGGTGGTTTTTCGATGATGTCCTTGAAAATATGCAAATTGAGAGTGCGAAATTTCAGAATGGTAATGAGAAAAATATGACAAATGATATGGTATCAAAATCTCAACACCCATGGGAAAAATGGAGCGCCAATTCCAGATTGGTATTTGAGAGAAGATGGGGAGTTTTAGAGGTGGGAGGGAAAATTCCACACACAAGCGTTTAGGGAAACCACAAGATAAAGCAGGGACTATAAGCCCAATCCACTTATTGACCCAAGCAGGATTAGAACCAGGGCCACAGAGGTGAAAGGCAAGGAAAGTACCACTACACCAACCTGATCCCTACTTGTAAATTGTTCGGTATAACAGCTTTTGCCTTCAATGCTATCATGTATCATGAATTTTTAGCCATAAAACTGTTGGGTGAATTTGCACAAAAGCAGGAAAATGGGGCAAAATCTGCCCCAACAACCTTCCCACAATACAGTTCTGTTTTTGTTAAAAATCACCCAAGTGGTGATTAGGGTTTATGCATATGGGACGGTGTGTGAAATGAAAAAATGATGATCTTGCAATTCATTTGAATACAGTGAAATCACGATACATGTAAACAAATTCTTTGGATAATTTAAACGTCTGCGATAACTTATAGCAAGAGTCTGCTTAATCCTTCCGGGTTAAATCAAAATTTGAGTTGACAATATTTCACTGTATGGTACTTGGTTACATATAAATATGTGTTAGTCAGAGCATGAAATTGCATTTTATGCATCAAACATCTGGTCGATCAAAGTACGAAATCTGTATGACGTATGATCACAGACATTGTGTTAAATGAAGTTTCCTATCAAGAGAACATAATATATGGTAGAAAAAGATTCTGTGCTAGTAATTTTGTCCGTCCATACTGTACTTCATATGTTGCTACTATGTAGAATATCATTTGCAAATAAATTTTTTTTACGAATTCTAGGAGCAGCCCTACATATGGTAACTAAAGAATAATGTAGAATTTCCAGCCACATACATGTACATGTACATGTACATGTACATGCAGTAATACCTCAGAAAATCTTAAAAATCCATGCATGGTTGTGTTGAATGAATGTTAAGAAAATCGTTTGCAAACAATTTCTCTCACAATGGTACCATTTTACACGGGGAAAAAATTGCTATCAATACTTCAGTATTGATATCAGTCAGGTTTTTTTGTCAACTCATGAAGTAAAATTTTGGGTCACTACAAATGATGTAATGGGGTATTTATACTACATGTATGTTGCTGATGGACGTACATGTACATTTACATGTACGTGTACACTATACATGCTATAGTACATTTAATTTTTTTCTGTTAAATTTATTATCACACGATATGACTTAAAGGCACAGGCTCGTCAGCAATGCGCGCGCGCCAAATTCCTGCCACGAAATACGCAGCTCCATAGCAAAGGCATGGAGCTGCGTATTTCGTATTTAAACAACTGTCGTTGCTAATTATTTACTTTACGAAGTACGTAATTTCCAAATCATTGCTATTTATCCCAGATAGTTGTACTGTGTGCATGACAAATCGAAATTTTTTTTATTGAGATTGCTGCTGCACATATTTTGGAATCCGAAGGATGTGTTCTGCCCATGACCTGCTTAATGTCCTGTTGTGAACCAAAAAATCAAATTACGGCCTGGAATAATCCAAGAGTTGAACAAGTCACATCTAATTAGCTGTGTCATTGTATATGCAGCCGAGTGAGTGCATGTCCTATTTTGCTATATTCCGGAACTAGTAGTGTTTCATGGAACAAAACTAGGTACATGGGTCACTCTATCTATACTAAGCAACCAAAAAGCAAAGATTTTTCACATTCTCCACTTTTTAATTGAAAATTTGCAGCTCCATGCCTTTGCTATGGAGCTGTGTATTTCGTGGCACGAATTTGGCGCGCACGCATTGCTGACGAGCCTCTGCCTTTAATTACAAAAGAGATGTTTAAGTTTTGGTAAAAACGTTGGTGCACAAAATGCAGTGATACTTGTGTAGCATCGGTATAATTTATGTTAATTTCATAAGAAACAAATTTCTCATACATTCAAATTATTGTTACAGTGGACACGGTGCAATTATATATTCGTTCATGTTGTCGAGAGAATGTGATTTGGCTTGCATCATGGAAGATGGAAATATCTATTAAGTTTTGTTTTGCAACCACGAAAAAGCGCTTGCTACATGTACAGTATACATGATATGTCTCATGGTTTATGGTTTATTTAAAATCATCAGTTAATAACTGAATTGCACGTCATTTACAATATATTTAAACAACAGAAATTTAGAAAAAACTACAAATACTAAAATTTACTAAAATACTTTAATTGCACATGATTTGTAGATGCGGTTTGTAGATGGGTTTTTTACAAATCGTACGGCTTTGCGGGCTGCGGAAGCAGTGTTCACAAATGTTACGAGGTCCGCACGGCAATCATAAAAGTCATGAAATCGGGGATCGCAAGGCAATCGCAAGGTACCCGCACGGCTGTTGCGGCCGCAAGTTTGTTGCGATGGGTATGTGATACATGCGGCGGGGTTGCGGCCTACTGCCTTGCGATTTCCAAATAGAAGTTTAATGTCAAGTTGTAAAACTCGTAAGCCCCTGCGACGAGCAAAAAACCTTGAGACCGCCTCACGGCTAACAGACCCCCTGAATTCCATTGTATTCCTGTATTTTAATAAGGCTGGATCCGCCTCTGCAAAGCATTCAGTGTCTTTTTTCAACCGACGCTTGACACGCATGTGACTAGGGGCCAATTTGATAAAGCTGTTTGCTTAAAGGCACAGGCTCGTCAGCTATGCGCGTGCGCCAATTTCGTGCCATGAAATACGCAGCTCCATGCCTTTGCTACATAGAGCTGCGTATTTCGTGGCACGAATTTGACGCGTGCATTGCTGCAAGCCTGTGCCTTTAATCCATAATTTATTTATTCATCCTGGTTTGAAGCCCAAACTGTAGCAGAGGGGCCAACCGGGACGCAAAACCGGAAATGTGTGGCAACGGCCTATAGTTGTTTGAATTCTCCAGAACATTAGTATGAAAAAATGACATAAATGATGGTCGTGAAGTGGTGCAACTAGAACTTTGTTGTCTGTCTATTTTCAGAGGACACTGACGATCCGTCACTTCACCCAAGGACGAGTACACTATTCCTGTCCAAGTCACAGACACTAGGTATGGTAAAAGTTGTTACGTTTAAGACTGCTGCAGACTGCAAACTCTTGAAATCACTGCAGATGGTGAATATTTGTCCACTCATAACCATTTGAAATGCATTGATAAAGCATTCATTAAAGGGGCTGTGTCTCATAGTTCACCTTATAGAGGTTCTACCCGGACAGTCGGAGGTCTCGGGTTCAATCCTGATGACGACCATAATATTTTTATCTCATCCCATGTTTGGTTGCGTACTTTGACTTGTCTGCATAATACGCAGCTCCATGCCTTTGCTATATGGAGCTGCGTATTTCGGGGCACAAATTTAGTGCGCGCATTGCTGACAAGCCTGTGCCTTTAAATCTAAAGGGTAATTTACACAATCATACTTTTGTTCTAAACTCCGTCCAACAAATGTATGACGATGTTCACACTTGTTCAAGGTCACCAGAAGTCTCAGTTTACACCAGAGATTGTTTATGAATTTTTTTATGGATTTCGTGGATTATCATGCGACCTGAAATACCATGTGACCCAAATCTGTAATCTGATTGGTTTAGAGGCTGAACACTGTCCTATATTTTGTTCAACCTAGTGTGCATGCTTGAACATTGTCCAACATGTTCAAGTTTGTTCGCAGATGTCCAAATTCCATTTACACGATGGAACATTGCCCTTGAACATCATCATCATACAAACATTTGATGGAGTTTTTGGAACAAAAGTGTGTCTGTGTAAATTGGCCTTAACACAACTTTCTATTTTGGCTCCAATCCATGAATGCAGAAGTGGTACGAGAGAGACGGAAACGCAATCAGTTAAAGTTGCTCAACGCCCAGGCGGCCCATCACCGGAGGTGTAGGGGGCTCACTAAGTCCAGTTCATGCTCAACGATATTCCTCGATGACAGCACCGTTACGCAACCTAACCTCAAGGCCACCATCAAATGGTATGTCTAATACAGTTTGTATCGGGCTTGAATTTCCACAGTGGATAACCTTGTCCTAGGTTGTGTCTTACCGTGCCGGCGATGGCCAAGCCAATGAGAAAGGGCCACGGAAAACTCGACCAAGCAGCGACCACGCGTGACGAACAGTTCCCAACAGTGAATAGACTGGTTCCTGCAATCACTTGGTCTTTGTCTGAAGCTCAGCCTTGTTCCACGGCACGGTTATGTGTTTTTAAAATATTTGCGTCAGAAATCCGACTCTGTTCGCCGCGTGCGGTCGCTGCTTTGCCGGGATTTCGATGGGCCTTTCTCCGCGGCTTGGCCAGCACTGGCATGGTAAGACAAGCTCACAGCCTCGGACAAGGCTACACAGTGGTTAGCTTGAGCAAAGTACCTTGTCGATCACTTTACGCAGTTCATTTTTTTGTCCACTGTTGTAGCACAAAATTGTCCAAAATTACCCATAAAAAAAACATGCAATGCTTTTCAATTCGGGCGTTTCACAATACATTGCGCTGCCAAGCGTTTCTTGTGGAGAGTGTTTCTGTTATTATCTGACAGAGCGGTCGACATCGGTGTATTCGTTTATTGTACAAACAATTCAGATTTGATTTGAAAACGAATACCTGATTTAGAGATTAAAGTTTATTTAGGAAGCCCAGATTATTTAAACACAGTTAACACTGTTTGCAAAAAAAAGTTCAATCCATGCTCTTTTCTTGAGAATAGGCAACATAATCAAATGCTTTATCACACGTGTAGCAATGCTCGTATTGATTTGTTTCCTTGACGCACGCGCGCACATCGAATGTAGCCTTTCCGCTTCAAACTCTTGGTGGCGCCTGTATTGTGAAATGCCCGAATTACAGTTTTTGGACAATGGGTAATTCCCAAAATTAGGGGTCCAAAAGTGTGGCATGCTTTTTAAGATTTCCAAGTATTTTTAGTGATTGAATGTGGTTTCCTAGTAAAAAATAATTATTTTTATTTCAACAAATGCCACTTAAATTTAATGTTTGCGTGTATATATGGCACTAAGGTTGATGCAAACTCATTCTACAGCTAATTTTCATTGGTGTAGGTAACCCGGGACACCAAACTCCTATTCAATACCATGGAACAAATTATAAGCCTTTATGGTCTTTTGTTTTGAATATTTTTCCGAAATCAGAGAACAAAATATTCAAGAAAATGATGCTGTTCCCTATAAACACAGGCCACAGTTTATTACTGAGAATTTGTAATCATGAGTGGTGATTTTCAAAGCAGAGACTGTCGTACGTAACTGGGACACCTACAATTTTGGACCCCTAATTTTGGGAATTACCCCAATGCAAAATTATTCTGTACACAGGCTTTTATTTGAATATAAGGAAGCATCAGAGATTGTACACAGTATTCATACCATGAGGAAATTATCATATTACAGGTGCTGGTTTCCTTTAGAAAAAAAAAACCATTTCCTGGATGATCAAATGCAGGAAGGTATTACATGTACACTTGTAACAAGACCGGTTATGTTATGGTTCAGGGCAGTTCCATGATCAGGAGGACATTCTACACAATTTGGAATTGGGTCTTTCTATAAATTAGGGGTCAAATTTTGGTGTCCACCGTTACATTTTACATCTTGTTTTTGTAAATTCAGGACACATTCTTTAAATACTTTCCATCTCAAAGAGTGAGTACATGAAGTACAATTCATACAGAAAGCCATTTTAATGATTTTTGTACGAAAAATAACATCAGGTGTAACGGGGGACATTAAATGTCACACTTTTGGACCCCTAATTTATAGAAAGACCCAATTATATATTTGCTTTTAAACTGACTTTAAATGCACAGGCTCGTCAGCAATGCGTGCGCCAAATGCCACGAAATATGCAGCTCCATGCCTTTGCTATGGAGCTGCGTATTTCGCGGCACGAATTTGGCGCGCGCGCATTGCTGACGAGCCTGTCCCTTTAAATGATAGCATACATGTATGACAAAAGATTCTGCAAAAAAAATAGTTGTGGAAAATATACTGCAAATTTATTTTCGTGTGGGAAATGTCATAAATTGTTGAGGCATTGGACCACTTGTAACGTGACTAACTGTAACGTTACTAACCATGATTTGTCAATCAATTCTTGAAACTGGTGAGAGTAGGTGTGACTCAGCATTTACAAAAACACACGCCAGTAAACAAGCAATGAAAGAAATATAATGGTTTGTTTCAGTTGTGTCCCATTTGAGGAAACGTTTTATTTCACGACATGTATTTTTTCCCATGTCCTTTTTTTTGTGTGACAATTCACAAAATGGGGCTAAATGATTTTAGCTATTACTGTCCAGTAGATGTTGGTGAGATGCATTGATGGTACCAAAATGGAGAACTGACAGGCTTGCGTGTTGATATAACAGAGTACAAAATCCAGTAAATTGCTTAGTTATAGTTCTCATACATGGGTCTTTCCATAGTAAAGGGGGCATTTTGGCAACACAGATCATATTTTCGAGGAAATACCTTTGTCTGGTCTCAAAATAAAAGAAATAAGTTTGAATTGTTCTGAAGAGATAACTTAAGCCCAAAAAGGGTAACAAAAAGTGTGACAACATGCCTTTCTAAAAACCCTGTGTATAAATTTCCAATATACGCTCGTAACCAGGACGGACACTTGTGTTACATTTTAGGCTGTACACGGGGTTTTTAGAAAGGCATGTTGTCACACTATTTGTAACCCTTTTTGGTACCTAAGTTATCTCTTCACAACAACTGAAACTGATTTCTTTTATTTTGAGACCAGACAAAGGTATTTTCTGGAAAATATGGTCTGTGTTGCCCAAATGTCACCTTTACTGTGGAAAGACTGTCATGTTAGCCTTTCATTGGCATGTTTCATGTAAATAGCGTCTGGTGTACTGACGTACTTTCACAAGCACACTTTGTATCTACTTGACCAGACTACATGTACATGTAATTTGTTGTTGTATATTGTGTACACGGCAGGTAAGAAGTACAGAATCAATACAGTGTTCACCGTGGAATAGAATGACATAAAGCAACCAGTCTGTTTATTGCTAGGCAATGGTGTGCCCCACGTAGCGATAATAACATAGTATGTGACATTTTAAACTGCACCTCCATTTGAAAGTGAAGAATTCGGAATGCCAGCCATTGTGGAACAAATCTAAATGCAACGTCTGTTTTCACAGAACGAAACAATTTTTTCTTTGTTTTCTATAGTGTTGCCTTGGCAGTCTACTATCATATTAAGAATCGAGAGTCCGATCGACAGATGGACATATTTGATGAGAAACTTCACCAACTGACAGTGAGTAGACGTCGTCTGTTTTGGGGGTCTTTCTTTGTCTGTATTATATAATTGTTAAAAATGTTTAAGAGTATTTGTTTGTTATAGTAACCAAAACAAATGTATTACTAAGTACAGTCCACAATTGTCAACATTTTCAAGGTCATACAAAGCATATGAAGTAGGGGAGTGCCGAAGGCAGCATACCGGTACGTACGATTTTACATATGATGTAAAATGTTAACATTGTTGGTACTGACAGAAAAATGTTGATAAGTACTATTTCGAGGGGAGGGAGGGAGGTCTTGAACAATACTCTCCCCAGATGTATGTCAATCCATCGCAGGTTTACTCCCAGCAGTTAGTTGGGTTTCCCAACCATTATTTGCTAGTACCCATTTATACACGTGGGTGGAGAGACGCATTGTGGTGTAAAGTTTCTTGTCTAAGGTCACAGTGCGATAGCAGTGACCAGGCCTTGAACCATGGACCTATTGATTACTTTCCGGTGACGTCATTTGGGGTGTCATCTTTCATGACCCACGTGGCTCGAGTGATTACCGGCAAAATAAGCAAGAAAAGTGCATTGGTTGCTTTTACCTTTGTTGCCTAACCTTGCTTTATGTTGTTGCACCATGGCAGTTGTATCGATAAAGATAAAAATGTATTTCTCAGGCCAAAAATCATCATCAAGTAAAAACACTTTCGTTTTTACAAGCCGACTACATGATCAATAATTTGAACGTATCGCAACCTGCGCGTGCGGCATTCTCGAATGAAAATACGCTGGTAAGTATTTTTACGCATGTTCATGTGCGTCTATTGGAACGCGCCTGGACCGGTGACACCCAAACATTCCCAGATGTTCTACGAAAGCAATCATTGCATAGTTCCGACTAATCACAACAGAGCTAGCAGACAGCGCCAACAAAGGTCAAAGTGATGCAATCATCACAAACAATCACGCGATTTTCTGCCCATACAGTTTGTATGTTGTATGCGCCAGTGACCGGGTGAATTTTGGTTTCAATGTCGGGCGATTCGCTGTTCAAAGGTAGGAAAGCGCAGTATGAAAGATATGGCATCTCTGCATTACTAGCCCTTCACTCAGTGTGTGCTACGGTAACTGTCGACCCTAAAACATAAATACCTTTGGGTTTTCTCCAATGAATCTGTGCTTTCCATGCCGAGTCCCGTTGCTTTGTACGTAGTCTCGCCATTTTTTTGCGATGGCTTGTGAGCACATAGCAACAATATCTAAGGGGCGGGGTTAACTGGGCAATCTCGGAACTATGCATTGCCTGAAAGGCCATTGCGCTACCATTCCAAGATAATAGCTTTCCTTTTATCAACTAAGTTTTTGACAATTTTTTTCCCCATTTGTGTTCTTTGCTATAGAAAGACCCGGTTCCAGATGACTACTTCAAAACCAACCCAGAACACAAACACATCTACAGGTTCATCCGTATGCTGTTCAGTGCAGCACAGCTAACCGCAGAATGTGCCATTGTTACTTTAGTAAGATTCCATCATTAGAAATGAAATCAGTTTAGAGACTTTGTGGGCTTGTTAATGCTTCATGTATTCAAGTTGTTTGATTTAAATATATGTTCTTCAAGCGTCCTTGATAGTTTCATTTCAATGGTGATCAGACACCATACCAGATTTGCATTCATTAATACTTTGCATATTAGTGTTCCAATGTAGCACTGAGAGAACAAATTGGGTTCATAAGGAAAATGTGAGGGAGTATACTACTGTGCCTTATAGCTCGGCTAGTAAAGCATCTGCCCGGTGAGTCACGGGTTTTGTGTTCAAATCCTGATAAAGTCGTTACGATTTTTCTCTCATCCCATCTTTAGTGATCAGGCACCATACCAGATATTGCGTAAGTTTTTCAGGAATTACACTTCTGGGAGTTTTTCAGGAATTACACTTTTTTACTTAGTGTTCAAAAGTTAGAGATACCTTTCCTTTTGACAGCAGTTTTAGACATTTGTTCGGTTCATGGGATTTTGCTCTTAGACCAGTTTGCAAGCAAACGGGTCATGTGTTAGCACTCAACCTTGCTTTAAAATCTGATATTGGTAATTATTTAATTGCAGGTTTATCTAGAAAGATTGCTAACCTACGCGGAGATCGACATAACCCCAGCCAACTGGAAGCGTATGGTACTCGGTGCGATACTCCTGGCATCCAAAGTCTGGGATGACCAGGCAGTGTGGAATGTAGACTATTGTCAGATCATGAAAGATCTCACGGTAGATGATATGTGAGTAAAACGTTTTTCCGTAATTTATTTTTTTTTTTCCCAAAAAGAAAGTACCCTTGAATGACCCTTGTATGATGTAGCAGTGCAGTAGAACATCGCTATTGACCCCTTTCCAATGACGTCATTTTGGAAGCAATGTGCATGCGCGTTGTGCGTGTCCATAGCACGCGTAACGCGCTATACTAAGGCTCCCATTGGTGAATCAAACCACGTTACGCCCACCAGAGACACACACACACAACGCTTATGCACTTCGCTGTCACAATGATTCAGCATTATTTGACTCCCAAAATGGCGTATTCGCACATGTTCGAAAGGGGTCTATAACTAACATAGCGATCATTCGTTCTAGCGATAAAACGTGTTTGTCAGACACAAAATGGTAGTGTCTGACAAATTTTGTAAATTTTCAGCTTCACTTTTTGTAGTAAGGGTACTGTTTAGAAGTTGTAATTTAACTTTCTTTAAAATTGTAAATTTATTGAATTTCAGTTTATTATTATTTTGCAATGTATCAATTAAGCAATAACCTGGGTAGCAGATGGGTTTCCCTTCTATTTTAATACTGGGGAAATAATGCTCGCCTGTTACTCATTATGTAACCGTAAATTGAAAGAAAATGTTTTCAAAACTTTTACCAGGCACTTTCATTCATCAGGACTTTCGGTCCAGAGGTCCATGGTTCGAAACCTGGCCATTGCACCGCATTGTATCCTTGGACAAGACACTTCACTCCACGTTGGCTCTCTCCACCTGCGATAGACTGGCATCCCATCCAGGAGAATCAGTACATGTAGCATTGGTCCTAGTCACTCCATGCCACGGAAACCGGGGATGAGGACCTGCCGTATGAGCTCATAAACGACTTGCCTACCTACTTCATCCATCAGGGCGTTCGGCGTGCCGTGTTTGGCACATCAAAGACCCACAAAATCAGGAGCCAAAAATGGCGATCATTATTTCTGAATGTTCGTTATTTTGGTGTTAGTTATAGTAATGTTCTACTGTAAACACCACCCAAGTGAAATTTATTACAAAACAAATTTGACTGTTTCATTACCACATCCAGGAATGAGTTGGAGCGACAGTTCCTGGAGATGCTTCAGTTTAATATTAACGTTCAATCCAGTGTCTACGCTAAGTACTACTTTGACCTCCGCGCCTTGGGAGATGCCTATGAAATCTTTGTCCCTTCAGAACCACTCAGTAAAGAGAGAGCTCAAACGCTGGAGGTAAAGATTTAACCTAGATTAGGCGCAGGTCATTGATTAAATTTGGGCAGTCCGTTGTTGGAAGGTTAAGGTGGCCTTCTACTAAAAAAATTAGCCTCAAAAAGACAACATATCCGATATATGTTAAAAAAAACCTGCTTCCTTTTAATTTTCACTTGCAGTGCCGTGTTGTCAACATTTTCAGAGTTCTACAGAGCGTATTATTTTTCAAGATGCCTCCCTCCCCCGAAATACTACTTATCAACATTTGTTGTCAATATTTTAAAGCGCATGTAAAGTCCTACGTGGCCTTCGACCCCCTTCCCCCCCTTCCCCCTTCCCCCTCCCCCCTTCATACGCGTTGTAGAATCATGAAAATGTTGACAAATTAGGATAGCCCCTCAGTATAATAATTTTGCATATATGTGACTCAATCTGGAAAAATGAAACTATATTCTGAATCCAAGTTCTAACTTCCATTTTTTGTCACAATTCTTAATGGCTTTGAATGACCATTACTCCAAAAACATTTCAGTAAAGAACATTACTCCAGAACAATCGGTGAAGAACAACTGCACTACCGTGATTCGAGACCACCAGTTGGCTTCATAGCTCAATTGGTAGGGCATCTGCACGTTAATCAGAAGGTCCGCGGTTCGAATCCCGGTGGAGGCAAGTTGCTTTTCACTGCATCTAGATTTCCCTAACTCATGGACATTTGTCCACATTTGTATCAAAACAATTTTCCTCGACTTTGTCTGGGCTTTTGCGGACATGTTCACAAATGGAGTTATTGCGTCAGTCCATACGGTGTTAAATAGATGTAATTTGCCCATAAACGACACGGTAATGCACTGTATACTGAGTGAGTTTTCCAAAAAAACACGCTAAAAACCGATAGCGTGCTTGGGTGGGACTCAAACATTTGTCACAAATTACTGCAACCAAATAGTTATGGCTTGAGTAGTTCGTAATTACAAACTCACCTAAGATTTTCCAACCTGAAATTTTCTTTGTTTTTTGGATAAAGTTTTTGTGTTTGTCTCTTCCTAACAGGCAATCTCCAGGATTTGTGATGAGAAGTCCAGAGACCAAATTTACCAAGACCTCAAACGCTCCTCCAGCGTCGACGGCATTCACTTAGGTCCAAAATTTACTCCTGCGATCATTTCATGACAGCCGCCTTTTTCTCTGGCCATCACTGTGGTGGCTGGAATCGAACCAGGGACGTACAAAGTGCAAGTATTTAAAAAAGTACAAATTGTGACCATTCTTTGGTTGCATTTCAAATTCACAAGGTGTAATTGAAAGAAGATTATAGACACGTCATTGAGTGTGTTTGTACTGCGGAACATGTCTGTAAACTGTACACTACTCACAATAAGTTAGGGATATTAGTATGTTATCAATTTTGGAAACCTTTTTTTTTTTTTTTTCAAAAGGCGTGTCTGTCAATAAACCCTTTCACGGTTATCAACGCCATCTTGTTAACGGGGCAGTTCGAACACGCGTTGCCGTGTGCGTGCGCGGAACGTACATAATGCACAGTGACCCAACAATGCATTTGTATACAATCCGCGCACGCACATGGCAACGTGTGTTCGAACTGCCCCGTGAACAACATGGTGTCGATAACCGTGAAAGGGTTTGTCTAATTATGAGTCTTTCCACGGTAAAGGGGGCATTTTGGCAACACAGACCATATTTTCCAGAAAATAAAAGAAATCAGTTTCAGTTGTTCTGAAGAGATAACATTAGCCCGAAAAGGGTTACAAACAGTGCAACAACATGCCTTTTAAAAAACCCTGGGTACAATATAACGCGCGTAACTGGGACAGACACTTGTGTTACATTTTAGGCCGTCCTGGTTACACAGGGTTTTTGGAAAGGCATGTTGTCACACTATTTCAAACCCTTTTTGGGCCTAAGTTCTATCTTCAGAACAACTACCGGTAAAACTTATTTCTTTTATTTTGAGACCAAATAAAGGTATGTCCTCGAAAATATGGTCTGTGTTGCCAAAATGCCCCCTTTACCGTGAAAAGACCCATATACAAAATCATTCAAGCGGAATGCATACCCACAATAAAATATCTGCATACACCCCACAATATCCCTAACTTTTTGCGAGTAGTGTATATTGGCTATTTCTACTGCAGATGAAAATACGATATTTAGTGCAAATGACGCACCACATAAAAAAGCCATTGTTTCTTCTGACAAAATACCATTGTGCACATCGGCAAAAATCTTCTCCAAGCTGGTTTTAATTTGCCGTTGCGTGCATCGGCAAATATTATTTTAAGTCTGTTCCCATTTGATGGATAATGGTACCGAAGCATTTCTGAAACGGCAATAGACCTTTATCACGGTGCGTCCATCTTTGTCTTGTTCCCCACTGCATAGTACGTGTAGGCCCTACGTGTCGCGTCGGGCATGATCAGTGCGTGTGCGTGTCTGCGCGATGCGGCGCGTGCATTATTCCGTTGTTGTTTTGAGAGAATCAATGTCCGCGCTGCGCGTTTTCTTGATCGCAGCGCATGCATGTCATTGTGATGCACACAATGAACATTTTCAACACGGGGCCAAACTATTTTATTTCGGCAAGCCTCGCTTTGGTTACGTTCATTTTAATAGGGGAAAAGGGAAGATGGCCGCAGCGTGACAAAGGTCTATTAGGCTCAGTAGAAACACGTCTATTGTAAAATTAAGAGAAGTTTAGTAGTCTTGCCAGGTTAAAGTGGGTTCGAACCTTGGACCACTAAGTGTAAGTTAAGTTGTAGTAAATGGATTTCTTTGATTTCAAGCGTTCCCCGAGTTGCAATGAAAGTTTTTTGCCATTTTTTGTTTTTGTGGGTTTGTTTTGTTTTATTTTTTGACGGGACCATATTACTGAAAAGGAGTTCAAAGTTGGGGAGCCATCTTTTAAAAGGTGCAAAAACATGTATTGGCGTGGGTATTGGCAGCTTTGCTGTATGAACTTTCGATATTGACACACAGAGCAAAATCAATAGATCTTTTGCACGGCCATATTGTCACTGTGCGCCATGCAAAGGATCTATAGCAAAATGAACACAACATTTAAAAGCGTAGTTCCAATCATCCAACACCTCGGGACCAGTAGTTTTCATTATTTGTACAATTTGCTGGCAAAGTCATGACATCAGACCGTAACTATGTTTATTGGTTTACGCTCACATTTTGCATCCATTGTGTTTGTGTACAGTGCATTCTATTCCACAAAAAATAATGGCAATGGTGACTTTAAGAAAAAGAATAATTCTTACATGGCACTTTATAACTGGAGGATCAAAGCGCTGTTGCCATTATTGCTGTTGACACTAGGGCCAATTTTATAGCGCTTCTTAACGACCGATTTTCTGTTAACCGAGCATCTGCTATTTTAAAGGCATCGTTAACGGTAAGCAACTGAAAACGTGCCTTAACTGCAGGGCCAAACTTTGCTTAAGATAGTGACGCAACAATAGCCGTCTCCAAGCGCTTGCATGAAATAGCGCTTAACTCGTGTGCTACAGTAAGCATGCCGTTACTGCTTGCGCTTAAGCGGCTCTATGAAATTGGGCCCAGGAAATCATCAGAACCATCTCGCTATGTGTGCTGCCCGGCCATGGCACACATCCTACCAGCACTTCGATTGTAACATTTCCCCAATTATTAAAAGGTTCGACAAGGCAATCGGCATTGAGTGTCTTACCAAGAGACACAAACACGTTGACCATCTGGGAAGAAGTTGACGTCACACTTTCCTAGAAAATTACCAGCCAGAAATGTTACCCTAAAAATCAAGTTCCAAAAGGTGCAAGTAATTTGTATGTATTAGAAATGCGATTGTTTTTATTGTGCTCTATATGAACGTGCAAATTTTCCCTTTTTTGTGTGTCTATTTAATGTTTATAAAGCAACGCTATCGGCCACCAATTTTGTATGCTTGGCGATGTAAATTCTAAAAACCTGCAATGTCGATTTCTTTTTTATACCAGTTATTTTGTAGGTTAGTGGCCAGCCGCAGTAACATGTAGTTGTCTATTTATCAAACCATAAGCATCACCAATGCACCAAGTGAGGGGATAACCAATGCTAGTTTTGAATGGAATTAGAACCCAGGTAACACCGTAACAGTAGGGCTGCATTCGGGCGTGTACTCGTAGTACTCCTGCAGACGGCAAGAATAACGACACTCGGATCAGTGAGAATATGCTCTTGCTGTGTGCCATGTGATTTGCACGAAGATGGGTGGAATTTAGGTGAATTTGCTCAATGTGTTAACTCGATAACTGAAACAACTTACTTAAAAGCTTAAGGTTTGTTCCAGCATCAAAGATCCCACAAGAGTTTTTGTGGTTTTCTGTGATGTATGTTTGTATTTTATTCAGTATTTGGCAAGAGACGGAAATTTTGATTGATAGCCATTCGTAAATGCAGACTGGAGGTTTGTCAATCACGCATTACTACTCTGGAGTTACGATAACTGTATGCCCAAAGTACCGCTACAGCAACATAATCTACTCTAGTAATACTGAACACAGATGTTGCACTTTTTGCACAGAACACTTGACGTCCTCGCATCTTCACTGTGTCGTTGAATATTACATGTATGAAGAAAGTGACCATTGTAAATTATGTAACACCACAGTGGATGCTTGTATTTTACAGGGCATGAATTTGAAATTTCATCTTAATTTTAAACACCCCAAATCATGCAAGCACAAGAGACCTACTGTGCGCCAATGGGCTCATAAGCCTTTTTAGTTGCTTGCATGTGAATTACATGTAGTCACTGTATAAATTTGTACTTGTAAAAAAAAAAAAGTGAAATCTAAATGGTTCTATTTTGTATTAAATGTATAAATCTACACCAATTATAATAAGTCACATTGTTCAGCAGTCGTGGCAGACCATGCAATGATAAATCATCTGTGGACAAATTTGCTATATGTGTATTATTTTAAATGTACATGTAAACAGTGTAAAGTTGTATCAAATGTAAGGTTTTTAAATGTTTTTTTCCCGCAAATACTATTTATGTAACACTGTACAACTGTGAATAACAGAATAATAAATTAAGTCTTTTGTTAAAAAGTTTACACTGTTGCCTTTGGACACACGACTTGCTATGTTGTTCGAAAGAGATTTAAAGTCGGCTGTGCTAATCGAGTGCAAAGAACTAAAAGCAGATGAGTCTTTGCACAGTAAAGGGGGTATTTTGGCAACACGGACCATGTTTTCCAGAAAATACCTTTGTCTGGTCTCAAAAGAAATAAGTTTAAGTTGTTCTGAAGAGATAAATTAGGCCCAAAAAGGTTACAAATAGCGTGACAACATGCCTTTATAAAAATCTTTTTTTACAAATTTAAATATACGCTCGTAACCGGGACGGCCTAAAATGTAACAAGTGTCCGTCCCGATTACGAGCATATATTGGAAATCTGTACACAGGGTTTTTATTAGAAAGGCATGTTGTCACTATTTGTAACCCTTTTGGGGTTAAAATCTTTTCAGAACAACTGAAACTTATTTCTTTTATTTTGTAACCGTGACATCATATATCGGTCAATTTGAGATATGTTCAGCGTTATATTTACATTCTTGAAAATGTTGACTTTGTCTAGATTTTTGTAGACATGGTAACATTAACAATTAAAAAGTGTATTGCCCCCAATTGTGAAGCAAAATGTTGAAGGTCGACTGTTCCATGATGACAAATAGGCAATTTATGTGCTTGCTGTAACCATTAATATACGTAAACAGGGGTTGAAGTTGAAGTCAAAAGGCCATATTAAATGCAATATAATCGCTGAACAAATAAATACACATAAAAGTCAACACAATCACTAAATACAAATAATCAGTCACCTTATTTAATTCTTGGGCACATTAAAAGACCAAACAAATGGCAAGCTGAATTTTCAAGCTCTGCGCAAAATTTGTTTTGTAAAATGCAGAACTGACTACTGGCATATTTCACGTTTGGTAGTACAAAGATACACTTAGCAAAATTCTAAATAATATGGATTAGCACTCAAAATGTGTATAAATATTATACAAATATTGACTGCACTGAGGGCATGGTTAAGATTATAGGCCCTCGGTGATCTCGAAGCCATGAATATGCTCCGAGGTGAAAATCCAGCGATGTACAGACACATTCACGGATGAGATGCCGAATGATGCTGGACGAGAAATTTCGACCATCCGGGTGATGTCAAGACGCTGTGATGTTGTCTGAGCACGGCAGGCAGGCGGATAACTAGGGTCTCTTCCCGGCAGACCACAGTCACTAGCCGGTCCTTGCTGGAGACGTACCTGGTCTATGCAATGATGAAGGCGGAACGTACGGAGGATCAGGAAGATGGATTCACTCGATGCCTACAACAAGGAGCAAGACGGTCTCCAGGTGGTCTTTCCTGATTGTCACCAAACTGTAGCCGGTGTGGTCTCACGATGCATGTAAAATGACGTCCAAGAGGCCCTTGGTCTGTGCAGGCACCGGCATTCTTTAAGCTCTCCTGGATAAAATTTCGGCTCCCGGATGGTCCCGGTCTGGACATGGTGCAGATGGACATTTCAGTGGCTTCACGGAGGCTCCCAGCATCAATGCGGATCCTTTTCTTCTGCGAGGTCCATGGAGAAAAATTAAACATGCTCAATTTTTCGCTTGACAAGGCCGGATAGCCAAGCCAGCTTCTATATGGTGCTCAGGGATCATCACGGATTGTGCCGGACCTGCCATCCGCCGTCTCATCCGTGAATGTGTGAAAAGTGTCCCAAGTCTATTGTACCATCATGACTACTTGTGCATTCCAAGCTTTTTGGAATGCACAACTTACCAAATTATAGTCCGAGACCAAGATTTACTAGCGTTCTATTGGCTTGAAACACTGCGGTTTAAACCATCTTCAAATACACACCGATTCTAAACAGTCATACGGATGTACACAAATACAATACCTTACCTTACATTACATTTCTACTATTGCTTCACATGTAAATCAACCTCTAGTTTAGAACCGATTCAGCCTTCTTGTTCATGCAAAACAAAATTGTCAATGTTATTGATGAAGTGTATCGGAGACAAACTGGTCTTTCATGCCACATTTACTATTTGGAATTAGGGGTCCAATGTTGGTGTCCCCCGTTACATTTTACATCTTGTTTTTGTAAATTCAGGACACATTCTTTAAATACTTTCCATCTCAAAGAGTGAGTACATAAAGTACAATTCATACAAAATGGTTTAAAAGCCATTTTAATGATTTTTGTACGAAAAATAACACATCAGGTGTAACAGGGGACACCAAATGTCACACTTTTGGACCCCTAATTTATAGAAAGACCCAGCAGTAAAATTCAGTTCAGAAAAAAATGGTAACAGAGACTCAGTCTCTATATGAAGGCTATTTCTTGTAACACACAAATGACTTGAGATAATAAACGAAAAATTTGCATCCTTCTTTGCTACTGCAAATCCTTTAGTTGACTATCCGTTTAAACTCATCAAATTTTGGGAAAAGCACTGCCCAATGTGCAATGCAATTTTGATAATATTCGTAACATGAATAATGACCCCAGAACTCTGACACACCATGCCAGGGCTGCGTTCCAAACACGCGAACATTGCAAACGTTTGCATCGTTCGCCAACAACTGGTACCCGACTTTTCATAGACTAGTGCACAAAAGCACTGTAACCAGTGGCGAACGTTGGCAACGTTCGCGTGTTTGGAACGCAGCCCTGGTGAGTCAGAAGTCGCAGGTTCCAATTCTGATAAGGACCATGATTTTTGAGATTCGATTTTATCAGGATTCAAACCGAGACCTTTGGTTAACAACATAATGCTCAGCCAACAGATATGTGCAGCGCAACGCGATCAGTACAATACAAATTACAATTCAAAGTTTGCTACATTAAAAATTACGTGCACATTGCAACTTGAGTACACACCCAATACTGAATTAAAATATGTATCTATAAAAATTACAACTTCACTCAAAATTCTGAGTCAGTTTGAAATAAGAATGCGCAGGATAATATTAAGGTTATAATTTTTACAAATTGTGTAAAAATTGTGGTTGGCACTCCATCCCGTAAAAATATTGGTATGTTGTGTTTTAGGATTTTTTTTCTTCAAATGACTTTTCACCGATTCCTGTTACAAGGTGTGTCTGTCAAGCAGATACAATTGTCTAATCATATACAAAATATTTGAGTACATGCAGTGTAAAACTACTGCTTTTATTCCTGGGGTAAACTAGTTTTAAAAGAGTAGTTCAGTTGTAAAACCGACATTGATCGAGAATTCCATGTACATACATTTGTATGTCAAAGCCACGTGTACTTTAAGCCGTTAAAATTCAAAAAAATTTATCACGTTTATTGGCATGCTGGTCTGATTCTATGTCTCTATAAATCCAATGCACTGGAACTGAATTCGTGATTAAATAACTTTGATAAATAAAATAAACAGTTTTAATCTTACGTTGGCCAAGATTACACAAGGAATTCATGCCCAAAGTTTAATCATTATAATACTGTGCAATGTCCACAAAATGGCATGATTCTTTATTTTTACTACAATAAAAGTTCAGATTACTTCAGTATGGGTGTTTTTACACATTAACCTCCTTTCCAAAGTAATATTTCCTATGACTACCAATTTAATTTTGTTTACTTTTAGTGCGTGTCACGGGCACTCACAATCTCATTAATTGCTGCACAATATGGTTTCATACTGGGCCCAAAAGGACAATGGGCTCATTTTGGCTCATCGTGAAAAGGGCGCACAAAGGACACGAACAGACACTCGAGGGTGCAAAGTCTGGCGATGAAGCAAACAGGTTGTTACGCAACAAAGGGAATTTTAGTTTTTCCTTCTAGAGTTTTCTACATGATTTAGTTTTTATAATCATCGACTGGTGTCCGCCATCATACTTTCATAATGCTTTGCTGAATGCAAGTCAAAAAGTACTTTAGTATTTTCCAATTTTGTAGTATTTGTATATGTGACAAACATGATCTCCCAGAGTTCTGAAAAATATGACAAATTAACAGACTGGCTAATTTTTATCAAGGAGGTTGACAAATTAGTTGAGGTATTTACATGGAAAAAGCAAATCCACAAATACCATGTTTTGTGAGTTTTCCGAGTTGAATGCATAATAGGGAGCATGAAACTCAACAAGTTTCAAAATTGTGGGCCGGAGTTTGAAATATAGAAACAAAAATTTAAAATGTTTGGAATTTAGGGTTTTCGAAATAAATTAGTATATTTCATGTTTCAAGTCAAATACATAATAATAATAATTGTGGATTCTTATATAGCGCACATGTCCACCTTGCGGGGTGCTCCTGGCGCTGTTGCCATTTTTATTATCGCTGCCATCAGGGAATCACCAGAACCATTTCGCTTCAACTAGGTGGCTGCTGGCCAGGCGCTCAACCCTATCAGCAGTATTGTGGCATTCCCCTTAACAGTTTCCCAAATATCGCTTGGGTTGACAAGGCAACATAAAAAAAAACAAAATTGACATTTTCTCAAACTGTTGCTTCTTTATAATTATTTATGTGTGTCTTGAAAATAAGCAAACTTAGCTATAAATTTAAGATGGCTTTTAATCTTTCGTGTCTCCTGCATAAAACAAGGACAAATATAGCATAAAATCTTACTTCAGGTCAAATTTTAATTCAGTTTAAAAAAACGAATTTTAAAAGGTTTGAATTTAGCATAACATTTCCTTTAAAAAGTCAAATTTTGACATGTAATTATAATGGCTAAATGTGATGGGTAATACAAAAATCAGACAAAAATGGCAGAGGTGAAAGGAGGTGAAAGGACATGAAATGTAAAAATCGTATACAATTTCACTAAATTGTTCATTTTTTTTCTGAAGTTATGTATGTGTACAAATTTTCCATACAACAAACTTAATACATAACAGATCAAACAACATATGTAGAACTGTTTATGCACCGGTATGTTTAATGGAAAAATTGTACAGGGATGTTTTTAGAAAAATCTGATATTACCTTTTGGTTCTCCATTGGAGTTTTTAGAATTTAATTTTAGGCTAAATCATTTTTGACTGTGAATTCATCTCTGTGCATAGATAAGATATCTTAATGTTTGTTTTCTCTAAATGTGTTTTTTTTTTTTGTTAATTTCGATTGAGTCGTCAAGATGTAAGTTTAACATGATGTCCAATTCAAAAACTTGAATACCATTTGGTAATTTTGTTTTCTCTTTTTTAGCAAAAAAAAAAAAACCATCCTCTGCCAAGATCCGATTTTATGTGTCATAAATACTCAATATAATTGAGACGGGTTTCATTTTAAGTTCAAATCTCTTTATATACAGATTGGTCGTGCAGCTGCATGTAGATTAACTTAACCTTTAGCATAATCTGACCTGGTGACCTTTGAACTTACGACCTTTGACCTGGCGATCAGAGTTCATGTCTCAGGCTATAGTAGGCATCGAACCAGATCTTGCCGGACTTTTCCAGTGACCTTGGGGAGAAATGAGTCGAGGTCAAAACCAAATATAATATAGCGCCACGGCCACAATTAGATAGACCACTCACGTCACGGCGCCATTTTAGTAAGCAAACAAGATGCGCCTTGTGTCTGTTTGACATGCATCTTGTGGAGTAATCTGTGTTGTGGCTAATACGTTACAGCAGCATAGATCTGCAAGAGGTATGTCAAATAGACACAAGGCGCATGTAGTTTGCTTACTAAAATGGCGCCTTGATGTACTACTGAAGTCAGGGTAGAGTGGTCTATCTTGGGCGGTAGGCGCAAGACAGATCACTCTACTGGCCACTTGCTTATAGTGGCCAGTTTTTTACAGTCTTGAGGGTGGGCCATATAGACCATTTTTTTATACACACCATTGCCTATTGCTATGGACCAGCCAATCAATATTAAGGCTTGAAGTTTGCCAAATCATGAAATATTTGGAAAGATAAAACAACAATTCCAAGAAATGCAACTTACGTGACGATGTCGATAAATGCTGAACTGAGCGTCTTGAGCTGGTAGTCTATGTCATATTTCTTGCAGAGGGATTTGGCCAATGGGGCGATGCGATGAAGGTTGTGACGGGGCATGGTGGGGAAAAGACTGCGTGCAGGAAAATCGTACTGATTAGTATAATTAGCCACAAATAGCTTCTGGTATACTGACGTACTTCCTTTCACATGTACACTTATTATCTACTTGACCAGACCAAATTTTTGTTGCTATGTGGTGCACACGGCAGGTGTGAAGTATTAAATCAATACTGTGTTGATTGTAGGGAGACAATATCATAAAGCCACCCGAATGTATGTTTGTTAGGCAATAGCGTACACCATGCAACAACGGCGTCGTATGTAATTTTTTAAAATTGCACCTAATGCAGGTAACATATTAAAACCACTTACTGGTGTTCTATCTGGAAGTTGAGATGGCCAGTAAACCAATCATTGAACAAGGATTGATCAACGTTGCACGTAGCGCTCAGCTGCAATCAGATAAACAAAAACCTTGTTGTTAATAGTTTGCAGGTTGAGCGGGTTCGAATTCAGCCTGCATCCGTGGTGCAAATACCCTTGGGTAAGGCGCTCTGTCGTAAATTACCCCTCTCCACCCAGTAAAATGTAAAGTTATAAATATAAAATTATAACATACATGTACCGTGTATTTAGACAGCTTTGTAAGTATAGACCGTATCGAATAGCCGTCATTTCGTGGGGCACCTTTTGTTACTTAAACCGTTCAACAATGGAAGCATAATATGTGCAACCATGCATGTCCTCAAGGAACAAAGAAACTGCCCCACGAAATGGCGGCTATTCGATACGGTCTACAGCAAAGTATTTTAATGTGTGTATACAAAGTCATCTAGAACTTCCGTTCATTTACATTTATAGGCCGGTGCACTTTTGTCAGCGAAATCTTACGTGTGCAGGATGGTACATGTACTAACAAAATTGCTTATTACAGCAAATGCTCGTCACAGCAAATGCGCATCACACCAAATGCGAATTTGCACAGAAAGGGTCTTAACTCAATTCAACTTCTCAGGCTAAAACCAGAGGTTTTAGCTAAAAACCGTTCATACATTAATGAAATTTGCAATCATTCTTGTTTAGTGCTTAACCCACCCTTTGAGATAGAAGGCAAAAAAAGCATCGTGACAACCCGAGCCCTCAGAAAGTTATAACAAAATATTTGATCTGATCTGATAAAAAGGCATTAAAATAGGGCAAAATTCCGCTACCTGCAGTTGTACCCATGGTTTTCCACGGTCTTCCTCAATAGTCATTGGTATATGGTTAGATTGGGCAACCCATGTAAACCACATACTCTCTAGCACCCTGCAAAAAAATGACACAAATGATTTGTAAGACCCGACTAGAGTCACCGTGAAATGCAATAGTGTAGTATTTATATAATATTGGATGGCTTTGAGGGTGATATGAGAATATACCGCACGAGTCATGAGGAGTGCGGTATATTCTCATATCACCCAAAAAGACATCCAATATTATTATTGTTACATCAAATGAAGCTTCTGTATTCTTTGTTTTGTAAGATTTCCGCAAGGTTTTTGTCTGTTTTGTGTTAAAAACTTCAGTTCTTTTCACAGTTTACAAATGCATCGCTTTTGTTACTGTTGTACAGTATTTTTTGTTACTGTACTCTGGCACGCAATCCATTCCCTCGATTCATGACGTGTGTTCATGGTGCGCCCAGCGTGCACGCACATCGAATCTGGGCTCTGTGCTGCACAGTAACAGAAACCCACGGTGTCCGCAAAAGCTTCATTTTATATAATAATAAAAATTGTTGATGCATTGAGTACTCGTACAATTGCTGCAGCCCAATTCTACAATTCCATTGTAAATTGAGCAAAGGCATTGGTTGAATTGGGATTCGAACCCAATCCTCCGGTTTCACATACCAGTACTCAAGATATCAACTGAGCCATCCAGCCCTGCGTTGATGTCATCCTGACTGTCTTTACTCAAGGAGTACTATTCATAAATGCAGAATTTCAACTTAATGTATCACAGGACTTGTACATTAAAGGAATGTGTTCAGAAAAATGGATTTCGTTTGAACCTAACAATCATGTAAAATACCTCCCCAAAATACTATCCATGGGAAGAAAATATTTTTCTCATTACCATTCTGAAATTTTGTGCTGTTAATTTGTACATTTTGAAAGATATCAAAAAATGGATAGTATTTTGGGGGAGGTATTTTATATAATTGTTAGGTTGGAACGAAATCCATTTTCTGGAAATATCGGAACAAACTCCTTCAACTTACCTCATGATCTCAAACAGCACGAGAGATTTCCACACACCGAGCAATGGTATATAGAATAAGGCAAATCGGATGTAGTAGCTCACTGACAACAGAAGATCCTGTGAATTTCAAAAACAAAGCCAGCAAAAGATGTAATTGAAAACGGGATCAGAGCTGGATCAGAGCTGGATCAGAGCTGGATCAGAGCTGGATCAAAACCGGTTCCAAACAAGATCTCAACTGGATCCAAACCGGATCAGAACTAGATTGGAATCAGACTGGAACCCCATCAGAACAATGGACTACAAACTAGCCCGTCTGTGGGTCAACTCAAAATAATCTCAGTTTAATATGCAAGCATGGGATGAGAGAAAAATCATATAGTCCTCATCTGGCACTGTGGGCAGATGCTCTACCAGCCGAGCTAACGAGGCTGGTAAGAGCTAATCAGGGATCAATTTCCCAAAGACTTGCGACGCAAGTACCCAAATCCGTCGTAACTCGCTGAACCCTTCGTAAGTTTACGATGGGTTTTATAGTTGCATTTCACAATTTGTTGGCAGAACTGCTATGCTGCGCTATACAATCCTTGAGCAGAACCCTTCGCAAAGTTGTGATTATCTATTTGGTAGTCGTAACTTTGCAAAAGGTTAATCAGTTGTAACGACGCATCGCAAATTATTTCTTTGTGAAATCGACCCCTGGTTTTTCCTAAGAACCTCACTTGATTCTTTTAGTGTTGCCTTACCATATCATATATTCATTTTTCAGGTAATTATAAAGATTATGCACGTCTTAGGCATTTATCCAAAACAAAAATGCATTTGTTACCGTCCATTTTTTGCGTGTGATACAGAAGTAGAACGTCATGAACTGGAAATATACTGGGAACAAGAGAGGCGGCCCAACTGTACAAAAACAAATCGAGGGAAAACAAATTATTATAGAGACAAATATGTGCAGCCTATATACACAAATATATTTGTGCGTATGTGGAATGTGGTCTGGGAACCAGTCTTTCTTTCTCAGTGTACATATTCCACGCACGGACAGGAATATTTGTGTACGTGTTATTATTATTATTATTATTATTTCTTTCTGGTATTCATACCAAGGATTCCTCAATAGTGCTCATTGCACTGTCACTCGCAAGCGTGAGGAAACCCATGAAGAATTAGAATTATAAATGGCCAGAGACACCGGGGATGATCCCCCTTGCTCTTCACGAAAGGGATTTTTAGAGTGCGTTTTGCATTACCTAACACAATGGACCAACGGCTTTACATCCCTTCCGAAGGATGGAGCAAGTGTGGTTAGTGCCTTGCCCAAGGGCACAGGTACCGTAGCCGTGGGGAGGTTCGAACCTGCAATCCCAAGTTTTCACCTATGATTGCGAGTCAATGACCTAAACCGCTCGGCCACGGTACCCAGAAACCAGTCCAACTGTGCCCTAAGCGTGAAATAACTTGCATTGCCTTGCAAAAGGTATGCATTTGCAAGAACAAAAATTGCAAGATCAAATTTTATTTTTGAAAAAATAAAATAAAACAAATCCTCACCCGAGATTTTCAGAGTTTTGGGTCGGTCAGGCGAGAGCAACAACATTTTTTTTTAGGCCTAATGTTAAAAAGTGCATAATTATCAAAGAATTGAATGTTTAATCATTGAAAATTTAACTTACAACCCTGCAAACTTACTAATAAAGAAATACTTGTGTTGATAGTTGTAGGGCATGGTTTTCTTTCCTTTTTTGGCGTCTTTCTGGGCAATCTTTTTGGGCATGTCTTCACCAACGACAAACAGCGCTTCCAATCTCACGTCGGGATCCTTGTACATCTAACGATGTTCGGTTATAGAAAAAAGAGTACAGAGGTTCAGGGGAAGTTCAGTTACGGTTATTTTTTAAATTTTTATTTAATGGGTTTAATGAACTTACAAGTGTCTTCCACCTACACATTAAGATACATAGGTGGGTGGCGCCATATAGGCAGCCGATGGACAAAGACACAGGGGAATCCCCTTACTCTTCATGAAAGAGTGCTCTGGGATAATTAAGTGCGTTACACAAGAAACTGGACCAACAGCTTTACATCCTTTCTAAAAAATGGAGCAATTGTGGTGGAGTGCCTTGCTCAAGGGCACAGGTACCACGGCTGGGTATCGATCCCGCAACATCAAGTTTTCACCCTTGTTGTGAGACAAGGTTTAGGGGAAGAGTTCAGAAGTTTACGGGAAGTTCGGGGATTATTACACACACACATATGGAATGCTAATGAGGTCACTAGTGCACATCTATGCACCCCGAGTGCCTGTGATTCAGAGCTGGAAATTCACGGAGGCCACGGAGGCCATTGCCTCTGTTGCCCCTGGTCTTGGCCTTGGTGCCCTTTTAGAATCCTCCCATAGACTTTTTCAATTTCCAATGGAAGTGCCCTTTTTAAACTGAAAAAAACGCCTCCAAAAACACAAATGGCAGTGCCCTTTCAGTGACGAATTTCCTGCCCTGTGATTGGGTCTTTAACTCAAATAGGATGCTCTTGTGGTCAGTTATAAATAGTTTGAATTTCGCCCGTCTGTTGAAATTGCTTTTGACAAAGTTTAGACTGGAACCTTACCACATTCGGCTTTGCATGGTGCTGATAATGCATGTGGTTCCACCAGTTACTAGATGCACCCTAGAAAGGATAGAAATTTGAAAATTAATAATTAAATATTAAGGAAATTAAAAGGGAAAATTGTAAAAAGGACCCAACTAACTTTAAGACTACACTGCTCACATAATATAGAACCCACACAATTTTCAAAAAAATTATAATTAATTTTGGTGTTGAATTTTTTACGTAAAGACATGTACTTTATTAATTCAAATTACATTAAGTCTAAAAATGTTGCTTGCGTTTAGAAGATAGCACCAGTTTATTTAATCATTCTCGTCATTTGGGTAGTATCAACAGTTAAAGGTGTTCAATTCACAGGCCATACTACATATGCCGAAAGTAATCATTCTTTTAAGCCTGGTTCACGAAAAAAAAAAATCAAACCCAGAAGTGTCACGACATAAGTGGTACATCGAATGACCCATGTCTAACAATCATAATTGCTAGAGAGGACTGAAGTCCACATTATTTGGTCGAGCGTACAAGTTCTTTTCTTACCAATGCTCTAGAGCAACAACAATGACAATAGGATTTTAATGTTTATAGCAACATTATCTTCATGTACAAGATATATTAGTCCAATATTCTAGGCTGCCACAATGCAATCTTTTTGCAGTTAGTCTGAATCTGGATCAAAAGTACCAGCATGCACAACAACATTTGCCAAATATTGTGTTCGTTAATTTGCTCAGTTGGGCATCCATGCAACACCAAGAAAAAAAACTGGTTCATAGCGAAGCCTGTCCGCATTTGACTTTTTTGGGGAAAACTTACCAAGATGATGGGTACTTTTACTATTTTTAATCCAGTGAGGACAGCCTCAGTTCCTCTCAGTAACTTTTCCCAGAGTCCAGCGGTTACTTTTCCTGGCCAACTGCTGCCCAGGAAAATTTACCAGGTAACTTTTTCCGAGACGATAAGTCCAATGCGGACACATTGAGTCGGTAAAAGCACTCTGGAAGAGTACATCCGGGCCGTGAAGGTCAAACTGCGAAGGGACACTGCATATGCTCTCCCAGTCTCGGTAAATTTTCCCGTGTCGAAAAAATCCAAATGCGGACAGCAGTAAAATTTAGCAATTTTTTTATTTTACCATCGTCTCGTTAAAACCTGCCGAAAAAGTCCAATGCAGAGACGGCTTAAGCCTTAAAGCTCAGTCGGTAGAGCATCTGCCCAGTGATTCAGAGGCCTCGGGTTCGAATCCTGACGAGGCCCCTGTTATTTTCCTCTCATCTCATGTTTACAGAGCACTTACATGCACTACTACTTGCACACTTGATTCAAGACTTTTTCAAAGATTTTTTGGTCTTGAATAAAGACTTGACAGAATGAAGTTGTTGATAACTATCTGGTGAATTTACCTTTAGCATTCCCATGACCACTTGATGGAAGCCACGATTGACAATGCGCCTTTTGGAAATGGAAAGGTGACCAAAGTCGTGTTGGAGCCATCCTGCTTGTACCTGCAAAAAATGCATCAAAACACTTGAAATTACTAAAGATTGGCCTGATGTTTGTTTAAGTACTACTTAACTTTTTTTAAATGCTGGTTGTTAATAATTCTCAATGATTACTTTTCATAAAATTATATACGAAAATATAAGTGATCGCCAGCAAATTCGTTTGTAGATATATTAAAAGGGTGCACTTTGATTTGGGTTTGAATTCGGGGGGGAAACAAATTAAGGGAAAAATTGAATTACTCTTGGGTGAGTGGGGAAAGTACGTGTAAATGGCTGCACATTATGCAGCCAAATAAGTAATTCATTCAGTACACAGCAGTGGTGATATTTGAGGATACATACGTGTATATAAAAAGATATGTATACGTCAAATGCATTTCAGATCATTACTTTGTATACTGCATTTAAACATTTGCAAAATTTGTGTAATTTGACATGTAATTCAAATGTTGGGCGATAAATACATGCATTAACATGGACAGAAACATGACAGTATAACAATAGAGACTCAGCCATATTGTGCTAGGATTTCTTTTGTTTAAATTAATTATAATTATTTATTTTGAAGTAAAGCATTACATTAGACCAAAACGTGCCAATATTTCTTCAAGAAAAAAAAAGCTAGAAAAAAAAGCTGGAAAAAAACCCCTGAAAATCCTAAACCCATATTTTCCTATATTTTATTGTGAAATGTTGGTTAGTAGTAATGAATAAAAGAAATATTATACGATTTGTGCATGCCACTTGCAAATCCACTCTTTGTGAATTAATTGACGCTACAAACCCATTTTGCCAAGCCAGTTACAAATTTACATAATAAATGTAGCTGAGATGATGTCCTTATAGGCTAAGGCGTGGCAAGCAGGATCTTTGGGTCTGGGTGAAAGCAGGTAAACGAACACCGAATCAGATACCCAACACTCGGCTGCAGCATGCACAGTAAGACATTTACAGCTTGAAGCAATCACATCATAATAATAGGGCTCATTTGTAATTTTTTAATGAACAGACAAATTAATCTCTAGTTTGTGGACAGGAGTTAATTTGCAAATTTTAATTTTTTTTATAGTGACGTTCAGGTCTGAAAAGGGCATGTGTGGTTATAAAGTAGACTATGTTTGTTTATACAACTTTATTTATCCCACACAGGGGCATGCATTTACATTAAAAACTCTCTGAACAGGCTATCCTAACGACATCTCAATTATAAGGGATTTACTATAGATTACCTTGCATTCCAACCCCCCGCCCCCCAAGAAAACAATTTTTGCAACCCCCACCTTTTAATTATTGATGGAATAAAGCGCTCAATAGTGAAGCTAGGTGTAATCACCACCGACTTTGAAACTAAAGGACGAGGCTTGAATACTCACTGGGCCATGGCAAGTTATTTCAACACAAGGCATTTTGTCATTTTTTCCCATCAAATTTATAACAGCAATTTATATTTCTTTTGGGTGGAGGGAGCACTATGATAGTAAAAACGCATCATCGGTCTAGTGAAGCATTTGAGTCACAATTAAGGTCTAGAAGATTTATAGCAGAAATTAGATCACTGAAAGATGTAACTTGACAAATTTTGTATTCTTCATATTCTTTGAGGCTTCAAGTGCTAATAATGTCTCACTAAATACAACAGACCTTTATCACGGTGCGGCCATCTTCCTTTTTCTCCTATTAAAACGAACGTAACCAAAACGAGGCTTATTATTATTATTATTTAATTTACAGCATCCCGGTACGACATCACATCGTTCCTCCGCGACTATGCGGCTGTGCTGGACGGTTCGTCAAGTGAAACTATTCCCGAACCGTCGAAATGGTTTCTCGTGCAATTGCCTTTTGGCAGAATCTGTCCAAGGTTAGGCCCGTACAACCGAGGACAGTTTGCCGTAATGACATACAGCCTCTTTTGGGGCGGATTGCTATAAAATCGACTTAGCCACTGGTCTAAGACCGATGTTTTATAGCAGACTATCCGACTTAGCCGGTCTCAGCTTAGACACTTCTTTAGCCCATTGCAATAAACCAGTCTAACTGAAGTACGGCTGCGCCAGCCGAAAACACACACATCTTAACGGAAAGTGACGCAGCCAGCTATCCTTGCGTGATTTCAAGCCAAACAAACGTCCTCACGAAGCCATTTGATAACGCGTGTGTAGTGCAGTTTTTGCAGAGAAACTGACCGCGAAAGTAATCAAATAGCACTATAAAGGCTCTAATGGGCACAATTTGCATTTTGTTCGTCTTTTTTCATGCAAGATTAGGAGATGTAGCGCTGTGTCTAAAATTTATAGCCTGCTCGCCGCGGGCTTAAATTTTAAGACTGATCTAACTTTAAGACAACGATATTGCAAGCGGGCTATAATTATAGACCGGTCTTAGTGGACGCCGCGTTAACCGGCTAAGCCTATAGACCGGTCTTAGACCGCATATTGCAATCGGCCCCTGGTGTATTTGTTTCGGTCAAACAACAAGCGCTTTGGGTGAAAGTACTTGTGAAGTGTGAACCAAATGAGCCATATACTTGATTTAGAGTTGATGGACAAACTCTGTCACAGGTTGAGTCTTGCATATCCTGTGGCCATCATTGTTAGTTAGTGCAAGGGCATGTTCTCCATGGTACCGTTTTAAAATGTATCATTGTGTGCATCACAATGGCACAGGCATTGCGAGATCAAGAGAGCGCGCAGCGTGGACAGTGATTCTTAACGGAAGACTACATGTTCTATCGCGCGGACGTGCAGACGCACTGATCGTACCTGACACGTACTATAGGGAACAAGACACAATGAACGCACCATAATAAAGGTCCATGCAACAAAAAACTGATATACACTGCGTTTGCCAAGGATTACTTCGGGCAGTGTTAAAACCGAAGAAATGGCGGCACATGTGTGCACATTCTTTATAAACTGAATATGAAATAAATATATGCATAAAAAGTCTGAATGCACAGGGTTCGAAACGTTAGGTACTCCGAGTAACGGCAAAGTTTCTTTTCTTGTCCTTGATGCACAGTCTAACATTAAGACAGAATCGTGCATCAATGTTGATTTGACAAACTCTGTATTTCAAAATGAACCTCTCACCATCAACACACAGTCAGCTATTTGCAGTCTCCAAGGCTAGAATTTAGTCATAGTGCATTCATGCATGATCTTTCAATCTGACAGATGTTAATGTAGGCATATATTGATCCATACCTCAAGCATGAAGCTTACAGATCATTTTCAGCCATGTCCCAGCAAAGTCAGTAAAAATACACGAGATATTCATGCCTAATAATGTTTATATAAAAGACGAGCATTCATGCACAAAAAATAGCATGGACACAGCAGTGGTACACAATGACTTTTTCCCCATTTCTGATTTGCAGACTAAGGTTTAGATGCATTTTTGCACAAACCAGCAAATTTCAGCATACATGTAACATCCTAATATTGTTGGACATACCTTAAAAGCTACATGTAGCTTTTTTGTGGTGATAAGTCACAAATTGCACTTTTACTTCAATGCTGGATTTTTTTTCAGTGATCTCATTAAAAAGTTAATTAAATATTTGTATCCAAATTTATTTAAAGGAACACACCGGCTTTGTTGGGCTATTTTGGGCTTGAAATAGACCCATACATTATTCTGAAGCGCCTTCGAGAGTAAACTAGATATATCCTGAAAAGACGCCGTCAAATTTGGCCGTTTTTTAGCACTTTTGAAAAATTCAAGGTCACGTGACTTTTCGGAACCAAATTCTGGTTCCGAAAAGTCACGTGGTCTTGTGAGTTAGTTGTATTTCCAGCCGTATAAAAGTTTGTTACTGCAGAACTGCACCAAATTCATCTCTGATTTCCCCCCAATATTTATAAGTAATTGACAAAAGAGAGACTATTTATATGAAGGTATGAAACAAAGTTAAACATAAATATGAAAATTTGAACATAATTGTTTGTTTCGAGAGTCCGGAGAACGGGAGCGAGCGCGTGCTACGGTAGGCTAACGTGGAGTGTAGGATATTTGCCCCGCGCAGCACGGCAAATAGCCTGAGTGCACACACAAACGGGCGTGTTGGTTCGGTGTACGTTCGTGAAGAAAAAACATGATGCTAACTCCTCAAAAGAAAACGGAAATTCCTATTTGGTCGTCCGGGCTGTCCAGTGAAATCGTGAGCAGAAAATTGGAGATATCCTGAGCAGGAGAAGAGCGAATCGTTTGTGACAAAGTCGTAAGTCTCGTGCGTAGTTGCAACGGCTGGTAAAGCGTATAACCCTTCTTTTGACCGTTTTTGTTAATTTTGCACTTCTTTAGTAAATTACGGGATATTTTTATGATCTTTTTTTTCACAACGACCATCAAAAAAGTATTGTCAATGCTGCTACATCACTAAATCATGTAAACAGTAGGCCGGTGTGTACCTTTAAAGTTAAATTGGACCCCAAATACAGAAACTGTTCAATGCTGTCAACCCAATTTGACGTGAAAGTTTTTACTTTGGATTGAAATTATAAAAAGAGCGTACCTGTGCTATGGTCGTTGAAATGGCTGCCACAACGAACGTCACCCATCCAGCACCAAAATAGCGCATGTTTAGATACGCAAATAAGTCAAAGAAGATGATGTGTGCCGCCATTAAAATGAAGAAGAAGTAGTTTGCTTGAAACAGACCCTGCAAAAAAAAAAAACAGGAACGCAAATTGTTCCAACTTATAATTTGCAAATTGGCCACCACAGAGCAGCAAATTTTAACACCATTCATGTGAAGCACTGCAAATTTTATCTGCACCAATTGTATAGGCTTGTGACCTTATTGAATCTGCCATGTATGTGTTATGTGATTTTTACGAAAATAAATTGAAAAATAACATTGGAAAATGACAATTTTTTTTTAGTCTACACAATTTATAGAATGTATCATTCTACTACATATACAGTTTCACAACTAAATAAACCTGCCCAAAAATGAAAGCATTAGCTCAAGTCAAATTAAAAGCTCTCCATGACTAATTTCGGAAATAAAATCACCTATTTATACAGTACATGTACAGTATGTCTATCGATGTTAGACTTGTTTTGCTGCTCACCATTTTTTCAGCTGTTCTCCGTAAACTTTTCATGTCTTCCTCGATGTCTTTGCGTGCCTCCCTCTGTTCCGTCTTGCCGATAATACTCAGGGATTTTAGGTACTTTTCCACCTTCTTGATGTTGGGATGAAAGGCCGTGAATGGTTCCTGCAAATGTGTGTGAGAGTTTCTATCAGACAAATCTTTAAATTAATGGTGTCCCTCAAGAATAAAATTTACATTAAAATATTCCTGAAATTATTTAGTCATGTAATGCTGTTGTTCCTGTTTTTAAAAGTTGTCCAATCATGTGTTCTGTCGTTAAAGCTCAAGTACACCATTTGGAGTTACCCACAATTTTACCAAACGAGTTGACAAGAAAACGCCGACTAAAACTGTTGATAGCAATGGTAACAAATGCCACATGATTTTTTCCCCGTGTAAAATAGTACCTTTGCGACGAAATTGCCAACTGAAGTTTTTTTGTGCTTTTTTGTTTGCAAATTATCTTTTTACTGTTCATTCAACACAAAAGCCATGCATGGATTTTAAATGTTTTTTTTTTTTTTAAGAATTACTGGCTGAAGTTTCTACAAGCCATTTTATCAACATTATTCTTTAGTTATGTAAGGCTGTTTTTTGTTTTTTTTTTTTTTTTGTTAAGTTTTCTAATCATGTAATCTTTCTTTAAATATCAGAACCACTTGAAAATAATTCTTTAATTTTTTTAAAAGCATTTGAAGAAAACTGAGACCTATTATATTCCTTAAAATTAGTATGGGGAAAAAGATTGAAAAATGCAGTATAACCTCATGACAATTTTCATATCCCAGAATCTAGTGAGGATTTCCTGCTAGATCAAAAAATGAAGGAAGAAAAAAATTTTGCAATAAATAGCAACGTTCATCCGTGTATTCAAACATCGTTTTGGAAGTATAAAAAAATGGTACCAGCAATAAAAATACTGCTCGAGGTTTCCTTATTGCAACATAGCGAGAACAAAACTGACGGGTCATTAACTTTTTTTTTACACCAAGAGGATATTTCACACACACAGAATGTCCTTAGAATGCTTTACTTTAGTCAAGGGCCTTTTAATCTACATTTATGCATTATATAGAGAAGATTAAAATAGAAACTCATTGTCATACCCTAGAGATACGACACATGCAATGTGTGCAAAAACACAAAAGTTCTCTATCGACATGCATAAAGAGGTTTAACATTTTGTGTATTTAAGATTTTAAAAGGGGTCCCCAGTGCACACCAAACCAAATAAGAGTTTGCCCTCTAAGCCCAAGGACTACCGTTTTTGACAGTTGTTGAGTAATTCTTTGGTCAAACAATTTTACTATCTCTAATCTGTGACTAAGCAAAAAATATATTTTATAAACAAGACAGACCCTTTTAAAAGTTTTTACAAGTGTCAGTGTATGGATCAACATGGCTAAAGTGATCATAAAGTTTGTTAACCCACAAGGGAAGGAAAACTACCAACTTGGAAACTGCAGGGTCATTGTTTTGGCAGGTTGGCTGGAACCCAAAAAGGTCATAGTTAAGACCACATTAGAATACAAAGCTCAGGAATCTTTCATCTGGCTGGGATGTCGCAACCTTATTAGTTTAGTTGTAAGCATGTACATACTGGGATTTTTTTTTAAAGGCCGATTATATATCATTTGCAGATGAAACTTTTTTTGAATTAGCAGGAAAACAGCATTACATAAAGTCTAAAGAATGTTGATCAACTGCCTTAGATATTTTAGGCTTTTAAAAAACCTAAAAAATCCATGCATGATTTTTGTTTTGAATAAATGGTAAAAGATTGTTTGCAAATGATTGTTTTTTAAAGCACCTTCAGTTGGCAATTTCTCCCACAAGGGTACCATTTTTCACAGGGGGAAAAAAATCATGTGGTGTTTGTTACCATTGCTATCAGTATCAACACTTTTAGTCGAGGTTTTTCTTGTCAACTCATGAAGTAAAATTTTGGGTCACTGCAAATGACTGGGCTTTAAAGATCGTATACATGATTGGTAAACTGTTACATATAGTTTTATCCCCCTGTGTGATTGAAGATAATATGCATGATTAAAACCAACCTGAGCAAAAACCAGCTCCGTACTTAGTCTAACTTTTAAGAAAACAGTCAAAAAAGGGTTTGCAGTCATTTCGCCTTAAAACCACTTCGCCCTGAACCATTTCGCCCTGAACCAAGGCCTGTGCACGAAGTGGTTTTGGGGCGATGTAGTGTTTGGACGAAGTGATTTGGGGCGAAATGGCACTCGGGCGAGGTGGTTTGGGGGCGAAATGGCACTCGGGCAAAGTGGTTTGGAGGCAAATTGGCACTTGGGCGAAATGGTTTTGGGGCGAATTGAATTTTCGTCTCATGAGACGAAAATTTTGCTTATTTCTCAAAGACTATAGCACTTCAGACAAAACCATTTCAGGGGAAGTTTTCTACGGTCATGTTTATATTGTGTAAGTTAGGCGTAAATCTGTGAACATTTCTGATTTTCGAGATACCAATCATGTATACTGCCTTAGTTTAAGCCTTACAATGTACCTTGGCATCATTCCAACTGGGTTAGGGTCAAAATTTTGACAAATTTCTGCAAAATTTATACTAATCACCTTTCCATCCCAAGCTCCTAGAAAGGATCTTAAATTCAAGTTCTGTAGACTTTTGAATCAAACATACCCAATCCGCGGCCGATAATGGCCATGACAGTTGCATGCATCTGTTTTAGACAGTGCCCTCAAGCGGCGATCAGGGGGTTTGTCAGTGTGCGCCATGTGAGGGCGCTGCTCACCGTGCCCGGATAAATTGTCGACCAGGGGAGAACACTGTAAAGGGTGTCACAAACGAATGAAACGATGCAAAATAAGGGGAAAAATAACTTACTGAGGCATCCTGTCCGGCAAAGTGAGACAAAAGCTTATTTCCACCAGGGTGTTTTTGCGACCAGTCTGTCACGTCGTAGACCTGTCCGGCAATCACAAGCCATTTACTGGGGTCTTCCTTGTTACGACCATTGTGTCTGCTGACTTCGTCCCAAGGAATGGTTTCTAGTTCCTTAGGTTGTGGCGTGGACGTCAATGTGTTCTCTGTACTATTGCCTCCTTTGCCCATCTTGAATATGAAGATATCTGGAAAAAAGTGCCGCCGAAAAGTTTTTTTCTGCTGAAATAATAATTTCCCATCAGCAAATTTCCCCCTCTCCATCTCTGCTGAGGATCACCCAATGTTTTTAATCTGTTAGGGATGATTAAATAATACATAGGCCTACACGTACTTGCCTTTAAGGCAGAGGCTCGTCGGCAATGCGCGAGAGCCAAATCCGTGCCACAAAATACGCAGCTTCATGCCTTTGCTATGGAGCTGCGTATTTCGTGGCACGAATTTGGCGCGTGCGCATTGCTGACGAGCCTGTGTCCTTAAAGTTAAATATTCTTAATTATTACTTTTAATAAAATTACATATAAAAATACTCGTGCGTGCCTTAGGAAATTTTGACAATTAATGCACAGTCAATTGTTTCCCTCACCCCTTCCCTACCCCCGGGCTGCCCCACCTAAAAGGTGGGGATTCTCACTTTTCGCGGGACAAAATCCCCACCTCTGGGGCACAATTTAGGTGACAACAATCCCCACCCTCGGGTGCAAAACATGCATTTCAACATGTATTTCAATGGGTCAAAATCCCCATCCTGGGGCACAAAAAAAGTAACCAAACCCCCACCTAAGGGGTGGGGCAGTGCGGATGGGGGGGGGGGGGGGGGGTGGGGCAGGGTTGGGAGGGGTGGGGGAAACAATTGATAGGTGCATAATGTACAATAACTTGAACTGGAGACGTCAATTAAGAGATTCAAATCGGGAGAGATTCAGAAAGATTTTCCAGTCATCTTCTGCGCTCATTTGACAATTGTTTAGTCTCCAGCATACAGGGATACAGCAAGACTGCAGGAGATAAGCTTATTGATTTAACCACAGAGTTTGGTTTTAAACAGTGTGTTAGGGAACCAACGCGAACCCAGGGGAACACGCGAAACATACTGGATCTGGTATTTACAAATAACCCAACTAATATTGGCAAGGTCGAAGTTGTCAGTGGTATTTCGGATCATGACATTGTGAAAATTGATCTGAAACTGGACTCTAAAAGAAAAAAGCTGCCGAAAAAGAAGGTTTTCCTGAGACACAAGGCTAATGTGGAAGGCATTGTTGATGACCTAAACAATTATAAACAACAGTATAGAAGTCTGTCTGAGGGAAAATCGACGGAAGATAAATGGTCGCTCATCAGCCAGAAACTGGGGGAACTCAAAGAAAAGCATGTGCCACATAAGTATTCATCGAGCAGGCACAATGTCCCTTGGTTCAACAACTCACTCAAAAAGGAATATAAGAAGAAACGCAGATTGTACAAAAAAGCAAAGAAAACAGGTCAAGACCATGACTGGGAGGTCTTCAGGCAAGCTCGGAAAAATATGAAGAAACACTTACGGATTGCCAGGCAGTCATACATCAGTAAGTACCTGCAAGAAAACTTCAAGTCAAATCCAAAAGCATTCTGGTCCTACATCAAGAGCTTCCAGAAGGATAATCTTGGTATTGCAGATTTAAAACAGGGTGATATTCTCATCAGTGACAGTAAAGTCAAAGCAGACATATTGAACAAATGTTTTGAAAGTGCTTTCACTCAAGACCATGTTGGCTCTCATGCAACCTTAGATGGTGATCCTTGTGATGACATCACAAATCTCGAAATTACGACAAAGGGAGTAGAAAAGCTGCTTACTGAACTAGTACCATCTAAAGCTCCAGGTCCTGACAATATACCTCCATGGCTACTCAAACTCTTAGCAACTCCACTGGCACCCATTCTTAGGGACATCTTTTAGACATCAGTTAATAGCGGTGATGTACCTACATCTTGGAAGACTGCCAATGTGTCTGCTGTCTTTAAGAAAGGAACAAAATCAGACCCCTCAAACTATCGGCCAATATCATTAACATCAGTGACCTGCAAGATACTGGAGCATATTATTGCCAGTCACATTATGAAACACCTGGAGAAGTACAATATTCTAACTGACACCCAGCATGGATTTAGAGCCAGACGATCTACAGAAACTCAACTGATTATAACACTTCATGACATCATTCAACAAGTTGACAACAAGGCAACCGTTGATGCAGCAGTCTTGGACTTTTCCAAAGCATTTGATAAAGTACCGCATAAACTCTTACTAAATAAACTTATCCACTATGGAATTACCGGTTCACTGCATAAATGGATAACAGATTTCTTGACAGGACGGACACAAAAAGTCGTTGTTGATGGACAAGCATCAGAGTCAGTACCAGTTACATCCGGCGTACCCCAAGGATCAGTTATTGGGCCATTACTCTTCCTGATCTACATAAATGATCTCCCCGCAAATGTTTCATCAACAGTTCGGCTTTTTGCAGATGACTGCCTCATCTACAATACAAATAAACATGTTCTCCAACAAGATCTCCAAAAACTGGAACTTTGGCAATCCACCTGGAAGATGAAATTCAACCCTAATAAGTGTACTACATTATCAATAGGAGCCCGGAAACCTATCAAAACTACCTACAGCTTTTGTGGACAAATCCTACAGAGCGTAGACTCCCAAAAATATCTTGGGGTCACCATCTCCAATAGTATGTCTTGCAGCAAACATGTGTCAGATGTATCAAAAAAATCTCAAAAAGTGTTAGGCATGATCAAACGTAACTTGTGGAATTGCAGTGCACCGATCAAAGAAACGGCCTACGCTATGCTGGTTCGACCCATTCTAGAATATGCATCACCTGCTTGGGATCCCCACCTAAAATCTGACATCTACCGTTTGGAGCAAATACAAAGGCAAGCCATTCGATTCGTCCATAACAACTACAGTACAACACCAGGAACAGTAACAACCTTGCTTAAAAAACAGGGATGGTTGTCACTAGAAGAACGAAGGAAAATCAGTAGAATAACCATGATGTACAAAATTCTTAACAAAGCAGTGGACATTTCTCCTGAAGCATACCTGAACCTTAATAATCGTCCATCCAGAGGCCACAATCAGAAATTAAAGCAGCTCCGTACCAGAACCAGAATCTATGAAAACAGCTTTTTTCCCAGAACAATTAAAGACTGGAACAACCTCCCTCCACAAATCATTGATGTTAAGAGAAAAACTCACTCCGAATTCAGAGATCAACTTCTCAAGTTTTTTGGATAAAAGTAACTAAAATAGACGTTCGCCTCCACACGCATTGCCTACCGAACCAAAAAGTTGGTGTGATGTTTCCGGAAGGATGCTTTGCCGACTATATAGATTCAGATTCAGATTCAGATATCCAATTACAAGTAAGCTATTCCACTTTTTTGAATTTACCGAAATTTTCAAATTCGCCCTCTTTTGTAATTAAAAAAAATAAAGAGCTCTCTAAAATCACCAGACTGAAATAGATACATGTCATGCATGTGTAGGAGACAAGCGCAAGCACGCGCTGTCTTTCTTGGGCGTTTTCTGGTCTGCTGGCTAGCTGCACGTACGTACGTACGTACGGGCAGCCGCATCAAGCTGCAACCGCATACGGCGTATATATAATATAGACCCCCTATGTCCTGCACGGAAAAGGCAATCTCACCTTTATATTCCCACGGAGTTTATTTCGTAATTTAAACTGTAGAAATGCGTGTATTCTTCATCAGATCGCATAAAACCGATACTTGATCTGAAGTTGACTGCATCATCCACTTGCAAAATGCCCGACCCAGCACGCAGTCTAGTATATCAGCAGCCGACGTGGCTTGTCGATCTTCCGATCGGAGATTCACGTTGTACGTACGTGCGAGCTCAATATTATTATGGCGCGCTAATATTCTATACGCTACAATTTCACGATTATATTGCATAATGTGACAATCATAAATTTAATTTGTTTTTCTTTTATCCCTAGCCTTTCATCTAACAAAGTTCTCCATAAAAGCGCTATATAGACAATATAAATATTCATATCTATTTCAACCAATCATAAGCAGAGAAAATTCCCAATGCGCTGCACCTACCAACGAAAAATACGCGGACCGCATCAACTAACAAAACGCCGCTCAAGGAACCGAAAAAAAATGTGGCCAGAATAAGCAGGTGGCCCTTATATGGGGGTTTAGCGTGCACATGCATGGATACACAAACATTATAAAACATGCCACCATGCATTGAAGAATTAAAAACGGCCAGAGACACCGGGGAATCCCCTTGCTCTTCACGAAAGAATGCTCTGGGATCTTTAAAGTGCGTTATCTTTATCTAACACACTGGACCAACGGCTTTACATCCCTTCCGAAGGATGGAACAAGTGTGGTTGCTATACCGCAGCCGGGGTATACAAAATGATTTGGGACCGAACAGTGCTGTTGTGGCCACTTTAGGCGGATGGCCCGTTTATAGAGAAGATGGCCTTAATAGCAAGTTTTACTGTAATACTGCCGAAGTGAATACGTACGTAATCCTGCCAGCGGGTAATAAATGGACAAAGTGTGAACTGCATTTTGTTTACTTTGCACTCCATACAGCACGGATCAGGTGATTTTTCTGCCGACCGGCCAGCGTAAACAAGGGAAGAGGGACTTTTTGATATCATAAAATGTTTTATTTTAGTATTTATGCGCCTTTTGCAATCATCATCAACGCCAGGTTTTTCAACGCAATAAATACCAATCGGTTTCGGTCCGTTTTCCTACGGAAAGGGAAACAAACGTCTTTAAGGCGCGGGAAACACCCTCAGCAGGCGCGCGCGCGACCGCACATAAAATGTAATCGTCCAACCGCACAATTTGCATATAACGGTTTACAGTGGTTGGACTGATCGATAATCTGATGAATGGGGGTGGGGATTTAGAGGGGAATCCCCGCCCCGTACCGCCCCGCGCATCATATCATGATGTGTACAGGCCAATTTTGTATTATTCTCCCAAACTCGCCAACTTAAACCCCGACTTAAGCTAGAAAACAAGGAAACGGACTGTTTCTTTGCTCTATGGTTAAAATAAACGTTTCTATTTTTTTGCCAATTAATTTCATGTGAACAGGTTTACTTCTGTGAAGAATTACCATGGGGCTTTTCCAAATCTCGACTCCGTCTCCGGCACCGTCTCCATGTGGTTCACATGGAGCCGGAGGGTAAGCCCGAGCCTAAGTCGAGATTTGGAAAAAGGCCCATGATCTGTACACTCCTCCTACACAGATACAACGGCCATCACTGGTTTTATAGGACTTTTCCTATTTTATTCAACAAATACATATAGGCTACATCAAACAAATTTGATAAAAATAGAAAACAATCTGTCTTGCATTTAAAACCACACTGTTAAAATTATTTTAAACCCTATCAGTCTTTCCCAAATAAGGCAAAACTTGTATACTGTATACAGGATTTGCAAACAAAAAAATGGCCGAAAAAGAAGTGGTTCCAACTTCAAATGCAAGGTTATACCTTTTTATAAGAAAATAATACTTGTAAATTAATTTATATACCGGTAAATGAGCATTTGCACACTTTTTGCACTAGAGCACTCATGTAAACGAAACTACGCCCCCAACTACCGTCGTACATGCAGTATAGCCAGGGAACCAGCCCAAATAGGACGGCAGCTTTGCACAATTTCTTGAACACATGGAGTGTGGGAATGACAGCAGATGAGTATTTATTTATTCCGTTTACCAAAATGAATAACCCCATTTCGTTTCAACATCTCTCTTATTTGCAGTAGGTTGGCCACTCCAGCATTTTTTGGAGTTGACTCCGATTCCATTCATCACCGGAAAACACTAAGCATGCTGAGCGTGCTTAAGAGCATGACGAGACAACTGCACATGACAACCCAAATATTGGCACCGAGCGGTACTAGACGTCCACAAAATTATGCCGGCCTGTACCACACACACGTTCCTAATAATGCGGTAATTCAAAAGTCGATTGTTTTGGCTTCAGAATTGCTTGAAAATTTCTGGAATCGGCAAGCTATCACTGAAAATCAGATTTGGATGAAAAGAAATCGATTCCTATTGGGAATCGATTCCTCAAAAATCTGGAATCGCGATTCAGATTTCTCAAGTGTAATCGATTCGACTTGATTGCAGCGTAGAATCGCCCAAGTTTAATTTGCAGTTCTTGCTAACTGCTCACCCAACACCAGTCACCTTGGTAGGTAAATGGTTTAAGTTAACCCTTTGCTGGTGTCAGTATCTAATTATTTTTTGGCTATTTCCAATATTGATAATAACCACCTTAAGGCTTTGGTACTCAAGCATGATATCCAATTTAGGAACTCCCGATGGTCGAAACCGGTCGAGTAGGTCAACAGCAAAATATAAAAACTTCTCCGAGTGCTCAAAATGTTCAACTAAAGTTATTCGATACTCCAGTGCATAACATGGTTGTAGCCGAGTCCATTACAAGTCCTCACAAGCCTTCACCAAGTGCACCACAAGTCCCTGTGTATAATTCAAGTCACAAGCTATTCAAATGAACTCCAACAAAGGCATTCTTTTGTGCACATTCATCCTTTGCTTCTTGTTACTGGACTTGTCACGGACTTGTGATTTTATCGGCTCTGGACTTGTGATAGACTCGACTACAAACCTGGTGCATAAATCTCTTTGTCATTCCGTGTCTCTGTAGTCAGCAGTTTCCGAACTCAGTTCCAATCTTGCTTTCTTCCCGACTGGCGAATCAAAAGCTTGCTTCTTGGATGCTTTTTTCTGTTGCTGTTCGCGAATTCTTTGTTCCTTCCTTTCGAAATAAACCTTGGCATTGTCAAAGCTTTTCTTGTACAGGTTTATGTATGGGCTTGGTGCATTAACAGCATCTAAAAACAAAGTACGGTGAAATCTTGATTCAAACTTCACTGAAATGACTAGACTCAAATTAAGATTTATGAAATTGTTTCGAGTTTACAATAGTTTTACGAGGTTCGTTATACATTATCTGGGAATAAATTATTATTTTACAATGAAAACCGGCCAATACGTGACCAAAATAAAATACTGATTGGCTTGAGCTTGCCGAACAAATTGTGGCTCACTGCAATTCCAACATAGTCTATAAATATTTAATTAAATATTCGTGAGTATGTAAAAAATGGTAAAAAAGTGAATGGTTTTCTAACATGAAATACCATTTTGGACGGAAATAAATTCATGTGGTATTTGTTACCATTGCTATCAACACTTTGAGTAAGTTTTTTTTTGTCAACTCGTGAAAAACAAAATTGGGTCATTGCAAATGATACAATGGGCCTTTAAGCCACTCAGCCACGGTACCTGTAAATATAAAGGTCATTCTAATGCTATCACTTGGACAAAATACACTACTCACAAAGAGTAAGGTATCTTGCAGATATTTTATTGAGGGTATGCATTCCGCTTAAATGATTTTGTATTAATGATTAGACAATTGTATCTACATGATAGAAACACCTTGTCACAGGAATAGGTGAAAACAGTCATTTGAAAAAGAAGAAAAAAATCCCAAAACACAATATACCAATATCCCTAACTTATTGTGAGTAGTGTAAAATAAACATGTTCATTATATTCTGACCTTTGAAGAAGCTCCAATCACTATTGAGCTGCCTGACAATGTTGGCGCTGTCTCCTGAAGTTTTTAGTGCTTCTAACTAAAATTGAAAACAAACAGAAAAACCAACAATACTGATTTTAGAGGAAATTAATTGGCCTTTCCTGATGTATTCCGAGCAAATTTTCAGTTTAATCTAAATTTGAAAATTTCTTTTGTAATTAAGTTAACATCAAAATAATCACTTAATGGCTTCATTGTGCATGACTGCATAAAGCTTTTGTGTGCTGAAAATTCCGTGCGTTTCTGATATTGTGCTGCACAGAGCCTCAATCCGTGCACCGACGCTGGGCACAGCAAAGCACACGCGTACCAGGGCGTCATGCATCGAGTGAATGCACTGTGCATGTTCGCAATTAGTGTTCTATACTCAGTGTTTCCTTGAGATACTATGAGAAAAACTTCATAGCATGCTCGGATGGGACTCGAACCCACAATCTCCATTTCACGAAAAATCTTGATTTCACGAAAAAGCTTGCGCAACTTTTGAAAATGGCCCCATAGCTTGCGTGTAATTATTGCAGAAATGTTGCACGACTTACGCAAAGTGGGCTTACGCAGTGCATAAGGTTTCGTGCAGATGTCTTAACCACTCAATCACTGAGCTGGCCAGAGTTGAATGGACAGTTTAAATCATTAGCAGCTGGAACCGCAACCGACAAGGGGTGGTGATTTAGCTTGCGTTGAGGAGAATGAATGTCAATTGGGGTTTGTTTTGTCAGGCAAAATAAACCCTAATTGACATTTTTTCTTTAGGTAAAGTTCTATCTGCAAATGATGAAATGAAGACCTCTTTTGCAAAAACAGATAAAAGATATTTCATGTACCTCAATATTTTGTTGTTGTGTCTTTCAATAAATATCCAACAAAATGTACCCGGTAAATAAATTTTATAAAATTGGTAAAAACAAGTCTCTTGTACAGATTAAATGCTTCATTGTTGCATTTTGAAGGATATTTTCTGAAAAGCATAACAGAAAATGTCATAATCCCTAAAAAAGTAATCACTTATTCATAGAAAATGTCGAGGTGAGTGAAATATCTTGAAATGGATTTATCTGTTTTTGCAAATTAACTCTTAAAATGGGCCTTTAACGTACTTGAATGCCGCTGGACAATTCTACAACAGCGTAGACTATGAGCGGATGCGTCTCCTGTTGTCTGAGAACCCATAAATGGTCTTGGTGATCGAAGCATGCGGACCAGCACACTGCCTTGGTGTCGATATATGGTGGTGTTTCTATGATCAACTGGCAAGATCCTCCCAACTTGACCAATGCCACACGAAACAAAAAAATTCTAGGCAAACTGTGGATCAAAGCACAAACAATAGTAACTTTTTGCTTGTTTAACTTTGCTTTTTAATAACTTTTGCTCGGCCATAGAGTTCCATGGGCGAGTGGTCTAGTGGCTCGTACTCAAGACCGTGGTTAAATCCGAGGTTGTGGGTTTGAGTCCGGCTCGTACATGGTGCGTGTGCCCTTTGGCAAGGCACTTTGCCATGAATTTAAATTTCCTTCGCGCCTGAAGTAGCATTTTGTGATTGTATGGTCACGTTAGTTGTTTAATCCAATGACCGTCAATTTGTGGTTTATTTATGAATATTTGTTTCAGTGGAATCTAAACCTAACTACAAATCATCGTTTATTGGATCAGTTGCAGAATAGGGTCATATTTGGTCTAAAATTATCGCCTTTTGAGTAAACTCGACAGAACAGCCATTTTTTTTGAGTAAACAGGAGTTTTCTGGAGTTTATTTTCTGACAATATTGTACATTTAGGAACCGCATAGCACCTCGAGTGGAAAGATTGAGGGTACATTTTACTTTTTAACTAAAGAAAAAAAATGCAAAATTTATCGGGAAATTTGTGTACACAATTAGTCTTGGAGCATTGACGACTGCAGGTGATTTGTCGCACATGCGCACTAAAGAGAAAACCTAATGCACATACATGTACAGCCCATCGCTGCAGACATATGGGTCTTTCTATAAATTAGGGGTCCAATTTCGGTGTCCCCTGTTACATTTTACATCTTGTTTTTGTAAATTCAGGACACATTCTTTAAATACTTTCCATCTCAAAAAGTGAGTACATAAAGTACAATTCATACAATATAGTTTACAGGCCATTTTAATGATTTTTGTACGAAAAATAACACATATCAGGTGTAACGGGGGACACTAAATGTCACACTTTTGGACCCCTAATTTATAGAAAGACCCATATGTGACTCGGCAGAAAAACTAGACCAATTCTTACCCATAAACCGTAACAGCTATGAGGCCATTTTTCTGACAGCAGGTGATCCCAGTAACGACTACTTGTTGGTCTTTTGTGTCTTCATCATCATCATCATCAGAGGTCAGTAAAGGAATGCAACGGAGCTGTTTGCCGTCCCTGTAGTCCCAGAACCTTAAGGTACAATCCTGTTTTGGAGAAATGGGAGGCATGATCCACATCACTGCTTAGTTTTACTCTACATAAAACATCAGGGGCCAATTTCATAAAGGTGTGTGCAGACCACAGAACTCCTTTAAAAACTAGAACGGAAACGAAGCCAGGACACGCATAACCACGCCTTCTCATTAGCATAGTTTTGGGCATCTCATTTGCATAATTTTTGGCACCATTTGCATAATTTTGGGCACTTCCCCATTGAATTACACGTAAAACCTCCAGCATGCGCATTTTCTCAATGTTTGTGACGATCGTGCGTGTTATATTTAAACACAAAACGCGCTACACGCACACTTTCAAAACCGCCTGAAACCGGTTACGGTGATGCGTCATTCAATAACACATTCGTTTCTTATCTTGCTGTTAATAAAAATCTGTGGTGCAGACACATTTATATAAATTCATCTTCAATCATCGTTTTCTTATAAAAAAGATCACCTTGGGCGGAATCATTGCATTGGACAGTTGGGACCATTTCTACTTATCAAAATTTTGGAACATTGGAAATCCTGTATACGAGCTTTAAAAGGTATCAGAAAACCATTGTTTGGGGATTATCAACCGGATTGAATCTGCTTGGGATGAGCTGACCACTATTTACGTGTCTACCAGACAGCCATAGAAGTGCAGGAGCTCAGGGGGCACTTCAGACTGATTGGCAACACCCTGCTTCAGTGGCTCTAGCAGAGGCTGGTGCAGTCAGCATTGCTACAAGAGGTGGGTATAAGGTACTGATCGATAAATTATATTTCACCGCTCGGCCTCCTTGATCTTTCGGTAGGAGTACGAACAATAATAATTCAAACTTATATTTTGCATTTCTTTTTTTAATCATATATGAGACATTCGCACACAAAAAAGAACAACATTTCAACTTACTCCACCACCAGTCACCAAGACGTGTTCAAACCCAGGCACAATGGCGATTCTGCTGACAAACCTAAATGCAAAACAAAAGATTACATCTTCTTGAGAAAATATCTTTGAACTGTAAAGTTGACTAAAGTATTTGTAAACGTAGGTGAACATAGCATAACACCGCACAAACAACTTACTCCGTATGTCCCAGACAGAATGAGTGGATGTTGTACGCATTGGGTAGACAACTGACTCTGATCTTCTCATCGCGATCTGCCGTTAGGATCAACTTGTCATCTGGTGATATAGACTGATGAAAAACATTTCTTCATGATCAGGATTAAAACAGAACATTCATAAATACCCGAGCCAGTTCATGCATTCCCGTTGTATTCCAGAAACCCAGAGAGAATTAATTATCATCGCTTGTACAAAATGTCTGAGGCATAGAATCAATAGGTGGGGCACATTTCACTGTCAAGTCCTGTACCAACATCCTGAGATCTCAGGGAATTTCCACTCTGCAAAGCGACGTGACAATACCCTGAGGAAATACACGCAAATCTGTGGAGCGAGCCGGCTGTTGTCTTGAGCCAACTCACGCCCGAGTCATTTTGATGTAATTTAATCAATTCGGTCATGTTATGCCGAAAAGAAACAATTTCTATACTTTCCAGAAATTGTATTGGGTTCCGTTCCTTATGACTGTCCCATTCCTACCAAACTTTCAAACGACGAACTTTATTTACTCCGCAGTTTTTCAAATTAATAACAGGGATGCATGCTGACGAATGTAATGGAACGGATTCCCCAGTATTCTTTAAATAGCAGCCAATCGCCGACGCGGACAACGGCTAGCATTACCAAGTATTGTATCACATGCATGCACGGTGTTCACAATCTGCGCGCGTTACATTTGAATGCCTGCAATCGTGCTGCATAATGCACTGCAAGCGTCCTGATTGGTCCAGCAGAGGCGACAAGATTTCTGTCGCTAGTCCCACCGCCAAATGGGGCCTTTTTCAACAGGGCCACTGTACGCAGGAGTTAGGGAGTGCTTTAAAGGGGCACTGTTGCAAGAGGATGTGTACCAAAGGCTGGGGGAGTCCTGAAAAAATAACTTATTAAGCATAAGTGCAGATTTGATGGGGGAAAAAAACCACATTTGGGAGTGAGAGAATTTTAAGATTTTGTGAGGAAACACTTATAATTTTTTTCAGCCAGTCTCATATGTTCTAAACACAAGGTCTAAAGCCATGATGAACTACTCAATTCTTTCAAAAATTGTTTAGAATTTCCAATTGCTTTTACCATGTCCAGCAGCATTGACAAATGGCCCAAAAGAAGCAGTCCATCTGCATTGGGCTCAAGAACAGAATAGCGATAGACATCACCGAATCTATCAGCAACATACACCGTGTCCTCAACGTGGTTGAAAGTCACGGCCATACACCGCTTCTGGGTTTCCCTTTAAAGAAAATAAAACGTAGTGAAATCACATTATGTCAGACTTCAAGAGACTTCCTGAAGACGAACAGAGCACACCGTTTGAAACGTTGAGTTCACAATCACCGGTTCTTTTCAGAACCACACATTTACAAAAGAGATTCACATGGTGCTATTGTAAACCCATACACATATTCAAGGGAATAAGTTCCAATTTTTAGTTAAGCACAGTTTTGAATAGACCACGGTACAACATTCTGGAGATTCCAGGGACTTCCATGGTAAGTTTTTCAATGTTAATTTTGACTGTAAGGAGAAATTTCACTTTGGAGAAAGGCCGCCATCTTTGACGTGTTCGAAAACTCAACATGGCAAATGGGGTTCAATAGTAAGGGGCTAAAAGTGATAGAGTCCCAATGTAAACATCAGAAAAATCACTTTTAGCCTTCTAAAAGTACTCTATCAGCACTATGGCCGAGTGGTGTAGCAGACTGAATCCATGACTTTGGTCAAGTCTACAGCTTGTGGGTTCAAATTCCATTCTGGTTGGTCCATGGTGCATGTGCCCTTGGGCAAGGCACTTTGCCATAAATTGCCTCTCGTCACCCAGGAGTATATAGGCAAAGGCCCTATATCCAACTACTCGGTACCTTGTGCTGAGAAGCTTCCATCCTTGGGTGTCGTAAACTGAAAGTGTCTTGTAGTCATCACACAGAGCAAAGTATCTAGCACTTGCTGAGAATGCACAGGCTAAGATTCTGCCTGTTGGGCTGTGCCCACTGTCACTGCAAGAAAAGTAATATGAACGGTGATAATGTTTTAAATGCAAAAGAGGGGTTGCTACGTGGTACACAGGAGTTGCATGTAAATGGCTTTTGTCAAGTCTCAAACTTTATGCCAAAGATAGGCGATTCGAACCTAGGCCACAGAGACGGAAGACAAGATAAGTACCGCATCTGCAAAATATGATTTATACCTTTCTTCATGGGTTTGTTCCTTGGGAGTTTCACTCTCTTGTTTTTGATGTTCCACTGAGGTTCCTGAATCGCAACTTGTGCTGGAAAGTGACGACTTCTGTCTCTTGCGTGATTCTCTGTATAAAATGCTTTCAGTTTGTCTGCATATAAAAAAGAAAAATACAAAAAAGGTAGCCTATGTGCAGTAACAACTCATTTATTGGGCTAGGGTTCAAGTTACTCGTACCACCATTATTTAGGCGAAATGACCGACATTATTTTTTACCATCGTTTTAAAGGAGCATGTTCAGATTTTTCCAGAAAATATATTCCGTTTTAACTTAAGAATTATATAAAATACCTCCCTAAAATACTATCCATGAGAAGAAATCAAGAAACTTGCAATCTCCATAGACTCCAATTCAGACGGATGTGGAAGCAAAAAAGGTTGGTACTACACAATGCACTGCTTTTAATATGGAACCAAATAAATTATTTTACAAAACATTCATGCTCCAATGATATCCTTGAAAACATACAGATTGCGAACGCGAAATTTCAGAATGGTAATGTAAAAAAAAAGACAAATTATATGGTATCAAAATCTCAACCACCTTGGCATGGCCCATGACCATGGCATGGCTCATGGCCCATGCATTGGAAAAATAAATGGAGGGTTGAAAAATGTGAACTTGACACGCTCCTTCAAGTTCAACTGTTTAAATGTTTACATCATGTATACCTTTGACATACCCCTAGAACTATGGGGGACTGTATCCCCCATAGGTTATGTTGTTTTTTTCCAATATGGCGGCGCCTGAACTTTAAGATCGGACCGATACGGTTTAAGCTAGCGCAATAATCCGCTCCCCAATCGCCACCAAACTCCGTCTGATAGTTCTTGAGACACTCACCTTGCGTGTGTCTACGGAATTTCGGTACCATTTGTCCATTAAATTCTCCGAAAATAATGTTGGAAAATGAACGGGAACATGTGCGATGCATCCACATGCATCGCACCGAATGCCTCGATCATGCATCCACATGCATCGCACATGTTCCCGTTCATTTTCCAACATTATTTTCGGAGAATTTAATGGACAAATGGTACCGAAATTCCGTAGACACACGCAAGGTGAGTGTCTCAAGAACTATCAGACGGAGTTTGGTGGCGATTGGGGAGCGGATTATTGCGCTAGCTTAAACCGTATCGGTCCGATCTTAAAGTTCAGGCGCCGCCATATTGGAAAAAAACAACATAACCTATGGGGGATACAGTCCCCCATAGTTCTAGGGGTACCTTTGACATAGTACAACAAATTCAGAATCGCTAATGCACACCAAGGTGTCTTTTCCCCACAAAAGTCTGGCCATAACCTCCTCTATAAATGCTGTGGTTCAGGCACACTGCAGTGCAGCTGGTTCAGGCATGGAGGAACGAAATTATCACACGTACGAGCTCACATGCACACAACATGCATGCACCGTACCTGTCATGCACGATGAATGAAATGGTCGGTCACCCCCATTGCATGTGCTTCAGTCCCACTAAGTGTACAACAGTGAAGACTGGGAAACAGACAAAGAAAAATAAATAGCGCCACCAAGTGTTTCAATTTACATGTTACTCGCCTGCTTTGCTTGGGGGTGGGCGGGGTTTGATTTTGTTTTAACCCTTTCCCACAAATTCCATTAAAAGCTTTTAATGGAGTTTTCAACAAGCCCAATTCAGAAGAAATGTCACCGACCAAAATGACAAAAGAATTGAACCCCAAAAGGCTTTATTTGTAAAAACGAAATAGCAAAGTTTTGAAATACATTTAAGGAAGAAAACACCGGAAAACATACTAAATACCGGAAAACATACTAAATACCGGAAAACACTATTTTATGGTGTTTTCTGCAGGTAGTGGGGGTGGTGTTTTAAGTGCTTTCGGGTGTTTTCCGGTATTTAGTGTGTTTTCCGGTATTTAGTATGTTTTCCGGTGTTTTCCGGTATTTAGTGTGTTTTCCGGTGTTTTCCGGTATTTAGTGTGTTTTCCGGTATTTAGTATGTTTTCCGGTGTTTTTCGATGTTTTCCGGTATTTAGTGTTTTCCGGTATTTAGTATGTTTTCCGGTGAGTTTTCCGGTGTTTTCCGGTATATAGTATCACCCTTTAAGGACGTACATGTACCATTTTGTGAAATATACATTGATTAATGCATAATTCATTGTACCGGTAATAGTCCGAGTAACTTGGACCCAATAGACCATATCGAATATCCACCATATCGAATATCCATACGTGTATATATTGCAAACCCCGTCTCCGAGAAAAAAAAGCGATATGGTCCAAGTTACTGGACCAACAGCTTCTAATAAGAAAGCACACATGCAAACAAAAATCATTACTACATGAGTTTATTGCCGTGCAAAACAATCATTTTGATAAAGTAAATCTGCCTTCATTTTCAAAAATAGCTGGACAATTTGTTTAAAAGGCTTAATTTGTGGCTGTAATTTTAGGCGACTTGCCTCCAGTCACTGGTACAAATTATTGTACTTAACTCAAGTCCCATAGGCTCAAATCTCTCATCATAAGACTGAAATTGAGCTTTTGAATCGAATGAAGGGACTAAGATCAAGTCACTTGACTTGCTAAAAATCTGACTTGCATAACCTGCTTGTTAAAAAAATGATTGTGTGCATGCTACATTAATATACACTACTTATGCACCTATCAATTGTTTCCCCCACCCCTCCGCCCGCGCAGCCCCACCCCTTAGGTGAGGGTTTGGTCACATTTTTCGTGCCCCAGGGTGGGGGTTTTGACCCATTGCAATAATTAGTTTTTTGCATAAATGCACGTTTTGCACCCGAGGGTGGGGATTTTTGTCACCTAAATTGTGCCCCAGGGGTGGGGATTTTGTCACGCGAAAAGTGACAGTCCCCACCCGTTAGGTGGGGCAGCCCAGGGGGGGGGGGGGGGGGGGGGGGGGGGGGGGGGGGGGGAAACAATTGATAGGTGCATTATGTATGCATGAATCACAATCAAACAAAGCTTAATTCTGTGCTATATTTTACTGTTTTTGTCCCTGCTACTTAAACAGTGATTTTGTCCAGTTTTAAAAAGCCTATAAATTTATGTTAAGAGACCATCCAATGTTGTCAACATTTTCACAGTTTCTACATTTTCAATTTTTCACTACCCCCCCACCCCCCCCCCCCCCCCCCCCCCCCCCACCCCCGAAATATTACTTATCAACATATGTTTTGTCACAACCATGAAAGGTCAACATTTCACAGTGCATGTAATTTTTGTAAAGTCGTACGCGGCCCTCGACCCCCCACCCCCTTCCTACGTTTTGTAGAACCGTGAAAATGTTGACAACTTTGGACGGTCCCTAAAGACAGAATACATGATTGGTAAACTGTTAAAAACGGCATTATTTCCACTTGTAATTAGAAGCCTATGTCAAGAAGATTGCCTTGTAGAAATTCCACCCACATGGATGTAGTAATGAAAAAATCCATTCGTAGTTTTTGTGTTGAATGAATGGTAAACAAATTGTCTGCAGACAATGGTTTTTTTAAAAAGCACCTTCTGTTGGCAATTTCTCCCACAAAGGTACCATTTTACATGGGGAAAAAATCATTTGTTATTAACACTTTTAGTCAGATTTTTCTTTATGAATTTATGGAGAAAATTCTGTAACTCATGGTAGACGACCTACATACCCTGTGAAATGAAAAGATAAACTTATACTATTGTAAATCTGCAAAATATGATGTATATTCATACAGGCCTATGGAACCTGCATTGGCTGGGCCGAGTTTTAACAACCACACATTTCTGATGGAATCACTGGTTTAACCAATGATCAGGCTTAAGCCCCTTTCACACGATGTAAGAATCGCATTACATCGTAATGAAAAGCCGAGAAATTCCTAATTACCGTGACGGAAACGACCAAAAAGAACAGGTCACAACCACATACGACCCTGATGAAACCATCATACGATGATCGTAAAAGTGGAAACGATTTTGATGCAAATCCTTGTGACACTGATACGACACTTTGCGAATGTTTGCGATCAGATTGCTACATTTTACGATGCATTCTGATTTCTTTTTGACTTTTTGCGATCTTTTACGTTAGCGATCTTTTAAGGTTGGTGTAATCACTGCACTGCTTTATGGAACCGGATAAATTAGTTTACAAAACGTCAGTGGTTTGACAGTATCCTTGAAAATATATGGATTGAGAGTGCGAAATTTCAGAATGGTAATGAGAAAAATATGACCTTATCACCCATTCATGAGGTAAGTGGGGGGAGGGGGAGGGGGAGGGGGAGGGGAGGGAGGGGGGAGGGGGAAGGGGGGAGGGGGGCAGTGGGAGAAGCGGTCAAAAAAAATATGTCAATTTTTTCTTTATTTTTGTAGCAATTTCCCACTCTTTGTTATTTGATGACTTATTTATTTATTTATTTATTTATTTATTTATTTATTTACCACATCCAACAGCGAAGAGACCGCCAATTACAGGAATGGGAGCAAGTGTGGTTGAGTGCCTTGCTCAAGGGCACAGGTGCCACAACCCGTCACGGCCCGTTCTGTTCTCAGTTAACAAAAATTGGGGTGGAAACTTAATGAAATTAAAAACAAGATACAACACCCATGGCATCAAACACACAGAACATCATCAACGTGCTACAATTTGCTAGTAACAGACAAAACCACGTAAATTGGGCATTAATGGCAGTGGTCACGAATGATGACGAATCTACATGTTCTAGATGATGTGCCCTCTGACGTCACAACAAACCAAAACATGCCTGGCATTATGCGCACGCATCATGTTTTACATAAATTTGGTTTAGGAATTAGGTCACATGATAAATCGTCGTCAAATTTTGTGACCTTTGGCATCATTACCAAACAAACAAAATTTATGCAAAACAGGATGCGTGCGCACGACGACCAATTTTCAACAGAGGGCGCTTTAGATATAAACAAAGAGCACATCGTCTATACAGTCATACAGTTTATGTTATACAGATTATATATTACACTGTATTCAATAATTTGATTGATGCATGCAGCATGCACATTTAAAATTTCAAATATTCATGGCTGCTTTGGTCTGTTATGCTTTCCACCAATAATATGCAGAGTAAATGCCATTCGGTCCTGGCAAACTACCCCACACATGCTGCACTGAAACGGATCGGCCTGTCCATGGCATCCCATGTGCACAACGTACATTAGGCTGTCCTCGAAAGTGACTGCGCAGTGGTCGCAGCGCCAGTTTTCATTGTCGTTGGGTGTCATTCTGCTGCAGTTCACTGCATTTTGGGCTTGGGGAGGGGGTTTCGAGTAGGGTGGTATTTCGGGAGAGCTGTTGTACGAGATTGCTCGGGATCGAGGAGGTACGGCATGCTCATGCTGGGTGCTCTGATGTTGTGGAGAATACTCATGGTCCTCGGACTTTGGTACTTGAAGACAAGTCTTCTGTGTTGGGGAGGGCTTTTCCTTGGCCGAACTTCCCACGGTGCTCTGAGACAATTTTGAGTAACTGGAGTTAGCCGGGCTCATTTCCATGAAGGAAGCAGCCCCTGGACTGCCCGATTCCGAGGACGCTTGGTTTTGTCCCGGCGTTGAGGTGTTGCTGCTCCTTGGGGGCGTAAGTAAGGGGTTGATTCCTTCGAAGGAGTTTGGATCTACGATATCGATTCGGATTTCGGAGGTCTCTTTGACCATTCTGTCATTTCGCTTCCAACTAGGGTGGACGGGCCTGGGCGTGGCACGCGTCATTCGCTTGCTGCGCTTGGTGTTGTTCATTGGAAACAATGACCTTCTCGTTTCATCCAGCATTTTGGCTGGGTCAGTGTCCTGGCTTAAGGTTATGCCTTCTGTCGCGTCCCTGTCTTGATTAACACCCATTTCATGATTCCGCGACTCGTTCGTAACATCTGATGATTCATTGGAGAACATCGACCTCTCTTCCCTTTTTTCTTCCTCACTGTCCAAAACGGTGACGATGTTAGCATCCTGCATCCTATTCAAATCCGATTCACGCTCTAAAGCTGGTGGGTTTGCATGCATGGGTAAGGAATCCCTCCTGTGATTTTGATCGTCAAACCAATTTAGTTTATCAAGCGCGACAGGTTGTATGGCGGTCTCTTCTGTCATGCTGTTCTCTCGACTATCAAAGCTACTTTGATGCAGGTTAAGAGAGCCGGGTCCCTCTCCACGATAGGTATTTTGAAGTCGGGTGTTTTCATTCGGACTGTGCTGATAATACGGACTCATGTGGTAGTTCAGCGGAGGCCCAATGTTTTCTGTTCCATACATGTACCCTGAACTGGAATTAGGAAAGATGACATTTGAAGAGGAAGAATTTGTTTGTGCGGTGGAGCCCTGCATCGTTTTTCCTTTCTTAGCTTTGGTGTGTTCCGTCTCAAGGTGTGCCTGTAAGGTGACTGCATCAGTGAACACAGCAGAGCACTTTCGGCAGAAGAAGTTAGCTTTGGTGATATGACGCTTCAAGTGCAGATTTAAAGTGTGTTGTCGCGTGAATGCCTTAGTGCAGATACTGCACTTAAAGAGTTTAATCCCGCTGTGCGAGCGTATGTGGGTCAGGAGCGTGTAACGCCGCGTGAAACTCTTACCGCAATACTCGCATTTGTAGAGATTAGATCCATCGCCGTGGATCTGCATGTGTAGCTTGAGATTATATCGACGTGTGAACTGCTGGCTGCAAATGTTGCATGTATTTATACAGTTGTGCCGTTGAAAATTATACTTTTTCGTGAAGCAGCGATCACAGCGTTTGCACTTGTAGCTTTCTCTGTGCGCTTCCTGCCAATGCACAGCCAGATCGTACGATGTTGCGAAGCTGTCACCACAACTAGTACACCTGTGAACTGCTCGGCTATCAGAATTTTCCGTCGATACAAGGCTAGTTGACGCATCCCCAGTCGCAAAGGTCGTTAAATCGATGCTTTGATTCGCATAATTGGTAGAGTATGATTCTGACGTGCTACACGATGACGGAAAAGTAACTGTGGCTTCGGAAGACTGCGGGATCAGTCGCGGGGGTGACTCTAGGGGTGGAGAAGTCGCTTCTGCTGATGAAGGAGAGGATTTTATTGGTATAATTAGTGACAAGTCGGACACAAGTTCAGAGGTGGCACTAGCATCCGCGGTTGTTTCATGGTATTCCTCATTCATGTTGAGTTTTTTCTTCTAGTTCAGTTGTTCTGTGTAAAATGAGAAAAAAAGGGCTTGATCATTTTGAAAGAATTCTACAAACAACGCAACACTTACTGAACTATCACCAATAAAGCGGTGTTAATCTGGAAAAAAATAATTGTTTTTAAATTGACATTTTTCTAGAAACATAAAACTTTAAAAGGGTATTTTTTTTTTTCAGGTTGAACAAAGATTTTACGGAAAATACCTTCTGGAATCAACAGATAATCCAATAAACCCTTTCACGGTTATCGACGACATGTTGTTCACGGGGCAGTTCGAACATGCGTTGCTGTCTGCGTGCGCGGATTGTATACGAATGCATTGTTAGGTCACTGTGCATTAGTTACGATCCGCGCACGCACATAGCAACGCGTGTTCGAAGTGCCCCGTGAACAATATGGCGTCGATAACCGTGAAAGGGTTTGTTCTAAGATATTCTTCCCACTTGCACTTCTGTCGGAAATGATTTACATAAGTGATAAAATTACTGCATAAAGTAGGTCCGTGCGTTAGCGCGACAACAGAGGGCGCTGTGCACGCACGTGAATGGTTATCTTGTGCACTAACCGAATGCAATTTTTAAAGGAAAAATGTGATTTTTCTACAAAAAAGCAACATTTGCGACTAAGTGCAAGTTGGAAGTAGGATATCTTCGAATTGAATAAGCTATCTATTCCAATATTATAGGCCTAGGCCTATAATAAATTTACCAAATTCCGTGTTCAAATCTCAATCTGAACGAAAAAAATACAAAATCTTTGTTCATCAATGAATCAATGTTGAATGTAGCCTATATAAATTCAAATAGTATACGGAAAAAATACCATTAATTCTTGTCAATAAAATTACTTGTAACACTAACAGTAACACAGACACTTCCATGTACTGCGGCTTACACACGTACAGGTTACTTTTTCATCTAGAGGCTTTTTGTCTGGGAAAACCCAAGACTTCAGTTCTAGCACGATACAAAAACTGCAAAAATCGTGCTTTCACGATCTAGCGCCCTCTTATGACAGCTTTTGTTGATGAATCGAAAGTGTTGAGGCGCGATAGAGGGCGCTACACTAAAAACTTTCTTTGTGACAAATTACCACAGACATATAGAACATATAGATGTTTCCCAGGACGCCTTCCCCGTACACGTCCGCCATTGCTAAGACGCTTTTTTTTCCAGCGCCCATTGCACTGTTGTTGTTAAATCAAACAGCGCGTATCAATTACGCGCGCAATGCGCTCTTCGCACACACAAATTTACGCTGAGCCTCGTTGCGCATGATTGCCACACGCATGTGGAGGATTTTTGAATGAAACGATGCACTGAAAATCACTGAATTTTAAAAATACTTTCCGTCCAAGCTAATTCTGTGGACCATGGAGGGAATTTGGCGTGAAACAACGTACCGAAAACCACACAATAGACCTTTATCATGGTGCGGCCATCTTCCCTTTTCTTCTATTAAAATGAACGTAACCAAAGCGAGGCTTGCAGAAAAAAATAGTTCATTGTATGCATCACAAATAGGAAAGGTCTATTAATCACGTTCAAATGACGTCACTTCCTACAAATTGCTACGTTCATCATGTTTTTTTGTGATGCGCATCGTTTGCGCTGTATTTCGAACAAATTGAACATGTTCCAGCGTGTGCGTGCGCGTACTTTATGGCGTTTAATACGCAGTAGCATTTTTCCTACAAAGATGGCGTCTGTGAACGTGATCAATTGCCAATAGGGGGTGCAAAACTGAAATTAGATTGGGAGCATGACTTGGCATTTTTAAAACGTTGCGTGCAGCTGACGCGCCATCCTCTTGCAACAGTGCCCCTTTAACGCACTCCCTAACTCCTACGTACAGTGGCCCTGTTGAAAAAGGCCCCATTTCACGGTGGGACTAGCGACAGAAATCTTGTCGCCTCTGCTGGACCAATCAGGACGCTTGGCAGTGCATTGCAGCATGATTGCAGGCATTCAAATGTAACGCGCGCAGATTGTAAATACCATGCGTGCATGTGATACATGTACTCGGTAATGATGGCCGTTGTCCGCGTCGACGATTGGCTGCTATTTAAAGCATACTGGGGAATCCGTTCCATTACATTCGTCAGCATGCATCCCTGTTATTAATTTGAAAAACTGCGGAGTAAATTAAGATCGTCGTTTGAAAGTTTGGTAGGAATGGGACAGTCATAAGGAACGGAATCCAATTCAGTTTCTGGAAAGTATAGAAATCGTTTCTTTTCGGCATAACATGACCGAATTAATTAAATTACATCAAAATGACTCGGGTGTGAGTTGGCTCAAGACAACAGCCGGCTCACTCCACAGATTTGCGTGTGTTTCCTCAGGGTATTGTTACGTCGCTTTGCAGAGTGGAAATTCCCTGATATCTCAGGATGCTGACGCGCACGACGCGTATGACGCGCGCGACGCGCACGATGAACATGACGCGTTGCATACATTTTTAAACACGACTTGCAGTTTTTGATCAGTTGTTGAACTGCTTGTTTCGCTCTTTTTAACAAATTACCAGCTTTTTCGTGCTAGCTATACATAACCAATTAAAGTTATGGTGACATTTCGCAAATGAATAAGTATGGATTTTATTTGGCCCCGTTACACGATACGCGGGTTTGTTCACACGCTGGAAAAAAAATTCCTCAAATAGTCGGGTGTCGTCCTAATGCAGTCGCGGCAACGTTATTTAAATAGGGACTGGTAATCTATAGATTCTATATGTCTGTGCAAATTTAATACGGGAGAAACTTCCACTGAAAAGCTAACTGTTTCTAGTGCGGAAGCGGTCGAGGTCCGATCCGATCGATCCGTCGCGTCGTGTGAGGCATTTTGCACAAGAAAAATGTCTTCAGATCATGCATTGACAGTGGACTGATTGTCTAATGCCCGTTTCAAAACAAAATTATATAATGGAGCACTCTTCGTCTTCCTGAAAGTCACGACTAAACAAAACCAGAATTTAAAACGGAGAATATGGATCATGCAAGTTCGGATAGCAGCTTGCCGACCAACGACAGCGCAACAGCAAAATCACTTCTGATGAAAATGTGGGATAAGGAAACGTCACGTAAGTTTGTTTATGATTTTGCTTTCTTCAATTTATCAGTTTGAAAAGAATGCCAAAACATACACCACAAGGGTGATACTATTTACCGGAAAACACACCGGAAAACGTACTAAAATCGTAAAACACCGGTGTGAAGTTGGTTACTTATTCGACGTTCGACGTTCAATAATATTAGGGAGGTTTCGGTCGCAAACGGTTAATAGGCAAAACGACGACTATTAGTGAATTTTACGTCATTGATTTGTGCGTACTTTTGGCGTTTACACAAATATCCCAAGTGTTGTTTTGTTATTTACACTGATACTACTACTACATGTAGCAACGCCTGTACACCTTAGTAAAAAACGGACAGCGAAAGGTAACGATTTTAAGGTTTGGCTAATCGTAGTCGTAATCACTAACCATGCACACCGAAACCTCACTATTCAATAAGGAGCTGTTACTTATTCAACATTCAATAAGGAGCTGTTACTTATTCGACATACAAATGCACAGAAAATGTTATTTCAAAGGGTCAAATGCCCCATCCTGAGGCATAAAAAACGTGACCAAACACCCACCTAGGGGATGGGGCAGCGCGGGGGGGTGGGGGTTAAATAAAGTAACAGCTCCTTATTGAATGTCGAATAAGTAAATGCTCCTTATTGAATGTTGAATAAGTAACAGCTCCTTATTTAATATTGAACGTCGAACGTCGAATAAGTAACCAACTAAACACCGGTACTAAATACCGGAAAACACACTAGGCCTATATACCGGAAAACACCGGAAAACGTACTACATGTATATACCGGAAAACACACTAAATACCGGAAAACACCCGGAAGACACTGGAAAACAAACACCGAAAAACATCAGAAAAACACTGGGTTGTTTTTCGCCTTTTTTTTCGGGTGTTTCTGGGTATGTTTTGGTGAGTTATTTGGGTGTTTTCCGGTTTTTAGTATGTTTTCCTGTGTTTTTCGGTATTTAGTATGTTTTCCGGTGTTTTCAGGTAAATAGTACTACCGCACCACAAGATGTTTATGCAGAAACAGTGTGGGCCCAGACTGAAATACGGGTAGGGTAAAAGTGGGGGTATTCGACCGCCCGAATAAGGTTCATTTGAGTATAAAAGTTGCATCTGAGGAGGAGCAAGGCAAAACTTTTCGACAATCACATGCCGAGGTAATTGCCTTTCATTCTGCATCAAGCCCCAAACTGGAGGACCGATGGATGAGGTGCACCTTGGCCACCAAGATGAGGTCTCGATGATGTGGAAATTTACCATAGTGTTGCGTTATTCATCCAATGCAATTTTTATGCAGGAAATTGAAGATTGGAAATTGCGGAGCTGAGTGATGGAATATTTTGTGTACAACATTGCATATTATTTCACCTCATAAAAACTTCCATTAGACATGCATAGGTTTACACTTACAAGCGGCTATAACCATGCTCGTTAAGGCCCGATAAAAAAAAGTGTTAGATTATCATCCCCGCGCGCATCACTTTTGGCGAAATTCCATATTTTTTGTTTTTTTGTTATTCGTTAATTTTTCCTCCGAAGTTTTCCGATCGAAGCAGAAATGTACCGAATTCGATCGTGCTTCAAATCGCAGACCTTTTTATTCGTAAATTTTCCCTCAATTTTTCGATCGAAGCCGAATTTTACCGAATTTGATCGTCTCGAAAAAAACTGATGAGCGTTGCAGAAAACCCGCAACGAAAACGTAACGTCACGATTAAACTACGTCCGTGGCCACGTCAAAGCGAACCTGCCTGGCCGGCCTGTATAGTAGTATTAAGCCATGCGCGCACAATTTGCCAATTTGTACAGGACAGGAAACTAGTTGTGTCTGCAAGCTTGGACTGGTCTACTGTCCATGTGCGCCACGCTGCTCTCCGCTATACGAAGGGGAAGTAAATATCAGGACATCGAAGTAGTCTACGCTGCTGGCTACGCGGGCGCTGTGCATTGTGAGGCTGACTGACAAAATGCCTATTGTTGTTATGCAAATAACGAGGGGAATTCGTGTGTTAAAAGATTGGTTTGTCAAAAATATACCGGGCGATTCTACTTTATAATCTTAAAAATATTAAAACAAGTTTTTAAAGCATGTATTATTAAAAATTGTGTTTTTAATGCTTAAAATACGTGATTGACCCCTCTTTTTAGGTCAGTGAACGATTTCGTTCTGAAATATTGGATAGCAGATTTGCACAGGATTCGAACCCGAGACATCTGACTCACCGGGCAGACGCTCTACCAGCTGAGCTACCGTATAAGGCACAGTTGGTAGACTCCCTCAGGTTTTCCCTATGGACCCAATTTTTATCTTGGTGTTGCATGGTACTGTAGCGCAACTAGGGAAAGTATTAAACAAATGCAACTTCTGGTATGGTGCCTAATCACCTTTGATGATTGATGCCTAATCACCATTGATGGTGATTAGGCACCATACCACGTTCGCTACAAAATATGGTTACAAATAGATTTCCACTCGACATCATAGGCTACTCCTCAATGGTTTTTGTGTTGAATGAATGGTAAAAATATAAATTGTTTGCAAACCTTCAGTTGGCAATTTCTCCCATTGCCCATGTACAATTTTACATGGGAAAAAAAATCATGTGATGTTTGATACCATTGCTATCAACACTTTCAGTCAGATTACTTGTCAACTCATGAAGTAAAGTTTTGAGTCACTACAAATGATGTATTGGAAATGGGCTTTAAACGCTATTTAGTAGCTCTCACTGGAGAGTGACAAGGTGGCTTGCTTAAGGACACAAATGCAATGATCCATAAATACACCAATCCGATAACGAAAGTCTACTTCCCTGTATATCCGCCATAGCTGGGGGGCATCCAGTGCATGGGTTGTGCGTTTTGTGTTGCTGTTAGAACAAAAAGCGCTCATCCATTACATGCACGAACGCGCACCCTTCGCGTACACGCGACGCGCCTCCTTCACGTACACGCGACGCGTCTGCCTTCGCGTACACACAACCCTACAAAGACGCGCAACTTGTTCGAGGTAAACAAATGCAGCTTCAGCAACAGCAAAAACATACAGTTCATTCAGTGGAAGCCCCCCCAGCTATGGCGGATGTACAGGGAAGAAGACCTTAGTTACCGGATTGGTGTATAACCGGGAATTTAACCCACTTTCTAGCTCTTGTAATACATGTAAGTTTCCTAATAAGTTCTTTGTGGAACTGATATATTGTACATAACAAGTACAGTACACACAATCTACTTATGTACATGTACCGGTACACATGATTTTGATTGCACACACTTTGTGTTAAAGGTAGAACACATTATTTGCAGTGACCCCAATTTTTTTTCACGAGTTGACAAGAAAAACCTTACTATTTAAGTGTTAATAACAATGGTACCAAACACCACATGATTTTATTTCAATCCAAAATGGTAAATTTTGTGTGAGAAATTACCGGTAACAACTAAAGGTGATTTTCTAAAGATGGTCTTTTGCAAAAGACTTTTGTTACCATTCAACTTGACACAAAAACCATGCATGGATTTTTCAAGTTTTCAGAATTACTGCACCTAGGCCTATGTGGCTGAAATTTCCACAGGGCAGTTTTATCAACATGGGCTTCTATTTGTGGAAATAACGCCCCTTTTACCGTTACCTTTAAAATGGAAAAAGGTTACATTTTTAGGTAGAAACTACCACTATTTTCTATTTTAATTTTTGCTACAAAAATTAATTTATCTTTCATAGTTTCTGTTAGGGCTGTTAAGGAATTTAAGTGCTCTGTTTTCCTGTCAAAAGTACCTGTAATAAATCATAAAAATGTCCCTTAACATCAACAAAGGACAGCCCTCTAAACAAACCATGGAATGTGGATTATGCAGGCTTCGGTGTAAATATTTTTGTAAAGAATGTTTGACATATTTTCAAATACACGTAAACATGACTACTGTGCCTAGCTATGAATTCGATATTTTTGTAGCGGCGCATGGTAAACACCTTTTAGTGCCTTACCCTCCGATTTCAGAATAATTTACAACATATTTTTCATTCTGAAATAATTTATAGAAACCGCAAAGCATTTTACCAGGAAAATGCGGCCAGGTTGTAAACAACAAAAATACTGTTTTGTGACATTGCAAATTATGGGCTTTAAATGTCCAGGTACACTTGGCTCAAACTTTGAGTAAAAATCCATTGGACTACAGCACTAGTGGCTCAAACGTTTTAAGTTGGCCAAAGCCATTTTCTTCTAGACCAGAATAACTACACAGTAGTACATGTACACTGTGAGTGGCTGTAGGGCTGTACCAAATTTTGAAATATTTGTTCAAAAACCACATTTTTGAATAATGATTTTTATATTTGAATATTTGGGTAATTCCCAAAATTTAGGGTCCAAAAGTGTGACATGTTTTTTAAGATTTCCAAGTGTTTTTAGCGATTGAAAGTGGTTTCTAAGTAGAAAATAATTATTTTTATTTGAACAAATGCCACTCAAATTTAATGTTTGTGTGTAGATATGGCACATTGGCGTACATAACCTGGGACACCAAACTCCTATTCAATAGCATAGAACAAATTATAAGCCTTTATGGTCTTTTGTTTTGAATATTTTTCAGGAATCGGAGAACAAACTATTGAAGAAACTTGTGCTGCCCCTATAATCACTGGACACAGACCATTACTGAGAATTTGTGATCATGAGTGGTGATTTTTGAAGAAGAGAGTGTCGTACGTAACTGGGACAACAAACATTTTGGACCTCTAATTTTGGGAATTACCCATTTGAAAAAATTGATGATTAATGAGTTGATTGTAAATTGGGAGACAAATGAAATTTATTTTTTTACAAAAGTTAATAATGCGCCAAATGTATGTGGACTTAATTTTTGCATAATTTCTAGATTGAGCGTACTATATTAAAATTGACTCTACTCTATACGTACATGTATGTAGGCCAGTTAGGGGATTCACACAGGTCTAATAAATCATGGCTAAATCAGGCTAAACGAATACTCGATATTCGATCAAACACTTGGTTAGAATATTTGAAGAGTAAAATTTGAATTGACTCGGCCGGCCCTAAGTGGCTGTTTAGATTTTAAAAAACACTGAACTGCATTGTCATAGAAATCACGAAACAAGTATTTTACACAGTGGTTCATTGGGTGTTTCAAGCCCTGTGCACTTTGGCACTGGTCATGCTTTGTGCAGAAATGGGAAAAAATACCATACCCGTACAACAAAATGAAGGTTGTGCCTGTGTGTACAGTGAAAGGAAGATTAGGAAATGAAAAGGGAGTGGTGTGAACAAATATTTATGTGAAGTCCCTGAGCTCTGCTGCTGTTGGTACTTTTAAGGGTAGTAACTGTGATGTGCGTGTGAGTGTGTTTGGGGAGATTGAGTGCTCAAGTTTATTTCAGAATTGGGTGGTATATTCAAAGAGCTTGTTCAGATTTTTTTAAGAAAATGATTTTACTATAAGGGTCTTTCTATAAATTAGTGGTCCAAAAGTGTGGGACACAAACAGTGGACCCATAATTTATAGAAAGATCCATAATTTAATGATCATTTAAAATACCTCCCTAGGCTAAAATACTATCCATGGGACAAAAACAGGAAACTTGCAATCTCCAATTTGGATGTGGAAGCAAAAAGGTTGGTGTAATCACTGCACTGCTTTATGGAACCAGATAAATTAGTTTACAAAACATTGGTGTTTTTTTATGATATTCTTGAAAATATACTAATTGAGGGCGCAAAATTTCAGAATGAGAAAACTGTGACAAATTATATGGTATTAAAATCTCAACACCCATGGGAATAAAGGGGGTGCACTGAAAAATGTAGTACTAGTAGGAAATCAATGACATCCAAATCAACAAACAGGTTGATATTTAAAAATACCTAAACACAAAGGATTGATTGTTTGGATTTTTGATTCGCAATCCAATCAGTTCTGGTACTCCATTTTACAAACCAATAACACATAATTCTTGGACTGTCAGTGTCAAACAGTCACAATGTCCCTCCAAACTTTAACAAGTATTGGCTCTGACTGGTGAATTCCCGGGCCCCCAAACCCCCAACTGTTTAGTTGCGATATGTTACACAGTGGGTCTGTTTTTGTCAAAGTCTGTGGTTGATGCTCCGTAACCGAAAGAGGTGCGGCCTAATTTGCGCAGGTGGTAGTTGTCCAAGTTCTGCTCATGTCATTACATGTATAGCCACTGACTTTGACCTCGAGGGGGAATTATCATAATTATTTTTTTTCAAAGAAATCTAACTTTTTGTTGCATTTCTTGATTTGTAGTGACAATTGATGACTATTTCCATCTGGATTTGATACTGAAATTTTGTTTGTGAGAATTTGGTGCAAAGTTTGTGAACATGGTGAACGTGTACCGATTTTGTAAGCATGGAGGAAGGAACTGTCCTTTTCTTTTGAGTGAAGAAAATTTGGGATGACAATTATTCCAGGGATTATTCCAGTGGCACAAATAAGTGGGTCTGTCCGTGTCATGGGGAGCCTGAGGCTAAATTCACACAGCCTTTTTGCGCATACATTTTATGTGTGTCACTTTAACAAAAAGCGGCATAGAGGGGATTTGGAGTGAAACGACACACTAAAAACCACAGAATCAGCTTGGGCGAAAATAATTTTTGTGGTTCTGTGATCTTTTTTCAGTGAATCGTTTCACTCCAAATTTCCTCCACACTGGGGGAAGGGGGAGAGGGGGTTGGGGGGATCTGGTGGGCACCAGAGCACCCTTACACGACAGCTCGTGTCCACATGTGTAAATCTAGCCCAAGGTTGCCATGGTCTACAATGTAAACAATGAGCAGTGAGCTCAGACCGTCTTAAAATTACATGTAAGTCTATCGAAATTTATCAGTCCCTCTACCAAGCGTCTAATTCCATTGACTCGTGTGTAATTTCAAACCACAGCCAATGAATTCGGACACGGCCTAAAACAAGTTTAAATGCGGAAAATTTTCAGATTTGCAGTCGCAATAAAAATGCTGTCTGTCCACCTTGCCAGTTTGAGTGTAGACGCAGTGTACATTTCTCAGGCCAGACTAAAGAAGTTTTTCAGAACCTTTGTAGACGGACCAGGGGCCACTCTGTAGAGTATCCTGTAGGTCTTTGTGGTTGACCACAGTATGGGTTGATGGATTTGCTTGCTGGGCCGAATGCTTAAATCCATAAGCTATCTGTATCAGTGTATGTGGGCCGACATTGGTTTGTTGTTTGGAATATCTGGTAAATAAATAAGTCCTGGCTTCTTTTAAAGGTCTTCAGAATTTGATGACGGGTGAAACCGATTGTGAAAGTAGGGTATGGTGGCTAAAATAATTTACCAAGTGACAGAGTTGATTCCATCTGAAATCCACCACAAGTCCCTGCTAGTACATGGTGCCGGGTCTTATTCTTAACTTGAGTCACAAGTTATTGAAATGAACTGCAACAATGACATTCATTTTGGCATGTTTATACTACATGTACGGTATCTTGCTTGTAAGGGGCTGTCCAAAGTTATTTCAACATTTTCACGGTTCTACAGAGCGTAGAATTTTTGAAGATCCCTCCCTCCCTCCCCCCACTCCCCGCCCCTCTCCTCCGCCCCCCTCCCCCACCCCCACCCCCCAAAAAATACTACTTACATACATTTATCAATATTTTTTGTCAGTACCGTGAAATGTCAACTTTTTTTGTTACAGTGCATGTAAATTCGTATGAGGCTCTCGACCCCCTCCCCTTCCTACCCTTTCTACACTCTGTAGACCCCCTACCCTTCCTACACTCTGTAGACCCCCTCCCCTTCCTACCCTTCCTACACTCGTGAAAATGTTGACAACTTTGGACGGGCCCCCTAACTTGACTTGTGATAGACTTGACCAAAGTCCTAAATTTTTCTCTGCCTATTTTTCAATCAAATTCTTCAATCAAATTCAATTTAATTTCGTCCCCTGCCAAGATTTATTTAGTGTCAGATTTAAAAACCACTGTTTCATTTATCAATCGAATTCATCACAGGTGCTAATATATTTATGGAGCTCCCCTATCACTTTCATACCATAACATACCACCACTCCTAGTGAAACCACCGAATTCCAAGTAACATCATAACCTCAAAAACCACTCGAGCCACTCTTTCCAAACCACTTAACAGCCAGAGAAATTTTCAATTTGTGGGAACAACTGTATAACCCTAAACTTCAATGGGTTAACTGTTCTGTTTTCATTACTAGAAAACCAAAACAGGTTACAGTATTTTGTGGTTATTTGGAAGACAATATTTACTTTTGTATGTGAGGCCTTCCCACATTAAAAGCCTTTCAACACATTTCGAAATGTACATGTGTCAAATGAAATAGACCACTAAAATGAAAACATCACCCTACATGTGTGTTGCCAAAGTTTAATACTGGGTCTACACTAGCGTTTGTTCAAGGTCTTGCAGTTGGCGGTGTCGCGCGCCAGAACAAGAGCGCCACCATGCGACGAGGAGGACGGGGGGAAGCAGCACAGCTGTGACATCTTTAGTGACCGGGAATTTTGCTACCGCTCAGGTAGCAAAATGCTAATGATCGTTTGACTGTGTGTGCGTGTTGCTTTGAATAGCTAACAATGTGAGCCAATCAGGTTCGCGCACACCAGTTTGTAAGCACGCACGCGCCACACATACCGGTACAACACCCACGCGCCAACACATATGTACGTTCGCAGCACATACAATGCAAGGATGAATAATGCAACAGGGCTGTAATACTTCAAGTAAAGATTTTGAGTCAAAAAGTTATATTTTTTAAAAACTTTTCAAAACACCCATGTCCAAATCGTCTAAACGTTCAATGCAACTCTGTAAGTACCGTATATTCCAAGATTCTACAGGTATTTGTTAATCTATAGCCTACATGTACATCACTACTGGTACAATAAAATACCTTTGAAATTAGGCGTAAGACATTTTGTAGACTACCTCATTTTACTGTCCATCAAGATGAAAGCCAAACCTCTTTTCCCATTTGGGAAGAATGCAGGAAGGAAACTCAATATCCCTAACAGCTCTGCTCAAAATAAAAAAGGGCCTCGGTAAAAACAACAAAAGCCGGCTATTTTTACTTTTCCCCTCTTTCCCTGCCAGCTAAATTAGGAGTCCAGCCCAGTAAAACTGGGTCAAGCAGCCCAACCATACCGTATCCATCAAGGGTTCCCTTTTTTCAGGGGAGTGATCAGGTTTGATGGATTGAGTGGAGTATGGTGATCATTCCCCACATACCTGGCAGCCAGTGAACTGACTTGCCCTCTGGTCACTGCCCTGTACTTATAGTTATAGCCAGCTGTAGTCACAAGGCCAAGGCCCTCTGTTCTGCTCAGAGGCAACTGGTGGACTCGGGTACATTTATGCCTAGGCAATTCCCAAACTACAACACATCTATGGTCCATACTGTCCACGTTTGACTGTAGAAGGGGATTTTTCCCCAATGTCGCCACACTTTCCAAGTCCGAGTCCTTGGTGTCGAGTCCAAGTTCGAATCCTTGGGTCCGAGTCCAGCATACACCAAGTCCTCAGCAGGAAGAGTCTGAGTCCTTGTTTCAGTCTGCATAACCTGTCAAGTGTCAATGATGGTGCCTATGATCTCTTGCAGCTCGTAACTTTGCTTTAGGCCGAGAACAATATTTTCTGTGAAATACATTTCGAGTGCTCAAAATCAATTTAAGCGGTTTAAATGATTCATGTCATATTCTAAAAATTGTATTTCACATGTACAGTGTACTAGACACTTCAAATGATTTCCGGCGCTTGTACATGTACAATGTATGTAATAATGTACTTTTTGTAAAATCTCCGAGTCCGAGTCCGGACGGGCCGAATCCAAGTTCAAGTCCTTGAAAATAGGGACTCGACTCCATTGAAAATCGTGACATGACTATCATCGATTTAAAAAAATGAGCAGGGCCTAATTTTTGTCAACGAAGTGTTTCCCCGTATAAAACTTTAACCCATTTATTTCGTCCCGGTCAGGCGGTCCTCCCTCCTTATTCATCCAATCATCACTTAGGCCCTACACCCTTTTTCTTTACCTGGCCACATTCCAAGCACCCTGTCAACCTTAAATAGGAATTTAAGGAGAGGCCCGGACTTACCAAAATGCTGGCCTAAAATCCAAAAATTTCATGTTGTTTTGAACTGATCGAGAAAACGAGATGACAATAACATGTAAATTAGGGCAAGCTGAAACTGCAACATACATTTTAGAACCAAAGCGTTTGTGTGAAGATGGTTCATCGACTCATGAGTGATTTTTTTGGGGGGGACGGGGGGGACGAGGGAGGAGGGGTGGGGAGGTTAATATTTTGTCCTCACAAAAATCTGTAGTCTTCTACTTTTAATAATATAACTAAAAACATAACTGTAATGTGCTACACAGAATTGCAAAAAATCCAGAGTTAATGGCTGTGTTGCAGAAAATACTGCTTAGCAGTTCTTCATGCTTAGCAAAAATTTGTAAGGCTCCAGTCAAAAGTAACACGATGGGATTTATATTTGAGCTAGTGACCCTTTTTTTGCTTAGTGTAAATTTTCTGTGCTAAGCAGTATTTTCTGCTAAACAGCTCTAGGAAATTGGATCATAGTTGGATCAATAGACCATATCGCAAATTGTTTTTCACCAACAGAGGACGCCCTATGCAATGCATTATGGGATCGAAAATGGGTCAAATTTGACCCATTTTCGATCCCATAATGCATTGCAAAGGGTGTCCTCTGTTGGTGAAAAACGATTTGCGATATGGTCTATGGACCTGAAACATAATGATGTCACAGTTTGTTTACACACATGTACCGGTACGTGCTTTTATATGGCCCTATGTCATCTGGTACCCTGAGACTCCCCCCAAAGATTTGTGCACATGTATGTAAAGAAACCGTGACGTCATTATGTTTTAGGTCCATTCCTGAAAGGGAATCTTCTTAACACATTAAACAAACAAAATTATGATTTTGTCAAAATCAGGCTGAAATGGAATAAGGCCGGTGACTGCCTAGTGCCTATTGACTTATCCCAAACTGGGCGGCCAGTTCATTGTCAAATAATCAGATTGGCTGTGACCATGGAGGAAGGAAGTTGGTGTGACTTATGCTGCACAAACAATGACATACCGAGGTAATACTCCTGATTGTCTGAAAGGCACACGCTCGTCAGCAATGGGGGCGCCAAATTCGTGCCACGAAATACGCAGCTCCATGCCTTTGCTATGGAACTTCGTATTTCGTGGCACGAATTTGGCGCGCGCGCAATGCTGACGAGCCTGTGTCTTTAATTGATTTTGATGAAATAAATATTTTTTTTTATGTAAGAAGATTCCCTATCAGTATCAGGATCCAGGGAAACCTTGATTCTGAGGTTGTCTGGTTTGGCCTTGACTTTTTTGGGGTACTTGTATTTAATAAAACAAAGTTGCTTTCAGGGAACTCCAAATAAGAAATTGTAATCTGATACTTCTCAAAGACACACTTCTGCTAGTTTCCATCCTATTTACATTGGCCCAACCCTACCCCCTTAAGCATGCCCCAGAGTCACGACGCCTTCTCCATTAGATTGGTGCACACAACTTGCCTATTGTGCCTGACATCACGACCACAGCCACAGGGGGTTACAGTACATGTAAATGTTCTCTGATCAGCCTCTAGCTAAAGTGTTTCAGAACATTTCGCCCGAAATTAGCGAAAGCGGAAGAGTGTGTCAACTTCAAGTGCTTTTAGGTGAACGTCCGCCATTGTTTTGCACTATACGCGAGTTGGCGGTGGGGTGGTTTTCCTAATTTTGTCGGTTGCTGAGGGATGTCGGAAATACATGTAATATCTGGTAAGATTCAGTTAATGGTATCTACTACGTGGAGATGAATGCTTTTAAAAAAACAGTAGCAAATGCTTTCCCTTTCCCTGGGTAGACTTTTTTGTTTACCATTCATTCAACACAAAAACCATGCATGGATTTTTCAGGTTTTCTGAAGTATTACTGCATCTATGTGGCTGAAATTTCTACAAGGCAGTTTATCAACATTATTCTTTAGTTATGTAATGCTGTTTTTAAATGTTTTCCAGTCATGTAATCTGTCTTTAAATTTATTGTGAACTACACGTACATGTAGGCCACTTAAAGGAAATTTAAAGGAAGGGACAACACTTGCAAGGGGTTGCCTAATTATGTACGCTTCATGTAAGTCGACATCTTTTGCAGTTCAGCGCTCGGGCTAGAGAGGGCGTGAGTCGGGACACAACATACAGTATTTTTACATACTTCACGGTACATGCAATCGTTGCATACCGGTAGTTGACGTCATCATCCCTTTAAAAATTGTATATATGGCACAGCACATACATGTAGTTGCATTAGTTGCAGAGTTTATCATTAAACTTAACTGGGTTGCCAACGTTGAAAACAAGATTCTCTGATTCTCATGAAGGTTTATGCACCGGGCAATACATCGGTAATTCGTTGAGAACTTTGAGAGAGAGAGGATTTCATTAGTTTGTAAAGGCTGAACTGCAGTAAAATACATGTACAAATACCGGTCCTGCATTGCAAATGCGGTTGTTTGTCGAATCACACAAGTTCAATAATTGGCGACTCACTGCATGAAAAAGGATAAAATGGCTGTTAAAAATACACAGGGAAAACTTGCACTGAAGAAGGCCTGACAATGCATCTTTGAAATCAAATTCAGCGTCGCCTGCAAAGAAAAACAAGCTTTTGCGGAGAGGTTTGCACTTTCTTTGAATGAATGGATTGGCAGTGTTGGCACTGGGATAGTTCAGTCTTGAAATGGATTCTCTGGGGAAAATGATTGGCAGAGAGTTGTCAATGGACGTAAAATTACAAGAGGTGTCCACACCAGCCCGGGCTAAAAGAGCAAGGTGTCCATTTAAGCCCTGTCCGCATTGGATTTTTTGGGGAAAGTTTACCGAGACGATGGGTACTTATACCATTGTAAGTCCAATGCGGACAGCCTAGGATGTTTTCCTCTCAGTAACTTTTCCCGAGTCTAGCGGTTACTTTTCCTGGCCAACTGCTGCCCAGGAAAATTGACCAGGTAATTTTTCCTGAGACGATACGTGTAAGTCCAGTGTAGACACAGCGAGTCGGTAAAAGTGGCTGTGGAAAGCACCCTACTTCCATGCTGATCATAAGGTCATACTGCAAATGGACACCATGTACCGGTGTACATGGGCGTTGCACGACAACGTTGCTATCGAATATTGACAGCTCGGTTACCTTTCCCGCGGTCTCGGTAAAATTTCCCCGTGTTGAAAAAGTCCAAATGTGGACAGTGGTCAAATTTGACCATTTTTCATTTGACCATATTCAATTAAATGTTCAATTAAAGAGTTTCAAAAAGGCACACTTGTATATTTTAACATATATGCATTATTTGGTATGGTTTTTTAAAATCAAAATTGAAATGAAACAACCAAACTTGTGATGAGAGAAAAATCATATGGGCCCATATAATTTTTCTCTCATCCCAATTTATATAATGTACTATCTTTATTGAATCATTCTCATCATGTTTTGATAATAAATTTTTAGTGGGGTTTCATGGCCGAGTGGTTTAGATCACTGACTTGCAATACTCGGGTGAAAACTTGGGGTTGTCAGTTCGATACCCGGCTGGGGTACCTGTGCCCTTGAGCAAGGCACTTAAACACACTTGCTCCATCCTTCGGAAGGGATGTAAAACTGTTGGTTCAGTGTGTTGTGTAACGTACGTAAAAGATCCCAGAGCATTCTTTCGTGAAGAGTTAAGAAATTCCCAGGTGTCTCTGGCCGTCGGCTGCCAATGGCGCCACCCAGCTACATGATGTACATGTACATGTACCTATCTCGATGTTTAGGTAGAAGACACTTATAAGCTTCATGCAATTCAGCCTACTGGCTGCGAATTGAAGTTCATTAAACCCATTTTTTAAAAAGATTCAACAGGTAAAATGTCTTGTTTGATTCATGAGTCAATATATGCTTGAGGTACATGTAGTAATTCTCTAAATCCCGGTATTTATTTTTTTAAATGTACCGGTACTTCAAGAGTGTCACAACGTATAAGAACAAATCTCCACTTCTCTCTTATTGTGGTCTTGATTTGTGAACTTTATACAGTTTAAAAAGTAATTTTTGGTGTTTTATATTTTATTTCAGGGAACAGTAGCCTTGGAATTCACGATCTAGTGGAGGACAGGGACATCGCTGCTAAAGCTGTCTCGTTGGTCGTCAACAGCAGTCGCAAGGGAGTCGTGTCGCTGTGTGCTGATGTCGCAAGCATCCTCAGGGCTAAGAAAAAGTAAGTTTTTTAGTAGTTGTTTTAGGCAGTTCCACAATTTTGGCACTAGTGCAATGCCATGGGTTGCTGTACCATGGAGGAGGGGGAAACAACAGGAGTTAGAATGGCCCATCCAGTGCTTGGCAATCCAATAACAGCCAATTATCACATCTGGCTGGACTGCAGATAACCATGCGGCTGCACTGCTGACCGTGACAAGGTCCCTTTGTTCACAAGCTGTCTTACCGCATGGCTGCGCTCACTGGAGTAATGAAACAATCATGCGTAATAGTTAAGGCATCAACAAAAATGACCAAACAAATTTCTTTTTCTTTTCGCATGCGCAGATGACCTTGTGTGATGCATGCCTGCCCCATCTTGTTTGCTAGAATCGCGACAACATTACTGACCGATCGTATAAATAAATAGTAATTTGAGAAAGCCATTTTTACAAATTTATGCATCAATATTTTACACTTTGGCCCTCATTTTTATGAAAAGACCTTCAATCCAGACACTGCATTTTTCATTGATCAGGCAAAACATTTTAATTCCACTATGAACAAGCCAAGAATGACCTACATGTAAGCCCTAATTTTGCCCCATTTAGAGGGAGTCTCCCTGGAAAATAAACCCAAAGGAAAACTCTGCATCTGCTTATGACAAAGTATTCCAGCATATTTGGCAAATAGCCCAAGGGCTCGGCCCTACCCTTGCCCCGAACACTGGCAGCCATTACCCCAGCCTGTTAGGCCCAACCCCCATAGGGAAAGTCGAGGACCTCAGTAAAAAGACGAGTGCACTTTCTGGATTATTTTTTGAGGCCTGAAATATGGAGGCCTGAAATCTGAAGGCAGAGTAAAAAAATAAAAATGGGTTCATCCGCAATTCCGTTACATACATGTACATGCGGTTCTGAAAACATACATGTACATGTAGATGTACAAGAATATATTGTTAAAAAGTGTGTTCATCACGTTTTTAACAACTCCCACCCCCTCCCCTTTTTTCACATGGGCGTTGAGATTTTGATACCATATCATTTGTCATATTTTTGTTATTACCATTCTGAAATTTCTCGCTTTCAATCCATATATTTCAAAATGCCACCAATGTGTTGTAAACTAATTTATCCTGTTAAATAAAGCAGTGCAGGGATTACATGTGTACACCAACCATTGCACATTTTCTATTTTCTTCCCATGGATAGTATTTTGGGAAGGAATTTAATTATTTTATATGATTTAGGTTAAAACGAAATCCATTTTCTGGAAAAATCTGGACAAGCTCTGGGAAGAATTATTTTAGCAGTGGTCCGTGTGTACTTCTCACTCATGGTGGACGTGTGTACAAAACGATGCACAGAAAGCAAAAACGAAATGCAAAACTCACTTTTAGTTTTAGCAAAGGGACAGACTTTCTCTTTTTATAGATACCAGCTATATTCAACTCAGTATTCCTCTTTGTGCAGAATCATTGCCCATTGTGCATTTCACCAACTCCTTTTAATAAAAGGACAGGGCCATATGTCTGAGTACTTGCAATAGGCAAGCCGTAGACCATACACTTTTTCACACAGCTGCAGACAAAAAAGGGACTAGATCTTTCTTGCAGGACTGTGTACATGTACATGTACAGCACAACAGAGAAATTTTGTCATTTTGTGAAACGGTCGCTGAACTTTGTGATGATGTCATCCCTAGCCTTTGGCATTGCCCCTTCAGTTGCAACTGAGCCAGGGCCACATGTATGGCTTGAGGCATGATATTAACCAGGCTGTGTGTACTGGTGCACTTTCCTGGCCTGGGGAAGAAAAGGCTTCTCTCCGTGGTTGGTTGAGCATTTAGAATTTGATTTGTGAAGGAGCGAGGTCTGTTATTACTGGTTTTAATCCCCCATTAGGCATGGAGTACCATCATTAGATGTTTTAGATCAAAGCTTGGATTATTTCTAGTAGCAAGGCTGATTGAAACTTTACCCATGGCCCGGCCCTGTAAACATTTTTACTTTATTAAGGACCTTTTTTATATGTTTACCAAAAAAAACATGTGCATTCCTGTTTTCATTTAATTATTTTCCCCTTTTCTTTCAGTGTGTTTTTCATCCTTAAAAAGTAGGGGATTGTTACCCTAACTCCCTAGGGTGTACATGTACATTGTACATGTATGTAGAGTCATATTCATTTTGTGACGCGCAACAGCTGCGCCATATTTTAAGCAAATGTTCAGCAACACGCGCTTGTGTTTGGCACATTTTCCATGATGTACATGCGCATTTTTATATTTTCAGTTTCCTACGAAGATGGCCGTCTGTGAGAGTTGTCTATACATGTAGATGCCTCAAGCAGGGTATTAATAGCTTTACGGTGACATCACGCCTTCCACCATTTTGGGTGTTATTTGACAATCATGACTCACGTGGCCCAAGTGCTAACCAGCAAAAAGAGCAAGAAAAATGCATTGGTTGCACTTACCTCTGTTGCTTAACCTTGCTTTATGTTGTTGCGCCCCGGCTGTTGTGTATAAAGAAAGATAAAAATGTCTTTCTTCGGGCTAAATCGTGATCAGGTAAAAACAATTTTGTTTTTTACAAGCATTCCCAGGTGTTGCACATGGTCGAAAGCAATCTATTAATATTCAACATTTTTTGATAATGCTGTTGAAAATAAAATGGTTTTTTTTTCTGTTCAGGTTAGAACACACCATTGAGTTGCAACACAAGGAACTTGTGAAGTTGAGACGAAGCAATCAACTGCTGTGTACATGTAGTTGCAGCAATCAAACCAGTCACTCCGCAAGCCCCACACCACCCTCCCCAAGGTCTTTAGACTCCGCCCCCTCCCTGCAACAGCACAGGTCAAACCACAAGGTACATGTAAATACAGGGTGTCCCCTAAATGTCAAGATCAAACCAAGCAACCTCAGAATCTGTTTCCCTAGATCCTGATAGGGAATCTTCTTACATTACATGAACAATAGTCTAAGACCTGGGGGGTATTACTGAGATGAAACAGTCATGAAAGCAATTCCAAAGTGGTTGGTCAATAAGTGCCTTGTTATCCACAAGTTCACTTCTGATCAAGAATAGATATTTTAAGAAAATTACTTTTTTAAAAACATTCTATATTTCCACCTCTGTCTAAATTCATAGATTTACCTGATTTTCATAAATATTTCCTTTTTTTAAATTTTTTTTAGACATCGTCAAGATGCAGCCGCAGTTCTTCCCTCGCCTCCTCTCCCCGAATGGAGCGAGCTGTCAACCAATCAACGTACTCCGCGGAGTCACATGACTCAGGCACTCATCACCATTCCTCCTCCGATCTCTTACCAAACCAGCATGTGGTTACAGTAGAGGTCCACCCGGCGCCTTGCCCACAGTCAGACCATGAGGTAATTAGCATGTGACCTTTGACCCCTAATAGACTTTAATCTCTAAATCAAGTCTAAATTTGTTTCCAAACCAAATCTCAATAGTTTGTACAATAAACGAATGGACTAATATCAACTGAACCGTCGGAAAAAGCCCTCTCTTAACCCTCTGTTGCACAGATTGTTTTGTTACTCTATTGTTTTGGGCGGTCGTTACAGACCGCCCTGTGCACCAAAGGGTTAACAGAAATTCTAGTAAGTGGTATGTTTTGTGAAATGTCCAAATTGGACAGTTTTGGAAGGAAAACTTTGCAAATATTGGAATCCATGAAATCAAATAGAGGAATAAATTCAATTCACATGTACTAGTCCGGACGGGATTCGAACCATGGTCACAGAGGTGTGTGTTGAGTAAAGTACTGCCAGCCTGATGCCCTTGTAAAAGAATGTATGCTCTGTGCTTGTCAAATAGGAGGACAAGACGTGCGAAAAGACATTAGATGTTCGGAAGACGGTGGAGACGTCTTCCAAGGAGGTTCAGTGTTCAGACCTGCTGGAGGAGACCAGAGCACTAGAGAGGAAATACCAAGAAGGTAATTCACAAAGACCCTGTTCACATTAAAAGAGCCTGTTCAGATTTTTCAGAAAATGTATTTCGCTCTAACCTAGCAATCATACAAAATACCTCCCAAAAAATACTATCCATAGGACGAAAATGCCCTCGCCTCGCGGCTCGGGCCATTATCACTTGTCCAGGGGCCAATTTCATAAAGCTGTTTAATAGCAAAAAAATTTGCTTAATTAAAAATTTGTGTGCTTTATAAAAATTGGTTAATAGTCGGAATTGCATGTCAACTTGTGTTCTTCACACAAATATTAGCTATTCTTGCTAAGAACACAAGTTGGCATACAATTTTGATTATTAACCCACTTTTATAAAGCACACATATTTTTGATTAAGCAAATTTGTTTGCTAAACAGCTTTATGAAATTGGCCCCTGGCCCTTAGCCGGTTTTAAATGTATGTTTAAGACTGGCCAAACCCACTTTTATTCCCTTATTTTGTGACAATGGTTGCAAATTCTTCCGATGTTGATAGTGATTTCTGAGAGTGATATCCTGTCTATTTGTACATCTGTATACTTTTTGCAGTGTGTAAAACAAGAACTAGACTTGAAGAAGACCTCCAAAAAGTGCAACAAGAAGTTGACGTCCTCCGAAAACGTCTCAGCACAAGTGAAAGACCTCATGATGAGGTATGGTTCAATTATATGTTTAAATTTTACTTACAACATTTTTACTTAAATTGTTATTTGCGTATGTACAGTAAATGCAGTTTGTAGAGTGTTATGGTCTAGTGGTCTGGTGCACACATTTCCAGGCAGATGCTCTACCAGCTGAGCTATAAGGCACAGTGGTATTCTCCCTCGGGTTTTCCCAAAGACCTTTGACACACTAGGCAGATGCTCTACCAGCTGAGCTATGAGGCACAGTGGTACATGTATACTACCTCAGGTTTCCCCCAAGACCTCTTACACACCGGGTAGAAGCTCTACCAGCTGAGCTATGAGGCACAGTGGTATACTTCCTCAGGTTTTCCCCCAAGACATTTGACACACTGGGCAGATGCTCTACCAGCTGAGCTATAAGGCACAGTGGTATTCTCCCTCAGGTTTTCCCCCAAGACCTTTGACACACTGGGTAGATGCTCTACCTGCTAAGCTATGAGACAGTGGTGTTACTCCACCCTCCCTCCCTCCTAGACACACAAATAGTAAACGGCATTTACTTTTGTTTCCCATTCCAGCCAAGTAAAGTTTGTGGTCTGCAGATCGAAAATGAGTTAAACGGCAGCTTGTCGTCAGATGCAACGAAGGTCGATTCTATTGACCAATCAGAGGCAGTCTTTCACCTGCCGTCTCTCGGCCCTATTGAGCATGCTCCTCCCCACCATCGCCATAGCAACCACAAAACGTGGTGAGTTAATGTGTGAAACTAAAGTGTGTTCAGATTGGACGTTTTATGGTAAACTTCTCCAAGTCGATGGGTACTTTAACCTCTTGATGCTGGAGGATGTGTAAACACATTCTGGCAATGTATACAAATGTTTATTTGTAAATTATAAGATTTTTCCAGAAAATGGATTTCATTCTAACCTAACTATCATATAAAATACCTCCCCAAAAAAGTATCCATTGGACGAAAACATTGTTTTAAAGCAAAAATGTTGGTGTAATCACTGCACTGTTTTATGGAACGGATAAATTAGTTTACAAAACATTGGTGGTTTTTTTGTTACGATATCCTTGAAAATACACTGAAATGGCGAAATTTCAGAATGATAATGGAAAAAATATGACAAATGATATGGTAACAAAATCTTAACACCCATAGGATGATTCGATGATGTGATTCGAATCTGGTTTGTTCTTTACAGTCATCCAATCGTATCCAATCACCATCCACCGTCCAAACCTCAACCACACTCGCCCCCTCACCCACCAGCCCACCACTTCATATCAGGATGTCTGTGCGCACCTTGCCAGAGGATGCTGCAGGAGGGCACCAGACAGGGTACTACAACATCTCAGGGACACACCGTGACGCGTGGGCTTAACCACAGGTTAGTTGCAGTGAAGACTTTGGCTGTGTCCAAATGATGTACAGTGAAACTTGTATATAGTGGCCACTCTCGGGACTGTAAAAACTGGCCACTATAAACAGGTGACCTCTTTACAAAGGTTGTATTAGCATGTATACACATAGCAGTTGGGACCAAAGACATGTGGCCACTATAAACAGGTGGCCACTATAAACAGGTGGCCTCTTTATCAAGGTGGCCTTAATAGCAGGTTTGACTGTAGCTACCTCTTGAATTTACATACAACTCAATGGTAGACGTGTATTTTCAAATAATTCGAACAAAACCTGTCTGTACAAAAATATAATATTTTGGTGGGCTGCCTAAATTCATCACAGAAATAATAGAAAGAAAAACTTGGGAGTCGTTGCAAAGTATATACTAAAAACACCATGTACATGTCAACTGACACAAGTTAAAAACATCTTGAAACTTTTGAAAAGTTTTGTACACAAGTCTATGGAGATTTCACTGTTCATAAGCATAAAAATAGAAACCTTGCATACGTGTACAGCTAAGAAAAGCCATTGTTTTGCCCTACTCGGCGTAGCTGGGTTAGTACTGTATACTCGGTGCTTCCTCGAGACATTTTGAGAAAAACTTCATAGCATGCTCGGGTGGGATACGGACACACAACTTCCTGCATTCTTCCTGCATATTAACTACTCAACCAGCAAGCTGGCTGGTCTTGAATGGCCAATTTGGATTATTTATCAGCAGGAACTGCAACTGATGAGATATGGTGATTTAGCTTGCGCCGGGGAGAATGAATGTTAATTAGGGTGGATTCACAGTTTCACACCGAGCTTTTTCGCGCGTAAATGCGAAGCGCGTCACCTTGAGAAAAACCGCCGTGGAGGGAATTCGAAGTGAAATAACGCTCTGAAAATCAAGGATTCATGAAAACACTTACTGCCTATATTGGTTTTCAGTGCATTGTTTCACTCCAAATTCCCTCCACGCTACTTTTTCTCAAAGCGATGTCGTCAAATTTATGCGCGAAAAGGCTCAGCGTGAATCTACCCATAGGGTTTGTTTTCTTTAAAATTGTTGTGGCTTTTAAAGGTAGAATACATGATTGGTATCTCGAAGAATCAGAAATGTTCACAGATTTACACATAACTTACACAATATAAACATGATGACGGTAGAAAACTTCCCCTGAAATAGTTTTGTCTGAAGTGCTATAGTCTTTGAGAAATGAGCAAAACAATTATCTTTCATCTTGCGAGACGTAAATTCATTTAGCCCTGGACCACTTCACCCAAAGGCCATTTCTCCCCAAAACCACTTCGTCCAAACACTACCTCGTTCAAATACCACTTCGCTGTTAAGGGCAAGTGGTTTTGGGGCGAAGTGACTGTAAACCATTTTTTTACTGTTATCTCAAACGTTAGACGAAGTACAGAGCTGATTTTTACTCAGCTTGGTTTAAATCATGCATACCGTCAATCACACAGGGGAATAAAACTGTAACGATTTACCAATTATGTATACTATCTTTAAGTTCTCCCTGATATTGATTCTTAATGCTTTGAATTTCCTCCAGGTTTACTGTACATCTAGATGATCATGTCGCAACTAAAGGCAGTAAAACTGGTTTTATTCGCTATATCGGACATCTTGATAATGCCAGCTCGCCACATACTGTTTACGCCGGATTGGAACTTGATGTACCAGGTAAAATAAACAGGCTTATGTATTATTTCTTTGACAATTGCAGGTACATTTAAAAAGATGTTGTGTGAACTAAAATAGTTTTTAATTTCTGCATTTAATTTTCTTCCCTTAAAGCTGGTCGCAATGATGGTTTTGTCCACGGCAAGCGATATTTCTGGTGTCATTGTAATCATGGACTTTTTCTACCAATTCAAGACATTGTGGCTGTTGATAAGGTGAGAATATAAGAGACCTATTTATGTGGCATTTTGCTTAGTTTAAAGTCTAGCGTCACGGCTGTAGTTAAGTCCACAATTTCTGTGTCCGAGTGATTTAGTCCGAGTCCAGCATATATCCAAGTCTATAGCAGGCCGAGTCTGAGTCCCGAGTCCTTGTTTTAATCTTAAGTGCATTACTGTCAAGTGTCAATGTTCGCACCAATGATCCCTGGCAGCTCGTAAATTTGCTTCAGATCGAGAAAAATATTTCTGTCGGAAGTGAAATATTTTTCAGAGTGCTCAAAATCATTTTGGTTCACATTCTCAGAATTTCATTTCATACGGTCAAAATAATTTATAAAAGGCGCTCGAAATAATTGCTGGCACTCGTAACAATATATTATTACGAGTGTGTGCAGCAATAGGTTTTGTAATTAAAGTTCATTACATAATTTGCAGTGACCCAAAATTGTAAAATAGAAACCTTTGTGGGAGAAATTGCCAAGTGATGGCACATTTTGTTAAAATTGTCTGCAGAAATTTTATTTAGCATTCATTAAACACAAAAACCATGCGTGGATTTTTAAGGTTTTCTGAAGTATTGCTTCATCTATGTGGTTAAAATTTCTACAAGGCAGTTTATCAACATTATTCTTTAGTTATATAATGCTGTTGTTTCTGGAATTCGTAAAAAAGTTCCATCTGCAAATGATATAATAGCCTTTAATTCCTATTTTTAGTCAACCAAAAGGCCCAAAACGACACCAGTTACGAGACAGCATACCGGGTCTGGTGCTCATAGCTCCAGATCGCAACAGGGAAGCATTCAGGTGGATGTAAAGTACAGGAAATCTGGGAACCATACTTCAACGGGGAAAAGACTCATCTCATCGGACAGTGCCAGCTTAAAACACAACAGGTTCGTCAATGCCTTTAACATTGACTCAAGCTGTTAGGACACTTTCTAGAAGTATTTGAGGGACCATTTTTTCCCCTACATTTTCATCTTAAGGAAGCTTGTCCAGAAAACGGATTTCGTTCTAACCTAAACATAATATAAAATACCTCACCCAAAATACTATCCATGGGAAGAAAGCAGGAAATCTGCAATCTCCAATTTGGATGTGGAAGCTAAAAGGTTGGTGTAATCACTGCACTGCTTTATAGAACGGATAAATTAGTGTACAAAACATCAGTGTTTTTTTAAAACGATATCCTTGAAAATATACGGATTGAGAGCGAAATTCCAGAATAGTAATGAGAAAAATATGACCAATTTATATATGGTAGCAAAATCTCAACATCCATGGGGAGGGGGAGGTCAAAAAATGTGATCTGGACACACTCAATTAAATTTAGCAATCAGAGCCATTTTCAAAAAAAATGTTTTCTATGGTCCTCAGGGAACTGAATTTTAAGCAGTCTGAAAATCCATTTTTAAAACGTTTGCCATTTTTTAAATACCTGGTTGTGGTACATTAATAATGATTATATTTGTAAAGCGCACATATCCACCCTGCAGGGTGCTCAAGGCGCTGTTACCAATATTACCGCTGCCATCAGGGAATCACCAGAACCATTTCGCTTCAACTAGGTGGCTGCTGGTCAGGCGCACAACCCTATCAGCAGTTAGATTGTGGCATTCCCCATATATCGCTTGGGTTGACGAGGCAACTGGGATTAAGTGCCTTGCCCAGGGACACAGACACGTTGGTCGAAGTGGGGCTCGAACCCCCAACCTCTGATTGGGAGTCCCGCTTCATACCCACTAGACCACTTGTGCTCTTGAGCAAAGTATGTAAAGCTGTTGGTCTAGTTTGTTGTGTGACACACTTAAAAGATCCCAGAGGATTCTTTCATGAAGACTAAGGGGATTCCCCGGTGTCTCTGGCCGTCGACTGCCAAGGGCACCACCCACCTATGTATCTCAATGTTTAGGTGGAAGATACTTATAAGCTTCATGCATCTTGTACTATGTGTTTCAAATTGAACTCCTCAGTTTACTTCTCAGCATTGCATTTCCCACATTTGAGCTTTATAATTTGATGAATTTCTTAAATATTTCTCTTCAGGATCTTACCCACCCCATCAGTCACATGATGCAAGTCGAGTAAGAGCTCACTGGTCAGCCAGCGCCGACTATTAAATCGACGGCATTTTCACGAAGAAGCAAATCTGAGAATGCAGTAGTAAAACTCCAAAATTCGCTGGTTGTTTCATCAAAAGTCTTCAGTATACTGTTCAGTGAAAATATACTTTTTTATTGTACTGAATGTCTAATTAAAAAACGCTTTTGCTGAAAACGCGAATTTGCAATCACATTAGTTTCACGATTTGTGGAAAATTCTGTAATTTAAAAAATACAAATTTTCAAGTCTCGAAACTTTTGAGAAAATCAAATAAAGCCATATTAACAGAAATTGCTAAAAAAAAGTTTTTATGGATTCGCCATTTTGTAAAAACGTCAAGGAAATTACATCTGGGTCTCAACACGTGTGAAAAAAGCACCACCAAATAAATGACAGATTCCTTGCAATTTTGTCTTCACATTAACCAAGACCACTGAAGTGTGATGACGTCAATAGACCGTATCGAATATCCGCCATTTCGTGGGGCACCTTTTGTTACTTAAACAATGGAAGCACAATATGTGCAGCCATGCATGTCCTCAAGGAACAAAAAAACTGCCCAACGAAATGGCAGCTATTCGATACGGTCTATTTCTAGGGTAACTGGCAAAGTGCACTGGAAAAGCACTAAGAAAACGGTGTTATATCGCATGTGAAACACATCATCCAATTTCCAGCTTAAAATCTTTATAATCTTTGCTGTATTTCTATAAACAGGGTGTTTCTCATTAAGCACAACAGTTGCAAAAATTTAGGCATCATAAAATACGCTCGTGTCTAAGCTTCATTTTGGTTCCAATTGCATAACGATCACTTTTTGCATGACTGAGTAATCACTGTTTGGCTGAGGTGGGGCAAATGACAATTGCACTATGAGTACTAGACAACATAACTGGGTTTCGCATTTCCTTTCAAAACAAAACCTGTATTGTTAAAACGGGTCGTGTGTGTGAAATCAAACAGCATTTTTGTTGTCAGCATGCAGCAGATTTTCTTGTTTAAAAATCTAAATTCATTATATGCAAATTATATCTATTTTTTTCATTTTGGTTTCTCAATGGTTTCTGCTGAAATTAGCGATTTCTTTCTTTGACAATTGTTGTAATTTATTTCCTACTGTACACATTGAACTTCCATTGTGTATACTAGTAGTAACTAATTGTAAAATTTATTGTATTTAACAGTCTGTTTGGTTAAAATCTTCATTTGATTTCCAATCATGGCAATATATAATTTAATGTTTCCAAGTTAAAGGCCCTATGTATCATTTGCAAGATAACTTTTTACAGATTTGTGGAATAAGATTGCAACATATCTAAGGAAGAATGTTGGTAAACTAGCCTGAAGAAATTTTAGCAACTTAGATGCATCAATGCTTCAGAAAACCTTGAAAATCTATATATGGATTTTGTGTACAAGTGAATAGTAAAAAAGTCCCGTGCACAGGAAATACCATTTTGGTCGGAAATAAATTCACGTGGTGTTTATTACTATCGAAAACTTTGAGTAAGGTTTTTCTTGTCAACTCATGAAAAACAAAATTTTCATTGCAAATGATACAATGGGCCTTTAAAGGCAGAGGCTCGTCAATGCGCGCGTGAGGCCATATTCGTGCCACAAAATACGCATCTCCATGCCTTTGCGTATTTCGTGGCATGAATTAAGCCTCACGCGCACATTGACGAGCCTCTGCCTTTAAGGCTCCCAATGCTTGGGGAGTACTTTGACCTTGCATGCAAATTAGTTTTAGATTTCGACTGGTGGTCTTTTGGCTACAAACTGGATGATTTTGCACCTGAACGAATTGGAAATGTGTTTGACCGTATCTGACCGTCTTTCCCCTAATTTTCTTTTCAAGTTTGAGGCTTTTTGTGTAATTTGACGACTGCAAATTCCGAAAAAAAAATGTTTTTGACATGGTAAAAATTAGAATTACCTAATCACTGTACACAAATTAATCTTTGTATATTTTGACAAATTATTTACACTTTTTCAAATGCTTTTCTCAGGTTCGGTATGTGAGAAGTTCTAATACATTGTCTCAGCAAGATAATGTACCAAGAAATATAAAGTTAAAATTGAGGGAATAATTTAAATTAACATGAAATGTCTGTTTTGCATTTCGACATTTAAAATTTTCTGAAACAAAAATACCAATTGAGATATTCCTCGGGTGGAGCTCTGTGCTTTTTGGCTTCACCTAGGCTTATTTATGCAACAGATATTAATGTTTTACGGTTTATTTTCTTTGAGGAAGCAAAGACACTAAATGTATTTTTTTCAGCGGTTTGTTAAAGAAAGGGACAACAGTGTTGAACACTTGCAGAGGGTTGCCCAACTCTGCACGCTTTATGGAAGTCGCTATCTTTTGCAGTAAAGCGCTCGGACTTGCGAGGGCGTGATTCGGGACACAACATATTTTTTTTACATACTTCACGTTCACGGCGTATGGGAGTCGGGAAACAAGGCATAAATCTTGACGTCGTCCATGCAATCGTTGCACGGTTGACGTCATCCCTTTCAAAATTTCAAATATGGCGCAGCACATAGTTGCAGAGTTTATCGTCAAAATTAATTGGGTTACCGACGTCGAAAACAAGATTCTCATGAAGGTCAATGCATACATCGGTAATATTTTGATTAAATTTGTCGTCCCTTCCTTTCATATTTAAAAAACAAAAACCATCCTTTCGTTTTAACGTGCATACTAGAAACATCAAAATGACCTTTTTCAGACATCTTGTGTTGCCATTGTTGTTTTCATTCTGAAATTGTACATTTATCATCAAAGGCTGACGCATTGCATATCACAGCTGTAAAGTAAGTTTGTAAATTCGCGTTTTTTTGACAGCCAATGGCTGAAAAACAAAGTTCCGTTTTGTATATATTTTGGATTATTGTAAGACGCCGAAAAGTAGTTAAGCTAAGTAAATACATGGTTGTTTTCCTTCCTCCATGGTAAAAAAGGTGTATTATTTGCATACAATTTGTATATTTTGGTAAGATGAATTATATTTGTATATTGGGGTAACATGTGAAATGATACATACCCCATTTCAGTAGTTTCGTTTCGTGTACATTCTTGATAGAGGAACGTAAAGCCTCAATACATCATCTGCAGTAGTTGACAAATCCGACTAAAAGTGTTGGCAATGGTAACGAACACTACATGATTTCTCCGAGTTTTCCCTGTGGTACTTGTGGGAGAAATTTACAGCTTAATGTATGTTTGCACACGACACAAACCCTGCATGGATTTTTAAGGTTGCATCTTTGTGGCCGAAATTTCTACAAGGCAGTTTATCAACATTCTTTAGTTATGTAATGCTGTTATTGGAATTCGTAAAAACAAAGGTTTCTTTTGCAAATGATATAATGGAATTTTCTATTTTGGAAAGATCGTGAGCTCATGCAAATGCGTAAGGGGCGTAGTGTGAACACCCCTTAAAGGCACAGGCTCGTCAGCAATGCGCGCACGCCAAATTCGTGTCACGAAATACGCAGCTACGTGCCTTTGCCGACGAGCCTGTGTTGCCGACTGTCTGCGTTACGTCTAGTTTGCGGTGATATGGAAACCAGGCTCAAGATGTCGCCTGATCGGTACCGCTCTGTCTTCAATATAAAAAAAAGAAGAAGTGAAATTTTTAAATATGTATGATCCCGTGATTGAACTAACAAAGCGGTTTCTCTTATGCGTTTTGATTCTACTTCCGAGTGGTTTTAAATTTTAATGCAACACTTTCAGTTTGCTCTTTATTTGCCCAATAATTATTATACAACACAACCCCTTCAACACTCACAAAAATATATATTTTAATATCTTCATATGGTATTTCCTCTCAATATAAATAAATATTTGAATATAGTAGTATTTTACGATAAAATGCATTTAAATACGGATTAACTTGAATACAAATTAACTTGAATACAAATTGGTAAATGGACAGCAATTTTTAATCTAACACAAACGCTCACAAAAAAAATACGTTGAAAAAAAAATACATACAATGCACATTCAAACTAAACGATATAGGTTTTGATATTAAATGTATACCCAACCAATCTTATTACGAATTCAAAGAAGTGTGGTGACGTCATCAACCCTGCAACCAATCACAGCTCTGCTCCAAATTATGCAAATGCAACAGCACCGGAAGGTATATCTTATTACCACCGAGAACGTCCTCGATTTTTCTCACAAGTACATTCTGATCGGGTTTCGAACAGTCAAACTCTCCTCCAACAAGACTCAGACAAGTTACAGTCGTTTCGGCGCCAATCTTTCCCTCCAAATAAATCCGAAGAGTTTCGATTTTCCCGCGTATTTCTCTGGCCGAGTCGCCATCTTGGATACTGCAGCGAAACAGGCACTCGTTTACGTCTGACGTCATCGTGCGTTCCGCGTCCACCTTTTCCACCGAGGTCACGTTCACTAAACATTCCTCACGGCCAGCTCTCCATTTTCCTCGCGACAATTCGATTCCTGTCGCAGCAAGATATTTTGTCTTCAAGTTCGAGGCTACAAAGTTATCAAGGATTTCTTCATCAAAACCAACCGCCTTCCGTCTGTTTTTTGCTACTTCTAGCTGTTTGCAGTTGTTAGAAGTTTCCGTGGACGTTTTAGATTTCATGTCATTTTTGGTTGTCGATGACCGATTTGGTCTGTTCTCGAATGGCGGCGGACTGAAGACTGAAGGGCTTTCCAGGACGTAGGTAAATTTCTTCAGAGGACGTTCGATTGCCTTGAAATCACTCGACTTCTTTCTATAGCTGTCCGAGACTGTCGGTTCAGGATCGCAACTTTTAAAGACACCCTCCCTGAATTTGGACTTGGGGGAGGGGGTTGGGGGAAGAAAAGGGGAAATTTAGGAAAGGGTAAATTCACTTTGCCGCCAATTTGTTCTCAATCCAGAAAGGTTTTTGAAACAAATAATAAATAAATAAATGACAGCAAAATTAAAATCTTCCATACAACCTTCCCCGACCTGAATCACTACGTTTTTTGCAAGTCATTATTACCCCTGTTCCTTGGCTCTTAATAGCATTTCTTAACCAACCTTCTCGACAGCCCTGGCTGCCTGTCTAGTTAGGCGCTCATGAGCTAAACAAACACCACCTTCACTGACCTCACAGTTACCCATTTGCTCCTGAGACAGAGTGAAAACAGGTGATTAATGGCAAAGTCTCTTGCTAAAGAATACATGGAGATTCGAAACCAGAACTTGCATAATTAACTCAACCATGTAAGACCGTATACCTTCAATCCGATGGTGACTTGTTTTCGCAGCGAATCTTCCCAGCCACTGGACACACTTGTCAACTGTCGACTGCCATCTTGGTTCGATACGCTCCTTTTCCTCTGACAGGCAATGTCTGCCGAAAAACTTCTTTGCTTGGAAGAAAATCGATTCGTTACTTCAACAGACGGGGCCACATTTCCAGTTCTCGGCCGCTCTTTTCCCATTAGTCCTCCTGTACTTAAAACTCGGTGTTTCCGACAGGCGTCCAATGCACCCTTTACCCTAGCCTCTTTTGTGATCGAACCTTCCGAGTTTTTGGCATTTTTATCGTCACTCAAGTCAGTCCTCATCTGAGCCCCAAACCTTAACCCAACCGACTGTCGTCTGCGTTGGAAAGTTGGAGACCGTAAAATCGGTAGGGCGCCCTTACTTTTATCTGTGCCCGTCGACGAGGCGACGGAGTGTCGCCGCGTGGTGGCGCTTGTCAGATCACCGTAAATCGCCCGCGCTTTTGATCCAACTTTAAACAAATCTTGCCGCTCCACGTGGTCCTTGTCTCCGCCTCCGCCGTGAATGACCGTGGTGGCTGTGGGCGATGCTTGATGGGAGTTTACCGTCTTGCATCGGTCTGTGTAAGCTAGGACGTGGCTTTGAATTCCCGGAATGCATAAAACTTGATCGGCCCCTGGACGTCTTTCCGGATCGACTCGAAGCAACACAGAGATCAAATCTTCAACTAGCGGTCCGCAGTGTCTGAAACGGTACGAAATAATTGTCATGAATGTAGGCTAATATAGGCCTATGTATAATGAAGTACAATGAAGCGAGGTAAAAAGTACAACGCATACTGAATACAACATCGCGATGAAGACTCGCAGATGGGGAGTGGAAACGTTGTGGTCCCCATCGTTGACAACGTAAGTATTTTGTTTATTCTGATTACATGTGACCACTATCAGTAACCGTTTTATTTTATTTAGAAGGGAAATATGAAAGAAAAAAACACGGTATGGTTTATACGCTCACGCCAAGAGACAACTTTCTTACCGTGGTATAGCTTTGTAGCGCCCTCTCGTGATCTTCATGACAAGCGAAGAGAAGTCGGGGGACTGGAAAGGGTGTTCTAGTGACGTCATCTCGTACAGGACGCACCCAGCTGCCCACATGTCGCTCTTTTGATTGTAACTGATAGAAGAAATGTAGCTAAGGGACACGGTTTTGATGAGAAAAATATATTAAAGTCGGAACTGGAAAGACAGATTAAAATGTATATGCTGTCCAACTTTTTACGGATTCCTGGAATAAGGACGTACTATGTTATCTAAAGACGAATATTGGTAAACTATTCTGCAGAAATTTCAGCTACATAGATGCCTCAATGTTTAATGAATGGTAACAAAAATGTGTTAACGCCAGAAACATGTTTTTGGTTTGGCTTATGGACGCGAAAACGCGTTTTGAAAACGATGCATATTAAGGATACGGTTTACGCCTGCATATCTCAGGCGACATGTAATACGGTGTGCCGATAGCAGTATGGGCGTGGTCCCACGTATCACGTAGCATTCTGGCTATGCCGAAATCTCCAACTTTGATTATCCCTTGTGCTGTTACGAAGATGTTCTGCGGCTTCAAATCTAGTCAAATAAACATTTTAGATACACAATTCGATTTAAAGCGTCTTATTTTCCACTCGCCAAAATGTCCCAGTGGTTTTTGTTTGTGGATGTTGTGTGAACAATACGATCCAACAATGTCCCAAAATGGCATTTCGTAGCATTTGCTGTACCATTAAATTGGTTATAACCTCAAATCCAGTCTTTTTAAAAAATAATTTAGTATCACGTTAAAAAGTTATATGACATAGCTCCAAAGCGTTTTTCAAAGTAAAATCTCCATATTTTTATCACTACTATATTTCTATCAGATCGGCACTTTCGGCATTTCCAGGACAATTATATATTTCTTGCAAATAAAAACAGAATGCTGCTCACTCAAGTTCTCAATCGGTAATAACTTAAATGTCGTCTCGCAAATCTCTGACTTTGCATATTCCTGCATATCCCATGCATGTTCATTTTAGTATTAAATGGTCGCTCATGTTCACATTTGTCCTATTGCATAGGTTTCCGCACTTTTCCGAAAATAACCATTTGATTTCGTCGTTATTGCCCGATGGGCGGTGAGGGCAATAGTTTTGTCCTTTGCAATCGATAATATTTTAGATGTATTTCACGACGTATATTTTCAAGGATATCGTCAAAAACCACCGATGTTTTGTAAACTAATTTATCCGGTTCCATAAAGCAGTGCAATTTTACACCAATCTTTTTGCTTCCACATTCAAACTGGAGATTGCAAATTTCCCGTTTTCTTCCCATGGATAGTGCTTTGGGAGGTATTTTAAGATTTTTAGGTTAGAACGAAATTCATTTTCTGGAAATATCTGAACAAGCTTCTTCAACCAGCTATATATAAATTCGAATTAAAAACTTTTAAAATGTGCCGAAAAGCCTGATTGATTTATTACCTAATTTACAGTAATTGTACAATGCTGCAACGCACCCCCACCCCCTCGGGTGTCTGAATACCCACCTCGGTGTAGGATCTTCTTAGCGTGTATATGCTGCAGAGCAAAGCCCACTTGGACGAACCAACCCAAAACACAGTCCTCGGTGAAATACGTCCCGGCTCGCCGACGGGCCTTGATCAACTCATCCAGGTCACCTGCAAAAAATTAAAAAATTCCGTACTCGGACGTCACTATTTTTTCCTTAAAATGCCTTATTAAACATCAACAATTGCATATCTATAAGGGGGAAAAATTTGTTATGGAAAACATTTGAATATTTTACTAGGAAAAACTTATAATTCTTCTGAGTTGTCCCATATGTTTAGCGCAGGAGGGTTTATGTGACGTCCGAGTAATTTTAAACTTGTCTTGTCAAATCTTACCATACACGTAGAAGTATTTCTTCTGTTACAAAGGGCAAATTCCACAACCAAATGTACGTATTGGTGGTCGATGGGACACAATAAAAAAAAATAATACAAAATACAAAATAGGCCTACATGTAGTGGCGAGTTGCTGAATTTTTCCACAATTTTTAAAAATACTGTACGTACCTCCATCAGCATATTCCATAGCAATATTCAGCATTCCCGCTTCGATAAAAGCCTCACGATATCTCACAACATTCACGTGTTTCAAACCGGCCAAAATGGCGACTTCATTCACGGCCTGGTGCCTGTCCTTCTCCGTAATCCCGGCAAGGCGAATCTCTTTCAAGACGTACGGTCTTTGACTAATCCTGGATTTCGCCAACCACGCCGTGCCAAAGGTGCCTCTCCCGATTACTTTGACCCGCTCGTATTTTGCCGCCATTTGTGTCTGAGGTTGGTATGGCACTATTGAAAACAGAGAAACTTTCTTGAGAACTTGTCAGTGTTTTGTACTTTTTCTTAGACGTCCACTAAGGAGAAAACGACGTCAACGACGAAATGTGTGCTCGCTCGAAAATGCCAACTCACAACACAACTCCAAAGCAAGCATGTGCATGTGCATGTGGCATAGAATTGTGGCTTGCGCATTCCAACATCATATGCAGCACGATATGTGGCAGAGGGTTCCCCCATGTGTCTCAAACATCCAAGGAATTTCAAAGAAATTCCTTTCAGTTTTTAGGGGAGGTGTGGTGCGTTAACAAAAGGGAAGAGTATGTTGAGGTATAGAGGCGTCAGGGGAGTCCCTTTGCCACGTTTTATTTCTGCCTGCACAAGCAGTGGATACTGTGCATACCATTATAGCGCAATAGGCACAGGATAAACCTCTCATGCGAAATAAATTAAATAAAGTGTAGTACATCAAGGCGCCATTTTAGTAAGCAAACTAGACGCGCCTCATGTCTGTTTGACATGCCTCCCGCGGAGTAATCTGTGTTGCAGGCAAATAGTTACAACAGCATCTGCGAGAGGCATGTCAATTAGACACGAGGCGCGTCTGGTTTGCTTACTAAAATGGCGCCTTGACGTACTACAGAAGTCCTGGTAAAATGGTTTATCTTTGGTGCATACTAGTTTTCTCAGCCGAAATGACCGCGTCTGTTGTGTAACTTGGCCGGAAAGCGGGTAGGCCTATTTCTGAAATACCAGCCAAAAGATGGCACCGCTCTTTTCAGATTTATTACCAAGGACCACGGCATCAAAAGGTAAATATAATACCGTTTAGTTCAATGTTATCACCTGAGGTCTTATGTACTTAATGATATGAGGGTGGCTGAAAATGTTTTTAAAGTACATATACTTTTTTGGCCGATAAGTTAATTGGTAAGAATTTAGTACTCGGACGTCACTAATTTTGCCTTAAAATTATTTACATGTATTATACATCAATAAGTGCAAATCTAATGAAGAAACCAAAATTTGGAGGGGAAAAAATATGAAGAATTTACTAGGAAAAACTTAGAATATTTCTGAGTTGTCCCATAGGCTTAGTGCATGAGGGCTTATGCATGTGACGTCCGACTTGTAAATTCTTTCCAGTAAAACAATTATTTTTCGTCTCGTGAGACGAAACTTCAATTCGTCCCAAAACACTTCGCCCGAGTGCCATTTCGCCCCAAATCACTTCGTCCAAACACTACATTGCCCAAATGCTATACTTCGCCCCAAAACCACTTCGTGCACAGGCCGTGGTTCAGGGCGAAATGGTTCAGGGCGAAGTGGTTTCGGGGCGAAATGACTGCAAACCCTTTTTTTACTGTTTTCTCAAAAGTTAGACGAAGTACGGAGCTGGTTTTTGCTCAGGTTGGTTTTAATCATGCATATCTTCAATCACACAGGGGGATAAAATTATTTGTAACTTACAGTTTACCAATCATGTAGGCCTACTATCTTTAAAGAAGGAATAGTATGTCCGACTTGTACATTTCTTATACCCCGAGTCCGAGAGGAACGCTAACGAATTCACAAAGATATAAGCCTAAAGCCGAATAGTTGCCGCGCGAAGAACGTTTTGGGGCGAAAGTCCATCCGGCCGTCAAAACGGAAGGATTTGCAGTCTTTTTTTTTTAAAATTAGTTGTAAGCGCGGGTAATACAATTAATTATACTTTATCTGAACATAGCATCGATACCCAAAAATTCAAGCGAACATCCTCCCACGACATCCTTGTTCAGTCATTAGCGACCGAGTAAACGGTAAAATTTGTCATGTTTTAGACAGCGGTCGATCTGACGGTTAAAACATTGCGTTTTATGTCTTATATAGCACATAAAGTGGAAACAAATTCGAATGATTTTGGGAAACAAACTTTGTTGATACTGCGGTGTGAATTAAAATAATCACGCTAGCAGTTACCGGACCATAGAGTTATATAGAAAACTAAAGTGTGCATTGGTTATTCAAGTCACGTTTGTGTACCGTGCCGATGTGGGCGGCGCCATGTTTGCTTAACGCTATGAGTGCAAAGTGGGCAAAACCATTTTGCCCACCGAGCACCCATAGCGTTAAGCCAAAATGGCGGCGTCCATATCGGCACATCGTCTATATGGGAGTGCGCACTCTAGTTTTATATATATAACTATTTGTACCGGACCCATAACACCACAGTAGTCAGGGCCCTAGTTTTGCTCATATGAGGGCGCCCTTGTGGGAAAAAGTACATGTGTACACGCATTTATATAAATTCATATCCAATTATCGCCGTCTTATAAAAAAGAAAATAATCTAGGGCAGAATCATTGTATTTGGACAGTTAGAATCACTTGTTAATGGTTGATTAAAGGGTTTGTGACATTGCATATCTTGTATGGGGCTTTATGCGACCAAATTTGTCAGGTCAAATTGATTGGGACCGTGTGCGGCTCGCTTTGTATCAACTTCATGACTTATACGTGGGCAAAGGGCGGAACACTGATTACAACACGCACGGACACTCTCCGTTCTCCACGGTTGCCAAGAGTGTTCGCCTCGCAAATTTCCCCATCGAGTGGACAAGGGGGAAAACATCTATACAAGGCATGGTTACCTTGACGCGTCCGGCAACATTTTATTTTTTTAATCTAACGAGGAGGACGGGTCACTGATACGTGCATACTGGTTCGAGATGCTTAATGTCCAGTTTATAATACAGCCTGTGACTTGGCTGTAGACAATTAATGCAAAAGTCCAAAAGATGTGATCAGCCCATAGTAAATGTCAACAGAGGAGTTTTTTAGTCTACGACTGTTTTCAAAGCGGGCGACTTTGTCTCAGGGACAGGTTTGGTGTATCTCCAAATTATTTACGCTGCGATAGGAAGAAACAACTGGCTAAGCTCCCACACCAATTTGAAGTTTCATCTTTGTTACTTTAATATATTTAAGGTCAACAGGAGGAAATAAACTACATAGGCAGAATAATATATCTCAAAAACTGAGCCTGAAGCCGAATCAAGTGATTCCGAAAACAAAACACAGGAGAATATTGCTTCATGCGATATTCATACTTGATGTGATATTTGCTGTTCCATAAGGAGGCCGCCAGTTCCGTTTTTCTTCCATATTTTCAATACAGTAAACGGTTAATGAAATTCGACAATTCAGTATGAACATTTCCAGTGAAGCTTCAACTTCAAGCACAGCAGTCATCGTAGCACGGACAATCTTCATCGGGTTGAACGCAACCGCAATCGTCTTGGCAAACGTCCTAAACATCGTCATTCTTAACCGGGCGCGCATCGGGTCCGAGCCGGCAAGGATTTACATCTCCTCGCTCGCCCTTGCCGATATCCTAGTCGGCGTCTTGGCGTTTCTAAGTATTGTACCTTCCACCTACGACGACTTTCCTTTCGGAGATAAGGTCTGCCAGATTGCAGGGTCCATTTTTGCCATCGGATTGCTCCTGAGTGTATTGTTTCTGGCTTTTATAAGTATCGATCGCTTCATTGCCGTGACCAGGGCACTTGTTTATGAGCGTTTACTGACCTCCAAACGTGCCTTCAGTTCGGTTCTTGTTGCATGGTTAGTTACGTCGTCGGTCATCGTGATTGTGATCGTAATCAGACCGGACATCATGAGCTACAACAGGGCCACTCTGTTTTGCGAGCCCGCCTTCGAGGACCCAGATTTTCCCGTAGTCTTGTTCACACTAGCCATAGTTTGGATCATGACTTGCGATCTGATCATGACCGCGACGTACAGCCATCTCTTCCGGGTGGCGCACCGCCACTCGCGCCTCATCGCCGCCCAGGAGCTGGTGGCCACGGCCGCTGCAGTCCACGGAGGCCGGATTCGCCGAAATACCATCTCGCGGAAGGACATGAAAGCCGTGAGAATGTGTCTTGCGGTCACGCTAGCCTTCAATATTGCCTGGGTGCCTACTATCTGCCTGGATTTTTACAAGTTCATCACTAAAACCAACGCGGTTTCCGGAGTCGAATTCGCAGTAACTTGGATCTCACTCTCCAACAGTTGGTGGAACTTTCTAATCTACAGCGGAATGAACAAGCAGTTTCGAGATGCCGCCAAACAGCTTGCAAGGAAGGTCTTGATGAACTGTAGGAGGAGGAATTCTGGACGATTTCCAACAGACCCGAGTCTATCTGTCCAGGGAAGCAGATATGATCAGGAGATCAATGGAGACCAACCCTGTCGGCATAGGGATGGAATTTTCCCGACTGTTTCTGTCTAAGTTCACTTTGCTTCGACGATCATTACCAATACTATTCCCCCCCCCCCCCCAAAAAAAAAAACACACATAAAAAATAAATAGAATTTAGATTCTTGATCAGAACAGAAGTTTGCTGAGTACAGTGAACTTGTGGATAACAACGAACTGATCGACCAATCACTTTGGAATCGCTTTCGAGACTGTTCCGCTTCAGTAATTTCTTCCAGATCCAAGAGGATCTGTTCGAACAAAGTGATTCCCATAATAACGTGACATTGTCTGTTTCTGGGAGAATCCTGCATGCAGTTGAGAGCTGCATGCAAACCAATTTTGTTGGGATTTCAAACTGATAGAACCTGCATGGGATGACCTGACCTCTGGATCCGCAATTCTCCCCCAAACTCTTGAAGTGCAGGAGCTCAGGGAGGCAGCACTTATCATAGTGGCACATCCTGCATCAGTGGCTCTTACAGAGGCTGGTGCAGTCAGCCTTGCCACAAGAGGTGGTCATACACCTTATGACCGATACAATATGTTACCTCTCTCAGCCTCAATCGGTCAGAGTATAGTTTGTGGTGTTTTTTTTAATAACCATAGTACGTGCCTCGGTTAGGAAAATCGTGGTCCCATTATGATAGAAAGATATTGATGTATTTTGTTACAGGCATGTTTAATGATCAACTATTTGTGTTTCAGCGTTTCTCAAATTAAACTGTGCAATTTGTTCACATTCGCTGCTCGCAAAACCCCGTGCGTGCACAGAAAATATACAAGAGTATAGGCCTATATATGTTCAGAATTGCTCCAAATCCTCCTCAAAAATGTACAAACCAATAATTTTGGCTCTCTTTTGTAAAGCATTGCTAGAACACCAAGTATTGACACATCAAGATGCTGTATAGTGGAACTTTTCCGTACTAGGCATGCAGAACGTAAGGACCGTACACACGATTTGATAGATCAGATTGATAGTCTTGTTTTTCGCAAAAAGGAAATTTAAAGAAGATAAAGCGGTAGCGTGCTGGATTGTACATTCCTTAAATATTGTTGTTAATCAGTAATGTTTTTATTTTACGGAAACGTCACGGCAAAATACCTGAACTTTTATTCTGCTTCGTAATTTACGGAATTAATTTAATAGAATGAAGAAATAACAATTTCTTCATTCTGTTTATGCCAAATAAGGATACTGCACTCGTCTGTAAAATTATACGGAACTTAGTCCTTCAACAAACCGAGCGAATTCCGTAAACGGAGTCCGAAAAAGTTTCTTTTGTACAATATTTTAAAACATTTTAAGTTATATTTATGCCAATTTCAAGATGGATTATATGACTGGAAAACGGCGTTATCCCCATGTGAGATTGAGGATGTGTGTGCCTAAAACCAACCTGTGTATATAGTATATAATAGTACCTCGTCCACGTTCCGAGTAAACAACGAAAAACAGTGCCCATGGTTACGAGAAATTGTGTTAAAGCACAGCCCTATTAGGGCCGGTTCCCTTGCCATACTGCACAGAAGAAAGATCATTGGTACCACGGTAGACAGGGGCCAATAGACCAGTTGCGTGATAGATTTACATAAGTCCTGGAGTCACGCCTTATATTTACACAAATGCTAGAGTCCCGCCTTCGTGCTATGTGGCGCTCGCGTACGAGTGACTCGAGCACCATACTATTTCTGGCAAATCGGCCCCGTTTCCAGGGGGTGCACGCTGGCACATGGTAACCGTGCGGTACCTGGTATACCTCGCACATTACTCTATATGAATTTCTAAGCCCGACCATGTTGATTGAACATGTTGATCAGCAACTTTAAACCAGTCACATAACCCCAAATCGTTTCTCTACTTTCTTGAATGCATCATTGCAGTTCGGAAACGTTCCAGCTTTAAAATGCATAGAGTAATGTGCGAGGTATTCCAGGTACCGCACAAACTTTCGCCCCGGTTACTGGTGCTCGACTCACTCGCACATAAGCGCCATAGCGTGAAGGCGGGAGTATAGGATTTATGCAAATCTATCACGCAACTGGTCTATCTCATTCACACGAGGTTGCCCTTGTAAAAACAAATGCAACACGCATTTGTATCATTAAATTCATCTTCACGACCACTTCCATTTACAATTTAAGTAAGGTTTCCGGTCAAATGGTTAATTGATTAAAATTTTGGGACATCGCAAATCCTGTATTAGGGCCCATACGGGGTTTAATGTACCCTAATAAATCAGTGACAAATATCATGTACATCGTGTGTAGTACTTTACAAGGAGAAAGACGTTCATCGATAAGTGTATCTTCGCAACAGCCATTAATTTGGAAAGCATTCAGTCAGTAACGACGAAATTATTCCCGCTCCAGCTTGGACAAGGAGGAAAACAACAGTCTGCGTCACAGCTAATTAATAGGCGTAAAAAGCCAACGAATAGCTGACATTTCTACGACGAAAATAGGCCCACGCCGGGGTCTCGAAAACAACCGGAAATTTCATCAGCCGTCGCGTGGAGCACGGGATATGCGGAGCTTGTAGAACAAATAATTAAGAGTATGGGAATTTAGTCCCGATGTGTCTTGACTTAAAGGTCTATTACATCATGTGCAGTGATGTAATCAATTTTAATTCATGAGTTAACAAGAAAGAACGACTGAAGGTGTTGCCCCAGCAATGGTAACAAATACCACATGATTTTTCCCGTGTAAAATGAGACCTTTGTGGGGGAGAAATTGCCAACTGAATGTTTTTTTAATCGTTTGCAAACGAATTTTTTTATATCATTTATTCAACACAAAAAGTATGCATGGATTTTAAAGTTTTCTGAAGTATTACTGCATCTATGTAGTTCAAATTTCAACAAGGCAGTTTATCAACATTAATCATTAGTTATGTATGCCTACAAAAAAAGCGGCAAATGATGTAATCGTGGGCCTTTAATGTAGGAGAATGTAATCAGGCGAATTGGTCGTGTGTAAGTTTGTTCTTATATTGAGCCTCTCTGTCAGAGTACGTGTATCTAATTGTCTAGGATAGTTCGTGTTTCATTGCGATAAATAGAATGGTTCTATATTTTGTTTTTACTTATTAAAAGGATTATGATATGCGTGTACGTATAGGTAAGTCGTTTACGAGCCCATGCTGGCTCGTACGGCTGGTACTCATCCCCGGTTTCTGTGGCATGGAGTGACCAGTCCATCACAGGTCTACCCATAGCAATTAGTTGGGTTTCCCCAGCCGTATTTGCTATCCACTGCGCGTAGGCACGATTGGTCTTCCCGTTGTATGATCAATTTGACGATTGTTGTTTGAAATGTAACTTTGGCCAATGAGGGCACGAACAGATTAGCCTGTCCCAGCGCCCAGGGCCAATTTCATGGCGCTGTTTATTAGCACAACAATTTCGGTAGGACATAATTTCTTTGCTTAATTTTACAATATTGGGTTGCCAGCTGTATTTACTAATATTTTGCTACTGTTTCTAAAAAAACACAATTTAACATACAATTTTGGCTAATAACCCATTTTACAAACCAAAGAAATTCTGTGCTAAACGCATTTGTGTGCTAAACAGCGCCCAGTATGGGCCCCAGTATGGGCGGTGGGAACGAGCGAAACAATGGGAAAAGGACCGGTTTGTTTGCTGCCACCAAGCGTCTCAAAAGTATCCCCTTGCGAAGTCCGTGGCATCACTGCCACCAGAGGGCGCTGTCTTAACCCTCCGCGGCGAGCACGTGCCCGTCTTAATTCGGCGCGGCGTAGCCTGAGAAAGCGACAGTGAGCGGAAGTTTGTGTCTATCGCATGGCGCGCACTGTCAACTTGTCACAAGGACTGTACTTTGTCATTTCATCAATTATGACAAATCGCAGACAAGAGGAAATTAATTCCATTCTACTTCCGATGTTGGCATGAGAACGGCGGTCGCAATGGATACCTGATGTGTCTGTCATATTTTGGGGTGTATATCATCGATTCATTCATTTGGACGGAGCTGAGGAAAATACCATTCACGTAGGCCGAGTCTATTTCCATAATTATAATTAAATATAAACGCCAACTGTACAATTACATTGCTCAAGGATTTTAATTAAGGTAAGATAAACTAATATCAGTGAATATGTTCTATGCATATGCTAAAGTACGTTTGTTACTTTCTCCTGCGCACCCATACTGCAACTGTGCCTCAAAGGTCAGCCGGTAGAGCATCTGCTCAGAGTGCCAGAGGTCTCGGGTTCGAATCCCGATGAGATCCATATGATTTCTGTCCCCTCGGAACGAAGTAGTGAGTGTTGACTCAATACTATTGATGGCAATTTCCAATGTATTTGTTTGAGGGCGGGAAGGTAGGCCTAACGGCATAACGGATCTGAAACATAATCGTCAGTTTGTTTACATACGTGCTTTCCTATGGCCCTATGTCGTCTGGTGCCCTGAAACTCCCCCCATATATTTGCGTGCATTCCGATTGAATGGAGTCTTTTATAGCCTATGCCTTTTCAGAAAGTTTCAACAGCGCACGTTTTGTAGCACGTTTTGTAGCATTTGCAATGATAAAAAAAAACAAAAAAACACTTATTCAAATGTGTTGACAGCAATGGTAACAAACACCACAGTCTACAATGGTTAACTTTTTAAGGAAATACACGTGCGCATAGGCCTATTTTAAAGGTTTAGCTGTAGGGGCTATTGGCTAGTTTACCAACATTCGTTTTTAAATAATGATGTTACAATTTAGAATTAATAGAAAAAATTAATATACAAATAATACAATGTGCCTTTAGGCCTAAGGCGATAAATGGAGTTAGTTTGTGAAAACGTTCATGTCTGGAGGAGTTTTTGGGAAATAGCGCCTAACTACCACAGAAAATAAAATGAGAATTTTTTTCCAGTTGGAATCAATAATTGTTTTTTACGATGTAAGATTTGCCGATAATGCTGCTTTCCGGAACAAACTGCAGACAAAATGCATCATTTTGAAAAAAGTATTAATTTTATAAATCAAGGAAACTGACACACGCATAATCCGCGCAGTTAATCGATGTCAAGATTTTAAAGGGTGTCCCAGGGTCACCCTCTGTGTTGCAACCCCATAGAACTGACAGACAAGCGATCGAAATGTAGAAAGAGGATTCCCACAATGTGTCTCAAGCCAAGGTCTCTTTAAGCCGTTGCTCTAAAAGGCCCTGTAGATGATTTGTTTTTGAGCGATTCTGCGAATAAAACCATTATAAATCAAAAGAAAGACATCAACAAACTCATCCAGAAATTTCAGCTTTGTCAAATGTACCACGTTTAAAAAACCATGAAAATCCATATGCGTTTTCCTGGTCTTGGCGGGGTGTTTCAAATATTCGTTCTCTGTTGATCGGGTACTATGTGGCTTGCGTCATGCACTCTGTGGCGCACATAATGCGTGTGCGCGCGATATATAAAAATGCATCGCGTTGGAACACGCACACGCAGTACACAGCGCCCATGCATTTTAGACCGCTAGATGCGAACCAAAAAATAAGTAAATCGTTTGCAAACGATCTAAATAATTTCATCTTTACGGATTATTTTCTGGTAAAATTATATCATTTTGAGCGAAAACCTTTCATTGGATAGTTGCTATTAATTCAATCTTTACTTTCAGAACTTTCCCCCTGTAAACTCGTCGATTACTTTTTGGGGTCATTGCAAATGATACACTGGGCCTTTAAAGCCCCAATACATTATTTGCATTACTTAAAATTTTACTTCACGAATCGACAAGAAAAATACGACTAAATGTTTTCAAAGCAGTGGTAACGAACACCGTGATTTCCCGCCGATTTTTCCCCTCATGTACTTACCAAAAGTAATGAAATTCGAACCCCTCTTAAGCTCAAGCGGCCGGTATTAGCCCCGCTTGAGCCCGTATAAAGTGGGTTACATTGTTCCACTTTGCTGCCGGTTTTAGTCCGAGACCTACTTTCTATATATAAGTTGGACAAAAGAAAGAAAGAAACGCTACCCGCGAGGTAGACTTATACTTTTTCGCTCCGTCAAAAGAATAGGGGTTGAAAAAAGTTACACTTTGCGCGCCGTGACATGTCAAAAAAGTGCGGCTTTTCGAAGTAATAACGAAGTGAAGCCTTAGGCTACAACAGCGGTTTTTATTTGAGAGAAAAGTTTAAGATTGCTCGTTTTTTTTGTTACAGTTTCGTGACTGACAGTGTCTCGGGGCTGGAAGTTAATAAGTTATCCCGGCAACTAAACCCCAATACATACTTCATTTGCAGTTACCCAAAATTTTACTTCACGAGTTGACAAGAAAAACACGACTAAAAGTGTTGAAAGCAATGGTAACAAACACCACATGATTTTGTTTTCCTGTAAAATGGTACCTTTGTGGGAGAAATTGCCAACTGAAGGTGGTTTTATTTAAAAGTTTGCAGACAACTTTTTTTTACCATTCACTCATACACAAAAACCATGCATGGATTTTCAGGTTTTCTGAAGTATTATACTGCATCTGTGTGGCTGAAATTTCTGCAAGGCAGTTTATCAACATTATTCGTTAATTTTGTAATGCTGTTGCTACTGTTTTTAACAGTTTTCCGATCGTGCAACCTGTTTTTAATCTTTTTGAATGCTTTATTATTCAGCGTAGGATATACATGTTCACAGATTATCTCGATTTTTGGTTAGCCGTGTGTGCAAACTGGTGATTGAACTATAATTACAGTCGAACATTAATGCTTATAACAAAGAAATGTTTAGTTACCAATCCTTTGTTCTTATTTATTTATTTATTTATTTATTCCATTTATTTACCCAGGGTGTACCCAAACAGTTTACAAAAACTGGTTTCCGTTGAGGCCCTGCAAACACACATAAAACAAATATACTAAATTAAACAACTTCACAATCACAAACAAACTGGAATAAGATACATTTGTACAACTACAACATCAAAAAACTATAATGGTTACAGAAGAACAACATCACAAGTAATTATTATACATGCACTTGACACTAAAATTTACGCTAATTACGGGAAGGGCGAAAAACCCGCAAAAACCCTTTTTAAGAGAAAAAAAACAAATGAGAAAATTCTCCTCCGGCTCCAAAATTAAAGTTTTATTTTATGGCAACCAAGTCATACGACTCCGTAAATTAGCATTTCTCACTTGAAGTTGATCATGTGAATATTATGTGTATGTTTGGCGAAGTGCCAATTTCTTCATTGTTTTCATTCCTGATAATACAAGCTTCCTGTTATAACGAGGTAATCTGCAAAGCCCCAAGAACCTCTTATAACGAGGTTTCAATGTGTAGCCGTCCGCCCGCCAAATGATCATGTCGATAAAAAAAAAAGTTGAAAAAATGAATTTAGTTTCCGATGGCCAACTAAAATTTCGTCGATTTATTTTTTTAACTCCATCAAAGTCGTATTTATATAAACGCTCCAGGAAAGAAACACAAACCCAGAGGGGGATAATCCGTTTTTTATTCGCAGACCACCAACAAACACACTTGCACAATTCGGCGAGCCAGGGCTTTTTAATGTTGAGCGGCCCTGGATGAGATTTGCCGTATTTGACGCGATGTTCATTGACGCGAACACGTCCAGTCCGTGCAACGTCGTACAGACATTAAAAGCCTATGACACCATTTGCAGACGAAATTTTTAGGAACAGCAGCAACATGTTGATAAACTGCCTTGTAGAAATTTCAGCCACCTAGATGCAGTAATACTTCAGAAAACCATAAAAATCCATGCATGGTTTAAGCGTTAAATGAATGGCTTAAAAATCAGTTGCAAACGATTTCTTTTGAAAAAGCACCTTCAGTTGGCAATGTCTCCCACAAAGGTACTATTTTACACGGGAAAATCATGTGGTGTTTTTGTTTTTACCCATTGCTATCAACACTTTTAGACGGGTTTTTCTCGTTAACTCTTGGAGTAAAATCTTGGGTCAATGCAAGTTATGTAATGGGCTTTAAAGGTATGACCAAGATTGGGCGATATTTGGTAAAACGCACCCAAAACAGTTGCACCATTGTCGAGTGGTTTGGCACATTGAACTCTATAGCCCGTGTTTAAATTTAATGGGAGACTTTTGAGACGCTTGGTGGCAGCAAACAAACTGGTCATTTCCATTGTTTACGTCGCATTTGAGCACAAGTGCGCATGCTCAATATGACGTAACAATTGAAAAGGACCGGCTTGTTTGCTGCCACCAAGCGTCTCAAAAGTCTCCCATTCTAACGATTGTGACGTCGATTCCTTGCCGCGTCCCAGGTGCGTGTGCTCTTAGGCAATGCACTTTGCCATAAGTTGCCTCTCCACCGAGGAGTAAGCGGGTTTCAGACGCTCTACCAGCTGATCTATAGCCTATAAGGCACAGTGGTATACCCCCTCAGGTTTTCCCAAGACCTCTGACACACCAGGCAGAGGCTCTACCAGCTGATATATAAGGCACAGTGATATACTCCCTCAGGTTTTCCCAAGACCTCTGACACACCAGGCAGAGGCTCTACCAGCTGATATATAAGGCACAGTGATATACTCCCTCAGGTTTTCCCAAGACCTCTGACACACCAGGCAGAGATATGAGACACAGTGGTATACTCCCTCGGGTTTTCACTATGAACCCATTTTTTTCTCTCGATATTGCGTGAGAGCGCAACTGGGCAAAGTAACGTATCTGGTATGGTGATTAGGCGCCATACCAGATATTGCGTCTTCAATGTTGGTCATTTATCGTTACCAGACTGCTCAGTCAAACATTCTGTTCATGATATATATAGTACAAAGTTTGAAACCTAGCTACCGGAACTAAACGCTTTCAGTAAAAAGACTGGATTTTTTCCCTCACTTGTTTTCAGTGATGCGTAACTGATGAATTATCGGAGGTCCTTTTTACGCTTGGCCTGTAACGGCACACCGCACAATACCGAGCTACAAAGACCTTAAGCTACCGTGACACGTTGATATTATTACAACCAGTCTCGGTGTACTTTCCCCCAAAGCGAAATCATCAATACTATACCTGTAATGTATCGAGCAGACAGCAATGGCCTTATGTTTGTAGAATGTTAGGACTCGGTATGGATTTAATCAGTTTTGGTGGTATGCTAAGGAGTAGTGATCTTCAGAGCTGTGATTTCTTTCTCTGTTTATTGCACTGAATCGCCTGCCGATTGATGTTAAAGTGTGGAGTTTGTGTGCGTATACTGTACTAGTGTGCGCTTCCAGGAACTATACAGGATCGTTTGGTATGATAACACCTAAATGTATGCAACTGATTTTTTTAATGTATTTAAACTAAACAACTCCTCAAAACAAAACTCGGAAACTCACGTTTGACTGACGATTTCTCTCTTGTTACCTATAGTCATTTTCCTTGAATTTGATATCATTGGAAAGCCCTGTTATTCTTTTTTGCCATGATGTGTCATTTGTTATATGATTATAATTTTGGGCCAAAAATCACACAATTTGGGTAAAACATAAAAATAGCGCTCCCTATAGCAGCGACCCAAAGTGAAAAATAGTGACTCGTATTATGCTAATATGACTGACAACTAACTGGCAAGTTTGAAAGCATTTGGATGTAAAACAAAGCCACTATGATAAAAAATACTGTTTTTTACCAAAAACTACCAAAATTTAAGAACAAATTGTCACCCTGGGTTAATGTGCAAATTTGGACGATGTGAACAACCAGATTCGGATTCAGCACTATCGAATTAGTAAAGATCACTTCATTTTAAGTTGCCCCTAAAAAGTTAAGACGAAACTCAATTTCTAGGCCTCCTACAGATTTTGGCCCATGGCCTATGGGTAATGTGCAGCACAGCCGAGTATGGGGGAGGGGGAGGGGGGGGGGGGGGGGGGGGGGGGGGGGGGGGGGGGTGGATGTAAAGTGAAATGTAACACAATGTAACAAACGGCGTTATGTTTGTGATTGAGTATATGCGTATGACAACAACTATGGTAGGGCAAGGGAACTAGACAACAAAGAACCATATCATTTTCTGGTTTTTTTCTTCTTTTCGATAATCCATGAAACCTTCGAACGTGTCAGTGGTTTGAGCGTTTTGTTCGTCGGTATTTTCCCGGGATCTTGCTGTTTTGTGTCAACCCCAAGAGGAGAATGGGAGAGGGTCACTTACCCACGTAAATAGGCAAAGATCCGTGCGCCGAGCTCATGAATATTTTGTATGCCCTCAAATTCTTCTTTATTGGAGAGAATTGCGAGCTGAACGAGTGTGGTCTTGTGTACAATATGGCCATCGCCGTGATGTGGGGTATTTTTTCTTCCAATTATTTTGGACAATGTATCTCCTAAAAATGGCCCCATTTTGCCCAGTAACGTAATGTGCCTTTGTTCCAAAATGGACGCTGGTCTGTTTAGCAATTTTTACTGTTGCAGGGGTAGTTTTGTTTGAATTTTGTAAAATTGAACAGAATTAAAAAGATGAGACTTCAATGAGTATTTTTGGTTGTTGTCCTGAGAAGCTAGGAGATTTGTGAGTATTTTAAAATGATTTGTAAAAATTGGGCATTTACCATTGGTTCCTATGGAAGCCCTATCTACTCGGGTGCAACCTTACCCCCTGGCACAGCTTAGGCTTGAGCATGCGCAACGCATCGGAGTGTTATTTTCACGGCACTATGTTATGACGTATATGAAGACACAGTGTGACGTATTACAACAAGCAGTATGACGTGACTGCTCGGGATGATGAAGGTCAAGGTCTAAATTCAGGTGGGCCAAATGTCACGTCATAGGATATGCACATGCTTTCGAAGGGTTATGAGGGTACTTGCGTTTAGGCTGGGTTTACACGATACTTTTCCCGCGTAAATTTGGAGTGAAACTATATATGCACTGAAAACCACAGAATAACAAAACCACTTTCTGCCCAAGTCCAGGCGCCAATTTCATAAAGCTGTTTAGCAGAAATTTTTGCTTTATAAAAATGGGTCAGTAGTCAAAATTGCACGTCAATTTGTGTTTTTCACAAGAATATCTGCTATTCTTGCTAAGAACACAAGTTGACATAACATTTTGACTATTAAAGGCACAGGCTCGTCAGCAATGCGCGCCCGCCAATTGTGTGCCACGCAATACGCAGCTCCATAGCAAAGGCATGGAGCTGCGTGTTTCGAGCACGAATTTGGCGGGCGCGCATTGCTGACGAGCCTTTGCCTTTAACCCATTTTTATAAAACAAATTTTTGATTAAGCAAATATTTTTGCTAAACAGCTTTATGAAATTGGCCCCTGGAGTGTTCAGTGCATCGTTTCACTCCAAATTTTCTGCACAAGCTTTTTTTTCCTCAAAGCGGCGCGCTTCAAAAATACGCGCGAAAAAGCTCGGTGTGAAATCTACCCTGGTCCTCTGCCATCGAAATGTCTCGTTCTGTTGACTGGATTCTTGTCACTTTATCGCCGACGATACAGTGGCAAGCGGCATCGGGCGAACTGACCAATTCACTCATTTGTTGACTTTGTCCATTTCGTTTCCGCTTTTGCAGAAGTCCGCGAGGCAACGAAAACGCAACAGATAATTCCATCTTGTGTTGTCGGTCCAGTAAAAGAACGGCAGGTGGACAACAAAACAATCACAACTTGGGGGTAAGTACCGAGTTGATGTGGACTACCAAGTCCTGTTGATTTCGCATGCTATGTTGACTTACGGCCAGGCACCGGAAAAATCACGTCGACTTGACCGAACAGATGGGCAATTAGCCCCGTTGCCCTCCGGCTGGCGACTCGGTGACGATGCGAAAGTCCGAGAACGAAGCGATCTGAGGATACGCTAACGGCTAACGCAAATAGATTATGAGTTAAAATTATAACCTTTGTGGTTGAGACTGGGGATTTCTGCGACTTGTTTGCGACTTGTTTTGCGAGATGTTTTTGCAAGAAATTATCTCCCAGAAATGTAATTCTGCAAGTAAATCCCTCGTTTGAAGTTTAACCCAGTTCGGGGCACCTGCGAGTGTGCTTTGAGACATCAAAGCTTCGTTCTACCCAAGCGAACGCTTGTAACCATACCAAACGTTTGAGAGTAGGCCTATACTTTCGGCACATTCGCTACCAAACGTGCGAAAACCTTTGCACGGAGGCAACATACATTTAAAAAAAATTGACATTGAAACCGGACTACCCTGCAGACGTGCAACTTCGGAGATTTCACATTAAAGTACGGTCTGTTCCGAACAAGAATTTTAGACCTCAAATCGCTGAAAATACCTTTCCACCCCATCAGATATTGATGGGGTAATAATACATTTTTCTCCCGATTAGAGACTCCTACCCTTGGGCAATAAACATGCCGTGAATTGGTGCTCAAAATACCATTTTCCCCTTTAGAATGTAAGGTTGACGACCGGGGTTGAATACCCGTTTGACTCTGTCAAAAGCAATTCTACGTTTTGGCTTATAGCACGGTGACATTCAGTTTTGCTGTAAAAAAAAAAATACAAATATTTTGAAATTCGACATATCTTTTGCAGGATTGAGCAAATTTGGGGCGATAAAACCCACAAGTAACGATGAAGTTACAACAGTATTACATAACTAAAAAACAATGTTAAATAAGAAATTTTCGCGTCGGTCCAAACGATGTTAAGTGGAAGTATTTTTTGCCCATCACGACGCGGTATATACTAAGTGCTTTCCCGAGGACACGCAAAAACTCGTAGCGTGCTTGGGCGGGACTCGAACCCACGACCTCCTGCATACTAGGCAGACGTCTTAACCACTCGACCACCGAGCATGCCGAAGGCGAATGGCAATGTTGATAATCTGCCTTGTATATATATATTTCAACCACATAGATGCAGTAATACTTCAGAAAACCTTTAAAATCTATGCATGTTTTTGTCTTGAATGAATGGTAAAAAGTTGTCTGCGCTGAAGACAACGTTTAAAAAAATTTCTTCAGTTGCCAATTTCTCCCACAAAGCTACCATTTTACACGAAAACAAAAACCATGTGGTGTTTGTTACCATTGTTATCAACACTTTTAGTCGTTTTTTCTTGTCAACTTGTGAAGTAAAATTTTAGGTGACTGCAAATGATGTATTAAAGCTTTAACACTAAAGGGCAATATAGGGCCTACGCACTTATCGTGAGACGCATAACCCTATAGGAGACCCAATTAGGCACAAGCGCCCACCGTGCCTCGACCAGGTAGCCCAGTCTGCCGTACGGGGTTAACGCACGCCTAATGACGCCAGTCATTAGACTGTCATCTATGCGACCTTTAACGGACGAAGGTTAAGTCGATCCGGTGTCCGACTCGAGGAAAGGTCGTTAGTGATGACACGAAGATGTATCGTGGCAGGTGGACGGAGGTTCATTTGGGGTGATGTTTCAGGAGACTCCTGTACAACTTAAGGATCTCCATGCCTACTTCAGTTGATGGTGGTGTATACCATAGCCGAGTTGTCTATTTTGGTTAAAACCCGTATGCACGATTTACAATGTCTTAAAATTTTAATCAACAATTTTGACCGAAAAAAATGCCTCTCCTTCATAAAATCCTTAGAGGGCACTACCAGTGTCCTTAGCTCAGTTGCATCTGCCCTGTGTGTGAGACGTCTGCGGTTCGAATCCCGATAAGGACCACTTATGTTTTTCTCGTGCCATACAATGTATTTGTCATATAATTTTTGTTGTCAGTCCATGCCAAATACTATAATGAATTGCAGCTAGTTTGCACCTGTAGTAGTATAGTCTAGACAAGGTATTGTCTTACCTTGAGCAAAATGGCGAATGGTTGCTTCACTCAGGGAGTAACGTATAGTCAATCCATTGTCTACTCAACAACAAAAAGAAAAGACAAGACAAGAAATGCACACCTGAAATTTTATGAGTTACGTAAAAAAGTTACGTAATTACGTCTGGCAGACCCAACAAGGTCACAAGCCTAGACAATTGGTGCAGATCAAATTTACAATGTTTCACATGAATTCTGTGAAATTTCGCTGCTCCGTGGCGGCTAATTTGCAAAATATTGGCAGTTGCAAAAATGAGCGTTTTTGGTTTTTGTAGAGGAATTATGTATGTAGATCAGTATAGATTAGACGTTCCCCTCAAACTCACCAAACTTACCAAAAGGCAAAAAGCGAGTGTAGCGCCACCAAGCGGCCAAACACACGATGTCAACCCCAAGCCATTGCACTTACGACCCGTCATCACTCTGCGTGGTGCAAATTTAAAAGCCATCCCCAGTTACCAACATTAGCAGGCAATGCCGTTGACCGCTGCAGCATCGCTTAGACGCTAATAGTGATTGGAAATGTGATGTCGCGTAATGTTTGGCGGCTCACATTAAAGGTATTTTGCCTGTTCAATTTCATCATGAAATATAAAATTGAAAACACAATGGTTGAACTTTTGGGTTTGTCAAATCAATAAAGGATGGAATTATGTGTTGTAATTTATGTAAATTTCCGGGAATTACTTTGTTCATACAAATCAACTTTAATTGGACTTTGACGAAATCACACCGAAAAAGTCTGACGTGAAAATGATTCCAAAGTGATTGGTCGATCAGTGCCTTGTTATCCACAAGTTCACCGTATTCAATAAACTATTTTTTTTTCTCATCCCAAGTTTGGTTGTTTCATTTCAATGGTGATCAGGCGTTCGTTACTTTGCCTAGTTGCGCTACCATGCAATACCCAGAGAAAAATTGGGTCCACAGGGAAAACCTGAGGGAGTATACCACTGTGCCTTATAGCTCAGCTGGTAAAGCATCTGCTCGGTGAGTCAGAGGTCTCGGGTCCAAATCCCGATAAGGCCCTTAGGATTTTTCTCTCATCCCAAGTTTGGTTCAATAAACGTATGTATCAAGATTTGATATAATATATTTATATCAAGTTTCGTTTTGGGCGACTGTATAATTTTAGTCGCACGAAGGACTGGAAAACCACTCTACGGCTCATTCCATTACGGTAAAGCTATATTGATCCAGTGCCAAGAACACACACATATCTAAGGTAAAGTCACCGACGTTGGACCAGCGGCCGTAAGACCTGGGCTCTCTCACATGATCGATTCGCTACATCACACGCTGCGAGTACACCTGACAATTCTATTAATTTACACCGTATGAGTTACCTTGTCTAGCTAGTATCATCACTCGACCATCGTGCACACAGAGTTGTTACTACCGGTTTGTTAAAAAAAAAAGGACTTTATACGCGCTAAATGCACATTGGTTTATTTGAGATTGTTGGCCGTGACTAAAAGAGTACCCGTTCCTTGCAGGGACGAACTCGAGGATACTTGACTGTTTTCGGAGAAGTGTTGACCCAGATACGACAGAAACTGGTGTAGATGATTATGCGGATCAATACGGTTTGGTAAGGTAAGCCTTTTCGAAATTAATGGTTTATATCTTAGGATTGCAGTTTGAATTGAGAATTTTGTATCAGTCTTGTTTACACGTACACGTTCAATGTGTTCGGGCGGGCTTTAATTCGCACCTGTTTAAAGGCCCTTTAGGCCTGCGCCCTTACCATTTGTAGATGAAACTTTTTAGCGAAATCCAATAACGGCATTTACTTATATAGGGCCGCCCAAAGTTGTCAACATTTTCACAGTTCTACAGAGAGTAGTATTTTTCAAGACCGCCCCGCCCCCGAAATACTACTTGTGAACATTTTAAAGTCCTACGCGGTCCTCGACTCCCCTCCCCCATTCTACCACAGTGAAAATGTTGACAACTTTGGACGGCTCCTAACTAAAGAATTGATAAACTAAATGTTAATAAACTGCCTTGTAGAAATTACAAGATGCATGCAGTAATACTTCCAAAAACCTTAAAAATCCGCATTTTCTGGGGTAAAATGAATGGTAAAAATTTGTTTGCATGCAATTTGTTAAAACAATTTGTTAACAATTTCTCCCACAAAAGTACCATTTCACACGGGGAAAAATCATGTGGCGTTCGTTAACCAATAATGTGTTACCATTGCTATCAACACCTTTGCTTGTCGACTCATGAAGCATTATTGTGGGTCACTACAAAATGACGTATTGGGGTTTTAACGCAAAAATTATAATCTACCATTCGAAGTGCAGGTGTACTTGTTTTAGCTGAAAATGAAAACCACACCTGCGCGCTCTAACACGTCGGCGCCGGATATATCAGTTTTCCCGCCTTTTTGCACTCGCCAAAAAAATTAGAAACCGCCTGGGGAAAAATGGATAATTTCCGAGGCACCTAACCTTCACACCTGGGGTCGTACGGGACGGAGTGGCTGACATCCAACACTGATTGAAATTGATGGCTGTAATTCAATTTATCGCAGTCCGTATAATTTTCACCCTCTTAACAAGAAACACCCCACGCTCAAAGAAGCAGGTTTTTTCGTTTTTCTATACGGTATAAAATGCTACGGTAAATCGTGGTATTTTGCAACGATATATACCGAGCCACAAATGAAACGAATTGTTTTAGTTTAATCGAAATTTGAAAATTTCTTTTGCAAGTACATGTAATCTATCTATCTATGTCCCGTAGCTTGGAGGCCGTTGGGGCGACATGCTGATGGCTCTTGAAACACAAGATAGTGTCTCTGTCCATCATTGTCGTTGCAATGGGTGATAATGTTCCACTCAGTGGCACCCGTCTCCTCTCTGAGAGAGGCAATTCATGGCAAAGTGCCTTGCCCAAGGGCACACGCACCACGGACACGGGCAGACCCGGATTCGAACCCACGACCTGTAGAACCATAGAGCAAGGAACAGATTCCTTGCTCTATGGTAGAACTAACCATGGTATTGAGTTCGAATCACTAGACTGCTCGGCCACGGTGCCCCATAAGTTGACATTGAAATATTCACATTATTCACATAGCAGCTTCATTGTGCATGAATGCATAAAGCTTCTGTGTGCTGAAAATTCCCATTCTTAAATGTACTGGTTTTTTAATCAAAAAGTGCAGGGAGAACAAATTTGCGTTATTTTGGTTGATCGGTATAAAAACAAAGTGAAGGTGTTGATGTATTTTCGGTGCATATCACAAAATAATACTGAACAATGTGGATATTTACACATAGGCCCTATTATCATAATGACGCTTCACATTATTAACCCTGGTCATTGGGCTCTTAAACAATTACTTAAATTTGACCTTTACAGCTGTCTTGTGATAAAGTTGTATGGGGAAAGCCATGGCACCATCATTTTCTCCGTTTGCCAAATTCTCAGTGGGGGGTGCGACGATTTTTCATGGAGGCTCCCCCACCCACCCCCACGCCGCTGGTTTTAACTTGCAACAAATGATCACATGCCCACGCACTACATGACTGTGTCCGTCCCAGCAGATTAATTTCCCAAATTAAAAAGACTCGGTCCAATGTTTAGACTATAGTGTGGCTTTATGGAACCCATTATTTCTTGCCAGGAAACTGTAACCCTGACAGCTCGTTTTTATGTGATCCACATAACAGAACGATTTACATTAAAACGGAACGATTTACACATGTTATGTCGACTTTTATGTCCTTGTCTTTTGCTAATGGCGGAAGTTTTCGTCAAAGGTCAATGTATCATTTGCAAGATGAAACTTTTCCCCGGTTTTTTTTTATTGATTTCTGGAATAAGGGCATAATATATCTAAAGAGAATGTTAAACTAGATTGCAGAAATTTCATCTTAATAAACGCATCAATGCTCCAGAAAACGTTTAAAACCGATGCATAGTTTTAGGTTAAGTGAATGGTAAATTGTTGTTGTTGTTTTGTTTTTTTCTCCCCGACTCAAGTTCAATCACAAAACCACTTTCAGTTACTAATTTCCTATACGGGTAATTCCCAAAATTAGGGGTCCAAAAGTGTGACATGCTTTTAAAGATTTTCAAGTGCGTTTAGTGATTGAACGTGGTTTTCCAGTAGAAAATATTTATTGTTATTTCCATAAATGTCACTTAAATTGAACACTTGTGTGTGGATAAGGCACCAAGGTTAATGCAAACTCATTCTACAGCTCATTTTCATTGGCGTAGGTAACCCGGGACACCAAATTCCTATTTAATGTAATGTAACACATTATGAGCCTTTATGGTATTTTGTTTCAAATATTTGTCAGTAATCACAGAACAAAAATTTCAAGAGATTAGTCTTGTACCATATGATCACAGGCCACAGTCTATTACTGAGAGTCTGCGATCACGAGTGGCGATTTTTGATGCATGTCGTACGTAACTGGACCCCTAATTTTGGGAATTGCCCATACAGAAAGTACTTTTCTGAACAGGAATATAAATTGATGGTGTTAGAGGCGTCGTCAGACTTTTCGAAGTGGGGGTGGGGGAGGGTGGGCACAACATGTTGAAAGGGTGCACGCAAAGCAGCTTAATACTCATTAATGTGTAAACCTCAAGTCTCGTTTGGGAGGGGGAACGGGGAGGGGGCACGTACTCTCCCCCACCCTATACTACCCTTTTCAACTAAAATGTTGGATCATTACAAATTATTTAATGGGTCTTTAAAGGCTCGTAATATTTATGAAATGACAAAGCACGTTTAGCGCGCAAAGAAAACTGCGTCACGTCGCAGAAGTGACCAAACGTACACATTCTCGCAAAATCTCGCTGAGTTTTACGGTCAAGGGTTTGTAATTAATTGGCCGTCCGCAAAAAAACCCACTTTATGGATTGCTGCATGCTATTCCGGGAATAAATCGGTCATTGAATTAGTATCCTCTGCGTATAATTTCCCATGTAATTAGCCTGAGCGTGAACCTCGTCTGTCCTCGAACTTAAGCCCGGAGTCGTCAAATCGCCTGCCGTATCGTGGGCAGAGCTCTCCCTTATTGGTTTGGAGTCGACTATAGAGGAGAGTTCGTGAACTCGTACATTTTAGGCCAAGTTGACTCTCATGATATGTAGGCCTATAGCCGGAATGTTGAGGAGAAAAACTTGCTGACTTAATCTCACACATCGATATAACGAGATACCGATTTCAAAATAATAATTCCATGTGTGATATCACTTCCGGTTTACAGTATTAAAGGCGGGCGTAAATTTTGTTAAAAATAATAAATGTACCTTTTTTAAAAAACCTCCAGACATAAGTATTTAACTTACCACTAAGAGTCTTTGTTTTCGAAATGTATACTGCAAATCAATATAAATGACTGATAACGAAAAAATGGTATACTTGGTATTGTAGCAAATTTCTATTCTGTCCACTTGTCAATTTGAGCATTTGAGGAATTTCAAATTGTCATTGAAAACGCGTGACGTAATACACACAAATGTACCATTTTACACGGGAAAATCATGTGATGTTTGCTATCAACACTTTTAGATAGTCGGGTTTTTCTTGACGTCAACTAATGAAGTCAAATTGTAGGTCAGTGCAAATGATGTATGGGCTTGAACAATATCATCAATATAACACATGGGTCTTTCTATAAATTAGGGGTCCAGTGTTGGTGTCCCCCGTTACATTTTACATCTTGTTTTTGTAAATTCAGGACACATTCTTTAAATACTTTCCATCTCAAAGAGTGAGTACATACAATTCATACAAAATGGTTTAAAAGCCATTTTAATGATTTTTGTACGAAAAATAACACATATCAGGACAGGTGTAACGGGGGACACCAAATGTCACACTTTTGGACCCCTAATTTATAGAAACACCCACATCAGTACAATGTTGTTTCCGCCAAAGCTATTGTTTTTACATTGACCAGTTCAGGCAATATTTTGATTGTAATCTGTGAGTTATAACCAATTCTCTCTCAGACATAGCGCAGATGGCAACTTCCAACATAGTTGTCACCTATACCAGCTACAAACCTAATTTATTATCTACCGTATGAGCAGACGAGCACCATGTTTCGATTGTACATGGATTTTTGCCTATCGTGGGACGAGTAGCAACCATATGTCGTTGCTGGCGTGACTGACCATTTAGTTTTGTGGGTAATTCATCTCTGTTGTAAATAAAAACATGGAAGTGTGTTCCAAATCGGCGCCCTAAATCTTAAAGCCTCATCATTTGCAGTGACCAACATTTTACTTCATGAGCTGACAAGAAAAAAAAACGACAAACAAGTGTTGATAGCAATGGTAACAAACACCCCGTGCAAAATTATGGTACCTTTTGGAAAAATTACCATTCATTCAGCACAAAAACACATGGATAATTGCATTGATTTTTAAGGTTTTCTGGGATTACTGCATCTATATGTGGCTGAAATTTCTACAAAGCAGTTTATCAACATTATTCTTTAGTTATGTAATGCTGTTGTTCCTGTTTTTAAAAGTTTTCCAATCATGTAATCTGTCTCAAAAGGCACAGGCTCGTCAGCAATGCGCGCGCGCCAAATTCGTGCCACGAAATACGCAGCTCTATAGCAAAGGCATGGAACTGCGTAATTCGTGGCACGAATTTGGCGCGCGCGCACTGCTGATGAGCCTGTGCCTTTAAGAATGCCTATAAACTGTACTTTGGCGCAGTGCGAATACATCTTAAAATGCAGGTAAACCCTCATGTAGCTATGTATATATGAGCTTCAATCTGTCATACCCCAAACAACGTCGAGAAAATGATCCCCAATTACCATTTAACCTCAAGTCATATTTCATTTAAATTCCACTAGCAGAAAAATGGACCAAACAGGCGAGGAATACTCGGGTCTGGCAGCAATTTATTTACCGGTGTCACAGCATGGGGGGAAACTAACGACCTGGTTAAAAGCTGATACAAGTACATCAAAATCTAAGCCAAAATCCGATCAGGGAAAAAAGTGGTTGAGCCCCGTGAAATTTAGAAAAAGTCGCCCGTATTTGGCCCGGCGGCACAGCAAGGAGCCGCCGCTAATGGCGCACTGCTGGTCGGCCTTATGCCTTCCCTGGGAAACCGTGTCTTGCTTGGTAAGCCAAACCCAAGGCCGGTTTATTGACTCCAAGACTCACCAGCTAATTATGTCGGAGAAGTCAGAAAATGTGTCAGGTGCGATCGTTTTGCATAATCTTCGGTATAGCTTTGATGACATGCTTGACGGGCCACGGACCCACGGTTGGGTTTAAATTCACTGGTATGCGAGCCTTGGATTTTCCACATTACGCGTAGGTGGTTATATCAACAAAACCAGACTATTAATTTTCTTATAAATACACTTTGGTTATAGTCACAAAATACTGGCCGCAATAAATTCGATCTGTGGTTTCCTCACCAATACCTCGGTACCAAAGCTTGAAATAAATACACGCTTCAAAAAAGGAACGCAAATTATATACTCTGACCGAAAGATCGGGAAGGCCGAGAGATGTAACATTTTATCGGCCACAAAAAATGCTGACAAGGCTGACTCGACCAGCCTCTGTAGGAGCCGATGTGGCAGGGTGTGTCACTATACACCAATCCGGTAATAAGGTCTTCTTCCCTGTACATCCGCCATAGCTGGGGGGCTTCCACTGAATGAACTGTATGTTTTTGTTGTTGCTGAAGCTGCATTTGTTTACTTCGAACAAGTTGCGCGTCTTTAGCTTTGTAGGGTTGTGTGCGCGCGAAGGCGGGCGCGTCGCGTGTACGCAAAGGCGGGCGCGTCGCGTATACGCGAAGGAGGCTTGTTCGTGCATGTAATGGATGAGCGCTTTTCGTTCTAACAGCAACACAAAACGCACAGCCCATGCACTGGACGCCCCCCAGCTATGGCGGATATGCAGAGAGGAGATCTTAGTTACCGGATTGGTGTATACCTGAAGCCTCTGCACTTAGTTTTATAGGGCTGTTTGGGAGACGCTCGGATATATAGGCCTACTCATCCCATTCAGGGTCAACCAAGTAGATAACCCGACATAATTAGGGAGGTTTACCTATGAGCAACTAACAATGAAAGTTGGGCACAAACCATTGTTATTAACAATATGGTGTGTGTCCACTTTTGTTAGTTGCTCATAGTGTTAGGTGCACGTAAAACGCGAACGCGAACTGCTTTGAACACTTGACTTTATTCTGGGGAGATCTTAGAACAGATGAAAACAAAAACATACATCTTTGCCTTTCGTGGCGAGATAAAACTTTTGATGTGACCAAGATTCGAGCCCGAGTTGTAAGACCTCCTCATGAGGTGACCGGTGCTGAAAGAAGTTCGCGTTCGCGTTTTACGTGCAGCTATTAAACCTCCCTATAGTGAATAAGTTGCGCGTGAACACTTTTGAGGGGAAGTCTAGCGATCCTTTATTTTCGTTGAGTAGTGTGATCTCCTTTCAAGGTGATGTTTGTCCTCCCGACGACTGTCCCCAGATATGGTAATTGTTCTTGTCGTATACGTAATACCAATACTCATATCTATATACATGTAGAACCTTTGGTACACCATAACAGATAAGGCTAAACCGGCCTTGTGCAAGATGGTTGGCTCATTGCCACGGCGCAATTCACCCTTGACATTACTCCACGTGGATGGCCGTTTGCTACGGTCGCTCCTTAGAGTTAGCGACCTTGGACGTGAATAATACGATTTCATCATTCATTTAAAGGTACAGCGTAAAGTAACAGGATTGGGAAAAGTGTCACAAATTACGTTATATGCGCGATTGAGGATGTGTGTGATAAAAACCAAAATGTGTATAAGTCAGCTCAGTATCTTATCTACGTTCCGAGAAAACAATGAAAAACGGTGTTTTCAAGAAATTGTGCGAAGCCACCGTCCTATTTAAGCTGGTTCCCAGGCCATACTGCACAGAAAACGGAGGCATAATACCACGGTAGTCAGGGTCACGTGCAAGTTTTATTTCATGAGAGCGCCCGATCTTCATTTATCGTTTTATTACAAAAAGATACCATCTCAGCCGGAATCATTGCATTGGAACCATTATCTTTCATTTGAGTAACGTTTTTTCCAGTCAAAATGGTCGATTAAAATGTCGTCACATTGCGAGCCTGTATAGGTTGTCTGCACCAATTTCATAGAGCTGCTTAAGCACAAAAAATTGCTTAAGCACAAAAAATTGCTTAAGCATGAAAAACTTTGCTTGACAAATTTAGGTTACCATCAAACACACTGGTCATACACTGTTTCTATCACATGAGGATTTCACTGGTAAAGTTCCCTACTAAGCAAGAGTTTTTTGTGCTTAAGCAAATTTTTGTGCTTAAACACCTGGAGGTAAATGCTTTGTGCGTACATGTGTAGTTCGCACCAATTACCTGATATTTTTTAGAGAAATCACAAAATTTACTGTCTTAATCACGCCAAAATGCCAGTTCTGTACGTTTTCTTTCGGTAGGCGTTCTGTCATGGCGCGCTGTATATCTGACAAACTGCCATGCAGCTTCCCAAAGTCGCAATGAGGAAATTTATGGTTGCGGTAAGAGCGACGCCAAAACTAGAGTGGTACGGTGCGGTGTGTTTGTAGCGCGGCTGGAACAAATTGCAACCGACTCGAGTGGCCGCGGGCAATGAAATTCAATCGATGTCATGTCCTTAATTACAAAGTCAATATCCCGCGGAGGCATTCCCGATTGGTGGTTGAAGTATCTGTAGTATACGGCTCTTTTTTACGGTTTCTGCCTTGTACATCGTTCCGTGAAAACCCAAATAAGGAACATGTAAATACTGTCATGATATAGAACACGATACCTTTGTTTCATACTGAGTGGCGCGCATGTTTCAGAAGACTGAAATACTAAAGGGGCGTGCTCAGAAAAATGGATTTCGTTTTAACCTAACAATAATATATATTAATACCTCCCCAAAATACCATCCATGGAAACAAATCCAGGAAATTTGCATGCAATCTCCAATTTGGATGTGGAAGCTAAACGGTTGGTGTAGAACCAGATAAATTAGTTTACAAAGCATCGGTGGTTTTTTGACGATATCCTTGAAAATACACGGATTGATAACGCGAAATTTCAGAATGGTTATCAGAAAAATATGGTATCCAAATCTCAACATCCATGGGAAAAATGGGCTGGTCAAAAATGTGATCTGGACACGCTCCTTTAAAGGAGCGTGACCAGAGTTTCTGGAAAATAGTTTTCGATGTAACTTACCAATATTATCAAGTAACTCCCATACACACCTCCCATGTCCCAAAAACCCGAAAACATTCGCAATTTCCAGTAAAAAATTGAACAAAACTATCGAGTATGCTTTCAGCGGATAAACGTTGATACTGGAAAATTAGTTTACAAATAATCGGTGGATTTTCGACAATATCCTCGGAAATATGCGGCCTAGAAGCGCGGGAGTTTCAGTTTCGTAATCAGAAAAATATAACGGATGTTATGATATAAAAATCTCATGACCCATAAGGTAAGTCCCGGGGAGTTATGGGTAAAAAAAAGTGATCTGGTCACACTCCTTTAAAGTTTAAAGGTAAGTTTTATCCTTGGACATCCAAAGAATGTTTGTACTTCAAATTATTATTTTATTTTTTTTAAATGTTGATGAATAAATTGGCATAACATTAACTTAAAATGTTACAAACAAGGAACGTATGGTGGTGCTGTGCGCAATTTGAGCGCTAATAAAATCGACCAGAAATTGCCTTTGTACGCCAAAGCTGTTGAGACATCTTCTGAAGAACTTGCAATCAACACCATTCAAAATGCAGAACCTATAACCCTAACCTCGATGTTCAAAATTAGGTAGTGCGTGGTCGTGGTGGTTTTCGGTACGAATTGGAGCAGATTATGGGCACATCTAAATATCTTGTGCCTGTTTAGTTTTTGCGAATGTCAGAATTATAATCTGCATGGTGATCCACCCGAACAAAGACAATATGAAGCATTGTGGTGCTGTTCTAGAGGGAATTTTTTTTCCTCAAATAAGTGAAAATTCATATCATTCCCCTTCTGTTGAGATGTCTGTGTCTTTATTGGGGTCAACTAATCGTTGGTGGCAAATCTTTAATTTGCAAACTAAAATGATCAATAAAATTATCTTTTGCCTTCAGACTTCCCAAACGCAGACGTGGACGTTTGGTGTTAAAAGGGGTGGAAATATATATAGGAAAGACAACATTTAAAGGGGAAGTAAAGCCATGCATTAAAAAGCCGTAGGGTGTTACGGGCCGGCGTGAGGGCAGTTCGTGATCAACGGGGAAGTATCGCCAAGTTTGCGGTGTGTATTGGAGAAATTTATTCCCTGCGCGCGGTTACGATTGCCACTTGACGCTTCCGCTTGCCGGAAAAATAGCGACATCGATAGAGCCTGGCGGTTGCCACGAGATGTTTTATACAATCGGAGTGAGCTCCAGTTGGTGTTACGAGGTGATTTATACGTTCGTGAGCTTTGGAAAATGTGAATTCTGAGGCCTGTTTTTGCGACCACAAGCAGAAACATGTTTCTGATATAACTGCAGATTCAACCAAATTAATGGCTGGCCGGTTAAAAAACCTGTCCATTGGTTGAACAAGTGTGGTTAGGCCTACGTCAGATGTTATGGTCACGAAAACACGCCCCCTGGACGCCGTCTGTAATGTGTGTGATAAACACAAACCTGCATGTAGGGCCTAAGCCTAGTCCATGTTTTCAAGAAATTGTGCGAACCCACTGTGATCTTTATAGACTGGTTTCATGGCAATATAATAGTAATACTGCAAGGAAAGTAATGCCACGGTATTCAGTGGCCTCGTTTAATTCACACGAGGGCCCATTTGTAAAAACATGCGTGTGCACACGCATTTATATGTAAATTCATCTTCTTATAGAAAGGGCGGAATAATTGCATTGGACAGTTGGGACCACTAAGCTTCCATTTATCGTTTGAGTAAAGTTTTTTTCTGATCAAATGGTTGATCAACATTTCTGGACGTTGCCATTCCTGTATTGAGCTCGTGCCAATGACGTAATTTTGGGAGTCAAATAATGCCGCGTCGTTGTGGAAGCAATGTGCGTGCGCGTTGTGTGTCTATGGCGTGCGTAACGCGCAATGCTAAGGCTCCCATTGGTGAATTAAACCGCGTTACGCCCACCAGAGACACACACAGCGCGCACGCACATCGCTTCTACACTGACTCAGCATTATTTGACTCCCAAAATGGCGTATTTGCACGTGTTCGAAGGGGGTCAATAGTTTATACGCCTATGTCGACAAAAGGACTGGTTACTCTTTCAAATCTTTGGATCATTATTTCAAACGGAGCAAATGAAATTTGGTTGAATTCATAATATAAACCGAGGAAGAAGCGCCAGTTAGAAAATGAAAAGATTTGTGCGCATAAATTTGCAAATAGCTGTCTGTTATGGAATTCTATTACTGCCAGTTCAGCGTCGCAAGTGTGGCGTTTTTGGCTGGCTCCGTAGCCGTTTGCGCCGTCAACGGCGCATTGTCGCGTCGTGCCGTCGCATTGTCGCGTCTTGCCGTCGCATTGTCCCGTCGTGCCGTCGCGTCGTGCCGTCGCATAGTTTGTACTGTTTGTATAGCACCACTGCAGCGTCGCGTCGTGCCGTCGCATAGTCGCGTCGTGCCGTCGCATTGTCGCGTCGTACCGTCGCATTGTCGCGTCGTACCGTCGCATTGTCGCGTCGTACCGTCGCATTGTCGCGTCGTACCGTCGCAATGTCGCGTCGTGCCGTCGCATTGTCGCATTGTCACATTGTTGATATTATGTTCCTTAGCCGTTTACGCCGTCAACGGCGCATTGTCGCGTCGTGCCGTCGCATTGTCGCGTCGTGCCGTCGCATTGTCGCATTGTTGCATTTCGATTGAAAAGTCCATTGTTTCGCCAGTAGGTGGCGCTATACATTAACGCAGCACACGTTTTACAAGTAGGGGGTACAGGTCAACTCGGACCCAAGTCAACTCGGTCTCGGTCAACTCGGTCCCAAGTCAACTCGGTCTCGGTCAACTCGGTCCCAAGTCAACTCGGACCCAAGTCAACTCGGACCCAAGTCAACTCGGACCCAAGTCAACTCGGACCCAAGTCAACTCGGACCCAAGTCAACTCGGACCCAAGTCAACTCGGACCCAAGTCAACTCGGACCCAAGTCAACTCGGACCCAAGTCAACTCGGACCCAAGTCAACTCGGACCCAAGTCAACTCGGACCCAAGTCAACTCGGACCCAAGTCAACTCGGACCTAAGTCAACTCGGACCCTATGGGAAATTAAACGTAAAAAATATTTAGCAACGGGCAATTTTGCTGTGGCGTGAGACACAGGCACGACCCAGGGTGCCATTTATGCCACTCAAGGGGTAGTTTAAAATCAATGGCCACAGATTAATAATCACTAAAGTTGGGTTTTGAACACTATTTTCCGAAACAGATACCGTTGTAGTTTACTGATAAAAAATATATCATATCGGGCGGAAATACCCCACTTAAAGGCACAGACTCGTCAGCAATGCGGGTGCGCCAAATTCGTGCTACGAAATAGATGAGAAGTCCTTATGCACCTATCAATTGTTTCCCCCACCCCTCCCCGAGGGTCCGAGTTGACTTGGGTCCGAGTTGACTTGGGTCCAAGTTGACTTGGGTCTAAGTTGACTTGGGACCGAGTTGACTTGGGTCCGAGTTGACTTGGGTCCGAGTTGACTTGGGACCGAGTTGACTTGAGTCCGAGTTGACTTAGGTCGGAGTTGACTTGGGTCCGAGTTGACTTAGGTCCGAGTTGACCGAGTTGACTTTGGTCCGAGTTGACCTGTACCCCCTACTTGTAAAACGTGTGCTACGTTAATGTATAGCGCCACCTACTGGCGAAACAATGGACTTTTCAATTGAAATGCAACAATGCGACAATGCGACGGCACGACGCGACAATGCGACGGCACGACGCGACAATGCGACGGCACGACGCGACAATGCGCCGTTGACGGCGTAAACGGCTAAGGAACATAATATCAACAATGTGACAATGCGACAATGCGACGGCACGACGCGACAATGCGACGGCACGACGCGACAATGCGACGGCACGACGCGACAATGCGACGGTACGACGCGACAATGCGACGGTACGACACGACAATGCGACGGCACGACGCGACTATGCGACGGCACGACGCGACGCTGCAGTGGTGCTATACAAACAGTACAAACTATGCGACGGCACGACGCGACGGCACGACGCGACAATGCGACGGCACGACGCGACAATGCGACGGCACGACGCGACAATGCGACGGCACGACGCGACTATGCGACGGCACGACGCGACAATGCGACGGCACGACGCGACAATGCGCCGTTGACGGCGCAAACGGCTACGGAGCCAGCCAAAAACGCCACACTTGCGACGCTGAACTGGCAGTAATAGAATTCCATAGTCTGTTTACTGTAAAATTTAAGTGCCGTCTTATTTCCGTCCGGGAGCAATACCCAGCATTTCGTTCACGTGCCAAGAATTCCCAGTCGGCAGAAAGGTATGGGTTGTTCATGCCCGGGAATTTGGAAGGTGTGAGACGGGCAATTCTGTAAAATAGTCCCCCGACGAAGGCACACAGCTTTCAACACAGCATTTAAAAGCAATGGAAGCAATGGCCCGCTCTGTTTTACACTGTTTTCCCCCTGTGATCTTTATACCTTTTAGCACTTAGGAACTACATTTGCTGTTTATTGCCCATGGGCCTAGTAACAAGACATTTCGTGGTGTTTTTCAACATGAAACTCGGGCGGTTATACTAACCCTGTTCGCGAAATGCCAATGTCACAATTTTTAACTTCTTTCTGTCACCTTCCATTATCTACTCTGAATTGTCCTGATTTGTTTGCCTGGCCAGCACCTTTGGTTTCCTCTATTGGCTTTTATCCTGAAGACACCCATTTGGAGGCCAAACGAAAACCTCTCATTGGTGCATGGACGCGCGTCGCGCGTATCGCGAAGACGCACATCGCTGCACCTGTCTTCATTTTGATCGAACAGTATGCCTACTTAGTTCGTATGCACTTTTTCTTGCTATATGTACATGTATGTAGTGCACGTGGCAGGTGTAAAGTACAGAATCAATACAATGTTCACCGTAGGACAGAATGGCATAAAGCAATAAGGCATTGACGTGCACAACTAGGCATTGGCGTGCACCACGTCGCCCAACAACAGCATACCATGCATACACTGCAAAAACTGTGGTGTTAAATTAACACCAGTGGTGTCGTCTTATATAGATACAAAGCTTGGTGTTAAAATTTAACACCATAGGTGTTACTTCTAATACCACACTTGGAATAAATGCATTATGTTTAACACCCTCGGTGTTAAAACTAATACTTGTGGTGTTAAAATGTAACACCAGGCTTAGTATCTATATAAGACAACACCCACTGGTGTTATTTAACACCACAGTTTTTGCAGTATATAGTATGTGACTTCAAACTGCACCTTAATTTTGAAAGTGAATAATTCGGGCCGCCAGCAATTATACAAATGTTGCCCCGAAAAAAAGGCTAATTAATTCAGGTACACTTTATACAGCAGCCACGACCGTGGCCGATTGCTATAGTTTTTTTTGCTACAACCCTAGGCCTATAGCTGCCGAACACGGCCGGGTGATTTTCGAGGCAAAAGGCCGGTAATTAGCATTTTATAGAGGGTAAACGAACCTGCCAAACCTTGCACCACGTCATCGAGAAAGGAATTTTATCTCGACCGAGCCTGATGCGGAATATCCTCGGCAACATTGCTCCAAGGTGGCGACGGACTTGATGGAAATTCACGGAATCACAATTTATGAGATGACGACTTACGAGATCAAGTGACACATATGCCTGATTGGACCGCGTCCTTCGCAGAAAGCGAGCTGTAAATCATCGGTTTCGTATTATATCACTCGGGTGAATATCTTTAAACCGAGACTCGGGGTTGAATGGCCCCGGAAATGGTGCGGGCATCAGCCGATAAAGGCATATTTTGTTTTAGCGATTTTTTAATTTACACAACACCCTCGGGTATACCCCCAACGTTTCAACCCGAGTATTTCTCAAATGGTATTCTATAAGAAATGTTCAGAACTGTATTAAGAAAAGGGAGAAAGCAACAACGAGGCTCGAACCAACGACCTTCTGATTGAAAGTCGAGATATCTTCCAATCACACCACGAATTGATTGATCGATTGATATTAATTTATTCCATTCTTATCGTGGCCCACAGGCCAAATTGCAAGAATGTTACAATTGCAAGCCATTCGCACACGGCTTAAGTTAGTAAACACAGGGACATGCACTGCAAAAAATGGGGTGTTAAATTTCTAACACCAATGTTTTTTAATTCTTTGGGTGTTACATTTGTGTCAAACGAACACCGGTGTAATAGATTAACAGCAGAAAAAGTGGTGTAGAATTTGCATGGTGTTAAACTTGATAAACTGCGCATGGTCACAATGCATGGCGCTTAGTATTCTAATCCCATTAGTTGATCTCGAGAAAATTATGGGATGTCGGTCACGTGTTCACTGCAAACAACATTTTTTTGGTGTTAAAAAATAATGCTATAAGAAAGCATGCGCGGAAATCCAGCTATTTGATTGGCTACCGGCGTTTCTGATAATTTTTCCGTGTTTGAGCATTAAACCATAATCATCACGTTGTACTTATGGCTAGACTATCTGAATTTGTTTTTCTATGATATCATCATTACTCCTTTATAGGGGGATATGAAGAAATCATGAACCAACATGATGAAAACAATGGTATTTTGCCGATTTCATTACTGTTCAACCACGAACAGGTCAGTGTTAAAAGATTTTAACACCAAATGCTGGTGTTAATTTACACCATTGGTGTTAAATTTAACACCAGAGGTTTTGCAGTGCGTGTTCTATTTTAAAGTGGTTCCTCTATGTTACACCGATTGGTGTCGGTGTAGGTGTTACAGTCAATAAACACAAAAATTCTTGCCCAAAATAAACACACACGTTGACACCGGATGGGGGTGTTAACATATTGATTCCCAAATTGGTGTTACTTAACACCCAAATCCTTGCCCAAAATGGATACCAAGGAAGAATCAAATTTTACACCAGTGGTGTAGATTTTAACACCGCATTTTTTTGCAGTGTGTATGTTCGGACGAACCTTTAAAACGTGTGGTATTTAAGCACTAGCCTGTTTCTGCCGAAATCACGGCGGTTCAGCCTATATGATAGGCTTTGGTTTCTGACGACCGAACCTGACAACAAGAGCCTGTTTTTGCGACTCTAATCAGACACATGTTGCTGACGTAAATAACGGATCAACCAATGAACGGTCTTGGTTGCCAGCAGCCAAAGCTGACCATTGGTTGATTATCGTCAGAAACCTGTTTATGGTTATGTTCGCCAAAACACGCCTCATAATAATAAATATAAACGCCCTCGCTGTGCACTGTGATAATGTAAAAGACAGATTACATGATTGGAAAACTTTTAAGAACAGGAACAACAGCATTACGCAACTAAAGAATGATGTTGATAAACTGCCTTGTAAAAACTTCATCCACACAGATGCAGTAATAGGCCTACTTCAGAAAAACCATATAAATCCATGCATGCTTTTTCTTGTCAACTCATAAGTAACATTTTGGGTCACTGCAAATGATGTATTGGGGCTATAGCATAGATCATTTTCACGGCGATGTTGGCTATAAGCACACAACATTTCTGCTTATGGGTTATTTATTTCAGAAAGAACATACATAAGCAGTTAGCATAGCAAAGCACGCGCTTATTACACAGGCAGCAGGCCTTGCTTAAAACGTGGCAACAGTAAATATCTCGAACGTGCATTGCGGTTTGTTATACATGTACTTCTGGTTTAGTTTCTATCTCTGAAACCTGCTTCTGGGCAAAATAATAATGAAATTCATATGGATATCTCCGCCATCTCAACCAAAAATCTGTAGTTGCAGATTTATTGCAGCGAGCCGGAGAGTTTTTTCTATAACTTTATAACTTTCAATAGCTAGATTTATGATCAAATACGACAATGGTAATTACTCTTGACCACCGAGCTCAATACAGCCCGTATACAAGATTTACAATGTCCAATAATAAACCATTTTGACCGAAACAAAAAAATGCTCAAATAAAAGACAGAAGTGGTTCCAACTGTCCATTGCAACGATTTCCCCGAGGTGATATTTTTCAATAAGAAAACGATAACTGGAGATGAATTTATACAAATGCGTGTTCAACCTTATTTTTTACAAGGGCGCCCTTATGTAGACGAAACTAGGTCCCTGATTTTACTGTGGTATTATGACTCCGTTTTCCGTACAGTATAGCCAGGGAACCAGCCTAAATAGGACGGTGGCTTCGCACAATTTCCTGAAAGCATATATACACAGTTTTTCATTGTTTTCTTGGAACGTAGATGAAGTACTGAGCTGATTTATACACGTTGGTTTTTATCATACACAAGTCATCCTCAATCACACAAGGAGATATAACGCCGTTTGTAACAATTTTCCAATCATGAAACTTGTCTTTTTATGGTCCTGATTTGTGTCGGGAATTAAATGAATTTCGTAATTATTGCATTTTAATACATAAGATTACTTTTCTGGTTTTCCAACCACTTTTCAGCAGCCATAAGCGCAGAGTGAGATGTCGTTAGTTGACGGTGCTTAATTCCAAGATGCATGGAGGACGCATGCGCCTCTTCATCAGTGTCGTCATCATAGCGGGTTTCTTGCGCTGGTCGCAGGGGCAAGCCACTTTGCCGTCCAAAGGTGTGTTTCGATATCATGACGTCGTCACAATGCTTTAGACCAAAACGTCAATCATCTTCAATCACATTATTTTTGTGAACCCCACCCCCAGTCACCCATGTTGAGATTTTGAAACGATATATGTGGCGTATTTTTCCATTACCGTTTTGAATTTTTGCGCTCTCACTCCGCGTATATCCAAGAATATCGTCAAAAATCCACAGAAATTTTTCCGGAATGTAATTATGCTATTTTAAAAAGTCACTATCCGATATCACTATCCATTTTCCAGAAAAATCATAAATCTCCTTTAAAGAAGTGATATGCCGGCGTTGTCCCCCGGTATTTTGATTGCTTAAAGCTGGGCCAAGATATTCCCCTCGTTTTCTTTGGAAAGCTTTCTTATCTATCGATGTCAACCTAAAGTACCATTTTACCCATGCATGGGGCTTGTTTTCGTGACCACAACCAGAAACACGTTTCTGACGTAACTTGCAGATTCAACCAATGGTCGGCTTTGGTCATCGGTAACAGAAGCCGTTCATTGGTTAAATCGGTAATTACGTCAGAAACATGTTTCTGGTTATGGTCGCAAAAACGGCTACATTTGTAAGGGCAGGATCGGCTACGTCCAAATTATATGGCTTCGACTTGAAATTAATTTAAATAGGCTAGACAGCTTCCTCACTTTTCATAGACTTTGTGATCTAAAAACCGGCATATGGCGACTTGAATCAGCTTTCCCGTCTGTTTCATCTCCTTATAGCCAAGTTAATTCAATATTTTGTCCACGTCGAGGATTATCCGAGGGCTTTTTAATCCAATAAACTCAAATCGAATTCTATGATACTTCTTTGCCGCCAGATTACTGCGAATACGAAGGGCAGATCATACCTAATCGACATAAGATCGTGCTGAAGACAGATCCGTGTATAAGGTGCCGTTGCAGGGTAAGGTTTGCATAGAATTACCGGTCTTTTCTTAAAATTTGCTAGAAATTTCCTAACTTGAGAGGTTTAATGACATTTGTTGGAAAGCAGATACCTTGAAGTTTATTTGGGATGCAGGAAGGGTTATATTTTTCCCCTAAACTTCGTTTGTCAAACGCCGGGGTGAATTTTCGTTTTCTATTTTGGGAAAGTTTTCATCATCGATATTTGCCCTTTTTAAAAGGCCATAAACACCTAATTTCTTCTATACAAAGGTACCATTTTACACATGAAAAAATCATGTGGTGTTTGTTACCAATGCTACCAACGATTTTAGTCGGTTTTTCTTGTCAACTCGCGAAGTAAAATTTTGAGTCAATGCCAATTAGCCCTTTTGAAGTTTGGCGGACGGGCGCACTTTATGAAGTGGGTATAAAATTGAATAAAATGCAAAATAACTGCACTTTGCACTTATTTATCTTATTTATAATTCTGTCTCTGTATTATAATTGCAACATATAAATCAAGTTTTTGGAAAGAAATACAACCTTTAAAAAAAATCATACCCAAATAAAATTGCGCCCTCTCTTTTTGTTCCGCCATACTTCTAAAAAGGCTAATGATGTGATGGGGCTAATTTTTCAAGTTTCGGTTTCCTGCAAGTTTTACAAAGTCCTGGCGATTGGCTAATACTTTGTTTCTCAATGATGCATGTAGTTTCACAAGTGCCCTTTAAAGGTTCGTTCTGTCCGAGATTTGGCTAGAATTTGAGAAATAAAAGCGCCTCCGAAATAAGTCATGGGCCGGTAGATTTCACAAAGCGCTTGTTTATGTACTCCTTTGAGCATTTGGAGTTCTAACTATGGATGGTTAAAGTCAGACACAAGCTCGCGTATCCATCCTTCTATTTTTTTTTCTTTTCATAAATTGTATACATTTTGGGGTGCTATTTTTTTCCCAACATCGTGCAGAATGTATTTTATATAAATTCCTGCCAGAAATGTAAACATAGAAATTAATTAAACTAAATTTGCTTTCTCTTAGAAAGGGGAGCTAGAATGTCGCACCAAAACTTGTCCGCAGCTGAAGTGCAAAGAAACCGTTCACAAACCGGGTACATGCTGCCCCAAATGCGTAAGTAAGTACTAAAAAAACTATGCTCATTTATTGAGAGTAATGTTCAAAACATGTTCTTGTTTTTTGTGTAAGCAATGCTGAATTAATTTATTTGTTTGTATGAGGCAAATGTTTTTGTCTAGGCTTACAGGGTTTTAATTGTTTAAAAAGTACATGTTTTTTAATTTCAAAAATAATTCATTTTATGGCAAAATTACTGAATATTTCAGAAAACGACAAATATCTGGAAAGATTAGAATGCCTCGTATTTTTTTCGTATACATTGAACAAAGATTTTAAGGAAATTACTTCCTGGAATCAACACATAATGTATTAATTTTAAGATATACTTCCCACTTGCACTTTTGTCGCAAATGTTGCTTTTCTGTAGAAAAATCACGTTTCTTCTTCAAAAATTGCCTTCAGTTAGTGCACAAGATAACCATTCACGCGCGCGCGCAGCGCCCTCTGTTGTCGCGCTTACGCACAGACCGCTCGCCGCGTCATTTTGTGCATTACTTTTTGCAGTAATTTTATCATTTATTTATCTCAGAAATGCAACATTTGCGACGGAAGTGTCAGTGGGAAGTATATCTTAGAATTGAATAAGCTATCGATTCCAATATATAAATTTACCCAAATCCGTGTTCAATGTATATGAAAAAAATACCATTATGTCATTGCCATGGATTGCCATGAATAAGACAGTTGCATAAGATACTGAAATTCAAATCAGCACTGAAAAAGTGGTTACAGGGCAACGAATAAAGAATAAAATATTTCTGATCCCTTCCATCTTGTGGCATATTACCTGACAAATTTAAGGTGCTGTGCCCTCCACATGATGACCATTCCTGTTAATGCATAGCTGGCATCTTCGTCTCGTCTCCTAACATTTTCTGAGACTCGTAAAAAGATCTCGGGCGGAATATTTTCAATGGACAGTTGAAACCACTTTTATCTTCCATTAAAGTGCTTTAAAGGGGTCAAACTAATGTGAGCGCTATGTCCATATCCAATGCAAATGGATTAACAGCTTGAAAAAATAAGCTTTATAAATCAGAAAGAGCTTCAATCAGGGGACATTATAATGAGATTTTACTGTACCCTTTACCATGTTTTGGCTGTAATCAGTGAGCAAAAGCAATAGGGCCTATCCAAATTCCCATTCCTGTATATATACTGTGCAAAAGAAACGCACAATTTTGTGGAAAAAAAAGCAGTAAATCTAAAAGTCGGTGAATTTTTAGCACACAGAAGCTTTGTACAGTAATGCATAATGAAGCTGTTATGTGAATATTTCGAAGTCAACTTTACTGCAAAATGAAATTTTCAAATTTTGATGAAACTGAAAATTTGCATTTCTTTGGTTGCTCGGTATAGTATCCAGTTTAAACAGAAGCAAAAATTCCACCAGAGCTGACAACGTAGCCGTGACGATGGGTCTGGACATCACATCAGACGGTCTTAACCAAATCATCACCCTCAGACTGCCCCCACCCCCCATGATACCGCCCCCGCCTCCATCTGTCCTGGCCGCCGCCATGCTGGGCAACAACACTGTTACCCGGCCGGTCGTCGTGACAACACCGGATGCCCCGCCCATTGAGCCAACAATCGTAACGCCCAGGGTTACCGTAAGGGTCACACGGGCCCCGCCTACGCCGCCACCCACACCCCCACCACCAGCACCAGATATGACAACAATAAAGGTTTGAACCGACTTTGTGAAAACATTTGTTGGCATGCATGTTTTCTTTTGAAATGCATGTTACATTTCTTGTTTAAAGTAGCGTGTTCAGATTTTTCTGAAAAATGGATTTCAATCTGACCCAAAGGAGTGTGTCCAGCAGCCGATTTCACGAAAGAGTGCGCAGTTTGTGCAACTTTTGAAAAATGGCGCAAGCCCCATAGCTTGCGTGTTATCATCGCTAAATTGTTGCGCGACTTACGCAATAAAACGTTGTGCAAGTGGGCTTACGCAACTGCGTAAGTTTTATGAAATCGGCTGCGGGGTTGATTTCACAAAGACTTGCGACACATCATATAAGAGCTCAAATGCATTGCAACTTGCCGAACCCTTCGTAAGTTTACGATGGGTTTTATAATTGCATTTCATGAAACACTTGCAATGGGTACACGTCGCAATTTGTGTGAACCGCTACACGGTGCTATGGCAGAACCCTTCGCAAAGTTGCGATTACCTATTTGGTAGTCGTAACTTTGCGACGGGTTTATCAGTTGTTACAACACATCGCAAATCATTTCGTTTATACCATATCATTTGACATATTTTCTCAGTACCATTCTGAAATTTCGTGTTCCCAAATCCATTTCCAAGGATATTGTCCATTCATAAAGCAGTTCAGTGATTACACCAATCTTTTTGCTTCCACAGCCAAATTGGAGATTTCCTGTTTTCTTCCCATGGATAGTATTTTGAAAAATGAAATATATTTTCTGGAAAAATCTGAACACGCTTCTTTAATACAGTCACTCATAATGCATGAATGCTTACACACCCAATTTTGATTTTCCCTTTGCATGCACCCAAACCCTGCTTCTACTGGCTATTATTCTCCCCTAACCACCTGAAGACCACCCCTACACCTACTCCCGTTCCTCTACCGAGACCCACCCCTGAGGCTGCATGGAATAAGTGGTGTGCAAAGGGCGAACCTGGACCTCAGGGGGTCAAAGGCGAGCCCGGCTACCCTGGATCCCCAGGCATGCAGGTATTACTAGCTGTTTTCCACTCATGCATGATTTTCAATTTTATAAATTAATTAAAACTTTGTCTAAATGTAAAATACATAATCTTCCGAAAGAGAAATGCAATTATCAATAGCCTTTTGTGTGTTTTACACGAATAGCGTCTGGTGTACTGACGTACTTCCTTGAACATGTACACTTAGTATCCACTTGACCAGACTAAATTTTTGTTGCTATGTGGTGAACACGGCAGGTGTGAAATACAGAATCAATACCGTGTTCAGCATAGGAGAGAATGGCATAAACTGCACCTCCACTTGAAAGTGAAGAATTTGGGGAGCCGACCATTATGCAAATGTGCACGCAAAAAACTAATTCTTGATCAGAAGTGAAGTTTGTTGAATAGAGTGAACTTAATAACGAGGCACTGATCGACCAATCACTTTGGAATCGCTATGAAAACTGTTCCGCTTCAGTGATTTCATCCAGGTCCAAAATGAACCGTTTGAACAAACGTGATTCCCACAGCAGTGAAATGTGACATTTTCCGTTTCTGGGAGAATCCTGCAAAAGGGTTCTCAGGAAACCATTTTTGTTGGATTTTCAAACAATAAACCAACACAAAATGCTGTCAAATTTCGTTGATTTCTTAAGGGAAATAAATAATCGCACAGGAAAAAAGTAGCAGGGCTGAAAAGTAGAATAGGAATTTAAAATGCAAAGCCAATTATTTTCCACTTATTTTCCAAAAATTCTTTCGTTTGAAATTTGTATCATGGTAAATGGCACTGCCTCAAAATAAACGTAAAGCCAAAAAACAAAGTATGAAGAATTTGTAACAAGGGACCTTTTCTTTTACAACAACACAAAAAAATAATACATAGTGTACACTTAGAGGAACTTTCTGTGATGGTTTTTGCCACTAAATATACCGATCAACAAAACAAACGTAAATCTTTAGTTTACTAAAAATTGGAAAATTTCTTTTGTAATTAAGTTGATATCAAAATATTCACATAACAGCTTCATTAAGCATGACTGCATAAAGCTTTGTGTGCTGAAAATTCCCACTCTCAGATTGACTGGTTTTTCAATCAAAAAATTGAACAAATGTTTGTGTTTCTTTTGTTGCTTCGTATAAAATCTGAACCTCACTTCTGGAGTCCTCTTTGAACAAAGCTATAGTTGGCTTGATGTTGTAAAATCCACACACCAGATGAAAACACTTCAGTATAATAAGCACCACGGCCATACAGTCTCCTTGACAACATTAGGGAGTGTACTTTGCCAATTCACTTATTCAAGTACCATTCACAATTACCTATTCATAGTCGAGGATATCCTCGACCTTTAAAATCGGAATCAAATTATGATTTTTGATCTGCATGTGTAAGTCAATTATAAAGCCATCATCTGATTGAATAGAGTTTTTTTATTGTACAAACGTCAAAACGTTGATGTACGTTGAGAATTTCTAACTTTTGACAAGATAAAAGGAAATTTTAATCATTGCTATTACGTTTTGCTCAAATGATACACCAAAGAAAAAAGAAAATTAGCTGTTTTATTTATATATATTTTAGCCATCACAAGTTCAGTTTCTGTCTTTGCTATTTAAGTTTTGCTCAAATGACACACCCAAAAAAGGAGATAATTAGCAGTTTTTTTAAATATATATTTTAGCCATTACAAATTAAGTTTTTGTGATCAAAATAAGCAAAATTTTGAGTAATATGTATTAAACTCAAAACTCTTCTCAAACCTATTTCACTGTATAGAAATTTTTCGTGTGACAGGATGTCTTCTGAATCAGTTTTACAAAATATAAGCACATTCTGGCATTTTTACAATCAGTAGTTTGCATTTTCTAGAACAGGGGACACTATTGAAATTGCTTCCATGAATATGGTCTATCACTGTGTGGTGTTAAAATATTGTGGCAAGTACAATATGCCAAGAAAATATTTTGCATTTTAGCCACCATGTACATGTAGCCTCTGTCGGTGTGACTGCTCGTGTGCCCAATTTTAGCGTAACAAACTTGGAAGAAAGCGATCTTACCTAATTGATTTCTAGTAATTTGGGTTCTTGATTGCATTTTTCAGGGTACACCAGGAACCGAAGGTCCAACAGGATCATCTGGTCTGAAGGGAGACCGGGGCGATCAGGGACTTCGGGTAAGGCAAGAAAATATGGACTATATGTAATCCACAAGTCTACAAAACAAGAAAAAGAGAAACTGAAAATTTGGTTAAGTCCAGGGTTATATCCCTTTCAGTCACAGGAATTTCAACAGAAAAAGAAGTCCCTTTTAAATAACAAATGTACATAATGTCATCGAAGGGGCTATAAAGGGTATCAGCCTGACTTGAGTCACAATTTCATCTAGTAAGGTTCAAATTATTTTACTTAAATCAAGTCCCGCATCAAAAAAACTGAACTCAAGTTTCCAAATATAATGAATTGACTAGAATCAAGTCATGTAATTGCCATAATAATAATAACGGTGTATTCTTGTATAGAGCACATCTACCAGGGTTGTAGTCGAGTCCATTACAAGTCCTCACAAGCCTTCACAAGTCCACCACAAGTCCATGGGTCTTAATCATGTGCAAGCTATTGGGTCTAAGTCACAAGATATTCAAATGAACTCCAACGAAGGCATTCTTTTGTGTGTTCATCCTTTGCGTCTTGTTACTGGACTAATGACAGACTTTATTGGCTCTGGACTTGTGATAGACTTGTGATGGACTCGCCTACAACCCTGATCTACCCTGCAAGGTAATTCTGGCGCTGTTGCCATTAATATTACTGCTGCCATTTCGCTTCCACTAGCTGGCTGCCTGGCCAAGGCGCACAACCCTATTAGCACTTAGATTGTGGCATTCCCCCTAACAGCTCCCCAAATATCGCTTGGGTTGACAAGTCAATTGAGATTAAGTGTCTTGCCCACGGACACAAACACGTTGGCACAGATGGGGCTCGAACCCATAACCCCTAGCTCAATCACCAGCATGCCGTGTACCCACCCTAAATCATAACACACTGTCTTCTGAATATGCCACCAGACGGGGTGCTATATTATACAAATATTGACTGCAATGAGGGGCATGGTTAAGATTATAGGCACAAGGTGATCTCGAAGCCATGACTATGCCCCGAGGCGGAAGCCGAGGGGCATAGTCTTGGCTTCGAGATCACCGAGGGCCTATAATCTTAACCATGACCCGAATAAACAGCAGTCAATATTTGTTTTATATACCGAATGTGTAGATTTTTGTCATCTGGTTGGTTAAAAGTAACGATACATCATACAGTCATGACAGTGGTCCTTCGAGTTTCGATTTCGGAAGCTGGTCTACGGCGGAAAAGTTGTATATTTACAGCAAACATTTGTAGCATAATCACCTGGCACTTTAGTAGCACATTTCACCTGACACAGTTTTCACTGTAGGCCACTTCTCTTATATTCTTAAGGACTTCATCATCTACGACAGACGTCGAGATGCCGCCATTACCGTCCTGATGAATGTTTACGTGAAGCGCCCAGCTGCATAGTTGGTGCACAGCTCTGCTAACACATGTAATGCGCGCGACCGGAACCCACTAAATGACTATGCCCGGGGCATGGCAAAGACTATTGCCCGGTGGGCATATACGCGCCGGGTCTAGCCGATTCAATGCCCCCACTTTTAACCAATCAGATGACAGGAATCTACGCATGAGGTATATAATGAGTGCTATATTGCCACATTCCTTTCTTTCCCACTTTGTGCTTTTCATCAGAACCTTATGTTATAATGCCTTTTGACCATTTTATGACAAATAGTTGGGACTAGACAGATCGACTTGTGACTAGTAGTTTGCAGACAGTTCACATATCAGGAAACTATTCTAAGATGATCAAAGCCATACAGTTAAATGACTCACTGTCTGAACTACAAAGACTACAGGAGTTGCAATGTCCCAAAATTTCAATCAACCGATTGACCTAAAAACCTTACTCAAATGGAAGATAGAAGTGGTTTCAACTATCCAATGCAGTGATTCTGCCGGTGGTGATTATTTGTTTTTATAAGAAATAATTGAAGATGAATTGATATAAATGCCTGTGCACACACATTTATTTACAAGGGCACCCTGTGCTTGTTGGAATATGTGTGATGTATGATAGATGTCATAATTCAAGTTGCTACACTGACCCAGCAGTTCAGAAGCCAATTTCGCAGTGCTGTTAAGCACAACAATTTGCTTAGCACATAATTTATTTGCATTATATTGCAAACATGGGTTACCAAACAAACAAATCATATGTGATGTGAATCTAAAAACACAATTTGGCATACAATTTTGGCTGGTAACCCATTTTACAGAGCAAATAAATTCTGTGCTAAGCAAATTTTTGTGCTAAACATGAGTGCCATAAAATTGACCTCTAGACATTGGTGCAATAAAATGGAAAAAGGTTCCACAGTTTTTTGGACCTGAAAAACATACTTTCACTAGGACATTAAAGGCCTTTTCCCACTACCCACCTCCTACCCGGGTAACTTTTTTACCCGGGTAGCGGTAAATAACCCGGGTTACATTTAACCCGGAGTTTCTTTTCACACGACAAGCGTTAACCCGGAGAAGCACTTACCCGGGTCGTCTCTTACACGGGTACAACAGCGACCCTTTTCCCACGGCATTTCTGCATGCGCACGTACCCGAGTACACCAATCAGCACAAATACCCGCAAACCATTGCGTGTGGAAAATCGATCGATCGATCAGGCTGCGCACGCACACACAATTTTGCTGTTAATATTTCGCATGTTTAATAATATTTATCGATGTGTGCTTTGTCACTGGCCCCACGCGTATTTTGTTGTACACTACCTTCAGAAGAGTACCAGTTTGACAGTGCCATTCAAGCGCGGCAAGCCAATGCCAATCATTATTGCGGCAAGAATTTAACTCGCTAAATAGCCTACCCGGGTAGGCTATTGTCGTCGTTTCCAACGACAAACGTTAACCCGGAGAATCGTCTCAAGGTCGCCGTTAACCCCGAGATTGGTGGGTTAACCCACCTCCCGAGCAGGGCTAGAAATTACCCGGGTTAAGTGGCATTTTTGGCCAGATAACCCGGGTAATTCGTAACCCCGAGATTTGCCGTGGGAAACGAACCCTTAACCCGGGTAATCTCGGGGTTAAATTTTTCTGTTACCCGGGTTATCTCGGGGTACATCTCATTGAGGACCCATTTCTTGATTCTGATTCACAGGGGCTAAGGGGGGAGCCAGGCCCACAGGGGATGAGGGGCTTGCAGGGGCCAAGAGGGCCAATCGGACCAAAGGTAAGAGGCTGGAATTAAGACGGAATCATATACGGTTCAAAAATAAATGCAAATTATATTCTGACTGAAATATTGAGGATGCCGAGTGATTTAATATTGTTCAGTAACTTGTATGAACACCTCTTGTAGCAAGGCTGGCAGTAAAAATTTCAATAACAATTTTATAAGTTGAAGTCGGAAGTTTACATACATGTACACCACTACCATCATCACCCAAAATGGTAAACAGGGCTACCCGAACCATTGCAAGGTGTGCAAGCTATGTTTTTAAGTACTGCATGCACGTGAGGAATTCCACAAAATCACGACTTTAGTATTAAAAGACTGTTACAAAAATGGTTACAACGCAAGATTAAGCACACCACTTTTAACACAGGTGTATGTAAACTTCTGACTACAACTGTACCTCATTTGGAGTAAATTTGAATGCCTTTTCCTTTCACATCCGCAGCATTGTTAATTTTCAGACATTTGAATTTTTCTTTCTTCTGTTTTAGGGTTCTTTTGGTTTGCCAGGTCCTAGTGGTACACCCGGGAAGAAAGGTCCGCAGGGTAAAAATGGCAAGAGGGGAAGAAAGGTACGTTGGTATGAAATTAGATCCTTATAGTCAACTTCAAAATGAAATCTATGCTAAGTGACTACACTCCGTCCAGCATCATTCCAATTTTAGTATTAGGGGTGTTTTCAAATAACATGAAATATCTGCCAGCTAGGTGGTCAAAATTTCAAATGACTGACATTGCCATATCTCTATAGATTTTGGATCTGTAGGACCTAGGAATTGGCAATTGATTTTAGGGTGGTCCAGGATCGGAGAGCAAGGTCCTGTAGGACCTGAAGGCCCAGCAGGCTTGCCTGGACCTGTAGGCCCTAGGAATTGGCAATTTGAGATTATGATGAACTGGTTTGATTTCAGGGTGATCCAGGAGAGCAAGGTCCTGTAGGACCTGAAGGCCCAGCAGGCTTGCCTGGACCTGTAGGCCCAGCAGGCTTGCCTGGACCTGTAGGCCCTAGGAATCAGCAAATTGAGATTGTGACGAACTGGTTTGATTTCAGGGTGATCCGGGACAGCAAGGTCCCGTTGGACCTGAAGGCCCAGCAGGCTTGCCTGGTCATGTGGGACTTCCTGGACCTGTAGGACCTAGTGGAATGGGTAAGTTTAAAGCCTGAGTTTTACTCAAGTATTACTGCATCTATGTGGCTGAAACTTCTACGAAACAGTTTTCCAATCATGTAATCTGTCTTTAAGCTGTCTCCTGTGTTTTTCCATTTCTACCTAGATGGAGCACCAGGGCCTTCCGGTCCAATGGGACCTGTCGGACCCCAGGGCCTTTCTGGCTTCCCGGGCAGTGCAGGGGCGCCAGGTTCTAGGGGGCTCAAGGGGGATAAAGGGGACCCTGGAAATCGGATTATGGAAGGAGTAAGCCACGTTTCATTTTAGCTCTGAATCATAGGGTTTTTTTTCACACTGAGCCCTTTCGCGCATAAATTTGATGCACGTCGCTTTGAGAAAAAGTGGTGTGAGAAAAATTGAAGTGAAACGACACACTAAAAAGCACAGAATCAACTTGGACGGAAAGCGTTTTCTGTGGTTTTCAGTGCTTTTATTTTATTTTAATTTATTTATTTATTCACCACATCCAACAGCGGAAGGACCGCCAATTACAGGAATGGGATCAATTAACATAGATATTCAAATAACTATCAACTTCTAAGTTGAATTAGAATCCCTCTCCTTGCTCTTCACGAAAAAATGCTCTGGGATCTTTAAAGTGCGTTACCGAAACCTAACACACTGGACCAACAGCTTTACATCCCTCCTGAAGGACGGAACAAGTGTGATTAAGTGCCTTGCTCAAGAGCACAAGTGCCACAACCCTTCACGGCCCAGAATCGAACCCACATTCTAGTACTGGCACAGGAACTTGAGTTCGACGCACTAAACCGCTCGGCCATAACACCCTAATTTTTTTATTCCAAATTCCCTCTACATTGCTTTTTCTAAAAGCGACGCACGTTGCAATTACGCGCGAAAAGGCTCAGTGTGAATCTACCCCAAGAAGAAAAGATCATGATGCACCAGATTCAGTGACTGTATGAGCTGTTCAGCACTGCACCATGTTCTGAAAATAAGTTTAATCTGTCAAACCCTTTCCCCTGCCTTTACTTTGTTCTTTTTCCTTCTGCATCTCTTTCTGTTTTCCTTTTCCAATCCAGTCTCTCCTTCTAAATCTCCCACCCCACCCCACCCCCACCTTCTTCTCCCACTCCACCCTCGCCCACTCCACTCCTTGTTTGTCCTTATTTCTGGTTATGGTCACTTAAACTCGGCCCAAACTATGCGATATACGGCTCATTTACTAATTTTTCCATGAATTACTCTCTTCCCAAACAGCGAATAATCATCGTTCCCAACGAGCTTGCCATGAACTCCATCCAGGCCGAAGCGGCACTCGTCTACCGCATGGATGACAAGAAACTGTACTTCAGGGACACTGAGGACTGGAACTGCCTGATGACTGAGGACAACATGAAGGGAATACATGGATCCCCTGGCCCGCCTGGACCCCCGGGGGATATGGGCCTCCCTGGGCCTAAAGGCCCTAAGGGAGACAAGGGGGATTATGGTGAATACAACGGTGAAGAGGTATGCCATTAGGCCTTTCAAACTAGACTAAATCTTAGGGGTAGCCCCGGGGGTAAAAATAAGGGTGGATTCACCTGGTTGAACATTTTGGACCTGAGGTGAGACGCTTTTCCCAGGGGTGAGTTCTCACTTGTTTGAGTGAGGGACGATCTAGGTACAGATCTCTTGGGCAAGTTTGAGAACAAGTGTGAATTGACGTAGGGTTGAACTCGGGAGTGAGTTACCCTGAGGTGGCCCCGGGAAAGTTTTCGACAGGGATGGTTGTTTTATACATGGTTGTGACAGTTAACCATTTGGCTGACACTTTAAAGGTTGCCGTGTGTGTTTATGCATACTGTGCAAACCACACACAACCACAGGCCTCTCAAAATAATCTTTGAACCTTGAACCTGTTAACCTCCTTTACAAGTCTTTGAGTTTACCTCCAATCTCTTTTATTTTGTATCACTTCACTTTTTCATTCTCAACTGAATGAGATTTTACGTGTTTTAAACAAAGTACGAACTGGGGGAAGGTAATTTAACTTGCGCCGCAGAGTAAGGATGTTAGTTAGGGCTCGTTTTATTTGCCCTTTCCTAACATAACTTTATTACCATTGTACACTCAGTGCTTTTGCACTGGCAGTCATGAAAGGAGGCAGGTTTTTGTATTTAAATGTGACAATAGATCCACAAAGTGCCTACTCGTGCATGACACATGGTGACAATGTGACTGCCCCCTGTCATGGCCGCCAGTGCAAGGGGTCTATATGAGAAAAACTTCACAGTGTACTCGGATGAGACTCAAACTTACGATCTCCTGCATGACCTGTGAACCATGTGCTTTTTTAATCAATACCATAATGTGATTGCCACATCTTCAGTTTTTTAAAAATTTTATTTTACAGATTTGTGGAAATTTCCTGATTGAAGGAAAAGAACAGTGTGATGACGGAAATGACATTGATTCAGACAGCTGCATATGTACGTTATTTTAGTTTGGTTTTAATCTTTGTAAAAATACATGCAGTATCAGGGCAGTTTTCTCCTCTGAGGATTTTGTCCGGGCACGCTGACCAATGCCCTTATGTGGCAAACACCGTGACTGACCAATCCCTGTTCGCCGTGTAAGGTCGCTGCTCAAAACGGATGCGTGCAGATGTCTTGGCTGTGGTAGACCTTGGATTAAGTCGCCGATGCGATAGAAATTCATAGTATAAGTAAACATTAATGAAGCCGACTTTACACCTAATTTTGAAATGACTCGGTCGTACCACACAAATGTACATAGCCTTTGACACTGGTATGTGAATCACACATGCTCATCCTGGTTTGAGCTCTCCCTGGGGTGAATTTAAACTTGGCTTGTGTGAAACAACAAGAGCAAGTTCAAATCACGACTAGAGTTAATCACTGGTTGAACATCATCATGACATTACACATGTGCATTAACGTTCAAGTGGGAATGCCTTTGGTTCGTCAATTGGTTCCTCACAAAATGCCTGATGGGTACCAGTGACCAGCGCGACCGTGCCCTGTGGGCTGGTTTCAAATGGTCGACCAGACACGACTAACCATCATTGACTAGACTGCGTTTGTTTCTATTCTGATGTCGTATAACTATTAATTATTTCAGATTGTCGTCGATCATACTGTGGCGATGGTTATAGGCAGGAAGGGGTGGAGGAATGTGACACGTTTGATTTCAACGGCAGAACATGTGATGACTACTTCACAGAGTAAGCTTTAAAATACATGAACCCTAGCACTTCTGAATCCCAAGCCAATATAATTTGTTTACACATCCAAGCGAGTTATGGTAGTACTGTCCACTGAAATACAAGGGTTAATTCCTAACATTTGTCTCACTTTCTCCTACAGGTACGAAACCATGGGCACATTACGATGCACAGACCGGTGTAGAATAGACACAGGTGATTGTAAAGTTGTCCGTCGTCGTAAAAGACAACTACCGCCTGATGATTAGCAAGACCAGGGATTCCATATGCAGGACAGAATTGTATGTACTTGTTTCCCAAAGGGAAAAAAAAAATCTTGCCCATTTGTGACAGCTATGCTATTGGTTGATATTTGGTACTCGAAGTGAGATACAGAATCAGCCAGGCCTTGACAAAGTCTCACTACCAACAAATGGGGTGTTTCCACGCAGTACCGCAAAACTCCATTAAAAGCTAGAACTGAATACTGCCTTGAACTAGCATCAACGCCTAATTCTTTTCAGCATATATTTGGGCGCCTCCACACTTCTGCAGAATAAAAGTGGCAACACGTCAAGATGATGTCAAGTGAGCGTTATGTTCCGATGCAATACTGTGCGACAGACATGAACAAATTTAAGAAGAATGGCTACAGTGCTGGAATGGGTTAGTCGATATTTGCCTAACGTAACTCTAAATGGACACATCTGTGAAATGGACAAGATGACTGGAATGCGAATGTTCAAAATGGTGGATTCATCCCATTTTTGCTCAGCAATGTTACAGAGATGTTACCAAATTTAGAAACTTGGAGAATGTCTTCACAATGAAAACGTCACTTTATGCGATTTCTTAACCACAGCCATTGCTACCATATGCTCAACACAGCTGTGCGATCTGGCACATTTCCTCAAACAAAATCTTGTAAAAACAGTATTAATGTCATCAACTATTTAACAAATTGTCTAATTTAGAAATCACTGGAATCAAATTGTGATAATAGTCATGTTATAATATGTATAGATAGACAACAAGTTTACAATTGATATTTATATATGTATTGTCGTTTCTAAAGGTGCTTTTATATTGACAATTTATGGTAAAACTGTAAATATGTTTAAACTGTACATGTATTTTGTACAGACTGTTGTAGTGAAGTACAACTTTAGTGGGGGTCTTGAAATTTTAATGTTTTTCCTGGTTTGCAAACGTTTGTACAAACAATAGTATGTTCAGGGGTCGATTTCATAAAGACCTTTAACACGTCGTAAGTGGTCAAATAAATTGCAACTCACCGAACCCTTTGTAAGTTTACGATGGGTTTTATACATTCCTTGGGCAAAACCCTTAGCAAAGTTGCGATCACCTATTTGATAGTCGTAACTTTGCGACAAATTCATCGGTTGTTACGACGTGTCGCAAATTATTTCTTTGTGAAATCGACCCCAGAGCTCAGAAATCACCCTGGATGTTAAACATAGGGAAACGTTTTAGAGAAAATAGCCATATTACCATGGCCGTATCTGTCTGCTAGCATAACAAAAAAAATGAAATAGACGTAATTATCCCTAATACTTTTATGCACAAAGTCTTGACAAGCTTTTTCTAGGGGTTAACAAAGATTTTGTTGAACTACACGTAGATTGGAATAGCTTAATTTGCTCGATGAAGTGAAAAAGAGATTCTTTCAAAGTCTCAACAAATTTGCAATGTGTACTTAGTTCATTCACAGAAGCTATTTCGATACCTTTCTGTTGGAAACTAACGACTTAAAACAATGAGCGTGTACAATCAGTTCTTAAGCATTCACGTAACAGAAGCCATGCACAAATTTTAAGGATTTCTGGAAACATTTGCCAAATGTTCAAATACTGAAACGATGACAGCAATATAGTCCAAAGCCTTCCAATCTATCATAAGTCATGAAGTGTCCTGAATTAGCAATCAATATACCTTCCCCTGTGTTTTTGTACAAATTTGTATAAAGCAAGTACGCATATTTATTGACCGTGCATAAAATATCGTTTATGTAAATGGTTCAACTATTTCTCTGTACTTATGAAAATAAACATTATAAAGGAGTCAAGTTGTTTACAAATGCTTTTTTACCAATTTCACTCCAGGGGCCAATTTCGTAAAGCTGTTCAGCAGAAAAATTTGCTTAATCCAAAATTTCTTTGCTATTTAAAAATGTGTTTTCAGTCAAAATCTAATATTTTGTGTATTTCAATTGACTGGTGTTCTGCTATTCTTGCTAAAAACACAAGTTGACATACAGTTTTGACCATTTACCAATTTTTATGAAATTGGCCCCTGGTAAACCCCAGGGGCCAATTTCATAGAGCTGCTTAAGCATGAAAAATTGCTTAAGCATGAAAAATCTTACTTGATAAAACGAGGTTACCAGCAAAAATTTCATGTGATTGTCATGGTAATGAAACAGTCCTCTAAAACTGGTCATATAATATTTCTATCACATGAGGATTTCACTGGTAACATACTCTACTGAGCAAGAGTTTTTTGTGCTTAAGCAATTTTTTGTGCTTAAACACCTCTATGAAATTGGCCCCAGGTCACACATACGAGTGAAACGCCAAGCGTCGCACGTTAAGTATGGCGAGCAAAAAGATATCTCTATTTCCGGACGTACCAAGTTAAAATTTAATCCCAAAATTAAATGGGGTACCGTGGTTTTGGTCGTCGACTCGCAACAGGGTTGAAAACGTGATATATCGGGTTCGATACCCGGCCGTCGTACCAGTACCCTTGAGCAAGGCACTCAACCAAAATTGCTCCATCCTTCGGAAGGGATGTAAAGCCGTTGGTCCAGTGTGTTGTGTAACGCACTCAAAAGATCCCAGAGCATTCTTTTGTGAAGAGTAAGGGGATTCCCTGGTGTCTCTGGCCGTTGGCAGCCAATGGCTATGTTTCTCAATGTTTAGGTGGAACACACTTGTAAGCTTCATGCAATTCAGCCTACGGGCTGAAGTTCATTAACCCTAACTCCCTAGGGTGTATGTAAAATCATATTGATTTTGGAGGATTGAAAAAAAAATAGAGATTAATTCTTTGATGAAATGTTAACATGGTACTTCCAGAAATTTAAAAGCCAGAAGGGCAAACAAGCTTCACAAGTAAAGATAAATAAATGACATTCTAACCTTGAATCTTTAGTTAGCTTCCAGACACGGCATTCTGAAGTAACTGTGCGACTGTTGAAGCTACAGACTGGTGACCTGATTCACACCTGATGTCAAAGGTCAATAGGTCAGTCGTAGAACAGAAAGTAACCTCGATCAAGCAAAGCTGGCTGCTGGACGATTCCTGGAATAATAAAGCATGGTAAGTTTAAAGATAAGTTTTTAGATGAATTTGAAACCTAGGGCTGGGGTCCTTTACAATGTGTGGAATTAGAAGTTAGCGTGTAATAACTCTTGCACTATGTCTGGCACCCAAATTCGTCACTTTCAAATAGGTGTCTACATACTATTTTGTTGTTGCTATGTGGTGCAATCAACAGTCTGGTTGTTGCTTTATGCCGTTTTTTCCTATGGTATTGATTCTGAACTTTGCACCTGCCGCTTGTACCCGGTCACATTATGCAGCAACAACAATTTAGTGTGGTCATTTGGATACTAAATGTTTATGTGAAAGGAAGTACACCAGACGCTATTCACGTGAAACATGCAAAATGTTAATTCAACTGCAGGTATAATGGTGCTATAATCAGGGTTGTAATGACTCGAGACTCGGGTTCGAGTTGAGTCCCGATTTTCACTGACTTGATTTGAAACTCGAACCTCAAATGACTTGACTTGACTCGACTCAGACTTTTTGACTTTAGTCTGCCAAAAATGAAATACATCTTTTATGCATTTTTTGTCATTTTGGGGACCGAATTGTATTAATAGCACTAAAGAAACCTTGGCCAAAGCAACATGAATGTGAGTTTGAGTGTTTAGACTCATTTTGAAATTAGTTTAACAAATTTAATGTCGTGACTACTTGACTTGACCCAACTTGACCATATCGCCAATCGTGTTTCACCAACAGAGGGCGCCCTTCTGCAAAGCACTATGGGATTTATCAGGGATCAAACTATCGATGGTTTGACCCCTGATAAATCTCATAGTGCTTTGCAGAAGGGCGCCCTCTGTTGGTGAAACACGATTGGCGATATGGTCTATACGCCTGACTTGACTTGACTTGACTTGGGACTCGAGTAGAAGGAGACTCGTTACAACCCTGGCTATAATACTAAAAAGACCAAAACAACTGAACTTGTAAAGCATGATCCAAGTTTTTCACAAATTGGTATATCGAGTGCTTGGGGTTCAAATGTGTTAAGTGCAATTTTGGGCATATTCTTGGATAATGCATAGTTCCGACCTGTCAATCAAGCCGAACCCGCGACCAATCACAACAGAGCTAGCAGACATCGCCCACAAAGGTCAAAGTGATGCAATCATCACAAACAATCCGCGATGTTCTGCCCATACTGTTTGTATGTTGTATGCGCCATTGACCGGGTGAATTTTGGTTTCAATGTCGGGCGATTCGCTGTTCAAAGGTAGGAAAGCGCATTTTTATGAAAGATATGTCATCCCTGCATTACTAGCCCTTCGCTCAGTGAGTGCTACGGTAACTGTCGACCTCAAAACATAAATACCTTTGGGTTTTCTCCAATGAATCTGTGCTTTCCATGCCGAGTCCCATTGCTTTGTACGTAGTCTCGCCATTTTTTTGCGATGGCTTGTGAGCACATAGCAACAATATCCAAGGGGGCGGGGTTAACTGGGCAATCTCGGAACTATGCATTTGGGATGCTCTTTTCAATGCACACATCAGTTAAGTGCTAATAACACATTGTCATGGTGAAAACTGCATGAGAAGTATGTGCAGATTGTCAATTGCCCAAGCTAGTTTGGTACACAAACATGTTAACTGCTTCTATCACAGATGTGTTAAGTACTTTTTTAGTAAATAACTTCGGCTTTTAATTAATTTTATGACCCATGTCATATTCAATCCAAAGTATATTATTACAAGAAACACCATTTGTAAGGAGGAGCATGTGGAGTACACCCCTGATTTTTCACAACTATTACAACATTCAACTGGATTTATCTAAAAACTATAAAATTGCACTTAACACATTTGAACCCCAAGCACTCGATATATTTATACAGAATTAACGGAATGCTATCCAGTTGTTGCAAAAGAAACCAGTGCTTCATCTATCTCATACCTCTGCGTAGAGGAAAGCCCTCCATGGGTTGGAGTCTTCTGGTGTTGTTGCCATGGATTTACAACCAAGTGTCTCTAAACGCTGATGGATCTTACTAGTGGGTAGTGGTTCTCGCAATGGAATCTCACGCATTTCACTGAAAAGTGAATACAAATTCAACCAAAATATTGTTTGTTTTGCACCAAATAAAAGGTCAAAAGCATCCATTACTACGGCGCTCTGTGGGTGCCATCCTACTTGTTTCGATACCAAGATAATTTATCTCACTAAGTTGACTTATAACGTGGATTAAGTCGACTTGCTGAGATAATTTATGTTGCCAAGTTGACTTCCCAAATCTACAAGTCGACTTATGACCAGATAACTTATGTTGCAAAGTTGCCCCATCGATATATATACACTGGATGAAGCAACGATGTCTAAAATTGAAGCCACCGTCCGCCATTGTACCCCACCAAATACAATGCCTTGCCAAGACTGGTCATACTGTCCTCACTAGTCTACATCATGGTCTACATGTGTCAAGTGGAATGCAAGCGATCGCATGGACTGGGGAGCAGTCTAGGCCAAGCATTGTTCGTGGGGTACAATGGTGGCTGGCGCGTGGCTTCAATTCTCGTATAGCCAGCTGCTATTGCATACTTCATCCAATTTATATATATTGATGAGTTGCCCTCCTGATGAATACAATAATTTGACTTGGCAGGATATTTTATGTTTGCTTTACAAACGGCTTTGTCTGCAGTGGCAATGTTTGATACATTTTGGGATGCAGTCGTTCAATAAGCCATTTCAGTTGCAGCATACCGACACTGCCATACATATTTCGGAATTATGCTGTTGAACACGACCCTGGTTTGGGAGCGTGCTCAAACACATTAAAGAATGAATACCTGCTCTGCCAAATGTTCCATTTTCCTTCAAATTCTTCCGGCGATAGTTCAATGGACGTTGCTAGTTTGACCTCTGATGTGACCTCGGTCTCATTGAGGTCAAGCAGTCGACCTGTCTCTGGAGTAGTCCATTCAGGTTTGAGGGGAGTGAGGGTTTCATCAACTAAGGGTGAAAATTTGGAAACATCATCGGCTCCGCAGTTAATTTTGAAGTGCTGAATCTCTTGCCATTTTTCTGGGCCTGTTGACATAAAAAAAACTCAAATTTTCACCCAAGCTGAATGACGGGTTCGAATCATTTAGCAGCGGGGACTGCAACTGATGAGGCAAGGTGATTTAGCTTGCATTGAGGGAGAATGTTAATTAGGGCTTGTTTTACCTTGTTTTAGCACTGTATACTCGGAGCTTCCCCCGAGACACTGAGACAAATTTCATAGCGTGCTCGGGTGAGACTCAAACCCACAACAGGAAATTTAATTCATAACATTTACAGACATCTTTGACTGTGACTTACTGAAGAGTAAAGCGATGGAGTTGAAACATCTAGGATCAGTTGTCGATTCAAAGACCATGTCTTCAGGGAGTGAAGTTGGTAACAAGGGTTGACATGAGCAGATGATGCTTTTAGCCTGAAAGGAAGAATGTTGGGTTTTCTCTTTGTAAATAGAAATGTAAAAATTCATTAAAGTTGCACTGTCTGTGTTTGGGTGAAAAGATTAAAAAATTAATTTGCACAAGCGAATGAATTTAGAAAGCTTACGTGTCTCTGTAACGAAAAATATAAAAAACTTAAAGTCTGAGAAGAAATGGGAGTTAAGAATACCTTGTGTACATCTTTGTTGAGGAGTCTATAATACAACCCAGCTTTCTCTTGAAGATCAGGGTCATTGTCTGATTCTGAAAGGGACCGGGAAAAAGAAAATACAGAATGTTACAAACTTTAAAGGAGCGTATCCAGATCACATTTTTGAGCCCCCTTTTTCCCCATGGGTGTTGAGATTTTGATACCATATCATTTGTCATATTTTTCTCAATACCATTCTGAAATTTCGCATTCTCAATCCTTACATTTTCAAGGATATCGTCAAAAAAACGCCAATGTTTTGTAAACTAATTTATCTGGTTCCATAATGCAGTAATTACAACCTTTTTGCTTCCAGATCCGAATTGAAGATTGCAAATTTCTTGTTTTCTTCTCGTGGATAGTATTTTGGGGAGGTATTTTATATGATTCTTCGAAAAAAAAGAAATAATTTTGTGGAAAAATTAATTAAAACCACGACAATCACACTGAACCTTCTCTTACCAATGCAATGCTCCAGTACCTTGGCCAGCATGTCTTGGCACTCGGCAGGTCTCTCAAAGAACATCTTAGCAGTCGCTGTCAAGAGATTCAGCTTGACTAAGATGCTTGGTTCTTCATCCAGGGAATCAATCATGTCTTCAAGGATGTACGGTGATTCTGGAAGACTCTGACATTTAAACCCCATTACATCATTTGCAGTTACCCAAAATTTTACCTCATGAGTTGACGAGAAAAATCCGACAAAGTATTGACAGCAACGGTAACACCGCATTATTTTTTTCCCATGTAAAATGGAACTTTTGTGAAAGAAATTGCTGACTGAAGGTGCTTTTTAATTTATTTTTATTTATATATATATTTTTTGCACCCGGTGTTTATGAAAAATCGTTTGGTTTTCATATAAAAATGTGTTACCGTAGCAGTCAAAATCCTATGTGATGTGCATTACAATTGACTGGTGTTATGCTATTGACATACGATTTTGACTATTAACCCATTTTTATAAAGCAAACACATTTTGAATCGAGCACATTTTCAGTTGTGCTAAACAGCTTTATGAAATTGGTCCCAGAACCATTTTGTTTCAACTAGGTGACTGCATGGCCAAGACGCAAATATCAGCACTTAGGGTATAGATACCGTACACCATTAATTATTAATATGACTTGATAATGCCACAGAAAGTGTAAATTTGGTTAGGAAACATGATTTTAGCAATGACAAAATATTCCTGTTTTTCTTTGAAAACACTTAGGATTTTTATGTCGTGCTCCAGAGACTTAGTGCATGGAGTCTCAACTGATTGTGGCATTCCCCCTAACAGCTCCCCAAATATCACTTGGGTTGTCGAGGCAATTGTGATTAAGTGTCTTGCCCACGGACACAAACACGTTGGCACAAGTGGGGCTCGAACCCATCGATCACGGCTTTGTACCCACTAGGCCACACGTGCTCCATGCATACCCCAGCTCACCCATTTCCCCCTCTACTTACTTGTCCATATTGTGCTAGCAACCAGACCAGAGCTGCTCTACCCTTTGCTTCATGGACGATATCCAGGCAGGTTGGTAGTCGCTCTACTACGGCAGGGACATGCTCCTGCAGGTGCTCATAACGAAGAATATCTACAGAGTAAGCCACAGAGAATAACGCAGTGTTTACACTGGTTCCGAGCTTGGGATCAAGATTGATTCCCTGATAAGAACAATATGTGCATGTATGTATGTGTACAGTGTACATTGTACTACGCTAGTTTGCAAGCCCGCTTGAGTTTCGCGTGCTTTGCCCCCACGACGGCTGTGGAGCGGATATGGTATAGATTAATTGCTTATCTAACCTCAAACTGATCCTGGGCTCGGGTTCGACCCTCCGCCGACATGAGACCAAACTTCGGGGTCTGAGCAAGGGCCAGTTTTGGTCCCAAGAGCTGATCCAGAGGGTCGAACACCATAAGCTCGGGCTTTAGAAATGGGCCACCTAAACACTCACCCTGAAAGACCACCAGAACCTGAGACGAGACCGAATCCAGCTGTAAGGACATCAGATTAAGGAGAGCTTGAATACAGGGCTGGGCTAACGCTGGGTGCATCTTGGCAAGATGGCCTAGTGCACTGATAGCCAGCTGTGACAGTTGAACGGAGACGTCTGTTGCATACACGCTGGAAAAGGACAAGTAAATCGTGTTCAATAAAGATTGTATCTATTCAGTCTGTTGAAAATCAGACGCAAATATAAAGAAACACATAACCGCACCGTGTGCATTTGGAACAAGGCTGTGCTTCAGATACAGCCAAGAGACTCCGGGAACCAGTCTATTCACTGTTGGGAACTGTTTGCCGCGCGTGGTTGGCCGGGTTTTTCTTGGGCCTTTCTCCACGGCTTCGCCATCGCCGGCACGGTAAGACAAGCTCACAGCCTCGGACAAGCCTAGAGTTGGATAGATTGGTGGAATTGTCCACTTTAAGTGCAGTGACCTCTCCCTTCAACGGATGTCAGCAAAAACATACCGATAAATCAAAATTTCAATGCTGAAAACAATGTCTACAGCGGCAAAAACCATAGAATTTGTAATTTATAGTGGTACGACCAAAAACTGTTTTCAGGAGAGTAAACCTTTCTCAATATTTACTCACAAAAACCCTACATCAAATTCAAGTCCCGCCATGTCTGTAGCACCGCTGCAGCTGCACAGCATGCAGTAAAGTTATGGCATTACACCAGAGGCCTGGGGCCAATTTCATGGAGCTGTTAGTAGCAGCCGATTTTAAGGTAAGGCCAAACAAAATAAATGGTGCGTTTACGCTAACGGCCTAAAATAAATCCAGGTAGGTAGGTAGGTAGGAAAAAAAATTTATTTTGTAATTTTATTTTTACATTTCAGTTCATGCATTTGCGTGTTGTTTTGCAATGTTTGAAACTCACTATTAACACTATTAACCATGTTCATGTACAAGTGTAGAAAATGTTATGTTCGTTGGAAATTATTGCAAATAGTGCTCATTTAAAATTGGCAATAAAATGTTTGAGGTCAGCAATTTGGCCTAAAAAATTCCAGGTCGGTCGGGTTACCGTAAACACACTATTTATTTTGTTTGGCATAACGGAGGCTCCGGCTATTTCATGCACCTATTAATGGCGTGTGTTTCCCTCACCTCAATTCCTCCACTATATCTTGCAGTGATTCCTCGGAACACAGTGACGCCAACAGCTCCACTTTCTTGTATTTTACATAGCCTGGGTCATTGTATCTAAACATGATATGAAAGGTAACCTTTATTCTCTATTCATAAATACCTTAGCCAGTTTACGCATCCCTATTGGCAGAGAGCACGTCACATGGCCATACTTAAACGGACGATAAAATCCGGCCGGTGTTAAACACTGTCTAGCCTGGCCAGTGGCCATGCCCGCATCCTTGTCAGATTCTGCGCAACGCACACAGAAACTGCACGCAGTCGAAAGCAAATTAGATGCACTGTGACAAAAATTAAGTACCCAGTGAGCATGCTCGTACAACATGCCTGCAATGCGTGTAACACACACAAAAACAACTTGACGCACATCAGTTAATGAATGAACACGATGCATGCAGGAAAGTAAAAATGTTTGAAATGCTGTCTCCATACAGATACTCATGGCAAATGGCACTGCCTAATAATGAGCTTTAAGCCTCGTTTGCAGGAGGTCGTGGGTTCGAATCCCACCCGAGCATGCTATGAAGTTTTTCATAGTGTCTCGGGAAAGCACTGAGTATACAGTGCTAATATACGTCGGGTAAGGGCAAAACAAACCCTAATTACCATTCATTCTCCCCGACGCAAGCTAAATCAATTACTGAGCTTTAAGCCAAAGAACTGGATGCAAAAAGGTTTTTAAAAAAGTTCCACATCTTTTCAATGATGAAAACAATAATTGAATATTGACGCCCTGGAGAAATTTGAAAATCCCAAATAATACCATATCAACTCATCACGAACCTGCAGAAGAATTTCTTGTAGTATTTTCCCAGTTTTCCCGGTGCCCTGCCATGTAGCCATTCCAAATGACACAATGAGGCGTACACCAGCTCTGACCGGTCACTGCTCAAAAGAATCAGCAGAGGACCTATTACAAAAAGAAAAGGAAATTAAATTTTTTTAAATATTACATTGAACAAAGAAAACACATTCTGGCCTTGTATAGTACCAATAAATAGTCGGCTTTGCCGCTGTCTTCTACGGTTGACGTGTAAAACGTCCATTGTCCACCATTTATTTGTACACACCATTTTGAACTTGAACTTGACGGCTGTGGATGGCCTGTCAGTGTAGTAAATCTCGCTTCGTGACAGCCGCCTCGGAGTGTTGCAAAGTATGATCTTTTGGTAAGAAGATTCATACAATGAATGTAGAAATGGCTCAAGAGTCGGTATTTGTAGTGCTTGACCTTTTCTTAACACATTCGCCTTTTAAAAAAACTTTTATTTTTTGCCAAAAATAATCCCGGAATCAACTGGTTAAATAATACAAGATTTGTAAATGTACCTTTAAGCCGCTTGTACACATCTTGCCTAACTTCTGCCATGTCATGTGAAATATGTAGCATCAAGCGCACTGCAGCCATTGATACACCAGAGTTAGTATGCTTCAGATATGCATCAACTACGTTCTGAAAATTAAATACAAATATTTGTTTAGTGGCCGTCCAAAGTTGTCAATATTTTCACAGTTTTACAGAGAGTAGTATTTTTCAAGACACCCCTCTCTCCCCCCAAAATACTACTTATCAACATTTTTCTGTCCGTAACATTTAGTGTCAACATTTTACAATGCATGTAAAGTCCTACACGGCCTTCGACCCCCCTCCCCCCACCACCCCATCCCCTTCCTACACTTTGTAGAACCGTGAAAATGTTGATAACTTTGGACAGACCCTTAGCACAAATTACTGATTTTCGTACATAGCAAAAAATGGAAGAGTACCACTCAAAAGCAAAACAATTACATGAAAATTTAGCCGGTGACCAATTTTTGCTAACAATTTTACTGCGCTGAGCAGTACTGTGGCTGTGTGGTTTGGGTCGTTGTCTCGCAACATATGGGTGAAAACGTGGTGTTGTGGGTTTGATATCAAGGTGTGGTACCTGTGTGCCCTTGAGCAAGGCATTTAACCACAATAGCTCTATCCTTGAAGGGATGTAAAGCCATTGGTCCAGTGTGTTGTGCAATGCGGTGTCTCTGACCGTCGGCCGCCAATGGTGCCACCCACCTAATACATGTAGGTGGAAGACAATTTAAATCCCATAAATAAACACAGTTGCAGAGACCAGGCCTTGAACCATAGACATTTTGTACCAAGGCTATCCACTTGACCACAACAATAATAATGGTGATTCTTGTTTTGTGCACATGTCTACGCTAGGCGTACTCCTGGCACTGTTAATTGCCATCATTACCGCTGTCATCAGGGAATCACCAGAACCATTTCGCTTCAACTAGGTGGCTGCCTGGCCAACGCGCACAACTCTAACAGCAGTTAGATTGTGACATTCCCTGCAACAGCTCCCCAAACATCGCTCAGGTTGATGAGCCAATTGAGATTAAGTGTCTTGCCCATGGACACAAACATGTTGGCATCAGTGAGGCTCGAACACAGAACCTCTCGATCACGAATACGACTGTGTACCCACTAGACCACATGTGCTCCCTACATCTGCTAAAACTTACCATCATATCAAATATCTCATCATCATTCTGTGGCTTGTATTTCAACAGGGATTGCAGTACACAGCACTGTCCCCATTCTGTGAATTCGGACAACCTGTAAAAAAAATTAACTTTTTAGACGCACACATCATTTAAATAACACAAAATGCTTCATGTACAAATGGTCTATAGGCTGCACATGACCTTTCCCAGCCTCACTCGGGTGAGGCACTACAGACTCGGCTAGCTGAGTAGGGTCTGTGGAATTAGTGATGTCTTGTACGTGTGTAGCATTACAATGCAAAATGGCAGATAGTGTGTGATGCGGAAATTCTGAAACATCATTTGCATGTGACCCAAAATTTTACTTCACAAATTGACAAGAAAAACCCGAAAAAAAGTGTTGATAGCAATGGTAACCAATACCACATGATTTTGCCCGTGTAAAATGAAAGCTTTGTGAGAGAAATTTCCTACTCAAGGTACTTTTTAAAATAATTGTCTGCAGACATTTTTTATCATTTATTCATACATAAAAAAATGCACGGATTTTTCAGGTTTTCTGAAGAAATATTGCATCTATGTGGCTGAAATTTCTACAAGGCAGTTTATCAACATTATTCATTAGTTATGTAATGATGTTGTTTCTATTTTTTTAAATTTTCCAATCATGTAATCTGTCTTTTTAAAATGAAGCGAACCTGACATGGCACATACAAACGGGCTCACTTTTGGACCAATACATTTTGGTATACAAAATGTACTTGCTTTTAGCAAAAAAATTTATTCGTTTTTCCTCTGACCTGTTTGCTAGGTAGTGTGCAATCTTCTGGTTAACAACCATTCCCCCTTCATGCTGTAATAGCTCATCCAGAGCCAACATACAGTTGGTGACAACTATGACGTCTGTGTCTCTCAACATCTCATACAGTGTGTTGATGATGCCATGATCTGCGTGACAAAAAATGTGATTTAGCACACACTGATAGAACTACCAATACATGGATGTCATAAATTCATGAAATATACGCTTTCTTATCGCTTTTTGACAGCAAATCACCCAACATTAAAACCAGAATTCACTTGGGACTGCTGCATACAAGCAGCACGCATCATGGTACGGCCGAGTACTGCTTACAAGATTGTGCGTTTGTGAGCAATATGCTAATGCACTAGATTGGCACTGTCTGTCGTGATTGGTCATAAATGGTCACGTGGGTTTGGCCAATTCAGCCTTTTCTTACCTGCGACAAAGTGAGGGCTGATGCTGTTAATCTTTGTGCAGCCCATTACAGCTACCCTCCGGACGTATGCACTCTTGTCTTTTAGTCCAGAGAGAAGCGGCTGTTGTGTGTACTGAATCAACTCAGGAAGTCTGAAGGATTTATGAACAAACAAAATCCATCAAAACAACCTGCTAGCAAAGTAAATTTAGAGTACACTACTCACAATAAGTGGTGGGGTGTACACAGATATTTTTTGACGGTATGCATTGTGCTTGAATGATTTTGTATATAATTAGACAATTGTATCTGCATGACAGACACACCTTGTCACAGGAATAGGTGAAAACAGTCATTTTGAAAAATGTAAATTTTAAGTTATTCACAATTTTACGTTATTCACAATTAAGTTCAAAAATTGTGTACTTTAAGAGAGGATTGTAGATTTAAATTTATACAATTCTGGGAAATTGAGCATTACATATCTGAAGAATGTTTATTCCCCCAAAAAAAAAAACCATTGAAATGTCCTCAGAGCTAGTCCTCTGTTCATTCTCACCAGAATGAGCACAATGTCCTCAGACCTAGTCCTATGTTCATTCTGAGTGGGCACAATGTTCTCAGAGATAGTCCTCTGTTCATTCTCACCTGAGTGAGCACAATGTCCTCGGAGATAGTCCTCTGTTCATTCTAACCAGAATGAGCACAATGTCCTCAGACCTAGTCCTCTGTTCATTCTGAGTGGGCACAATGTTCTCAGAGCTAGTCCTCTGTTCATTCTAACCAGAATTAGCACAATGTCCTCGGACCTAGTCCTATGTTCATTCTGAGTGGGCACAATGTTCTCAGAGCTAGTCCTCTGTTCATACTCACCTGAGCAAGCACAATGTCCTCAGAGCTAGTCCTCTAACCATCGGATTGGAGTCTCTACAGTCCTTCTGCATTGTGTTGACAGCCAGCAGGGCCACGTCTGGTTTCTTGTGTGCGTATGTCGTTACATACAGGTAGGCTAGCTTCTTCTCAATCATGTCCATCGAAGCACAGACCTAATATACATACAAAATTAAACTGTTGGCCAAAGTGTCACATTGGTTGTCGTCATAAGTGAATAATAAGGTTTATGATGCATATATTGTGCTTGCGTAAACATGAAAGCATCCAAGAATTTTACACTTATGCAATTTTGCATTATGTTCAATGATCAACTAGAAGTTTTGTCGTACATCATGTACTTTCGTATTTTGTATACAGTGTGCATCTGAATGTCTCCTCATAAAACTGTTATCTCAAAAAAATCTGCTTCCTCTCAACTAATTTTCATTGGGAAAATGATATCACACCTTGACGATCTCAGTAAAGAGAGGCGACATGTCGACTCCTCTCGTGATCTGGCTCAGTATTTTCTTGAGGACACCCCTCAGCTGACCGCATTCTGTCTGCGATGAGGGCTTGTTTAAAAGCTTTCTGTGAAGAAATCATAAAATTTACAATGGCATGTCTGCAATGCCTACAGATGCATAACTTTAACTAAAATAGAGATTGCAATAGTAATAATGTTTTAAAACAATTGTATGATTATCTTACACAAGCCTTCAGAAGTCCCTGGGTCTTAATCACAAGACATTAAAGTGAACTGCAACAAAGGCATTCTTTTGTACATGTCCATCCTAGATGTTTTAACTGGACTTGTGAAGGACTTGACCTCAACCCTGTTATACTCAATACAGCTTTTTTATGCATTTTAACTGGCGATTTTTGCTTTGTTTCGTTTGAAATTTTAACAATACAATTTACAAATCTTAGAGGAGAGTGTTCAGATTTTTTCTGAAAATGGATTCCGTTCTAACCTAACAATCAAATTTACCTTATTTCTTCAAGATCTTCTTCATCCCAACTGTCAACATAATAGGCCATTTTTCCTGTTTCAAAAAGTACAAACGAGTATCAATTAATGTTGTTTTACTGAACTTAAATTTTTTTGGCTTGAGCACATAGCCAGACAAATGTACACTTTCTGTTTAAACTTTTAAAAGATTGCAAAACACTGAACTATTGGTACAGTGCAGCACAGAAAATGATTAGTTTGATGATAAAAATGCAAAATTAAAGATGTGCGTTTTGGGTTGTGGCGCCTCGAAAAATAAAACATTTTTTGAATTGTTATTTTTCTCGAAACATAAAAAATGCACCGTTTAGTTATCGAACAATACTTTCAATATCTTGAATTATTGGCGGTCTGCCAATAATTCATGGAGTAGATTTGCATAAGTCTGACGTACCTTCCGTGCTCTGTCTGCAACGCGCAGCACACAGTGCGCCCTCCGGACCGATATGGCCTGTCCAATCTGTTTTCTTCTGTTTCCTCTGTCTCAGAAAGTCTTGGGAGACAGAAGAAAAAAAATTTGACAAGAGGATTTTTTTTAGTGTACTAAATAATTACTCAGCGCGCTGAAAGACTTGGTGTCCATTGAGGTTGAAATTAGCTGTAGCCGTGAATGGAGACAAAAAGTCCCGCCCCCCCCCCCCCCCCACCCCCATCCGCCCCCCACCCCATCCCCCCCCACCCCATCCCCCCACCCCCCACCCTCCCACCCTCCCAACTCCCCCACCCCCCCACCCTCCCAACTCCCCCACCCCCCCACCCTCCCAACTCCCCCACCCCCCCACCCTCCCACCCCCCCACCCTCCCAACTCCCCCACCCTCCCAACTCCCCCACCCTCCCAACTCCCCCACCCTCCCAACTCCCCCACCCTCCCAACTCCCCCACCCTCCCAACTCCCCCACCCTCCCAACTCCCCCACCCTCCCAACTCCCCCACCCTCCCAACTCCCCCACCCTCCCAACTCCCCCATCTCTCCCACCCTCCACCGGCCACCATCTCTGCTATATACCTCAACACACTCTTCCCTTTTGTTAACGCACGACTCCCCTGAAACCTGAAAGGAAATTCCTTAGATGTTTGACACACAATGTCAATGGGGGAACAATGGAATGAGGGTTCACTGATCACTCGGTCTCAAAACGTGCACCCAATGGGATGATAAAGTGTTGCGTGCACCCAGTTGTTGTTTTAAATAAAGTTAAGTTATTTTTTCCCTGAACGAAATATTTGCAATAAAGTATGATACATGATTGATTTAATGATGTGACAGCATTTATTTAATGTTTTTTTTTTTTACAAAGGCAATTTTTGTGCAGATGCGATTGCAGAGTAAAGTGTAGCGCGCCCTCTTGAGTATTTACGTTATTGGAGCACGAAAATCGCAGGATCCATTTTGTACAAGGGGTGTGTAGTCTTTTTTAGTAACATTTGTGAACGTTTTTGGTGCTATTTTGCTACTTTTCGTTTATATAGCAATATATTTGGTATACCATTAGCCTTTTAAAGAGTATTTGTGTGAATATCTGTATACACTTCCGCATTCACTTCTTGAAAGTATAGAACCATCTTTCAATATTGTACCTTTAAAATAGAATAACCCACACGTCGTAATAAACAAAATGGCGACAAAATCGCAATCTGCTGGTCTGTGTCGGTTTTGGTAAGAAATTGTCAAGATTTCGGCCAAATTTACCTGGATTTATACTTTAATTTGAATTGAAAGTAATATATCAAACCAAGATGGTTGCATTTATTGTTTTACTTGCGATCTAAAATATCAAAATAACCATTAACATTGTTATTGACAAAGTTTAATTTGTCGACCGCCGTACCGCCGGCCAGCTGTGCGGGGTTTACAATGGTTTACCACGTTTACACAGTCAACTCGACCGTTTGCCAACTCGATTCGAACCAACTCGACAGTCGTACCATGACCAGCTCGACCGTTGAACCAACTTGTCCATTGAACCATCTCATCTGTTGAACCAACTCGTTCGTTGAACCAACTTGTCCGTTGAATAGCTAAGATAATCTCAGCTCTTTTTTTATCATTTTTCATTGGGATGTGGTCTTTTAGCAGTAGAGCTGAGAGAAGTTATGAAAATGAACCCGCCATCGCAAAACAAAACAAAAAGTCAAATGTGTCATTTTCTCACCGTGACACACTAATTCCCCCTAAAACTCACCCAAACCTTGCCAGGCATAACCACTACGCAGGTCCTTGAGGGAAATAACCAGCCACGATGATTATTTTGCAAACAATTCTAGCGAAACAAACCGGTATGCTCACAGCCTAGCCGTTTTTGTCTTGTTCAAAAACAACCAAGTGTCTAGTCTGTGTACAAAGGAATACCAATGCGCAATGGTTACCAGACTTGACCTTCACGTCTGGTAACCATTGCGCATTGGTATTCCTTTGTACACAGACTAGACACTTGGTTGTTTTTGAACAAGACAAAAACGGCTAGGCTGTGAGCATACCGGTTTGTTTCGCTAGAATTGTTTGCAAAATAATCATCGTGGCTGGTTATTTCCCTCAAGGACCTGCGTAGTGGTTATGCCTGGCAAGGTTTGGGTGAGTTTTAGGGGGAATTAGTGTGTCACGGTGAGAAAATGACACATTTAACTTTTTGTTTTGTTTTGCGATGGCGGGTTCATGTTCATAACTTCTCTCAGCTCTACTGCTAAAAGACCACATCCCAATGAAAAATGATAAAAAAAGAGCTGAGATTATCTTAGCTATCCGTTGAACCAACTCGTCCGTCATATCTGTTGAACCAACTCGACTTCAAAGACAAAGTCAAGTCAACTCGACCGTTTCTCAACTCGTCTCAAACCAACTCAATTGCTATTTTCCATTATTTTTTGTAGGTCCAGAGTGCGAGTCGGTTGTGACTTGCTCGCAGCGATTTCCTGGTGCTAGGCCTACCAGTACCAAGCACGGAAATTTACCTCAAAATATAATTTCATTTCATCATTGCAAAAATGAGTAGTCAACTGGGGAAGAGTTGAGAAGTCCATCACTCATCAGGGGTTCATTAGGAAGGTTACAGAGACGCTTACGAATATGGATATGATAACGGTAACCTTTCACGTTGATGTGCACACTGAACTGGGTTTCGCACTGTGTGAATTTATTACCATGTACAGACACCCAGGATTTTCCTTGTTATGACATATAAACCATGTAAAAATATTAGTTTGATGATAAACGTGCAAAATTTGGAGGGAAAAGTGTCTCAAATTTACTAAGGAAAACGTTTTGAGAGTTGTCCCATAGGTTTAGCGCATGGGGTCTCAGAGGGTGTCCGTGCATTTTGTGAGGAAACCCTTTTTTTTTCAGCCTGTCTTGTATGTTTTGCACACAAGATCTGACGCCATGATCAACTACCACTCAATTCGTTCCCCACGCCGGTACAAACCACCCTGTGCAAAGACGGTCATATTGATCGCGGCGCACATGCGCCGCATGCCAGCAGAGAACACAATCAAGCAAAATGTTTGCGCTGTGAATTTTCAGAAGGTTTAACTTGTTTCAGCATGCCATTACAATGGCAAAATGCATAGTCATTTGGTTTAATTATTATACAGCATGCTATTACGTGTATGTGGAGCAGATGTTTCAAGTTTGTTTCAACAATGTTTTTGGGTGCCGACTTCCTCCGAGAACATGTGCGGAAAATGGCAATTAATCATCATTCATGTATTGATTGCAGTCGTGAATGGAATTGTTGATCGATTATTGATTAATCTGCTGATCAGCTTCGACAGAAGTAAAAGATGAACAATTGCAGCTTTAGTGTTCAACCTTTGCCTAAATGTTTTCAGAATGTGGTTACATGTACTACACCAAAATGGCTCTACACTGAAATGTATCCCTGTGTGTTTGTAATATTGAATATTTTGATCATTTACCAAGACAACTAACATTACACTTTGGCTCTCCATTATGGAGTATGTACCGGTACATCGATGTTATACATGTATTTACATAATTTACATATATATATACAAAATGTAATATCGTAAGAATTTCTCAAACTGTTGGATAGGTATTTGTCAATGGAAATAGAAGAATGAAAATCAGAGTATTGTGCCTGATAAGTTTATATGACTCTCAATCTGAAAGTGGCACAATAGTCTCAAAAAATTGGTTGAAGCTGGAAAAATTTTACAAGCACACATGAACAACAGTGTTTTTACGTCACTTTTACTGTGCCATTTTTAAAGTTGCCCGTGGCAGTTTTGAGAAATCAAACATTAACAATCGGTCGTTTTTTTTTTTTTACTGCATTAGGGCCTATTTCGTTTACATGCATCATACATGTGTGATGCTTTGTACTTGGTGTGCATGCAATGACGCGCTTAAACAATTTTGGAAAAACCCCATGCAGCAGGCACGCGCCAAAAACACATCCGTGCGATCACAAAGATGGCGACGCTTCGACCTGTTCAGAGACGAGTCCATCATTAAAATGAGTAAAGTTGAAAATTAATTCATTCTTTCCTTGCCTTGCAGAGTAATCTATGTGCTACCAGTAGCTTGAGTGCATGGTGAATATCTTCTTTATACGATGGATAGGACCAGTGGGTAAGTTCTCCACTAGCTCTTTTGCCCGGGCATTGAGGGAAGGCCGGGCGTGTGGCACGGACAAAATCAGCAGAGGTACCGTTAGTACCCTAACAAAATGTTGCTGCCCGAACAAAAAAAATCCATTTTCACCTCTAATAGGCCTTATGCACGGCGGCCATGATAGAGGGCAGTCACATTGTCACAGTGCGTCATGCACGAGTACGCGTGAGTAGGCACTTTGTGGGTCTATTGTCACATCATTTGAATATGAAAACCTGCCCTCTGTCATGGCCGCCATGCATAAGGTCTATAATATTTCAGAAGTACGGCCGAGTCATTCCAAAAACGACCATTCAAAGGTAGTAAAGATAACATGACACTTTGGCTGGTGACCTGTTTTTGGTAAGCACAATTTTCCTGTGCTAAGCAGTATTTTGTGCTGAGCAGCGCCCTGGTGCATAGAAATTGCACATGATTATCGATATATCAAACAAGATGTTTCCTTATATTCAGGGAGAGCAATCTCTGGGAGGGGTGGTTATCTCATTGAAGGGTTTATCCCTCTGTAGGGCTTGTGAAGCTGATAGCCAATCCCAACACCCTGATAGCCAATCCTAACACCCTGTTTCGAGTCCACCAGTTGACTTCATAGCCCAATTGGTAGGGCGTCTGCATATTAAGCAGAGGGTCCGCGGTTCGAATCCCAGTGGAGCCAAGTTGTTTTTCACTGCATCCAGATTTTCCCAAGTCATTGAAATTTAATGGCGGGACTTAGAAAAAAGAACTTTATATCGGGGAGCATTATAAGTTTTCTGTTTTGGGGAATATCATGAGTACGATACGAATACAGGAGAGATAAGAATGCATTTATTATACTTCTGACATTTTAGTAAATCATTTTAAAATACACTTTGGATATTTTGTTTCAAAGAAATTGGAGCCCATACACGTGTAACATTTAGGGGCTTGATTTACATGTACCTGCCCTGACATATTAAAAGTGCACACAAGTACATTCTGCAGTTTATTTTGATATTCACGTCATATGTTTTTGTCTCTCTTGGTGCAGTGAACCATTTTTGGACAGGCAAGTATCTGTACATTCCATTAAATATTTTCTGTGTGTCACTCACTGTTAGTTGTGATTAGAACTTTGTAGTGATTAAAATAAAACATGGTGTATTGTAGTTGTAGCAGTGCCGTTCTCCGTTTTCTGTTGGTTTTCGTTTTTGGTTCTCCCCTTTTTCTTGGTAATCCCATACGTGACGTGTTTGGACTTAGTTCGATGTTTTTGAGAAGACGGTGATTAACATTAATACATACGTGTACATGTCTGGTTGGTTTCTAACTTTCCCCCTGATTAGTCATGCAGTATGCAGCTAATTCATGGTGATTTAATACATGTAGTTCACCATTTAATATACAAATCTGTTAAATGATAAACAATTATAAATGACCTCACTTACATGCAAGGGAGAGAGATGGAGAGGATAGGGGGTGGCGTAGGGATGTGGGGAGGGGGTGTAAGGAGGTTGGGAAGGGGGAAAATTGCCATCACAACCTTTTTTTGACTGATAGTGCAAGTTTTGTACTTTAAAACATTTTGATGAACCCATTTCAGTTTTAATAGAATACATGTATTTGTGTGGATCCTGTTATGAAATCAAGTGGCAAATGCAAGTAAAACATGTGCAGTATGGCATGTGCAGATGCTACCGTACATGTACATGCATACACATGTACCGGTATATGACCGAAAAATATTGCTACAAATCTTTGTGCAAGTGATGCAAGTATCCAAAATATGGATGCAAGTGTCCAAAATATGGATGCAAGTGTCCAAAATATGGATGCAAGTGTCCAAAATATGGATGCAAATGTCCAAAATATGGATGCAAGTGTCCAAAATATGGATGCAAGTGTCCAAAATATGGATGCAAGTGTCCAAAATATGGATGCAAGTGTCCAAAATATGGATGCAAGTGTCCAAAATATGGATGCAAGTGTCCAAAATATGGATGCAAGTGTCCAAAATGTGGATGCAAGTGTCCAAAATGTGGATGCAAGTGTCCAAAATGTGGATGCAAGTGTCCAAAATGTGGATGCAAGTGTCCAAAATGTGGATGCAAGTGCCCAAAATGTGGATGCAAGTGCCCAAAATGTGGATGCAAGTGCCCAAAATGTGGATGCAAGTGCCCAAAATGTGGATGCAAGTGCCCAAAATGTGGATGCAAGTGCCCAAAATGTGGATGCAAGTGCCCAAAATGTGGATGCAAGTGTCCAAAATGTGGATGCAAGTGTCCAAAATGTGGATGCAAGTGTCCAAAATGTGGATGCAAGTGTCCAAAATGTGGATGCAAGTGTCCAAAATGTGGATGCAAGTGTCCAAAATGTGGATGCAAGTGTCCAAAATGTGGATGCAAGTGTCCAAAATATGGATGCAAGTGTCCAAAATATGGATGCATGGCAGTTTTATTGTTCATTTTAAAAACCAAAATCCGGTTTACAAAAAAAAACCACATTTAAAAAATACCAGAAAGTGCCCACGACTAATCATCTGTCCCTTTATTTACTTACATGTAGTGCTTACATGTATGACTTTAAATAATCAACCAGAATGTCCAATGCATGCTACATGTAGGTAATTGTATGCATACCGTGTTTTATTGCCATTAGGGCAGATGTGAGGGTAATTCAGTGGTATACATGTAGGTTACTATTATTACCAATAGTCATTTATATATGGGCGGTGTTTAATTTCAATATGCATATATTTTTGTATAAAGGGCATGTAAATTACAAAACATCTGTTCCGGTAAAACAATACCGGTATACACAGTTAATTAAATAAGTGGATTAACTTCTCCGTATAGACTAGAGTTGTTCAGTTGTGGAGTCATTGTCCGAAGGGAAAGCTTACCTATTTTATCCGTGTTGCTGCTTTATGGTGAAAAATCATCACTGCAATGTCTACATTGGGAATATAATGCCAGACAGAGATACCATAGCTGAGTTGCTACAATGGGACTTTTGTTGGTGCAGAACTGTGAACAATTTCCCTATTGTGCTTGTGAAGTGAACAATTTAGATGTGTGTGCACTGGACCAATTTTCCCCCAAAAAGGCAGTCACATTTGATAGTCAGCAGCTAGTGTGTGTACTGCATATTGGTTGAGTAACCTTGCAGTGAAGTTTTGGGACATATTTTGGGGAGTTTTTCTCAAACGTGTCAAAGGACTGTTCACATGCTGTATAGTACCTGCAGTTCTGTATGTATGCATCTTCTAATATCGCATGGGCATCATCAATTGCATAAACATACTCAACACATGAACTCCACAAAATGGAAACACATTGGTTATCATCAAATTCCACAGGAAAGGTGAGTTGCAATGATGGTTGGCTACAGGTTTTTTTACCCAGACAAGTGTGGAATGATCTTTGTGTTTCAACTTGGCATGACTTAATCCATGTTCAGATGCTCAGATAACATGGAATATATCTTAGCATTAATTGATGATAACAATTTAATCCTTTAATGATGATGGTCGTCTACATGGTCTTCTAACATCGACAACTTGTACAGTGTAGATTTAATCAACAAGTGAATGGCCCACTAACTGGTTGATAAAAATGTCTTGAATATTTGTTTTCTTTAAAATGAAAGTGTAGTTTTGATAAGGAAACCCAAATTTAGGATTGGGTAAAAAAAAAAGGATTTTCTCAGAAAACACTTACACAAATTTCAGCCAGTCTCATATGTTTTGTACACAAGGCCTGAAGCCATGATCAACTTCTCAATTCTAACAAAACCTGCCAAAATTGTTTGCCAGACTGGCATTCAAGAAAAAGATCTCGGGTGGTCTCGCCAAATATCAGCACATTGTTTATTTTGGTGTGAATATTCAAATTTTGAGATCTAAAGTTTCTTCCAACACTAGTTAACGGTATGTCGGCATGCCTTGGCCAATGTTTGTGGAAAATTGCATACAAAATGTCACAGTACCCGTAACTGTTAATAACTTGTTGAATAGTGCTTATTAAATATTACCTTTTTGTGATAGTCAACCCCCTCCCCCATGATATCACCAATGTGTTGATAAAGTCCACAAATCATGCATGCTAAAAAATGAGGGTATGATCCCGTATCAATTCATGATGGTGTACCAGGGGTCATATTCTCAAAACATCAATAAATTTATGAAGAGCCCCACTTATACCCCAGTCACATTTCCAAACCGATGTCTTCCCGGGTAATTTAGGGGCTGTTTTTGGCACTTTCGGGAGGGGCCCCGGTGGGACTCCCAGCGGCTGCCAGGCTATTTTTGGCTTCGGGCGGGCCCCCGGTTCATTTTAATTCGAACCTAAAATCAACTCGGCGTCCGGCGAAAAATACAAGCCGTAACCTAATCGTAAAAACATTGACAGAGTCCCCGCCGGTGCCCGGCCGGGCACCGGCCACATCGGGCGGGCCCCGGGCCAAATTTGTGACGACACAGACGATGTTTATATCGGGCATGCGCCGGCTGGGCCCTGGCGATTAGATATCGGCGGGGCCCCGGCCGGGTTCACGGGTGCCGGCCGGGCGCCGAGCGTGGCCCGGCCTGCAGGGTATAAAAGGAACTCGACAGGGACCCTACAGCTGCCCGGCCGGGCTGTGAGGGGCCCCCTGGGACACCGCCAGGGCATCTCTGACGGGTGCCTGCCGGACACCGACCGATAAACGGGCCAAATATTTCACAAATCCACACGTTAAAAAAACAAAATTCTAGACAATGCAGAAATTTTTATTGAAAAGTACAATGTACCATATTATTAAATAAATTATGTGCTACATTGTAAGCAAACTTCTGTGCCTAACAGCTCCATGTAATAGACCTTATGCACGGCGGCCATGACAGAGGGCAGTCACATTGTCACAATGCGTCCTGTACAAGTAGGCACATTGTGGATCTATTGTCACGTCATTTAAATATGAAAACCTGTCCTCTGTCATGGCTGCCGTGCATAAGGTCTATTGGCTCCTGGTGTGTTAAATTTATCCCTGTAACTACATGTAGTATAAATGTTTTGCACAACCTCCTCATTTTTTCCATCTTTGCTCATTTTGCATGTCTAGCTGGGATTCAGACGGCTATTCGTCTTCCGCCTACGACCGCCATGTCCAGCAGCAGCAACAAGGAGGCAAATCAGTAGCCAATAGGGTTCAGAAACAGTACTGGGTGACCAAGCAGGCTGTCATCAAGAAGCTGGGCAGGAAGGAGGATGAGTTTGTGGTGGCTGGGGACTCGGAACTAGATGCAAAGTTAGAGGTGGGTAGGCGAGTCTGACCACAGACTAAGATATACGGTGGACCGGACGTTACCTATGTGTTTGTGCAGCAGCACCTCGGAATGCATGCAGTTGCCCATATGAGGGTTGCGCACACCGTACAAGCGTGTGGTGATGCGCTTCAAAAGTTTGGGAAAATATATGGTGGCGTACAAGGCTGCGTTGGGGTGTGTACTCGTGTTAACACGAGTATAGCCCTGTGCACGCGAACGGCAAGAATAACGACACTCGGGTCAGTGAGAGTATGCTCTCGCTACTCCCCGACAAATGCGGAGTGTGCTCTTACTCCAGACGAGTGTCATGTGAGTTACATAATGATGGCAGAACATGGGTGGAATTTGAGGAATTTGCTCAACTTGTCAACTCGATAACTGAAACAACTCACTAAGGTTTGTTCTAGACGGCATCAATGATTTCGCAAAGCTTCTTACAACTGTACGTCTGTATTTTCTTCAGTTCCTTGTGACCAATGAAACCGCCTTTTTTGAGCTTTTATCCCTGGTCATGGCAAGAGATGGCCATCTTGACTATGGACATTGCGCATCAGACTGAAGACTTGCCGTTTGCGTTACGTGACCCGAATGCAGTGTGCATGCATTACTCTGGAGTAACGAGAACTGTAAGCTCGAACGCAGCCCAAGGAACATCGCATATCACATATCTTTTCAGATATTTTCGGTGTAGCATATTTTGTTGGCAAATGTTTGTGAACATTTATAAACATATTTGCAAAGAAATGTATGACATCGCAAATACATTTGTTTGCAAAGATATTTGCGACATCGCAAATATTTGCAAAGATCTGTGATATCTGTGATATGCGATATCCCTTGCACGCCACCATAAAACCCTATGCAGCTGCAAGTGCATGCAAAAACCCTATATGCGCGCATCCATGCAAGCACAAAAATGTCGGCGCAATGTCTTCTCCAGAAAAATACATGGAGCTCACTGGTTCTGATACTTTGGCATCTTTCTACGGGGTGCATTTGGTGATTAAAGGCACAGGCTCGTCAGTAATGCGCGTGCGCCAAATTTGTGCCACGAAATACGCAGCTTCGTAGCAAAGACATGGAGCTGCGTATTTCGTGAGACGAATTTGGCGTGCGCGCATTGCTGACAAGCCTGTGCCTTTAAAATAATATTTGCCAGCAAATGTTTAAATTTGTTTAAATTGGGATAATTAAAATTGACTTGGGGCCAATTTTACAGCCCATTTGTACATGTGTATACTCATAAGAAAAAAATGCAAGTTTTTACGTTGACTAAAAGATCTGGGAGGCCGAAAGACGTAAACGTTTATCAGTCATTACATGTATGACCACCTCTTGTGGTAAGGTTGACTGCACCAGCCTGTGTATTGTATTAGAGCCACTGAGGCAGGGTGCACCACTCTACCTGAAGTACCTCACTGAGCTCCTGCACCATGTAGGGCTGCATGGGGGCACGCAGATGCAGATGCAAATGTAGCTTGGAATAAATGTATGTCTATTAAGCACTCACATAATTAAATATATACATATTTATGCCTGAATACTGCTCAAGGTTTAGTTTTGTTCCCCTGCTCTAGTTCAAGTCGTGGTACAGTAAATAGGTTTTCAGCTAATCTTGTCGTTTGTTTGGTCTTTTTTATATACAGGTTTTTCATTCAATACAGAAAACATGTATGGACCTCCTAAGAATAATAGAGAAATTCCAAGATAATCTGTGTGGTAAGTAAACTTAGGTCATCAAGTTGTAAACAGGACAAAATACTGCAAGCTTTGACCTGTTATCTAAAAGGGCATTGGACCATGTTAGCCATTGAGCAGGCCTTGATATTAACCAAGGCCGATGGCCACATGCCCTGCCGAGTTGGCCCTGATACACTTTCTGAGGCCAACTTGGCCAGCATGCCCTATTATTTTACATTTCATGAGGCTTGTATACACTAATAACCAGTGCACATTTTTGACAAAGTTGACAGTGGTGTCCCTCCAGTTGGCCTAGGTGGCCTTTGAAAATCAAGGCTGAAGTGACCTGCCCCCTATTTTTTATAATGTAAAAGTCTGCCTTTGAAAGCAAATTTGTTCTAAATATTTTAATGCTTATCGTTATACTTATCGTGATGTGCGGGTTTCTGTATTCAAATGGGGGCCGTTTAACAATAGGAACAATAGGGTCCGCGATTGCCAAGGGGTCTGCGAAATCGTGTACAGAACAAATAAGAGCAGTCGCCAAAAAAAAAAAAGTCCAAACAAAAGAGGAACAATGGGACGTCCGCGGTGGGAGGTGGGTACAAGACTGTGTGCACACGTGCTTGTGATCGAAGGGTTATGGGTTCGAGCCCCACTTTTTGCCAACATGTTTGTGTCCGTGGGCAAGACACTTAATTTCAATTGCCTCGTCAACCCAAGCGATATTTGGGGAGCTGTTGGGGGCGAATGCCACAATCTAACTGCTGATAGGATTGTGCGCCTTGGCCAGGTAGCCACCTAGTTGAAGCGAAATGGTTCTGGTGATTTCCTGATGGCAGCGATAATGATAATGGCAACAGTGCCAGGAGTACCCTAGGGTAGACATGTGCGCTATACAAGTTATATTACATTATTATTACATCTACGTGTTTCATGATATTAAATTGGAATTGGTTTGCTGGCCAAGTTGGCCTCAGAAGGTGTACATGGGTCTTTCTATAAATTAGGGGTCCAATGTTGGTGTCCCCCGTTACATTTTACATCTTGTTTTTGTAAATTCTGGACACATTCTTTAAATACTTTCCATCCCAAAGAGTGAGTACATAAAGTACAATTCATAAAAAAATGGTTTAAAAGCCATTTTAATGATTTTTGTACGAAAAATAACACATATCAGGTGTAACGGGGGACACCAAATTTATAGAAAGACCCACATTTAAATGGGTATCCTGGCCAACTGGACAGAGTATGTGGCCACTGGCTTCAATGGCAATAGCCTAAAGTTAAGGTCAAGATCAGAGAAAAGAAGTGTTGCCTTCCCATTGGCAACAAACATGTCACTGAATCACATGATTGTCAAACTAATGATTATGCAAGGAGTCTAGTGTATCCGAAATTTCAACAAATTATACAAATTGTTTATTAAGTGGGACTGAAGTAGATTGAGTGTGTAACATCTGTTTTCATTGACCTTTTGAAACACAGATTTCTGTACTTATATATAATATTGGATAGCTTTAAGGGTGATATGAGAATATACATCATAGGTGTAGCTAGCTCTTCAAAAGTGGGGGGAGTGGGGCACCAGCTCCCTTTCCTCCCCCCGTCTCCTACGCCTATGTACATGTACTCGCCTTTGTGTACTCTCCTTTGTGTACTAGCCTCCGGCTCTTTTATAATAATAATAATAATGGTGGATTCTTTAGCGCACATGTCCACCCTGCAGGGTGCTCCTGGCGCTGTTACCAATATTATCGCTGCCATCAGGGAATCACCGGAATCATTTCACTTCAACTAGGTGGCTGCTGGCCAGGCGCTCAACCCTATCAGCAGTTAGATTGTGACATTCCCCTGAACAGCTTCCCAAATATTGCTTGGTTTGACGAGGCAACTGGGATTAAGTGCCTTTGCCCAGGGACACAGACACGTTGGTCATAGTGGGGCTAGAACCCACAACCTCTGATTGGGAGTCCCGCTTCATACCCACTAGACCACACGAGAGTGGTATATTCTCATATCACCAGGAACGACATCCAATATTATTGTCACCTTGTCACCTAGTACCTGTATATAAAATGAAGCTTACCTTCTTTTTTTTGTAAGATTTCCACAAGATTTTTCTCTGTTTAGTGTTGACAATTTCCGTTAATTCCCTACCTTTACAACTGCATGTGCTTCTGTTACTGTATTTGTTTATGTACTCACGCGTGCATTGCACTCGCACATAGAGATGTGAACTCACCTCCCACCGCGGACATCCCATTGTTCCTCTTTTGTTTGGACATAGTTTGTTTACCTACTCCTCTCATTTGTTTTGTACACGATTGGAATCGCGGACGTTCGCTTGGCAATCGCGGACGATATTGTTCCCTTTGTTAAACCAGAGAAAACGTCCGCGGTTTGAATAGATGAACCCGCGCAACGCACTCACTTGATGCATTAATAAGGAAAATCACTTTTAGTTTTTGTCTATTAAAATATGGTTCATGTAAGCCTCAATTTTTTGCAGTTTTGGCACTCGGACTTGACGCCATGCAAAAATATGTTCCACTTAGTGCACTTTAAAAGCAGTTCTTCAAAACTGCCCTTTTTTTCGATTTGTACAATAAATGAGCTTTCTTTGATTACCGATAGCTCTTTCCCAAGAGGAGAACGCCATGGGTCGCTTCCTGAAATCACAGAGTAGCCACGATAAAACGCGAGCTGGCAAGATGATGGCCGCAGTAGGCAAAGCACAGATTGTCTCCTCGGAACAGAGGTGAGAATATTGGTCCTGTTCACATTCTTCACATTAAAATTAAGCCCCATTACATCATTTGCAGTTACCCAAAAATTTACTTCATGAGTTGACAAGAAAAACCTGACTAAAAGTATTGGTAGCAACGGTAACAAACACCACACGATTTCTTCCCCGTGTAAAATTGCACCTTTGTGGGAGAAATTGCCAACTGAAGGTGCTTTTAAATAAAAAATGTCTACAGACAACTTTTTTATCATTTATTCAACACAAAAACCATGCATACAATTTTCAGGTTTATTTATTAAGTACTGCATCTCTGTGGCTGAAATTTCTACAAGGCAGTTTCTCAACATTATTCTTTAGTCATGTAATGCTGTTTCCGTTTTTAAAAGTTATTCAATCATGTAATCTGTCTTTAAGGTGTTGTCATTTGAGTTGAGCCACCCTCAGGTCGACCTTACAACAATACAGAACATATGAAATATTTAAATTGATGAAAAATTGTGGTGTGAACACGTTACATGCTCTCGTTTTCAAGTTCTGTAACTTCGCTCTCTGACATATGGTACATGTACATGCATATGCAGCACGATATCTGACGGAGGGTACCTCCCCCCCTTTCATTGTTCCCCTATTGTTCCCCCGTTTTAGAGACAGTTTTTATACCATCGTCCGCGCGGGTTTTTAACAATGGGAACTCAAATGGGATTTTTTAATGTATACATTGTATAAGTATTTGGTCAAGGAATATTTTTATATTTAATGTTACTGTTTGTGTGTGTGTGTATTCCTGAATTTAATAATCTCTGTGTGAGTCTAACATTTTAAATTCCTATGATTATTTGTTATGGATCATTAGCTGAATAAATCATCTGAATCTTAATCATTGTGTCTCAAACATCCAAGGAATTTTAAAGGAATTCCTTTCAAGTTTTAGGGGGGTTGGTGGGTTAACAACAGGAAATAGTGTTTTGAGGGGAGGAGTCCCTCTGTCGCATATCATGCTGGGTATAGACCGTATCGAATAGCTGCCATCTTGTAGGGCAGTTTCTTTGTTTCTTGAGGACATGCGTGGTTGCATATTTTGTGCTTACATTGTTGACCAATTTAAAAGCACAGGCTAGTCAGTTATGCGCGCGCGCCAAATTCGTGCCACAAAATACGCAGCTCCATAGCAAAGGCATGAAGCTGTGTATTTCGTGGCACGAATTTGGAGGGCGCGCATTGCTGACAAGCCTCTGCCTTTAAATGTCAAAAGTTGCCCTACAAGATGCCAGCTATTCAGTACGGTCTTCAATACAGTTGAAGTCAGACGTTTACATACATGTACACCACTACCATCATCACCCAAAATGGTAAACGGGACTACCCGAACCATTGCAAGGTGTACAAGCTATGTTTTAAGCACGTGAGGAATTCCACAAAATCACGACTTTAGTAAAGACTGTTACAAAAATAGTGACAACGCAAGTTTAAGCACACCAGTTTTAACACAGTTGTATGTAAACTTTTGACTTAAACTGTACATGTACGTCATCTGTTTTACAGACTAGGGCTACGGGGACCCCTCGTCCGGTTTTATCAAGAGATTGAGACATTCCGATATCGTGCCATCTCGGACACGCTAATGACCATCAATCGCATGGAGGGCGCCAGACTAGAGTATAGAGCAGCCTTGCTGTGGATGAAAGACATCTCCAAGGAACTAGACCCAGACACGTACAAGCAGCTAGAGAAGTTTAGAAAGGTAGGAACATCTTAGCAATTATTTTCATTTTTATTTTAATGTCGGTTTGCATCTTTAGCCAGTCACGGATCAAACATTTTTGCTCTAACTTGCTTGTATAGACTAATCCGACGAAAGAAAACTGCGGTGTATCTCCAAGGTTTTTACATGACGTCACAATGGAAATACACCGCAGTAACAATGCAATAACCACAAGAGGGCGGGCTCACTAAATGTTGCTCGGATTACACTATACAGGATTTGCAATTTTCCAAGATTTTAATCAACTGTTTGACTGGAAAAACCTTACTCAAATGGAAGATAGAAGTGGATCCAATGTAATGATACCGCCCAAAATGATAATAGACCCTATTTACATGTTTTAACGGTTCAATCGTGTCTGTAGAATACAAACTGCTGATTGGAAAAGTGCCCGGCCTTTGGCATCCCGGAATTTTGCTACCGCTCAGGTAGCAAAATGCTAATTATCGTTTGAACGTGTGTGCGTGTTGCGTTGAATAGCTAACAGTGCAAGCCAATCAGATTCGCGTGCGCCAGTTTGTAAGCACGCATGCTTTTGCAGTGTTCGCAGCGCATGCAAGAATGAATAATGCAAATAATGCAGCAGGGGCTGTAATAAGTAATAATTCCCGGACGGCAAAGTCCTCGCAGCGGGTGCTGCATGCTCGCCCCGTCCTCTGCATGCTCGCCGTGTCCTCTGCATGCTCGCCCAGTCCTCTGCATGCTCGCCGTGTCCTCTGCATGCTCGCCGTGTCCTCTGCATGCTCGCCCCGTCCTCTGCATGCTCGCCGTGTCCTCTGCATGCTCGCCGTGTCCTCTGCATGCTCGCCGTGTCCTCTGCATGCTCGCCGTGTCCTCTGCATGCTCGCCGTGTCCTCTGCATGCTCGCCCCGTCCTCTGCATGCTCGCCGTGTTCTCTGCATGCTCGCCGTGTCCTCTGCATGCTCGCCCCGTCCTCTGCATGCTCGCCGTGTCCTCTGCATGCTCGCCCAGTCCTCTGCATGCTCGCCCAGTCCTCTGCATGCTCGCCCTGTCCTCATTGTGCTGTCGTTCTGGCACACGACACCACCAGCTGTGAGGCTTTGAACAAAGGCTAGCTGCCTCCAAGCATCACCAAAGTCCCTCATTGGTTAACAATGTTACTAGCTTGATGCTTGAGCAGCATCAGGAGCTAAACGGTGGCCTGTGAATTTGTTCTGTTAAAAGGCAATGCTGCCCTCTTTTGATATATATTAGCAAGATGGAGTTTATGTTGGCATGTAATTTGTGCTATTTACAGGCAATGCTGCCCTCTGTTGATATATTGACCAGCAGCCGATTTCAAGAAAAAGTGCGTAGCTTGCGCAACTTTTGAAAATGGCAAGTGGGCTTACGCAGTGCGTAAGGTTTTGTGAAATCGGTTGCTGGTGAAGCAGGGGACATTCTGCATATATGTAGACCAATCTGATGAATCAAACTGTGGTGTATTTTCATTAGTGAGGTTTTGGTGTGCACGGTTAGTGATTACGACTACGATTAGTCAAACCTCAAAATCGTTACCTTTCGCTGTCCGTTGTTTACTAAGGTGTAGAGGCGTTGCTATCAGTGTAAACAACAAAACAACACTTGGGATATTTGTGTAAACGCTACAAGTACGCACAAATCGAAGACGTAAATTTCACTAATAGTCGTCGTTTTGCCTAAGCGTATGCGACCGAAACCTCCCTAATGTCTTTGCATGACATCACAATAGTGCTGTATTTGTGGTAATTTAACCAATAGAGGGCAGGCTCACTAAATGCTTGTCGGATAACACTGTCTTGTAGGAATGGTCATCTTTAAAAAGCACTCAGAAATTTCAGTGAATCTATTTACTAAAACTTGATGTAAAGGTTGTTTGGCAAGCATGGAGTAGTTGTATGGCTTCATGTTACCGGTACATGTATTTCCCAAACACAGGGTGCGAAATTAACGGTTGCCCGATTGCCCGGGACACCCAAAATAAATGACACCAAAGCATCCAATGACATCCGCGTTTTACTGTTACGCTCGAACTTTGCCTGGTACCCGCTATTATGTTGTGGCATGGCAAGAAACGACTTGTAGTACTGACATGTTGACCATTTGCCAACTCGACCGTGAACCAACTCGACCGCGCGGCCCCGGTGCTACAAATCACTTTGCTTTATGTCCAAAGACCGAATGACCGAATTTACGAGTATGATATAGTGACACATTAATACATGTATGACACTATTTTCGGTAAGTGGTAATAAAGAAGCCTTTATTTTGACAAATCCAAATCATTGAAAATTTTAATAAATTTTGGTGTAGCAAAAATACAGTAAATAAAATGAAAGAAATTCGGGCAACTTCAACTAACTATCGGGCAACCTCGGTCTTTGCCCGAGGTTGCCTGAGGGCAACCTGCATATTTTCTTAATTTCGCACCCTGAAACACATTTACAGATCCTCAATTTTTGTCCTCAATTTTCTGTAGATTTAGCCTTAGCCTTCCTTTGAATTTTGACATGAAATCTTAAAAATCCGCAATAGACTTTTTGCATTATGAACTTGTGAAGTTTAACCCACAAGAGACTATGTATAAGAGCTCTAAAATGTGAAAATGCAAATAAGATGTAGACCCTTAATACCTCCAGTCATCTTGCATGTCAGACTGTCAGCACAGCTGAAGGCTGCAACTTGTGGTTTAAAGGAGAAGGGTACCCAGGAAACAAAAGACCTTGTGCTCAAGAAGTACAACTCGTAAATTATTTTAATGCAAAGAAAAAGAAATATTACCTACTGAAAAGTGGACACGAACTTCACAAAGAATCAAAATTTTAGCGATGCGTCGCACTATGGGCGCAGCCATTTTGTCCCAATATTGGGCAAAGAATGACGTTTTCACGTTCAAGTCCGTCGTGCATTTCTATGGCAATACAGGAAAATGTTGTCCGCAAAAACGTCATCCGTTGACCAGTATTAGGACAAAATGGCGGCGCCCATAGTGCGACGCATCGCTAAAATTGTGATTCTTTGTGAAGTTCGTGTCCGCTTTTCAGTAGGTAATATTTCTTTTTCTTTGCATTAAAATAATTTACGAGTTGTACATGTACTTCTTGAGCACAAGGTCTTTTGTTTCTTGGGTACCCTTCTCCTTTAAGAGTTTTCAGAAAAGTCACAGGATTCAACTGATTTGAAGGATTTGGTCTGTTACCTAATACTGTAGTTCCCTGACTCCCATTAACACCGATTAACCTTGCATAGGCTGAAGTACCACTTGTCATTTGATGGTCTTCGAAAAGGCCTCACAATGTTGAAAGTGTCCTCTCATTTTCTTAAATCCTTTTGAAGCTAGTGTTTGAAGCTAGGGATTGAATTACTTAACTTCAATGCTGTATACTTGAGTACTGTATGTAGTGTACCAGGTACTTTTTAGTGGCAGAAAAACAGGAAGATGACTAAAAATTCTGAAGACATCTATTGAAATGCGTGTAGGTACTTTTATCTGCTGAGAATTTTGCTCAGTTTTCCCAAAACTTTTGCAGTATGCAAAAGCTTGACTTGATTATAAAATGCATTTAGCTTATACTTGGGTAGTGTGAAAAGCACAATGGGTGTACCAAATTGTGGTCAATGACTTACTCACTCATTGGGGGCGATGTGCTTTAGCTGTCATGCCTAATGTACACCGCACTCTGAGAAAATTTCCTGAACTGTCGGCACTAACTTTTTAACTGAAGAGTTGCATGCCTGCAATATACAAATAGAAATAGTAATTGACAAATAGAAAAGTAATTGTTGTGAGCATACCTCACATTAGTACACAAAATGTATCTGCCAGTCCTACCAACTTTTTCATCAATTGTTTTATCACAAACAGCCAACTAAAATATGACAAGTGTTTAAAGGCAGTATACATAATTGGTAATCTCGAAAATCACAAATGTTCACAGATTTACGCCTAACCTACACAATATAAACATGATGACCGTAGAAAATTTCCCCTGAAATGGTTTTGTCTGAAGTGCTATAGTCTTTGAGAAATGAGTAAAATAATTAGTTTTCGTCTCGTGAGACGAAAATTAATTTCGCCCCAAAACCAGGGCAGGGGTCGAAATTAACAGTAGTTCTGTAGTCCGAGGCTAGTGTTTTTAGCCAGAGGACTAGTAGTTGCCATATGTTGGTAGTCCGACCAGCTAGTGGGCCTACACGTATATGCTACACTACATTGTACATATTTTTATGCAATATAAGGAAAAATGTTTCCTGTTAACATTTCAACGTTGGGAAAACAATAAGCAGTCAAAACGATGTGGCACTAAAAAGTTCAGGTTCTCAATCTGCAGCCGATTTCATGAAAAAGTGCGTAGCTTGCGAAACTTTTTTAAAATGGCATAAGAACCATATCTTGCGTGTAATTATTGCAGGAATGTAGTGCAACTTGTGCAATAAAAAAGTTGCGCAAGTTGGTTTAAGCAGTGTGTACGTGAAATCGGCTGCAGGATTTTTTGTTTTTAATTTTACTTTTTGTCTTTGACAATGAACGAATGTCCAAAATGTAGAAATCATTTGTGTACATTTCTGCAGGACTACTAATAAATGATGGCGGACTAGTGAAATGTTGATGTGACAAGTCCTGTGACAAGTTAATTTCGACCCCTGCAGGGGTGAAAATAAGCCTTGTTTCCCACTTAAAAATCTCACCCCCGCACCGAGATTGCTCTTTCCCCGGGGCGAGTTCAACCCTGCTCGTGACCAGGGTTGAAAATTTTGGCCCCGGGGCGAGACACATTTCCGGGGCGAGACACATTCCTGGGGCGAGAACGGTAGTGTGAAACGGCGTAGGGGACAGTTTGCGTGGGGGCGAGCAATGGCGAAGGTCACTAAATGCGCTAAAAAATATAACAAAAGCGCAACATGAACGCTCATCTTCTGATATTTCATGTCTTTGGAGTTCTATTGTCCTGTATAAATATCACTTTTATCAGCTTATACATACGTCAGCTATGTCGTAGAAAAAGAAGTCGGCAGAAAGGCAAATCTGGGGATGAAGAAATTCAGAAATTAATTGCCTTTGGGAGGACGACAAAATACAATTTGAGCAACTAAAACTGGACAGAAATTCTATATGATAGATGCTTGACTTGCTCAAGTGGGAAACGCGAGTGCTGATCCCCGGGGCGAACTTGCCCGGGACAAAATGTGTGGTTTTGAGAAAGGCAAGTGTGAAAAGATGTGGGGTTGAACCCGAGTTTGCCCCGGGGTTTGACGTTCTAGTGGGAAAAGACCTCAGGCCCGTTATCAAGCCCAGCACTATAGTGACACTAAACAGCTCATTTTAAAGAAATGTATAGACATCGTCTCAACAAGGTGTTTCATTTCATTTTCCCCTTTGGCAAAGTGCATTGTAATTCATTTCATTACATTACATGCGTGTATGTCCTGCGATTTATTGTCATTGTGTGTTGGAGGAGTCTTTCCAGCAGTTGAGAATTGTCGCGCTTCGGTTGTAAATGTTCGAAAATTAAGCCAATTTTAAGGTTGAACTCTGTTACAGGGTTATGAATGCACTATGGGTATTCTCTGCTGATTTGTAATAAGCAGTAGCTTTGCACGATTTCTCAATCTGAATTTCAAATAGGCTTAGGAAAAGGATTTGACAGATGGAGTGAGCATTAGGCCAAAAATCCACGTATCCATCATGCATATTGTGTAGTGCGATTTGACAATCCATGTGTACGTATGCATTTCTGTGCTGTAAGCCCTGCACGGAATGTGAAAAGTGCCAGGTAGGAAATTATAATTTTGTCTGACTAGGTCTCATTTTATTAAAGCCCCAATATCGTAAAATATTTGCAGTTACCCAACATTTTACTTCACAAGTTGACAAGAAAGATCCGACTTAAAGTGTTGATAGCAATAGTAACAAACACAATATGATTGTTTTCCCGTGTACATGTAAAGTGGTACCTTTGTGGGAGAAGTTGCCAACTGAAGCTGATTTTGTTTTTTGTAAACGTTGTCTGCAGACAATTTGTTTTTTTTGCTGAATGCGAGAAATTATACAGGATGTTTTGTGATCGGATTTTTTACACAAGGGATCATTAAATGTACATGTTTGCCTTAAAGGTAGAACACATGATTGGTATCTCAAAAATCAGAAATGTTCACAGATTTACACATAACTTACACGATATAAACATGATGATGGCAAAAAACTTCCCATGAAATGGATTTTTCTGAAGTGCCATAGTCTTTGAGAAATAAGTAAAACAATTAATTTTCGTCTCATGAGACGAAAATTCATTTCGCCCAAACACCACTTTGCCCCAAAGCCACTTCGCCCAAATGCCACTTTGCCCCAAAACCACTTCGTGCACAGGCAGTGGTTCAGGGTGAATTGGTTTAGGGCGAAGTTTTTAGCAGAAAGTTTGTAACAGTGGTAGTGATTATAGTGACTTTTCACTATTTCAACTGCTCAACCCCTTCCCCTTCTTCGTAATCTTAAAAGTACAAGTCCTTGCTTAATATCGGTTGAGTGTCCCCACAATACATGTACTCCTGTCCCCACAATGCACGTACTCTTAGTCAGGGCTTGCCCTTAACTTTTTCTGAGAGTAGCCCACTGGGCTAGTAAATTGTGTTTTTTACTAGCCCGCAGAAATTTTTACTAGCCCATGAAATGTTTGAAAAAAAAAAAAAAAAAAGCATTAAAATATTGACTGGCACTGTCTACTAAGAAAGTTGATTTTTTTTCATCCCCCCCCATGGCTAGAAATCACTGTCGCTGGTAGTGGAGTCGGGATGTTCTTCCTCCTCTTCTTCAGTCCTTCATTTTTAAAAAAGTCAGGAGAGCCCTAAATTGCTCTTCTGAGATAATCGAGGAGAGCTAGTAGCTCTCCTAAAAAAAATTCCTTAAAATCTTTGAAAACACACTGTATATGGACTTTTGGGGAAAAATCAAATGTTTAGCCTGTTTGGGGCCGAGTCAGTCTGGGGCCGAGTTTGTACACAAGGCAATGGGGGCCGAGTTGGTCTGGGGCCGAGTTTGTACACAAGGCAATTGGGGCCGAGTCAGTCTGGGTACGAGTTTGTACACAAGGCAATTGGGGCCGAGTCAGTCTGGGGCCGAGTTTGTACACAAAGCAATGGGGGCCGAGTTGGTCTGGGGCCGAGTTTGGGGCCGAGCCAGTCTGGGGCCGCAGTCGGATACCAGATGCATGTACATTGTATGTCTATGCACGTATATTGCACACAAGCTGTGTTGGACACATGATGCAGACCCGGACCCAAGCTACATGTAGCTGTGTCCGTGTGTTGCACGTGGAAAAATGCAATGCGCAATCGTCGTTTGCATGCCGCAAAAGGTAAAGCTTTGAAGAGTTCGTTTTATTTTCAATTTCACATCTGGAAAACAAGGAACGTGCAAATGTTTTAAGTAGCCCGCCGGGCAAGTTGAAAAGTGGATTTTACTTGCCCACAGCAGTTTTTACTAGACAATGTACGCCGGGCTAGCGTTAAGGTCGAGCCCTGTTAGTCATTCTGAGGAAGTTTGATTCACTACTAGAGTTAACCACTGTTTAAATGCCATCCTGGCAACACACATGCGGACTAACGTTTTATCGGTTACATTGTATTGTGAAAAATGCTGCATCAATTCGTAATCAGCGTGACTGTGCCTTTTGGGCTGGTTCAAAATGGTCGACCAGACACGACTAACCGTCGTCGACTAAAAATCGTTCGGGTGGAAATAGTCAAACTACATGTATGGTTAAATCAAAAATATTACTGATGTATTGCCTGGTGCATAAACCTTGTTTATCTCGTTTTCAACAATTAATTCTGATGATAAACTCTGCAACTATGTGCTGTGCCATATTTGAAATTTTGAAAGGGATGATGATGTAAACCATGCATCGATTGCATGGATGACGTCAAGATTGATGCTTTTTTTCCCGACTCTTATGCGCCTTGAAGTATGTAAAAATCTGTTGTGACCTGACTCACGACCTTTCAAGTCCGAGCACCGAACTGCAAAAGATGGCAACTTACATAAAGCGTACCGAATTAAGCAACCCTTTGCAAGTGTTGTCCCTTCCTTTAGCTATAGTCGTGAATTGATTTTGCTCTTGAGTACCAATCAGCACCCATCACGGTCACGAGAAAGTTGCCTTTAAACATCACTGACTCACTTCTGAAAAACAAGTACTCCACTACTTGGCCAAATTAAGAAGCATCAACTCGACTGCTCATCTTGCAAGGGGTCACCCAGGTCCCTCCTCACAAACGCATCCCCCTCTTCCTACGCAATGAGAAAGGTCAAGATCCCCGAGAGTGGAGACCCACGTCCCTCCTCGATCGGATTACCGTGTGTTGAGCCATTCTCCAGCGGACCGGAAGATCGGGGATGAGCCTGTTGATTGGATGAAGTCAATTGACCATCGTACCCAAGAGGCACTGTGAAAACCCTCAACATCCATCGCAAGGCCTGCATTAATTAATTTCACCCTGCTAACCTCATTTACACTGCGGAGATTGTATTACAGGGGTATGGATCCCAAAAGCCAGTTACTTAGGCCCTGCGAGTGAGAAGTCTGTCCTTGCTGGGGCTATCAGGCTTGATATTTGGTAATTTGTCTATCTCGGGGCTAACTCTGAATGCATCAAAGCAGATGTGGGTGGTGTGTTTAACCAAGGATTTGTGACCGCCCACCACTAACAGGCTGTGAAGTTGGCAAACTTCATTTTGCACTACAGAGCAAAATACTGCGATATTACGTTGGTCTTTCCACAGTAAAGGGGGCATTTTGGCAACACAACAACATATTTTCGAGGAAATACCTTTGTCTGGTCTCAAAATAAAAGAAATAAGTCTCAGTTGTTCTGAAGAGAAAACTTAGGCTCAAAAAGGGTTACAAAAAGTGTGACAACATGCCTTTCTAAAAACCCTGTGTACAAATTTCCAGTATACGCTCGTAACCGGGACGGCCTAAAATGTAACGCGTGTCCATCCCGGTTACGAGCGTATATTGGAAATTTGTACAGAGGGTTTTTAGAAAGGCATGTTGTCACACTATTTGTAACCCTTTTTGGGCCTAAGTTATCTCTTCAGAACAACTTCAACTTATTTCCTTTATTTGGAGACCAGACAAAGGTATTTCCTCGAAAATATGTTGCCAAAATTCCCCCTTTACTGTGGAAAGACCCAAATACACGTAATAATGTCTAAACATTGTTTAGGACCCCTGGGTGGTTTTAAACGGGTTGTTTAAGATTGGCCAAACCTACTTTTAATCCCATTCATAAATACCTTTTCGTGTAAATCGGTAAAACTCACTACAGTTAGCTCGTCGTTTTGCATTCACTTTCCTACACCCACAGCCACAGTGTCAACATTGCGTTTGTACACCTGCTACCTGTTTTTGTTCGACCGCGCACGTTACGTGTAATGCAGGCGTACTTGTTGTGCGCGCACACACAGTGCACAATTTCGAGGGCGTGCAGTTTCTGTGTGCATGTGCGTGTTCCGTATATGCGCTGACTACCGGTACCGGGTAGGGCACAAACGCGGGCCAGCCGGCCGGGCATTATCACTAGTCATTTTCGCTAGTTTAAAACTGCCCACGTGACAAGCTCTCAGCTAGTAGGGATGCGTAAACTGTCTAAGGTATTTATGAATGCATTATTAAGAGGTCCATGACCTGCACAATATGCACTGCCTTGTTTTCATAAATCGGAACTGGGATTGCGTACTTTTTAAAAAATGTGTCTTGTCGGATCACACATACACCTTTTGTAAATTTGCAGGCTCACATGTGGTCACTTCTCTTTTAATCTCTAATTGTATCAATACTAGTTTTGCAAGCCATAATTTTACTATAGTTTTCATCATCACTGAGGCACCTACGGTAGAAGCTTTTAGTACTAAGTCAGACCATAAATTGTTTACGGTGAAAAAAACCGTCCTGCTGAATTCCCAATGTATATTATTAGGCCATTTTATGTCAGCGCTTTTCGAAGGCTTTTAGACGGCACCCAATTGTCTATTTCCACTTAATTTGATGAACACATCTGAATTATGAAATACACATGCCATTTTTAGGGGATAAATTTTTCAAGGATGATTGTTGTTCAATTTGGCCCATTTGCGTGGGCCATTAACATTTATAAGTGCTTTACACATCACATGCACACTAGACCAACAGCTTTACATTGGGCCATGAAGGTCAAACTGCGAAGGGACACTGCGCATGCTCTCCACGATCTCGCTAAAATTTTACTGTGTCAAAAAAGTAAAAAGGCCGACAGCAGTAACATTTGGCAATTTTTCATTTTACCATCGTCTCGGTAAAACCTCCTAAAAAACAAGTCCAATGCAGACACGGCTTAAGTCAAATCCTTCATTCTTTTTTTGTTTCTTTTTAGCTTGAAAAATTCAGATTGAATAAACAAAATAATTGCCGTCATTACAGGCACACATGCTCTATCACTGGTGGCCTTTTCATAACGTCCAGGTCACCTGCCAGATTGAATAAAAAAAACTGCCGTCTTCAGATTCAGACAAAAATTCAATTTGCACTCTAGCTTTCCCTACCTCCCCGTAATCTCGTTTTGATGATTGCATTGCAGCTACCAATATTCTGTAAAGTGCGTGCCGCAGTTAGACTGGCATGTATATAGCGGGTGATTGTAATGGGATCGGATTACCGCGACCAGCTGAGGATCGTATTTGGATAAAGTTTGAAAATGTTGAAGAAAAATTTATAAGGAGTTGTGACTGAAGCCAATTGAAACCGTCTCATGGATTGGCTTTACAAAAGAGGCGTACTTCACTCGGTCGGTGTGTTTTTCCAGAGTTTATATTAGTCATCTCTGTTTCTTTTGTTGGATAAACTAACGCCCAAATTTGCCTGCCAGGAAATTGTCATTTGATGAGAAAACGGATCTGGCATAAGCTGCAAAAACCATTTCAATTAGTTACATTGTCAGAAGCACTCGATTAAATTGAAATTTGGTACCGTGATTAAGATCGTGACCGTTGCAGCAGAAAGGTCTTCCATTATACATGTACTTTCCGAAAATAAGATTCGGTGTGCGATGACCAATGCTACATTAACTTAGTATTATGAGACGACATACAAGCCTCGTGCTACAATCAAAGATGTAGCACGTACTGTACGTGTGTAACTGTAGTTTATGATGCTTGGTCCATTTCACAGGCCATCAAGTAAAGAAAGTGCATCGGCACTTTGTCAGAGGGTTCTGCACTTTATTGGCAGTCTGTAGGATAAGCAGGGTGAATTTCAGAGGCTTGAAACAAGGTGTTTTTTTAAATTCAATTCACAGGTTCTCAGTCTATACTGCACAGAAAGGAGCATAATACCATGGTAGTCAAAGGCATAGTTTTGATCAGTGTGTGTGCCCACTCATTTATATAAATTATTCTTATTAAAAAAAAAATTCATTCAAAATAGGAGGAATCATTTCATTGGACAGTTGAGTAAGGTTTTTCCAGTCAAATGGTTTGGGTCATTGACTCAAAGCACTTGAGTAAATACATGTTCTTGGGGTTGCGGGTTCAATACCTGGCTGTGGTACCTGTGCCTTTGAGCAAGGCACTTAATGCCTTTGAGCAAGGCACTTAATGCCTTTGAGCAAGGCACTTTTAAAAGATCCCAGAGCACTCTTTCGTGAAGAGTATTTCCACTTTGTCTTTGGCCGTCGGCTGCCAATGGTGCCACCCACCCACCTATGTATCTCAATGTTAAGTGGAAGACACCAAGCTTCATAAAACCCATTATAATGTGCAGCACCCGTTATAATACATGTCCATATGAAATAATTAAAGTAGGTTTGGCCAATCTTAAACATACGTTTAAAACCGGCTCAGGGGCCTGGATGAGTGACAATGGCCCGAGCCGCAAGGGAAGGGCCATTATTAATCGTCCAGACCCCTAGCCGGTTTTAAACACATTGTTTAGATGGCCAAACCCACTTTTATTCCCATTTATAAATACCTTTTTGTGTAAATCAGTAAAACTTACAAAATTTGCTTGCCGTTTTGCCATATTCTGCATTGTATTTTTGTATGCATCACGAGTTTGTTCAATCTGCAAACTGTGCGTTGAGTTGTTTTTGTTTGATCGCGCGTGTTATGCATAATGCAGGAGTGTTGTAAGCACACGACGGGGTACTTTGCACATTTTGCTTTCAGGTGCATGCAGTTTCTGTGTGCGTGTGAATGTTCCACACGCGATGACTAGGCTCGGGCCAGGCAAGAAAGTGTTTAAAACTGGCCGGCCAGTCTTTATCGTCTGTTGAAGATTGGCCATGTGACGTGCTCTCAATTAATAGGGATGTGCAAACTGTATTTATGAATGTGTGTTTTATAAATGCACAAATTAATTAACTAATAATAAATTAACCAACTTTCTGGTTCTGACAATACCACCAGGGGCCAAAAACATTTTCTGATTACCCGTTTTCTGATTAAGCAGTGCTCTCTTCATTTTATAAAACTCATTAGCAAACCAAACCGCATGCTAACCTACCAATTTGTTTTGCTTATGCAAGGCCATCTTTTTCGTCTCCAAAATTTGAGACGCGTATTCCAAACAGATACACAACTTTCAGCTGTTGTTGCAATATCCCAGTCAGCGGCAGGCGAGGGTCTTCTGTGGTAGTGATAATCATCCCAAAATGGATACATTGCCAATGATGGTGCTTGAAAATGTTGACGTTGACATGAGCAAAGCAGACGATGAACACGTTCAAACAAAACATACAGCATTGCGCGCGCACTCTCTTTGCGTGCTTAGAACAAGCTTTATGAAATACGCTCTTGCTTGAGCGAATTTGTGCTGTGCTTAATCCAAAATTTCTGATTAATAGACTACTAAAGTGAAAACGTCACCCTTTGTGTGTTGCCATGGTTTTTGGGTCTACACAAAAACCAGTGAACTGTTTCCCTGCGCTATACCAATGGACGTTTCAGATTACCAGCGAATGTTTAGACCCAATTACCATGGCAATCGACGTCGCACTTTAGTAGTCTATTGTAACAGGTTTTATGAAATTGTCCCCAGGTCCAAGCCCAAGTCCGAAGTACCAAACAGCGATTTGACAAGCTCAAGAATGACGTCTGTCAGAAGATTGACCTCCTCGGAGCCAGTCGCTGTAATCTCTTCTCTCACACCTTGGCCACGTACCAGAATACGCTACTCCACTATTGGGAGAAGACATCTCGTACCATGTCCGCTGTACAAGAGGGCTTCCGTGGCTACCAGCATTATGAATTTAACATGCTCAAGGTATGACACATTGCAATTGATTTTAATATACAGGGTGTCGCAAAAAATGTCCATGCCAAACCAGGCAACCTCAGAATGTAGGTTTTTCTGGATCCTGATAAGGAATCTTCTTAAATGAAAAATAGTCTTTATAAAAATCAGTCAAGCAAAGAAAAGTCACACTCTAGTTCGTGAACCCGATCTGATTATTTGACAAGAAGAACTGGCCGCCCCGTTTAGCAATAAGACGTCATTCCTGAGTCCTAGTTGAGGGCTGACCTTGCTGCACCAAAAATGACATCACTTTTGATCCGCTCGACTGATTGTGATGCAGTAAAAACTATTTTTCATGTAAGAAGATTCCCTATCGGAATCTGGAGAAACTTAGATTCTGAGGTTGCCAGGTTTAACCTGGACATTTCTTGGGGGGCATCCTGTACAGTATGTACTGTAGGGCTATATTATACAAATATTGACTGCAATGAGGGGCATGGTTAAGATTATAGGCCCAAGGTGATCTCGAAGCCATGACTATGCCCCGAGGCGGAAGCCGAGGGGCATAGTCATGGCTTCGAGATCACCGAGGGCCTATAATCTTAACCATGACCCGAATAAAAAGCAGTCAGTATTTGTTTTATATACCGAATGTGTAGATTTTTGTCATCTGGTTGGTTAAAAGTAACGATACATCATACAGTCATGACAGTGGTCCTTCGAGTTTCGATTTCGGAAGCTGGTCTACAGCGGAAAAGTTGTATATTTACAGCAAACATTTGTAGCATAATCACCTGGCACTTTAGTAGCACATTTCACCTGACACAGTTTTCACTGTAGGCCACTTCTCTTACTTTCTTAAGGACTTCATGATCTACGTCGACAGACGTCGAGATTCCGCCATTACCGTCCTGATGAATGTTTACGTGAAGCGCCCAGCTGCATAGTTGGTGCACAGCTATGCTAACACATGTAATGCGCGCGTCCGGAACCCGCTAAATGACTATGCCCGGGGCATGGCAAAGACTATTGCCCAGTGGGCATATACGCGCCGGGTCTAGCCGATTCAATGCCCCCACTTTTAACCAATCAGATGACAGGAATCTACGCATGAGGTATATAAATGTACATAGAGCACTTGATTACCAGTGTTGTAGTCAAGTATCAAAGTACTTTTACACTGAATACTGAAAGGTACTAAGTACCAGAAAGTACTACCAAGTACTGCAAAGCTTGCCAAGTACCATTGAAGTCCATTGTACTCATCCATAGAGTACATTTCTTGATCAGAACATAAGTTTGTTTTGTGGTTGCATCATTACAAATTGTTTGTTAAATATTCCTCTCTGCATGAATTTATTTATTTATTTTTCATCACCTGTTGATGTACATGTATTAGCTTAGTTTTACTGTTGGATTTAATTTTAGCAACACATTAGTGACAAATTTGCTAATACAAATGTATATATGAGTATGTAGTTCAGGAGTTTGGGTGCTAATGCTTGTGAGGAAATCTTCTGGGCTAACTACCTCTGCCCAGATTTCAGTGATTTCTTCCAGGTTTAAGGGGACCTTTTTGAACAAAGTGATTCCCACAGTAATGAAATGTGACATTTTATGTTTCTGGAAGAATCCTGTAGTTAAGGCAACTCGGGGAAACCAATTTTGTTGGGTTATCAATCTGATTGAACCTGCATGGGATGAGCTAGTCACTGCACATCTCCCAATCGCTCAGGGAGGCACTCGGGGAGGCACTTCAGGCAGAGTGGCGCACCCTGCCTCAGTGGCTCTTAAATAGGCTAATACACATTTAGTTGGCCTCGCCAAAAAAGGTGGTCATACACTCTACGTATACTGACCAATAAATTGTTGCATCACTTGGCCTCCACAATTTCAAATTTTGTTTTTAGTGTACACTAAAATATTAATGTGCCCAAGTAGCAATAGATTAACCCTCAGCATGGCCTGTCTGTTAGTGTGACCCTGACCACCTGTGTGTGTTGTCTTGGGTGTTTTCATTTTGCCTTGCAGGAATTGTCCGAAACGAGTAAGCAGCTCGCGAAGTTGACCGGCGCAAAGGACATTGTGCCAGATTGGGAAGACGACATAGAACATGTAATGTCACGCTGTAGTGTTGTTTTATGCACGAATTTCAACCTTATGTTTTCTTTTGCTTCCGCTGATGCATGCACTGCATTACTCACATCGTGGGCAGACTTGTTTATTTTTAATAACTTTTAATAACGTTCTTTCTTTCCTGTTGTTTTTTCCCCCACGTGGGTCATTCCGCGTCAAATCAACCAATTTTCTGAAAAGTTCCCAGGTGACCCTCTCAGATTTTGATGAAATTTCATAAGAATGATTAAGTGTGGCCCAAATGAACACATACAAAAAAGTTAAATCATACTCCATGTCGTTTTCGAGATATGACCAGTTGAAACTTGGTCAAGAGGGCCATTTTGTGCTCGTGCGAGTCTCGAAAAAAGTGATTTTTGTGATATTTTCCGACTTTGAAAGCTCATAGTTCAGTCTTTGTACAAGGTAGAGAGCTCAAATTTGGTATTCTAGCTTACTTCTTGGCAAAATTCATGAATCTGCACTCAATTTAACTGTATCTCCTTTATTTTTCTGGCTATGGTCACCCAAACTAGGCACTTTATTCAGCCGAGAATGTTTTTTGTGATTTTTGGGGTCACCCTGTGCCCACATGAGGGGTCAAATAAATCCTATATTCCCTAGGTATTATCTATGGGTGCATGTCTATACCCATAAGCAATTATAAGCTCACCAATGCATTAATTAAGAAATGGCATGGGCCCAAAGTTGGCTCCAGCCAGAAAAAGGTCAAAAAGACCCCTCCCGTCTTGACCCTGGTTGACCCCGTGATCAATTGAAATTGTTTTTGAAATTTAAACCACTTAAACATATATATTATATCTACTTATACACTAAATTTCAGCTTTGGCACTCAACTCCTTCATGGTGTGGTGGCAATTTGAGAAATAGACGTTTTTCGCACCTTTTTCCCTTGATTTGCAAAAATGCGTATTTGTCAAAATGCGTATTTGTTTATTTATTTGTTAGCTTAAGATGTAAGGAACATTTCCAGAAAGATTTGGGATGGCCACTCTTACAGTTTTTTTAGTTACAATAATTTTAAAATGTACATGTAAATACCATGTAAATACCATGTAAATACCATGTAAATACCATGTAACATGTGTCTGTACATGTGCTGTACATGGTATTTACATGTTATTTCTAAAAACAATAATAAAAACAAAAACAAACTTTTTCTGATGAATTTTAGTGTTGAATATACTTTTTTTCTAGCTGCAAAAAATAAATTACACCAGCTTCAAACTTGAAATACACTGTATGATGTTAAATTACTGTACGGATTTATGTTTAAATGAGCGAAAAACTTATAATATTCAAATTGCCACCACACCATGAAGGAGTTGAGTGCCAAAGCTGAAATTTGGTGTATAAGTAGATATAATATATATGTTTAACTGGTGTAAATTTCAAAAACAATTTCAATTGATCACGGGGTCAACCGGGGTCAAGACGGTAGGGGTCTTTTTGACCTTTTTCTGGCTGGAGCCAACTTTGGGCCCATGCCATTTCTTAATTAATGCATTGTTGAGCTTATAATTGCTTATGGGTATAGACATGCACCCATAGATACTACCTAGGGAATATAGGATTTATTTGACCCATCATGTGGGCACAGGGTGACCCCAAAAATCACAAAAAACATTTTCGGCTGAATAAAGTGCCTACTTTGGGTGACCATAACCAGAAAAATAAAGTAGATACAGTTAAATTGAGTGCAGATTCAAGAATTTTGCCAAGAAGTAAGCTAGAATACCATATTTGAGCTCTCTACCTTGTACAAAGACTGAATTATGAGCTTTCAAAGTCGGAAAATATCACAAAAATCACTTTTCACGACACGCGCGAGCAGAAAATAGCCCTCTTGACCAAATTTCAACTGGCCATATCTCGAAAACGACATGAAGAATGATCTTACTTTTTTGTATGTGTTCATTCGGGCCACACTCAATCATTCTCATGAAATTTCATCAAAATCTGAGAGGGTCACCTGGGGACCACTGGTTGATTTGACATGGAATGACCCACCTCTATTAACTTATTTTGGGGAAGGTGGAATGTGTTTTCAATTAATCTCTGAAAATGTAAATACCATAATCCTTGCTTCCGCAAGCACTATCAAACCTTCAACCATGGCTGGCAAAAAGAAAGGTTGTTGGGGCAAAGGGAAGATGGCCACACAATAATAACGGTCTATTGTAAACCCCCTTAAAGGCCCATTGTATCATTTGCAATGACCCAATTTTGTTTTTCATGGGTTGACAAAAAAACCTTACTCAAAGTGTTGATAGCAATGGTAACAAACATCACATGAATTTATTTATGTCCAAAATTGTATTTCATGCTAGAAAATGACAACCGAAGGTGGTTTTCTAATTAACATTCATTTGTACACAAATTCCAAAAATAGATTTTCACGGTTTTCTGAAGCATTGATGTATCTATGTAGCTAAAATTTCCACAGGCTAGTTTACCAACATTCTTCCTTAGATATGTTACACTCTTATTCCACGAATCTGTAAACAGTTTTATCTTGCAAATGATACATAGGGCCATCATTTGCATATGAAACTTTTACGAATTCCAAGAACAGCATTACATATCTAAAGAATGTTGATAAACTGCCTTGTAGAAATTTCAGCCACATAGATGCAGGAATACTTCAGAAAACCTGAAAAACTCATGCATGGTTTTTGTCTCGATTGAATGGTAAAACAAATTTTAAAAATGTTTTTTTAAAAGCACCTTGATTTACCAATTTCTCCACAAAGGGTACCTACACGGGGAAAAAAATCATGTGGTGTTTGTTTCCATTTTATCAACAATTTTAGTAAGTTTTTTCTTGTCAACTCGCGAAGTAAAATTTTGGGCCACTGCAAATTATGTAATGGTGCTTTATGACTAGAGCTGGTGGAGGTTGGTCTCTCATTTACTGGTTCCTGAATTTTTTAATCTCTTATTGGTGTCTCAATTTGAAAGTGCAATGTGTCTGGGTGTTTGGCAAACTAACTTTATTTGATATTTCTTTAATAGAGCCTTCGCACGGCGGTCATGACAGCGGGCAGTCACACTGCGTCATACACGAGTAGGCACTTTGTGGGTCTATTGTCACATCATTTAAATATGAAAACCTGCCCCCTGTCATGGCCGCCGGTGCAGAAGCTCTATTGATATCTTCACCATCTGCATCCTCAGGCTGGATTTACACCGAGCCTTTTCTTGCATAAATGTGACACTCGTTGCTTCGAGAAAAAGCAATGTGGAGGGAATAGACTGCCTAAGTGAATACGTCATCTTTTGTTAGTTGCCTAGGCAATTTTCTCTAAACTAAAAATCACTGAACCGTATTCCTGTGCTTTGCAATGGTACTTTTTCCGACGGCCATGATAGTTTCGGGCCTATTGCCATGGCAACCAACGTCACACTTCAGCTGTCTATTTGAAGTGAAACAACGCACTGAAAACAAACAAAATCAACTTCCAAGGGAGGAAAACGTTTTTGTGATTCTGTGATTCTCAAAGCGTCATTTCATTCCAAATTCCCTCCACACCGCTTTTACTCAAAGCGACGAACGTCAAATTTATGCGCAAAAAAAACCGTGTGAATCCACCCTTACTGTCAAGTTTGCCCTGAAGCACTTCACCCAAAGGCCATTTCGCCCCCAAATCACTTCGTCCAAGTGACTGTGGGGCGAAGTGACTGTAAACCATTTTGACTGTTTTCTCAAGTATGGAGCTGATTTTTGCTTAGTTTGGTTTTAATCATGCATACCTTCAATTACACAGGGGGATGAAACTATTTGTAACAGTTTACCAATCATGTATACTACATGTACCTTTAAATCCCCACATTTATACAATTTGCTCATTAGGTATGGAATACAAGTCTCCTCATAATTCAGGTCAAGACTCAAACAAACAAGCCCCCAAAATTAAGTCAAGGAGGCTGGCTTTTATTTGTGTGCACTGGTTCTTGGTCAGTCCCCAGAGCATTACACTCTTCATAAATTGCCCCATTATGATTTTGTCATTCTCCAAGCTTAGTCAAATATACAAGAGACCCTTCAGGAAATTTTCCTTTATTACTCAGTTTGCCAAGTAAATCCTTATGCCTATTTACATCCTGTCGTTCATCAAGGAAGCTTTCAGGGAAAAGAGAATAATTAAAGCATGCTCTGTGTGTTTGGAGGGGATATTAGTGAAAACGTCTGAAAATGATAACCCTTTAGGCCTTGGCCACTCATACACGTGAAGCATTGAGTGTCAAGCTCCTAGTATGATGTGTAAATTTAATATTTAATCCTAAAATGAACAAATGTTATGGCCGAGCAGTCTAGTGCGTCGAACTCAAGTTCCTGTACCAGTACTGAATGTGGGTTCGATTCCGGGCCGTGACGGGTTGTGGCACTTGTGCTCTTGAGCAATGCACTTAATCACACTTGTTCCATCCTTCGGAAGGGATGTAAAGCCGTTGGTCCAGTGTGTTAGGTTTCAGTAACGCACTTTAAAGATCCCAGAACATTCTTCGTGAAGAGCAAGGGGAGGGATTCCCCGGTGTCTCTGGCCGTTTCTAATTCAACTAAGAAGTTGATAGTTATTCGAATATCTATGTTAATTGATCCCATTCCTGTAATTGGCGGTCCTTCCGCTGTTGGATGTGGTGAATAAATAAATAAATGAAATGATATGGTAGTAAAATCTCAACACCATGGGGAAAAATGAGGGAGGGGGTCAGAAAATGTGATCTGGACACACTTTTATTGGTAAGACATCCTATTCCACTTACATTGTGCAAAACCTTTCTTAGAAGGGCACACTAAGTGGAGTCGGACATTCACATCAAAAAACTGTGAACCAGATTTTCCACTTTTCCACACATCAAATCACCAAAATCATGACTTGCAAATTGGGATTAAAATTGTTTGCATTTCATTTCACCACTTTTTATCAAGGAATAGGAAATCCGGTTGAACGGCTTGTTAAGTGTTTGCTCAGAAGGTGTCTGGGTTTTCGGGCTGGATTTTTCAAGTGGAATATTTCTAGCCGCGCTCCTTGGAGCAACGCCAAAATAAGCACTCGTTGAGAACTCGTCACCTGTATGTGGTCCTGGACGGCGGCCAAATTGGCTGTTGAGTCAGGCAGCTGATATGCATTTTCTCAGAATTATCTTACGGGATGACCTCATATATTTTTTAGAAATGCAGTTATATTAAGACTTGTATAGAGCTTCTGCACCGGCGGCCATGACAGGAGCAGGTTTTCTTATTTAAATGACGTAACAATAGAACCACAAAGCACCTACTCAGGCATGACACACGGTGACAATGTGACTGCCCTCTGTCATGGTTGCCGTACAGGATTTTGAATGTCCCAAAAATTTATCCAACCCATTTGACCAAAAAACCTTACTCAAATGGAAGATAGAAGTGGTTCCAACTGAAAATGATAATTAAAGAATTAATATAAATCTGTGTGCGCACACATTATTTTTACATGGGCGCCCTCATGTGAACAAAACTGGGCCCCTGACTACCATCCGTGGTATTATGGCTCTATTTTCCACACAGTATAGCTGGTGGCTTTGCAAACATGGACAGTTTTTGTTTTTATTGTTTTCTCAGAAAAAAGTAGTTAGGGTACTGAGCAACTCATCCCCTTTGAGGTTTAAATTGATACAATTTCAATGTATAGGTTTTCCCGCACATTTAAAAAAAAATTTCATTCAAATTCAATTTCGTCCCAAGACGAGTAAAACGTGCAAATACTACAATTGATTTGGTCATTGATCTTTTCAAATATCAATGGTCAACCAATTTCAACATTTGTCCATTCAATTGAAAGATTTCAATTGAATTCGTCTCAACTAAGTGAATACGTCATCTTTTGTTAGTTGCCTAGGCAATGGCTCTACACTAAAAATCACTGAACCGTGTCCCTGTGCTTTTGCAATGGTACTTTTTCTGACGGCCGTAATGCTTAGAGCCACTTACCATGGCAACCACGTCACTCTTGGCTGTCTATTATGGATAGGGTACTTCCATACATGTACAAAGTTCAAATGATAACACTTTATTTACATTTTTTACAGGACCTGACAGAAACAAGTAAGAAACTTGCCGAAAAGACGAGCCAAACAGCCAATGGGAGGAGAGAAGGGGAGGAGAAGCAAGACGAATGGGAGGGAGATGAGATGGGGGAGGCGACACGTCAAAGGTACAACATGGTGCCGTTTAGAAAGTCACATACTACATTGCTCTTGCTAGGTGGTGCACATTGTTGCTTAGCAAACCAACAGTCTGGTTGCTTTATGCCATTCTCTCCTACGAGAACACAGTATTGACACACCTGCAGTGTGCACCACATAGCAACACAAATTTAGTCTGGTCATGTGGATACTGAGAGTGCATATGAAAGGCACCTGACGCTGTTCATGCAAAACACACAAAAGGCTAATTCACTGAACTTTTCTAGAGTTCATTTTTGAAAAATAGATAAAGCAATTTTTTTTTTCAAAAATATAAAAAGTAAAAAGTATGAAAAAAAGCAAAACCCTTGTCATCTCTCCACCAGGTTAATATCCTTCGAGGCCGAAGGCAACCCACAAGAACCCGATGAATTTGAACGAGTCTTTGGAACCTTGGAAATCCCCAATACTGATGGCAGTCTACGGACCGGGGAGGGCGGAGTCACATCACATCAGCAGAAAGCGGGGCTTACAGACAGCGGCTCAGCGGACCGGAAAACACACGGCGTGGACAAGGAGAGTGCATACATTAGCCTGATGGGAGGCCTTGGGGAGGCACAGGCACAGCAGGGGAACAACAGCAATGCAAAAGGTATGCCTCATACATATTCATGCCTCATACCTATTCAGTGTTTTAGTCGAGTCACCAGAAAAGATGTATCGAATAGCCATCATTTTGTGGTGCACCTTTTGTTACTTAAACCGTTCTACAATTGAAGCACAATACACCAATCCGGTAACTAAGGTCTCCTTCCCTGTACATCCGCCATAGCTGGGGTGCTTCCACTGAATGAACTGTATGTTTTTGCTGTTGCTGAAGCTGCATTTGTTTACTTCAAACAAGTTGCGCGTCTTTGTAGAGTTGTGTACGCAAAGGGGGCGTGTAGGCGAAGGGGGCGCGTCGCGTGCATATGTATTAGATGAGCGCTTTTCTTTCTAACAGCAACACAAAATGCACACTTGCCTTGAATCCGAGTTAGAGTCGGAGTTGCGAGTCACATGCCCCAAATCCGAGTCATGATACTCGTTCACCAAATTAATGAAACTGAATCTGCAAGGTTTACTGTGCGCGCGTCTAGAATTCTGTGCTCAGTTTTTGACTTTTTATTTACAGATTAAGTTTATAGCTAATTACTTCCCAATGTCGGGTTAAGATGAGCTATGGCTCAAAGGAAAGGTACATTGTACTAACTTTCTATGATCAGGAAAAATAGCAATTCACTGTTTAAACTTAGTTTACAAGGTCAAAAGGCTCTGAACACGAAGCTTAAAAATCATGCATCGTGCTGTTTTCCCAAAGAATCTTGCATCTGGCACATTAATATATAACTGTTTCTTTTATTGATAATACAAACATATGTGTAGTTTCGTAAAGCCCCATTACATCATTTGCGGTGCACCATGGCCGTTGCGCTGAATAAGATAAAATGCCTTCAGAATCCAAGTTCAAGTTGAGCAATTGGCAAATTAATTATTTAGGATCATAAGTAGAACTTGTTTTTAATGACACGCTACATGTATCTCACTGGGTCAATAGGGAGGTTTCGCACCATCACGGATACCGATACGGATACGGATACGTCATGACTCTATGCGCTTCTCGTGACGCGTAACCGTAGTACACATGTTTTCATACGCGTGAACAACGAGTATCGGCCTCCATACGCGTAGCATAAAAACAGATACTGGTTATGCAGATTTTTCGCTTTTTACGTGAAGGATTAATAAGTTGTATGCATTTTGTTTCTTTGTGATGTATCTTCCATGAATACCGATCGAATTTAATGAGTCATGCCCACGAGAAAGTGAGTAAAATCAGCTGAAAACAAAGCCAAGCGCAGAGCAGATTTAGCAGATCGTATTCACACAGTGCGAAACCCAGTTCAGTGTACGCATCAACGTGAACGGTTACCGTTATCATATCCGTATTCGTAACCGTATTCGTCACCTTGCGAAACCTCCCTATTATAAGGCCATTTTCACGGTTACTGAGGTTGCATACTGCTACAAACCAGGAAAATACCCTTCACTAGTCTTCATTCAAAGTCAAGAGTACGAAGCAAGCAGTTTCTTGAAGCAGTAAGAGACTGCAAATGGGACCTCCAGACTTGAATGAAGGCTAGTTCAAAATGGCTGGATTACATTTTTCATAAACTTCAAATGCCTATTGCTTTTAAAATGTCTCACCGACACATTGCAAGCCTAACTTGATAAATTCAAAAGGTCCCAAGCTAAGAGACAAGTAAAACATTTAAACTCATTCTTAATGTATGAGGTTGAATTGGCGAACCACAGTTCCGTGGCTAATGCATCCACTCATAAAACAATCATTAGAGATTGACTTAGCATTCTTTTTATGTCTGTCATCTTTCTCGACACATAAATATTTGATGTCGCAAATTGACTCTAGTTTCCCAGTTAGTCATATCGTTATTTAATAGGCAAAAATTTAGCCAAATGCATATTTTTACAGCACTATTAAAGGAGCGTGTTCAGATCACTTTTTGAACCCCCATTTTTCCCATGGGTGTTGAGATTTTGATACCATACCACTTATATTTTTCTCCTTACCATTCTGAAATGTTTCACTCACAATCCGTATATTTTCAAGGATACCGTCCAAAACCACTGATATTTTGTAAACTTATTTATTTGGTTACAAAAGCAGTGCAGTTACATGTATTACATATTCAAATTGGAGATTGCAAATTTCCCATTTTTCCTCCATGGATATTATTTTGGGGAGGCATTTTATATGATTGTTGGGTTAGAACGAAATCCATTTTCCGGAAAAATCTAAACGAGCTCCTTTAAATCTTTCAAAACCATAGGCAAAACAACCGTACGGCACTGTGTACTTTGTCATTGGTATTGAAAGGGTCAGTACTCTTTTCCCCTCCCCCCTTCCCCCTCTCCCCAGTAGTATTAAACACAATTTTTTTTTGCCAATTTGGGCATTTCACAATACATATAGCCACCAAGAAATTTTTATCGGAGAGGGCATTTTCTGACTATGCGGTCGACATTGGTATATTCATACATTGTACAAACTACCCAAATTTGATTTTAAAAAGAAATATTAAAGAAGCCTAAATTCTTAAAATACTGTAACAATGTTAGCTAAGAGAAAACCAGTTCCAAAGTAATTAAAGGAGCGTGACCAGATCTTTCCAAAAAATGGATTTTGTTCTAACCTAACAATCATATAAAATAACTCCCCAAAATACTATCCATGGGAAGAAAACAGGAAATTTGCACTCCTCAGTTTGGATGTGGAAGCAAAAAGGTTGGTGTAATCCCTGCACTGCTTTTAACTGGATAAATTAGTTTACAAAACACTGGTGTTTTTTTTATGATATCCTTGAAAATGTACGGATTGAGGACGCGAAATTTCAGAATGGTAATGAGAAAAATATGACACATGATATGGTATCAAAATCTCAACTTCAATGGGAAAACGGGGAGCTCAAAAATGTGATCTGGACATGCTCCTTTAATCTGCTCACTACCTCTTCAGAATAAGCCAATATTTATTTTGTATTTATAATAAAAAAGCCATGAAATTTAATCAAAGCTTCACTTCACGATGCAGCTCCTTTTCTTTCAAATTGTTGGTTATCTACCTACAAATGTTTTCTCTAGTTGTTTTTTTTTTTTTTCGAGAAAGGGAGGGGGGGAGTATTGGGCTGATTAGGTTAGTGATTAGATTAGATTAGTTTAGATTAGATTAGATTAGATTAGATTAGATTAGTTTAGATTAGATTAGATTAGTTTAGATTAGATTAGTTTAGATTAGATGTTATATCAGCTCTTGTGAGCGATAATTCCTTAAACCCACAAGTGACTTGCATTTGGGTCTTTCTATAAATTAGGGGTCCAAAAGTGTGACATTTAGTGTCCCCCGTTACACCTGATACGTGTTATTTTTCGTACAAAAATCATTAAAATGGCTTTTAAACCATTTTGTATGAATTGTACTTTATGTACTCACTCTTTGAGATGGAAAGTATTTAAAGAATGTGTCCTGAATTTACAAAAACAAGATGTAAAATGTAACAGGGGACACCAACATTGGACCCCTAATTTATAGAAACACCCATAACTGATTGGAAATTGGTTTGTGACTGTTCATAAAATTCCTTTCTTGCCTGTGTACGTGTTTTGATTATGCAAATCAATGCATCAGGCAAGCTAACAAATCCAAGCTTCACCCTGTGACAAGTCAACAAAGTCTCCTGAATTAACTTTTGTTTATTCTTAATACATTAATTGAATCGCCATGTTTTGCAGTGTTTTAATAATTTCCGACACTAGGTTTATTTTCGCACAACTGGCACTCTCCAAAGTCATTACAAAATTGTGCAAATAAATGCATCGGGCACACTAAATATACAGGCTTTACCGTGTGACAAGTCAATGAAATCTCCTACATGTAAATTAACGTTTAATGTTTATTTTCAATTGAATCACCATGTTTTACTTGCGGAAATAATTTCCGGCAGTGAGTTTATTTTCACATGGCTTTCCCCAGGGTCTTTACAAAAACTGATGATTTCTGCCACCGTATACTCAAAAGGATTAGAAAATGTTAAATTGTACTCGTTTGTAGATCAGAGATCCCAGTCTGTGTGTGAATATCAAAGGTTAATATTTAATTCAGGGCTGCAGGGAAATGCATCCAAGATTATCGCAGGATTCAGAATATTGTCTTTTGGTTTTTCCCAAGGGCTACAACGGGTTGTTTTTAATTCCAGACCATGTTTGTCAACTATGTGTAGCTAGCTGCACAGAAATCCAGCTAAATTCGCTAATTGAAGGGGGGGGGGAGAGGCTCAAAATTTGTGTTTTGTCTGAAAGTACTCCTAAATATCACAAAATAGTATTTGAAGGAGCATGTCCAAATCACATTTTTAAACCACCCTCTTTTTCCCCCATAGGTTTTGAGATTTTGATACCATATAATGTGTCATATATATTTCTCATTACCATTCTGAAATGTTGTGCTTTTAATCTGTATATTTTAATCTGTTTTGTAAACTGATTTATCTGATTTTATAAAGCAGTGCAGTGATTACAACAACCTTTTTGCTTCCACATCCAAATTAGAGAATGCAAATTTTCTTCTCTTGAATAGTATTTTGGGGAGGCATTTTATATGATTGTAAGGTTAGAATGAAATCCATTTTTAAATAAAACCTTTGACCTCCAGGTGACCTTGACCTCCTGTCTGACCCCAACCCGACACTGGTCAAACAGCAGCCCGAGATGGCCCTATTGAATGAGATCCTTAACACGCCCAGCGGTCTCCCGATGGACGATTCCGCTCACCAGGCCTATCGGTCCGAGTACTTTGACTTCGAGGGGTTGATGTTGGGTAGCGACAGTACGAACGGACAGGGTCAAATGCCGGGTGGTTTCCTGCCCTCTGACCTCCTGAGTATCGGCGGGATTGCAGGTCAACTTGATGCTCAAGCGGAAGGCCCTGGTAAGTGAAATTTGTAGAATCATTTTTTTTCCAGAACTGTTGTCGCATACACTACTCACAATGAGTTAGGGATAAGGTGAGTGTACGCAGATATTTTATTGAGGGTATGTATTCCACTTGAATGACTTTGTATATGATTAGACAATTGTATCTGCATGACAGACACACCTTGTCACAGAAATAGGTAAAAACTAAAAAATAAAATTCCAAAATTGACAATATACTAATATTCCTAACTTATTGTGAGTACTGCATAACTTATTTTTGTGCACAGGGAGTCATTCCATGAAAATGTGACACATTGTCCCCCTTATGTCGTGACACTTTCAGGAGTTGATTTTTATTTGTAAAGACTTTAGAGAATGATTACCCTCAGCATATAAACCAGCTCAGGGCTCGATTTAGATACTAGACCGGCGTACAAACACTAGTCAAGAGTGCTACAGGCTAGTCAAACTTGCTTCTGGGTAGCCCGGCCGGGCTAGTAAAAAATGGGCTCAAAATTAACGGGAGCTAGTGGTCATTTAGCGGGAACTGCAAAATTGCGCCCGTAAGAATATTTTTACTTCCGTTTAAAATTCCATTTTGAAGGCCTTTTAACAAATTAGGACTTCACAAAATAGACTTTTATGATCGAGTACGACACAGTCATCACAAGCTAAATCATCGGGAATTCCCTTGTAGCAGGAGAGTCCGAGTACCATGCTCGCAGCTCGCTCAGTATGCTCAATGTAGACACGGCGCTGGTTAGATTGGGTGTGCTGCACTGTGAGTCTGTGTACACGGACTCTGTCTGATCCCACAATGACGGAAATCCCTGATGATTTCTCACATTTGCTACAATTCTGTTTCGGGACATGTTAATTTTTTGGTTTTCGTGAAAATGAGTGACAAAGTTGCCAAGGTTGACGTCCGACTCATAGGCTTATGCACACTTCGCTGGGAATTTTTGTCATCCCATCCCAATGCATTGAGAACGTCTATAATTTGTATTGCTCGAAATACGTGGTTCTTGTTTCCTTCCTACATGTACGTGTATAAAATTAACCCTAGCATGAACGGAAGCAATTTGCTCCCGTAGCCTCCTGAACGATTAGCAGTCACGGGAGCAAGTATTTGCTCCCATTTAACTGGGCTTCTAAATATACCCATAAATATTCCCGTATGATGTAAATGGTCGGGCTAGTGAAAATTTGTGAGGGCTAGTCAAAAATACAGCTGACTAGCCCAGTGGGCTAGTCAGAAAAAAAGTTAGCGCTAAGCATGGATACGAAATTATCCTTTACCAAGGTTTTTTTATTAAGATCCCAATGGAGTTTATTGTGTGTGGCAGGTTTCTATCCGTCGCCTAGAACAACATTTTTAGTTTTACTATCGGTAATTCTACAGTATTTCATACTTGTATTTTATTTTTCTGCAGCATATGTGTGATACTTGTACTGTATTTTTGTAGTATGCTTACATTTCTTTATATTACATTGTAATTCCCAATATTAGTTTAATAATCTTTTTGATAACGGATTAGGCTTCATTAAATCCAGGAAATTGTTTTTACCCTGAGGCATAAAGGCAGTCGCTGTATAATAATATGCTTTGCTGCCTCGGGAAGCCTGAGGGTGTTTGTTTAAGAAATTATACTGTGCATTTGGTTAACTTGCCCTGGCTTACCCACGCTTACCCGTCGGGTGATGACAAACTTGCGCAGTGGGGCAGAACAAACGAATGCTTTAGCCCGAACTCGGTGAAGGTTGGAACTTTGACTCTCGGCAAAAAATACTTCGATTTGGGTTTAACGTGATAGATGATCAAGATGGAGGAAGCTACATGTACATGTAGCAATGCAATTAGCTTAAAATGGATAAACGGTAACTGTACTGTGCTTCCGAGTTCGTGCATCGATGAACAAGATCCTTTAGTAAGCAGTTTGCAACAAATTTGGCAAGTCTGGCACTGAATCGAGTCGTGGGCGGTAGGCGGATAGCGATCTCAAAGTCTGTCTGAATTATCTGGCTACGCCTTGAAACACACATGAAAAAGTGAACAAGTCGTCTACCTCGCTGCCAAGCACCAAACTCAAAACACAAGCCAAAAACCTTAAAACACAACCTTCAAGTTGATGCGCCGGGCCCAAGTCACATTTTAGCCGCCATGAGCACTGTGGGATACTTCCCGAACTAACTGACTCGGCGAGTCGCTCACTCGGGCCTGGCACGAATAAGCGCAAATGATGACGTAAAGCGAACAGTGTCGCGCTAGCACGAGTTGGCTCGGGGAAAGTAATCAAATGCGCTAAAGATGTCATCCTTTCTCATCGCAGGCATCGTTTCTCCACCCCTCCTTGCCCCTACCACCGATGCCCCAGCCCCCTCCCTCCAGGACCCAACGAATGCCCCATCCAAGGAGAAATCGGCAGCGGCCAACAAGCAAGACTCCAGCAAGCCGCAGGCATTCAAGAAGGGTGCCAAGGCTGACATGTCGGCCTGGTTCAACCTGTTTGCCGACCTGGATCCGCTAGCTAACCCTGACGAGATCGGAAAGAAAGAGGGTGAACAGACGGAGGAGCTGAGAACATGCTGATATCCTAGGTCGGCTGATTTCAAGGTTATCACATAGCCGTCATGGTCATTGCATGGCTGTCGCATGGCCATCACATGGCCGTTGCATAGCCAACACATGGCTATAATATTGCCATCATGAGCAAGTTTGATTCACGACTAAGAGTCAACCACTGGTCAAATGTCATTCTGGCAACACACATGCGAACATCTTATCAACTCAATACCTGATGGGGACTAGTGCAACTGTGCCCTGTGGGGCGGTTTCAAATGGTCGACCAGACACGACTAACCATCATTGACTAGACTGCATTTGGTTGGAAACAGTCAAATATATTGTTAACTGTAGTCATGAATTGAACTTGCTCATTGCTGTCACATGGCCATCACATGGCCATCGTATTGCCATCACATGGCTATCGTATTGCCATCACATGGCTATCATATTGCCATCACATGGCCATCATATTGCCATCACATGGCTATCATATTGCCATCACATGGCCATCACATGGCCATCATATTGCCATCACATGGCTATCATATTGCCATCACATGGGCTGCTTTCGAGCGCGGCACCAGGTGCTCCATGGTGCTCCATGGTGCTCGCCCGAAAGCGTGTGTAAGCATGTGTGTGACGTAACGTTTCCACCACCTGGGAGCACCAGGGACGAGCGCTCGAAAGCAGCCATGGCTATCATATTGCCATCACATGGCCAGTAAACAGTACATTCACTAGTCTACCATGAGCCTTAAAATGGCCTTGACTACATGTATGACCCTGATTCGATGAATAGGATTCCTAATAGGTGAACGCACGCCTCGTCATTCGACAAAGATTAGATTCTCTTTGTTTGATGATTCAAAAAGCTTCATTGTACAGCTTAATTCGGTCTGTGTTAGCAGTTGCCCAATGTGAACAGTACCGCTCTTTGTTTGATCTTCGTTCGATCTTCGTTCAATCATCATTCGATCATTGTTAAATCTTCATTTGGTGAGATACAGTGTGTATGTACATGGTACACACACTTTACTAAATGATAATCTTCATTACATGATGATTAACTAATCTTTGAACAAAGCGATTTCCCTAGTGTGAATGAGGTCATACACTCAGAGTTGTAAAGACTTGCAGGGCCTTGTGAAGGCCTTGTGAAGGCCATGTGATGGCCATGTGATGGCCATTTGATGGCCTGGAATGCAATACCGGCCAATTCTTGCTGATATCCAACAGTTAGACCCGCAACAGTATTCCTAATAAAAACAAAGGTTATGGGTCCACTGTCTAAAACCTCCTGTTTGGTTTTGGCACATGGCATGCAAGTGATATTTATTTATTTCAGATATGTAAAAAAATAAACGAAGTTGTTGACAGTCTATACCCTCTTGCCCTTTTTTTTTATTGTTTTTATTTTTTTTTATAAGTTAGCCGAGAAATTCTGTCAGTCTTTTTTGCATCATATAATGTGGTAGAAATCCTGTACTACTTGGTGGTGTTTTTGCATGATACACAAATGTAGTTTTTCCTGGTCCTATTTGTGTTAGGTTCACTACTCGAATCAAGCAGAATGTACACATTGTGCAATCCATGGTTGTTCAACATTTGGGGTTTCCGTAGCGAGGGTTGTGAGTGATGATGCACATGGTGTGGTGTGTATTTATCTGAATCACAAACATTAATTGCCAACACATAAACAACATGCACCGTTTAGCAGCGACTTACATGTCTTCAAAGGTGGTGGACTGAAGTTGAACCTAAGTTGAGTTGTGTTAATTGCAGATTTTAAGTTGCAGTAGCAATGCACTTTGGCTTAGCTTTCGTCCATTGATAATTGTGCCCCGATTCAAAAATTCCTGACAAATGCCTTTAGGTACAAATGCCCCTCCCTCCCCCAACAAATGTTTGCTTAATACATTGAACTTGTACTGATCGACCGATCACTTTGGAATCACTTTCAAGACTGTTCTGCTTCAGTGATTTCATCTAGGTCCGTAGTCCACCGTAGTGGACCTGTTTGAAGAAAGTGATTCCAAGTGCAATGAAATTTGACTGTACAAAGGAGCTGCACCTCAGGAAGGCACGTCAGACAGAGTGGTGCACCCTGCCTTAGTGGCTCATATGGAGGCTGGTGCAATCAGCCATTGCCACAAGAGGTGGTCATACCTACCATTGCTGACCAGTAAAACATGTTACATCTCTAGCTCTCAACCTCCTCAATCTTTCGCTCAGAGTATAATTTGCACTGTCTTCGGAGTTGAACTCCAAATGTTTAATACATACTTTTGTCTCCGTAGTGTAGGTGTTTTTTTTTATTCGATGTCCACGATTTGGGGAAATCTGGATGCAGTGAAAAGCAACTTGGCTCCACCGGGATTCGAACCGCGGACCTTCTGCTTAACGTGCAGACGCCCTATACCAATTGAGCTATGAAGCCAACTGGTGGTCTCGAATCACGGTAGTGCAGTTGTTCCTCACTGATTGGGATTTATTTTTCCCCCCTCAGTTTTAGAATCTGTAAAATGGCAAAACCAATTCTTTCTTGGCATGCTTGTGATACTAAGTTGTGGTAACCTTTTCTTCTCGTTTTTCTCTTTTCTTCTTTGTCAAAATACATGTAGGCACTATGACCCCGAACTACGTAATAAATATTTTCTGGCAAAATCGGTAATTTATTTTTTATTTACAAATAGATTGTGCTATTGTTTATATCACCTTTACACTTGGTCAGCAGGGAAAAGTAGGGGATTTGATAAATCTTTCATTACAGGAGGTGAAAGGTTTAATGTAGATTATCGCTAATCCCTCACAACTGGAAACTGGGATTAAGAACAGTGTGTCTGTTTGCACAGGAATTCAATTGTGATCTTCCCTCCATAATTTTGTATTGAAACAGTAGGCCTACACATTTGAATGTGTTTTCATAAAATACATGTTTTGAGTTTCTTAGCACTGTACTTATGTCGGCGAATCTCAGCAACCAGATCCCTTTAGGGGATCATACGAAAGAAGAAGCACTGTACTAGTTTTCACGGGTGGGATTTGAACTCGGGACGTACATGTAGAGGTCAGTACGTGTCAAATTTGTATTTTTTAAAGTTTATGTCACAACTGGAATTTAAGAAAAATAATTATTGGAATCGATAGCTTGGATGATTTTAGAATAGGAATACTGACATACATTTCTGTCGCAAATGCTTCGTTTTCGAGAAAAATCACGAAAACGACTGCATATTTTATTGCACATTTTGTAAGAGCGTTTTTGGGATCTGGGGGCACACTACGCAGACGACAACCTTGCACGCGCGCGCGTCCAGAGAGTCAGAGGTCTCAGGTTCGAATCCTGATGAGGACCATATGAGTTTTCTCTGATCCCATGTTTAGTTATTTTATTTCCATGGTGATAGGCATCATACCAAATATTGCATTCATTGTCATAATTATGTTGCCACGCCCACCCTGTACGTAGTGGCATTACACTCTAAAAACAGATTGGTTGAATTCAACCAATGTGGTTGGTAGATATGTGTCCAACCAATATATTGGTTAAAATGACCAATCCATATTGGTTAACCAATACGGATTGGTTATTTTAACCAAAATTATTGGTTATTTTAACCAATATGATTGGTTATTTTAACCAATATATTGGTTGGACACATAATCTACCAACCACACATTGGTTGAATTCAACCAATCTGTTTTTAGAGTGTAGATGCATAGATCCATTTTGAATCAGAAGTCAAATTAGCCAACGAGCGCTGGAATACGTGGTGCGCCCGCGTGTTGTGCAGTCACGAACGGAACCGGATTGGCTGCGGAAGAAGCGCGCAACGCGCGAAATTAAAGACTCCAAAATGAATGTATTCCTTAACTGGTTTGATCGATAGTTCCCATTGGAATTTCCCGACAATGATGTAAAGTTGTTTTTAAGTCGATGTCAGAAATTGTGTGAAATTTTCATTTAAAAAGGTGCCACCTCGACGCCAAAAAAAATTCCTTCGTGGCACGATGAAAGTTCAATATTTGTTGAAGGCATTTTAGGGGTCTCGTTTCATCACGAACAAAAAAAAATGCTGTGTTGAAGTTATGGCATTGGGGACCATCCTGCGTGTGTACATAACCGTGTGGAGAGTCAGTGTAGGGACAAACAAATGGAACATGTGTTATCATGGGTAAACAGTGTACGTGTAATGAGATCCTACACCACACACCACACTGGCAGGAACTAACCAACTCGAGGGACGAAAACCTGTTTTGACCGTAAACGAACGGGTTTTCAGTTCTCTTTAATATTTGTTGTGGCACCCGCTGACCTATAGATTTCAGAGTCACTTGACACCCGCTGTCCAATGAAGTCTTGTAGCCACTTGACAACTGCAGTGTTTTAGTGTTTTTTAGTGTAAAGACATTGCGCTAGCACTTACCCAACTTTTTCCCAACTTCATGGCGCTAGTCACCAGATAAGTTATGGTATTGTGGAGCGGGAACCAGTCTAGGAAGTTGCACCCCAAACCGAACCAATACGTGATGACGTCACAGTTTGTTTGCAGATGCGCTTTTTCTGAGACTTGCACATTGTGCAAAGCTTGATTTCATTATATCATATACGCTTGTTCGTACCGATGCTGGCTTTTGCTGCACATTAATTGTGATGCGGTCATCATACGGCGTAAGTCTGAACTTAAAGCGCCCCTGAAATGCTAAACAACGTCAGTCTTTGCTGCATACGAGATATTAATTATTCAGGCAGACATTACTACCGTTTATTTTGATATCAAATGAATAAAAGGTAGCATTTTCTAACTTCGTGCATTCCTATGGCAATAATAATAATACACTAAAATGTACGCACAAACGTTGTACGCACAAAATACTGTTCGCCCAGTATTCGGACAAAATGACGGCGCCCATACTGCGAGGCATCGGTGAAATAATATCGACATTCTTTGTGAAGTTCGCATCCACTTTTCAATAGATATTTCTCGTTCCTTGTATGACAATAATGTACAAGTTGTACTTGTTGATCACGTCTTTCGTTTCTAGGTTATAATTCGCCTTTAAGCCACTCGTGAGTGAACGTTTCGATTCGTCTCATTGCACCGAGCGAGATGGGAACTAAATCCACCGTGCGTCGCACGGACATTGATCACGGGCCGAATGACGCAGGTGCCCCGTTGACTATAAGAGAATGGATACGGTCGGAAAAGGGATAAACGGGTATTGAGTGACAAACCTAGAACGACCTGGTATAGGAAAAAATAAGTCAGGATTTGATTTTTATGTTGTTCGGAAATAAGTGCAAACTCTCCTCGTCGAATGAAAAGGATCGTGATTATTTATAATTTCCGCTGCAACTAAAACGAGAGAAAATATTGCATAGTTCTCATCGGGATTTCAACCAGAAAAATCTGACATGACTGTCCATTGATTTTACCCGTCAAATTTTCCCTAAAGGTCCAGGTTTTTAACTTTCCATGTGTGCAAAGTATATTTAGGAACACTGTGCGGTGCGTATATTACCACATTTAATTACTGGGTCCTTCCATGCCTATTTGAAAAATATGTTAATAATTCCTTTCAGATGTCTTCAATTTATCTTAAACTTAAAGAAAGATAACTTTTGCCCAAAAAGGTAAGAAAATGCTGCCACGACATTCATCTCTGAAAACCCCGTGCACAATTTTTCCTTTATAAGCCTACGTCGTGTGTAACGTGAACAAACAAAAATGTCACAATTTTTGTCTGTCCACGTTACATACGTATATGGGGAAATTTGTGCACGAGCTTTTCAGAAATGTATGTTGTGGCAGTATTTTCTTACCTCTTTGGGCAAAAGTTATCTCCTGAGAACAGTATTGACATATTTTTCAAATATTGACTTATTTTCAAAAACTGTATTTTATTTGTGTGATAGGCACACACGATTGAGAATGGCTTCATCGTCGAAGTTGAGTGATGTCTTGTATTTTGATTTTTACATTATTCTCCCATGCTTATTATTATAATACTGACAGGGGTGATGCAAGTTTATAACGCGTATCCGGGATAACATATTCTTTAATGCATCTTTTTGCCAGCAGTGGTGAAAAAGTACATTGTACATCCGTGTGTATAGATTTCAATTAAGGTTCTTATTTTCCGCTTGCCAAACACGAATCCGGGTCTTCCATACATGCGTCCATGGGGAAACGAAGAATATAAATTTTGGAAATTGTGGCGATTGACGTGAAACTGAAATTTGATTTGGTCACGTTTTGCTTTGGAAGACCATGAAGTCATTCGCTTTACGCAAGGACCGGCTGTTATTTTTCACGTTACACTTTAGAGCCGTGGTTTAACATTTCACACCGATCGATCCCAACCACTGACCTCCGTGCAATGGACCTATATACAAAGGCAGATGGCTGTGCGACAATTAGATTTTTGTGTAATATTTGCATAATGGCTGCCGCACTGAATTCTTCACTTTCAAATGTAGACTGTGCAGTTAAAAAGTCACATACTATGCTGTTGTTGCAAAGTGGTGCACGCTATTGCCTAGCAACCAACAGCCTGGTTGCTTTATGCCATTCTTTCCTACGGTAAACACGGTATGGATTCTGTACTTCACACCTGCTGCTTGCACCACATAGTAATATTTTTTTTAGTCTGGTCAAGTGGATACTAAGTGTGCATGTGAATGAAAATACGTCAGTACACCAGACGCTAATCAGGCGAAACACGCAAAAGGCTAATTGAAGCAACACGTCAGCCATCTTATTCCAGGCAAGACAGTGCTTTAAGATGGCGGACGGCTGTTTCATTTAGGGAGTGGCCCACCAGGGGCCAATTTCATAAAGCTGTTTAGCAAATAAATGTGCTTAATCAAAAATGTGTGTACTTTATAAAAGTGGGTTAATAGTCAAAATTGTATGTCAACTTGTGTTCTTAGCAAGAATAGCTGATATTCTTGTGAAGAACACAAGTTGACATGCAATTCCGACTATAAACTATTTTTTATAAAGCACACAAATTTTTAATTAAGCAATTTTTTTTGCTAAACAGCTTTATAAAATTGGCCCCAGTCCATTGTAGGTAGGTCAATGATTGCAACAGGAAATCAAGTATCGTTTGGTTCCCTGACCTACTGCCGTGCCCACTGCCGTCCCTACTGGCACATTTTTTAATTGACTCCCCCAAATCACGAAATCGGTTATCAGATGTCTCGGCTATTTTTCATGTTTAACTCAACTGAACCACAATGTCGATTAAAACTTTCGCACATAATGTATGAATTTTCTTATCGTTAATTCTGTGCAGCATAGTATATAAAAACCCTAGTGTATGTTTTCTGGTAATTAACTGTAGCTATTCCGAATTGGGCGAATTTATGTACTAGACTGTGTTGTACTTTTATTGCTTCGGCTTAACTTATTTCCATTCAGAAAGTGATTCCATTTTGTGTATATATTTGTAGAGATGAAACGAACGATCCAATTTTTCTTTTGGATGTATAAGATATAATTTATTGCAATATTTTAATCGAGCTGTTTACGAAGAGCGACAGTTCACTCATTTGTATGTTCTGTGTATTTTGAGAAATTCACGGTTTCGCCCAGATTTCGGAGTTTTCGCGACCATAAGCACAAGCTTCTGGGGCAATTATTGATTAGACCAATGAACAACTTCAGTCATCAGCAACCAAGGCTTGTGATTGGTTGAACCATTGATTGTGTTTAAAACATGTTTATGGTTGTTTCGAAAACATGCCCCAGTACTGTATAGATTAATCCGTCGACCACAAACTAACTGAATGAGGGCAGCACATGACGTTCATAATAGGAAGATAGATTGCGGTTATAGAGTACTAAAGGGTGACGTCATTGCCAGGGTAACTGGGTCTAAACATTCACTGGTAATCTGAAACATCCATTGCTAAAGCACAGGGGGGAAAGTTGACTGGTTTTAGTGTAGACCTAGTAATCTTGGCAACACACAAAGGGTGACGTTTTCACTTGTGTACTCTATTGCTGTACCCGAACTTAATCTAGTCTGCATGCAGTAAAATACCATTGCGAAATTGGAAAAATGTTGAACAATAATGTTTTTTTTCATTTTAAATTTTGTGGTAAATGTAGGTTTGTTTCTTATTTACTAAAGAAAGTACTCACATCCCCTGCCCTCAATCAAAGTATGTATTCCAGTTTATACGTCCTAATTTTGCGTATTTTCCCACAAACTTATACTACGAGCCATTTGTTTTTGGTAGATGAAATCCAATATATGTCGTGTACATTGTGTATGTATTAAAAATATGTGCCATGAAGTATAAAAGCAGAATTTGTGTGAGGCGTAATTTTTTTTTTAAATTTCAAATTAGTGTGTGCACCCATGAACAGCATCCTTAAACTCGGGATATTAGGTATTTAGAAAATACCTATAATATCTGGCAAGATTTCGTTGAACACGGTTTGAACGAGAATACCGGATGTATGTTGTCAGTTCCGATCGAAAGAAATGTGCAAGTACTGTCCAATTTATACTCTTCCAATAAATATTTTTCTTAAATTCAAAGACTGCAGAACAGAAGGTTTTTTCAAAGCGCGTCAAATTTCACGCGAAAAGGCTGTGTGAGTGGACCCTGGGAGAATAGAAGTGACGCACGTTACGTCTGCAATGACGTAACGATCCTTTAAAGTTCGATCTTGTTTGGTAACAGCAGACACGAGTTTGTTTCAGCGCAGCCCGTGGTCGACCGATTTAAGTCACTGATGTACGGTGTGGATAGATTGAGTGATCCACGATGGCTTGTGCATGTAATTGGCTTTAAAATTCCAAGCGGCTGGCCCGACTTAACACACAAAAATCGAGTAATCGAGGTACTCGAGCACTGACGAGTAGTTTCGCGAGAAGAAGAAACTAAATATAAATACTCGAATAATCGAGGTCATGCTTGAAGTGAACATGACGAACATCACGAGTAGAAAAACTAAACACGAGTACTGAGTAATCGAGAATAGTTGAACATTGACTAATATCACTAATAGAAGAAACTAAACACGAGTACTGAGTAATCGAGAATAGTTGAACATTGACCAATATCACTAATAGAAGAAACTAAACACGAGTACTGAGTAATCGAGAATAGTTGAACATTGACCAATATCACTAATAGAAGAAACTAAACACAAATACTCGATTAATTGTGGTACTCGAGCATTGACAAGTTTCACGAAAATAGAAGAAAATAATTCCGAATACTCGAGTAATCGAGGTATTCGACTAATCGCGGTACTCGCCAGTGATCACTTTTCACCGTGGCCATTTTTTGCAAGACACGATGCAAAATTATGATGTAAATGTGGCCTGCACAAAATGCATTGCTAATCACGAATTCTGTGACTGCAGACTTGAAAAACGACGCACAACGATCGGGTCACGCAGTTGCGTACAATATACCCAAATTTACCAAGTAAACGGAGTGTACAACGTTTTTTTGGTTCGGCGAGACCTGTGGCCTGTTTTCGTGACCACAACCAGAAACATGATCGTGACGTTATACCTGATTAAACCAATGAGCAACCTAAATCTAAAATTGCGAGCAACCGTCCGCCATTGTACCACACCAAATACAATGCCTTGCCTATATTGGTCATACTGTCTTCACCGTAGAGTCTATACATCATGGTCTACATGTGTTAAGGGGAATGCAAGCGATCGCATGGACCGGGGAGCAGTCTAGGCCAAGCATTGTTCGTGGGGTACAATGGCGGCCGGCGCGTGGCTTCAATTCTCGTATAGCCAACTGCTATTGCATACTTCATCCAGTGTATCACCCCACCCCGACCCCCTTACGTACACCACCCCTTACGTAAACCACCCATTCACGCCATCTAACGTCATCAGGGGTTGAGCATGCACTTGTGGTCGTATGACGACGAAAATAGATGGTATAAGTTCCGTATAAATGTAAACAGGCGGAAAAAAATAAGGCGCTCAATTCCTGTCCGGCTTGAAGCTCTTCAGCGCAGTGTGGATTTTCTGTACGTGACTCCCTGACAAATACCGGTATGCACTGGTCACTGGGCAGAAGTCAGTTTTTCCATACCCAACAGTTTTACATCAAATTAGAGACAATTTGTGGTAGCAACGATGGTTGATTATTAGAGTTATAGGTCATCATGCTTGCCGTAATTAAGCTGGTATTTAATACCGCACAGACGTTCATCCGTATAGGACGCAGTACATGCGATATTATGTTTTAAAATTAGGTCTGTGGCAAAATATATGAAACTCCGCTTCGATGTCTCGGAAGCAGAAATGTTGATTGTGCGTTTTATAATTCGACGCACACACGATTATACAAACCGCTCAAAGCATGAACGCATTTAACATTAACAGAAGGGAACAATTATTATAGAAGCGTGTTCGGATTTTTCCAGAAAATGTATTATTCTCGTTTTAACCTCCCCAAAATACTATCCATGGGAAGAAAACAGAAAATTTGCAATCTCCAATTTGGATGTGCATGTGGAAGCACATTTAGTGTAATCACTGCACTGCTTTTTGTAACTGGATAAATTGGTTTATTAATCATCTGTGGGTTTTTGACGATATCCTTGAAATATTATATGGATTGAGAACGCGAAATTTCAGAATTGTAATGAGAAAAATATGACATGATATGGTGTCAAAATCTCAACACCCATCATGAGGTAAGTTGGGGTGGGCGGTCAAAAAAGTGATAACACCAAACCGAATTTATACATGAATCAAAAGAGCTACATTGCAGGCGAAATAGCAAACTCATTTTGTTTTTATTTCACAAAGAAATATACCCCTTTTGGGCGAACCAAGAAATGGATTTGTGTTGAAATTATTTTTATTTTTTTCAGCCAAAATATGGCCAGAATACAAACGATTTACATTTAATGGGCTTTTATCGGCCTTTTAAAATGGGCCTGAAACAGTAATGGAAGCAAATACTGACAACGCAAATAAAACTCGGTGTTTGCGTTCGCTAAAAAGGTAATCAATAAACACCGCGTCGTTCACGCCGTCAACACATTTTCATTTGCTGTGTAATTTGAAAGGCTTTTTGCGGTACATTTTTATTTTCTGGGTCCACTGTCGTGCGTTTTAATGACTGATATTTGCACCTTAGTCTGAAGCTAATGCTATATAGGTAATGACAATAAGCCACAAATTTCCACCAATCGAATGAAGGTATTAAATGGTGCCCGAAACGTCGCCACGAGTCAATTTTTAGATTTTGAAGATACGCGTTTTGCACCAAGTAAATTTATTCAGTGAATAAAACTGGGTGATTTATTAGCGTTTGCGGAAATTAGATCATCCGTCTTGTTTTCAGTAAAAAATTCAACGTGGCACCAATATAATACTTTGTACGAACTGTTTTAGACATCGCGGCGGAGCGCGGCGGCACTTTATACAAATCACGTCAATGACGCCACCCTGCTGTCTTTCAACGATGAAATATGGAAAATTTTGCGTTATGCAAAAAATACTTCTATACAGTTACGTATGCGGCATATTTTGTATAGTCGATACACATTAAAACATTAATTTACTCGGTTTGGACATATGTTTCGCCACTAACAAAATCTTGCACCCTTATAACGAATCTCCGAATTTGATGAACGTAATGCTTGATCACAAACAAAGTCGACAAAGCAGCAAGAAAGTTTATGGGAAAGTCAAAGTTATTATCGACCATCACTACTGGATAACATCGTTTGCAATGCGAACGATGTCCTATTTCAGTTTTAAAAAAGCAACTGTTGCACATCTAGAAAGACCATGGAAAGACTAAGCTTTCGTTTCGTAATCGCCTTGGCAAGTTCAACGAGGTTCGACGAGGCAAAGAAACTGCATATCAGTGCCATCTTCGATTTCTCTTTTATCAATTAACACCACCCCCCCCCCCCCCCCTCCCCCGAAAGGGGCAAGATAGCTAGATTAATTAGACCTCTATACACGAAACCTCATCAACTGTTGAAACTTTGAACGAAACGGAAGCCCATTTGGCGTCTCAAATTGAGCCCGCGATGTGTTGTCAATGAATTGCGGCGGTCGTTGGCTTTCTCGTGTTACTCGCTAATGTTATAATTGCCCAAATGTTGGCGGTTGGATGGGGGTATCCGATAGGAGACGTGTTTCTCTGTGAAATATGAGGCTTTCGGCGCCCGGGGCCTCAACGTGCGGAGTCGAGTTTTTGGACTGTTCCAGATTTTCCACACTCGCCTTTCTGACCGAAAGCAAGGGCGGTTATGGGGGCGGGGGGGGGGGGGCGAGGGGGGGGGGGGGGGGGGCGAGGGGGGGGGGGCGAGGGGGGCGAGGGGGGGGGGGGAGGGGGGGGGGGGGCGAGGGGGGGGGGGGGGGGGGCGACAGTCGCAATGATAATCTATCTGTGAATATATTGTTACATCATCTAAAAATGAACGAGCCCCCTCGTCGTGGCCGCCGGTGCAACAGGTCTATTGGGGGTGGGGGAGTTTTCACTACCATGACCAGAATCATGTTGTTGACCTCATCACTGGTTGAACCAATGAACGGCTTTGGTTGTCGACGACCAAAGCTGACCATTGGCTGAATTATAGGTGTTACATTAGGAACATGTTTTTGGTTGTGATCGCGAAAACGGACTCATGTAATGTCCGAACAGTGCGTGTGCCACAGTTTCATGATAGCCGGGAGCGCGAGCCCAGACCGATTTGTTCGTCATCGCGAGTACAAAAAGTCTGAGGCGTGGAATCAATAGGTGAGGCAAGTGTGACCTCCGAATGGCATTTCTTAAGTATCAAGTCTTGTACCAAAGGGAGGGGAACCCCTCCCTAAAGTTAGTGAAATGTTTCGCTAAACTTCAAACTTGTTGCTGCAACTATTACAGCCCCTTTATGCCATCAAATATATGACATTTGCCTTAACTTTACTTTATTATCAGCTTGAGATGACGAAGAAGGAGATGTAGTTTTAGAAGTGGGAGGGAAACCCCAGGGAAATATCTTGGATAGGGGAAACCCACGCGGTCAAGTAGGGACTGCAAACCCAATCCACGTACACGCCCCGAATCGAACCCGGGATTGACGTCATAGGTAAAATGCGAGAAACAGTTCAAACTTTTTCGTCAACACTTTATATAAACACCTCCACCAATTTCCCGGCCGCTACAAAAAAACATCCATCAAAGGCCATAAAAATTGACCCGGGAAATTAACTGCCCGTCCGCGTCCCTTGTTACGACACGAACCACGGAAGCCAATCCCATGACGGTAAACGAATCTCCATTCAAAACGACCTCCTTTGTCTGCATGTATTCTTGACTGGAAATTACGAGCGTGTCAAAACAATAAAACTGCCCATTTCGGAACACATACCATAGGAAGTAACCACTAGCGCTTCAATTTCAACACTGATTGTTTTTTTCAATGCCAATTTCATAAAAAAGAAAACGCGTGATGTTTTTATTTGGCCTAATTGGCGTTGCGTTGGAGTGTTTAGTTTCGTTGAATCGACCTTTGGAGGAATGAAATTAACGGCAAAGAATATTAATAAAACTCATAAATCGTGGGCGCAAATACCTGCGGTCGCTGCTTCCGTACCGTACGGTGTCAACAAGCTCGGTAGACTCAAACGGGGACTGCATTATATACTTGGAATCCTAAACCGGTGTCTGTTCTCGAATTGTCATGATTGACCATCCAAAAACAGCAGCGTCTGTTGTTGTAGTTAATTTTACGGCATCTTCGGCATGTAACTAAGGACCTTTGTGCAATACTTTAGTTTGTTTATTATCAACTTGAGATGACGAAGAAAGAGATGCAGTTTTAAAAGTGGGAGGGGAACCCCCAGGGAAATCTCATGTATTGGGGGTGGGGGAAACCCACGCGGTCAAGAAGGGACTACAAAGTCGATCTACATACCCGTCCCTGGAATCGAACATGGGACGCCAGAGGTGAAAGACGTGGAATTGAAGAACCTCATGGGCGTGGGCTGGTTTGGTCGTGGGGGTGTGATTTTCAACTCCTGACAAGACGAGATTGTCAAGTTAGGTGATCATGACCTCCCTCCCCCTTCCACACACCCAAATAAATTTAAACAAATTAATGCAAAACGGAACTCAGGCGGATAAGAGGGACTCGAAGACGTTCGGTCAAGATCAAGCTCCCGAACGCTGGGCCTACTCCGAGCAGGACCTCGAACGGGCAGGAGATCTTGCCTATTGGCTGCATCAGAGGGAACAGCAGAGTAAACGGTCTGCCGTTCGGTTGACGAACCCATTTGCGTTTTGAGTACCATTTATTTCCGTATCCGTATATGCTGCTGACAGGGGGCGCATGGCATGAGCACATCATCTGTTGCGAGTTTTCACGTTAGTTTTATCCATTTAACTTCATGATTCAGAACCACGCTCTAGGGCCTGTTTTCGTGGCCATAAACAAAAATTCCCTCGTTACAGCATGCAGGAAATTTGTATTTTACTAGTTTGAAAAATGAAGAGAAATGAGACCTTGCCATAAAGCGTCTTTTTAAAACTTTAAAACAAAACAAAAATGTCGGGAATTTTCAATCTAACATCTGATACATCTGGCATAATGACAGGTTCAGATTTTGATCCAAATTAATGAATTGCGAAATTCTGAAAGCTTTGTAAGCGGTTTGTTGTACGACAAACACGTGAAACAATTAGGACGAGAAGGCATTCATTAGTATGAAAATTAAGAGCACGAGCACGGGGCGGCTTGGCGATTCTTTCCGGTGTCTTGAAGTACGGAAATAACGCTAGAAGCTGCGGGTCGTGGAGCCGGTCTGCGCGGTTGACTTGCTTGGGGAGTGATCGACTATTAAAGCCCCTTTGAAGTAGGTCACGTGATAGACGTGACGTCAACCACCCCCAACGACGTGCTTAAAAGAATCGTCGCGTTTAAGTGCGTCTAAATGGGAGAAAATCACCCGCCATTTTGCAATTTGTCATTCAAAATTGTTGTGGGGCAGTTCTTTGTTTCTTGAGGACATGCATGGTTGCACATATTGTGCTTCCATTGTTGAACGGTTTAAGTAGCAGAAGATGGCCCACGAAATGGCGGCTATTAGATACGGTCTATTGGGGCTTATAAAACTTGCATAATGTACAATCATTTCAGTTCGTGTGTAATTCATGTTCCTATAATGAGCCTTAATTCCTCAAACAACAATTTTACTGAGTTCAAGAGTGCACTTGAGTAGGTACAGTTATCCGTCAATTCCTAATAATATTTATTGCGCATGGTTGACTGCTCTTCACGCTTAATATGCCGATTTGCATCTGTCGTATTTGCCGGAACATTAATTTCTCGAAGTGAATATATTTCTTTCTTTTTTTTTAACACGACCTTGACTTTGTGTTATTTGCATTCTGGGGTTGTAGTCGAATCCATCACAAGTCTATCACAAGTCCAGAGCCGATAAAATTACAAATCCGTGACAAGTCCCGCACAAGTAACAAGAAGCAAAGAATGAAGATGCAAAAAAATGCCTTTGTTGGAGTTCATTTGAATAGCTTGTGACTTGAATTAAGACACAGGGACACGCAACAACGCAAAAATGTCGTTCCCAGTTTTCGGACAAAATGGCGGCGCCCATTAACCATTGTCTGTGAGGTTCGTATGCGCTATTCAGTGGGCCATATTTCTTTTTTGTTTGTTTGTTTTTTGGTATGAAAATAATGTACGAGTTGCAATAATTGTTCAGCAAAATGTTTTTTGTTCCTTGGGTATACTTCTTCTTTAAAATACACCTATACATAGAGCTATGAATACACCTACACATGCATTGAACTTGAGTATAATAATAAAGGCCCCTTTGAAAGAAGACATTTTAACAGTTGGTGACAAGAGATGGGCCCACGTCGGCGGAAAGGCGACTTGATAATTTCCGGACGTCCGGCGTATTTAGGACCTCGTGCATTGCGTGCTCGTGGCTACAAAAGCAGAAAGAAATTGCATCTGTTTTAGATTCGTAAGTGGCCATTATCGAATTAGGAGATGGAAACATAACATGTATTGCCGGCAGTTATATTTTTGCGGAGTTGATTGAAAGCGTCGGTGGAACACAGTGAGTGAAAAGACATGTAATGGTGTGATATGATGTCTGGGAGAAATTGTAGAATGTAATTGAAATGGAATTGATGACGTCATGGTAACTCGTATAGTCTCCCTCCCACTTCTTGAGCATTTTTAAAAATATAAATTTTGTGACTTGGTCTGTTGTATATCTTCAACGAAACATTGTGACGTCACGATGACGTCATCAAAAAGCGAGTTTACGCCCATACTTTTAAAAGTATGTCGCATTACACGCAGTCGAAAATGCATTCTCTTCTACCGAACATCAAAAGAAAATATTTTTTCAGAAACAGGTTTAATCAAATTTTTTTTCTAATTAGGTTGACATCGAAACCAATCGAAACAAACACTGTACTTTTGGTATGACATAGTCTTTTGTTACTATACCATGGGAAAAGCAAACCTTGCTATATAGATGGTCAGTTTGGTGTATGGAAAAAATGTTCGGGGTTTTTTTGCTCATTGTACAGGGTGAGTCAGAAAAAAAACCGCTCTTTTGATTTCCAAATTTTTATTTTTAGGTATAGATATCCCCGTAAGACATGTTAAAACGAAGCTGCGGCCTTTTTTCTTACTCGTTCGAACGCACACAAGCCTTCCACCCCGTCTATGGTCTACCGCAGTGTATTTTTGTCATTCTGTGATGGGCCGTTTCGAGTAGATTGCGTCTCTGACAGGCAATCCTTAGTGAAAGCCGATCACCCACAAGTCCTCTTAGATCATCGAGACCATGTCATGGATGTTATCTCACTGCTTATAACCTCTCTGCATTTTTAGAAGCAGTTCTAGTCCATTATCGATTCGAGCCGTATAGACGGGGCACTCGCGGGTCGCTCCAACACAAAATGTTTGCATGCGCACGTGGTGTATGTTTGGCTAATAATTTATAGTAGATACCACCCCCATTGACATAATTGTATAAGCGTTTAAATTTCGCGGGTAAAGCATGCAGCAACAGTGTCAGCAGCAAAAGTGGAGGCAACAGCATCGCCACCGTCGGCGGCGGCGGCGGCGGCAGCAGCAACGACAAAGGCACCAGTAAATTGAGCAGGAACAGCAGCAACAGCATCAGCAAAAACAACAGCAAGGGCACCAGCAACTTTAGCAATATCAATACCAACAGCAGCAGCCATCACAGCACCAGCAAGAGCACCAGCACGAGCACCAGTAACTTTAACCGCAGCAGCAGCAACAGCAGCAGCAACAGCACTAGTAACTTTAACAGCAGCAACAGTAGCAGCAGCAAAAGCGTTGGCAACAGCAGCAGCGGAGGCGGCGGCGGCAGTGGCGGCAGCTGCAGCAGCTGCAGCAGCTGCAGCAGCTGCAACAGCGCTGCAGCGGCAGCAGCAAAAGCGACGGGGGCAGCAAAAGCAACATCACAGCAGCAACAGCAACAGCAACTGCAACAGCGGCGGCAGCAGCGGCAGCAGCGGCAGCAGCGGCAGCAGCGGCAGCAGCAGCAGCAGCAGCAGCAGCAGCAGCAAGAGCAACAGCAGCATGCAGCAGCATGTTTTGTCCCCATGGGTTGGGATTTTGTCACACAAATTTTTCCCAGGGGTGGGGAATTTGTCACTAGGCCCGGGGGTTGGGAGGAGTGGGGGAAAACAATAGACCTGAAACATAATGACGTCACGGTTTGTTTACATGCGCGCAAATCTATGGGGGAATCTCGGGGTACCAGACGACATAGGGCCATAGGAAAGTACGTATGTAAACAACAATGATGTCATTATGTTATAGGTCCATTGATAGGTGCATAAAGAACACATCCAATTAGCAGTGTATTCTTTAAAACAATTACGAAACCGGATGCGATGCTTATTACACTTTTATATACAAACATGTAGTTTTGTCAGAACGAAAATGAAACAGCGTTGCTTCATTTATCGATAAGCGATTTCAGCTCACTCGCATTTCTCCGTGTCTCTGACACTGATATCCTTCGAATTGAAATCCGCCCTGTCACCACCTGGCGGATGGATTCTAGCCAGGAAATTGGAACGAGGTAGCGTCTCTTTCAATATTCGTATTATCTATCATCTATACCGTGTGCTCAGTTTCACCGTTGCCGACTAATTCAAGCGTCGCAATATGTATTCTCACTACTGAAATTAGAGACGGCATGATTCACCAGTTGAGCTAGCTCAGAATGACGGACATTTTGGATAAATGACACGTATCAGTGACGCGCCCTTTAAAGGCCTATATATCATAAGTTCGCAATGACCAAATTTTGTTTTTCATGAGTTGACAAAAAAAACCTTACTCAAAGGGTAGATAGCAATGGTAACAAACACCACATTAATTTATTTCCGTCCAAAATGATATTTCATGCTGGAAATTGACAACCGAAGGTGGTTTTCTAAAAAAAAAATCCCGTGACATTTACTTGTACACAAAATCCATATATAGGCCTATAGATTTTCAAGGTTTTCTGAAGCATTGATGCATCTAAGTAGCTAAAATGTCTTCAGGCTAGTTTACCAACATTCTTCCTTAGATATGTTACACTCTTATTCTACGAATCTGTAAACAGTTTTATCTTGCAAATTATACATAGTGCCTTTAAGAGCCCAGTTGAGTATAGACCGTATCGAATAGCCGCTATTTCGTGGGGCAGTTTCTTTGTTACTTGAGATGCATTGTTGCACATATTGTGCTTCCATTGTTGAACGGTTGAAGTAGCAAAAGGTGCCCCACGAAATGGCGGCTATTCGCTACGGTCTATTACACCAAGTTGATTTTCCACTCGTGTACCCTGAACGATTTCAGTAAAATGTAACCTGGTGATTTGAAAGGTGCCAGGCTGTTTTTGCGCTCCAAGCCACTTGTACACTTGTAAAGTTGTAGAGCATGCGTATAGCCTGCAGGCACCTATCCAAGCAACAACTTGCATTTCGTATAACTGATTCAGGATACACGATTGGACATTGTTTCCGCGTAAATCGGGGTAATGCTATGGTGCGTGTGTCCTTTGGGCAGAAAAACCACGCTTGGATGATGCGCTCTTCGCTTTGTACGAGCTCAGAGTTAAGGCGGATTCACACTATTGCGGAAAAATCAGACTGTGCCATTGATTTGTACACAAACTGGTTTGCCGCTTGTGCGCGGCCTATCGCGACGCGCACAACGTTTTGAGCTGGGTCAAAGTTCAAATTTGTTGAACTTTGACCGCGGTGCGCTGACCTTTCCAACGCGCAGCCAATGAGGTATCAGAGAGAAGCCCCAAGTTACCAGAGTGGAATTTTCTATTTTGGAATAATCGGCGATTGGGAGCTCATGCAATGCGGTGAGCGCAGCGCGAAAGTGTGATTTTTCCGCGATAGTGTGTATCCGCCTTTACGCTCTAAAAATGCCTTTAAAATACCATTTGCCGACAAACGTATACTGCGTTATTGAGCACGTCTCCTGCCTTTTTTATGACGTCATTGGACATTTTCAGGCACCTCCGGTGATTGGTCGTCTGTATTTTCGCCTCGCGGCAAAAACGGTCGGAGATGCATTCTCGGTTTTGACGCGCGTTAAAGCAGTGGAGCGGCAAACGTTTTTTTTTTTGACGGACAAACAAAACCAACAAACAAATCACCTGCTATTTTCCGATTTCTAGTTGAATATCACAACGTTCGTCAATAATGGGGAAATTCTAACTTCCCGGGGAAACGAAGATAATGCAACTGACGCGGATTCGTGTTGCGAACGCGTCACACTGCTCTGCAAAATTGACTTTAATTATTGATAATTCACGGCAATGTCCGACTGAGCCGTTGTGAGTGGAGAGCGGGGTTACGCGCGTATATGTATGCCTTGACAGACGGCTGGAACCCGCTAGGTGAGTCCGTTTAAAAGCGTGGTGTAGGCCTATCACTTGCAGATGAAACGAATTCCAGGAACAACAGCATTTAATACATAAAAATAATAATGCTGATAAACTGCCTTATTGTTGTTGAAATTTCAGCCACATAGATGCATAGTGTTTGTGTTGAGTTAATGGTAAAACAAAATCTTGTGCAAACGATTAAAAAACAAACACCTCCAGCTGGCAATTTCTCCCATAATGTTATAATTGTACTATACACGGGACAACATTATACAAATATCACATGGTTCATTTCGGGTGGATAGTCGGTATTAGCTCCCCTCGGTAGGCCTATTGGAAGTTGACACGCTATATCCCGAGGCCGAAGGTCGAGGGAACTAGCGTGTCAACTTCCAATACCGAGGGGAGCTAATATCGACTAGCCACCCGAAATGAACCATGTGATATTTGTTTTACCAAACCTCATACATATTCTCTTCCCCAGTTTGGAATCACTAACCGCAGGAAAACGGTGAGTAAAATTTTGCTTGTGCAGCCATTTTTTGTGTGTGCACGCGTGTTGTACTAGCGCGGTGCTGTCGCGCGTACTGCGCGCTATACGTGCTACGCCCGATTGTTTCGTAAAGCGCATGCTGGTGTACTATTCCCTAGTCTGGTACCCGGACCAAAAATTATTTGACTAGACTGAATTTAAGGTCCGGCAGCCGCCAATTCCGCCATTTTGAAACAGGAAGAATTCCTCCTTTTTCCGAAGGTTCCCGAAGTTACCCGAATGCACGTCCGGTCGTCCGGACGTTACCGTTAATCGTCGGGTACAATTCGTCATTGTTTCGAGAATTTGAATTGACGTCGCGTGCACGAACGCGTTCCGCTGCGTGTGTTTTGCAAATTCGGAGGATCATTTACTCGGTTTTCGGTATTCCGAAAATTCGGATTTCGAGATCTTCGGTTTGCTCCAATGCTATCAGGAAAATGATTCAGTGTGGTTTTCAATCAATGAGCTCTCTTGCATATATGGCCAGTAGATATTGCCTAAACGTGCCCTGACTCGAGGCTCGAGCACTTCGATGCCTGCTGCAGTCGATTGACACAACCTCTTTGGTTTGCCGGAAGCCACTTAAAGTAACGCCTGGAGACATGGAATGTAATCGAGAAACACTCAAACGGTGTTAAGGAATTGAGTTTTTCTTAATGTCAAGTCCTGAAGGAAAGCAAAGAATGTGCAGATAATTTGGCGTGCAGATTTACTAAATATCAAAAGACCACAAAAACAAAACCGTCAACCGTGCACCAAAATAAAGGGGAATTATACCCAAGAATACCTTGTGCTCAACAAGTACAACTCGTACATTATTGTAATACAAAAACAAGAAATATTACCCACTAAATTTTAGCAATACGTCGCAATATGGGCGCCGTAATTTTGTCCGAATACTGGGATACTTCGTGCATTCCTATGACAATACACGAAAAAGTTGTATTTATTTAATTCTTCATAGTCTTGGAATAAGCAAAAGTATAAAACTGTCGTCATAAAAGATGTGCTCATCTATATTTGTGTTTGCCGAAACGTCCTTCTTTGCCCAGTATTGGACATTTTGGAACCGCTTTTATCTTTCATTTTAAGTAAGGATTTTTCGGTCAAATTTCAAATTAGCACTGGCAGCCTCGTTTCAGATGCTGAGCCATTGTATTACGTCACGCGGTTTTTTTCCATTTGCAAATTTTATCACAAAAGACCCGTACCCTCGTTTTCGATAACAGTTTGAAATTCATGTATACGGTAACTTGTCGCACGACGCAAAAAAACATTCAGCATGGTCGAACCGCACACCGCAGACCCAGCTGCGGTTTTAGCAGGCGGTGTAAATATGACACCATTTGCGCGCCAAAAATTGTGCAATTGCCAATTTCATTAAAAATGTATAGACTCGTTGGTATTATGAATGAATGTTCGCTGCTCCGCTGTTCGAACGTGTGATGTTGAGATTGACAGGTGCCGTATATTGACTTACTCATATCCGATGACTTTTAGTTGGCGCGAAAACGTATCGTTTCTAGCAGCGTGAGCAAATTACCATTTGCATGTTTCACATGAGTAGCGTCTGATGTATTGACGTATTTCCTTCCACATGCACGCTTAATATCCAGAGGACCAGACTACATTTTGTGTTGCTATGTAATGTGACCGATTACACGCGGCAAGTGTGAAGTACAGAATCAACAGCGTGCTCACTGTATATATGGGGGAAATGTCACAGCAAAGTTTGATATAAAAGTAGCACATGGAGCTAGCTATGCGCAGGCTCGTCAGCAATGCGCGCGCGCCAAATTCGTGCCTCGAAATACACAGCTCCATAGCAAAGGCATAGAGCTCCGTATTTCGTGGCACGAATTTGGCGCGCGCGCATTGCTGACGAGCTGCGCCTTTAAGTGTTTTTCAAACCGTATGCTATTCCTTCTAATCATTTAAAAAATAACGTTTAATGAGTTGCGTCTAAATACGCTTCATGTAAGTCAACATGTTTTGCAGCTCGGCGCTCGGACTCAGAAGGGCGTGAGTCAGGTCACAACATGACATCATCCATGAAACTGTTGCATGGTTGACGTTTATATCGTCCCTTTCAAAATTTCAAATATGGCCCAGCACATATATAGCCGCATTGGCTTCAATGTTTATCATAAAAATTAATTGCTTTGCCGACGTTAAAACAAGTACCCGGATTCCCGTGGGTGTTTATATATCAGACAATTAGTTTTGTATAGGCTTAAGCATTTTTAAAATTATTAAATATGACAATAATTCCAAACAGGTGTTTCCTGTTCCTTTTTGCAGTTACCCAATTTTTTTACAACTGTTAGTGTTGATAGCAATAGTATACAACCACCACATGATTTTTTCCCGTGCCATCTTTGTGGGAGAAATTGCCAACTGAAGGTGCTCTAAAAATGTATAAATGTATTACTGTATCTATGTGGCTGAAATTTTCACAAGGCAGTTTATCAACATTATTCTTTAGTTATGTAATGATGTTCCTGCATGTTTTAATTTTTTTCAAATCTGTCTTTAAAGTTTACGGTAAGGCCTATATCACATGACAAGTGACGGCACACCTAGTGCCTCCGCTCTCTGCAGCGGAGGCCAAAAACAAACCCGACATCGAGCCAAACACGTGGCTACCATAAGGTATAGCAGTGACCCAACCCAAACGATTTTCAAGTCAAGACAAAATTATCCACAGAGGTCACTTACATCGATATCTGCTCAATTTGAAGTTGGCCGTTTAACCGTCTGCATCATTGACCGTACGCCGTATATAGACACGTCATCTAGCAACTAGTGGCATAATGGGCGGGCCTATCGCGGAGCGATCACGGACACACGAAGCAAAATTACACCTCCATCTGATTTGAAGTCTCGATATTATTTTCCTGCCTCCCTCGCCAAAAATCGAATCATCCAGCTCAATAAAAACTCCAGATCGTTTTCGCTTCACCATACTTCACTGGAAGATTCCGTAAACTGCCGCTCGGCTCTATTGTAACTCTGCGAGAAACCACACATTGGCTTTGATACGGTAAACAAAAAATCGAAGATTCATCTTTTGTGTACGTGCGATCAAAGTTAAACTTTTGATCGTCAAAACACTGGACAGGTTGTTTTCTTTCAGACGTTCAAATACCTGGATTACTTGAGAAGTGAACTCTGGCTAACAGGAAATACTGAACGTCGTCATTAAAGGTAAGATGAACAACTTTTTACGATTTTACATCCCACCCGAAGGATGGAGCAGTTGTGGTTAGGCCTCTTTGCTCAAGGGTGGAAGTACCACGGCCGGGCTCGAACCCACGACCCCATGGTCAGAGTAGCACGCAACGTTTGCTAAAGAGTGGTCCAAACCGCCCTTGCTGCCCTAAAACCGGTCCCCACTACGATTGTTGCTACGAATCTATTTCCTACACGATTAAAGCCCAATACATCACTTACAGTTGCTCAAAATATTACTTTACGAGTTGACAAGGAAACAAAACGACTAAAAGTGTTTATAGCAATGGTATTTTTTTATGTAAAATGGTCGGTACCTTTGTGGGAGAAATTCACAACAAAAGGGTTTTATTGTGGGGTCTGCAGACAACGTTTTTACCATTTGGTATACACAAAACCATGATGCATGGATTTTTCAGGTTTTCTGAAGTATTGTTGCATCTATGTGGCTGAAATTTCTCCAAGGCAGTTTATTAACATTATTCTTTAGTTCTGTCAGTAATGCTGTTGTTCCTGCTTTTAAATGTTTTCCAATCGTGTAATGTGTTTTTAAGTATCTCATCTAAAACTTGATGAGATTACCTGAGACTGTGCATGCATAGATAGTCAGTCTGAGGTTCTCTCAACAAATCTACCTAATCGTGGGGAATTCGCAGCGAAAATTGCACAGTGGGAGATCAGCCTAAATTCAAGCATTTTCGTCGGGCCTTTTGCCGTGTATTTATATTTACAGATGAAGAAATGGGATAAAGAATTGGGAAGATGAAAAAATGGGAAGGTCTCCCTGACCCGATCTTTCCCTGTCCAGAAAAATTCCTTGATTCTCATAGCAACGAGACATCTAAATAAATCAGTTCGAATTCCTCGACGTCCAAAATGTAAACAAATATCTCGAAAGATCAAGATGAGATCACGACAAAATGAGCTGTCTGGTGATTGTTGTGGTTGATAAACTGCTTTCGGTGTTAAGGGCAAACAGTTAGCACAATACGGAAATTGAATTCAACGGTCCATATTTTCCCTTCCTTCAACTTAGTATGACATGCCCCCGTTGGCTCTCAGTAATACGATACAAATCTTGGGTCTGTTTTGGCAACCACAAGCAGAAACATGTTTCTGCAGCGAAATTACTGATTCGACCAATGACTAGCTTTGATTGCAATAACTGGCCAATCATCGGTTGAATAAGTAGGCCTAGTTACGCCAGAAACATGTTTCTGATTGTCGCGAAAACAGGCCCCATGAGGTCAGTACTGCAGTGTTTGTTTTGTACGGCGCTCTGTGAGGGCCATTCACTTGTTTAGATACCAAGATAATTTATCTCACTATGTTGACAGATGAATTAGGCTAAGTCGACTTGGCGAGACAATTTATGTCGCCAAGTCGACTTCCTGAAATAAATAAGTCGACTTGGTGGGAAATGTTTGATGCCAAATCGCCTTTGTCGACTTTGCAACAAATTATCTCACCAAGTCGACACAGTAGATTTATAAAGTCGACTTGGCAACAAAATATCTCGCCAAGTCGACGTATTGAATGCAGGAAGGCGACTTCAATTGGCAACAAAAAATATCTCGCTAAGTCGACTTATTAAATCTAGGACGTCGACTTGGCAACGTAAATTATCTCGCCGAGTCGACTAAGCATCTCACCAAGTCGACATAATCCACGTTATAAGTCAACTTGGTTAGATAAATTCTCTCAGTTTCTAAACAATAGGATGGCACTCATAGATCGCCGTAGTTTTGGAAACCATGTTTCTAACTTGTGAAGAGCTTAGGCTGCTCACGATTGAAGTTATTCATTGGTTGAAACAGTTACGTCAGAAACATGTTTGTGGTTGTAGTCGCAAAAACAGGTCGCTGATAATTATTCATTTGAGATGATGTAATTCTAAGTTCCTGGAAGAAGGTCGGTGTTGTTAGGGTTTGTTAACAAAATGGCGGTGTCACTCTGTAGGAGTGCACGTAGGGGAAATCTGTAAGTCATCTGGCACTTCTCAAGGAACCCCTTTCTTGTTCCCCACACCAGAATTTAATGGCCACAAAGAACTTACTCTGTCAAGGAGGATTTCCCTTTCCTTAGGTCATAAACCATTGCCACAGCCCCCGGGGGCGAAGTGAGGGCGAGGTTCACGGGGAGCAGGAAATCCAGAAGGGATGACACCCAGTCTGTGAACCCGTGATACCCTTGGCTTCCCACGTTTCTATTCTCTCTATATACATGTATCTCCAACGCCAGTTAATTCAATATGGCAAGTCATGATTTAAACATATCCGAATTCATTGGCCAATGAACAATTCAGACCACGGTTAAAGGAGCGTGTACAGACAACATTTTGACTCCCCCATTTTTCACAGGGGTGTTGATATTTTGATACCATATCATGTGTCATATTTTTCTCATTACCATTCTGAAATTTCGTATATTTTCAAGGATATCGTTAAAAAATCCATCCAAGTTTAGTAAACTAATTTATCCGCGAGTTACAAAAAGCAGTGCAGTGATTACACCACACTTTTTGTTTTCATATCCAAATTGGATATTTCCAGTTTTCTTTCCAGTATTTTGGGAGGTATTTTATATGATTGATACGTTATAACGAAATCCATTTTCTGGAAACAAAACTCAAAAACTCCTTTAAATCCTCATTACATCATTTGCAGTTACCCAAAATTTGGACAAGAAAAACCGACTAAAAGTATTGATTACAATGGTTATAACAAACACCACGTGATTTTTTTTCCCCGTGTAAAATATACCTTTGTGAGAAAAATTGCCAACTAAAGGTGGGTTTTAAAAAAAAGTTGTCTGCAGACAACTTTTTTACCATTCATTCACACACAAAAACATGCATGGATTTTTCAAGTTTTTAAAAAGTATTACTGCATCTATGTGACTGAAATTTCTACAAGACAGTTTTCTTGACATAGGCTTTTAATTACGAGTGGAAATAACGCCGTTTTTAATCATGTACAGTTGAAGTCAGAAGTGTACACATGTATACCACTATACCATCATCACCCAAAATGGTGAACAGGACTACCCGAACCATTGCAAGGTGTGCAATCTATGTTTTAAGTACTGCAAGCACGTGATGAATTCCACAAAATCACGACTTTAGTAAAGACTGTTACAAAAATGGTGACAACGCAAGTTTAAGCACACCAGTTTTAACACAGTTGTATGTAAACTTCTGACTACAACTGTACTATAATATATCTTTTATTTATTTATTCTCGTTCGCAGTTGCCACACCGCCACACGATGAACTCCCGTACCGTACTCTTTCTCGCCCTGGTCGTCACACTGGCTTGCTCGGTCACGGAGGCCGGTAACTACTGGCAAACGTCGCGTGGTCGCCAGGGCAGGTCCAACTTGAGGACATCTAACTTGAGGAAGCGAATCAACTTGCCGTATGTGATCAGACCAGACTTGCTGGAGCAAGTCATCGAGGAGTTGGAGAATGGGTGAGTTGACCTGCCAAAGATATGGGCGAGTTGACTGTAATTAAAAAACAAAATCCCCTGAACGTGATGCAAAAAAGCAGATTCACACACTAGTATTCCTTCAAAATATACTTAGGATGAGAGAAAAATCGTTTCAATGGTGATCAGGCACCATGATACCAAATATTGCGTTCTTGATCAGAACAGAAGTTTGCTGCTTACAGTGCAGTAAACATGTGGATAACAGGCACAGGCTCGTCAGCAATGCGCGCGCGCCAAATTCGTGCCACAAAATACGCAGCTCCATGCCTTTGCTATGGAGCTGCGTATTTCGTGGCACGATTTTGCCGCGCGCGCATTGCTGACGATCCTGTGCCTTTAAGGCAATGATTGAGCAATGATTGAGTTCCAAGTGGACCTGTTTGAACAAAGTGATTCACACTGTAAGGAATTTTTTCTGTTGTTGGCCTATCAAGTACTTTTCTTTTTCATTTCATTTACAGTGACGGGGAATTCGAAAACTACTAAATTATTGGCCTTCTGTACATAATTATGAGTGAGTATACATTTTCCTTGTAGTTATTTTACACATATTCCATAGAGCTATACTAATATTTTGTACGAGTTTAATTTTCGTGACTTCAAAGATGGTATCCATTCAACATGGAGCAAGTTCGTGTATAGCGACTATATGGTGGACTGTACTACAATCCATCGAACAACGGAAATTATTCTTCACAATGACAGCATTTATTGACCAGCAACTTTGGCATAAATTTACTTAATGTATCATTAAAGTTGCACAACAGTTTGGCCATTTTGTTTCCCGCGGTTTGCAAATGTCGTGCACATACACTAAACAATGCACGGTGTCCGTTACAATCAACGTGCAAATTGTCCACGCATGTAGATAAAATAGTTGGTATCGGTAATGCTGTATTTTTTCGTTTATCGTTATTGAAAGCGATGGATCGATTGATATTTTCTGTTTCCTCATTTGTACTGGCGGCCATGGGGGTATCATGTTTTCTTATTTAAATAATGTGACATAAATAATTAAATCCATAAGGCGCATGCATGATGCACTGCACTCTGACAATGTAATTGCCCTTTAAGATTGCCGAGTCTATTGACTGTTGACCAATTGATTTTTGCATTTTCTGTTTCAGAATTGATATGATATTTCCTACGTCCCGTTCTTTGGAAATGGGCAATTTCGCAGATTCCCTTTAGAAGACCCTTCCTCAACTTCACCGCAAGAGGGCGCCAATCACGGCAACCGGCACATCGTATTGTGAGACCATCCCTCGGCTCTGCGTCAAGGAACTGTATAGGCGACACCAGTAACGTCGGAGGCCTTTCGCCTACTGTGGTGTGACGGCTGCCGTGTTCTTTGTAGACTTGATGTCAAGACGGTAACTGGACCGGTTGGTTTATAAACCGCGGCAGTGTAGCCGCGAATGGACTGGGAACAAGTCTAGTCAACGTCCAGTTACCGACTTGAGAAAGTTGTTTGTCACTTTGTACATGGGCTATGGAGTTTGCTACCAGAATTGGACGTAGAAATCTGATTAGTCGAGATACGGGGCCTTATCATTAATCATGTCACATTTCCAAAGAAAATGTGTTTGTGAATTAGATTGCCTCCAGCAGTAGACCTACCAGTATCCATTACTCAATAATTTCAAAATGAGACATAATCATACTAAATAAACTCATGTGTTTGTCACCATTGCTATCAACACTTTGAGTGTGGTTTCTCTTGTCAACTTAAAGAAGTCAAATTCATTACAAATATGTAAAATGTGCCTTGTATTGTCATAGTCGATACGTATAGACCCTATCGAATAGCCGCCATTTTGTGGGGCAGTTTTTCTGTTCCTTTAGTACATGCATGGGTGCACACATTGTACTTCCATTGTTGAAGTGTTTAAGTAACAAAAGGTGCCCCACAAGATGGCAGCTATTCGATACGGTCTATAGTTAAGGCATCTAAAACCATGAATTTGCTTTTTAAAGGTGAAACACATTTGCAGTGTCTCCATTATTATTTTTCAGGAGTTGACAAGAAAAATATCACTAAAGTGTTAATAACAATAGTAACAAACACCACATGATTTTATTTCAGTCCACAACAAAAGTGGTTTTCTAAAACGTCTTTTGCAAAAGACTTTTTTACCATTCAACTCAACACAAAACCATGAATGGATTTACTGCACCTATGTAGCTGAAATTTCTACAGGGCAGTTTTATCAACATTGGCTTAGTCTAATCATGAGTGAAAATAACGCCCCTTTTAACAGTTTACCAATCATGTGTTCTACCTTCAATTTCGCTGTATAATATTTATTTGATCGAATTATTCAAATTTAATCAATTTATGTAATTTATGGTCAATAAAAACCATCAATTAGAATGTTTCTAAAAATAAATTGGCACTTAGTGTCTGACTTTTAAAATATCGATACCGTGGCCGAGCAACAAAACAAACGCATTTTGTTCACTTTTTGACATGACTGAAAAACAAACTCAATCTAAGAGTGGGATTTTTCAGCACACAGAAGCTTTATGCAGTCATGCATGATGAAGCTGATATGTGAATATGTCGATATCAACTTAATCACAAAAGTTTATAATTTTGATAAACTGAACATTTACGGTTCTTTTTTTTTTTTTGCTCGGTATATAAAATGTGACAGTAGTACAGTACGAAGTCTTGGAGCTGTTTTCGGTATCACAACCAAAAATACGTTTCTGGCGTAATCTCTGTTTGCTGCCACCAAGCGTCTTAAAAGTTTTTGAGATTTTTCAGACTCTTGGTGGCAGCAAACAAACCGGTCCTTTTCCATTAGACTGGTCCCCTGTCCTCATATTTGCTTCCCCTTCGTCATAGCGACAGCAGCGTAGCGCACATGGACATGGGACCAGTCTACTTGTCCATTGTTTACGTCACATGCGCAAATTACATGAACGTGACGTTAACAATGGAAAAGGACCGGTTTGTTTGCTGCCACCAAGCGTTTCAAAAGCCTCCCTTTCAACCAAAGCAGTTCATTGGTTTAAATTAAACCAGTGATTGTGTGTTGTGTCACTCAGTACTGAACGTGTCACCGTTCGGCGCTGGTTTGCCAAAATTGGAAATTTGACCCATAATCAAAATTCAAATCAGAAAAAAATAAAAGTACTGTTTTTACACGACAACTTTTATTGCAAATGTTTAAAGGTACAGGCTCGTCAGCAATGCGCGCGCGCCAAATTCGTGCCACGAAATACGCAGCTTCATGCCTTTGCTAAACGGAGCTGCATATTTCGTGGCACGAATTTGGCGCGCGGATTGCCTTTAAATTCAAGCGCGGTTATATTACGCGTATCTTGCGCTGTTATTTTTTAATTATTTGCATCGAAAAGGAATTTACACTCGCCCTTAATATTGTGAATTAATGAGTAATCAATAAACTCTTAGAATGTAATAAAAAAATGTTATTGAGTGCCGTTGTTTTTAATGGCAGTTCTTGCAACTTAAACGCCTGTGGGCCTGCTTAATTTGCAGTTACTCTGAGTTCCCAAAGTTGAGTTGACAAGTAAAACCCCACTAAACAATTAATAATTTTCTTGAAACATAAAAGTTATTCGGTTTCAAATGAGACATCGACGAAAAAAATCGACGGACGTTTAGTTATCGAATAATTATTACTGTCAATATTTCAAATTATTTGCGGTCCGCCAATAATTCAAGGCGTAGACTTGCTCAAGTCTGACCTCCCGTGCTCGGTCTGCAACGCACAGCGCACTGTGCGCCCTCCGGACTGGTGGCCTGTCCAATTTGTTTCCTCTGTCTTCCGAGACAGACGAAAAGAGATTTGACAGGCCACCAGTCCCCGGGACCAGTCCAGAGGGTACGCTGCACGCACCGCACCACAGACCAAATACGGGAAGTCAGACCTGGGGAAGTCTAGGCAAGGCGCAAAAATGGATATGGATTGGGAGCGCCAAATTTCAGAAAGGTAATGAGAAAAATATTACAAATGATATGGTATTAAAAATCTCAAAACCCATGAAAAAGTGGAGGGGAGGGGGCAAAAATGTGATCTGGTACGCTCCTTTAAACCGGCAGCCCTCCGCGGACGTTAGACTGGTTCCCGTCCACATTCCACACAGGAGAATATAAGGACAGGTAAAGGCGCTTCATCTTGATCTGTAATTCCTCGTCTTTGCGCGTGCGCATTGTGTTTTTTATATTTAAAAATTGGCCAACCCCTTTGCTTTAGGCAATGTACTTTATTTACATAATTGGATATGTTCGACACGCACGGCCAAGTTACAAATGTCAATGCAGAATTCTGCCCGTCATGGCTGCCCTTTACCGATCCCTATATTTTCGCAATAAGCGAACCAATCTATAGGGATCGGGAACCAATCTACGCGGACGTGTGTAGTCCTAGTCTGGTTCCCAGACCTAAAGATTCCGACCATTTGTTCGTCGCGTGTACGTGTGGAATATGAGGTACGGGAACCTGTCTAATGCTTTCCACGAACGCGCGCTCGAGTGATTTTGGGCACGTACAAAAGGCCGCGCCGTCATCTGATTAGGATGGAGAGAATGATAATTACGATAGGCTTAGATGATTAAGGAATCCAGCATGACGATAAAATAGAGTAAGTAGACCCACCGCGCATTTTAAGAAGATTGTACTATTTACGTAAATGTCGGTGGGTGCAGGTCAACCCGACCGTCGCACCAACTCGACCGTCGCACCAACTCGACCGTCGCACCAACTCGACCGTCGTACCAACTCGGTATACTTTTGGTTGGAGTCGAGTTGGCAAACGGTCGAGTTGACTGTAAACCATGCATAGCCATAGTCGTGAAGTCGTCACCCTTCATAGTCGTTTAATAGGGTGGCGAACTGGCAATGTCACGGACCTGCCGACTATGCAGACATTTACGTTAGGCCCTACTGAGTACTAGGTCTAGGCCTAGTGTAAAAAACGGCACAACTATAGAATACAGGGCCCACTATACTTCAATCTCAACGTCTCCGGAGACGGAGTCACCGTCACGCACTGACGCACATTCATAATAATAATAATAATAATAATGATTAGATTTGTATAGCGCACATATCCACCCTGCAGGGCGCTCAAGGCGCTGTTACCATTATTACCGCTGCCATCAGGGAATCACCAGAACCATTTCGCTTCAACTAGGTGGCTGCTGGTCAGGCGCTCAACCCTATCAGCAGTTAGATTGTGGCATTCCCCTTAACAGCTTCCCATATATCGCTTGGGTTGACGAGGCAACTGGGATTAAGCGCCTTGCCCATTCTCTCTAGAATGAAATCAAAACATTCACAGACGTCTCCCGTCTCCGCGTCTCCGCGTCACCAGATACCCTCTTGCCCAGAATAATCGAGTCACACACGTCACGCACTTACACATTCATATATTGCGCCCTCTTTAGAATGAACTGTTCAAGCCTATATTGCGCCCTCTTTGGAATGAACTGTTCAAGCGGCGCGCTCGGAAACGATCCCGTCGCCGGAGACGGAGTCGCGCACTTCTTTTATTTTAATTACCGACGAACTAATCCCCCCCCCCCCCCCCCCCCCACCCCCCTCATGGCAGCACGAGAGGGATGTTTTAAAAAAGGTAAATAAAGACCGGAAACACGTGACGTTTTTATTCAAAGTACTTTGGTGTCCAGAGAGGGCGCTTTTCTTCTAATTACCGACGGGATACCCCCCTCGAATTTAAAACATTCACAGCCGTCTCCCGTCTCCGCGTCTCCAGAGACACTCTTGCCAAGAAAAATGGCGACACGAGAGAGATGTTTTTAAAAAGGTAAATAAAGACAGAAAACAGTGACGTTTTTATTCAAAGTACTTTGGTGTCCAGAGAGGGCGCTTTTCTTTTAATTACCGACGGGATACCCCCCTTGAATTCAAAACATTCACAGCCGTCTCCCGTCTCCGCGTCTCCGCGTCTCCAAAGACACTCTTGCCAAGAAAAATGGCGGCACGAGAGGGATGTTTTAAAAAAGGTAAAATAAAGACCGGAAACAGTGACGTTTTTATTCAAAGTAGGCCTACTTCGGTGTCCAGAGAGGGCGCTTTTCTTTTAATTACCGACGGGATACCCCCCTCGAATTCAAAACATTCACAGCCGTCTCCCGTCTCCGCGTCTCCGCGTCTCCAGAGACACTCTTGCCAAGAAAAATGGCGGCACGAGAGGGATGTTTTTAAAAAGGTAAATAAAGACAGGAAACAGTGACGTTTTTATTCAAAGTACTTTGGTGTCCAGAGAGGGCGCTTTTCTTTTAATTACCGACGGGATACCCCCCTTGAATTCAAAACATTCACAGCCGTCTCCCGTCTCCGCGTCTCCGCGTCTCCAGAGACACTCTTGCCAAGAAAAATGGCGGCACGAGAGGGATGTTTTAAAAAAGGTAAAATAAAGACCGGAAACAGTGACGTTTTTATTCAAAGTAGGCCTACTTCGGTGTCCAGAGAGGGCGCTTTTCTTTTAATTACCGACGGGATACCCCCCTTGAATTCAAAACATTCACAGCCGTCTCCCGTCTCCGCGTCTCCAGAGACACTCTTGCCAAGAAAAATGGCGGCACGAGAGGGATATGTTTTAAAAAAGGTAAATAAAGACCGGAAACAGTGACGTTTTTATTCAAAGTACTTTGGTGTCCAGAGAGGGCGCTTTTCTTTTAATTATCGACCGGATACCCCCTCCAATTCAAAACATTCACAGCCGTCTTCAGAGTGTCCCTTCTCGGACACTTTGTACTTCGGAGATTTATTATAAAATTAGAATAAAGCCCGATAACAATTCCGGTAACGAATTCACGGCACATTGGTGCTTTCGACCACCAGAGGGCGCTCATCTCCCGTCTCCCGTATCGCCGTCTCTGCTAGATGTTCGATCACATCGTCTACGACGTCTCCATTCAACTTTGAAAAGGTGCTGTCGCGTGGGCCCTGTATTCTATAGTTACTCCTAAAAAACAATCGGGGTGGGGGGATGGAGAAGAATAATCAAGGTTTTTCGGCATGGTTTATATACTAGACGCTTTACTGCAATCTGTCCCGAAAACGAAAGCCCTAGTGCAAATTTGATTTCACATCCCTGCAATGGGCCTCTTCGTGCGTAAATGCGACGCACGCCGTATTCAGAAAAAGCAGTTTGAAGAGATTTTGGAGTGAAACGACGCACTGAACACCACAGAATCAACTTGGATCAAACATTTTTGTGATTCTGTAATTTTCATTGCATCGTTCCATTCCAAATTCCCACTACGTTATCCTTGAAAATACAGATTAAGAGTGTCAAATATCAGAATGGTAATAAGACAAATATGACAAATGATATGGTATCAAAATCTTAAACACCCATGGGAAAAATGGGGGGTGAGCTCAAAATTGTGATCTGGACAATTTCATCATCTTCTCTTCACACAGGTTTCTTCAGAGTTACGAGCTACAGCTCGGTGGGTGCTTCAACTTGATGAATTCACGTTTTCGGTACCAGACATAATTATTGAGATGCAGCCACTGTGATAAGACATTTCAATGAAGAAATGCCTTAAGAAAACACATGAAAATACATGAAGAATACGCGAAAAAAAACCTTCAACTAATGAGAAGGAAGTAAAAGTAAGAAATGAAACTTTTGTTGTAAGGAGAGACGCATGGAAAGCCATAATGATGAGGCCAAGGGGCTACATGTATATGCATGCAAACATTGTGATAAGACATTCACGTTGATTAGCGACTTGGAGATACACATAAAAACACACGGTGAGCGACGGTTTGCATGTAGCTACTGTCGTAGGACATTCACGTGTGATAGTGCCTTAAAGATTCACATGAGAATCCATACTGGTGAGCGACCACACACATGCAGCCACTGCAGTAAGACATTCACAGAGAACGGTACCTTGAACAAACACATGAGAATTCATACCGGTGAGCGGCCATATGTATGCAGCCACTGTAATAAGACTTTCACAGAGAATACTCAATTGACAAAACACTTGAGAGTCCATACTGGTGAGCGGCCGTATGCATGCACATTTTGTTATAAAAAATTTAAACAGACAAATGGCTTGAAAGTACACATAAGAACCCATACTGGTGAGCGGCCGTATGTATGCAGTCAATGTAATAAGACATTCACGGAGCATGGACCGTTGAAGAGGCACATGAGAACCCATACTGGTGAGCGGCCATACGCATGCAGCCATTGTGATAAGACATTCAGAGAGACTGCTGCCTTGCACAAACACATGATAACTCATACTGGTGAGCGGCCGTATGCATGCAGTCAATGTAATAAGACATTCACAGAGCATGGACAGTTGAAGATTCACATGAGAACCCATACTGGTGAGCGGCCATACGCATGCAGCCATTGTGATAAGACATTCAGAGAGAATACTGCCTTGCACAAACACATGAGAACTCATACTGGTGAGCGGCCGTATGCATGCAGCCACTGTGGTAAGACATTCACACAGAAGATTGCCTGCAGCAAACATATGAGAACCCATACCGGTGAGCGACCACACGCATGCCTCCAATGTGATAAGACATTCAGAGACACTGGTGCCTTGAACAGACACTTGAGAACCCATACTGGTGAGCGGCCCTTTGCATGCAAATTTTGTAATAAAACATTCATACAGAGTAATGGCTTGAAAGCACACATGATAACCCATACTGGGGAGCGGCCACATGTATGCAGTCATTGTACTAAGACATTTATAGAGCAGGGACAGTTGAAGATACATATTCGAACCCATACTGGTGAGCGGCCATATGCATGCAGCCACTGTGATAAAACGTTTACAGGGGGTAGTGACTTGAAGAAACACATAAGAATCCATACTGGTGAGCGGCCGTATGCATGTAGCTACTGTGATAAGACATTCACAAGAGGTGATCACTTAAGATGCCACATGAGAACCCATACTGGTGAGCGTCCATACGCATGCAGCCACTGTGATGAAACTTTTACAACGAGTGGTATCTTGAAGGTACATATGCAAATCCATACTGATGAGCGGCCGTATGCATGCAGCAACTGTGATAAGACATTTAAACAGTATGGTGCCTTGAAAGATCACATGAGAACCCATACTGGTGAGCGGCCATACGCATGCAGTCATTGCGATAAGACATTCCCGCGAGGAAATGCCTTGAAAAAACACATGAGAAAACATGAAGAAATTCAACTAATAAGAGTGAAGTAAAGGGAAGCAGACTAGAAGCATGGAAATCCATACTGATGATAAGGCCAAGGGGCCATATGCATGCAACCACTGTGATAAGACATTCACAAAGGGTGGCACTTTGAATGATCACATGAGAACCCATGCTAGTGAGCGGTCGTATGTATGCAGCCAATGTGGTAAGATATTTACAAGTAATAGAAACATGAAGAGACACATGATAACCCATACTGGTGAGCGACCTTACATATGCAACCACTGTGGTAAGACCTTCACTGACACTGGTGCTTTGAACAGACATGTGAATATCCATACTGGTGAGCGGCTGTACTCGTGCAGCCACTGCGGTAAAACATTCACACAAAGTGGTGTCTGTAGCAGACACATGCGGACCCATACTGGTGAGCGACCACACACATGCAGCCACTGCGGTAAGACATTCACAGAGAACGGTACCTTGAACAAACACATGAGAATTCATACCGGTGAGCGGCCATATGTATGCAGCCACTGTAATAAGACCTTCACAGAGAATACTCACTTGACAAAACACTTGAGAGTCCATACTGGTGAGCGGCCGTATGCATGCACATTTTGTGATAAAAAATTTAAACAGAGAAATGGCTTGAAAGTACACATAAGAACCCATACTGGTGAGCGGCCATATGTATGCAGTCAATGTAATAAGACATTCACAGAGCATGGACAGTTGAAGAGGCACATGAGAACCCATACTGGTGAGCGGCCATATGCATGCAGCCACTGTCGCAAGACGTTTAAAGACGGTGGCATCTTGAGACGACACATGAAAATGCATGAAAAATACACACAAAAAACCAACTTCACCCAATGAGTGAACTCAAGAGAGGAAATGAAACTTTTGCTGTAAAGAGAGAATATTTGTGTTTGGTACTACAAAATTGGATAATATAATTAAGTAACGACAAAGACATGCTAAAGCACTCATCAGAGCAAAATGCAAGAATGGCGTCGTGACGCTAATTGACAATAGTATAAGGCTAAAGGTGGAAATGACGTGTTCAGAATGCTGAGCGCTAATAGGTCAGCAGCAGGGAACAAGCTACAGTGCAGGCGCAGTAAGATTACATGAAGCGTGTGCATAAATTCTTTCTGATGACACGGAACAGGCTTACTGAAGTGAATGTACGTAGCCTCGAGAATGCACAGATGCATGATGGTACGTGCTCTGGCCAGTGCTGTAGTGCGATTTGCTGTATTGTTTCGAGCATTCAGGGTGATCAAGCTGGTGAGCGACCACACGCAAGCAGCCGCTGTAGTATAGTAAGACATTCACGGAGACTGGTGCCTTGAAAACAATATTTGAGAACCCATACGGGCGAGTGGCTGTATGTATGCAGCCACTGTGATGAAACATTAAGTGGTAGCTTGAAGGTACACATGACTCTGGTGAGCGGCCATATACATGCAGTGACTGTGATAAGGCATTCCTTAAGGGTTGTACCCAAGTAAATAGGGCTCCCATAGGAACCAATGCTAAATGCCAAATTTAAACAAATCATTTAAAAATACTCACAACTCTCTCAGCTTCTCAGGACAACAACCAGAATACTCACTAATTTCTCATCTTTTCAATTCTGTTCAATTTTATGGGGGTAATCCGTCACTTTTATTCCCTAATTTCCACTTGAAACAAAACTACCCCTACAACAGTGAAACTTGCTAATCAGACCTGCATCCATTTTGGAACAAAAGCACATACGCTACTGGACAAAATAGGGCCACTTTTAGGAGCTACAGTGTCTAAAATGTTTATAGTTGGAAGAAAAAATACCCCACATCGCGACTATAGTCATATTCTACACAAGACCACACTCGCAACTCTCCCTAATAAAAAAGAATTTGAGGGCATACAAAATATTCATAAGCTCGGCGCACATATCTCTGCCTATTTACTTGGGTGCACCCTGAGGATGCATATAAAGAGTACCTTGCTAAAACAGATGGGTGCAAATCAAAATTGTGCATGTACCTCAAGCTTTTCTGTCTTGCCTTTCAGAAAATAACCGGCAAAATGCAACACTGACGCATTCAAAATAGTAAAAGGGTAATATCCAAAATTAGGGGTCCAAAAGTGTTGGTGTCCCAGTTACGTACGACACTCTGGTTCAAAAATCACCACTCATGATCACAAATTCTCAGTAATGGACTGTGGCCTGTGATTATAGGGGGCAGCATCAATTTCTTCAATATTTTGTTCTCTGATTCCTGAAAAATATTCAAAACAAAAAACCATAAAGGCTTAGAATCTGTTCCATGGTATTGAATAGGAGTTTGGTGTCCCGGGTTACCTACGCCAATGAAAATTGCATGTAGAATGTGTTTGCATTAACCTTGGTGCCATATCTGCTCACAAACATTATGTTTGAGTGGCATTTGTTGAAATAAAAATAATTATTTTCTACTGGGAAACCACTTTCAATCACTAAAAACACTTGGAAATCTTAAAAAGCATGTCACACTTTTGGACCCCTAATCTTGGGAATCACCCAAAAGTGACTTGATTTTAACCAATTTAATACATATACCTTTTTTTTTGGATTGTGCTAGTTTTTTTTTCCTGAAAGTATGAATAAGTGATTATTTTAAGGGATTATGACCCAGGGATTATAAAAGCTAGACAGAAAAGCTTGAGGTACGGTACGTGCATAATTTTGAATGGCGCTGATCTGTTTTTGCAAATAAACTCCCTGTAGATTACATGTACATGTAGTTTATTTAATGTACATGTATCCAGTTTTGTAATATATTATTGTTTTTATATTTACACACAATGACACAAGGCAGTCTAAAGGAATATCCGATTTTTAGACAAGGCCTAAAATTAATTTTGAAGGAATATTCAATATTTAGAGCCATAGATGTTCCATTAAAGTCGAAAAATACAAGGTCTTTTTCTTTTCAATTTTACTTTTGAGAGTTGACAAGAGAGGCCTTACTCAATGTGCTGAGAGCAAACAAAGTCCTCAAATTTATTTCTGCCCGAAATGGTACTTATGAAATATAACTACTGAAACAAATTGAAGCGGTTTTAAAAATGTGTGCACATTTTTACTACCGTAGTAAACCTAATGCAACAGCCTCTGGCACTCACAGGCTCTCACCTATTAAACGAATTTGACTGGCACAAAATTGCCACTGACCTACAGGTCTTAAGCCGGCCGTACACCTTGCGTTCCGACTCCGTTGCGATTGCACAGACACGCCAAATTTCGAGCATGCGATTGCGTTGTGAAGGATACGTACACAAAATCGTGACCACCTTGCCATCGGAACGCGTCGCAAAACCCGTACACCTTGTGATGCGACTGCAGAACACGCGCTATCGTGATCGGATCACGGACGAAACGCAAGGTGTACGGCCGGCTTAAAGGATTTTATTAAATATAATAATAATAGTAGTAGGTGTGTTTTACACATTTCGGTCAATTCCAGAAAATTTGATTGTTCCGTTTTGGTGTAATTACAAGTTTTCTATTTTTATGCTAATTCATGACCAAATCCGTGATGTCATCTCAGGACAACAGAGGAAATCTCCATTGACTTGTGTACAAAAGTTTTTGTCATTTTCAGTGACTTCTTGGTGTTATGATCTGTAACAGTTTACTGAGTTTGTTAACTTTGTTTAGTATGTCATTTGCAACAATCCCAACAAGTTTGTTTGGGTCAGAAATGGATCAGTGGGTTACTGTTGATGTTTGAAATGTAATGTTCTTTCTTTGTTTTTCAACTGTGGGTTCCCTCCATGACTAGCAATAAACAGCACCCTCGTCTGTCAAGAAAATTAGAGAAAAGGTCACTTCTTTCTAAAATGAAAACAAATTTCAGTTTGCCCCTTTTTCTGCAACACTTTGATCGTGTATAAAAACAAATGGTTGATAATTTTCACTTCACTAAACCTTTAAAGAATGCTTAGTAAAATAATGATGGCGTTTTCTCGCTCTGGGACAGCCAAAGCGTGACGTGGTTGCCATGGCAAAAAGCCGCAATTGGCTCTAAACTAACATGGCCGTCGGAAAAGTATTATTGCAAAAGCACAAGGACACGGTTCAGTGATTTGATGTTTAAAAGAGCCAATTGCCTAGGCAACTAACAAAAGATGACGTATCACTTCGGCAGTCTATTAATATTTAAAAAAATTGTCCCTCTTTACTCTGACGTATTGGAAAGCTTGGAGCAAGCCGTAATGAGGTAGCCGTGGGACATTTTCCGACGCAAGTGCACTGCTGACATACGTGTACATGGTCCTCAATAAAGGAATGCTGTGTAGAAGATGGCCCAGGAAAGATGGCGTTTTCGCGCTCTTGGACGGCTTGCTCGGCACTTTTGGGGGTAATCAATGTTTGAATTACTTCTCCTCTTTACACATAATTTTAAAGTGCGGAGCAAGAAAGTGTGGAAAGAGGTCAACGAAATCATTTACACGCATTCTCAATAAAAAAAACCCAAGGAAAAACTCTGCTGCAGTTTATCTACTTGGGAGAAAAAAAACTACCATACGAATTCGCCACCTGAGACTCCATAAAAAATCCTACGTGTTTTTAAAGAAAAACCGTTATATTTTCTTATTAGTCTGGGAGCCCAGACCGATTTGTTCATCATCACGAGTACAAAAGGTCTGAGGCGTGGAATCAATAGGTGGGGCAAGTGTGACCTCCGAATGGCATTTCTTAAGTTGCAGATCCTGTACCTCAGGGAGGGGGGAGGCCCCCTTTTGACCCCCAAATCACTTTTATTAATATTTTCGAGTACATCGATCAAACCTTCACCAAACTATCCTCTGGTGAACCCTAATTAATGATCGGCATTTCTTAAGTTGCAAATCCTGTACTTAGTATGCTTAAGAAAGCCCTTAATTAGCAGTAATTAGCGATTTAATTATCATATCGAGTACATCAACCAAACCAACGGTAATAAATTATCTGGGGTTTCCTGAGTAATGAATGACCTTTCTTAAGTGTCAAATCCTGTACCAAATCCCCTTAAGAAAAGGTCAAAGGTCATTCATTAGCAGTACACACAACAGCCGTCGGCAAAAAGCCCATTTGTTTTGAACGGCTAGCGCTATGAGCAAACGGCTGTTTTGTGTTTCACCCGCGGTTTAATCTCCGCTCGTTTTATGCGGACTTAGGCGAAGTTATCTGGCACTGGGGTGGTTGAAATAATTCTGCAGAGTACACTGGCCAAAGAAAGACGTTCTTAGTTCAGCTTCTGTGGCGATTTCACTCGAGAGAATGTCAGTACTAGCTGGTGAGACTATAGGCCCTATGTGTTTTTTAACGCAACCAGTCAAAGGAAAGATTCCGTCTCCGCTATGGGTTCCGTAGACACATCGCTTTCATGAATTTACCAGATTCTGTTCAGTGCACGTGTAATCAAATTCAAAATTGACAATTGCAATATTTGTCACCGTCAAAAGCCGCGGATTACATTATGGAGTGCCGAAGTGTGAGGTGTTGCCACGGTAATTGGCTCCAAACATCATGGCTGTCAGCTAAGCTGATTCCCCTATGAAACGGTATTAGATGCCCACCGTGCATCCTCAGTCGTTCCGATGTCCGCTTATGCTTTTATGGTAACACTCCTCATGCGAAATCTGTATAGTGTTCTGCACAAAACGTGATGTGTATCACCACATGTGCTCACTATTCCACTATTTAAAATGGGCACCCGTCAATTCGTGACAGTATGGATTTTTGTTTTTAATCTCTGTGCGGGTTTATGCATTTTCTGAAACTTTACATATACGCACTTTGTTCACCATAATCCTGAAGTATAATGTACGTCTGCATGCATTAGAAACAAGTTTAGATGCCAAAAAATGCCCCAAATGGCCGTCTCCGTGCACCGTGCAAGTCATAACATATTAAAATACATGCTGTACGTCCTTTATTAATGAATCAAAATTTTAATTATTTCAGAGAAATCCTACTAAAGATGTTCAAAGCAATGGTAATAAACACGACATCATAAATAGTTATAACTGTAAGTACTTTTTGGTATCTGATAAAAGTGCGATTATACATTTGCATAGATGGGATACTTTAAAAAGCCATACTGATTATGACCATAACATGTATTGAGTTACAATTAATGGCTCTTTATAATTATATAATGACCTCAGTCTGATTTATTCGATAGGTCATTCATCATTCAGGACACCATTCAACTCTTTTTGGTTTGCGTGTCGATTGTAAGACAGTTGTCATTTTGATAAGAATTTCATTTGATTATGGAATTATTGGGGACTGGGGACTAAAGTAATATCGCGGGGGGGGGGGGGGGGGGGGGGGTGGGGTATACACTCTGCATATTGGAGGGTGGATTCATACTGTCGGGGAAAAACGCCAACGCGAAGTGGCTTGAGCACTGCAGCCGATTTCACGAAACTTACGCAGCATTTTATTGCGTAAGTTGCGCAACATTCTTCCGAAGATAACACACAAGCTATGGGGCTTGTGCCATTTGTCAAAAGTTGCGCAAGCTGCGCAGTGTTTCGTGAAATCGACTGCAGGTCCTTATCTTTAGGTGTCAGAACCATAAGGCTCGAATTTTGATCACCACAAAGGAGTTATCTTGCCACGAAAGTCATTTTATGGATTTTTTGTTTTCGTCGGTTTTTGATGTCCTCAAAGTAACGACGGAGTGCTCGACAAAGCACTTCGAGTTCACGTTCGCGATTTACGTGCATCTATAAGACCTCCCTATTAGCCTTTTCGCGCGTAAATGCGACGCGCGTCGCTTTGACAAAAATTGTCCTGGGTCCTATTTCATAAAGTCCACTTGGAAACATTCCTAAATAAACATTCTTAACTCATGTTTTTTTAGATAGGAAAAATTTGATTTTATTGTTCCTAAATCCACTTGAGAATGTTTTTAACTTTTGTGAAATAGGACCCTGGTTGTTGGGTGGGGCGATTTAGAGTTAAACGACGCGTTGAAAACCAAGAGTTTTTTTAGCCATGCAGAACATTCGTCAAAAACGCTAGCGAAAAAAAGATTCGGCTTTTCGTTAATCATGAATGCACATGGACTTGAAATTGACCACGCGTCGCCTGACATACTGCGAGTACCGTGCGGATCCGTTCCATACCCAGTGTATGTGGACTACCCAAAATACTATTTTCCCCAAAATACTCTATCCATGGGAATACAAAAATTCCAATCTCCAATTTGGATGTGGTAGCAAACCAGTTTTTGGTGTAATCATTGTTCATGGAACCAGATAATAATGTACAGAATATCTGTCTTTTTGAACGACATATAGGCCTGTATACGGATTGAGAGCGCGAAATTTCAGAATGGTAACGAAAAAATCGAGCACCACGCCACCACCACCACAACATGTGGCTACTGGCTACGCTGATGGGTGGAATACCTGGACGGGCACTTATGAATAAACTATAACTTGACAATAACTTTATAATTTAGGAACTAGTAATGCACCTATCAATTGTTTCCCCCACCCCCCCCCCCCCCCCCCGGGCTACCCCACCTAAGAGGTGGGGATTGTCACTTTTTTGCGTGACAAAATCTCACCCCTAGGGCAACATTTAGGTGACAAAATCCCCACACTCGGGTGAAAAACATGCGCAAAAATGCACAAATATGCACAGAAAATGGGCCAAATGCCCCACCCTGGGGCATGAAAAATGTGACCAAACCCCCACCTAGGGGGTGGGGCAGCGCGGGGGGGGGGGGGGGGGGGGGAATAATTGATAGGTGCATAACGTCCCATGAAAGCAACGTGTCTATACAGAATCCGTGGCGGAAATTTGCTTTGACTGCTTGCGTTGTACATAGTCTCACCTGGTACTGACATTTTCTCGATTGATTTCGCTACAGAAGTTGAACTAAGAACGTCTTTCTTTGGCCAGTTTACTCTACAGAATTATTTCAACCACCCTAGTGTCCGCATATAACGAGAGGAGATTAAACCGCGGATGAAACACAAAACAGCCGTTTGCTAAAAGCGCTAGCCGTTCAAAACAAATGGGCCTTTTGCCGACGGCTGTTGTGTGTACTGCTAATGAATGACCTTTGACCTTTTCTTAAGGGGATTTGGTACAGGATTTGACACTTAAGAAAGGTCATTCATTACTCAGGAGACCCCAGAGAATTTATTACCGTTGGTTTGGTTGATGTACTCGATATGATAATTAAACCGCTAATTACTGCTAATTAAGGGCTTTCTTAAGCATACTAAGTACAGGATTTGCAACTTAAGAAATGCCGATCATTAATTAGGGTTCACCAGAGGATAGTTTGGTGAAGGTTTGATCGATGTACTCGAAAATATTAATAAAAGTGATTTTGGGGTCAAAAGGGGGCCTCCCCCTCCCTTAGGTACAGGATCTGCAACTTAAGAAATGCCATTCGGAGGTCACACTTGCCCCACCTATTGATTCCACGCCTCAGACCTTTTGTACTCGTGATGATGAACAAATCGGTCTGGGCTCCCAGACTATATTGCTAAACTCATGTTTCCTAACCATAATGTCATATTAGAAAAAATATGACGAGGCTGTATACCTCCACTTTATTAAAGGCACAGCTCGTCATCAGCAATGCGCGCGCGCGCCAAATTCGTGCCACGAAATACGCAGCTCCATAAAGCAAATGCAGGGTGCTGCGTAATTTCTGGCCAGCGGCGTCGCTGGACCATTTTGAATATTGTTGCGCAATCAGGTTTCTCAAGTCGGTATACGAGTCGAAACCAAAATATATACATGTACTGCACATAAAAACGGCTATCGATCGTGCGAGGTAAAATGGCGTTTCCGCTGCTTTCCAGTTTTTTTAAGAGATGTGACACGTTGCTATTGATTGTGTATCGCCAGCGATAATGAGAAGGTGCAATTTATTTGTCATTTACCAATTTGCAAAACATCGTCAGTCGTCTTTCATGTCACGTCTTTCATTTTGAAATGCCTCGCGAACATGGCGAACAACTTAAAAGTTTGTTGGCCAACGTTGGCGAACGTTGGTAGCGCACAATACGTTCCACTCAAATTGTTGGCCAACGTTGCCAACGTTTGCAAACGTTCGCGTATTTAGAACGCAGCGTTCCAAACACGCGAACATTGCAAACGTTTTCATCGTTCGCCAAGAACTGGTACCCGGCTTTTCAAAGTACCGTAACCAGTGGCGAACGTTGGCAACGTTTGCGTGTTTGGAACGCAGCCAGGCAGGCATCGCCAAAATGCGTCCCAGGGCTGCGTTCCAAACACGCGAACGTTGGCAACGTTCGCGTGTTTGGAACGCAGCCCTAGTGTTCGCGCATTTTGGAGCGTAAAATGCAAGACATATAAAACAGCGCCCTCTATTGTAAAATTAGATTGCAAAGTGCAAAATAAGTTACTATAAATGCTCAACTTTTACGATGTAGGAGAAACAACAACTGTCTTTTTAGTTTCAGTGAAAGGCACTTCCTCACATACAACACAACAACCTGTTTGTTCCCAGAGTTAGTTGTTGTTGTTTTCTTTTTATAAGCTGTCTCGCAACAACGTGACAAGTCATCGCCAAGTTCAAGGTCCGGTAATTTAATTTCGTCCAGTTCAAGTTCACACGCGCGTGTAGGCTTATGTCATGTATGTCATGTATGTAGCTAGACGTACACGTGTAGACCATGTAGACGTGATCGATCATTGATTTAGCATGTAGTTGCGCCTGTGCACTGCACAAATAGACAGCCGAAGTGTGACGTGCGTTGCCATGGCAATTGGATCTAAACTATTATGGCCGTCGGGAAAAGTACTGGGACACGGTTGAGTGATTTTTAGTTTAGATCCAATTGCCTAGGCAACCAACAAAAGGTGACGTACTCACTTCGGCAGTCTATATACGTAGGCCTATAAAGTACGAGTTCGTGTTTTACAGCAAGGAACATGTAGTGCTGAGATGGAAAAAGCAGTCAAATCTTAGCAAACTTAAAGTTGGAGAAGCAAACAGAACAGGTAAAAAAAATGCACTTTTCTTATATCGAAATCGGACTGGCCTAGTAAAATATGTGAATTATAAAGATTCTAGGCCCAGGGCGTCAAAACATCACTTGTAAAGTTGTAGCTAGGCCTATGATAAAAGTTTGCCAGACGTGTATAAACTGTCATCAGGTCATGACTGTATCATTGTTTTGTTTGAATTTTTCAGCTTTTATTGTCTAAATCTTCCATTTTGCTGCAGGATTCTGTCATGGAGTTTTTAACTGGGCTGGGATCCAAGATAATTTACATATATAATGAAGTGGACAAAAGAGGAGGTAATAAATTTTGCTAATAAATGTTTTGCAAATATAAATGGCCTAAAGAAGGACTTGAGATTGACTTGAGATTGACTTGAGACTGACTTGAGACTGAGACTGACTTGAGACTGACAGAATCAGGACAGACTCGAGACGGCCCCCAGGTGGGCCCCCAGATGGTCCCCAGACGGCCCCCAGATGGGCCCCATAGAGACCCTAGATGCATAGGCAGATCCCAATTAAAAATTTAGGTGAAGGGGGGTGGGGGGCGAGTTCGGGTTTCAATTTTTTTTATAACTCCCGCCCTAATTTTAAAAACGTGATATTTAGGGTCCACGTTTCATGAAATACTCCTATAGACAATGGGAACGGGAGTGCGTTCTTCCCCCTCTTTCTCTCTCATCCCTGCACAACCCCTATTTTTTTTGTCACAATTTTTTGGGGCTATAGCACTCCCACTCCAGGCAACAAAACAGCATCACTCATTGCTATTTGCTACTTGTAGCTAGGCCATGGCTAACGGCTTTTAATTTGGTTTTCAGATCCGAGAGTTGAGAATTGGCTTCTGGCTGGATCCCCAATCCCAATATTATGCATAATCATCGGCTACCTGTTGATGGTGTGGCTAGGGCCTAAGGCTATGGCTAACAGAGAGGCTATGCAGCTCAAGCAAGTCCTGGTTGTGTATAATCTCCTTTTGGTCGGCTTATCGATCTACATGTTTTATGAGGTAAAATATGAAAACTGTATAATGGAACACGTAGTTCGTGTAAATAACTGATTTGCCAGCTGACATACAGAGCTCTGATAAAAATGATAATTGTGTTCATACTTGGCACATTTGTATGCATAGATTTTGAAAAATATGGAGTTGCAGTAAATGTACTAAATTCTTTGAATAGATGTAAGGATTTGTAAAAATATGAATCATTTTATTTAGCAACACTTTCATCGCTGTTTCCATTTTGAATCTTTTTAGTTCCGAGTGACGTCTTGGATAGGCAAATACAGCTACAGGTGTCAGCCTGTGGACTACTCCAACAGTGTCTTAGGACTGAGAGTAAGTCATGGTTACAATATGTAAAAAGAACTCATTTAAGAGTGACTCATCTCGTCCCAGGCTTGTCCCAGACTTGTCCCAGACTTGCCCCAGACTTGCCTGAGATTCACCCGAGACTCGCCCGAGACTCGCCCGAGACTCGCCCGGGACTCGCCCGAGACTCGCCCGGGACTCGCCCGGGACTCGCCCGGGACTCGCCCGGGACTCGCCCGAGACTTGCCTAACGCCTGCCCGAGACCCACCCAGGCCTCGCCTGAAACTCGCCCAAGACTCACTTGGGACTCGCCCAAGACTCACTTGGGACTCTGCCGGGACTCGACCCTAGACTCACCCTGTGACACGGCCAGGACTCGCCCGGGACTCGTCCAGGACTCACCCAAGACTTGCCCCAGCCTCGCCCCCAGACACACCCAAAGTGAGCTATTTGAAATGTCTTTTTGTTCCGCTCGCAGATGGCACATGTGTGCTGGTGGTTTTTCTTCTCCAAAGTCATTGAGACGCTAGATACCTTATTCTTTATTCTCCGTAAGAAGAACAACCAGATAACATTCCTTCATGTCTACCATCACAGCAGTATGTTGGTTAACTGGTACTTGGGAGTCAAGCTGGTAGCCGGGGGTCAATGTAAGTCAACATTCAATGCATTTAATATTTACCATAAACTGTTACACTTTCAAAATGCTATGTAGCGCAATATCAGGGTTTAGTTGTTTAGGAATGTTTGCTCAATGATGGCTTGTGACACGTGTGTCCATGAGCTAGACACTTTGCCACACTTAGTCCCCTAAAGCCCAATACATCATTTGCAGTTTACCCAAAATATTTACTTCATGAGTTGACAAGAAAAACCACAGTAAAAGTGTTGATACCAATGGTAACAAACACCACGTAATTTTTCTAAAACTATGTTTCAAGGCTTTTTGTAGACAAAATTATTTTGTAGACACAATTATATAGGTTCTGCGTTTTTTTCTTCTTGGCCTCATTAATCATCTCCTGCCCATTTTTCTTTTTTTTACCACAGCGTTTTTCCTTGCCATGTTGAACTCATTCGTCCATATCTTCATGTACACATACTATGGATTGGCTGTGTTGGGCCCAAGAATGCAGAAATATCTATGGTGGAAGCGCTATATAACGGTAGTACAATTGGTGAGTATACACGGCCACACATTACAAAATTTAAGTTTCAACTGCCAGCCTAAATGAAATTTTTTTTTTTTAAACTGCTCAAAGTGTGTCGTACTGGAAGCATTCTATAAATTAAGCTGCCAGTACCGTGTACTACATCAACAAGTTGTGGATGGGACAAAGATTGACAGCGACAATATTGCAAGTTTTGGGGATGAAGATTTAGTCCCTGGAAGCGAATCTTTATCAGACAATTACTGCCAAAGGACACGTACGTTTTGAAGAACTGCTTTTCTGAATCATCTTACTAGTTTTGGGTCGAGTTTTATCACCAATAATTACCCAAAATTTTCCAGTCTCGGAAAGAATTGGCTTTAAAAGTGAGCCACAAATGTTGTATGTTACATTTTGTTGCAGAATAGTTTTCAGTAACCATTGATCGACTTTTGTCTGCTTTTGGAAACAAGATGAATTTTTCACTTGGCCTTATAAACCGTTATTCAATGGGTCAAACTCGTACATTTTATATAAGGTTTGAAGTTCAATAATGGGCTTTCATAATGCTTATTATCAGGATTGATGTGCTATAAGAGGTTTCATGATTTAATAGAATGTGATTTTGAACAAGATTGTTTTGAGTCCTAGAAACAAACCAATATTGTTCATATTTGTGTTTGATAACCCCAGTGGCTGTTTAATCAGAGAAGTTGGTATTCAAATGTTCAAAGTTTAACTTGGGAACTACATGTAGTTTGTAACCTTTCAAGGCACTGTGTATCATTTGCAAGATAAAACGTTTTACAGATTCGTGGAATAAGAGTGTAACATATCTAAGGAAGAATTTTGGTAAACTAGCTTGATGAAATTTTAGCTACTTAGATGCATCAATGCTTCAGAAAACCTTGAAAATCTATATATCGATTTTGTGTACAAGTGAATGATAAAAACGTCCCGTACACAGGACTTTTTTAGAAAATCACCTTTGGTTGTCAATTTTCAGCATGAAATACCATTTTGGACAGAAATAAATTCATGTGGTGTTTAAATAAAATTGGGTCATTGCAAATGATACAATGGGCCTAGCCCCAACATTTGTAATTACTTGAAGAAAAATCTGACGAAAAGTGTTGATAGTAATGGTAACAAACACTGCATGGATTTTCCCCGTGTAAAATTGTACCTTTGTGCATTGTGGGAGAAATTGCCAACTGAAGGTGGTTTTTAAAAAATCGTTTATAAAGATTCATTCAACACAAAAACCCTGCATGGATTTTGAGGGGGTGCTAAAGTATTACTGCATCTATGTGGCTGAAATGTTTGCTGTTCGTAAAATTTTTAAACAATATTGCCTGCAAATGACATAATGAACATTTATCAGGGAACGTATGTATTTATTGTGAATAGGGTATACTAAAAACAGGCAACAAAAATCTGCCCAAAAAAGAGTATTTTTGGCACAATATGCCTTTGGGAGTTTACTTTATTGGGAGGATGTTCATTTTTTTTTTTTTTTTAGTTTACAGTACTGTGTGCGCCTGTGCACAGTACAGATATAACCAAAGTCTGCACACATACTCTGTAGAGGACCTACAATTTATTTGTTTGGTGGTACTCTTTTTTTCACAGATGGCTTGGTACAGTAAAAAAAACTTCATAAATCGATCCCCATGTCACAAATTGGTGATCCTTTTCATGAACAGACCCAAAGAGAAGCAATCAGGCAGAAATAAGGGTTGGAGTGGAAAGCTACAGGGAACAAAGCCCTGGGAACAAAAGGCTGTATTTTACTTTTTGAGACCAAGACTGTAAAAGATATAAAGAACTAGAGGTATGACGTTTGTTGTTACAAACGCCAGGTGATCGGGCTAAATGAACATTTTGTGATGAATTTCAGACGTTGTTATCACCTGTGGAATGGCAAAAATGGAAGTTCAGCAGCCGATTTCACGAAATTTTACGCAATTGCGCAAGTCCACTTATGCCATTACTTGCGCAATAACCTATGGCGTAAGTGGACTTGCGCAATTGCGTAAAGTTTCGTGAAATCGGCTGCTGTATACACTAATCCGGTAACTAATATCTCCTCCCTGCATATCCGCCATAGCTGGGGGTTGATAGCTTGCACCGTTTTGAGATATGAATTGTTGAAATAATAACCTTTGAAATCTTGTAATGTGACACCTGTGACGACATCATGACGTCACAATTTTGTGCACAAATTGTTGAACAATATGTTGAACATCAAGTTCTTAAATGTGGCGAAGGAATCATACCAATATCTGTTGTATTTTTCAAGATACAGCATTTTAAAACATCTCAGCTCCAAATTTGCGTAATTTGGCACCACATTACGTAACCACCGTCCATGTAATGACGTCACCAATGGTATAGTCAAAAGGTCCACATGTGTGGAAACATTTCGTTCCGTAGAAATATGGTCAAATTCACTACCACTTTGAATCTATTTGCATTCAAAATGCTAAAAAATTGCACATTTTTGAACAACTTCCGGTTTGGACCGGAAGTAGGCGTCACACAGGGGTCATGACATCGTATGCTTTGTTCAGTTCATTTAGACTTATCATGTTGTAAAAAATTGTTCAAGTATCTATTACGGTTCTTGAGATATGAATTTTGAAAATAGTAACCTTTGAATTTTTGTAATTTGACACCTGATGACGTCATGATTGCGTCACACTTGATGCCACCATGATACTATACATGCTGGTGAAAGTCTGCCGTAGGGCCTATGTCTGTATCTAATTTACTAACGATTCAGCTTGGTTTGATCATGGGCATTGTTACTGGTAAGTGTAAAAACTGAGATTTCCGTTTTCGTTGAACTTTGACCTCCAATTGACCCCAGAAGGAAGGGTCAGATTACAACGCCCACACAAAGAAAATTGTAGAACAGAATGTCATCTATAAACCTGCCAAATACGAAGATCCTGGGTCACGTGGTTTTCGAGACGGAAGCATTTTAAAATATGCATATTTTGGTTTTTTGGGTTGTGTAATTTGATACTTGATGACGTCACGATGACGTCACGCTTGATGCCATAATATTAAACACGCTGGTGAAAGTCTGCTATAAGACCAATGCCTGTACTTAGTTTCTTAAAGATTCAGCTTGGTTTGATGGGCATTGTTGCTCAATAAGTGCAAAAATTGAGATTTTCGTTTTCGTTGAACTTTGACCTCAGATTGACCCCAGAAGGAAGGGTCAGATCTGATATATAAGCCTGTCAAATACGAAGATCATGGGTCACGTGGTTTTCCAGACGGAAGCATTTTAAAACATGCATATTTTGGTCATTTTTGGGTTGTAATTTGATACCCGATGACGTCACAGTGACGTCACACTTGTATGCACACCTTCACATTGGGGTTGATGTTCCTACCAAGGTTCAAATTGATAGCTTAAACCGTTTTGAAGAAAAGCTCTGGAAACGTTTGAGTGGAAAAAGAAAAAGAAAAAAACTAGAGCTTCGCGTTTGTGTTTTTTACAAACGCAAGGTGATCGGGTGACATAAACATTGAAATGATGATGACGACACAGTTTTGAGATTGTTTGAAAACTTGAGTTGTTTGATGTTGAAAAAAGTATTGGAATTCTCAAGACATGACTCTGACTATTCAACGCTAAAATTGTGTATCTGATGACGTCATAATTGTCAATCTCATCATAACGTTACTATTGTGTGCACAGATTGTTCAAGTATCTACCTAAGAACAAGTTTTGACATGTAGGCCTATATGTGGTGAAAGAATCTTTTCAATATCTATTACAGTTCTAAAGATTTTGTCTTTTGAGATCATATTACTGTAGTATATCGCCGTGTGGGGAGTTGGGGTTCAATTGCATCTATAATAAACTGACGCTCCAGTCAACTTGATTTGCGGTTCACCATGTCCATTTTATTTCCAGCACAGCAACGATTTCCAGCATGTCACATTCACAGTTTTCGGGGAGAAGACATATTTACTCTGGTCCGCCGACTAAGGCTAGCCGTACATAATTACACCCAAGATACAACAGCTAAGTCACCAAAAGTAAATGTCCTTGTGCTATCAAGTGTTCATTCAACTTTCCTGGCGATGATGCCACGGAAACTAGCAGTTTTACATCTTCAAAAGTCAAATTTTCTCGGTTGTAAATCAAGCCCTGCTTATTATGTCTCGTCTGTCTGACTTATTCACTACACGCGCAACTATGTGTATATCATTGGCCGTGTGACCCAGACATCCTCCCTAAAATAAGTCATTAGGACCTCTGACCCGAGACAGGCCGCCTAGATACAAGTTCTATTATTAGAAGTCGAGCACTATATATGGGCGCAAATCGTCAGATTAGTGGAGGCTTGGCATAGCGCCCTCAAACGACTGAGTTAGCTTAATTATCAAGGGACCCAACAAATAATTTCTCCACATTACGTAACCACCGTGCACGTGATGACGTCATCAGTGGTATATATGTAGTCATAAAGTCCACATGTGAGGGAACATTTCGTCTATGGTCAAATTCCCTACCACTTTGGCTCTATTTGCATTCAAAATGCTAAAAAAGTGTACATTTTCGAACCTCTTCCGGTTTGGACCGGAGGTTTGGGTCACACAGGGGTCATGCCATTGTATGATTTGTTTAGTTCATTGCGACCTATCATGCTGTGAAAGAATTGTTCAACTATCTATTACGATTCTTGAGATATGAATTTTTGAAATAATAACCATTTAATTTTTTTAATTTGACACCTGTGACGATATCATGACGTCACAATTTGATAAACATCAAGTTCTTAAATGTGGCGAAAGAATCATGCAAATATCTGCTGTAGTTCTCAAGATACAGCATTTTTAAACAATTCAGCTCCAAATGTTCGTATTTTGACACCACATTACGTAACTACCGTCCATGTGATGACGTCACCAATGGTATAGTCAAAAAGTCCACATGTGTAGAAACATTTCGTTCCGTAGAAATATGGTCAAATTCACTACCACTTTGAATCTATTTGCATTCAAAACGCTTTAAAAATGCACATTTTCGAACAACTTCCGGTTTGGACCGGAAGTAGGCGTCACACAGGGGTCATGACATTGTATGATTTGTTCAGTTCATTTAGACTTATCATGTTGTGAAAGAATTGTTCAAGTATCTATTACGGTTCTTGAGATATGAATTTTGGAAATAATAACCTTTGAATTTTTGTAATTTGACACCTGATGACGTCATGATTACGTCACACTTGATGCCATCATGATACTATACATTCTGGTGAAAGTCTGCCGTAGGGCCTATGTCTGTATCTAATTTACTAACGATTCAGCTTGGTTTGATGGGTATTGTTGCTGGTAAGTGTAAAAACTGAGATTCTCAGTTTCGTTGAACTTTGACCTCCAATTGACCCCAGAAGGAAGGGTCAGATGAAAATGCCCACAGAAAGAAAATTGTAGCACAGAATGTCATCTATAAACCTGCCAAATACGAAGATCCTGGGTCACGTGGTTTTCAAGACGGAAGCATTTTAAAATATGTATATTTTGGTTTTTTGAGGGTGTAATTTGATACTTGATGACGTCACGATGACGTCACGCTTGATGCCATCATAATATTATACACGCTGGTGAAAGTTTGCCACAGTACCTATGCCTGTACTTAGTTTCTTAAAGATTCAACTTGGTTTGATGGACATTGCTGCTTAATAAGGCATAAAAAAAAAAAGTTATGTTGGCGTAACGGGCCCCAAAAAATAGGGTAGGTAGGTCGGGATGATTTTATTTTATTTTTTTTTTTTTTTTTTTCCTCCCAGCAACGAAAATGACATGAAAAAGTGGAAACCAAAATCAGACAAAAAGCTGTTGACTAAAATTTATCCGTTTTAAGCGATCAAAAATGACCGCAGATCCACATTTTTCCTTGATGGAAACATATAGATATTAATCATTAAATTTCTTCCCTTGAAAAAAATAAAAATATCCAGGGTCGGCCGTATTTTTAGGGTCGGTCGGGTTACGCCAACATAACATATTTTTTTTTTATGCCTAAGTGCAAAAATTTTCGTTTTCGTTGAACTTTGACCTCAAATTTACCCCAGAAGGAAGGGTCAAATGAAAATGCCCACACGAAGAAAATTGTAGGCCATGATCTTATCTATAAGCCTGCTAAATACGAAAATCACGGGTCACGTGGTTTTCTAGACAGAAGCATTTTAAAACATGCATATTTTAGTCATTTTTGGGTTGTAATTTGACACCCGATGACGTCACAGTGACGTCACACTTGTATGCACACCTTCACATTGGGGTTGATGTTCCTACCAAGGTTCAAATTGATAGCTTGAACCGTTTTGAAGAAAAGCTCTGGAAACGTTTGAGTGGAAAAAGAAAAAACAAAAAAACTAGAGCTTCGCGTTTGTGTTTTTTACAAACGCAAGGTGATCGGGTGACATAAACATTGAAATGATGATGACGACACAGTTTTGAGATTGTTTGAAAACTTGAGTTGTTTGATGTTAAAAAAAGTATTGGAATTCTCAAGACATGACTCTGACTATTCAACGCTAAAATTGTGTATCTGATGACGTCATAATTGTCAATCTCATCATAACGTTACTATTGTGTGCACAGATTGTTCAAGTATCTACCTAAGAACAAGTTTTGACATGTAGGCCTATATGTGGTGAAAGAATCTTTTCAATATCTAAAAAAAAACTAGAGCTACGTCTGTTCTATGAACAGAGCGTAGGGCTTTTTCACATTTTTTTTACTTAAAAAATGAGCATGCTTACCTTGCAAATTTAGATGTTAGCATATCAACTATTTAACTTAAAAAAAGTTTACCTTTAATGTGTTACCTTTAAAGGATTGATGACGTCATCAATGTTTTAACCACACAGACATGTTTGGTGGTGGACTTACTCTATAAGCAGCACTATTGGGCTAATTTGCGCAAACACTGCTATGAAAGGGTCATTTTAAGACTTTTAAATTTTGACGCTAGAGGGCGCCCTTTTATGGAATGACGTAGAAACTTACATTTTTGGAAACCCTATTTACCTTAGACACTGACACTACCAACCGCATCTCGGCAGCTTTCACCACTTTTACAAAATAGGTTCATTTAAATGCACTTCCGGTTTCTACCGAAAGTGAGCAAGGTCACAGGTCATGGCGATATTTTTTGGATACCCCACCCTAGTCGAACTCAAACACCTTTGACCCCATCCAAATACCTCTTACCAGTTTCAAATGGCAAGGAAAAGTCTGTTTGACCAATAGGGAATGAGGTCAAATGTCAAGGCATGTGGGCATCTGAAAGACCTTTATTAATGATCGTATATGCCGAAAGAATCAAGATCGTAGGTCAAACGGATGATTCTTTATGAATTTTTTAATATGGAAATATTAAATTTCATGCCCCTTTAAACTTACACCTGATGACGTCATGATGACGCCATTGTTGGGTGCACACCTCTTCTACTGTGTCTTTCATGTGACCAAGTTTGTTTAAGAACAACCTCAAGTTTGGGAACAACCTCAAAAAGTGCCGACAACGCCCATGCGTTATGTCAATGGGGGGTGGGGGAAATCAGAAGAAGAAATAAACGGAAAAGCCATACATTAAAGGAACACGTTGCCTTCAGATTTCACGAAATCTCACGTTTGAGGGTGTTCCTTATACTTATTAAGAGTTTTTTTTTTTTTTTTTTTCCTCCCAGCAACGAAAATGACATGAAAAAGTGGAAACCAAAATCAGACAAAAAGCTGTTGACTAAAATTTATCCGTTTTAAGCGATCAAAAATGACCGCAGATCCACATTTTTCCTTGATGGAAACATATAGATATTAATCATTAAATTTCTTCCCTTGAAAAAAATAAAAATATCCAGGGTCGGCCGTATTTTTAGGGTCGGTCGGGTTACGCCAACATAACATTTTTTTTTTTTATGCCTAAGTGCAAAAATTTTCGTTTTCGTTGAACTTTGACCTCAAATTTACCCCAGAAGGAAGGGTCAAATGAAAATGCCCACACGAAGAAAATTGTAGGCCATGATCTTATCTATAAGCCTGCTAAATACGAAAATCACGGGTCACGTGGTTTTCTAGACAGAAGCATTTTAAAACATGCATATTTTAGTCATTTTTGGGTTGTAATTTGACACCCGATGACGTCACAGTGACGTCACACTTGTATGCACACCTTCACATTGGGGTTGATGTTCCTACCAAGGTTCAAATTGATAGCTTGAACCGTTTTGAAGAAAAGCTCTGGAAACGTTTGAGTGGAAAAAGAAAAAACAAAAAAACTAGAGCTTCGCGTTTGTGTTTTTTACAAACGCAAGGTGATCGGGTGACATAAACATTGAAATGATGATGACGACACAGTTTTGAGATTGTTTGAAAACTTGAGTTGTTTGATGTTAAAAAAAGTATTGGAATTCTCAAGACATGACTCTGACTATTCAACGCTAAAATTGTGTATCTGATGACGTCATAATTGTCAATCTCATCATAACGTTACTATTGTGTGCACAGATTGTTCAAGTATCTACCTAAGAACAAGTTTTGACATGTAGGCCTATATGTGGTGAAAGAATCTTTTCAATATCTAAAAAAAAACTAGAGCTACGTCTGTTCTATGAACAGAGCGTAGGGCTTTTTCACATTTTTTTTACTTAAAAAATGAGCATGCTTACCTTGCAAATTTAGATGTTAGCATATCAACTATTTAACTTAAAAAAAGTTTACCTTTAATGTGTTACCTTTAAAGGATTGATGACGTCATCAATGTTTTAACCACACAGACATGTTTGGTGGTGGACTTACTCTATAAGCAGCACTATTGGGCTAATTTGCGCAAACACTGCTATGAAAGGGTCATTTTAAGACTTTTAAATTTTGACGCTAGAGGGCGCCCTTTTATGGAATGACGTAGAAACTTACATTTTTGGAAACCCTATTTACCTTAGACACTGACACTACCAACCGCATCTCGGCAGCTTTCACCACTTTTACAAAATAGGTTCATTTAAATGCACTTCCGGTTTCTACCGAAAGTGAGCAAGGTCACAGGTCATGGCGATATTTTTTGGATACCCCACCCTAGTCGAACTCAAACACCTTTGACCCCATCCAAATACCTCTTACCAGTTTCAAATGGCAAGGAAAAGTCTGTTTGACCAATAGGGAATGAGGTCAAATGTCAAGGCATGTGGGCATCTGAAAGACCTTTATTAATGATCGTATATGCCGAAAGAATCAAGATCGTAGGTCAAACGGATGATTCTTTATGAATTTTTTAATATGGAAATATTAAATTTCATGCCCCTTTAAACTTACACCTGATGACGTCATGATGACGCCATTGTTGGGTGCACACCTCTTCTACTGTGTCTTTCATGTGACCAAGTTTGTTTAAGAACAACCTCAAGTTTGGGAACAACCTCAAAAAGTGCCGACAACGCCCATGCGTTATGTCAATGGGGGGTGGGGGAAATCAGAAGAAGAAATAAACGGAAAAGCCATACATTAAAGGAACACGTTGCCTTCAGATTTCACGAAATCTCACGTTTGAGGGTGTTCCTTATACTTATTAAGAGTTGTTCTTGCAATAAAACACATTTAATGTGTTATAATTAGTGAATTGTAATTAAAAAAACAAACACTGACCTCTGACCCCCACTACATGTCCCGCGAAATGTATACGTATTTCAAGCCGTAAATACGATCGTCCGGGTAGTGGGCAAAATGCAGCGACGAGCAGGAGTTAGGTTGGCGCCGTAGCCAGTGGTCAGGTAAACCTATCAGATGAACGCAAGGTACCATACCATTCTCCGCCTCCCGAGACGTGTGTGAAATGTAAACACACACACACACGGAAATTTATAAAACCCGGAAGTCGGAGATACACAAAGGTACCCGGAGGTAGATTGTTTTTGCTAACGTGTAGTTGGTGCGTTGACGGTGGCCCGGAGCTACGCAGTATTAAAATAACAAGCCGGAGGTAGGTTGTAGCATGTACTACACGGTCACAACAAATTCTACCTCCGACCTCCGGGTTTCAACGACACTCCCCACACACACACACCGACTGGCTGTCAAAAAATGGATCGTCAAGAGAACACAGCAGACGCGTCAAAAAAGAAAAAACGAAAACCTCGCCAATCAGGGTAAAAATATTGTCATGGGACAAACCGATAGAAATAATTGTTCAGAAGTATTTCAACAGCTGCGACTGGAAATAAGACTAACATAATTTCTCCGCCATTTATGGGAGTCAAGATTTTGACTCCCATAAATGGCGGAGCGTGCTGCTTCGCGAAATTACGCAAAATTAAAGCATTTCTAAGGCACGTTTGTGTGGATCATTATATTCTACTTTTTAAACATCTTTCAGATCGTGCTCATTATACTTCAAACGCTTGTAATAGCCCAAAAACGCCCAATAAAGCGCAACCCGAAGGCAACGTGTTCCTTTAACGACCTTTGCTAGTGATCGTATATGGGAAGGAATCAATGTTGTAATTTGCATTTTAAAATATTTTCATGCACCTATAATCTGACACGTGATGACGTCATTATGAGATCATTAGTTAAATACATTTGTTAATGACCGTATATGGTGCAGGAATCACGATCATAGGTGCCTGATTTTTTATGAAGAAGAAATAAACGGAAAAAAAATCAAAAATCAAAACGAAAACAAAGGCTTTTTCGTCCTAAACGAAAAAGCCAATAAACGGAAAAAAAAAATCAACACGAAAACAAAGGCTTTTTCGCCGCAAAGCCAAAAAGACAAAGAAATCGTACAATAGTAATAGGTGATCGGAATTAGTTCCGATCACCTAAAAAAAAGACAAAGAAATCGTACGAGAGTAATAGGTGATCGGGCTGTTGGCCCGATCACCTAAAAAGAAGTTCAAGCATATAATACATTTTCTAGTTTAAAAGGAGCTTGTTCAGATTTTTCAAAAGAAACCGATTCCATTCTGACCTAACAATCATATAAAATACCTCCCCAAAATACTATCCATGGGAAGAAAACAGGAAATCTCCAATTTGGATATGGAAGGAAAACGGTTGGTGCAATCACTGGATAAATTAGTTTACTAAACTTTGGTGGATTTATCCTTGGAAATATATGGATTGAGGGCGCGAAATTTCAGAATGGTAATGAGAAAAATATGACAAATGAATGATGATATGTATCAAAATCAACACCCCTGGGGAAAATGGGGGCGTCAAAAAATGTGGTCACGCTCCTTTAAGGCCACATATCCAGATTATGTTCAGGAAATGATTCTTTTTGTTTTTGTTCATATTTTAAATCTCTCCGCAGATTCAATTTCTAGCAATAATCGCTCACACAGGGTACAACATGGCCATGAACTGCAATTTTCCTCAAGGTTTCAACTATGCAGTCTTCCTGTATTGTATATCCTTAGTTATTCTTTTTGGTAATTTTTATGTCAAAGCATACAACAAAAAGGATAAGCACAAATTGTAAACTGTTCAGTGTAGGATCTTAAATATGTTCTAGTCCAGGCACTGGTTTTAGATTAGTGTTGGGAGAAACAAGATCTTGAAATCCAAATATACATGTATTAATTCCTTTCACAATTTTGCGGCAATGCCATAGTATACAAATATTGACTGCTTATGAGGGTGATGGTGCAAACTCTCGTCCCGAGGTGAACTTGAGACGATAGGCCTGCTGTTTCCTCGAGGCAGCAGGCCGAGGGAAAATAGCAGGCCTGCCGTCTCAAGATCACCGAGGGGTGGATCTTTTCAACTTCCATAAACTGCCCCCACATGCTTTTTTATAAAGATATTTTTAACTGAAAATGGAAGATTTTGTTTCATTTGGTTTCAAATGTTCAATTTCCAAATGTAAAACCAGATTGTAAAATCCATACCGAAAATTCAGATTTAAGTCCCAATACTAGTTTAGATACAGTGGCATAATAAGCACCCCAAAAAATGCTGTTTCATATTACATAAAAATTTTAAGTAGTCTCGGTGGGAAACGTTTTTGTATTAAATGCCGTAGTATACAAATATTGACTGCTCATGAGGGTGATGGTGCAAACTCTCGTCCTGAGGTGATCTTGTGACGATAGGCCTGCTGTTTCCTCAAGGCAGCAGGCCGAGGGAAAATAGAAGGCCTGCCGTCTCAAGATCACCGAGGGGTGGATCTTTTCAACTTCCATAAACTGCCCCAAAATGCATTTTTATAAAGATATTTTCAACTGAAAATGGAAGATTTAGTTTCATTTGGTTTCAATTGTTCAATCTTCAAATGTGAAACCAGATTGTAAAATCCATACCGAAAATTCAGATTTAAGTCCCAACACTAGTTTAGATACAGTGGCATAATAAGCACCCCCCTAAAAATGCTGTTTCATATTACATAAAAAATGTTAAGATGTCTAGGTGGTAAACGTTTTTGTATTAAATTTGTTTAGCCAAAAATATATTTAACACCCTTATAACAGTTCATAAAACAGTAAAACCCCGCTAATAAGATCACTGTTAATACAATATTATGCTTATAACAAGGAATGGTTTGTGTCCCAATTTCTTGTTCTTTTTTATATCTGATAATATTTGGCTCCTGTTATAACAAGTTAATCTTTTTCAAGCTTTGACAATAAACTGAAGGCATTGTATGCAAAAAGTATGTTTCCTATTTTTTAGGTTGGGACGGTAATTGGAAACATCTTTTTTTTTTGATTGGATGATTAATTGCAAAAGTAATCTTGGCTGATTTGGCGAGTTGAGCAGAGTCTACACGTACCAAGTGGCACAGTCGCAGCTGATTTCACGAAAAACTGCATAGCTTGCGCAACTTGTGAAAAATTGCATAGGCCCCATACAAGCTTGCATTACTAGTATCGCATGCAGGAATGTTGTGCAACTTATGCAATAAACAGTTGTGCAAGTATGCTTACGCTGTGCGTAAGTTGGTGAAATCGGCTGCTGAAAGCCAAGTACATCTTGTCAAGATTACTTACAAAATTACTTCCTTTTTATATAAACAAAACCCTATTGTGTGACTTTGACAATTCTGAAAAATAGTTACCTCCAAAGGGGTAAAGTTAGCTGTTTTATGTTGATATTTGTGGGCCAAATTTTCTGCCCTTATTTCAATACATGTTGTACAAGTTGCTACAGTTTTTATATGACTTTTGATGAATTTTGAGGCTGCCATTTGCAAATTTTTTACAACTTAATTTGGTTACATGCAACGATTAAAAACAAAAATTCCCTAAATTGTCTCACCCTGCAGGTATTGAATCGTTTTCATATCCAGAAATTGGGTGTATTGAATTAGCATTTTCTCGTTTCACGTCAATAGCGTCTGGTGTCCTGACGTACTTCCTTTCACATGCACATTTTGTATCCACTTGACCAGACTGAATTTTTGTTGCCATGTGGTGCACATGACAGATGTGAAGTACATGTTACAGAACCATTACCGTGTTCACTGTATGGAGATCATTATAATGGAAACAAAGCAATCAGACTGTTGGTTGCTAGGCAATGGCGTGCACCACGTAGGCCTACATTGTAGCAACTGCTCTTCATTAGTCTGATCATTGAGCTTTTATAGCTCCATGGTCTGATGAAGACTGTGCATGGTTGTGTGTCTCGATACAAAACCACACAATTATTTTTCAAATGCCCAATTTGAATGTTGCCAATTTTTGAATATTTTATGCACTACAGGCAGTGGCTGTAGAAAAATTGGTATTTTTTTAAGTTTATGTCACAACTCGAATTTAAGGAAAATAATTATTGGAATCGATAGCTTAGAAGATTCTAAAATACACTACCTCATCACCACTCCCTCCTCACCACTCCCTCCCCACCACTCCCTCCCACCAATTGTATAATAATGTTTTCCGGTCAAACGGTTTATTAAAATTGTGAACAATTGTGGTATGAGCTCACACGTACGGGTAACCGCCCTCTCGATTTCTATTTTTGTTCTACGCCATCGGGGAATTCCCTTGAACTCCCCAGCACATCATATCACGTATCAAACAGGTGATCAACTCTAGCTATAATTCCAATATTTTGCCTAGATTTAATTTCGTCGGCCATCATTTTGATAACCCTGCTTGTATTACTTGTACTATTGTGCACGTAAAGGGGTTAACTACTACTACAGATGTTCGGCAGCGCGCCTGTTGCACACTCGATATTCATGATTCGGTAAGTTTGCATGTTCCGTGACGACCTATATCTGTCTGCTCTGAGGGTCATTCTCCGCTAAAGTGTTCAGAATTGTCATTTCAGACTGATGCAATCAGTTTAAAGAATAATTTATGTCGAATTTACTTGTGATTGTGATTTATTTAAAACTAAAAAAGGAGCGTGACCAGATTTTTCAAAAAATGGATTTTGTTCCAACCTTAACAGTTTGGATATGGAAGCAAAAAGGTTGGTGGAATCATTGAATTGCTTTATGTAATTAGATAGCACAGAGTTGTTGAAGTATGTTGACGTGTTAATGTTAACAAATTAAAACTTGCATGAAAGACTTCAGAGTTTGTATTTTGTGGATTTAGGTTTTACCATAGCACCTGACTGTGTTTTCAAATTAAAACATAAATGCTTAAAAATGTTTTGAATCGACTTTTGATAATCTGTGGGAAAGATTGAGAGTTTAGAAATCGGATTTCTGATTGAATACTGCAGGTCTTATCATGGATGAACCTTATGAAAATACAAACCAGAGACATGACGGAGAGAAAATACAACAACAAGATATAGATACCAAAATACAGAAAACGGAAAACGAACCGCAGGAAAGGACATCAGAAAGTCAGAATGAGACCAGCGATGAACAAGATTTGGGTGTGATGAGACCAGACAACCAGGATGAGACAAGCGAGGAACAATCTTTGGGTGTAAGGAGACCAGGCAACCAGGATGAGACAAGCGAGGGACAATCTTTGGGTGTAAGGAGACCAGGCAACCAGGATGAGACGGGCAAGGAACAAGCTTTGGGTGTGATGAGACCAGGCAACCAGGATGAGACAGGCAAGGAACAAGCTTTGGGTGTAAGGAGATCAGACAACCAGGATGAGACAGGCGAGGAACAATCTTTGGGTGTAAGGAGACCAGGCAACCAGGATGAGACAAGCGAGGGACAATCTTTGGGTGTAAGGAGACCAGGCAACCAGGATGAGACGGGCAAGGAACAAGCTTTGGGTGTAATGAGACCAGACTACCCGGATGAGACAAGCGAGGGACGAGCTTTGGGTGTAAGAAGACCAGACAACGCGGATGAGACAAGCGAGGAACAAGCTTTGGCCACAAGGGGACCAGACAACCAGGAACAAACAGGTGAGGAAAGGAATAATTAAATAAAAGGCATTACGCTCAGATTGTAGGGAGATCGGTTAACCCAAAACAAATAGGTAACGAACAACGGCTGACCGTATAAGGAGCTCTATAGGATCGATAACAAAAAAAGCGAGTAGCAAGATCTGGTCATAAGGAGTTCAGACAACCAGAATAGGAACCAACTCGGGATACAAGATTGCAAGGTGATCAGGCAACCTGGACCAGACAACATGTTTGGGCTGTAAGGGTCTAAATCAGACCAGGACCAGCAACAATTAAGTGAAGAACCAGCTCTGGTTGGAGGAAGACCACACAATGAAGATACAATTTTATCTTCATTGACATAATTGTTTGACATATAGTTGTTGTTTTCTGTCAATTTCAGGAATTGTTCCGTTTACACCCATTCCTCTGCAGCATTCGGCTTTTGTACAGCAGATAGCAGGTTCGCAAAATATTCCCATCCATAAACCAACTGGATGTACCATCAATATATATCAGTCCAAAGGTACATGTAATGTCATTATTTTTTTCAACTGTTGCATGCAACAACAACAAAACCAAAACAAACATATACAAACCTTGTGATTAATTTTGTCACAATTTTTTGCCAGAGGCCCTTTTTCCCACCATGATCATCTGCCCGGTGTGTCAAAGGTCTCGGGTTTGAATCTTGATGAAGACCCAATGATTTTTCTCTTATCCCGTGTTTAGTTATTTCATTTCTATGGTGATTTGGAACCTTTCCAAGTAATTGCATTTATTTTGCTCGTGTTAAAATTCTGATGAGGGCTGTATAATTTGTCATCCAATGTACAGTAAAACATTCCACTTTGGGCGTGGCCACAAATAAATTTACCATACACCACTTATCACTGGCCGCTTTTGGCCACACTGCTCTTATAGTGAATGGATTGGTCTTCCACATCGTTGAGGCCACTATCTTTTTAATGGCCGCCCTTAGGTTGACCTGCGATTCTCTTGCGCCGCGGCGGAACACTTGGCATCAAGCAAACAAAAGTAACGCTCGGGTCACAAAACAAATCATGTGAGTATCACTGAACAAGTGCAACTTGACACAATAGCTCGTCTCACGCACGATGGCGTGCACTTTCCCACACACTAATCGGCTAAAGAGAAACTGGGTCCAATTTCATGGCGCTGTTTAGCCCCAAAAGTTGCTTATAGCACATATTATTTCTTTGCTTTATTTTGCGAAACTGGGTTGCCAGCCAAAATCGTATGTGATGTGTATTTACTGTTATTTTGCTCCTGTTCCTAAAAATACAATTTGACATACAATTTTACAGAGCAAATAAATTCTGTGCTAAACAAATTTGTGCTAAACAGCGCCATGAAATTGGTCCCTGCATTGATGCGCTTGTTTTCTTCCATAGAACTTGGTTGTGATGATCGGCACCACGTTGCAAAAGTTAAACTTGCTCTACTCTTAAGCTAGGTTCATACTTCTCCGCCGAACTCACTCGCCGCACACTCGCCGAGTGTAGTCGCCGCAGAGGTTTCACGCGATCATACAATTCGCTTTGCTCATAGTAGTCGCCGAGGTATAAACGGGCTCTGCGGCGCACTTTGTATGCGCATTTTAATTCAGAGCGCGCGCATAGAAACGGGTGGAAACGACCCGTCCGCTCAGATGCGGACTGACCGCGCACTGTTGAACTTGTTTGGCCCTACTTGCCGCAACTGCGGCGGACAAAAAATCCGTTCCGCATGTAGGTCGCCGAGCGAGTATGAATTGGGCTTTATGATTGTTGACTTTTTTTTAGCGCCGCCTGATGCCCATTGTCTTAAGCCCAATTCATACTCGCTCGGCGACCAACATGCGGAACGGAAATTTTGTCCGCCGCAGTTGCGGCGAGTAGGGTGAAACAAGTTCAACAGTGCGCGGTCAGTCCGCATCTGAGCGGACGGGTCGTTTCCACCCGTTTCTATGCGCGCGCTCTGAATTAAAACGCGCATACAAAGTGCGCCGCAGAGCCCGTTTATACCTCGGCGACTACTATGCGCAAAGCGGATTTGTATGATCGCGTGAAAACTCTGCGGCGACTACACTCGGCGAGTGTGCGGCGAGTGAGTTCGGCGGAGAAGTATGAACCTATAGCTTTAATGTCATCAGAGCTATACACTCAGGTCTCAAAACAATCGCCGACTATTTTGATGCCAACGGGCGTAGCTCAGGCGCAGTTTAGTCATAAAAAGCCAATCGCCGAACGTTCAGTGTCGTCGCATGCAAGGTCGACTTGAGGTCGAAAGTGGCCTCAACAGTGATAATGTCACCACAGTCTCTTAGGTGTCCAATATTTCTCAATGCTTTGCATTTCCAGAATGCAGTCTACCCGAAAAGCTTGTGAGAGAGGAAATCTCCCAGCCTGCTGCTGACCTGTGTGAGGTCGCCCTCAAATCAGTCTACAAGAACAAGGGTAGCTTCATTCAGATGATACCATGGGTTAATGACGACAAGAGACACATCATGGATATCTACACCAAATCGGTATTGGAAACTAAGGAAGGAAATCCGTACTTTTCACAAACAGTAAAACCAACTGATCCCAGACTAAAGTCGTATGAGGACATTTTTGTACTAAAAACAAAAGAGAGTGAAATTTTCAAATTGACTGTTTTTAATGGTTTACCAGGCAGAGGAAAGTCTACCCTTTTTGACAAGATGGCGTACGATTGGGCCATCGGTTCAGTTCCCGCAATGCAAGGGTACAAACTTGTTGTCCTGTTAAAAATGCATGCATTGGAGCAGAGTTCAGATCTTGTAGATGCGATGTTTGATCAGCTCCTAGCTGATAATGCGGGGTTTGAGAAGGGTGACTTGCAGTCATATATAGAGAAGAACCCTGAGAAAGTGCTGATTCTTTTGGATGGCTTTGATGAGTTGATCACCACCAATCTTTGTGAATCCTCATTTGGTTCCATCCTGAACATTTTAAATCAGAAAATGTTCAGGGGATGTCGTGCACTAGTCTCAACCCGTCCTTCTCACTATGATAAGTTGGTATCAAAACAACTGGTCCAGAATCCTTTCACACACATCAGGGTATTGGGTTTCGGTGCTCAAGAGGTTCGTGAATATGTTCATAGATTTTATTCTGAAGAACATGACAAGGCAGAAACACTCTTGGCAAAGATTCAGTCAACAAATATCTCATCGGAATTGGCAGAAAGTCCAATGCTGCTGCTGTTGATGTGCTTACTGTGGAGAGAAGGTTCCGAACTTCCGGATATCGATACAATGTCCCGCCTGTACAGTGAGGCAGTGAATTACATTTTTAGGAGGAAGGGAGATGTATCTGAAGAAGATATAGCCAGGTGTGTGCACGAAATTGGCAAGGTTGGCTTAAAAGGTCTACTTTATCCAAAGCAGACACTTTCCTTTAAGGAAAAGGATTTTGAGAGGGACGACTTGAGGTTAGCTATCAAAGTGGGTATTCTCACTAGTCAGAAAGTCCTAAAGAAACTAGACACTCATAACAGTGTATACAGTTCATCCACAAGACATTTCAGGAATATTGTTCAGGAAAATACTTGAAGCACTTACGGGAAGTGGATCCTGGGGAATTTCAGACGAGTCTTGACCAGCTCATGTCCCTGCACCCAGAGAACTTCGAGTATCTTCTGCGCTTTTGTTGTGGTGACAGTGAGGAGTGTACAAGGGCAGTTTTGGAGCTATTTCGGGCGAGATTTCCTGATAAGTGTTCTCTCGGCAGTGGCCTCGAAACTTTGGCGACTAAATGCTATGTTGAGGGTCAGTCCAAAAATTTGGTAAATGAAGAATTTGTGCATTTCTTAATTCCCTCACATCTACAGATCGAAGGCCGAAGAGCATCGACACAGCGCTTTCTGAAGTGTGTTGCTGAGCAGGTAAAGGACCGTGGGAGTGATTGTCTCGCCAAAGTTGAGGAAGTTAGAATTGAAGGGCATTATAGTTCATCGAGTGAATTAACAAAACTCCTGACACATCTAAAGGGCTGCATGAGTGCAATGACAAACCTTAAAGGGTTAGTCTTGTATGGATACTCCATGGAGGAGAAAGATGCAGAGTCCCTCACTGAGTCTCTTAGTATGCTTCACAAGATCGACTACCTGCATTTTCATACGTGTTCGGGCGGTTCAAAACGTTTTTGGTCAAACCTTTTCAAGGCAATGAAAAACCTTCACACATTGGCATTCTTAGATTGCACGTTTACTCAGCAAGAAGTAGATAGTTATGCTTCGGCCGAAATGCTCTCGTCGTCCACTCGTATGTTTACAGGAAATGACATGAAATGCGTTGAAGATTCACTGGTTAATGTACCAAACTTTGCTGAATTAAACATTAAAGGTGTTGACCCGGTAGGCCCTTGGTACATGAATTTAAAGCAGTTATCCCACCTCCAGAAGCTGAGTATAGTGAAGTGTTCACTGAGCAAACGATATATGGAACGTGTTGCTGAGGCCTTTAGTGGGCTTCCCAACTTGGAGAAATTGGATCTTTCTGGGAGCGATCTGCATGATTCAGCAGCATTATGGGCATTTCAGTTACAGTCTCTAAAACGTCTGCAGAAGATAAACTTGAGTCTTTGTAACTTGATCGGTCGGGATATGAAGCTTATTGCAGAGGCTATGGGAAGTCTGCCTTACGTGAAGGAATTAAATCTGTCCGGTAATAAAGGTCTGCGGTCGTCGGCAAGATTGTGGTCCGCTCACTTACGTGCCTTGAAACACCTACAGAAACTCAACCTCCACTCTTGCATGTTGACTGAACCTGATGTGGCACACGTTGCCGAGGCACTGTGTGATCTTCCCAAGGTGCTTGACCTTTCTGGTAATAAATTCCTAGGTGGCTCTCGGAAAGTGTGGTACATCCATCTGAAGCAGGTGAAGCGCCTTCGCTTGAGTGCCTGTCTTGTTAAGGAAGCAAACATAAAACACTTTGCAGATACATTGGGTCATTTTGGTGAAGTTGGTTGAGTTAGATATCTCTAATAATGACAAGCTTGGCCGTTCAGCAGAATTGTGGTGTGAATACTTTAGACGATTTGAGGACCTTCAGAAGTTGGGTTTGTCCCATTGCTCATTGAATGGCGGAGATATGGAGCGTGTTTTAGGGTCACTCTGCAGTCTCTGCAACTTGACTGAACTGAATCTCTCAGGGAATCCCTGTAACGATTCAGGAGCAACATGGCCAGAGCAGTTGCAGCTGCTAGTCTCCCTTCAGAATCTGAAATTATCTTCATGCTCACTTGGAGGTGATGCTATGAATCGTATTCTTGGGTCTCTCAGTCGCCTCCCCAACTTGGTTGAAGTGGGTTTTTCGTGGAATCGATCTCTGAGTGGCACTGCAGTATTGTGGTCCAACCATTTGCTACAGTTTAACGCACTACAGAAGTTGGACCTGCGTTACTGCAATTTGACAGAAGATGATGAGAAAGTTCTCAGAGATTCCTTGATGGCCCGGCGCAGAAAAGGACTGGTGATCACATTTCGTTAAATATTATCCATAAAAGGCGTTTTCATTTACCTCTGCTGTTTGTGCTGTTATGCAAAAAATTGAGATGCAACGTCCAAATTGTGCGTAATTGTGTCTGGGTTCGATATGATTGTCGTTTTATGTCGTGGTGATCAGCCCATATAGACCCATTACACTGTCACAGTGACAGTGGTCATCTCAGGGAATGGGCGCTTTGTCCCCTCACGCCAACCATGTTCCATTGTTAGTTCAAAGACTGATTACATTATTGGAAAACAACAGCAGCACAAAACTAAAGAATAATGATAATAAACCTCCTTGAAAAAATTTCAGCCACATATATGCAGCAATACCTGAACAATCCATGCATGGTTTTTGTGTTGAATGAATTGACGTTTTTATTAATTTTAAGCTTTTGTGGTTAAAGACGGGACATTTTAAGGACCATCCAAAAATTATTGTCAAGGATGCTGTATCACTAAATTACGTAAACAGTAGGCCGGTGTTACCTTTAATGCAATTCAGCAGGCCCTGCAGCAGAGAGAACGCAGCAGTCATATAGACAAAATGGTTTAGCACTAACCCCAACCAGCAAGGTTGCTCTATGCCCCAACCATGTTCAATTAAATTGTCCGGTGGTATACCCTTACAGAACTGTGAGACCACATCAACTGCTTTCTGGTGATCTTCAGAGGCGTCTTAGGTTTTGCCAATGGATACAAACAGGCTATGCCATGGTTTAGGCCACTGGACGCCATTAAAGAAAGTGGGGCAAATCCATATACCCTTGCATAACATTGATCACTGCTGCAGTCAACCGAAACATAATGACGTTATCAGGGTGTCATTTTAAAGAGGAGATTCCACCCTATAACAGAGGATATCTTCCTTTGAGTCATGAGTCCTACTTTAGTCACAATCAGCGATAATATCTCGGTTTCGTGTTTTTTGTATCCACACTCTGTAAGTAAGTAACCATACGTGTATATATTATTCACAGTTCTGTTGGTACACGTAAATAACTTTGGTGAGGATTGCTCAAAAAGAATTGTTTTTATCGGGGGGCTCTCCAAGCCGATATGATTTATAAAAACAAAAATGTGTAATAACAATCGTGAGCCATCCATTACAGGTCAGTTTTATACGTTACCACACATTTATGTTAATTGAATAATAATTGGTGTAGGTCTATATATCTGTAGCTGTACTTAAAACGAAGAAAAAGATTAGTGTATCGCTTAAAAACAGAAGGTAGAGTTTTCATAACAATTAGGCTAAAAAAAAAAAACACCGGTATGTTTAGCAATTCTATTTTACAGGATTAAAATTTATCTCATAAAAAATACTAGTGGACATCGTCCATTGTGCATATCAGTATACCTACATATACATGTATCCGTATAGAGGAAATTCAGGAATACACGAAACGGAAGTGGCACGGTCTGATCTTTTTCCCCCTCTGTATTCCCGAGTTATAGTGTCAATATTATACACATTTTGTATTGAACTTGACAATACATGTATAATACATTTACCTGTCATAAGTTATGGATTTCAATTATTATATGTATTTAGACCAAATTGATCTATTGTTCTGGACTCTATTCCTTGTTATTTTGTCCCTTCTATTGGGAATTGCCATTTCGATTTCAGTTGCCTGGAATCGGAATTTTCACATTTGGAATCATAGTTTTACTGATTAGTTTTACACAAATTAAAGATACACGAGTACAGTGTGTCGAGCCTGTAGTATAGTAATAGTATACATCAGATTATATGTTACTGAATTCTTGAGATGTTAATGCATTCTTTAGATGAGGGTAAACGTCGGAGGTCGTGCAGATAGGAGGAAGTGAATTGAAAAAAAACCCACTATTTTCGTTTTCTGCATGGTTTGAGGGGTGGGATGATGTGTAAAACATTAACAAATTTGTATAGATGTCTGTATGTATGGGCCTATAATGAAACTGGAGTACAATAATTATGTATATTTATTTATAATAGTTTTGGTTTCAGGCCAAGAGGCAGTTGTAAAGGAAATAGTCTGGCAATTTATACTTACAAAATGCGAAATGTACAGTTTATTTGATTCTTGTCTTAATATTGTCTTCTGTAAATCATTTTGACGACGGTTATTAATTAAAAATTAAATACATGTAATTACTACACCCTCGTTTTTCATATCGTCGTTTAATTAGAGTAGATCTGCCAGTTTTTCCACTGAAAAAAAAATTGAACCCCGAATCCCCAGCCTGCCAGCAAAGCGCAAGCGACCTTGCATGGTTCAAGAGTTTGGTTTGCTAATAATTGTGGTAAGTTATACGGGATAGATGCACAATGATCCATCGATGTATCAGGACGACGTCACGGTCACGTGACACTCGTCACGGTCACGGTCACGTGACACCCGACATTTCTCTTTTTATTAAACGATTGCTTGTATTTTTTGTAAACCGTTGACGGCGGCCAGTGCAGAAGATTTTGGTCATGTTTGACTAGATTTGCCTGGCGACGCGTTCGAACAAACTGGGCGTGTGCGAAAAAAAAATCGCAAATTGACTAATGGTCAGCACCCGAACTTATTCGATAAATTGAAACGCTCCTTAAAATAGAAGAGCGCCCTCAACAGCATTAAACAATCATACCGTCCTGGTACCTGATGTCACACAGCACTAATGTATATAGCTTCTGTACGAGGTACCTGACTGATTCAAGTGTTTGCTCGTTTCCTTGACAAAAAGTGAGTGCGATGCCCACTGATCAAGGCAGTTTACGTGTCTGAAAATAAATGGAATGGTGAAACATCGTACACAGTGACATTATTATTCAGTTGTTTAGTTGAAAAAAAGAAGGGAGAACGAGACAAACATTAGATTAGGTAGGCCGTTAAAACAAAAATCAAAATCACTTCAAAATCTATCCGCGGCCCGGCCGCGGGTGTCGTTGAAACCCGGAGGTCGGAGGTAACCCGGAGGTAGAATTTGTTGTGACCGTGTAGTACATGCTACAATCTACCTCCGGCTTGTTATTTTAATACCGCGTAGCTAGCTCCGGGCTACCGTCAACGCACCAACTACACGTTAGCAAAAAAAATCTACCTTTGGGTACCTCCGACCACCTCCGACCTCCGGGTTTTATAAATTTCCCCCGGCCGCGCATATTATTAAAGCATAAGCCTGCTGGGAAATTTATAAAACCCGGAGGTCGGAGGTACCCGGAGGTCCTAGATTTGTTTTTGCCGGAGGTTCTAGATTTGTTTTTGCCGGAGGTTCTAGATTTGTTTTTGCCGGAGGTTAATGTAAATTTTATGTTAGAGCTAGAAGAGATCTGCAAATAAGGAAACGATACTCTGTGAATATAGCAACAGTATCTGTTTGTCTGCCGGTTGATCACATTTCGCCAAAAGGTTATAAAAAGTTGAACATTTTTGCTCGCCCAGTCCCCACCCGGAGCTCCGTTGCACTTATAACATCTAGCGACCTAGAGGTTGATGTAAAATAGACTGCCGAAGTTAATACGTCACCTTTTGTTGGTTGCCTAGGCAATTGGATCTAAACTAAAAATCACTCAACCGTGTCCCAGTGCTTTTCCAATGGTACTTTTCCCGACGGCCATGATAGTTTAGATCCAATTGCCATGGCAACGCACGTCACACTTCGGCTGTCTATTCGCGATACAGCTGGAATACTTATGCAAATTTTCCCAAAGTGTGGAAGTGTCCCTGTTTTGTCAAACGGTCATTCCAATTTTGCTAAAGTTTTTAAAATTAATGTCTAACTTTAAAAAAAAAATTCTACCTCCGGGTTACCTCCGACCTTCGGCTACCTCAGGGTTTCAACCACACCCACCATACTGTGGCCAAGACTACGCTGCGCTCCAGGCTTGGCCACAGCGGCGTCGCGATAGGCCTTTCGCGAACAACTCGGACAACGGGTGCATTAAAACTACACAGTTTCAGAAGCTGTAACCATGGTAACTCACCCTATTGTTACCTTACTTCGCTGAAAACAGATATGCATTAGGTAGGGTATCGTGCGATGCCTACTTTTCAAAAAAATCCAGCGGGAATTTTACCCAAATTTCACCGTTTGCATTCAACACTCCATGCATCGAGTAACGTATGTACCGACGGTACTGCGCATGCACATTTTCCAATATGTTTTTGTATTTTAATGAGCGTGGATTTGCCGCAGAATTCTTCTTATGGTCGCAAAAACTCGACCTAGCCTGCGTGACTTATGCTACCTTTTTCCAGAGCAGGTCACATAGGAAATGTGCGCTATATAAATGAAATAATTCATAAATAAACCACCTCCACCCACCTTCCCACCAAATGCCCCCTCCCGCTTCAGCCACCTTATGGGAATGCTATTTCTACTGATCAGTATTCCTTTGTTACTGTTCTGTACTGTAGCCAGACAGCAATTAAACTATGAGTAACTTCAACGTGACTGTGCCAAATGTTGGCACCTCGGCCATTTCTCTTGGAGGTGAATGGAGAAACACCGATCGCATGGAGGTATGTAGGTAGAATAAGCCTTGTAGCAAATTCAACCGCACATGTGCAGATCGTGTCTACAGTTATTGGGGATAAACAGCGCTGATAAATGTTGACATATGAGGGAGCCAAACTTGAGATGTGAGAAAAATCATATCGGACTTGTCTTTTTTTTTCTCCCATCCCAAGTTGGTGGTCGAGTGGTTAAGACGTCTGCCTTGTTTGCAGGAGGTCGTGGGTTCGAGTCCCAACCGAGCATGCTATGAAGTTTTTCATAGTGTCTCAGGAAAGAACTGAGTATACAGTGCTAATAATTATGTCGGGTAAGGGCAAAACTAATGCACAGTGACCTAACAATGCATTCGTATACGATCCGCGCACGCACACAGCAACGCGTGTTCGAACTGCCCCGTGAACAAGATGGCATCGATAACCGTGAAAGGGTTTATTAACATTCAAGTTGGGTTGTTTCATTTCAATGGTGGGTAAGAGTTGAGAAGTTGATCAGAATGTTTTGTTTTTTGAAATGACTCATCAAGCAGATTCATTGAGAAAACCAAATTTAGGAGTAAGAAAATGTGAAGATTTTGTAAGGAAATATTTAGAAGTTTTTTAGCCAATCTCATGTAGTTTGTACACAAGGTCTAAAGCCATGATCAACGTCTCAATTCTTTCAAAAAATTGTTTATAAAAGAGCAATCACAGTTTTTTTGTTATTCTCAGGCCAACAAGTATAAAATAAGCGGACTGGCCAACAGGTCAAAGAAGAAAGTGAAAATCTCGAGTGATGGAAAGGGGGACCAGGCCAGACCAACGTAAGAACAATTAAAAGAGAAGCACTCATCTTTAACCCTTTAGCGACCATAGTGGCCAAAAGTGGCCTGAAGCTTAAAGAAGCTTGTCCAAATTTTTCCAGAAAATGGATTTCGTTCTAATTTAACAATCATGTAAAATACCTCCCCAAAATACTATCCATGGAAAGGAAACAGGAAATTTGCAATCTTCAAATTTTGATGTGGAAGCAAAAAGGTTTGGTGTGATCACTGCACTGCTTTATGGAACGGATAAATTAGTTTACAAAACATCTGTGATTTTTTTACGATATCTTTGAAAATATGCTGATTGAGAGTGCGAAATTTCAGAAGGGTAATTTATTTATTTATATATTTTTTATTTATTTATTTATTTATTTATTCACCACATCCAACAGCGGAAGGACCGCCAATTACAGGAATGGGATCAATTAACATAGATATTCAAATAACTATCAACTTCTAAGTTGAATTAGAAACGGCCAGAGACACCGGGGAATCCCTCCCCTTGCTCTTCATGAAAGAATGCTCCAGGATCTTTAAAGTGCGTTACCGAAACCTAACACACTGGACCAACGGCTTTACATCCCTTCCGAAGGACGGAACAAGTGTGATTAAGTGCCTTGCTCAATGAGAAAAATATGACAATTGATATGGTAAAAAATCTCAACACCCATGGGAAAAATAAGGGGTCAGAAATGTGATCTGGACACGCCTTTTAAGTCATTTTCTCAAAACAAACTTATTTCTTCTCTTTTGAGAGAAGATAAAAACATTTGTAGGAAAATGTTATCTTTACATAAGAAAAACCCAAATATAAATTGAGTTTCTCTAAACTTCACCAGGTCTGAACCCAGTTCTCAGCAGCAGAGGCCACGCTCGTCACCCAGGAGTCCCGTGCCCTCTAGTAGTGCGCCGCCTGGCATCAAGCCAAGATGCGACAGGGTTTACGAGGTCGAACACGAGCCCACGGCAAGGAAGCAACTTGACAGCCACCTGCCCCTAAAGAAAACGAGACCTGTTACTCGGGAGGATCAGGTGAGTAAACATAGATCCCGTTCACATTTGGGAAATTAAGTAAGACTTGGAGTTATGCATGGTCGAAATTACCGCTGGGCCAATAGCTCGATTAATCGATTAATCGCGAGTAGTAAACGGTACTCGTACTCGTGACTATCATTTTTAAACTACTCGATTAATCGCTGCGCCGCGAGTACTGTTACATACTCGCGATCAATCGTGCTTACATGCTATATTGTTACACTGTAACAGGCCTGTTTACCAGCACACTTAAAAGGTGACCGGTGTGCAGGTGACTTATTTGTTGTGTATGCCGACTATTTCAATTCATTGTGTCCTTTGTGCTAGCCGAAAGTCAGACAAGCATGTTTTGAACCACAACGACTGGGTACGACTGCAGATATCTCCACGTGTCATCTGCCGCCTACGCCCGGTTCAATGAACTGTTACATTGCGCTACTCATAAATTCGCAATTACTCGCGATTAATACATGCTATGTTACATAGGCCTTAGCTATGCGCGGGTTGTAGGAGAATTATGGCAAACTTATGCTGTCTAATCGCGGAGCAAGACGCCAAGACCGTTTGATTTTCATTTAGGAGAGAAATACGGAATAATCCTTGCTGAAGTTCACCATCTATGCATTGTTTGAAACAGAATCGGGGCGGCACAGATTAGGCAAATTTCTGCTGTACAGTTGGTTATACACACAAACATGCATTTTGTTTTTTCCTCCTTTTGATACTTTGCCAACTACTCGCGAGTTATTGCTGCAACTACTCGCGAGTAGCAAAATCCACTAGTCGCCCAGCGGTAGTCGAAATCAACAAGTGTACTTGGTAGCACCATGTGAATATCTCTTTGTATATCTGCACAGAACCAGTGAGTGTGAACTCAACGTCTTGAACAGTGTACTCTGTTCGTCTTCATGTAAACTCAACGTCTTCAACAGTGTACTCTGTTCATCTTCATGTAAACCCAACGTCTTGAACAGTGTACTCTTCATATGAACCCTTCTAATCGTCTTCTTGTCTTTGTTTCGACCACTAGAGTGGAAAGCAGTATAGACTAGGCCCAGGCATGGTCCTATCAAAGGGGCGAAGCAAAGTGGCAGTGAAGATTACCACGGAAGAGGGGGAGGATGGGTCACGTGGAATGGGAAGGACATTTCAAGGGTAAGAAGGATTCATTGTTAAATGCCCTATGTATCATTTGCAAGATAAAACTTTTTATTTATGGAATAAGAGTGTAACATATCGAAGGAAGAATGTTGGTAAACTAGCCTGAAGAAATTTTAGCTACTTAGATGTATCAATGCTTCAGAAAACCTTGAAAATCTATGTATGGATTTTGTGTACAAGTGAATGGTAAAAAAGTCCCATGCATGGGACTTTTTAGAAAACCACCTTAAGTTGTAAATTTCCAGCATGAAATACCATTTTGGACGGAAATAAATTCATGTGGTGTTTAAGTAAGGTTTTTCTTGTTAACTCATGAAAAAAACATTGGGTCATTGCAAATGATACAATGGGCCTTTAAGAGAGCGTGTCCAGATCACATTTTTTAGCTCCCATTTTTCCCATGGGTGCTGAGATTTTGATACCATATCATTTGTTATATTTTTCTCATTTACCATTCTGAAATTTTGCACTCCTAATTTGTATATTTTTAAGGATATCGTAAACAAAACACAGATGTTTTGTAAACTAATTTATGCGGTTCCATAAAGCGGTGCAGTGATTACACCAACCTTTTTGCTTCCGCATCCAAAATGGAGATTGCATATTTCCTGTTTATCCCATGGATAGTATTTTGGGGAGGTATTTTATCTGATTGTTTGGTTAGAACAAAATCCATTTTGTAGAACATTCTGAACACGCTCCCTTTAAGATGTTGCATGTAATAGACCCTTTGCAAGGGCGGCCATGAAAGGAGGCAGTCACATTGTCACCATGCATCATGCATGAGTAGGCACTTTGTGGATCTATTGTCACACATTTAATATGAAAACCTGCCCCTGTCATGGCTGTCGATGCAAAGGCTCTATTGTGGCTTTTGTCATATCAGTCACGGCCACACCAATTTTTCACTCTTTTCCCCCTGTTTTTATTTTCAGAATGACTGGTGATGCCGAACAGTAAGTCTTTATATCAGATTATTTTTTCACTTTTTTAGAATTTCTCATTTTGTTGATGCACTTTCAGTTCTTTATTCATTTTCTCACATGTGTTAATAGACGTTTTCTGTCAAACAAGACTAGTAATCTCATATGTGACCCGCGCTGGAAAAAGTAGCAAAGTCGCGCATACTAGGTCGAGTTTTCGCGACCATAAGCAGGGGCGGATGCAGGATTTTGAAAGGGGGGGGCGTGAAATTTTTGAACATGAAATGCTGATGACAATGAAATAGCGAGCGCATAGCGCGAAGCCCTAACGGCTTCTAGATGGATTCTAGATGCTCTGTGGTGCGATCTGGGGCAATATTTAACCACTTTTGAAAGGGGGGGGGGGGGGGGGGGGGCGTGTGCCCCCATGCACCCCCCTGGATCCGCCCCTGATAAGTAGGAATCTGTGGCAGATCCACGCTCATTAAAATACAAAAACACAATGGAAATTCCTGGCGGTGCCCAGATACCGCCTGGAATGTCCGTGATTCGCCTGGAATTTACGTTGTGTTTTTGTATTTTAATGAGCATGGATCCGCCACATATTTCTACTTATGGTCGTGAAAACTCGACCTGCAACTTATGCTACCTTTTTTTCAGAGCGGGTCACATATGATTTACAAAAGAATCTTCATTGAATGTTTCCCAAAGTTGATGTGCTAGGATGGGTCATTCCATGAAGATGAGGCACAGTTTCCCCGTTATATTAGAAACAATTTTGACTTTTTTTGCTTTCAATAACCCCGTGAATCAATAGTATTCAGAAATTTCTGCTGATGAATGAAAGAAATTAAAAACCTTCATTACTTGTAACAAAATCCATGAGCAGACGTCAACTAAAAATGGAAAGTTGTGCAAATGCAGGTGTGACATATTTTGGTGTTTTCAACAAATTTTTGTACCACACAAAAATTCAACTTAGAATCTTCCAAATTTGAATAAAAAATGATTGTTTATTTTGAGAATTGTGTATTAATTTCAAATTCAACATGAAAAACGGCTAAATTGACATGGTTACCTACTACGTGTTTACACTGGTCCTGAGCTTGGAATCAAGATTGGTCCCCTGATAAGAATGCGTCAGTGTTAACCGCAATGATCCTGAGTGCCGCGTTTACATTCTTGGCATCCACAACCACCACTTTGTTAAATCATTCAAAATGACGGCACTCTGTCAAGACTACCCCCAAAATTACCCCCAAACAGTGTAAGCCACTACATCATGCAACATCATTATGCAAACGGCTTGTTGCCCTCTTATTGATCATTTTGTGGAAATGAAGCACTGTCACACTTTGTGCATCAACTTAAAGACACAGGCTCGTCAGCAATGCGCGCGCACCAAATTCGTGCCACGAAATACGCAGCTCCATAGCAAAGGCGCGGAGCTGCGTATTTCGTGGCACGAATTTGGCACGCGCGCATTGCTGACGAGCCTGTGCCTTTTAATGGCATGACCCAAATCAAAACAGCATTCTACTTTATTTCAAATTGCACAACTCACAGCTATCATTTTTCAATCCTTCTCAAAGCTGTTTTTTTGTTTCCTCTTTCTGTTTTTTTCTTACATGTTTCCAAAAAGGTCATAGCATCATAAAGCCAACAACCACATTCCATATATTTCCATTATAAACATCTATATTTTATGCGCACATTAGTCAAAAATATGTTTATAGCTCAGTTTTAAAAAAAAATCCAATATTTTATTATTTTTCATATCATACTTGTAAAACCCTCCAAAGTGTCTCCAAAAGTTTCATCAGTATAATTTCTGTTTTTAGATGAAAATTTAGATTTTTTTTTTATCAATGGCACATTTGTACATAAAATAAAAGAAAACTATTAAAATGTGCATATACACAAGTCGGGCAGTTAAATTAAGGTTTTGCAGGAATCGGCTGCTGTATTTGAACAAAAACCATAGGAAGGGACTCGGCGGATTTGAAATATGAAGGTAAAATAGCCGTTCTAAATTACATGTATCTATTCTTTCGCATGCAATCTGATATCCTTCTTACAATTCTTTCAATAACATACTGTAGAAAGGACTTTTGGCGGCATAGAAAACTTCATTCGGGGATAAAAATTAGTCTTTGAAAACTTTTTAAAATTTGTCAATTTAATGTTTGATAACAGTCTACAATTTTTAGAATGAATGGGAGAGAGAATATTAAATTTTATTTTTTTCGGTGGTTGTTTTTGCTTTTAATTGTTGAATGCTGTTTTACCTTCATTTCTACTTATCCATGCTGCTTATCTGCAGCAATGCTCGCGAAATACGCAGCTCTATGCCTTTGCTATGGAGCTGCGTATTTCGTGGCATGAATTTAGCGCGCGCGCATTACTGATGAGCCTGTGCCTTTTAAGGTCGAGTACATTTGAAATATACTTGACTTAAAACAAGCGCACATTTTTTGCAAAGGCCAATATTTTGCAAATTAGCCACCACCGAGCAGCGCAATTTCACAGCATTCATATGAAGCATTGTAAAATTCATCTAGGCTTGTGACCTTGTTGGTTCTACCAGACATGTGTTTTTGAGTAGACATACAGAATCATTTCTTTTCCCAATCTGGCTAGCCTTGATTAGGCGTTCATCGATAGTCCAGAGCGTGAGTAAACGGTAACAGGCCTGTCCATGCTTTTGTCCGTGGTCTGTGGCGCGCTTCTCCAGCGTAAATTTCCAGTGAAAAAATTAGGAAAAACGTTCGTACCGCTGAAGGTAATTTGCATAAACTCGTGCCACGTGAGGTCGCTGTTTACGCTGTAGAAGCGTGCCACGGGCGTGTACGTTTATCGTACGTTTATCTCACGCCCTTGACAATCAATGAACGCCTAACCAAGGCTACATTCTGGCAGGCCTAATTTTTCATAAATGTAAAAATTAAAAATCTTCATATCCAATTTCACAGATTTTACTACAAAGAGAATCCACGGTTCTCTGTGGTTTTAAATTATGCTTAGCGTGGGGTAATTTTTGCTTAGCTACCAGCCAAAATTCAGGTTAATTTGTTAAATGTCTGCTTTGTTTTAGTAAGCTCAATTTTTCATCAGTTTTCATTCCTCCATGATTTAGCTAAGCAGTTTTGTCAACTGCATTCAACAGATTCAAAAATCATTGTATACAAAATGTTTCTGTTTAGTTGTCCTTTAATGTGTAATATAGTGTTTACATTATGTAATAAATGTATTTATTTTATTTCTTTGACAATGTTTTGTCCGTTTTCTGTCTTTTTGCACATGCACTTCCCCTGCACGGTGTTGGCACTTCTGCACTGGATTCCAACCAACCTTTTCACCAATCGTCAACGGCAACTCCCCACTCCTAAACTAAAACTAAACCTTTTTTGGGGGAACATCTTTATAGAGATGGTTTCTATTCACTTCTTTTACAACAACAAACCATGGGGAGCCCCGACAGTCAGTCAAAATACCAGAAACTTCTTCGTCAAAGTTTAATGTCTGGGGGTGTTGACCTATCAAATTTCTTTCCTGATGAGGGTAATGAAAGTAATGTCCCGCCTGGTTATAGGACGAGAACCCCTAGGCCTAACACAAGGGCGTCGTCTGCCGCTGTCGGTTTACAGTAAGTTTGTCATTTGTTTTCCATTAAATTCTTTTTACTCTTTAAGCACGGTTCACAGTTCACGCGAACGCGAATCTCACGTCAATCTGACGTCAAACCTTTTGCGGTGAACATTCGCGCAAGTTGAATTTAGTGGAACTTTTTGCGAATTCGCTGCGCGAAACATTAGCTGTGACGTCAAATTCGCATTCGCTTTCGCATGAAGTATGAATCCGGCTTTAATCTGTTTTCTTGTGTTATGGTCTAATCGCCACAAGCTTATGTCACGAGTTTATACCACGAGCTAACATCATGTTTTCTCGTCTTATTAGAAACCTGAAATACTGTCACTTGCGGCTGCGATTAATCTGACAGGAGGGGGAAAATCAAGCAGGAAATTCATTTTCGTCTTTAATTGTTCTTTCTGCTGAATTTTTATTAATCCTAAAATTCACCAAATTATTCTGCGTTAATTCTTGTTTATGTAAAGCGGGCATCTCATGGTGCGATTTTTGCCACGAATTTCCAATGATAAGGTATGATTTGGTGAGATTACCAGAGACTGTCTGTAGAGTATATACACAATGCATAGTTCCGACCTGTCAATCAAGCCGAACCCGCGACCAATCACAGACGGCGCCCACAAAGGTCAAAGTGATGCAATCATCGATCACAATCACGCAATGTTTTTGCCCATACAGTTTGTATGTTGTATGCGCCAGTGACCGGGTGAATTTTGGTTTCAATGTCGGGCGATTCGCTGTTCAAAGGTAGGAAAGCGCATTTTTATAAATATATGTCACCCCTGCATTACTAGCCCTTCGCTCAGTGTGTGCTACGGCAACTGTCGACCCTAAAACATAAATACCTTTGAGTTTTCTCCAATGAATCTGTGCTTTCCATGCCGAGTCCCGTTGCTTTGTACGTACATGTCGCCATTTTTTTGCGATGGCTTGTGAGCACATAGCAACAATATCTAAGGGGCGGGGTTAACTGGGCAATCTCGGAACTATGCATTGTACCAAATTGTAGCTAATCGATAAAAATTCGTGGCAAAAATCACACAGTGGGAGTCCCGCTTAAGGCTGCTTAAATTGACTACTTTAAGACAAAAATTTGTATGTATGAAGGTAGCATACACGCTGTACACAATTTGCAATAATTTAAAAATTTGCCAAGTTTCATTCCTGTTTCGCAGAGAGGCCTTAATTTTCCAACTTCAGCAGCAAGTTTCTGACTTGACGTTATTCTTAGAGGAGGAACGGCTGAGTCACAAGGCGACCAAAGACAAGGTGAGCGTGACTCGCGTTACCCTAAATCACTGGGCAGTGTAAGGCAAGGCTAGTGTGACTTGTTACACTAACAGCTGAGTCACAAGGTGACCAAAGACAAGGTGAGCGTGACTCGCCTTACCCTAAATCACTGGGCAGTGTAAGGCAAAACTTGTTACGCTGAGTCACAAGGCAACCAATTTTATTTTTTAAATTGCATTTTCAGTTGGCGATTTCTCCCACAAAGGTACCATATTACACAGAAAAAAATAATGTGGTGTTTATTATTGCTTTCAACACTTTTGGTCCAGTTTTCACTATGAGCAACTAACAATGGAAATTGGGCACACACCATTGTTAATAACAATGGTTTGGGCCAAATTTCCATTGTTAGTTGCTCATAGTGTTTTCTTGTCAACTTGTGAAGTAAAATCTTGGGTAACTGCAAATGATGTATTGGGGCATTAAAGGCCCATTGTATCATTTGCAATTACCCAATTTGTTTTTTCATGAGTTGACAAGAAAAACCTTACTCAAAGTGTTGATAGCAATGGTAAACAAACACCACATGAATTTATTTCCGTCCAAAATGGCATTTCATGTTAGAAATTGACAACCGAAGGTAGTTTTTAAAAAGTCCCGTGCTTTTTTACCATTTACTTGTACACAAAATCCATATATAGATTTTCAAGGTTTTCTGAAGCATTGATGCATTTATGTAGCTAACATTTCTTCAGGTTAGTTTGACATTCTTCCTTAGATATGTTACACTCTTATTTCACGAATTTGTAAACAGTTTTATCTTGCAAATGATACATAGGGCCTTTAAGGGCACAGCCCCAGAAGCATTCACCATAATGCCGATGCACGCAGTAGAATAATGTTGAATCACATACATTTTTTTGTTCATTGCTGTTCTTAATTTCCAGCTGGCTATCACACTGAAGGAAAAACTTCAAGATCTCGATCGTAAACAATTGGAGGAATTGCGAGCCATGCAACAAGATCAGGATGAACAGTTGGATATGATGAAACACCTACACACCAAAGAGTTAGAACATCACAAGTCGGCTAGTAACTCGGTGCTCGGTCAGTAATAATGCACAGTGGCTTGTTTACCTTTTTTTTTTTTTTTTTTTTTCAGTCGGCTAATTTTCTGACATATGGGTAATTCCCAAAATTAGGGGTCCAAAAGTGTGACATGCTTTTTAAGATTTCCAAGTGTTTTTAGTGATTGAAAAGGGTTTCCCAGTAAAAAATAATTATTTTTATTTCAACAAATGCCATTTAATGTTTGTGAGTAGATATGGCACCAAGGTTAATGCAAACTCATTCTACAGCCAATTTTCATTGGCGTAGGTAACCCGGGACACCAAACTCCTATTCAATACCATGGAACAAATTATAAGCCTTTATGGTCTTTTGTTTTGAATATTTTTCAGGAATCGGAGAACAAAATATTCAAGAAAATGATGCTGCCCCCTATAATCACAGGCCACAGTCCATTACTGAGGATTTGTGATCAGGAGTGGTGATTTTTGAAAGAGTGTCGTATGTAACTGGGACTCCAACAATTTTGGACCCCTAATTTCGGGAATTACCAATATATACAGGGATAGAAACAAGTGACTGACAACCGGGCCCCTGTCTACCTGTAAAATTGCAGAGTCCAGGGGCCAATTTCACAAAGCGCTAGGACGTGTCTTAGGAAGGGTCATTCTTCTTATCTTGGGATGTTGCTGTGGGAACTAGGATGCATTGAACTCGTCTTATGAAATTGATCCCTGGAGCACCGAGAGACCTGGGGTCAATTTCATAAAGCTGTTTAACAATAACATTTATTTGCTTTACAAAAATACAAAAAGGGTTACCAGCCAAAATTATATGTGATATGTATTACCATTGACTGGTACTCGGCTACCGTTAGTAGGAATACAAATTGACATAAAATTTGTCATAAAAAATATTTTAAAGAAATTGCACAATAGCAACGAGCAATGCATAATTATGTTTTACTGTCGGAAACAATTACACTACTCACAATAAGTAAGAGATATTGTGGGGTGTACGCAGATATTTTGGGGGTATGCATTCCGCTTGAATGATTTTGTATATGATTGGACAATTGTATCTGCATATCAGACACCTTGTCACAGGAATAGGTGAAAACACTATTTTAAAAAACCCAAAAAAACAAAAAAAGAATTTCCAAAATTGACAACATACCATTATCTCTAACTTATTGTGCGTAGTGTAATAGCCTTGCAAAATAACTACTTCACCTATAAAAAGTTTAATTAGGGAATTTCCTTCTTTGTTTTCTTGTTAATATAGCAAGGATGAAGGGTGAGCTAGAATTTCTCCAGGGTGCCTTTGAAGCTTACAAGGGTACGCTGGTTCAGGACATGGAGGAGAAATGGGCTAAGAAAGAAGGCGATATGAAGATGAGATTTCAAGAAGATCTCGACAAGGCCCTCTATGAGCAACGTAAGTTGGATTATTTGATCGCAGGAATGTGCTTTTCATTTGCAGCAGATGCAGTAGTAAATTTGTGTCTCGCATGAAAATTTGAAACTTTGAAACCCACAGGAAATTTCAAACTTAAGTAATTGCAACTGACTATTCAGTATTTTTGCTGACTTGAAGTGTGAAGTCCAATCTAAAAACAGATTATATGATTAAAAAGCTTTTAAAAACATGAACAACAGCATTACATAACTAAAGAATAATACTGATAAACTGCCTTGTAAAAATTTCAGCCACATACACTGAACAAAATTATAAACGCCCCATTTGACACTTTGAAACATTTATTAGCCTTAGGGGTTGCAAAATATATTAAATCATACAAAATTCATTTTGTTGTTCAATATGCTACATATTACTGTCCGTTAGAATAACCAATTTGTACAATTATAAGACAATATCAGCTCATTTAGGGTCGCCCATTTCATGTTACATAAATAATTTACATGGGGCGTTTATATTTTTGCTCAGTGTAGATACTTCAGAAAATGAATGGTAAATGTTTTTTTTTAAAAAGCACCTTCAGTTTGTATTTTCTCCTACAAAGGTATTATTTTAAATGGAAAAAAAAATCAAGTGGTGTTTGTTACCGTTGCTATCAACACTTTTAATCGGATTTTTCCTGAAGTAAAATTTTGGGTAACCGCAAGTATTGGGGCCTTAAGAACTTGCAATTGACATCTCTGCTGACTCGAACTTAAGTCCGACTAATAAATCCTTATTTTTTGACTTGGGACTTGGCTTGGGACATGGCTTTTGGGGGAAAATGACGTCTGACTGCGAAAGACACCTTGTCATGTTGGCATTTAATAAACTTGCTGAACAAATTAACTCATAAAATGACGTCTTATGGAATTTAAAAAAGAACGGATTTCCATAAACTAGAGAAGTGCATTTTGTTTTAACTTGGAGAAAATTAATTTGTGACTTGCAATTTATCCCGAATAACTACTTACAGGAACTGAAATGTTGGAGGAAGCAAACAGGGACAAGAAAGCCATTAATCGGGAGTTTCAGCGACAGATACAAATCCTGAATAGAGACCATAAGAAGGAGATCGAGGTAGGTTTGGTTTCCAGACCCATCTCACAATAGACTAAATGTATGTATCCTCTTGCAACATGGCCTCTTTAACACACTCCTCTACATGTCCGAGCCCCTATTGAAATTCGTGCTATTCCATTGTGCAAGGGATGACAGAAGTCTTGTGGCCGCTCTGGGCCAATCGGGACGTTTGTTACATTGAGCGTTCTGTGTCAAATTTCACAACACGTGCACAGATTGTAAACACAATGCATGTCAGATGTAACATGCTTGGCGATTGGGTGCTATTTTTTTATTCTACAGGGGTATTCCATTCCATTACGTTCGTTATTTTGCATCCCTCTTAATTCAAAGAGTGAGTACATAAAGTACAATTCATACAAAATGGTTTAAAAGCCATTTTAATGATTTGTGTACGAAAAATAACACATATCAGGTGTAACGGGGACACTAAATGTCACACTTTTGGACCCCTAATTTATAGAAAGAACCACATAAATCTATCAAGTTTTCCAGATTTTTACTGTCCTACCTAATGGTGGATTTACGCTCGTCGCTTTGAGAAAAAATGGTGTGGAGGGAATTTAGAGTGAAATGATCCACTGAAGATCACATAATCATAAAAATACTTTCAATCCAAGGTGGTTCTATGGATGTCGGTGTGAATCCACCCTAAGAAACACTGTGATTTATGAATATTGTCTGAATCAGGGCTTGATGAACCGATTCTCGAGTACGTCCGTCGACATGGCCAGTTTGAAGCGAGCTTTGGAGCAACTCAAACAAGTTCGAGCCCAGTTGGAGGAGAAAACCGTACAACTCGCGGTGACACAGGACACCCTGCACTCCTGCCAACAAGAACGCCAACAACTGGTGTGTGTGACAAGCTTTCAATAGTGGGGTGTTTGAAAATAAAATGAAATTTCAAGTTCGGGCACTTTAACAGGCTATTTAGCTAAAACTATCAATCGTTTCACCTGTTTCTATCAAATGCCTTGTTTGTTGGACACACAAATTTCATTCTGGAAAAGTCATTATTGGAAATGTATATACATATTTGTCCCATGGGTGATGATTTTTGCGTCAACTGGAGAATATCCCATGCGTAACACTAATTTTCCTTATTTTTTAATTTGATATCTATTATTCTATTAACTGAAATTCAAAAATACCTTAGACAGTTTACGCATCCTCAATTATCATAAAGGGTCCCCGCTCATGAAACACACCACGTACAAAAAGAACAAGGCTGTGTTTGAGCCTCGGTTGGGGAGTCTGTTTCTAGACCGATATTCCGGTAACCAGCCTATTCTCAGTTGGCCAAAGTTCGCTGAGCGTGCGGTTGCTGCATGCAACCGCGCAAGGTTGACCGGGATTTCCTCAGGCCTTTCTCCGTGGTTTGGCCATATCGCCAGCATGGTAAGAAAAGCCCACAGCCTTGGACAAAGCTAGTGTGACCAGGATTCGGAGGGAAACCCGAAGGAGTATACCACTGTTTCTTATAGTTCAGCTGGAAGAGCATCTGCCCGGTGTGTCAGAGGTCTTAGGTTCAAATCCCAATGAAGCCCATATGATTTTTTTCCTCATCCCATGTTTGGTTGTTCACAAATGGGTCTTTCCACGCTAATGGGCCTATTTGAAAAATAAGTCAATAATTCTTTTCAGATGTTTTCAGTTTATCTCTAATTCCCTTGTACTGTTCTCAGGAGATAACTTTTGCCCAAAAAGGTAAGAAAATCCTGCCACAACATAAATTGCTGAAAACCCCGTGCACAATTTGTCCATATACATATGTAACGTGGACAGACAAAAATGTCACAATTTTGTCTGTCCAGTTACATACGTATAAGGGGAAATTTGTACACAAGCTTTTCAGAAATGTATGTTGTGGCAGCATTTTCTTACCTTTTTGGGCAAAAGTTATCTCCTGAGAACAGTACAAGGGAATTTCTTTAAGTTTGAGATAAACTGAAGACATCTGAAAGGAATTATTGACTTATTTTTCAAATAGGCCCATTAGCGTGGAAAGACCCAAATATAGCACGTGAATTTCCATATTTTTGTTTTTGTCATTTTGCCACCTTTTTGTGATCTTGAACAGCAATCCCAGCTGGCAGTTTACAAAGCGTCTTTCCAAGACAAAGTAGACCAAGTTGATGATAAATACCAAGAGAGAATTCATCTATTAATGACAGAGAATGCTGAACTCAGGTACGTGGTGATTCTGGCATCATCAGTTAAGAGGTGAAAAATCTCTAGTATTAGTGCCGATTCTAGCAGTAAAATTCTGATGGGGCCAACTCCGCAAGGCCCCACTAACTGTGAATCAGGTTGGCGTAGTGGTACTTTCCTCGCCTTCCACCTCTGTGGCCCTGGTTCGAATCCCGTCCGGGTCAGTATGTGGATTGGGTTCTCGGTCCCTGCTTGATTACGTGGGTTTTCCCCTATAAAGAATTGTCTAGGGCCTTTCCTCCCACCTCTAAAACTGAGCATTTCTTCGTCTTCTCTTCACAAGTTTCTTAAGGCTTATGAGCTACAGTGCCTCGGGCACTTTTGAGGAATCCTTAGTTTCAATACCAGAAAGAATTAATAATAATATTCTACTACACAAAGGGATTCACATTGAACAACTGCTTACACACAAAACATTACAGAGAATATACATGAATTGGGGCACCAGCTCTGCCTGGTCTCACCAACTGCATGCGATGTTCTACTGCGCAATGGGAATTCAGTCGATTTACACAAAACGTTACTGAAAGTATGTAGGAGGGGCCAGCTCTGCGTGACCCCTCTAAGTGCGATATATTCTACTACGTGTTACACTGCATGGGAACTCTGGTTAAACAGACGCTTACACACAAATCAATACGGTGGAAAGGCAAGACGGGGGGTCCAGCTCTGCTTGGCCCTACGAAGAAGGGAACCATAAAAGAATTGTTTTTAAATAAATTGGTTCTTATGAACCTGTAAAATGGTAGTTAAAATGTTACTGACATTGCACAATGTTGGTGTTGATTTAAAACAATTTCAACTGACTTTGAAGCACTCCTGTCTATGGTGTATCCTTCCCCTTTCAACAAAAAAGCCCTGCCCCTGCTTCTGCTTTTTAAAAGAACTGTTAAGATTTCCCATAAATCTTGTTGGAATTTTCCATTCTATTTCAGACGACGCTACCTGCAGAAATGCGACGAGTTGTTTACTGAAAAGTCGGCCACTGAGGTGAAGAGGGTTGAAAAGGCCATGAACACAAAGGAACTTATGCAGGTATGTTTAGATGACGCTCTGCAACTGGTTAGGGGCCAATTTCGTAAAGCTGTTTATCAAAAAAAAATTGCTTTATAAAAATGGGTTAATAGTCAAAATTGTATGTGAACTTGTGTTTTTAGCAAGAATAGCAGAACACTAGTCATATATAATATACATCACATAAGATTTTAACTGCTAACCCATTTTTTATAAAGCAAACAAATTCTTGCAAAACAGCTTTATGAAATTGGCCCCATGGGCAAAATTTGCTAAACACTCGTGACGCAACAATGCCCGTTTCTATGCATGCACATGCTGAAGCACACCACGGTCATTAAAGACCGGTAACATTAGCACGTTTCCAGCTAGTGCTTAAGCAGCGCCATAAAGGTTGGCCCCTGAGGGCAGCGGTAATAATGGCAACAGCACCAGGAGTACCCTGTAGAGTAGACGTGCGCTATACAAGAGTCAAGCATTATTATTAATAGTGTTGTTTATTGCTTATTTAGAAACTGTTTTAAATCGCAATTAAAATCAATGTGATGGAATGACTGATTCATTACTTGAATTTCACATGCATAGATGCTCGTCCACGTCAAGAATCGTGCCAACATCAACCTAGCCTGTGCCGACCCAGCCACGGACGGCAAGCCTCGTATTCCAATCCTCCGCCCTGTTAGTGCCCCTAGCACCAAGCGCGAGGTTGTCAGAGCCTTCCGGAAAGCTGGGGAAACAGAGCATTTGACGAAACTTGATGGCCAAAGGAGTGGGCTTAGGAGGCCACACACGACGTATGGTGGCCACAGACACAGTCTGACGCCGGACTCGAGTGTTTATGGGAATGCTCAGGGAATGCTCTTCACGCCAGTTAGTAAGGACTTGACCTAAGTATAGACGTGTTTCTATTGAGACACATTTACCAGATAATGCCAGAAAAGACGGAAAATGTGTTCATTTTCCGGTAAATGGCGGGGAGAATTTTACACGGCAATTTTCCTTCTCGATGAAGGAAAATGCCGGGGAATTTATCTGGTAAGCGGCAATAGAAATGCGTACCATTTGCGAGTCTAAAACCAACTCTACACAATACCCCGATTCGGGTTTAATCCACCTTTCAAATCTGAATTGCACAGTACACTAGCCAAGCCTCAGGTAAGTTTTTGAAACTATTTTTAAAATCCAAAACTGTATTATGCTTTTTCGTGGGGTTTTAGATGTTTTTTGTTATTTGATCGCTTTTGTGCCAAAACATTGGTTTAAAAAAATGTACCTTTATTTTCCGTCCATTTTTTAAGTAAAAAATAATTTGAATTTGCACACACAATGATACCAAGTAAAAATTGTGTTTTGGTGCGGAGAAATTTCAATATTTTTCGTCTGGGGCCAACTATCAAGCATATTCATTTAGACTAAAGCATTTTCTGCAATCTCGAGCAAAATGGGCACCTTCGCGTGCCAAATATTTTATTGAACAGAAGATGTGTCCCTTTTTTAAAGCAACATAGTTTACACATATACGTACTGAAAGACAGTTATTTTGGTTATATTGACATGTTTTTACTTTACAAATGTAAAATATAGAAATAATAAATATTTGTATGTTAGCACCTTACGGAAAAAGTATTAAACAACTGACTTTTTAGGAACAAAAACCTACATTATATATGTTGCAAAGCTTTCAACGACACAAGTTGATTACATTAATGCTATTACGAGTGCATGGTTATGAATACGAGTATTATATCACTGCCTAATTTTATGATCATGATTCACTAAAAGAAGTCAGTATATCAGAATATATTTTATATTTTAAAAGAAATTGATAGTTCGAAATTTACCTTCAATGATAAGTATCATTTTTTTAAACTTCAAAATACGGTGTACATTCAGTACTTCAAGTAATGTAAAATTTTACATTAATAAAATGGTCACTTTTTGTACATATAAAGCAACAATTTTGAATCGTCTTTCTTCGAGGTGCTCAAAAAAACCACAATTTCATATATTTTTAACCCTTTTTCTTACATGAAGCTATTTTTGATGTAACTTTCAAATTACAGTATAAAAAAATAAAAAAAATCAAAGTTATACGATTGCCATTTTTACTAAGAAAATTAACAAAAGCACACATCTGTTTAAAGAAATGTTTAAAATCAATAAAAACAATTGTTAATATTAAAAATAATTAATATAAACACTGGCATTAATTTAATAGTTAACATTACACAATATAAATATATACAGAGATTAGTGAGAAATATTAACACCACATGATACATTTTTAGCTAAAAGCAGGCCCATGACTATATTAATTTACAATTTCCTGCATGTCATTTATCGCTGAATGCATAACTTTCAAACTTCGCAAAATTAGTTTGCTGAGAGATGAGCCTTTGGCAGAATGCCAAGGTTTGGACATCCTGCCCTTTGATTGGTGGAAATGATGCATGCAGATTGCACTGTGGAAACTTCTGGCCAATGGTATGATAGATGCCAAAATGGTTTCACTTTGGTTCAGATTGCTGCTTATGCCATTTTCAAAAGTTACGCAAGCTACGCAATTTTTTGTGAAATTGGCTGCAGGGCCCAGTTTTGTGTTGCAAGCCGTTTCAGGCAGAATTTGGACCTCGCATACATTTCTTTGATTGTACGGAAGTAAAAGCTTATAGTCGTGAAATTCATAGTTCTGACCCTGTATTAGTAGTCCTTTACTTGGTGTGTGTGCTAAGATAACTGTCGACCCTGAAACATACTTTGAGTTCTCTCCAGTGAATCTGTACTTTTCCTGCCAGTCCCATTGTTTCGTGCGCTGTGTGATGCCATGTTTGCGATGGCTTGTGAGGCGTAGCGGGATTAATTAGGCAATCTCCGAACAATGAATTTCACTGACAGTTCATGCTGAAAACAAATTAACTGTCCTTCGACATTTATTATTCATTAGGCCAACGTAAAATTTATTCGTGAATATTCATAGTTATTTTTTTACATGTATTAGCATTGTTAAAATTCTGAATCGGATATACAAACAAGCAAGGTGTTGACCCATGCTTTGTACATAGAGTGACATAGAATATTTACATCATTTGCGATTTACCGCTGCACTGTTATTTGGCTACCAAGTGAATTGCAGGTGAAACTGAGTTGACCTCAAGACCTTCGCTGCTCGCTCAAACCTCTTTTAAATCTGGTAAAAAATAATAAACATCAAAATTAAATAATTCTTAACGGAGTCCCACGAATTACGACATCCCAATTTATTGTAGAATTACGATAGTACAATTACGAGATCTTGTGTGCGACTCCAAATTTATTGTAATTGTATCATAATCGGTCAACGACGAGAATTATTATCGTTCGATTGTAATCCGATTGTATTCCTGCGAATACTGAAAATGGAACAGTCTACATAGCTGGCGTGCTAGATTAGCGGTCTTTTTTTTCCTTTGTTTGACAGCCCAAAAGTTGGGGGTGTGCCGTTATACATGGTGTGTCCTGGACCCTGTTTTCACTCGAGAAATCGCTTCATTCGACGAAGATTAGTTAATCATTGTTAGTTAATGAAGCGTGCGTTCATATATCACTTAACGAAGATCAAACAAAGAGTGACTGCTAACGAAGATCGAATGAAGCCGTGAGAGGTTGTACATGTGCGTCGCGCATCAAGCGCTGAGCTTTAAGGGTCTAGACGCGCTGTGTGGTTTTCCAGCGGTGCGTCAAAAACAACTCTTGATAGGTGCACAACGCGCTTGTGCAATAGGCCTGCCAAATCGCTTCGTTGAACGAACGGAGCCGTTAACATTACAAATTTGCTTCGTCGAATGAAGCGATCTCTTCGTCAAATGAAGCTATTTCCTTCATCGAATGAAGAGGTGTGCGTTCACATCAGGAAAGCGATTTCTCTAGTGCGAACGGGGTCTTATACACAGGATTTTAGGGTACTTGGGGAGGAGGAATCAAACACAGTGTACACTACCTTGCATGTCTTGTTCTCTCTTGGCAATTTGCGCCGGTGTACCCCGGTCTACATTGGCATACATCAGCGCCTATACATTGCCCACCGTACATACATGGTCGCCTGCAAACAGCTGAAAGATTGAAATAATGGGAATAGATAAGTGGTTGGCCGGTTTTAAACTAACAGATAGGTGATAGATAGGTGCATGAAATTGTGATGCTTTATAAAGTCATACCTTTGTGTGAGTCAACAAATATCCCCGAAACAATGAACTTCGTTGGGAGTACATCACAGAACTCCATTAAAAACTAGAACGGAGCCGGGACGCGCATAACCGCGCCTTCATTAGCATAGTTTTGGGCACCTTCATTTGCATAATTTTGGGCACCATTTGCATAATTTTGGGCACTCATTTGCATGGTTTGGGGCACTTCCCCATTGAATTACACGTAAAACCTCCTGCATGCGCACTGTCTCAATGTTTGTGACGTTCGCGCGTGTTATGTTCAAACACAAAACGCGCTACACGCGCACGCGTTCCAAACCGCCTGAAACCGGTTACGGTGATGTGCCATTCAATAATAGTCGTTTCTCATAGATGTTAATAGAAATCTGTGGAGTGTGTCTATCAGTTTGTTTTGTCTCACAGTACTTTCCTCCAGAAATTATAAATAAGCCTATTTGGCCATAATTATGCTTAATTTCACTGGTGTTTTAAAAAGACCATATTCCTGAACGCGTGAGGGCGCTTGAACTGGGGGTGACTTGGGGGAAAAATGCGGGAAAAGTCGCGGGCACAGATTTCCATTAAAAGTAAACGTTTGGAACGCGTGCGTGCAAACATAACGCGCGATGGATGCAGGCCATTTGACAGCGCCCTCGCGCATTCAGTAATACAGTCCATTGGTTTCAATAGTGTAAAGACCTGAACTTGAAACCTCCCGATTCACATTGCTAGCTTAATTTAATTTTGTCATTATTGAGTATATTTTAGAGTACTCACGTGTTTGACAATTGGAGCCCGTGTAGCCAGTCTTGCACATACAGACGTTTGGTTTAATGCATTCACCACCATTACGGCATCCAGACACACATATAGCTGCAAGTAAACAATGATAAATCTGGTTAAAGCCCCAATACATCATTTGCAGTGACCCAAAATTTTACCTCATGGGTTGACAAGAAAACCCAACTAAAAGTGACGAGTTCATTTGCAAAAACAGATAAGTGCCATTCAAGATATTTCATGAACCTCAAGATTTTCTGTTGTGCCTTTCAGAAAATATCCAGCAAATCGCAGCTCTGAGGCATTCAATTAGTAGAAGCGACTTGGTTTTACCAATTTAATACCTTTCTTTTACAATTTGCTTGATATTTTCCGAAATGTGCAGCAAAAGATCTTGAGGTACATAAAAAATATTAAATGGCGCATCTCTGTTTTTGCAAATGAAATCTTCAAGTGTTTATGGGAATGGTAACAAACAACCAATGAGAACCGGACTTTCGTTTATGAATATGTATTATTTGTTAAAAGTTAAAGGCAGAGGCTTGTCAATGCGCGCGTGAGGCAAAATTTTTGCCACGAAATATGCAGCTCCATGCCTTTGCTATGGAGCTGCGTATTTCGCGGCACGAAGTTGGCCTCTGCCTTTAAGATGATGCTAAGAATCCCAACATCTCTGCTCATATGAACTTAGCAAGTCAATTAGGGAAGAAACACAAATTGCAATAAATGGCTGTTACCTTTGTGGCACTTCCTCCCTCTGTACCCGGAGGGGCAGGAGCATTTATTTGGCTTGACGCACCGGCCGCCATTTAGACATGAAGGTTCACAAATCGCTAACATAAAGAGATAAAAGTTAAAAAAATATGTTATCACACTGGGTTAATGAAGTCATTTTGTGGGCAAGCCAGATTGATTCCAATTTGGATTAGATAATTCCGAAAGTTGTGGGTTCGAATCCCGGCCCATCCATGGTAAATGTGCTCCCAAGCAAGGCAACTACCACATATTCTCTTTCTAAATCCGAGAGTGAATGTAATAATTGATATTGTGCCTAATCACCAAAGAAATAAAATAGCCAAATTTTGCATGAGAAAAAAAAACACATTGGGATTAGAACCCGATACCTCTGACTCTCCAGGCAGATGCTTTTCCAGCTAACCTACCAGGCACAGTGGTATACTCTTAGGTTTACTCTAAGAATCCACTTTTGTTCTTGTTATTGCATGAATGCACAACTGAGCAACGTAAGTGGGTACATGTGCAAAGGCAGTGAATTTGACGCATGTGATTACGTGTGCAAGCCTGATTGACTTCAAGCTCATATACAAGATTTGCAGTTTCCCAAAATTTTTATGAACCACTTGACTGCAAAAACCTAACTCAAATGGAAAATAGAAGTGGTTCCAAGTTCCAACTGCCCAAAGCAATGATTTTACCCAAGAAAATACATATTTGTTGATACGAATGATCTGACTTACCTATGGCGCAGTTGGGTCCGTTATAGCCCCTAGGGCAAGCACACATGTTGGGCCGAACACATGTGCCGCCGTTTCGACATGATGGGGAACAAATTGCTTCAGAATAAAAACAAAAAATACAAAACCCAATTTAACTGAGTCTGAATGCAACACAAATTAGAGCAACAGTGTTTCAGAACACTTGAAAATCGATGTGTGTTTTTGTGCTATGAAATGTATGCTAACAAAAAGTGTGTGCAAATTCCATTTTTATTAAAACAACGTTTTAGTGCATGGTGTTTGCAACAATAAGTAAGGTTTTTGTTTCAGATCAGATTTTACTGTAGTTTTCCTTTCCAGTTTTCAAGTTGACCACGTAGCAGAGCATTTGCATTTATTTTTTTTGGAGGTAAAGAAAGCTTGCATTATTTTCTAAAAGTCTTTTTCCCCAGCTCACCTGTTTGGCAGTTTGTTCCCTGGAAGCCGCGTAGACACACACAGTTATCAGGTCGAACACAGGTCCCTCCATTTTGACAGGCTGGCTTGCACAAGGCTAAAATAAAAAAAGTATAAATATGTGAATTATTTTAGCAATAATGACAATAATGACCCAGGGACTGCCGGGTTGAATAAATTTGATAAAAATGTAGATGTCCATGAGTTTGGGGAGTCTGGATTTAGTAAAAAATAACTTGGCTCTACCGGGATTTGAACCGTGGACCTTCTGCTTAATGTGCAGATGCCCTACCAATTGAGCTATGAAGCCAACTGGTGGTCTCAAAACACGGTTGTTCCTTATTGATTGGGATTGGCTATCACTTGAGCCTATATTACTTCTTACCATGTTGACATTTTGGGCCTGTGTACCCAGGCAGACAGTTGCAGGTATCTGGTGTGATGCAGGATCCTCCATTGGCACAGTTCACTGTACATGTCACTGGGGGAAAAAGGAATTCATGCTATCCAATAATAACATCAAACAAAAGTGAAATAATTACACAGTGTCTTAAATGTAGTTTACATCAGATAAGTTGTAAAAACGGCAAAGAATTACTGCTGCAACAGAGTCATAGGAGAGTTAAATTTAAGTCCATGCGAGAAAAACAAAAACCAAAAAATGCAGAAACGAAATAATGAATACGATCTATAAAAATCTTTTTTTTAAAATTCTATAAATGCATCATACACATGTGTACAAGGTGCACATCCATAACTGTGAAGTTCTACAGTTTAAACCTCTGGTTTTCCATCATCAGTTTAGATTTCACCAGAATAATGCAATGTTGCAAAGAGCTTGGTCGTGTCTGAATTATTTGGTTGTCACAAAATTACACTCGAGTCTACCATTGACTCTTGTGTAATTTCAAGAAGTAGCCTTGTTTAACCAGTTGACGCCAGAATTATTTTTGGAAAAAAAATACCATTTTAAAAAAAAAAGGCAAATGTGATTGGCCAAAAGTTAAGACAAGGTCAAACACCACAAATACTGACTCTTGAGAGTCATTTCTACATTCATTGTATGAATCTTCTCACCAAAGGATCATACTTTGCAACACTCCGAGGCGGCCACCACGAAGTGAGATTTGCTGCACTGACAGGCCGTCCACAGCCGTCATTTGTACACGGTTTGTACAAAAGAAGGGTGGAAAATTGACATGTTCAAACGTCAACTGTGGAAGACAGCGGCAAAGCTGACGTTTTAACTCGTCAACCACCCCTGTGACTATACATTGCCAGAACGTGTTTACACGTTCTCAAGCATCAATTGGTTAAATAGCTTGTTCCAAATCATTCATGGCAATGGTGTGTTAGTCTGAAGAATTCTAAATTGGAAAACCAGCAGTTCTAGACCCTCATCAAAACGTCAACTTGTCCAAAATGCCGAATTTATTACCATGCACGACAGGCTAAAATAAAGGTTAGAACTTGCAAGTTAGTACCATCATTTGCTGTGTATTTGACCATGCAACCATGTATTGGTGTTAGAATTAGTTCTATGAATGAACTGTATGCAGCAAACAAAATTAACTGGAGAGCATCCCATTCTGATCTACCAACTTACAAATTTGGCACTGCGGCCCAAAGTATCCATATTTGCATGAACACAAATTGGGGAAAACACATCGGCCTCCATTTTGGCAAGCTGGTATGCACTGCACTGTAAGATAGGTTGGCCCATTTATGTCAAACATCACACGGTTATTTTTACTGCCTTTTAATTGTTCACTTTTATCTCTGCTAATTTTTTCATAACAAATTACTGAGCATTATGAGTTAAAGTAAGTACATGGAACAGCCAAGGAGGCAAAACAAGTTGATTATTTGTAATTCTGTTGGGGTACAATTCTGCTAAAGATGGTTCGTATTACTGAGCTTATTGCAGTTATTGTTTCACAAATATGCAAAATAATTTCAAAGGGGAACTGAAGCAAAACAATGGCGACTAGTTCCCACGCGACACAAGGAAATGCAATTGTGAATTAGAGAGTGTCTGAGCTGAGCTGAGCTGAATATTGAAATATGCCACATATTTCTGTGTCCATTGTTTATGGAGTGAAACCGCTCAGAACATTCAGTGTTGCGACGGCTCTGCACATTTACTGTAGGCCTTACTGTGTACGAATCTGTCTGCGATGGAGGGGTTGGGGGAAACAAAAAACTGCGTCGCTGCATCAATTCCGGAGCTTCGGTCTGACCAGAGACAGAATACATGTACTTTTGTTTTGGGCCTAAAAGGTTGGACACCATGTATTTTGTCCATTTTTTTATGTTCGTTATATGGGAAATTTGCACAGGGAAGTTTTAGAAGGGTATGTTATTTCTCCTTTGGCTTTCCATTAATCTTTTTAAATCAAGCTTTAGTCATTGAGTTCATTTTAACAACATAAAAGTCCTCTACAAACATAATTGTACCACTGCAAATATTAGACTATAAGATATAAGTTTCTTGAGCTACAGCGTGTGTTAATATTGCGGATCTTTCTTGTCAAATTCTGTAACGAAAGGTTCCCTTACCCGTTTCACAAGCCGGTCCCGAGTATCCCATTGGACACACACACTCATTGGGCCGCACACAGTAGCCATTGTTTCTGCAAGATGGGCTGCATATGGCTGGGAAAAAAAGAACTCATTAATTTGACTGATATGGGTCTGCACGTTGACACTATGAGCAACTAACAATGGAAATTGGGCACACACCATTGTTAATAACAATGGTTTGTGCCCAATTTCCATTGTTAGTTGCTCATAGTGTGACAGCCCCGCAGTGGCAGTTTCTGCAATATCGACAAGACGAGACAAGTTCTCGACTATAAATACTACATATGTACCTTCTGGCCATAACCTGATTTCATGGTATTTTTTAAACAGAAAATGTCTCTTTATTAAAGAATGGGCCTTTTAAAGCCAGATTACATGATTGGAAAACTTTTAGAATAAAACTAAAGAATAATGTTGGTAAACTGCCTTGTAGAAATTTCAGCCACATAGATGCAGTAATACTTCAGAAAACCTTCAAATTCCAAGCATGATCTTTGTGTTAAAATGATTGGTAAAAGAAGTCTACAGACAACGTATTTAAAAAAAGCACCTTCAGTTGTTAATTTCTCCCACAAAGGTACCATATTTACACGGGAAAAAGGGCTTGTGATGTTTGTTACCATTGCTATCAACACGTTCAGTCAGGTTTTTCTTGTCAAGAACATAGAACACCCAAGACAATGCTTTGCCTAAACTGCTTCCCAGTCCAAACGATCGCGTGCATTCCACTTAACACATGTAGATCAGTGAAGATAGTATAACCAGTAAAGTCAAGGCATCATATTGGGAGTACTAAGATGGCGGACGGTGGCTTCAAATTTATTGGACTCACCAAAATGGCACCGGTACCCTGCGTATCCATCCTCGCACACACAGCCCTGGGATGGGTCGCACTTCATGCGCCGAGGACAGCCCCAACCACAGCGCGACTTGGGAATTTCTTCAATCAAGGGACAAAAAAGGTTTCTCATGTAACACTTGTATAACCAAGAAATAAAAACCATTGTACTCGGTGCAACTTGCGAAATATTGTTATACAAGTAACATGAAATATGTTACATGTAAGTGGTATGGGTTATGCACTATATACTAAGTGCGTTTTCCGAGGACACGCTAAAACTCACAGCGAGTTCGGGAGGGACTCGAAGCCACGATCTCCTGCACACTACTAGGCAGACGTCTTAACCACTCGACCACCAGTTAAGACGTCTGCCTAGTGTGCAGGAGGTCATGGGTTCGAGTCCTGCCCAAGCACGCTATGAGTTTAGCGTGTCCTCGGGAAACGTACTTAGTATATAGTGCATTCGTTAAATGATTGAAAAATTTTTAAAATATAGGAACAACAGCATTACATATCTAAAGAGTAATGTAGAAAAACTGCCTTTTAGAAATTTCAGCCACATAGATGCAGTAATACCTCAGAAAACCTGAAAAATCCATGTACGTTTTTTGTGTTGAATGAATAATAAAAAAATTGTCTGCAGACAATTTCTTTAGAAAAAGCACCTTCACTGAGTTGGCACCATATTACACAGGAGAAAAAAATCACGTGTGGCATTTGTTACCATTGCTATCAACACTTTTAGTCAGGTAAAATTTTGGGTAACTGCAAATGTTGTATTGGGGTTTTAACTCGAGACGTTCGACATGACATGCAGTTATTTCCTTATTTGAAAAACAAAATAAAACACAGGCTGCATCTCACCTTGACAGGTGACACCACTGCCAGTATAACCGCTTGGACAAGCTCCACATGTAAACGAGGTTTGGGAGTGTTTGTCAGGTTGGCAGACGACACCAGGGTAGCAGGGCTGGTTGATACAGGGGTTGGTTGGAGTTGAGCATGTGAGACCTTAATCGTGTTTGGGAAAAGAAAAAAAATAGCATTCATTAAAATAGCATTCATAGCAACTGTTTTTTTTTTTTAGGATATCTGGAATATGCACTCAGCAAGTTTACAGCCTGTTCATGATGAAAGGTCACAATTTATTATCCAAATGAACAACCTATAACGAGAATTCCCCGACCTACCCGTATATCCCTCTTCACACCGACAGGAGGACACCGCATTTTCCTCCACGCAGTGCCCATGTATACATGGATTGGACGAGCAACCATCCAATGAGATCTCGCAGAGTGTGCCGCTGTACCGCGGGGGACAGCTGCAGGCATACCGGGGAAGCTCGGCCTGGTTAGACGCGTCGGTGTTTGATTGGCCCACGGTGGTCGGTAGCACGCAACGTCCTCCATTACGACAGCCGCACCGGACTACTTGCACCTGCAAAGAAATTATATTTTTCTTAGAATATTTCAAGCTGTCTGTTTCAATCAAAAGATTTAAGACTGAACAGACAAATATAGAGCGTATTTCAAATGAGCACGATAACTGTTTTCGAAACGCTTCGGAAACCGTATCTGTCCAGCGGCACACCTCTGGAATGTTCTTCCTAACAGCATGCGTCAAATTCATTCCATCAGTAATTTCAAGTCCTAGCTTAAGACACATCTTTTTGTTCAGTATTACCAGACTTGATGATGCTCTTTGGTTTTAACGTTTAATCTTTTTTATCTATGTACATGTATATGTTATCGCTTTGGTTTATACTGTAAAGCGCCTAGAGGCCCTGGCATTTGGCGCTATATAAGATTGCAATCATTATATTATTATTATTAAATGGTTATTTGCCCGTGCACGCACCAGCAAATTAAAACCTGCTCTGATAAGGGTTTTGCTGGTGCGGGCAACGGTATTTTGCCAGTAGAAACGGCCGATAATGCTTTTTAATGGGGTGCGTTGTTCCAACTGCCGTGTGCACGCATCAAATAACTGGTATTTTGTCACCAGTACAATCAGGGCGTGTTTGTTTCACGACAGATCCGAATCCAGATCCCGAGTTATTTTACGCTCAGAAGCAAACGTAACTGCTCTCGACTAGGAATTCAAGTCACGTGAATTGGATCTGCGCAGATCTGAATCTGGATCCGTCCGAAACAAACACGCCCCATGACAACATAAACGTTAAAGGCGTTGCGCACCGCATCGGTAAAAACCGCTTTAATGTCGGTGCTACTAATAGAAACACGCTCTATAAAGGCTCACTGTATCCTTTACAATGGCCAGAAATAATAACTTGAAGGCACAGGCTCGTCAGCAATGCACTCGCGCCAAATTCGTGCCACGAAATACGCAGCTTCATGATTTTGCTATGGAGCTGCATATTTCATGGCACGAATTTGGCGCACGCGCATTGCTGACGAGCCTGTACCTTTAAGTGATTATAAAAATGATACCAAAAAAATAATATAATTTTTCTACTCGGCAGATGTTATGTTCTTTAGAAAGCAACATTTTTAACCACTTGATCCTGGAAGACATGTAAACACGTTCTGGCAATGTATAGTCCCCGGGGGCGGTTGACTCGGAGTGTTGCAAAGTATGATCTTTTGGTGAGAAGATTCATACTATGAATGAAGAAATTACTCTCAAAAGTTTGGTGCTTGACCTGGGGCCAATTTCATAAAGCTGTTTAGCCAAAAAAATTTGTTTGTTTTATAAAAGTGGGTTAGCAGTCGAAATCTTATGTGATGTGTATTACAATTGCCTGGTGTTAAGCTATTCTTGCTAAAAACACAAGTTGACATACAATTTGACTATTAAATTATTTTTATAAAGCAAACAAATTTTAGATTAAGCAAATTTGTTTGTGATTTGGCCCCTGGTCTTAACTTTTGGCCAATCACATTTGCCTTTTCAAAAATTGGTTTGGTTTTTTTTGCCAAAAATAACACCGGTGTCAACTGGTTACAAAAAAATAGATTTCTGAAATTCATCCTACCTGCAAAACTGACTGCGCCGAAGCACCACAAGCATCGGTGATGACCACGGAAAAGGAGTAATCGCCTTCCTGAGTTGCCAGCCAAGTCAAGGTACCATCTGACGTCACGCTGACGCCACTCGCATCGTCTTGGGATGCAAGGTGGTACGTGATCGTCGAACCCTCCGGGTCCTGCGCAATTAGCTGATATCCCAACACTTCATCCACGAAGATCGTTTGTAGACGAGTGTCCTCTGGAACGGGGGGCTTGTTTTCTGACAAATAATACAAGGCGAGTGAGAAAAAAACTCTTTTTGTTTCGTAAATGTTTATCACCAAAACTGGCCAAGATTCGTTTCTTGATAATGCAATCATGTTTACATGGTTACTGAGCATGTCTGGTGAATGAATCATTGATTTATGGTATTGCATAAATGTGCGGAACAAAACAAATGCTTGACGTATGTGAGGATGTCTTTAAAGATAGATTGCAAGATTGGGAAACTTTTACAAACGACGTTATCTCCATGTGTGATTGAGGATGTGTGATGCTTTTTACTGCCAAACTTATAGTCTGGTCAAAACAACCTTTCAAATTTTGATACTTTTTTTTGGGTAAATGGTATGCCTGCAACTTCCACATGGCCACAAATACCAGGCATACCGTCTCAAGATCACCTTGGGACAATAAATATGAACAGTAAATATTTGTACAGTATAAATTGTACAGTTTGTGTCAGTTCTTACCAGTATTTGGAGACCAAATGTGCACACTCTTTCCTGGCACACACTGTAGGCACTGATCGTTCGGATTAATCTCGCCACGTTGGAAACACTTGGATTCAATCAGGCAGGAACGTTCCTGGGATTTTAAGATGTAAACACAAAAACTTTATGATTTGCCGAAGAAAAAAAAAGTCACATATGCAATACAATATAATCACATATGTGAAAATCCTAGTTTGTTTACTTTTTTGTTTTTATAATTTGTTTATAATTTTTCTTCATTTTGTTTTTGTTTTTACATTTTGTTTTTTTATTTCAGCACAAAACCAGCTAGTAGTAAAAAAATTAAAAAAATAATATAATATAATTTTTACCTTCATTCGGCAAAGTCCAGTCCAGTCACATTGTAGGCAGTGGGAATCATAAATGGTAAAAACAAGCCCTGAGCTTACTGTTGATTCCTCATAGGACATCTAAAAAAAATGCAAGATGACAAGACTTTATAGACTTTGAGAAACTATCAACATTGATGGATTTAATTTATATTTCTTTCACATCTCGAGGTAACATGTTCAAAAGAAAAGCACAAATCTCTCAAATTCATTTTTAGCTTTTGTTACATTTCATTATATATGTAAAATTCTTGTCCTGTTAAAGGCATAGGCTCGTCAGCAATGCGCCCCTGCCAAATGTGTGCCGCGCAATACGCAGCTCCATAGCAAAGGCATGGAGCTGCGTGTTTCGAGCACGAATTTGGCGGGGGCGCATTGCTGACGAGCCTGTGCCTTTAAGTCAAATGTCACATATTTTGATCATGTTCAAAATTTTCCAATTAACTAGGTTGTGTTTTTTTCCCTGATGGCAGCAGTAATAATGGCAAAAGACATGTGCACTATATATAAGAATCCACCATTATTATAATAAATTCTATCCATTCTAGGGGTTCCTTTTTTAGCCCAATTGCAAGGCCTTTAAGAAATTCAAGTGGAAAATCTAAAAATAAGGGTGATTTCCAGTTTAAAAGGTGTACAACCCAGGCCAGGGTTGTAACGAGTCTCCCTCTGCTCAAGTCCCAAGTAAAGTCAAGTCAAATTGCCTTCGAGTCCCAAGTCAAGTCAAGTTGGTCAAGTCAGGTCAAGTCAGGTAGTCAAAACAGTACATTTGTTCAAGCTGATTTCAAAATGGGATCTAAACACTGAAACTTGCATTCGTGAAGGGTATTTTTGTTGTTCTGGCTAAAAATGCTCCATGTTTAAACAAAGCTTAGATTTATGTAGTGCTAAAATACATTTCGTTCTCAAAATGCACCCCACCCCTCTCCCCCACCCCCCCGAAAAAAAGAAATCGCATAAAAGTTCAATTTCATTTTTGGCCGACTCAAGTAAAAAACAAATGTTCAAGTCTGAGTCAAGTTAACATGGTAAAGTCAAACTGCCTTCGACTTCCAAGTCAAGTCCAACTGGCTTCAAGCCCTAAGTTAAGTCAAGTCAAATTGCCTTTGAGTCTCAAGTCAAGTCAGTAATATTTGGGACTCAAGTCGACTCCCGAGTCCGAGTCATTACAACACTGGTACGACCCATTTTGTTTGTGATTCGTGAATAATACCTTGATTTCCCACCTCGTCAAGAACTCCTCCTGGTCTGGATTGTAACCCTCTGGTGGCAGATGGCACAATGCAGATCGTCGATTGATGTAACTTGCTTCGCTTTGAAGGAAGGTGGCGTTTGTACTGGAGCCCTGTATCATTGCAAAATACAAACAAGGGGTGCCTTACAAATGTTGCTGTGCTACCCATGCAAGAGCATGTTTCTACCGCAAACATCGGCATTCATTAAACACTTTTTGACAATATAACTGGCAATGCCCTTGACCATTAACCTGGCTTGGCACAATAACGCGTGCGTGCATGCTGAAGTTAAAATGACGTGCCCACCAAAACAAGTTTTATCGGTTGTTGCCTGCAACAGTATTTTTGTGTGTGTGTGTGTTTTTTTTTTGTTTTTTTTTTAAAATCACCTTTAGTGGGAAATTTCTCCCACAATGTTACCATTTTACAGAGGAAAAAAAAATCATGTGGTGTTTGTTACCCCTGCTGTCAACACTTTTAGTTGGGCTTTTCTTGTCAACTTGCGAAGTAAAATGTAAACACGGATGTTTTAGAAAGGTATCTTTCTCAAACATCTCTGGCCACATCGTGAGACAGCAGAATGATGAATTTTTGTTTATTCCGATTATCACGATGAATAACTTATTTCATTTTATTTAAAGGTATCTTGTCAGACATTTTGTTACCCTTTTGGGGCTCGCGTTATATTCTTGGAGCAAGTTATTACTTCTATTTTGAGAAACAATAGAAGTGTCCGTCTTGGTTACGAGCGTATATTGGAATTTTTACACAGGGCTTTTAGAAAGGCACACTATTTGTAACCCTTTTTGAACCTAAGTTCTTCAGAACAACAAACTTATTTCTTTTATTTTGAGACCAGACAAAGGTATTTCCTCGAAAATATGGTCTGTGTTGCCAAAATGCCCCCTTTACCGTGGAAAGACCCACTTCAATTGCCAAAATAAGTTCTAAACTTATGAACGACCCATATAGGCTTCAATAGCTGCTAAAAGAAATCTTAAGAAATCTGCAAGGCCGTTTCAAAGTTCACAATCACAAATTTCCAACCTGCACTAGCGTGAAGTGACACTCAATTGTTCTCCCAGCCTGGAATTCCTTAGCCGTCACCCGTACAAGCCGGCAGCTCCGAGATCGCCAGTCACAAAGGCCATTGTTTTCTAGTCTCAATAATTCAGGTTCATCAGCTGTTGTGACAGAAGGAAGACATTCAATGATTACATTTTATCATTTAATTTTTATTTATTTATTGGGTTTAATAAACTTCATTTCACAACTCATAGGCTGAATTGCATGAAGCTTACATGTGTGTTCCTCCTAAAAATTGACATGCATAGGTGGGTGGTGACATTGGCAGCCGGCGGCCAGAGACACGGGGAATCCCCTTACTCTTCACAAAAGAGTGCTCTGGGATCTTTTAAGTGTGTTAATTCCAGAATTAAAGTTCATCACACCAATGTGGAATGGTTTCACACTATAGGAAAAGGCGTTCACCCTTTTACTTCTATTTTCCCCTACAGTTTTCACACACTATATGGAATATTTCTCACAATTTATGAAATAATTCAAAATAATGTATTCATTTCTATAGTGCAAATGCTCAAATGTGCTGTACATTTCACGGTTACAAGGGAAATTTCTGCAAAAAGAAGAAACATGCAACTGCAATGTACATACCAGTTGACCTGCTACAATCATGTGAAGAGAATCCTGCTGCACAAACACAGCCCAACGTAGAGCAGATACCATTCTCACTGCAGTTCTTCGGACAATTCAAGGCTTTTACGACATTCTCTGGCGGAATCAAATCCATTGGAACTTGCCCAATATCCACATTCCACAGCGACCGGTCGGCAACCAATGCTGCCTCGCACTGGTTCTCTAACAACGGGATGGCGTGCTCGCTCCAGAAAATGTCGTCGGTCATGAGTATATCGCCAAGACACACTTCAATGGCGTCCTGAATAAACATGTCCGTCTTGAAAGTGTTTGTACCGCAGGCTAACCCGAGCGAGGAGTTCCGTATAGTTCTCTCGCAGATATCTAAGGCCTGCTGTTCGGTGATATTGGTAGCCGTGGGCCACTGCGCGGTGACGGGTTTGAGGTCCGTGGGGGCGTGGTCCGGGTAGAAAAAGTAGGTGTCGATCAAGGGGGCGCTAAAATCAAGGTTACCCTCTTCCATGAGAAACATGGGTGATTCTGGCCCGTAGTCTCCATACTGTGGAGGTTCGTCGAAATGCAGTATATCTGTAAAGCGTTTTCTAATTTTGTGCCCTTTGTCATCTTTATGGTGTATTTCCTTGGATGTAGCGTCTGAAATTTCCGCTCTCTTAATTCTTCGTTGCCACGGCGCCGTGACGACGTTGCTGTACATTGTCGTTATGTCCAGCGATCTGATAATGTCTTCGCGTGACACGCCTTCGTTCCTAGTGCACCTGGCCACGCAGTTGATACCGTCGAGGCAATCTAAGTCGTGAGATGGAAAGAGCGTGTTGTCTACCGCAAGCGTAAAGAGAGAACAAGAGCATGATGGGAGCTGGAGGCGAAACGGAACGGGAGAGGGAACTAAATTGAACATCCCACCGTCGCGTAATCTGTGAAAAGGCAAGCATAAAGACACAAAAAATTAAAATAATTACGTCTGGTAAGGGCAAAACAAACCTAATTAACCACAACACAATTAAAAAATAAAAACATAATGCAAATTCTCACCTCCAATGCAAGCATAAAGACACAAAAAATTAAAACCAGGGGCCAGTCTCGGGAAAGCACTGATATACAGTGTTAATAATTACGTCTGGTAAGGGCAAAACAAACCTAATTAACCACAACACAATTAAAAAAAAAAACATAATGCAAATTCTCACCTCCAATGCAACCATAAAGACACAAAAAATTAAAACCAGGGGCCAGTTTCGGGAAAGCACTGATATACAGTGTTAATAATTACGTCTGGTAAGGGCAAAACAAACCTAATTAACCACAACACAATTAAAAAAAAAACCATAATGCAAATTCTCACCTCCAATGCTCCACAAATTCATTAGCTTGTTGGTTTCTCATAACGACATTCATATGTCGTCCCTGGGCATTGCGGAAGTCATTATCGGGATCACCATCAAAGTTTCCGCACAAACCCTGTGTTTGGTTGAAATCAACAGAGGGCGCCTGTACGGTGACGCTCATTCCCCAGTCGGCGATATCGGCACGAACAAAGGCCCCGGATGGGAACTCGACCTGAAAGAAACAGAGCACACATAAACTCAACAAGAACTGGTAAATGATTTTTCACAAAGTCATTTGCAGAGTTAAAGCCCCAATACATCATTTGCAGTTACCAAAAATGTTACTTCACGAGTTGACAAGAAAAATACGACTAAAAGTGTTGATAGCAATGGTAACAAACACCTAATGATTTTTCCCCGTGTAAAATGGTACCTTTTTGGGAGAAATTGCCAACTGAAGGTGCTTTTTTAAGAAGTTGGCTGCAGACTTTTTACCATTCATTAAACACAAAAATAATTCATAGATTTTTCGGGTTTTCTGAAGTATAAACAGCCAAAGTGTGACGTGCGTTGCCATGCATGGTAATTGGCTCTAAACATCATGGCCGTCAAAAAAAGTACTATTGCAAAAGCACAGGGACACAGTTCAGTGATTTTTAGTGAAGTTAAGGAACACTGTTTCCGTGTTACCTCCACAACCATTTTAACTTTTTTTTGCCCTTGATAACCCCATGAATCAATACTATTTAGAAATTCAAGCTGTTGGATGAGAGAAATTTAAAACATTTATTACTTGTAACAAAATCCTCATGGGTTTAAATTTATGTCAACTAAATAGAATTTTGTTCAAATGTAGGTGTGACATTTGGTGCTTTTTAGCAGATTTTCTTGAATCACAAAGAAATTTAAGCTAGAATCCTTCAAATTCAAATTAAAAAGGATTGTTTAGTTTGAGAACTGTGTGTTAATTTCGAATTCAACATGAAAACATTTGTAGTTGGAGTGAAATCAGTTGAACTGTATTGGTTTCCAAGTTACATCCACAACCACCACTTTGTTAAATAATTTAAAATGGCGGCACTTTGTCAACAGTGAAGACTCCCAAATTACCCCCAAACAGTGTAAGCCATCACATCATGCAACATTGTTATAAAAATGGTGATTTATTGCTCCCTTATTGACAATTGTTGTCGAAATGAAGAAATGTCACACTTTGTTCCTCAACTTCATGGAATGACCCATGGCAGTCCATTACTGCATCTATGTGGCTGAAATTTCTACAAGGCAGTTTATCAACATTATTCTTTAGTTATGTAATGCTGTTGTTCCTTTTTGGAAATTGCAGAGTTCGATTCGGCAAAGGCAAATCGAGTGTAAATGGATGGGCCTTAAGTGTACATGTGAAAGCAAGTATGTCAGTACAGCAGACGCTATTCACCTGAAACATGCAAAATGCTAATTTTGATTAGGACACCACGGCAAAGGTTTGAGCTTACCGTAATCTTGGTTCCGTTCCTGGCCTCTTTAACCCTAACCCCCTCCGAGAGGGGGAGGGGGCTCCGGATCTTGACCTCCGCCGTTGTCTCAAATACAGTGCCCTTGCACATGTCGACTGAGATGATGTCATTATCTTCCCTTGCAACGAAACCGCAGCCACAGGAAACCGAGTCTATGGACCCGCCGCAGTTCCAAATTCGGTGGTGAACCTGATGAGTGGTGGTTTGTGATAATTAAAAAAGAATCCCTAAATTGCACAGTTCAAATTTACAAAAAAAAAAAGTCTGCATTTGGTATTCTCTTGTTTTCAGAAAGTTTCCCGTTTCTTATTATTTTCTTCTCAGAGCCATGCTTCTCTAAAAGAGAAATTTCTGACACGTTAGGCCCCATGAGTCATGCAATATTAAAGGAGTGTGTCCAGATCCCATTTTTTTACCCACCCATTTTCCCATGGGTGTGGAGATTTTTCAAATTTGTCTCATTACCATTCTGAAATTTTCAAGGATATCGTTAAAAAACCACCTATGTTTTGTAAACCTGGTTCCATGAAGCAGCCAGTGCAGTAATTACACCAACCTTTTTGCCTCCACATCTAAATTGGAGATTACAAATTTCCTGTTTTCTTCCCATGGATAGTATTTTGGGGAGGTATTTTATATGACTGAAAATCCATTTTTCTGAACACGCTTTTTTAATCTTTCAGAATCGCAAAACTGATTATCAGCATTCAATTTATTATCACCTTTTGTGTGTTGCCAAGATTTCTGGGTCTACACTAAAACCAGTGGACTGTTTCCCTGTGCTTTATAAATGGACCTTTCAGATTACCAGTGAATGTTTAGACCCAGTTACCATGGCAGCTGATGTCACACATTTGTAGTCTACTGGATGATATATACATTGTATTATCAACAACCTTTCCGGAGTTTTCTCACCTACGTAAGTGAAATACCACATTGCCTCAACCTGTTTTTGTTTAGCATTTTTCCTCCCTTCTTGGTATTGCAAGTATTAAAAGCTTAAGTGGCTATTGAGTCTGTTATTAACGACTTCCGTGCAAAATACATAAGACAACCAAACGTTGAAAACAAATTACAAGTGTACAACAATTTTATTTCCCATGCATACCTCAAATTCTCTGACGCGGCTTTTGACCAAAATGTAAGTGCCCGTCTTGTAAAAGTCATATTTTCTGGAGGAAAAGAAAACCAAACAACTTTTATTCAACAAAAAGTGAGATAAGACTGGCCACAAATCTCTTTTTATCAGGGGAAAATCAATGTTTATATACACTTGAAGGTGTATACAATATAAACTGATACTTACTTCCGATCAAAAGTGATAAAATGCGGCTCTGTAAAGGCGTAGCATTGAGCAGTGGGAACATCTTGTACACTGACCTGAGGAAATATTTGGAGGAAAACAATATTTTAGGCATTCTTGAGTAGAAAACTCTATTCAGAAATACTTGACCACATGGGTTTCCCCAATGAGATTTCCCTGGGGGTTTTCCTCCCACTTCTAAAATGCATCTCCTTTTTCATCACTTTAATTTAATAATAAAGTATAGTAAAAGTTCCAAAAGCTCAGCTATTTCATCGTCCATCATAAGTACAAAACCTGCCATGTTGCTTGTGAGTTGTAAAAAGTCTTTGTGTCTGGGGTCGTCACATTTGACGCGCACATACAGTGGGCGCATCGTGCAATGGAAAAAAAACGTATGGAACAAAATTGCACGGCAAATGGAACAAAACTGCACGGTTAGTGACGTAGCATTAAATGGATTAAATATTGACGACACGTGACCTGCTATCATCCAATCAGATAACAAGGATCTACTTGGGCATTATATTAAAGACCCTGGTTGGCAAAGATGCCAGAAAATTAAAGCCTAATACAACATTTGCAGCTACCCAAAACTTCTTAAAATAGGAGAAATTGCCCCCTGAAAGTGATTTTATTTTTACTATTCATTAAACACAAAAAACATGGATGGATTTTTTCGGTTTTCTATAGTATTTCTGCATCCATGTGGCTGAAATTCCCACAAAACAGTATTATCAACATTATTCTTTAGTTTTCCAATCAAGTAATGTGTCTTTAATAACAACAACAATAACTACATTTTGTATTTTCAAAAATACCACCAATGCACTAACCTCTACATCCGGTGGGTCGAATCCATTCCAGAACGGATCCTTGCTTGATATAGCTCCGGTCACGATGACGCTATCGCGACTCCCGTCTCGCGTGAAATCCGTTACGGCAGTGACGAGCACCGAAGCCCGCCTACAACGCGGCTCTAGGCAAACACGCGACCTGAACTCCAAGAAACACTCCGACAGAACCACGTCTGATCCTAGATGCATTTCTGCTCAACATATTAAAAAAAAAAAACATAGAAATTAACTTCTTTTTTTTTGTTGAAATTTCCAGGACAGCATTACAGACATGTGAAGTATGTTGAATGTTCAATTTAGAAAACTGAGAAAAACCTTGATTTCCTTGGAAATGTTCCAAGACGTCCAAAAAAATAATGATTGAGTGCAATGAGGGGGGGGGGGAGGGGGGGAAAGGTTATAAAAGCCCCCAGTACATCATTTGCAGTGACCCAAAATCTTACTTCATGAGTTGACACGAAAAAACTGACTAAAAGTGTTGACAGCAATTGGAACAAACACCACAGACTACAAGATTGGAAAACTTTTAAAAACAGGAACAACAGCATTACATACTTAAAGAATAATGTTGATAAACTGCCTTGTAGAAATTTCAGCCACATAGATGTAGTAATACTTGAGAAAACCATAAAAAGCCATGCATGGTTTTTGTTTTGAATGAATGGTAAAAAAAATTGTCTGCAGATGATTTTTTTTTCAAAAAAAACCCCTTCAGTTGGCAATTTCGCCCACAAAGGTACTATTTTACATGGGAAAAAAATCACGTGGTGTTTGTTACTATTGCTAGCAACACTTTTATTTGGGTTTTTCTTGTCAACTCGTGAAGTAAAATTTCGGGTCACTGCAAATGATGAATTGGGGTTTTTATTTATTTATTTATTCACCACATCCAACAGCGAAAGGACCGCCAATTACAGGAATGGGATCAATTAATATAGATATTCGAATAACTATCAACTTCTTAGTTGAATTTGAAACGGCCAGAGACACCGGGGAATCCCTCCCCTTGCTCTTCACGAAAGAATGCTCTGGGCTGTTTAAAGTACGTTACCTAACACACTGGACCAACGGCTTTAATTACATCCCTTCCGAAGGACGGAACAAATGTGATTAAGTGCCTTGCTCAAAAGCACAAGTGCCACAACCCGTCAAAGCCCGGAATCGAACCCAATGCACATTCTAGTACTGGCACTAGACCGCTCTGCCATAACATGCACAGTGCATTCAAAATGCTAACTTACCACTGTTGATACTGGTTAGAGCCACCCTGATAGAACATGCACTGTCGCCATCTGCACACGTGATTGGTACGCTACTCTCGAACATCAAAAAGTGTGGTTGGCCGTTCTCCAAAATATCAAGCCGCTCCGGTGTAACCTAACCAAAACACAAGATGACATGAATGTGGCGTGATTAGGCACCATACCAAGTATTGCATCTATTACTTTGTTCAGTTGTGCACCCATGCAACACTGAGAGAAAAATTGGGTTCATCAGGAAAACCTGAGGGAGTATACTAGCCGTGCCTTGTAGCTCAGCTGGCAGAACATCTGCCTGGAGAGTCGGAGGTCTCGGGTTCAAATCCCGATGAGACCTATATGATTTTCCTCTCGTCCCATGTTTGGTTGCAATTAATTATGTTATAAACAACATTACATGTATCACACCAGTGTATAATAAAAGGGGCAAGTTCGATTGACGACTATAGTTAACTATAGTTTGACTATTTGCAACCGAACGCAGTCTAGTCAACGATGGTTAATTGTATTTTGCACGTAACCAGTTGACTAACCAAAGGCGTTTGCACTTGAGTGATAGTGCTCATGTATGTGTATTGCCAGAATGACATTCGACTAATGGTTATTTCTATGTATGAATCAAACTTGCTCTAAGATGGCCTATATACCTGTAAGGACATCAGATATCTAAAAATTAACTTGAACATTCTATAATGACCTTTCGGAGCTTCAGTAACATTTAGTTGATGTCTTTATATTTTGCATGACTAACCTTAATTGTAGCTTCGAATGGGTCGCTGTCTACAGCAGGACTTTTAACAGCCCTGGTTTCATTGAAAAAAGCCTGGACGGAACAGATTATCTGTTGAGAAAAAAAATAAGAGAGTTTTGAAACAGGTCACAGGTTTTTTTTTTTGTCGACTGCCCGATTTTGACAGGACCGGACCTGTTGGCACCGATGACCCCGGTCATTTTTATTTTAATTTTTTTAACTGCCAAAATGAGTTGGGAATTTTTAGGACATTTTCAGAAAAGTAAATTTTTTTGTCAATTTTGACAGGACCATACCTTATTTTGAAAACTGCCGAAATGAGTTTGGCAAATGCTATTTTCTTTTTTTTAGGATCATTTCCGAGACATTTTTATTGTATAATGCTTTGTATAATAGTTTAAGGTACCAATACCAAAGACTGGTCACACAGCAATGCATGAAATTACACACGAGTCTATGGAAAGCCATCAACACCTAGCACATAGCCATCAGGGCCCAATTTCATAGAGCTGTTTAACAGCCCATTTTCCGTTAACCGTGCGTCAGGCTATTTCATAGACATCGTTAACGGTAAGCAACTGAAAACCTGCCTTAACCGCACAGCCAAATTTTGCTTAAGATAGTGACGCAACAACGGCGGTTTCTAAGCGTGCGCGTGCTTAAGCACGCCACGGCCGTGAAAAAGCCTTAACGTTAGCACAACTTTTCTGCTACTGTAAGCACACTTTTTCAGCTGGCGCTTAAGCAGCTCTATGAAATTGGGCCTAGATATGGAGCCATTTTGATTCTGACTGTGCATGAATATATAGATCAGCGGTTCAAACTAAACTGCATATATGATTTTTTGGGACACATCAATGCCCACTTTCTCACCTTATCCCCCATTCGAAAGTAGTCCCTGGGGCTCACGAATACGTTGTTGTCAAATGTGTCCATGGACAATACTTTCTGGTGAGAGTTGGTGCTATCTACCTGGGAAGAGGGAAAAAAGAGGTAAACAAAAAATGGCGACAGTAAAAAAATAAGTCTCATAATGACCTCGGAAATATAAGTTTTCTTAAAATATAAATTCGTGATCAGAACAGAGATTTGTTGAATACAGTGAATTTGACCAATCACTTTCTAATCGCTTTAAGACTGATCTGCTTCAGTGATTTCCTCCAGGTCCAACAGGGCCTAGTTAAAGTGATTCCCACAGTAATGAAATGTGATATTTTTCATTTCTGAGAGAGTTAAATGCCCTGTAGATGATCTGTTTTTGAGCGATTCTGCGAATAAAACCTTTATAAATCAAAAGAAAGACATCAACAAACTCATCCGAAGAAATTTCAGCTTTGTCAAATGTACCACGTTTAAAAAAAAAAAAAAATCCATATGCGTTTTCCTGGTCTTGGCTGGGTGTTTCAAATATTCGTTCTCAGTTGAACGTGTAGGGCCTACTATGTGGCTTGCGTCATGCACTCTGTGGCGCATACATGCATGTGCGCGCGATCCATAAAAATGCATCGCGTTGGAACACGCACACACAGTACACAGCACCAATTAATTTTGGACCGCGTAGATGCGAACCAAAAATAAGTAAATAATTTCATCTTTACGGATTATTTTATAATAAAAATATATCATTTTGTAGTTGGGTAGTTGCTATTAATTCAATCTTTACTTTCAGAACTTTCCCTGTAAACTCGTCGATTACTTTTTGGGGTCATTGCAGATGATCCACTGGGCCTTTTAAGGGCTCTCAGAAAACCAATTGAACCTTTGTGAAATGAGCTGACCACCACTGTATCTCTATGGGCATCCCCCAAATAGCCCTAGATGTGCACAGGGAGGCATTTCAGGAAAAGTGGCGCACCCTGCCCCAGTGGCTCTTTTGAAGGCTGGTGCAGTCAGCCTTGCAACACTCTGCATGAAATATTATTCCGTCAAGCGATGTAGTGATGATGATGGTGGATTCTTATATAGCGCACATGTCCGCTCCTGCAGCCGATTTCACGAAATTTTATGCAATTGCGCAAGTCCACTTACGCCATTACTTGCGCAATAATTTATGGCGTAAGTGGATTGCGCAATTGCGTAAAGTTTCATGAAATCGGCTGCAGGCGCTGTTACCAATATTACCACTGCCATCAAGGAATCACCAGAACCATTTCGCTTCAACTAGGTGGCTGCTGGCCAGGCGCTAAACCCTATCAGCAGTTAGATTGTGACATTCCCCTTAACAGCTTCCCATATATCGCTTGGGTTGACGAGGCAACTGGGATTAAGTGCCTTGCCCAGGGACACAGACACGTTGGTCATAGTGGGGCTAGAACCCACAACCTCTGATTGGGAGTCCCGCTTCATACCCACTAGACCACACGCGCTCCAGTGATCTAGTGGTCGTGAAGAAAACATTTAACATTTGTCTTTGTTGCTAAAATTTTCCCACAAACTTTAGCCTTGTAAAATTCTCTTTTGGGAATGGAGGGCATGTGATTCCTACGGGTAAAATTATTTAAGAACATATAATATTGAAATGGGAAACAAAATACCATTTAAACAAACATGAAATGCCAATGCATTTTTCTAAAATAAATGTAAATAGTTTGGTTTTTGTCCGTGTCTGCTGTAATTTTATTAATTTGTATTCATTTTTATTACTACTTTCTTTTTGGATTGATGACATTTTTCAGCAATTGTTTTGTAATCTTTTTCTACAAAGTATTCTTGTAATCCATCACTGTCAACTTGAATGATAAAATAATCTAGATATTAACTGATCAAACTGGTATATGAAAAATTTAATAAAATGCCATTCATAAAATTCCCAAGCATCAGTAAAAATGCCACAATGTGCAGAGAGGATGACACTAAATATCCACCTTCACGGATAACATTTTCAAATGACTTCCTGGCTATTTTCCCCACCCCATGACCACCCAAGTTATTGACAATATGTTCATCAGATTGGTCTAAAAATTGATAATCAGCATCGTTTTTTTCGGAAGTAAGATAAGACAACCATCTTTAATTGCAAGAACTAGTGTGGTCTATTTGATAACGTGAAGGAAAACAAAATGACATCACTCAAAAATCAAAGAGAACAGTTGGTTTTAATAACTATTTGGAAGTGGAGATTAAGACGGAATTATAAAAATTTCCGCTTCCTCAGACTCCCTGACAGAAAATAATTAAAGGGGAATTACACTCAAGAAACGACAGACAATGTGCCGAGCAGTGTAACTCGTACACTATTTTTGCGCAAAGAACAAGACATTTGACCCACTGAAAATTGGATACGAACTTCACAAAGAATGGCTTGTGGGCACCGCCATTTTGTCCAAAAACTGGGTAAAGAATGAAGTTTCTATAGTATACAACATTTTTGTGTATCACAACAGAAATGCATGAAGGACTTGTATTAGGGTAATTCTGGAAATTCAATTTTATACTTCAGAGACTTTTAGGGCTTGTAATGCTTAACGTATTCAAGTTGTTTGATTTTAAACACATGTTCTTCAAGCATCATTGATGGAAGTGTAATTCCTGAAAAAGTGATTGCAATGCCATTCTCAGTTAGTGTGTAATGTCCCAAAAACCCTAAGTTTCTGACGTACTCGATGACTACGTCCGAAACCGAGATATTGAGAATGGCATTACAAACAACTTGAATACGTGAAGCATTACAAGCCCTTAAAGTCTCTGAAGTGTAAATTTGAATTTCCGGAATTACCCATTAACGTCATGTTCCCATTGGACTTTCTTTTCCGCTGCCTCACAAAAAGTTACCGCGACCTTCGGTAACATTCCTTCGTGTAATCTTCTTCCACACAACGATGGGAAATTTACCCAAAAAAGTCCAATGGGAACACCAATGCATAGTTCCGACCTGTCAATCAAGCCGAACCTGCCGACCAATCACAACAGAGCTAGCAGACGGCGCCAACGTAGGTCAAAGTGATGCAATCATCACACAATCATGCGATTTTCTGCCCATACAGTTTGTATGTTGTATGCGCCTGTGACCAGGTGAATTTTGGTTTCAATGTCGGGCGATTCGCCGTTCAAAGGTAGGAAAGCGCATTTTTATGAATATATGTCATCCCTGCATTACTAACCCTTCGCTCAGTGTGTGCTTTTGTACGTTGTGTCGCCATTTTTTGGCGATGGCTTGTGAGCACATAGCAACAATATCTAAGGGGCGGGGTTAACTGGGCAATCTCGGAATGTAGGATACATTCTTTGTAGGTCTTCAGTTCGACAAATTTCTTGCTTTTTGTATAATAATGTTTGAGTTACACTTGTTTAATACAATGTCTTTTGTAAAAATGTGTCACATTTTGTAAAAATATGACTATTTTTTACAAAATGTCACATTTATTTAACTCAGATTTGTTCATAGTTTAGGTAGCATCCCAGCAGTTACATTGTACTATACCTTGTACCAGGTGACGGTGTAGCCTCTTAGGGAGGTTTCAGCAGAACCATCATCCTGGAATGAACACTTGAGCAAGACATCTTCAAGAATTACTGGGGCTATGGTAGGCTGGCCCAAGATGCCTGGAAAATTCTCTGCAAGACGGAAATAACATTAAAACCCAATGACAGATTTAAAGACAGATAACATGATTCCGAGCAACAGCATTACATAACTAAAGAATAATGTTAATAAGCTGTCTTAAAGAAATTTCAAACACACACAGTTGCGTAGTTGCGTAATTGTTAGAGGAATTCGTAACAACTTTAATCTGCACACTGATACAACATTCCTTTAAATAAACGTGAACCCATGATGCAGTTGCTGATCAGCCGAATAACGACTTATTTTTGTCTGCCGTGGATTCTATGGATTAAGACGACTTTGAGATTATCGAATCGACGACAGAAAATGACGATGTGATGTCTGCCTTGGAAGTGGTTAATTGCACTGAGATCAGATCAGGTGTCAAGCACCTGTTGTCTTGCCGATACCACTGAAGCTCGTAATGATAGGTCTGTAGCTTACGAGTGGTTTCGTTATGCGCATGTATACCGTAGTTCAGTGTGACTGTGACGCCCTTTTTACCATTTTAGTTTCTATAACTGCATACTTGTCTCAACGTCAATTTCTTAGGCCTAATAAATAACAAGGAACAGTGTATCTTGTGTCTTTATTATCTGAAATAAGTAAAATAAATTACGTGTATGCTAATCACAGTTCATGCACATTAAAAGTATGTTAAAGTGACATTTAAAGTGACTCGGCTCGGCTCGTTTTTTCGGCACCCAATATGGTATCTCAAAGGTTGCACTTGTACTTAAAGGAGCGTATTCAGATTTTTCCAGAAAATGGATTTCGTTTTAACCTAAGGATTTTCCAATTTCCAATTTGGATGTGGAAGCAAGAAGGTTGGTGTAATAACTCCACTACTTTATTGAACCAGATATATTAGTTTACAAAACATCAGTGGTTTTTGACAATATCCTTGAAATTATATGGATTGAGAATGCAAAATTTCAGAATGGTCATGAGAAAAATATGACAAATGATATGGTATCAAAACCTCAACACCCATGGAAAAAATGGGAGTCGATGTAATCTAGACATGCTTCTTTAACATTTTATATATTAAAAGGAGCTTTAACTATCTTAGGAAACACAATCAAGCACCTAAGCTGAACTCCCAAACAGACTGAACACTTGGCTACTTATGCTAACACCAGAGAATTTTATTGAAGCTGAAGATGACACCACAACAAGAAACATCCCCTCGATAACCGCAGATTATAAGAAATGACTTGGTCAGCCTAGCTCGCCCAGTCATGTTTATACTTGGCACACTGAGCCAACGAACTATGACTAGCGTCAACAAGTCTGTATAGATTGAAGTCAAGGTCGAAATTGATATGTCTGCTACACCCTAGAGGGAACCCAAATCCCTACTCCACCACAACCACCCCCCCAACCCCCCCCCCCCACCCCCTCCCCCCTCCCACTCGCCCCAAAAGAGCTGCAGACTGGATACGTCATACGTGTAGGTGGTCCCACCACTGTCAAATACAGTCACTTTTCACAGACTCAAAAGCCCCATCACTTCATTTGCAAACTTTACCAAACATTTTAATTCATGAGTTAATTGACAAGAAAAACTAAATTAAAAGTGTTGATAGCATTGGTAACAAACACTACATTATTTTTTCCCGTGTAAAATGGTATCATGATTGTAGGAGAAATTGACAACTAAAGATGCCTTTAAAAAAAAAATGTAATAACCATGCAAAACCTTTAATAACCATGCATGGATTTTGAAGGTTAGGCCTATTCTGAAGTATTACTGCATCTATGTGGCTGAAATGTCTACAAGGCAGTTTATCAACATTATTATTTAGTTATGTAATGCTGCTGTTCTTGAAAGTCTCATCTGCAAATGGGACTTTAAAGGAAATGGCTTCAAAATGCTAAAAAAGCACGCTGGAAGGAGTGTGCATTCTCTCAAAATTCTATTTTTGTCCAACCCTAAATTTCACCAATATTTTTATAGGCGACTTCTGGATTATATGGCCTTTTTACGTGGTCTAATTAGCCTTTTAAAAAATACATTTGTGGGGCGTCTGCACATTAAGCAGAAGGTCCAGTGGTGCCAATTAAGTCATATTTCACTGCATCCTGATTCCCCATCTAAACTGCATCCTGTGGACATTTGTCCACTTTTCTATCAGGTCATTAAATTATCCCTAAAATTAACCTATTCATATCGGGGAAAACAAATTTTATACAAATTGTAATTATGGTGGAAAAAGAGAATTTTAAATAAAATACAAAGTGTAAAATGCAATTTACCGGTATATGCAATTGAATCCATACCCAAACCAAATAGACTACTAAAGTGAAAACGTCACCTTTTGTGTGTTGCCATGGTTTTTGGGTATACACTAAAACCAGTGAACTGTTTCCCGGCGCTATACCAATGGACGTTTCAGATTACCAGCGAATGTTTAGACCCAATAACCATGGCAACTGACGTCACACTTTAGTAGTCTATTGCACCCTCCTATTGTGTCCGCCATGCCTCAAATGGGCTCATGAAAAGATTATAGATTAAGAATATATATGCTTCTAGTTCAGGAGTACTGTATACACTGACTGTTTTCTTCCTCAGGGCATAATGGTACAAGTATGTGTGTTTAAAACTCACAGATGGGATACTTAATTGTGTCATTACGGTCATTACTTTAAAACCAGAAAGTGGATAATTGGACTAATTAAAATGACCAAATTGTATTGTAATTAAATTAACTAGAGGAAGAACATGATCGATTAGTGCCATTAATTCATTAATCCAACCAAATTAAGCTACAATTGGCCAAACTAAGTCAGCTTTCCTTTAAATGTCACAAGAAATCTCTCGTGCAAAATCTATATAATTCAGGTTGAAATAGAAGGACAAAAAACCCAAACAGAGAAGACGATATTGGACACTTCGTTCCAGTTGTGCAATTATGTCAATCATCAGTTACAAACAAGTTCAGCATGTGAACCGTGTAGACGACACAGTAACAAAGTTAGTCTTTTTTTACAAATTCAGTTTTCTGTACGGAGCCAACCTTAATTTGCGGCGGAAGTCAACAATCGCGGCCGAGCAGGGGAAATATAAAACGACTTGGAAAATTTTTAACAGACTGAATGCTCCAACGAGGGATCTGCAATCCGAAAGAGGCGAGTTTGTATTTATAACTGATAGGTGTAACATCAAAAAATGAATACAATTCGGTTCAAAGCAAATTTGGCACACTTGTATACTTTATATAGACTCATTTAAGCCAATAGTTTTGGAGTTGCGAAACCACAGAAATGTCATTAACGGTTACGTTCGTCTTGCAAAATGTCATTATCACTTTGTGTAACACCTCTGTGAAGTACAGCATTTTTGCGTACAACTCCTACATGTATGGCCATAACAGTTTTTTTCACACGTTAAAGTCTATTTTGTTTTGTTTCAAGTTGAATGCTCTTTTTATCTGGCAAAAATTTCTTCGCGCTTGACTCGCGCTCTTTTTATCGGTAAAAACCTTTTTTTTCTGAATTATTGAAAATTTTGTACAGTGAAAAACTGAGTTTAGTGGCTTGATTTATTTGTGCATGTTGATAGATACACTTGCAGGTATCTGGAAATCAGTAAGCAAGTTCGATTGAGCAAGACTAGAGTCTCTCGAACCCTTCGTTCGAGGGACTCTAGTCGACTATAGTCACTCAATCAAACGTGGTCAGTGGCGACAATGACAAATGTATGCGCTGCTACCCAGAGTCCAGATGTTTTCCTTTGCCCATACTACAAGATAACACTGCCTGGGTATGTTTTTGCGACCATATAACCAAAAACACAATAATCAGCTTTTGTTCTGATTACCAAAATTTATAATTGGTCATGTTTTTTGGTTACGGTCGCCAAAACACACCCTGGTTCATTTACAGTGTCTTCATGGTTTGCTTACCTCTGCACGGTTTGAATCCATCCAGGGACATTTGTCCTGGCGAGCACTTCTCTCGACCCTCTGTTGAAAAAAAAAAATTTCAGATTTAGCTATTTATCACAACCAAAAGAATGGGCAAATTACGTGCGATTTATACTCTCCTAAAAAAGGAAAGTTTGTTAAATACAGTGAATTTGTGGATAACAGGGCACTGATTGACCAATCACTATGGAATTGCTTTCAAGAAGGTTCTGCTTCAGTGATTTTGTCCAGATCCAAGTAGACCCATTTGAACATGTGATTCCCACAGCTGTCTGACTTTTGCAAATGCATACGCAATGCCGCGAGTTGGAACCGCCCACGATGAATGCGACGTGATTGGAAGGACGTCAAAGAAGAGCCTAGCGCACATCGACATTGCAACTGGAAGCAACTCAACTGATCAGTTGCTGTCGGTGTGCGTTGCGGGCTCATCGACGGCAACTGATTAGTTGCACAACTAGCGGCAACTGGAAGCATCCAGCCATGTCTACATTTCCAGAGCGCGCACATCGACACGGCAACTCGGTAAAACCTAGAGTACATTGACCTTGGAACTGGAAGCAACTGTTGCTTGTAGTTAGTTGCTGTCGATGTGCACGCTCATGATCAGATGCACGCATGCAACTGACAGTGCTCAACTAGTTGCAAGTACGCGTACATTGACGCAACTGACTGCAACTGGGTACAACTAGTTGCCAGAAAATAGAACATGAGCAACTCGCGGCAACTGCGAATTTTCCAGTCGTTGCAAGTGCGCGTACATCAACCTTTTTAAGCAACTGATCAGTTGCTCCCAGGTGCCGGGAGTTGCTTCCAGTTGCCGGAAACGCCAGTTGCCACTAGTTGCTTCCAGTTGCAAGGTCGATGTACGCTAGCTCTTTATGTGTCGTTCTACTGGCTGGCTACGAATAAGTACTGCATGCATGTGCAGTGTACTATCCATTATCACAAAACTGTCAAGTGCTGCAATTTGTATCACGCATCTGAAATGCATTAAGCATTACTCGATGGCACGCACAGTAATTTTTCATTTCACGAACCTTTAAAGAAAGGCAAGGCAGGCATGCATGGACCATTAGTTTGTGCTATATAACACAATCTCATGGGCCAACCCTAGAACTATCAAAATGTCTCAAATGTCAGCCGGGGTTCAGAGATCTATATCTAGTGACAATGTAGGCCCAGGGGCGCAAACATTACTAGGCTATCATTCTACACAGATTAATCGCCTGAGGCTCTCTAAAGCGGTTCAGGATCTCCTCGATATTCCAACAATTTGGTTCTGACGTATAGGCATATAACAAGATTCCATGGTTTGCCAAAGGCCCCTGCCCTGTACTGCCCCACATTTGGTGACTTTTTACTTTTTGTATATTAATTTTTATAGTGAGGTCAATAAAGCCTGTAAACTCAAAAAGAAATGGGGTGTGTTGGTGTGGGAAAACGAACGTAACGTAATCATTTGCAGTGACCCCAATTTTGACAAGAAAAACCCTTACTAAAAGTGTTAATATACCAATGGTACCAAAGACGTACCACATGATTTTATTTCAGTCAAAAATTGTATTTTGTGTGAGAAATTAACAACTGAAGGTAAATTTCTAAAAATGTCTTTTGCAAAATACTTTTTTTATACAACTCGACACAAAAACCATGCATGTTTTCAGAAGTATTACTGCACTTTGACCTCAGGCTATGTGGCTGAAATATCTACAGGGCAGTTTTATCAACATGGGCTTCTAATCACGAGTGGAAATAATGCCCCTTTTAACAGTTTACCAATCATGTGTTCTACCATAACTGCGATGGAGGCATTGACCTAAATTCAATGGACTGGCAAACGAATGACGCAACCATCTGCCACGATGTCATATTTATCCAGGCAATGAATTGTCTTGAATAAGATGGCCAACGTGTTGCTTCAATTCTTGCATAGCCCTCTCTTGTACAGCCCGTCCAATGTATTGAGGTCAGTGACTGGTCCCTGGGAGTTGACCTCGGTGGTTAAATTCCGGGGGGGCCCCTTGAATGGGAAACTGAGGCTCCAATTTAAGCCTATACAGGGTGCTCCAAACGATATTTGTCAGCCAATTAAACTAGGCAATCCTAGAATCTAGGTTTTCCGAGAAACTGATAGGGAACCTTCTTACATAAAAAAAATCAAAATCAGGTAAAATTGAGAAAGGCCAGTGACTGCCTATATTGACTTATCATAAAATAATCGGATCTGGTTCATGAACTACCGAAGTAGGATCCGACTCTAGGCCTGTCCGAATTTGACTTTTTTTTTTAAAACTTACAGAGACGATGGGTACTTTTCCCATTTTAAGTCCAATGCGGACAGCCCAGGACGTTTTTCTCTCAATAACTTTTCCCAAGTCCAGCGGTTACTTTTCCTGGCCAACTGCTGCCCAGGAAAATTGACCAGGGAACTTTTCCTGAGATGATAAGTCTAGTGCGGACACAGCGATTCGGAAAAAGCACTCTGGAAGCGTACATCCGCATGCTCTCCCACCGTCTCTGTAAATTTTTCCTGTGTCAAGAAGTCCAAATGCGGAGAGCAGTAAAAATTTCATTTTACCATCGTCTCAGTAAAACCTCCCAAAAAACAAGTCCAATGCAGACACGGCTCTTGCTAGCTGCAAAAAAAAAACATAATTTCTGATTATCTTGATTGATTTTGATGAAATAATCACTATTTTTTATGAAAAAAAATTTCCTTGCTTCTGAGGTTGCTTGGTTTGGCCTGCATGAAAATTTTTATGGGAACTTCTTCTGCTGAATTTATGGTATTTTGTTCGTATACATTGAACAAAGATTTTAAGGAAATTACCTCCTGGAATCAACACATAATGTAATTTTAATATATACTTCCCACTTACACTTTTGTCGCAAATCACGTTTTCTTCTTCAAAAATTGCCTTCAGTTAGTGCACAAGATAACCATTCACGCGCGCGCGCAGCGCCCTCTGTTGTCGCGCTGATGCACAGACCGCTCGCCGCGTCATTTTGTGCATTACTTTATGCAGTAATTTTATCATTTATTTATCTCAGAAATGCAACATTTGCGACGGAAGTGTCAGTGGGAAGTATATCTTAGAATTGAATAAGCTATCGATTCTAATATATAAATTTACCCAAATCAGTGTTTAATGTATATGAAAAAAATACCGAATTTATTATTAAACCTACCCATAGCGCAGTACGCCATATTACAACCTCGTGCCGGCAGTAGATGGTACACAAAGAAATCCACGCAGTTGGTAACGGTGACTGGGAACGAGTACAAACAGCAATCTTGCAAGGAGCGTTGGGTACCCAGACTCCACGCTGCACACGCTACGTGCCTTGCGCTCTCTCTTGGAGGCGGGCGACTCCGGCCACCCATATCAAGCCATAATGGAGCGTCTGTTCCGCATTGTCCAGCCTGGGTAGAGGAAAAAAGTGCCAAAATAAAAAAGTGAATTTCATTGTATTTGGAAAACAATCTGTCCAAGACTGGCTGCGGTACGGTGCTTGCACTACTGTTAACAAGGGTGCTTTAAATCACACATGCTCCATCCAACTTTAAAGACAGTACAGTACTCAGAGTACATGATTGGAAAACTTTTAAAAACAGGAACAGTATTATTACAGAACTAAGAATAATGTTGACAAACTGCCTTGTAGAAATTTCAGCCATAGATGCATTTTTCCTTGATGAAGAACGTGTGGGAAGATCACATGTCAATCGCTTCTAATCACAGAAACGAGAATAAAATCGATGAACATTGTCACGTCCCCAGAGCCCCATAGGTTTGTGTGAAAATTGCCAGCTTCACTTGTCATCCAATCCCATGATGCTTTGTCTTTGAGAACGTCGATAAGGTTTATTATCTGTGTCTTTTGTCCTTGGCCAAAATAAGTGAACGGCTGTTTTTCTGGAAAAAAAATATATTTCTGCATTAAGCTGTAAAATCCTGAACCTTATGTGTTGATGGATTTTGCTGTAAATGGATATTTTATAACTATCACCGTGCTCAATCGTCCAAATGAGCTGCTCCCACCATGCTCCCACCTAGACCCGTGAACGTGGCTTGTACAACGCCACGTTCACGGGTCTAGCTCCCACCATGCTCCCACAACGCCCAAACGAGCTATCGCCTCTTTCCGCAGCCCGATCGAGCGATCAAACCTGGCAGCTAGAAACAACAGCGCAGCTCCATTGGGCGAAATCGCGCAATGGAGCGATTACGCTCGATCGAGCGAAAGTTCCGAACTGGTCCCTAGTTTTCCACAAAAAGTAGCAACACACACAGACACTTTTGTTTTAAGAATCAAGTGTCGCCCGCCCGTCCGGCCGTCCATGATCGATCCGTTTTCGGCGCCAAAAACAGTATGCCAGTGGTTCCAGCCATGCCACGTGGTTCAACCGTACAATGAACGTACCGTGGCGTACAAGGGACATCGCAAATCGCAAATATAATCTTTGCAAATTATTTGCAATGTCGCAAATGTTGTCGCAAACATCTTTGCAAATTTGTTTGCGATGTTGCACATTTCTTCGCAAAAATCTGAGCAGATATTTGCGAAGTCGTACATTTCTTTGCAAATATCTTTGTATATTGTTGCATACTTTATTGTATACTCTCCCCGCCCCTTTTTTTTAAGCCAGAGCTAGCTGTTCAATGCACTATGCCAATTTCCCATCTTTTTTTCTGGCAATGCGTGTTATTACTTATGCCCTCTGGCTTCTCATACCAAAAATGCCCCGACTTTGCGAAGATTTGTAAAAAAAATGTGCGACATCGACATCGAAAATTTTTGCAAAGATATTTGCGACAAAGACATTTGCTGGTATGCGATGTCCCTTGTACGAACGACTCTTCTTCGTAGGCGCCGACACCATCTGCAGGATTGGGAAAACTGTGCGTAGTTTCTCCGTGTGTGATTGATAAATAATAAAAACCAACCCATGTAAAAGTCAGCTCATCTACGTTCCGGGAAAACAATGAAAAACTGTGTCGGCTGCAGTACATATACTTTCTGCCTATCGTGGCACCGTAAATGTAATTTGAAGACCGTGACACTAACTTGACGACCGTGACATTGACCTAGATAACGTGACATTGACTAGCCCGACATTAACACTGACACAGCTGTGACTTGACTACCGTGAGTGACCCAATTACCGTGGCATTAATACCGTGACACTGGCTTGGCGACCGTAATATTGACCTAGATAACGTGATATTGACCTAGATAACGTGACATTGACCTAGATAACTTGACAGTGACTTCACTGCCGTGACTTTGACACGAGTACCGTGACACTGAAACAGTTACCACGACAGTGACATAGTGACCGTGACTGGACTCATGTAACTACGAAAATGGCATGATGGTTGCCACGCCGTGACACTAACCTGGACGCATTCCGTAGGCATCTCTGCGTGTTTGCCGTAGATCTGGAAGCGGTACCACCCTCGGTCTAGTGTCCTGTCGCACAGCTTGCCGGACGTAGCTGTTGCTGCGTATGAAATGCTCCGAAAGGGGTTTCCTAGTACATGGTAGCCGCCCGGGATGCACTCTGCGTGATCAACACAAACAGGGAAAAACTGTTGTAAAAACATAACAAATGTTGTCGTTTTCAGTCAAATGATGCATTGCATAATGCGCACCCTTTGGGGAGTTTTTGCCATTCAAAGCCCGTATATAGTTGCAATGTCCCAACATTTTATTCAACAATTTGATAGGAAAACCTCACTCAAGTGGAAGATATAGAAGTGTTTAAATTGTCCAATGCAATGTTATGCCCGAGATGTATTTTTTAAAGAAAACGATTGAAGATGAATTTATGAATGTGTGTGCACACACATTTTATTATACAAGAGTGCCCTCAAAGAAACTCTGACTACCGAGGCATTGCGGCGCCGTTGTCCATGTATAGTATAACAACGTAACAAAAACAATATATGTGCACACACATTTAAAAAAAATACCACCTTGGACGGAAATAGAACTTTTTCACACAATGTCTAAAATACAAAGTATGTTTTTTTTTTGTCCATGATCAAAAAAGGTAAATGCTTTAAAAATTCGTTCCTCGTTCGGAGAAAACAATCAAATTTGCTGAGAATTATACGGACTGTATATCTTTAACTATTCCATATTATTCCAAATATGTCGGTATAGTCCGAGCCTATAGTGATCAAATTTCGAGCCATAATTTGGACGTTCCTCTAAATTTATTTACAGACCCGAAAGCATTTGTACACTAACATCAACATGACCTCAGATACAACAAGTTGACACTGCGTATAGTAATATAAACATAGAAGGTTAAAACAATAGATTCTTGCTATTTCGATGGCGGTAAACCATGCCCGGCATTTTAGAAAAATCTATTGAAAGTGAACAAATAATTGCGAGGTTTTTAACCGCTGGGGTAAAACAGAGACACATATGGGTGGTCCCGACCTCAAATGATTTAGAAATTGATTTAAGGAGGTTTCAAGTTGCGGACGGGCCCGAGTAGGTCGAGAACCGCCTTGTTCATATATGCTTAAATGCTGGAGTGCCTAAATTTGGAATATTCTGTTCAAAAGGTAAATATCTTGTCAACACCTAAACCTCGGGCGGTATTTTAAAGCCACAAGTCGAAAGGGGATACCCAACAATATTTACATTAATCAAACGACTTTGGGTTCTTCAGAAGTTCAGTTCAGGATTGTCACTTTTGGCACCGTGTTTAAACTCCGACTATTACAACTGGCTGCTGAGGCAGGGTGCGCCACTTTGCCTAAAGTGCCTCCCCGGAGATCGCGCTGCCTGTTGGGGAGACGTGCGGTTCTATAGAGGGCATACAGCTCATATCGGGATGAAAGCACAACAAAATATATTTCCAAAGGCCCTAAACTACAGGACTCTCACAGAAATGGAAAATGTCCCATTTCATAACAGGTCCACTTGGACAAAATCATTGAAATGAAACAGCCTTGAAAGCGATTCTGAAGTGACTGCATGGACGATCAGAGCCTTGTTATCCACAAGTTCACTGTATTCAACAAACTTCTGTTCTGATCAAGAATTGATATTTCTACAGATATGAGTCACGTCTGAAGCATCGCAAGTGAAAGCACAAAGCAAGGAAATATAGACAACTTAAAGACAGAGTACATGATTGTACATGCATTATTTCCACTCGTGATTAAAAGCATATAAAACTGCCTTGTAGACATTTTCAGCCACACTCATACAGTAATGGATGAATAGTAAAAGAAATTGTCTAAAGACAACTTAAAAAAAAAACATCTTCAGTTGGCAATTTCTCCCAGAAAAGTACAATTTTACACGGAACAAAATCAAGACATGTGGTGTTTGTTAATATTACTATCAACAGTTTTAGTTAGATTTTTCTTGCCATCTCGTGAAATAAAATTGTGGGTAACTGCAAATGATTTATTGAGGCTTTAAGGCATGGTTTAAGAACTGGCAGATTAAAGCCAGAGCATCTGTCGACAGAAGCAGAGGCCTGCAGCTAGCACCACCCCCACCCACACACTATTGCAGTGAGTTGGTCTGCCCCTAGCCCTGCACGTGCCGGAGCACAAACGCACCACTGAGAAACAGTTCCAGTCCCAATGTTTCCACCGGGCAAACTCCCAGACAGAGTTCCCCTGAGCAACCCCGCTTTCCTGAGGGGAAGCCGGTGCCTGGAAACTATCAGGCGTATATACTAGCTTCTAAACTCGTTATTCTCAACAAATTCCAGCATGCAGGACATGTGCGCCTCCAAGCCGAATGGGCCTTTTGCACGGAAACGCCGTATTTGGGGAAATTAATATAGTGAGGCTGCCAAGAACTTGTTTGTTTCGGCACAGATGTGAATCTGGGATATGCCACCGTACGGTACAGAAACTGTGGATGGCAGTAATAAATTCGTTACACTGGCGGCCATGTCTGTGGGCAACATTCTTGATGTACATCATGTGGACAATGCCCTTTATATAGATGGCCACCGTGTAAAAGGTCTATAGAGCGTGACGTCATCTTTATCACTTGTGGATCCCTATACATCACGACCTGTTCTTCTTTTGGAAAAACAATGATGAATCAATATATATACGGTAACCGTAAAACTCCCGCGTCAATACCGGCCCGACCCTTTTTCCAAAAGTGTTATCAGAACTGGGAAAAGTGTTACTTTTTGAAACGGATATGTGGGTCAAAAGTAACTTCAGAGGTGTCAATGGGAGATTTCTTCCTCATATTTTTCAATGTGCGCTGTATAGGGCAGACTTTAATAGACCTGAAACATAATGATGTCACGGTTTGCTTATACTTACCCTCCAAAGAAAGACTGAATTATTATATAAAAGCTTACTTGTCATCAAGATGGTAATGGTATAATAATCCTGTGAAATTTGTTTCCCATTGATGAGAAAAATGTCAAAACTATTTGCATCTCCAAAGATCGCCTGTGGGCGATTTTTTGAGCCGTTCATTTATGCACAAAAACCATGCTATTGGGTTTTTCAGGTTTTCGGAAGTTCTGCATCTACAGGTGAAATTTCTAGTTTTCTGGACATAGGCTTTCATGTACTCTATAGGCCCTATACCTTGAAACTGGAGGACTATAGTCAAATAATCAGATCTGATTTGGTTCATGAAATGCTGCGCAAACAATGACGTATAGTTTTAAATTTCTTTATTGATTTTTACTAAATAAAGACTAATTTCTTTCCTTTTTGGGAAGGAGAAACCATACCGATTGCAGTTTCAAGTTAGCCCTTTCGCGAAAGATTTGGCCAATCAGCTCGGAGGGAAATGGGTCACAACGGTTGGGCTTCACGCCCAATTTCCGAGCTTTGAGCTGATAAAAATTGTAACTGGATACGGTTTGGCTAAACCCACTCTGGACAAGATTAACTTGAAAGGGTTTAGCGGAAGTTGGGGAAACTGAGTCTCAAGATGTGTAATCGGTGTCAGATCCCCGGGACCGCCAGAAAAAAATGGCTTGACCATGCGCAGGGCTATTTGGAGGCGATATAAACACTTTTGGGGCTCTTTCGAAAATCGCGTGTTGTCAGAATACAAGAACCGATTTCCCAGTGTCGAATACGAAGTACAGCTGTCGAACATTTCTGTATAAAACAGAGACAATAGAGAGCTGAAGTTAGAGGTCGGTTGTCACGGTAAAAGGCTCTGAACATTGAGCCGTCGACTAAAACGCCCATTGAAAAAGCACAGTGAAACGATTCGGTAACAGTACAGTACCATGGATATTTAAAGACATTTTAATGGCCATACAAAGTCAAAATGGCCACTCAAGGTGAGGGTTAAGAAAGACGTATTTATAATGGAAAAATATGTTGATAATGATGATGCACTAAAATTGGGATAATTATAAGATGCGGGAAAACGAGTTCAGGTAAGGAGTTCCGACTTGCACCCATACGAGGAAAGATTTTGTTTTTCTTTGGCGATCCCCTGGACCACAAAAATGGCTTGGCCAGAGGAAGACACGGGACTGGCGATATCTCGGAAGCGATAAATGGCCGTTTGGCTTGGTGCATTTCCCAAAGTATAGATGCGTTGATCCCGGATTTGAGATCAGATACGAAAGATGCCGCCTCACTAAACCGTTAAGATTAAATGGCATCAATGGTGTTTCCACGGCGACACTAAAATGAGGCTAAGCCTATGGCCCTTGCGGCTCCATGCGGCACCTCTCCGGCCGCGTGGACCGGGGCGATAAGAACAACCACACGCCAATTGGAAACACCAGTACAGTCTTGACTGCTTCGTTCCTCAAATTCACCCCGTGCGACATTGGGCGAGGTCACAATTCTGTTTGTGTTACATGTTAGTGTTAGTGCAACACATCTGTTAACAGGTCTGTGTTAACTCGATGTTATCATGATGTTCAGGACATCTCGTGTTAGATCAATACCTCCCGTTACAGATCATGTTAGTGTGACAGATCTGTTAACAGCCTTAGTTCAGTTTTTGATACAACTTATAGATTTATAACTATTATATATTTATTTATATATGTTAAGTCTTGGGTTAACACCAATTTGTGGCTCAAAGATTTTTATTTATTTAGTGGTTAACCTCCTGTAACACGGGCTGCAAATCACAATTCGGATATTGAATATAGAACCGCGAAATTCAGTCTCCATTTTGCTCGGGGTGACAATTCTCCGTCTTACGTGTTAATATTAGTGTAACAGATATGTTAACTCGGTATTGATAATTATGGACTTATAACTAATTGTCTACGTTAAAACTATGTTAATTGATCGGGTTAAACGCACTGCTAATAGATCTGTTAACTCGGCATCTCAGAAAATCTCGAAGTAGTATAGGGATTGTGAAGTTTCAACACTAACACCAACACGAAATTGTGACCTGTGGTCCGTGTTACACGAGGTTAACCACTGAGTGATTGAAATTTGCAAATGGGTAGAATTACCACCCTATATAAGTTGTATTGAAAACTGAACTTCAGTTTGTTGAGAATAACAAAAGTGTTAAACTATAATCAAAATTAACACCATCTACTTTGTTCAGATTTGGTTAATAGATATGTTACACTAACATACGGCAACGGGGGCTTTTGAACTAACATGAGATACAACACCCACATCATGCATGTCCTAAACATCGTGAATTTTGACCTCACAATTCCGATTCATCAGATCTGTTACACTATAGTAACACTAACACGCAACACCGTGACATAACCTAATGTACAGCGTAGACTAGTATTATTATTAACAGCTAGGGCGTTAAATCCAAACACATAACAGAATTTGACCTCACCCATTGACCACCGAGCGCCGTTTTCTGACACCGCACGACCATGGCCTTCACAGGTTCACGGTCCCGGCGTGCTGTCGTATTACACGGTCCCTCAAAGGGAGGATGGGGGTAATCCGGTTTTATGGAAACAGGAAAAATTAGTAATTGGGGCTTAAGTGCGAGGGGATGTTAGGCAATAACGAGCCCGGAAAATCGGTCAAGGCGTGTCAAATCTTTCACTCAGAAGAGAATCTTTTCCCCTCCAAAAATCACAACAATTCATACGGTCCAATATAGGCGTTTGTACCAGGCTTGTTGTATGAAACTAAAAATTCCACATCATATAGGCCTACTTTTAAATCATATTGCGGAACAGGACCACGTTCCAATGTCTAGAATACATATAGTGCAGGGTTGGTGGCGTTTGCGGAAAAGGAGGGAAATGTCAACAAAAGTGGTTGGGGAGGGGGAGGGGGAGGGGGAGGGGGAGGGGGGAGGGGGAGGGGGAGGGGACAGTGTGACGTGACCCCGTAAGCCTCCACCGCATACTGAACTCTAGGGATCTGTTTTGTGTCGCGGTTAATTAAAGTCCCGTTTGTGGTGAATGGCCAAATTACGCCAAATTCTGACATCTTGCCATTAAAACTGTAGGCTAATTCTGTTTGTTTTGTATGTGCAGTCATATGCTTAAAAACGAATGAATTACTTTCTTATAACGTGGTTTCATTTCAGACGCTGTATGAAAGAAAATCAGTTATAATAATACCATAAACCATATATACCAATTTCATAAAGCTGTCTAGCACTAACAAATGCTAAGCACAAGATTTATTTGCTTTGCAAAAATGGGTTACCAGCCAAAACATATTTTAACTGGTAACCCATTTTTTGCGAAGCAAATAAATGTTATGCTTAGCAAATTTTTGTGCTAAACAGTTTTTTGAAATTGTCATGCACTGACAAAAAAGGTATTTTGTTTCTTGGGTATAATTCCCCTTTAATGCTATGGGTGCGAAGAGGGCATCGCCAACACCAAGCCCTTTTGCCCTGATTGCACGGTTCTCATAGCGTTAGCCAAAATGGCGGCGCCCATATCAGCACAGCCAAACTCCTCGCGCTAAACTCTTGGTGGCGCTATAGGTGTAAAATGCCCAAAGGCTTGCGCGGAAGGTGAGGCATACCTACACCCCCGACACGTTCCTTTCAGTTGCTGACCCGAAACACGAGGGCAGATTGTCTGACCTTAACGTCTGCATTCTCAAGTTCAATCGAGAAAGTACAAGCACATGTATCTGCAAATCGAATACATGACCCTGAGCGTGTATTTTTAGAACCATGCGTTGAGTTTTCCATTTCCCAAGCTACAGAGACTCTTGCAGAGTGACAAAGTGATGACAAGTCCACGCATTTAGGCACTAGGAAATGTGTTGGTTTGTGCTCGAGCGCTCAGAACTCAAGTTACTGTGCAAAGTAGCTGGAATGTGGGTTGGATTCTTAGCCGTGACTGGTCGTGGCTCGTGTGCCCTTAAGCAGGACACTTTGTGACACTTGCCAAAGTTGCTCAGCTCCAAGCATGCTATCTTGGAACGCAGAAGAATCTAGCCGTTCTGACGTGTTTAGAACACATGATTGGTAAACTGTTAAAACGGGCGTTACTTCCATTCGTGATTAGAAGCCCATTTTAATAAAACTGCCCTGTATAAATTTCAACTGTGCAGTAATACTAAGTCTTCTGAAAACTTGAAAAATCCATGCATGACTTTTGTGTTGAGTTAAGGACCTTTTTAGAAAACCACCTTCAGTTGTTAATTTCTCACACAAAATACCATTTTGGACTGAAATAAAATCATGTGGTGTTTAGTACCATCGATATTAGCACTTTTAATGAGGTTTTTGTCAACTGGTAAAAAAAAAATGGGTCACTGCAAATAATTTAGCACGAATGGCGTTTGAAACTGTGCCGTGCTTTCTCCGTACTAAAAGCAGACAATGCATGTCGGGCTATTGTCGAGCCATTTAGCTCCACCAAAATGTTGCCGTCTTTACCCAGCAGCACGATTTAGACATAGGGTACACCGCCCTCTGCTGTCCAAAGGCCCAGTGTACGAAGGTAAGTAGTGCAACAGTTTAGGTATATAGGCATAAAATCCATTATCAGTTAATATATGGTTCATAGGGGTGGTGGGTGTAGGCTATATTTCAAAAGACGGCTTAGTCATAATTATTTCCCCAATTCTTAAAAGCCTCTCAGAATACACCGATTAACATTCCTTCAGTATCTCCTTTAATTTGGAAATGATGGATTTATAAATCTAATTACATGTATTTGGATTGCGACGCTCCCATAACGTGATGACTAAGAGAATGAAACATGTTGTAACCTTGAGGCACATTATATGGGTCACATACTGCAGCGCATGTGGCCAATGACTCAAACTGGAGACATAATTTGTAACCTACTCGAACTTACGAGTCAAGTGGAAACATAGATAATTGTGGGTTTCTTTAAGGCCCTTTAATTTATATTTTATCGATGAAATCTATGTTATGCAACTACTCTATTCAGTTACAGTCATACCAAAACCCATTTTGTTGTTTTGCCGTGGTTAAAGGCACAGGCGCGACAGCAATGCGCGCCCGCCAAATTCGTGCGTATTTCGTGGCACGAATTTTGCGCGCGCGCATTGTTGAAGAGCCTGTGCCTTTAAAATCAAGTTTTTTGGTTTTTATGCTAAATAAATACGATTTTGCATATTCATGAGCAAAGATGTGATGCCGGTCACATTACGCAAACACAACAAGAAAATCACACTGAACTATGGGCACAAATTTAATGATTCCACTGTTTTCTCATACTTGATGAAACTCATGACTGTTTGGTTTTGTTTTACTTGTTGCCTGAGGTGGAAACTGCGGGAGTTTGCCACAGTTTGAAGGTTTTTCTTTATATTTATCCATGTTCCTAAAGTGACATGCCCTCTCTCTTACTGTGAGTTGAAAGAGTATATACCTTTTACATCAAAACGAATAATCTTTCACAAGCAGCAAAGAATGTTGCTAAACTGCCTTGTAGAAATTTCAGCCACAGTGCAGTAATACTCCAGAAAACCTTAAAAACCCATGCATAGTTTTTGTGTTGAATGAATGGTAAACAAATCGTTTACAAACGATTAAAAAAACACCTCCAGTCGGCAATTTCTTCCACTTGAAAAGTACAATTTTTTTACACGGGAAAAATCATGGTGTTTGTCACCATTACTAGACTATGAACACTTAGTCGGGTTTTTCTCGTCAACTCACGAAGTAAAATTTTGGGCCACTGCAAATGATGTAATGCGGCTTTAAAGGAGGGCAGTCGACTATCGCGATAAGACGACCCCGTCCTCAATTCTGCTCCATCGGAAGACGTCAGGCCCTTGACAGCAATTAAGAGCTCTTAGATCACGATTGTTTTGATAAGTTCATGACCCAAATTCTTCACCCTTTGCAAGTGTTTTGTTATTTTGGAAATTTTTCAAATCTTCCTTCGACTTTTTGTTCAATAGAAATGTGGACAAAATGTCTATGACTTTGGATGGTGAATCTGGATGCAGTGAAACAACTTGGCCCACCGGGGTTCGAACCGTGGTTGCGAGAAATGACACTGTCACTGATAATAAACTTGGACAGAAAGCGTTTATGTGATTCTGTGATTTTAAGTGGATCGTTCCCAACACGCCGCTTTTCTCAAAGCGACAGGGGCCGTCCAAAGTTTTCAACATTTTCACGGTTCTACAAAGCGTAGGAGGGGGCGGGGTGGGTGCACAGTGAGGGTCGAGGGCCGCGTAGGACTTTACACACACAGTAACATTTTGACATTTCATATTGACAAAAAAATGTTGATATTTTGGGGGAGGGAGGGGGATCTTGAACAATACTACTCTCTGTATAAACTGAGAAAATGTTGACGACTTTGGACGGCCCCTAAACGAGTGGGTGCGGCACACGAGGCCTCTTCTGCACGCGCCGTTACGTGCCCGTTCGACCTTCGATTAATTATACCTAATGACACCATGTCCTCCCCTAAATTGCTTCCCATTCGCAAAAAAAATACACCCGACAACCGATCACGCCTCTACACATCAAAGAGCACATACTCAGCTCCGGTGAAACTGTTTGTTCTACGGTCGTTTTCGAAACCACATCCGACCGCATACCGCCACACACGTGTATTCATCACGCCATTCGCGTGTCTCGTAGCACTTTGCCAGCGCGTCGGCGCAAATGACAAACGAGGACGCGCAATGAAAACGTCTCGCGACATTTGGCGCGCTATTTGCACTAGAGTACTGAACCCACGTGGAATTACTACAAAGTAAACATCGCTCAGGGATCAATGAAAAACAAGGTTCCGTCCTTTCGCGGAAGGCGCGATGTTTGTAAACACAGCAGTAAAAAGCGCCCGCTGAACCGCCTCGGTGAACTGCGTAGACATCGCCCCCTCTTCTCGTTGACATTTTGAAGAACTGTACCGCATGCCTATACGAAACATTAACATACCAACACAGCAAGTAAAATGTTCCAAACTTGCCTTTGAAAATCAGATATTGCTTTCTATGTGACTGCCCGGCCAATGTGCACAACCTATCAGCACTTAGATCGTGGCATTCCCCATATAACAGTTTCCCAAGTATCGCTCGGGTTGACGAGGCAATTGAGATTAAGTGTCTTGCCCACGGACACAAATGCGTTGGCACTAATGAGACTCGAGCCCACAACCACTCAATCATGAGCACCGCTGTGTAGTGTGTAGGCCTACTCACTATAAACCACACGTGCACCCATATATAATGTCAATAGTCTTTCTAAAACCATCTGCATCAGGCTTCTGTTTTTATTTTTTTGGAGAGCAGCAACAACTCATTTAGCCCGGAGTAAAAGACACTTTTACGAACGCAAAATCAGGACCATATGTCGGGGGAAAAATGGGAGGTTTCATGATTTTACGACACCTTGAAGCGTGACAAGCCGAACGCGCCGTAGGGTGTTGTCACAGCCGCAACGCCCATACGTGCATCAGGTGGGCCGTGTTTATTGTGTCTGCATTCCAACACGAGGGGCGGTCCTTTAATCCCACATACCCGACCAAAATCAGTTTGTTTAAATTTTTAAAAGACAGATTACAGGATTGGAAAACTTTTACAAACGGCGTTATCCTCATGTGTGATTGAGGATGTGTGATAATAAAAACCATCATGTGTATGTACCTCATACACGTTCAGTACACGTGTCAGTACCTCATACACGTTCCAAAAAAACAATGAAAAACTGTGTCCACGTTTCAAGAAATTTTACAACAAGGCCATCGTCCAATTTAGGCTGGTTCCCTGGCTTTACTCTACGAAAAACGAAGCCATAATATCACGATAGTCAGGGGCCTAGTTCTGTTTACATGAGGGCGCCCTCGAAAAAAAATGCGTGCGCACACATTTTATATAAATTTATCTATAACAGTCAGCCAAGGCCATCACAAACTTTTACAAGTCCTATATCAAGTCATTACGTCTCAGATAAATCAAAAGCTATTTAAAATGAGATGCAACAACGGCAAGTTCGTTTTTTCTGGCGCGTTCATCCTCTCATGGCGTGTGGTAAAGAGCAAAATAGCGATTGCGAAAGGTTATCACACCGAGTGCACTTGAACGACCGCGCTTGCTGATGGATTAACTAATGGGGGAATAACTAGTTTCCTTGATTCGGCAAAACCTACACAAATCTTACCCCTCCTCTAAAATTACTGCACGCAGGTTTTGTAAAACTAAACACATGAGACAATGAAATACAGACATTCTAATTTCGGGGCAAATCTTACGTCACACGGATGCAGTGGGGTCCCAACGGATGCACGCGCGGGCGTGGAGAAGGGGGTTACTTGGAGGCTCCTTATTATGATGGATGGTTGGTTTCCCGAATTGAATCCAACAGGGGATTGCAAGCCCGTATTGACGAGGAAGTCATTTTCAATCGTTTCCTCTAGTCAGTTTTATACAATTGGCCTTATATGCGTGTTTCACCCGAATAGCATATGGGTCTTTCTATAAATTAGGGGTCCAGCTTTGGTGTCCCCCGTTACATTTTAGATCTTGTTTTTGTAAATTCAGGACACATTCTTTAAATACTTTCTATCTCAAAGAGTGAGTACATAAAGTACAATTCATACAAAATGGTTTTAAAAGCCATTTTAATGATTTTTGTACGAAAAATAACACATATTAGGTGTAACGGGGGACACCAAATGTCACACTTTTGGACCCCTAATTTATAGAAAGACCCATATGTTGTATACTGACTCCCTTTATGTCTGGTGCGAGAGCTGTATGCCCTAATTATACATGCATGTATGCACATGGTTGAACGGGAAGAGGACACCCAGCTATTCTATACCGTCTATATAATGAGGCAGTATACGTTGTGCTAAATGAGGTCTCTGATAGCAGTTTCTGCAAAGACCGCAGGCTATTGTCAAATTAAGACGTTGCGGTTCCTTGTTTTGAGGACACAACATGCCCCAGGAATGTTGGATGCTAGTAAACAATGTAAGGACACAAGATCCGTGCACGCGTCTGAAGGCTGAAGAAGACGGGGGTCTGTCTTGTGTCTCAAGAGGTTTGGCTTCTTGCCAGAAAGCTGGGAGATGTTAGGAATCATTTCCAGAAAAGTAGAAAAGACATAACGTTTCCTCTTCCGTGGCGAGTTTGGTCACCTGAGACTCGCAAGCTCAAGGTGGATTTGGAGTTTATTGTTAGAACAGGGCAGACAAGGACACAGCCAGAATGTCCTTTAATTTCACTGCAATTCTTGTTAATAACAGATCGTTTGCTAACACAGTCTGACGCCCAAGGCCTTAGCTGGAAGCGCAATTTCAGTGAACGAAGTTGTATAATTAGAGAGTTGTATAGTATAGACGTCGTCTGTCATTGACGGAACGTGTGACGTAATAGTGGCGCGACGGGGCTCTGACCAATCAAAAGCCTCGCCTCTTATGGCGCGATTCCGAGCGATCCACGTTCATTCACAAAATTGGAAAATAATTAAATTTCCAGCGCGCTGGTATGGAAGCCACAAGTCACGCGAGATTTCTCGCTCGTATAGTGCATGCCACGATCGCGCGCTTCGTCCGTTCATTCATAAACAAATATATAATTAAATCAATGGTACCGCGGAATTCGTCCAATCACAGCCAAGCAACAGTGGCGCGTTTTTGCCTGTCGATGTCGTTCATTCACAAATTTGATTGAAATCTAATTAGCGCTGCCCGGTGTGTAATGCGAAATGTTTTACGAATGTACTGTCACATAGGGCGCAGTATACACCAAAAGTTCAAGGATAACAGTGTTTACATTTTACGCTTGGAGATTATTTTGAAAATCGTGGTTGGAAAAATGTTACAGGTGGCGTTATCTGCATGTCTGGTACTTGAGGATGTGATAAAAAATTGTAGCCTATATAAAGTCGGCTCAGTAGGCCTATACCTCATATACGTTTAAAAAAACTGTATCCATCCATGCAAGAAATAACATTGTGCGAAGCCACCTTCCTATATTGCCTGGGTTATATTAAAAGAGTTGTTGAGATTTTTCCAGAAAATGGATTTCAATCCTATAAAATACCTCTCCAAAATACTATCCATGGGGAAAAAACCCAAAAAAATTGGATGTGGAAGCAAAAAGGTTGGTCTAATCACTGCACTGAATTAAGCCCCGTCTACACAAACATTTCACATAAAACATTACCAAACTTCAAGTTTGGTCAGATTTTTCATAACAGTTTGCGTTTGCAGGTGTGGACAGCACATAAAACATTACAGCCTTTCGGAGAATAGAATTAAGTATCGACAAAGACATGCTAAAACACTTTTACAAAACATCGGTAGTTTTTTGACAATATCCTTGAAAATAATGGATTGCAAAATTTCAGAATGGTAATGAGACAAATAATTATGACAAATGATATGGTATCAACGTTTCAACACCCATGGGAAAAATGGGGGCCGGGTGGGAGGTAAAAATGTGATCTGGACACGCTCCTTTGGCCCATGATTTTGAGTCGTTTATTCCCGTTTAATTGGTGTACACAGTTTAAACAAACCTAATTCTGGGTATTTTCTTTCTGGGTTCGTATACACGGGTAAAAACGACCCAACTTTGCTATGGGTAGTTGCAGTTTTCACTCAATTCGTGGGTTATAACACGGTGGCCATACATATGAAGTTTAATGCCCTTTGAAATTATACATCAGTGTTACGTGTCTAAAAACATCAATTCTATATAACCGCAATTTCCCCAAAATCCATCACAAAATAACGACAAAAGCCAACTCTGTATCCTTTAATGAATGAATCAGAAAACGGTATTTTCTCACGCTAAGCCTAGATCCTCAGGGGGCGACAGTTCCGCCTAACTTCCGACTTAAATTGGATTCGGAACTTCTGCAAACGATATGCACATTGTACAGTGAGTGCCCCTTTTTTCAAAACTCAGTTATACCCTAAACGTTGGCATGCACAAAGGCAACACGGACCACACCGATTGCCATAAACATACCACAACAATGTCTACTCCAAACTTCGGCATTTACAAGCCAATGGGCTTTCACGCAATAGGCTTACAGAATTGAGATAACGGAATTGATTTAAATATGACAAAAAAAACATGGTTATTGGCAATTTATTTGCATATTAAATACCAACACTCACCAAACATTGAAGGTAAAACACACATGATTGGTAAACCGTTGCAAATAGTTTTATATCCCCCTGTGTGATTGAAGATATGCATGATTAAAACCAACCGGAGTAAAAGTCAGCTCAGTACTTCGTCTAACTTTTGAGAAAACAGTTAAAAAAGCTTTCCAGTCACTTCGCCCTAAAACCACTTCGCCCTGAACCACGGCCTGTGTAAGAAGTATTTAGTTTGTGAATTGTAATAAAGAATTTCAATCTCGGTACGTTACAAAAAAACTCTCTCTCTCGTATTGACCCCCTAAATGAATCGGGTTGCTGAATGATTTGCCGACGTATGTCATTGCCCTGTATACCACCCGGAGGTTCTTCAGCTCGGCCACGAAGTGCGAGAGAACAGGAAGAAATTCTCAGTTTTGGAGGTAGGAGGAATAAAATTTGCAAATAAAAAGATGCATGACGTAATATGCGGCTTAACATCTGAAACGAGGCTACCAGTGCATATAGAGCCTTTACACAGCGGCCATGACAGGGGGCAGTCACATTGTCAACGCGTGTGTCATGCATGAGTAGATGCTTTGTGGTTCTATTGTTACATCATTTAAATAAGAAAACCTGCCCCCTGTCATGGCCGCCGGTGCAGAAGCTCTAATTGAAGTTTGTCAATACTTCCAAATACTGTGGAAATGTCCAACTCTTTATGGAATTGAATTAGCCACAAGATCAGCTTTAAATGGTAGAAAACCATATATAATTAAATGACCTTTTAAACGTTTGATTGCCATTTAAGAGGTTAATGGTGCACCTGCACGTAGTCGAGTTGCTCAGCTAGCTATATGATTGGTCCGTAATATTTTACCAAATGCGACCAAACCTAACTTTAATTTGGACAGAAATTGCCAATTTCTGAAGTATCCCCTCGAAGTAGTCCGATAAGATTGGGGCTCGATCCCCGCGCAGCACCCGGGACCCTTGATTACTGGCGCCGTTGACTCATTTTCCGGTGAACCCCTCTCAGCCTTCCCTCCCTAACGCCGAAAACAGGTTCAGCACTGAAGTTATTCCCCAAAATGCTCGCTATTTTGAATACGTTTTTTATGACCTGGTTAGGCCTATATAGTAAGACTTTCAAGCATCACTCACTAAAACTTTGTTGACGCAAAGTAATTCCGTCAAATGGAGAAACGACACTTCGTGCAGAGAAAAGGAGTAACAAACACCAAAGACGGCTAAAGTTTTACGGAAAATAAGGGATCAGTTAGACGTTTCCGTGGCACGATTCTTTTGATGGGATGTGTAATTTGTTTAGCTGCATCACTGATTACACACAAAACGACCGTATAAACTTGCCAGGGGGCAGGTTTCATATTTTTAAACGATTTGACAAAAACAAAACACAAAGTGCCTTATCGTGCATGACGCACGATGACAATGTGATACAGACGAGTTTAATATTGCTTTTTGCAAATTTTACTACAAAATGAATTGAGGCTATAACTAAAGTTATTTTTTAAGAAACTTCTTGTTTCTGGTGGTCTGCTTCCACTTTTATACTGTCACTAACAACTCTGGTGGTTAAATACATTACGCGTTTACGCTTCCTAAACATTTTCACTTATTATTTTTTAAATTCGGGTTCTGAGAGAACACGCGCTTTTTCTACGGTTGGTCACCGTTCTTCCCATTCGTTTGTGACCTCGGAACTGGAAACAATTGCCCCCTGAGATGGCCGCTGCGTAAAGGGTCCGTATGTGTACATGTACACCGGTATGCTTCAAGAGGCTACACTACTACTGCGCATGATTCAAACAAACTCTAAAAATAGATCTAGCCAATCACGTGAATCATTTTCAACTCGATCCCGCCAATGACTTTGCCTAAATCATCATTTTTAAATACAAACGCTTCGCTCACATGTCACATTGGACACAATATTCCCGGACATCACCAAACTTTCGCCACATCAAAATCAACATCTATACTGTTTATGTATTGATAGACACATAAAGTCACACATTTCTGCGTGTTGTATAGGTCTATACTATTCGCGAAGGTTATCAACCTTTATACCGAGAATACCATTCTTCTCCTCAGCTTATTCTATAGAGTATAGCTCTACAAAGAGTTAAAATTGTGGAAGAAAATAATACGGGCCACCCACCGCTTACATTTTCAAAGGGGAATTAAGTGGCTTCAGCTAGTCAATGGAAGCGAAATTGGCCGGTGCATCTTCAGCAGCTAATCGTACCAATTAAACTCCAGATCTTAATTCCGAGTTCCACAAAAAAAAACGAGAATGGAGGCGGAGGATCACAAATACGTACTGATGTCCTGATAAAAAGGCTTGGAGGAACAAATAATTACTGCTTCTAAAATCCACCCATCTATTCTAGAGTCATCTATTCTGGGGCATGGAGACAAAATCCTTATGTCAAATTAAACTATAGACTCTAGCTGTTCGCAGACAAGACAAATTCTCCCTGAATCCCGTTCAGTTCACCGGATACAAAAGGGTATAAGCTAATACCTTTCCCAGGACAAGATATGTACCCAATTCGCTCTTTTGACAAGTGGATAAAGCTTGAAATAAACCCAACCAAGGACTTAGCATTAAATCACTTTGAAAAAAAACCAAAACGGGAAATTGTATTAAAATCTGGAAGGACGACTCTTCAATAAATACTAAAGCAGGAAGAAGAGCTTTGTGTTACCGGTTTGCAGTCTAGATGGAGTAAGGGTCAGTCAAGAACAAAATATTCTGAGAGATTTATAGCTTAGCTTATTGGTTCATACAGGGCTATGGGTTCCTATAGTACCAAAACTACGATTATTCTCAATAATAATTTACACTACTCAACAGAATTGAAGGATCAGTTATTTTTCACAAAGTGGATTTAATATGAGCAGAAATGATTGGTTACCGATTTGTCAATAAAAGACAAACCACGTCAGTTCCAATGGAGCTCAGCATACACTTCACCAAGTGCTTGTGCCTGAACATTTTGAAGGCAAAAATCTGATCCTACCATTTTGTTGAGTAGTAATGGTGAAGGAAAGTGTTGTGACAATGGGTCAAAAATGGTGGCAGAAGGTGGGATTAAATTCCGAAACTCCAAATTCACTGCTCCTCGTGAACAATCTCTAGGATGAATGTCTAAATTATGCACCATTTTCTGATTAAACTGATCCTAACGCGTTCAATACGCGTATATGCGTTTAAAAAAAATTGTCATACCAGTATATAGGCCTACAGATGATTTGCAAGCACCAAAATGTAAAACCAATTTATTTTGAAAAGGGGCTTTAAATGGCAGCTAGAAGACGTTTTTCATCTGGTGAATACAGCAATTGAAGTGAGATTATCCCACGAGTTTCGGGAATTGGTCCCCAAAACTCCACACTTTTTAAAGTAAAATTCGGGTGCGTGTGTACAATACCACGCATGCATGGCAGTCCGGAGACCCGCGGGCGCCACAGCTGCCATAAACAACGCTACCGCGTAATAGTTTTTATTCAGCATTGGCGAAGAAAATACGAATAGCCAACGTTCTGGCCAAATCAGCTTTTATGGGGAAAAATCGATCCATCCAACAAAACGCCAGACAGTAACTCAATTGTGTTATGCAAGGCAAATTTAAGCATCATAAAAATCGCAAGTATTTACCAAATACCAAACAAAACGACATGTACAAACGCCAACTGGTTCGTACACAATAATAGAGTTCTTAAAACGTATTTTTATGACGCCTCCACATTGCACATAATTTCATAGCATACGGTTAACTGCAAGATTAAAGAGATTAACTTCAACATTAATAGGGTGGGCTTTGAACAGATTATGAGGTCAGACAGTAAGTAACGAATTTCGCAGTTCCAAAAACTGCAAAGATCACATAACCCCACACAAATCTACATTTTCAATTAACTCTATATATAGCCATTCTGATAGTGTTTATCTTTATTGCATATGAAACGCAAAGATCAGGTGATGCGAGTCCATGGCAACTCTTTCGTACATTCCTACAATGGCAATAAACGAAAAAGTACACGCAAACACGTTATTCTTCACCTACTTTTTGACAAAATGGCGGCTCACATAATACATACAAGGTATCTCTGCAATTGCCAGGTGAACATCGTATTGTTCCGGGTTGCTCTTGTTTTAAAACAATGTATTTTGTTTCTTGAGTGTATATCTTTGTTAAGTAGGACAGTCTTTTTCTTATATACAGTTTGCCCGGCATGCATAAACGAGCTAAAATACAATCAGCTGAGTTTAGAGGTTTGTAGAAAATATCAAACAATTAAGAACATGCGTGTTATTAGCGTGCGACAATGCAAAGCAAGACAAATTATTTGCCACGAACATTTCATGTGTTTCGATGGTTCCCCGACCGACGTACAATATACGTACGAAGAGAGGGCTACTGATAATCAGCTTAACATGCCAGCTCCACATTATCCAGCACAACTGCATGTGTAGCCAAACAATTTGAAGGGCGCGTTCCGGAAAAAGCCTCCACGAAGTAAACATGTTTGGAGAATATTTAATGATAATGCTTAATTGAGAAAACGGGATTGAACTTTGTGTTGTTTCATGTCGTTGTGTTCCGCTTTGCCAAAAATGCCTTAAGTTCAAACAAGAGCCGCAGATCATTATGATGCTTCGCATCAACTGTTGCGTACGGTTATATGTTGACAACTTATATACCTATTATTTACTTCAAATTTAGAAAACATAGAACAGCCATCGATGACATTTTAAGACACCCACCCTTTGTCTCACACACAAACATAGATGACTATGTCACAAAGGCGAATTACATGCGAATAATTATTCTTGCATGTACATATTCGTTTAACCAATTTAGCGGCTTCCGTGCAAGGAGCCAAATGTTACCGAGCAAATAAACACAGAAGCATGTTTAAATTGATAATTTGTTTCTCTGCAGGACGGGTGAGAATATTATACAAGAGTCTTTTGAGAGATGTACTAAAGGGACCGGGAAGTCCACGAAAAGCACTGTGATATGGAAGTGCGAAGCTGCGGGGCACTGAGCGGCCTGGTGTCGGTATGATGGTCTGCTGTGTTATGGTGCGAGGGGTAAAACATTCCTAAATTCCCTGCTGCTCGATGCAAGGAAATTGACGGGAGAGTGATACACTGTCAAAATCGACCCAGAGGCTGCAACCAACATTGGCTACGGCCAGCCTCAGTTAAGGAATCTATATAGGATGTGACTGTGAGCCGGCTACCATGGGTTCGTGTGTAATTTCAAGCCGTAGGGAGAGCTAGGGAAACCCCAGAAAAAATATCCTGAGGAAACCCACGCGCACGAGTAGGGACTGCAAACCTAATCCACATACACACCCTGGAATCGAACCCGGGACGCCAGAGGTAAAAGGCGAGAACAGAACCACTACACCAACTCGACCGCCCCAACAGAGAAAGTGTCACCCGCAATCCGCTATGAAGCCATCAGTGTCCTATTTTCGCGGCCATAACCAGAAACGTGATTCTGACGTAATCAATTATTCAACCAATGAGCAGCCTTGGTCGTCAGCAAGGCAAGCTGCTGATTCGGTAATCATGCCAAAAACATGTTGCTGCATGGTTACGGTCAGCAAAACAGTCATGTGTATATTAAAAGGTCTACCCCGGGACATGTTGTTCTTCAAAATAATTAACACACGAATCTAACTTGTTTATATCAAAGCTCTACTATTTGTAAACCATTTTACAGTTTGGTATCCCACAAACGTCAATTCGTGAATCACGGACGCGTTCACAGTGCATTGTTTACAAACATTAATCCCGACTGTTGGCAGCTTAATGGCCAACCGGTTACTTGGACCAAATCGCCGTATGATAGCTCTGGATTTACGGCTCCCGTTTGATTACCTAAAGTTCGTACCACACCGACAACTTTGATTTTGTCGTAAAAATACAAACAGTGACACTTACTGGACACAATTAAAGATAGGTTGCAGGGTTGAAAAACTGCTACAAGCGATGTTATCTCCATGTCTGATTGAGGATGTGCATGATAAAAACCAACACAACATCTGGTATGGTGCCTGATCACTATTGAAATGAAACAACCAAACTTGGGATGAGAGAAAATCGTAAGGGCCTTATCGGGATTCGAACCCAAAACCTCTGACTCACTGTAGGCAGACGCTCAGCTGGTAGAGCGTCTGCCTAGTGAGTCAGAGGTCTCGGGTTCGAATCCCGATAAGGCCCTTACGATTTTTCTCTCATCCCAAGTATGATAAAAACCAGTCAGCTCATTTACGTTCCGAGAAAACAATGAAAAACTGTGTCCATGCTTTCAGAAAATTGTGCGAAGCCACTGTCTTGTTTTAAGCTGGTCTCTATAATAATAGCAGGTTTTTTATATAGCGCCATTCCATATAGATCATGGCGCTGTTGCCAATATTACCGCTGCCGTCAGGAAATCACCAGAATCATTTCTCTTCAACTAGACCGGCAGCCTGGCCAAGGCGCACACCTCTATCAGCAGTTAGATTGTGGCATTCCCCATAAGAGCTCCCCAGATGTCGCTTGGGTTGACGAGGCAATTGAGACTAAGTGTCTTGCCCACAGACACAGACACGTTGGCACAAGTGGGGCTCGAACCCATAACCCTCCGATTACGAGCACGGCTGTGTACCCACTAGACCACACGTGCTCCCTCTATGGCTATACTCCACGGAAACGGAGCCATAATACTACAATAGTCAAGGGCCCGGTTTTGTTCACATGATGATGCCCTTATATAAAAATGCGTGTGTATACGCATTTATATAAATTAATCTTTAAATATCGTTTTCTTAGAAAAAGACATCTCGAGCAAAATCATTCCATTGGACAGTTGGGACCACTTACCATCTTTGAGCATTGCAAATCCTTTTAAACGATGGTTCAGACAATAATTCACGTAGGCCTATACATGTATTCAAAAACGGTGTTTCATATCATAATACAATTGTAGGATTACATCAGAAAAAGCTTTGTCAATTTTTAAAAGTTCCTTTAGCTGGTACTGTCTTTAAGAGTTTCCGAGATTGGACAGTGTGCGCCGATATTTGTTATTTAAAAATACGTAACCGCGCTGAATCGAAATGAACTGCTTCGAAGTGAGCCAACCCAAACTGTTACAACGTTTAGCAATATACGACGGCTCAAATTTAGCATTTTATGTGCGTGCGTATACATACCTTGCTTTCAGGGCGCAATTCGCCGCACCATTGCAAAATTCCACTATACTATGGCGAAATTTTGCGTAAAAAACCAATGCAAAACGCCCACTAATGACCACCAAATTCCAACATTAATGTCTGCCCACTTCACGTAAGTACTCCTACTCTGAATTCAGAAAATGTCAAGAGATTATACATGCATGTTGCTTCAATTTACCCCAGCATGGTTCCGATCATAGATTCCCCCGAGATCATTACTCCAAATCAATGTAATGCCTCGGGGCAGGCGAGGTGTATATAATAAGGGTCCCTTTGGGGGTCTATAGTTTGGCAATAATGGTTTGACATTTTGTCTGTTTACCCAAATTATTGTCCCATGGTCTGACTTTCATCAAAATTCTTCCATGTAGGCCTATTTTGGAGGCTCACGGCCTCACATGGGTTATGGAATCCCGAAGCTCGATATATTTCCCCTAAAGACTGTTTTTGTAATGTATCCGATTCATGGATGTTTCCTGTGATCGACACATGCCTATAGTGATGAGCTATTACATTCACCTGCTGCTTTAAATTATATTTCCATGGTTCGAATTCATTTTGCACACATTAGATGTTGCTAGTTAGGACAAGCCCCGGACAAGCTTTGTGGTTGTCAAGAGCAACTTTTTTTCAATTTTTTTTTATTAAAGGCACAGGCTCGTCAATGCGCGCGCGAGGCCTAATTCGAGGCACGAAATACGCAGCTCCATGCTTTTGCTATGGAGCTGCATATTTCGTGGCACGAATTTGGCCTCACGCGCGCATTGACGAGCCTGTGCCTTTAACCCCAAAACACTTCTCAATCATCCAAAACCATCAAAGGAAATCCTATATGTTTCGTGCATGTTCGAGTTGCTGTAAACGCATATTTACGAAGCTACTCTTCCGAATGTGCGTATACGTATGCGCGTAGGCCTATACCCCCTCCTACGAAATTTAGGAAAGGCGAAGTTCAACCATGTTTCCACAAGCATGCAGAGCGCGGCTGCCGGCTGCTACTGAAAAGTGAAAGTTTTTCGTCGTTTTGTTTGACTTTTCAACCCCCTTGCTACAGGTACCGTTACTGTTAAAGGCACAGGCTCGTCAGCAATGCGCGCGCGCCAAATTCGTGCCACGAAATTCGTGCCACGAAATTCGTATTTCGTGGCACGAATTTGGCACGCGCGCATTGCTGACGAGCATCTGCCTTTAAAGGTGCTTTTCCAGACAATGGATGTCATTCTAACCCAACAATCAAAAATGCCTCCCCAAAATACTATCCATGGGAAGAAAACGGGAAATTTGCAATGCCCAATTATTTGGATGTGGAAGCAAAAAGATTGGTGTAATCACTGCACTGTTTTATGTAACCTGATAGTTTACGTAACATCGGTGGTTTTTTGACGATATTTTTGAAAATATACGGATTGAGAGCGCGAAATTTCAGAGTGATAAAAATATGACAAATGATATGGTAACCAAATCTCAACACCCATGGGGAAAATGGGGGCTCAACAAAAATCTGATCACCTCCTTTCAAAGGAAAGTGAAATTTTCTCGCCAGTTTGTTTGACTGTATAGGGTCTAGTTGTCAACCTTGCTAGTATACGTGTTACTGTTAAACATGCTCTAAAATTCCTGTCTGGAAAACGCGCCGTATCCACAGCACATAAAACTAAGTTATACCATAATAATAATTAAATGTATCTTTCTAAATTTGTCCCCGAACCTTGATTATTTTTAGACCCTCTCTCACCCTGCCCTATCCTTCACTGAAGACATCGCCAAATCGGCAAAGCTCCCCCCTCCCCAACCCCTTCCCCAATCCTTGCATATCAGTCAACACTGGTTAAAATCAAAACCGGTATCACCATGACTGTTCGTGAACCAACAAGTGAACTGCCCTAAATTGTCCAATTATTCCCCAGACGTGTCAGAGTATTTATAAACTAATATAAGCCTAAAGTTTTACGTAGTTATACGTATAGCCAATGGGGCACCGTGGACCTGGAAGCTCTATTTGGTAATTTGCAAAGTCCATTCGGTTATTCAGCGGATTTTCCTCCATTTTATTTGTCATGATCTAATCATAAGTGATTAGGCTCAAAGACGAATTGCATGATGGAAAACCTTTAAAAACAGGAACAACGGCATTACGTAATTAAAGAATAATTTCAGCCACATAGGCCTAAGTTCAGAAATCCTGAAAAATCCATGCACGGTTTTTGTGTTTGGCAATTTCTTCCACGTACAATAATTTACACGGGAAAACCAAGTAGTGTTTACCATTGCTATATCAACACTGTGGCTGCGTTCGGGCGTGTAATCGTGTTAACACGAGTATACTCCTGCGCGCGCGAACGGCAAGAATAACGACACTCGGGTCAGTGAGAGTACGCTCTCGCTACTCCCCAACAAATGGCGAGTGTGCTCTTACTCCCAACGAGAGTCATGTGATGTGTACGAAGATGGCGGAATATGGGTGGGATTTTTTTGTGAATTTGCTCAACGTGTCAACTCGATAACTGAAACAACAACTCACTAAGGTTTGTTTTGGACGGCATCAAAGGTTCTCACGACTTACGGCCTGTATTTTCTCAGTTTCTTGTGAGCATTTAAACGGCGTTTCTTGTGCAGTGATGGCAAGAGACGGCCATCTTCACTGATTGCCATTCGCGCACGCGGACTGCGGACTTGCCGTTCGCGTAATGTGACCCGAGTGCAATGCGCACGCATTACTCCGGAGTAGCGAGAACTGCACGCCCGAACGCAGCCGTTTAGTCGGGTTTGTCTGGCTATACGAGAATTGAAGCTACGCACCGACCGCCATGGTACTCCCAAGACAATGCTTTGCTCAGATGATGAAGGCTATACTGCATGGGGCTTTAAACGATCATATAAAGACTGCCCATTTTATGTTGGGATTCAAGAGTAATTTAATCGAAATATTTCGCCCAGATTATGTTTATAAACGTTCCCCGTGCACGTCCATACTAATCGGCCACGAATGAATTTTGGCTCAGCACATAGCTCTCGTGTGCGGCGGGCTTAAAGATGCTAAGTTCTCGAAGCGGCAAGGTGTTGTTTCCCAAATGAAAGGGATTATATCTTGTGGAAAGAACCCAAAATATTTATATAATATTGGATGGCTTTGAGGGTGATATGAGAATTTACTACACCTCATAAATATTCATAAGCAAATTGGAGCGCGTCATTGGCCGATTCAGCCGCGCGATTGGGAAGTAAAAATGCTACGCGCCCAGGTGACGTCAGTCCGGTGAGTATCCAACTGGCTGCCGTGCGGTAGTTTTTTCTGGTAGCACCAAAAATTCCCTCTGGAACCCGCCTCGTAAAAAATGTATTGAATTCTTCACGGAACCAAACTAATTCAACTCTATTGCCATGGTACGGACCTCTGCAGCTCATAAACAACAATGGCAACATTTGAGTTTGGATTACAACAAAATAATTGTTTGTTGTAATTGTATACTGGCCTTGATTGAATCTGTTATTTTGTTAATTTGCTCATGAAAATTTCTGAGGTGTAGTAAAACAAATACAGCATGGTTTATTTCGGGAAAGTAGTGGGAATTACTGGTCCCTTGGTGTAGGTCAGCTTGACTACCTCCCTCCGCTTCGCGTCGAGAGGTAGTCAAGCTGACCTACACCACGGGACCAGTAATTCCCACTACTTCCCCTCAAACCATGCTGTATTTGTATAATACCGCACGAGTCATGAAAATACTGAACGAGCCGAGGCGAGTTCGGTATTTTCATGACTCGTGCGGTATATTCTCATACCACCCGAAAAGACATCCAATATTATTACTGTTATATAAAATGAAGATTTGTTTTGAAAGATTTCCGCCAGATTTCATGGATTTTTGTCTGTTTGCTGTTGAAAACTGCATGTGCTTTTGTTATTGTTGTACAGTATTTTGTTAGTACTGTACACTTGCGCGCGTAGCACACGCGCGCGTACGCGTGTATATGCGTGCGCCTATAGTGTGCACGCGCATCAGATTGAGGCTCTGTGCTGCACAGTATCAGAAATGCACGGTGTCCGCAAAAGCTTCATTTTAATATCTTGTTAAAATGGGGCGATCATTATATTCTTCCCCACAAAAGGGATCACTTCGAATTTTCTCTGCACGCATTATAGGCCTACATACCGTATCCTCAAATTTCGTGAGTGAGGGAGGAGAAGCTGATAGGGGTGCGGACCGTACCGTGCGGTGCCCGCTGTAAAATATCGAGCAATTCTAAATGCAATTTTCAGTTTCTTTGTCCTCTTTAAATTCGGGAACACATTCCTGAAATCCTGTCACGGCAAGGTAATGAAATTGACCCCCTAGAGAGAATAATTTTATTTCTGACATGGACACATTGTAAAACTGCTCATAAAATGAACTTGTAGTATTCAATTCATTTTTAATGCTTGGCCTCACCCGACCTTGGCTATTTCGTAGACTTGTCGCAGGCTGGAGAATTTGGAATGAAACCCAGACACAACCAAGACTCAACACAGAAACGGTGGACGCAGTAGATAATCGGAACAAAAACTTGAACCGAGTCTAGGACTTTCGTGAATCATTTTCACTTTCAGACAAAGAAGAATTAGCCCAATATTTCATTAATTTTGCAGTGACCCATGCAAAATTTGACTTCTCAGTCGACAACAAAATCCCGATTAAAAGTGTTGATAGCAATGGTAACAAACACCACATTATTTTTTTCCGTGTGAAACTTTGTGGAAGAAATTGCCAACTGAAGGTGCACGCGATTTTCTTTTTACCATTCACTCAACACAAAATCATGCATGGATTTTTAAGATTTTCTGAAGTATTAGGCCTTCTGCATCTGTGGCTGAAATATCTACAAGGCAGTTTATGAACATTATTTTGTAATGCTGTCGTTTCTGGATGTTATACGTTTTGCTGTAACAACTTTTTTGGGGGGAGGGGGGAGGGGGGGGGGGGGGGGTTTGGGGTAGGGGTGCGTGATGTGCGTCGTTTCTAATGACACAAACTTGGCCAAGCGAACTGGCAAAAACTCGACGCCCCAAACAATTCCTCTCTATAAATCGCAGCTGCCATTCCGACGAGGTATCTAATAAATGAAGTGTCCTCCAAACTGACGCGACTTCAATTAAGACACGGGGGCAAGAATTCGTAACTATTTCCGTCTGTTTGTGGGGTCGCATAGCATCTGTCGGCCAGTGCTGGGTTCAATGACGAACCAGTCAAGGTCTAAACATGAATTTGATGGTTCGGAAGTTTAATTCTCTCGAGAAATAAAAGGGGTTACACAACATGGCCCACGCTTGTTTTAGTCATGACTGTAAAATATATACTCGTATTTTTGAGGATTTGTTTCTGGCATCCATGGACGTAAGTGTTCAATGTTCTACTTTTATACATCTGCAGTCGTGAAAACTGTCAGTCCACAAATTAGCCTATATAGGCCTATATACAAAATAAATCATCTGCAGACTTTTTACCGTTCATTCAACACAAAAACCATGCATGGATTTTTATGGTTTTCTGAAGTATTACTGCATCTACGTGGCTGAAAGTGAAATTTCAACGAGGCAGTTATCAACCGTGATGCCGTTGTTCCTCTTTATAAAAGTTTACACGTAATTTGTCTTTGAGCGATATCCTTTTTACTTGGTAGAAGCATGGAGGATGGTAGAAGCGGGGTGCAGTGGACACCAAAACATTGTTTATCCTGTGCGAGTCTTAGATGTTTAGATGTTCAAGTAGTGGTTTTGCCAAGGGGCGGGTAGGGGAGCAACTAACGCAACCCAGTCACTAAACCAAAACAAATAAACATGAACTCGGCATACACTCCAGAATGAACGAACCCTTTCCTTATTTTGTGTATCATGGAGGTTCCCCTTCCTCCAAGTGCGAATCAACTAAACTTTTGCAACCTCTCTAAAAAGGTCCCCATAATAACTACTAAATATTAAGTACAAGTATACAAACTGTCAATTGTTGCGAGCGAAATATGCAAAGGTTTAACCAAAAATGGCACCTCGTCAAAATTCTGAAAAGTAAACAAAAACGACGATGGAATAAAATGAGGGTATACTCACGAAAGGGCAACTCCGTGGGAAGTCCTCCCGCTGATGAACCGCAGAGGTACGCTAGAAGTGGCAACAGAAATGTCACCGGTCCTCGTTTGGTGAGACTCATTCTCCACGCTATCATTTCTTCATGGAATCCACTGGATTTCACTTTTCAGCACCTTGTACACCCGACGACAATGAATGAAGATTTGTAGAAACAGCAACAAGTACCGGCGATTTATATAAGCTCGCTCCTCTCCATAAAGGCGAATATAATCGCGTGAACTCCGCCTACTGAGGATGGGCTCGCAAACATGTAACACTTGCTTCAAGACCAAGATAAGTTTATCAGTAACACCACATATCGTACGATTCAGAACACCCCCACAATCATGAACTAGTTCTTGTTTTGGAGGACCTCATTAACTTTTAGGCAGATTCAATTTATCAATGAATAGAGGTGTAGTTGAAGTAAAAGTGCGTCACATACAAGATTGTGATTGGACAGAAATGCTGTGTCGTGCGACAGAGTTGAGGAAAATGCCAATCTCTAATGATTTTCGGCGAAATCGGAAGGCCACCTTTGCTTCTCATCAATTTTCGCAGCCTAGAAAAGTAGCGCGAGGTATACAGCGGCGGGCCGGGTGTAAATAATGCTGCGGTTTGTTTTTAGTAAATCACGTCGACCCCACATTTAAAAGGTGAATCTCAGGCCACGAGTGTTCTCTGATGTGACGGCTGGCTGCAACTTCAAACACACGCAGTGTTCGGTGGGCTTGGGTCAGCTTACGTTACAGTGCCCGAAGTCAAATCCGCTCATTTATTTTGTGGAAGTCTTGCGTTACTTCGAATCGTCAGGGGTAGGCGTACAACTTTAGTTCAATCGAAGCTTCTTCAGATGTTTAAAAAGGTTCCGTTTTTCAAGTGACGTGGAGTTTTTAAAATGTACAAGGCAGAAACTGTAAGGTTGTAAACCTTTTTTCCATTTAACCAAAAAGAGGTATCATCACAAAGTTTTCCCAGAAGTCACCGAACTGCATCAGACGCACAAACGAAGACATAAACATATATACAAGACAGACGAAATCAAGATATTGGAGTGACCATGGAGGAAGGTCGCACAAGACACTGTGAATCCCAGCTCGACGAATTCCTGGCTAGACTGTGGTGATCTCAAGACACTATCATCAGCAACATTTTGTGACTGTGTTTTTAGCCTTGCGCTTGCGTGACGGTGTCACGGGCCCACACGACCTATTTCCAAAGTACACCACTGTACCACGAGCCGCACGGCGGGGCGGGGCTTGGGGAGAAAATTCGGACTTTTCCAGAGTGACACGTTGCGGAGATCAAGACATTCCGATCTTGAGTGATGACTGTGTAAACCCGCATAGAGAAGATGAGTAATGGTTGACAGCTGTAGGCTATACTAAACTTGTAGTCAACAATCGTCATGTGGCAGAAACAAATTACCCGTCGCACATAAACTGTTCATTTTCGCAAAGCCAAGTTGTGAAGTACCAGAATCTTTGACCGTCGATTTTCAGTGGCCCGCAACGTTTTCACGAAACACAATACCCAATGTTCTCAACACTGAATTAAGCGAGTTGACTCTCCGAATACCTAGGGGATTCCGCGGGTCTTATCCTTGCGCAGCCCCTTGGACCAAGACGTTGTGATAGGGTCACCATGCACGTCCATGCACGAGAAAGGCGAGAAGCGAAATCCCAAATCCAAACAAACAACACTGGCGAAGCGAGAAAGCAACAAAATGATGACAGCGTCTCAGCAAATGCTGTGTTTATCCCCAATGGAAAGAGATCAGCGGATAGTCATTCCATAAACGGGGATAGCTAAACGATTCGTTCACGGACCGGTGAAATACCTCGAGCCCGTTGAGACAGTTTGATCCACTTTTAAAGCCGTTGTCTGATAGTGACAGTTGAGATCTTGGCGTGCGAAGTTCTGGCACCGTGAGTTGAAGTTGTCAAGTTTCGGTACAGCATGCACTGGGATCATCAGCGGGTGAACTTGAATGTCAACACGGCCCGAAAATGTCGAAGTTCTGGTGAACGTGTGGCCCTATTAAATCATACCAAAAGTACCCCGCGGACTCTACCCGTGCAGGCACACACATTCACGCCAGTGCTCGCCGCATTTGCTACTGAAGAAGTCAATTATAGTTCCCACTTCGGATCTCGTTCAGTCGGAAATCTTTTCTTACTAAACAGTTTTTTTTTGTGCGAGTTGAAAGCGGTGGTGCGTGCCTCATGCCGAGTACAAAATAACGGCCCAATTTTTCTCTCTGTCTTTTTGGCTTTCGAGGTGAACAAACCATGGAGTAAGTTTTGAACAAACTAACAATAAATGCTGGCCATGTTATTCAGGACCACATTTTGCAGTGTAGGACTTCGTATTATTGTGCAAATTGCTACATGGGAGAATAATAAGAGGATTAACGCGGTTGTGTGCACAGGTAATAAAGGGATTATTATCAAAAAGAGGCTTGTGTGAATAATACACTGATGTCTTTCGGCCTTGCCACTGGCTACTTTTATATTGAGGAATTTCAAATTGTCATCGATGACGATGGTCACCGTGCTTTCTTTTGTGATAAAATTTGCAAATGAAAAGACGCGTGACGTAATACAATGGCTCACAGCGTCTGAAATGAAGCTGCCGAAGCTAATTTAAAATTTGTCAATAGAACCATGGATGCAGAACCGAACTCCAGCGAAATATTAAGAAAAGAAGCATGTAAAGGATAGTTACAAAGGTTCTGCACCACTGACCTATGTACACTGGACTTAGCGTGCAACAGGAGGGAACCGACAGTAGATGGATATGCGAGGATTGAAGCCACGTGCCGGCCATATTAGTTCTCCCAATGCTTTGCCTAGACTGCTCCCCGATCCACTTAACACATATGCTCTAGTAGTGGATATAGTATAGGCAAGGCATTTTCGGAGTACTAAGATGGTGGACGGTTATACCCAGCACGATCTGTGGCAAAGGGACTACCCCTAACGTCCCTATAACTCAACACAATCTTCCCCTTTGTTAACGCACCAGTCCACCGACCACACCCACCCCCCCCCCCCCCCCACCCCCCGAAAAACTAAAAGGAATTCCTTGGATGTTCGAGAGACAATGGGGGGAACAATGGTAGGGGGATACCTATCGTGCTGCATAGCCTATGTGGACGGTGGCTTCAAATTTAGAGAGCGTTACCGCATCAAGTGGTTAGATGTAAGCAATATTCTACACTGGCATCCACATTTCACTATTTAAAGGTCATTACGTCATTTGCAATGACCCAACATTTTACTTCGAGTTGAAAACAAAACAACGGAATCAAGTACAAGTGCACTGAAAAGTAAATATGCTGCCCACACGGGGTTCGAACCCCAGCCACATAGGTGGAAGGATTAATGACTTGCATGAGATGCCCGATTTTCCCCTTGCGAGCTGAGGAAGTGCGCATAATGCAGATTATTTTTCTTTTCTAAAGTTTAATGACTGACGAAATAAAGCGGAACACCCAGGCACTGATTCATTTCCCAGTGAGTAATGGCCCGTGGAATACATGTAGGTCCGTCAGAAATCGGGCTTGTAACGTTGTCATACTGCGAACACAAATTCAACAATTGTAATCAACATTTGACCGGAAAAACCCTTACTCGATTGGAAGATAGAAGTCGTATACTAACTGTGCAATGCAACGATGCCAATAAAAAGCTTCTTTAAAAAAAAAAACGATAATCGAAGAGGGATTTCTATAAATGTGGGTGCACACGCATTTTTTTACAAGGACGCTCTCACGTGAACAAAACAATAGTTTCAGTCACCCTGCATATACCGTGTTTATTATAAACTCCTCAAAAAAAGGTTCGGAAAGTCAAGTTTGACTGACGATTTCTCTCTTGTTACATTTCCCTTGATTTTGGTATCATTGGAAAGCCCTGTTATTCCTCTTTACAGTGATGTGTCATTTGTTATGATTAATCAATTGGGGGATGTGCAGTATAGCGGAATACAGGGGTGTGGTGGAAAGTGAAATGTCACAAAATTCACTGCTATTGTCATGCAGTGCATTCCCCTTTTGCTTGGAGGATGGGAATGTGTCAATGCACTTTTTGACAATAGCAAAGCATTTTGTGACATTTCACTTTCCATCCACCCCTGTATTTCGCTATACATATACTGCACATCCCCCAATTGATAACAAATGACACATCACTGTAAAGAGGAATAACAGGGCTTTCCAATGATACCAAATTCAAGGGAAATGATTTAGTAACAAGAGAGAAATCGTCAGTCAAACTTGACTTTCCGAATTAATTTTGAGGAGTTTAGTTCCGTTTCATAGCCACAGAATAGGACGGTGACTTCGGACAATTTCTTGAAAGCATGGACACAGTTTTTCATTGTTTTCTCAGAACGTAGATCAGGCGGTACTGAGCCGACTTATACACAGGTTGGTTTTTATCATACACATCCTCAATCACACATGGAGATAACGCCGTTTACCAATCCTGTCACTGTGATCTATCTCAATGGCACTGATGGTGGAAACCGAATTAATGTTAAGAGGAAATCAGTTGATCAAGTGAAATTTGGCGTGCCTGTTATCTAATCCAATTTTTCAAACAGTAGCCTAAAGACTGACCCAGTTATAATTATGTTAATTTCTTGTTTTCAAACTAATGAACAGTATACCGCAACTACTACCGCAAAAGGTATACATATAGATAGGTGTAAAATATACACGTAAAAGGTATAGGACCTAGAAAGTATCGGAGTTTCCAATTTGGAATTTTCAACCAATCAGATCGCGTCTACAGCAGCAGTTTTTCGCTGGATGGATCCTCATTGGACAGTCAGTAATCCTCTATTTTGCACAATGATCCTTTCGTATACATAAGGGCGTGTTTGTTTCGGACGAATCCGCCGACCCCGATCTGCGCAGATGGTTCAGCGCTATGCATAGTTGGATCTATATAGCTGAGCCATCTGCGCAGATCTCGGGATCGGCGGATTCGTCCGAAACAAACACGCCCTAAAACAACGTCAGATATTGGTCGCCATCTTGGAAGTTTCAACCAATCAGATCGCGTTTACAGCAGCAGTTTTTCGCTGGATGGATCCTCATTGGACAGTCGGTAATCCTCTAGTTTGCTCGCTGGTTCTTTAGTATGCATAAAACAACGTCAGGTATATTGGTCGCCATCTTGGAATTATTAATCAATCAGATCGCGTCTAAGCCGACAGTTTTCCACTGAATGAATCATGAATTAATCTTGAATGAAGGTATCGGGTTGTCATCTTTGATTTTTTTTTACCCGTAGTTTTTCGGGATGAATCCTCATTTTGACCGTTTGCATTGACCCTATGCATGGGTGGCCATGACAGGGGCAGTCACATTGTCACCGTGCGTCATGCACTTTGTTGATCTGTAATTGTCACACATTTAAATACGAAACTCTGCCCCCGTCATGGTAACGACACTTGTGTTGCGATTGAGATAATTGGGGAAGTTAAAAATAACAACAAGCGAAACAACAATTGGCTTGATCGCATCATCAAAATTGAGGAAGAAAAATGCTCGATCTTGCACGCTCGGTGTCGATGCTCCGTGTGGCGGAAGGGGCGGAGGCAACGGGGTTATTTGCCTAAAAACAGAAAGATAATCAAGCCATTGTCACTACGACAATGGCCGTGCTTGCTTGTTAATGATGAGACGATGAAAGTCGACGCAGGTACAGCCTTGAGACGTGTCCTCGACCTGAACCAAGAGGGCGCGCACACTTGTTCACACGACCAAGGATACTCTACGGAAACAAAGCTCTTTGGATTTCTGCGGTATAATCCGTTTCGATTAATTTCGTTGTTGAATATAGCGGAAATGAAAATATCTGCTTCTTATGTTCCCATAGGGTCAACGACCCTGGTTTTCAAGGATACTTTCAAGGATTATCTTTTCATGGAATCGACGTTTTATTCAGATCGATGTAAAATTCAAAACATGTCCTCCGTAAATCAGATTGACGGAGGACATGTTTTGAATTTTATTTTTTTGATCCAATTCGGTGTCCGTATACCTATACCAACCAGGAAAACACACCTTCCGCAACAAAAACGCTCAAGAAAGTGGCGGAAAATACCAAATGAATAACGAATATTTGATAATCCAGCAAAAAAGTTTATTTATTCCAGATCCACAGACAAGAGTGACGGCCAATCAAAACCCAAAATTTGTCAAGAAAAAAATTCATTGAATAAATTCGGTTACGTTTTGTCGGTTAGTAACATGCATGTATAGGCACCTTTTGCGCCAAGGCCGACTGCCCCAGCCTCCGTGATGAGCCGCTTAGGCAGGGTGTGCCACTCTGCCTGAAGTGCCTCCCTGAGCTCCTGTACTTCTATGGCTGTTTGAGAAACATGCAGATCCAGAGGTCGTGTCATTAATTCTACGCAGGTACAGGTTTAATCTGGTTGAGAATCCAACAAAATTGGTTTTCTGAGAAACCCTAATTGCAGGATTTTCCCAGTAACAGAAAATGTCACATTTCATTTCCTGTATAGGAATAACTTTGTTCAAACAGGTTCTCTTTGATCTGGAGGGAATCACTGATGAAGTGAAACAGTTTTGAGTGAGTGAGTGAGTTTTGGGTTTAGCGCCGTGCTGGCATCAGTGGCCATATTCACGGCGAGAATATGTAAATATATAAAACAATAGGTAGTAATCAACAATAATCATGTGAATTGTGGAGTAAGTAACAACTTTGAGTCAGAAGATACAATTGTCACGTTGGAAAAGAATAAGAGACATTTCAAAAGGATTGAAGAACCATTGTATAGAAGTATTACGGTAGACTGATTCTGGGCAGTTTTCCAGGAGAATCCCATGGGAGGCAGTCTATGGAGGATCCCCCAGACACACGGCACCCTGTCTAAATGGGTCCCGCAAGGCCGGCCGTTACCCTTGCAGTGAAACAGTTTTGAAAGCTATTCCAAAATGATTGGTCGATCAGTGCCTTGTTATCAACGAGTTCATTATATTTAACAAAGTTTTGTTATGACCAACAATCGATATCTTAAATTGCCATACTTTTTTGAATAGTATACTCTAGGGAAAGTGTTTGTCAACTTCCAATAGACTATAGGGCAGTTATACCCTATTTACACCGAAATCCCGAGGGACTTGAGAGTTATTTACGAACAAAAATTTGTCAAAATGGCATTTCCTCAGGAGTTGGTCGGCAAGATCTTAAGTTCCTCCTATGTTACTTGTCAGAAGGTCGTAGGTTAGTCCTGAACACTCGCAATAACTCGGGGGGAATCGCCATCGCTCGGCACAAGTTCCCCGACCGTATGGAACGGTTCAAAACGGTCGGGAAACTTTCTCGGTCGCCCCCTTGACAAAAGTTTCATGACCACTCACGAGTCCAAGAAATACAGAATTTTACAACTCGTAAGTCGACCCTAACTTGGTCGTGCTTCGGTGTAAACATAGTATTACTTTGTTCCTTGAGGACATGCATGCCAAATGTTGCCCTAAATGATGGCAGCTACTCGATACAGTCCATTCCACTATCTACCCAAAATAAAATGTTAACTTGTAGTAACTGGCCGACTTGCAATATAACCGGTATGTGACATCAGTGTTCGGTGTTGAATACATCCAGTAGTTTGTCTAAGTTCAAGGAAAACATAATTTTCTCCATCTGTTTTCTAGTTTGGTGATGATTTTTCTATCATATGTCGAAACAGATGGTAGCATTTTTCTGTACAATTCAGAAATTCCTGAACCAAATCTAACGATATATCAGTGTGACTAAAAACTTGAGATAAACAGCGGTTACTATTTTGTACTGACACATCAAGACAGGGTTCACCACAGCGGAAGGTGAAAATATGTTTTCAATGAATTTCACGCCACAACTAGATGAAAAGCTTCCTCAATCCTGCTTCTGTGGCGATCTTTAATTGATTTTTAATGGTTTGAAGGAAACCGGAGTGGTGTCTAGACCGTAGTAGTATTTGTCTGACAAAGTGGAAGAGAAGTACAATCGAAACTCGGTAATAAGAGCACTGTTAATACAACATTCTGCTTATAACACCGCGTTTACACTCGAATCGGCAAAGGTGGATACAGATCCAGCATTTTTATTGCGACCACAAAACTGAACATTTGCCGCGTTTACACTACACCCAAATCGCTTCAACTCGCCTTCAGAAACCGCAAAAGTCACCACTAAATGTAACTGCAGCGCATGCGTGAGCTGTTGGGTGTTGCTGCACTAGTGCCAGATTGGTCAATTAAATCTACTACACTGCGGGCACCGCCCCAAGGACACTCAAATTGCCGAATCTGTATTCGGGTAGCGTTTACACTACAAGCGACCTTGACGATTGCGGGGTTCAACCCCGCAATTGCGGGGTTCAACCCTACCCCAAAGGTGACTTGAAAAAGGCGAATCAGACCCGGGTCTGATCCGCCTTTTTCAATTCACCTTTTGCGTTTACACTTAGTGCCTACCCGGCTTCAACCCCCCTTTTTGGAAATTGCGGAGTTCGATTCGGCAAAGGCGAATCGAGTGTAAACGGGGTGTAACAAGGAAAAGTTCAGGTCCTAATGTTTTGTATTCAATTGTTTTTATTCCTGATAGTACAAGGTTCTTGTTATAACCAAGGACCCCTTCTTATCGAGGTTTTACTATACATGTACCCCTAGAACTATGCGGGATACATATCCCCCATAGGTAGAAGCGTGATTTGTCAATATGGTTGTGCAGCAACATTAACAGGCGGATACTGGCTTGCGCGATAACCCCTTGCCAAATCCTTCATCTGATAGTTCTTTAGAACCCTACCTTGCATGTGTCAATGTATTTTGGGCAGAATTTGTCCATATACATTTAATTCTCAAAAATCCAACTTAGAAGTCAAGAACAGCAGTTGCAACATGCATTTTTTTGCAGGAAATACCACTGTCATTGACTTCTAAACTTTGGATTTTCGATAATTAAATGGACAAATTTTGCCAAAATTCCACAGACACACGCAAGGTAAGGTTCTTAAGAACTATTAGATGAAGTTTGTTGGGAATTGGGCACCAGGTTATTGTGCTAGCTGTGTTTTAATGGCCACCTGTTAATGTTGCTGCATAACCTGAACCATATTGGTAAATCGCGCTTCTACCCATGGGAGATATGTACCCCCATAGTTCTGGGGGTACTATACATGTATGATAATTTTGAACATCACAGTAAAAATCCTTTCAGACACAACAGGAAGATGTTTATCGCGTTTAAAATATCAAAAATAGGGAAAAGAGGGTATTCGAGTCATATTGGAATATGCCCAAAAAATTGGCTCGATTGGCTTACATGAAGAGCAAAGTATTTTAAAAGTCAATCCATAGTGAAAGTACTTGGTGAAATCCCCATCAAGTTTAACACACGTTTATTGTACAAAATCCAAGGGGCAAAAAAAATATATATATAAAAAGGATCTTTTCACAATTAAGCGCAGAATTTGAGTCTTGTCTTCGGGGTATAAAAACATCAAAAGTGGCGTGAAAAAAATATCCGCGTTTAAGGTCCTTTTCGTGAGTCTGTGTACATGGATGATAGAGAGATTTCTCCATATGTAACTAAAAAAATATGCCTAACTCCAAATTGGTTTTAAAGGCACAGGCTCGTCAGCAATGCGCGCGCGCCAAATTCGTGCCATGAAATACGCAGCTCCTAGCAAAGGCATAGAGCTGCGTATTTCGTGTCACGAATTTGGTGCGCGCGCATTGCTGACAAGCCTGTGCCGTTAATTATTTTAGGGTTAGACTTAACAAGATTCCAGTTTTAAAATATATTGAAAGCAGTACAATAGATTTTAACTCGGGTCAATACAAAATCCAGGTCAATACATATAAAAGGTTCTGATTTACATAAATTTGCATCCATCTCATTATGTTATCACTCCATGATTATTCATCTGGTATGGTGCCTGATCACCATTGAAATGAAACAACTAAACTTGGGATGAGAGTAAAATCGTAAGGGCCTTATCGGGATTAGAACCCGAGACCTCTGACTCACTAGGCAGACGCTCTACCAGCTGAGCTTTATGGCACAGTTCGTATACTCCCTCAGGTTTCCCCTTTGGACCCAATTTTTCTATCGGTGTTGCATGGTAGCGCAACTAGGCAAAGTAACGATTTTTCTCTCATCCCAAGTTTGATTGTTTCATTTCAATGGTGATCAGGCACCATACCAGATGTTGTGTTCGTTACTTTGCCTAGTTGCGCTACCATGCAACAAGAAAATAATTGGGTCCATAGGGAAAACCTGAGGGAGTACACCAACTGTGCCTTATAGCTCAGCTGGTAGAGTGTCTGCCTTGTGAGTCAAAGGTCTCGGGTTCAAATCCTGATAAGGCCCTTACGATTTTTCTCTCATCCCAAGTATGATTATTCATGCAACACTTAAATATTGTTTAAAGGTGCTCAACGGTCTGTTTTGTTAAGCTGCTTTCAATACAAATATTGCTTACTAAATTCAACTGATAAGCCGAATGTGTAGTTCCGAGATTGCCTAATTAACCCCGCCCACTTAGTTACTGTTGCTACGGCTCACAAAACATCGCAAAAAATACCACACAAGGTTGACAACAATGACGACACAACGCTTGGAGCTGTGAAGCTGTTGTAAAGCCATTGGTCTAGTGTGTTGTGTAACGCACTTAAAAGATCCCAGAGCATTCTTTCGTGAAGAGTAAGGGGATTCCCAGGTGTCTCTGGCCGCCGGCTGCCAATGGCGCCACCCACATATGTATCTCGATGTTTAGGTGGAACACACTTGTAAGCTTTATGGAATTCAGCCTAAAGGCTGCGAATTGAAGTTTGTTAAACCCATTAAATAAATAAATTAAAGGAGTGTTGTCATTCACAAGGAGTATTAAACACATTGTTTAATTACCTTCAGTCACCGAATGTTGCACTCCTTGCATGATCTTCTGCCACGGCCAAGCAATCTTTGACCTTATGTCGACCTTTTCCCTGTGTCCTCGCAAAGGTCACCCAGCCTTCGACCTTTGACCCCATTAGCTGCGAAACTGATTCCATCCACGTGTTGGCCTTCAATCCTAACATGTTCGAATTCTGGTTAACCACAAACAAGAAATGAAATTATTGTTAAACTTTTAAACAACAAAACAAGAATCATTCTTGAAAATACCAATGTAAATTTATCGTTCAAAAATATCAATTCTTGATCAGAACACAACTTAAATTTGTTGAATAAAATGAACAGAATCAGGATCCGAGGAAACATACCGTAGATTCTGAGGTTGCCAGGTTTGATATCGACATTTTTTGGAGGGGACACCCTGTATTACAGTTCATTTTAAGAAAAGCGATACATGTAGTGAACACCATTTGGTGGTTGCATACCTCAGGCACCATGCAAACAGCCGCCACGTTGTCCCTCCATCCCCCCACCAGCATTAGGGGAGTGTCTGGTAGTATCTTGGTCACTTCTTTACCAATCTCCAGCAAGGTCTGAGGAAATACATACAAAGTACAGTCATGATAATTATATATTGGATGGCTTTGAGGGTGATATGAGAATATACTGCACGAGTCATGAAAATACTGAACGAACGAAGGCGGGTTTGGAATTTTCATGACGAGTGCGGTATATTCTCATATCACCCTCAAAGACATCCAATATTATTATTGTTATATAAAATAAAAGGCGAGTTCAGTATGCGCTGTATATATTCCCATATCACCCGAAAAGACATCCAATATTATTATTATTATATAAAATGAAACTTATACCTTCTTTGTTTTGTAAGATTTCTGCAAAATTTTTGTCTATTTGGTGTTGAAAATTTCAGTTCATTTGCAACTTTTGCAACTGCATGCGCTTTTGTTACTGTTGTACAGTATTTTTTGTAACTGTACTCGCGCGCGCGTAGCACACACGCGCAATCCATTCACTCGATGCATGACACGCGTGTACGCGTACGCTTGGGTGCGCCCAGCATGTACGCACATCAGATTGGGGCTCTGTGCTGCACAGTATCAGAAATGCACGGTATCCGCAAAAGCTTCATTTTATAAAATAATGAACGTTATCGGTCCCTTGCTTGCTATACAGTGGTTGTCTGTCACACTAAACAAACAAAACATAATGTAAGGCTGTATTTTGAAATTGGAATTGTTTACGTTTATGTAAATTTGCAACACCGACTTGCGATCCAATTCAGACATTAAAGGAGCTTGTTCAGATTTTCCCAGAAAATTGATTTTGTTCTCACTTTTCAAACAATCATATAAAAACCTCCCCAAAAAACTATCCTTGGGAAGAAAACAGGAAATTTGCAATCTTCAATTTGAATGTGAAACAAAAAAAATGTGTTTAATCACTGCACTGCTTTATGTAAACCGAATAAATTAGTTTACAAAAATATGACACATAATATCAGGGTTCGAAATACCCACTGGACCGGTGGACCGAGGCCAGTAATTTAAGCCTCGGTCTAGTACTTTCTCTACTGTACTAGACCAGTGGTCCAGTGCATTTTGAAACTAACGAACAGTAAATCCACATTCCTTGTGGCTTTGGTCTTGTAAAAATAGCGTCGGTCCAGTAAATGATTTAAGCTACTAACCCTGTGGTCTAGCAGATTCTTTCATAAAATTCGAGCCCTGAATATGGTATCAAAATCTCAACACCAATAATATAAGGGGTAGGGGCTAGGGGTAAAAAAGAGTTATTTGGTCAAGCGCACCTTTAACTCGTGAAAAATAACTTGATCACAACAATGCCTTATGGTACTACAATCACTTGGCATATTCACTGAAGTTATGCACATTAAAATATTTTCACCCGAAAAAGCTGTTCACCCAAAATCCCTCAACCTCTGAAATTCCAGCACGAACACATGGTTTCTTCATTGCGTTTGCAAATCAAACAAATTAAATGACAATACAATTGGCTGAATGCCAAGTTGATAAAATATAAAATTTTCTAAATTCCTATTGGGTAGTTAGTTTTAATGGCATCTGGATTTGTCCATAAAGTTGGGTCACGTTTTGCGACATATATCTCAAAAACTGTCTCATTTCAGGCCAGATATTCATTTCAGAACGAACGCATATCCCACTACAGTGAAAGTACTTGCATACCATGCATTATGGTGTAACAAAATACAGACCCAGGCAATGGCCTTGCCAGTGTTAATAAAGGGGAATTATTGTACATAATAGATATTGTACATAATTGTAATGCAAAGAACAAGAGATATTATTACCCACTGAAAGGCGGATACAAAATTCACAAAGAATGGCAATTGCAGCGATGCCTCACAGTTTGGGTGCCGCCATTTTGTCCGAATACTGGGCAAAGAATGAAATTTTTGCAGAAAACTTTTTTGATTATCAGCATAAGAATGCTCAAGGACTTGTACGCAAAGACGACATTCTTTGCCCAGTATTCAGACAAAATGGCAGCACTCATAGTGTGATGCATTGATAAAATTGCCGTAATTCTTTCTGAAGTTTGTATCTGCTTTTCAGTGGGTGAATTTCTTGTTCTTTGCATTAACATAATTTACGAGCTGCTCTTGCTGAGCACAAGGTCTTTTGTTTCTTGGGTATAATTCCCTTTTAAACATATGTGGTGTCCATGTAGCATAGGTAAAACAAGAATCTCATAATCGGTGAAAGATTTCCCAATGAAAACGTGAATGATATACTGTAGCAGGGCACTATACCATATGTACTGGAACAACGATTTCATTGTACACGTACAAGTAAATTTTCAAAGAGTAATTAACCCTAACTCCCTAGGGTATATGTAAAATCATATTGATTTTGGAGGATTGAGGAGTGTTAGGGTTAATACAACTTATACTGATGCTACATGGAAACTGCTTATTTCGTGCCCCAACTTAATGGAATGACTGTATTTGATAGTAATACCTTTGAGTTGATTTCTCCAGGCACATTTCTGATGAGGAATTGATGCGTTGTTTTGCCCGTCGACGTTTGGTCTGTAAAGTCGGTGCCAAGTTGTCTTGCAATCTAGAGACCGGAAATAAAATGTTCATAGTTTTAACCCTGACGTTCTTGGAATTTTTGCAAAGGGTTATTTCAATGCTATCGCTGCATGGTACTGTAATGCAAAAATCATCTGCTTTTATCTATGGTATGCAAACAGTCGTGTAATATAAAAAAAAAACAGTGATACACTTTCTCTTGCTGTCAGGCATCAAGGTCGGATTCTCTGAAATAATTTGACAACTATTTCGTATATGTGACCCTTCAGCATAAAACCAGTCGGTAGTCGCAGGGCCATATAGATATAGCCACTAATACTAATGCATTGTATAGGTCAACATTATAGAGATTCGGATATTAGCAGTTAAACCTACATTTCAAATGCAGACCCGCTTTGGGCAGAACATTTTATAACTTAACACCCAAACCCTATTTAAACCCCACATTTGAAGCTATGCCTTCTATAATTATGTCACAATACTGATCGTCATTGGCTGAAACAATTGTACAAACTAAGCCTAAATTGTAAATGTTAGCATATCTGTGACAGTTTTGCGTTTAAAACAAAATTCCACCGTAAATACCTTAAAAGTTGCTTTTAAAGGGTGTAGCATTTTCCATGACAAAATCTCTCAGAAACATCCAAAACAGTGGCGGATCCAGCCTCATTAAAATACAGGAACACAAAGGAACAGCGGGAGCTACAGCCCCCTGAAATCAATTGTATTCCTGTATTTTAATGAGGCTGGATCAGCCACTGCAAAAATGTATTTAAAAAAAATAAATTAAACAATTATAAACTGCACCAGTTTGCCACAATTCCAGTTTGAATTCAAACGTTTCCCTTTAATTTCCACTGGTGAATTTCTCAAGTGACATGAAACAAACAGCACCCTGTTTTAAATCCTTGTTTAGCCAAATTTACTTAAGTAATTAAAAAAGTATCGCACCTGTTTGATTTTTATCCTTTCAAGCCTCCTTTCAGCTTTCTTGATTTTCTCTCTCATTGTTTCAACTTGTCGGATGAAGTTGATTTTCCTCCACAGTTCAACGCTGGTTGAGTCCAGTGATCGCATCAGGGATTCTAATGACTGCTTAACTCCTGCCATGCCTTCTAACGTTTCGCTGCGAAGCGTGGATTCCAACTGCAAATATATTAAAGTGGTAAATAGAGTGAAACCTCGACAAAAGAAGTTGAAAGTTGGAGCATTCTAACTCATAGTTTCAAAGGGAGTTCATTTTTTAAATTAGAGTTAAACAGGGTTTTGAATTATGGAAGTTTGACGACACGGTTTGACTTTGAAGGAAAATAAGGCCCATTTACACTCGATTCGCTGAATCAAAGGCGCTAAGTGTAAACGCAAAAGGTGAATTGAAAAAGGCGAATCAGATAGACCTGGGTCTGAGTCGCCTTTTCCAAGGCATGGTTAAAAATATAATATAAAAGGTATGGTTAAAAATATGTGGATTGAGGGCGTGAAATTTTAGAATGGTAATGCGAAGAATGTGAAAAATAGGAGGTCACAAAATGTGATCCTGACACGCTCCTTTAATGAAAAAAGCAACATCTTCAGAATTGTACCTATTCTTTTGTTTTCACTTTACCTGTACGCCAGTTTCGGCAATTCTCTGTTGCAATGTATTGCCAAGGTAATCTGCAGCCTGCGCGTCATTGCCAGTAACAGCCGTAACTCTACGAACCCCGGCGCTAACTTGCCGCTGTGCAGTGATAATTAGTTTCTTGACATGACTAGTATTGCACACATGACTACAAAATTCCAAAAAAAACAACAAATAAAGATAATTACAGAGATGTCACATTGTATATCGAAAAATAGTAATTTGTCTTTGCCATGGGGCACCCGCCTCAGTTGAGAACTTTCCAAATTACACAACCCCTTTAAAAACCCTGCATTTGGAGCATAGACCGTATCGAATAGACACCATCTTGTGGGGCAGTTTCTTTGTTCCTCGAGTACATGCATGGTTGCACATATTGTGCTTACATTGTTTAACAGTTTAAGTAACAAAAGGTGCCCCACAAGATGGCGGCTATTCGATACGGTCTATTGCAGTTTATAATTACAAGACTGATCGTAGTTGGCTGAAAATATTGTATAATTTGCGCCAAAACTGGAAATGTTTGTATCTCTATTATAAAAGGAGCGTGTCCAGTTCACATTTTTGAATAACCCATTTTTCCCATGGGAGTTCAGGTTTTGATACCGTATCATGTCATTACCATTCTGAAATTTCGCGTTTGCAATCCGTATATTTTTTAAGGGATATCATAAAAAAACACCGATGTTTTGTAAACTAATTTATCTGTTTCCATATAGCAGTGCAGTGATTATACCAACTGTTTTGTTTCCACATCCAAATTGGAGATTGCAAACTTTCTGTTTTCTTCCTATAGATAGTATTTTGGGGAGGTATTTTATATGATTATTATTAGGTTAAATCAAAATCCAATTTCTGGAAAAATCTAAACAAGCTCCTTTAAATGAAATAAAAAGAAAAGTCGTTCTTTAAATGAAATAAAAAGTCGTTCTTTACTTACTTTCCAACACAAAGCTCCACAGGATACTGCATTGCAGCGGAGCCCTCCAACGCCTCTTCAACTGGGACACCAACGGAAACTACGGTCACATGATCACCGTAGGCCTCATCGAACAGCGCCCTCACACCCGCTGTGGACTTGACGGCCTCTAATGAAGCCTGTCCTCTATAGACCTTTTGGCCCATGGCGATGAGGTCATTGGCAATTTTTGTGACTTCCTGTAGCTGGGTTTGGTCCAGCGCATTCTGGCAAGCAAAATTTGAAAATATATTCAAGCGTATTCAAAACCTTGGTCAGGGGCCGTCCAAAGTTGTCAACATTATCACGGTTCTACAAAGCGTAGGAAGGGGGAGAGCAGCGTCGTAGCCGAGGGGGTGTGGGGGCGCGTGGCCCCCCATGAAAAATCGTAGACCCCCTCAGTAGCCCTCTCCCTTCCCCTCCACCCCCACTGCAAATTTGGCAACAACTGCATTACCGTGATTCGAGACCACTAGTTGGCTTCATAGCTCAATTAGTAGGGTGGCTACACGTTAAGCAGAAGGTCCGCGGTTCAAATCCCAGTGGAGCCAATTAGTTGTTTTTCACTGCATCCAGATTTCCTAAACTCATGGAGATTTGTCCACATTTGTATCCAATTACCAAATTATTATACATAATAATATAGTCTGTTTCATTATGTTCTTACCTTTGCTGTGAAGTCAAACCGCAGTCGATCTTGCGCAACCAGAGACCCACGTTGTTCGATTTCACCGATGACCTCGCGTAGTGCAAAGTTCAGTATGTGGGTCGCTGTGTGATTGTGCATGATCCTTTGTCTTCGGACCTTAATGTCGTCAATAGAATGAAATAAAAAACAGAGATTTGTTTTACTTCACATTAATGAAAAATCAAACCAGTCCAACCAGAAAATATTGGTGCAATTTTAAATATAGGGGTTTTTTTCGCTCGTACGTATTGAAGTGATTTTGATCAGGATTCAATTTCATTTAAAGACATTCACATTTATTCACTAAGACATCAAGATTAGAATTTGTGTCATTCAAATACAAAGCATTAAATCTTCATTCAATTAAGCACAATGATTTTTTCTGGTATTTCAAAATTAAATGCGCGAAAAACCAAATTGAATGCTCTCTTTAAATAATTGAAGGATGATCCCAATCTGCATTCAAATTTGCGCTAAAACGAATGCATCTGAAACGAACTTGGGAGGTACTTTGTTAAAACTGAACGATAAAACCTATACAAAAACAATAGTCAATAAATAACCCTGCTGAAAAGTACTTTATGACATTGCTACTTCTCAAAAGGTATAGTGTACACTGGTTCAAAATGCGGGTCCATGATTGTCAAATGTAATTGTCAACAACAACAAAACTATTGTCTTGATTTATGACCTGCAAGATTTAGCATTCTGAAGAATTTTTCTTACCTCATTGAGAAAGAGCATAAGATGATCTCCCGGTCTGATAGTCTCCACCGCAGTCCCAACATGGAGTACGTAGCCACCGTACGATTGCACATTCTCAACCTGAAACACTACTTCCTAGTTCAGATGATGAAAAGTATTAGCCATTGTCAGCATTATAAGCAAAATCTACACTGCAGTACTGCAAATGGGGATAAATATTGAGAAGTGTGAACAAAATTTGAAAGGTTCTTGAGAAGAAAAAAATTAATAATTCACTAACTTAAAGCCCCATTACATTATTTGCAGTGACCGAAAATTGTTGTGGGGTACCGTGGCCGAGTGGTTTAGGTCACTGACTTGCAATACTCGGGTGAAAACTTGGGGTTGCAGGTTCGATACCCAGCTGATACCTGTGCCCTTGAGCAAGGCACTTAAGCACAAATCCTCCATCCTTCGGAAGGGATGCAAAGCCGTTGGTCCAGTTTGTTGTGTAACGCAGAGCATTCTTTCGTGAAGAGTTAGGGGATTCCCAGGTGTCTCTGGCCGTCGGCTGCCACTTTATTAGAATGATACTTCCGACAGCAATGTAACGGCTGATCTCTGCAATAGCATATGAGCAGGGTCCCAGACTGTCGTTTCTCACCTCATTTTTCACCGAGTTAAGATGCCCCTCATCCCATTCTTGTCCCCCCTGCTCAGCATAGAAGTTGGTACAGTCCAGGATTACGCCACACTCTTCCCCGCTGGCGACCATGTTGGTGAATCCCCGCTCAGTTTTCAGGGCTAGTACCCTGGCTCGTATTGCTTGGAACACTGCACAATTAAACAGAAAAATAGTCAGTTAATATGGGGTGGATTGCAATAAAGAAAGTTAGGACGTCCTAACCCCTAGGACGTCCTAACTCTGACATCACTAAGACATCATAGATAATTTTGCCTTGCAATAAAAAATGATGCGTCCTAACTTGTGTCCTAGGACACATACAATTTAAGACACATAATATGTGTCCTAAGTTTACGTCTTTAGAACATTTGTTTGGAATTTCCTGCTCAATTCTGACAAAAGGAGCCTTGTGACTAGGATCAAAACTTTATTTTTTGATAGTTTGACTTTCTTAAACTGAGTTTTCACTGGAAGGTAGTTACGATTCAAGCTGGGCCTATTAATTATGAAAGTTTTCACAATGTATTTCACGCCACTGTCATTCGTACGTACGGCAGCAACGACCGGCGAATGCATGCGCGATGGTATGCAAACACACCGGCTGCGATTGAAACGCCGTTCACAACAGTAAAGACATACAACCATTTATGTCTTAGCTAAGACGTCCCAACTTTTGGATATTGCAAGACATTTTTCAATGTGTCGTAGGTAAGATGTCATAAATTCAGTTAGGACAAATGATGTGTCTCAGACCTAAGACAGTTATATTGCAATCCACCCATGAAAAATAGTTAGTAGTCTTGTGTGAACGAAGCTAGGCCCCCGACTACTATGGTATTATTGTTACATTTTGGAACGGTCTTGAAAGTGATTCCCAAGTGACTGGTCGATCAGTGCCTTGTTATCCACAAGTTCACTGCATCCAATAAATTTGTTCTGATCAAGAATTAAGATTTTAAGAAAGTTGCAAGGTTTTTTGGGGGGAGAGTATATTTAAGGATCATGTCCAGATCACATATTTGATCTCCATTTTTTCCATGGGTTTTGATTTTTTTAATGCCATATCATTTGTCATATTTTTCCCATTACCATTCAGAAATTTCGTTCTCTCAATCCGTATATTTGTAAGGATATTGTCAAAAAAAACACCAATGTTTTGTAAACTAATTTATCTGGTTCCATAAAGCAGTGCAGTAATTACACCAATCTTTTTGCTTCGTCCACATCCAAATTGGAGATTGCAATTTCTGTTTTTTCCCCATGAATAGTATTTTGGGGAGGTATAATACGAAATCCATTTTCTGGAAAAATCTGAACAAGCTCCTTTAAAAATTAGAGTCCATATCTACTCACCATATTTGCCTGACTCAGTGTAGGCGTTTTCGTACTTGAATGAATCGTCAGTGAGACCCGTTTTCTTTTTCTGTAAGACACTAAGATCAGTCGCATCTAGACGGATCCTAGGCAGAGGGTTTACATTCTTGATCCCGCCTTGAGATGTTATCTTAGAAACCAAGAAATAATGTTACCTTTAATTCTTAAAAATGTTTGCTTCGAAAAAATTATTTAGTCCTTGACATTAACCGAGGCAACTTAGGCCAATGACCTCATGCCCTGCTGAGTTGGCCTGATGCCCTTTCAAGATATATACTAGGCCAGCATGCCCCCAATGGAACAAGATTTTATGGAACATTTGTTGGAATAATTATCCTCACAATATTACAGAATTTAATTTCATAGCAAATAAGAAAAATGAAATGGGATTTTTTTGCGATTCAGAAAATGAAGGTTCACAGCACTAATTAATTTAGTCAGTGAATGGTTGAACTAGTAATTATGTCAGAAACATGTTTCCGTTATGATTGCCAAAACCGGCCCCATACAAATGAATTAAATCCAGATTAGCCGGGCATTTTCCCGACAGTTTTGTGGAACAATAGACCTTTATCACGGTCATCCATCTTCTCTTTCCCCTATTAAAATGAATGTAACTAAAGCGAGGCTTGCGGAAAAAAATAGTTTGGTCCCGTGTTGAAAATGCTCATTGTGTGCATCACAATGACATGCACGCAGCGCGATCAAGAAAACACGCAGCGCGGACAGTGATTCTCTCAAAACAACAACGGAAGATTGCAAGCGCTATCATGTGGTCGTGCAGACGCACTGATCGTACCCGATCTATGGGGAACAAGACAAAAATGGACGCACCGTGATAAAGGTCTATAGCTCCAACATTTCCTGTTCTGCATTCTGTAGTACTGTTTGCGAAGGTGAAACATGCATGTTTAACAAGTGTTCCCCACCCTGGCCCTATGATATTTAACTCTTTGATTCTAGCATACATACTTCATGTGCCTTCAGTCTTGCCACCTCGTACCCCTCCATGTCAACCTTGACCCCATGCTCCTCAGCAACCATCGTTGTCAGGTCAAGAGGAAAGCCAAATCCATCGTACATCTTCCATGCTACATCACCTGGATGTGAACCAAAATAACCAAACATGGTCCTCAATGAGGTTCGAACCCGAGACCTATGACACTCTAGGCAGATGTTCTACCTTCTGAGCTATGAGGCACAGCAGTGCACTTTCTCAGGTTTTCCCTATGAACCCAATTTGCCCACCTATGGATCTCGTAATCTTCATGCAATTTAGCTCACAGTTAAGTTCCATAAATCTGGGTATTCGGCAAGGTGCACAATCACCGTGGACATGAAATATCCACGTACAGGTTAAAACACAAATTATACAATCATGTTTTACCAGTACCTGGTAACATAGAACCCTTCGGTAATCTAGCAATGTGTTTCTGCAGGAATTTCTGCCCTCTCTTAAGAGTTTTCATAAACTGGTTTTCCTCTACGTTTATGATGTCCATGATGTTCTCTGGGTCGCGTCGAAGCTCGGGGTAAGCACTGCCCTGTCATCAAAAAAACAGATTATTTTTATTTAGTAAGAAAGAATTGAAATGGTTTGGATTTTAAAGGCAATTATTACCAGATGATTTTTTTACGAATTCCAGGAACAACAGCATTACATAACTAAAGAATAATATTGATAAACTAAAGAAAAATGTTGATAAATTTCAATTACATACATGCAGCAATACGTCAGAAAACCTTTAAAATCCATGCATGGTTTTTGAGTTGAGTGAGATAGTAAAATATTTTTTGGCAAACAATTTTATTTTAAAAAGCACCTTCCGTTGGCAATTTCTCCCACAAAAGTACTATTTTACACCAACAAAAAAATCATGTGGAATTTGTTACCATAGGTATGAACATTTTCTTTGTTAACTATGATGTAATGGGCCTTTAAAGACGCAGTGTATCATTTGCAAATAATGTTTTTAAATAAAATAATTCCAAAAATGACTGCCTTATGTATGTAAAGAGGAGTCACAGTAAACTAATTCCAAGAAATTTCGCCTTCATAGATGCAGTAGGTTGTTGGAAAACTGAACAGACAAGTGTGCTTGCAATGTACCCATGTTTTGTAAAAGTAACATATTACAAAAACAAATATTTAAAAAAAACCAGTGTGCACTCATAAAGAACATTTTGTTTATCTCAACTAATTAAACTTACCAAAGACTCAACGACCACTGGAACTAGACTGGCCAACAGTCCTGGAGGAGCATGCAGTTTTTCTGTTGCATAGCGAACAGCTCGACGAATCACTCGCTTCAACACATACCTAACCAACAAAATTTCATAAAAATTTCTGTGTGATCACAAATTGATTATGAACCAATCCAAAAGTGCTGGGGCCACTTTGATAAAACTATGCTATTTCAGCAACAGCTGAAAGTTGTGTACTATCTGTTGAAATATGTGTTCCGTATTTTGTCGAGTATGGTGACAAAAAAAAAAAATGCAGTCACGTGAGCAAGTCAACAAAAATAAATTTAAAAATGGAAATATGCTAAAAAAATTGAAGATTTCACACCCTTAAGGCCAGTCCGCATTGGACTTTTTTTGGGAAAACTCACCGAGACGATGGGTACTTTTCCCATATTAAGTCCAATGCGGACAGCCCAGGACATTTTCCTCTCAGGAACTTTTCCCGAGTCCAGCAGTTACTTTTCCTGGCCAACTGCTGCCCAGGAAAAGTTCCCAGGTAACTTTTCCTGAGACGAAAGTCCAATGCGGACACAGCGAGTCGGTAAAAGCACTCTGGAAGCATATGTCCGGGCCGTGAGGGTCAAACTGCGAAGGGACACTGCGCATGCTCTCCCACGGTCTTGGTAAAATTTTACTACGTCAAAAAGTCCAAATGCGGACAGCAGTAAAATTTAGCCATTTTTCATTTTACCATTGTCTCGGTAAAACCTTAAAAAAAACAAGTCCAATGCGGACACGGCTAAAGATAATGCTTTTCCAGTGACAAGTCCGACCTAAAGGCCAGGCCAGGCCAGGCCAGGTTGTACCATGGCCAAGTGGTTTAGGTCATTGATTCACAACAGGGGTGAAAACTTGGTGTTGTGGGTTCGATACCCGGCCGTGGTACCTGTGCCCTTGAGCAAGGTACTCTACCACAATTGCTCCATCCTTCGGAAGGGAAGTAAAGCCATTGGTCCAGATCGAAGAGCATTCTTTCGTGAAGAGTAAGGTGATTCTCCGGTGTCTCTGGCCGTCGGCTGCTAATGGCACCACCCACCTACATATCTCGATGGAAGATATTTGTAAGCTTCATGCAACTCAGCCTACGTGCTGCAAACTGAAGTTCGCATTACACCCAGTAAATAAAAATAAAGAAACTAATAACTGACTTACCCACGTTTAAAGTAGTCCGGTTGACCACCATCGGCAATTGCTACCGTCAACATTCTAGCATGATCGGCCAGAGCCCTGTAAGCTGTGTCTACATAGTCTGGGTCATCTGCACCTATTAGTCCACGGTAAGGTCGGGCACCAGCCCTCTGGTGTTAAATTGAGAACGATGGCCATGTTAAGTTTATGGAAATTTAACAAGCAGTACCATATTATTACCAACAATTTAAAGTACCATCCACCAGAAAATGGCATGTACATCAGAAAATAGTATATTTAATTCACTACCAAACCAGAAATAAAAAACCTTTCTAAAAAGTGAAAAGACAAGTTTTTTGTCTGTCCTTGTGATTTTTCACTTCATCTTCATACAATTAGTCAAGAACCCTCGTTCCAGCTAATTTAACTTTTTCAATTTAAATATAACAATTTAGCGCACACTACATATATGTTCATGCGTGCTGCACACTATAATGAGTTTACGGAACTTTATTTGCAGTCCATAGGCTGAGTTCCATGTAGCTTACAAGTAAGCTTACAAGTAAGCTTCCATGAAGCTTCCATCTAAACATCGAGATACATAGGTGGGTGGTGCCATTGGCAGCCGACGGTCAGAGATACTGGATAATCCCCTTACTCTTCATGAAAGAGTGCTCTGGGAGGTTTTAAGTGTACATCTTTCCAAGGGATTGAGCAATTGTGGTTAAGCGCCTTGCTCAAGGGCACAGGTGCCAGAACTGGATGTCAAACTCGCAATGCCAAGTTTTCACCCGAGTGTTGCGAGTTAATGACCCAAACCACTCGGCCAAGGTACCCCAGCTGCATGGCAGATAATTTGAATTCAGTGCACTAAACAACAGCAGCCGATTTCACAAAAATATTTGTAGCTTGCGCAACTTTTGAAAATGGCATAGGCCCATAGGCTTGCGTGTATGTATCACAGGAATGTTGCGCAGCTTACGCAATAAAAAGTCACGCAAGTGGGCTTACGCGGTGCGCAAGGATTCGTGAAATAGGCTGCTGGGACACAAATCTCTCATTGGTAACAAGTGGAATGAGCAACAATGCTTCCCTATGTACCATTTCAATAGCTTTGATGAGCGGTTGAAACAAGTCCGTGTCATAATTAGAGTCAACTCCTTGTAAGATTGCCACAAGTCTCTCCAGCCCCATGCCCGCATCAACATGTTGTTGGGGTAACTGCTTGAGGCTTCCATCCGCTACCCTGTAAATATAAAAGCGGACAACTTTAAAGGGGGTTCGTCACAGTTTGCGCATGCGTAGCAAAACTTGAAGAAGTTTGGGCTATAAACCTTTTCAAGTTTAATCTTTCAAGTATAGGGCTTGGGAATGTGATGTCATGCAACGTCACAATGCAGTGGTTTCCGCCATGTTTGTTGCCAGTAACATGCGCGATGTACGTTCAGATATAAGCAATGGCAGCTGCATAGCACTATTAAACTGTTAAACTGTAGTGCAAAGACCCACAACCACCCTGACGAAGGCCTAGTTAGGCCAAACATTTGCACCTTCGTAAGTTGAGCACTATTTCTAATTTTTGCACTTTGCACTACAGTTAAACGATACGTTCAGCTTGTTTTGTTCCCACACGTGCAGGACGCGCGCGCCGCGACATGTGGAATTCAATTACTATGTCGTTGTTTGCGTGATATGGAATCGCGCGTGCGCCGCACGCGGCTAAACTTGACGAGTCTGCACGCAGTTCGCATAGCAACCACTCACTACCTTGAAGTATGGCGGCCGAGAATGACGTCAATAATGGTGTCGTGACGTAGATTCCCAAGCCCTATTGCATATCGTACTCAATCTTGGCCATCCCTTTATACTTTAGTATTTCTGGCTGTGGTGAACTTTTCAACTGTCTGGTTGTACTGATGCCTTAATAATTTTTTTTTTTTTAACTAGCACTGTTTGCTGTATTTTTAAGCCATCAAACATCAATATCACCAGACGGCCGTTGTTTGAAAAATAGCATTTTTCAACCAATCAAAACTTGGCAAGAACCTCAATGGCAGAAACGTGAATAAAAAAAGCACCTTCAGTTGGCAATTTCTCCCACAAAAGTACCATTTTACACAAGAAAAGTAACAATCATGTGGTGTATGCTACCATTGCTATCAACACATTTAGTCCGGGTTTTTCTTGTCAGTTTATGACATAAAATTCTGAGTCACTGCAAATGTAAAAGGCTTCAAAAAGATGCTCAGTGTTAGACCCCGGTCCTGCAAAAAAAGAAAGTCCTGAAATCTGCCAAAATGAGTTGGGGATAATGCTAAATGTTCATTTAGGATTATTTCTAAGGCATTTTCAGAAGAGTCGATTTTTTGTAAATTTTGTAAGGACTGGACCTGTCGGCGACGATGACCCCGGTCCTTGAAAAAAAGAAAGTCCTGAAATCTGCCAAAATGAGTTGGGGATATGGTAAATTTTCATTTAGGATTATTTCTATAGGCATTTTCGGAAGAGTCAATTTTTTGTAAATTTTGTAAGGACCGGACCTGTCGGCGCCGATGACCCAGGTCCTGGAAAAAAAGAAAGTCCTGAAATCTGCCAAAATGAGTTGGGGATATGGTAAATTTTCATTTAGGATTATTTCTAATCCTAAAGAGAGTCAATTTTTTGTAAATTTTGTAAGGACCGTACCTGTCGGCGCCGATGACCCCGGTCCTGGAAAAAAAGAAAGTCCTGAAATCTGCCAAAATGAGTTGTGGATATGCTAAATTTTCATTTAGGATTATTTCTAAGGCATTTTTGAAAGAGTCGATTTTTTGTAAATTTTGTAAGGACTGGACCTGTCGGCGACGATGACCCCGGTCCTGGAAAAAAAGAAAGTCCTGAAATCTGCCAAAATGAGTTGGGGATATGGTAAATTTTCATTTAGGATTATTTCTATAGGCATTTTCGGAAGAGTCAATTTTTTGGAAATTTTGTAAGGACCGGACCTGTCGGCGCCGATGACCCAGGTCCTTGAAAAAAAGAAAGTCCTGAAATCTGCCAAAATGAGTTGGGGATATGGTAAATTTTCATTTAGGATTATTTCTAATCCTAAAGAGAGTCAATTTTTTGTAAATTTTGTAAGGACCGTACCTGTCGGCGCCGATGACCCCGGTCCTGGAAAAAAAGAAAGTCCTGAAATCTGCCAAAATGAGTTGTGGATATGCTAAATTTTCATTTAGGATTATTTCTAAGGCATTTTCGGAAGAGTCGATTTTTTGTAAATTTTGTTAGGACCGTACCTGTCGGCGCCGATGACCCCGGTCCTGGAAAAAAAGAAAGTCCTGAAATCTGCCAAAATGAGTTGTGGATATGCTAAATTTTCATTTAGTCCGGGTTTTTCTTGTCAGTTTATGACATAAAATTCTGAGTCACTGCAAATGTAAAAGGCTTCAAAAAGATGCTCAGTGTTAGACCCCGGTCCTGCAAAAAAAGAAAGTCCTGAAATCTGCCAAAATGAATTGGGGATAATGCTAAATTTTCATTTAGGATTATTTCTAAGGCATTTTCGGAAGAGTCAATTTTTTGTAAATTTTGTAAGGACTGGACCTGTCGGCGACGATGACCCCGGTCCTTGAAAAAAAGAAAGTCCTGAAATCTGCCAAAATGAGTTGGGGATATGGTAAATTTTCATTTAGGATTATTTCTATAGGCATTGTCGGAAGAGTCAATTTTTTGTAAATTTTGTAAGGACCGTACCTGTCGGCGCCGATGACCCCGGTCCTGGAAAAAAAGAAAGTCCTGAAATCTGCCAAAATGAGTTGTGGATATGCTAAATTTTCATTTAGGATTATTTCTAAGGCATTTTTGGAAGAGTCGATTTTTTGTAAATTTTGTAAGGACCGTACCTGTCGGCGCCGATGACCCCGGTCCTGGAAAAACAGAAAGTACTCAAATCTGCCAAAATGAGTTGTGGATATGCTAAATTTTCATTTAGGATTATTTCTAAGGCATTTTCGGAAGAGTCGATTTTTTGTAAATTTTGTAAGGACTGTACCTGTCGGCGCCGATGACCCCGGTCCTGGAAAAAAAGAAAGTCCTGAAATCTGCCAAAATGAGTTGTGGATATGCTAAATTTTCATTTAGGATTATTTCTAAGGCATTTTCGGAAGAGTCGATTTTTTGTAAATTTTGTAAGGACCGTACCCGTCGGCGCCGATGACCCCGGTCCTGGAAAAAAAGAAAGTCCTGAAATCTGCCAAAATGAGTTGTGGATATGCTAAATTTTCATTTAGGATTATTTCTAAGGCATTTTCGGAAGAGTCGATTTTTTGTAAATTTTGTAAGGACCGGACCTGTCGGCGCCGATGACCCAGGTCCTTGAAAAAAAGAAAGTCCTGAAATCTGCCAAAGTGAGTTGGGGATATGGTAAATTTTCATTTAGGATTATTTCTAATTCTAAAGAGAGTCAATTTTTTGTAAATTTTGTAAGGACCGTACCTGTCGGCGCCGATGACCCCGGTCCTGGAAAAAAAGAAAGTCCTGAAATCTGCCAAAATGAGTTGTGGATATGCTAAATTTTCATTTAGGATTATTTCTAAGGCATTTTCGGAAGAGTCGATTTTGTGTAAATTTTGTAAGGACCGTACCTGTCGGCGCCGATGACCCCGGTCCTGGAAAAACAGAAAGTACTCAAATCTGCCAAAATGAGTTGTGGATATGCTAAATTTTCATTTAGGATTATTTCTAAGGCATTTTCGGAAGAGTCAATTTTTTGTAAATTTTGTAAGGACCGTACCTGTCGGCGCCGATGACCCCGGTCCTGGAAAAAAAGAAAGTCCTAAAATCTGCCAAAATGAGTTGTGGATATGCTAAATTTTCATTTAGGATTATTTCTAAGGCATTTTCGGAAGAGTCGATTTTTTGTAAATTTTGTAAGGACCGTACCTGTCGGCGCCGATGACCCCGGTCCTGGAAAAAAAGAAAGTCCTGAAATCTGCCAAAATGAGTTGTGGATATGCTAAATTTTCATTTAGGATTATTTCTAAGGCATTTTCGGAAGAGTCGATTTTTTGTAAATTTTGTAAGGACCGGACCTGTCGGCGCCGATGACCCAGGTCCTTGAAAAAAAGAAAGTCCTGAAATCTGCCAAAGTGAGTTGGGGATATGGTAAATTTTCATTTAGGATTATTTCTAATCCTAAAGAGAGTCAATTTTTTGTAAATTTTGTAAGGACCGTACCTGTCGGCGCCGATGACCCCGGTCCTGGAAAAAAAGAAAGTCCTGAAATCTGCCAAAATGAGTTGTGGATATGCTAAATTTTCATTTAGGATTATTTCTAAGGCATTTTCGGAAGAGTCGATTTTGTGTAAATTTTGTAAGGACTGGACCTGTCGGCGCCGATGACCCCGGTCCTGGAAAAAAAGAAAGTCCTGAAATCTGCCAAAATGAGTTGTGGATATGCTAAATTTTCATTTAGGATTATTTCTAAGGCATTTTCGGAAGAGTCGATTTTTTGTAAATTTTGTAAGGACCGTAACCTGTCGGCGCCGATGACCCCGGTCCTGGAAAAAAAGAAAGTCCTGAAATCTGCCAAAATGAGTTGTGGATATGCTAAATTTTCATTTAGGATTATTTCTAAGGCATTTTCGGAAGAGTCGATTTTTTGTAAATTTTGTAAGGACCGTACCTGTCGGCGCCGATGACCCCGGTCCTGGAAAAAAAGAAAGTCCTGAAATCTGCAAAAATGAGTTGTGGATATGCTAAATTTTCATTTAGGATTATTTCTAAGGCATTTTCGGAAGAGTCGATTTTTTGTAAATTTTGTAAGGACCGTACCTGTCGGCGCCGATGACCCCGGTCCTGGAAAAAAAGAAAGTCCTGAAATCTGCCAAAATGAGTTGTGGATATGCTAAATTTTCATTTAGGATTATTTCTAAGGCATTTTCGGAAGAGTCGATTTTTTGTAAATTTTGTAAGGACCGTACCTGTCGGCGCCGATGACCCCGGTCCTGGAAAAAAAGAAAGTCCTGAAATCTGCCAAAATGAGTTGTGGATATGTTAAATTTTCATTTAGGATTATTTCTAAGGCATTTTCGGAAGAGTCCATTTTTTGTAAATTTTGTAAGGACCGTACCTGTCGGCGCCGATGACCCCTGTCCTGGAAAAAAAGAAAGTCCTGAAATCTGCCAAAATGAGTTGTGGATATGTTAAATTTTCATTTAGGATTATTTCTAAGGCATTTTCGGAAGAGTCGATTTTTTGTAAATTTTGTAAGGACCGTACCTGTCGGCGCCGATGACCCCGGTCCTGGAAAAAAAGAAAGTCCTCAAATCTGCCAAAATGAGTTGTGGATATGCTAAATTTTCATTTAGGATTATTTCTAAGGCATTTTCGGAAGAGTCGATTTTTTGTAAATTTTGTAAGGACCGTACCTGTCGGCGCCGATGACCCCGGTCATGGAAAAAAAGAAAGTCCTGAAATCTGCCAAAATGAGTTGTGGATATGCTAAATTTTCATTTAGGATTATTTCTAAGGCATTTTCGGAAGAGTTGATTTTTTGTAAATTTTGTAAGGACCGTACCTGTCGGCGCCGATGACCCCGGTCCTGGAAAAAAATGAAAGTCCTGAAATCTGCCAAAATGAGTTGTGGATATGCTAAATTTTCATTTAGGATTATTTCTAAGGCATTTTCGGAAGAGTCAATTTTTGGTAAATTTTGTAAGGACCGTACCTGTCAGCGCCGATGACCCCGGTCCTGGAAAAAAAGAAAGTCCTGAAATCTGCCAAAATGAGTTGTGGATATGCTAAATTTTCATTTAGGATTATTTGTTGAGGCATTTTCGGAAGAGTCGATTTTTTGTAAATTTTGTAAGGACCGTACCTGTCGGCGCCGATGACCCCGGTCCTGGAAAAAAAGAAAGTCCTGAAATCTGCCAAAATGAGTTGTGGATATGCTAAATTTTCTTTTAGGATTATTTCTAAGGCATTTTCGGAAGAGTAGATTTTTTGTAAATTTTGTAAGGACCGTACCTGTCGGCGCCGATGACCCCGGTCCTGGAAAAAAAGAAAGTCCTCAAATCTGCCAAAATGAGTTGTGGATATGCTAAATTTTCATTTAGGATTATTTCTAAGGCATTTTCGGAAGAGTCAATTTTTTGTAAATTTTGTAAGGACCGTACCTGTCGGCGCCGATGACCCCGGTCCTGGAAAAAAAGAAAGTCCTCAAATCTGCCAAAATGAGTTGTGGATATGCTAAATTTTCATTTAGGATTATTTCTAAGGCATTTTCGGAAGAGTCGATTTTTTGTAAATTTTGTAAGGACCGTACCTGTCGGCGCCGATGACCCCGGTCATGGAAAAAAAGAAAGTCCTGAAATCTGCCAAAATGAGTTGTGGATATGCTAAATTTTCATTTAGGATTATTTCTAAGGCATTTTCGGAAGAGTCGATTTTTTGTAAATTTTGTAAGGACCGTACCTGTCGGCGCCGATGACCCCGGTCCTGGAAAAAAAGAAAGTCCTGAAATCTGCCAAAATGAGTTGTGGATATGCTAAATTTTCATTTAGGATTATTTCTAAGGCATTTTCGGAAGAGTCGATTTTTTGTAAATTTTGTAAGGACCGTACCTGTCGGCGCCGATGACCCCGGTCATGGAAAAAAAGAAAGTCCTGAAATCTGCCAAAATGAGTTGTGGATATGCTAAATTTTCATTTAGGATTATTTCTAAGGCATTTTCGGAAGAGTCGATTTTTTGTAAATTTTGTAAGGACCGTACCTGTCGGCGCCGATGACCCCGGTCCTGGAAAAAAAGAAAGTCCTGAAATCTGCCAAAATGAGTTGTGGATATGCTAAATTTTCATTTAGGATTATTTCTAAGGCATTTTCGGAAGAGTCGATTTTTTGTAAATTTAGTAAGGACCGTACCTGTCGGCGCCGATGACCCCGGTCCTGGAAAAAAAGAAAGTCCTGAAATCTGCCAAAATGAGTTGTGGATATGCTAAATTTTTATTTAGGATTATTTCTAAGGCATTTTCGGAAGAGTCGATTTTTTGTAAATTTTGTAAGGACCGTACCTGTCGGCGCCGATGACCCCGGTCCTGGAAAAAAAGAAAGTCCTGAAATCTGCCAAAATGAGTTGTGGATATGCTAAATTTTCATTTAGGATTATTTCTAAGGCATTTTCGGAAGAGTCGATTTTTTGTAAATTTTGTAAGGACCGTACCTGTCGGCGCCGATGACCCCGGTCCTGGAAAAAAAGAAAGTCCTGAAATCTGCCAAAATGAGTTGTGGATATGCTAAATTTTCATTTAGGATTATTTCTAAGGCATTTTCGGAAGAGTCGATTTTTTGTAAATTTTGTAAGGACCGTACCTGTCGGCGCCGATGACCCCGGTCCTGGAAAAAAAGAAAGTCCTGAAATCTGCCAAAATGAGTTGTGGATATGCTAAATTTTCATTTAGGATTATTTCTAAGGCATTTTCGGAAGAGTCGATTTTTTGTAAATTTTGTAAGGACCGTACCTGTCGGCGCCGATGACCCCGGTCCTGGAAAAAAAGAAAGTCCTGAAATCTGCCAAAATGAGTTGTGGATATGCTAAATTTTCATTTAGGATTATTTCTAAGGCATTTTCGGAAGAGTCGATTTTTTGTAAATTTTGTAAGGACCGTACCTGTCGGCGCCGATGACCCCGGTCCTGGAAAAAAAGAAAGTCCTGAAATCTGCCAAAATGAGTTGTGGATATGCTAAATTTTCATTTAGGATTATTTCTAAGGCATTTTCGGAAGAGTCGATTTTTTGTAAATTTTGTAAGGACCGTACCTGTCGGCGCCGATGACCCCGGTCCTGGAAAAAAAGAAAGTCCTCAAATCTGCCACAATGAGTTGTGGATATGCTAAATTTTCATTTAGGATTATTTCTAAGGCATTTTCGGAAGAGTCAATTTTTTGTAAATTTTGTAAGGACCGTACCTGTCGGCGCCGATGACCCCGGTCCTGGAAAAAAAGAAAGTCCTGAAATCTGCCAAAATGAGTTGTGGATATGCTAAATTTTCATTTAGGATTATTTCTAAGGCATTTTCGGAAGAGTCAATTTTTGGTAAATTTTGTAAGGACCGTACCTGTCAGCGCCGATGACCCCGGTCCTGGAAAAAAAGAAAGTCCTGAAATCTGCCAAAATGAGTTGTGGATATGCTAAATTTTCATTTAGGATTATTTGTTAAGGCATTTTCGGAAGAGTCGATTTTTTGTAAATTTTGTAAGGACCGTACCTGTCGGCGCCGATGACCCCGGTCCTGGAAAAAAAGAAAGTCCTGAAATCTGCCAAAATGAGTTGTGGATATGCTAAATTTTCTTTTAGGATTATTTCTAAGGCATTTTCGGAAGAGTAGATTTTTTGTAAATTTTGTAAGGACCGTACCTGTCGGCGCCGATGACCCCGGTCCTGGAAAAAAAGAAAGTCCTCAAATCTGCCAAAATGAGTTGTGGATATGCTAAATTTTCATTTAGGATTATTTCTAAGGCATTTTCGGAAGAGTCAATTTTTTGTAAATTTTGTAAGGACCGTACCTGTCGGCGCCGATGACCCCGGTCCTGGAAAAAAAGAAAGTCCTCAAATCTGCCAAAATGAGTTGTGGATATGCTAAATTTTCATTTAGGATTATTTCTAAGGCATTTTCGGAAGAGTCGATTTTTTGTAAATTTTGTAAGGACCGTACCTGTCGGCGCCGATGACCCCGGTCATGGAAAAAAAGAAAGTCCTGAAATCTGCCAAAATGAGTTGTGGATATGCTAAATTTTCATTTAGGATTATTTCTAAGGCATTTTCGGAAGAGTCGATTTTTTGTAAATTTTGTAAGGACCGTACCTGTCGGCGCCGATGACCCCGGTCCTGGAAAAAAAGAAAGTCCTGAAATCTGCCAAAATGAGTTGTGGATATGCTAAATTTTCATTTAGGATTATTTCTAAGGCATTTTCGGAAGAGTCGATTTTTTGTAAATTTTGTAAGGACCGTACCTGTCGGCGCCGATGACCCCGGTCATGGAAAAAAAGAAAGTCCTGAAATCTGCCAAAATGAGTTGTGGATATGCTAAATTTTCATTTAGGATTATTTCTAAGGCATTTTCGGAAGAGTCGATTTTTTGTAAATTTTGTAAGGACCGTACCTGTCGGCGCCGATGACCCCGGTCCTGGAAAAAAAGAAAGTCCTGAAATCTGCCAAAATGAGTTGTGGATATGCTAAATTTTCATTTAGGATTATTTCTAAGGCATTTTCGGAAGAGTCAATTTTTTGTAAATTTTGTAAGGACCGTACCTGTCGGCGCCGATACCCCGGTCCTGGAAAAAAAGAAAGTCCTGAAATCTGCCAAAATGAGTTGTGGATATGCTAAATTTTCTTTTAGGATTATTTCTAAGGCATTTTCGGAAGAGTAGATTTTTTGTAAATTTTGTAAGGACCGTACCTGTCGGCGCCGATGACCCCGGTCCTGGAAAAAAAGAAAGTCCTCAAATCTGCCAAAATGAGTTGTGGATATGCTAAATTTTCATTTAGGATTATTTCTAAGGCATTTTCGGAAGAGTCGATTTTTTGTAAATTTTGTAAGGACCGTACCTGTCGGCGCCGATGACCCCGGTCCTGGAAAAAAAGAAAGTCCTGAAATCTGCCAAAATGAGTTGTGGATATGCTAAATTTTCATTTAGGATTATTTCTAAGGCATTTTCGGAAGAGTCGATTTTTTGTAAATTTTGTAAGGACCGTACCTGTCGGCGCCGATGACCCCGGTCCTGGAAAAAAAGAAAGTCCTGAAATCTGCCAAAATGAGTTGTGGATATGCTAAATTTTCATTTAGGATTATTTCTAAGGCATTTTCGGAAGAGTCGATTTTTTGTAAATTTTGTAAGGACCGTACCTGTCGGCGCCGATGACCCCGGTCCTGGAAAAAAAGAAAGTCCTGAAATCTGCCAAAATGAGTTGTGGATATGCTAAATTTTCATTTAGGATTATTTCTAAGGCATTTTCGGAAGAGTCGATTTTTTGTAAATTTTGTAAGGACCGTACCTGTCGGCGCCGATGACCCCGGTCCTGGAAAAAAAGAAAGTCCTGAAATCTGCCAAAATGAGTTGTGGATATGTTAAATTTTCATTTAGGATTATTTCTAAGGCATTTTCGGAAGAGTCCATTTTTTGTAAATTTTGTAAGGACCGTACCTGTCGGCGCCGATGACCCCTGTCCTGGAAAAAAAGAAAGTCCTGAAATCTGCCAAAATGAGTTGTGGATATGTTAAATTTTCATTTAGGATTATTTCTAAGGCATTTTCGGAAGAGTCGATTTTTTGTAAATTTTGTAAGGACCGTACCTGTCGGCGCCGATGACCCCGGTCCTGGAAAAAAAGAAAGTCCTCAAATCTGCCAAAATGAGTTGTGGATATGCTAAATTTTCATTTAGGATTATTTCTAAGGCATTTTCGGAAGAGTCGATTTTTTGTAAATTTTGTAAGGACCGTACCTGTCGGCGCCGATGACCCCGGTCATGGAAAAAAAGAAAGTCCTGAAATCTGCCAAAATGAGTTGTGGATATGCTAAATTTTCATTTAGGATTATTTCTAAGGCATTTTCGGAAGAGTTGATTTTTTGTAAATTTTGTAAGGACCGTACCTGTCGGCGCCGATGACCCCGGTCCTGGAAAAAAAGAAAGTCCTGAAATCTGCCAAAATGAGTTGTGGATATGCTAAATTTTCATTTAGGATTATTTCTAAGGCATTTTCGGAAGAGTCGATTTTTTGTAAATTTTGTAAGGACCGTACCTGTCGGCGCCGATGACCCCGGTCATGGAAAAAAAGAAAGTCCTGAAATCTGCCAAAATGAGTTGTGGATATGCTAAATTTTCATTTAGGATTATTTCTAAGGCATTTTCGGAAGAGTCGATTTTTTGTAAATTTTGTAAGGACCGTACCTGTCGGCGCCGATGACCCCGGTCCTGGAAAAAAAGAAAGTCCTGAAATCTGCCAAAATGAGTTGTGGATATGCTAAATTTTCATTTAGGATTATTTCTAAGGCATTTTCGGAAGAGTCGATTTTTTGTAAATTTAGTAAGGACCGTACCTGTCGGCGCCGATGACCCCGGTCCTGGAAAAAAAGAAAGTCCTGAAATCTGCCAAAATGAGTTGTGGATATGCTAAATTTTTATTTAGGATTATTTCTAAGGCATTTTCGGAAGAGTCGATTTTTTGTAAATTTTGTAAGGACCGTACCTGTCGGCGCCGATGACCCCGGTCCTGGAAAAAAAGAAAGTCCTGAAATCTGCCAAAATGAGTTGTGGATATGCTAAATTTTCATTTAGGATTATTTCTAAGGCATTTTCGGAAGAGTCGATTTTTTGTAAATTTTGTAAGGACCGTACCTGTCGGCGCCGATGACCCCGGTCCTGGAAAAAAAGAAAGTCCTGAAATCTGCCAAAATGAGTTGTGGATATGCTAAATTTTCATTTAGGATTATTTCTAAGGCATTTTCGGAAGAGTCGATTTTTTGTAAATTTTGTAAGGACCGTACCTGTCGGCGCCGATGACCCCGGTCCTGGAAAAAAAGAAAGTCCTGAAATCTGCCAAAATGAGTTGTGGATATGCTAAATTTTCATTTAGGATTATTTCTAAGGCATTTTCGGAAGAGTCGATTTTTTGTAAATTTTGTAAGGACCGTACCTGTCGGCGCCGATGACCCCGGTCCTGGAAAAAAAGAAAGTCCTGAAATCTGCCAAAATGAGTTGTGGATATGCTAAATTTTCATTTAGGATTATTTCTAAGGCATTTTCGGAAGAGTCGATTTTTTGTAAATTTTGTAAGGACCGTACCTGTCGGCGCCGATGACCCCGGTCCTGGAAAAAAAGAAAGTCCTGAAATCTGCCAAAATGAGTTGTGGATATGCTAAATTTTCATTTAGGATTATTTCTAAGGCATTTTCGGAAGAGTCGATTTTTTGTAAATTTTGTAAGGACCGTACCTGTCGGCGCCGATGACCCCGGTCCTGGAAAAAAAGAAAGTCCTCAAATCTGCCACAATGAGTTGTGGATATGCTAAATTTTCATTTAGGATTATTTCTAAGGCATTTTCGGAAGAGTCAATTTTTTGTAAATTTTGTAAGGACCGTACCTGTCGGCGCCGATGACCCCGGTCCTGGAAAAAAAGAAAGTCCTGAAATCTGCCAAAATGAGTTGTGGATATGCTAAATTTTCATTTAGGATTATTTCTAAGGCATTTTCGGAAGAGTCAATTTTTGGTAAATTTTGTAAGGACCGTACCTGTCAGCGCCGATGACCCCGGTCCTGGAAAAAAAGAAAGTCCTGAAATCTGCCAAAATGAGTTGTGGATATGCTAAATTTTCATTTAGGATTATTTGTTAAGGCATTTTCGGAAGAGTCGATTTTTTGTAAATTTTGTAAGGACCGTACCTGTCGGCGCCGATGACCCCGGTCCTGGAAAAAAAGAAAGTCCTGAAATCTGCCAAAATGAGTTGTGGATATGCTAAATTTTCTTTTAGGATTATTTCTAAGGCATTTTCGGAAGAGTAGATTTTTTGTAAATTTTGTAAGGACCGTACCTGTCGGCGCCGATGACCCCGGTCCTGGAAAAAAAGAAAGTCCTCAAATCTGCCAAAATGAGTTGTGGATATGCTAAATTTTCATTTAGGATTATTTCTAAGGCATTTTCGGAAGAGTCAATTTTTTGTAAATTTTGTAAGGACCGTACCTGTCGGCGCCGATGACCCCGGTCCTGGAAAAAAAGAAAGTCCTCAAATCTGCCAAAATGAGTTGTGGATATGCTAAATTTTCATTTAGGATTATTTCTAAGGCATTTTCGGAAGAGTCGATTTTTTGTAAATTTTGTAAGGACCGTACCTGTCGGCGCCGATGACCCCGGTCATGGAAAAAAAGAAAGTCCTGAAATCTGCCAAAATGAGTTGTGGATATGCTAAATTTTCATTTAGGATTATTTCTAAGGCATTTTCGGAAGAGTCGATTTTTTGTAAATTTTGTAAGGACCGTACCTGTCGGCGCCGATGACCCCGGTCCTGGAAAAAAAGAAAGTCCTGAAATCTGCCAAAATGAGTTGTGGATATGCTAAATTTTCATTTAGGATTATTTCTAAGGCATTTTCGGAAGAGTCGATTTTTTGTAAATTTTGTAAGGACCGTACCTGTCGGCGCCGATGACCCCGGTCATGGAAAAAAAGAAAGTCCTGAAATCTGCCAAAATGAGTTGTGGATATGCTAAATTTTCATTTAGGATTATTTCTAAGGCATTTTCGGAAGAGTCGATTTTTTGTAAATTTTGTAAGGACCGTACCTGTCGGCGCCGATGACCCCGGTCCTGGAAAAAAAGAAAGTCCTGAAATCTGCCAAAATGAGTTGTGGATATGCTAAATTTTCATTTAGGATTATTTCTAAGGCATTTTCGGAAGAGTCAATTTTTTGTAAATTTTGTAAGGACCGTACCTGTCGGCGCCGATACCCCGGTCCTGGAAAAAAAGAAAGTCCTGAAATCTGCCAAAATGAGTTGTGGATATGCTAAATTTTCTTTTAGGATTATTTCTAAGGCATTTTCGGAAGAGTAGATTTTTTGTAAATTTTGTAAGGACCGTACCTGTCGGCGCCGATGACCCCGGTCCTGGAAAAAAAGAAAGTCCTCAAATCTGCCAAAATGAGTTGTGGATATGCTAAATTTTCATTTAGGATTATTTCTAAGGCATTTTCGGAAGAGTCGATTTTTTGTAAATTTTGTAAGGACCGTACCTGTCGGCGCCGATGACCCCGGTCCTGGAAAAAAAGAAAGTCCTGAAATCTGCCAAAATGAGTTGTGGATATGCTAAATTTTCATTTAGGATTATTTCTAAGGCATTTTCGGAAGAGTCGATTTTTTGTAAATTTTGTAAGGACCGTACCTGTCGGCGCCGATGACCCCGGTCCTGGAAAAAAAGAAAGTCCTGAAATCTGCCAAAATGAGTTGTGGATATGCTAAATTTTCATTTAGGATTATTTCTAAGGCATTTTCGGAAGAGTCGATTTTTTGTAAATTTTGTAAGGACCGTACCTGTCGGCGCCGATGACCCCGGTCCTGGAAAAAAAGAAAGTCCTGAAATCTGCCAAAATGAGTTGTGGATATGCTAAATTTTCATTTAGGATTATTTCTAAGGCATTTTCGGAAGAGTCGATTTTTTGTAAATTTTGTAAGGACCGTACCTGTCGGCGCCGATGACCCCGGTCCTGGAAAAAAAGAAAGTCCTGAAATCTGCCAAAATGAGTTGTGGATATGTTAAATTTTCATTTAGGATTATTTCTAAGGCATTTTCGGAAGAGTCCATTTTTTGTAAATTTTGTAAGGACCGTACCTGTCGGCGCCGATGACCCCTGTCCTGGAAAAAAAGAAAGTCCTGAAATCTGCCAAAATGAGTTGTGGATATGTTAAATTTTCATTTAGGATTATTTCTAAGGCATTTTCGGAAGAGTCGATTTTTTGTAAATTTTGTAAGGACCGTACCTGTCGGCGCCGATGACCCCGGTCCTGGAAAAAAAGAAAGTCCTCAAATCTGCCAAAATGAGTTGTGGATATGCTAAATTTTCATTTAGGATTATTTCTAAGGCATTTTCGGAAGAGTCGATTTTTTGTAAATTTTGTAAGGACCGTACCTGTCGGCGCCGATGACCCCGGTCATGGAAAAAAAGAAAGTCCTGAAATCTGCCAAAATGAGTTGTGGATATGCTAAATTTTCATTTAGGATTATTTCTAAGGCATTTTCGGAAGAGTTGATTTTTTGTAAATTTTGTAAGGACCGTACCTGTCGGCGCCGATGACCCCGGTCCTGGAAAAAAAGAAAGTCCTGAAATCTGCCAAAATGAGTTGTGGATATGCTAAATTTTCATTTAGGATTATTTCTAAGGCATTTTCGGAAGAGTCAATTTTTGGTAAATTTTGTAAGGACCGTACCTGTCAGCGCCGATGACCCCGGTCCTGGAAAAAAAGAAAGTCCTGAAATCTGCCAAAATGAGTTGTGGATATGCTAAATTTTCATTTAGGATTATTTGTTAAGGCATTTTCGGAAGAGTCGATTTTTTGTAAATTTTGTAAGGACCGTACCTGTCGGCGCCGATGACCCCGGTCCTGGAAAAAAAGAAAGTCCTCAAATCTGCCAAAATGAGTTGTGGATATGCTAAATTTTCATTTAGGATTATTTCTAAGGCATTTTCGGAAGAGTCAATTTTTTGTAAATTTTGTAAGGACCGTACCTGTCGGCGCCGATGACCCCGGTCCTGGAAAAAAAGAAAGTCCTCAAATCTGCCAAAATGAGTTGTGGATATGCTAAATTTTCATTTAGGATTATTTCTAAGGCATTTTCGGAAGAGTCGATTTTTTGTAAATTTTGTAAGGACCGTACCTGTCGGCGCCGATGACCCCGGTCATGGAAAAAAAGAAAGTCCTGAAATCTGCCAAAATGAGTTGTGGATATGCTAAATTTTCATTTAGGATTATTTCTAAGGCATTTTCGGAAGAGTCGATTTTTTGTAAATTTTGTAAGGACCGTACCTGTCGGCGCCGATGACCCCGGTCCTGGAAAAAAAGAAAGTCCTGAAATCTGCCAAAATGAGTTGTGGATATGCTAAATTTTCATTTAGGATTATTTCTAAGGCATTTTCGGAAGAGTCGATTTTTTGTAAATTTTGTAAGGACCGTACCTGTCGGCGCCGATGACCCCGGTCCTGGAAAAAAAGAAAGTCCTGAAATCTGCCAAAATGAGTTGTGGATATGCTAAATTTTCATTTAGGATTATTTCTAAGGCATTTTCGGAAGAGTCGATTTTTTGTAAATTTTGTAAGGACCGTACCTGTCGGCGCCGATGACCCCGGTCCTGGAAAAAAAGAAAGTCCTGAAATCTGCCAAAATGAGTTGTGGATATGCTAAATTTTCATTTAGGATTATTTGTTAAGGCATTTTCGGAAGAGTCGATTTTTTGTAAATTTTGTAAGGACCGTACCTGTCGGCGCCGATACCCCGGTCCTGGAAAAAAAGAAAGTCCTCAAATCTGCCAAAATGAGTTGTGGATATGCTAAATTTTCATTTAGGATTATTTCTAAGGCATTTTCGGAAGAGTCGATTTTTTGTAAATTTTGTAAGGACCGTACCTGTCGGCGCCGATGACCCCGGTCATGGAAAAAAAGAAAGTCCTGAAATCTGCCAAAATGAGTTGTGGATATGCTAAATTTTCATTTAGGATTATTTCTAAGGCATTTTCGGAAGAGTCGATTTTTTGTAAATTTTGTAAGGACCGTACCTGTCGGCGCCGATGACCCCGGTCCTGGAAAAAAAGAAAGTCCTGAAATCTGCCAAAATGAGTTGTGGATATGCTAAATTTTCATTTAGGATTATTTCTAAGGCATTTTCGGAAGAGTCGATTTTTTGTAAATTTTGTAAGGACCGTACCTGTCGGCACCGATGACCCCGGTCCTGGAAAAAAAGAAAGTCCTCAAATCTGCCAAAATGAGTTGTGGATATGCTAAATTTTCATTTAGGATTATTTCTAAGGCATTTTCGGAAGAGTCAATTTTTTGTAAATTTTGTAAGGACCGTACCTGTCGGCGCCGATGACCCCGGTCCTGGAAAAAAAGAAAGTCCTCAAATCTGCCAAAATGAGTTGTGGATATGCTAAATTTTCATTTAGGATTATTTCTAAGGCATTTTCGGAAGAGTCCATTTTTTGTAAATTTTGTAAGGACCGTACCTGTCGGCGCCGATGACCCCGGTCCTGGAAAAAAAGAAAGTCCTGAAATCTGCCAAAATGAGTTGTGGATATGCTAAATTTTCATTTAGGATTATTTCTAAGGCATTTTCGGAAGAGTCGATTTTTTGTAAATTTTGTAAGGACCGTACCTGTCGGCGCCGATGACCCCGGTCCTGGAAAAAAAGAAAGTCCTCAAATCTGCCAAAATGAGTTGTGGATATGCTAAATTTTCATTTAGGATTATTTCTAAGGCATTTTCGGAAGAGTCGATTTTTTGTAAATTTTGTAAGGACCGTACCTGTCGGCGCCGATGACCCCGGTCATGGAAAAAAAGAAAGTCCTGAAATCTGCCAAAATGAGTTGTGGATATGCTAAATTTTCATTTAGGATTATTTCTAAGGCATTTTCGGAAGAGTCGATTTTTTGTAAATTTTGTAAGGACCGTACCTGTCGGCGCCGATGACCCCGGTCCTGGAAAAAAAGAAAGTCCTGAAATCTGCCAAAATGAGTTGTGGATATGTTAAATTTTCATTTAGGATTATTTCTAAGGCATTTTCGGAAGAGTCCATTTTTTGTAAATTTTGTAAGGACCGTACCTGTCGGCGCCGATGACCCCTGTCCTGGAAAAAAAGAAAGTCCTGAAATCTGCCAAAATGAGTTGTGGATATGTTAAATTTTCATTTAGGATTATTTCTAAGGCATTTTCGGAAGAGTCGATTTTTTGTAAATTTTGTAAGGACCGTACCTGTCGGCGCCGATGACCCCGGTCCTGGAAAAAAAGAAAGTCCTCAAATCTGCCAAAATGAGTTGTGGATATGCTAAATTTTCATTTAGGATTATTTCTAAGGCATTTTCGGAAGAGTCGATTTTTTGTAAATTTTGTAAGGACCGTACCTGTCGGCGCCGATGACCCCGGTCATGGAAAAAAAGAAAGTCCTGAAATCTGCCAAAATGAGTTGTGGATATGCTAAATTTTCATTTAGGATTATTTCTAAGGCATTTTCGGAAGAGTTGATTTTTTGTAAATTTTGTAAGGACCGTACCTGTCGGCGCCGATGACCCCGGTCCTGGAAAAAAAGAAAGTCCTGAAATCTGCCAAAATGAGTTGTGGATATGCTAAATTTTCATTTAGGATTATTTCTAAGGCATTTTCGGAAGAGTCGATTTTTTGTAAATTTTGTAAGGACCGTACCTGTCGGCGCCGATGACCCCGGTCATGGAAAAAAAGAAAGTCCTGAAATCTGCCAAAATGAGTTGTGGATATGCTAAATTTTCATTTAGGATTATTTCTAAGGCATTTTCGGAAGAGTCGATTTTTTGTAAATTTTGTAAGGACCGTACCTGTCGGCGCCGATGACCCCGGTCCTGGAAAAAAAGAAAGTCCTGAAATCTGCCAAAATGAGTTGTGGATATGCTAAATTTTCATTTAGGATTATTTCTAAGGCATTTTCGGAAGAGTCGATTTTTTGTAAATTTAGTAAGGACCGTACCTGTCGGCGCCGATGACCCCGGTCCTGGAAAAAAAGAAAGTCCTGAAATCTGCCAAAATGAGTTGTGGATATGCTAAATTTTTATTTAGGATTATTTCTAAGGCATTTTCGGAAGAGTCGATTTTTTGTAAATTTTGTAAGGACCGTACCTGTCGGCGCCGATGACCCCGGTCCTGGAAAAAAAGAAAGTCCTGAAATCTGCCAAAATGAGTTGTGGATATGCTAAATTTTCATTTAGGATTATTTCTAAGGCATTTTCGGAAGAGTCGATTTTTTGTAAATTTTGTAAGGACCGTACCTGTCGGCGCCGATGACCCCGGTCCTGGAAAAAAAGAAAGTCCTGAAATCTGCCAAAATGAGTTGTGGATATGCTAAATTTTCATTTAGGATTATTTCTAAGGCATTTTCGGAAGAGTCGATTTTTTGTAAATTTTGTAAGGACCGTACCTGTCGGCGCCGATGACCCCGGTCCTGGAAAAAAAGAAAGTCCTGAAATCTGCCAAAATGAGTTGTGGATATGCTAAATTTTCATTTAGGATTATTTCTAAGGCATTTTCGGAAGAGTCGATTTTTTGTAAATTTTGTAAGGACCGTACCTGTCGGCGCCGATGACCCCGGTCCTGGAAAAAAAGAAAGTCCTGAAATCTGCCAAAATGAGTTGTGGATATGCTAAATTTTCATTTAGGATTATTTCTAAGGCATTTTCGGAAGAGTCGATTTTTTGTAAATTTTGTAAGGACCGTACCTGTCGGCGCCGATGACCCCGGTCCTGGAAAAAAAGAAAGTCCTGAAATCTGCCAAAATGAGTTGTGGATATGCTAAATTTTCATTTAGGATTATTTCTAAGGCATTTTCGGAAGAGTCGATTTTTTGTAAATTTTGTAAGGACCGTACCTGTCGGCGCCGATGACCCCGGTCCTGGAAAAAAAGAAAGTCCTCAAATCTGCCACAATGAGTTGTGGATATGCTAAATTTTCATTTAGGATTATTTCTAAGGCATTTTCGGAAGAGTCAATTTTTTGTAAATTTTGTAAGGACCGTACCTGTCGGCGCCGATGACCCCGGTCCTGGAAAAAAAGAAAGTCCTGAAATCTGCCAAAATGAGTTGTGGATATGCTAAATTTTCATTTAGGATTATTTCTAAGGCATTTTCGGAAGAGTCAATTTTTGGTAAATTTTGTAAGGACCGTACCTGTCAGCGCCGATGACCCCGGTCCTGGAAAAAAAGAAAGTCCTGAAATCTGCCAAAATGAGTTGTGGATATGCTAAATTTTCATTTAGGATTATTTGTTAAGGCATTTTCGGAAGAGTCGATTTTTTGTAAATTTTGTAAGGACCGTACCTGTCGGCGCCGATGACCCCGGTCCTGGAAAAAAAGAAAGTCCTGAAATCTGCCAAAATGAGTTGTGGATATGCTAAATTTTCTTTTAGGATTATTTCTAAGGCATTTTCGGAAGAGTAGATTTTTTGTAAATTTTGTAAGGACCGTACCTGTCGGCGCCGATGACCCCGGTCCTGGAAAAAAAGAAAGTCCTCAAATCTGCCAAAATGAGTTGTGGATATGCTAAATTTTCATTTAGGATTATTTCTAAGGCATTTTCGGAAGAGTCAATTTTTTGTAAATTTTGTAAGGACCGTACCTGTCGGCGCCGATGACCCCGGTCCTGGAAAAAAAGAAAGTCCTCAAATCTGCCAAAATGAGTTGTGGATATGCTAAATTTTCATTTAGGATTATTTCTAAGGCATTTTCGGAAGAGTCGATTTTTTGTAAATTTTGTAAGGACCGTACCTGTCGGCGCCGATGACCCCGGTCATGGAAAAAAAGAAAGTCCTGAAATCTGCCAAAATGAGTTGTGGATATGCTAAATTTTCATTTAGGATTATTTCTAAGGCATTTTCGGAAGAGTCGATTTTTTGTAAATTTTGTAAGGACCGTACCTGTCGGCGCCGATGACCCCGGTCCTGGAAAAAAAGAAAGTCCTGAAATCTGCCAAAATGAGTTGTGGATATGCTAAATTTTCATTTAGGATTATTTCTAAGGCATTTTCGGAAGAGTCGATTTTTTGTAAATTTTGTAAGGACCGTACCTGTCGGCGCCGATGACCCCGGTCATGGAAAAAAAGAAAGTCCTGAAATCTGCCAAAATGAGTTGTGGATATGCTAAATTTTCATTTAGGATTATTTCTAAGGCATTTTCGGAAGAGTCGATTTTTTGTAAATTTTGTAAGGACCGTACCTGTCGGCGCCGATGACCCCGGTCCTGGAAAAAAAGAAAGTCCTGAAATCTGCCAAAATGAGTTGTGGATATGCTAAATTTTCATTTAGGATTATTTCTAAGGCATTTTCGGAAGAGTCAATTTTTTGTAAATTTTGTAAGGACCGTACCTGTCGGCGCCGATACCCCGGTCCTGGAAAAAAAGAAAGTCCTGAAATCTGCCAAAATGAGTTGTGGATATGCTAAATTTTCTTTTAGGATTATTTCTAAGGCATTTTCGGAAGAGTAGATTTTTTGTAAATTTTGTAAGGACCGTACCTGTCGGCGCCGATGACCCCGGTCCTGGAAAAAAAGAAAGTCCTCAAATCTGCCAAAATGAGTTGTGGATATGCTAAATTTTCATTTAGGATTATTTCTAAGGCATTTTCGGAAGAGTCGATTTTTTGTAAATTTTGTAAGGACCGTACCTGTCGGCGCCGATGACCCCGGTCCTGGAAAAAAAGAAAGTCCTGAAATCTGCCAAAATGAGTTGTGGATATGCTAAATTTTCATTTAGGATTATTTCTAAGGCATTTTCGGAAGAGTCGATTTTTTGTAAATTTTGTAAGGACCGTACCTGTCGGCGCCGATGACCCCGGTCCTGGAAAAAAAGAAAGTCCTGAAATCTGCCAAAATGAGTTGTGGATATGCTAAATTTTCATTTAGGATTATTTCTAAGGCATTTTCGGAAGAGTCGATTTTTTGTAAATTTTGTAAGGACCGTACCTGTCGGCGCCGATGACCCCGGTCCTGGAAAAAAAGAAAGTCCTGAAATCTGCCAAAATGAGTTGTGGATATGCTAAATTTTCATTTAGGATTATTTCTAAGGCATTTTCGGAAGAGTCGATTTTTTGTAAATTTTGTAAGGACCGTACCTGTCGGCGCCGATGACCCCGGTCCTGGAAAAAAAGAAAGTCCTGAAATCTGCCAAAATGAGTTGTGGATATGTTAAATTTTCATTTAGGATTATTTCTAAGGCATTTTCGGAAGAGTCCATTTTTTGTAAATTTTGTAAGGACCGTACCTGTCGGCGCCGATGACCCCTGTCCTGGAAAAAAAGAAAGTCCTGAAATCTGCCAAAATGAGTTGTGGATATGTTAAATTTTCATTTAGGATTATTTCTAAGGCATTTTCGGAAGAGTCGATTTTTTGTAAATTTTGTAAGGACCGTACCTGTCGGCGCCGATGACCCCGGTCCTGGAAAAAAAGAAAGTCCTCAAATCTGCCAAAATGAGTTGTGGATATGCTAAATTTTCATTTAGGATTATTTCTAAGGCATTTTCGGAAGAGTCGATTTTTTGTAAATTTTGTAAGGACCGTACCTGTCGGCGCCGATGACCCCGGTCATGGAAAAAAAGAAAGTCCTGAAATCTGCCAAAATGAGTTGTGGATATGCTAAATTTTCATTTAGGATTATTTCTAAGGCATTTTCGGAAGAGTTGATTTTTTGTAAATTTTGTAAGGACCGTACCTGTCGGCGCCGATGACCCCGGTCCTGGAAAAAAAGAAAGTCCTGAAATCTGCCAAAATGAGTTGTGGATATGCTAAATTTTCATTTAGGATTATTTCTAAGGCATTTTCGGAAGAGTCAATTTTTGGTAAATTTTGTAAGGACCGTACCTGTCAGCGCCGATGACCCCGGTCCTGGAAAAAAAGAAAGTCCTGAAATCTGCCAAAATGAGTTGTGGATATGCTAAATTTTCATTTAGGATTATTTGTTAAGGCATTTTCGGAAGAGTCGATTTTTTGTAAATTTTGTAAGGACCGTACCTGTCGGCGCCGATGACCCCGGTCCTGGAAAAAAAGAAAGTCCTCAAATCTGCCAAAATGAGTTGTGGATATGCTAAATTTTCATTTAGGATTATTTCTAAGGCATTTTCGGAAGAGTCAATTTTTTGTAAATTTTGTAAGGACCGTACCTGTCGGCGCCGATGACCCCGGTCCTGGAAAAAAAGAAAGTCCTCAAATCTGCCAAAATGAGTTGTGGATATGCTAAATTTTCATTTAGGATTATTTCTAAGGCATTTTCGGAAGAGTCGATTTTTTGTAAATTTTGTAAGGACCGTACCTGTCGGCGCCGATGACCCCGGTCATGGAAAAAAAGAAAGTCCTGAAATCTGCCAAAATGAGTTGTGGATATGCTAAATTTTCATTTAGGATTATTTCTAAGGCATTTTCGGAAGAGTCGATTTTTTGTAAATTTTGTAAGGACCGTACCTGTCGGCGCCGATGACCCCGGTCCTGGAAAAAAAGAAAGTCCTGAAATCTGCCAAAATGAGTTGTGGATATGCTAAATTTTCATTTAGGATTATTTCTAAGGCATTTTCGGAAGAGTCGATTTTTTGTAAATTTTGTAAGGACCGTACCTGTCGGCGCCGATGACCCCGGTCCTGGAAAAAAAGAAAGTCCTGAAATCTGCCAAAATGAGTTGTGGATATGCTAAATTTTCATTTAGGATTATTTCTAAGGCATTTTCGGAAGAGTCGATTTTTTGTAAATTTTGTAAGGACCGTACCTGTCGGCGCCGATGACCCCGGTCCTGGAAAAAAAGAAAGTCCTGAAATCTGCCAAAATGAGTTGTGGATATGCTAAATTTTCATTTAGGATTATTTGTTAAGGCATTTTCGGAAGAGTCGATTTTTTGTAAATTTTGTAAGGACCGTACCTGTCGGCGCCGATACCCCGGTCCTGGAAAAAAAGAAAGTCCTCAAATCTGCCAAAATGAGTTGTGGATATGCTAAATTTTCATTTAGGATTATTTCTAAGGCATTTTCGGAAGAGTCGATTTTTTGTAAATTTTGTAAGGACCGTACCTGTCGGCGCCGATGACCCCGGTCATGGAAAAAAAGAAAGTCCTGAAATCTGCCAAAATGAGTTGTGGATATGCTAAATTTTCATTTAGGATTATTTCTAAGGCATTTTCGGAAGAGTCGATTTTTTGTAAATTTTGTAAGGACCGTACCTGTCGGCGCCGATGACCCCGGTCCTGGAAAAAAAGAAAGTCCTGAAATCTGCCAAAATGAGTTGTGGATATGCTAAATTTTCATTTAGGATTATTTCTAAGGCATTTTCGGAAGAGTCGATTTTTTGTAAATTTTGTAAGGACCGTACCTGTCGGCACCGATGACCCCGGTCCTGGAAAAAAAGAAAGTCCTCAAATCTGCCAAAATGAGTTGTGGATATGCTAAATTTTCATTTAGGATTATTTCTAAGGCATTTTCGGAAGAGTCAATTTTTTGTAAATTTTGTAAGGACCGTACCTGTCGGCGCCGATGACCCCGGTCCTGGAAAAAAAGAAAGTCCTCAAATCTGCCAAAATGAGTTGTGGATATGCTAAATTTTCATTTAGGATTATTTCTAAGGCATTTTCGGAAGAGTCCATTTTTTGTAAATTTTGTAAGGACCGTACCTGTCGGCGCCGATGACCCCGGTCCTGGAAAAAAAGAAAGTCCTGAAATCTGCCAAAATGAGTTGTGGATATGCTAAATTTTCATTTAGGATTATTTCTAAGGCATTTTCGGAAGAGTCGATTTTTTGTAAATTTTGTAAGGACCGTACCTGTCGGCGCCGATGACCCCGGTCCTGGAAAAAAAGAAAGTCCTCAAATCTGCCAAAATGAGTTGTGGATATGCTAAATTTTCATTTAGGATTATTTCTAAGGCATTTTCGGAAGAGTCGATTTTTTGTAAATTTTGTAAGGACCGTACCTGTCGGCGCCGATGACCCCGGTCATGGAAAAAAAGAAAGTCCTGAAATCTGCCAAAATGAGTTGTGGATATGCTAAATTTTCATTTAGGATTATTTCTAAGGCATTTTCGGAAGAGTCGATTTTTTGTAAATTTTGTAAGGACCGTACCTGTCGGCGCCGATGACCCCGGTCCTGGAAAAAAAGAAAGTCCTGAAATCTGCCAAAATGAGTTGTGGATATGCTAAATTTTCATTTAGGATTATTTGTTAAGGCATTTTCGGAAGAGTCGATTTTTTGTAAATTTTGTAAGGACCGTACCTGTCGGCGCCGATACCCCGGTCCTGGAAAAAAAGAAAGTCCTGAAATCTGCCAAAATGAGTTGTGGATATGTTAAATTTTCATTTAGGATTATTTCTAAGGCATTTTCGGAAGAGTCGATTTTTTGTAAATTTTGTAAGGACCGTACCTGTCGGCGCCGATGACCCCGGTCCTGGAAAAAAAGAAAGTCCTCAAATCTGCCAAAATGAGTTGTGGATATGCTAAATTTTCATTTAGGATTATTTCTAAGGCATTTTCGGAAGAGTCGATTTTTTGTAAATTTTGTAAGGACCGTACCTGTCGGCGCCGATGACCCCGGTCATGGAAAAAAAGAAAGTCCTGAAATCTGCCAAAATGAGTTGTGGATATGCTAAATTTTCATTTAGGATTATTTCTAAGGCATTTTCGGAAGAGTTGATTTTTTGTAAATTTTGTAAGGACCGTACCTGTCGGCGCCGATGACCCCGGTCCTGGAAAAAAATGAAAGTCCTGAAATCTGCCAAAATGAGTTGTGGATATGCTAAATTTTCATTTAGGATTATTTCTAAGGCATTTTCGGAAGAGTCAATTTTTGGTAAATTTTGTAAGGACCGTACCTGTCAGCGCCGATGACCCCGGTCCTGGAAAAAAAGAAAGTCCTGAAATCTGCCAAAATGAGTTGTGGATATGCTAAATTTTCATTTAGGATTATTTGTTAAGGCATTTTCGGAAGAGTCGATTTTTTGTAAATTTTGTAAGGACCGTACCTGTCGGCGCCGATGACCCCGGTCCTGGAAAAAAAGAAAGTCCTGAAATCTGCCAAAATGAGTTGTGGATATGCTAAATTTTCTTTTAGGATTATTTCTAAGGCATTTTCGGAAGAGTAGATTTTTTGTAAATTTTGTAAGGACCGTACCTGTCGGCGCCGATGACCCCGGTCCTGGAAAAAAAGAAAGTCCTCAAATCTGCCAAAATGAGTTGTGGATATGCTAAATTTTCATTTAGGATTATTTCTAAGGCATTTTCGGAAGAGTCAATTTTTTGTAAATTTTGTAAGGACCGTACCTGTCGGCGCCGATGACCCCGGTCCTGGAAAAAAAGAAAGTCCTCAAATCTGCCAAAATGAGTTGTGGATATGCTAAATTTTCATTTAGGATTATTTCTAAGGCATTTTCGGAAGAGTCGATTTTTTGTAAATTTTGTAAGGACCGTACCTGTCGGCGCCGATGACCCCGGTCATGGAAAAAAAGAAAGTCCTGAAATCTGCCAAAATGAGTTGTGGATATGCTAAATTTTCATTTAGGATTATTTCTAAGGCATTTTCGGAAGAGTCGATTTTTTGTAAATTTTGTAAGGACCGTACCTGTCGGCGCCGATGACCCCGGTCCTGGAAAAAAAGAAAGTCCTGAAATCTGCCAAAATGAGTTGTGGATATGCTAAATTTTCATTTAGGATTATTTCTAAGGCATTTTCGGAAGAGTCGATTTTTTGTAAATTTTGTAAGGACCGTACCTGTCGGCGCCGATGACCCCGGTCATGGAAAAAAAGAAAGTCCTGAAATCTGCCAAAATGAGTTGTGGATATGCTAAATTTTCATTTAGGATTATTTCTAAGGCATTTTCGGAAGAGTCGATTTTTTGTAAATTTTGTAAGGACCGTACCTGTCGGCGCCGATGACCCCGGTCCTGGAAAAAAAGAAAGTCCTGAAATCTGCCAAAATGAGTTGTGGATATGCTAAATTTTCATTTAGGATTATTTCTAAGGCATTTTCGGAAGAGTCGATTTTTTGTAAATTTAGTAAGGACCGTACCTGTCGGCGCCGATGACCCCGGTCCTGGAAAAAAAGAAAGTCCTGAAATCTGCCAAAATGAGTTGTGGATATGCTAAATTTTTATTTAGGATTATTTCTAAGGCATTTTCGGAAGAGTCGATTTTTTGTAAATTTTGTAAGGACCGTACCTGTCGGCGCCGATGACCCCGGTCCTGGAAAAAAAGAAAGTCCTGAAATCTGCCAAAATGAGTTGTGGATATGCTAAATTTTCATTTAGGATTATTTCTAAGGCATTTTCGGAAGAGTCGATTTTTTGTAAATTTTGTAAGGACCGTACCTGTCGGCGCCGATGACCCCGGTCCTGGAAAAAAAGAAAGTCCTGAAATCTGCCAAAATGAGTTGTGGATATGCTAAATTTTCATTTAGGATTATTTCTAAGGCATTTTCGGAAGAGTCGATTTTTTGTAAATTTTGTAAGGACCGTACCTGTCGGCGCCGATGACCCCGGTCCTGGAAAAAAAGAAAGTCCTGAAATCTGCCAAAATGAGTTGTGGATATGCTAAATTTTCATTTAGGATTATTTCTAAGGCATTTTCGGAAGAGTCGATTTTTTGTAAATTTTGTAAGGACCGTACCTGTCGGCGCCGATGACCCCGGTCCTGGAAAAAAAGAAAGTCCTGAAATCTGCCAAAATGAGTTGTGGATATGCTAAATTTTCATTTAGGATTATTTCTAAGGCATTTTCGGAAGAGTCGATTTTTTGTAAATTTTGTAAGGACCGTACCTGTCGGCGCCGATGACCCCGGTCCTGGAAAAAAAGAAAGTCCTGAAATCTGCCAAAATGAGTTGTGGATATGCTAAATTTTCATTTAGGATTATTTCTAAGGCATTTTCGGAAGAGTCGATTTTTTGTAAATTTTGTAAGGACCGTACCTGTCGGCGCCGATGACCCCGGTCCTGGAAAAAAAGAAAGTCCTCAAATCTGCCACAATGAGTTGTGGATATGCTAAATTTTCATTTAGGATTATTTCTAAGGCATTTTCGGAAGAGTCAATTTTTTGTAAATTTTGTAAGGACCGTACCTGTCGGCGCCGATGACCCCGGTCCTGGAAAAAAAGAAAGTCCTGAAATCTGCCAAAATGAGTTGTGGATATGCTAAATTTTCATTTAGGATTATTTCTAAGGCATTTTCGGAAGAGTCAATTTTTGGTAAATTTTGTAAGGACCGTACCTGTCAGCGCCGATGACCCCGGTCCTGGAAAAAAAGAAAGTCCTGAAATCTGCCAAAATGAGTTGTGGATATGCTAAATTTTCATTTAGGATTATTTGTTAAGGCATTTTCGGAAGAGTCGATTTTTTGTAAATTTTGTAAGGACCGTACCTGTCGGCGCCGATGACCCCGGTCCTGGAAAAAAAGAAAGTCCTGAAATCTGCCAAAATGAGTTGTGGATATGCTAAATTTTCTTTTAGGATTATTTCTAAGGCATTTTCGGAAGAGTAGATTTTTTGTAAATTTTGTAAGGACCGTACCTGTCGGCGCCGATGACCCCGGTCCTGGAAAAAAAGAAAGTCCTCAAATCTGCCAAAATGAGTTGTGGATATGCTAAATTTTCATTTAGGATTATTTCTAAGGCATTTTCGGAAGAGTCAATTTTTTGTAAATTTTGTAAGGACCGTACCTGTCGGCGCCGATGACCCCGGTCCTGGAAAAAAAGAAAGTCCTCAAATCTGCCAAAATGAGTTGTGGATATGCTAAATTTTCATTTAGGATTATTTCTAAGGCATTTTCGGAAGAGTCGATTTTTTGTAAATTTTGTAAGGACCGTACCTGTCGGCGCCGATGACCCCGGTCATGGAAAAAAAGAAAGTCCTGAAATCTGCCAAAATGAGTTGTGGATATGCTAAATTTTCATTTAGGATTATTTCTAAGGCATTTTCGGAAGAGTCGATTTTTTGTAAATTTTGTAAGGACCGTACCTGTCGGCGCCGATGACCCCGGTCCTGGAAAAAAAGAAAGTCCTGAAATCTGCCAAAATGAGTTGTGGATATGCTAAATTTTCATTTAGGATTATTTCTAAGGCATTTTCGGAAGAGTCGATTTTTTGTAAATTTTGTAAGGACCGTACCTGTCGGCGCCGATGACCCCGGTCATGGAAAAAAAGAAAGTCCTGAAATCTGCCAAAATGAGTTGTGGATATGCTAAATTTTCATTTAGGATTATTTCTAAGGCATTTTCGGAAGAGTCGATTTTTTGTAAATTTTGTAAGGACCGTACCTGTCGGCGCCGATGACCCCGGTCCTGGAAAAAAAGAAAGTCCTGAAATCTGCCAAAATGAGTTGTGGATATGCTAAATTTTCATTTAGGATTATTTCTAAGGCATTTTCGGAAGAGTCAATTTTTTGTAAATTTTGTAAGGACCGTACCTGTCGGCGCCGATACCCCGGTCCTGGAAAAAAAGAAAGTCCTGAAATCTGCCAAAATGAGTTGTGGATATGCTAAATTTTCTTTTAGGATTATTTCTAAGGCATTTTCGGAAGAGTAGATTTTTTGTAAATTTTGTAAGGACCGTACCTGTCGGCGCCGATGACCCCGGTCCTGGAAAAAAAGAAAGTCCTCAAATCTGCCAAAATGAGTTGTGGATATGCTAAATTTTCATTTAGGATTATTTCTAAGGCATTTTCGGAAGAGTCGATTTTTTGTAAATTTTGTAAGGACCGTACCTGTCGGCGCCGATGACCCCGGTCATGGAAAAAAAGAAAGTCCTGAAATCTGCCAAAATGAGTTGTGGATATGCTAAATTTTCATTTAGGATTATTTCTAAGGCATTTTCGGAAGAGTCGATTTTTTGTAAATTTTGTAAGGACCGTACCTGTCGGCGCCGATGACCCCGGTCCTGGAAAAAAAGAAAGTCCTGAAATCTGCCAAAATGAGTTGTGGATATGCTAAATTTTCATTTAGGATTATTTCTAAGGCATTTTCGGAAGAGTCAATTTTTTGTAAATTTTGTAAGGACCGTACCTGTCGGCGCCGATACCCCGGTCCTGGAAAAAAAGAAAGTCCTGAAATCTGCCAAAATGAGTTGTGGATATGCTAAATTTTCTTTTAGGATTATTTCTAAGGCATTTTCGGAAGAGTAGATTTTTTGTAAATTTTGTAAGGACCGTACCTGTCGGCGCCGATGACCCCGGTCCTGGAAAAAAAGAAAGTCCTCAAATCTGCCAAAATGAGTTGTGGATATGCTAAATTTTCATTTAGGATTATTTCTAAGGCATTTTCGGAAGAGTCGATTTTTTGTAAATTTTGTAAGGACCGTACCTGTCGGCGCCGATGACCCCGGTCCTGGAAAAAAAGAAAGTCCTGAAATCTGCCAAAATGAGTTGTGGATATGCTAAATTTTCATTTAGGATTATTTCTAAGGCATTTTCGGAAGAGTCGATTTTTTGTAAATTTTGTAAGGACCGTACCTGTCGGCGCCGATGACCCCGGTCCTGGAAAAAAAGAAAGTCCTGAAATCTGCCAAAATGAGTTGTGGATATGCTAAATTTTCATTTAGGATTATTTCTAAGGCATTTTCGGAAGAGTCGATTTTTTGTAAATTTTGTAAGGACCGTACCTGTCGGCGCCGATGACCCCGGTCCTGGAAAAAAAGAAAGTCCTGAAATCTGCCAAAATGAGTTGTGGATATGCTAAATTTTCATTTAGGATTATTTCTAAGGCATTTTCGGAAGAGTCGATTTTTTGTAAATTTTGTAAGGACCGTACCTGTCGGCGCCGATGACCCCGGTCCTGGAAAAAAAGAAAGTCCTGAAATCTGCCAAAATGAGTTGTGGATATGTTAAATTTTCATTTAGGATTATTTCTAAGGCATTTTCGGAAGAGTCCATTTTTTGTAAATTTTGTAAGGACCGTACCTGTCGGCGCCGATGACCCCTGTCCTGGAAAAAAAGAAAGTCCTGAAATCTGCCAAAATGAGTTGTGGATATGTTAAATTTTCATTTAGGATTATTTCTAAGGCATTTTCGGAAGAGTCGATTTTTTGTAAATTTTGTAAGGACCGTACCTGTCGGCGCCGATGACCCCGGTCCTGGAAAAAAAGAAAGTCCTCAAATCTGCCAAAATGAGTTGTGGATATGCTAAATTTTCATTTAGGATTATTTCTAAGGCATTTTCGGAAGAGTCGATTTTTTGTAAATTTTGTAAGGACCGTACCTGTCGGCGCCGATGACCCCGGTCATGGAAAAAAAGAAAGTCCTGAAATCTGCCAAAATGAGTTGTGGATATGCTAAATTTTCATTTAGGATTATTTCTAAGGCATTTTCGGAAGAGTTGATTTTTTGTAAATTTTGTAAGGACCGTACCTGTCGGCGCCGATGACCCCGGTCCTGGAAAAAAAGAAAGTCCTGAAATCTGCCAAAATGAGTTGTGGATATGCTAAATTTTCATTTAGGATTATTTCTAAGGCATTTTCGGAAGAGTCAATTTTTGGTAAATTTTGTAAGGACCGTACCTGTCAGCGCCGATGACCCCGGTCCTGGAAAAAAAGAAAGTCCTGAAATCTGCCAAAATGAGTTGTGGATATGCTAAATTTTCATTTAGGATTATTTGTTAAGGCATTTTCGGAAGAGTCGATTTTTTGTAAATTTTGTAAGGACCGTACCTGTCGGCGCCGATGACCCCGGTCCTGGAAAAAAAGAAAGTCCTCAAATCTGCCAAAATGAGTTGTGGATATGCTAAATTTTCATTTAGGATTATTTCTAAGGCATTTTCGGAAGAGTCAATTTTTTGTAAATTTTGTAAGGACCGTACCTGTCGGCGCCGATGACCCCGGTCCTGGAAAAAAAGAAAGTCCTCAAATCTGCCAAAATGAGTTGTGGATATGCTAAATTTTCATTTAGGATTATTTCTAAGGCATTTTCGGAAGAGTCGATTTTTTGTAAATTTTGTAAGGACCGTACCTGTCGGCGCCGATGACCCCGGTCATGGAAAAAAAGAAAGTCCTGAAATCTGCCAAAATGAGTTGTGGATATGCTAAATTTTCATTTAGGATTATTTCTAAGGCATTTTCGGAAGAGTCGATTTTTTGTAAATTTTGTAAGGACCGTACCTGTCGGCGCCGATGACCCCGGTCCTGGAAAAAAAGAAAGTCCTGAAATCTGCCAAAATGAGTTGTGGATATGCTAAATTTTCATTTAGGATTATTTCTAAGGCATTTTCGGAAGAGTCGATTTTTTGTAAATTTTGTAAGGACCGTACCTGTCGGCGCCGATGACCCCGGTCCTGGAAAAAAAGAAAGTCCTCAAATCTGCCAAAATGAGTTGTGGATATGCTAAATTTTCATTTAGGATTATTTCTAAGGCATTTTCGGAAGAGTCGATTTTTTGTAAATTTTGTAAGGACCGTACCTGTCGGCGCCGATGACCCCGGTCATGGAAAAAAAGAAAGTCCTGAAATCTGCCAAAATGAGTTGTGGATATGCTAAATTTTCATTTAGGATTATTTCTAAGGCATTTTCGGAAGAGTCGATTTTTTGTAAATTTTGTAAGGACCGTACCTGTCGGCGCCGATGACCCCGGTCCTGGAAAAAAAGAAAGTCCTGAAATCTGCCAAAATGAGTTGTGGATATGCTAAATTTTCATTTAGGATTATTTGTTAAGGCATTTTCGGAAGAGTCGATTTTTTGTAAATTTTGTAAGGACCGTACCTGTCGGCGCCGATACCCCGGTCCTGGAAAAAAAGAAAGTCCTGAAATCTGCCAAAATGAGTTGTGGATATGCTAAATTTTCTTTTAGGATTATTTCTAAGGCATTTTCGGAAGAGTAGATTTTTTGTAAATTTTGTAAGGACCGTACCTGTCGGCGCCGATGACCCCGGTCCTGGAAAAAAAGAAAGTCCTCAAATCTGCCAAAATGAGTTGTGGATATGCTAAATTTTCATTTAGGATTATTTCTAAGGCATTTTCGGAAGAGTCAATTTTTTGTAAATTTTGTAAGGACCGTACCTGTCGGCGCCGATGACCCCGGTCCTGGAAAAAAAGAAAGTCCTCAAATCTGCCAAAATGAGTTGTGGATATGCTAAATTTTCATTTAGGATTATTTCTAAGGCATTTTCGGAAGAGTCGATTTTTTGTAAATTTTGTAAGGACCGTACCTGTCGGCGCCGATGACCCCGGTCATGGAAAAAAAGAAAGTCCTGAAATCTGCCAAAATGAGTTGTGGATATGCTAAATTTTCATTTAGGATTATTTCTAAGGCATTTTCGGAAGAGTCGATTTTTTGTAAATTTTGTAAGGACCGTACCTGTCGGCGCCGATGACCCCGGTCCTGGAAAAAAAGAAAGTCCTGAAATCTGCCAAAATGAGTTGTGGATATGCTAAATTTTCATTTAGGATTATTTCTAAGGCATTTTCGGAAGAGTCGATTTTTTGTAAATTTTGTAAGGACCGTACCTGTCGGCACCGATGACCCCGGTCCTGGAAAAAAAGAAAGTCCTCAAATCTGCCAAAATGAGTTGTGGATATGCTAAATTTTCATTTAGGATTATTTCTAAGGCATTTTCGGAAGAGTCAATTTTTTGTAAATTTTGTAAGGACCGTACCTGTCGGCGCCGATGACCCCGGTCCTGGAAAAAAAGAAAGTCCTCAAATCTGCCAAAATGAGTTGTGGATATGCTAAATTTTCATTTAGGATTATTTCTAAGGCATTTTCGGAAGAGTCCATTTTTTGTAAATTTTGTAAGGACCGTACCTGTCGGCGCCGATGACCCCGGTCCTGGAAAAAAAGAAAGTCCTGAAATCTGCCAAAATGAGTTGTGGATATGCTAATATTTCATTTAGGATTATTTCTAAGGCATTTTCGGAAGAGGGTAAATTTTTTGTAAATTTTGTAAGGACCGTACCTGTCGGCGCCGATGACCCCGGTCCTGGAAAAAAAGAAAGTCCTCAAATCTGCCAAAATGAGTTGTGGATATGCTAAATTTTCATTTAGGATTATTTCTAAGGCATTTTCGGAAGAGTCGATTTTTTGTAAATTTTGTAAGGACCGTACCTGTCGGCGCCGATGACCCCGGTCATGGAAAAAAAGAAAGTCCTGAAATCTGCCAAAATGAGTTGTGGATATGCTAAATTTTCATTTAGGATTATTTCTAAGGCATTTTCGGAAGAGTTGATTTTTTGTAAATTTTGTAAGGACCGTACCTGTCGGCGCCGATGACCCCGGTCCTGGAAAAAAAGAAAGTCCTGAAATCTGCCAAAATGAGTTGTGGATATGCTAAATTTTCATTTAGGATTATTTCTAAGGCATTTTCGGAAGAGTCAATTTTTGGTAAATTTTGTAAGGACCGTACCTGTCAGCGCCGATGACCCCGGTCCTGGAAAAAAAGAAAGTCCTGAAATCTGCCAAAATGAGTTGTGGATATGCTAAATTTTCATTTAGGATTATTTGTTAAGGCATTTTCGGAAGAGTCGATTTTTTGTAAATTTTGTAAGGACCGTACCTGTCGGCGCCGATGACCCCGGTCCTGGAAAAAAAGAAAGTCCTCAAATCTGCCAAAATGAGTTGTGGATATGCTAAATTTTCATTTAGGATTATTTCTAAGGCATTTTCGGAAGAGTCAATTTTTTGTAAATTTTGTAAGGACCGTACCTGTCGGCGCCGATGACCCCGGTCCTGGAAAAAAAGAAAGTCCTCAAATCTGCCAAAATGAGTTGTGGATATGCTAAATTTTCATTTAGGATTATTTCTAAGGCATTTTCGGAAGAGTCGATTTTTTGTAAATTTTGTAAGGACCGTACCTGTCGGCGCCGATGACCCCGGTCATGGAAAAAAAGAAAGTCCTGAAATCTGCCAAAATGAGTTGTGGATATGCTAAATTTTCATTTAGGATTATTTCTAAGGCATTTTCGGAAGAGTCGATTTTTTGTAAATTTTGTAAGGACCGTACCTGTCGGCGCCGATGACCCCGGTCCTGGAAAAAAAGAAAGTCCTGAAATCTGCCAAAATGAGTTGTGGATATGCTAAATTTTCATTTAGGATTATTTCTAAGGCATTTTCGGAAGAGTCGATTTTTTGTAAATTTTGTAAGGACCGTACCTGTCGGCGCCGATGACCCCGGTCCTGGAAAAAAAGAAAGTCCTCAAATCTGCCAAAATGAGTTGTGGATATGCTAAATTTTCATTTAGGATTATTTCTAAGGCATTTTCGGAAGAGTCGATTTTTTGTAAATTTTGTAAGGACCGTACCTGTCGGCGCCGATGACCCCGGTCATGGAAAAAAAGAAAGTCCTGAAATCTGCCAAAATGAGTTGTGGATATGCTAAATTTTCATTTAGGATTATTTCTAAGGCATTTTCGGAAGAGTCGATTTTTTGTAAATTTTGTAAGGACCGTACCTGTCGGCGCCGATGACCCCGGTCCTGGAAAAAAAGAAAGTCCTGAAATCTGCCAAAATGAGTTGTGGATATGCTAAATTTTCATTTAGGATTATTTGTTAAGGCATTTTCGGAAGAGTCGATTTTTTGTAAATTTTGTAAGGACCGTACCTGTCGGCGCCGATACCCCGGTCCTGGAAAAAAAGAAAGTCCTGAAATCTGCCAAAATGAGTTGTGGATATGCTAAATTTTCTTTTAGGATCATTTCTAAGGCATTTTCGGAAGAGTAGATTTTTTGTAAATTTTGTAAGGACCGTACCTGTCGGCGCCGCTGACCCCGGTCCTGGAAAAAAAGAAAGTCCTCAAATCTGCCAAAATGAGTTGTGGATATGCTAAATTTTCATTTAGGATTATTTCTAAGGCATTTTCGGAAGAGTCAATTTTTTGTAAATTTTGTAAGGACCGTACCTGTCGGCGCCGATGACCCCGGTCCTGGAAAAAAAGAAAGTCCTCAAATCTGCCAAAATGAGTTGTGGATATGCTAAATTTTCATTTAGGATTATTTCTAAGGCATTTTCGGAAGAGTCGATTTTTTGTAAATTTTGTAAGGACCGTACCTGTCGGCGCCGATGACCCCGGTCATGGAAAAAAAGAAAGTCCTGAAATCTGCCAAAATGAGTTGTGGATATGCTAAATTTTCATTTAGGATTATTTCTAAGGCATTTTCGGAAGAGTCGATTTTTTGTAAATTTTGTAAGGACCGTACCTGTCGGCGCCGATGACCCCGGTCCTGGAAAAAAAGAAAGTCCTGAAATCTGCCAAAATGAGTTGTGGATATGCTAAATTTTCATTTAGGATTATTTCTAAGGCATTTTCGGAAGAGTCGATTTTTTGTAAATTTTGTAAGGACCGTACCTGTCGGCACCGATGACCCCGGTCCTGGAAAAAAAGAAAGTCCTCAAATCTGCCAAAATGAGTTGTGGATATGCTAAATTTTCATTTAGGATTATTTCTAAGGCATTTTCGGAAGAGTCAATTTTTTGTAAATTTTGTAAGGACCGTACCTGTCGGCGCCGATGACCCCGGTCCTGGAAAAAAAGAAAGTCCTCAAATCTGCCAAAATGAGTTGTGGATATGCTAAATTTTCATTTAGGATTATTTCTAAGGCATTTTCGGAAGAGTCCATTTTTTGTAAATTTTGTAAGGACCGTACCTGTCGGCGCCGATGACCCCGGTCCTGGAAAAAAAGAAAGTCCTGAAATCTGCCAAAATGAGTTGTGGATATGCTAATATTTCATTTAGGATTATTTCTAAGGCATTTTCGGAAGAGGGTAAATTTTTTGTAAATTTTGTAAGGACCGTACCTGTCGGCGCCGATGACCCCGGTCCTGGAAAAAAAGAAAGTCCTGAAATCTGCCAAAATGAGTTGTGGATATGCTAAATTTTCATTTAGGATTATTTCTAAGGCATTTTCGGAAGAGTCAATTTTTTGTAAATTTTGTAAGGACCGTACCTGTCGGCGCCGATGACCCCGGTCCTGGAAAAAAAGAAAGTCCTGAAATCTGCCAAAATGAGTTGTGGATATGCTAAATTTTCATTTAGGATTATTTCTAAGGCATTTTCGGAAGAGTCAATTTTTTGTAAATTTTGTAAGGACCGTACCTGTCGGCGCCGATGACCCCGGTCCTGGAAAAAAAGAAAGTCCTCAAATCTGCCACAATGAGTTGTGGATATGCTAAATTTTCATTTAGGATTATTTCTAAGGCATTTTCGGAAGAGTCGATTTTTTGTAAATTTTGTAAGGACCGTACCTGTCGGCGCCGATGACCCCGGTCCTGGAAAAAAAGAAAGTCTTGAAATCTGCCAAAATGAGTTGTGGATATGCTAAATTTTCATTTAGGATTATTTCTAAGGCATTTTCGGAAGAGTCGATTTTTTGTAAATTTTGTAAGGACCGTACCTGTCGGCGCCGATGACCCCGGTCCTGGAAAAAAAGAAAGTCCTGAAATCTGCCAAAATGAGTTGTGGATATGCTAAATTTTCATTTAGGATTATTTCTAAGGCATTTTCGGAAGAGTCGATTTTTTGTAAATTTTGTAAGGACCGTACCTGTCGGCGCCGATGACCCCGGTCCTGGAAAAAAAGAAAGTCCTCAAATCTGCCAAAATGAGTTGTGGATATGCTAAATTTTCATTTAGGATTATTTCTAAGGCATTTTCGGAAGAGTCAATTTTTTGTAAATTTTGTAAGGACCGTACCTGTCGGCGCCGATGACCCCGGTCCTGGAAAAAAAGAAAGTCCTGAAATCTGCCAAAATGAGTTGTGGATATGCTAAATTTTCATTTAGGATTATTTCTAAGACATTTTCGGAAGAGTCGATTTTTTGTAAATTTTGTAAGGACCGTACCTGTCGGCGCCGATGACCCCGGTCCTGGAAAAAAAGAAAGTCCTGAAATCTGCCAAAATGAGTTGTGGATATGCTAAATTTTCATTTAGGATTATTTCTAAGGCATTTTCGGAAGAGTCGATTTTTTGTATATTTTGTAAGGACCGTACCTGTCGGCGCCGATGACCCCGGTCCTGGAAAAAAAGAAAGTCCTGAAATCTGCCAAAATGAGTTGTGGATATGCTAATATTTCATTTAGGATTATTTCTAAGGCATTTTCGGAAGAGGGTAAATTTTTTGTAAATTTTGTAAGGACCGTACCTGTCGGCGCCGATGACCCCGGTCCTGGAAAAAAAGAAAGTCCTGAAATCTGCCAAAATGAGTTGTGGATATGCTAAATTTTCATTTAGGATTATTTCTAAGGCATTTTCGGAAGAGTCGATTTTTTGTAAATTTTGTAAGGACCGTACCTGTCGGCGCCGATGACCCCGGTCCTGGAAAAAAAGAAAGTCCTCAAATCTGCCACAATGAGTTGTGGATATGCTAAATTTTCATTTAGGATTATTTCTAAGGCATTTTCGGAAGAGTCGATTTTTTGTAAATTTTGTAAGGACCGTACCTGTCGGCGCCGATGACCCCGGTCCTGGAAAAAAAGAAAGTCTTGAAATCTGCCACAATGAGTTGTGGATATGCTAAATTTTCATTTAGGATTATTTCTAAGGCATTTTCGGAAGAGTCGATTTTTTGTAAATTTTGTAAGGACCGTACCTGTCGGCGCCGATGACCCCGGTCCTGGAAAAAAAGAAAGTCCTCAAATCTGCCAAAATGAGTTGTGGATATGCTAAATTTTCATTTAGGATTATTTCTAAGGCATTTTCGGAAGAGTCGATTTTTTGTAAATTTTGTAAGGACCGTACCTGTCGGCGCCGATGACCCCGGTCCTGGAAAAAAAGAAAGTCCTGAAATCTGCCAAAATGAGTTGTGGATATGCTAAATTTTCATTTAGGATTATTTCTAAGGCATTTTCGGAAGAGTCGATTTTTTGTAAATTTTGTAAGGACCGTACCTGTCGGCGCCGATGACCCCGGTCCTGGAAAAAAAGAAAGTCCTGAAATCTGCCAAAATGAGTTGTGGATATGCTAAATTTTCATTTAGGATTATTTCTAAGGCATTTTCGGAAGAGTCGATTTTTTGTAAATTTTGTAAGGACCGTACCTGTCGGCGCCGATGACCCCGGTCCTGGAAAAAAAGAAAGTCCTCAAATCTGCCAAAATGAGTTGTGGATATGCTAAATTTTCATTTAGGATTATTTCTAAGGCATTTTCGGAAGAGTCAATTTTTTGTAAATTTTGTAAGGACCGTACCTGTCGGCGCCGATGACCCCGGTCCTGGAAAAAAAGAAAGTCCTGAAATCTGCCAAAATGAGTTGTGGATATGCTAAATTTTCATTTAGGATTATTTCTAAGACATTTTCGGAAGAGTCGATTTTTTGTAAATTTTGTAAGGACCGTACCTGTCGGCGCCGATGACCCCGGTCCTGGAAAAAAAGAAAGTCCTGAAATCTGCCAAAATGAGTTGTGGATATGCTAAATTTTCATTTAGGATTATTTCTAAGGCATTTTCGGAAGAGTCGATTTTTTGTATATTTTGTAAGGACCGTACCTGTCGGCGCCGATGACCCCGGTCCTGGAAAAAAAGAAAGTCCTGAAATCTGCCAAAATGAGTTGTGGATATGCTAATATTTCATTTAGGATTATTTCTAAGGCATTTTCGGAAGAGGGTAAATTTTTTGTAAATTTTGTAAGGACCGTACCTGTCGGCGCCGATGACCCCGGTCCTGGAAAAAAAGAAAGTCCTGAAATCTGCCAAAATGAGTTGTGGATATGCTAAATTTTCATTTAGGATTATTTCTAAGGCATTTTCGGAAGAGTCGATTTTTTGTAAATTTTGTAAGGACCGTACCTGTCGGCGCCGATGACCCCGGTCCTGGAAAAAAAGAAAGTCCTGAAATCTGCCAAAATGAGTTGTGGATATGCTAAATTTTCATTTAGGATTATTTCTAAGGCATTTTCGGAAGAGTCAATTTTTTGTAAAATTTGTAAGGACCGTACCTGTCGGCGCCGATGACCCCGGTCCTGGAAAAAAAGAAAGTCCTCAAATCTGCCACAATGAGTTGTGGATATGCTAAATTTTCATTTAGGATTATTTCTAAGGCATTTTCGGAAGAGTCGATTTTTTGTAAATTTTGTAAGGACCGTACCTGTCGGCGCCGATGACCCCGGTCCTGGAAAAAAAGAAAGTCCTGAAATCTGCCAAAATGAGTTGTGGATATGCTAAATTTTCATTTAGGATTATTTCTAAGGCATTTTCGGAAGAGTCGATTTTTTGTAAATTTTGTAAGGACCGTACCTGTCGGCGCCGATGACCCCGGTCCTGGAAAAAAAGAAAGTCCTGAAATCTGCCAAAATGAGTTGTGGATATGCTAAATTTTCATTTAGGATTATTTCTAAGGCATTTTCGGAAGAGTCGATTTTTTGTAAATTTTGTAAGGACCGTACCTGTCGGCGCCGATGACCCCGGTCCTGGAAAAAAAGAAAGTCCTGAAATCTGCCAAAATGAGTTGTGGATATGCTAAATTTTCATTTAGGATTATTTCTAAGGCATTTTCGGAAGAGTCAATTTTTTGTAAATTTTGTAAGGACCGTACCTGTCGGCGCCGATGACCCCGGTCCTGGAAAAAAAGAAAGTCCTCAAATCTGCCAAAATGAGTTGTGGATATGCTAAATTTTCATTTAGGATTATTTCTAAGGCATTTTCGGAAGAGTCGATTTTTTGTAAATTTTGTAAGGACCGTACCTGTCGGCGCCGATGACCCCGGTCCTGGAAAAAAAGAAAGTCCTGAAATCTGCCAAAATGAGTTGTGGATATGCTAAATTTTCATTTAGGATTATTTCTAAGGCATTTTCGGAAGAGTCGATTTTTTGTAAATTTTGTAAGGACCGTACCTGTCGACGCCGATGACCCCGGTCCTGGAAAAAAAGAAAGTCCTGAAATCTGCCAAAATGAGTTGTGGATATGCTAAATTTTCATTTAGGATTATTTCTAAGGCATTTTCGGAAGAGTCAATTTTTTGTAAATTTTGTAAGGACCGTACCTGTCGGCGCCGATGACCCCAGGCCTGGAAAAAAAGAAAGTCCTCAAATCTGCCAAAATGAGTTGTGGATATGCTAAATTTTTATTTAGGATTATTTCTAAGGCATTTTCGGAAGAGTCGATTTTTTGTAAATTTTGTAAGGACCGTACCTGTCGGCGCCGATGACCCCGGTCCTGGAAAAAAAGAAAGTCCTCAAATCTGCCAAAATGAGTTGTGGATATGCTAAATTTTTATTTAGGATTATTTCTAAGGCATTTTCGGAAGAGTCGATTTTTTGTAAATTTTGTAAGGACCGTACCTGTCGGCGCCGATGACCCCGGTCCTGGAAAAAAAGAAAGTCCTGAAATCTGCCAAAATGAGTTGTGGATATGCTAAATTTTCATTTAGGATTATTTCTAAGGCATTTTCGGAAGAGTCGATTTTTTGTAAATTTTGTAAGGACCGTACCTGTCGGCGCCGATGACCCCGGTCCTGGAAAAAAAGAAAGTCCTCAAATCTGCCAAAATGAGTTGTGGATATGCTAAATTTTCATTTAGGATTATTTCTAAGGCATTTTCGGAAGAGTCGATTTTTTGTAAATTTTGTAAGGACCGTACCTGTCGGCGCCGATGACCCCGGTCCTGGAAAAAAAGAAAGTCCTCAAATCTGCCAAAATGAGTTGTGGATATGCTAAATTTTCATTTAGGATTATTTCTAAGGCATTTTCGGAAGAGTCAATTTTTTGTAAATTTTGTAAGGACCGTACCTGTCGGCGCCGATGACCCCGGTCCTGGAAAAAAAGAAAGTCCTGAAATCTGCCAAAATGAGTTGTGGATATGCTAAATTTTCATTTAGGATTATTTCTAAGGCATTTTCGGAAGAGTCGATTTTTTGTAAATTTTGTAAGGACCGTACCTGTCGGCGCCGATGACCCCGGTCCTGGAAAAAAAGAAAGTCCTGAAATCTGCCAAAATGAGTTGTGGATATGCTAAATTTTCATTTAGGATTATTTCTAAGGCATTTTCGGAAGAGTCGATTTTTTGTAAATTTTGTAAGGACCGTACCTGTCGGCGCCGATGACCCCGGTCCTGGAAAAAAAGAAAGTCCTGAAATCTGCCAAAATGAGTTGTGGATATGCTAAATTTTCATTTAGGATTATTTGTAAGGCATTTTCGGAAGAGTCGATTTTTTGTAAATTTTGTAAGGACCGTACCTGTCGGCGCCGATGACCCCGGTCCTGGAAAAAAAGAAAGTCCTGAAATCTGCCAAAATGAGTTGTGGATATGCTAAATTTTCATTTTGGATTATTTCTAAGGCATTTTCGGAAGAGTCAATTTTTTGTAAATTTTGTAAGGACCGTACCTGTCGGCGCCGATGACCCCGGTCCTGGAAAAAAAGAAAGTCCTCAAATCTGCTAAAATGAGTTGTGGATATGCTAAATTTTCATTTAGGATTATTTCTAAGGCATTTTCGGAAGAGTCGATTTTTTGTAAATTTTGTAAGGACCGTACCTGTCGGCGCCGATGACCCCGGTCCTGGAAAAAAAGAAAGTCCTCAAATCTGCCAAAATGAGTTGTGGATATGCTAAATTTTCATTTAGGATTATTTCTAAGGCATTTTCGGAAGAGTCAATTTTTTGTAAATTTTGTAAGGACCGTACCTGTCGGCGCCGATGACCCCGGTCCTGGAAAAAAAGAAAGTCCTGAAATCTGCCAAAATGAGTTGTGGATATGCTAAATTTTCATTTAGGATTATTTCTAAGGCATTTTCGGAAGAGGGTAAATTTTTTGTAAATTTTGTAAGGACCGTACCTGTCGGCGCCGATGACCCCGGTCCTGGAAAAAAAGAAAGTCCTGAAATCTGCCAAAATGAGTTGTGGATATGCTAAATTTTCATTTAGGATTATTTCTAAGGCATTTTCGGAAGAGTCAATTTTTTGTAAATTTTGTAAGGCGCCGATGACCCCGGTCCTGGAAAAAAAGAAAGTCCTGAAATCTGCCAAAATGAGTTGTGGATATGCTAAATTTTCATTTAGGATTATTTCTAAGGCATTTTCGGAAGAGTCGATTTTTTGTAAATTTTGTAAGGACCGTACCTGTCGGCGCCGATGACCCCGGTCCTGGAAAAAAAGAAAGTCCTGAAATCTGCCAAAATGAGTTGTGGATATGCTAAATTTTCATTTAGGATTATTTCTAAGGCATTTTTGGAAGAGTCAATTTTTTGTAAATTTTGTAAGGACCGTACCTGTCGGCGCCGATGACCCCGGTCCTGGAAAAAAAGAAAGTCCTGAAATCTGCCAAAATGAGTTGTGGATATGCTAAATTTTCATTTAGGATTATTTCTAAGGCATTTTTGGAAGAGTCGATTTTTTGTAAATTTTGTAAGGACCGTACCTGTCGGCGCCGATGACCCCGGTCCTGGAAAAAAAGAAAGTCCTGAAATCTGCCAAAATGAGTTGTGGATATGCTAAATTTTAATTTAGGATTATTTCTAAGGCATTTTCGGAAGAGTCGATTTTTTGTAAATTTTGTAAGGACCGTACCTGTCGGCGCCGATGACCCCGGTCCTGGAAAAAAAGAAAGTCCTGAAATCTGCCAAAATGAGTTGTGGATATGCTAAATTTTCATTTAGGATTATTTCTAAGGCATTTTCGGAAGAGTCGATTTTTTGTAAATTTTGTAAGGACCGTACCTGTCGGCGCCGATGACCCCGGTCCTGGAAAAAAAGAAAGTCCTCAAATCTGCCAAAATGAGTTGTGGATATGCTAAATTTTCATTTAGGATTATTTCTAAGGCATTTTCGGAAGAGTCGATTTTTTGTAAATTTTGTAAGGACCGTACCTGTCGGCGCCGATGACCCCGGTCCTGGAAAAAAAGAAAGTCCTGAAATCTGCCAAAATGAGTTGTGGATATGCTAAATTTTCATTTAGGATTATTTCTAAGGCATTTTCGGAAGAGTCGATTTTTTGTAAATTTTGTAAGGACCGTACCTGTCGGCGCCGATGACCCCGGTCCTGGAAAAAAAGAAAGTCCTGAAATCTGCCAAAATGAGTTGTGGATATGCTAAATTTTCATTTAGGATTATTTCTAAGGCATTTTTGGAAGAGTCGATTTTTTGTAAATTTTGTAAGGACCGTACCTGTCGGCGCCGATGACCCCGGTCCTGGAAAAAAAGAAAGTCCTCAAATCTGCCAAAATGAGTTGTGGATATGCTAAATTTTCATTTAGGATTATTTCTAAGGCATTTTCGGAAGAGTCGATTTTTTGTAAATTTTGTAAGGACCGTACCTGTCGGCGCCGATGACCCCGGTCCTGGAAAAAAAGAAAGTCCTCAAATCTGCCAAAATGAGTTGTGGATATGCTAAATTTTCATTTAGGATTATTTCTAAGGCATTTTCGGAAGAGTCAATTTTTTGTAAATTTTGTAAGGACCGTACCTGTCGGCGCCGATGACCCCGGTCCTGGAAAAAAAGAAAGTCCTGAAATCTGCCAAAATGAGTTGTGGATATGCTAAATTTTCATTTAGGATTATTTCTAAGGCATTTTCGGAAGAGACGATTTTTTGTAAATTTTGTAAGGACCGTACCTGTCGGCGCCGATGACCCCGGTCCTGGAAAAAAAGAAAGTCCTGAAATCTGCCAAAATGAGTTGTGGATATGCTAAATTTTCATTTAGGATTATTTCTAAGGCATTTTCGGAAGAGTCGATTTTTTGTAAATTTTGTAATGACCGTACCTGTCGGCGCCGATGACCCCGGTCCTGGAAAAAAAGAAAGTCCTGAAATCTGCCAAAATGAGTTGTGGATATGCTAAATTTTCATTTAGGATTATTTCTAAGGCATTTTCGGAAGAGTCGATTTTTTGTAAATTTTGTAAGGACCGTACCTGTCGGCGCCGATGACCCCGGTCCTGGAAAAAAAGAAAGTCCTGAAATCTGCCAAAATGAGTTGTGGATATGCTAAATTTTCATTTAGGATTATTTCTAAGGCATTTTCGGAAGAGTCGATTTTTTGTTAATTTTGTAAGGACCGTACCTGTCGGCGCCGATGACCCCGGTCCTGGAAAAAAAGAAAGTCCTGAAATCTGCCAAAATGAGTTGTGGATATGCTAAATTTTCATTTAGGATTATTTCTAAGGCATTTTCGGAAGAGTCAATTTTTTGTAAATTTTGTAAGGACCGTACCTGTCGGCGCCGATGATCCCGGTCCTGGAAAAAAAGAAAGTCCTGAAATCTGCCAAAATGAGTTGTGGATATGCTAAATTTTCATTTAGGATTATTTCTAAGGCATTTTCGGAAGAGTCAATTTTTTGTAAATTTTGTAAGGACCGTACCTGTCGGCGCCGATGACCCCGGTCCTGGAAAAAAAGAAAGTCCTGAAATCTGCCAAAATGAGTTGTGGATATGCTAAATTTTCATTTAGGATTATTTCTAAGGCATTTTTGGAAGAGTCAATTTTTTGTAAATTTTGTAAGGACCGTACCTGTCGGCGCCGATGACCCCGGTCCTGGAAAAAAAGAAAGTCCTGAAATCTGCCAAAATGAGTTGTGGATATGCTAAATTTTCATTTAGGATTATTTCTAAGGCATTTTCGGAAGAGTCGATTTTTTGTAAATTTTGTAAGGACCGTACCTGTCGGCGCCGATGACCCCGGTCCTGGAAAAAAAGAAAGTCCTGAAATCTGCCAAAATGAGTTGTGGATATGCTAAATTTTCATTTAGGATTATTTCTAAGGCATTTTCGGAAGAGTCGATTTTTTGTAAATTTTGTAAGGACCGTACCTGTCGGCGCCGATGACCCCGGTCCTGGAAAAAAAGAAAGTCCTCAAATCTGCCAAAATGAGTTGTGGATATGCTAATATTTCATTTAGGATTATTTCTAAGGCATTTTCGGAAGAGGGTAAATTTTTTGTAAATTTTGTAAGGACCGTACCTGTCGGCGCCGATGACCCCCGGTCCTGGAAAAAAAGAAAGTCCTGAAATCTGCCAAAATGAGTTGTGGATATGCTAAATTTTCATTTAGGATTATTTCTAAGGCATTTTTGGAAGAGTCGATTTTTTGTAAATTTTGTAAGGACCGTACCTGTCGGCGCCGATGACCCCGGTCCTGGAAAAAAAGAAAGTCCTGAAATCTGCCAAAATGAGTTGTGGATATGCTAAATTTTCATTTAGGATTATTTCTAAGGCATTTTTGGAAGAGTCGATTTTTTGTAAATTTTGTAAGGACCGTACCTGTCGGCGCCGATGACCCCGGTCCTGGAAAAAAAGAAAGTCCTGAAATCTGCCAAAATGAGTTGTGGATATGCTAAATTTTCATTTAGGATTATTTCTAAGGCATTTTCGGAAGAGTCAATTTTTTGTAAATTTTGTAAGGACCGTACCTGTCGGCGCCGATGACCCCGGTCCTGGAAAAAAAGAAAGTCCTCAAATCTGCCACAATGAGTTGTGGATATGCTAAATTTTCATTTAGGATTATTTCTAAGGCATTTTCGGAAGAGTCAATTTTTTGTAAATTTTGTAAGGACCGTACCTGTCGGCGCCGATGACCCCGGTTCTGGAAAAAAAGAAAGTCCTCAAATCTGCCACAATGAGTTGTGGATATGCTAAATTTTCATTTAGGATTATTTCTAAGGCATTTTCGGAAGAGTCGATTTTTTGTAAATTTTGTAAGGACCGTACCTGTCGGCGCCGATGACCCCGGTCCTGGAAAAAAAGAAAGTCCTCAAATCTGCCACAATGAGTTGTGGATATGCTAAATTTTCATTTAGGATTATTTCTAAGGCATTTTCGGAAGAGTCAATTTTTTGTAAATTTTGTAAGGACCGTACCTGTCGGCGCCGATGACCCCGGTCCTGGAAAAAAAGAAAGTCCTCAAATCTGCCAAAATGAGTTGTGGATATGCTAATATTTCATTTAGGATTATTTCTAAGGCATTTTCGGAAGAGGGTAAATTTTTTGTAAATTTTGTAAGGACCGTACCTGTCGGCGCCGATGACCCCCGGTCCTGGAAAAAAAGAAAGTCCTGAAATCTGCCAAAATGAGTTGTGGATATGCTAAATTTTCATTTAGGATTATTTCTAAGGCATTTTTGGAAGAGTCGATTTTTTGTAAATTTTGTAAGGACCGTACCTGTCGGCGCCGATGACCCCGGTCCTGGAAAAAAAGAAAGTCCTGAAATCTGCCAAAATGAGTTGTGGATATGCTAAATTTTCATTTAGGATTATTTCTAAGGCATTTTTGGAAGAGTCGATTTTTTGTAAATTTTGTAAGGACCGTACCTGTCGGCGCCGATGACCCCGGTCCTGGAAAAAAAGAAAGTCCTGAAATCTGCCAAAATGAGTTGTGGATATGCTAAATTTTCATTTAGGATTATTTCTAAGGCATTTTCGGAAGAGTCAATTTTTTGTAAATTTTGTAAGGACCGTACCTGTCGGCGCCGATGACCCCGGTCCTGGAAAAAAAGAAAGTCCTGAAATCTGCCAAAATGAGTTGTGGATATGCTAAATTTTCATTTAGGATTATTTCTAAGGCATTTTCGGAAGAGTCGATTTTTTGTAAATTTTGTAAGGACCGTACCTGTCGGCGCCGATGACCCCGGTCCTGGAAAAAAAGAAAGTCCTCAAATCTGCCACAATGAGTTGTGGATATGCTAAATTTTCATTTAGGATTATTTCTAAGGCATTTTCGGAAGAGTCGATTTTTTGTAAATTTTGTAAGGACCGTACCTGTCGGCGCCGATGACCCCGGTTCTGGAAAAAAAGAAAGTCCTCAAATCTGCCACAATGAGTTGTGGATATGCTAAATTTTCATTTAGGATTATTTCTAAGGCATTTTCGGAAGAGTCGATTTTTTGTAAATTTTGTAAGGACCGTACCTGTCGGCGCCGATGACCCCGGTCCTGGAAAAAAAGAAAGTCCTCAAATCTGCCACAATGAGTTGTGGATATGCTAAATTTTCATTTAGGATTATTTCTAAGGCATTTTCGGAAGAGTCAATTTTTTGTAAATTTTGTAAGGACCGTACCTGTCGGCGCCGATGACCCCGGTCCTGGAAAAAAAGAAAGTCCTCAAATCTGCCACAATGAGTTGTGGATATGCTAAATTTTCATTTAGGATTATTTCTAAGGCATTTTTGGAAGAGTCGATTTTTTGTAAATTTTGTAAGGACCGTACCTGTCGGCGCCGATGACCCCGGTCCTGGAAAAAAAGAAAGTCCTGAAATCTGCCAAAATGAGTTGTGGATATGCTAAATTTTAATTTAGGATTATTTCTAAGGCATTTTCGGAAGAGTCGATTTTTTGTAAATTTTGTAAGGACCGTACCTGTCGGCGCCGATGACCCCGGTCCTGGAAAAAAAGAAAGTCCTCAAATCTGCCACAATGAGTTGTGGATATGCTAAATTTTCATTTAGGATTATTTCTAAGGCATTTTTGGAAGAGTCGATTTTTTGTAAATTTTGTAAGGACCGTACCTGTCGGCGCCGATGACCCCGGTCCTGGAAAAAAAGAAAGTTCTGAAATCTGCCAAAATGAGTTGTGGATATGCTAAATTTTCATTTAGGATTATTTCTAAGGCATTTTCGGAAGAGTCGATTTTTTGTAAATTTTGTAAGGACCGTACCTGTCGGCGCCGATGACCACGGTCCTGGAAAAAAAGAAAGTCCTGAAATCTGCCAAAATGAGTTGTGGATATGCTAAATTTTAATTTAGGATTATTTCTAAGGCATTTTCGGAAGAGTCAATTTTTTGTAAATTTTGTAAGGACCGTACCTGTCGGCGCCGATGACCCCGGTCCTGGAAAAAAAGAAAGTCCTGAAATCTGCCAAAATGAGTTGTGGATATGCTAAATTTTCATTTAGGATTATTTCTAAGGCATTTTCGGAAGAGTCAATTTTTTGTAAATTTTGTAAGGACCGTACCTGTCGGCGCCGATGACCCCGGTCCTGGAAAAAAAGAAAGTCCTGAAATCTGCCAAAATGAGTTGTGGATATGCTAAATTTTAATTTAGGATTATTTCTAAGGTATTTTTGGAAGAGTCGATTTTTTGTAAATTTTGTAAGGACCGTACCTGTCGGCGCCGATGACCCCGGTCCTGGAAAAAAAGAAAGTCCTCAAATCTGCCACAATGAGTTGTGGATATGCTAAATTTTCATTTAGGATTATTTCTAAGGCATTTTTGGAAGAGTCAATTTTTTGTAAATTTTGTAAGGACCGTACCTGTCGGCGCCGATGACCCCGGTCCTGGAAAAAAAGAAAGTCCTGAAATCTGCCAAAATGAGTTGTGGATATGCTAAATTTTCATTTAGGATTATTTCTAAGGCATTTTCGGAAGAGTCGATTTTTTGTAAATTTTGTAAGGACCGTACCTGTCGGCGCCGATGACCCCGGTCCTGGAAAAAAAGAAAGTCCTGAAATCTGCCAAAATGAGTTGTGGATATGCTAAATTTTAATTTAGGATTATTTCTAAGGCATTTTCGGAAGAGTCGATTTTTTGTAAATTTTGTAAGGACCGTACCTGTCGGCGCCGATGACCCCGGTCCTGGAAAAAAAGAAAGTCCTGAAATCTGCCAAAATGAGTTGTGGATATGCTAAATTTTCATTTAGGATTATTTCTAAGGCATTTTCGGAAGAGTCGATATTTTGTAAATTTTGTAAGGACCGTACCTGTCGGCGCCGATGACCCCGGTCCTGGAAAAAAAGAAAGTCCTGAAATCTGCCAAAATGAGTTGTGGATATGCTAAATTTTCATTTAGGATTATTTCTAAGGCATTTTCGGAAGAGTCAATTTTTTGTAAATTTTGTAAGGACCCGTACCTGTCGGCGCCGATGACCCCGGTCCTGGAAAAAAAGAAAGTCCTGAAATCTGCCAAAATGAGTTGTGGATATGCTAAATTTTCATTTAGGATTATTTCTAAGGCATTTTCGGAAGAGTCGATTTTTTGTAAATTTTGTAAGGACCGTACCTGTCGGCGCCGATGACCCCGGTCCTGGAAAAAAAGAAAGTCCTCAAATCTGCCAAAATGAGTTGTGGATATGCTAATATTTCATTTAGGATTATTTCTAAGGCATTTTCGGAAGAGGGTAAATTTTTTGTAAATTTTGTAAGGACCGTACCTGTCGGCGCCGATGACCCCGGTCCTGGAAAAAAAGAAAGTCCTGAAATCTGCCAAAATGAGTTGTGGATATGCTAAATTTTCATTTAGGATTATTTCTAAGGCATTTTTGGAAGAGTCGATTTTTTGTAAATTTTGTAAGGACCGTACCTGTCGGCGCCGATGACCCCGGTCCTGGAAAAAAAAGAAAGTCCTGAAATCTGCCAAAATGAGTTGTGGATATGCTAAATTTTCATTTAGGATTATTTCTAAGGCATTTTCGGAAGAGTCGATTTTTTGTAAATTTTGTAAGGACCGTACCTGTCGGCGCCGATGACCCCGGTCCTGGAAAAAAAGAAAGTCCTGAAATCTGCCAAAATGAGTTGTGGATATGCTAAATTTTCATTTAGGATTATTTCTAAGGCATTTTCGGAAGAGTCGATTTTTTGTAAATTTTGTAAGGACCGTACCTGTCGGCGCCGATGACCCCGGTCCTGGAAAAAAAGAAAGTCCTCAAATCTGCCAAAATGAGTTGTGGATATGCTAATATTTCATTTAGGATTATTTCTAAGGCATTTTCGGAAGAGGGTAAATTTTTTGTAAATTTTGTAAGGACCGTACCTGTCGGCGCCGATGACCCCGGTCCTGGAAAAAAAGAAAGTCCTGAAATCTGCCAAAATGAGTTGTGGATATGCTAAATTTTCATTTAGGATTATTTCTAAGGCATTTTCGGAAGAGTCGATTTTTTGTAAATTTTGTAAGGACCGTACCTGTCGGCGCCGATGACCCCGGTCCTGGAAAAAAAGAAAGTCCTGAAATCTGCCAAAATGAGTTGTGGATATGCTAAATTTTCATTTAGGATTATTTCTAAGGCATTTTCGGAAGAGTCGATTTTTTGTAAATTTTGTAAGGACCGTACCTGTCGGCGCCGATGACCCCGGTCCTGGAAAAAAAGAAAGTCCTGAAATCTGCCAAAATGAGTTGTGGATATGCTAAATTTTCATTTAGGATTATTTCTAAGGCATTTTCGGAAGAGTCGATTTTTTGTAAATTTTGTAAGGACCGTACCTGTCGGCGCCGATGACCCCGGTCCTGGAAAAAAAGAAAGTCCTCAAATCTGCCACAATGAGTTGTGGATATGCTAAATTTTCATTTAGGATTATTTCTAAGGCATTTTCGGAAGAGTCAATTTTTTGTAAATTTTGTAAGGACCGTACCTGTCGGCGCCGATGACCCCGGTCCTGGAAAAAAAGAAAGTCCTCAAATCTGCCACAATGAGTTGTGGATATGCTAAATTTTCATTTAGGATTATTTCTAAGGCATTTTCGGAAGAGTCGATTTTTTGTAAATTTTGTAAGGACCGTACCTGTCGGCGCCGATGACCCCGGTCCTGGAAAAAAAGAAAGTCCTGAAATCTGCCAAAATGAGTTGTGGATATGCTAAATTTTCATTTAGGATTATTTCTAAGGCATTTTCGGAAGAGTCGATTTTTTGTAAATTTTGTAAGGACCGTACCTGTCGGCGCCGATGACCCCGGTCCTGGAAAAAAAGAAAGTCCTGAAATCTGCCAAAATGAGTTGTGGATATGCTAAATTTTCATTTAGGATTATTTCTAAGGCATTTTCGGAAGAGTCAATTTTTTGTAAATTTTGTAAGGACCGTACCTGTCGGCGCCGATGACCCCAGGCCTGGAAAAAAAGAAAGTCCTCAAATCTGCCAAAATGAGTTGTGGATATGCTAAATTTTCATTTAGGATTATTTCTAAGGCATTTTCGGAAGAGTCGATTTTTTGTAAATTTTGTAAGGACCGTACCTGTCGGCGCCGATGACCCCGGTCCTGGAAAAAAAGAAAGTCCTCAAATCTGCCAAAATGAGTTGTGGATATGCTAAATTTTCATTTAGGATTATTTCTAAGGCATTTTCGGAAGAGTCGATTTTTTGTAAATTTTGTAAGGACCGTACCTGTCGGCGCCGATGACCCCAGGCCTGGAAAAAAAGAAAGTCCTCAAATCTGCCAAAATGAGTTGTGGATATGCTAAATTTTCATTTAGGATTATTTCTAAGGCATTTTCGGAAGAGTCGATTTTTTGTAAATTTTGTAAGGACCGTACCTGTCGGCGCCGATGACCCCGGTCCTGGAAAAAAAGAAAGTCCTGAAATCTGCCAAAATGAGTTGTGGATATGCTAAATTTTCATTTAGGATTATTTCTAAGGCATTTTTGGAAGAGTCGATTTTTTGTAAATTTTGTAAGGACCGTACCTGTCGGCGCCGATGACCCCGGTCCTGGAAAAAAAGAAAGTCCTGAAATCTGCCAAAATGAGTTGTGGATATGCTAAATTTTCATTTAGGATTATTTCTAAGGCATTTTCGGAAGAGTCAATTTTTTGTAAATTTTGTAAGGACCGTACCTGTCGGCGCCGATGACCCCGGTCCTGGAAAAAAAGAAAGTCCTCAAATCTGCCACAATGAGTTGTGGATATGCTAAATTTTCATTTAGGATTATTTCTAAGGCATTTTCGGAAGAGTCAATTTTTTGTAAATTTTGTAAGGACCGTACCTGTCGGCGCCGATGACCCCGGTCCTGGAAAAAAAGAAAGTCCTCAAATCTGCCACAATGAGTTGTGGATATGCTAAATTTTCATTTAGGATTATTTCTAAGGCATTTTCGGAAGAGTCGATTTTTTGTAAATTTTGTAAGGACCGTACCTGTCGGCGCCGATGACCCCGGTCCTGGAAAAAAAGAAAGTCCTGAAATCTGCCAAAATGAGTTGTGGATATGCTAAATTTTCATTTAGGATTATTTCTAAGGCATTTTCGGAAGAGTCGATTTTTTGTAAATTTTGTAAGGACCGTACCTGTCGGCGCCGATGACCCCGGTCCTGGAAAAAAAGAAAGTCCTCAAATCTGCCAAAATGAGTTGTGGATATGCTAAATTTTCATTTAGGATTATTTCTAAGGCATTTTCGGAAGAGTCGATTTTTTGTAAATTTTGTAAGGACCGTACCTGTCGGCGCCGATGACCCCAGGCCTGGAAAAAAAGAAAGTCCTCAAATCTGCCAAAATGAGTTGTGGATATGCTAAATTTTCATTTAGGATTATTTCTAAGGCATTTTCGGAAGAGTCGATTTTTTGTAAATTTTGTAAGGACCGTACCTGTCGGCGCCGATGACCCCGGTCCTGGAAAAAAAGAAAGTCCTCAAATCTGCCAAAATGAGTTGTGGATATGCTAAATTTTCATTTAGGATTATTTCTAAGGCATTTTCGGAAGAGTCAATTTTTTGTAAATTTTGTAAGGACCGTACCTGTCGGCGCCGATGACCCCGGTCCTGGAAAAAAAGAAAGTCCTGAAATCTGCCAAAATGAGTTGTGGATATGCTAAATTTTCATTTAGGATTATTTCTAAGGCATTTTCGGAAGAGTCGATTTTTTGTAAATTTTGTAAGGACCGTACCTGTCGGCGCCGATGACCCCGGTCCTGGAAAAAAAGAAAGTCCTCAAATCTGCCAAAATGAGTTGTGGATATGCTAAATTTTCATTTAGGATTATTTCTAAGGCATTTTCGGAAGAGTCAATTTTTTGTAAATTTTGTAAGGACCGTACCTGTCGGCGCCGATGACCCCGGTCCTGGAAAAAAAGAAAGTCCTGAAATCTGCCAAAATGAGTTGTGGATATGCTAAATTTTCATTTAGGATTATTTCTAAGGCATTTTCGGAAGAGTCGATTTTTTGTAAATTTTGTAAGGACCGTACCTGTCGGCGCCGATGACCCCGGTCCTGGAAAAAAAGAAAGTCCTGAAATCTGCCAAAATGAGTTGTGGATATGCTAAATTTTCATTTAGGATTATTTCTAAGGCATTTTCGGAAGAGTCGATTTTTTGTAAATTTTGTAAGGACCGTACCTGTCGGCGCCGATGACCCCGGTCCTGGAAAAAAAGAAAGTCCTGAAATCTGCCAAAATGAGTTGTGGATATGCTAAATTTTCATTTAGGATTATTTGTAAGGCATTTTCGGAAGAGTCGATTTTTTTGTAAATTTTGTAAGGACCGTACCTGTCGGCGCCGATGACCCCGGTCCTGGAAAAAAAGAAAGTCCTGAAATCTGCCAAAATGAGTTGTGGATATGCTAAATTTTCATTTAGGATTATTTCTAAGGCATTTTCGGAAGAGTCAATTTTTTGTAAATTTTGTAAGGACCGTACCTGTCGGCGCCGATGACCCCGGTCCTGGAAAAAAAGAAAGTCCTCAAATCTGCCAAAATGAGTTGTGGATATGCTAAATTTTCATTTAGGATTATTTCTAAGGCATTTTCGGAAGAGTCGATTTTTTGTAAATTTTGTAAGGACCGTACCTGTCGGCGCCGATGACCCCGGTCCTGGAAAAAAAGAAAGTCCTCAAATCTGCCAAAATGAGTTGTGGATATGCTAAATTTTCATTTAGGATTATTTCTAAGGCATTTTCGGAAGAGTCAATTTTTTGTAAATTTTGTAAGGACCGTACCTGTCGGCGCCGATGACCCCGGTCCTGGAAAAAAAGAAAGTCCTGAAATCTGCCAAAATGAGTTGTGGATATGCTAAATTTTCATTTAGGATTATTTCTAAGGCATTTTCGGAAGAGTCGATTTTTTGTAAATTTTGTAATGACCGTACCTGTCGGCGCCGATGACCCCGGTCCTGGAAAAAAAGAAAGTCCTGAAATCTGCCAAAATGAGTTGTGGATATGCTAAATTTTCATTTAGGATTATTTCTAAGGCATTTTCGGAAGAGTCGATTTTTTGTAAATTTTGTAAGGACCGTACCTGTCGGCGCCGATGACCCCGGTCCTGGAAAAAAAAAAAGTCCTCAAATCTGCCAAAATGAGTTGTGGATACGCTAAATTTTCATTTAGGATTATTTCTAAGGCATTTTCGGAAGAGTCAATTTTTTGTAAATTTTGTAAGGACCGTACCTGTCGGCGCCGATGACCCCGGTCCTGGAAAAAAAGAAAGTCCTGAAATCTGCCAAAATGAGTTGTGGATATGCTAAATTTTCATTTAGGATTATTTCTAAGGCATTTTCGGAAGAGTCGATTTTTTGTAAATTTTGTAAGGACCGTACCTGTCGGCGCCGATGACCCCGGTCCTGGAAAAAAAGAAAGTCCTGAAATCTGCCAAAATGAGTTGTGGATATGCTAAATTTTCATTTAGGATTATTTCTAAGGCATTTTCGGAAGAGTCGATTTTTTGTAAATTTTGTAAGGACCGTACCTGTCGGCGCCGATGACCCCGGTCCTGGAAAAAAAGAAAGTCCTCAAATCTGCCAAAATGAGTTGTGGATATGCTAATATTTCATTTAGGATTATTTCTAAGGCATTTTCGGAAGAGGGTAAATTTTTTGTAAATTTTGTAAGGACCGTACCTGTCGGCGCCGATGACCCCGGTCCTGGAAAAAAAGAAAGTCCTGAAATCTGCCAAAATGAGTTGTGGATATGCTAAATTTTCATTTAGGATTATTTCTAAGGCATTTTCGGAAGAGTCGATTTTTTGTAAATTTTGTAAGGACCGTACCTGTCGGCGCCGATGACCCCGGTCCTGGAAAAAAAGAAAGTCCTCAAATCTGCCACAATGAGTTGTGGATATGCTAAATTTTTATTTAGGATTATTTTTAAGGCATTTTCGGAAGAGTCAATTTTTTGTAAATTTTGTAAGGACCGTACCTGTCGGCGCCGATGACCCCGGTCCTGGAAAAAAAGAAAGTCCTCAAATCTGCCACAATGAGTTGTGGATATGCTAAATTTTCATTTAGGATTATTTCTAAGGCATTTTCGGAAGAGTCGATTTTTTGTAAATTTTGTAAGGACCGTACCTGTCGGCGCCGATGACCCCGGTCCTGGAAAAAAAGAAAGTCCTGAAATCTGCCAAAATGAGTTGTGGATATGCTAAATTTTCATTTAGGATTATTTCTAAGGCATTTTCGGAAGAGTCGATTTTTTGTAAATTTTGTAAGGACCGTACCTGTCGGCGCCGATGACCCCGGTCCTGGAAAAAAAGAAAGTCCTGAAATCTGCCAAAATGAGTTGTGGATATGCTAAATTTTCATTTAGGATTATTTCTAAGGCATTTTCGGAAGAGTCAATTTTTTGTAAATTTTGTAAGGACCGTACCTGTCGGCGCCGATGACCCCGGTCCTGGAAAAAAAGAAAGTCCTCAAATCTGCCACAATGAGTTGTGGATATGCTAAATTTTTATTTAGGATTATTTTTAAGGCATTTTCGGAAGAGTCAATTTTTTGTAAATTTTGTAAGGACCGTACCTGTCGGCGCCGATGACCCCGGTCCTGGAAAAAAAGAAAGTCCTCAAATCTGCCACAATGAGTTGTGGATATGCTAAATTTTCATTTAGGATTATTTCTAAGGCATTTTCGGAAGAGTCGATTTTTTGTAAATTTTGTAAGGACCGTACCTGTCGGCGCCGATGACCCCGGTCCTGGAAAAAAAGAAAGTCCTGAAATCTGCCAAAATGAGTTGTGGATATGCTAAATTTTCATTTAGGATTATTTCTAAGGCATTTTCGGAAGAGTCGATTTTTTGTAAATTTTGTAAGGACCGTACCTGTCGGCGCCGATGACCCCGGTCCTGGAAAAAAAGAAAGTCCTGAAATCTGCCAAAATGAGTTGTGGATATGCTAAATTTTCATTTAGGATTATTTCTAAGGCATTTTCGGAAGAGTCAATTTTTTGTAAATTTTGTAAGGACCGTACCTGTCGGCGCCGATGACCCCAGGCCTGGAAAAAAAGAAAGTCCTCAAATCTGCCAAAATGAGTTGTGGATATGCTAAATTTTCATTTAGGATTATTTCTAAGGCATTTTCGGAAGAGTCGATTTTTTGTAAATTTTGTAAGGACCGTACCTGTCGGCGCCGATGACCCCGGTCCTGGAAAAAAAGAAAGTACTCAAATCTGCCAAAATGAGTTGTGGATATGCTAAATTTTCATTTAGGATTATTTCTAAGGCATTTTCGGAAGAGTCGATTTTTTGTAAATTTTGTAAGGACCGTACCTGTCGGCGCCGATGACCCCAGGCCTGGAAAAAAAGAAAGTCCTCAAATCTGCCAAAATGAGTTGTGGATATGCTAAATTTTCATTTAGGATTATTTCTAAGGCATTTTCGGAAGAGTCGATTTTTTGTAAATTTTGTAAGGACCGTACCTGTCGGCGCCGATGACCCCGGTCCTGGAAAAAAAGAAAGTCCTGAAATCTGCCAAAATGAGTTGTGGATATGCTAAATTTTCATTTAGGATTATTTCTAAGGCATTTTCGGAAGAGTCGATTTTTTGTAAATTTTGTAAGGACCGTACCTGTCGGCGCCGATGACCCCGGTCCTGGAAAAAAAGAAAGTCCTCAAATCTGCCAAAATGAGTTGTGGATATGCTAAATTTTCATTTAGGATTATTTCTAAGGCATTTTCGGAAGAGTCAATTTTTTGTAAATTTTGTAAGGACCGTACCTGTCGGCGCCGATGACCCCGGTCCTGGAAAAAAAGAAAGTCCTGAAATCTGCCAAAATGAGTTGTGGATATGCTAAATTTTCATTTAGGATTATTTCTAAGGCATTTTCGGAAGAGTCGATTTTTTGTAAATTTTGTAAGGACCGTACCTGTCGGCGCCGATGACCCCGGTCCTGGAAAAAAAGAAAGTCCTGAAATCTGCCAAAATGAGTTGTGGATATGCTAAATTTTCATTTAGGATTATTTCTAAGGCATTTTCGGAAGAGTCGATTTTTTGTAAATTTTGTAAGGACCGTACCTGTCGGCGCCGATGACCCCGGTCCTGGAAAAAAAGAAAGTCCTGAAATCTGCCAAAATGAGTTGTGGATATGCTAAATTTTCATTTAGGATTATTTCTAAGGCATTTTCGGAAGAGTCGATTTTTTGTAAATTTTGTAAGGACCGTACCTGTCGGCGCCGATGACCCCGGTCCTGGAAAAAAAGAAAGTCCTGAAATCTGCCAAAATGAGTTGTGGATATGCTAAATTTTCATTTAGGATTATTTCTAAGGCATTTTCGGAAGAGTCGATTTTTTGTAAATTTTGTAAGGACCGTACCTGTCGGCGCCGATGACCCCGGTCCTGGAAAAAAAGAAAGTCCTCAAATCTGCCAAAATGAGTTGTGGATATGCTAATATTTCATTTAGGATTATTTCTAAGGCATTTTCGGAAGAGGGTAAATTTTTTGTAAATTTTGTAAGGACCGTACCTGTCGGCGCCGATGACCCCGGTCCTGGAAAAAAAGAAAGTCCTGAAATCTGCCAAAATGAGTTGTGGATATGCTAAATTTTCATTTAGGATTATTTCTAAGGCATTTTCGGAAGAGTCGATTTTTTGTAAATTTTGTAAGGACCGTACCTGTCGGCGCCGATGACCCCGGTCCTGGAAAAAAAGAAAGTCCTGAAATCTGCCAAAATGAGTTGTGGATATGCTAAATTTTCATTTAGGATTATTTCTAAGGCATTTTCGGAAGAGTCGATTTTTTGTAAATTTTGTAAGGACCGTACCTGTCGGCGCCGATGACCCCGGTCCTGGAAAAAAAGAAAGTCCTGAAATCTGCCAAAATGAGTTGTGGATATGCTAAATTTTCATTTAGGATTATTTCTAAGGCATTTTCGGAAGAGTCTATTTTTTGTAAATTTTGTAAGGACCGTACCTGTCGGCGCCGATGACCCCGGTCCTGGAAAAAAAGAAAGTCCTGAAATCTGCCAAAATGAGTTGTGGATATGCTAAATTTTCATTTAGGATTATTTCTAAGGCATTTTCGGAAGAGTCGATTTTTTGTAAATTTTGTAAGGACCGTACCTGTCGGCGCCGATGACCCCGGTCCTGGAAAAAAAGAAAGTCCTCAAATCTGCCACAATGAGTTGTGGATATGCTAAATTTTCATTTAGGATTATTTCTAAGGCATTTTCGGAAGAGTCAATTTTTTGTAAATTTTGTAAGGACCGTACCTGTCGGCGCCGATGACCCCGGTCCTGGAAAAAAAGAAAGTCCTCAAATCTGCCACAATGAGTTGTGGATATGCTAAATTTTCATTTAGGATTATTTCTAAGGCATTTTCGGAAGAGTCGATTTTTTGTAAATTTTGTAAGGACCGTACCTGTCGGCGCCGATGACCCCGGTCCTGGAAAAAAAGAAAGTCCTGAAATCTGCCAAAATGAGTTGTGGATATGCTAAATTTTCATTTAGGATTATTTCTAAGGCATTTTCGGAAGAGTCAATTTTTTGTAAATTTTGTAAGGACCGTACCTGTCGGCGCCGATGACCCCGGTCCTGGAAAAAAAGAAAGTCCTGAAATCTGCCAAAATGAGTTGTGGATATGCTAAATTTTCATTTAGGATTATTTCTAAGGCATTTTCGGAAGAATCAATTTTTTGTAAATTTTGTAAGGACCGTACCTGTCGGCGCCGATGACCCCGGTCCTGGAAAAAAAGAAAGTCCTCAAATCTGCCAAAATGAGTTGTGGATATGCTAAATTTTCATTTAGGATTATTTCTAAGGCATTTTCGGAAGAGTCGATTTTTTGTAAATTTTGTAAGGACCGTACCTGTCGGCGCCGATGACCCCAGGCCTGGAAAAAAAGAAAGTCCTCAAATCTGCCAAAATGAGTTGTGGATATGCTAAATTTTCATTTAGGATTATTTCTAAGGCATTTTCGGAAGAGTCGATTTTTTGTAAATTTTGTAAGGACCGTACCTGTCGGCGCCGATGACCCCGGTCCTGGAAAAAAAGAAAGTCCTCAAATCTGCCAAAATGAGTTGTGGATATGCTAAATTTTCATTTAGGATTATTTCTAAGGCATTTTCGGAAGAGTCAATTTTTTGTAAATTTTGTAAGGACCGTACCTGTCGGCGCCGATGACCCCGGTCCTGGAAAAAAAGAAAGTCCTGAAATCTGCCAAAATGAGTTGTGGATATGCTAAATTTTCATTTAGGATTATTTCTAAGGCATTTTCGGAAGAGTCGATTTTTTGTAAATTTTGTAAGGACCGTACCTGTCGGCGCCGATGACCCCGGTCCTGGAAAAAAAGAAAGTCCTCAAATCTGCCAAAATGAGTTGTGGATATGCTAAATTTTCATTTAGGATTATTTCTAAGGCATTTTCGGAAGAGTCAATTTTTTGTAAATTTTGTAAGGACCGTACCTGTCGGCGCCGATGACCCCGGTCCTGGAAAAAAAGAAAGTCCTGAAATCTGCCAAAATGAGTTGTGGATATGCTAAATTTTCATTTAGGATTATTTCTAAGGCATTTTCGGAAGAGTCGATTTTTTGTAAATTTTGTAAGGACCGTACCTGTCGGCGCCGATGACCCCGGTCCTGGAAAAAAAGAAAGTCCTGAAATCTGCCAAAATGAGTTGTGGATATGCTAAATTTTCATTTAGGATTATTTCTAAGGCATTTTCGGAAGAGTCGATTTTTTGTAAATTTTGTAAGGACCGTACCTGTCGGCGCCGATGACCCCGGTCCTGGAAAAAAAGAAAGTCCTGAAATCTGCCAAAATGAGTTGTGGATATGCTAAATTTTCATTTAGGATTATTTGTAAGGCATTTTCGGAAGAGTCGATTTTTTTGTAAATTTTGTAAGGACCGTACCTGTCGGCGCCGATGACCCCGGTCCTGGAAAAAAAGAAAGTCCTGAAATCTGCCAAAATGAGTTGTGGATATGCTAAATTTTCATTTAGGATTATTTCTAAGGCATTTTCGGAAGAGTCGATTTTTTTGTAAATTTTGTAAGGACCGTACCTGTCGGCGCCGATGACCCCGGTCCTGGAAAAAAAGAAAGTCCTGAAATCTGCCAAAATGAGTTGTGGATATGCTAAATTTTCATTTAGGATTATTTCTAAGGCATTTTCGGAAGAGTCAATTTTTTGTAAATTTTGTAAGGACCGTACCTGTCGGCGCCGATGACCCCGGTCCTGGAAAAAAAGAAAGTCCTGAAATCTGCCAAAATGAGTTGTGGATATGCTAAATTTTCATTTAGGATTATTTCTAAGGCATTTTCGGAAGAGTCGATTTTTTGTAAATTTTGTAAGGACCGTACCTGTCGGCGCCGATGACCCCGGTCCTGGAAAAAAAGAAAGTCCTGAAATCTGCCAAAATGAGTTGTGGATATGCTAAATTTTCATTTAGGATTATTTCTAAGGCATTTTCGGAAGAGTCGATTTTTTGTAAATTTTGTAAGGACCGTACCTGTCGGCGCCGATGACCCCGGTCCTGGAAAAAAAGAAAGTCCTGAAATCTGCCAAAATGAGTTGTGGATATGCTAAATTTTCATTTAGGATTATTTCTAAGGCATTTTCGGAAGAGTCGATTTTTTGTAAATTTTGTAAGGACCGTACCTGTCGGCGCCGATGACCCCGGTCCTGGAAAAAAAGAAAGTCCTGAAATCTGCCAAAATGAGTTGTGGATATGCTAAATTTTCATTTAGGATTATTTCTAAGGCATTTTCGGAAGAGTCGATTTTTTGTAAATTTTGTAAGGACCGTACCTGTCGGCGCCGATGACCCCGGTCCTGGAAAAAAAGAAAGTCCTCAAATCTGCCACAATGAGTTGTGGATATGCTAAATTTTCATTTAGGATTATTTCTAAGGCATTTTCGGAAGAGTCAATTTTTTGTAAATTTTGTAAGGACCGTACCTGTCGGCGCCGATGACCCCGGTCCTGGAAAAAAAGAAAGTCCTCAAATCTGCCACAATGAGTTGTGGATATGCTAAATTTTCATTTAGGATTATTTCTAAGGCATTTTCGGAAGAGTCGATTTTTTGTAAATTTTGTAAGGACCGTACCTGTCGGCGCCGATGACCCCGGTCCTGGAAAAAAAGAAAGTCCTGAAATCTGCCAAAATGAGTTGTGGATATGCTAAATTTTCATTTAGGATTATTTCTAAGGCATTTTCGGAAGAGTCAATTTTTTGTAAATTTTGTAAGGACCGTACCTGTCGGCGCCGATGACCCCGGTCCTGGAAAAAAAGAAAGTCCTGAAATCTGCCAAAATGAGTTGTGGATATGCTAAATTTTTATTTAGGATTATTTCTAAGGCATTTTCGGAAGAGTCAATTTTTTGTAAATTTTGTAAGGACCGTACCTGTCGGCGCCGATGACCCCGGTCCTGGAAAAAAAGAAAGTCCTGAAATCTGCCTAAATGAGTTGTGGATATGCTAAATTTTCATTTAGGATTATTTCTAAGGCATTTTCGGAAGAGTCGATTTTTTGTAAATTTTGTAAGGACCGTACCTGTCGGCGCCGATGACCCCGGTCCTGGAAAAAAAGAAAGTCCTGAAATCTGCCAAAATGAGTTGTGGATATGCTAAATTTTCATTTAGGATTATTTCTAAGGCATTTTCGGAAGAGTCGATTTTTTGTAAATTTTGTAAGGACCGTACCTGTCGGCGCCGATGACCCCGGTCCTGGAAAAAAAGAAAGTCCTGAAATCTGCCAAAATGAGTTGTGGATATGCTAAATTTTCATTTAGGATTATTTCTAAGGCATTTTCGGAAGAGTCGATTTTTTGTAAATTTTGTAAGGACCGTACCTGTCGGCGCCGATGACCCCGGTCCTGGAAAAAAAGAAAGTCCTCAAATCTGCCACAATGAGTTGTGGATATGCTAAATTTTCATTTAGGATTATTTCTAAGGCATTTTCGGAAGAGTCAATTTTTTGTAAATTTTGTAAGGACCGTACCTGTCGGCGCCGATGACCCCGGTCCTGGAAAAAAAGAAAGTCCTCAAATCTGCCACAATGAGTTGTGGATATGCTAAATTTTCATTTAGGATTATTTCTAAGGCATTTTCGGAAGAGTCGATTTTTTGTAAATTTTGTAAGGACCGTACCTGTCGGCGCCGATGACCCCGGTCCTGGAAAAAAAGAAAGTCCTGAAATCTGCCAAAATGAGTTGTGGATATGCTAAATTTTCATTTAGGATTATTTCTAAGGCATTTTCGGAAGAGTCGATTTTTTGTAAATTTTGTAAGGACCGTACCTGTCGGCGCCGATGACCCCGGTCCTGGAAAAAAAGAAAGTCCTGAAATCTGCCAAAATGAGTTGTGGATATGCTAAATTTTCATTTAGGATTATTTCTAAGGCATTTTCGGAAGAATCAATTTTTTGTAAATTTTGTAAGGACCGTACCTGTCGGCGCCGATGACCCCAGGCCTGGAAAAAAATAAAGTCCTCAAATCTGCCAAAATGAGTTGTGGATATGCTAAATTTTCATTTAGGATTATTTCTAAGGCATTTTCGGAAGAGTCGATTTTTTTGTAAATTTTGTAAGGACCGTACCTGTCGGCGCCGATGACCCCGGTCCTGGAAAAAAAGAAAGTCCTCAAATCTGCCAAAATGAGTTGTGGATATGCTAAATTTTCATTTAGGATTATTTCTAAGGCATTTTCGGAAGAGTCGATTTTTTGTAAATTTTGTAAGGACCGTACCTGTCGGCGCCGATGACCCCAGGCCTGAAAAAAAGAAAGTCCTGAAATCTGCCAAAATGAGTTGTGGATATGCTAAATTTTCATTTAGGATTATTTCTAAGGCATTTTCGGAAGAGTCGATTTTTTGTAAATTTTGTAAGGACCGTACCTGTCGGCGCCGATGACCCCGGTCCTGGAAAAAAAGAAAGTCCTGAAATCTGCCAAAATGAGTTGTGGATATGCTAAATTTTCATTTAGGATTATTTCTAAGGCATTTTCGGAAGAGTCGATTTTTTGTAAATTTTGTAAGGACCGTACCTGTCGGCGCCGATGACCCCGGTCCTGGAAAAAAAGAAAGTCCTCAAATCTGCCACAATGAGTTGTGGATATGCTAAATTTTCATTTAGGATTATTTCTAAGGCATTTTCGGAAGAGTCAATTTTTTGTAAATTTTGTAAGGACCGTACCTGTCGGCGCCGATGACCCCGGTCCTGGAAAAAAAGAAAGTCCTCAAATCTGCCACAATGAGTTGTGGATATGCTAAATTTTCATTTAGGATTATTTCTAAGGCATTTTCGGAAGAGTCGATTTTTTGTAAATTTTGTAAGGACCGTACCTGTCGGCGCCGATGACCCCGGTCCTGGAAAAAAAGAAAGTCCTGAAATCTGCCAAAATGAGTTGTGGATATGCTAAATTTTCATTTAGGATTATTTCTAAGGCATTTTCGGAAGAGTCAATTTTTTGTAAATTTTGTAAGGACCGTACCTGTCGGCGCCGATGACCCCGGTCCTGGAAAAAAAGAAAGTCCTGAAATCTGCCAAAATGAGTTGTGGATATGCTAAATTTTTATTTAGGATTATTTCTAAGGCATTTTCGGAAGAGTCAATTTTTTGTAAATTTTGTAAGGACCGTACCTGTCGGCGCCGATGACCCCGGTCCTGGAAAAAAAGAAAGTCCTGAAATCTGCCTAAATGAGTTGTGGATATGCTAAATTTTCATTTAGGATTATTTCTAAGGCATTTTCGGAAGAGTCGATTTTTTGTAAATTTTGTAAGGACCGTACCTGTCGGCGCCGATGACCCCGGTCCTGGAAAAAAAGAAAGTCCTGAAATCTGCCAAAATGAGTTGTGGATATGCTAAATTTTCATTTAGGATTATTTCTAAGGCATTTTCGGAAGAGTCGATTTTTTGTAAATTTTGTAAGGACCGTACCTGTCGGCGCCGATGACCCCGGTCCTGGAAAAAAAGAAAGTCCTGAAATCTGCCAAAATGAGTTGTGGATATGCTAAATTTTCATTTAGGATTATTTCTAAGGCATTTTCGGAAGAGTCGATTTTTTGTAAATTTTGTAAGGACCGTACCTGTCGGCGCCGATGACCCCGGTCCTGGAAAAAAAGAAAGTCCTCAAATCTGCCACAATGAGTTGTGGATATGCTAAATTTTCATTTAGGATTATTTCTAAGGCATTTTCGGAAGAGTCAATTTTTTGTAAATTTTGTAAGGACCGTACCTGTCGGCGCCGATGACCCCGGTCCTGGAAAAAAAGAAAGTCCTCAAATCTGCCACAATGAGTTGTGGATATGCTAAATTTTCATTTAGGATTATTTCTAAGGCATTTTCGGAAGAGTCGATTTTTTGTAAATTTTGTAAGGACCGTACCTGTCGGCGCCGATGACCCCGGTCCTGGAAAAAAAGAAAGTCCTGAAATCTGCCAAAATGAGTTGTGGATATGCTAAATTTTCATTTAGGATTATTTCTAAGGCATTTTCGGAAGAGTCGATTTTTTGTAAATTTTGTAAGGACCGTACCTGTCGGCGCCGATGACCCCGGTCCTGGAAAAAAAGAAAGTCCTGAAATCTGCCAAAATGAGTTGTGGATATGCTAAATTTTCATTTAGGATTATTTCTAAGGCATTTTCGGAAGAATCAATTTTTTGTAAATTTTGTAAGGACCGTACCTGTCGGCGCCGATGACCCCAGGCCTGGAAAAAAATAAAGTCCTCAAATCTGCCAAAATGAGTTGTGGATATGCTAAATTTTCATTTAGGATTATTTCTAAGGCATTTTCGGAAGAGTCGATTTTTTTGTAAATTTTGTAAGGACCGTACCTGTCGGCGCCGATGACCCCGGTCCTGGAAAAAAAGAAAGTCCTCAAATCTGCCAAAATGAGTTGTGGATATGCTAAATTTTCATTTAGGATTATTTCTAAGGCATTTTCGGAAGAGTCGATTTTTTGTAAATTTTGTAAGGACCGTACCTGTCGGCGCCGATGACCCCAGGCCTGAAAAAAAAGAAAGTCCTCAAATCTGCCAAAATGAGTTGTGGATATGCTAAATTTTCATTTAGGATTATTTCTAAGGCATTTTCGGAAAAGTCGATTTTTTGTAAATTTTGTAAGGACCGTACCTGTCGGCGCCGATGACCCCGGTCCTGGAAAAAAAGAAAGTCCTCAAATCTGCCAAAATGAGTTGTGGATATGCTAAATTTTCATTTAGGATTATTTCTAAGGCATTTTCGGAAGAGTCAATTTTTTGTAAATTTTGTAAGGACCGTACCTGTCGGCGCCGATGACCCCGGTCCTGGAAAAAAAGAAAGTCCTGAAATCTGCCAAAATGAGTTGTGGATATGCTAAATTTTCATTTAGGATTATTTCTAAGGCATTTTCGGAAGAGTCGATTTTTTGTAAATTTTGTAAGGACCGTACCTGTCGGCGCCGATGACCCCGGTCCTGGAAAAAAAGAAAGTCCTGAAATCTGCCAAAATGAGTTGTGGATATGCTAAATTTTCATTTAGGATTATTTCTAAGGCATTTTCGGAAGAGTCAATTTTTTGTAAATTTTGTAAGGACCGTACCTGTCGGCGCCGATGACCCCGGTCCTGGAAAAAAAGAAAGTCCTGAAATCTGCCAAAATGAGTTGTGGATATGCTAAATTTTCATTTAGGATTATTTCTAAGGCATTTTCGGAAGAGTCGATTTTTTGTAAATTTTGTAAGGACCGTACCTGTCGGCGCCGATGACCCCGGTCCTGGAAAAAAAGAAAGTCCTGAAATCTGCCAAAATGAGTTGTGGATATGCTAAATTTTCATTTAGGATTATTTGTAAGGCATTTTCGGAAGAGTCGATTTTTTGTAAATTTTGTAAGGACCGTACCTGTCGGCGCCGATGACCCCGGTCCTGGAAAAAAAGAAAGTCCTGAAATCTGCCAAAATGAGTTGTGGATATGCTAAATTTTCATTTAGGATTATTTGTAAGGCATTTTCGGAAGAGTCGATTTTTTTGTAAATTTTGTAAGGACCGTACCTGTCGGCGCCGATGACCCCGGTCCTGGAAAAAAAGAAAGTCCTGAAATCTGCCAAAATGAGTTGTGGATATGCTAAATTTTCATTTAGGATTATTTCTAAGGCATTTTCGGAAGAGTCAATTTTTTGTAAATTTTGTAAGGACCGTACCTGTCGGCGCCGATGACCCCGGTCCTGGAAAAAAAGAAAGTCCTCAAATCTGCCAAAATGAGTTGTGGATATGCTAAATTTTCATTTAGGATTATTTCTAAGGCATTTTCGGAAGAGTCGATTTTTTGTAAATTTTGTAAGGACCGTACCTGTCGGCGCCGATGACCCCGGTCCTGGAAAAAAAGAAAGTCCTCAAATCTGCCAAAATGAGTTGTGGATATGCTAAATTTTCATTTAGGATTATTTCTAAGGCATTTTCGGAAGAGTCAATTTTTTGTAAATTTTGTAAGGACCGTACCTGTCGGCGCCGATGACCCCGGTCCTGGAAAAAAAGAAAGTCCTGAAATCTGCCAAAATGAGTTGTGGATATGCTAAATTTTCATTTAGGATTATTTCTAAGGCATTTTCGGAAGAGACGATTTTTTGTAAATTTTGTAAGGACCGTACCTGTCGGCGCCGATGACCCCGGTCCTGGAAAAAAAGAAAGTCCTGAAATCTGCCAAAATGAGTTGTGGATATGCTAAATTTTCATTTAGGATTATTTCTAAGGCATTTTCGGAAGAGTCGATTTTTTGTAAATTTTGTAAGGACCGTACCTGTCGGCGCCGATGACCCCGGTCCTGGAAAAAAAGAAAGTCCTGAAATCTGCCAAAATGAGTTGTGGATATGCTAAATTTTCATTTAGGATTATTTCTAAGGCATTTTCGGAAGAGTCAATTTTTTGTAAATTTTGTAAGGACCGTACCTGTCGGCGCCGATGACCCCGGTCCTGGAAAAAAAGAAAGTCCTGAAATCTGCCAAAATGAGTTGTGGATATGCTAAATTTTCATTTAGGATTATTTCTAAGGCATTTTCGGAAGAGTCAATTTTTTGTAAATTTTGTAAGGACCGTACCTGTCGGCGCCGATGACCCCGGTCCTGGAAAAAAAGAAAGTCCTCAAATCTGCCAAAATGAGTTGTGGATATGCTAAATTTTCATTTAGGATTATTTCTAAGGCATTTTCGGAAGAGTCGATTTTTTGTAAATTTTGTAAGGACCGTACCTGTCGGCGCCGATGACCCCGGTCCTGGAAAAAAAGAAAGTCCTGAAATCTGCCAAAATGAGTTGTGGATATGCTAAATTTTCATTTAGGATTATTTCTAAGGCATTTTCGGAAGAGTCAATTTTTTGTAAATTTTGTAAGGACCGTACCTGTCGGCGCCGATGACCCCGGTCCTGGAAAAAAAGAAAGTCCTCAAATCTGCCAAAATGAGTTGTGGATATGCTAAATTTTCATTTAGGATTATTTCTAAGGCATTTTCGGAAGAGTCGATTTTTTGTAAATTTTGTAAGGACCGTACCTGTCGGCGCCGATGACCCCGGTCCTGGAAAAAAAGAAAGTCCTCAAATCTGCCAAAATGAGTTGTGGATATGCTAAATTTTCATTTAGGATTATTTCTAAGGCATTTTCGGAAGAGTCAATTTTTTGTAAATTTTGTAAGGACCGTACCTGTCGGCGCCGATGACCCCGGTCCTGGAAAAAAAGAAAGTCCTGAAATCTGCCAAAATGAGTTGTGGATATGCTAAATTTTCATTTAGGATTATTTCTAAGGCATTTTCGGAAGAGACGATTTTTTGTAAATTTTGTAAGGACCGTACCTGTCGGCGCCGATGACCCCGGTCCTGGAAAAAAAGAAAGTCCTGAAATCTGCCAAAATGAGTTGTGGATATGCTAAATTTTCATTTAGGATTATTTCTAAGGCATTTTCGGAAGAGTCGATTTTTTGTAAATTTTGTAAGGACCGTACCTGTCGGCGCCGATGACCCCGGTCCTGGAAAAAAAGAAAGTCCTGAAATCTGCCAAAATGAGTTGTGGATATGCTAAATTTTCATTTAGGATTATTTCTAAGGCATTTTCGGAAGAGTCAATTTTTTGTAAATTTTGTAAGGACCGTACCTGTCGGCGCCGATGACCCCGGTCCTGGAAAAAAAGAAAGTCCTGAAATCTGCCAAAATGAGTTGTGGATATGCTAAATTTTCATTTAGGATTATTTCTAAGGCATTTTCGGAAGAGTCAATTTTTTGTAAATTTTGTAAGGACCGTACCTGTCGGCGCCGATGACCCCGGTCCTGGAAAAAAAGAAAGTCCTCAAATCTGCCAAAATGAGTTGTGGATATGCTAAATTTTCATTTAGGATTATTTCTAAGGCATTTTCGGAAGAGTCGATTTTTTGTAAATTTTGTAAGGACCGTACCTGTCGGCGCCGATGACCCCGGTCCTGGAAAAAAAGAAAGTCCTCAAATCTGCCAAAATGAGTTGTGGATATGCTAAATTTTCATTTAGGATTATTTCTAAGGCATTTTCGGAAGAGTCAATTTTTTGTAAATTTTGTAAGGACCGTACCTGTCGGCGCCGATGACCCCGGTCCTGGAAAAAAAGAAAGTCCTGAAATCTGCCAAAATGAGTTGTGGATATGCTAAATTTTCATTTAGGATTATTTCTAAGGCATTTTCGGAAGAGACGATTTTTTGTAAATTTTGTAAGGACCGTACCTGTCGGCGCCGATGACCCCGGTCCTGGAAAAAAAGAAAGTCCTGAAATCTGCCAAAATGAGTTGTGGATATGCTAAATTTTCATTTAGGATTATTTCTAAGGCATTTTCGGAAGAGTCGATTTTTTGTAAATTTTGTAATGACCGTACCTGTCGGCGCCGATGACCCCCGGTCCTGGAAAAAAAGAAAGTCCTGAAATCTGCCAAAATGAGTTGTGGATATGCTAAATTTTCATTTAGGATTATTTCTAAGGCATTTTCGGAAGAGTCGATTTTTTGTAAATTTTGTAAGGACCGTACCTGTCGGCGCCGATGACCCCGGTCCTGGAAAAAAAGAAAGTCCTCAAATCTGCCAAAATGAGTTGTGGATACGCTAAATTTTCATTTAGGATTATTTCTAAGGCATTTTCGGAAGAGTCAATTTTTTGTAAATTTTGTAAGGACCGTACCTGTCGGCGCCGATGACCCCGGTCCTGGAAAAAAAGAAAGTCCTGAAATCTGCCAAAATGAGTTGTGGATATGCTAAATTTTCATTTAGGATTATTTCTAAGGCATTTTCGGAAGAGTCAATTTTTTGTAAATTTTGTAAGGACCGTACCTGTCGGCGCCGATGACCCCGGTCCTGGAAAAAAAGAAAGTCCTGAAATCTGCCAAAATGAGTTGTGGATATGCTAAATTTTCATTTAGGATTATTTCTAAGGCATTTTCGGAAGAGTCAATTTTTTGTAAATTTTGTAAGGACCGTACCTGTCGGCGCCGATGACCCCGGTCCTGGAAAAAAAGAAAGTCCTCAAATCTGCCAAAATGAGTTGTGGATATGCTAAATTTTCATTTAGGATTATTTCTAAGGCATTTTCGGAAGAGTCGATTTTTTGTAAATTTTGTAAGGACCGTACCTGTCGGCGCCGATGACCCCGGTCCTGGAAAAAAAGAAAGTCCTCAAATCTGCCAAAATGAGTTGTGGATATGCTAAATTTTCATTTAGGATTATTTCTAAGGCATTTTCGGAAGAGTCAATTTTTTGTAAATTTTGTAAGGACCGTACCTGTCGGCGCCGATGACCCCGGTCCTGGAAAAAAAGAAAGTCCTGAAATCTGCCAAAATGAGTTGTGGATATGCTAAATTTTCATTTAGGATTATTTCTAAGGCATTTTCGGAAGAGACGATTTTTTGTAAATTTTGTAAGGACCGTACCTGTCGGCGCCGATGACCCCGGTCCTGGAAAAAAAGAAAGTCCTGAAATCTGCCAAAATGAGTTGTGGATATGCTAAATTTTCATTTAGGATTATTTCTAAGGCATTTTCGGAAGAGTCGATTTTTTGTAAATTTTGTAATGACCGTACCTGTCGGCGCCGATGACCCCGGTCCTGGAAAAAAAGAAAGTCCTGAAATCTGCCAAAATGAGTTGTGGATATGCTAAATTTTCATTTAGGATTATTTCTAAGGCATTTTCGGAAGAGTCGATTTTTTGTAAATTTTGTAAGGACCGTACCTGTCGGCGCCGATGACCCCGGTCCTGGAAAAAAAGAAAGTCCTCAAATCTGCCACAATGAGTTGTGGATATGCTAAATTTTCATTTAGGATTATTTCTAAGGCATTTTCGGAAGAGTCGATTTTTTGTAAATTTTGTAAGGACCGTACCTGTCGGCGCCGATGACCCCGGTCCTGGAAAAAAAGAAAGTCCTGAAATCTGCCAAAATGAGTTGTGGATATGCTAAATTTTCATTTAGGATTATTTCTAAGGCATTTTCGGAAGAGTCAATTTTTTGTAAATTTTGTAAGGACCGTACCTGTCGGCGCCGATGACCCCGGTCCTGGAAAAAAAGAAAGTCCTGAAATCTGCCAAAATGAGTTGTGGATATGCTAAATTTTCATTTAGGATTATTTCTAAGGCATTTTCGGAAGAGTCAATTTTTTGTAAATTTTGTAAGGACCGTACCTGTCGGCGCCGATGACCCCGGTCCTGGAAAAAAAGAAAGTCCTCAAATCTGCCAAAATGAGTTGTGGATATGCTAAATTTTCATTTAGGATTATTTCTAAGGCATTTTCGGAAGAGTCGATTTTTTGTAAATTTTGTAAGGACCGTACCTGTCGGCGCCGATGACCCCGGTCCTGGAAAAAAAGAAAGTCCTCAAATCTGCCAAAATGAGTTGTGGATATGCTAAATTTTCATTTAGGATTATTTCTTAGGGCGTGTTTGTTTCGGACGAATCCGCCGATCCCGAGATCTGCGCAGATGGCTCAGCTAGATCCAACTATGCATAGCGCTGAACCATCTGCGCAGATCGGGGTCGGCGGATTCGTCCGAAACAAACACGCCCTAAGGCATTTTCGGAAGAGTCAATTTTTTGTAAATTTTGTAAGGACCGTACCTGTCGGCGCCGATGACCCCGGTCCTGGAAAAAAAGAAAGTCCTGAAATCTGCCAAAATGAGTTGTGGATATGCTAAATTTTCATTTAGGATTATTTCTAAGGCATTTTCGGAAGAGACGATTTTTTGTAAATTTTGTAAGGACCGTACCTGTCGGCGCCGATGACCCCGGTCCTGGAAAAAAAGAAAGTCCTGAAATCTGCCAAAATGAGTTGTGGATATGCTAAATTTTCATTTAGGATTATTTCTAAGGCATTTTCGGAAGAGTCGATTTTTTGTAAATTTTGTAATGACCGTACCTGTCGGCGCCGATGACCCCGGTCCTGGAAAAAAAGAAAGTCCTGAAATCTGCCAAAATGAGTTGTGGATATGCTAAATTTTCATTTAGGATTATTTCTAAGGCATTTTCGGAAGAGTCGATTTTTTGTAAATTTTGTAAGGACCGTACCTGTCGGCGCCGATGACCCCGGTCCTGGAAAAAAAGAAAGTCCTCAAATCTGCCACAATGAGTTGTGGATATGCTAAATTTTCATTTAGGATTATTTCTAAGGCATTTTCGGAAGAGTCGATTTTTTGTAAATTTTGTAAGGACCGTACCTGTCGGCGCCGATGACCCCGGTCCTGGAAAAAAAGAAAGTCCTGAAATCTGCCAAAATGAGTTGTGGATACGCTAAATTTTCATTTAGGATTATTTCTAAGGCATTTTCGGAAGAGTCAATTTTTTGTAAATTTTGTAAGGACCGTACCTGTCGGCGCCGATGACCCCGGTCCTGGAAAAAAAGAAAGTCCTGAAATCTGCCAAAATGAGTTGTGGATATGCTAAATTTTCATTTAGGATTATTTCTAAGGCATTTTCGGAAGAGTCGATTTTTTGTAAATTTTGTAAGGACCGTACCTGTCGGCGCCGATGACCCCGGTCCTGGAAAAAAAGAAAGTCCTGAAATCTGCCAAAATGAGTTGTGGATATGCTAAATTTTCATTTAGGATTATTTCTAAGGCATTTTCGGAAGAGTCAATTTTTTGTAAATTTTGTAAGGACCGTACCTGTCGGCGCCGATGACCCCGGTCCTGGAAAAAAAGAAAGTCCTCAAATCTGCCAAAATGAGTTGTGGATATGCTAAATTTTCATTTAGGATTATTTCTAAGGCATTTTCGGAAGAGTCGATTTTTTGTAAATTTTGTAAGGACCGTACCTGTCGGCGCCGATGACCCCGGTCCTGGAAAAAAAGAAAGTCCTCAAATCTGCCAAAATGAGTTGTGGATATGCTAAATTTTCATTTAGGATTATTTCTAAGGCATTTTCGGAAGAGTCAATTTTTTGTAAATTTTGTAAGGACCGTACCTGTCGGCGCCGATGACCCCGGTCCTGGAAAAAAAGAAAGTCCTGAAATTTGCCAAAATGAGTTGTGGATATGCTAAATTTTCATTTAGGATTATTTCTAAGGCATTTTCGGAAGAGACGATTTTTTGTAAATTTTGTAAGGACCGTACCTGTCGGCGCCGATGACCCCGGTCCTGGAAAAAAAGAAAGTCCTGAAATCTGCCAAAATGAGTTGTGGATATGCTAAATTTTCATTTAGGATTATTTCTAAGGCATTTTCGGAAGAGTCGATTTTTTGTAAATTTTGTAATGACCGTACCTGTCGGCGCCGATGACCCCGGTCCTGGAAAAAAAGAAAGTCCTGAAATCTGCCAAAATGAGTTGTGGATATGCTAAATTTTCATTTAGGATTATTTCTAAGGCATTTTCGGAAGAGTCGATTTTGTGTAAATTTTGTAAGGACCGTACCTGTCGGCGCCGATGACCCCGGTCCTGGAAAAAAAGAAAGTCCTGAAATCTGCCAAAATGAGTTGTGGATATGCTAAATTTTCATTTAGGATTATTTCTAAGGCATTTTCGGAAGAGTCAATTTTTTGTAAATTTTGTAAGGACCGTACCTGTCGGCGCCGATGACCCCGGTCCTGGAAAAAAAGAAAGTCCTCAAATCTGCCAAAATGAGTTGTGGATATGCTAAATTTTCATTTAGGATTATTTCTAAGGCATTTTCGGAAGAGTCGATTTTTTGTAAATTTTGTAAGGACCGTACCTGTCGGCGCCGATGACCCCGGTCCTGGAAAAAAAGAAAGTCCTCAAATCTGCCAAAATGAGTTGTGGATATGCTAAATTTTCATTTAGGATTATTTCTAAGGCATTTTCGGAAGAGTCAATTTTTTGTAAATTTTGTAAGGACCGTACCTGTCGGCGCCGATGACCCCGGTCCTGGAAAAAAAGAAAGTCCTGAAATCTGCCAAAATGAGTTGTGGATATGCTAAATTTTCATTTAGGATTATTTCTAAGGCATTTTCGGAAGAGACGATTTTTTGTAAATTTTGTAAGGACCGTACCTGTCGGCGCCGATGACCCCGGTCCTGGAAAAAAAGAAAGTCCTGAAATCTGCCAAAATGAGTTGTGGATATGCTAAATTTTCATTTAGGATTATTTCTAAGGCATTTTCGGAAGAGTCGATTTTTTGTAAATTTTGTAATGACCGTACCTGTCGGCGCCGATGACCCCGGTCCTGGAAAAAAAGAAAGTCCTGAAATCTGCCAAAATGAGTTGTGGATATGCTAAATTTTCATTTAGGATTATTTCTAAGGCATTTTCGGAAGAGTCGATTTTTTGTAAATTTTGTAAGGACCGTACCTGTCGGCGCCGATGACCCCGGTCCTGGAAAAAAAGAAAGTCCTCAAATCTGCCACAATGAGTTGTGGATATGCTAAATTTTCATTTAGGATTATTTCTAAGGCATTTTCGGAAGAGTCGATTTTTTGTAAATTTTGTAAGGACCGTACCTGTCGGCGCCGATGACCCCGGTCCTGGAAAAAAAGAAAGTCCTGAAATCTGCCAAAATGAGTTGTGGATATGCTAAATTTTCATTTAGGATTATTTCTAAGGCATTTTCGGAAGAGTCAATTTTTTGTAAATTTTGTAAGGACCGTACCTGTCGGCGCCGATGACCCCGGTCCTGGAAAAAAAGAAAGTCCTGAAATCTGCCAAAATGAGTTGTGGATATGCTAAATTTTCATTTAGGATTATTTCTAAGGCATTTTCGGAAGAGTCAATTTTTTGTAAATTTTGTAAGGACCGTACCTGTCGGCGCCGATGACCCCGGTCCTGGAAAAAAAGAAAGTCCTCAAATCTGCCAAAATGAGTTGTGGATATGCTAAATTTTCATTTAGGATTATTTCTAAGGCATTTTCGGAAGAGTCGATTTTTTGTAAATTTTGTAAGGACCGTACCTGTCGGCGCCGATGACCCCGGTCCTGGAAAAAAAGAAAGTCCTCAAATCTGCCAAAATGAGTTGTGGATATGCTAAATTTTCATTTAGGATTATTTCTTAGGGCGTGTTTGTTTCGGACGAATCCGCCGATCCCGAGATCTGCGCAGATGGCTCAGCTAGATCCAACTATGCATAGCGCTGAACCATCTGCGCAGATCGGGGTCGGCGGATTCGTCCGAAACAAACACGCCCTAAGGCATTTTCGGAAGAGTCAATTTTTTGTAAATTTTGTAAGGACCGTACCTGTCGGCGCCGATGACCCCGGTCCTGGAAAAAAAGAAAGTCCTGAAATCTGCCAAAATGAGTTGTGGATATGCTAAATTTTCATTTAGGATTATTTCTAAGGCATTTTCGGAAGAGACGATTTTTTGTAAATTTTGTAAGGACCGTACCTGTCGGCGCCGATGACCCCGGTCCTGGAAAAAAAGAAAGTCCTGAAATCTGCCAAAATGAGTTGTGGATATGCTAAATTTTCATTTAGGATTATTTCTAAGGCATTTTCGGAAGAGTCGATTTTTTGTAAATTTTGTAATGACCGTACCTGTCGGCGCCGATGACCCCGGTCCTGGAAAAAAAGAAAGTCCTGAAATCTGCCAAAATGAGTTGTGGATATGCTAAATTTTCATTTAGGATTATTTCTAAGGCATTTTCGGAAGAGTCGATTTTTTGTAAATTTTGTAAGGACCGTACCTGTCGGCGCCGATGACCCCGGTCCTGGAAAAAAAGAAAGTCCTCAAATCTGCCACAATGAGTTGTGGATATGCTAAATTTTCATTTAGGATTATTTCTAAGGCATTTTCGGAAGAGTCGATTTTTTGTAAATTTTGTAAGGACCGTACCTGTCGGCGCCGATGACCCCGGTCCTGGAAAAAAAGAAAGTCCTGAAATCTGCCAAAATGAGTTGTGGATACGCTAAATTTTCATTTAGGATTATTTCTAAGGCATTTTCGGAAGAGTCAATTTTTTGTAAATTTTGTAAGGACCGTACCTGTCGGCGCCGATGACCCCGGTCCTGGAAAAAAAGAAAGTCCTGAAATCTGCCAAAATGAGTTGTGGATATGCTAAATTTTCATTTAGGATTATTTCTAAGGCATTTTCGGAAGAGTCGATTTTTTGTAAATTTTGTAAGGACCGTACCTGTCGGCGCCGATGACCCCGGTCCTGGAAAAAAAGAAAGTCCTGAAATCTGCCAAAATGAGTTGTGGATATGCTAAATTTTCATTTAGGATTATTTCTAAGGCATTTTCGGAAGAGTCAATTTTTTGTAAATTTTGTAAGGACCGTACCTGTCGGCGCCGATGACCCCGGTCCTGGAAAAAAAGAAAGTCCTCAAATCTGCCAAAATGAGTTGTGGATATGCTAAATTTTCATTTAGGATTATTTCTAAGGCATTTTCGGAAGAGTCGATTTTTTGTAAATTTTGTAAGGACCGTACCTGTCGGCGCCGATGACCCCGGTCCTGGAAAAAAAGAAAGTCCTCAAATCTGCCAAAATGAGTTGTGGATATGCTAAATTTTCATTTAGGATTATTTCTAAGGCATTTTCGGAAGAGTCAATTTTTTGTAAATTTTGTAAGGACCGTACCTGTCGGCGCCGATGACCCCGGTCCTGGAAAAAAAGAAAGTCCTGAAATTTGCCAAAATGAGTTGTGGATATGCTAAATTTTCATTTAGGATTATTTCTAAGGCATTTTCGGAAGAGACGATTTTTTGTAAATTTTGTAAGGACCGTACCTGTCGGCGCCGATGACCCCGGTCCTGGAAAAAAAGAAAGTCCTGAAATCTGCCAAAATGAGTTGTGGATATGCTAAATTTTCATTTAGGATTATTTCTAAGGCATTTTCGGAAGAGTCGATTTTTTGTAAATTTTGTAATGACCGTACCTGTCGGCGCCGATGACCCCGGTCCTGGAAAAAAAGAAAGTCCTGAAATCTGCCAAAATGAGTTGTGGATATGCTAAATTTTCATTTAGGATTATTTCTAAGGCATTTTCGGAAGAGTCGATTTTGTGTAAATTTTGTAAGGACCGTACCTGTCGGCGCCGATGACCCCGGTCCTGGAAAAAAAGAAAGTCCTGAAATCTGCCAAAATGAGTTGTGGATATGCTAAATTTTCATTTAGGATTATTTCTAAGGCATTTTCGGAAGAGTCGATTTTTTGTAAATTTTGTAATGACCGTACCTGTCGGCGCCGATGACCCCGGTCCTGGAAAAAAAGAAAGTCCTGAAATCTGCCAAAATGAGTTGTGGATATGCTAAATTTTCATTTAGGATTATTTCTAAGGCATTTTCGGAAGAGTCGATTTTTTGTAAATTTTGTAAGGACCGTACCTGTCGGCGCCGATGACCCCGGTCCTGGAAAAAAAGAAAGTCCTCAAATCTGCCAAAATGAGTTGTGGATACGCTAAATTTTCATTTAGGATTATTTCTAAGGCATTTTCGGAAGAGTCAATTTTTTGTAAATTTTGTAAGGACCGTACCTGTCGGCGCCGATGACCCCGGTCCTGGAAAAAAAGAAAGTCCTGAAATCTGCCAAAATGAGTTGTGGATATGCTAAATTTTCATTTAGGATTATTTCTAAGGCATTTTCGGAAGAGTCGATTTTTTGTAAATTTTGTAAGGACCGTACCTGTCGGCGCCGATGACCCCGGTCCTGGAAAAAAAGAAAGTCCTGAAATCTGCCAAAATGAGTTGTGGATATGCTAAATTTTCATTTAGGATTATTTCTAAGGCATTTTCGGAAGAGTCGATTTTTTGTAAATTTTGTAATGACCGTACCTGTCGGCGCCGATGACCCCGGTCCTGGAAAAAAAGAAAGTCCTGAAATCTGCCAAAATGAGTTGTGGATATGCTAAATTTTCATTTAGGATTATTTCTAAGGCATTTTCGGAAGAGTCGATTTTTTGTAAATTTTGTAAGGACCGTACCTGTCGGCGCCGATGACCCCGGTCCTGGAAAAAAAGAAAGTCCTCAAATCTGCCAAAATGAGTTGTGGATACGCTAAATTTTCATTTAGGATTATTTCTAAGGCATTTTCGGAAGAGTCAATTTTTTGTAAATTTTGTAAGGACCGTACCTGTCGGCGCCGATGACCCCGGTCCTGGAAAAAAAGAAAGTCCTGAAATCTGCCAAAATGAGTTGTGGATATGCTAAATTTTCATTTAGGATTATTTCTAAGGCATTTTCGGAAGAGTCGATTTTTTGTAAATTTTGTAAGGACCGTACCTGTCGGCGCCGATGACCCCGGTCCTGGAAAAAAAGAAAGTCCTGAAATCTGCCAAAATGAGTTGTGGATATGCTAAATTTTCATTTAGGATTATTTCTAAGGCATTTTCGGAAGAGTCAATTTTTTGTAAATTTTGTAAGGACCGTACCTGTCGGCGCCGATGACCCCGGTCCTGGAAAAAAAGAAAGTCCTGAAATCTGCCAAAATGAGTTGTGGATATGCTAAATTTTCATTTAGGATTATTTCTAAGGCATTTTCGGAAGAGTCAATTTTTTGTAAATTTTGTAAGGACCGTACCTGTCGGCGCCGATGACCCCGGTCCTGGAAAAAAAGAAAGTCCTCAAATCTGCCAAAATGAGTTGTGGATATGCTAAATTTTCATTTAGGATTATTTCTAAGGCATTTTCGGAAGAGTCGATTTTTTGTAAATTTTGTAAGGACCGTACCTGTCGGCGCCGATGACCCCGGTCCTGGAAAAAAAGAAAGTCCTCAAATCTGCCAAAATGAGTTGTGGATATGCTAAATTTTCATTTAGGATTATTTCTAAGGCATTTTCGGAAGAGTCAATTTTTTGTAAATTTTGTAAGGACCGTACCTGTCGGCGCCGATGACCCCGGTCCTGGAAAAAAAGAAAGTCCTGAAATCTGCCAAAATGAGTTGTGGATATGCTAAATTTTCATTTAGGATTATTTCTAAGGCATTTTCGGAAGAGACGATTTTTTGTAAATTTTGTAAGGACCGTACCTGTCGGCGCCGATGACCCCGGTCCTGGAAAAAAAGAAAGTCCTGAAATCTGCCAAAATGAGTTGTGGATATGCTAAATTTTCATTTAGGATTATTTCTAAGGCATTTTCGGAAGAGTCGATTTTTTGTAAATTTTGTAATGACCGTACCTGTCGGCGCCGATGACCCCCGGTCCTGGAAAAAAAGAAAGTCCTGAAATCTGCCAAAATGAGTTGTGGATATGCTAAATTTTCATTTAGGATTATTTCTAAGGCATTTTCGGAAGAGTCGATTTTTTGTAAATTTTGTAAGGACCGTACCTGTCGGCGCCGATGACCCCGGTCCTGGAAAAAAAGAAAGTCCTCAAATCTGCCAAAATGAGTTGTGGATACGCTAAATTTTCATTTAGGATTATTTCTAAGGCATTTTCGGAAGAGTCAATTTTTTGTAAATTTTGTAAGGACCGTACCTGTCGGCGCCGATGACCCCGGTCCTGGAAAAAAAGAAAGTCCTGAAATCTGCCAAAATGAGTTGTGGATATGCTAAATTTTCATTTAGGATTATTTCTAAGGCATTTTCGGAAGAGTCAATTTTTTGTAAATTTTGTAAGGACCGTACCTGTCGGCGCCGATGACCCCGGTCCTGGAAAAAAAGAAAGTCCTGAAATCTGCCAAAATGAGTTGTGGATATGCTAAATTTTCATTTAGGATTATTTCTAAGGCATTTTCGGAAGAGTCAATTTTTTGTAAATTTTGTAAGGACCGTACCTGTCGGCGCCGATGACCCCGGTCCTGGAAAAAAAGAAAGTCCTCAAATCTGCCAAAATGAGTTGTGGATATGCTAAATTTTCATTTAGGATTATTTCTAAGGCATTTTCGGAAGAGTCGATTTTTTGTAAATTTTGTAAGGACCGTACCTGTCGGCGCCGATGACCCCGGTCCTGGAAAAAAAGAAAGTCCTCAAATCTGCCAAAATGAGTTGTGGATATGCTAAATTTTCATTTAGGATTATTTCTAAGGCATTTTCGGAAGAGTCAATTTTTTGTAAATTTTGTAAGGACCGTACCTGTCGGCGCCGATGACCCCGGTCCTGGAAAAAAAGAAAGTCCTGAAATCTGCCAAAATGAGTTGTGGATATGCTAAATTTTCATTTAGGATTATTTCTAAGGCATTTTCGGAAGAGACGATTTTTTGTAAATTTTGTAAGGACCGTACCTGTCGGCGCCGATGACCCCGGTCCTGGAAAAAAAGAAAGTCCTGAAATCTGCCAAAATGAGTTGTGGATATGCTAAATTTTCATTTAGGATTATTTCTAAGGCATTTTCGGAAGAGTCGATTTTTTGTAAATTTTGTAATGACCGTACCTGTCGGCGCCGATGACCCCGGTCCTGGAAAAAAAGAAAGTCCTGAAATCTGCCAAAATGAGTTGTGGATATGCTAAATTTTCATTTAGGATTATTTCTAAGGCATTTTCGGAAGAGTCGATTTTTTGTAAATTTTGTAAGGACCGTACCTGTCGGCGCCGATGACCCCGGTCCTGGAAAAAAAGAAAGTCCTCAAATCTGCCACAATGAGTTGTGGATATGCTAAATTTTCATTTAGGATTATTTCTAAGGCATTTTCGGAAGAGTCGATTTTTTGTAAATTTTGTAAGGACCGTACCTGTCGGCGCCGATGACCCCGGTCCTGGAAAAAAAGAAAGTCCTGAAATCTGCCAAAATGAGTTGTGGATATGCTAAATTTTCATTTAGGATTATTTCTAAGGCATTTTCGGAAGAGTCAATTTTTTGTAAATTTTGTAAGGACCGTACCTGTCGGCGCCGATGACCCCGGTCCTGGAAAAAAAGAAAGTCCTGAAATCTGCCAAAATGAGTTGTGGATATGCTAAATTTTCATTTAGGATTATTTCTAAGGCATTTTCGGAAGAGACGATTTTTTGTAAATTTTGTAAGGACCGTACCTGTCGGCGCCGATGACCCCGGTCCTGGAAAAAAAGAAAGTCCTGAAATCTGCCAAAATGAGTTGTGGATATGCTAAATTTTCATTTAGGATTATTTCTAAGGCATTTTCGGAAGAGTCGATTTTTTGTAAATTTTGTAATGACCGTACCTGTCGGCGCCGATGACCCCGGTCCTGGAAAAAAAGAAAGTCCTGAAATCTGCCAAAATGAGTTGTGGATATGCTAAATTTTCATTTAGGATTATTTCTAAGGCATTTTCGGAAGAGTCGATTTTTTGTAAATTTTGTAAGGACCGTACCTGTCGGCGCCGATGACCCCGGTCCTGGAAAAAAAGAAAGTCCTCAAATCTGCCACAATGAGTTGTGGATATGCTAAATTTTCATTTAGGATTATTTCTAAGGCATTTTCGGAAGAGTCGATTTTTTGTAAATTTTGTAAGGACCGTACCTGTCGGCGCCGATGACCCCGGTCCTGGAAAAAAAGAAAGTCCTGAAATCTGCCAAAATGAGTTGTGGATATGCTAAATTTTCATTTAGGATTATTTCTAAGGCATTTTCGGAAGAGTCAATTTTTTGTAAATTTTGTAAGGACCGTACCTGTCGGCGCCGATGACCCCGGTCCTGGAAAAAAAGAAAGTCCTGAAATCTGCCAAAATGAGTTGTGGATATGCTAAATTTTCATTTAGGATTATTTCTAAGGCATTTTCGGAAGAGTCAATTTTTTGTAAATTTTGTAAGGACCGTACCTGTCGGCGCCGATGACCCCGGTCCTGGAAAAAAAGAAAGTCCTCAAATCTGCCAAAATGAGTTGTGGATATGCTAAATTTTCATTTAGGATTATTTCTAAGGCATTTTCGGAAGAGACGATTTTTTGTAAATTTTGTAAGGACCGTACCTGTCGGCGCCGATGACCCCGGTCCTGGAAAAAAAGAAAGTCCTGAAATCTGCCAAAATGAGTTGTGGATATGCTAAATTTTCATTTAGGATTATTTCTAAGGCATTTTCGGAAGAGTCGATTTTTTGTAAATTTTGTAATGACCGTACCTGTCGGCGCCGATGACCCCGGTCCTGGAAAAAAAGAAAGTCCTGAAATCTGCCAAAATGAGTTGTGGATATGCTAAATTTTCATTTAGGATTATTTCTAAGGCATTTTCGGAAGAGTCGATTTTTTGTAAATTTTGTAAGGACCGTACCTGTCGGCGCCGATGACCCCGGTCCTGGAAAAAAAGAAAGTCCTCAAATCTGCCAAAATGAGTTGTGGATATGCTAAATTTTCATTTAGGATTATTTCTAAGGCATTTTCGGAAGAGTCGATTTTTTGTAAATTTTGTAAGGACCGTACCTGTCGGCGCCGATGACCCCGGTCCTGGAAAAAAAGAAAGTCCTGAAATCTGCCAAAATGAGTTGTGGATATGCTAAATTTTCATTTAGGATTATTTCTAAGGCATTTTCGGAAGAGTCGATTTTTTGTAAATTTTGTAAGGACCGTACCTGTCGGCGCCGATGACCCCGGTCCTGGAAAAAAAGAAAGTCCTGAAATCTGCCAAAATGAGTTGTGGATATGCTAAATTTTCATTTAGGATTATTTCTAAGGCATTTTCGGAAGAGACGATTTTTTGTAAATTTTGTAAGGACCGTACCTGTCGGCGCCGATGACCCCGGTCCTGGAAAAAAAGAAAGTCCTGAAATCTGCCAAAATGAGTTGTGGATATGCTAAATTTTCATTTAGGATTATTTCTAAGGCATTTTCGGAAGAGTCGATTTTTTGTAAATTTTGTAATGACCGTACCTGTCGGCGCCGATGACCCCGGTCCTGGAAAAAAAGAAAGTCCTGAAATCTGCCAAAATGAGTTGTGGATATGCTAAATTTTCATTTAGGATTATTTCTAAGGCATTTTCGGAAGAGTCGATTTTTTGTAAATTTTGTAAGGACCGTACCTGTCGGCGCCGATGACCCCGGTCCTGGAAAAAAAGAAAGTCCTCAAATCTGCCACAATGAGTTGTGGATATGCTAAATTTTCATTTAGGATTATTTCTAAGGCATTTTCGGAAGAGTCAATTTTTTGTAAATTTTGTAAGGACCGTACCTGTCGGCGCCGATGACCCCGGTCCTGGAAAAAAAGAAAGTCCTCAAATCTGCCACAATGAGTTGTGGATATGCTAAATTTTCATTTAGGATTATTTCTAAGGCATTTTCGGAAGAGTCGATTTTTTGTAAATTTTGTAAGGACCGTACCTGTCGGCGCCGATGACCCCGGTCCTGGAAAAAAAGAAAGTCCTGAAATCTGCCAAAATGAGTTGTGGATATGCTAAATTTTCATTTAGGATTATTTCTAAGGCATTTTCGGAAGAGTCGATTTTTTGTAAATTTTGTAAGGACCGTACCTGTCGGCGCCGATGACCCCGGTCCTGGAAAAAAAGAAAGTCCTCAAATCTGCCAAAATGAGTTGTGGATACGCTAAATTTTCATTTAGGATTATTTCTAAGGCATTTTCGGAAGAGTCAATTTTTTGTAAATTTTGTAAGGACCGTACCTGTCGGCGCCGATGACCCCGGTCCTGGAAAAAAAGAAAGTCCTGAAATCTGCCAAAATGAGTTGTGGATATGCTAAATTTTCATTTAGGATTATTTCTAAGGCATTTTCGGAAGAGTCAATTTTTTGTAAATTTTGTAAGGACCGTACCTGTCGGCGCCGATGACCCCGGTCCTGGAAAAAAAGAAAGTCCTCAAATCTGCCAAAATTAGTTGTGGATATGCTAAATTTTCATTTAGGATTATTTCTAAGGCATTTTCGGAAGAGTCGATTTTTTGTAAATTTTGTAAGGACCGTACCTGTCGGCGCCGATGACCCCGGTCCTGGAAAAAAAGAAAGTCCTCAAATCTGCCAAAATGAGTTGTGGATATGCTAAATTTTCATTTAGGATTATTTCTAAGGCATTTTCGGAAGAGTCAATTTTTTGTAAATTTTGTAAGGACCGTACCTGTCGGCGCCGATGACCCCGGTCCTGGAAAAAAAGAAAGTCCTGAAATTTGCCAAAATGAGTTGTGGATATGCTAAATTTTCATTTAGGATTATTTCTAAGGCATTTTCGGAAGAGACGATTTTTTGTAAATTTTGTAAGGACCGTACCTGTCGGCGCCGATGACCCCGGTCCTGGAAAAAAAGAAAGTCCTGAAATCTGCCAAAATGAGTTGTGGATATGCTAAATTTTCATTTAGGATTATTTCTAAGGCATTTTCGGAAGAGTCGATTTTTTGTAAATTTTGTAATGACCGTACCTGTCGGCGCCGATGACCCCGGTCCTGGAAAAAAAGAAAGTCCTGAAATCTGCCAAAATGAGTTGTGGATATGCTAAATTTTCATTTAGGATTATTTCTAAGGCATTTTCGGAAGAGTCAATTTTTTGTAAATTTTGTAAGGACCGTACCTGTCGGCGCCGATGACCCCGGTCCTGGAAAAAAAGAAAGTCCTCAAATCTGCCAAAATGAGTTGTGGATACGCTAAATTTTCATTTAGGATTATTTCTAAGGCATTTTCGGAAGAGTCAATTTTTTGTAAATTTTGTAAGGACCGTACCTGTCGGCGCCGATGACCCCGGTCCTGGAAAAAAAGAAAGTCCTGAAATCTGCCAAAATGAGTTGTGGATATGCTAAATTTTCATTTAGGATTATTTCTAAGGCATTTTCGGAAGAGTCGATTTTTTGTAAATTTTGTAAGGACCGTACCTGTCGGCGCCGATGACCCCGGTCCTGGAAAAAAAGAAAGTCCTGAAATCTGCCAAAATGAGTTGTGGATATGCTAAATTTTCATTTAGGATTATTTCTAAGGCATTTTCGGAAGAGTCAATTTTTTGTAAATTTTGTAAGGACCGTACCTGTCGGCGCCGATGACCCCGGTCCTGGAAAAAAAGAAAGTCCTGAAATCTGCCAAAATGAGTTGTGGATATGCTAAATTTTCATTTAGGATTATTTCTAAGGCATTTTCGGAAGAGTCAATTTTTTGTAAATTTTGTAAGGACCGTACCTGTCGGCGCCGATGACCCCGGTCCTGGAAAAAAAGAAAGTCCTCAAATCTGCCACAATGAGTTGTGGATATGCTAAATTTTCATTTAGGATTATTTCTAAGGCATTTTCGGAAGAGTCGATTTTTTGTAAATTTTGTAAGGACCGTACCTGTCGGCGCCGATGACCCCGGTCCTGGAAAAAAAGAAAGTCCTGAAATCTGCCAAAATGAGTTGTGGATATGCTAAATTTTCATTTAGGATTATTTCTAAGGCATTTTCGGAAGAGTCAATTTTTTGTAAATTTTGTAAGGACCGTACCTGTCGGCGCCGATGACCCCAGGCCTGGAAAAAAAGAAAGTCCTCAAATCTGCCAAAATGAGTTGTGGATATGCTAAATTTTCATTTAGGATTATTTCTAAGGCATTTTCGGAAGAGTCGATTTTTTGTAAATTTTGTAAGGACCGTACCTGTCGGCGCCGATGACCCCGGTCCTGGAAAAAAAGAAAGTCCTCAAATCTGCCAAAATGAGTTGTGGATATGCTAAATTTTCATTTAGGATTATTTCTAAGGCATTTTCGGAAGAGTCGATTTTTTGTAAATTTTGTAAGGACCGTACCTGTCGGCGCCGATGACCCCGGTCCTGGAAAAAAAGAAAGTCCTGAAATCTGCCAAAATGAGTTGTGGATATGCTAAATTTTCATTTAGGATTATTTCTAAGGCATTTTCGGAAGAGTCGATTTTTTGTAAATTTTGTAAGGACCGTACCTGTCGGCGCCGATGACCCCGGTCCTGGAAAAAAAGAAAGTCCTCAAATCTGCCAAAATGAGTTGTGGATATGCTAATATTTCATTTAGGATTATTTCTAAGGCATTTTTGGAAGAGTCGATTTTTTGTAAATTTTGTAAGGACCGTACCTGTCGGCGCCGATGACCCCGGTCCTGGAAAAAAAGAAAGTCCTGAAATCTGCCAAAATGAGTTGTGGATATGCTAAATTTTCATTTAGGATTATTTCTAAGGCATTTTCGGAAGAGTCAATTTTTTGTAAATTTTGTAAGGACCGTACCTGTCGGCGCCGATGACCCCGGTCCTGGAAAAAAAGAAAGTCCTGAAATCTGCCAAAATGAGTTGTGGATATGCTAAATTTTCATTTAGGATTATTTCTAAGGCATTTTCGGAAGAGTCGATTTTTTGTAAATTTTGTAAGGACCGTACCTGTCGGCGCCGATGACCCCGGTCCTGGAAAAAAAGAAAGTCCTGAAATCTGCCAAAATGAGTTGTGGATATGCTAAATTTTCATTTAGGATTATTTGTAAGGCATTTTCGGAAGAGTCGATTTTTTGTAAATTTTGTAAGGACCGTACCTGTCGGCGCCGATGACCCCGGTCCTGGGAAAAAAAGAAAGTCCTGAAATCTGCCAAAATGAGTTGTGGATATGCTAAATTTTCATTTAGGATTATTTCTAAGGCATTTTCGGAAGAGTCGATTTTTTGTAAATTTTGTAATGACCGTACCTGTCGGCGCCGATGACCCCGGTCCTGGAAAAAAAGAAAGTCCTGAAATCTGCCAAAATGAGTTGTGGATATGCTAAATTTTCATTTAGGATTATTTCTAAGGCATTTTCGGAAGAGTCGATTTTTTGTAAATTTTGTAAGGACCGTACCTGTCGGCGCCGATGACCCCGGTCCTGGAAAAAAAGAAAGTCCTCAAATCTGCCAAAATGAGTTGTGGATACGCTAAATTTTCATTTAGGATTATTTCTAAGGCATTTTCGGAAGAGTCGATTTTTTGTAAATTTTGTAAGGACCGTACCTGTCGGCGCCGATGACCCCGGTCCTGGAAAAAAAGAAAGTCCTGAAATCTGCCAAAATGAGTTGTGGATATGCTAAATTTTCATTTAGGATTATTTCTAAGGCATTTTCGGAAGAGTCAATTTTTTGTAAATTTTGTAAGGACCGTACCTGTCGGCGCCGATGACCCCGGTCCTGGAAAAAAAGAAAGTCCTGAAATCTGCCAAAATGAGTTGTGGATATGCTAAATTTTCATTTAGGATTATTTCTAAGGCATTTTTGGAAGAGTCAATTTTTTGTAAATTTTGTAAGGACCGTACCTGTCGGCGCCGATGACCCCGGTCCTGGAAAAAAAGAAAGTCCTGAAATCTGCCAAAATGAGTTGTGGATATGCTAAATTTTCATTTAGGATTATTTCTAAGGCATTTTCGGAAGAGTCAATTTTTTGTAAATTTTGTAAGGACCGTACCTGTCGGCGCCGATGACCCCGGTCCTGGAAAAAAAGAAAGTCCTCAAATCTGCCACAATGAGTTGTGGATATGCTAAATTTTCATTTAGGATTATTTCTAAGGCATTTTCGGAAGAGTCGATTTTTTGTAAATTTTGTAAGGACCGTACCTGTCGGCGCCGATGACCCCGGTCCTGGAAAAAAAGAAAGTCCTGAAATCTGCCAAAATGAGTTGTGGATATGCTAAATTTTCATTTAGGATTATTTCTAAGGCATTTTCGGAAGAGTCGATTTTTTGTAAATTTTGTAAGGACCGTACCTGTCGGCGCCGATGACCCCGGTCCTGGAAAAAAAGAAAGTCCTGAAATCTGCCAAAATGAGTTGTGGATATGCTAAATTTTCATTTAGGATTATTTCTAAGGCATTTTCGGAAGAGTCAATTTTTTGTAAATTTTGTAAGGACCGTACCTGTCGGCGCCGATGACCCCAGGCCTGGAAAAAAAGAAAGTCCTCAAATCTGCCAAAATGAGTTGTGGATATGCTAAATTTTCATTTAGGATTATTTCTAAGGCATTTTCGGAAGAGTCGATTTTTTGTAAATTTTGTAAGGACCGTACCTGTCGGCGCCGATGACCCCGGTCCTGGAAAAAAAGAAAGTCCTCAAATCTGCCAAAATGAGTTGTGGATATGCTAAATTTTCATTTAGGATTATTTCTAAGGCATTTTCGGAAGAGTCGATTTTTTGTAAATTTTGTAAGGACCGTACCTGTCGGCGCCGATGACCCCGGTCCTGGAAAAAAAGAAAGTCCTGAAATCTGCCAAAATGAGTTGTGGATATGCTAAATTTTCATTTAGGATTATTTCTAAGGCATTTTCGGAAGAGTCGATTTTTTGTAAATTTTGTAAGGACCGTACCTGTCGGCGCCGATGACCCCGGTCCTGGAAAAAAAGAAAGTCCTCAAATCTGCCAAAATGAGTTGTGGATATGCTAATATTTCATTTAGGATTATTTCTAAGGCATTTTTGGAAGAGTCGATTTTTTGTAAATTTTGTAAGGACCGTACCTGTCGGCGCCGATGACCCCGGTCCTGGAAAAAAAGAAAGTCCTGAAATCTGCCAAAATGAGTTGTGGATATGCTAAATTTTCATTTAGGATTATTTCTAAGGCATTTTCGGAAGAGTCAATTTTTTGTAAATTTTGTAAGGACCGTACCTGTCGGCGCCGATGACCCCGGTCCTGGAAAAAAAGAAAGTCCTGAAATCTGCCAAAATGAGTTGTGGATATGCTAAATTTTCATTTAGGATTATTTCTAAGGCATTTTCGGAAGAGTCAATTTTTTGTAAATTTTGTAAGGACCGTACCTGTCGGCGCCGATGACCCCAGGCCTGGAAAAAAAGAAAGTCCTCAAATCTGCCAAAATGAGTTGTGGATATGCTAAATTTTCATTTAGGATTATTTCTAAGGCATTTTCGGAAGAGTCGATTTTTTGTAAATTTTGTAAGGACCGTACCTGTCGGCGCCGATGACCCCGGTCCTGGAAAAAAAGAAAGTCCTGAAATCTGCCAAAATGAGTTGTGGATATGCTAAATTTTCATTTAGGATTATTTGTAAGGCATTTTCGGAAGAGTCGATTTTTTGTAAATTTTGTAAGGACCGTACCTGTCGGCGCCGATGACCCCGGTCCTGGAAAAAAAGAAAGTCCTGAAATCTGCCAAAATGAGTTGTGGATATGCTAAATTTTCATTTAGGATTATTTCTAAGGCATTTTCGGAAGAGTCAATTTTTTGTAAATTTTGTAAGGACCGTACCTGTCGGCGCCGATGACCCCGGTCCTGGAAAAAAAGAAAGTCCTGAAATCTGCCAAAATGAGTTGTGGATATGCTAAATTTTCATTTAGGATTATTTCTAAGGCATTTTCGGAAGAGTCAATTTTTTGTAAATTTTGTAAGGACCGTACCTGTCGGCGCCGATGACCCCGGTCCTGGAAAAAAAGAAAGTCCTGAAATCTGCCAAAATGAGTTGTGGATATGCTAAATTTTCATTTAGGATTATTTCTAAGGCATTTTCGGAAGAGTCAATTTTTTGTAAATTTTGTAAGGACCGTACCTGTCGGCGCCGATGACCCCAGGCCTGGAAAAAAAGAAAGTCCTCAAATCTGCCAAAATGAGTTGTGGATATGCTAAATTTTCATTTAGGATTATTTCTAAGGCATTTTCGGAAGAGTCGATTTTTTGTAAATTTTGTAAGGACCGTACCTGTCGGCGCCGATGACCCCGGTCCTGGAAAAAAAGAAAGTCCTGAAATCTGCCAAAATGAGTTGTGGATATGCTAAATTTTCATTTAGGATTATTTGTAAGGCATTTTCGGAAGAGTCAATTTTTTGTAAATTTTGTAAGGACCGTACCTGTCGGCGCCGATGACCCCGGTCCTGGAAAAAAAGAAAGTCCTGAAATCTGCCAAAATGAGTTGTGGATATGCTAAATTTTCATTTAGGATTATTTCTAAGGCATTTTCGGAAGAGTCAATTTTTTGTAAATTTTGTAAGGACCGTACCTGTCGGCGCCGATGACCCCGGTCCTGGAAAAAAAGAAAGTCCTCAAATCTGCCAAAATGAGTTGTGGATATGCTAATATTTCATTTAGGATTATTTCTAAGGCATTTTTGGAAGAGTCGATTTTTTGTAAATTTTGTAAGGACCGTAACTGTCGGCGCCGATGACCCCGGTCCTGGAAAAAAAGAAAGTCCTGAAATCTGCCAAAATGAGTTGTGGATGTGCTAAATTTTAATTTAGGATTATTTCTAAGGCATTTTCGGAAGAGTCGATTTTTTGTAAATTTTGTAAGGACCGTACCTGTCGGCGCCGATGACCCCGGTCCTGGAAAAAAAGAAAGTCCTGAAATCTGCCAAAATGAGTTGTGGATATGCTAAATTTTCATTTAGGATTATTTCTAAGGCATTTTCGGAAGAGTCGATTTTTTGTAAATTTTGTAAGGACCGTACCTGTCGGCGCCGATGACCCCGGTCCTGGAAAAAAAGAAAGTCCTGAAATCTGCCAAAATGAGTTGTGGATATGCTAAATTTTCATTTAGGATTATTTCTAAGGCATTTTCGGAAGAGTCGATTTTTGGTAAATTTTGTAAGGACCGTACCTGTCGGCGCCGATGACCCCGGTCCTGGAAAAAAAGAAAGTCCTCAAATCTGCCAAAATGAGTTGTGGATATGCTAATATTTCATTTAGGATTATTTCTAAGGCATTTTCGGAAGAGGGTAAATTTTTTGTAAATTTTGTAAGGACCGTACCTGTCGGCGCCGATGACCCCGGTCCTGGAAAAAAAGAAAGTCCTGAAATCTGCCAAAATGAGTTGTGGATATGCTAAATTTTCATTTAGGATTATTTCTAAGGCATTTTTGGAAGAGTCGATTTTTTGTAAATTTTGTAAGGACCGTACCTGTCGGCGCCGATGACCCCGGTCCTGGAAAAAAAGAAAGTCCTGAAATCTGCCAAAATGAGTTGTGGATATGCTAAATTTTCATTTAGGATTATTTCTAAGGCATTTTCGGAAGAGTCAATTTTTTGTAAATTTTGTAAGGACCGTACCTGTCGGCTCCGATGACCCCGGTCCTGGAAAAAAAGAAAGTCCTGAAATCTGCCAAAATGAGTTGTGGATATGCTAAATTTTCATTTAGGATTATTTCTAAGGCATTTTCGGAAGAGTCGATTTTTTGTAAATTTTGTAAGGACCGTACATGTCGGCGCCGATGACCCCGGTCCTGGAAAAAAAGAAAGTCCTGAAATCTGCCAAAATGAGTTGTGGATATGCTAAATTTTCATTTAGGATTATTTCTAAGGCATTTTCGGAAGAGTCGATTTTTTGTAAATTTTGTAAGGACCGTACCTGTCGGCGCCGATGACCCCGGTCCTGGAAAAAAAGAAAGTCCTGAAATCTGCCAAAATGAGTTGTGGATATGCTAAATTTTCATTTAGGATTATTTCTAAGGCATTTTCGGAAGAGTCGATTTTTTGTAAATTTTGTAAGGACCGTACCTGTCGGCGCCGATGACCCCGGTCCTGGAAAAAAAGAAAGTCCTGAAATCTGCCAAAATGAGTTGTGGATATGCTAAATTTTCATTTAGGATTATTTCTAAGGCATTTTCGGAAGAGTCGATTTTTTGTAAATTTTGTAAGGACCGTACCTGTCGGCGCCGATGACCCCGGTCCTGGAAAAAAAGAAAGTCCTGAAATCTGCCAAAATGAGTTGTGGATATGCTAAATTTTCATTTAGGATTATTTCTAAGGCATTTTTGGAAGAGTCGATTTTTTGTAAATTTTGTAAGGACCGTACCTGTCGGCGCCGATGACCCCGGTCCTGGAAAAAAAGAAAGTCCTGAAATCTGCCAAAATGAGTTGTGGATATGCTAAATTTTAATTTAGGATTATTTCTAAGGCATTTTCGGAAGAGTCGATTTTTTGTAAATTTTGTAAGGACCGTACCTGTCGGCGCCGATGACCCCGGTCCTGGAAAAAAAGAAAGTCCTGAAATCTGCCAAAATGAGTTGTGGATATGCTAAATTTTCATTTAGGATTATTTCTAAGGCATTTTCGGAAGAGTCGATTTTTTGTAAATTTTGTAAGGACCGTACCTGTCGGCGCCGATGACCCCGGTCCTGGAAAAAAAGAAAGTCCTGAAATCTGCCAAAATGAGTTGTGGATATGCTAAATTTTCATTTAGGATTATTTCTAAGGCATTTTCGGAAGAGTCGATTTTTTGTAAATTTTGTAAGGACCGTACCTGTCGGCGCCGATGACCCCGGTCCTGGAAAAAAAGAAAGTCCTGAAATCTGCCAAAATGAGTTGTGGATATGCTAAATTTTCATTTAGGATTATTTCTAAGGCATTTTCGGAAGAGTCGATTTTTTGTAAATTTTGTAAGGACCGTACCTGTCGGCGCCGATGACCCCGGTCCTGGAAAAAAAGAAAGTCCTGAAATCTGCCAAAATGAGTTGTGGATATGCTAAATTTTCATTTAGGATTATTTCTAAGGCATTTTCGGAAGAGTCGATTTTTTGTAAATTTTGTAAGGACCGTACCTGTCGGCGCCGATGACCCCGGTCCTGGAAAAAAAGAAAGTCCTGAAATCTGCCAAAATGAGTTGTGGATATGCTAAATTTTCATTTAGGATTATTTCTAAGGCATTTTCGGAAGAGTCAATTTTTTGTAAATTTTGTAAGGACCGTACCTGTCGGCGCCGATGACCCCGGTCCTGGAAAAAAAGAAAGTCCTGAAATCTGCCAAAATGAGTTGTGGATATGCTAAATTTTCATTTAGGATTATTTCTAAGGCATTTTCGGAAGAGTCGATTTTTTGTAAATTTTGTAAGGACCATACCTGTCGGCGCCGATGACCCCGGTCCTGGAAAAAAAGAAAGTCCTCAAATCTGCCAAAATGAGTTGTGGATATGCTAATATTTCATTTAGGATTATTTCTAAGGCATTTTCGGAAGAGGGTAAATTTTTTGTAAATTTTGTAAGGACCGTACCTGTCGGCGCCGATGACCCCGGTCCTGGAAAAAAAGAAAGTCCTGAAATCTGCCAAAATGAGTTGTGGATATGCTAAATTTTCATTTAGGATTATTTCTAAGGCATTTTTGGAAGAGTCGATTTTTTGTAAATTTTGTAAGGACCGTACCTGTCGGCGCCGATGACCCCGGTCCTGGAAAAAAAGAAAGTCCTGAAATCTGCCAAAATGAGTTGTGGATATGCTAAATTTTAATTTAGGATTATTTCTAAGGCATTTTCGGAAGAGTCGATTTTTTGTAAATTTTGTAAGGACCGTACCTGTCGGCGCCGATGACCCCGGTCCTGGAAAAAAAGAAAGTCCTGAAATCTGCCAAAATGAGTTGTGGATATGCTAAATTTTCATTTAGGATTATTTCTAAGGCATTTTCGGAAGAGTCGATTTTTTGTAAATTTTGTAAGGACCGTACCTGTCGGCGCCGATGACCCCGGTCCTGGAAAAAAAGAAAGTCCTGAAATCTGCCAAAATGAGTTGTGGATATGCTAAATTTTCATTTAGGATTATTTCTAAGGCATTTTCGGAAGAGTCGATTTTTTGTAAATTTTGTAAGGACCGTACCTGTCGGCGCCGATGACCCCGGTCCTGGAAAAAAAGAAAGTCCTGAAATCTGCCAAAATGAGTTGTGGATATGCTAAATTTTCATTTAGGATTATTTCTAAGGCATTATCGGAAGAGTCGATTTTTTGTAAATTTTGTAAGGACCGTACCTGTCGGCGCCGATGACCCCGGTCCTGGAAAAAAAGAAAGTCCTGAAATCTGCCAAAATGAGTTGTGGATATGCTAAATTTTCATTTAGGATTATTTCTAAGGCATTTTTGGAAGAGTCGATTTTTTGTAAATTTTGTAAGGACCGTACCTGTCGGCGCCGATGACCCCGGTCCTGGAAAAAAAGAAAGTCCTGAAATCTGCCAAAATGAGTTGTGGATATGCTAAATTTTCATTTAGGATTATTTCTAAGGCATTTTCGGAAGAGTCGATTTTTTGTAAATTTTGTAAGGACCGTACCTGTCGGCGCCGATGACCCCGGTCCTGGAAAAAAAGAAAGTCCTGAAATCTGCCAAAATGAGTTGTGGATATGCTAAATTTTCATTTAGGATTATTTCTAAGGCATTTTCGGAAGAGTCGATTTTTTGTAAATTTTGTAAGGACCGTACCTGTCGGCGCCGATGACCCCGGTCCTGGAAAAAAAGAAAGTCCTGAAATCTGCCAAAATGAGTTGTGGATATGCTAAATTTTCATTTAGGATTATTTCTAAGGCATTTTCGGAAGAGTCAATTTTTTGTAAATTTTGTAAGGACCGTACCTGTCGGCGCCGATGACCCCGGTCCTGGAAAAAAAGAAAGTCCTGAAATCTGCCAAAATGAGTTGTGGATATGCTAAATTTTCATTTAGGATTATTTCTAAGGCATTTTCGGAGGAGTCGATTTTTTGTAAATTTTGTAAGGACCGTACCTGTCGGCGCCGATGACCCCGGTCCTGGAAAAAAAGAAAGTCCTGAAATCTGCCAAAATGAGTTGTGGATATGCTAATATTTCATTTAGGATTATTTCTAAGGCATTTTCGGAAGAGGGTAAATTTTTTGTAAATTTTGTAAGGACCGTACCTGTCGGCGCCGATGACCCCGGTCCTGGAAAAAAAGAAAGTCCTGAAATCTGCCAAAATGAGTTGTGGATATGCTAAATTTTCATTTAGGATTATTTCTAAGGCATTTTTGGAAGAGTCGATTTTTTGTAAATTTTGTAAGGACCGTACCTGTCGGCGCCGATGACCCCGGTCCTGGAAAAAAAGAAAGTCCTGAAATCTGCCAAAATGAGTTGTGGATATGCTAAATTTTCATTTAGGATTATTTCTAAGGCATTTTCGGAGGAGTCGATTTTTTGTAAATTTTGTAAGGACCGTACCTGTCGGCGCCGATGACCCCGGTCCTGGAAAAAAAGAAAGTCCTGAAATCTGCCAAAATGAGTTGTGGATATGCTAATATTTCATTTAGGATTATTTCTAAGGCATTTTCGGAAGAGGGTAAATTTTTTGTAAATTTTGTAAGGACCGTACCTGTCGGCGCCGATGACCCCGGTCCTGGAAAAAAAGAAAGTCCTGAAATCTGCCAAAATGAGTTGTGGATATGCTAAATTTTCATTTAGGATTATTTCTAAGGCATTTTTGGAAGAGTCGATTTTTTGTAAATTTTGTAAGGACCGTACCTGTCGGCGCCGATGACCCCGGTCCTGGAAAAAAAGAAAGTCCTGAAATCTGCCAAAATGAGTTGTGGATATGCTAAATTTTAATTTAGGATTATTTCTAAGGCATTTTCGGAAGAGTCGATTTTTTGTAAATTTTGTAAGGACCGTACCTGTCGGCGCCGATGACCCCGGTCCTGGAAAAAAAGAAAGTCCTGAAATCTGCCAAAATGAGTTGTGGATATGCTAAATTTTCATTTAGGATTATTTCTAAGGCATTTTCGGAAGAGTCGATTTTTTGTAAATTTTGTAAGGACCGTACCTGTCGGCGCCGATGACCCCGGTCCTGGAAAAAAAGAAAGTCCTGAAATCTGCCAAAATGAGTTGTGGATATGCTAAATTTTCATTTAGGATTATTTCTAAGGCATTTTCGGAAGAGTCGATTTTTTGTAAATTTTGTAAGGACCGTACCTGTCGGCGCCGATGACCCCGGTCCTGGAAAAAAAGAAAGTCCTGAAATCTGCCAAAATGAGTTGTGGATATGCTAAATTTTCATTTAGGATTATTTCTAAGGCATTATCGGAAGAGTCGATTTTTTGTAAATTTTGTAAGGACCGTACCTGTCGGCGCCGATGACCCCGGTCCTGGAAAAAAAGAAAGTCCTGAAATCTGCCAAAATGAGTTGTGGATATGCTAAATTTTCATTTAGGATTATTTCTAAGGCATTTTTGGAAGAGTCGATTTTTTGTAAATTTTGTAAGGACCGTACCTGTCGGCGCCGATGACCCCGGTCCTGGAAAAAAAGAAAGTCCTGAAATCTGCCAAAATGAGTTGTGGATATGCTAAATTTTCATTTAGGATTATTTCTAAGGCATTTTCGGAAGAGTCGATTTTTTGTAAATTTTGTAAGGACCGTACCTGTCGGCGCCGATGACCCCGGTCCTGGAAAAAAAGAAAGTCCTGAAATCTGCCAAAATGAGTTGTGGATATGCTAAATTTTCATTTAGGATTATTTCTAAGGCATTTTCGGAAGAGTTGATTTTTTGTAAATTTTGTAAGGACCGTACCTGTCGGCGCCGATGACCCCGGTCCTGGAAAAAAAGAAAGTCCTGAAATCTGCCAAAATGAGTTGTGGATATGCTAAATTTTCATTTAGGATTATTTCTAAGGCATTTTCGGAAGAGTCGATTTTTTGTAAATTTTGTAAGGACCGTACCTGTCGGCGCCGATGACCCCGGTCCTGGAAAAAAAGAAAGTCCTGAAATCTGCCAAAATGAGTTGTGGATATGCTAAATTTTCATTTAGGATTATTTCTAAGGCATTTTCGGAAGAGTCGATTTTTTGTAAATTTTGTAAGGACCGTACCTGTCGGCGCCGATGACCCCGGTCCTGGAAAAAAAGAAAGTCCTGAAATCTGCCAAAATGAGTTGTGGATATGCTAAATTTTCATTTAGGATTATTTCTAAGGCATTTTCGGAAGAGTCAATTTTTTGTAAATTTTGTAAGGACCGTACCTGTCGGCGCCGATGACCCCGGTCCTGGAAAAAAAGAAAGTCCTGAAATCTGCCAAAATGAGTTGTGGATATGCTAAATTTTCATTTAGGATTATTTCTAAGGCATTTTCGGAAGAGTCGATTTTTTGTAAATTTTGTAAGGACCGTACCTGTCGGCGCCGATGACCCCGGTCCTGGAAAAAAAGAAAGTCCTGAAATCTGCCAAAATGAGTTGTGGATATGCTAAATTTTCATTTAGGATTATTTCTAAGGCATTTCGGCGCCGATGACCCCGGTCCTGGAAAAAAAGAAAGTCCTGAAATCTGCCAAAATGAGTTGTGGATATGCTAAATTTTCATTTAGGATTATTTCTAAGGCATTTTCGGAAGAGTCGATTTTTTGTAAATTTTGTAAGGACCGTACCTGTCGGCGCCGATGACCCCGGTCCTGGAAAAAAAGAAAGTCCTGAAATCTGCCAAAATGAGTTGTGGATATGCTAAATTTTCATTTAGGATTATTTCTAAGGCATTTTCGGAAGAGTCAATTTTTTGTAAATTTTGTAAGGACCGTACCTGTCGGCGCCGATGACCCCGGTCCTGGAAAAAAAGAAAGTCCTGAAATCTGCCAAAATGAGTTGTGGATATGCTAAATTTTCATTTAGGATTATTTCTAAGGCATTTTCGGAAGAGTCGATTTTTTGTAAATTTTGTAAGGACCGTACCTGTCGGCGCCGATGACCCCGGTCCTGGAAAAAAAGAAAGTCCTGAAATCTGCCAAAATGAGTTGTGGATATGCTAAATTTTCATTTAGGATTATTTCTAAGGCATTTTTGGAAGAGTCGATTTTTTTAAAATTTTGTAAGGACCGTACCTGTCGGCGCCGATGACCCCGGTCCTGGAAAAAAAGAAAGTCCTGAAATCTGCCAAAATGAGTTGTGGATATGCTAAATTTTAATTTAGGATTATTTCTAAGGCATTTTCGGAAGAGTCAATTTTTTGTAAATTTTGTAAGGACCGTACCTGTCGGCGCCGATGACCCCGGTCCTGGAAAAAAAGAAAGTCCTGAAATCTGCCAAAATGAGTTGTGGATATGCTAAATTTTCATTTAGGATTATTTCTAAGGCATTTTCGGAAGAGTCGATTTTTTGTAAATTTTGTAAGGACCGTACCTGTCGGCGCCGATGACCCCGGTCCTGGAAAAAAAGAAAGTCCTGAAATCTGCCAAAATGAGTTGTGGATATGCTAAATTTTCATTTAGGATTATTTCTAAGGCATTTTCGGAAGAGTCGATTTTTTGTAAATTTTGTAAGGACCGTACCTGTCGGCGCCGATGACCCAGACCTTCAGGAGCGCGATCGCGCAGGCGCTCCTACCGCGCTCCTCGTAATTTTCGGGGAGCGTAAAAAATAGCGCTCCTAAAAAAATAACGGGACCATCAATGACCAAGTCTCCGAACGCCAACGCTGTACGGTGCGACTAAAATAGTCGCCCAAGGTGGGCATCAGTGATGTTTACGGGCGGTACAATCCAGTGTTCTGCTCTTTTTAATATACTTGCGGCATGCAAACGACGATTGCGCATTGCATTTTTCCATTTCGCCACGTGCAACACACGGCCACAGCTTGGGTGCATTGTGTCCAACACAGCTTGTGTGCAATATACGTGCATAGACATACATGCATCTGGTATCCGACTGCGGCCCCAGACTGGCTCGGCCCCAAACTCGGCCCCAGACAAACTCGGCCCATATCGCCTTGTGTACAAACTCGGCCCCAGACTGACTCGGCCCCAATTGCAATGTGTACAAACTCATACCCAGACTGACTCTGCCCCAATTGCTTTGTGTACAAACTCGGCCCCAGACCAACTCGGCCCCCATTGCCTTGTGTACAAACTCGGCCCCAGACTGACTCGGCCCCAAACAGGCTAAACATTTTATTTTTACCCAAAAGTCCATATAGAGTGTGTTTTCAAAGATTTTAAGGAACTTTTTTTTTTATTAGGAGAGCTATTAGCTCTCCCCAATTATCTCAGGAGAGCAATTTAGGGCTCTCCTGACTTTTTTTAAAATGAAGGACTGGTTACACTACTCACAATAAGTTAGGGATAGTGTGGGGTATATGCAGCCAATATTTTAATGAGGGCATGCATTCCGCTTGAATGATTATGTAGTATGAGTAGACAATTGTATCTGCATGACAGACACACCTTGTCACAGGAATAGGTTAAAACAATCATTTGAAAAAAAAAAATTTTCCAAAATTGAACCACACCAATGTCCCTAACTTATTATGAGTAGTGTGTGTATTACCTGATATATTCCATGAAGACAAGATTCCAGACCTCCAACACATCCGACCGCGGATCATTAACGAGGCTGGCTGCATCTCGGTTACGATGGCGATCATAATGGATCTCGCTACATGGTCCACACGGACCCGAGCCTCCCATCTCCCAAAAGTTCTCTGAGATTCCAGCAGGCAAAATCCTCTCTGCAGAAACGCTGTGTGAAACCACACAAAATATTCATCAAAAGATGCATCGACTCTTGATCAGCGATTGGTTAAAAGTAGATCACATGACATGGGGATTTCTATGTAACAAAATCCAACCACTTGGTCTAAAGTCTAGAGTACATCGACCTTGCAACTGGCAGCAACTAGTGGCAACTGATCAATTGCTTAAAAAGGTTGAGATGTACGCGCATTTACAACTACTGGCAAGTGGAAAAATCCTAGTTGCTGCGAGTTGCTCATGTTCTACTTTCTGGCAACTAGTTGTATTGGTTAGTTTCGTCGATGTACGCATACTTGCAACTGGTTGGTGTCAGTTGAACGAGTGCATCTGATCACACGAGATGCACATCAACAGCAACTGATCAGACGAGTTTCTTCCAGTTCCAAAGTCGATGTACGCTAGTAGTAATACATGTAACAGATTACCAATTTCCAATATGTAGGTTATCTGAACTGACAAAAATGTTAGAGTTTGTCCGTCTTCGTTACATACATTGCATGGGAAATTAATTGAACAGGGAGATTTCGGCCAGACACGTTGTCAAACTTTTGTTGCCGTTCAGGATTTAAGCTTAGCAACATGAAGCTATTTCTTTTATTTTGGGACAAGACAAAGGTATAAATTATATGAAAATATGGTCTTGCCAAATGTACCCTTTTACTGCAAAAACAAAAGCCTAATTTGAAGAGAAATTTTCCTACCCAAGTTCCAGCCAAATGTCTCTGCACTCGGTGTCAGCAGGCAGGTTTAACGTTAGGTCTCCACCGAAGTATGTGATGTATAACTGGTCCTTTGGTAGACCATAGATTCTTGTGAGCAGATCCCATGCCATGGAACAAGCTTCTCTCTGCAGGAAAAATACACAAAGCAGGGTGAAAGAATCAGGGTGTTGCTTAGGAGATTGAAGTGATAATTTAAAACCGATTCATAAAAACAGGAGACAAATTTGTCAAAAAGGCTTCCAAATCACTAAAATTGTTAAAAGAAATTCCCATGTAATTTCTGAATAGTGTAAAATATTTAAAATAATTCACAAACAGTTAGACACGTCTTAGTATCACAGTTTTAACAAATGTTTGTATTTTTTTTGTATACATTGAACAGAGATTTAAAGCAAATTACCTCCTGGAATCAACATATAATTACATTTAAGAAACATCCCACTTGCACTTTTGTCACAAATGTTGCTTTTCTGTAGAAAAATCACATTTTCTCCTTCAAAAAATGCATTCAGTTAGTGCACAAGATAACCATTCATTGCGCGCGCAGCGCCCTCTGTTGTCGCGCTTACGCACAGACCGCTCGCCGCGTCATTTTGTGCATTACTTTATGCAGTAATTTTATCATCTATTTATCTCAGAAATGCAACATTTGCGACGGAAGTGTCAGTGGGAAGTATATCTTAGAATTGAATAAGCTATCGATTCCAATATATAAATTTACCCAAATCCGTGTTCAATGTATATGAAAAAAATACCTATCTTAGAATTGAATAAGCTATCGATTCCAATATATAAATTCACCGAAATCCGTGTTCAAACAAAATCCCAAATTAAAAAAAAAAGGCAAATGTGATTGGCCAAAAGTTAAGACCAGGTCATCACGCACCACAAATACTGACTCTAAGTCATTTCTACATTAAGTTATATGAATCTCCTCACCAAAAGATCATACATTGCAACACCGAGTCACCTGCCCCTGTGACTATACATTGCCAGAACGTGTTTACACGTCCTCCGGCATCAAGTGGTTAATGAGAAATGAGAAAAACTGTTTAACGACATAAGTGGGGCACCAAGGCATTTTTCAACTCTTACCATTTCAAGTCTTTTTGACCAGGCAGCTGATGGTTTTACCCACCCTATAGAACATGTAATTTATCAATTCAAATTCAATTCACCTTGAAATAATCTCCAAATGACCAGTTTCCCAACATCTCAAAGAAAGTGTGATGATGGCCATCCTTCCCAACATCGTCCAAATCGTTGTGTTTTCCCCCGGCTCGAATACACTTCTGGGAGTTTATGACACGGCGGTACTGGGTGAACTCTGAATGGGGGCCGACTGTGCCTAACAAGATGTCTTTGAACTGAAACAGAGAAATGCTGAAACAGTCTTAAGGCGCCTTTCCATAGGTCCCTTTTTTTATCCGTCTTGCATGCAGTGGGGTTTGTACTGCGCTTGTCTGTCTGTTTATGGAGCGATTCAGACGCAAACGCAATGCACGGATAAAAATTTGACCCATGGAAAGGCCGCTTTAAAGCCTCAATACAACATTTGCAGTTACCCAAAATTTTACTTCGCAGGGTGACAAGAAAAATTTGTACAACTGTGAAAATGTTGACAACTATAGACCCCTTGCACAGCGGCCATGACAGAGGGCAGGTTTTCATATTTAAATTATGTGACAATAGATCCACAAAGTGCCAACTCGTGCATGACGCAATGTGACAATGTGACTGCCCTCTGTCATGGTCGCCGTGCAAGGGGTCTATGGACGGCCCCCTAACCTGATTCATTCCTGCATTAGTGAAGAGCAGTGTTGCATCTCGGTGGGGTATGACAGAGGCTGACGGCACAACGACATGCTCATGCTTGTCTCTGAAGTACTCGATAAAAGTGCTGCGAATCTCGTTAGCCGACAACAAAGTCCTTTCCGCTCTCTTCCTTTGGTCAGTCTTTTCAAGACAAAGATGGTTTTCCGAGGTAGAGGTGGGATTTGTGGTGGAGGTGTTGCAAAGTGTTCTCTGATGTTGGAACAGTCGACGAATTCTACAAGTCCGTCTTTTGTAGCAGTGACAGAATCGCAGTATAGGGGGCAGTTTCCATGAACTGGTTGCCACGGAAACCATCATGACTGCATCTTATTTTATAACTGATAAAAAGAAAATTTAAAAATTAACGAAGAGAATGGTAATGAGAAAAATATGACATGATATGATATCAAAATCTCATGCTGTCGATGTGCGCGATGTTTAAGCACTAGCAAACCAAACCGCATGCTAACCTACCGATTTTTTGCTGATTGTTTGCTAATTTTGTTTTTTTCTTCGCCATACTCGGCAAAATTCGAGACACATTTTCCAACAGATAAAACAACTTTCAGGTGTTGTTGAAATATCCCAGTCAGCGACAGGCAAGGATCTTCAGTGGTAGTGATAATCATCCCAAAATGGAAACATTATCAATGATGGTACTTGAAAATGTTGACGCTGACACAAGTAAAGCAGACGACGAACGCATTTGAACAAAACGGACGACAGCGTTGTGCGCACACTCTCTTCGCGCGCTCAGAACAACCACCTTTATGAAATAGGCCCTTGCTTAAGTGAAATTTCGTGCTATGCTTAATCCAAGTGTTCTGCAAAGCGTAACATATTTCATGAAATTTCGCGAGTTTAATAGTCCAGAAGTGTAACGAGTCTACCTCTGCTCTATTCCCAAGTCGACCGAGTCAAACGGCCTTAGAGTCCCAAGTCTGAAGTCAATTCGGTATAAATACCGTACACCCTCGCCACTAATTCTTCCTAATCATGCTAGTAATAACAATATGACTTGATAATGCCTCAGAAAGTGTAAATTTGGTTAGGAAACATGATTTTATTAGCAATGAGAAAATATCAAGTCATGCAAGTTTTTCTTTGAAAACGCTTAAATGTCATGCTCCATAGACTTAGTGCATGGAGTCTCAACTGGTGAGGGTGTATGGTAGTTTTTCCGTCAATTCAAACTGCCTTCGAGTTCGAGCCTCAAGTCAGCATGTTCAGTGAAAATCGGGACTCGAGTACGAGTCGAGAGTCGAGCGAGCGTCGAGTCAGCAGGTCAGAGTCTTTAGTTTACACATATTACTCATTACATTAGGGCAAAGTTTACCAATGCCCTTACCATGCTTACAACTAATTCAATTCCTGGCGGGTGATGCGAGGAAAAACAAAGCAAAGCTCCCGAACAGGCATGAAAGAAAAAGTCGAATGTCCGCCATTTATAATCCTTCTTCTAGACATGTGAGGGCGCTGTCGATGTAAACAAACGCACGTGCGTGCGTGCTCAATTTATTTCCCGCCACATGCGTCTGCGCTACATGCGTACCGTACCCGGCCGGCGTCGAATACCTTTTCTCTAAAGGAGCGTGTCCAAATCACATTTTTGGACACCTCAATTTTCCCATGGGTGTTGAAATTTTGATACCTTATCATTTGTCATATTTTTCTCATTACCATTCTGAGGTTTCGCGGTCTCAACCGGTCAATCCATATATTACTTTCAAGGATATCGTCAAAAACCACCGATGTTTTAAACTATAATCTATCTGGTTCCATAAAACAGTATAGTAATTACTCCAACTTTTAAATTGAAAGTTTCAAATTTCCTGTTTTCTTCCCATGGGTAGTATTTTGGGGAGTTAATTTTAAAATAATTATGCGATTCTCAAGTTAAAACAAAATCCATTTTCTTAAAAATCTGAACACGCTCCTTGTATAGACTCCATTTAAAATCTTTCGACCTTGCGAGGAAAACTTTTACCGTACTAATTCGAGGCCTACACTCATTTTTACCTTTGCTAAAAGAAATTTCCTTTTAATTTTCTATATTATTAGGCATAATTAAAAATACAGGTCCACAATTTCATTGAAAGGAAACATACATACAATGTGTTAAAATAAATTGTGATCAAATTTCATAATTTGGTACTTTCAAAAATGAGCATGATTTCAACAAGAAACATTGCTTGAATAAAGGTTTTAATAAAAGTTTTAATAAACCTTTCACCAGAACAATCATTACAATTTTCCCTCTGTGCATTATTTTATCAAATTTTATACACATTTAAAATGTCATAATATCATTTTTAAAATTAGCTAAGGAAATATCAATACTTGCTCTGTTTTATTTTCTTTTTTTTGCTGTTGGTAAAATTACATATTTGTTACTAAATTTAAAATATGAAATTTTTGATAGTAAAAGTAAATTTATGCATTTGAATGTATCACTGCTATTATTATTCCTGTTAATTCTGCTCCTGTGTCATATTGCTCGATTGACGAAGTCCTTGCTAGCATTGATTTTCATTGCATCTTAAAAGCCACTGTATCATTTACAAAGACCCAAATTTTTACTTTATGTGTTGACAAGAAAAAAACTACTAAGTGTTGACAGCAATAACAAACACCACATGACTTTTTCCTGTCCAAAATAGTACCTTATTGTACAAAATTAACAGAGGGTAGTTTTAAAAAATTGAGCGTGCACGCTAATTTCTTAGCTTTCACTTAACACAGAAACGTACGGAATCATTGGGCAGTTCGAAACACTCCTGTAACTTGAGTAAGGTTTTTACAGTCAAACGTTTGATTAACATTTGGGGACACTGGAAATCCTAAATACGAGCTTCAATCTTGAATTTTTAATTTTCAAGCTATCCCTTACAGAAATCTTCCAAGCTTGCTGCAAGCTTGCGGCAAGCTTGCAGACAAGCTTGCCTGCAAGCTTGCAAGGTTCCAAAAATGCAAATGAGGGCAAGCTTGCCGCAAGCTTGCCGCCAAGCTTGCAGACAAGCTTGCCTACCTGCTCACAAGCAAGCTTGCTGCAAGCTTGCTGCAAGCTCGCAGCAAGCTTGCCCTCATTTGCATTTTTGGAACCTTGCAAGCTTGCAGGCAAGCTTGTCTGCAAGCTTGCTGCAAGCTTGCCGCAAGCTCGCAGCAAGCTTGCCGTATAGCTTGCCGCAAGCTTGCCGCAAGCTTGCTGCAAGCTTGCAGGCAAGCTTGTCTGCAAGCTTGCAAGGTTCCAAAAATGCAAATGAGGGCAAGCTTGCCGCAAGCTTGCCGCCAAGCTTGCAGACAAGCTTGCCTACCTGCTCACAAGCAAGCTTGCTGCAAGCTTGCTGCAAGCTCGCAGCAAGCTTGCCCTCATTTGCATTTTTGGAACCTTGCAAGCTTGCAGGCAAGCTTGTCTGCAAGCTTGCTGCGAGCTTGCCGCAAGCTCGCAGCAAGCTTGCCGTATAGCTTGCCGCAAGCTTGCCGCAAGCTTGCCGCAAGCTTGCTGCAAGCTTGCTGCAAGCTTGCTGCAAGCTTGCTGCAAGCTTGCCTACATGCTTGCTGCAAGCTTGCCTACATGCTTACCTACCGCTCGCCAGCAAGCTTGCCCCAAACTTGCCGGGATTGGAATTTTTTAAATTTTGCAAGCTATATATGTAGGCCTACCGCAGGGACAACTTAGAAAAATTTGAAGCTTTTGAGTTTTGTTGAGAAAACCTAACAAGATAAAACTGCATGTTCATTGCTCTATGAGCAGCTGAAAGGAATGCATTAATCATGTTAATTGCTAAAAAATAAAACTCAGTCCTACAAAATGAATTTAGGCATAAATCCGAGCATAAATGAGAAGATCACAGTACACATGCAAAACCAAGGACATGACCGATTGAGAGTGCATGGCTATCCTGATACATGTACATGTACATGTATCACAGCATCTTTTTTTCTGCTAAACTAACTGCTTAATTTTTATGTCAAATTTACACTTCCTGACACTGATACCTAGTGATATTTGTAGGTAAAATAATTATCTAAGACTAAATAAAACTGTTCTGGCTAGTGTCCTACATGTACAATGAACAATGTTGTTCTATGAACATGATAATGAACAATACAATGGTTTGTCTATACACACATATGTAGGCATACACTACAGTACATGTAGCTCCATAGTCCATGGTCTACACAAGAAACAAATGGATCCTGCTCTGATCTGTGGCCAAATATCCATAAAATAAACTCTTCATTATTTCAGTTTTGTTAATTATACTTGGACGCAAGTGAGGTACAGTGGAAACACAAAATCTTCAATTGGTTCTTTGCTGCAGCCAAAAGCAGCTGTTTATTTGACCAAAACTTCTTGGGATGAACAAAAGATGTGGACCAACAATATGGCCCCTTTTGTTGTCCTCTTTTAGCGGGCTCACCTGACCCAACCATTAATTTGCGGGCTCACCTGACCCAAACATTACTGGGACCTTAACCTTGGTCCATCTTTTAGCGGGCTCACCTGACCCAACATTTTCGGGACCTTCACCTTGGTCCATCTTTTAGCGGGCTCACCTGACCCAAACCATGGACTTTACTTTTGGTCCTATTTTATTTAAATTATGTCTTAAATTCCATGTGATATTAACCCAGATAATGCGCTGTTCAATCGTCGTACGGCTGGATCGAACGATAATCTCTCGGGGAACAGCAGGAGAGATTGCACGTCTGTGCTATTCATATTCTCTGATTAACATAAAAAGTTATTACACACTACAATCTACAGAAACACTTTTTTCAAAAACAATACTATGGCTGTCTGCATCTCGCAAATTAGGCAGTTGCATTCGTGAAGGCGGAATGAAGGGGAGGAGGCGGGATGACGAAAAATTATAAGTTTTGGTCAAATTTCTTGCTGCATAGCTGCAACGAAATACTGGCCGCCAAGCCTCGTGGTCTTGGCTAAATACCCAGGCCCTTGGGCGGACCTTTCATCCGATTGGTCAAGGTATAGGATATCAGGAAATTTCATTGGTCAATCCCAACTCTTGATCTGCATAGCAACCAACAAAAAAGGACCTTATTTGGTAAGGAATTTTGCTTCATTCCGTTTCGACGCTTTTTCTCCGAAAGTCAAGCCACTTCTTCAGATTTCGCAATCCACCCGAAACGAAGGCTGGCCGTTTTGCTAAAGTTGCAAAATTCATAACGACATCGAAACGTTACTGGTTGCGCAATGCAGAACGACAATTTGTGCCAAGTATAAAGCATTTTATCCTTTAGAGATAAAATCAATTATACTTGGACGCAAGTGAGGTACAGTGGAAACACAAAATCTTCAATTGGTTCTTTGCTGCAGCCAAAAGCAGCTGTTTATTTGACCAAAACTTCTTGGGATGAACAAAAGATGTGGACCAACAATATGGCCCCTTTTGTTGTCCTCTTTTAGCGGGCTCACCTGACCCAACCATTAATTTGCGGGCTCACCTGACCCAAACATTAATGGGACCTTAACCTTGGTCCATCTTATAGCGGGCTCACCTGACCCAAACATTACTGGGACCTTAACCTTGGTCCATCTTTTAGCGGGCTCACCTGACCCAACATTTTCGGGACCTTCACCTTGGTCCATCTTTTAGCGGGCTCACCTGACCCAAACCATGGACTTTACTTTTGGTCCTATTTTATTTAAATTATGTCTTAAATTCCATGTGATATTAACCCAGATAATGCGCTGTTCAATCGTCGTACGGCTGGATCGAACGATAATCTCTCGGGGAACAGCAGGAGAGATTGCACGTCTGTGCTATTCATATTCTCTGATTAACATAAAAAGTTATTACACACTACAATCTACAGAAACACTTTTTTCAAAAACAATACTATGGCTGTCTGCATCTCGCACCTTAGTAAAGTAAAAAGAGGCCTGATAAAGCTGATTTCAGATGAGAAATATCACCACATTTGTATTTCCAGCCCTTGCAACACTTTCAAACCAGCATGCAGTTACAAAAGTCTGGTTCCAGCTGCTACTGTATGCTCACTTGTTTAATGTTGGAGTCAGGGAACCAGAGATAGTGTATATCCCTAGACTGGTTCTCAATCTTTATTGTTAAAAGTGTAGGAGATTAGGCAAATAAATGGAACCTGGCATTGCATTCATTTTTTTCTTTTTTTTGGTCTAAACAAATAAAAGTAAAAAGGTTCAATAATTTTATTATCAACTAGTCTTATTTATGTTGCTATAAGCTGGAAGCTTGTTTGTTTTCCAAACAAGTTTGGACAATTACTGTATGGACTACATGCAGAACTTAAGGATTTATATTTTTCTTTCTAATTAAGGCAATTATTTGTTGCAGATCTAGAAATTAATTTATATGAAGAAAAGGTTTACAAAAACATTTGTAAAAAAATGCTATTGAATTGAGAAAATGCAAATAAAAAACGGATTATTATACGTAGGAAATTATTATAGGAAATTGTTTCTCATCAGGCACATGTATGCAAGCTAGCTGCAAGCTTGTACGCACATGTACATGTAGCTTGCTGCAAGCTCGCAGGCACACATACTAGCTTGCTGCAAGCTTGCAAACACACGTGCAAGCTTGCTGCAAGCTTGCACATGGCCTGCAAGTTTGCAGCAAGCTTGCTGCAAGCTTGCTGCAAGCTTGCACATGGCCTGCAAGTTTGCTGTAAGCTTGCTGCAAGCTTGCAGGTGGCCTGCAAGTTTGCTGTAAGCTTGCTGCAAGCTTGCAGGCCACGTGCAAGCTTGTGGCAAGCTTGCAGGCACACATGCAAGCTTGCGGCAAGCTTGCAGGCACACATGCAAGCTTGCGGAAAGCTTGCGGCAAGCTTGCAGCAAGCTTGCAAGCTTGCGGCAAGCTTGCAGCAAGCCTGCAAGCTTGCCGCTAGCTTGCGCACAAGCTTGCACACAAGACTGCAATCTTGTACAAGCTTAATGCAAGCTTGCGGCAAGCTTACATTTCTGTAAGGGATATTTTTAAAGTTACATTGTCCAGGGTTCTCAGCAAATTCAATTTTTTTCTCCCAACAAATTTTTAAAGCATTTACTTTATTTATTTTAAAGCATTTACGGCCGTTTTTGTGCCTTGCCGTGAGTTGAATTATGGGTGGACCGCCAATAATTCAAAATATTGACAGTAACTGTTCGATAACTAAACGTTGGTCGATTTTTTTCGTTGATGTCTCATTTGAAAGCGAATAACTTTTGTTTCTTTAAAAATATCAATTTAAAAAAAAACCAATTTTTTTGAGGGGCCACACCCAAAACGCACGGACAATACATCTTTAGAGGCGATGCTAAGATTATTCACAGAATCCATCCTTGTGTTTGTATCTGCTAGACACGGCTTGAACCTCAACTTGCAGTGGCCGCGTTCTGCTGTTGATAGACTGTTCGTACATCTGCCTGCCTCCATAGCGGCCCATTGATGTCAATGTGGCGTCGGTTCCTGGAAGTCGATGAGAAATAATACAGGTTGAACAAAAAATAACAAATGGGATTGAATGACAAGAAAAAAATTCTAAATAACACCTGAACTCTTTTTTTGGTTTTGTGAAAATGAGTGAAAATTTGCCAAGTTGGCATCTGCCTTATAGGTTTTTGTTTCAAAAGACTGGGGAAGATTTCAATGAAGAAAGTTAAGCTGTCTTACTTCTTAAGACATCTTAAGACAGTTGTATTGCAATTTTCTTCAAACCTGAATTCATTGCTCCCGGTTTTCCCGAGTAATCCGGAACATCAAACTGGCTGGGGATGATGTAAACTCCTGATATGTGACCGTCGACGTTCGGCGGTTCAGTACGTGGATGAATGGTCTCGCGTCTCGTTACGGTGCACTCGTTAGGAAGCAAGCGTCGTCTGTCTGGGTTGTCCAATGGCGACATGAATTCCTGCCACTCTAGGCCCGTGGTGATCGGTGCGGCCAGCCGAGGGATCGTCTTAGTGCGGTCAAGGCTGGCGTTCACATATGGGGCAATTTCCTAAAGGATTGAAAATAGATACTTGATTCGAAAACTGTTACAAATGGCATTGTCTCTGTGTGATTGAGGATGTGTATGATAAAAACGAACCTGTGTATAATATTAAGTCAGCTCAGTACGGTACCTCATCTTCATTCCGAGAAAACATTGAAAAACTGCGTCCATGCTTTCAAGAAAATCTGTAAAGCCACTGTCCTAATTAGGCAGGTTCCCTGGGTATACTGCATGGAAATCGGAGCCACAATACCACAGTAGTCAGGGACCTAGTTTCATTCACATTAGGGGGCACCCTTGTAAAAAAAATCTGTGTGCGCAGACATTAAATAAATTGATCTTTAATAATTGTTTTCTTATAAAAGGATATCATCTCAGGTGGAATCATTGCCTTTCAGTAACATGTATGACCACCTTTTGTGGCAATTGCTGACCGCACCAGCCTTTGTAAGAGCCGCTGGGACAGGGTGCGCCACTCTGCCTGAAATGCCTCTTTGAGCTCTTGCACTTAGGGCTGCATGGGAGGCACATATATGTAGTGGTCAGCTCATTAGATCCTGGTTCAATCAGGTTGACAATCCAACAAAATTGGTTTTCTGAGAGCCCTTAACTGCAGTATTCTCCCAGAAACAAAAAATATATTTCATACGGGAATCATTTTGTTCAAACAGGTCCTCTTTGACCTGGAGGAAATAATTGAAGCTGAACAGTCTTGAAAGCGATTTAACTGTAAAATGCTCAAACCTTCGCACTAAATTGAATTCACTTACCCTTCTAAAGTTTCTGAATTCATACAGATGCTTCGTGCACATCGTTTCCAAATGGGTGACATCCAAAGCCTGCCGACCCCTACTTGCATTGCAGCAATCTCCCTTAAAGTCAATCAAGGCATACGCTATCTCTGACAGTTTGGTGATAAGATCTGTTGAATAAAACATGACTAAGGCCATTACTGATTGGCCAAGAAAAGCTGCATTTTAATAAGCCCATCTGTGATTGGTCAAGGAATGGGGAACCACAAACAATACCCATATTGTGCAAGTTAAACACACTACGTCTGATAAATTTCCTGAAGCAAAGAAAACCAAAGTTCCCCCTCCCCCCCCCCAAAAAAAACCTGTTCTCTTTCCTTGACTTGAAACAGGGAACTTTTAATGCAAGGGATAACAACACAGGGTCATAAAAACTGAAGAAAACAGAAGGGATATTTGTGCACAAAGCACAAACCAATGGAAAATTCCTTTGAGTGCCTAATACGTGACATCACAACTTTGATCATGAATATGGAAATTGAAATTAGCATAAAAACCAACAAATTTTAAGGAGCGTGTCCCAGATCACATTTTTGAGACTTTGACCTCCTTTTTTATCATGGGTGTTGAGATTTTGATACCATATTATTTGTCATATTTTTCTCATTACCATTCTGAAATGTTGGGCTCTCAATCTGTATATCAGCAAAAAACACAAATATTTTGTAAAGTACAGTAATCTGTCTGGTTAAATAAAGCAGAACAGTGATTACACATGAACCAATCATTTTACTTCTACATTCAAATTAGAGATTGCAAATTTCCCATGACAAATTTGAACACGCCCCTTTAATTATAATGACTGTAACTGAGAGGAACAGCATGGATTAAAAGTGGTTTTAAAAAATGCTATTTCAGCACTTCAAAAGTCATAAAATTTCTTAATATTACATTTGTTTTCCGATTCATGGTCTGCTCTCCAGAAGTGATGGTGATAGTTGTCCCTAGTTTCCTCATACGACCTGTCTCGTGCAATCTCCTGAACATCCCGTCTCAGTGCAACCAACTCCTCTCTTAGATCACTCGTCTTGTAATACTGGCGAAAAAAGGAAAACCTTCAAAGACTAATTGATTAAAAAAAATCAATTCAGACACAATTTCATACACCTCATTTATCTGTTTTTTTTTTTAAATCTGACAATCACTTGTGTGACTGTCAAATACACACACAAAAAGAAATGTTAAAATGAAGAAATAAGAGTATTTAAAAAAAAAAGAACTTAGATTCAGTGTTGTCATTTGAGAACTTGTGCAAACAAAAATCTAGCATTTTAGTTTTTACGGCTCATCAAACATGTCAAAGACATCAGAAAGATGACAAGATCAACTTGGTTAAAAGTAGCAAAAGAACAACAAATTGTTTTGCTGCTAAAATTCGTTTTTAGCACCAAATTGTTAACATCATCATGACGAGTGGCAGCTTGCTCCTCCATTCTTCAGTTCTTTCATTCTTTTTTCCCAACTCAGTCATGTCAGTAAAAACTTTACGAATTTTCATGTTGTTCGGACTGACCAAATTCTAGCCCCGCGAGCAGTGCTTCGGAAACCTCAGCCCTGTCTTCTGATATACACCAAATCTGTGGCAAACTCACGCAAATGAATACCAGTTTATAAATATTCCGAAGAGTACGCATCGATCCGATGTCTAGTTTCGGTGAAATCGTGGGGAAAGTTTGAGACTTTCCGTGCGTGAAATTCCGACTTTCACCATGCGCGAGAGCGGAGAGGTCAACACTAGACTGGTTCCACATCCTCAATTTACTTCCCTTCGTCGTAAGATGAAGGGAAGTAAATATGAGGACAGCGAACCAGTCTAGATTGTGTTGACCTCTCCGCTCTCGCGCATGGTGAAAGTCGGAATTTCACGCACGGAAAGTCTCAAACTTTCCCCACGATTTCACCGAAACTAGACATCGATCGATGCGTACTCTTCGGAATATTTATAAACTGGGGTGAGTGCACCTATTGAGCAAATATCAGAGCCATGGGCCAAATTTCATTTGCGTGAGTTTGCCACAGATTTGGTGTATATTAGAAGACAGGGCTGAGGTTTGCCCCACCCGAAGCACTGCTCGCGGGGCTAACCAAATTCCTAAAATTTACACAGACAAGTACTAAGTAGGCTAGATATTAAAACTGTAACAAGACTGGTAAAAGACAAATTAATGTAGGGCTAGGCTACCAACTACATTTCAAATTGACAAACATAAAACAATATTTTGAGTTCAACATTTTCAGGTGATTTTTAATAGCAAAGCAGTTTTTGATAGCAAACTTTAATTTAAACCCAAGTTCTTTTACAAATTACCTGTGAATCTGCCAGGATTCCCGCAACATTCTGGCTCACAATTTCAAAAGCCGCGTGTATTGTTTCTGCAGCCGAAGCATGGTCTATCAAACTACCGCTGTTGTTGCTGTGGCTAACGCCCACCAGGCGAACCGGCTTGTCCACGGGGATGCGAACGGCGGGCAGCGCTGCAGTGTCCGTCTGCATTTTGAGGGACACTTTGGGTGCGAACAATCTTGAAACTAAACCAAACTTTGGCTAGATAACTCGCAGTATCTATGTCCTGGCCGGCCACCGGGTACAATCACCTATGGCTCAGTACCTTTTTAATGTTGATTCAGTACAAATAAAGGTCGATTTTGGAAGTACAAGTTCCCGTTTTCTTGAAGGCAGAGACTAAAACTTGCAATGCACTAGCACTGCATGCATAGCGCACCTGCACGTGTATGTATACTGTTGCTATGCCAACGACCTTTCAACTTTTTGATAAAATGCAGTCTTTGCACGGCCTCGTACTACTATATCCACATGCAGAAGATAGTGCGTTAACCAAACTAAAAACTTGTGAAATAGGTCATCGCACATGCGCATAATGCATAGCAACGAATGTAAACAATCGACCGTCGTCGTCTGCTAGCGATAGCATACAATATAACAGCTCGCTCTCAGCATTTTATAGCTCTGCCTCTGTGTCTCAGTCTAGTCAACTAAAATTCTTTGCCCGATCTAAAGAGTAAAAATAACACACCAAAGTAAATCAAAACGCACATAATGACTTCGGCAAATCCTGCAAATCCACTGACTAGAGCGGAATTCAAGAACGCGTGCACGAGCGTGTTGCAGGGGCTGGACTGCCTGGCCAGACAGCGGGCCGTCATTGACGATCAACTGGCCGCGGTACTGCAGGAGCTCGGTCAAGTTGTCAGCACGTTGAGACCGGAGATCGATGAAAACAAGGAGTACTACGTGGATGGGCCTCTCGTTAGATGTATAGGGCATAGATTTTCAAGTCATAAGCCGAATTTCATATTTCAGTTTATGGAACTTTCAAATCTCAGCCTTGCCCTTGGCAAGAAGTAAAACAATTTTCACCAAGTTTCAATAGGGTGCTCACGTCACAGGGGTCAAAAGGTCATGGGTCACTATTGCTTGTCCTCCAGAACAATAGACCAATGTGGCTGCTAGCGAAAAAGCATTGTTCTCTCCCGATGGAGGACAAGCAATAGTGACCCGTAACCTTTTGACCCCCTGTGAAAGGGCCCTATTCAAATGTTGAACTTTAAAGCCCCATTTACATCATTTGTAGTGACCAACGATTTTAGTTCACGCGAGTTGACAAGACTACAAATTATTTAATGGTACCTTTGTGGGAGAAATTGCCCACGGTTTTAAATCTTTTACAATGATTTTTACCATTCGTTCAACACAAAAACCTTGCATATATTTTTTAAAGGTTTCTTTAAGTTTTACTACATCTAGCCTATGTGGCTGACATTTCTACATGGCATTTCATCAACATTACTTTTAAAATTGTTGTTTTTGTTTTTAAAATTTTCCAATCACGTAACCTGTTTTTAAGTCTGACATTGCAATTTGTTCGTCTTATTTGAAAAGATTTGACAGCGCATATCTCCAAGGCCAAAGCAATTCTTCAGGAGCTGAAGCGGACTTGCAGTGAGGGCAGTGCAAACTACCATGGCTTGGATTACTGCAAAGAACACAGTGTACAGCATCTACAAGATATCAAGACAGTGCTTAATGTATGAAATAGAGCTTCTGCACCGGTGGCCATGACAGGGGGCAGGTTTCCTTATTTAAATGATGTATCAATAGAACCACAAAGGATCTACTCATGCATGACACATGGTGACTGCCCCCTGTCATGGCCGCCGTGCAAAGGGTCTATACTGACAAAGAATTTCGGACTCAACCAATACTTAAAGGAGCGTGTCCAGATTACATTTTTAACCCGACCCTATTTTTCCAATCGGTGTTTTTCTCATTACCATTCTGAAATTTTGCGTTCTCGATCCATATATTTTCAAGGATATCATAAAAAAAACAATATTCTGTAAACTAATACCCGGTATACCCGGTTCCATATAAGTGATACAGTAATTACACCAACTTTTTTGCTTCCACATCCAAATTGGAGATTGCAAATTTTCTGTTTTCTTCCCATGGATCGTATTTTTGGGGAGGTATTTTACATGATTGTTAGGTTATAATGAAATCCATTTTCTGGAAAAATCTGAACACGCCCCTTTAAAGACAAAGACCCAATGTATCATTTGCAAGATGAAACATTTTGCGAATTCCTGGAATAATGACATTGCATATCTAAAGAAGAATGTTGGTAAACTGGCCTGCTAAAATTTCAGCTATATGTACAAATGTAGATGTGGCAATGCTTTAGCACAAGACCTTCAAAATTTTGTGCTAACTGAATGGTAAAAAAATGAGGATGCACACTCATTTTTTTTCCAAAACCAACTTCAGTTCTTACAGAAAGCATTTTGGACTGAAAGAAATTCAGCTGGTGTTTGCTGCCATTGCTATTTTGAGTAAAGTTTTTGTCAACTGATGAAGTAAAATGTTGGGTCCTTGGCAAATGATACAATGGGCTTCTTAAAGACTTGGGATTTGAATTGAGATTTGACAGAAGGAACTTGTTTTATACAACTCTGCTGATTTTTGCCGAACTTGTGCATTTGTAATTTCGAACACTGTGAGCTTCTGCTTTGACTCACCGGTATTGCTTAAATAACAAACTGCTTGCACAGGCTTGAAACCGTGGCAACAATTTTGAACAGTTCTGAGATTTTGCAAAAGCTGCTCATTGTCTCAAAAATTTGCAGGCATTTCTGAAACTGAGGAACAAAAGGAATGCAAATTTTCCCCACTTTTTGGACTAAAAAAGCAGTCAATCTGAGAGTGGGAATTTTCAGTACAAACAAGCTTTATGCAGTCATGCATAATGAAGCTATTATGTGAATATTTCGATGTCAACTTAATTACAAAAGAAATTTTTATTGAATTTGCATTTCTTTTGTTGCTAGGGCCAAAAAAAACTGCTGCAAAGGGATAATCCTAAAGACATACCTCTTCAGTAGAAAATATTTGAAATGAAATGTACTTTTGTGCCAATTTATTTTATAAACAGGCACTGAACGATTTCTACAAGCACACGGTTTCTCGCAAAGACACACAGTTCATAGAAAGTGCAGTCGCAGCCAAGATGGCGCCCAAGTCCATGCGCAGATCGGGAAGTTCAAGGGTAACTTTTGCCGACCAGACCATGCCGGAACTCGGACAGACGCCCCAGAATACGATAGCTTCAACTTTATCATCGTCAGACAAACACACTGGGTTGGGATCGCCAACCTCAGACCAGCCTGTTCGGGTTCAGACGTGGGACAGATCAGGAGATTCCACGGACCCCAGTACTCCTGGAGCCTTTGAGCACATGCGGGATGTGATGCGCAAGGACGTACATTTAGAGAACTGGCCCAAGGAACGGCAAGTCCCACCCAGTGTCATGGAGAGAACTAAACCTCCGCTCGGTGAGTAAGACCGGGAACAAGTTTTAGTAACATCCATAGATAGAAATTCAATGACATCGTGCTTTCCACCATTTTTTGTGGCATTTGACGATCATGACCCACGTGGCCCGAGTGCTCACTAGGTTTAGGCGACTTCGATTCCAAAAAAGAATCGCAATTCCATTTTTGACGGTACTACATATTGTGCAGATGACAACCTAAATATTGGCATCAGACGCGTTCAAACGGACTAAATGCCCATGAAATGATTCCTACTGGGAATCAATTCCTCAAAAATCTGGAATCACGAGTCTGATTCCCAAAGTAGAATCGATTCTACTCGACTCCAGCGTGGAATCGCCCAAGCCTAGTGCTCACCAGTAAAATGAGTGAGGAATGCATATTGGTTGCACTTATCTCTGTCACCTTTCCTGTTGAGTTGATGTTGGTTGTTGCACCGTGGCAGTTGCGCTGAATAAGAAAATGTCTTTCTACAGGCTCCATTGCGAATCAAGTAAAAATGCTTTATTTCAACACGGTGGTCGAGCGGTTAAGATGTCTGCAGGAAGTTGTGGGTTTGAATCCCACCCAAGCTGATTATAAAGTTTTTCTCACTGTGTCTTGGGAATACAGTGCTAATAAAGTTATGTCTGGAAAGGGTACAACAAACCCTAATTGACATTCAGTCTCACTGACGCAAGATAAATCACCTCCTTGCCAGCATGTACGAAGTATGCTTTGCAGTTTCTCTTACATGCCATATTATACTGAATTCTGTATCTCCACAGTTCACCCAGGCCTGCGAGATGTTCACAACTACCGCAACTTGCCGCAGTTTACTGGGATAAATCTTCCCATCCAGCAGTTACCAGTGGGTGAACTGGCCCTGCCAACGCCCCACGTACCACACTGGGACTACCACAACAACTACAGGTACTGACGACCCAACTACAGCAACTTGCTGCAGTTTACTGGGGGTGAACTGGCCCTGCCAACACCACACTGGGACCACCACAACAGCTACATGGTTTAACAGGTCTCCCAGGCAACCATGGAACAACCACTAAGCTTTTCAACCCAGGATATTGAACTCAACCTCACTCCAGAACAGGGTTGAAAATTTGTGGCAAAATCCTCGATCCTGTTTAAAAAGGTACATTAAAGCCTAGGTCACATCACACTGTCACGACGTAAAAGTTCTTAGGGAATCGTAACCTTGCCCCAAGACTAAGATTGATTCATTTTGTTGTCCCCCTACTTATTTGGACGTCACTCACGCTGAGGGGGACAACAAATCGCAGTCTAGGGGCAAGACTACGATTCACTAAGATTGTTTATGTCGTGACCAATCGTGGCAGTGTGACCTACAATCCTGGCCAAAACTCGCTGGGCCCCCACACCCTGGCCCCTGTTTAATGTTGTTTCTCATTGCGTGGTCTGTGTTCCACCTGCGGATTACAACATTGATCGGGGAGCAGGGGGGCGGTGGGAGGTGTCCCAACAATTTTGGCCAGGATTGTAGGCTTATCATATTGGTTCCATTTTAAGGTTTTAAGCCTAGCGTACATCGACATTGCAACTGGAAGCAACTCAACTGATCAGTTGCTGTCAATGTGCGCGCAGCCTGCACAGCGACGGCAACTGGGAGCAACAAGTCAGTGCACATTTCCAGAGCGCGCACATCGACACAGCAACTCGGTAAAGCCTAGAGTACATTGACCTCGCAACTGGAAGCAACTGTTGCTTTCAGTTGCTGTCGATGTGCGCGCACGTGATCAGATTCACGCGGGCAACTGGCAGCAACTGGCAGCAACTAGTTGCAAGTACGCGTACATCGACGCAACTGACCGCAACTGGGTACAACTAGTTGCCAGAACATGAGCAACTCGCGGCAACTGAGATTTGTTCAGTTGCCGGTAGTTGCAAGTGCGCGTACATCAACCTTTTTAAGCAACTGATCAGTTGCTCCCAGTTGCCGGAAACACCAGTTGCCACAAGTTGCTTCCAGTTGCGAGGTCGATGTACGCTAGGCTTAAGAGTTTACTTTTTCTGCTTTTTGATTGATTTAAGCATTGATTATAATTAATTAAAATCAGATGTTTAAACATATGTTCAGTTGTATATATATATATATACCCAATACAAACTAAATTTTGTCAGTCAAGTTTGTCATCTTGCACACAGACGTACAAATGAAAATAAATCAGCAATACAATGCATTATCTGCGAATTGTACAATATAATTATTTATTTGCTCGTATTTTTTTATTTATAGCATGTTTATGCATAAAATTAATGTTACATCTGTGACAGTTCCAATATACATGTGCATATCTGTACGGAGATTCACACAACGTTTTCCCTTCACTGGTATTAATCAAAAATTAATATACTACTGGGAGAAAAATTAGCTTGGAATGTACACATTACAATTTTTCATTTAAGTTTTGGCCACGAGGAGAAAATAAATCATTCGTACTGATTTTATTTTTAAGCCCAGCGCTTTCAAAATGTGATCATGATTTCTTCTTAAATATATTTAAGCGTGTCTTTATAAATTGATACAAGTGTGCAAATAATTGTTCATTTACATATTGACCTATTCAATTGTTGAATAATGGATAAAGAAAATTAGCTGCTCGTGCACACAATTTTCTGTGAGCTAAATTTGATCATAAAATATTCTGAAACCTGGACATTTAAAGTAAAAAAACGAGTGTGAAAACTAACAAAGTACTAAAATATTTAAAATTTATGTGATTGAAAAAAAGGGGTTGCATGCACTTGGGATGGAAAATATGGTCCATTTTTTGTATAGAAAGAATGAGATGATTATTCAAACAAATGTTGCCACCTCCAAAAAAATAAAGTTTTGTTTTGGCACACACCAACTCAATCCCATCTCAATTAACATAAAAAAACACCACGACTCGGTAAATTACCATTTTGACAAATTTGTCTTTGCATGTCAAAAATAAATGAAGTCGTCCATCCATACAAAACTCATCTTAGAGTAATCTTCTCGGCAAAGATATTTTAGTGGCAAGATTACCCCATTCGTTAAAATGTTCCACCAGAAGAAATGATCATCGTAGCTGAATTTTGTTTCCATAGCAAAATACGAATACTTTCCTCACAAATCTGCCTTGTATCTATAGTAAAGTACCACCGACATTCATCAAAATTTGTAGACTGACGGAACATTTTTTTGCAACCTTGATGATTTTTCTCAATTTTGATTTAGAAATTCTCTATAGTACAAGTTCAGGAGCTAACAGTGAACTTGCAAATTAGTCACATCGTCATGTTGTAGTCACATCAGAACGATTCTTTTACTCTCAACAAAACTAAATCCATTCTACTTCGAGTAGTTACTGACTTTCATGCCTCAGTAATAAATATATTAAATCTGAAATTGCAGATTTCATTTTATATAGGAGTTCTTTTTTCAATTGATTGGAATAAGGCATGTCAGAAAGAAAGTCGATAAAAAGTTTCATAAGCCTCGACATCGAGGCAGGTCGTTCTGGCCTGGATTTCGTCTGAATTTCAAAGGGCGCTGAGGCTAACTGGAGGGGCACCACGGCCAACTTTGTTCAAAATGTGTGCTGGTTAATAGTGTATACAAACCTCATGAAATTCAAGAGGATAGGCCAATAAAACTAAGAAAAAATGTGGGAAAAAACAAGATTTCAGATTTCGAGAAAATTATCCTACTACATATATTTTTTTCTATAAAATTAACGTGCAGTGCACAGTTTGTGACGTCGTGATTGCACACATGTGTAAAAAAAAGTTGTTAATTTGTCTGTAGTTTCAGCATACAACTAGACTCCTGCCGGACTCAAGATTTTATTGTAAAAAAGCCTTGGTTACGAAACACTTAATTGTGATGTGTCAAATTTAGAGGAATTTGAAATGCTGTATTTAAAGGCCCATAATATCATTTGCAAGATAAAACTTTCTTTATGGAATCCTAGAAAAAGGGGCGTAACATACCTAAACAAGAATGTTGGTAAACTAGTCTGCAAAAATTTCAGCTACACAGACGCATTAATGCCTTAGAAAACCTTCAAAATCCATGCATGGTTTTCGCATTAAGTAAATAGTAAATAGTAAAGAAATGTGTGCACACACATTTTTTAAAAAGCCACCTTTGTGTTAATATTTTACAAAACGTACCATCTTTGATAGAAATAAACTTATGTTGTGTTTGTTACCATTGCTATCAACACTGAGTAAGGTTTTTCTTATCAACTCATGAAGTAAATTTTTGGGCCATTGCAAATGATATAATGGGCCCTGAATATGCTGTGCATTTTTTGTCATGGATGTACTCTTCGTAAAAAAAATTACGTTTGCATGGATTTCCACACAAGAATCGTTGGCACTTTGCTTGCTCACCTACACTCCGCAGTTTACCTTGATCAAGATTCATCTGTTGTTTCTTGGTGTGGGTCTATTGGGGGTGGTGCACTGGGGACCGACGTGGTAGTGCCTTGGGTTAGGTAGCCGGCAACACCTGGGCCTGAATGCAAATTGAAAACAAAAAAGATAAATTAGACAGTTTACGCATCCTTAAATGGCCAGTCTTAGATTGGCCGAGAGCACGTCACATGGTCGGTCCTAAACGGACGACAAAGGCCGGGACGGTCTTAAACACTTTCTAGTTTTGCCTGCAGCCACGCCAGTTTCATTGGTATGGAACACGCACACAGAAACTGCTAGCGCCCGAAAGCAAATTAGATGCACTGTGTACCCAGTCATGTGTGTGTGCGTACAACACGCTTGCATTACACATAACGCAGCTCGGGCCATTATCAGCGTCCAGGCCTCTAGTCAAAGGCCATTCAAACCCACTTATATTCCCTAAGTAAAGCAAGCAACCACAAGCAAAAGGTCCTTCATGGTCATTTGCTCAGCACGTAGCTCGCTGTATGCGGCCAGTATCTGCTGCGTGTTCCACCTCGCAAGGCTGGGAGACAAATATATATGTGTGATTTTTTATGTCTTACAAATAACCCAACCTACCTGTAAGATAGCCTGAGATGTTGGTGTTGGACAGGAACAAATCGTGTTTCTGGTCCTTGTAAGACGACCATATCGACGACTTCTCTAATAATGCTGTCACCTGCAAATATAATCCAACATTTTTTTGTGAAGATAAATTTGTCAAGATAAATAATCATGGCCTTTGAGCGATTTGAACATTTGCGTTTATTAATTCACTGTACAGCCAGGTTTATCTTAAGTGAGTTGTCTAACTTACTCAAGCTAAACCAGTGCCTGGTACTAACTAAGTCTTAGTTAAAGCAGTAGTCAATTCTAACCCGTTCTCCATAGTCCAGTGAGTTGGCCATTGCCTTGAGTGATTTGACAATCTGTGCTTTGGTAGAGGCTGGGTTGTCTAATTAACTCAAGTTGACCTGGCATTAACCAAGTTTATCTTAATTAAACCAGTGCCTGGTACTAACCAAATCTTAGTTAAAGCAGTAGTCAATTCTAACCTGTTCTCCATAGTCTAGTGAGGTGGCCATGGCCTTGAGTGATTTGACAATCTGTGCTTTGGTAGAGGCTGGGTTATCTAACTTGTTCAAGCTGTCCGAAAGTAGACCCAGTAAAAATGTCACAAGATCGCCGTCTAATGCCTGATGAAGATAACAGAAATATATGCAGAATTTGCACATGCACAAAATGTAACGAGAAAGAAATATTAATCGCCGTTGCTCTGATGAAATGCACCCATTGCGGTGATTAAAGGAGCATATTCAGATTTTTCCAGAAAATGGATTTTGTTCTAACCTAACAATCATATAAAATACCTCTCCAAAATATTATCCATGGGAAGAAAATGAGAAATTTGCAATCTCCAATTTGGATGTTGAAGTAAAAAAGTTGGTGTAATCACTGCATAGCTTTATGGAACCGGACAAATTAGTTATCAGTGGTTTTTGACGATATCCTTGAAAATATACAGATTGAGAACACGAAATTTAAGATTGGTAATGAGAAAAATATGGCGAATGATATGGTATCAAAATCTCAACACCCATGGGGAAAAATGGGCGCTCAAAATTGTGATCTGGACACGCCCCTTTAAGTTGTTTGTAAAGCCGGCCGTACACCTTGTGTTTAGACTCCGAAATTCTGCGATTGCGTTGCGACGGACACGTACACAAAATCATGACCACATTGCCATCGGAACGCATCGCAAAACCCGTACACCTTGTGATGCGACTGCACAACATGCGCTATCGTGATCGGATCACGAATCTATCTTCCAACGCACCTGTTTAACAAGGTCCGCCTGGTCTTTCTGGAACATTCTGTGGAGGCTATCACACGCTACGGCCACCATGTCAGGCCTTGATTTCATTCCTGCTATCATGGGGCTAATGCAGTCAGTCTGTGCCATGCTTCGCACACAAATCTAAAATATAAACATGTATGGGCAATTCCATGGTTAATAACGTTACATTTTTAACAGTTTACTGGAGTTCTTTCATCAACACGCAAGCCTGTCAGTTCTCCATTATGGTATCATCATTGCATCTTACCAATGACTATCAGACAGTAATAACTAAAATCATTTAGCCCCATTTTGTGAATTGTAATAACAAATTCAATCTCAGTTAGCAACGTTACAAAAACAGGACATGGATAAAAATGCATGTCTTGAAACAAAAAGTTTCCTCAAATGGGACACAACTGAAACAAACCATCATATTTCTTTCACTGCATGTTTACTGGCGTGTGTTATTGTGTACGAAAAGTCACAGCTAATTTCACCAGTTTTAGGAACTATTGACAATCATGGTTAGTAACGTTACAGTTAGTCATGTTACAGCTGTCCCATGCCTGCAGAATTTATGACTTCCCAAACGGAAATAAACTTGTAGTACATTTTCTTCAACATTTCAACACTAAATGTGTTTTTGCAGAAACATGTTGCATATGCTAACATTTAAAGTCATTTTCTACACAAATACATAATTCAACATTTTGTGGAAATGTCCAAAACAAATGTACAATTCTTTAAGCCGCTCTCGGGGAGACGTTGCAACAACACAGAACATGCGCCTGTGCTACGCCATATGCAGCACGATATGGGGCCGAGTGTACACGCCCTACCATTGTTCCCCCATTGTGTCTCAAACATCAAAGGAATTCCTTTCAGTTTTTAGGGGGTGTTGGTGCGTTAACAAAAGGGAAGAGTGTGTTGAGTCATAGGGGCGTGAGGGGGAGTCCTTAGGCCCCATATCGTGCCGAGTATAAGCTACCCCTGTCGGTATCAAATTAGTTGGCGATTATTTTGAGACGACGACATTGCGACAATTGGCAAGAGTAGAACATGTTCAACTTTTGCGACGTGATGCTGATCATTGCATCCAACTTAGATGGAAGAATACGGGATGCACACAAGACGCAAGTCACATGCACATCCAGGTTTTCTTCAGCCAATCAGCAAATGGAAAAATCACGCCAGGGAATCCTTGTCACAAGGAATCGTGTCACATGAGTGTGGTTGTAATTATTTTGTGTCGAGTTGCCGCTTGTCCAGTCGAGTTGCCGCTTGTATAGTCACTCACTCGAACTTGGTCACTGGTGTAGCGCCAAGGCTTGGGGAGAATCTGCAACTATACCAAGGCTGAGTAGAGTCCATCACAAGTCTATCACAAGTCTAGAGGCGATAAAATCACAAGTGCGTGACAAGTCCAGTAACAAGAATCAAAGGATGAACACGCTCAAAAGAATGCCGTTGTTGGAGTTCATTTGAATAACTTGTGACTTGAATTAACAGGGACATGTGGTGGACTTGTGAAGGCTTGTGAAGGACTCGACTACAACCTTGAACTATACTCACGTCATCGTCTACAATGCTGTTGACAGTGATGATCGCAGAGCGCGGTATTGCTTCATTCTTAGACTTCATAGCGGTCAGTATGGTGGGTATGTGGCCTAGCTGTGGGAGTTGAGCAGCTAGCATGGTTTGGGCCTTGAAGAGGCTGACCACGGCTGAAGTCACTAACTCTAACTGATCGCTCTATCAACAGATGGAAGGAAATGGAAGGGTTTGACGTACTGCAAGACGGTAGCCAGCTGGCAAATTTAAAACCAGTTGACGCCGGGATTATTTTTGGCGGGAAAAAATACAAATTTTTAAAAAGGCAAATGTGATTGGCCGAAAGTTAAGACCAGTGGCCAATTTCATAAAACATGTTAGCACCCGATTTTTTATTAAGCAGCCCTTGTGTTACATTTAAGGCCGTCCCGGTCCGGTTACGAGCATATATTGGAAATTTGTACACAGGGTTTTTAAAAAGACATGTCACACTATTTGTAATCGTTTTTGGTCCTAAGTTATCTCTTCAGAACAACAAACTTATTTCTTTTATTTTGAGACCCGACAAAGGTATTTTCTGGAAAATATGGTCTGTGTTGCCAAAATGTTAACTTTACTGTGGAAAGACCCAAATACTTCACGAGTCGAACGATCACTTTAGTGAAATATTTATTTCAGTGGTTACAATGGGATTCCACACTACACGCAAACTTACATTGGGCGATTTCTTCTGTATAAGGTCCGTGAATTTCTCCAAGAGCGCCACCATGAACTCGCGAGGTTTGCGTAGAACCCACGTGGGCTGCGCGATGAATAGCCGAAGGAACACGCCCCCTATGACTATCTCGCCCTCTGAATCGGCGTAGGCAACCGTGAACGTCTCCGGAAGTTTCCAGGATGTGTCGATGTCGGCATTCTGGCTCTTGTAAAATCTTGGGGGGTGGGGGGTGAGAGAAAACAAGCGGTTGTTATAAAGTGTGTTCGAGATGCTCACACCAAACTACACCGGGTTTACAGTTGAAGTTAGAAGTTTACATACATGTACACCACTACCATCATCACCTAAAATGGTAAACAGGACTGCCCGAACCATTGCAAGGTGTACAAGCTATGTTTTTAAGTACTGCAAGCATGTGAGGAATTCCACAAAATCACAACTTTAGTAAAGACCGTTACAAAAATGGTGACAACGCAAGTTTAAGCACACCAGTTTTAACACAGTTGTATGTAAACTTCTGACTACAACTGTACATCAGAGGAAGCCCCCAGTAGATGCAAAACGAATGTCGTAGGGTTTCGCTTTAAATTCTGGGAACACAGGTCAAAGGTTGTTGCCAGGCAGGGTTTTAATAAACACCGTTATCATTTGACTCAGTAGAAACAAATTAAAGGTACAGGCTCGTAAGCAATGCGCGAGCGCCAAATTCGTGCCACGAAATACGCAGCTCCATAGCAAAGGCATAGAGCTGCGTATTTCGTAGCACGAATTTGGGGCGCATTGCTGATGAGCCTGTGCCTTTAAGCAGGCACCTACGCAAAATTTGTTGTCCTAAAGGTAACGTCAATGCCCACAGACAACTGATTGAGGAAAATGCATATACACCCCTTTCCATCCTTGCGTCGCGATTCCAAATTGTCCGCCATGTTTTATTACTCGCAACTTTCACTCGGTTACTAGGTGACATCATTACACCTAGCTGTTGATTTTTAGAAATGGTCTCAAAAACTCAGCACAGTCTGTGTGACATTTTTTAAACTACTCGCAATAATTTAGAGAAAATTGGTATCTTGTAAATTTTGGAAATTTTTTTTTCCCCAAATGACTGTTTTTTTTTACCTATTCCTGTGACAAGGTGTGTCTGTCATACAGATACAATTGTCTAATAACATAAAACAATCCTTCAAGCGGAATGCATACCCTCAATAAAATATCTGCGTACACCCCACGATATCCCTAACTTATTGTAAGTAGTGTACTTACTCATCCTTCATCTTCTTAACGGTAGCTGAGACTTTTTCTCTGGCCTCGTCATTCCAAATCAACTCCGGGTTCTCGTGCACACCTGGGGGAGTTTAATAAACAAAGACACTTTGGCAACAAAAACTTTAGAAATATAATATCAAATCCCAAGAGCTACATTAAGCATGAATTTGTACAATGACTCAGCATTATTTGACTCCCAAAATGGCATATTCGCACGTGTTCGAAAGGGGTCAATACTGCGCACTTATCAAGTGAACGCCTCTACTATCATTACCGCTGATCATAGGGCTTCATTAAATCACTCCATATACCATCTCAGCTCCCTGGGGAGTATACAGCAACGGCTGCCTATTAGGCGATCAATGGCTAATCAAACACATCAACATTCGCTATCCTCTCAGGTACCCATTTACTCCTGGGTAGAGAGAAGCAATGCACGGCAAAGTACCTTGCTCAATGGTACACATACCATGGTTAGACGTCACTGCACCCAAGGGACGATGGGATAGATTACAATACGATGACGAGATTGTGTGTGCGCGTGTGACCCTACTTTATTAAAATACGATTACTATCCGATTGTAATAAGTTTGTCCCATGACCCTGGTCCTTGTTAGAAATACATGCGTCACAATCATATCACAATCGTACCACAATTGATCACGTTCAAATGACATCACTTCCTACAAATTGCCACGTGCATCATGATTTTGAGCGTATTTTTTTGTGACGCGCATCAGTTGCGCCGTATTTCGAACAAATTTTGAGCAAAGATGTTCCAGCGTGTGCGTGCGCGTAATTTATAGCGTTTAATACGCAGTAGCATTTTTTCCTACGAAGATGGCGTCTGTGAACGTGATCAATCGAGAATTTTCCCGTGTGACCCCGGCCTTAGTGTCTACCTTCAAACATGTGTATGCTGGCCTCAGGACTGTCCCTCATAGCGTCCATGAAGATCGGAGGCAAAAACTTGCAGAGTAGAATTCTGATGCGTGGCCCCATCAACTTGTCAGACTGCATCTTGGCAAAGAGTTCGGCCGACTTCTCCCTGACGTTGGGATTGGGGGAGTTGCAGAAGAGGTCAAGGACGTAGATTAGACCACCTGGTGGGAGGAAAAGGGGAGGGAGGGGAGGGGGGGGGGGGGAGGGAGGGGGAGGGGGGGGGGGGTGATGTTGAGGGGGTGGGGGGGGTGATAAAGAGGGTTGTTTAGGTCCAAGATAAATTGTTACAACACAAATTTATGCAGGGTGCAGAATTCCCTAAACGACCAATCGAATACCGAGTGGGGTGCACATAACCTGCACTTTCTCATCAGCATATTTCTTACGCAAAACGTGCTAACCTGCACACTAAAATAAAACCGGTCAAAACCAGTGTGTGTGCATGTGATGTATGCATAATTTGCTTAAATGTGCTTCCCTGACTTCTCAAAGTTAAAGGAACGTGACCAGATCAAATTTTTGACTCCCCCATTTTTACCATGGGTGTTGAGATTTTGACACCATATCATGTGTCATATTTTTGTCATATCATATATCATATCATGTATCATATTTTTGTCATATCATGTGTCATATCATGTGTCATATCATGTGTCATATCATGTGTCAAATTTTTGACTCCCCCATTTTTCCCATGGGTGTTGAGATTTTGACACCATATCATGTGTCATATTTTTCTCATCACCATTCCAAAATTTGGTGCCCTTATATTTCCAGGGATATCGTCAAAGATCCAGCAAATTAACCTGAATTATCCGGTTACATAAAGCAGTGCAGTGATTACACCAACCTTTTCGCTTCCACATCCAAATTGGAGATTGCAAATTTCCTGTTTTCTCTACATGAATAGTATTTTAGGTAGGTATTTTATGTGATTGTTAGGTTAGAACAAAATTGTTTTGGAAAAAATCTGGTCACGCTCCTTTAAGTAAAATACTTTGCCAAACAGAACGTTTAAAAACCAAATATACTTAAGCATTTTACTGAAGAAAAAAACTTGGTCACGAATTGAATACCATTTTGCTACAGCCAAAAAACTAAGTAAAATTCTCACATATTTGGCTCGATTATGGAATTGAATACCACCCCAGGTCATTACTCTTCACTCACCTTTTGCGACAATTTCTTTGATGATTTTTGTGTTGGAAGACAGAGCGTTTAGAGTTTCAATCACAGTCAGACAACCTAACAAAAGAAACATAAATTAAAAGAACACATGGATATGGATCATTCCATAAAAATGAGAGCCAAAGTGAGACATATTTTTGTAAAAACGGCTTTTTCCGACTTGCCAAACTTTTGCCAACCCTACAGACCGTGTACTTTGTAAATTCAAAATACTTTATGAGCATTAGTTTATTGAATCATTCTCGTCTTGTTTTGAGTAATATCAACAAATACACTGTTTACCATATTTCATAATGATAAATATTAAAATGGCGATTGTTTTGGTTAAATAACTTTTTAAAATGAATAGCTCATTCAAAAGATAATTAATTGGCAAACCATGAAAATCTGTTTTATTCAATTTATTTTATGTGAAATTTTAAACTATTAAGTGAGGCAAATTCATGTTGACTAACCTGTCGGTAGTGAATGTAGCGTTAGAAGGAGATATGGAAGTACATCAGAATCGGCTATGTTGGATACACAATCCTTGTTGGTCGTCACACTCCGAACAACCTGAAACAAACAAACAAACAAACAAACAAAAATCAAGAAACATGTTCTTGAGAAAACTGAGAAGTGGTATACAAGTCTTCACGGGCTGGCTGTGGGTCACATGACCGAGTATGGGAGGTGCAGTAGCCTAGGCTGTGTTCGGGCCTGTACTTGTGTTAACACAAGTAGTACTCCTAAGCGTACAAATGCTGAGAATAACACTTGGGAAAGTGAGAGTATGCTCTCGCTACTCCCCAACAAATGGGGAGTGTGCTCTTACTATTATTATTATTATTTATTATTATTTCTTTCTGGTATTCATACCAAGGATTCCTCAATAGTGCTCATTACACTGTCACTCGCAAGCGTGAGGAAACCCATGAAGAATTAGAATTAGAAATGCATGGCCAGAGACACCGGGGATGATCCCCCTTACTCTTCACGAAATAATGCTCTGGGATCTTTAGAGTGCGTTTTTATTACCTAACACACTGGACCAACGGCTTTACATCCCTTCCGAAGGATGGAGCAAGTGTGGTTAAGTGCCTTGCCCAAGGGCACAGGTACCGTAGCCGTGGGGAGGTTCGAACCTGCAACCCCAAGTTTTCACCTATGATTGCGAGTCAATGACCTAAACCGCTCGGCCATATAATTTGCACGAAGATTGCAGAACATGTATGGAATGTAGGTGAATTTGCTCAATGTGTTAACTCGATATCTGAAACAACAACTTTAACTAAGGATTATTCCAGACAGCATCAAAGATCCCGCAAAAGTTTTCATGTTTTTCAGTGATGTATGTCTGTATTCTCTTCAGTTTCTTTTGAGCATTAATTGTCGAGTGATGGCAAGAGAGGGCCATTTTGACTGACGGCCATTCACGCATGCTGACTGCAGGTTTGCCATTCACGCGATGTGACCCGAGTGCAGTGCACACCGAGTGAGTTCGTGTCCAGGCCTACCCACGTCCATTATAACGACACCTTCCGTGACCTCCTAGCCAAGATCCCAAAGGGGATGTTTTCAGGATGAAATCCAAAGTACCAAGTAACGAGCACTGTACCCCCGAATGCAGCCAGGGCGTCACATGACGGTCGGGTACCATTCTTTCCCTGGTTTCATGTAATTTCACTGTGGCGTCCCTGAACTAGAAGATTGAGTTAATTACCTCGAGAGCCAGCATTTGCAGTTTGGTTGCACCGTTGAGTTTAAGGAGTGAGAAGAGAAGTTTGTAGTGGCCATTGCACTGGATCTCAGTTCCTGATAAATGGCATCAAAAATACAAATTATAAACCTGATAAACACAATGTTTGGTTTGGAGCCTAACCTGAGACCTCTGACACACCGGGCAAATGCTCTACAATCAAAGACTGGAATTTTTCTCTGTGTTAAATGGAAGTATAACTGAGCACAGCAACATGATGCTTTGTCTCCAAAGAAGCAAAATAATCAAATATGTGAGCGACTCTAGCAAAATGAGACGGAACTGTGTAGAGCTCTGCAGTGAGAAAAATGCAAAAAAATGAATGGGGTGTTATTTGTTTTCAAATTTAAAAAAAAAAGATTCTTGTCATTTTTCATATTTTGAGATCATATTTTAATGAGTTGGTGTAAAAATCATAAAATAAGTTTTTTTTCAACAATTGGCCGTCATTTCAACAGGTTTTTTGTCAAAATCTATTTTTTAAAACATCCTCATAAAATGCAAACAAAAATTTAACATAATGTCCTGTTCAAGTACAACAAATGGTATAAAAAGAAAATCTCTTCACAATAAATTTACAACACTCACAATAAGTTAGGGATATTGTGAAGTGTATGCATAGATTTTATTGAGGGTATGCATTCTGCTTGAATGATTTTGTATATGATTAGACAATTGTATCTGCATGACAGACACACCTTGTCACAGGAATAGGTGAAAACAGTCATTTAAGAAAAACAAATCAAAAAACACAACATACTGACAATCCTAACTTATTGTGAGTAGTGTAATTGAAAACCAAATTTCAACATCTGCCCAGTTCCATCTCATTTCACAAGAACACCTCGCACATTAGGTGAGAGAAAATACAAAACGTCATTTTAAAACTTGATATATTCACCTGGGTTATTTTTGGCGACGTTGCCGAGTGACTCCAATGCCATCTCACAATCCCCCAGTCGCTTTGCCTGGGTGCTGTTTTTACTGGTGTCGACTGCCTGTGCTGTAATTGCCATCAGAGAGTGCAGGTACTATCCAAACAGAGAAAAAGAAAAACAAACAATCCTTGAAATTTGCTGCAACAATCTCTTGTATTTTAATATTGACTGTACGTATTTACAAACAGTATTACATCCGCATGATCTAACATAAGGCCTTGGTTACTTCTATAGGTTGCGAGTTCGAATCCAGGCCTACCCACGTCCATGATAACGACACTTCCCGAGACCTCCTAGCCAAGATCCCAAGAGGATGTTTTCAGGAGGAAATCCAAAGTACCAAGTATGGTGCATTTGCCCCTAGGCAAAGCACTTTGCCACATGTTGGGGGCCGTCCATAAAGTACGTACGCACGGAGGGGGGGAGGGGGAGTTGTTGACATTGCGTACACCATGCGTACAGGGGGGGAGGGGGGGTCCAAGCCAATGCGTATGTACGCAAACCGAAAATGTCTTTTTAGTAAATCGGAAAAGGATGGACAAGTTGACCATGGCTTCAGACCTTATGTACGAAATATATTAGACAGGCCACACATTTTTCTCACACATCTCACATTCTTCTCACTCCTCAAATTAGGTTTTCCCATTAAATCCCCAGTTGAATGATGCTTGATCATGATGTGTCATTTTAAGTAAACAAAACAAAATGCAAAAGAAATCTATACATTTTGTCATTTATTTCAGACTTAGGTGGCGACATGCGAATCATACTACACGTAGTAGTATATAGCACTATACATGTAGTACTGAACCATTTTTACCAATGCTGAGGTATATATGGAATGCGTATGCGTACAGGGGGGAGGGGGGTTGGAGCCACTGCGTACGCCATGCGTACAGGGGGGGGGAGGGAGGGTCTAAAAAGTCGGCATTTCATGCGTACGTACTTTATGGACGACCCCTTGCTTCTCTCCACCCAGGAGTAAATGGGTACCTGCGAGGGTAATTAAGACGTCGTGTTTGGTAGCTTATAAGTGCGAAATAGTCAGCCGGGCACTGCATACTCCGCATACTGAAATTGCGAGTGCGAAGCCCGAAGCCCTAACAGCGTAGGGTACTTCAGTTTGACTGGTTTATTGCAATGGGCTAAACCAGCGACTAAGCTGAGACTGGCTAAGTTGGATAGCCGGCTAAGTCAATTTTATTGCAATCCGCCCCAGATGCTTTACCAGCTGAGCCAGCTATGAAGCACAGTGGTATTACGTTTTTGTTTAAGGGTTATGTTTTTCGTCTCTTCCCGTTGCATGTATATGTGGGAATGTGGTCTTCTGCAGTTAACATTGCTACGGGTTTGTAGTACAGTGAAACCTGCTATTAAGGCCACCTTGATAAACAGGCCACCTGCATATAGTGGCCACCCACCTTTGGTCCCAAATGCCATGTGTATAATGCTTAAGAAACCTCTACAAAGAGGCCACCTCTTTATAGTGGCCAGTTTTTTACTGTCCCGAGGGTGGCCACTATAGACAAGTTTCACTGTACCATATGAAAATTATCTAGGGTATCAGAAATTAAGCCCCTGACAAATCCAAATTCAGGGCATTTCTAATACCACTCGATATCACTAGCTATGATGCCAAGCAGTAAAAATAACAGAGAAGTTGCTTTGACTGCAAGCTATGGGTATAAAACTGAACAATATTAATATTGCCTACCTGTGCCTGAGAACCCAGGTAATCTAGAAGGCTGACTGTGAATCCTTTGGCATCCTAACATGTCAAATAAAAGGAAAAAGACCAGATTTTGTTAAGACCTTTACATTTGTGCATTGTAGGATTTTGTTTTGGGTATTACAAAATTGATCACATATATAGACAGCAAGCAAAAGTTAAGAAACATTTCTATAGACCATGGTGAATAGCTGCCATCTTGTGGGTCAGTTTATTTTGTTCCTTGAGGACACGCATGGTTGCACATTTTGTGCTTACATTGTTGACCAATTTCAATGACAAAAGTTGTCCCAGACAGCAATTCGATACGGTCCATTTAGCAAATTTGTATATCTGCAACCCTTTAAAGAAATTACCAATGTTATTTTCCCAATAGAGCTTCTGCACCGGCGGCCATGACAGGGGGCAGGTTTTCTTATGTAAATGCTGTAATAAAAGAACCACAAAGCACCTACTTATGCATGACGCGCGGTGACAATGTGACTGCCCACTGTCATGGCCGCCGTGCAAAGGCTCTATACAGGCATTTTGCTTACTTCTAAAGGAAAGGTGGGCATGTCGTTGTAAACTCGAACAAACACGTCGCCAATGATCAACTCTTTGCCGTGTGCGCTGAAGATGAAGTCGGCACCAAATGCTTCGTCGCATTCTCCCTGCGATGGATGGAGTCAAAAGATTAATAAAGTTTACCCAAGAACAACATAGACAACAATGCATTTGGCATTTATACAGAATACATGCAACAGCAGAAACGTCTGCAGTCATCCTTCTAAGCTCATTATATCATTTGCAGATACTTTTTTTTTAAATTCCAAGAACAGCATTACATAACTAAAGAATAATGTAGATAAACTGCCTTGTAGAAATTTCAACCGCAATGCAGTAATACTTAAATAAACCTTAAAAATTCAAGCATGTTTTTTTTTGTGTTGAGTTATAAATGGCAAAAAAGAAAATTTCGCAAAAAAAAAAATTCCGACAACGGTACCATTTTACATGGGAAAAAAAATCATGTGGTATTTGTTACCATTGCTATCAGGTCAGCAGATGGTTTCACGAAAAAAATTGCGTAGCTTGCGCAACCTTTTGAAAATGGCATATGCTCCATATATATGCTTGGTGGGGCGTTTCAAATATTCGTTCTCAGTCAGTCGCGTACTCTATGACTCTGTGGCAGGTTTCCCTGTCAATTTGTTGATTAACGTTTGGGGTCATTCATTGTAAATGATACAGTGGGCCTCTAAGCTAGTTTTAGTGATGTAAATTACATATGAAGAAAAGAGAGAGGTTTCTTACGGTCTTGATTTTGCTCTCTTGCTGCCTGGCCGAGAATTCTGTGATCTCTGCCCTCGTTGAGTTATCCCATATCAAATATGGATTCTCTGTGTTACTGTTCATTATCTTCAACACCTGTTGACAAGAAAACAAAAAATAAATTGTAATTTATTGTTAGAACGTTTTTGAAAAGGGGGAGTGGGGTCTTAAAAGTCTGCATTTGCGGGTGGTCGGGTTGGCGTTGTGGTTCTTTCCTCGCCTTTCGCCTCTGGGATCCCGGGTTCGAATCTGGAGGCATGTATGTGGATTGGGTTTGCAGTCCCGACATGACCGTGTTGGTTTTCCCCCGGGGATTTTTCTGGGGGTTTTCCTCCCACTTCTAAAACCGCAACTCCTTCATCGTCATCTCAAGCTAAAACCGTATAGTTGATGGCATAAAGGGCCTTAGTCAAGATGCCATCAAATCAACAACAACAAGACAGCATTTTGTGCATGTACTTTAAAGGCCCATTGTATCATTTGCAATGACCCAATTTTGTTTTTCATTTTGTTTGACAAGAAAAACCTTACTCAAAGTGTTGATAGCAATGGTAACAAACACCACATGAATTTATTTCCGTCCAAAGTGGTATTTCATGCTGGAAATTGACCACCAAAGGTGGTTTTCTAATTTACCATCATTTTGTACACAAAATCCATATATAGATTTTCAAGGTTTTCTGAAGCATTGATGCATCTAAGTAGCTAAAATTTCTTCAGGCTAGTTTACCAACATTCTTCCTTAGATATCTTACACTCTTATTCCACGAATCTGTAAACAGTTTTATCTTGCAAATGATACATATGTACTTTAAGGATGGAGCATTGATATGATTGTGTATGGTCACACACAAATTAACTTGTCAATTGACTATTAACAAAATGGCTTAGCTATTAACACTGATATGATCATCTTACCTCATTAACTGCCACTGCAACCTAGCCACAGTAAGCATTAGAACGAGAGAAATAGGGGGTTGTTATGGAAACAAAATGACAAGACATGAATGCACTGTGAAAATGGTCACACTGTGAAATGTATTAAGACGGTGAAATGTAACAATGTTGAGGAAAAATGGCCTTATAAGGAGCTTGTCCAGATTTTTTTTTCACATGATATAGTATTAAAATCTCAACACCCATGCGAAAAATGGGGGTATGGGTCAAAAATGTGATCTGGACACGCTCTTTTAATGTTTGGAGCAAATTTCTGTATGAAACTGCCTTTTTGTGGTAGACAATCACAGATAATATAAATACGTACACTATCGGAAATGAGCAGTAAATCAGACATTTCACAACTCCCTCGCATGATTGGCTAATAGATTTTGAATCTACTCACCTGATTGGATGTTTGTAGTGACAGCTGTTTGGCAAGGTACGGAGTGAGGAGAGCGGACAGTGATTTCCGGATTGCAGGGTTTTCTGGTGTTTTGTCCTCTACTCCGTAACCACCGAGCCTTGTCAGTGCCAACAAACTCAGCCTTGCTAGGTTGTTGGTTACTTGCTGTGGAGGAAAAGAGATGAACACGAAGATTAGGGAAGACACACAAATAAATTTTTTTTTAGCGGTACAGCCTGCACGAAGGGAGAAACCACAATCTTTCTCTATTTGTGCAGCCAGTATCGCTAAAAAAAACCTGCCGGTACCGCTGTCGGTACCGGCGTCGGTACTGGCGGTTAGATTTGTGTGTCTTTCCTTACGGTTTCAATAGCTATGTGGTCCATACTCGAAAACATGTCTCCAATAAGCATATATACAGAGTTAATTCTAAAAGCTAGGAGCAGACTTCTATATGGGTCATTCAGTAAAAACAAGACATGTGTCCCGTTTTATCTTGTGACACTTCAGGTGTTGACCTTTTTCTAAATACCGAGCTTAAGAGAATGATTAGCATATAAACAGAGAATGATCAGCATATAAACATTATAATGGCCTAGTGAATCGGACAACACCTTTACCTGTTGATATTACTCAAAACATGACAAGAACTATTCAATTAATTCTTGATTAAGTGTGACATTTTGAAACTTTTACTGTATTATTGACATTTCACATAATTTCACATAATTTGAATTGATAAAGTACATGTTTTATGGTTAAAACCATAAGCTAACTTTTTCGGAAAGAACCTGGTCAAAAAGACTTAAAATGCTTGGTACCCTCGTACATTTTTTATTGAATGTTATTAAAAACAATGATACTAAGGCATGTTTAACTCTTTGTAAATTATTTTACTTTAGAATATTTTAACTGTTTATAAGTTGGAAACTGCGCGAGAATTTGTTTTCAAAAATGTAGTAACTTGGAAAAGCCATTTTTACAATTGCATCAAAATGTCACACTTTGGCATTGAAAACTCTGTTCTTGTATTTTGGCAACACGCGAACAGGGTTTCGAATACGCCCATAGACTGACCCACTAACCTGCTGGTTGGAGCTGGAGTCCACGTCAACTCCAGACGCATCTAAGGTGAAGTCATACTTGAAGAGAAACAGCAGTAGATGCCAGATGACGCCCGCTTGGTGCAGGTGGTCCTGTAGGTACTTATCTACTGCGAAGGCACTGACACACTTACATGCTTCGATACACAGTAATGACAGGTGCTGGAATAAGGTAAAAAGGTATAAAAAAGGGTATTACAAATAGTTTCATACCCCTGTGTGATTGAAGATATGCATGATTAAAACCATCCTGAGTAAAAGTCAGCTCCGTACTTTGTCTAACTTTTGAGAAAACAGTCACTTCGCCCCAAAACCACTTGGGCATTTGGGCGAGGTAGTGTTTGGATGAAGTTGTTTTGGGGCAAAATGGCCTTTGGGTGAAGTGCTTTAAGGCAAAATGGTCCAGGGCGAGGTGGTTATGGGGCAAAATGAATTTACGTCTCGCGAGACGAAAAATAATTGTTTTGCTTATTTCTCAAAGACTATAGCACTTCAGACAAAACTATTTTAGGGGAAGTTTTCTACCGTCATCGTGTTTATATTGTGTAAATCTGTGAACATTTTTGATTCCTTGAGATACCAATCATGTATTCTAACTTTAAAAGAGCGTGTTCAGATTTTTCCGTAAAATGGATATCGTTTTAACCTAGAATCATACAAAATACCTCCCCAAAATACTATTAATGGGAAGAAAACAGGAAATTTCTAATCTGCAAATTAGATGTGGAAGCAAAAAGGTTGGTGTAATTACTGCACTGCTTTTTGGAACCAGATAAATTAGTTTACAAAACATCGGTGGTTTTTTGACGATATCCTTGAAAATATACGGATTGAGAACGCGAAATTTCAGAGACAAATAAGACAAATTATATGATATCAAAATCTCAACACCCATGGGGAAAAATGGGTGGGTCAAAAATGTGATATGGACACGCTCCTTTAATAGGTAGTTATGAATGACATTGAGAGACTGGGTACCAATTTTAACACATAGGTGGGGAGAGACAATCTGGAATAAAGTGTCTTGCCTGGGGACACAAACTTTGCAGTTCATATCCTACCTTGAAGTAAAGTGTCCGACACAAGTCCTTGATAATTCCCGGTATCTCAGTAATACGATCTCGGCACATCTCAAACTGGGCTGCCACGGCGTAACACTTCATCACGTTGATGCAAACCTTAAAAGTCACATAGTAAAATTTTTACGAAACAAAACAATTTTTTGTACTTGGATTATTATAATTGCTTCTTGATAAAAAAGTTGCAGTTGATTATCTGTTGCAGCTCATGTTTGCTTTGATAACAGGGGCCGTCCATAAAGTACACAACCTCTCCCCCCTGTACGCATGTCGTACGCAGTGGCTCCAACTCCCCCCTCCCCCCTCCTGTACGCATACGCATTCCATATATACTTAAGCGTTGATAATAAAGCATTGGTAGATGGTTAAGTACTACATGCATAGTGCTACATGTATATACTACGAGTAGTACGATTCGCATGTTGCCTCCAAAGTCTGAAATAAATAACAAAATAAATACATTTCTTTTGCTTTTTTTTTAAACTTAAAATGACACATTAATAATCAGTATATACAGATTTAAAGATAAAGAACCTACAGTGAGGAGTGAGAAAAATGTGTGGCCTAGTAATATGTTTTGTACAAGGTCTGAAGCCATGGTCCACTTTTCCATCCTTTCCCGATTTACTAAAAGCAATTTTTCAGTTTGCATACATACACATTGGCTTGGACTCCCCCTCCCCCCTGTATGCATGGTGTGCGCAATGTCAACAACCCCCCCTCCGTGCGTACGTACTTAATGGACGGCCCCGTATACACTACTCACAATATTAAAGTTAGAGATATTGTGGGGAGTAAGCAGAAAATTTATTGAGGGTATGCATTCCACTTGAATGATTTTGTATATGATTAGACAATTGTATCTGCATGACAGACACACCCTTGTCACCGGAATAGGTGAAAACAGTCATTTAAAAAAACAAAAATCAAAATGGAACCACACCAATATTTCTAACTTATTGTGAGTAGTGTACTCTTCCAAAAAAAGAAAAAGGAGCTCACCTGGACAGCCAAATCTGCAGGTTTGCTGCTGTGGCTTAGTACGCTGACACAACGGACAAAGGCTTCTTGCAAAACCTGAAAGGCAATGCACAAATTTTATGACGAGTTAGATTTTTGTGGAGTGGAAAAAATACAAAATGCTAAGTAATCATCACATTCATGTTTCAGAATTGTCAAAACTGTGTGTCCCTTTTAACCTCGTTTAATTAATAACAGTAATAGTACAGTGAAACCTGCTATTAAGGCCACCTTGATAAACAGGCCACCTGCATATAGTGGCCACCCACCTTTGGTCCCAAATGCCATGTGTATAATGCTTAAGAAACCTCTATAAATAGGCCACCTCTTTATAGTGGCCAGTTTTCGTACTGTCCCGAGGGTGGCCACTATAGACAAGTTTAACTGTAGTAGTAATAATAATAGTCGGTTCTGATGATTTCTCTCAATTTTATATCATTGGAAAGCCCTGTTATTCCTCTTTACGATGATGTGTCATTTGTTATGATTAAGTAATTGGGGGATGTGCAGCACAGCTGAATACAGGGGCGGGTGTAAAGTGAAATGTCACAAAATGCATTGCTATTGTCAAAAAGTGCATTGACACATTCCCATCCTCCAAGCAAAAGGGGAATGCACTGCATGACAATAGCAGTGAATTTTGTGACATCTCACTTTCCACCCACCCCTGTATTTCGCTATACTGCACATCCCCCAATTGATTAATCATAACAAATGACACATCACTGTAAAGAGGAACAACAGGGCTTTCCAATGATACCAAATTCAAGGGAAATGATTTAGTAACAAGAGAGAAATCGTCAGTCAAACTTGACTTTCCGAACTTTTTGTTGAGGAGTTTAGATCATTCCATGTCCTTCTTACTGCATTTAATTAAGGTGCTTATTTACTTTTGGGTACAAGGATGCAATTTAAGGCAAAGTGCCTTGCCCAAGGGCACCATGGACAGGCCGGGATGGGATTCGAACCCACAACAAGTGGATTTAACCAAAGTCAGATTCAGTTCTGTACACCATTCGGCCAGGGTACACCCTAAAGCCCCTAATAATCAGAGGTAATGTTTCGATTGAACATCCAGAATTTTACTGGTAAATAGAAACACAAAGTTTCTATTGAATTGCTCTCGTTAAAAAATAGCCTTCCATCACGCTTCGTGAATTTACCGGATAGAGGTCATATATGCAGGGGACAAACACAGGAATTGGATCAGTCATTGTGTGGTCATGTGTTTCCGTTTTCTCCGCTGTATATGCACTTGGGGAAAACGGTGCATGTTTCTATAGACCTTATGCATGGCGGCCATGACAGAGGGCAGGTTTTCATATTCAAATGATGTGACAATAGACCCACAAAGTGCCTACTCGTGCATGACGCACTGTGACAATGAGACTGCCCTCTATCATGGCCGCCGTGCATAAGGTCTATTCGTGTTTACTGGATAAATTCACCAAAATTTTCCTTCCTCAAGAAGGAAAATTGAAGGGAATAAGCAGATATTTGTTTCTAATGAATGTGTCCCAATAGAAACATGCATAATGTGATAACAATTGGTGACATGCAAGCTATTTAAAAACATTTATATTTTTATAAATTTCAAGACCTCAATTCCGTTCTCGCGACAGAGTTCCTCGGCATTAAGCGCAGAGCAGTTGACGGTGTGGAACGCCAACTCGCTGGCTGCGATGAGCAACGGCGCGGCCTTGGAGAACAACGCGTCGTCGTGCGTCTCCATCCTGATTGTTGTAATTAGCATTGGGTAGCCAGCGTACTTGTAGGGCTCCAAAACTGCCAAAAAGAAATGGATATTTCCAGGGTAAGAGGGTACATTTGAAAAACAAGTAAAAAACCCATTCAGATGTCTTCCTTCGGAAGGGATGTAAAGCCGTTAGTCCGGTGTGTTAGGTAAGGTAACGCACTTTAAAGATCCCAGAGCATTTCTTCGTGAAGAGAAGGGGAGGGATTCCCCGGTGTCTCTGGCCATTTCTAATTCATCATGGGTTTCCTCACGCTTGCCACGTGAGCGACAGTGCAATGGGCGCTTTTGAGGAATCCTTGGTTTCAGTACCAGACAGAAATAATAATAATAATAATAATAAAGCCCCAATACATCATTTGCAGACCACCCAAAATTTTACAAGTTGACAAAATTTCACACAAGTTGACAAAAAAAAAATCAGACTAAAAGTATTGATAGCAGTGGTAACAAATGCCACATGATTGTTTTCCCGCGTAAAATGGTACTTTTGTGGGAGAAATTGCCAACAGAAGGCGCTTTTTATTTTTAAAATTTCTGCAGACAAATTTTTTACCATTTATTCAACACAAAAACCATGAATTAATTGTTCAGGTTTTCTGAAGTATTACTGCATCTATGTGTCTGAAATTTCTACAAGGCAGTTTATCAACATTATTCTTTAGTTATGTAATGCAGTTGTTCCTCTTTTTAAAAGTTTTCCAATCATGTAATCTGTCTTTAATATGATAAAAGTAGGCCCTATTCATATGAGAAAAGCTGAGAACTCCTCAAAATGTTGTTTTTGACCAAGCGTGGTATTTTCTGAAGACTTACTGTTCTTGTATCTCTCAAAGAGAATGCTTTGCGATCGTAGAATGAGCACGATGTTGTCTGGATTTGGACCATCCATGTTCTTAGAAGACTTGCTGCACAGGAACTCATAGGCGCTGCTGACATTGTCAAATATATCCTGGGGGAATTCAATGGAAAACAAATACATTGGAGGGGCATATTTCAACATATTTCCATAAATTCAGACATACATTTCAGAGGTTTTTGAGGGTTTGTTAAATTTTTAAACACATGTTCTTCAAACATTCCTGGTAGAAGTGTAATTCCTTACTACAAATTTATTGTAATGTCAATAAAATTTTCGGTTTTAAATATTCATTGAGCACATTTTGAGCACAAAATTCATTGAGCATCTGCCTGATGAGTAAGATGTCTCGGGTTCGAATCCCAATAAGGCCATATGATTTCTCTCTCATCCCAAGTTTAGCAAAAGAACAGAAGACGTACCCTGCCCTCTGGGTTTTTGTCAGGATGGTATTTCTGAGCCAGCCGGAAATAGGCCTTGCGGATCGCTGCTTCGTCATGGCTGACAAAATAATAAAAAGACAGTCATGTTAAAAATGAAATTGTTTATACACAAAACAAAAAGGATCGTTTTCAAATTGTTCAAACTCCACAAGCTCCCCATTTAGACCGAGCCCAAAAAAAGAAAGAAAAAAAAAGTGCAGGCTTGACTCAGATTTTCCACGGCAAACCCAGACTGCCTGGAAGGCTCACATATGTTTGTTGAAAACAGCAGCTTGGTGCAACGCTGCATGAAAATTTAGACTCCCTCTGACACCCAAGTCTATCTTTTAGCCCAAGATGAAGGATTCTTACCCTCCAACAGACGTCTTAAGTTTCAAGACTTCGTAGGCCTCTTCGATGGACATGGATGGTGGCTTCTTCTCCACTTCTTTCTTCCATTCCTCCAAGATGTCCTTCAGCAGTTTTACCTGCATGGATGAGATTCAAACTGAATACTAAGATACATTACTTAATAATTCAGAGTCATTCAAAAGTATTGACGTCATCTTTCATTTTGTCTATCAGTGAGACGCCAAACCTGGGTTTCTTTGGTTTTTTTTCTTCAAATAACTTTTTTGGACTACCCCCTAAATAATATGTGGCCCACCACTGCAAAACCAGACTGAGGTTGGCAAATACCATTTCGAGATATGGCACTTACAACATGGAATTTTTTTTCTTTTCACAAACTTCTAATTCTATTAAACAGTATGTTTTAAGAAATAAAGAAAAAAAAATGTACATTTTAATAAATCAGTATCTGTGTTTATATTTAGGACTGGTGTTATTTCAAGGAACACGTATTATCCCGTCACAAAAAAAATATAATGTATTGACTCAGTTTTTACGTGAGTGTAGACCTCCTTAAAGGCAGAGGCTCGTCAGCAATATGCGTGCGCCAAATTCGTGCCACGAAATACGCAGCTCCATGCCTTTGCTATGGAGCTACGTATTTCGTCGCACGAATTTGGCGCGCGCGCATTGCTGACAAGCCTGTGCCTTTAACAGCTGTGCATAAGTAAACAAGTCTGCATGAAGAATAAGTAGGCGGTTGATCACGTGATTTTGATTCTGTATGTGAATTAATGTTAAAATTAAGCTCAAATTTTAAAGTCCATAACATTCTACGGGAGTTCCTGAACTTTAAAAAGTTGTATCTCAAAAAATATACCACCAATACGAGTCAAAATGCCAGCTATCCAGTTGTGTAAAAATCTTTTGTATCAAAATTTTATTTTTTAAATCGCCTGATTTTTTGGTGTTTCACTCACAGGTTCTCTGATTGGCCAATCAGGAAATCGCTCTTTATCACACAGGTGTCTCAAGTAGTAGATGTTGACAAACAATTCTCCATCCAGTTGGGGGTAGTTAATGAGAGGGATGGGGCAGTATTGATACATGGAGCGGGTATTGCTCTGAAGACGCGGTGTAAAGTCTGCTATGTGAGCGGCGATCTTCTCTATCATCATACGCCTACAAACAAAACAATAATGGATAGGCTATGGTAATAACATTCATGTCAACTTTTTTATATTAAAGCCCCAATACATCATTTGCAGTTAGCCAAAATTTTACTACACGAGTTGACAAGAAAAACCTGACTAAAAGTGTTGATAGCAATGGTAACAAACACCACATTATTTTTTTTCTGTGTAAAATTGTACCTCTGTGGGAGAAATTGCCCACTTAAAGTGCTTTCTATAAATAACAAAAAAACCTGCAGACAATTTTTTACCATTCATTCAACACAAAAACCATGCATGAATTTTTGAGGTTTTCGGAAGTATTGTTGCATCTATGTGGCTGAAATTTCTACAAGGCAATTTTTTACCATTCATTCAACACAAAAACCATGCATGAATTTTTGAGGTTTTCGGAAGTATTGTTGCATCTATGTGGCTGAAATTTCTACAAGGCAGTTTATCAACATTATTCTTTAGTTATGTAATACTGCTGTTCCTGTTTTAAAAAGTTTTCCAATCGTGTAATCCTTAGCAGAGACGCCAACATTGCAATTTGAAAAAGTGTAATTAACCACGGGGCACCCGCTTTGGATACAACATTGTATAACTTACACCCAAGCCCTATTTAAACCACACATTTGAAGCTATGCATTCTAGAATTATGTCACAATACTGATCGTCATTGGCTGAAACAATTGTACAAACTATGCCTAAATTGTAAATGTTGGCATCTCAGCCTTAGCAAATGAACTTTGACCCCTTACCTCATCTCGGCACTCCAGATGGCTTCCGGCGTGTCAAACTCTCCCAGGAATGTTTCAGCAAACTTCTCGGCGCTGTGGTTCTCCAGATAATGTACCATGGCCTCTGGAAGGATGTGGCCTAGGATACTGCGATGCATGGTGCCTGACTGCTTGTTCTAAATACACAAGTGAAAATGCAGAGAGATTGTGATTGCTGTGGTCCATAAACCGCGCAATAAAACAATTCAGTTTAAAAAATGGGGGACAATTTGAAAAACAAGTTAATAGTTATGTTCACATGTCTTAAGTTTCTGATTTTTCTTAAATTGTTTAGATAAAATAAAGACATTTCAAGTGAACTAGACGTTCTTATCTTGTATCTCACTGAAATGCACCCTGTTACTCTGGAAAGTCCCATATGGGTCTTTCAATAAATCTTGTTTTTGTAAATTCAGGACATATTCTTTAAATACTTTCCATCTCAAAGAGTGAGTACATAAAGTACAATTCATACAAAATGCTTTAAAAGCCATTTTCATGATTTTTGTACGAAAAATAACACATATCAGGTGTAACGGGGGCCACTAAATGTCACACTTTTGGACCCCTAATTTATAGAAAGACCCATATACAGGTCCTTGGGACTTTAGAAATTCCCTTGTTATAACAATCTTGTACTATCAGGAAGCCAAATTAAGAGAAACAAAGACTTGGCACATGTAATTGTCCTTGTTATAAGCAGTACCACATTAAAAAAATTATGCTCTTATTATTTGGTGTTCCACTGTGTTTAAACACACAACTTCTAAATTCTAATCTGCTTAGACATGGGAAAATGCTTACCTCATCTGCTCTGAAAGCCTGCCTCATGTGGGTGTACTTTAAAAACCTGTAAAACAAATTCAGAAAATAAATCAGATTTGTACGCACTTGTTAACCTTTTAATATCATAGGGGATGCAAGCAGTTGTGAGTGTCACAATGTTTAGACCTTTAGACAAATTGTCTTGGATGTCAAAGATTAATCCTAAAACAAACGAATGGGGCTTGGCTAGAGGCCCAGTTTTCCCAGGGTTGGCCCACTGGTGTCTTACCATGCAAGGGGCAGTACGTTGGAGCCAGTGTACATCATAATGAAGAAAAACACGCCGGTCAGATACAGTCTACCAAGTCCGGGGTTGTCTTGGATGATGTCAAAGATTAACATCGAGACCTTCTCCACGAGGATGGGGTCAAAGGTCAAGAGAAGCTGCAGCAAGGAAAGGTCAAATGTTAAGCTGTCACTCATCAAATATGAAGTTAAAGTTTAAAGGCAATACACATGATTGATTTTTGCCATCATTTTCAGAAATTTATAGATTGATTTGGCGGTTACAGCTAATGCTATTAAACTCAGCATCTCGTTTGGTGAATTTGTGCACAATTTAAGAACTTATTATTTTTGAAGATTAAACAGCTAATACAACAATGTCTAAAATTCAGTTTTCTCCTCTAAACTGAGAGTACTAGGTAATTATCACAAGTAGACAGTGTTGTTGACGAGTCACCAATATCGAGTCCGAATCACGAGTCACTTTCCCCGAGTCCGAGTCATGAGTCACTTGTTCGGCAAATTAATAAAACTAAATTTGCTATATTTCGTTCACACAATATGTGAAATTATGATGTACTCATGCGCTCCTTGCGGCCTGGTTGGGCAGTGTACATATTCACGCATCGGACTGTTTTTTTCCCCTATGAACCCTGCATTAAGCGGGCAAATATATATGTTTTCTTTTTTTTAAATATGTGACTCGTGAATCACGAGTCACCATGTTCGAGTCCGAGTCATCATGGTCGAGTCCAAGTCATTTTCAAATGTGACCCGAGTCGAGTCCGAGTCACCAAAATTGTGACTCGAGTCGGACTCGAATTCGAGTACCACAACACTGCAAGTAGACTACATTTAAATTGACCTTGTACACAAACAAAATAGTGCCCCTACCTGGATGATGTGTGGTTGACAGGTGGCCTCTGAAAGGAGTCTCTTTGGGCTTGGTAACGGGCGAATAATGGCTCCATCTAAGTCTCTGTGATCAGGACAAGTGAATGATAAACTTTCAAAGAACTCAAATTCCTAAACCCTATGGTGAGGCTAAAACATTATTGATCGTTTAATACTTTGTGATAACATAATGCACAGTTCTGACCTGTCGACCAAGCCGAGCCCGCATTACCATATGGGTAATTCTCTAAATTAGGGGTCCAAAAGTGTGACATGCTTTTTAAGATTTCAAATGTTTTTAGTGATTGAAAGTGGTTTCCCAGTAGAAAATAATTATTTTTATTTTAACAAATGCCACTCAAATTTAATGTTTATTTATTTATTTATTTATTTATTTATTCACCATATCCAACAGCGGAGAACCGCCAATTACAGGAAATGGGAGCAAGTGTGGGTGAGTGCCTTGCTCAAGGGCACAGGTGCCACAACCCGTCGCGGCCCGGATTCGAACCTACATTCTAGTACTAGCACAGGAACTTAAGTTCGACGCACTAGACCGCTCGGCCATAACACCGTGTGTAGGTATGGCACCAAGATTAATGCAAACTTATTCTACAGCCAATTTTCATAGGCGTATGTAACCTGGGACACCAAACTCCTATTCAATACCATGGAACAAATTATAAGCCTTTATGGTCTTTTGTTTTCAATATTTTTCAGGAATCAGGGAACAAAATATTGATAAAAAGGATGCTGCCCCCTATAATCACAGGCCACAGTCCATTACTGAGAATTTGTGATCATGAGTGGTGATTTTTGAGGCAGACAGTGTCATACGTAACTGGGACACCAAAAGTTTTGGACCCCTAATTTTGGGAATTACCCATATATGACCAATCACAACAGAGCTACGCAGACAACGCATTAGCATATCGCTCACAGACGCACATGCTTTTAAGTGCAGTTCTCGGCCGTACCATGCATATTGCTTGTATGCAGTCGCCCCCAAGTGAATTTTTGTTTCAATGTCGGGCGGTTCGCTGTTCAAAGGTAGGAAAGTGCAATTTTTATGAATATATGACATCCCTGTTTTGCAAAATAAAGCAAAGAAATTCTGTGCTAAACAAATTTTTGTTCTAACAGGTTCCATGAAATTGGGCTCTGGTCCTTTACTCAGTGTGTGCTAAGATAACTCTCGACCCTAAAACACAAAAACCTTTGAGTTTTCTCCAATGCATCTGTGCTTTTCATGCCTGTCCTCATTGCTTCATACATTGTGTCTCACCATTTTTGCGATGGCTTGTGCGGCATAGCAACAGTAACTAAGTGGGCGGGGTTAATTGGGCACTCTCAGAACTATGCACTGGTCTTCCTTAAAAATAAATAAATAAATAATTTTCTTGCAAGGGAAGCCAACCTACTTGCTGGGGTAATAGCTGCATACCCTGATGAGCATATTGAGAATCAGTGTGGCTAGATCACTCTCGTTGAGAACAGCGTTACCCGTCGCAAGCAGGATCCATTTCAGCTGGGGGATTTGGTGTAGTGGCTTCCAACCCTCTAGGCCTTGGGACCAGCAACGCGTCTTTGCATTGATTGCACCATCTTTCCATAGATCCTTCATCTGTGATACAATTAATTGGCCCATTTTAAGACATTGACCCAATTGATGAGTGTCCCAATTAATGACATTGTCCCAATTGATGACCTTCCAACACTAAAAGTGTTGATAGATAACAAACACCACATTATTTTTTCCCATGTAAAATGGTACCTTTGTGGGAGAAATTGCCAACTGAAGTTTTTCCCTTAAATCGTGCATGAATTAAGGTTTTCTGAAGTATTATTGCACCTATGGCTGAGATTTCTACAAGGCAGTTTATCAACATTATTCGCTGGATTTTTTTTTTTTTTTAAAGGCAAATAATATAATGGGCTTTGGAATTAAGGTTTTCATTTAGAAGAAATAACCTCAGAAATTGATTTAGCTTGTGTCGGGGGAAGACTGAATGTTAATTAGGGTTTGTTTTGCCCTTACCTGACGTAATTATTAACACTGTATACTCAGTGCTTACCCGAGAAACTATAAAAAACTTCATAGCGTGCTCGGGTGGGACTTGAACCCATGACCTTCTGCAAACAAGGCAGACGTCTTAACCACTTGACCACTGAGCTAGCCAGTTGTGAAATAATTAAAACCGGCCATTCAACACCGGCTAGCTCAGTGGTCGAGTGGTTAAGACGTCTCTGCCTGGTATGCAGGAGGTCGTGGGTTCAAGTCCCACCCGAGCACACTATGAAGTTTTTCATAGTGTCTTGGGAAAGCACCGAGTATACAGTGTTAATAATTACGTCGGGTAAGGGCAAAATAAACACTAATTAACATTCAAGAAATAACCTCCGCAAAGCTGAATGGCCCAAGTCGCTCTCTCTCCACATTGCCATAGTACCACTCCTTCTCCGTGCTCGTCTTCATGTCTGGCGAAGCCTCAATCACTTTGGTCTGAAAAAAGAAAAGAAAACAAAGATATATATCACCAATACAAATAAGACAAAATACTTGTACAGATGGGACATTTTGATAAAATTCATGAAGCTGATGGCTACGTACTTTAAAGATATATGGTCTGTGCGTTTTGGGTGTGGCACATGAAACAGTTTTTGAATTGACAATTTTCTAAAAACAAAAGTTATTCACTTTCAAATAAGACATCAACGGAAAAAAACAAAAAAAACCAAACAATCGACCAACGTTTAGTTATCAAACAATTACTGTCAATAATTCAAGACATAGACTTGCCCAAGTTTTACCTCCCGTGCTCGGTCTGCAACGCGCAGCGCACAGTGCACCCTTCGGACCGGTGGCGTGTCTAATCTGTTTTTTTCCGTTTCCTCCGTCTCAGAAAGTCTTTCGAGACAGAAGAAAAGAGATTTGACAGGCCACCAGTCCAGAGGGCGCGCTGCACGCACCGCACCACAGACCAAACACGGGAGGTCAGACTTGGGCAAGTCTAGGCAAGGCGCAAAAACAGCATTATGAAAAAAGCATTTTTCACAGGGTTGCCGATGTCTAAAATACAAAGTATGATGTTTTGTCGTTAAAGTAAAGCGTTCAAAATTCGCTCGGAAAAAAATATTTGCTGAGAACAACAGACTGTACATCTTTAAGATTGGATGCAATTTCATTTTTGTATCAATTTTTTTGCAAAAATCAGTGCAATTTGGAAACACAGGTCTCCAAAATGCAACAAAATTCATTGTTACAGTTATGAATAGGAAAAACAGACACCCGACAACTTTTCTGAAATTTGGGGGATTAAAACCACCTCAATCCATTTCAGCCAAATGCACGACTGAAACCAAGTTACCTGTGTGGGAACCGTTGCCCTGGTCGTATGCAAATGAGCCAGGGTCAAGATATCTACGAGTATTCGGATTCCGTTGGCGTTGATAAGTTCCTTGACGTTCCGCCGGATGTACAGTAGCTTGTCGATAAACAGGACTATCCGGTCCCTCTCCTGCCTGTCTGTACACTGCTCGGATTAAAAAATATGTTGATATGTATAATGGATCTTATAATAGACATAGAAGCAATTTTTTACCATGTCTCCTGAATCAGTTCTACGAAATGTATATTGCTGAGTGGAAGGGCGCCACACTACATATGCATTCCGAGTACAGATTTCCATTAAAAGCTAGATAAGCATCGAGGGTGTTTTTGAATGGCACATCACCGTAACCGGACTGGGTCAGTTTGGTTCGCGTGCAGATGTAGCGTGTTTTGTGTTGAACATAATAGACCTTTATCACGGTGCGTCTTGTTCACATCTTTGTCTTGTTCCCCATAGTACGTGTCATGTACGATCAGTGCATCGGCGTGACAGCGCGATAGCGCATGTAATTTACTGTTGAGAATCACTGTCCACGCTGTGCGCTCTCTTGATCGTGCAATGCCTGTGCCATTGTGATGCACACAATGAACAATTTCAAAACAGGACCAAACTATTTTTTTTCTTTTCTGCAAGCCTTGCTTTGGTTATGTCATTTTAATAGAAGAAAAGGGAAGATGGCCGCACCGTGATAAAGGTCTATATATGCGCGATCATTACAAACATTTAGAAAGTGCGCATGTACAAGGTTTTACTTTAAATTTAATGGAAATTTTTTTAAACCATGCAAATGAGGTGACCCAAAACTATGCTAATAAAAAAAGCGCAGTTATGCGTGAATTCAATTCTAGCTTTTAATTGAGTTCTGTGGCTACAAGCCTTTGTGATTTTGCATCTTCCCAATCATGTATTTTACAAAACTGATTTGGGGAACACGGCATATGTTTTGTGAAATGGCTGTTTGCATCCTTGGTAGATGCATGGTGGTTCTTGCTTTGCTCAGCACAATGAACTGCTGTTTGTTGTACTGTTTCATGCAATCTGTATTATCAAGCACGTGCTACCCTGTTGGGTTTCAGCAGACCACTGCACACGTTTGCAGACATACATTTTGGGAGTCAAAATTAAGGCATCTCATTGGTGTTTTGCTGTATGTCCTTGGTTTGAAAGATTTTATGCTTTTTGTGTTTGTAGTGTTGGTTTATTCATACAATCGGTGCCTTACCCTTTCCAACATTTGTACGATGTATCGAGTATCATTGAAGTGACCAATCTCCTCATTGCAACGACTGTAGACGATGGCGAGGGCGTGTAAACACATGCACTTCATGCTCATCTTGTTGGTCAATAAGAACCGATGGTACAGATCGTTGAAGAATTCATAACTGAAAAAAAAAAAAACAAACAAACACCAAATATGATTGTCAGGATTCGAACCCGGGACATCTGAAACACCGAGCAGTTAGAACTGACTGACTACCATGGAACTATGGCTCTGTTTTTCGTGTAGTGTCAGGGAACCAGCCTAAATAGGACAGTGGCTTCGCATAATTTCTTGAAAGCATGGACACAGTTTTTCATTGTTTTCTCAGAACGTAGATGAGGTACTGAGCCGACTTATACACAGGTTGGTTTTTATCATACACACCCCCAATTACACATGGAGAAAATGCCCTTTGTAACAGTTTTCCAATCCTGTAATCTATCTTTATTAGAGAGGTTTTGCAACAGATATGCGTGCGCGTACGTTTAACTCTCTGTAACCGTTGGAGGCATTTCTGTGGTTTCACAAATCCAAATCTACAGCATGCTAAATTGAGTCTATTTCCGACAGCAGGAAAACTATCTGGCACAACACGTTTACTCTGAATCCAAAGCTTTAAAACTATTCATGGACATTCATAATTCATACTCTTTTCAACCTGTCTAAGTCAACGCAACGAAAAATGGGGACAAATACAAGAAATCCGACATTTCGCTATATGTTTAGTGCTCACGCATAGGAAGCTTGATATCCGTGCTGTGCAAATGCGTAGCAGATAGCGAGCCACGTGTGACATCACAAAACCACAGAAACCTGTGACGTATCTGTTGCGCTATCCGTATCCGTATGCGAAACCTCTCTATTAATTAAAAGAAATAATCTTACGATCTCTTGATGGCGCTGATCTCTTCATTACTATCATCAGCCTCCAGGAGCAACCTCAGATAATAGTCGCCGATCTTTATCTCGTCGGCAAGACACTCATATTGGACCTCAAACTCCGCATGGTTCCAGGAGATCGTATGTCCGCTGCTCAGGTCGCAGTCGGTGCGGAAGGCACGCATTTCGTTCTCTAAGGCTTGCCGCAGTTCTTCCCTAGTCTGGAGGAAGAAGGGTTTATCTTAGGGACTGGCAGGGTTGTAACGAGTCTCCCTCCGACTCGAATCCCAAGTCAGGTCAAACTGCCTTTGAGTCCCAAGTCAAATCAAATTGCCTTTGAGTCCCAAGTCAAGTCAAATCACCTTCGAGACCCAAGTCAAGTCAAACTGCCTTTGAGTCCCAAGTCAAGTCAAATCAAATTGCCTCCGAGTTTCGTCAAGTCAAGTCATTTTACACCAATGCCAATTTAAGTCAAATCTAGTCAAGTCAGGCACGTTGGTCAAGTCAGGTCGAGTAGTCACGACAGTAATTTTATTCAAGCTAATTTCAAAATGAATCTAAACACTGAAACTGTCTCAAGTATAGACCTTTATCACGGTGCGTCCATCTTTGTCTTGTTCCCCACTGCATAGTACGTGTACGTGTCGGGCATTATGTGTGCGTGTCTGCGCGATAGCGTGTGTTGTTTTGAGAGAATCACTGTCCACATTGCGCGTTTTCTTGATCGCGCTGCGCGCATGTCATTGTGATGCACACAATGAACATTTTCAACACGGGACCAAACTATTTTATTTCGGCAAATAATAGGAGAAAGGGGAAGATGGCCGCACCGTGATAAAGGTCTATTGTAGACATAGTATCTTTTATTAGTTGCACTCATTGGTGAAAAATTAGAGAGAAAAAGCCAAGTGACAAATGCCAGTGATGTACATAAACAATTTTTAAAAAATGTTTTTACCTTATAATTCCATATAAGATTAGGCAGAGCATGATCTTTGTTGAACCTGGAAAAAAAAGAAACAATTCATAGATGAAGATTTACATGGCAAACATTTAATCATAATTTTGGTTTCTTCAGTTTTCAGTTTTTCATTTAGGAGTCTTAAGAATTTACATTTCAGAGACTTTGAGGGCTTGTAATACTTCACTAATTCAAGTTGTTTGATTTTAAGTGAATGTTCTTCAAGCATCCTCGACGGAAGTGTAATTCCCAAAAAACCTGGTTGTAATACCCTTCTAAAGCATGGGAGAAAAAAAAACTCGGTTTCGAACATGCTCATTGAGCACCGACTACGTCCGAAACTGAAGGGTTTCGGGACATACGTATAATGAGAATGCTATTACAATACGTTTTTTCCCCCAAGGATGCCAAACAACTTGATTATGTGAAGCATTACAATCCCTCAAAGTCTAAATATAAAATCTCTGAATTGCCCTCCTACCAAAATTTCCTGAAATTATAAACTACCTGGCTTGGGTCATAAAAGTAATACAGCTGACATAATTTTTTGTTTTATTATAAAGCAGTATTTTCAGGTAAGAAAAAAATTTAAACATTAGCAAATGGTTAGGTCTTAAAAAATTTATTGGAGGTTTCTGAATTTCTGATTTTTAAAGAGGAAATTTTTCAAGTTTGTGGAAGCAGTTTCTTACTTGTAGTAGAAGAAGTCCCAGTTGTCCTCGCTTTTTATCCTTTGTCGTCGCTTTCTCAACACGATCGGTTTCTACAATAATAAAAACAACAACAACAACAAAAAACCAAAAAACTGTTAAAGGCATGACTGCAGACTCAAAACACTGCAACAATGGAATTCTCCTAAAATATATTGAGCACAAACTAAAGAAGCACAATTTTCTAAACATATCGACCCTAGAATACAGTGAACTTGTGGACAACTAGGTACTGATCGACCACACAGGTAACTGTTCCACTTCAATGATTTCCTGGCCTGCAATTGAATGAGCTATTTCAACAACAGCTGAAAGTTGGTTTCAAAAGCATCGCATTAGCACAAATAAAAAAACAGGTTAGCATGCGGTTTGTGCCTAGAATTTTGTTTGTGTGATATGAGTACGCTTAAGCAGAAAAAACGGGATGCTTACAAGCTTTCTAAAAATGGCCCAAGTAGTTTTCACTACTTCTCCTCGAGTAATTTTGTACACATGACTGATATAGAAATATGAAACAGCAATGGACTGGACTTACCAATTCGACCTATATCAAGCACCATGATGGCAAAAAGCATGTATGGATGGATGGATGAAAAGTTGAGGCAATGGAGAAAAAATGGGAGAAAAGGAAGACAAATTAGATTTTTAAAAAAAATGTTACTGCAGAAAAATGTTAGGTTTGAGCGAAGTTTGTGTTAGAAGCATACGTCATACGCAAGTGAATTTTTCCCCCGAAAAATTATTAGGTTTGACCAATTATGAAAGCCATGCAGCAAGTTTACTGAATTTGCAGAGAAGTTCGGCACATGATTTGTTAGATGCTTTATAATGCGGTGTGAGCAGCATGGATGAACTAGCTAAAATAAACTGCTTTTGTAAACTGCATTCATATAGCTTCACATGCTTTTCATCAATGAACCCTTTCACGGTTATCGACGCCATGTTGTTCACGGGGCAGTTCAAACAACACGCGTTGCTGTGTGCGTGCACGGATCGTATATGAATGCATCGTTAGGTCACTGTGCATTAGCTACGATCCGCGCACGCACACGGCAACGTGTGTTCAGAGTGCCCCGTGAACAAGATGGGGTCAATAACCGTGAGAGGGTTTATTACGCTTCCAGTTGGCACCGAAGGAACGATTTAGTATTCGAAAATGTTTGGTTTCCAAATTGGTGATATTGGATAATAAAAACAAATAATTAAAAAAATGGTTTTAAGTCCTAATCTTACGTGATATGTGTGTCTGATTTAAAAAATCCATTCATACTGAATGAATGCAGAACAATCATTCACTGCAGACTGCTTTCCCACGTGCACTGCATAAACTTTACTTTTTGTGTTGCCACTAAACTATTTCAAACAAGTTTCACACAAGATTGCCCATATGACAAGAGGTTGCATTGCTCAAAACATGGTTATGAGGCTGAATATAATTGATACCAGGATGATTTCAGCAGTTTGAGATTGAATGGTTGCGAATAAGCTTGGGTGATTCCACACCGGAATCGAGTACAATCGATTCCACTTTGAGAATCGGAATTGCGATTCCAGATTTTTGGGGAATCGATTCGCTTTTAACAATTTCAATCCCTAGTGATAAATTGCCGATTCTAGAAATTACCTAGCAATTTTGCAAACAAATGACTATGATAATTTCCACATATAAGCCCGTGTGTGTGTGGCACAGGCGGGCGTCATTTTATGGATGTTTAAGTGCTGCTCGGGGCCAAAAATTAGGTCGTTGTTTGCACGATATGTAGAATCGTCAATGTATATATGCAGACAAACGCTTCAAATGTCATTAATGTTTTCCTGTGAAAAATGAAATAGATTCCGAATGGAATCGCAATTTTTTTTTGGAATTTAAGTCGAGTCGCCAAAGCCTAGTTGCGAAGAGGATGGTTTAGGCATTCAGCATTTTTGGACTTACATCTTGTTTCCTCTTATCACTGACAAGGCGTTGCTTCCAATGTAGGAGCGTACTCTCAATCTGGTGCCATTGGAGATTGCGGCCTCCCTTGCCGGATTGGTCCTAAAGATTGGTAGGGGGAAAAAGTCTTTCAAAATTAACAAAACTCTCCTTGAAATAAGATTATTAATGCGAGTCATATTTCGTCGTATTTCTTGTTTTTTGTTTAACAATAATGTATAAAAGATTAATTAGAAACTCGAGAAAATTGCAGTGCCCTGGACCGGGATTCGAACCCAGGTCCTTGGCTATCAATTTTTTATATGGCCTATTGCTCTACCAACTGAGCTATCTGGGCATCTCGCTCGTGGCCGAGCGGTTTAGGTCATTGACTCGCAATCATAGGTGAAAACTTTGGGTTGCAGGTTCGAACCTCCCCACGGCTACGGTACCTGTGCCCTTGGGCAAGGCACTCAACCACACTTGCTCCATCCTTCGGAAGTGATGTAAAGCCGTTGGTCCAGTGTGTTAGGTAATGAAAACGCACTCTAAAGATCCCAGAGCATTCTTTCGTGAAGAGCAAGGGGGATCATCCCCGGTGTGTCTGGCCATTTTTAATTCTAATTCTAATTCTTCATGGGTTTCCTCACGCTTGTGAGTGACAGTGCAATGAGCACTATTGAGGAATCCTTGGTATGAATACCAGAAAGAAATAATAATAATAATAACAACAATCTCATGTTTGCCTCTCTGTTTCCAACAATGCAGTGGGGCAAATCCATGCCAGCCAATTGGCTACACTGATGGCCTATTGTGACCTCTATAGGTTGGCATGGATTTGCCCCACTGCATTGTTGGAAAAAGAGAGGCAAACACGAGATTTTTGTGGTGCTCCGGCGGGATGCCCAGATAGCGTTTATTGTAAGCTTGCGAAGCCTGTGTACGCGAAGGGGGTGCGTTGTGCGCCGTTCGATTTAACAACACAGAGCGCCCAGTTCATGGCAGTGGATGGCCCCCAGTAATGGCGGATGGGCAGGGAAGGAGTCCTCAGCAACCGGATTCGTCTATAATTCCCCTCTAAATTGACCAGAATAAGAACCAAATAAATCATCAATTACCTGAGCCATCTTAAGGTTGTCTCTAAGGTGAATCAAGTCCCTCTCCTTCTCTGGAATTTTGTCCTCCGAGTCCAAGTACCCCAACAGGCCTGCTGGCTGTCAATGTGAAATAAACAGATAAGATTGAATGGTTAGGATGCAAACTACGAGTCAGTATAAACTTAAATTAGGAATTTTACTGAGGCCATGGATTCAATTTTTCCAAGACCTAGCCCCATGTTTTCATCCTTTTTTGATATGTTGCACTTTTCTTTCCGATTTTATGGACATGATAAAAAAAAATCATCAAGCCCAAAACCAGGAACAAGAAAGGGTGTGGCCTCCTTGCCTCCTTGAGATTCCTTCCATAAAAATAGAGTCCTCAATTTTCTGCATCAGGGTAAACATGGGGGGGAAAATGAAATACAGTCTTTTGATTGCACAGATGCTTTTGTGTTTAAATGAACAATGATGTTTTCATGGAATTTTACCAAAAAACAAAATTTGATAATACAAACTCCTCAAAAAAAGTTCTGAAAGTCAAGTTTGACTGACGATTTCTCTCTTGTTACTAAATCATTTAATAAATAAATTAAATTTGGTATCATTGGAAAGCCCCGTTATTCCTCTTTACAGTGATGTGTCATTTGTTATGATTAATTAATTGGGGGATGTGCAGTATAGCGGAATACCGGGGTGGGTGGAAAGTGAAATGTCACAAAATTCACTGCTATTGTCATGCAGTGCATTCCCCTTTTGCTTGGAGAATGGGAATGTGTCAATGCACTTTTTGACAATAGCAATGCATTTTGTGACATTTTACTTTACACCCGCCCCCGTATTCAGCTGTGCTGCACATCCCCCAATTGCTTAATCATAACAAATGACACATCATCGTAAAGAGGAATAACAGGGCTTTCCAATTATACCAAATTCAAGGCAAATGATTTAGTAACAAGAGATAAATCGTCAGTCAAACTTGACTTTCTGAACTTTTTTTGCGGAGTTTAGAAATTCTAATTTAACAAACGGAATCCAGCAAAAAATAAAACATTTGGGAGTATGATAAAAGCACATTACAGAGGGGCCAGTAAAAGTCTGCCACATTAGCAGTGTACATTATTATCCCTACAACTGTCATTGAAAAAAATTATCACAGAACGGACAAAGCAACCATATCATGCAATATCATTATATAGATACTTGCTACTTACTATTCAGTTATTAGCCATTTTGTGGAAATGAAGAAATGTCACACTGTGTCTCATCTTAATGGAATGACCCTTAAGGGTGAATTTGGGTGATTAAAAGTGTCCCGAAAACGATCATTTCTTACCAAGGTACGTTTCAGAAGTCCCAGTGCCGTTGGGTTGCCGGTTACCCACAATGCAACAAGATGACGACTCAGTTGCCTATCGACATTCAAAATAACAAATGGTGTACTGGTAATTTATTGCTTCGGGCTGTAAATTCACACAGGATACTTTTTTCTAGTCACACGAGTGTGTCCAGATCACATTATTTAGCACCCCCACCAACCCCCATTTTTCCCATGGGTGTTGAGATTTTGATATATCATATAATTTTTCATATTTTTCTTCTTTTCAAAGATATCATCAAAGATCCACCAATGTTTTGTAAACTAAAATTTATCTGGTCCCATAAAAAGCAGTGCAGTGATTACACCAACCCTTTTGCTTCCTCATTCAAACTGGAGATTGCAAATTTCTTGTTTTCTTCCCATGGATAGTATTTCGGGGAGGAATTTCATATGATTGTTAGATTAAAACGAAATCCATTTTCTGGAAATGGAAAAATATGAACACGGTCCTTTAATGTCCAACCAACTGGCCAGCATGTAATATCTGACAATTGACAAACTGACCTGTTTGTGAGCATGCGCGTATCGGTGCTCGCTGTGAACATGGCCACGTGGAGATGTCTGGGAAGGGCGCCCTCGGCTAATGCAAGTTCCTGCATCCTGGCCGCAATTTCAGCATCTCCTTCCTGTGTAAAACATTTTTTTTTTGGCCTTTATTCACAAATGCATAACCAAACTTGAGATGAGAGAAAAATCGTAATGGACTTATGCGCAATGAGCATCTTTCTGCGCCATGAGCATCTTTTTTGATGGATACCGGCGCATTATAAATTTTCATTATTATCATTATTATTATTGGGATTCGAATTTGAGGCCTCCGACTCAATGGGCAGACGGTCTACGAGCTGGGCCAGTGGCGCTCCCATGCAACACCGAGAGAAAAATTGGTCCATAGGGAAAACCTGAGAGAGTATACCACTGCCCGGTGAGTCTGCCCGGTGAGTCAGAGGTCTCAGGTTCGAATCCCGATAAAGCCCTTATAATTTTGGTTGTAAGTTTGGTTGTTTCATTTCAATGGTGATTGTTTGAAGTACTCTAATAAAATGGCTTATGCAATTTTGTGTTGGTCTGTGAATTCAACATGGTATGCGCTTTGCTAACATAAACAATTGCTACCAAAACAACTCCAGAGACGTTTCAGATGTAGCTCTAGTGTCAGGGGCCAACTGCATCGTAATCAGTTGAACAGCACATTAATGCTTTGTGCAGAAACATATTGTTACATCATCTGGCTTGCGGGTAATATATACAGTTGTAGTCAGAAGTTTACATGTACATACAACTGTGTTAAAAGTGGTGTGCTTAAACTTGCGTTGTCACCATTTTTGTAACAGTCTTTAAAAGTCGTGATTATGTGGAATTCCTCACGTGCTTGCAGTACATAATACATAGCTTGCACACCTTGCAATGGTTCGGGTAGTCCTGTTTACCAGTAGTGGTGTGTATGTATGTAAACTTCTAACTTCAACTGTAAGTAACAAATTGTAGAACTTACTTCAATAATTGCTTTCATGACAAGTCCAGCTCCTTTCACTACGGTCATGGACGGATGCTGTAAAACATAAAACAACTCATGAAACACTTCATTCCAAATTCTAGTATAAAATGTTTAGGGGGTAGGAATAAACAAACAGAGAAGAATTATGATAAAGATTACAGTAGTGCACAAGGTATAACACTTCTTAACATGAATAAAGGATATAAAATTGTATAACGAAATTTAGTTGTCTTAAGTTTTATGTTTAACATAAAAGTTATGACGCATACATTTTTATTGCAACACAACATTAATCTATATCTTGATTAAGACATCTTGACATTTTAACTATCTTTATTGCAATCCACCCCAGTTTTACGGAAAGTCTAGTTTTTGGCTGAATAGGGATGGAAACCAGTACCTATGGAGTCAAGTTCCAATCTTCCAAATTAGATTACAAATCATAGTTAAGATCAAGAACTGTGTGCTCATGTCAAATTCAAGGGTCCCTGTAACATCAGTTACCATCATAAAATAATTCAAAATGGCAAAATTTTATTAAGACTGGAGACTCAAAACAAAATTTCACAGGACAGGCAAAGCAACCATATCGTGCAACATCATATCGATGACGACATGCTGCTCACTTTGTGAGCAGCATGTGAAAATGAAATGTCACACTTTGTGGCCCAACTTCGTGGAAGGAACCCACTCTACCTAATGAGAAAATATTGCGTCGCACCTGAAACAACCTGAAGAGTACTCTGCCTTGCTCAGCCACCAGCTCAAGGAGCGAGTCAAAGAGGTTACCATCCGTGGTCTCGCTGTACGGAGCACAGAGGGCAAAGGTTAGGAAGTCTAGTAGGGATGTGATGACAAGGGCACCGGTTCCACGATTCTGTAATAGGAAAATCATTATTATTGGTTAATTTTAGAACAAACAGAAAAAGAAGTTATTAAAATGCACAGTATGGCAACCGGTACATTGAATTGCACTATACATCCATACACGAAAATAGTAATTAAAAACAGGGACAAATAATTTTATGTATAAAAACTGGAATTTCAATATAAAAATATACTATGTCAAAAAATTAAATGGACACAATGAGGCAGTACATTTTATACACAGGCCCCAAATAGTCAACACTGCTTATTCAGTAAACGAGTTAGGCTGCATCTCACAGTAGTTAACTGATTTATGTTTCTCAAACTATTGTTCCTAATGGGTGGGAGCCAGTCTCGGAACCTATTTGAACTGAGGAGTAACCTCCCAAAATTGGAGGTAAATTTCTTAAGCCTCTAAGATACGGGAAGAATATTTAAATTGCTACAAATTGTGTGATTGCTTCATGCAACAATCATGAGTAAAAATTGTGCAAAAGGCCTCCTTTTTAATTTTTTTCCAAACACCCAAGCTGCTTCTTAGCAGTTGAATAAGTGTACAGTGAAGTATTGGGACCGAACAGTATGGTGTAGGCTTGGGCAAATTCTCTTTGGAGTTGATTAGAATCAATTCCAATTGGGAATCGGAATCTACCTTTTGGAAAAATCAATTCCTTTCTCTCTGCAAACAAATGTTCTGAGATCTTTTACCTGCATTACACAACACACTGGAAATATACATCCAATCCGAAGGATGGAGCAACTGGGAGTTAAACACCTTGCTCAAGAGCTTTGAATGGACTTGAACCCACAACCTTAGATTGTTCTTCTAAACCAAAACGAAGACTTGGCCTAAGGTATTGAAATTCAGAATTTTCGTATTTCTTGAGGCCAGTACTCGAATAAATTTAATTTTCAATTTTCTCCGATACGACTTTCAATTCACGAGGTTTTCTTCACTTGCTTTTTTCATTTTAATGGTGAAGGACGTCTGAGAACTTACCACATGCAAGCTGAATAGTTCTAGAAGGCTGCTGAGGAATTTTTTGGAGGAGAGGAGGGAGGATTTGTTGAGTTGTTCTTGTCTCAGGTCAAAATCGTCATGCATTGGCTTTAAGAAAAAAACAAAAACATCTCAATTATATTTTTAATTTTGTGCAAAAGGTATTAAAAGCTGAAGGTTTTTATATACCAGTGCATGTTTTGATAGAAATTTAGACAAATGTCAATGAGTTTGGGAAATCCGGATGCAGTGAAAAACAAGTTGGCTCGGCCAGGTTTCGAACCACGGACCTTCTGCTTAATGTGCAGACGCCCTACCAATTGAACTATGAAGCCAACTGGTGGCCTTGAATCACAGTATTGCAATGAATTGTTCCTCACTGATTGGGATTGGCTGTCACGTGAGGTGGGCAAGCCCTACCGACCTCATATAAACCCTTCAATGACATAATCACCCCTCCCAGAGATTCCTTATGGTACAACCCAAACCCCTGCCTGGCTTGCCTTAATGCATAGTTCCGATTTTGCCCAGTTAACCCCGCCCCCTTGGATATTGTTGCTATGCCTCACACGCTATTGTCAAAATGGCGACACACAATGCACAAAGCAATGGGACTTTCAACGGAAAGCACAGATTCATTGGATAAAACTCAAAGGTATTCATGTTTCAGGGTCGACAGTTATCTTAGAACACACCGAGTAAAGGGCCAGTAATACAGGGATGTCATATCATGACATGCGTGCTTTCATACCTTTCAACAACGAAACGACCGGCCTTGAAACCAAAAATTCACCCGGATTATCGCATACAACACTGTACAAATTGTATGGGGCCGGCAGAACATATCGTGTGATCATGTTGTTGTGAGCGTACAGTGCATTTTGACCTATGTGGGTGATATCTGCTAGCTCTGTTGTGATTGGTCGGCGGGTTCAGCTTGATTGACAGGTCGGAACTATGGATTATTAAGTATGAATAGGTGTCTTTTAGGGATAATGACCCAGGGACCGTCAGGGTGAATTAATTTGATAGAAATGTGGACAAATTCGTGGATGCATTTTTTAAGGTATTTAATACACAAACTGTTAATACACAAACCTGCATCAATGCACACAGCATGTCAACGGCTGCATGAATCACGAAATCATCCTGCCTCTTCAAGACTTTGATGACCTTGAGACCAACTCGCTCCCGGAACCTGAACAAATACAAAAGAACAATCCATTTCCATGAAAGCTTGTTCTACTTGCAATACAGGTTCTTTCAGTCAAGAACATTTTGGGGATGAAAAAAGCAGCAGTTGCCTGAAAGCAAATTTGACCAGTGTGACAAAAAAATCAAGTAAAATTTAACCGGCTGCGTGCGTGCGTGTACAACACACGTGCATTGGGCGTACAATGTGGGTGCAATCAAACAAAAACAACCCGACGCACAGCGTGTGTATATGAAAGTAGGCAAATAGAATTTCAGTGACTTTTACTGACTTAGATAAAAAGGTATTTATTAATGGTAATGATGGGTTTGATCGGTTTTAAAGATTGTTTAAAACCGGCTAGGGGCAAGGATGCTGATAATGGCTCGAGCTGCAAGGCGTTATGCGCACTCATGTTTTGCATAAATTTGGGAAAGGAACGAGGTCGCAAACCAAATCGTCTTTGAATTTTGTGACCTTTGGCATCATTACCAAACCAAACTTATGCCAAACACGATGCGTGCATATAACGACGACTAATTCTCAACGGAGGGCGCTTTAGAGCGGTCTAGTGCGCCGAACTCAAATTCTTGTGCCAGTACTAGAATGTGGGTTCAATTCCGGGCCGTGACGGGTTGTGGCACTTGTGCTCTTGAGCAAGGCACTTAATCACACTTGTTCCGTCCTTCGGAAGGGATGTAAAGCCGTTGGTCCAGTGTGTCAGGTTTCGGTAATGCACTTTAAAGATCTCAAAGCATTCTTTCGTGAAGAGCAAGGGGAGGGATTCCCCGGTGTCTTTGGCCGTTACTAATTCAACTTAGAAGTTGATAGTTATTCAAATATCAATGTTAATTGATCCTATTCCTGTAATTGGCGATCCTTCCGCTGTTGGATGTGGTGAATAAATAAATAAATAAATAAATAAATAGATAAATAGATATAAACAAAGAGCACATCGTATACAGCCTTAATTCTTACTTGGGCAAGGATGTGAATGCCATGAATCCTGCTTTGGCAGCGACGAGTCTCCGTAAGGCTTGGAATACCCCCTCTAATTCCACCGCTGCCATTGCAAGCGGGTCATCTGAAAACACAAAACAAGAATTTACTATGACATTTCAACAACAAGTCAACTACAGTGATGCTAGCAGCCTAAAGAAAAGAAACAAAATTGGCCACTGAAAAAACTTGGCCACTATCATGATTAAGTGTGTGCAAAAACATGTATGATAGTTTCAGCTTGCGCAAAGGATCGCAGAGAAATGTTTGTGTCACTTTCGCTTTGGCGAACCCCATGCGAATCTTTTCTGTTGAACGCACAATGGTCGAGTTGGTACAATGGTCGAGTTGACTTCTCACATGGTCTACGTGCACAAACCAAGTAAGCTGCAAATGGGTTGACATGTAATTGGTTGGTGCGGAACTCCTTGTTCAGCCGCTTGTGGTGCTAAAGGGAATCGCTTTCTTCGCGATAACAGCAAAGTTAGGAGGCACTGTCGTTAAATTTAGATTCCTGTTTGATTTTTTTTTTTTTAGTTGTATTTCCATCTTTCAAACAGTGCCACCATTGGTATTAGCATTTTCTTGCTGAAAATACCCCTTGGAAAAGAAGGGGAAAAAAGCCCTAACCCATCGTCCGCCCAGATTTTATCGGTCGGTTGGGTTACCGAAAACGTCTTTTTTTAAAATTAATTTGTTTTGGCCTTACCATCCCTCGCCAAAATGGAAGTGATAGCTCCCCTGATTAGCTTCTCTTTGTTCTCAGCAAAGAAACTCTGAAATTATAAATCATCAATCATAAATTAATTGGAGAACATCAAGTCGGGTACGGATGCGAAAACAATTGTCACACTTTGGAGTACTGTGTGCAAGCGGTCTGCAGTATCTAATCTAAAGCCAGGATCACACGAATTACGACATCCCAATTTACTGCAGTATTACTACATATAGTACAATTACGAGATTTTGTGCGTGTGACACCAAATTTATTGTAATCGTATCACAATCGGTTCAACGCTAGGAATTCTCATCGTTCGATTGTATTCCGATTGTAATCGGCAAAGCAAGCCTCACCATATGGTCAGTATAGTTTCTTCCGTTGCTCGGTATCTCTCTCTCTCTCTCTCCGATCAAGAGTAAATGGGTACCAGCGAGGGTAGTGAAGGTGGTGTGTGTTTGATTAGCCCATGATGCGACTGGGAATTAAACCCACGATCGTAGAATTAGGCACAGTCTCGAGTTCAATGCACCAAACCGCTCGGCCAAGGTACATAACACTATTTAATCCTCAACACTATTATTCATTATTCATCTACTTACATCTTGTGTGACAGCATGAAGCAATCCACTGTAAGACACATTGTTATTAAACCTCATCACAGCTGTGTTGAAGTCATTGTCTGCAATGAGGTGAAAAAAATAATAAAATTTGATAATGCTACAATAACCTAGTGTATGCAAGTTTTATTTTGTCATTCACACTAAATATATTTCTCAACACTGGATAATTTTTTACTTGTATTGAGCTCGTGCCAATGACGTCATTTTGGGAGTCAAATAATGCCACGTCGTTGTGGAAGCAATGTGCGTGCGCGTTGTCTATAGCGCGTGTAACGCGCAATGCTAAGGCTCCCATTGGTGAATTAAACCACGTTACGCCCACCACAGACACACACAGCGCGCACGCACATCGCTTCCACAATGACTCAGCATTATTTGACTCCCAAAATGGCGTATTTGCACGTGTTCGAAGGGGGTCAATACAAATAAACAAATGGCAAATTTTCAACAAGAAGGACTGAAGCCATCTTCGTAGGAAAAATACAACTGCGTATTAAACGCCATGTGTGTTGCTCAATAATTGTTCGAAATACGGCGCAGCTGATGCGCATCACTAATATTTACGCTCAAGCTCCTGATGCACGTGGCATTCTGTAGGCAGTGACGTCATTTGAGAGAGGACCATACCAAAAAATATCAGTTATATTGTCAGCAACACAAAAGCAAGACAGCCACCTATAACACTTCCATCAAATCAAATTAAATTCCATCAAATTAAATGTCAAAAAGAAATACATTTCCCAAAAATATTTCAAAATTGGCCCTCGCTTTCTACTGCTGTGACCCTGGTTTGAATCGCGTCCAGGTCAGTATATGGATCGAGTTCTCAGTCCCTGCTTGATTCCAAGGGTTTCCCCAACACATTCATGTAAGGTTTTCCTCCCACTTCTAAAACTGATAATTTCCTCCTGTTCTCTCGCACTTCATGGCCGAGCTGAAGAACCTCCTAGGTAGCTACAGGACAACGAGTCAGCTAATCTCAGCAACAAGATTTCTTTAGGGGATCATACGAAAGAAGCAGCTCAACTTACTTGGAGGTTGCATGAGAAATCGCAGGCAATGGGCCTCAACTTCCTCTTCTACAGGGACAAAGAGCGGGTTTTGTCGCTGGCCTCGGTCGGTCATAACCAACTTGACGCAGACGTCTCGATTACCGCTGGCTCGGACACCGTCTAACATACTGGCTATCAAGTTGTCCCTGAAAAATAGCAAATGCGAAATAAGCTGTGTCCACATTGGACTAACTTATGGAGATTGTCGTAAATTTTAACAAATTTAGTCCAATGCGGACAGCCAGAAAACAGTGTTGACTGTCGATTGTAATTTTTACAGGGTGAGCTGGGTCGCTGAAGAATTATATTGCAAGTTTTATAACGATAGAACACATGTTGTGGTCATGTAACTTCTGTGTGGACCTGACATTCTATGGGACGAAAATAAATCCAAGTGTGGATACAGGTAGAACTTATCACAATGGAATGTTTACAGTATTAACTCGAGGAAACCTTTTACAAAAATTAGTCAATGCAGACACGGCTGTAGAGATAGAGGTTTCAGCTAAATTCCACTATCTGGCATAGTGAATTGTGATTACAGGCACAGCGCTGGTTGCATTGCGCATGCCACGTTGCGAGTCCGTGTACTGTTTCTCCCGTTTTCTGTTTCGGGACAAGTTGGTCAGTATGCTCAAAATGTTTTATACCTCTTTTCAGTTTTTGTGAAAATGAGTGAAAAAGTTCACAAGTTAAGACCGAATACTGATTCTCGAGTTATTTCTACATTCATTGTATGAATCTTCTCACCAAAATATCATACTTTGCAACACTCCGAGTCACCCGCCCCTGTGACTATACATTGCCAGAGTGTGCTCCGGCGTCAAGTGGTTAAAAGAAGATTGCTAACCTGTCTGTGGATGTGTACTTTGTGACTGTGCCCTTGACGGATTCTAGATGGAACACCTGAGGGTTTTCCATGCTCCGTACAATTGCAAATATCTGCCAAGAAATTACATACAAAAACGTACAAACTATTTTAAAAGAAAAATTGTTAAAAGTCTAACCACATTCTAACTTTCCACCCAGCAAAGGGGCCAGTGGATAGGAATTCTATTCTTACTTACGTTGGCAAGCGGTTTCACAGTTATGACGCTGTAACTCGCAGGGTCGCGCTCGACGATGCACGTTTCTGTCAGACACAGTACGCGCTTTGCTGGCTCCATATGACGGTTCGACCACTTCTGAACGTTGAACTCGGCTAACGACGTAAGGCTCTCGTCATTGCTATGAAGAACAAAAAGATTCAACAAAAATGTGAGTGAAAGTATACAAATAAAACATGGTTTGAGGGGAAATAGTATACAAATATTGACTGCAATGAGGGGCATTTGTAGCATAATCACCTGACACTTTAGTAGCACATTTCACCTGACACAGTTTTCACTGTAGGCCACTTCTCTTACTTTCTTAAGGACTTCATCATCTATGACTTCGTCGAGATTCCACCATTACCGTCCTGATGAATGTTTACGTGAAGCACCCAGCTGCATAGTTGGTGCACAGCTATGCTAACACATGTAATGCGCGCGACCGGAACCCACTAAATGACTATACCCGGGGCATGGCAAAGACTATTGCCCGGTGGGCATATACGGGCCGGGTCTAGCTGATTCAATGCCCCCACTTTTAACCAATCAGATGACAGGAATCTACGCATGAGGTATATAACAAAAACTAGTGACCCCAAGGTGTTGGATGATTGAGAGTATCTCCCGAGGCACAGCCCAGGGATCATTACGGGATCATTAGTTTTCACTACTTCTCCTCAAACATAACTTGTATTTGTTTCACTATACCTCATAAATATTCATTAGGCAACTACGGTATTTCATTGATCGTGCAGTATTTGTATAATGTGAAACTTTTTTGATTAATTTAAGGAGACACACAGAATAAAAGTTAATGTTGTGTCATTTAATAACTTTAAAATTTGCGGCATGTTTTAGTAATCCAAAGCGGATCGTCTACATATTTTTCAGTTTTCTTGGTTCAGCTGGGGCCATTATCCGCATCCATGTCCCTAGTGGGCTTAAACACAGTTTAAAACCAGCCAACCACACATACATGTAAGCACTTTGCTCAAAAAGGCATGTGGACTGTTGTTTTCTTTTTCCCAAAAGCTGCAAGTTCTCTAAATAGGGAGGTTTAGATGCACGTAAAACGCAAACGTGAACCCGAAATGCTTTGAGCACTTGGTCATTATTTTCAGACGATCTTAAAACAAATGGAAAAAAAAAAACCCACATGTGACTTTCCCGATGAGCATCAAGATTTGAACCTGGGCTCCAAGACCTATGATATAACCAGTGCTGAAAACAGTAATTTCTTGTTCACGTTTCCGTTTAACGTCTATCTAAACCTTCCTATTCCCCTTAGCAATGTCAAAAATGATGGCATAACACACAAACATGTATTCGTCTAATATAACCAAGGTCACCTGTATTTTCCCATCTTGTTAATGATGCTGTTGTCAAAGGAAATGGCTTCTTTGCGTTTCCTCATCGTAACACCCACGTAGGTGAATGAGTAGTCTATGGCTTTCTTGATCAGTTCATCGCGTCGATCGCAGGCAAATATGTGCTGCATGGGATAAACGAGACAACTTTTAAGAGAAATGTTGGTTTTAAATTAAAGGCAGCATACATGATTGGTATCTCGAAGAATTAGAAATGTTCACAGATTTACACATAACTTACACAATATAAACATGATGACCGTAGAAAACTTCCCCTGAAATGGTTTTGTCTGAAGTGCTATAGTCTTTGAGAAATGAGCAAAACAATTATTTTTCATCTCACGAGATGTAAAATCAATTCACCCCAAAACCATTTCGCCCTGGACCACTTCGTCCAAACACTACTTCGCCCAAAAGCCACTTCACCCCAAAAACAACTTCGTGCACAGGCCGTGGTTCAGGGCGTAGTGGTTTACGGTGAAGTTTGTTTGGGACGAAATGACTGTACACCGATTTTTGACTGTTTTCTCAAAAGTTAGACGAAGTACGGAGCTGGTTTTTGCTCAGGTTGGTTTTAATCATGCATATCTTGAATCACACAGGGGGATAAAACTATTTGTAACAGTTTACCAATCATGTATACTATCTTTAAAGCTTGGTACATCATTTACAATAACCCAAAATTTTACTTCACAAGTTGACAAGAAAAACCCGAGTAAAAGTGTTGATCTTATGGTAATAAACTCTTTTGTGGGTGAAATTCCAACTGAAGGTGCTTTTTTTTTAAAAATTGTCTTCAAATGATTTCTTGACCATTCATTCAACACAAAACCATGCGTGTAAGGTTTTCTGAAGTATTCAAACTTAATCTATGTGGCTAAAATTTCTACAAGGCAGTTTATCAACATTATTCTTCAGTTATGTAATGCTGTTGTTTCCGGAATTTGTAAATAAAAGTTTCATCTGCAAATGATATAATGGGCATTCAATCGATATTCTGATGCCGAAATATCAATTTTGATAAAAATCGTATGATAAATAGTGTTGAATGCTGCACTCGGGTCAAGAAGGACTAAAGCAGTTTCTCGCCCTTCATCAATTGCACGTGCAAGAGTGCAGATTCAACACTGCTATGTGTTTTATGTACAGACTGGATTTTGTCAGGATTTTTTTTCTTTCCTTTTTCATTATTTTGTTGTTGTTCACAAACATACCAATCTGCTGAAACCTCCGTAGATAATGGCGAAACCTCCGGGGTACCCAGAAATCTGTAAGACAATTGAGAATAGAGAAGGGTATGAGAATTACATATACAAAAATATCATCCCAATGGAGAGTTGAACCACTAATGTCTTCTATTTGTCTAAAGTTCTTCAGGTCGAATAATTGATACAAATTTTAGGACAATGCAAATTCTCTACAGGGTTTAACCAGCCAAACAAGGCACAATTTTTACTCTTCTCTTGCTAAAATCTTCACTATAAATAGTTAATATGGGTCTCAAAGTGCATGTACACTGCGTTTTTGGTTTTAAAACTTCATTAGATTTTCAACATTTGGAGTGCTGTGGCAGAGCGGTCTAGTGGATTGTATTCAAAACCTGGGTTAGCTCCAAAGGTAGTGGGTTCGAATCCTGGTCCAGTGCATCCATAGTGCGTGTACCCTTGAGGAAGGTACTCTGCCACACATTGCTTCTCTCCACCCAGGAGTAAAAATGGGTACCTGAGAGTGTAGCGAATGTTAACCCTAACACTCCTCAATCCTCCAAAATTAATATGATTTTACATACACCCTATGGAGTTAGAGTTAATGTTTGATTAGCCATTGATCGCCTAATAGGCAGCCGGGGCTGTATACTCCCCAGGGAGCTGAGATGGTATATGGAGTGATTTAATGGAGCCCTATGATCAGTGGTAATGATAGTGTGGGCGCCTTGATGGGGTTCCCCGGATAAATGCATGGTATAAGTCCATATTATCATGATTATCATATGATCATTTTGCCGTGACTCACCTCCGTAAAGCCTTCAATATCTCTGTAATAGTAGGAGCAAAGCACTTGGTTATTTGTAGGGTTGATTTGGTCTATGCTACATGCGTTAACTTCGAGGACAACTTGCTTGCGGGAATCTGACCAGTGGTACTTGTAGGCATTGAAACGCTGTGCATTAAAATTAAAAAAATGTTTGTAAACATTCAAAATCGAACATTTTGCTCCGAAACATCCTTCACTACTTTGCAGAGATAAATGCCATATTTCGTATGGTGCCTAATCACCATTGAAATGAAAGAACCAAACTTGGGATGAAAGAAAAATTGTAAGGGCCTTATCGGGACACAAACACGAGATCTCTGACACACCAGGCAGATAGTCTACCAGCTGAGCTATAAGGAACAGTGGTTTTCCCTATGAACCCAATCTTTCTCTCGGTATTGCATGGTGGCGCAACTGGGCAAAGTAACGAACGCAATATCTGGTATGGTGCCTGATCACCATTGAAATGAAACAACTAAACTCGGGATAAGAGAAAAATTCATGTGCACCTGAATAAGCTAGAGTCAATTCGAATAATTTAGTATTCGAATATTCAATTTTTAAAATATTTGATTTTTAAATTATTTGAATATTCGAATATTCGATCGTGTATTTGTTCCCAAAAGAAAAGGCTCCAATACCACATGATTATGTGACTTCAGGGTTTGAAATTTGAGATGTTTGCTTTGATTTTGAGGGTATCCGGATACCCAACCATTACGGTTAATATGGTTCTCTTCAAACCCAAATTATCATACAACTTCCTATCTCCCATTTTTGTTCGAATATTCAAATTCGAAAACAAAATTTGAATATTCGATTTTCGATCGAATATTCGAATATTCAAATATTTGGCATAGGCTTACACCTGTAAAACACTTTGCCATTATCAAAGATCCCTTAAAAACTGCTAGTTTTAAGGCAACTCACAAAAAGATTGAAAATTTCACATTATTCATAACTCGTTGGCACCCAAGCCACATACAATAAAAAAAAACAACTTACAGGTTCATCGTACTTGTTTCCACCAGCAAAATCTTTGCGGAATTTCTGCAGAGAAAGATAAAAGATCGATTTTAAATCAATCAACATGTTTGTCTTACCACAAATATAAACAGTACAAAATCAAATATCATTTGCAATGACCCAACATTTGACTTCATCTGTTGATAAGAAAAAAAAGACAACTTAAAGTGTTGATAGCAATGGTAAGAAACACCACATGAATTTATTTTTGTCTAAGATTGTGCTTTCTGTAGGAAATAAACTCTAAGAAAAAAATATTTTTTCTACTATTCACATACAACACACCATAGATTTTAAAGGTTTTCCGAAACATTGCACCATCTATGAACCTGAAATTTCTGCAATCTAGTTTACCAGGGCTGCGTTCCAAACACGCGAACATTGCAAACGTTTGCATCGTTCGCCAACAACTGGTACCCGACTTTTCATAGACTAGTGCACAAAAGCACTGTAACCAGTGGCGAACGTTGGCAACGTTCGCGTGTTTGGAACGCAGCCCAGGGTTCAATTTCATAAAGATGTTTGGCAAAAAAATTTGCTTAATATAAAAATTGGTTAGCAGTCAAAATCTTAGCTATTATTGCTAAGAACGAAATTTGACATGCAAATACTGTTTCACCAACAGAGGGCGCCCTTCTGCAAAGCACTATGGGATGTCCATGCCATAGAGTTGTGTTTGACCCAGCTATATCCCATAGTGCTTTGCAGAAGGGCACCCTCTGTTGGTGGTACAGTATTTGCGATATACCTTATTTTGACTTTTAACCCATTTTTATAAAGCAAATATTTCTGCTAAATAGCTTTATAATGGAATTTGCCCCAGCATTCCTCTTTGGATAGATAATGCCACTGTTCAAGGAATTAATGAATTATTTTCATCTGCAAACTACAAAAATCGGCCCTGAAATACATGTGAACTTTACGGTATGTACAGCCCCTAATGCTACACATATATATTACATAGTTCCTGCATAAAGAGAATCACGTCTTACCAATGCTTCCGTGAGAACGTCAGGGCGATGCTCTGTGGAGAACCTCATAGATTCCGTTTTCTTCCCTTTTCTGATGTTAATGACAAACTCGTTGATGGTCTGGGATTTCATGTTTGGCGCGATGCCAAATAAGTCGGCATATGACCACTGTAAAGGTTAAATTTGAAATGTCTGTTTATAGTGACTCAAGTCTTAGCCATGTTTTTGTTTGTTTTTTAAGTCAATAAAATCAAAAAAATCAAAGCTAAAATCAAGTTGATGTCTGTGGCTGAAGTATTTACAAAAATGCTTTTCTCAGTATCATCATCAAGTTGGCTACATAGGGAAAACCTGAGGGAGTGTACCACTGTGCCTCATAACTCAGCTGGTAGAGCATCTGCCTGGTGTGTCAGAGGCCTTGGAGAAAAACCTGAGGGAGTGTACCACTGTGCCTCATAGCTCAGTTGGTAGAGCATCTGCCTGGTGTGTCAGAGCCCTTGGAGGAAAACCTGAGGTTGTGTACCACTGTGCCTCATAGCTCAGTTGGTAGAGCATCTGCCTGGTGTGCCAGAGGCCTTGGAGGAAAACCTGAGGGAGTGTACCACTGTGCCTCATAGCTCAGTTGGTAGAGCATCTGCCTGGTGTGTCAGAGGCCTTGGAGGAAAACCTGAGGGAGTGTACCACTGTGCCTCATAACTCAGCTGGTAGAACATCTGCCTGGTGTGTCAGAGGCCTTGGAGGAAAACCTGAGGGAGTGTACCACTGTGCCTCATAACTCAGCTGGTAGAGCATCTGCCTGGTGTGTCAGAGGCCTTGGAGAAAAACCTGAGGGAGTGTACCACTGTGCCTCATAGCTCAGTTGGTAGAGCATCTGCCTGGTGTGTCAGAGGCCTTGGAGGAAAACCTGAGGGAGTGTACCACTGTGCCTCATAGCTCAGCTGGTAGAGCATCTGCCTGGTATTTCAGAGGTCTCGGGGAAAATCTGGGGGAAAACCTCGGGGAAAAGGATGGTGTAATTGTAACTGAGACGGCCTAAAATGTAACAAGTGTCCGTCCCGGTAATACGCGCGTATATTGGACATTTTTACACAGGGTTTTTAGAAAGGCATGTTTTTGCACTACATGTATTTGTAACCCTTTTTGGGCCTAAGTTATCTCTTCAGAACAACTGAAATATATTTCCTTTATTTTGAGACCAGACAAAGGTATTCTCTGAAAAATATGGTCTGTGTTGCCAAAATGCCCCCTTTACTGTGGAAAGATTCATCTACAATGTATTCTAGTTTCTTGTACTACGGTAGGGAATTACATTTGGAGTGGACTTGACTACAGGTACATTACAACTAATAATCTCACCTGGTTTGTTACTTCCAGAGTGTTTGGGTTGTACGTTGTAATCCCTTTGTCTCCCACGGAGAACACTCGCTTGTACCTTGTGCAAATTTAGTTAGGAAAGAAAGGTTAGTACCCGAGAATTACATTATGGGTCGGAAAGAACTGAATAGTTGATCATGGCTTCAGACCCTGTGTGCAAAACATGAGATTGGCCGAAACGTTTTTTAGTGTTTTTAAAAATAAAAGATTTTTCTCACTGTAAAATTTTAGTTTTTTTCATCAAATCTACACTTAAAGGCACAGGCTCGTCAGCAATGCGCGCGCGCCAAATTCGTGCTACGATATACGCAGCTCCATAACAAAGGCATGGAGCTGCGTATTTCGTGCCACGGATTTGGCGCGCTCGCATTGCTGACGAGCCAGTGCCTTTAAGATAGGAGAATCACGATAGATTAGGGTTAACAGAATGCAAAGTGCTAAATGTGTGTCGCAAATATTGCAACCGAAAATGTCTTGACTTACTTTCCTCTCCATGAATGCTTTGTTGTGTGGTAGCTTGCCACGTCTTTGTTTTCTCTCATCACCAGTGATGACGTCATGGTGAAATTACTACAGCAACAGACAAAAAGCAAAAACATCTCAATATTGTGGATGGCTTTGGTACCAGTCATTTATCCACAAAACGTGAACAGCCAGGTTACCTTAGCCTTTTTCCCCAGCGCTTCACACAAAAGCCCTTCCCAAAAACAGAAAGAATATCATACCCGGCCACTGCCTGGAACCCCATGTAGGGACTTGGAAATCTGTGACGTCATCAGTCGCGCAGTCGTGACACTTATTATTGGTCAAATCCGTAACCGAAGTTCGCAAGCTTAATGGACCGCTACGTCAAATTGCACTGTAAATCATGCCGCCTTTTGTTTCTGTAATTTAATGTCAGGCTGATTTCTTTTTGATGCAGGTCCATTTGGGGCTGGTTTTCTATATATTTGTGCCAACTATCAAGCAAATCCACCTGTGCTGTGGTGAGATTTTCCGCGTTTTTCCGCCCCACAATATCACGAAAATTGGCAGTTGGCGGGCGCCGTCAACTACCTAGTCTTGATTCAAGACACCAATACGGACATGACCATGGGCATAACAAAGCCTGTGCCAATAGTGCCCTCATGCTGTGCTTGGCACCAAAAGGTTTTTTGTCAAAGCGACCCGCATCGCAACTTTACGAGTGAAAAGTCATTTACTTAGAGGAAAAGCCGTTTGGTGGTAATTTTGAGTGAATCCTCCCTTCACTGACCGCACAGTGGCGCGCTAAAACAAATCCCCCTCGTCCCAAAATGGTACGTGCCGTGTCGCAAAATGGGTAGTCTGGTGCTTGACTCTTATACGCGAGCGCCAGAACGCAGAGGCAGGACTCTAGGATATAATATCGAATTTGGTAATTTCGGGGTTCAAACATGCATGCTAGTGAACCTTCTGCTTACGAATTTGAATTTGATCATCAATTTGTTAAAAACGAAGGTGTGTACGTCAGTTTTGAGAGTATTACGGCCAGGGAGGTATGTAGAACGTGTAGAGATTTTGATTTTAACAAAAACTGCAATTTCCTGTAAAAAAACTTGCTTAAAGATTCCATTTTGAGCAACGATTTTGAAAGGAAAAAAAAAGGTTCTATAGATCTTATGCATGGCGGCCATGACAGAGGGCAGGTTTTCATATTCAAATGATGTGACAATAGACCTTATGCGTAGCGGCCATGATAAAGGGCAGTCACATTGTCACAGTGCGTCATGCACGAGTAGGCTCATTGTGGATCTATTGTCACATCATTTAAATATGAAAACCTGCCCTCTATCATGGCCGCTAGGCGCGCGCTACGCATAAGGTCAATAGACCCACACCGGGGAATCCTCTTGCTGTACACAAAAGAATGCTTTCGGATTGTTAAAGTGCGTTACCGTTACCTAACACACTTAACCAACGGCTTTTAATACATCCCTTCCGAAGGACAATAATTCGCCATGGACAATAAAACTTATCAGTGATTCATCACGTCCCAATGCAATGTAAACGTCAGAGGATCACACTGTTTAGCCTTCTAAATTAAAGTAGGGCATATTCGCGCAAGTTGAAACTAGTTAAACATCCTGCAAATTCGCAGCGCAAAAACTTCGCAGTGATGTCAAATTCGTGTTTGCATTTGCTTTCACGTGAAGTATGAACTGGGCTTAACTTTCAAACACTTTTATATGGTTTATATGTCATAAGAAATCCACCTTCGATCGAGTTGGTTCGAGCTCAAGTCGAGTTGGCAAACGGTCGAGTTGACCTGCGCCTGCACCCGGTACCGAAACTCAACAAAATTAAACTGACAAGCATTGTTAAACACGGCACATGCATTGACATATTTTAAGGTAACGGAAGGCAGACGACTTACCTCTCTCAAAATACTCTTCAAGCTTACACAAATTACAAAGAGTTTGTTACGGCCCCGAAAGTCAAAAATCTCGTGACCGTGGACAAACGGAAACACAGCGAGCGTACACGGTCTCCGCCATCTTGCTCTAGACGTGAATGAATGCGCAAACTCCGGATTTAGCCATGACCTTCGACCCCTAAAAGAGCTATTTCTCCAGTCACAACTCACAAAAAAGTTTCTTATTATATCATAAATTCTTTCCCTTTCCTTAAACTGTTACTCTGATAAAACTTAACAAATCTACAAATTATATTACCACGCAAATATCAGACTTTGCACTTCAGCAAAATGTGGTTCTGTTTCGAGCGAATAAAGTGAACGGTCCTCGAAACACGTCTAATACAATTTCCACAAACCCGCCCCTTTACAATGTTTTGGAGTTTTCCGGCTTTCGTCAAATACCTGCAAAAAAAATTGCAAAACGCCGGGGGAACTATAAACGGACACTTTTAACGATTCACCGGCCTCAAGTTTCATGCCAAGTAGATGGAAAGTGGGTTCTGATTCATTCTATGCCGAGTTGGGACTTTTGGGTATTTTGCCACACTTCCTTCCACATCCGGTTATCATAAAAGTGCACTGTGTAAAGCGGGCCTCCCACTGTGCGATATTTGCCACGAATTAGCTACGATTGGGTACGATTGTGTGTAGAGTCTATATAGGCAGTCTCCGATAATCGTACCAATTCGTAGGAAATTCGTGGCAAAAATCCCACTGTGCGATTTTTGTAAATCGCACAGTGGGAGGCCCGCTTGAAGCGGGCCTCCCACTGTGCGATTTTTTCTACGAATTAGGTACGATTAGCTACGATTTGGTTACGATTGTGTACAGGGTATACACAATCGTACCAAATCGTAGCTAATCGTGGGGAATTCGTGGCTAAAATCGCACAGTGGGAGGCCCGCTTAAAGCGGGCCTCCCACTGTGCGATTTTTGTCACGAATTTTCTACAATTGGGTACGATTGTGTGTAGAGTCTATAGGCAGTCTCCGATAATCGTACCAATTCGTAGGAAATTCGTGACAGTGGGAAGCCCGCTTTACCCGTTCCATGCAGACTTATTCGAATCGTAAAGAGGTATGTCTAAACAAAAAGGTATGTCTAAACAAAATAAAATAAATCGACTCTACTGATAAACATTATTTTGGGAGGTATTTTATATGATTGTTATGCTGTAGTCACACACTAGCGCACGCCATCAGCGCACGAAGCGTGCAACCAATAATTTTTGTACGCACAAAAATACCCCCAAATCGGCCGTTCTGAGCGTATAGTACCGCATGTTCACCGCGGGCTGAACGCGTGCCGAACGTAGACACCGCACAGGACCAGCGAAGGCCAGCGTCTAGAGTCAAAACTCACCTTAAAATTAGGAAAAATACGTGCGTTTGTCAGCGCATGCTGAACGCACTCAGCGCATGCTGAGCGCACGCAGCGCATGCCAACGCACAAAAATTGTAAATACCCACCGTTTGTCAGCGCAGGCCACCAAAAGGCACCGAAAGTCAACGCGCCCCCACCGCTAGCCACCGCGCCCCCACCGGTAACACAACGCACTCGGCGCATGCCGACCGAACATGTGCGCTGACATATACGTCCACAAACGCTATACGTGCGTTCACAATCGGTAGACGCGCGATAGACGCGCGGTAGAGTCGCGATCTGTGCGTTCGGGGTGTACGCTGAAGATGTCGTCCAACTTTTGTGGCCGTACTGTACCGAACTGCTAACGCACTCAACGAAGCCCTACCGCGGCTCTACCGCATTCCCCGCACCTCGGACGCATTTTGCCGCACACAGCGCGTAATTATCGTACGTTCACAATTTTAGTGCATGTTCAAAAATATTTTTTGGCACAGGCGCACATGCCCGTGTATCGCCGTGTATCGCCGTGTACCGCCGGCCTTCTACAGAATCTGGACGAACCTCTGACGCACCTCTACAGTGTATCAACGCATTTCGACGCAGGAAAATAATTTGGTGCGTCAAGGGGCGTTCACACTATCGCGGAAAATTCACACTTTCGCGCTGCGCTCGCCGCATTGCATGAGTTCCTAATCGCCGATTATTCCAAAATAGAAAATTCCACTCTGGTAGCTTGGGGCTTCTCTGATACCTCACTGGCTGCGCGCTGGAAAGGTCAGCGCACCGCGGTCAAAGTTCAACAAATTTGAACTTTGACCCAGCTTAAAACGTTTTGCGCGTCGCGATAGGCCGCGCACAAGCGGCAAACCAGTTTGTGTACAAACCAATGGAACAGTGTGATTTTTCCGCGATAGTGTGAACGCGCCTTTAGGCGTGCGTTCAGCTGAAACGGTAGTGTGTGACTGGGCTTTAAGGTTGTGTTTCTTCCTCCATGGTTAGAACAAGATCCATTTTCTGGAAAAATCTTTTAATAGACATTGTCGTATGGGGTCTAGTCGCCAGTTTTTCGTCGACCTGCAACGACTAGTCGCTGACAGTCGCCAGTGGGACATGCCCTCAAGCAATCGGGGTAGAATTATTCCAGTCTGAACAATCGGCAAGCGATCGAGTTAGGCCTATCTGTTCCAGACAAGAGCGCCAGAGTCGTAGAACCAATTAAAGCGGGCCTCCCACTGTGCGATTTTTGCCACGAATTAGTGTGTAGAGTCTATAGGCAGTCTCCGATAATCGTACCAATTCGTAGGAAATTCGTAGCAAAATTCGCACAGTGGGCCTGGGAGGCCCGCTTTACTCTCAGCTTCCCGCAACCTCTTCGTCTGTTATCCCTGCAGCGGGTTTGCAGGTAATGTGGAGATATTTACGACCGCACGCTAAGCTCCCCAAACTTTCACAATGCTGTAGTCTATACCAAACTTGGGATGAGAGAGAGAGAAAAATCGCAAGGGCTTTATCGGGATTCGAACCCAAGACCGGGCAGATGCTCTACCAGTATAAGGCACAGTTGGTATACTCCCTCAGGTTTTCCCTATGGACACAATTTTTCTCTCGATGTTGCATGGTAGCGTAAAGGCGCGTTCACACTATCGCGGAAAAATCACACTGTTCCATTGGTTTGTACACAAACTGGTTTGCCGCTTGTGCGCGGCCTATCGCGATGCGCAAAACGTTTTAAGCTGGGTCAAAGTTCAAATTTGTTGAACTTTGACCGCGGTGCGCTGACCTTTCCAGCGCGCAGCCAGTGAGGTATCAGAGAAGCCCCAAGCTACCAGAGTGGAATTTTCTATTTTGGAATAATCGGCGATTAGGAACTCATGCAATGCGGTGAGCGCAGCGCGAAAGTGTGAATTTTCCGCGATAGTGTGAACGCCCCTTAACTAGGCAAATGTTACAGAGAAATTTCAAATTGTCATCGAAAACGAGGGTCCAAGTGTTTTTTTGTGATAAAATTTGCAAATAACAACACTACTGGAATCAAAGCTGAAGAAAGTGGATAATCAAGTATGCTCATCTGCAATGAACCGGCAAGGGGCGATCGAAAGCTTTCGTGAGCACCGGAACAAGAACATCCGGTTTTTAACACAGGTGATACAGTTCGACGTTGCCATATCAAGCGGAGGAATCACGACTTTGATTGGCCAATAGTGTATAATTATGCAATAAGCCAGTTGCGTGATAGATTTGCATAAATCCTAGAGTCCTGCCTCTGCGCTATGGCGCTCGCATAATAAGAGAGTACTGCACCAGACTACCAGGCCGTTGGCAACGGTTGCCAAGTGGCAAGGGGGTGCACGCTAGAACATGTTAGCCGGCGCGAAAGTCTGTACGGTACCTGGAATACCTCGCACAGTACTCTATGCATTTTGAAGCTGGACCATCCGAAATTACATGTTGAAATTGCATGTTAAAACATGTACTCGCCATGAAATTTCGTCAAAATAACGAGTTAGAACGTCTTGTTTGACTCGAAATAGACGTTAACTCTGAAAGCTGGATCGTTCCCAATCTGTGCATGATAAATTCAAAAAAAAGAGTAACGATTTCGGGTTATAAGACTGGTTTGAAGCTGCCGATTTAACGTCACGAACCCGAACGAAGGGAGACGTATACACTAGACACCAAACTTGACTTGAAATAGGGGAAATAAGATGACATGCAGATTGTAAATCTTGCCAATATGATAAAATTAATAGCGCCGTTGATTGTTTATCCATTTGACGGAACATCGTCAGAAATTGGCGAGTTTTACTGTTCCAAAACGCGCGTTCAACATAACAGCGAGCGACTCTCGTTTTGCGTACAAGACCGGCATACGATTTCAAATACACCTTCCGAATTTTTTGAAAAGAAAAGGTCATGCCTGTTTGTTTCCGCAAATGATCGACGTCTCGCAGCAACTTGGGTAAAATCAAAAGTAATTCAATTATGAATTAAAATGATTATCTAGCTACATACAAGTTACAACAGATTTTAGAAATACTTTGGCTGCAAAAACTTGACCGAGCGGTTGTTGTGTTATACGTTGTTGAGTTTGTCTATATCCGTGCGGAATACGGAATTCACCACTAAAAATTGAGATGGGAAAAAAGGGCAGGCTCTAATTTGTGGGCGACAAACAGCACCCGTAACACACTTCGATTAGAATAAAATTTTAAACAAAGACAAACAATTATATCTCATAACAGTCCTCAGTTTCACAAATCTGTCTAGCAAACACGAACCGGGATACGATCGACCTTTTTATTTTGGTATATTTAGTAGGCATCGCATAATTTTCGCATTTCCATTTTTCCCGGTCCACACACGCAAAATTCATGTTTCCTATTAAACCAAATCACGTTTCCTAACCAAATTTAAACTTTATGGGGGCATAATATCATGTAATATTAGAAAGAATTAGTGGCGAGGGTGTACGGTATTTATATCTCCACTTAATTAAGTCGCGTACGTTGATGTATTTCTCGCGATTTTACTTGGGCTTCGGAATATGCCGGTCATGTACGCAAAACGAGAGTCGCTCGCTGTCGCGTTGAACGGCGATCTGAAACAGCAAAACTCGCCAATTTCTGACGAAGTTCCGTCGAATGGATATTAAACAATCAACGGCGATATTAATTTTTTATCATATTGTGGCAAGATTTACTAGCTGCATGTCATCTTATTTCCCCTATTTCAAGTCAAGTTTGCTGTAAAGTGTATACGTCTCCCTTCGTTCGGGTTCGACGTTCAATCGGCAACTTTGAACCGGTCTCATAACCCGAAATCGTTACTCTTTTCTTGAATTGATCATGCACAGATTGGGAACAATCCAGCTTTCAAAGTTAACGTTCATTTCGAGTCAAACAAGACGTTCTAACTCGTTATTTTGACGAAACTTCATGGCGAGTACATGTTTTAACATGCAATTTCAACATGTAATTTCGGATGGTCCAGCTTCAAAATGCATAGAGTACTGTGCGAGGTATTCCAGGTACCGTACAGACTTTCGCGCCGGCTAACATGTTCTAGCGTGCACCCCCTTGCCACTTGGCAACCGTTGCCAACGGCCTGGTAGTCTGGTGCAGTACTCTCTTATTATGCGAGCGCCATAGCGCAGAGGCAGGACTCTAGGATTTATGCAAATCTATCACGCAACTGGCTTAATTTTTGAGCCCTATGATTGGTTAGAAGAATGCAGGTTGCAAGTAATAATGTATTTCCGGTAAAACAGATAAACAAGTTAATTTTCACGTGTTTGAAATTGCACAAAGTGCATTTAATGAGAATCTTAAATCTGCAATTATATGAACAACTCGGGCGCATAACCCTGATGCCTCAGGAAAAAAAAGGAAAAATTCCATAAAATTATCAAAGCAAACGTAATAAATTTAACAAAAAAGAACAAATTGATAAAATCAAAATAATTTCTGATCATAAGAGGAAATTTTCCTCGCCGACAGTTTAGCTGACTAAACTGTTCTTTTTAGTTCACTATTTAAAGATGCACTTACAGACTGATTTTAATTTTTAAAAACAAAACAAGCCAAAACACACAAAAAGATAGACGTTCTAATGTTTATTCAATTCAAAAATACATTTTTTCAAGGTTCTGGGAACAAATGTACCAGCCAAATCCATGTTAAAGGTAGAATACATCATTTGCAGTGACCCATTTATTTTCTTCATGAGTTGACAAGAAAAACCTTACTATAAGTTAATAACAATGGTACCAAACACCACATGAATTTATTTCTGTCCAAAATGGTATTTTGTGTGAGAATTAACAACTGAAGGTGGTTTTCTAATAAAGTCTTTTGCAGAAGACTTTTTACCATTCAACTCAACACAAAAGCCATGAATGGATTTTTCAAATTTTCAGAACAACGAATGTATCACATGCACCAGGGAGTGCATATTCATCGCACTTTCAACAATACACTTTCTTTGTTATACCATAAAAAATTAATTGGTTTTTTTATTATTATTTTAAATCCCAGATTTCTTTGGAACAAATGCAAATGAAAGAGGGAAAAATAAGCTTTCACTCCTACCCTGTTCTTTTCGTTTTTAAATATAATTTCAGAATCTTTTAAAAAGGAAAAACTGTCCCAAACTGAATACATTTAAAAGTATTGTCCATACTCGGGGAGATTTCAGGGTGAAAATTTAAAATGGTAATTTACTCTATTAGCACAGGTTATCTGGCCCCTGATATGATGCACTGTCAATTTTCAGCCAATGAGCATCTTTCGCTGTCGATAACGGAAGCTAGTCATTGGTCGAGTCAGTGATTACGTCGAAGCAACACAAAAATGGAAAATACGGAATATGATAATTTTGGCAAACTGTGAAAATTATTCACATTTTTCTTTTAACTTTGAAGGTAAAAACCGACCCAGGGCACACAAATCTTTAAAGTGGCAGAAAAAGAAATAATACAGTCAGACCCTGTTAATAAGACGTCCTTGGGACATTACAGACTACCTTGTTATAACAGGAACCTTGTATTATCAGAAATAACAATAATAATAATAATCTCCAATTCATTAATAGCGCATTTCATAAACAGTCTCAATGCGCTTAACATTATTACCCCTGGTCGTTGGGCTCAGTATAAACATTAAATAATCCTTCTCAGCTCCCTGGGGAGTATGCAGTCCCGTACAGCTTACGCGCACAGGGACTAATCAAACACATCAGCTTTCACTACCCTCACAAATAACCATTCCTCCTGGGCGGAGAGAGGCAATTCGTGGCAAAGTGCTTTGCCCGAGAGCACACGCACCATGGACGAGCTGGGATGGGATTCGAACCCACGACCTGTGGATTTACCGTAGTCTTGGATTCAGCACGCTAAACCACTTGGCCATGGTCGAATTAAAACAAAGTTTTCTGAACATTTTCTTTTTATAAGCAGAATTTTGTAATAACAGTATATCATAACGTGTATCAGTTTTGTCTGCACTTATCAATAACAATACACTCTCCACCTTACAAAGCCTACCATTGTAAAGTACATATTTCAATTGCAAAAGTCTACCCTGTTTTAGCGAGCCAAAAATATATTTCAGACTAGTAAATAAAGCATTGTCGCACATACAATGCAAACATTTATGAGGGGACAGATTTAAACATGTCAATTCCTGATCTGTACAAAATATTAATCTTATTTAGTACTGTGCACAATATACCCAATGCAATTTCAATGGTTTTTGGGGGTCGAATTTTACATGGTTAGCATAATTTTTAGGGTATAAATGTATTAAAATGTGGTTAAAATTCCATATTATATCTTTTAACATTTAGTTTTTTTGACACATTTTACTGTATGACAACAGCAGTGAATTTAGTGACATTTCACTTTACACCCATCCCCATATTCAGCTGTGCTGCACATCCCCCAATTGCTTAATCATAACAAATGACACATCATTGTAAAGAGGAATTTCTCATTGTAAACAGGGCTTTCCAATGATATCAAATTCAAGGAAAATTATTTGGCAACAAGAGATAATTCGTCAGTTAAACTTGAGTTTCCGAACTTATTTTGAGGAGTTTAGTAATAATACCTAACACAAATGCAACAAAATGTAACAGCCCTGTACAATACTTTATCACTTTTGTAACATTGCACTTTTACTGTAAGAATACCTTAGCATAATACTGCACCTTAATTCAGTTATAAAGCTTGGTATAACTGCGTAACACTGTGCCTGTTTGTAACACTACATATCACCTGTTTGTGATGAGCTGACCTATGGATCTGCGCATCTCCCAATCGGCCCTAGAAGTGCAGGTTCTCAGAGAGGCACTTCAGGCAGACTGGCACAACCTGCCTCATTGGCTCTTATTGAGGCTGGTGCAGTCAGCCTTGCTACAAGAGGTGGTCACACACACACGTTACTAACCGATAAAACAAGCTACATCTATCAACCTTCAACATTTTTCGGTTAGACTATAATTACCCTTTCATTTTTGTGCTAAGCATATTTTTCCACTAAGCAGTTTTGCAATGAACTATTTGTTGTGCTAAGCAGATTTGTGCCGAGTAGATTTCTGCACTAAATTTGTTTGTGCTTAGGACAAATCTGTGCTAATTCTGTGCTAAGTAGATTTCTGCACTGAGTTGATTTTTTGGTGCTAAGCACATTTCTGTCCTAAGTAGATTTATCTGCTTAAGGGACTACCTCATCGTTGGGTCTTTAAATTGACCTGCCGTGGTTTCTTGAAGTGGAATAATGTTGTCGCATCTAGTTTGCCAACGTGGCCCAATGCTTCGGCTAAGAGCTTCACAACCTAGTCAAATAAACAAAGAAAAAGGATGCTTAAAAATTTTTTTGAATTTATATTTATCTAGAAACAAAAAAGTTTTTCACTTTCAAATGAGACATCACCAAAAAAATCAAACAATTACTGTCAATATTTCGTTGGTCTAGTGTGATGTGTAACGTCCTTCAAAGATCCCAGAGCATTCTTTCGTGAAGAGTAAGGGGATTCCCCCGTGTCTCTGGCCGCCGGCTGCCAATGGCACCACCCACCTATGTATCTCAATGTTTAGGTGGAAGACACAGCTTCATAAAACCCCTTATAATGTGAAGCGCATGTAAACATAACAATACGGAATGGGCGCTAACTTACTTCAAAGTTTGTCAGTAGAGGCACGCCTGCATCAATGGCACAGCGTCGAATCAAGTAGTTATCTTGTACATAGCGAGTGTTGTTGTTGGGGAGGTTGATAACCAGGTCAATGTCTTTACTTTGTATTAACCTGTTGAGAGGAGGAACATACAAGCAAATGTGTAAATGCTCGGGATTATCTTTAGCCTTCTAAGGGCTGTCCACAGTTGTCACCATTTTTACGGAACTACGAAGCGTAGGAATGGGGGTTGGGGGGGGAGGGGAGTGAGTCAAGGGCCGCGTACGACTTTACATGCACGGGAACACAACCCGAGTACACTGCACTCGGAACAGGATCACACACCACCTATCAATCGAGAACAATTACCTATGTCCAGATCAGACGGCCCGAATTTTACTCTAAAAGCTGAGCAGTTTAGGTCACTGATGACAACAGGAGGAAACACCCTAAGACTGCGGGTTGGAAACCACTCGAAGTATTTGTGCACTTGAACAATTTGCTTATAATCCCAATTGCTCCATTCTTCAGATGGGATATAAAGCTGTAGGTCCAGTGTGTTGTGTAATGCACTTAAAATATCTTAGAGCATTCGTTCATAAAGCACTCCCATGCATAGGGAAAACCTGAGTGAGTATGCTATTGTGCCTCATAGCTCAGCTGGTAGAGCACCTGCCCGGTGAGTCAGAGGTCTCGGGTTAGAATACGATAAGGCCCTTACGATTTTTCTCCCATTCCAAGTTTGGTTGTTTCATTTCAATGGTGATTAGGCACCATACCAGATGTTGCGTTCATTTTTTCTGGGATATAATCCTTGCAAACCCTAGACACTTCATTTAAAATTAATAACTTTTTGTGACTCGACTATGGCCCAATGGAGTTGTGAGGGTTTGCAGTGTCCTGTGATAATAACACTGCCGTTGATTCTACGAGTAACATACTTGGTTGCTGACGGAGCATCTATCTTTTCATGCTGGTCGGCTAACGGCCAGGCCACAACATTTGCCGGTATGTTGTGTTCGTTGAGATACTCAGCTGTCTTCTCTGTGGCGTATAACTAAAGAAAAGGTCAGAAATAGGATACAGAATTTTTCAAAATTATTCTTGCATGTATTTTGTTCATGGTTTCCAGTGGATCGGATCTCCAGGACTTTTTGGATTTGTCTCATGGTTAGAAACTTGTGCTAAGCTTTTTCGCTACTGTCCACTGGGAAGTATACGGTACATAAACTCCTAAACAAAGTTTGGAAACTTACGTTTGACCGATGATTTCTCTTTTGTTACAAAATCATTTTCCTGGAATTTGGTATCACTGGAAAGCCCTGTTATTCTTCTTTACAATGGTGTGCCATTCGTTATGATTAAGCAATTGGGGGATGTGCAGCACAGCCAAATATGGGGGAGGGTGCAAAGTGAAAAGTTACAAAATGCATTGCTATTGTCAAAAAGTGTATTGACACATTCCCATCCTCCAAGCAAAAGGGGAATGCACTGTATGATAACAGCAATGCATTTTGTTAATTTCACTTTACACACACCCCCATATCCAGCTGTGCTGCATATCAGATTGTCTGGTTATGGCTACATACAGCTATAACAATTCAGCAGCCCTACAGATTAAGTGGCTACCTTGTATCCCATCTGATGGAGTTTGTGAGCCGTTGGCATAAAGACGGGTTCAAACTTCTTCTGAATTCCGATGAGGATGTTCTGCTTAGGGATCTTGAAGCCTGTTGAGAGCAGAGCTTTCAGAAAGGCTGCGTGGATGTTGGGTCCGAAACAAGCAACCTGTGTTTACATAAAGTGACAACAACAAAAAATTTAAAAAAATTAAATGAGTTTGTGACTTGATTTTACTCATCAAAATTTTGCAAAAAGATTTTTAATAATAATAATTTACAAAAAATGGATGCGAGAATACTGCGAAGGATCACATACCACCTATCCACAGAATTTACACAAACACTCGAAAAAATGCACAAAATCTGGAATGCAACTTCTACAAATTTTGAATAAGATGTCTGGTGCAAAGTGAAATATTGATCAATGGCACGTTTTCTGAATACGTGCCTGTACAGTTCCCCTGTGCACAGTCGGCGCGCAGTCATGGGGGAATGGTATTCTAGTACACCGCACAGGAGTGCCAAGTTTGATCGTGTATAAACGAATGGGATTTTGTAAAGGAGTAGAGCTCTCAGCTGCTTCAAACTCGTAAAACGTGTCGAATTTATGTTTTTGACACAAGTATTAAGCGGTAAGATAGAACTCTGATACAAATTCAACCTACTGTATATCTGTTTTTGAGATTATATGGGCGTCTAGGGGTGCCTTTATTGTCACAAAATTGGTGTGCACGGTAGGTGCAGTGCGCCAGTTTGCCAGTGCCTCTGAGTGCATGTAGTCTTGTCAGTTTAGCCGGCGTGGCGTGCACGCTCAACTATTTGACTATTTCCATTATTTATGAATAGAACAGACCACCTTCTTTGAGGGTACAGATATTTCATGGATAACAAAAAAACCTTCAACACAACCACCCAACCAAATACACCCAATAGTGTTAAAGCAATACACCCGGCTTTTCGTTCATGCATACCATGGTTTAGTTCACTTGGAAAGTCTATATTTAAAGAGTGAATTTGGGCTTTTCTTACACACACACAAGGGAGAACAGTCTACTGGCAAAAAAATGAATGGCCTAACTCAATTTGGGTGAAATGGTGGATTTTTATTTTATTTTTTATCTCAGGTATTCAATTTTTTTTGTCTAAATTTGTCCATGCATGAAGCTTTCTCACCTCGCCAGTGGAAGCCATTTCGCACCTCAACAGTGGGTCAGCATCACGAAGTCGCGGCCATGAGAACATGGGTGCCTTAATGCCGACGTAGTCCTGCGGTATGAACGGGTTATCGAGCGAGGGAAGCATACTGGGGTCCAAGGGCTCCTTCAACATGACACGGGTCGCGATGTCGATGAAATCGCAGTTGATTGTCTTGGAGACGAAGGGGAATGAGCGGGAGGCTCGCAGGTTGCACTCGATGACCTGGGGGTAAGGATGGCACAGGACATTACAGAAAGGAATCAATTTGCAAACCCTACAACAGTGGTTGGATTGGACTTAAAGGCCCTATGTATCATTTGCAAGATAAAACGTTTTATAGATTCGTGGAATAACAGTGTACGGAAGAATGTTGGTAAGCTAGCCTGAAGAAATTTTAGGTACTTAGATGCATCAATGCTTCAGAAAACCTTGAAAATCTATATATGGATTTTGTGCAGTGTACAAGTGAATAGTTCAGAAAACCATCTTCGGTTGTCAATTTCCAGCATGAAATACCATTTTGGACGGAAATAAATTCATGTGGTGTTTGTTACCATTGCTATCAACACTTTGAGTAAGGTTTTTTTCAACTCATAAAAAACAAAATTGGGTCATTGCAAATGATACAATGGGCCTTTAAAGACAGATTACATGATTGGAAAACTTTTAAAAACAGGAACAACAGCATTACATAACTAAAGAATAATGTTGATAAACTGCTTTGTAGAAATTTCAGCCACATAGATGCAGCAATACTTCAGAAAACCTTAAAAATCCATGCATGGTTTTTGTGTTAAATGAATGGTAAAAAATTGTCTGCAGACATTTTTTTGTGCGTATGTGCTTTATGGACAGCCCTTATAGCTAAGTTTCACATAAAAATGCCGGAAAATCTAAATTTCATGTATAGAAATTCCCCAGTTGAATGTTGTCTCCAAAGAAAGAAACATGACTGAAGAGTTGATCAGACATTGTTAAATGTGATGTGTTATCAATAAATATCCCAAAATGGACATGTCAAGACGAAAAAAGAAATTCGAGATTCAGCAATTAAAAAAAATTAAGGGTTTCAACCTACCATGATGTTGTTATCCTTTGCTAAGAACTGGATGTTAAACGGTCCCGAGATTTCAAACGTCTTTGCTATTTTGGCCGTAGCTTCATTGATCTGAAAAACAAAACGAGCACATGAATTATTAATCTTTTACTGCTGTCAAGATATTATTGAAGGTGATATTAAGATTGTTATTAAGAGAGTTGTACGCTTAAACAAATAACAATGCAAGTGCAACCCGTATATTTTTATGAAGAAAACAAAAATTGCTGAAGGAATGTTTGCCTATTTGTTAAACAAACCTCTTTTGATTTACAGTTGAAATCAGAAGTATAAATACATGTACACCACTACCATCATCACCCAGGCGGTCGGGTTGGCGTAGTGGTTCTTTCCTCGTCTTTCACCTCTGGCGTCCCGAGTTCGAATCCGGGATGTGGATTGGGTTTGCAGTCCCTACTTGACCGCATGGGTTTTCCCCCGGGGATTTCTCTGGGGGGTTTTCCCTCCCACTTTTCAAACTGCAACTCCTTCTTTGTCATCTCAAGTTGATAATAAAGCATAGTTAAAGCTAAAACCGTATAGTTGATGGCATGAAGGGCCTTAGTTGCCGAAGATATTATTATAACAACAACAACAACAACAAAAACAACTGCTATTGACCCCTTTCGAACACGTGCGAATATGCCATTTTGGGAGTCAAATAATGCTGAGTCATTGTGGAAGCAATGTGCGTGCGCGTTGTGTGTGTCTCTGGTTGGCGTAACGCGGTTTAGTTCACCAATGGGAGCCTCAGCATACCGCGTTACGCGCGCTATGGACACACACAACGCGCACGCACATTGTTTCCACAACGACGCGGCATTGTTTTACTCCCAAAATGACGTCATTGGCACGAGCTCAATATCACCCAAAATGGTATACAGGACAACCGGAACCATTGCAAGTTGTGCAAGCTAAGTTTTTAAGTACTGCATGCACGTGGGAAATTCCACAAGGTAAAGACATTACAAAAATTGTGACAACGCAAGTTTAAGCACACCAGTTTAACACATGGTTGCTACAGTTGTATTTAAACTTCTGACTTTAACTGTATGTCACCATGTTGTTTCATTGCAGTTCCAATGGTTATTAATGGGCTTAATTAAAAATTAAATCAATTAATCTGTGTTTTATGTTCCAAATGATTTTAAAAAAACAACTTTTGAGCAGAACAGGCAATAACACTGTATTAAACTATAAACTGTGTGTACACATTAGTAATGCAACATTTTGTGGACGATGCAGCGACAGACCTTGTTGATAATTTCCGGGCTGATCGTTTGTGGTGGTAGAATGAGCGTTGCATCACCGGAGTGAACGCCGGCATTTTCAACGTGCTCAGTAACAGCATGAGCTACAACCTGAGAAAAAATTAGAAGAGTTACACAATGAAAAGTCAACATTCCTATTTTGGATACGTTTTGATAAAATCTGGAAGAGTAAACCAATATTGTTGCTATTATGTAATAAGGAAGGAATGCATTATTTAGTGTAGTGTCTAATCACCACAGAAATAAGAACCAAATATGCGGCCGGTTCTGGCAAAATGAGTCGGATGTTGGGAAGAGTTCAGAAGTTGATCAGAATTTTTTTTTTTAAATGACTCATTAAAGGCCCTGTAGATGATCTGTTTTTGAGCCAACAAACTCATCCGAAGAAATTTCAGCTTTGTCAAACGTACCACGTTTAAAAAAAAACATGAAAATCCATATGCGTTTTCCTGGTCTTGGCGGGGTGTTTCAAATATTCGTTTTCAGTTGATCGGGTACTATGTGGCTTGCGTCATGCACTCTGTGGCGCACATCATACACTGCGTGTGCGCGCGATCCATAAAAATGCATCGCATTGGAACACGCACACGCAGTACACAGCGCCCATGCATTTTGGACCGCGTAGATGCGAACCAAAAATAAGTAAATCGTTTGCAAACAAATCTAAATAATTTCATCTTTACGGATTTTTTTTTGGTAAAATTATATCATTTTGAGCGGAAACCTTTCAATGGGTAGTTGCTATATATTCAATCTTTACTTTCAGAACTTTACCCCTGTAAACTCGTGGATTACTTTTTGGGGTCATTGCAAATGATACACTGGGACTTTAAGCATAGGTAAGTGCAGAATTGGTAGAAAAACACCCAAATTTAGGAGTGAGAAAAATTTAGTATTTTTCTTAGAAAACACCATAACCAAAAAAGTATAATTCGGATGGAACTTTACTTTTCCATCCTGTGCTACAGCATCCATTTCTATTTCTCTGGCGTCCTCTACGAATTTAGTGATGACGACAGGGTGTTGCTGGGATACCCTGGCTGCCGCGGCGAGAAAGTTCTTCAATTCATCTGGTCCGTACGCAACATTCATAGCAGAACCACTGACAACAAATATGACAACCACCAATGACAATCACTAAACAACTATATTTTCTAAAACACTTTCATTTTTAATGAACATAATATTTGGTATGGTGTCTAAATCTCCACAGAAATGAAGGAGATATTTGGTATGGTTCCTAATCACCATTGAAATAAAATAATCAAATATGGGATAAGGGGAAAAATTATAGGGTTCTTACTAGGATTAAATTTTGTCACCTTCCTATTTCAAAAAGAAAAAAAATGAAACCTTCAAATACAACAGAGATACTGTATAATCAAACATCTCACTCATTTTTGAAAACAAAAATGAAACAAATAATGCGAAATATTACATGGTCCCCACCGAGATTTGAACCTAAGACCACAATATACCATGCAAATGTTGAACTATTTTAATTCAGTGAGGAACAACTGCACTACTGTGATTTGAGACCACCAGTTGGCTTCATAGCTCAATTGGTAGGGCGTCTGCACGTTAAGCAGAAGGTCCGCGGTTTGAATCCCGGTGGAGCCAAGTTGTTTTTCACTGCATCCAGATTTCCCAAACTCATGGACATTTGTCCACATTTGTATCGAATATTACAAATCAAATAGGGATGGAGAGAAAAATTGTAAAAATGTTCTCATCAGGATTTTAACCCAAGACATCTGCCACACCAGGGTGAAGATAAAAGCATATTAATTGCCAAAATGGTATCTGGACTGGGGAAAGATCTATTTGTAAACTGGGTATGTAGCTCCTAAAACTAACCTACCTCAGCACAAACGAAGGTCGGAGCAGACATGGGTAGCCAACACTGGCAGCAAAGTCAAGGGCTTGATCCTGAAATTGAACGAAAATAAAAAATAAAAAAATTAAAATGTGTCAACTGCTCAGCTAAAAAGGCTGGTAAATCGCTCAAGGCATGAGCAGTAGAGGGGGAAAATCTTCAAAAATTAATTTTGTGACTGTTGGTTTATGGGTCATTCTATAAATTTGGGGTCAAATTTTTCTGTCCCCGTTACATCCGACATCTTGTAAAATGTTGTAGTTTGTAAATTCAGGACATATTCTTTAAATGCTCTCTATTTCAAAGAGTGATTACTTAAAGTACAATTCATAAAAACATGTTTTGAAGGCATTTTTAATGATATTTGTATGGCAAATAGCAGTATGTCAGGTGTAACGGGGACAGAAAAATGTCACACGTTGGACCCCAAATTTATAGAATGACCCATATACCAACTTTTCTGGAACCAGCCATGTATAGTTACTGCTATGGAATACTAATAATAATAATAATAATAATAATAATAATAATAATAATCACAAGCATTTGTAAAGCGCCATCTATCTATGTAGACATATTCCGAGGCGGCTGTTGCCATTATTACCGCTGCCATCAGGAAATCACCAGAACCATTTCGCTTCAACTAGGTGGCAATCCGGCCAAGGCGCACAATCCTATCAGCAGTTAGATTGTGGCATTCCCCATAACAGCTTCCCATATATCGCTTGGGTTGACGAGGCAACTGGGATTAAGTGCCTTGCCCAGGGACACAGACACGTTGGTCGAAGTGGGGCTCGAACCCCCAACCTCTGATTGGGAGTCCCTCTTCATACCCACTAGACCACACGCGCTCCCTAAAGAACGACATCAGTTTGCCAGGTTAACTGGATCAAAACATTCACTGGTAACCTAAAACGTCCATTGCTAAAGCACAAGGTAACTGTTCACTAGTTTTAGTGTAGACCTAGTTATACCTTGGCAACACACAAGGGGCGACGTTTTCATTTTAGTGTATCTACTTATTACCAATAAAACACAACACAATTTGCATGGCAAGAAGTCTAGAGTTACGACTCCACACTTTGCTAACTTACCAACGATGACAATGCTCTCCACGGGGCCTGACTCACATTGATGTCATCCAAGATGGCCGAAAAAAGGGATCTGACAATGAATAAAGCAAGTCTTATTGTGAATTTGTACTACACAAAACAGCCAATCAGTCATTTTTATCTTGCAAAGAAATGATCAGGTTTTTTTTGCAAGTCCAATCCCACGGTCCAATCTCAAGTCCAATGTCACAAAGTTTATTTTGGCATTTGCAACCTGCATTTTGAGCTCAAAAATATGGACTTAAGATATATACACTTCATGTTTTTTTCTGCACAGTAATGCATGTATGGTTTTGTGTACATCCCAGAATGATGTTTCAACTCTATTTGTAAACAAACCGATTTTGAATGTTTCAGAATTTCAGAAGGTAAGGGTCAGAACTGAATTGCTTTTTAAACAAATAACTGCCACTTTAGACAGAAAACACAACAAAAAATTAGACAATATGAAAACAACAATATGCCCATGATATGAAAGCACATATACCTGTATGATAAACAGAAACATTTGTATGTGTATGCAGTTATGCACCCAGTGTCGTACTAGGGTTAACACTGGCTACCAACAGGAAAATCTTCACATCCATGCAAAATAATATACGTACTGGTACCTCAATCAAAAGCTGAATGTTTAAACTTCACAACAAAATTAAAAACATTGAAATGTTGAGTACAGTGTGTAGATGATAAGTATTCAAACATTGTGGGGTGGCCATTCATGGCCATATGCAGCACGATATGTGGCAGAGGGTATCCCCCCTTCCATTGTTCCCCCATTGTGTCTTAAACATCCAAGGAATTCCAAAGGAATTCCCTTCAGTTTTTAGGGGGAGGTGGGGGGAGGTGGGGGGTGGGGGGGGGGGGGGGGGGGGGGGGTTTGGTGCGTTAACAAAAAGGAAGAGTGTGTTGAGGTATAGGGGCATGGGGGGAGGGGCATGGGGGGAGGGGCATGGGGGAAGGGGGAGTGGGGGAGGAGTGGGGGAGGAGTGGGGGAGGAGTGGGGGAGGAGTGGGGCATATCATGCTGGGTATATTTATGGCCGCAATGGGCATTAGGCTTCAGGCCGCCTGTGGCCGCTATGGTCTCGTGATCAATCCATCGAAACACAGAAATGTTTTCAAGTGACAACTGACATCTTGAAGAGACCAACCTTTCTTCAGCTTTGTTGATTTGCTCCGGGCTCGTCCCAAGTATCGTGACTCCATCATTCCATAGAGGAAGAGCCAAGTTATTGGGAATCTGACCTCCAACTGAAACTATCACACCGCTGCTTTTCTTGGAACAAAAGTAAAAATTGTAGATGGAAGGAGTTACCAAGGGTCACTAGGTTTGAGCACGATCTGACAACGACTGACTCGGATTAACTACGAAGTTCAAACGTAGCGCCACCGGGACGTAAAACCAGGAATGTATGACTATAGCCCAAGGAGGCTGTATTTCGTAGGATTCCACCAACCTCTTGATTGTATATATCAAGAACTCTCTCCCTGGAAAGTTCCTCAAAGTACAACCGATCGCACTCGTCAAAATCCGTGCTGACCGTTTCGGGATTGTGGTTGACTACGACCGTTTTGTGGCCCATCTCGCGCAGTGAGCGGATGCAAGATACAGCGCACCAATCAAACTCCACACTACTGCCTGTGGTAAACAAACAGCGGGAAATGGGTTAGTGTAGGTGTGTGTGGAGTGGGAGTGTGGGTGGGTGAGGAGGCGAGGTTTTTAATGGCCACTTGATAAGAAAATACTGGATGAGAAAAAAAATCATATGGTCCTCATTGGGATTCGAACCAAAGACCCATGACACACTGGGCGAATACTCTACCAGATGAGCTGTGAGGTCCAGTGGTGATCTCTTTCAGAAGTCTTGGGTTCGATTCCTGATGAAAACCATATATTTAATATTTGTTTGTTTTCTGTGGTGATTAGGCTCCACACTGCATTCATATCTGTTAACGTAAAATTAACAAAATCTAACCTATGTGATATGGACCGCACCCGAGCACCATCGTGCCATGATCATTAAAGGTGATGTCATGCTCCTAAAATTAAAGGAAAACAAATTGTGTGAATTAGTATTATGGTTCATTTTATAGCGCTCAAATGGCATCAGATGTTGGGGTCTAATGCAGTACAATTATCACAAACTATCAATATTTGTATTATTACCATGCCATTGTAGGTACAGTACAAGTAGTTAGTCTTGGCCGGATACTCAGCTGCCATCGTGTCAATCTGGAGTAGAGGCAAAAACCAGGAACAAAAATCAATGCGTCATGAGTTATGTAATGCCGCATCAATAACGAGGTTTCACAGGTTGATGGGTATAAATACAGTTAAACCTGTGTATAGTGGCCACCCAAGGGACTGACAGTGGCCAGAATAAACAGGTGACCACTATACAAAGATGCAGTGGGCACACGTACCTAGGACATACAAATATTCTAAACAAACTGCAGCACATGTTTATAGTTGAAAAACCAGCTGAAAGTGAAGTGCATCAAATGGTACATCTTTAAAAAGTTGAAATTTGTTTAGTTGTGTACTAACTTTCTGAAGCTCCTCTAAAATTTCTTGCAGTACCTTGGTTCATTGAAGCAATAGACCAACCCAGTAAGCTCTGCCCATTTAGAAATTGCCTAGCAACATGCCACACATGTAAGGCACGTGTGCAGTAGAGTCGCGTGGCCGCGACGTGCGTCAGCACCCTGGTCAGCGCGTATTGAAACACGCACACTATTTTGAGGACTCGGGTAGCCAAAATGGAGATCTACTTTTTGGCTACCTGAACCTGAGGCTGTGATCGGTCAACTCCAAAATGTCTATTACATGCACAATTGAAACATCTTTATAATACAATAATATACAGTGGTGTGCAAAATTATTTGAACACTTCGCATGTATTGGGTACATTAGTTGTTTGCGATGAAACGTTTGATAAAAAGATGGTAAGGACTGGCAGATACTAATGTGAGCTATTCTCTTGCACCGGTAGCCATGACTGGGGGTGACAATGATGCACGGTGACAATGTGACTGCCCCCTGTCATGGCCGCCCATGCAAAGGGTCTATACAGGTGAAAAATGTAAACTAGGCATCGTAAGGCATTAAATATCAATTTCTTCAGATGTACAAGCACTTTTGACAGAAGTTTGTCTTTTTCAAAAATTCAAGATTGCAGTGGTGAAAATCAGGCACCACCGTCATGACCTTTAACCCCTAACTGACCTGTTTGACCCAGGGGTTGATACTGAGCTTCTGCCTGAAATCTCGGACCTCCCCCTCGTCCATGTTCAGTCTGTTTCCTATTTGTAGATCCGAGAATCCTGCCGCCTTGGCGTTCAAGAGGATGTCAGATGAAAGGGAATTTCTACAAGGTAATTAAATTAGGGAATAAAAGTGTGTTTTGCCAGTCTTGTGTTTTTGGATTTTCTTTTTTTCAAATGACTGTTTTCACCTATTCCTGTGACAAGGTGTGTCTGTCATGCATATACTATTGTCTATCAAATACAAAATCATTCAGGCGGAATGTATACCCTCAATAAAATATCTGCGTTCACCCCACAATATCCCTAACCTTTTGTGAGTAGTGTATATGACCTAAACTGAATATCAGTTCGTATCAAATATATTTTTCAAGATGAAAATTCCTTTAAAGGAATCTCTCACCTGTCGTATTTGGAGAGATTTTCCCCAATGTCAGTCACCCTCTTCAGTTTGTGCAGAAACCACTTATCAATGGACGTTAGGTCGTGGATCTGGTCAACAGTGTAGCCATCACGTAGTGCCTAAAGGACAAAATTTTACACTGCTTATAATTCCCAGTGTGAAATTTTTTTATGTAGCCATATGGAGTTTTTTCCTTGATGGAAAATCCTCCATAAACATCCTCAAGGGATTTTTAACAGGAGGTGCGTCAGAGAGCGAACAAGGGACATTAAATTATCAGTAGAGGCGAATAGTTGTAGTACTGCTTTCTTGAAGACGTTCTTGTTTGGTGAATTTATGATGGTCCGTGGTAGGTCATTCCATTCAGTAGCAGTTCTCACGAAGAAGGAATATTTATGTTGATTTGTTTTAGCCATTGGGATGTAAAATTGCTGATCATGCCCCCTTCTTAGTCTTAATGGTTTTCGTTTCAGATGATGTTGGTAGTGGATATCGATACCACCTCGGAGAATGTTATAGAAACTGATCAATCGTTGGACACGTCTTCGTTCCTGCAGACACCTCCATTCCAGTGATGTAATGGGTAACACTAGTTGTCTCCAGCCACAAATCGAGCGGCCCTACGTGCCTAAAGGTCAAAAGTATACACTGCTTAATTGTAAGTCAGAAAAATGTCTGTCTAGGCCCTTGCTTGTGACTTCATACTTTGTTTACGACTTGTGAACAAAACTAGGCCCAACTTTCGTAGTATAGTGGCTGTTTTCCCGTGTAGTATAGCAAGAGAACCAGCCTAAATAGGAGAGTGGCTCTGCACAATTTCTTGAAAACGTGGACTGAGTTTTTTCATTGTTTTCTCGGAACATAGATGAGGTACTGAGCTGACGTATACACAGGTTGTTTTTATCACACACAGATTCCTCAATCACACATGGAGATAACACCATTTGTAACAGTATTCTAATATTTTAATCTATCTTTATGGTTGCCAAGGTCCTTATAAGAGAAAAAAAATATTGTTTTGATCGACACCTCAACATTTATGTCATACACACAAAATATTAACCCTCTGGGAGGGGGTCAAGGGCCGCGTATGACTTTACATGCACTGTAAAATGTTGACATTTCACGGTAGTATTTCGGAGGGAGGGAGGGGGTCTTTAAAAATACTACGCTTTGTAGAACCGTGAAAATCTTGACAACTTTGAACGGCCCCTAAAGACTGAATGAAATAAAGCATTATTTTCTGTGTGGAAAACTGCAAAAACACCAACATGGAAAAGACAAATTGTAAGTATTTGGTTACCTTGGCGATGATGTGTACTCTGTAACTTGATGGAACTCTCATTTCTTCCTCCAAGTTTGTAGGGAAGGATTTCCCCATTGGCATCTTGGGTGAAAAGCCGTCAATTGAAGGATGCGTCATGCGCAAGGCCTTCTGGAAACTCTCCTCGAAAGTACGGCCGATTGCCATCACCTGTGCATATCAAATTATTAAAGGAACATGTTCAGAAAAATGGATTTCATTTTAACCCAACAATCATATAAAATACCTCCCCAAAATACTATCCATGTGAAGAAAACAGGAAATTTGCAATAATCTCCAATTTGGATGTGGAAGCAAAAATGTTGTTGTGATCACTACACTGCGTTATGGAACAGATAACTTAGTTTACAAAACATTGGTGGTTTTTGGAAGATATCGTGGAAAACATACAAATTGAGAACACGAAAATTCAAAATGGTCATGAGAAAATTATTAGGGCAATTGACACAGTATGGGAGAAATGGGTGGGTAAAAAATGTGATCTGGAGACGCTCCACAGGTATGTATAGAAAACACCATCAGCACATCGTTATTAAAGGTTTGTCATGTGTTACTGCACGTAAATGTGACGTGTATCACCTCAAGAAAATGCAACTTTGGTGAAAGAATTTAGTCTCAATCAACACAATGAAAATCACAGATTTACACAAAAAAACGCTTGCCTCCCAAATTGAGTCTTTTGCACCAATAAATTCCCTCCGTGCCACATTTTCTTGAGGCGACGCAGGTCAAACTTACACTACCTACAATGGGTCATAATCCCTAAACTAATCACTTATTCGTATTCACAATAAGTTCGGGATATTGGTATGTTGTCAATTGTTTTTTTCTTCAAATTACTGTTTTCACCTATTCCTGTGACAAGGTGTGTCTATCATGCAGATACAATTGTCTAATCATATTGACCCCTTTCGAACACGTGTGAATACGCCATTTTGGTCATTGAGTCATTGTTGAAGCGATGTGCGTGTGCGTTGTGTGTCTCTGGTGAGTGTCACACGGTTTGATTCACCAATTGGAGCCTTAGTATTGCGTGTTACGCGTGCTATGGACACACACAACGCGCACGCACATTGCTTCCACAATGACGCGGCATTATTTGACTCCCAAAATGACGTCATTGGCACAAGCTCAATACAAGCGGAATGCATACCCTCAATAAAATATCTGCATACACCCCACAATATCCCTAACTTATTGTGCGTAGTGTACATGCATTGATTTTCTCACCTCCCCAACACTTTTCATGCCACTGCCAATAACATTTGACGTTTCGTGGAAGCGATCGAGATCCCATCGTGGAATCTTAGTCACGATGTAATCCAGGCTGGGCTCGAAGCAGGCTGTTGTGGACTGCGTGGTGGCATTAGGGATCTCTGGTAGCGGTATGCCGAGGGCTAGTTTGGCTGCTATGAATGCTAAGGGGTACCTGTGGGACCAGGAAAAAGGGGTATAAGGGTCAGAAAGGGGAAAGAGCTAGTAAAATAATTTCTGGAATTTGAAAAAAAAATTGTACTCATTTCATGTTTGAACTTTTTTTCATTGTGCAGCACTCTGACTTTTAAGTGAAACAAAACCACGGTTTTTGAAAAACTTCACACATTTTCGCTACTAAGGGCATCACATATTGGTTGTCTGTCATGTACATGTACTAATGCACAAGAAATATCGTGAAGTGGGAACCACACGTGAATAAGACTTAGACATGATTGGAAGGACTTACTGTGTGTGAAAATGCAGCTTTTCTGGCTGGCTACGAATAACTACTGTGTGTAGGCATAATGTACCATATGGGATACCGTGGTCGAGTGGTTTAGGTCGTGGGTTTGATGCCCGGCCGTGGTACCTGTGTCCTTGAGCAAGGTATCTAACCACAATTGCTCCATCCTTCAGTAGGGATGTAAAGCTGTTGGTCCAGTGTCTTGTGTAACGCACTTAAAAGATCCCAGAGCATTCTTTCGTCTCTGGCCGTCGTCTGCCAATGGCGCCACCCACCTATGTATCTTGATGCTTAGGTGGAAGATACTTGTAAGCTTCATGCAATTCAGCCTCCATGCTGCGATTTGAAGTTCATTAAACCCATTAAATAAATACCATCATGCCACCTAGACCATAATTTGTGAAAGACCAAAAATATCAACCGGTATCTACCCTGTTGCCTTTGATGCTAATGCAGAGCTGCGCGATAACCGAGCGTTGACCTCTATGATGCAATACTCTACGGACGTCGGGTGAAGCGCATACTGAATGTTACATTCTCCTACAATGCCGAGGTGACGAACGACTTTCAGTGCGGTCTCACGTAGCATGTGGTACTCATGGTTGGATAACGTCTGGCTAGGGGCGACCACGATAGAATCACCTGTAGGATTTGCAAATATGTAAATTTGCAAATATGTAAATTTGAGAATATGTAAATTTGAGAATATGTAAATTTAAGAATATGTAAATTTTAATTAGCATAAAAGTCAAAAACCTTGATTTTAATCCCCTAAACAACTTCCAAGTAGGATTTTTATAACTGTATATGAATGGAGTAGTTGCATATAGCATAGAATTCATTGATAAAAATACCATTTCAGGGGCTCTTTCAGCCCGAGTTCACCCTGGTGAAAAAAGGTAATAAATGGAAGCATAATACCTGTGTGAACACCAAGTGGATCAAAGTTCTCCATGTTACAGACTGTGATGCAGTTATTGGCCGCGTCTCTCACGACCTCGTACTCAACCTCTTTCCAGCCCAGTAGCGATTTCTCGATCAGTAGCTGATTGGACAATGCCAGGGCCTGCGGCAAATCATGATTGGTTACTTCACTAAAACTGGTTGCTCTGCACATTTTTCATTTGTTTCAATCCAGCATGTTCTTTTAAAGACAGATTAATTTATTAGAAAACTTTTAAAAACAGGAACAGCATAACATAACTAAAGAGTAATGTTGATAAACTGCCTTGTAGAAATTTCAGCCACATAGATGCAGTAATACATCAGAAAACCTGAAAAATTTATGCATGGTTTATGTATTGAATACATGGTAAAAGAATTGTTTGCAAATGATTTTTGTTTTTAAAAAGCATCTTCAGTTGGCAATTTCTCCCACAACGGTACCACTTAACAGACAAAAAAAAAGTAATGTGGCGTTTGTTACCATTGCTATCAGCACTTTGAGTAAAATTTTTCTTTGTCAGCTCGTGAAGTAAAATTTTGTTCCAATACAAAACTTACTACGCGCGCACGCAACCCAAACTGTGCCATTCAATAACAGACTTGATGCTTATCTAGCTTATCTGTGTATAAAGGCCACTTGGGTTCATAGGGAAAACCTGAGGGAGTATACCACTGTGCCTTATAGCTCAACTGGTAGGGCATCTGCCCGGTGAGTTAGAGGTCTCAGGTTCGAACCCTTACAATTTTTCCCATCCCAAGTTTGTTTTGTTTTTAATGGTGATTAGGCACCATACAGATACTGCGTTCTTCACTTGATACACCATCGTCCTCCAGAATGATCGGTTAATAAGTAAATATTTCTGGATTGTTCTATTGTATGAAATTTACAAAAACTTAAAAGAAAAAAAATGTCTACCCTAGTGGCAATTTCTCGTAGCTTCTCTTTATCCTGAGCAACCCCTGAGCCCAAACCTCCCAGGGCATACGCAGCCCGCACCATAACAGGGTAGCCAATCTTGTCAGCTGCCTCAAATGCCGCCTCTACCTGTCAAAGACAGATTACATGATTGGAAAACCTTTAAAAACAGAAACAGCATTACATAACTAAAGAATAATGTTGGTAAACTGCCTTGTAGAAATTTCAGCCACATAGATGCAGTAATACCTCAGAAAGCCTGAAAAATCCATGCATGGTTTTTGTGTATGGATGAATGGTAAAAAGTTGTCTGCAGACGTTTTTTTTCTTTCTTTTTTTAAAACCATAAGTTGGCAATTTCTCTCACAAAGGTAACATTTTTCAAGGGAAAAAAATCATGAGGAGTTTGTTGCCATTGCTATCGACACTTGTCAGCTCGAGCCAAAGGCAAGTTCGGTATTTTTATGACGAGTGTGGTAAATTCTCATATCACCAGAAATGACAAACAATATTATTATTGCTATATAAAATTAAGCTTATACCTTCTTTTTCTGTACGATTTCCACAGATTTTTGTCTGTTTGGTGCTGAAAGATTTAGTTCATTTGCAACCTTTACAACTGCATGCGCTTTTGTTACTGTTGTATAGTATTTTTTTTTACCATACTCACGCGTGCGTTGCGCACACAATTTATTTACTCGATGCATGATGCACGTGTACGTGTGTGCCTTGGTGCGCCTAGCGTGGACGCACATATGATTTAGGATCTATGCTGCACAGCATCAGAAACGCATGTTATCCGCAAAAGCTACATTTTATATAATAATAAGGCATAACTTACCGACTCCACAGCAAAGCTGTGAGCGCTCTTCTCTCCAATTTCTTTCAGTTTATCGTTAAATGTCTGTCTGTCCTCAGTGGCCATGATGGACTCAATGGAAGTACCAAGGACCTACATGGAGGGAAATTGGGGAGTGAATGTTAAACGAGCGTGTTAAGATTTTTCCTGAAAATTTCATTCTAACCTAACAATCATATAAAATACCTCTCCATGGAAAGAAAACAGGAAAATTTGCTATCTCCAATTTGGATGTGGAAGCAAAAAGGTCGGTGTACATGTAATTACTGCACAGCTTTATGGAACCAGATAAATTAGTTCACAAAACATCGGTGACTTCTTGACGATATCCTTGAAAATGTACGGATTGAGAATGCGAAATTTCAGAATGGTAATGAGAAAAATATGGAGAATGATATATGAAAATCTCAACACCCATGAGAAAAATAGGGGGTTAAAAAAATGTGATCTTGACACGCTGCTTTAAAAAATGCAAAATTCAAAAAAGAAAAATCCAGCCTGATATAAGAGAGTTGCACCAACCTTAACGCCATGTTCCTTGAATATTCCCTTCTTGTAAAGCTCTACTCCGCAGTTCAAGGCAGTCTGACCGCCCATGGACAGGAGTATGCCGTCGGGTTTCTCCCGTTTGATGACGTCGATGACGTACTCCGGCGTGATCGGAACGAAGTAGACGTTATCGGCCTGTTTCTCCCCGTACTCGTTGGTTTGGACAGACGCGATATTGGGGTTCATCAGAACTGTTTGGATGTTTTCTTCCTGTTGGAGACAAGAATTGATTTTCACAAGATACTTGTTGAAACAGACTTTCACAACATACGCTGTTTCCACGTGTTTTTTTTTGTAAAAAGTTATCACCAGCCAATGTTAAAGAAGCGTTTTCAGAAAAACAGATTTCGTTTTAACCTAACAATTATATAGAATAGCTCCCCAAAATACTATCCATGGGAAGAAAAGAGGAAATTTGCAATCTCCAATCTGGATGTGAAAGCAAAAAGGTTGGTGTAATCACTGCACTGCTTTATGTAACCGGATAAATTAGTTTACTAAACGTCAGTGGATTTCTAACGATATCCTTGGGAATAAAGGTATTGAGAGCGCAAAATTTCAGAATGGTAATGAGA